>OU892281.1:519016-5319016 GCA_917834065.1 Ceutorhynchus assimilis
ATACCCCAAACTCCATACACTAAATTATTCTCAGATTTGAAGCCGAAATCTATGAAAAAAGGCACTCAGAAAAATGGAAAAATTCATAAATCACCCCAAATTGCTTAACACGATTTTATCTCAGGAACTATGAGTGCAAATGAGCTGAATTTTTCAGGGATTGTAGTCCTTTGAAAATGATGACATTCAGTGAAAGATTCAGCTTTCTATCTATAATAGAAAAAAAGTTATGACCTTTCAAAGTTTTCCAAAATCTAAATCATAAGGTAGGTACCTTCTTACCAAAACGATGAAATTTCAATTTTTTTTTTGTCGAGATTTTGTGTCCTGATGGTCCCTCGTCATACCCCAAACTCCATACACTAAATTATTCTCAGATTTGAAGCCGAATTCTATGAAAAAAGGCACTCAGAAAAATGGAAAAATTGATAAATCACCCCAAATTGCTTAACACGATTTTATCTCAGGAACTATGAGTGCAAATGAGCTGAATTTTTCAGGGATTGTAGTCCTTTGAAAATGATGACATTCAGTGAAAGATTCAGCTTTCTATCTATAATAGAAAAAAAGTTATGACCTTTCAAAGTTTTCCAAAATCTAAATCATAAGGTAGGTACCTTCTTACTAAAACGATGAAATTTCAATTTTTTTTTTGTCGAGATTTTGTGTCCTAATGGTCCCTCGTGATACCCTAAACTCCATAAACTAAATTATTCTCAGATTTGAAGCCGAAATCTATGAAAAAAGGCACTCAGAAAAATTGAAAAATTCATAAATCACCCCAAATTGCTTAACACGATTTTATCTCAGGAACTATGAGTGCAAATGAGCTGAATTTTTCAGGGATTGTAGTCCTTTGAAAATGATGACATTCAGTGAAAGATTCAGCTTTCTATCTATAATAGAAAAAAAGTTATGACCTTTCAAAGTTTTCCAAAATCTAAATCATAAGGTAGGTACCTTCTTACTAAAATGATGAAATTTCAAAATTTTTTTTGCCGAGATTTTGTTCCTAATGGTCAATCAACATACTTCAAACTCCATAGACTAAATTATTCTCAGATTTGAAGCCGAAATCTATGAAAAAATGCACTCACAAAAATTGAAAAATTGATAAATCACCCCAAATTGCTTAACACGATTTTATCTCAGGAGCTATAAGTGCAAATGAGCTGAATTTTTCAGGGATTGTAGTCCTTTGAAAATGATGACATTCAGTGAAAGATTCAGCTTTCTATCTATCTGAATATAAAATCGAGATGTTAGTTCAAGGCTGTCACCGCTTTAATTATGCAAATGAGGCAATCCGAATATAAAATCGATATGTTTATGTTGGTTCAAGGATGTTACCGTTTTTGCATACATTAAATGCCGACTCATAAATGGGCAATTACTTATACAAAATTGAAGTCGGGTGTTTGGAAGAAGTCCGGAGAGGTCAGCAAAGGGCTGGATAAGGTCTGGAGAAATTTAGACAAGTCTGGATAAAGTCTGGATAAGGCTGGATTAAGTCTGCAAAAGTTTGGATAAGTTTGGATAAAGTCTGGAAAAGCCAGAAAATTTCTGGAAACGTCTGGAAAGGCTCTATTAGGTCTGGTGAAATCTAGACAAGTCTGGATAAAGTCTGGAAAAATCTACCAAAGTCTGGAAAAGTCAGGATAAAGTCTGGAAAAGCCTGGAAATTTCTGGAAACGTCGGGAAAAGGCTGGATAAGGTCTGGAGAAATTCAGACAAGTCTGCGTAAGGTCTGGAAAAGTGTATTTGAAGTCGGGAAAGTGTTTGGAAGAAGTCCGGAGAGGTCAAAGGGCTAGATAAGGTCTGGAGAAATCTAGACAAGTCTGGATAAAGTCTGGATAAGTCTGGATAAAGTCTAGCTAAGTCTGGAAAAGTCTGGATAAGTTTGGATAAAGTCTGGAAAAGAGCGAGAAAATTTCTGGAAACGTCTGGAAAAGGCTCTATTAGGTCTGGAGAAATCTAGAAAAGTCTGGATAAAGTCTGGAAAAATCTAGCCAAGTCTAGAAAAGTCTGGATAAAGTCTGGAAAAGCCTGGAAATTTCTGGAAACGTCTGGAAAAGGCTTAATAAGGTCTGGAGAAATTCAGACAAGTCTGGATAAAGTCAGGATTAGTCTGGATAAAGTCTAGCTAAGTCTGGAAAAGTCTGGATAAGTTTGGATAAAGTCTGGAAAAGAGAAAAAAAATTTCTGGAAACGTCTGGAAAAGGCTCTATTAGGTCTGGAGAAATCTAGACAAGTCTGAATAAAGTCTGGAAAAATCCAGCCAAGTCTACAAAAGTCTGGATAAAGTCTGGAAAAGCCTGGAAATTTCTGGTAACGTCTGGAAAAGGCTTGATAAGGTCTGGAGAAATTCAGACAAGTCTGGATAAAGTAAGGAAAAGTGTATTTGAAGTCGGGAAATTGTTTGGAAGAAGTCGGAGAGGTCAGGAAAGGGCTGGATAAGGTCTGGAGAAATCTAGACAAGTCTGGATAAAGTCTAGCTTAATCTGGAAAAGTCTGGATACGTTTGGATATAGTCTGGAAAAGCCAGAAAATTTCTAGAAACGTCTGGAAAAGGCTCTATTAGGTCTGGAGAAATCTAGACAAGTCTGGATAAAGTTTGGAAAAATCCAGCTAAGTCTATAAAAGTCTGGATAAAGTCTGGGAAAGTCTGGAAATTTCTGGAAACGTCTGGAAAAAGGTTGATACGGTCTGGAGAAATTTAAACAAGTCTGAATAAAGTCTAGCTAAGTCTGGAAAAATCTGGATAAAGTCTGGAAATTTCTGGAAACGTCTGGAAAACGCATGGAAATTTCTGGATTGGGTCGGAAAAATTCTGGAAAATCTGGAAAGGGTTGAATTTCAGCGGATCTCAAAGCTCACAATAATCACAAGCATTAGCGTTGAAGTTTGCTTCGGCATTTTCAATGTTCTCCTCGGTTGCATTTTTGCGAAGGACTGTGAATTTTTTATTTATGTGACAATTCTCTGACAATATGTCTATTAGCTGTGCTATTAGATATTGCTCTGTAGATGGTTGTTTTTCAAAGATTCAAAGCAAGGAAGTGGTTTAATATTTTTTCGAGGTCCAATAGAAGAATCTAGGTATGTATGTAACTTCATGAAAATGTAAAAAAAAATATTAAGACTCGATATCTCGTATTATACCACAGCACACAAATAGTTAATAACTCGGTTTATAATAACACCTTGATTATGGTTATGATTATTCTGTTTTAATTAAACCACTTCGAAAAATGTATACCTACGAGTTCCATAAAACAGAATGAGATAAGTAGACATACGCACACCGTACATTCAAGAAATGTGATCGATTTAAAATCATTATGATATACCATACAAAAATAATTCGTCACCAACTCCATCCATCGCATTTGAAATTTCTTCACTAAAATAACATCTATACAACTTATCTCACTGTTACATTTAATGTATAGTGTACATTTAAAACAAAAATTATGCTGTTTTTTGTACAACACCTAATAAATATTTTCCATTTTATAATTATTTTGATGGACTTGATTTAAAAAAAAGAGCGCGAAGCGCGCTCGTGACCTAGTAATAGAAAAAAAGTTATGACCTTTCAAAGTTTTCCAAAATCTAAATCATAAGGTAGGTACCTTCTTACTAAAATGATGAAATTTCATTTTTTTTTTTGTCGAGATTTTGTGTCCTAATGGTCCCTCGTGATACCCTAAACTCCATAAACTAAATTATTCTCAGATTTGAAGCCGAAATCTATGAAAAAAGGCACTCAGAAAAATTGAAAAATTTATAAATCACCCCAAATTGCTTAACACGATTTTATCTCAGGAACTATGAGTGCAAATGAGCTGAATTTTTCAGGGATTGTAGTCCTTTGAAAATGATGACATTCAGTGAAAGATTCAGCTTTCTATCTATAATAGAAAAAAAGTTATGACCTTTCAAAGTTTTCCAAAATCTAAATCATAAGGTAGGTACCTTCTTACTAAAATGATGAAATTTCAAATTTCTTTTTGTCGAGATTTTGTGTCCTAATGGTCCCTCGTGATACCTCAAACTCCATAGACTAAATTATTCTCAGATTTGAAGCTGAAATCTATGAAAAAAGGCACTCAGAAAAATTGAAAAATTTATAAATCACCCCAAATTGCTTAACACGATTTTATCTCAGGAACTATGAGTGCAAATGAGCTGAATTTTTCAGGGATTGTAGTCCTTTGAAAATGATGACATTCAGTGAAAGATTCAGCTTTCTATCTATAATAGAAAAAAAGTTATGACCTTTCAAAGTTTTTCAAAATCTAAATCATAAGGTAGGTACCTTCTTACTAAAATGATGAAATTTCATTTTTTTTTTTGTCGAGATTTTGTGTCCTAATGGTCCCTCGTGATACCCTAAACTCCATAAACTAAATTATTCTCAGATTTGAAGCCGAAATCTATGAAAAAAGGCACTCAGAAAAATTGAAAAATTTATAAATCACCCCAAATTGCTTAACACGATTTTATCTCAGGAGCTATAAGTGCAAATGAGCTGAATTTTTCAGGAATTGTAGTCCTTTGGAAATGATGACATTCAGTGGAAAATTCAGCTTTCTATCTATAATAGAAAAAAAGTTATGACCTTTCAAAGTTTTCCAAAATCTAAATCATAAGGTAGGTACCTTCTTACTAAAATGATGAAATTTCAATTTTTTTTTTGTCGAGATTTTGTGTCCTAATGGTCCCTCGTGATACCCTGAACTCCATAAACTAAATTATTCTCAGATTTGAAGCCGAAATCTATGAAAAAAGGCACTCAGAAAAATTGAAAAATTCATAAATCACCCCAAATTGCTTAACACGATTTTATCTCAGGAGCTATAAGTGCAAATGAGCTGAATTTTTCAGGAATTGTAGTCCTTTGGAAATGATGACATTCAGTGGAAAATTCAGCTTTCTATCTATAATAGAAAAAAAGTTATGACCTTTCAAAGTTTTTCAAAATCTAAATCATAAGGTAGGTACCTTCTTACTAAAATGATGAAATTTCATTTTTTTTTTTGTCGAGATTTTGTGTCCTAATGGTCCCTCGTGATACCCTAAACTCCATAAACTAAATTATTCTCAGATTTGAAGCCGAAATCTATGAAAAAAGGCACTCACAAAAATTGAAAAATTTATAAATCACCCCAAATTGCTTAACACGATTTTATCTCAGGAACTATGAGTGCAAATGAGCTGAATTTTTCAGGGATTGTAGTCCTTTGAAAATGATGACATTCAGTGAAAGATTCAGCTTTCTATCTATAATAGAAAAAAAGTTATGACCTTTCAAAGTTTTTCAAAATCTAAATCATAAGGTAGGTACCTTCTTACTAAAATGATGAAATTTCATTTTTTTTTTTGTCGAGATTTTGTGTCCTAATGGTCCCTCGTGATACCCTAAACTCCATAAACTAAATTATTCTCAGATTTGAAGCCGAAATCTATGAAAAAAGGCACTCAGAAAAATTGAAAAATTTATAAATCACCCCAAATTGCTTAACACGATTTTATCTCAGGAACTATGAGTGCAAATGAGCTGAATTTTTCAGGGATTGTAGTCCTTTGAAAATGATGACATTCAGTGAAAGATTCAGCTTTCTATCTATAATAGAAAAAAAGTTATGACCTTTCAAAGTTTTCCAAAATCTAAATCATAAGGTAGGTACCTTCTTACTAAAATGATGAAATTTCAAATTTCTTTTTGTCGAGATTTTGTGTCCTAATGGTCCCTCGTGATACCTCAAACTCCATAGACTAAATTATTCTCAGATTTGAAGCTGAAATCTATGAAAAAAGGCACTCAGAAAAATTGAAAAATTTATAAATCACCCCAAATTGCTTAACACGATTTTATCTCAGGAACTATGAGTGCAAATGAGCTGAATTTTTCAGGGATTGTAGTCCTTTGAAAATGATGACATTCAGTGAAAGATTCAGCTTTCTATCTATAATAGAAAAAAAGTTATGACCTTTCAAAGTTTTCCAAAATCTAAATCATAAGGTAGGTACCTTCTTACTAAAATGATGAAATTTCAATTTTTTTTTTGTCGAGATTTTGTGTCCTAATGGTCCCTCGTGATACCCTAAACTCCATAAACTAAATTATTCTCAGATTTGAAGTCGAAATCTATGAAAAAAGGCACTCAGAAAAATTGAAAAATTTATAAATCACCCCAAATTGCTTAACACGATTTTATCTCAGGAACTATGAGTGCAAATGAGCTGAATTTTTCAGGGATTGTAGTCCTTTGAAAATGATGACATTCAGTGAAAGATTCAGCTTTCTATCTATAATAGAAAAAAAGTTATGACCTTTCAAAGCTTTCCAAAATCTAAATCATAAGGTAGGTACCTTCTTACTAAAATGATGAAATTTCAATTTTTTTTTTGTCGAGATTTTGTGTCCTAATGGTCCCTCGTGATACCCTAAACTCCATAAACTAAATTATTCTCAGATTTGAAGCCGAAATCTATGAAAAAAGGCACTCAGAAAAATTGAAAAATTTATAAATCACCCCAAATTGCTTAACACGATTTTATCTCAGGAACTATGAGTGCAAATGAGCTGAATTTTTCAGGGATTGTAGTCCTTTGAAAATGATGACATTCAGTGAAAGATTCAGCTTTCTATCTATAATAGAAAAAAAGTTATGACCTTTCAAAGTTTTCCAAAATCTAAATCATAAGGTAGGTACCTTCTTACTAAAACGATGAAATTTCAATTTTTTTTTTGTCGAGATTTTGTGTCCTAATGGTCCCTCGTGATACCCTGAACTCCATAAACTAAATTATTCTCAGATTTGAAGCCGAAATCTATGAAAAAAGGCACTCAGAAAAATTGAAAAATTTATAAATCACCCCAAATTGCTTAACACGATTTTATCTCAGGAACTATGAGTGCAAATGAGCTGAATTTTTCAGGGATTGTAGTCCTTTGAAAATGATGACATTCAGTGAAAGATTCAGCTTTCTATCTATAATAGAAAAAAAGTTATGACCTTTCAAAGTTTTCCAAAATCTAAATCATAAGGTAGGTACCTTCTTACTAAAATGATGAAATTTCAATTTTTTTTTTGTCGAGATTTTGTGTCCTAATGGTCCCTCGTGATACCCTAAACTCCATAAACTAAATTATTCTCAGATTTGAAGTCGAAATCTATGAAAAAAGGCACTCAGAAAAATTGAAAAATTTATAAATCACCCCAAATTGCTTAACACGATTTTATCTCAGGAACTATGAGTGCAAATGAGCTGAATTTTTCAGGGATTGTAGTCCTTTGAAAATGATGACATTCAGTGAAAGATTCAGCTTTCTATCTATAATAGAAAAAAAGTTATGACCTTTCAAAGCTTTCCAAAATCTAAATCATAAGGTAGGTACCTTCTTACTAAAATGATGAAATTTCAATTTTTTTTTTGTCGAGATTTTGTGTCCTAATGGTCCCTCGTGATACCCTAAACTCCATAAACTAAATTATTCTCAGATTTGAAGCCGAAATCTATGAAAAAAGGCACTCAGAAAAATTGAAAAATTTATAAATCACCCCAAATTGCTTAACACGATTTTATCTCAGGAACTATGAGTGCAAATGAGCTGAATTTTTCAGGGATTGTAGTCCTTTGAAAATGATGACATTCAGTGAAAGATTCAGCTTTCTATCTATAATAGAAAAAAAGTTATGACCTTTCAAAGTTTTCCAAAATCTAAATCATAAGGTAGGTACCTTCTTACTAAAATGATGAAATTTCAATTTTTTTTTTGTCGAGATTTTGTGTCCTAATGGTCCCTCGTGATACCCTGAACTCCATAAACTAAATTATTCTCAGATTTGAAGCCGAAATCTATGAAAAAAGGCACTCAGAAAAATTGAAAAATTCATAAATCACCCCAAATTGCTTAACACGATTTTATCTCAGGAGCTATAAGTGCAAATGAGCTGAATTTTTCAGGAATTGTAGTCCTTTGGAAATGATGACATTCAGTGGAAAATTCAGCTTTCTATCTATAATAGAAAAAAAGTTATGACCTTTCAAAGTTTTTCAAAATCTAAATCATAAGGTAGGTACCTTCTTACTAAAATGATGAAATTTCATTTTTTTTTTTGTCGAGATTTTGTGTCCTAATGGTCCCTCGTGATACCCCAAACTCCATACACTAAATTATTCTCAGATTTGAAGCCGAAATCTATGAAAAAAGGCACTCAGAAAAATTGAAAAATTTATAAATCACCCCAAATTGCTTAACACGATTTTATCTCAGGAACTATGAGTGCAAATGAGCTGAATTTTTCAGGGATTGTAGTCCTTTGAAAATGATGACATTCAGTGAAAGATTCAGCTTTCTATCTATAATAGAAAAAAAGTTATGACCTTTCAAAGTTTTCCAAAATCTAAATCATAAGGTAGGTACCTTCTTACTAAAATGATGAAATTTCAAATTTCTTTTTGTCGAGATTTTGTGTCCTAATGGTCCCTCGTGATACCTCAAACTCCATAGACTAAATTATTCTCAGATTTGAAGCTGAAATCTATGAAAAAAGGCACTCAGAAAAATTGAAAAATTTATAAATCACCCCAAATTGCTTAACACGATTTTATCTCAGGAACTATGAGTGCAAATGAGCTGAATTTTTCAGGGATTGTAGTCCTTTGAAAATGATGACATTCAGTGAAAGATTCAGCTTTCTATCTATAATAGAAAAAAAGTTATAACCTTTCAAAGTTTTCCAAAATCTAAATCATAAGGTAGGTACCTTCTTACTAAAATGATGAAATTTCAAATTTCTTTTTGTCGAGATTTTGTGTCCTAATGGTCCCTCGTGATACCTCAAACTCCATAGACTAAATTATTCTCAGATTTGAAGCCGAAATCTATGAAAAGAGGCACTCAGAAAAATTGAAAAATTTATAAATCACCCCAAATTGCTTAACACGATTTTATCTCAGGAACTATGAGTGCAAATGAGCTGAATTTTTCAGGGATTGTAGTCCTTTGAAAATGATGACATTCAGTGAAAGATTCAGCTTTCTATCTATAATAGAAAAAAAGTTATGACCTTTCAAAGTTTTCCAAAATCTAAATCATAAGGTAGGTACCTTCTTACTAAAATGATGAAATTTCAAATTTCTTTTTTTCGAGATTTTGTGTCCTAATGGTCCCTCGTGATACCTCAAACTCCATAGACTAAATTATTCTCAGATTTGAAGCCGAAATCTATGAAAAGAGGCACTCAGAAAAATTGAAAAATTTATAAATCACCCCAAATTGCTTAACACGATTTTATCTCAGGAACTATCAGTGCAAATGAGCTGAATTTTTCAGGGATTGTAGTCCTTTGAAAATGATGACATTCAGGGAAAGATTCAGCTTTCTATCTATAATAGAAAAAAAGTTATGACCTTTCAAAGTTTTCCAAAATCTCAATCATAAGGTAGGTACCTTCTTACCAGAACGATGAAATTTCAAATTTCTTTTTGTCGAGATTTTGTGTCCTAATGGTCCCTCGTGATACCTCAAACTCCATAGACTAAATTATTCTCAGATTTGAAGCCGAAATCTATGAAAAAATGCACTCGGAAAAATTGATAAATCACCCCAAATTGCTTAACACGATTTTATCTCAGGAACTATAAGTGCAAATGAGCTGAATTTTTCAGGGATTGTAGTCCTTTGAAAATGATGATATTCAGTGAAAAATTCAGCTTTCTATCTATAATAGAAAAAAAGTTATGACCTTTCAAAGTTTTCCAAAATCTAAATCATAAGGTAGGTACCTTCTTACTAAAATGATGAAATTTCAAATTTTTTTTGGCCGAGATTTTGTATCCTAATGGTCAATCAACATACCCCAAACTCCACAGACTAAATTATTCTCAGATTTGAAGCCGAAATCTATGAAAAAAGGCACTCAGAAAAATTGAAAAATTTATAAATCACCCCAAATTGCTTAACACGATTTTATCTCAGGAACTATGAGTGCAAATGAGCTGAATTTTTCAGGGGTTGTAGTCCTTTGAAAATGATGAAATTCAGGGAAAGATTCAGCTTTCTATCTATAATAGAAAAAAAGTTATGACCTTTCAAAGTTTTCCAAAATCTCAATCATAAGGTAGGTACCTTCTTACCAGAACGATGAAATTTCAAATTTCTTTTTGTCGAGATTTTGTGTCCTAATGGTCCCTCGTGATACCTCAAACTCCATAGACTAAATTATTCTCAGATTTGAAGCCGAAATCTATGAAAAAATGCACTCGGAAAAATTGATAAATCACCCCAAATTGCTTAACACGATTTTATCTCAGGAACTATAAGTGCAAATGAGCTGAATTTTTCAGGGATTGTAGTCCTTTGAAAATGATGACATTCAGTGAAAAATTCAGCTTTCTATCTATAATAGAAAAAAAGTTATGACCTTTCAAAGTTTTCCAAAATCTAAATCATAAGGTAGGTACCTTCTTACTAAAATGATGAAATTTCAAATTTCTTTTTGGCCGAGATTTTGTATCCTAATGGTCAATCAACATACCCCAAACTCCACAGACTAAATTATTCTCAGATTTGAAGCCGAAATCTATGAAAAAAGGCACTCAGAAAAATTGAAAAATTTATAAATCACCCCAAATTGCTTAACACGATTTTATCTCAGGAACTATGAGTGCAAATGAGCTGAATTTTTCAGGGATTGTAGTCCTTTGAAAATGATGACATTCAGTGAAAGATTCAGCTTTCTATCTATAATAGAAAAAAAGTTATGACCTTTCAAAGTTGTCCAAAATCTAAATCATAAGGCACTCAGAAAAATTGAAAAATTGATAATTCACCACAATTGCTTAAGACGATGGTCTAGAAAAGTTTCGAAAATACCTCTGCCTGGCCTTAATCTACCCCAATTTGCAATAAATTGTATTCCCGTCTTGTATAATGAGGGTAGTTCAATAACGGACTTCTTTTGTGCTGTCGGCGATCTATTGCAAGAGGGGTAAATAGCCCATCCTTCTTTTATACTACCTGGGAGTCTCTAGAATAATTTTTTAGCTTAAGTTTTAGGAAATTTGACTTTTGGAATTTTTGTTTTGTAGACCTCGACCTCGTATCCACGAATATAAAATGCTATTTTAGAATCTTGTAAACTTTATAAAATACATACTGAATTCTGGAATTAGGTGCAAAGAAAATGAATCACCTTATTACTACAAAAAATCAGAATCAGAGAGAATCAAGCATGATATTTAGAAGTTTAATGCGAAATTATTCGATTCCAGTTTCCCCCGGAAATTATTCGATGACGTCATTAACTTCGCTAGCCAGTAGTAGGTAGGCAAAATAAAACGGCATAACGTTAGCATCTTTGAGTCGTAGAATATTTGAATTATTTCTTTTTTTATCCTTAAAGGACGTAAGTCAGGATGTTAGTGAAAAAATTGAGATAATTATATTTCTTTTTACTTGAATCAGAGTTGCATCTACTCTTGGCTCAATCTAATTAAAGAAATTGAAAATGTCAAAAAAATAAATGCTGGAAAAATTCAAAATTGACAACCGCGTATGCGTGCAATCAGCATCCGACAGCTTCTCTTGCCCCACTATTTGCGCTTGCGAGTTTCATATTTGTTTACTAAAAGCGAATTCTCCCGTTTCGGCGGAAGGACCCTTGAATCCTGCTCGAAAATCGATTCGATAAGGTATCCGAGGCCGGTCTCATAAATTAAACCAATTTCTTTAGTTTTGCTCAGCTACAAAGCGACTCTAATGAGCGACTACTCGGGACACTCAGCTGTCCGACCAGGTAAAAAAAATCTTTGAAAAATCTATAGGTGACGTCGATTGTACTGCAATTGGAATGGAATTGTACTAGAAATTATCGGTGAGTATCAATTTTAGACAAAAAATTTGTAGTTAGGTACTTTCCAAACCAGCTCTTATACCTATTGTATTTTTATCGATTGCCACCTGCAACTTTTCAATTATTGTCAATTTTTTTTTTTCGGCCGTCATCAATTCGAATCCATTCCATCACCCATCCAAAAAAAAACCACCCCTGAAAAATACCATGTACAAATCTCTCACGTCGACACCATCACCCATTGCCGTGAAACGTCTTTCCTTTTTCAAAAAATGGGGGAAACGAGTGTAGCAGCGCCCAAAAAAACGAATGTCCCGCGGAACCACCACAAAAGTACGTAGTGGCGAAATCGTGTTGCAAGTCGATATTCGAAACGTGGAAACCGGCGGTACCGGATCTATCGGCGCCGCCTTTGCCAACGATACACGAAGGCCTGATGGAGCCCTACAAGCAGAAATCCTGCAAAGTGGGCATGAAATTTCGGGAACCGAGTAGATGCGTGAGTGAGGCTATGGCGAAAGAATGTCTGAAAAAGAACCATCCCAAGTGGTTAATGAAGTGTCCTAAGCCAAAGGTTGATGATCTTGGACCTTTGCCAGTGATGAAAGAAGCCGTGTTGAGGTGCAAAGAAACTAAAGGAAAGTTGAAGACGACTAGGAAGAAATACGACAAGGCACAGATAGTTTGCGACGCTGAAGTACCGAGGGGTGATTGGAATCCTGATAGTAAATTTTAAATAAGTGAAAAATTCAAATTTTATTGTCATCACATTTTTATTGGCGAAATAAATTTCAAACAGGAAACATGACACTATGATATATCAATGAATTTTTTTTTTCTGAACTGTAAAATTTGATTAATTTTGGAGTAAAAATTAATGGTTGCTACTTTATTTCTGGTTTTATGACGTCAGTAAGAAGTCATAAACAACTAATCTTTGATCTCTCTGAAGATCAACCACATGACTTGGAAGTATAGCTTCATCTTCATTGAATGATAGTCTGTCAAACATTTGATTTATTTGCAGTCATAGCTTCAGGTATAAAGTAGCTTCATTTCTCTTCCAGTCCAGTTTCGCTGGTTTTCTACCAAAAACATTGATTGTGTTTCTCTGCCATTTCGTCCGAAAATAGATAGAGTCGTTCTCGTTTTTATCATATTCACAGTAAACTCATCAGTTCCATATTTGGGACTCAAAATTCCTCCCCTGATTAATATGAAGTTCCATTAACGTAACTGCTTCTTGATTGATGATTCACTTTGGAAAATAGTCCATAACAATACCAAGGTAATTAGTATTATCGACTCTGTTGTAGGAAAAAGACCAGCGACTTAATCTTACCGTGGAAACCAGAAAAGTACTAATTTATTTATCTTCGTATCTTGAGTTCTTTTTTGGAAGCTCAGAGGTCGCATTTGTGCAGTTCGCGTAGTATTCTGTCCATTGTCCTGGCACTATAATTTCACACTTACCATTTTAGTTATCAAGTCATCATTTATTTCGCAGGCAGAATTAATCGATTAAAGACTGACAAAAACTTGAATTTCTTGCTATCTGGGTTGTTGTTCGTTTGTCAGCATTTTCTTCTTTGGTGATGTTTTCGTCAGTATTAGTTTTGGTATCGTGATGGGCTATCAAGATTTGTTTCTATGTGATGTTTTAGTTGGAAGTTGCAACTTTGTTTCTCTAAAAATCGCGTAATCTTATCTTGGGTTTCAAAAATTAGCACTCATTGCCAGATAGAATGTATTTTTCTTGCTAAATAAGCGAAGTTGAGAGAGAAAAGCTAGTATTCCATGTTTTATCAAGTACTAGCTTGCAGAATCTGTTTTTCAGCTCTAAAAGCTGATCATTCTGATATCGAATTTTTGACAAGTAAATGGTAGCTTTGGGGCAGATAATACATATATCGAAATCAAAACAATACCTATTTTTAATATAATAACACATACCCAGCTTCTAGAAACCATTTGATGAATGTTCCAGAAATCCAGACAAACATGAAAAAAGTGAAAAAGAAAATGACACCATTTTTCCTGGAAAACCAAAGATCAAGTGAGTACCAGACCAACCTTGGTTTCCTTCCCAAAAGATCAACTTTAATAAATCCGGCAAAATGTTTGGAGGACTGATGTGTACTAGTAGTTTATTATTTGAGTCTTTACTATTTAATGAGGACTTTCACGTTACTGTTATTTAATCTTGAACATTCCAGTTATTTGAATCTTTCTAGCAAACAGTTCTTACCGGATTATCATGGTATCTTCTATCTTGTCAGGGTAGGTATGGAGTTTTGAGTAAAGTTCTTCAAAATTTTGCATTAGGATCCTACCCTATTTTTATGTGAGCGATTTGGAAGCTACCATAAAAACACAAAAGGAACCCTGGAACTTATACCTTCACGTCGCACTTTTTCCCTCACTGTCTCTCCAATGTTTCTCCTCTTGCTTTTTCTACCTATTCTTCTCCCCTTCTTTTTTTCGAGTTTTTTTTTTACCCAGATTCTTTCCACTTTTTTGTTTCTCTTAACGCTTTCTCCCTTGAACTTTCTCATTTTCAAAGAAGACACCAGTGCAGATAATCGTCTGGAATGATGAAGGAGAAACCTGGAATGAAAAACTATAAGAAAACAACAAAGCTGACATCATGAAACTAATTGATAAACAAAGAACCAGTTCGAAATCAGTGAAAATCAGTGAAATTCACACACACCCACGCTGGTTTTGTGCTGGTTTCAGCTGGTTTCAGCTGGTTTTGTGCTAATTTAGCTGGTCTTGTGCTGGTTATTAGCTGATTTCAGTTGGTTTTGAGCTGGTTTCGAAAAAGTTCCCAGGCTCAAGGGACCCTATACCTATAGTCTGTCGATTTTATTCTGATACTTCAAAGAAATGTGAGCTGGTGGCTCCCTATATTAGAACGCCAATGGTTACCTGACGTCAGACCTGTTTTTGCCATATGAAACACTTGCTCGCTCCTCTTACGAAAAGTATCAGATTAAAAATGACGGACTTTACTTAAACGCTGTGTCTACACTAGCAGTGTGTGTTCCTAGCTCCAAAACAATGTGGTGCATCAGACACACAACACACAACGGAAGTTTCGAGTTTTGGGAACAAACAACAACGTGTCCACACTGACAAAAATAAATTTGATAAACAAAAAATGTTTCTATATTTCCTTTGATCTTTGACCCTAAATATGGAAACGAGCAACTTATAGGAACCTTTGTTGCTGCAACCGTAAACAATAAGGGACTTGAATAAACTTTTGGAAACATGCAGAAAAATGTTCAAGGAACAATCAAAATAAACACAATGTTCCTTCGGTGTAGACGCAGCTTAATATTAATTTGTAAGTAAAATCTTAATGGAATGGAACATAATAGATCTGTTTCTGCAGTAATCATAAACCAGTCAGAGTGAATTTCATTGGTTGAAACTAGTTTTCTGACTGTTTTCAACCAATGAAATTCGCTCTGACTGGTTTGCGATTTCTGCAGAAACAGACTTGATATTTCATATTTCGTTTGAAAGGTACAACTGAAGAACGTTGCATATACCTACATGAAAATATATTTTTTTAAAAGCAACCACGACTTATTGAGGCAGTGTACCAAACCTGGAACATCTTTTACCATAGTTACTTTCAACATTACTCTAAAGTAATAAAAACTTTGAAGTGATATACGATAAAAGGAAATTATGGATCATCTCTTTTTTTTTACAAATTTTAATTTTTAGACAAATTTTACTATGAGAGAGTAACAAGAACTAAAAACTGGCAGCTGTATGCAACATTCTCTTTTAACTTAAAAGTGCTTTTTAAAACTGGTACCTTTAAAAATTTGTATGGTTTAGAATACACATTTTTAAAAGTGACCAGTTTTGAAAGCGCTTTTAAGCTAAAAGAGGATGTTGCATACAGTTGTGGGACTTTATCTTTGCGATTTTAAGACTTTTTTACATAGTAACAGTTAGAGATGGCCCTAAGAATATTCTCCAAAGAACTTTTATTGAGAACAGAGAATTTATCGAGAATATTCTTTGGCCTTAAATTCTCGAGAATTTATGATTTTTTTAGGTTCAAGAATTTATGAGATTATACGGTAATTTTCGAGAATTTATGGGAAGTTAGCTGTAATTTTTGAATTTATCAGTTCATTGTGAAAAACGAAAAGCAGAGCCGGAGTCTCATGCATCCGTCATATTCCGAGGTGCGATATCCGAAAAACCTTCTATTCTGACATATCAAATTTTTGTGCCACTGAGTACTGAGTGTATTTCCAGCTCTTTCTCTCAGCCTCTTAAAGAAACAGATAGAAACACAAACACATTTTTTTTGCACGATTTCTACCAACTGAAAACGCCATAAGTTATTACATTGTCCCCGTACTGTCCAGAGTGTGTGTAAAGAAATATTTAATTTAATATTATTGAAATTGAAAATTGAAATATTAGTTTTAAGGAAATTCCTTCGAAAATTAAACCTAAAGGGTTGATATGAAAATATTTGAGACAAAATAGGGACAACAAATTTTAATGTAAATTTTCTGATTTTGTGTATCAAAAAAATGCGAAAAGCCTCAAATGATGTTAAGAAGCTATATTCTTTGAAATTCTCTAAAATTCTCCAATGTTCCTGAATACTCTCCGAGAAAATTCTCTCCAAATAAATTTTTTTAGACTTAGGACCGGTTTCTCAATAGCGAGTCACCTCGGGGTTGGTTTTAACTCCAGGGTAAGCGTATCTAGTTGTTATATTTACCCCGCAGTTATGCTTAACCCGGGAGTATCTCGCTATTGAGAAACCGGCTCTTAAGAGTATAAATCAGAGTGAAGCACTGATCGAGTAAAGACGAAGGGCCACACATGAGGAAGACACGAATCTTCAGTGACGTCTCAAAGGTATTGGCGTTTGACAATAATAGGCAATCCTCCTTGCTTATAATCCTTGATTTGTGTCTGTCATTGTCATTGGCTATCTTTCTCTGTCTCTCTACGTTATATGATATCTCTCTTTTCTCTCGTTTATCGTGTAGCGAAATTTGCCAAAACGTGACGTTATGTGACGCGTCTTTCAAACCAATCTCCATTTTCGTCCAAATATCAGACCGCCGCCATAGGGCCGGTTTTTCAATAGCAAGTCACTTCTGGGTTCAGTATAACTCCAGGATCAACATTGCAACTGGACACGTTTACCCTGGAGTTGAACCAACCCGGAACTGACTCGCAATTGAGAAATCGATCCACTTCAATAAAAAAAAAAAATATCTACAGTGACCGCCAAAAAGTTTGCAAGAAATGGGTAAATATGTTATTATTGAGATATCAAAAAGAATGTTACGTGGGATCAATTCAGCATACCTATCAACAACAAAAAAAACACTGTGACAGATGTCATGTAACCACAGTTATGGCGGGAAATTTAAAATTTCGCTTTAAATATGTGAAAATTGGGGTTAGATGACCAGAAATCGAAAAATTGTAAAGGGAAAAGTGGTTCAGGATTCGATTTTACGTCTATGTGTCAATTTTTGAAAAGGTACAAGGATTTTTAATAAATATCAATTTTTTGGTCTGTTTTCTGGTAATTTGAAGAATATCAAAAACTTTTCGCAAAAATATTGGTTTGATGGAATTTAGAAAAGAGGTATTGGATCATTTAGAAAGATTTTATACTAATTCCAAATTTGTTATTTCAAATTTCTGTTTTCTGTAGGTCATTGGAACAAGATCAGAGTGGTCTGAAAATGAATTTTTGTTTTTTTACAATTTTCCGCGGGACAATTAAGCACTGGGTTTTTTTTTGTTAGTTTCACTTTGAATTATGTGAACCAAGCGAAAAGTTTTTGAAATTTTTCAAATTACCAGAAAACAGGCCAAGAAATTGATATGTATTAAAAATCCTTGTACCTTTTTAAAAATTTACACATAGACGTAAAATCGAATCCTGAACCACTTTTCTTTCTACAATTTTTCAATTTGTGGTCATCTAACCCCATATTTAAGGCAAATTTTTTAAATTTCCCGCCATAACTGTGGTCACATGACATTTGTCAAAGTGCTATTTTTTGTTGATGGGTATGCTGAATCCTTTGAATATAAAACTACAGGAAGGAGCGTTTTCTATCTGTCACTACAGACAAAAAAGGGACGGAAACGGCCATATTGAGCCTCCAAGTATGACTCATCATTTGTTTTGGTGGTTCGCTGTGTCCTCACTCAAGTGGATGTTTAATGGATTTTAGCGGTTTTAAGTGATAATAAGCACTGGAATTAGTGCGAAAAGAGAGTCATAATATTTACAATCATATTTAAATAAATATACGCCACTGCCAAACCGGAAACACTAGTCGGCCATATGCAACCTCCACATTTTCTGTCGCGCAGATTCGAGGTTATGCTCCTTCCTGTTGTTTTATATTCAAAGGCTGAATCGATCCCCCGTAACATTCTCTTTGATATCTTAGGGCCGAATTTATAGTCATTCCTTGAGTCTGCCTTAAAAGTCGGGAGTTTAAAATGGACACTTGGTACTATTTGACAAGTTATGTCATGTCAATTCTAAACGTTCAAGGCTTCCTTAAGGTCCAAGGAAACCTCAAGGAGCGACTATAAATTCGGCCCTTAATAATAAAAAAATTTCCCATTTGTTGCAAACTTTTTGGCGGTCACTGTATATCTACGTAGGTGAAGTCGTCATTTCTTACATTCAATTTCAATTTAAATTTCAAAATAAGCTTTATTGTCCAAATTCCCGAAAAATTATTGACAAAGCAATAAGATTCCAATACTAAAAATTATTTGACTTATGATTTCTTTTTTCTCTTTTATTAAAAAAATTTCCGATTTTACCGCTTGTCGCGTGTCGTATATCTTCAAAATTCATCAAAACAGCCGAGCCACTCCATAGTATGCCAGGATTGCTAGGTATGCCAACTCAGGATCCAGGATGCTGCAATCCCTGCATCGCGCTTTGTTGTGCTCAAGGTTGTTCAAGAAGTTGCCTGATAACTTTATGACGTCATCTGGAGTGCCAAAACATACAAATCTCCATAAGCGGCACCCCAGAAGAGTCATCAAGTTCAAGGGCGGTTTAAAGGGGGGGTAGAGGGGGTAATTACCCCCCCCCCCCAGACAAAGATTTTTTTTTAAACACTTAAGAATAAAATTTCAACAAAAGACAAGTTTTATAAAGTAAAGCATAGAAGGCATTGTATAAATTGATAGGCTCACCAGTATCGACGTACCTACTACTATACTGTGAAATAAAAGGTATTTCATTTGAAAAAAAAGCTATGGTTGTTTGAAATATCTGGTTTTGTGTACTAGGTGTTTGTTTATAACTGGAACACTTAGTAACTTTCTTATATGATTGAAAATAAAGGGCATGTTTAGGATGGGAAATTTCTTGGTAAATTGTAACCTTAAGCGCTACAACGATATTTTTTTGTCGTCATAGGTTTACAGGGTGCGCCAAAAAGGTATTATTTTTAAATGGAATGCCCTGTATATTTTTGTTATCCAAATAATATATATGTTTGTAAAGCTAACTTTCTAAGAATTTCAAAAATGCAAAAATATACAGGGCGTTCCATTTCCATTCCAAAAAATCTCATTGTAGCGATTAAGATCATTGCAATTTATCAAGAAATTTTCCAATTTAAACATGCCCTCTATTCTTAATAATAAAAAAGTTATTGAGTGTTCCAGTTATAAACAAGCACCCTGTACGGTTACAGTATTGCGAACACCCTATAAAATGTTATCAGATTTTCATAGGACCATGAAGTAAATGTAAGTATACACTAATACCCTGCAAAAAATTTAGCTTATGGATCTCAAATGAATGAAATGTGTTGGTTTTTGTTGATACATGCATTGACACATGCAAACTGCGATTTT
Source organism: Ceutorhynchus assimilis (assembly GCA_917834065.1). NCBI lineage: Eukaryota > Metazoa > Arthropoda > Insecta > Coleoptera > Curculionidae > Ceutorhynchus > Ceutorhynchus assimilis. The sequence goes on from OU892281.1 coordinate 538,792, forward strand.
TTGAAAAAGTTTCAAATATTTCAAAAAGTACTTGAATGTAGAAATTTTCCTGCATTCGAATACATGAAATATGAATGTTTTTTATGAAGATAAATTATGCGCAAACTTGTAACGTCACACCGGCTAAACTCCGAAATGCCAGCCTCCCGTTCGTTCAGTCCTCAGTGAACCGTGCCCTATACTTTGAGTGGTTGCCATTCGCTCTAATGAGATCGTGGACATTTGTTTTGAAAAATTCTTACACGTGTTAAAACTGTACTTCCGAAGCCGGTATGACGTCACAGCCTAGGCGTTCGTAACTTGTGATGGGTTCAAATTTCAATCCGATTATTGGCTTGATTTCTATACAGTAAATAAATTCATGATCAATATTATGCAATAAATTATCAGTCGTGAGCGCAGAAAGTGGGACACCCGTTTTTTCCTATTGTAAAACGGGTTCACCCAGCTACACCTAATTTGACAAAAAATCCATTGTAGAGAAAAGACTGATTTATGCAAAATAGACTGATTTATGCAAAATTACAAGACCTGTCAGTCAAGTGTCCCACTTTTTGGGTTAGTGCAAACGCCAATTTTTTGAAAAAGTTTCAAATATTTCAAAAAGGGTCGAGTTTTTATAGAAATTTATAGATTTGCTCACAGATGGGCACATAATTGACCCATTAGTATAGGTAATTCCTAAGAAAAAGTATATAGGATTGTTATAACAATCCATTAATGTTCTAAAATGTAAGGTGTTCCATTAAAAATAACAAAGGTCTGTCACATACCTCATTTACGGAACACCCTGTGTATATTCAAAAATATTTTAAACTACTAATGGATCTTAGAGTATCAAACAACTTTGTAATTTTTTTTTTTTTTCTTGCATTACCCTGGAAGGAGATATCGTCTACTAAGTGAACACCCTGTATAACTATTTTGCCGGCATCGGGCATTCAGGTGCAAATTTGGACGTGGCACCCTTAAAAAAATTTTGCCTCCGGCGGGAAGCCATTCGACACTTAATGATTTTCCCGTCATCCATTACCCCCCCCAGAAAATCATCTATGGACCGCCACTGATCAAGTTACCCATTACCAGACAACCTATTAACTTTAGGAATATTGGTTGTGCTGCCCTCCAATGAGGTGAGTTGAGCTTTAACATAATAGTTATTTATGTATCAAGGGTACTAAGTAGATGATTATGCCCTGAGGGCGACAGTCTTACAAAGCCGAGGGCCTCTGGCCCGAGGGTTCGTAAGTCGCCCGAGGGTATATATATCTATTAGTACCCGTGGTGCATACAAACTTTTATGTCATACCAGTTGGTTGTGAATAATAAATACCTGGGAAAAAAGTGTCACTTCGCAAATTGTCATCACTGTGCAAACGTCATCATTTTTTGACAAAAATAATATGTTTATAAGCGTAAAATTATATTTTTTTAATAAATAATAAGTTAATTGCAAACTATTTTTTGCGTCTTTATGCCCGCGCGGGCCATAATGTGTACTTTATGCCCGCACGGGCATAAAGTAATGAATTATGTAGATGGTATCTAAGGTATAAAAATACAATAATGTATTGGTATGACATAAAGGGTATTTCTGACATGACATTAGGGAATTATTGAAGAGTATAAAATGCCAGGCACTAATAGCGCTAGGCAATATTTTGACGTGAGATGTGTGCGTTGTGGCAGTACTGTTAATTTTTAGTGCCGCCACTAATAAAGTTTGTGCCTTCCACTATTTGTGGAAAATAAAATCAGGGCATAAACAGGCACAGTCATGTCCCTATGTCTCTTTTTTATTTTAAGTTGACGTCCGTCAAGGCTTATTCGAATGTTGACCTCACTTTTTTATTAATTTACATTTATTGGTTTGTTCAGATTTAGTTCAGAATCAATTCTGAAGTGAACTGCGCTTGCGCATTGGTTTACATATGTTCGATATGAATAAATGCGCAAGCGCAGTTCAATTCAGAACTGATTTTAAACGAAGTCCGACCAAACCTATTCTATTTCTTCAATTTCCAGTCACAGGTTAGTGGCTTGTTAGCGGTGTTTGGTGTTTTTATCGGTTTTTTTTACCGATTTGCCTGTTCTGTTGATTGCATGTGTTGGATTTTTTCATTAGAATGGGCTCTTATGAAGTGAAAGACAGTTTAAAGTCACAAATACTTCGTTTGAATGATCACGAGGCCCCGCCTTTCATCATTCTCGTCCCTTGAAATGTGGTCTAGAATGACGTATCCCAAATTGTCATCATCCCCATTGCCATCCCCTAATAATACGGCCTCCAATATCTTCCATTATAAAATATAGATGAACTAACAAAGCAAATTCAACAAAAAACTATAAGAAGAACCACTTAAAGAACACCAAACACGTATTTACATTTTGCAATTTTAGGTTAGGAATATGAAAATAAAACATGGCATGCCACTGCCAAAGTTCACCACTGCCGACTTCAACGTGTCGTTCAATAATTCCTTTTGTGAGCCAAAAAAACGCCCGCCACAGTCAATTTTGGGTCGGCATTAAAGCGGCACAGTAAACTGTGGCCGTATTTCAATAATTCCCTATATTGTAGGTATCGGGTCTTCAAAAAAAAAACCAATCAAAGATTGCTATGGTTTTTTAAACGTATGTCTTAGCAATATTTGTCTTTAATTTTGTCAATGAAATTTAATGTCAAAATGTCCTGTCAAAAATCCTGACGAAGGTCTGTTCGCAGAGAAATCACAAACCAGTCAGAGTGAATCTCATTGGTTGAAACTAGTTTTCTGACTGTTTCTGATTGTTTTCAACCAATGAAATGCGCTCTGACTGGTTTGTGATTGCTGTGCGAACAGAAACAGTACCTAATGCGACGTAGGCACACATAGGTACGTTTTCGTAGTCAAAGCAATCTTCGATTGGTTTTTTTTTTGAAGACCCGATACCATCGTCATCAAACGTAACTGGGACAGCATCACATTAGCTCTTATCCTATTATCTGAATTTTATTGTCAAATATTTGTCAAACTATGCATTAAATGCATTGAAATGAATGACAGTAGAATTAGTCCAGGAGATTATTATGCATTATTTGTGTCCCAGATACTTTTGGTGACGATGGTACATGAAATATGTCTAGAATTTTCCGCAGAATCCAGAAATTTCATAATATACAGAAGGTACCATTCAAAAAAATAAAGTTGATAACGGTACAGCTGTTCTTGTATAAAAACATTAATTTGTTTTTTCGAAAACGCCTCCATTTATTTTATATTAAATAATATGTTCTATACTTTAAGTTCACCCTGTATATTTTTTTTCATCTCGCAGGAGTAGGGGCCCCGATAAAATATTTGAACACGGGCCCGGAACATCGTCACTACGCTAATAAATTTTAACTCTTTGGATCGAATATTGTACTAATTCTAGTACAGCTACCATTCTAGTATCAACTTTCCGCATTGGATCATCTGGTGGATCCCGTTGGTGCGCTTGCGTAACCGTTCGCGCCAATGCCAGGACAGATGGCAGATGTTTTGTAACAGACGTCCAAAGTGTACAGGCAAAGTCGATTTCGGTACCGAAATTGAGCAGTTTTTTGCAATAGTCGGGGTGCCCTAAAAAGGACGAAAATCGCGCGGTACGAAGCTGGGCGCCTCCGACAACATGATTTCGAAAAAAAATTCGTGATCGATCGACGTCTCGATGGTTTTCAACGCGATTTTCCTCGTCGTTGCCGTGCCTATCGCCGCAGTGGTTCGTCCATCGGAAACCATTTTGTTCGCTTTAGGGGATCATGTAAATAATCCCGGAAAATTGACTGAAAAATCCGTTTTTCACGCATGCTGATCCAGGCTAGTAATCCAGGGACAAATCGTTGTTCACGAAACGTAAGTTTTTTTTCGAGTTTCCTTCTACAAAGTCGTTGAAAAGTCGTGCGTAATGGCGGTCCTCAGTGAGTTGGCTATTGCGTCTGTTCCGGCCGTTAAAAAACTACCCCCCGCCCAACTTGTTAGGGTGGCCGGGTGCCAGACCCCTTGGGGTTAATAGATTAACTCCTTATGGGGGTGCTGGGGTTTGTTTTAACTTTCGAAATTCCCCTACTCGGCTCTGTGTAAATTTTCTTCCTCCCTTGATATTCCAATCCATACCTGTTTTAGTTTTGCTTGTTATCTGTGGCAGTCTTCTATTTAATATTTAGTACATTGTAGATCAAAGTATTTTCATCTTCGTTGAATATATACTTGAGTATTAAATACAAAAAAAAACCACTAGCATCCAAGTTTACATAATTTAATTGGTTTATTATTCAATCAATAGTTCCATATTTTTCGTTTTGATTCATGCTTGAATGAATTGAAAATGTATCATTAGAGTTTTACAATTCAGTGGTACTTTAGAAGCATACTCATAATGTAGGTCTGTTCTTACAGAAATCACAAACCAGTCAGAGCATTATTGTGATTGGTGCAAATCGCCAACAACCGGTTATCTGACTACTTTTAACCAATGAAATGCGGTTTGTGATTTCTGTGAGAACAAAACTCTATTCCTACATATTAAAATGGTCATTTTTAAAATTCATGGATGAGTAGATTCTGGTAAAAGTGCATTTTGTTGTACTAATGCCTAATTGGGGAATTACTTCAAATTCCACTTAATTCCCACAGTTTCCCCCTTACAATATCTAATAATTCCCAGTAATTCCTGACAATTACCAGAAAGTCTTCTCAATTCGAACAATTCCTTAGTGATACCTATCAATATTTCCTCGAAAATAGCCAATGTTATAGGTACTCATAAATAATAGTTCCGATTGATCATTTAAGAAAGTCATCATAAAAAGGTATGAATTGGAAACATAGAGCTTAGCTAAACAATATTAGATTTTATAAAATTTGAATTTTGAAGTGATTGAGGCTAAAAACACAATTAAAAGTACAAAATACAAATGACAAGGAGAAATCTGCTAGCACGAATTCTTATTAATCTGGCTTTCTGCCTTGGTTGAATTCCATATTGAAATTAAATTTTATCAAATTGCCAGTAGTAATATAACAAGTGCAATGAAAATTATCGATAATTTTTGGGAAATTTGTCCAAATGCATTTTTAGTTGAAAAAGAGAACGAGTGTGTCTAATTTACTGTGTACAAAGCTGATAACTAGTTGACTCAAGTCAAAAATACCTGAAAAAAATTATCGGCAATTAGCACTTGTGCAAATTATTGATAATTAGCACTTCTGCAAATTATCGATAATTTGCACTTGTGCAAAATTATCGCTGTAATTCGCTTCCTATTGGTCCAAAATTGCCAGACGCCTCTGTATTTTCATCTCAATATTTCCTGAAGGAAATTTTCACTTATTATCCGTTCACAATCCGATGTCCACAGGTAGGTAGAGGTAAAATCACCTTTCAATGCTATTTCAAATCAAATCAAAATATGCTTTATTCATTATTGTCATAAAAAATTTTAAATTCTTGTTGACAAAGCCAATAAAATAAATAAAATATAAAACAATATGGTCATTGGAATTACACATGCAGTATTGAACATAAACTTAAACTAACATAATGCCTAACATGCCGTCAAACGAATCGACAATTTAATAATAGCAAAAAATTTTGATAGGGAAAGGTGATAAATTTACCTGCACCTGTGGACATGGACGGATTGTGAACAGGATATATAGTCCGACAAATACCATTTTAAAGTCACGTGATATTGGTGGCAAAAAACGTATGTTCATTGATTATATCGTTGATATCACCTACAAAAAGCTACTGGTGGTTAATTACTATTGAATTTTAAGATATGTTCCCACTAGCATTTTACAAACGCGTTACTGAAGTAGTATTGACCAATCAAATGGGAATTTTAATACTTGCAATTGTTGCGACACTCACTTTTGTCGCTTCTGCTGCCCCTTCTAATACATTCTGAATTTGAATTGGGTACCCGTTTTCTATTTGCTTCTTTTCGAGTTGGAAAAAGGTTAATATAGTCAAAATTATTAGCTGTGGTTGTTCGTTGTATCATTTTCGAAAATAACTTTGACAAACTAATTGATGACAGTGACGGATTTTATTTCAGGTAAGAATTTTATGAACAATAATTAGACACCAATTTTTTTGTCAATTTTACCATCACCGCTGTTTGAGATGTATTCAACAAGGATAGAGAAAAATCACTTGACTTTAAAATGATATTTGTTGGACTATAGAACTATAAGGGAAGACTGAAAAAGCAAAAATTCTTGGAGAGTTTTGGTTCTGTTTTCCCTACTTTGTTTTATTCAAGGAAAAGAACTAACCTAAAAATTGGAAAACTAAATGATGCTTTTTCCAGCATATTCTAGTTTTCTAATATGATTTTGACTGAGGAACTAGTACTTTTTGCTGATATTAACTTCCCAATGAAAAACTTCAATTTAATCACATTTTGCAGACACCTAATGCCTTTTGAAACCTAAAGACATTACTTTTAAATAATCGTTTAATACTCACGTTTAGAGATGGCAAATTCTTGAGAATTTATTTTGAGAGAATTTTCTCGGAGAATATTCGGGAACATTGGAGAATTTCGAAGAATTAGTGATGTAAAATGCTCGAGCAAGTATTTTAGGAGAACGTTCTCCGAGCAGGATCGAGAATTAACGAGAATAAACGAGCAGGACCCGAGAATTTATGCTTTTTATCAGAAGCTGAATAAAACAAAACATTTTTCTAAATAAATTCTGATTTTTCTCAAATTTCCCGAAATTCCCAAATTTCTCGTGAAAGTTCTGAATATTCTGAAAATTCTTGATAAATGTGCTGAAAGTTCTCTAACTTCTTAAGAAAATATGCCTACTTAATACATAATTAATCACATAATTTGTGAATTGTGTCTTGTGTCATGTTTGATAACAATAATTATTCTAATTTGGGGTTTTCTGTGAAACTTCAACATACAATTATCATTAGGATTCTTTTTTTTTGATAATAAAATAAAATAGTGATTTTAGTTTGAGTATATTTCAGTACAACGCTACGTTTGCCTCCAAAAAAAAAATAACTATTGCTGCTAAGTTGCTTCCTGGTTCTCGGGCTCAATATTCGATATATCTTCGCCTTCAACAGCTTCCATAAATATATCTCTACTCTATGTTGTCATGTGATTTTATTGGTTAGGATCGTGCTTGAGAACGTGCTGAATATTCTCTATCATGCTCATTGTGCTCCGAAGGTAATATTCAGCACAAACCTTTTTTTCGTGCGCGAACGTTCGCGAATGTTCTCGAAAGCACAATCAGAACGTTCCCTTGTTCACATCACTACGAAGAATATAGCTTCTTAACATCATTTGGGGCTTTTTGCATATTTTTGGTATCTAAAATCACAAAATTGACATAGAAATTTTGTTTTCCTTATTTTGTCTGAAATGTTTCCATATCGAACTTCTAGGTTTCATTTTTGAAGGAATTTCCTCAAAACTAGTCAAAACTAATATTAAGGGCCGGTTTATTCATTTTCTGATGCAATCTGATGGATAAAAACGCAGTCTGTAATTTCATTGGTCCGCCAGTTATCCGCAGACCAATAGAATCTTAGAACAGTACATTTATCTTGTAGTTAGTTACCAAAAGTTTATCTGAAGATGAATACCTAAACCAGGCCTAAATATGTAAGTTAAATTATTAAATATTTTTTCGCACACAGTCTGCACTCTGCACAGTGCAGAAACAATGAAATAACTTATGGCCATGGCGCTTTCAGTTGCGGTAGAAATGTCTAGTGCAAAGAAAATGTGTTTGTGTTTCTATCTGTTTCTTTAACAGGCTGAGAGAAAGAGCTGGAAATACACTCAGTACTCAGTCGCGCCAGTGCACATTAAATCTAATCTACCAATCGAAAACGCCTATGGGCTCGGGGTATTTACCGGATTTACCCGGTCATTATTCTTGGAAACAGGGGAGCAGCGTTCTCAGGAAAACAAGTGTTCCGTCTTTGTTACTTATATTTGCGCTTGCTTATATACTCCTAGACAAAATTATCGCACCACTGCACATAAGCAGCAATAATTTTGTCCTGGAGTATATTATCAGTTGCATAACATTAAGAAAGACGGAACAGTCATTCTCTCGGGAACGCTGCTCCCCTGTTTCCCTTTCAAGAATAAGGACCTCGGGGCCCGGACTCACTGTTTGCTGTTTTTCATTTCAACCTAACCTCACTACGAACCTAGTAACATCTGTATGTGCAAGGTAATGAATTTAAAAAGTAGGGATAGTTTCCCATAAATTCTCGAAAATTACCATATAAGTATTCTCATACATTTTTGAATCTAAAAAAATTATAAATTCTCAAGAATGTAAGTCCAAAGAATATTCTCGATAAATATTCTGTTCTCGATAGAAGTTCTTTGGAGAATATTCTCAGGGCTATCTCTACTCACGTTAAAACAGCTCAAGTTCTTTTCTTTCAGTGGTTTAAAACTTGCATACTATTGTCTGACATAGACCCGAGTATACACCAGTTCCCTTATAACCTATGTAATAATGCTCAACAATTTTCGTAACTCCTAAACAATTCCTCAATACTTAATACCCACAATTCCTTGGCAATTCCCATTCCCACAATTTCTCAATAATTTAAACAATTCCTACATATTTCCAAATAATTCCTAGTAATTCCTGGTTTTTGTACACCATTGTTCCCAACGGTTTACCCTTTGATCCACAATAATTAATTATTATTACAGTGAAACTTCCCTAACTCAAATCTACAAGGGACAGGAAGTGGAGTGTGGAGTTCGAGTTACGGAAAATTCGATTTATTGAAAAATACACAAAATTGAGGATATTTGAATTTATATTATTTAGGTATTACAAAAAAGTAGTTACATATACATTATCTAAACCAAGACAAGTCTATCTGTCGCCGCTGGTCACTGAAAACCAGTAATTTCCCCAAGGCACTAAATGCAGCAGGTGTTTCCCCGAAAAATTCGAGTTAGTTTTTACCACAGTTGCCACTAAATAATTTTAGTTCGAGTTTTAGTTATATTCGAATTAAAGAGATTGGAAATTCGACTTATAAGGGAAAAAATACATAGTGAGATTGTGAAAACCTATTTGTTAGTGAAGAAAATTCAATTTAGAGAATATTTCGAGTTTGGGAAGTTCAAGTTAGAGAAGTTTCACTGTATATGAAAATCACTTTCTGGCTTATATTGGACATTAATTTAATTATCAAATCAATGCCCACGTTTTTGTACTCCACACCATCTTTAGGGATGTAACATTAGAAACAAGAACCTTCATCTGCATAAGTACATTTTTGCATTTAACCAATAAATATGTTTGACAAAACAACTAAATAATTCATGATTTACTCATATTTTTTCTGAGCCTCAGATCCAGAGACAAATTTGAAAAGAGTCTTCATAAATATTGAAGTCAAGTTTTGAATTTCTCAGAACCAGAGCAAAAATATTGGTATACTGGAGTGGTTTTTTTTCCTCTTTACTACTCTCATTTTTCGTTCCAATTGTTGTTTATTTGAGACCAATAACTCATGAAATTTCAAAATAAATTCAAGAGCTTGGAATAGGAGAATCACTTCAATAATTCCTGAAGAAATTTTCTAGAAAAAGTTTTAGATTCTATAGGCTCATCTCATTTACAACTATATTTAGGTTTTGTCAAGTTTACAGCTCATATTATGACAAACATAAAGATAGATAATAAGAACCAGCTCACATTAAAGAGTCAACTAATGACATAAAATCTAATGTAGCTCTAAAAGAGCATGTTTCTATTGATGACATCTCATCCCAGATATGGGAAAGCATTATTTTTTCTTACATACAGAAATCTTGGCAATTCCTGATCAATGAATCCCATGTAGGTATTCCCATCTCAAGACTTGCAACTGATTGCCAATGATTTTCAGATATTTTTGTATGATTACCAGGTAATTTCCATTTTTTTTTTTTTTGGATTTCCGATATCATTCCCAATTGATTGATTACCTGATTTCCTTGATAATTCACTACAATCATCCGATTTCCAGCTGATTTTATTACAAAAACCATGTTCAATGACCAAAATAAACAGAGTAGTGATAGTAGTAGTAGTACTCTACTGAACTCTCTATAGTTTAGGGTTTTCATGAAAATTGAGTTTTAAGTTTTGGACAAAATGTCGATCAACTTTCGACTTTGAAACTCAATATCCTGGAAACTTAACAAGTTACAAAAAGCAATTTTGCAGAGCTTATAGAGAATTTAATATTCTTTCCATTGATGTATAAGTAATTGTAACCAAGTTTTCCAAATTTCATTGAAAATATGAGCGATTATTCATGATTTTAGCAGTGTTCTACCACAACCGTCATTTTTTCAAAAAACCACCCCCATTTAGCAAGCCTACCCCCCTAGACTATTGCAAAATGAGATTCCGACTTACTATGTCCATCTGAACAAATTGTCAAAATTTAAAATCTATACCTACTATTTTTTTCTCGTAAAAAATACCTATTGCCTGGACACATTTTCGAAATAATACAAAATTATTGGTATTTTGTGCATTTCAGCAAGTGATAGGAGGATTTGTTTATTTCAATATCATACCGAATTGATGAATCATCACTGAAGTGTGACTGAAGCTAAAAAAAAGGAACAAGGGTAATGTAAACAAGCTATTGTACCTTTCTTTTCTTATCTATTTTTATATTCGTCATTCGGCAGTAGACTATTGTGGAGGAATAAGCTATTAAAAAAATAATAATTACCCAAGCTATGATCCTAACTACCCCTCAAATCAGAATTTTGGTAAGCTACTTCTAGTTGAGCATATTTGGTATTAGACTTTAAGCATTTGGCTGTGGATGTTTTCAATAACTTCCCCTTAACAATTGAAGTTGCGTTTCACTGATATCCAGGGCAACAAATCATAATGTGATTATTTCTTTTTGGTAATTGCTGTCCCCCGGAGAAGCCGTCTGCCATAATAGGTTAGGATCTCATTTGTTACACGATTATACTATTAAAGGTAAGTGTAGCAGTGGGGCACTACCGAATACCGGCGAGAAATGGTTGAATTATGATTTGCTGTTGGGTGTCAGCTGCACAACGTAATTTCAAGTGAATTCAGCCTAATGGGGCTTTAATAGAATAGCTGAATGCTCTTCAACTTTACCAAGCAAAATTGTTTTTGTGTTTTCCAGATGACGAGTCAAGTGATCATATACTATATTGTAACTGACATGAAATGATCGCGCCTCTAAAGAGGAACAAAAAACCTTTCAAAGGGTTGTGCTAAACCCTGATATGTGAAGAAATTTTGTGTCTTTTTTTGTCAAGTCGGATTCAGGAGAAATTTCAAGATTCATGTTTTCATTTCTATGATCTACACTACAATATTGTCATACTTTAGGTTCGTCTCACAGGAATCACAAACCAGTCAGAGCAAATTTCATTGGTTGAAAATAGTCAGAAAGCTGGTTCTTGGTGATTTGCACCAATCAAAAACGCTCTGACTGGTTTGTGATTTTTGTGAGAACAGACCTAATCCTCATCTCGTTCTTCTTCTTCTCCAAGTTCTAAACTCTTTGTAGTCTCAGGTTCAATTACTGGCTCAGTTATTGGGAAACTCGTTGGGATATTAAATACATTTCAAATTGTCTAGCACACAATGTTGCGTGAAACTAGTCTTAAAGGCAAATACACAACTGATCAGTACGCTGTATCATTTAAAATGTATAATATGCGATTTCTTGGTTAGAATGAGATGCAATAACCACATTTTCATGATTCTCAGCAATTACCAATGGATTCCTATGTGAATCCCTTTGGGTCCTAGGTTATGCCTAGTGATTTCCGGGTTATTCCCAGAGATTGTCAAGTAATTTCCATGTACGCCTGATTGATTACTATTATACAACATAAGAATGGTTGAAATCTGAAAATTCTTACTATTGAGTATTACAAAGCCAGGAGCCTTATAAGGTTTGGCAGCAATAGTTTAATAATGATTATTAAATTTTAAACCTTGATGACACATAACTCCCAAGTCTATAACTTTTGATTTCCTGCTCAACACTTACAAAATAATCATTCGTAATGTAATCAACTTTTCTCGTATAGGATAGGAGACCACAGCACACTTAATTTATACCAAGTAAATCTATGACAAACAAAAAATTTCAAATGTGCAAAATTGAATTTAAATCAACTGAAAATAGAATTTCCTGCACCCTTACTTTTAAGAAAATAAATAAAAAGGAAAACTCTCTAAATAAAAATACACGTGTTGCCACTATTTTTATTCTAACGTGTTGGCAAAATACCAAGAAAAATCAATAATTTAATTAGGTACACGGTTACAGATTCAAGATTTTATAACACTTTTTTTCTAAATTATTTTTATACCTTTTATTATTTATTTTTTTCTCACAACGCACTACATTAGTCAGAGATTTAGGGCAGGTATTATAAAACAGAGTAACTAAGAGTTAACTTCTGTAATGATGTTACTTCTCATAGTAATTCCAGAAGTTAATCTATCAAAATATCCTTATAATACCTGCCCTTAGTCACAACTGGCAAAGCAATTAAACCTTTTTGCGCCTTGACTCTTCGGTTAAAATTTTATTTTTAATACGTCATCGTATAGAGCGTTTTAATATTTTCAAATTTTTCCAGTTTTGAAGTGTCTATAGAAAACTGTTCTGACCTCATAGATAAATTACGTACAGTGAAGCTCCACTAATCCGGATCAATAAAAACCAAGGCAATCCGAATTATTGGAACCTTTTGAAAAGTAACAAAAATACGTCAAAAACTGTAGTTTATTAACTCAAAATAGGTGCTAATTACATAGTACAGTTAATTTCTGCAAAATATCATGTTTTTCCGCTAGAGTTAACGTTTTGTGTGCTCTCTTTAGCGCCATGATGCTTCCTACTGAGCTTTCCACCCTTGTCACAGAAACAAATGTATCGTTTTCGGTGAAATAAGGGGATTCACCGACATAGACTTTGGTAACACCACCTGTAGCGATTGGCGAACTGCGCAAAAAATTATGATCTGGATTATAGAATCACAGGTAATCCGGATTATAGAAAACATAATGTTAACATCTAATATTTTAATTTTATCCGGATTACTGAGAAATCCAGATTATTGGAGTTCGTATTAGCGAAGCTTTACTGTATATGAAATTTTGGTCAAATAGCCCATTGGTCTTCAGGCAAGATAATAACAGAACTTATAATATCTGATTTGGAAAATGTTATATTATTTTCTCATTTATTTTAAATTAATTAAACAACGTTATTAGCTTCAGAGAAATGGTCTGATGGATGTTTTCAATGATTTGTGGAACCAAATATTCCTCAAAGATATTTTGATTGTTTTTAGGAACTATAAAGGTACTCTAGGAAAATCAAAATCAGGTAAATTTATAAAACTCTCTAAAAATGTATGCTTACCAAAGTTAGTAGCATTCATAAAATTGTAAAATTAGTCAGGCTGCTTCATGAAAGTGTGATTATTTTGATAACATTGATAACTCACTTATAGTAACTATTATTCAAGTACTTAAATAATAAACAAAGTAGTGTGGCAGGGTCTACTGCTGCCTTCAAATCAATTACTATTTTGTTATGTCATAATTATTTAATTTGAGAATAATTGTAGTGATAAGGCGACCTTCTGATTTTTTCTCAGGGCTTCAAGGCAATTTATAAGTTCATAGATAGAAAAAAGAAGGTAGAATTTTTAGTACAACCAGTCACAATTATTAGTAGATAACTCTTTTGAAGATGATACATAATGTTTCCATATATAGAAATTCAAAAGGATTACATATTCCAAAAAAATGTATGCCTACTCTAATAAAGTGGAAAATAAAAGGCTGTAGATTTTTATATTTACCAACACCTCATATTTAATTATAATTTAATAATTTGCTTGCTATACGAAAGTTCACTATAAGCGGGTTTGTAATAAAAGCAAATTACTGTATATGTGAACTGCTAAAATATTTCTTTACTCATCCTTAGTGGGTTCTTAAGTTTCACTTTATCCGCATCATATTTAGGTTTCAATGTTCAATCTTAGCAAAAAATATTTACATTAAAATGTAACAAAAGTATGTTACCAATCTGTACAACATTGAATCCGACCGTTCAGGCATGAGTAACCATTTGATATAATTACACCACATTTATTTAAACAATACACGATAGGTACTTATGTTGAATCATTACGCTGGGAGAACAAATTAAATTGGTTATGATTATTTAAAGCTTCGCATAGCGCAACTGTAAATTTTGCATAACAATGATCAATATATTGATATCTACCTTTTTATCTGTTTATGTTTAATATTGAATATTATTTCTAAAAAAAATTAACTAAATTGCTTAAAATACAATATTAGATTATGAAAATGAGGTGGCACATGGCCAGTAGCTTATCTTCACCAAAGCATTATTAACAAAATTGTGCATAATAATGGAACTGTTTATTATGTAGCATAATTAAATTATTTTGGTATTTAGTTTTCCAGAAAATTAAAAATGATATCTAAGTAGCAGCCAGCATCTCAAAAATGCCTAAATCACTTGGAATTCAACAGGGCGAAAGCCCTTCAAAAGTTTACAGGTATATTAATTCTAATTGGTCAAGTTTTTGCAATTGAAACTTTTTTTTTCAAGTAGAAACATGGTTTATACAACTACACCAGACATGACTGTTGTCAAGCAAGAGTTCATAAAACAAGAATTCACGCCAAGTCCTCATATGATTGACCACGCCTATGTCACTCCCAGGAATCAAATGATGACCCAGACACCATCATCAGGTTAGAACTTTGGATAAATTAATGCAAATTTATAAACCCTCAGTTTTATCCTGCAGCCCCTTCCGTAAAAAGAAAACTCAATCTTGAAGGCAACTTCAATATAGTACCGATCAAGCATGAGTTTAAAACGCCGCAGCCCAAACGCCAAAAAAAGCAATCTTTGTCGCGCAAGCCTCGCTATGACACGTCCCTGAGCCTTTTGACCAAAAAGTTTTCTGATCTGATTCAGAAAAGTCCCAATGGGGTTGTGGACTTGAACAAGGCCTCAGCAGACTTGTGCGTACAAAAACGGAGGATATACGACATTACTAATGTGTTGGAAGGCATTGGGCTGTTGGAGAAAAAGTCTAAAAATAATATTCAGTGGAAGGGCGGTACCAACAACAACCATTTTTATGGTTTGAAAGTCAAATTGCAAAAGTTGGAGGATAGGGAGAATCAGTTGGATAGGCAACTGAAAATCGCTGACCGGGATTTGAGGATGTTGAGTAATGACAAGTAAGTAGAAATTTTCTTAAAATTGTGTTAATTATCACTCAGTACAAAAAAAATATCATGTTATTTGCAATCCCTGCTTCTTATTATTAATACTAATAAAGAATTTCCCTAAACAGTTTGTCAAGTAAGCTCGTGAGTAAATAAACTTTCCCATTTCTTGCTGCAATATTCTGCTTGAGCCAAATTTAAATTTAATTTCTAATCCCAAAGAACGCAGCAACTTTATATTTTGTCAACATCATATAGAATTTTGCAAGCCTCTTAAAACCGGCCAACAAAAGCTTATAATTTTTGAATGTTTTTCAATAGATACAATAATGAATATTCATAATAATTTTTCCAATTATACTCAGATGCTCTAAATAGCAGTTAATAAATAATTGACAAATGTGAAGGTAGGTACCATCGGCAAAGAATTCCTGTTTGGTAGGACTTTTAAATTTGGCATTGTGATGTAACACAAGTCTGCGCGGGTGTCATCGAACTCCATACACACTTAAAATGCTAATAATTATCATAATGAGTCAACTTTAAGTTTTTTTTTTATCGCGATGTCTGGTTATGTATCTTGCCAGTTACATTAACATGTGTAATTTTATTAATCTAGATTACATCATTCCTAGGGTTGTTTACCCCTGTTCTAGTTTTCATAAAGAACAGGGAGCTATTTTAAAAAAACTGGTTCATTAGGTTTGTTTTATGCATTCCATTATTTTACTGTTATGTGAGGGTTCCCTCAGGTAGACCAACTATTATTTGATTTTCAAGCAGCATCTTTTTTTTTTTGTTTCTGTGTAATTCTCACACTAGAGTAGATTATAATTTGAACCCACCCAACCTGATCCTACATTGAAATTTATGGCTTCCAGAATGTCTTAACAGGAAGCTGTTGTTGGAAATTCTTTGAAAACATGTGTTGGTAACAGGTTCTTTGGGGATTTTAGGTCAAATAAATTTTTCCATGCAGAAAAATAATAATATAGGTCTACTCTTTGTCAAATTTTTATATTACAATACGATACACTACGATAATATAATATTAATTATTTCTGGTACCTATTGCCTCTGTTAATTAGTCTCATAAGTTTGTAAATAAAAAACATTTTTATTTAATCCCTTGCAATTAAATAAAACGCCCATTCAGGGCGCATCTCGCATTTGAATAAAAAGCTCTTGCAAATATAGCGTAAACTTAAAATTTTTAAATGTGATAAATAATTTATGTAAGCGAGGACGGGTCCTTGAGTTTACTGGGCTGTGAAACTCGAGTATGAAGGGGGAATGCAAATTTCATTAAAAGAAAATAGTATTTATGCCTGTTTTCAAACGAAATGTAAATTGTAATATGCATTTTAGAGTGCTGTAAGGCAAATTATATTTTTTTCAATAGATATGGGTATGTGTCACACAACGACCTCTGGGGTGTTGAAAAATTTAAAAATAAGGCTGTGATAGTCATCAAGGCGCCCCCCAATACGCAACTTTCAGTACCTACGGGCGAGGAAAAAGCTGATGAAAATAATCCAGACAGGGCTACCATAAGAATGAAGAGTTTGGATGGACCCATAGAAGTAGGCAAATTCTGTATAAATTGTTACTTATTTGATTGATTTGATGCATTTTCAGGTATATTTGTGTGAGGAACCGCCTGTAGAACCAAAACAACCTCGAACGCCTACGAGCTCGCTCAAAGATATCGGGTTCAGTCCAGGCATGGGTTTGTTTGATATGGTTTCGTCACCTCCTGTACCTCAACTTGACACTCCTGTACCTCCTAGTAATCATCACAGGCCCATATCCTCACAGGTAAAGAGATGTGTTGAAAATAAAGTTTTATTGAGTGCATCAGGGATTGTAGTCCTTTGAAAAAGATAAAATTCAGTGAAAGATTCAGCTTTCTATCTATAATAGAAAAAAAGTTATGACCTTTCAAAATTTTCCAAAATTTAAATCATAAGGGGGGTACCTTCCTACTAAAACGATGAAATTTCAAATTTTTTTTTGTCGAGATTTTGTGTCCTAATGGTCCCTCGTGATACCCTGAACTCCATAAACTAAATTATTATCAGATTTGAAGCCAAAATCCATGAAAAAAGGCACTCAGAAAAATTGAAAAATTGATAAATCACCACAATTGCTTAGCACGATTTTATCTCAGGAACTATAAGTGTCAATGAGCTGAAATTTTCAGGGATTGTAGTCCTTTGAAAAGGATAATTTTCAGTGAAAGATTCAGCTTTCTATCTATAGTGGAAAAAAAGTTATGCCCTTTCAAAGTTTTCCAAAATTTAAATCATAAGGTAGATACCTTCTTACTAAAACGATAAAATTTCAAATTTTTTTTTGTTGAGATTTTGTGTCCTGATGGTCAATCAACATCCCCCAAACTCCATAAACTAAATTATTCTCAGATTTGGAGCTGAAATCTATGAAAAAAGGCACTCAGAAAAATTGAAAAGTTGATAAATCACCCCGAATTGCTTAACACGATTTTATCTCAGGAACTATAAGTGCAAATGAGGTGAAATTTTCAGGGATTGTAGTCCTTTGAAAAAGATAAAATTCAGTGAAAGATTCAGCTTTCTATCTATAATAGAAAAAAAGTTATGCCCTTCCAAAGTTTTCCAAAATTTAAATCATAAGGTAGCTACCTTCTTACTAAAACGATAAAATTTCAAATTTTTTTTTGTTGAGATTTTGTGTCCTGATGGTCAATCAACATCCCCCAAACTCCATAAACTAAATTATTCTCAGATTTGGAGCTGAAATCTATGAAAAAAGGCACTCAGAAAAATTGAAAAATTGATAAATCACCCCAAATTGCTTAACACGATTTTATCTCAGGAACTATAAGTGCAAATGAGGTGAAATTTTCAGGGATTGTAGTCCTTTGAAAAAGATAAAATTCAGTGAAAGATTCAGCTTTCTATCTATAATAGAAAAAAAGTTATGCCCTTCCAAAGTTTTCCAAAATTTAAATCATAAGGTAGCTACCTTCTTACTAAAACGATAAAATTTCAAATTTTTTTTTGTTGAGATTTTGTGTCCTGATGGTCAATCAACATCCCCCAAACTCCATAAACTAAATTATTCTCAGATTTGGAGCTGAAATCTATGAAAAAAGGCACTCAGAAAAATTGAAAAGTTGATAAATCACCCCGAATTGCTTAACACGATTTTATCTCAGGAACTATAAGTGCAAATGAGGTGAAATTTTCAGGGATTGTAGTCCTTTGAAAAAGATAAAATTCAGTGAAAGATTCAGCTTTCTATCTATAATAGAAAAAAAGTTATGCCCTTTCAAAGTTTTCCAAAATTTAAATCATAAGGTAGATACCTTCTTACTAAAACGATAAAATTTCAAATTTTTTTTTGTTGAGATTTTGTGTCCTGATGGTCAATCAACATCCCCCAAACTCCATAAACTAAATTATTCTCAGATTTGGAGCTGAAATCTATGAAAAAAGGCACTCAGAAAAATTGAAAAGTTGATAAATCACCCCGAATTGCTTAACACGATTTTATCTCAGGAACTATAAGTGCAAATGAGGTGAAATTTTCAGGGATTGTAGTCCTTTGAAAAAGATAAAATTCAGTGAAAGATTCAGCTTTCTATCTATAATAGAAAAAAAGTTATGCCCTTCCAAAGTTTTCCAAAATTTAAATCATAAGGTAGCTACCTTCTTACTAAAACGATAAAATTTCAAATTTTTTTTTGTTGAGATTTTGTGTCCTGATGGTCAATCAACATCCCCCAAACTCCATAAACTAAATTATTCTCAGATTTGGAGCTGAAATCTATGAAAAAAGGCACTCAGAAAAATTGAAAAGTTGATAAATCACCCCAAATTGCTTAACACGATTTTATCTCAGGAACTATAAGTGCAAATGAGGTGAAATTTTCAGGGATTGTAGTCCTTTGAAAAAGATAAAATTCAGTGAAAGATTCAGCTTTCTATCTATAATAGAAAAAAAGTTATGCCCTTTCAAAGTTTTCCAAAATTTAAATCATAAGGTAGATACCTTCTTACTAAAACGATAAAATTTCAAATTTTTTTTTGTTGAGATTTTGTGTCCTGATGGTCAATCAACATCCCCCAAACTCCATAAACTAAATTATTCTCAGATTTGGAGCTGAAATCTATGAAAAAAGGCACTCAGAAAAATTGAAAAATTGATAAATCACCCCAAATTGCTTAACACGATTTTATCTCAGGAACTATAAGTGCAAATGAGGTGAAATTTTCAGGGATTGTAGTCCTTTGAAAAAGATAAAATTCAGTGAAAGATTCAGCTTTCTATCTATAATAGAAAAAAAGTTATGCCCTTCCAAAGTTTTCCAAAATTTAAATCATAAGGTAGCTACCTTCTTACTAAAACGATAAAATTTCAAATTTTTTTTTGTTGAGATTTTGTGTCCTGATGGTCAATCAACATCCCCCAAACTCCATAAACTAAATTATTCTCAGATTTGGAGCTGAAATCTATGAAAAAAGGCACTCAGAAAAATTGAAAAATTGATAAATCACCCCAAATTGCTTAACACGATTTTATCTCAGGAACTATAAGTGCAAATGAGGTGAAATTTTCAGGGATTGTAGTCCTTTGAAAAAGATAAAATTCAGTGAAAGATTCAGCTTTCTATCTATAATAGAAAAAAAGTTATGCCCTTCCAAAGTTTTCCAAAATTTAAATCATAAGGTAGCTACCTTCTTACTAAAACGATAAAATTTCAAATTTTTTTTTGTTGAGATTTTGTGTCCTGATGGTCAATCAACATCCCACAAACTCCATAAACTAAATTATTCTCAGATTTGGAGCTGAAATCTATGAAAAAAGGCACTCAGAAAAATTGATAAATCACCCCAAATTGCTTAACACGATTTTATCTCAGGAACTATAAGTGAAAATGAGCTGAAATTTTCAAAGATTGTAGTCCTTTGAAAAAGATAAAATTCAGTGAAAGATTCAGCTTTCTATCTATAATAGAAAAAAAGTTATGCCCTTCCAAAGTTTTCCAAAATTTAAATCATAAGGTAGCTACCTTCTTACTAAAACGATAAAATTTCAAATTTTTTTTTGTTGAGATTTTGTGTCCTGATGGTCAATCAACATCCCCCAAACTCCATAAACTAAATTATTCTCAGATTTGGAGCTGAAATCTATGAAAAAAGGCACTCAGAAAAATTGAAAAATTGATAAATCACCCCAAATTGCTTAACACGATTTTATCTCAGGAACTATAAGTGCAAATGAGGTGAAATTTTCAGGGATTGTAGTCCTTTGAAAAAGATAAAATTCAGTGAAAGATTCAGCTTTCTATCTATAATAGAAAAAAAGTTATGCCCTTCCAAAGTTTTCCAAAATTTAAATCATAAGGTAGCTACCTTCTTACTAAAACGATAAAATTTCAAATTTTTTTTTGTTGAGATTTTGTGTCCTGATGGTCAATCAACATCCCCCAAACTCCATAAACTAAATTATTCTCAGATTTGGAGCTGAAATCTATGAAAAAAGGCACTCAGAAAAATTGAAAAGTTGATAAATCACCCCGAATTGCTTAACACCATTTTATCTCAGGAACTATAAGTGCAAATGAGCTGAAATTTTCAGGGATTGTAGTCCTTTGAAAATGATGACATTCAGTGAAAGATTCAGCTTTCTATCTATAATAGAAAAAAAGTTATGCCCTTCCAAAGTTTTCCAAAATTTAAATCATAAGGTAGCTACCTTCTTACTAAAACGATAAAATTTCAAATTTTTTTTTGTTGAGATTTTGTGTCCTGATGGTCAATCAACATCCCCTAAACTCCATAAACTAAATTATTCTCAGATTTGGAGCTGAAATCTATGAAAAAAGGCACTCAGAAAAATTGAAAAATTGATAAATCACCCCAAATTGCTTAACACGATTTTATCTCAGGAACTATAAGTGCAAATGAGCTGAAATTTTCAGGGATTGTAGTCCTTTGAAAATGATGACATTCAGTGAAAGATTCAGCTTTTTATCTATAATAGAAAAAAAGTTATGCCCTTCCAAAGTTTTCCAAAATTTAAATCATAAGGTAGCTACCTTCTTACTAAAACGATAAAATTTCAAATTTTTTTTTGTTGAGATTTTGTGTCCTGATGGTCAATCAACATCCCCTAAACTCCATAAACTAAATTATTCTCAGATTTGGAGCTGAAATCTATGAAAAAAGGCACTCAGAAAAATTGAAAAATTGATAAATCACCCCAAATTGCTTAACACCATTTTATCTCAGGAACCATAAGTGCAAATGAGCTGAATTTTTCAGGGATTGTAGTCCTTTGAAAAAGATAAAATTCAGTGAAAGATTCAGCTTTCTATCTATAATAGAAAAAAAGTTATGCCCTTCCAAAGTTTTCCAAAATTTAAATCATAAGGTAGCTACCTTCTTACTAAAACGATAAAATTTCAAATTTTTTTTTGTTGAGATTTTGTGTCCTGATGGTCAATCAACATCCCACAAACTCCATAAACTAAATTATTCTCAGATTTGGAGCTGAAATCTATGAAAAAAGGCACTCAGAAAAATTGATAAATCACCCCAAATTGCTTAACACGATTTTATCTCAGGAACTATAAGTGAAAATGAGCTGAAATTTTCAAAGATTGTAGTCCTTTGAAAAAGATAAAATTCAGTGAAAGATTCAGCTTTCTATCTATAATAGAAAAAAAGTTATGCCCTTCCAAAGTTTTCCAAAATTTAAATCATAAGGTAGCTACCTTCTTACTAAAACGATAAAATTTCAAATTTTTTTTTGTTGAGATTTTGTGTCCTGATGGTCAATCAACATCCCCCAAACTCCATAAACTAAATTATTCTCAGATTTGGAGCTGAAATCTATGAAAAAAGGCACTCAGAAAAATTGAAAAATTGATAAATCACCCCAAATTGCTTAACACGATTTTATCTCAGGAACTATAAGTGCAAATGAGCTGAAATTTTCAGGGATTGTAGTCCTTTGAAAATGATGACATTCAGTGAAAGATTCAGCTTTCTATCTATAATAGAAAAAAAGTTATGCCCTTCCAAAGTTTTCCAAAATTTAAATCATAAGGTAGCTACCTTCTTACTAAAACGATAAAATTTCAAATTTTTTTTTGTTGAGATTTTGTGTCCTGATGGTCAATCAACATCCCCTAAACTCCATTCACTAAATTATTCTCAGATTTGGAGGTGAAATTTATCAAAAAAGGCACTCAGAAAAATTGATAAATCACCCCAAATTGCTTAACACCATTTTATCTCAGGAACTATAAGTGCAAATGAGCTGAAATTTTCAGGGATTGTAGTCCTTTGAAAATGATGACATTCAGTGAAAGATTCAGCTTTCTATCTATAATAGAAAAAAAGTTATGCCCTTCCAAAGTTTTCCAAAATTTAAATCATAAGGTAGCTACCTTCTTACTAAAACGATAAAATTTCAAATTTTTTTTTGTTGAGATTTTGTGTCCTGATGGTCAATCAACATCCCCTAAACTCCATAAACTAAATTATTCTCAGATTTGGAGCTGAAATCTATGAAAAAAGGCACTCAGAAAAATTGAAAAATTGATAAATCACCCCAAATTGCTTAACACGATTTTATCTCAGGAACTATAAGTGCAAATGAGGTGAAATTTTCAGGGATTGTAGTCCTTTGAAAAAGATAAAATTCAGTGAAAGATTCAGCTTTCTATCTATAATAGAAAAAAAGTTATGCCCTTCCAAAGTTTTCCAAAATTTAAATCATAAGGTAGCTACCTTCTTACTAAAACGATAAAATTTCAAATTTTTTTTTGTTGAGATTTTGTGTCCTGATGGTCAATCAACATCCCCCAAACTCCATAAACTAAATTATTCTCAGATTTGGAGCTGAAATCTATGAAAAAAGGCACTCAGAAAAATTGAAAAGTTGATAAATCACCCCGAATTGCTTAACACGATTTTATCTCAGGAACTATAAGTGCAAATGAGGTGAAATTTTCAGGGATTGTAGTCCTTTGAAAAAGATAAAATTCAGTGAAAGATTCAGCTTTCTATCTATAATAGAAAAAAAGTTATGCCCTTTCAAAGTTTTCCAAAATACCTTCTTACTAAAACGATAAAATTTCAAATTTTTTTTTGTTGAGATTTTGTGTCCTGATGGTCAATCAACATCCCCCAAACTCCATAAACTAAATTATTCTCAGATTTGGAGCTGAAATCTATGAAAAAAGGCACTCAGAAAAATTGAAAAGTTGATAAATCACCCCGAATTGCTTAACACGATTTTATCTCAGGAACTATAAGTGCAAATGAGGTGAAATTTTCAGGGATTGTAGTCCTTTGAAAAAGATAAAATTCAGTGAAAGATTCAGCTTTCTATCTATAATA
Organism: Ceutorhynchus assimilis; assembly: GCA_917834065.1. Taxonomy (NCBI): domain Eukaryota; kingdom Metazoa; phylum Arthropoda; class Insecta; order Coleoptera; family Curculionidae; genus Ceutorhynchus; species Ceutorhynchus assimilis. Next base: position 562,517 of record OU892281.1, read on the forward strand.
GAAAAAAAGTTATGCCCTTCCAAAGTTTTCCAAAATTTAAATCATAAGGTAGCTACCTTCTTACTAAAACGATAAAATTTCAAATTTTTTTTTGTTGAGATTTTGTGTCCTGATGGTCAATCAACATCCCCCAAACTCCATAAACTAAATTATTCTCAGATTTGGAGCTGAAATCTATGAAAAAAGGCACTCAGAAAAATTGAAAAATTGATAAATCACCCCAAATTGCTTAACACGATTTTATCTCAGGAACTATAAGTGCAAATGAGGTGAAATTTTCAGGGATTGTAGTCCTTTGAAAAAGATAAAATTCAGTGAAAGATTCAGCTTTCTATCTATAATAGAAAAAAAGTTATGCCCTTCCAAAGTTTTCCAAAATTTAAATCATAAGGTAAGCTACCTTCTTACTAAAACGATAAAATTTCAAATTTTTTTTTGTTGAGATTTTGTGTCCTGATGGTCAATCAACATCCCCCAAACTCCATAAACTAAATTATTCTCAGATTTGGAGCTGAAATCTATGAAAAAAGGCACTCAGAAAAATTGAAAAATTGATAAATCACCCCAAATTGCTTAACACGATTTTATCTCAGGAACTATAAGTGCAAATGAGGTGAAATTTTCAGGGATTGTAGTCCTTTGAAAAAGATAAAATTCAGTGAAAGATTCAGCTTTCTATCTATAATAGAAAAAAAGTTATGCCCTTCCAAAGTTTTCCAAAATTTAAATCATAAGGTAGCTACCTTCTTACTAAAACGATAAAATTTCAAATTTTTTTTTGTTGAGATTTTGTGTCCTGATGGTCAATCAACATCCCCCAAACTCCATAAACTAAATTATTCTCAGATTTGGAGCTGAAATCTATGAAAAAAGGCACTCAGAAAAATTGAAAAATTGATAAATCACCCCAAATTGCTTAACACGATTTTATCTCAGGAACTATAAGTGCAAATGAGGTGAAATTTTCAGGGATTGTAGTCCTTTGAAAAAGATAAAATTCAGTGAAAGATTCAGCTTTCTATCTATAATAGAAAAAAAGTTATGCCCTTCCAAAGTTTTCCAAAATTTAAATCATAAGGTAGCTACCTTCTTACTAAAACGATAAAATTTCAAATTTTTTTTTGTTGAGATTTTGTGTCCTGATGGTCAATCAACATCCCCCAAACTCCATAAACTAAATTATTCTCAGATTTGGAGCTGAAATCTATGAAAAAAGGCACTCAGAAAAATTGAAAAATTGATAAATCACCCCAAATTGCTTAACACGATTTTATCTCAGGAACTATAAGTGCAAATGAGGTGAAATTTTCAGGGATTGTAGTCCTTTGAAAAAGATAAAATTCAGTGAAAGATTCAGCTTTCTATCTATAATAGAAAAAAAGTTATGCCCTTCCAAAGTTTTCCAAAATTTAAATCATAAGGTAGCTACCTTCTTACTAAAACGATAAAATTTCAAATTTTTTTTTGTTGAGATTTTGTGTCCTGATGGTCAATCAACATCCCCCAAACTCCATAAACTAAATTATTCTCAGATTTGGAGCTGAAATCTATGAAAAAAGGCACTCAGAAAAATTGATAAATCACCCCAAATTGCTTAACACGATTTTATCTCAGGAACTATAAGTGCAAATGAGGTGAAATTTTCAGGGATTGTAGTCCTTTGAAAAAGATAAAATTCAGTGAAAGATTCAGCTTTCTATCTATAATAGAAAAAAAGTTATGCCCTTCCAAAGTTTTCCAAAATTTAAATCATAAGGTAGCTACCTTCTTACTAAAACGATAAAATTTCAAATTTTTTTTTGTTGAGATTTTGTGTCCTGATGGTCAATCAACATCCCCCAAACTCCATAAACTAAATTATTCTCAGATTTGGAGCTGAAATCTATGAAAAAAGGCACTCAGAAAAATTGATAAATCACCCCAAATTGCTTAACACGATTTTATCTCAGGAACTATAAGTGCAAATGAGGTGAAATTTTCAGGGATTGTAGTCCTTTGAAAAAGATAAAATTCAGTGAAAGATTCAGCTTTCTATCTATAATAGAAAAAAAGTTATGCCCTTCCAAAGTTTTCCAAAATTTAAATCATAAGGTCTACCTTCTTACTAAAACGATAAAATTTCAAATTTTTTTTTGTTGAGATTTTGTGTCCTGATGGTCAATCAACATCCCCCAAACTCCATAAACTAAATTATTCTCAGATTTGGAGCTGAAATCTATGAAAAAAGGCACTCAGAAAAATTGAAAAATTGATAAATCACCCCAAATTGCTTAACACGATTTTATCTCAGGAACTATAAGTGCAAATGAGGTGAAATTTTCAGGGATTGTAGTCCTTTGAAAAAGATAAAATTCAGTGAAAGATTCAGCTTTCTATCTATAATAGAAAAAAAGTTATGCCCTTCCAAAGTTTTCCAAAATTTAAATCATAAGGTAGCTACCTTCTTACTAAAACGATAAAATTTCAAATTTTTTTTTGTTGAGATTTTGTGTCCTGATGGTCAATCAACATCCCCCAAACTCCATAAACTAAATTATTCTCAGATTTGGAGCTGAAATCTATGAAAAAAGGCACTCAGAAAAATTGAAAAATTGATAAATCACCCCAAATTGCTTAACACGATTTTATCTCAGGAACTATAAGTGCAAATGAGGTGAAATTTTCAGGGATTGTAGTCCTTTGAAAAAGATAAAATTCAGTGAAAGATTCAGCTTTCTATCTATAATAGAAAAAAAGTTATGCCCTTCCAAAGTTTTCCAAAATTTAAATCATAAGGTAGCTACCTTCTTACTAAAACGATAAAATTTCAAATTTTTTTTTGTTGAGATTTTGTGTCCTGATGGTCAATCAACATCCCCCAAACTCCATAAACTAAATTATTCTCAGATTTGGAGCTGAAATCTATGAAAAAAGGCACTCAGAAAAATTGAAAAATTGATAAATCACCCCAAATTGCTTAACACGATTTTATCTCAGGAACTATAAGTGCAAATGAGGTGAAATTTTCAGGGATTGTAGTCCTTTGAAAAAGATAAAATTCAGTGAAAGATTCAGCTTTCTATCTATAATAGAAAAAAAGTTATGCCCTTCCAAAGTTTTCCAAAATTTAAATCATAAGGTAGCTACCTTCTTACTAAAACGATAAAATTTCAAATTTTTTTTTGTTGAGATTTTGTGTCCTGATGGTCAATCAACATCCCCTAAACTCCATTCACTAAATTATTCTCAGATTTGGAGGTGAAATTTATCAAAAAAGGCACTCAGAAAAATTGATAAATCACCCCAAATTGCTTAACACCATTTTATCTCAGGAACCATAAGTGCAAATGAGCTGAAATTTTCAGGGATTGTAGTCCTTTGAAAATGATGACATTCAGTGAAAGATTCAGCTTTCTATCTATAATAGAAAAAAAGTTATGCCCTTCCAAAGTTTTCCAAAATTTAAATCATAAGGTAGCTACCTTCTTACTAAAACGATAAAATTTCAAATTTTTTTTTGTTGAGATTTTGTGTCCTGATGGTCAATCAACATCCCCTAAACTCCATTCACTAAATTATTCTCAGATTTGGAGGTGAAATTTATCAAAAAAGGCACTCAGAAAAATTGATAAATCACCCCAAATTGCTTAACACCATTTTATCTCAGGAACTATAAGTGCAAATGAGCTGAAATTTTCAGGGATTGTAGTCCTTTGAAAATGATGACATTCAGTGAAAGATTCAGCTTTCTATCTATAATAGAAAAAAAGTTATGCCCTTCCAAAGTTTTCCAAAATTTAAATCATAAGGTAGCTACCTTCTTACTAAAACGATAAAATTTCAAATTTTTTTTTGTTGAGATTTTGTGTCCTGATGGTCAATCAACATCCCCCAAACTCCATAAACTAAATTATTCTCAGATTTGGAGCTGAAATCTATGAAAAAAGGCACTCAGAAAAATTGAAAAATTGATAAATCACCCCAAATTGCTTAACACGATTTTATCTCAGGAACTATAAGTGCAAATGAGCTGAAATTTTCAGGGATTGTAGTCCTTTGAAAAAGATGACATTCAGTGAAAGATTCAGCTTTCTATCTATAATAGAAAAAAAGTTATGCCCTTCCAAAGTTTTCCAAAATTTAAATCATAAGGTAGCTACCTTCTTACTAAAACGATAAAATTTCAAATTTTTTTTTGTTGAGATTTTGTGTTCTAATGGTCAATCAACATCCCCCAAACTCCATAAACTAAATTATTCTCAGATTTGGAGCTGAAATCTATGAAAAAAGGCACTCAGAAAAATTGAAAAGTTGATAAATCACCCCAAATTGCTTAACACGATTTTATCTCAGGAACTATAAGTGCAAATGAGGTGAAATTTTCAGGGATTGTAGTCCTTTGAAAAAGATAAAATTCAGTGAAAGATTCAGCTTTCTATCTATAATAGAAAAAAAGTTATGCCCTTTCAAAGTTTTCCAAAATTTAAATCATAAGGTAGATACCTTCTTACTAAAACGATAAAATTTCAAATTTTTTTTTGTTGAGATTTTGTGTCCTGATGGTCAATCAACATCCCCCAAACTCCATAAACTAAATTATTCTCAGATTTGGAGCTGAAATCTATGAAAAAAGGCACTCAGAAAAATTGAAAAGTTGATAAATCACCCCAAATTGCTTAACACGATTTTATCTCAGGAACTATAAGTGCAAATGAGGTGAAATTTTCAGGGATTGTAGTCCTTTGAAAAAGATAAAATTCAGTGAAAGATTCAGCTTTCTATCTATAATAGAAAAAAAGTTATGCCCTTCCAAAGTTTTCCAAAATTTAAATCATAAGGTAAGCTACCTTCTTACTAAAACGATAAAATTTCAAATTTTTTTTTGTTGAGATTTTGTGTCCTGATGGTCAATCAACATCCCCCAAACTCCATAAACTAAATTATTCTCAGATTTGGAGCTGAAATCTATGAAAAAAGGCACTCAGAAAAATTGAAAAGTTGATAAATCACCCCGAATTGCTTAACACGATTTTATCTCAGGAACTATAAGTGCAAATGAGGTGAAATTTTCAGGGATTGTAGTCCTTTGAAAAAGATAAAATTCAGTGAAAGATTCAGCTTTCTATCTATAATAGAAAAAAAGTTATGCCCTTTCAAAGTTTTCCAAAATTTAAATCATAAGGTAGATACCTTCTTACTAAAACGATAAAATTTCAAATTTTTTTTTGTTGAGATTTTGTGTCCTGATGGTCAATCAACATCCCCCAAACTCCATAAACTAAATTATTCTCAGATTTGGAGCTGAAATCTATGAAAAAAGGCACTCAGAAAAATTGAAAAGTTGATAAATCACCCCGAATTGCTTAACACGATTTTATCTCAGGAACTATAAGTGCAAATGAGGTGAAATTTTCAGGGATTGTAGTCCTTTGAAAAAGATAAAATTCAGTGAAAGATTCAGCTTTCTATCTATAATAGAAAAAAAGTTATGCCCTTCCAAAGTTTTCCAAAATTTAAATCATAAGGTAAGCTACCTTCTTACTAAAACGATAAAATTTCAAATTTTTTTTTGTTGAGATTTTGTGTCCTGATGGTCAATCAACATCCCCCAAACTCCATAAACTAAATTATTCTCAGATTTGGAGCTGAAATCTATGAAAAAAGGCACTCAGAAAAATTGAAAAGTTGATAAATCACCCCGAATTGCTTAACACGATTTTATCTCAGGAACTATAAGTGCAAATGAGGTGAAATTTTCAGGGATTGTAGTCCTTTGAAAAAGATAAAATTCAGTGAAAGATTCAGCTTTCTATCTATAATAGAAAAAAAGTTATGCCCTTTCAAAGTTTTCCAAAATTTAAATCATAAGGTAGATACCTTCTTACTAAAACGATAAAATTTCAAATTTTTTTTTGTTGAGATTTTGTGTCCTGATGGTCAATCAACATCCCCCAAACTCCATAAACTAAATTATTCTCAGATTTGGAGCTGAAATCTATGAAAAAAGGCACTCAGAAAAATTGAAAAGTTGATAAATCACCCCGAATTGCTTAACACGATTTTATCTCAGGAACTATAAGTGCAAATGAGGTGAAATTTTCAGGGATTGTAGTCCTTTGAAAAAGATAAAATTCAGTGAAAGATTCAGCTTTCTATCTATAATAGAAAAAAAGTTATGCCCTTCCAAAGTTTTCCAAAATTTAAATCATAAGGTAGCTACCTTCTTACTAAAACGATAAAATTTCAAATTTTTTTTTGTTGAGATTTTGTGTCCTGATGGTCAATCAACATCCCCCAAACTCCATAAACTAAATTATTCTCAGATTTGGAGCTGAAATCTATGAAAAAAGGCACTCAGAAAAATTGAAAAATTGATAAATCACCCCAAATTGCTTAACACGATTTTATCTCAGGAACTATAAGTGCAAATGAGGTGAAATTTTCAGGGATTGTAGTCCTTTGAAAAAGATAAAATTCAGTGAAAGATTCAGCTTTCTATCTATAATAGAAAAAAAGTTATGCCCTTCCAAAGTTTTCCAAAATTTAAATCATAAGGTAGCTACCTTCTTACTAAAACGATAAAATTTCAAATTTTTTTTTGTTGAGATTTTGTGTCCTGATGGTCAATCAACATCCCCTAAACTCCATTCACTAAATTATTCTCAGATTTGGAGGTGAAATTTATCAAAAAAGGCACTCAGAAAAATTGATAAATCACCCCAAATTGCTTAACACGATTTTATCTCAGGAACTATAAGTGCAAATGAGGTGAAATTTTCAGGGATTGTAGTCCTTTGAAAAAGATAAAATTCAGTGAAAGATTCAGCTTTCTATCTATAATAGAAAAAAAGTTATGCCCTTCCAAAGTTTTCCAAAATTTAAATCATAAGGTAGCTACCTTCTTACTAAAACGATAAAATTTCAAATTTTTTTTTGTTGAGATTTTGTGTCCTGATGGTCAATCAACATCCCCTAAACTCCATTCACTAAATTATTCTCAGATTTGGAGGTGAAATTTATCAAAAAAGGCACTCAGAAAAATTGATAAATCACCCCAAATTGCTTAACACCATTTTATCTCAGGAACTATAAGTGCAAATGAGCTGAAATTTTCAGGGATTGTAGTCCTTTGAAAATGATGACATTCAGTGAAAGATTCAGCTTTCTATCTATAATAGAAAAAAAGTTATGCCCTTCCAAAGTTTTCCAAAATTTAAATCATAAGGTAGCTACCTTCTTACTAAAACGATAAAATTTCAAATTTTTTTTTGTTGAGATTTTGTGTCCTGATGGTCAATCAACATCCCCCAAACTCCATAAACTAAATTATTCTCAGATTTGGAGCTGAAATCTATGAAAAAAGGCACTCAGAAAAATTGAAAAATTGATAAATCACCCCAAATTGCTTAACACGATTTTATCTCAGGAACTATAAGTGCAAATGAGGTGAAATTTTCAGGGATTGTAGTCCTTTGAAAAAGATAAAATTCAGTGAAAGATTCAGCTTTCTATCTATAATAGAAAAAAAGTTATGCCCTTCCAAAGTTTTCCAAAATTTAAATCATAAGGTAGCTACCTTCTTACTAAAACGATAAAATTTCAAATTTTTTTTTGTTGAGATTTTGTGTCCTGATGGTCAATCAACATCCCCTAAACTCCATTCACTAAATTATTCTCAGATTTGGAGGTGAAATTTATCAAAAAAGGCACTCAGAAAAATTGATAAATCACCCCAAATTGCTTAACACGATTTTATCTCAGGAACTATAAGTGCAAATGAGGTGAAATTTTCAGGGATTGTAGTCCTTTGAAAAAGATAAAATTCAGTGAAAGATTCAGCTTTCTATCTATAATAGAAAAAAAGTTATGCCCTTCCAAAGTTTTCCAAAATTTAAATCATAAGGTAGCTACCTTCTTACTAAAACGATAAAATTTCAAATTTTTTTTTGTTGAGATTTTGTGTCCTGATGGTCAATCAACATCCCCCAAACTCCATAAACTAAATTATTCTCAGATTTGGAGCTGAAATCTATGAAAAAAGGCACTCAGAAAAATTGAAAAATTGATAAATCACCCCAAATTGCTTAACACGATTTTATCTCAGGAACTATAAGTGCAAATGAGCTGAAATTTTCAGGGATTGTAGTCCTTTGAAAATGATGACATTCAGTGAAAGATTCAGCTTTCTATCTATAATAGAAAAAAAGTTATGCCCTTCCAAAGTTTTCCAAAATTTAAATCATAAGGTAGCTACCTTCTTACTAAAACGATAAAATTTCAAATTTTTTTTTGTTGAGATTTTGTGTCCTGATGGTCAATCAACATCCCCTAAACTCCATTCACTAAATTATTCTCAGATTTGGAGGTGAAATTTATCAAAAAAGGCACTCAGAAAAATTGATAAATCACCCCAAATTGCTTAACACGATTTTATCTCAGGAACTATAAGTGCAAATGAGGTGAAATTTTCAGGGATTGTAGTCCTTTGAAAAAGATAAAATTCAGTGAAAGATTCAGCTTTCTATCTATAATAGAAAAAAAGTTATGCCCTTCCAAAGTTTTCCAAAATTTAAATCATAAGGTAGCTACCTTCTTACTAAAACGATAAAATTTCAAATTTTTTTTTGTTGAGATTTTGTGTCCTGATGGTCAATCAACATCCCCCAAACTCCATAAACTAAATTATTCTCAGATTTGGAGCTGAAATCTATGAAAAAAGGCACTCAGAAAAATTGAAAAATTGATAAATCACCCCAAATTGCTTAACACGATTTTATCTCAGGAACTATAAGTGCAAATGAGCTGAAATTTTCAGGGATTGTAGTCCTTTGAAAATGATGACATTCAGTGAAAGATTCAGCTTTCTATCTATAATAGAAAAAAAGTTATGCCCTTCCAAAGTTTTCCAAAATTTAAATCATAAGGTAGCTACCTTCTTACTAAAACGATAAAATTTCAAATTTTTTTTTGTTGAGATTTTGTGTCCTGATGGTCAATCAACATCCCCTAAACTCCATAAACTAAATTATTCTCAGATTTGGAGCTGAAATCTATGAAAAAAGGCACTCAGAAAAATTGAAAAATTGATAAATCACCCCAAATTGCTTAACACGATTTTATCTCAGGAACTATAAGTGCAAATGAGGTGAAATTTTCAGGGATTGTAGTCCTTTGAAAAAGATAAAATTCAGTGAAAGATTCAGCTTTCTATCTATAATAGAAAAAAAGTTATGCCCTTCCAAAGTTTTCCAAAATTTAAATCATAAGGTAGCTACCTTCTTACTAAAACGATAAAATTTCAAATTTTTTTTTGTTGAGATTTTGTGTCCTGATGGTCAATCAACATCCCCTAAACTCCATTCACTAAATTATTCTCAGATTTGGAGGTGAAATTTATCAAAAAAGGCACTCAGAAAAATTGATAAATCACCCCAAATTGCTTAACACGATTTTATCTCAGGAACTATAAGTGCAAATGAGGTGAAATTTTCAGGGATTGTAGTCCTTTGAAAAAGATAAAATTCAGTGAAAGATTCAGCTTTCTATCTATAATAGAAAAAAAGTTATGCCCTTCCAAAGTTTTCCAAAATTTAAATCATAAGGTAGCTACCTTCTTACTAAAACGATAAAATTTCAAATTTTTTTTTGTTGAGATTTTGTGTCCTGATGGTCAATCAACATCCCCCAAACTCCATAAACTAAATTATTCTCAGATTTGGAGCTGAAATCTATGAAAAAAGGCACTCAGAAAAATTGAAAAATTGATAAATCACCCCAAATTGCTTAACACGATTTTATCTCAGGAACTATAAGTGCAAATGAGCTGAAATTTTCAGGGATTGTAGTCCTTTGAAAATGATGACATTCAGTGAAAGATTCAGCTTTCTATCTATAATAGAAAAAAAGTTATGCCCTTCCAAAGTTTTCCAAAATTTAAATCATAAGGTAGCTACCTTCTTACTAAAACGATAAAATTTCAAATTTTTTTTTGTTGAGATTTTGTGTCCTGATGGTCAATCAACATCCCCTAAACTCCATTCACTAAATTATTCTCAGATTTGGAGGTGAAATTTATCAAAAAAGGCACTCAGAAAAATTGATAAATCACCCCAAATTGCTTAACACCATTTTATCTCAGGAACTATAAGTGCAAATGAGCTGAAATTTTCAGGGATTGTAGTCCTTTGAAAATGATGACATTCAGTGAAAGATTCAGCTTTCTATCTATAATAGAAAAAAAGTTATGCCCTTCCAAAGTTTTCCAAAATTTAAATCATAAGGTAGCTACCTTCTTACTAAAACGATAAAATTTCAAATTTTTTTTTGTTGAGATTTTGTGTCCTGATGGTCAATCAACATCCCCTAAACTCCATTCACTAAATTATTCTCAGATTTGGAGGTGAAATTTATCAAAAAAGGCACTCAGAAAAATTGATAAATCACCCCAAATTGCTTAACACCATTTTATCTCAGGAACTATAAGTGCAAATGAGCTGAAATTTTCAGGGATTGTAGTCCTTTGAAAATGATGACATTCAGTGAAAGATTCAGCTTTCTATCTATAATAGAAAAAAAGTTATGCCCTTCCAAAGTTTTCCAAAATTTAAATCATAAGGTAGCTACCTTCTTACTAAAACGATAAAATTTCAAATTTTTTTTTGTTGAGATTTTGTGTCCTGATGGTCAATCAACATCCCCTAAACTCCATTCACTAAATTATTCTCAGATTTGGAGGTGAAATTTATCAAAAAAGGCACTCAGAAAAATTGATAAATCACCCCAAATTGCTTAACACGATTTTATCTCAGGAACTATAAGTGCAAATGAGGTGAAATTTTCAGGGATTGTAGTCCTTTGAAAAAGATAAAATTCAGTGAAAGATTCAGCTTTCTATCTATAATAGAAAAAAAGTTATGCCCTTCCAAAGTTTTCCAAAATTTAAATCATAAGGTAGCTACCTTCTTACTAAAACGATAAAATTTCAAATTTTTTTTTGTTGAGATTTTGTGTCCTGATGGTCAATCAACATCCCCCAAACTCCATAAACTAAATTATTCTCAGATTTGGAGCTGAAATCTATGAAAAAAGGCACTCAGAAAAATTGAAAAATTGATAAATCACCCCAAATTGCTTAACACGATTTTATCTCAGGAACTATAAGTGCAAATGAGCTGAAATTTTCAGGGATTGTAGTCCTTTGAAAATGATGACATTCAGTGAAAGATTCAGCTTTCTATCTATAATAGAAAAAAAGTTATGCCCTTCCAAAGTTTTCCAAAATTTAAATCATAAGGTAGCTACCTTCTTACTAAAACGATAAAATTTCAAATTTTTTTTTGTTGAGATTTTGTGTCCTGATGGTCAATCAACATCCCCTAAACTCCATAAACTAAATTATTCTCAGATTTGGAGCTGAAATCTATGAAAAAAGGCACTCAGAAAAATTGAAAAATTGATAAATCACCCCAAATTGCTTAACACGATTTTATCTCAGGAACTATAAGTGCAAATGAGGTGAAATTTTCAGGGATTGTAGTCCTTTGAAAAAGATAAAATTCAGTGAAAGATTCAGCTTTCTATCTATAATAGAAAAAAAGTTATGCCCTTCCAAAGTTTTCCAAAATTTAAATCATAAGGTAGCTACCTTCTTACTAAAACGATAAAATTTCAAATTTTTTTTTGTTGAGATTTTGTGTCCTGATGGTCAATCAACATCCCCTAAACTCCATTCACTAAATTATTCTCAGATTTGGAGGTGAAATTTATCAAAAAAGGCACTCAGAAAAATTGATAAATCACCCCAAATTGCTTAACACGATTTTATCTCAGGAACTATAAGTGCAAATGAGGTGAAATTTTCAGGGATTGTAGTCCTTTGAAAAAGATAAAATTCAGTGAAAGATTCAGCTTTCTATCTATAATAGAAAAAAAGTTATGCCCTTCCAAAGTTTTCCAAAATTTAAATCATAAGGTAGCTACCTTCTTACTAAAACGATAAAATTTCAAATTTTTTTTTGTTGAGATTTTGTGTCCTGATGGTCAATCAACATCCCCCAAACTCCATAAACTAAATTATTCTCAGATTTGGAGCTGAAATCTATGAAAAAAGGCACTCAGAAAAATTGAAAAATTGATAAATCACCCCAAATTGCTTAACACGATTTTATCTCAGGAACTATAAGTGCAAATGAGCTGAAATTTTCAGGGATTGTAGTCCTTTGAAAATGATGACATTCAGTGAAAGATTCAGCTTTCTATCTATAATAGAAAAAAAGTTATGCCCTTCCAAAGTTTTCCAAAATTTAAATCATAAGGTAGCTACCTTCTTACTAAAACGATAAAATTTCAAATTTTTTTTTGTTGAGATTTTGTGTCCTGATGGTCAATCAACATCCCCTAAACTCCATTCACTAAATTATTCTCAGATTTGGAGGTGAAATTTATCAAAAAAGGCACTCAGAAAAATTGATAAATCACCCCAAATTGCTTAACACCATTTTATCTCAGGAACTATAAGTGCAAATGAGCTGAAATTTTCAGGGATTGTAGTCCTTTGAAAATGATGACATTCAGTGAAAGATTCAGCTTTCTATCTATAATAGAAAAAAAGTTATGCCCTTCCAAAGTTTTCCAAAATTTAAATCATAAGGTAGCTACCTTCTTACTAAAACGATAAAATTTCAAATTTTTTTTTGTTGTAATTTTGTGTCCTGATGGTCAATCAACATCCCCCAAACTCCATAAACTAAATTATTCTCAGATTTGGAGCTGAAATCTATGAAAAAAGGCACTCAGAAAAATTGAAAAATTGATAAATCACCCCAAATTGCTTAACACCATTTTATCTCAGGAACCATAAGTGCAAATGAGCTGAATTTTTCAGGGATTGTAGTCCTTTGAAAAAGATAAAATTCAGTGAAAGATTCAGCTTTCTATCTATAATAGAAAAAAAGTTATGCCCTTCCAAAGTTTTCCAAAATTTAACTCATAAGGTAGCTACCTTCTTACTAAAACGATAAAATTTCAAATTTTTTTTTGTTGAGATTTTGTGTCCTGATGGTCAATCAACATCCCACAAACTCCATAAACTAAATTATTCTCAGATTTGGAGCTGAAATCTATGAAAAAAGGCACTCAGAAAAATTGATAAATCACCCCAAATTGCTTAACACGATTTTATCTCAGGAAGTATAAGTGAAAATGAGCTGAAATTTTCAAAGATTGTAGTCCTTTGAAAAAGATAAAATTCAGTGAAAGATTCAGCTTTCTATCTATAATAGAAAAAAAGTTATGCCCTTCCAAAGTTTTCCAAAATTTAAATCATAAGGTAGCTACCTTCTTACTAAAACGATAAAATTTCAAATTTTTTTTTGTTGAGATTTTGTGTCCTGATGGTCAATCAACATCCCCCAAACTCCATAAACTAAATTATTCTCAGATTTGGAGCTGAAATCTATGAAAAAAGGCACTCAGAAAAATTGAAAAGTTGATAAATCACCCCAAATTGCTTAACACGATTTTATCTCAGGAACTATAAGTGCAAATGAGGTGAAATTTTCAGGGATTGTAGTCCTTTGAAAAAGATAAAATTCAGTGAAAGATTCAGCTTTCTATCTATAATAGAAAAAAAGTTATGCCCTTTCAAAGTTTTCCAAAATTTAAATCATAAGGTAGCTACCTTCTTACTAAAATGATAAAATTTCAAATTTTTTTTTGTTGAGATTTTGTGTCCTGATGGTCAATCAACATCCCACAAACTCCACAAACTAAATTATTCTCAGATTTGGAGCTGAAATCTATGAAAAAAGGCACTCAGAAAAATTGAAAAATTGATAAATCACCCCAAATTGCTTAACACGATTTTATCTCAGGAACTATAAGTGCAAATGAGCTGAAATTTTCAGGGATTGTAGTCCTTTGAAAATGATGACATTCAGTGAAAGATTCAGCTTTCTATCTATAATAGAAAAAAAGTTATGCCCTTCCAAAGTTTTCCAAAATTTAAATCATAAGGTAGCTACCTTCTTACTAAAATGATAAAATTTCAAATTTTTTTTTGTTGAGATTTTGTGTCCTGATGGTCAATCAACATCCCCCAAACTCCATAAACTAAATTATTCTCAGATTTGGAGCTGAAATCTATGAAAAAAGGCACTCAGAAAAATTGAAAAATTGATAAATCACCCCAAATTGCTTAACACGATTTTATCTCAGGAACTATAAGTGCAAATGAGCTGAATTTTTCAGGGATTGTAGTCCTTTGAAAAAGATAAAATTCAGTGAAAGATTCAGCTTTCTATCTATAATAGAAAAAAAGTTATGCCCTTCCAAAGTTTTCCAAAATTTAACTCATAAGGTAGCTACCTTCTTACTAAAACGATAAAATTTCAAATTTTTTTTTGTTGAGATTTTGTGTCCTGATGGTCAATCAACATCCCACAAACTCCACAAACTAAATTATTCTCAGATTTGGAGCTGAAATCTATGAAAAAAGGCACTCAGAAAAATTGATAAATCACCCCAAATTGCTTAACACGATTTTATCTCAGGAACTATAAGTGCAAATGAGCTGAAATTTTCAGGGATTGTAGTCCTTTGAAATAGATAAAATTCAGTGAAAGATTCAGCTTTCTATCTATAATAGAAAAAAAGTTATGCCCTTCCAAAGTTTTCCAAAATTTAAATCATAAGGTTCCTTCTTACTAAAACGATAAAATTTCAAATTTTTTTTTGTTGAGACTTTGTGTCCTGATGGTCAATCAACATCCCCCAAACTCCATAAACTAAATTATTCTCAGATTTGGAGCTGAAATCTATGAAAAAAGGCACTCAGAAAAATTGAAAAATTGATAAATCACCCCAAATTGCTTAACACGATTTTATCTCAGGAACTATAAGTGCAAATGAGCTGAAATTTTCAGGGATTGTAGTCCTTTGAAAAAGATAAAATTCAGTGAAAGATTCAGCTTTCTATATATAATAGAAAAAAAGTTATGCCCTTCCAAAGTTTTCCAAAGTTTAAATCATAAGGTAGCTACCTTCTTACTAAAACGATAAAATTTCAAATTTTTTTTTGTTGAGACTTTGTGTCCTGATGGTCAATCAATATCCCCCAAACTCCATAAACTAAATTATTCTCAGATTTGGAGCTGAAATCTATGAAAAAAGGCACTCAGAAAAATTGAAAAATTGATAAATCACCCCAAATTGCTTAACACGATTTTATCTCAGGAACTATAAGTGCAAATGAGCTGAAATTTTCAGGGATTGTAGTCCTTTGAAAAAGATAAAATTCAGTGAAAGATTCAGCTTTCTATCTATAATAGAAAAAAAGTTATGCCCTTCCAAAGTTTTCCAAAATTTAACTCATAAGGTAGCTACCTTCTTACTAAAACGATAAAATTTCAAATTTTTTTTTGTTGAGATTTTGTGTCCTGATGGTCAATCAACATCCCACAAACTCCACAAACTAAATTATTCTCAGATTTGGAGCTGAAATCTATGAAAAAAGGCACTCAGAAAAATTGATAAATCACCCCAAATTGCTTAACACGATTTTATCTCAGGAACTATAAGTGCAAATGAGCTGAAATTTTCAGGGATTGTAGTCCTTTGAAATAGATAAAATTCAGTGAAAGATTCAGCTTTCTATCTATAATAGAAAAAAAGTTATGCCCTTCCAAAGTTTTCCAAAATCTAAATCCTTCTTACTAAAACGATAAAATTTGAAAATTTTTTTTGTTGGGATTTTGTGTCCTTATGGTCAATTAATGAGTAAAAAGTACATTCAATAAGTAATCTAAGTTCTAGTAATTTTTGAACCTCTCGTCGTTCTGATATAAAAATCAGGAGTTTCTGAACCACAGAATCTGAAATTCTACTGGAATCCGACATGCTTGTACACTATACTTTCAAGGTGGTTCACCCCTCGTGATATCTCAACCATTTGGGACAGATAAATTCTCAGTTGATTGCCATTTTTTCCTTGACTCAGTCCATTAAGCTGTCCTATTATAGAGTGCTACAAGGTTGATTAATTCATTAAGACAATTAACAAATGTTTTAGGTGTGTCGGTCGTTGTCCTTTATCAAAGACGATTTCGACACCGCCGGACCGAGTACAAGTCAACAAAACCTCAATCACCTTCAGCCCTCCACATCTACCTCAGTGCAGGATTCGGGTTGCGGACCGCCCAACGATCCGGTATCGTTTGGCGGGCCTCTCGCCTCTACGGCTATTGTGCAATTGGACCCAAGACTGGAGTCTCCTGGCGAGGGAACATCGCAAGGTGGACTGCGGACACCTTTCAGGGTGGCATTCTTTGGCGACAGTCCTCTAAGTGGTTTACGGGGACTTGGGAATAGTTATAGTAATGGTGAGAATAATTTTGTTTTTTGTTGGAAAAAATTTAACATTTCATTAATCCAGAAGTTAGATGAATGTTTGGTGGTAATTGCATCGTGGGATTCTGTCTGTGACTTGTGTTGTTTTAAGTCACATCACAGGCAGAGTTCTAGCGATGCTTTTGCTTGTTCTACAATTTCTTTTCGCCACTAATCATAGAATTATGTACTAGGCTAATAATTGTGTTAAATGCTTTAACAGGGTCATTTTTTGTTAACAAACAAATTTGTGGATCTTTCTTGGGCTAAAAATGTTGCTTATGGCTGCGTTGAGTTGCATCCCGTGATGGCTGCTCTCTTAATTCGTAGCACCATGGGATTCAGCTCAGCGCGACTTGTCCTAACCTGCTTCGTGGGAGATTTGTAACTAACCATAATTTATTTGTTTTTGTGTCAATAGGGCTTTGGTGTATGAATAGTTTAAACAAAAATTCATATTATTTTCTCTTTAGGTATGGATCCGTTTTTCTCATCAGAACCGTTCGTCCCGCTTGAGCCCCTCATGCAACCAGAGTACAATTTCAGCCTGGATGCGTCAGAGGGTCTGGCCGATCTTTTCGATTACGACCTTTTCTAGAATAACAAATTCCAATTTTTTGCTCACACACTCACAACAAACAAACAACACACTTTTAAATATTTTTATTTTTTAGTTAGGAACCAAAACCTGATACGACTTAAAATCCTTAATAATTGTAATTGTAAGCTGTTAAATCAATTCCTTTAATTTTAATTTCGATATTGGGACTATGATGACAAGGAGAAGGATGCTTAAAAGCTTGTTTTTACTTGTGATTATAGTTAAAATATGATAAGTTTTAAAACTTTCTTTGATTTATCCGTCAATATTGCTATAGTAAAACTCAGTGTGCCTGAAGGAAAAAACATTCTTATTTTTCGCTTTGTAGATAAAGCGTTGTACATCACACGCGCGTTTATACATAACTACAAAACTCGTGTGATTAGAACGTCTTGTCTTGCCCCAAGTTTTGCTTGCAAATTATGGGAAATTTTATGCTCGGCAGTGTATATTGCATCGACTTGAATAATAAAATTATTGCAATGTTTACAATTCTTATCCCTACTCTCATAAAATAGCTAAAACTATTGGAATATACAGGGTTATTGGTAATTCGATACATTCCTTTATAGATGTGATAGGGTATGAGGTAAATTTAACCGTAACATGGTTCACGCAAAGCTCAATATTTTTTGAGATATTTCAATGTTTCTGTTTTTCTCAAAAACATAGACTTAAAAATTAATTAGTAAAAAATTTACCAAACTTTTCTACTGGATCACTTGCCCAACACTGTGGTCTTATATTTGTAATAAAAAATATCCGGAAAATAAATTTAAACTGCCACTGTATTAGCAAGAATAAGAAACCAAGAGAAGGTACCGAGTGAATAAATTCTCTCATTCGCATCATGTGATCAATTTTGGTATCATTTGTACCTTGTTGGATACCTATTGAAATAAGGAAGTTTTTTTAAAAAAAAATTCACATGTTGCTTGATGAGTTTCATAAAAATAACCGATAAGAAATTCTGATACCTTATTTTTGAAGAAATTTGATTTAAAATTTTCCCTGACTGAAATGTTTCCGCATATTTTTTATTACACACATAAGAAGTGTTGGGAAAGTAATCGAGTAGAAAAGTTGAAAAAATGTACGGTAGATTTTAGGTTTATTAAATTTACTCCCTATTTCATCCTCTATCACATCTTCAAAGTAGGGTTTCCATAAAGGTTTTACGGAAATCAAGACAAAGGAGTCAAGAAATCCGGACAAAATCCGGACTTTGCCGAAAAATAACTTGAAATTTTCATGAAGGATGAATTTTGTGTTCATTAATAGGTAGAAATGAAGTATCGTAACGATTAAGATATTTAACAAAGTAAGATTGTTTAGTTTTCACGATCTCCAAGTTTTCCGGACATTGTTCCGAATTCCGGCTGGACTTCCCCGGACACCCCAAAAATCCAAACATGTTCGGGTAAATCCGGACGTATGGAAACCCTACTCCAAAGGAATGTATCGAATTACCAATAACCCTGTATAACTAGCCTATAGACTGCAAAACATTTTGATTGCCAAACATCCAATCGGAAATATTATTTTCAATTCTATAAAGTTTTCTATAAGCAAATTCTTACAGATGTGACCAGTTACACTGAGTTTAATTATGGCCCAAGCTGTAGTAAAATTTTCTCAATTTATAGACGCCTAATTGCATCTTTCCATCCTCACCATTACCATGCACCTCTCAGATTTGTGTATTGTATATTATTGTTGGTTCGAAAAAAAAATTTATATGAATTTGTGTCAATGTGTTTATGTTTATGTTATGGTTATTTTCAATGAGGGAATCTCGTCTAAAAATTGTCCTTTGGCTAAAGAGGTGCATGGTTGAATTTTAAAATAGGTTAACTATATTTAATTATAATAATATATTATTTTAATTCCTATATTTATTAATTATTTGTGTTATATAGAATATTTTTTGGGTTTTTCTAAATTATTTTTAGATGTTTAAAAACTTCGTTGGACAAATCGGACCAAAGTGCCTATTTTTCTTATTGATTTGGTCATTTTAGGAAACAAAAATAAAATTATTGCTATGGTTTTGTTTTTTTCTTTAAAATTTATTACAATATTTATTTTTATTAGTTGAGTAAGGTTTGTACTGAGGCTTATATTGAAGGCTGAATTTTATGTTTTGAACTATTTTACACTACTAAATTTTGTGTACATAATTATTTTTGGTTAAAATTGAACCGAGCACATTATAAGCCTTTTATTAAAAAATAAAATGGTGCCATTGAAAAAATTCATAAATCTGTTTTGTTTTGAAAAAAAAAAAAAAAAAATGTATATAAATTCACATAAATATATTGCTTATCATTGGGCATTTTGAATTTCCTTATGTATTTTTTTTTTTGAATGGAATGACACAAACCATTTTTTTTTCAAAGAAAATATAAATGTTTATAATTTTTGTCAAGTATTACGACACCTGCAATAATTTCGATCTCATCAACAAATTAATTATTGGTTTATTTTAAGGAACTACCAAAAAAATGAATTGAATAATTTTTTGTACGCTGGGACCACTAAATTTTAAGCATACATTTGCTTAAAGTTAGCTGTTCTCATGCAGAGTAATTTAAATAATTCTCTACGAGGGTGTGTGTCACTGTTTAGTACAACTACTTACCGCAAAACAAAAAAATGTTGTTATTTAATTTTTTTTGTACAAATTATTTTATCCTATAGTGTTTTTTTATGTTTACAGAAAGAATGATATGAATGTCCAAGCCATAGAGGCCTTATTGAAAAACAAAAAAAAAACTTTTGTAGTGACATCACAAGTACGTTTCTACATCGGTGTACATAATGAAAACATGTCAATAAAAATCATACAGAAACGAAAATAAGTTGTTTTATTATATTAGGCCTGTTTCTGCAGAAATCAGTGAATTTCATTGGTTGAAACTAGTTTTCTGACTGTTTTCAACCAATGAAATTCGCTCTGACTGGTTTGTGATTTCTGCAGAAACAGACCTAATGATTTTCTCTTTTTATTAAATAGCTTTCTATACAAGAGTTGGTACAGAGTGGCTCTATATAAGAAATGGTGGGAGATTTCTTATTGTGCTCTCAGGATGGTTTGTGATTAATTCTGGATTGCTGATTCTGTTTCTATATTTATCGTGGTGAAAAGCACCTGAGAGTATAAATTATACAATGTATCCCAGTCCCACTTTTCATGAATACACCCCCTTATTAGTAATGCAATTTTAATCAAATTTTGCTGGTGATTGTATGTTAGAAAAATGAACTAAAGTCTGTTTTTTTTTTTTAAAGATAAAGTTAGAGTTTAAGGCATACCTATTGTTAGGGCTTCTCTAAATAGTTGGTGAAAATGGGCATTAGAAAAATTAAAAAGAAAACGAAAATTCAAGATCCGGGAATAGACAAAATATGAGATGGAAAAAAAAAGAACAAATAAATATATACCTACTTAGATAATAATAATATTAATAATAATACCCGAGTAAAAATCAAAAAATATGCAAAAATATGGCGGCAGAGGCGAAGCTAACTTCTATATTCATTTTCAAAATTTGCAAGAATATAGCGGCGGCAGGGACGTAGCGATGGCCTCTGGTTTGGGGGGGGGGGGTGACATTCTTAATTTTCCCAACTTTATTGAAACATAAAAAAAATCATACGTGGTACACGTGTTAAGAAGTGGAACTTCTTAATAGTATATTACATTACGAGTGTAGAAAGTGACAAATTTCACACGAGTGTATGAAAGACGCTTTCTTACGATTGATGTACACCATTTTTCCTACGACCAGAAACCAATTTTCATCAATTTTCTCTTATTTTATTTCTTTTCATTTTCAACAGACGTGCTGAAAATACTTTCAATCCACGTATTGAAAGTAAATTGTTATGTCAATCACAAATAATGTCAACAGTATTTTCCACACGTGTGCTGAAAGTACTTTTAGCACGAGTATTGAAAGTACTTTCAGCACGCGAGTGATATTGAGAGCAGCTTTCCAAAGAACCAGCTAGTGCGAATTTTGTAATTTTCGTATGTGGTCGTAGGAAAAAACTATTCCCTCCCTCATGAACTTGTCTCTCATACAGCTTTGAGACTTAGCAAATGAGTGGGGGTATATAAGATGAAAGGCTACACAATAGACAAACGCGCATCTGTAGAGACGTCACAAGGGTTACACGTAACGCTTCTTTCAAATAACTCTCCATTCTCCTCTAAATATCAAACCGCCGCATAAGAACTTTCAGTTCAAAAAAATCATGTGTAGCATCGTAAACGTATTAAGAAGTGAAACTTTTCAAAAACTATACCCTCTATATACAGCTTTGAGACTTAGCTTATGAGTCGGGGTGAAGACGAAGAGCCCGCGTATCTATAGTAACGTTACAAGGGTATCGGCGCTTGACAATAATAGGCAATCCTCTTTAAGGTCTGGACACACATGACCGCACCGTATCCGCACCGAGCCCGCACCGAGTCCGTGCAGTAACACGGCAGTGTGTCGCTCAATAAGGTAAAAGCCACACATTTCCAACACACGGCCGCATGACGGTCGTACTACGAGTGTTTTTTGTACCCGGTTTTTATTTGTGAGGAAATGTAAACAAAATATTTTATATGGAGTCTTATTTTGGTGGAGATATATATCCTTTTGAAAATAAAACCTCACTTTCAGATTCACCCTGTATAGTAGGTATAATCAATTTCAACCTATTTTAACAGGATTCTTAATTGAAAATAAAACATATGTATTTTGACTTACCCTTTATTTCTAAATGCGTAGCAATTAAAGTCCATACCCTTTCCTTATATTCAGCATTCCTATATTTTTCATTTCTTTGGTCGTACAATACAGGATACTTTTTGACTTCTTCTATCAGTTTCTCCATTTCTGCAACGCACCGTGCCCGTCAAAAATTAAACAAAACTAATCTCGCACGGTACGGACGCGGTGCGGTGGTGTCACTCGGGCTCGGCGCGGGCACGGTGCGTAGATGTGAAGACTACGACATAAGAAAACACGGTACAACTATTCACCGAGACACGGCCGTGTCTCGGTGCGGGCTCGGTGCGGACTCGGTGCGGTCATGTGTGCCCAGACCTTTACTTATAATCCTTCGTTAGTTACAATAAGGGTATCGGCGCTTGACAATAATAGGCAATCCTCTCTACTTATAATCCTTCGTTAGTGTGAATTGTTCATCGGCTGTCATTGTCATTGGTTGAGTCCTTTCTCCGTCTCTCTACGTTATAGCTTCCTTCTCTCTCATCTCTCCTGTAACGAAATTTGCCATAACGTGACGTTGCATGATGCGTCTTTCGTCTTTCAAATCACTCTCCTTATTCTCCTCTGAATATCAGACCGCCGCCTAAGAAGTTTCACTTCAAAAACTGATAAAAAGTTTGACATGTACAGTCGTGAGCATAAAAAGTGGGACACCCGTTTTTTCCTATTGTAAAACGAGCTCATCACCTATACCTATGGCAATGACAGAGATTGTCATATTTGACAAAAAAATCCATTGTAGAGAAAAGACTGATTTACACAAAATAGTGAAAAATGACAAGACCTGTCAGTCCGGTGTCCTACTTTTTATGCTCACGACTGTATATATTCCAGACCCAAGATTACTAAAGTTAATAGGTTGCCTGATAATGGGTAACTTGATGACGCATCTAATCTGAGGTACCTTGGAGATTTGCATTATGTTGAGGCACCCCAGATGACGGAAGAAAATTATCAGAGGGCTCGAACTTTGTGACGGATAAGGATCGTTATCCCTATCGCTATGGCACTTGCTGTCTTTTTCTTTCTTGTCAAAATCAATAGAGAGGAGACGTCAATAGAGATAGAGAAAATATCTCTATTCGTTACAGAACTCCAGCCCAGAGGCAACCTTCCTCTCTCAAACAATCTTGTTCCAGACCTACAAATAATATAATCAAATAAAATAAACAATGTATAAAAAACATGTATATAAGAAAAACGTTCCAAAAAAACATTTCTTCAACATAAGAGCACAGGATTCAGAGCTTTGCTGAAATCTGAATAGCGAGCGAAGAATGCGCAGAACGCAGAAAGTAATAAGAAGTTTGGATTATCTAATATACTATATTGTCCATCTCTCTAAAACACGACGCGCTTGCAACAACAAGCTATAGATATCAACTACGTCGGTCGTCGGTCTTGACTCTCGAATAGTGAATAGTGCTAGTGGCGCTAGAGCCACTACTGTCACGAATGCCACGTGCCACTGCCACAGGCTAGTGGTGCTAGTGCAGTGCAATGTGCAACGCAAGAGATCGCCCCGACCATTGGGATTTCGTCAACCTGTTGTACGGTGATTTTACAATTCATTACAACACGTGACACGATCATAATGTATGTTAATTTTAATTAGTCCTCGCAAATTTTTGTCTACCAATTTTTCCCAACTTTAAATTTTTTATCCAAGTTTTCCCAACTTTCGATATATTTCAGGAACTTCAACCCCCCCCATGACTCCGTCCCTGAGCGGCGGTACCGAATTTCTATTTGAAAAGATTGTCACTGTAGGTGGGCCGGGGCCATTGGAAAGGATTGAAAAGGAAACAACCAATCAAATACCTTGACGATACATAAACCCCGGAAAGGGGCGGGGCTCAACTAACCAATTGAATGCCCTGCTCATATCACTCGCATCTGATTGGAAAGGGGCGGGGCTTATATCCAACCTATCAAATGCTTTGTTGATATCCTTGCGGTTGATAAACGAATCAGCCACAGTGTTGCCAGCTTGACGGAATTATCCCCTTTTTTGAGGAAATTTTCTATTTCCGTTCGCAAAAGAGTAGAAGCAGAAAGCGGAATTTTTAAAGTCTGTTTTATTTTTAAAGATAAAAGTCAAAATGACATTATGTTGGCATAATCTTTAACCTAGGTATATAATGTACCTACTATTATTTACCATTGGTGTGCTGTGTTGGGAGGTAAAAACGTATTGTTTTTTTGGGAAAAAGAGATTAGGGCGTATTTTATATAATTTTTTTGTATCAGATTAGGAATCAGCATCCCCAAAAACCCCTTAATTCATATTCCTCAACAGATGATTTTAGCAAAAAAAAAAATGTAGGTATTTTAATTTACTCTTTCTGAAAGGCTGTTTCTTTCTAATTAGGAGGTTTTTATATTGAAAATACAATGTTATAAAATAATGTCATCAGTAATTTGGTTATCACAATTAGAAATAAAGAACTTATTAGAAAAATTAAATAAAATATTTATTTATTTTTTTGGTAAAATCAGCTCTTGACATTTTCAAAATATGAATTACGGGCTTTTGGGGATGCTGAACTTTAATACGATATAAAAAATTATCTAAAAATAAGCCATAATGTCTTTTTCCCAAAAATACAATCCCTTTTTACCCCCCAACACCGCACGCCAATGGTAAATAAACATTTTCACTATGCCAAATAGTTTATTTTTCTAACATACAATCTCCACCAAAGTTTGAATAAAATCGCATTATTAGATAATAATTAACTTTCAAGTTCTCAATGTTTTTTTTCTCGTTCTCTCAATACATACATCTTATGCTTATACTGTTCCCCAAACACTAGCATCGTATGTTTTATCGACAATTTTGAGCTTCTTTTATCTAATATTCCACCTAAATCTAAATTGATAGTTGCAGGGAACTTAAACATAGATTATCTGAAACCTGAGGAACATTCAACCATTCTATTAATTAATCTGCTCGATTGCTCGAAAGTTTCAACCTCCATATGCATATAAAAAATCCAACAAGAACAACTAATTCTACCTCTACCACCATTGATTACCTATGTTCACATTTTGGCACTGATCTTGAGTGCAATGTGATAGATGCAGATCTCTCTGACCACCACGCTATAATAGCTAAACTCCCTTTGAAGTTAAAGCCATATGTAATAACTCCAGGAAACAAGTTAGAATATTTAGCAAAAGAAACTTCCAAAAATTTAAAAATAGCTGTATTAGTACTAACTGAACTGGCAACCCGTACTTCTAAAATCTGACCCACTACAAGAGTTCTACCTTCTTCTAAGCAGCATTATTAATATAACCTTTCCTTCAAGACCATTTCGTAAAAGATTAAACCAAAAATACTGGGTGACACAAGGTCTAAAAACATCTGCAGCCAATCTTCGTTCTCTGAATATATTAAGGAGACACTTTCATGACAATCAATTTATAACTGCCTACTACATAAGATTTCGTCAAATCTACAAAAAAACTCATCAAAACAGCTAAATACCTCTTTTATTCAAGTCGACTTGATAATGCCACCAACAAATCTAGGAAAACATGGAATGTTGTATAAGAAATAACTGGCAAAAATATCTCAAAACCAACTGAAATTGATATAACTTATCATGTGTTTATTGTAACTTATTCATGAACTGTTAAAATTTAGAAATATGTATATTGTGTATTTACTGTGATAAACATTATAGTTAGATGATTTAGATTTTAGATTTAAGGATTCGCTTTGTCCATAATGATTATTGTATCTTTTGACAATAAAGCATGCTACTTACTACTACTACTGACATATCGGGGTGTATTCATAAAAACCAGGACATACTGTATATTCGATTTTATACTTTCATTTTGAATACCAAAATTGAAAAACATTAAAACTATATATTAGGTTTTATTACAACAATAATTTCAGATTACAAATAATTTTCAATAAAACAACTTTCAAATAAATACACACATAAAAAGTCAACTGCAGTAGTTACTGTATTATTTTTTGTGAGCCTGAAATTAAAAGTACCAATAAGAAATTTAATATTAAAAACTAAAATAATGAAGGATCTGATTATTGGATCTTACCAGGGGAGTTAAATTTGTTCATTATTGGATGGGGGACAATAGGAATTATCTGGGGAAATTTCATCTTGGGGTGGACAGAAATTTTCAAGACTTACTTGACTGGTATTAGCAACATCTGCGTTATCATCTGAAATAAAAGATGATTTAATAGAATCCCAAGCCCCAGAAACAGTAGTTGGTAATTTAGGTAAAGTTGGTAGTTCTAGTGGAGGGTCGTCTTTTTTTACTGCAAAATTTTTGTTATGTTTTTTTTTTTTTTAAACTAAAAATTTAGTTAGAAACAATTACCTCCGTAAGCAAAGTTATAGGCGATAGTCAGCATTTTTTTGCCTTCAACTGTAGCAAATTGGGAATATTCTGAAGCTTCTTTCGGATAGCAAACAGCACCCATGGCTAGAAAAATAATGTATTTATTTTTTTTTGCGATACAAAGTTGATAATTTACCTAAAGCTCCAGTGGTAGCGTAAATGGCCCGCTTGAAAAAGCCACCTCTTAGTCCAAAAATGAGACCAGTCAAAGCACCAATACCTATTGCTCCTGCTTTTGGTAATGTATTGTCTTCTTGCCGTAGATAATCAACCAACCCTTGAAAAAAATGATAGGATATCTCTAGACTAGGAAAATTTGATCAAAAAAAAAATAATAACATGAGAGCATAAGATGATGGACAGATTCAAAATAGGAAAACTATATTATTATGACATGAAGACAAAGTTGTTCTCAACTGCCACAACTACCAAAACACTTTTATACCAACCTTTTTTAAATTAATTTCATAGAATTTGTAAATCTGTAGAATTATTTTATAAAGTCAAATTGCTGTAAAGCATATTGTAGGTAGGTTTTATAAATAGTTGCTGTTAGAACTTCTTTTATACAGCAAAGTTGTTGTATAAATGTTTGTTCTTGATCAAATACAATTTTTCAAAAGAATATGAGTGAAGAGCATATAGGATGAAGATGGACAGGTTCAAAATGGCAAAATTTCAAGGAAAATTAAATTGATTTTATAAATTTCACATCTCAACTTCTCAACCCATCGCTTTCAAATATAGAACTTGTAAAATGGTTTTATAATAGTATCTCTCTGAAGGTGTAAGAGATCTGTTCTCAGCTCTCACAGGAATCACAAGCCAGTCAGACCGTTTTTGATTGGTGCAAATCACCAACAGTGACTATTTTGAACCCATAAAGTTTGCTCTGACTGGTTTGTGATGTCCATTTTAAAACAGTAATTTCCAGTCGATCAATTTATTTGTCGATTAGGATAAAAGTTCAATTTCAACGTATTGAAAAATGGGCAACTGGAAATTATTGTTCTAGAACGGTTCTCATGTCGGTTGGAACAGAGCTCTGTGATACCTCTTGTAAAAGTCATGTTTTATAAATAGTTTCCAAGTTGTTATTAAAACTTCTTTTATACAACAAACTTGTTGTATAAACTGTTGTTGTTCTTACATTCCACATTCTGTTTGCTCTCGGTCAAGTTTCGCTTGGCCACTACTTCATAAGCCTCATATTCCTTTTTGTACTTTGTTAGTGTACGTCTCATAGTTTTAACTGAATCTTGTATGAAACTCGGTGCTGGTACTTCCTCTTTTTGGACGATTTTTGGTTGTTTTGCGAAACTTTGCAGGTCTGGTGTATAAATGGGCAATTCACTAGGTCTAATAAAGAAAATTTAGATTCAATATGTAATGTGCATTGGTAATTACCTGCAAACAAACTCATTGTCTTCTACTTGGTCGGAATTTTGCATTTTTACTTCGGTTACTACTGCAGCTGCCGGGATCAAACCTTTTCGGATAACCTAAAAATGATTTTGTTGTATAAATATGTTGATTTTAAGATAAATTAGAATATTGGTTAATCAATTATGAAACAAGTTACTTACCGCCCCTACAAACATAGTTTTTTTTTTTAAATTTTTTCAACAAGAAAAATTACATAAAAGGTTGTTTTGACAGAACGAACAAATCAGCTGGTTTCAGGGTTGAGTACCTGACTCAGGAGTAAAAATGTACTAAACTGGTACTAGAAGAGGTACTAAACCGCAATAATAATTAATTTAGGGCAGTGGATAGAGGTCCGAAAATTCGGATCTCTAGTGTTCATACTAAAGATCCGATAATTTTCGGATTTTCAATTTGTATATTAGGGGTCCGAAAATGCGGATCTTTAGTGGTAATATTGAAGATCCGAAAATAGATATTTATTTCTAATTCTGTCTAATTAAGGAGTATCGTCGCAAGTATCTACAAAGAATAATATTCGAGATAAGTCTGTTTCTGCAGAAATCACAAATCAGTCAGAGTGAATTTCATTGGTTGAAACTAGCTTTCTGACTGTTTTCAACCAATGAAATTTGCTCTGACTAATTTGTGATTTCTGCAGAAACAGACTTATCTTGAAAATTATTCTTTGTAGATATTTGCGACACCATTTTAATGAAACTAGCCCAAGAACCAAATACTAGGTACTGCACAAAACCAATTAGAAGAAAAAATAAAAAGTATTAAATTTCCTTTGAAACCCATAAAGGAAAATCCAAAGGACATCAATTAACTGCAATTGGACTAAAAAGGTCTAAGAAAAATAAAAGAGTTTTATTCAAAAATAAAGTTCGTAAACTGAGGCACCAGATAATGCTTAATGTAGTTTTAAATATTGTAGCAAAACGCCCCAAGTACACTATGTAAATAGTTAGATGGTAATTGGCGAGCGGTATATTGATGGTTTTTATATACTTGGAGCTTGCTATCTAAAATCTGTGGAGGAGGGTCTATTTGCAAGAGAGAGAAACAAACTAATGAGGTGTACTAAATTATATTTTATTTCACATAAAACCCAAAAAAGAAGTCAAAAGTTTTCTAGTAAAATTCACACAAAGCCATGTTCATCAAAAATAGATCTTGTCACTATAAAGTACTTACATTTTGTCCATAAAATACACGTAAAATTTCTTAATTAATTACTCAAAATATTTAGCTAGCACGCACATAATTTATTGAACGAATTTCAAATGTTATTACTTTCACGATTTTCCGTAAATTTTCTAAGTTAAATTATACCCGAGGCCATAAGCCATGAAAGAAACTTTTCGCGAAACTGGTCAGACTTCAACTCAAATGGACGACTCAACTGTTTTCTGGCAACTATCCTTTCGGCAACTCAAACGCGGCTTTTTATATCTTTTGTTTCCCCTCCGAAATTCTGTGTCCATGACAATTAAGATGATGCAATTTCCTTGAATTTTATTTTATTTTTAGTCTAAAATCAATTAATTATGTCGCAATAATCTGATTTATTGAGGTCAACACGTTTGGGTTCAAGAATGCCATAATTCATTCGACTCAATTTTTGTTAAGCGGAAAGGCCTTGGCTAAAAAAGTTCATTGATCGGATTTTAGGATGACATCACCTCGTTTTTATCAGTTTTTAAGAATTTAATTTAGATTAACTTGATGCAATACATTAGCGCTAATTGGTTTTATTTTTAATTTATCGATACAGATTTAAAAATACCGGAAGTAAGTTTTTGATTATTTGATAAAAATTAAAATTTTTACAGTAAAGACTTAGTAATTATAGGGTCAAATTTCTGGATCATCACAATATAGATGATTTGGTAAGCAAAGCATTACATAAAAACTTTAAAAATGAGAAATAAAACATTTCTCATCATCAACAAATTGATCCACTTCTTCTTGAAAAAGAAATATCTTTAGCAGAAATAGAAACATATTTTTGTCTGGATTCTTATGTTTTATTACAAAAACGAATTGGAGAAAAACAAAATAGTATTCTAAAATGGATTTGTGATATATGTAACAAAGTGATACATGAAGATTGCTTACGGTGTGGGTGTGATTCATGTCTTCAGTGTAAACATAAAGTGTATTGTTCAGTAACAAAGCTGCCTTCTAATAAGAAAGCCTGGTTTTGCATGCAGTGCAGAAGGAACTAAATCACACCTCACACCTCTTACCCTACAACCGTTTAAATGAAGAAATATTTATTTTTAATTATGTAATGTTTTAAAAAATGAAAAGGTAGGTACTTAGTTTTGTTTTTTGTACTTTTCTGTTTGAAATTGCACCAACAAAATATTTTCGAGTAAACTTGATTAGTTATTCTACATAGAAAAGATTAGAGGATCCATTATTTCTAGTATAAATCCTTAAAAATACAAGCATTTTATCAATTTTATTGAAATGGTGTAAAGGCTGGTTCATGCATGAAAATATTTTCCGTTTCCGTAACTTAGTCGCTATCTATATCCGTAAGTAATGTATAAGTTGCATGTATTTATATGCAGGTGTTCATGCACATTACTTTTCCGTATCATTTTCTTTATTCTCTATTAAAGATAGTTAACTTTTATCTTTTACGGATAAAGTTACAGATAAATTCGATGGCGCCTGCGCAGTAGATGAAAACATTCATATTTCTCGACTTAACCTCAAAAACAGGAAATTTTTTAAAGGAAACAACAAATACGACTTAAAATACGTGTCTAAATTGAAAATAACGTGGGAAATAATATTTATAACACCCTGATAAAACCCAACAAACCGTTCGCAGTTTCCCATACACGTCAACAATGTCATTATTAAAGACTGATAAAAACTCTTAATTTTTGGTGCAAGAAATACCTCAAATTTTACGGAAAAAGAAAAGCTTATGCATAAGGAAAAAGTTAAAGAAACAGAAAAAGAATTTATGCATGAACCAGCCTTTATATTCCTTAAGTACGACAGAATTAGAAATAAACATCTATTTTCGGATCTTCAATAATACCACTGAAGATCCGCATTTTCGGACCCCTAATATATAAATTGAAAATCCGAGAATTGACGGGTCTCGCAGAAATAGTGAAAGAGAGCTTAATTGTAATAAATACAAGTTAAAAAATAATAAAAAATGACATGCGCGCGCAACTCGTGGCTGCAGTGTAGCCAGATTCCATTGTTGCAGAACAAATGTAGACAATACAAATCGAACATTATAGCATTAAAGAAGTAATATATTGTCAAGTGTTTTACAACGCCTCAAATCAGACAAAAGAAGAGCTTTAACGTGTATGTTAACATCGATGGCACTTTTATTTTGATAAATGTTTCAAACATTGCACAATGAAAATATGTCAAGTATAATCTAACGTAACCTTAAACGACACTGGGATAGGTTCAAGTAATACGTAAAGTATTAGTTTTTTCTTTGTCGAATTACACGTTACAAAAAAAGAAGAAACGATTAATTCTGAACTCGTCCCTGAATACGAATATGACGCAAGCCCGTAAAAAACTCGATTTTCATTGGACGCTCACCTGCAACCCACGAGTTGCGCGCGCACACCAGGTATTACGAGACACGTTAATTATCGGAACTTTAAAGTACGGTTTGTTAGGATAGTACGCGACGCACAACTGACAACGTAAACGTCGTCATTGGTTCAGCTTGGACGTACACCCGTTCCCTGACGTCAGCGTCAGCGTCAGAAAACGGGTGTACGTCATACCTGAACCAATGACGACGTTTACGTTGTCAGTTGTGCCTCGCGTACTATCCTAACAAACCGTACCTTTAAGGTACGTAAACGTCGTTATTGGTTCAGGTTTGACCATAGGTATGACGTACACCCGTCTTCTGACGTGAGAAAACGGGTGTACGTCATACCTATGGTCATACCTGAACCAATGACGACGTTAACGTTGTCAGTTGTGCGACGCGTACTCTCCTAACAAACCGGTACCTTTAGTATGAACACTATACTTTATTTTTTTCCAAGCTAGATTTTGTCAATTTTGAAACATAAACAATGCCACTAATGCCGCTTATTGGTCGCTATTGTAAAACTGATGTCAACCTGCAGAAACCCCTCATTTTGCGACCAATTAGGGTCAAGCGTTATTGTGTATGTTTCAAAGTTTTCAATGTCAAAATCTATCTTGGGAAAAAATAAAGTATAGAGATCCGAATTTTCGGACCTCTATCCACTGCTTTAATTTAATTCTAAAATTCTATTATGGAGAAGTACAGCGGAATCATTGCAATTGGCACATACTATACTTTTTCGACATCCCTCGTATTAAAGGTCTGTTCTCACAGAAATCACCAACAATAGTCGGAGCGTTTTTGATGGGTGCAAATCGCCAACATTTAATTTTTTGACTATTTTCAACCAATGGAAGTGCAATGAAATTCGCTCGGACGGGTTTGTGTATCTAATGAGAACAGACCCTAAATCAAAATTCTAACCAAAACCAAATCTATTTTAGTGCTGTGGTGTACATTTTTTTTTCCTTTTAGTTTACCTATACCCTATAAAACTTGTTCACCACTGGAGTGCCTTTAGAAATGGAGTGTGAAGGTAAAGTTTAGCTGTTTGTCAGAGTGTTCTGAAGTCATCACTTTTGGAGTGCACTCTGGGTGCGCTATTTCGGAACGTATTGGGGCGTTGCGATGATTATTATGTCATGAATCACGTCAAGCCCGGTAAAAACCATTAACCCTTTTCACGTGGCTCCGGTTTAACAAACCGCAACATACCGCTCAAATTCGAGTGGTAGATATCCATCACGTCACTTTTTTCAAGCGTAAACCTAACAAAATTTTATGCGATTTCATAGCGTTGTATCTCCGTCAATTTTTGATTTAAGAAGAAAAAGAAAAAACACGTGTTCATGGACTATCGAAATCAGCAATAAAAAATTTGATGCAAGGGACCCATTAACGAACGCCACAGTGTCAATAGTGTAAAAAGTGTCTACACTTTGTACATTCCGAACTCGCTTCACACAAAAACAAGTATTGAAACAAAAACTCTTAGATTCGAGTGAGTTCGGCTTTACACTCTGTAAACTCTGTGCGCGCTCGAAATGATAAGATCCTGTTCGTTTAAGCTCTCGGAATGTTCTCTTTTGCGTTGGGCTTATGACCGCGTGTGACGTCACGATATCCATGCTCATACCGTTCCGCCCCGTGGAATGCAAAGCCGAACGCAGCCTTATATTATGTTTGCAAAAATGGCGACCGTTTGTTAAACACAAACATGTTTGTTTTCAACACAAATTCAGCGTAGCGTTCAGCAGAACAATCGCAAAGCGTTTATTAACGTTTGTATCTGGTGAACGCGGCCATTGGTGTGTCACCATTTCCGACGTCATAACTATAGCCGTTTTCCAGCCGTGTGCTTCAAGCACGGTGCAGCACAGTGTTCTGTGTTTGAAACGCAGAAATTAGAAGCTCTCGAAGCGCAGTACGGCTGGAACACGAACTCGCGCTTGAAGCATTTGCGCGCGCAAAAGCTTGATTGCGTGCTCAAAAGCGTCAGCTGGAAATGTATTCAGCCGTTCAAACAGCCTATGTCAAGGCGAGAAATAGCGTGCTGCCTACGTTACAACTGGTGATTTGGCGAGTTGTGGGGTGAGGGGGAATTTGTTCCACACAGGCCTTATGAGGATAGATGCTATCCTGTAGTAGTAATAGTAGTGAATAGTGTCAAGTGTGTATCATCCTTGAACGAACCGGAGCTTTTGGGACAAACAAAAACGCCAAGCTCTCCACTTCGATTAAGAAAACTGTAATATTTCAATATTGGTGCCAATTTGCGAATTATTTTGAAGACGATGATAAAGTAAACAATCTAAAAAAAACTCTACTTTGCAAAACTGTGGCCTGGAACTTTTGGAGTGAGCACCTTTTACTCGACTCGAATCCGTTTAGGCGAGAGTACAGGTAGAGTTACTCTTTTCACGCGTGAAAACCAAACTCCAGTTCCCAGACCCGAACTATCGGATTGCCTATCAGTTCTTATATCTCTGGTTCTATCCGAATGATCGGAGTGCTTGCTTAGGCCGGAGTTTCATGCATCCGTTTTCCGAAAAATCTTCTATTTTGACATATTTTTATACGATTATGTCAGAATAGAATGTTTTTCGGAAATCTTTCGTCGGAAAAACGGATGCATGAAACTCCAGCTTTACTCTACGGAGTATTTAAAGTGAACGGAGTGAGCACGCCACAAGCTCAACTGGTGCAAGTTCTGCTGTGCTCTCTGCTCTAAGTACTCCAAATGAAAAGAGATGTCGCCATCGTCGTGTTTTCAGGCCAATCAGATTGCTCCATCCGTGCGGCCGGCTTCCTGACAAATTCTGACACGTCAACTTTTTGATGTTGATGTGTTTTTCGGTTTTACAATTTTCAATTCAATTCAAGAGGGTAGTGCAAAATTATTAAATAAAAATGTGGAAATTCCTGACGGTCTTTGCAGTTTTGGCCATTGCCAATGCAGCGGAAAACGTGAATCCGAGTATAATCAACAAAAACGTAGAGAGGAGCATCGATTTGAATTCGCAATTGGTTAAAATTACCGGAACGATAACCATAGAAAACACTGGCAAGCAGGCAGCCAGCAGTTATTTGATTGGATTTGAAAGGGATTTGCAAGGAATCGTAAGCTTTATAGGAGTGCAGGATTCACAGAAAAATCCCTTGAAAATATCTTCAGTTGCTGTAGTTGGACAAGGTAAAAATTTGCTTCTGATTCTGTTACCTTTCAATGCTTTCTGTTATCTTTTTTGTAAGTGTCTGCTGCACTTCAAACTGCTCAAATTATCTGCTGTTTTTCTTTTATCTAATCCGATAATGAAATAGTTTATTTACACTTGCATTTGTTAAAAGCCCCCTAGAACTCCTAGGCAGTTATGAAAGTGTTGTATAATGTAAAAAAGGCTCAAATTTATCTAAAAAATAACTCCTTACAATGTGTATCTACTCCTTGTAGTTTAATTGAAACCAACTAACCCAAAATGTTTCACACAAACGAATTCTACAAAGGAATTAAGCTCTGATTTTAGTTCTAACCTTATTGTAATTCTGTGTAGCACCTGCTTTACTTCAACATTCAAAAATTTCTTTAGTAAAATTCAATTTTGTGTATCATATAATTAGTGTTGTAAATGATGGAACATTCCCGTTTATTCTCGGAGAACGATCACAAATGTTCAAGACTCAAGTGGGAACGTTCCTTCTCAAAAGCACGAATCAATACGAACGATGTTCCTTGATAAAAATTTCCACAATAAATAACATTTATTTTCTAACAATGGGGTCCGAGGATTGAGAAAAATTCCTGACAGTCGACAGCCGACCACCAGGGTTTTGTTTCAGGGATTCACATGCTAATTTTTTTTAAACCCATTTGCCGGTTTTTCATTTGGTATTCAATTTAAAGCGTGTACTTAACTAGGTCTGTTCGCACAGAAATCACAAACCAGTTAGAGCAAATTTCATTGGTTGAAAACAGTCAGAAATAATCAGAAAACTAGTTTCAACCAATGAAATTCACTCTGGCTAGTTTTCAAGTTTTGTGCGAACAGACTTATTAGTATAGTGTTCACTTTTTATTGAAAATGTCCAGAAAAAAGTGTAATATTTAATTTTTAAGTTTTTTGTGTTAAAATCGATAGACCTACCGAATATAATATTTTTTATTATTTCCCATTACTTTTTTTCTTTCATACTCATTATTCTTGTTCATTCTCGTTCGTGCTCGGAGAACGTTCTCCAAAAATAAATTCTCGAGCATTTTGCAACACTACATATAATTCAAAATTTATGAATTTGCATAATAAAGATGTTTATTATTATTATTATTGAGTTCTGGAACAAAAAAGAACAAAACTAACTCAAATTGGGACTAATTAAAGTTATTTTATATGTCTTATCTTCAGGTACTAATGAACTCTTCTACAACGTTCAACTGAGACAAAGTATAGAACCAGGAAAGACAACCACAATCATTTTCGAAATTGTCCTCACAAAAGCCCTCACACCATACCCAACTAGTATTACGCAGAAGGAGAAGCAGCTGGTCAGATACTTTGGAAACCACTACTTTTACTCGCCTTATACCACTCGTAGTCAAAAGACAGAAGTTTCAGTAAGTTAAATATTAATTTAATATGTAATTATTTCCACGATTCTTATTCAAGGTTAATTCAAGAGCCGTAGAAAGTTATTCTAAACTGAAGCCAGTCAGTCAAACCGATTCTACTTTAAGTTATGGTCCTTATGAAAATATTGCTGCCTTCTCTGTAGATCCACTTACTGTGCACTATGAAAACAATGCTCCATTTTTAACAGTAACTAAGTATGAACTACTTTATTGTATGTAATACAGTAAATAATATTTTGTATTATGTTAAGGTTGGAAAGGACAATTGAAATTTCACACTGGGGTAATATTGCTGTTGAAGAAAGCATTGAAATCAGACATACTGGTGCTAAATTGAAGGGACCATTTTCCAGATATGATTATCAAAGGGAAACTACCGCCAATCATCATAGTATTAGGAGTTACAGAACAATTTTGCCTGCTTTGGCTCATAGCATCTACTACAGGTAACAGGAAATTAGACAATAATTTTCCTACAAAGAAATAATTATTTAATATCTATTTACAATCCGATGTCCAAAAGTAAATGTAAAATTTATCACCTTTCAATGCTATTTTATTTATTTATTTATTTTATTTATTATCAGTAGTATAACATAAATATACATAATACTATTATAATATGTATTCACAATAAATAATAACAACTTATTCCTTTGATAGGAAAAGGTGATAAATTTACCTTTACCTTTGGACTAAGGATTGTGAATAGGATTTACAAGACTGAGATTATTAAAGTATGAGGTTGAGGTTTGAATTTATTGAATTAATATTCGGCTCTGTATCATTTGCGCGAGGGAGAAAAGCGCCATACGAAAAGCGCGAGGGACTAAAGCGCAACTGAACAAAAACGCGACTGGACGAAAGCGCGAGGAACAAAAACGCGAGGGACGAAAGCGCGATGAAACAAAAACGCGACTGGAAAAACGCGATGAACAAAAACGCGATTGGACAAAAACGCGAGGAACAAAAGCGCGAGGGACAAAAGCGCGACGCAAAAAAAGCGAGGGACAAAAGCGCGACGGAACAAAAACGTGACTGGACAAAAGCACGATGGACAAAAATGCGACTGGATAAAAGCGCGAAAGACAAAAACACAACAATATCAAACTTACCGATAATAACCCGGTTAATTTTCAATTTTAATCAGACATTTCCAAACTTACCCATAATAACCTGGTAAGTTTGCAATTTTTGTCAGACATTTCCAAACTTACCGATAATAGCCCAGTTAGCTTGCAACTTTAGTCAGACATTTCCAAACTTACCCATAATAACCGGTTAGTTTGCCGTTTTATTCAGACATTTCCAACCTTACCGATAATAACCTGCGCGCCTGAACTTTGGTCATCCCCTCATCCCTGCCGAATTATTATCGGTGAGTTTGGTAATGTCTGACGAAAATTGCAAACCAACCCAAACTAACCGGGTTATTATCGGTAAGTTTGGTAGTGTCTGATTAAAACTGCAAACTAACCGGGTTATTATCGGTAAGTTTGGTAATGTCTGATTAAAATTGCAAACTCCAGATGATTATCGGTAAGTTTGGTAATGTCTGATTAAAATTGCAAACTAACCGGGTTATTATCGGTAAGTTTGGAATTGTCTGATTAAAATTGAAAACCAACCGTCGCGCTTTTGTTTCTCGCGCTTCTATACAGTCGAGTTTTTGCCCATCACACTAATATTCCAGTCGTGTTTTTGTTCGGTCGCGCTTTTGTCCCTCGCGCTTTTGCTCTTCGCGCTTTTGTCTAGTCGTGTTTTTGTCCATCGCGCATTATTCAGTTGCATTTTTGTTCCGTCGCGCTTTTGTCTCTCGTGCTTTTCTTCCTCGCGCTTTTGTCCAGTCGCGTTTTTGTCAATCAAGCTTTAGTCCTGTCGCGCATTTGTCCGTCAAGCTTTTCGTATCGCGCTTTTCCAACTTTTCCCCCTCACGCAAATGAAACAGAGCTTTAATATTCACATTTTTAAGGGACATGAATGGAAATATTTCAACTTCAAGTGTGAAGCCCCGTAAAGAATATATTGAATTGGAATTGAAACCTAGATTTCCCTTGTTTGGAGGTTGGCAAAGCTCATATGTTTTAGGTAAGTTGCTACATTTGCTAATCATTATTTTCTTAATTTATAAATATTTTTCTCAGGCTACAGTATACCAAGTTATCCCTACCTCTTTAGAAAATCATCAGGAGAATTTACACTAAAAGTACGCCTGCTAGATCATCTTTTTGATGATATGGCTGTAGACGAATTGGAAACTCGCATTGTTTTACCTGTAGGAGTTTCAGATATAAAAGTCAAAACACCATACGAAGTGAAGAGGCTACCTGACGGAGTCACTTATAAATATTTGGACAACATTGGAAGGTAACAAAGTATTTTTCCTACAGCCGTGCGGAAAAATCGATTTTCCGCACTGATATCCGTACGAAAAATGAGTTTTCCCGCACGGTGCGGTAAAACTTTCACCGCACGCATATCAGTGCGGAAATAGTATATTGTGCAACAAGTGTTGAAAATAGCACTTTTCACACGCGTTACATACTATACTATGACTGCGAAATAGCTATTTACCTAACAAGTGCGGAAAATGAATTTTTCCGCACGCGGCTGCCGTTTACCGAACGACGCGTAGCGGTGTTCGGTGAAGCAGCCGATGAAATATATTTTCCGCAAGTGTTAGGTGTTAGGTACAATATTTTTTCTACAGGCGTAAAAATGTAATTTTTTTTTTTTTTTTTTCGACATATCAGTGCACTGATATGCGTGCGGTAAAAGTTTTACCGCACCGTGCGGGAAAACTCATTTTCCGCACGCATATCAGTGCGGAAAATCGAACTATTTTGGTACGTACATTGAATGCACTCAGAGTTACTTGCAAAACAGAAATTCAGTAGAAGTGTCATTTTTATTTTAGCGTGAAAAGTAACTTTTCACCTGATATGAAGCTAGTAGGAAAAATTTTGTTCCTAACGCGTGCGCAAAGTGTCTTTTCCGCCCGCAAACACTTATCCGAACTCCGCTTCGTGTCGTTCGTATAACTGTGTTTGCGTGCGGAAAAGTAACACTTTGCGCACTTGTTAGGAAAATAACTATTTCCGCACTCGGCTGCTTTACCGAATTCCGTTACGCGTCGTTCGGTGAACGGCAGCCACGTGCGGCAAAATTCATTTTTTGCACTTGTTAGGTAAATAGCTATATTATTGTAAACTTCCATTAAAAATCTAATTTTCTAGGACTGTCATCCGAGCTTCCAAAACTAACTTAGTAGAGCAACATATCCAAGACATTGAAATTACTTATACATGGAAGACGCATATGCTGCTCCACGAACCAATCTTAGTCTCTCTTGCTTTGTTCCTTATTTTTGCCATTGTAATTATTTACGTGAGACTAGATTTTTCTATTGGCAAACCAGAACATTCAAAAAAAGACTAAAATTACAAATGCTAATAGAATTATTACATGTGAGTGTGTAAAATTGCCTAGGCACCAACTAGAAATAATTTTTTGTATTGTTTCATTCACGAATCATTGTTAAATAAAAAAGTAATTTAAACAATATTAGTGTTTCATTCTTAGTAATCCAAAATGTTATTCTCCTGGGAGTCCTGGGCCGGTATTCTCGTTCTCGGAAAGGTTCACCGCTTTCTAGCCGCTTGGCACTTTCTATGCGAATTTACATTAAAAGTGCCGAGCGACTAGAAAGCGGTAAGCGTTTTCGAGAACGAGAATACTGGCCCTGGGGGACATTCAAATTTACATAAAAAATTATCTAATTATTTTGACAAAAGGAAATGTTGGAAAATGTGTCGTTATCACGTCGTTATGCACCTTTTTGTCTAGAGTTCTAGATTTCTGGCGCACAGACAACACGGCAAAGGTAAACAAGGGGTGGTATCTTACGTAAGTGTCTAAGGACTGTACACAGCGTTATAGAAGTCTTTAGGACGTTAACATAGACAATTTTCATTTGAAAAAGTAAACACTAGTAGCACCATTGAATAGAAATAGGTAATTTTTAAATTTGAGAAAAACAACAACAAATATATATTTTAACGGCTTTTATTTGTAAACAATTTTTTTACATTATGTACTGTTACAAGGCTTACATCTCTATTTTATCGTAATAATAATAATTCACAAATAATATAAAACTAAAACTGACCATACTGACTCGTACAAGACATTTGGTATAATAATAATATTATGCACATGAAATAAACACAACTAGAATCAGCTTACTGACAGAAATAGAAAAGCGCAAGTACTAAAAGGGAGTTGAAGTAGGTATGGTCAATTCTTGAAACACAAATTTCAAGTTGATAAAGTAAAACATGAATCCTAAATTCCTAAAGCACTGACCAAAATACATATTTCTGGGATCCAAAAATTATAATAATTAATCAACAATCCTTTAATTATAATTAAGATAACAATACGTTCTTGTCATTTAACAATAAATCAAATGCAAAAAAAAACTAAATTCTTTATTGTCTGAATGTTTCATGTCTTTTTAAATAATAAAATCTAATACTGCTTACTCGAAAACAATAGTGTTATTTTTTTTGTGCCACACTATGCAAAAGGAAATTGTGATAATGTGATTTTCATTATTATTTGTTAGTAAAATTTTAACAAGCGCAGTTAACTAGTTAACAACAGTATTAAGGGACCAATTATTAATTCACGTTTTTATATTATGGAAATATAAGACTGTGAGTTTGACCATAATAATTAAGATTTACTGTGAAATATGTAAATGCTTTATTTAGCTGAAAGCTTTTTTTGATTAATACACACTGGAAGAGTTGATATGATAAAGTTAATACATTAAAAAGCATGAATTAACTAAATATATCACAAAAAAATCTTGTCTTTTTCGAAATATTATTTACTTAAATTAACTATTGTATGTAGGTATCTATTTCATTTTTCTACGGTTTATAAAACCTAGTATGTATTCAACAAAAATTTATTTAAAACTACATAACGTACTAACAAAAACAGTTTTCTCATAATATAATTATAACAATCCGAGTCAGTGCTTACAAGTATACCCTAAATACCAAATATAACAATAAATTTTCCGTCTCGCAACTGAGCTAAAACATCAATACAATGAAAATGTTAATAAATTCAAAATATTTTTTATTTTTTTTTGTAATACATATTTGTTAATCCCCAAAGTCTTATCACAATTTTTTCATTTATCCTGGGACTGTATTGAAATGTCTAGCTCCCGTCTAGAGACCTTTTTTTTTGCACCTAATTACATACATCAATTCACACTAAAGCAAGGGTCCGAAGCTGCAGCTGATATGAAAACATGGATATACTTTTTCTTTATCATTTATTTTTTACATCTGCAAATAATGATGTCACAATACACATCCAAGGCACAATATGTATTCCAGTACTTTATTTTAATTTATTTTTAGGTGAGAAGTTTTTATCTAGCTTCTCAGGAAAACTATGTTCAAAATACAAAAGTTAAACTTTTGCCTGTTTTTGAATTTTAAACATTGGAAATAAAAATGTTTGATTTGCAAAAGTATTTATTAAATATTCCTGAAAAGCCAATCAATAAACACTATGATGACTTGAAATGCTAGAATCCTAAGACCAATAATTAACTATAGCACTTAACCATTAGATAAAAAGATGATTTTTTTTTTACATAATAGGTACATTATAAAAATACTTTTTTTTTTTTGATTGATGTTTTTTTTTTAATTTTCTTACAGTCACTAAAATGGATCTTGTAAAATTATTTGCAGCACTGAAATACAACAAATAATTGCTAATTTATGATTTTGTTCTTAATATTACAATAGAATGGTGTGTAGCAAATTTGGGACTTTATACTAGATTATGAACTACTAATCAAATGTGAAATGCGATTAAAAAAAAAGGAGATGTAAAAAAAGTACATGCTAATACATTCTTGGATTTTTAATTATTGTTTTATAAAAAATCCAACTCTGATAAAATTGTATTTTCCACCATAAAAGAAAATGTCAGACTATTTAATGCAAATTTCCTATTTACTGCACACCTTTATTCAAAGGAAAAAAATGCACATTCTCATACCTACTAGCACTATAGAAAAGAAAACGCATAAAGTAAATATATTGTATGTTCTGTCGCCAGTGATTGTTATTGGACCCTGCCTTTTATGGGAAAACATCCCCATTTACATAAGTCGGCGAATGGAGGTCAAGCAAGAAAACCTATTTCCATGGAAATTAATTGCACCTAAAATTTAAGGGTCTTTTTTAAAAGCACTTGTAGGGTAGAAATATCAGCTAATACAGGTATTTTCAAGGTTATTGTAAAGAAAACATACCACAATAATGAGGACAAGATTGTATAACAACTCTATGCAGCCTTATCAATATGAAATTCCATTCTAGTTTTTGTTCACTTTATTTTTGCATCGAATCATGATGAACAAAATAAACAAACAAGTGTACAATGTTTGCTTGACCGATTGCCGACTTTGTGGTTAAATTCTAAGAGCAAATGGAAAGACAGAGCGGATAAGAGATGCCTTAGGTAATAATATAGAGAAAACAGAAAAGTAATTATCAGTATCACTCAGATATGTCAGGGTCGACCCAGTCGATTCTCGCCCAATCAGGAAGTTCGGTTTCGAACTCCCAACCTGGACCCTGAAAAGAAAGAAGATAATATTAGTAGTAATTTGATGGATTTTTCCCAATAATTATTTTCCTCATATTTATACTGTATGAATACATAAAAATAATATTGATACAAATTATGATGCGCTTTTGCCATAGTATCCAGAATACATGCTGAAATTCAAGAAAAAGTCTGCTTTTTCTCGGGTATGGGATTATCGCGGATATTCTAAATTTTACATGAATAGATTTACGAATATATAAAGGCCGGTATCAGTTAGTAGTTGTTTAAGTTTGACTGTGATATGATTTAGATAGTGCTTATTGTTGAGAATTGTAAAGAATTCAGTTGTTTTGTTTGAGGTGGATTTATAATATTACCTTGCATTTTTTGGGACTTACACCTCAATTGAAATTATTACCAGAAGTTTCTTGATCTTGATACGAATTACAAATACGAATCAAGAAACTTCTGAAAATAATTTCAATTGAGGTGTAAATCCCAAATGCAAGGTAATATTCAGTTGTTTAAGTTGATTATTGAAGTAATTTTTGTCAGAGTGTATAGTCGGTGGCGGCTCGTGACTATTTCAAGTGAGGAGGCTAATTACAGTATAGGATATGAAATTCCTCGGAATTCCATTAAGATTTCAATTTCAAAATTCCATATTTTTTTTTTTAACTTTACTAAAATGCCTCAAAATTTTACCACTGAAATATCCTGGAATTCCACAAAATTTTCATAAAATTCTTTGGAATTTCATTGACATTTCATGTAATTTCTCAAAAATTTCTCGGAATTCACTAAAATGTTATGAGAATATCCACGTTCATAACGGAAAATTTCTCGAAAGTCCAATGAAACTTCAAGGAATTTTCAAAATTTAATTTATTTTCATAAGAATTTTTCGGAATTTCACTGGAATATCACCAAAATTCCATGTTTTTAGTTGGAAATTCCTCGGTATTACTAAAATTCAGTAAAAACTGAAATTTCATGTTGGGAATTTCGGTGTAATTTAATTTGTTTAAAATTCCTCCATGTAATTCATTTAGGATTTCGTGTAATTCGATCAGAATTTTACTGAAATTTCAAGTAATTCGAGGGGAATAAAATTTAATGTGAATTCTATGGAAACTCCGAAAAAATTTCACATCTAATTCCTTTTTCAGAATAACATAATTATTCTACCGAAATTCCACTAAATTATGGAATTCTGAGATTTTAATACATTTTTGGGGATTCCAAAGGATATTTGGGAATTTAAAAGGAAATATTTTTCAGAAATGTCAATGATTGGGTTTAAAATAACCTATAAATCGAGATTTGATAAAAACATATGGCAACGCTGCTCATAATACAACAAACGTCAAATAATTGAAATATCAAAGTAGGCCTTGGTTTTTTTTGACAGTGGATATAAAATGGCGTCTTTTTGTTTCAAAGATTACGATCCGAAGAGTCGAAGTATTAAAATCAGTTGACAATGAACGGGTTCGTATAACTCCGGCCCTTTGGGTACGCATGATTCCGGCCCTTCGGACTCGTATAACTTCGACCCTTTGAGCTCATAATTGAGATAACTTCAGCCTTCCAGAATCGAGATTCGAAAAAAAAACATATGGCAACACTGCTTATAATACAACAAACGTCAAAAAATTGGCCCTGTTTGGCTACTTTTTACGTATTCGCCGAGGCTAAATCTATATGCCCATGTAGTTTTTTTTTTTTTAATTTTGACTGTCAATGTCAACAATTTTTACCTTTTCTTTTTTTTAAAAAACAAATGTCAGAAAACGATCCCTAAGCTCCAAAAACCCTAAAATAAGAAGTTTCATCCATATATGTCAAAAACCAACCGCTTGGCAACGCCGAACGTCTTTTTTGACATATGTTAAAAAAAAAAATTGGTACTTCCTACGTATTCGCCGAGGCTAAATCTATATGCCCATTAAAGTTTTGACAGCTGTCAATCTCAAAAAAAAAAATCTTTTGTTTTTCCCAAAAAACAAAGGTCGTTTTTTAGTGGGTTTTAGGGAGAGATTTATGTAACAACATGTAGCAACAGTTGCTACAAAAAATTCAATTTCCCTTCGGGTTTGGAATTCGAACTTTTGAATTTTCCCGGCTCCTGATTGGTTTGGGGATTCAAATTTTGTTTATTCTCGGCTCTTGATTGGCTTTAAAATAATCTATAATTTCGGCCCTTTGAGCTCGAGATTTGAAAGAAAAACATATGGCAACTGGCACATGATACAACAAACGTCAAAAAATTGAAATTTCAAACCTTGGGTTTTTTGACAGTCGATATAAAATGGCGTCTTTTTGTTTCAAAGATTACGGAGTATGAAAAATCAGTTAACAATGAACGGGTTCGTTCGGATAAAACTTTTGTCGCACGACACTTTGGC
Source organism: Ceutorhynchus assimilis (assembly GCA_917834065.1). Classification (NCBI taxonomy): domain Eukaryota; kingdom Metazoa; phylum Arthropoda; class Insecta; order Coleoptera; family Curculionidae; genus Ceutorhynchus; species Ceutorhynchus assimilis. Next base: position 607,362 of record OU892281.1, read on the forward strand.
AATATCGACAAATGTCATCTGTCAAATTTGACACATGTTCGACTTTTTCTCCGCTCTACTATAAAAGCTACGAGAATCAAACTCCGGTACAAGGCAGTCTCGCGACGCTAACTATCCATTTGTGTCAAAAAAAATTGACAGCTGTCAACGTCAAAAAAGTTTTTTTTTTTATTTTGCGAATTTCGAGAAAAAAAGTGATAGAAAACAATCCCCGGACCCCAAATCCCTTAAATAAAAATTCCAAACACTGGAAATTTTTGGTGGAAAATGAAGAAAACTCAAAGTCTCGTACTTTAAATCGGTTTTTCCGACCAGAAAAGCCCTGGAAAAGCGGAAAAATTCAAATAAAAACTTCTAAAAATGACATTTTAAAGCCTACTTAATGAAACTTGAGTTTTTGTCACTTACCCCATTGGAAAACTGGGAATTTTTAACACAAAATGTAGGAAATTCAAAGCCTCGTATTTCAAATCGGTTTTCTTGACTGAAAACGGCTTGGAAAAGTGGAAAATTCGAGGAAAAACTGGATAGAAATATGAACACGTCAATTAAAAATTGCTGACTGTCAAAACTGGCAAATGAAATTTATCACAAAACCTATTTGAAGTTGGTATCGGGTCTTCAAAAAAAAAACAATCAAAGATTGCTATGGTTTTTCAAACGAATGTCTTAGCAATATGTTTTTTTAATTTTGTCAATGAACTTTAATGTCAAAATGTTATGTCAAAAATCCTGACCAATAAAAAAACAGTAATGCGACGTACGTTTTCGTAATCAAAGCAATCTTCGATTGGTTTTTTTTTTTGAAGTCCCGATACAAACGGTGTTGCCACATCAAAACTTTTTAAAAAACCATTCTAAATGGGATTTTGTTATTTATGTCCTTTTAAAACTGGACATTTTTGCTAGAAAATGAAGAAAACTCAAAGCCTCGTATGTTAAATTGCCTTTTTCCATTGAAAAGCCCCGGAAAAGTAAAAAATTCGAGGAAAAACTGGCAAAAAATTACAAGGCCTCACTTTAGAATGGCCAACTAAAAGCAACGTTGCCACATCTCATTTCGGAAAACAAAAATAACATTTTAAAAGGGTTTTTTGTTTAAAATTCAATTTAATAATTAATTAATAATGATTATAATAATTAAAATTCCCCAAATAAATCATAGGAAACTTGTTTTTAGTTTAATTTTAATGGAAATGACATTACAAGGTTTCCTTATTGATTATAGTGAGTAAGACAAAGACAATGATAAAGTAGTATATGTTTGCAAAAACCACCATTTAATCGCATTTTAAATACTCCCGGTTTTTAATTAGCTCTAAATTATCCTTCGGGCTCGCATATAACTCCGGTCCTTCGGGCTCGCGTATAACTCCGGCCCTTCGGGCTCGCGTATAACTCCGGCCCTTCGGGCCGGTATTACTGAGTATCCCAGATTCACAGATATTTGTCGTGGAGGTCCGGGATTGATTGAAATAATTTTGTAAGATTTTTCTTAAGTACATTGAAATATCGAAAATTGGAAAGTGTGATTTGTTAATTATTATTTTAATCAGAAATCAGGAATAAAAAATTGAGATTGAATAATAATGGTGTATATAAAGTTAAAATACATTTTCTGGTCTTTAGTGTCAAAGCCAGTATACCTATAATGGGATCAAATTGTGGCAATTTTGTTTCTCTTCTATCTCTAATTAAACCATATTAAAACGTTATCAGTTGCCGGAACAATAGCGCAGAAAATGTTTCTAAAGTTAATTCTACTTACTCTGTATTTCCAGGCGTGCAAGTACATAACCAAATCCTGCGGTTTGGGATCACGATATCTAACTTTACACTCATAACAGTGATGATCCACCGTCATTTTATCAGGGTTGAACGCAAAATCGGGCACTTCGTGTCCTGTTTGGGTTGCCACTGTGACCTAAAGTTAATCAATTCATTATTTTCCTCAAAAACTAAGTACAAACAATTCCTACTTTTGCATCGTGTACTCTCTGATTACCAAAACGACTCATTGTCAAAGGATTCGGCGTGGATTCACAAGCAGGTGGGGAAGATCTACTGTCACACGTTTCGTCACAGGGAGATGGTTCACGAGAAACTGAGTCGACATCATCATCTTAATAATTAACAATTTTAATTGCCATACATAGTTAACATAATACAAATATTTATTCACCTTTTGGAATGTTTCCACCCAGTGAATCCTCTAGCTCGCCCTTTCTAGAATTAAATATCGATAATTCACTGTCGCCATCCATTCCAAGCCAATTTTCGGCATTGTGAATGTGAATTAGATCTCTGACAAGTTCCTCGTCCGATTTACCGCCCAAATCTCCACCTTTTCCTTTTAGTGGTCCAAATACCTCATGGTTGTATAGAGGATCATTAACTACTGGATAACCTGATGTATAAAAAAATGTTTAAATTATACATAAACTTATGAATGATAAAACGTTATTACCTAGATATTGTAAATGTACGCGTATTTGGTGCATTCTTCCAGTTTTCGGTTTACACAAAACAATACTAGTTTTGCCATTGAAACCTAATTTTTGAAAAACAGTGCTACAATCTTTTCCTTTCGGCGACACTTTGCAAACACCTATTTTATAGCTGACAACTTCAATGGGCTCTTTGCATTCCACAACGCCTCTAGAATAAAACTGGAAATTAAAATGGGAAGACGAGAAATATTATAGAGCAATAAAAACATGTTTTCGCCCTTTTTTTTTTATTCCCCTTACTTTCCTCAGGAACAATAAAAAATATATTACTTTTTTTTTGGGGCTATTCAATAATTGATCTTATGAGAGGCGTTGAAAATTAGTAAACAAGATTTCTGTAATTCTCTATGAAAAGGAAAATACCTACATGTGTTTAAATTTACAGGAATAATGCAAACATCAGCGAAAGCCTCAATGCTCTCTGTGAAACTCAAGCACCCTAAAGGGTTTTAATGTTTTCCAGCAAGCTATTATAAACTTTAAGTGCATGCATGACATTATTGATTTTATTTTAAGAAGCCCTCTGGAAGGTCTTTTTAAACTATTTCGTAGAATGTGTTTGACATTGTTAAGCTTCAAATATAAAATTAATATACTAACTCTGGAAATTCTCCTTCCACTCTACACATGTACTCCTTGGACACAAGTCTGTTTCGAATCTGATGTTCCATTTGTCTGGCTTTTTTCGGCGATCGACCAAACAACAAAAGACCGCTGGTCAATCGGTCCAGTCTGTGAATAGTCCTGAGGTTTTTTAGATTATATTCTTTGGCCAGGATAAAAACTACAGTATTGTGTCGGTACCTGCCACAAGGATGAACCTAGAAATTCACAGTAAATACATATTTAAAAACTGTTTTTAAACAAAATATATATATTTTTGCTGAAAAAAAAAAAGGATTTTTTGTTTAGATCAAAATTGTTTTAATAAAATAAAGCAAAGCGTACTTACACTAATGAGTGTAACTTAAACATGCGAAAAGTAATTTTTAAAAAACAAACACCCAATAGTTAGTGAGAAAAAAATTAGTAAATTGATGGTTTACATTACTTTCTTCCCTTGTCAGCCAATTCAAATGGATGAACTAGGGGAAAAAAATTCTACATACACCGCCAGAAACTCTTGGCATTTTTATCAGTGCTCGTCACTTTTTTAAAAGATTTTATATGCTTCAGTGAACAAAGATTGCAGATGCTAGTCAAGCTGTGACTGTGATATGTTGCAAAGAAAAACAACACAAATAGAAAATTGATTATTATGTTATCCAAACAAATTAAATCATGACCCAAATTAATTTTACTGTTCACTCTGAAGCATATTATAGTTGTACATAAGTTAAGTTGATCGGCTCAGAGTGTTAATAACTACTCACCGGAAGTGAACACGGTTTGTCCAAAACAACAATGTCTTCGTCTACGTATAGTAACTTGATGGGGTGTGAGAGTACGGGGGTCTCGTGTCTGTTGTAACCACCATCGACAAAAATATAGAAAAACAAAAAAAAAAAAAATCGTCTAGTTTACGATTTTGCTAAATAAAAATCATTTTTCATGTGTTGGGTTGTTAGTTGGATGTTTGTGGAGGTGAGTGTTGTGCTACAACCTACAACTATAACAGAAATTAAATACCCCAATATATGCTACTTTGGTGCTTATGCAGATTACATTCGGGATGTGTTAAGGGTAAGATTAATGATATTGACAAAATCTTCGACAAATTACTAAGATTGCGAAAAAAAACCTAGATTCATGCTTGTTAATTATTATGAAAGCAACATAAAAAGGAACCAAATAAGCTTTTATGCCTTGTAACTTCTCAGAAAGCTAATAATTACCTTTACAGCGAATTACTTTTTTCTTCTAAAAAACTGTGGTGTATTTGCCAGTTCCTAAGAATACAGAAAGGCATTTTTCCAATTATTTTTTAATTAACTTTCTAGGAAACTACGGCATGCCTGAATAAATACAAATACATAAAAGCAAAATACAGACACAAACAAAACAGGTCTACAGACAGACTAAAATCTTGTAGATAATACAGATGGCAGTCTATTGGCCACTTACAGGAATCGAAGCGGGTTTGTTGACCACCACAACGTCCTCGTCCATATGTACAATGGTGATCGCTTGGCTAGTGACTGGTACTTCGTGTCTGCAACATACACTTATTGCTTTAAGTCGTACCACAACTGGGGTTTGCTTACTTTGACATAATTCTACATCTAAGTACTATTGTTATTCTAAATTAGTTAGCTTTTTGATTTAACTCTATTTATTAAGAAAAATCATTTTAAAAATGTAAGTTACATTAAAAAAAAAATTGATACCTATTTACATAAGATTTGTTGTTGTTTGACTTTGTGTTAAAAGTTGTGGAAAAATCTAAATTATTCAACAATAAGTAACCAGATTTACTGTAAAAGGTTTTTACTTAGGTAACTATAGGTTTGGATTGGAAATGAGTCAATAACAGTTTTTATGGCGAATTTAAACAAAATCTAAAATGTTGAACACTCGAAGAACAACTATAATCTTGCATAAATTTACTGGACTTCTACTTATAACTTTCTATTCTCAATTTTCTCTATCAGAACTGGGTATTTGAACCCTTTTGGGAGTTTGATTTTTAATGCCTAATTTCTTAGTTGATCAAATTGAATTTTTTTTCTTCTAGATATACTAAAATAAAGGTGTGTTGAAATTCAATTCGTGTCTTTCTAAGCTCTCAAGCTTATGGATAATACTTGACAGAAATAATGGACATTTATGTCTTCTAATCTCTAAAAGCCGACCCTATTGTTCCCTCAAGAGAAGACTGTAATTTGAATAATTCAAGCAATTTAGCAGCTCTGTGATTCGCTTTCTAGTTGATTTGCTTGATCCCTTGATGGTTATTTTTATTAGGTTATAGTTTAAGTGCAACTACCAACTACATTACGAGCAAAGACGTCTGTCTAGGGAATTCCTCCTAGGCCGTCTCCAATAAAGACATTATTGAAACACCTTTATATGATTTACAAACAGTTCTTGACTCATTTAAAGCAGCTAATGCTTTTTGATTGGAAAACTAGCTGAAATCTCACCTGTGCACTATATTGGCAAGTAAATCATTATGTTTCAACTTGTAATCAGTAGGAACTTTTTCGTAGTTTACTGTCAACGTTCCAGCCTGGATGCAACGTTCATATTCTTCGGCTGGATGCGCTCTGAACTCTCTGGCGAAAACGTCCAGAATTCTTTCGCCCACCCATCGGCCTTTGGTGAATGTCGTGAAAGTGAAGTAGTATGGGTAGACTTTTCGGAGACCTATTGAAAGTAAAAATTATTTACTGTTTTTTTCAAAATGTAAACTAGGGTCGAATTATTGTTTTGAGTTTGTTACTTGACTTTATACAATTAAGGATTTTGGTCAAAAATTAACAACAACAACCTAACAAAATTAGCTGAGTATGTAATCTAATTTGATTGAAGTCCAAAGTGGATTCTGTATTATACATTTGAACCTTGACTGTCCATCAATTTCAAGTAGTGTTACATGAACGAAAGTTTCCTACTCAGTTAATTTAGTCATATTATAAATTATTAATTATTCTACAAAATAGTTCAGAAAACTATAACACTATGTAGCTGTAAAATGCATTTAGGTAGTCGAAGGAAAACAAGGAACTAAAGACACAAGGGACTTACCATTTTCAATGTAATACGAAGTTTCGTTGTAGCGATCGTCAGTGAAACCGGGCCGCTTGGCTTTGAGAGCTTTGGTTTCAAGTTTCGCCTGGAAAATAAAACAAAACGACTTAGTGCCGGACAGAAAAAGATATTTATGGACGAGTCAGTTGCAAATTTATGGGGGTTTAACAGGTTTTGCGCCCCCGTTTCTAACATTACGTTGCCAGAATAATTTATAATAATATTCTGAGAAACAGCGCCATGTATGTTTATATGTATGATGGTTTTATATTTAGGTTTAAATTGATTCATATAATCCCTTGTACAAATATAATATTATTTTGTCCAGATACTTAAGTTTCACTGGGATTTACAGAGTGGAATTTAACCCCAATTGTGATACCAGAGGCTGCTTGTTTCAACTATTTGCCAACATCGCAAGGAAAACATATGAGTTCATACCACACAAAGGCCAATTCCTTGGGGTCGGATATAAACTGGGACACCAATATCCTACAGGCAAAAGCCGATTGTGTATCCTTTTGATGATTTATTAACTAGATATGTGGGCAGAGAAGTTTTATTTTGTCTCATAAGACGGACAATTCTAAAGAAACAAAATTTGCCATATGATTATAGGGGTCTAAAGGGTGTCCAAGCAAAAAAAGATACTTACTAGAATCCCAGTAACAGAAGCTTTGTATCTTTCCCCCTTTTTACGTATGATTTTAAATACTAACATATTCAAGTTTTTATTGTATTTTAATTGAAATTAAATAGGCAACAAAAATACCTAATCTTTTGTAAATGAAACAAAACGGCTTCCGTTTAAAATTAGCGTGCAAAGGCCGGATTTTCCTGTTTCCATTTTATAATCCAAACTTTATTAATAATAATGGTGCATTATGTGTCTGGCATGGTACAACTTATTAATTAAAGGGGATTAAAAGTTTTACTTCATTAGGTAACTTTGCAGCTGGTCTAATTCGCCCGAAAAAGCGAAACGAAACGGAATGACACCAACGGCGCTTTTATAAAGCTTTGTCTAGAATAGAGGATTGGATTGGAATTGTCGTTAGGTATTTGGATTCCAACAATGCTTTCTATGTAGATCTTTGTCGCAAAGTAATTAGGAAAGAAATCTATTTTCTAGTCAATAAAATAATTTTACTATAAATAAATAAAAAACAAGTATTTTTGGAGAATTATTTCAAGAATAATCTACCTATTTAGGTAGTATAGTGAAGTTTATGCAAATAGGTGGGTACCTAATTACATTAGTCTATATGTAATGTACCTGAATGTAGGTGATACATATATTCAAATGCTATACATATATCTAAATATTGCCTAAAAGTAATAAACCTCGTAATAAAAATAGTTAACAATAATACATCAAAGTAACAAAACTTATACCAACTTATACAAACTTGAAAAAACTTTTCAAACCCCTTGTTGAACGGTTGAACCCTATCTAAGTATAGGTAAATATATAAGTATAGAAGAAGTTTACAACCCTTTCTCTATAATGAAAACTTATAATTTAATTAAAAAATACTCCATCCTGCAGAAGTAGAAAAGATAGATCAGTTTTTCATTGACATGTTTTCAGAATAGATAATTCTCAATGTCAGGATAACAAAACCAGGTAAGAAAGTTTCCAGTTCCAGGAGCTGTGATGAGTTTTCCAAAGTTTTTCTTTTCTTTTTTGGAAATTTTCCAAATTTTAGTGCCAAGCCTCAAGCAAATTGCGCACATATCGACATATCTATTTATTAGGTGTCGGTGTCTGTAAGAACAAAAATAGTGTACCACCATTGACCATACCATACCTACCATTGTATAAACACTCTCTGTTTATACAATGCTTATACCTCGGCTTATACATAGTATCTTTTGTATTTTAAATTTTTAATTTTTTATAGGTGGGACTGGATTATTTTGTATAGGTTAAACGAGGGTTAAACCCCAAGTATTGAAGTTTTGAGATCAGCACAAAAAACTCACTTTTTGGCCTAATGACACACAAATAACTATATTGTCTGGCAGATTGCGCCATTTTTCCTGCAGCGTATATATTTAGTATTTACCATCATGTCCATCATTCATACCTTTTTTGGTAGTGGTTCCTCCTCTTGTAGATCCTCCGGTTTTATATTTAAATCTTCACATTTATTGTCAAAACTTATGTCTGTGTTAATCGACTTTTCGGCAAATTCTGTCATATTTATATTAAATAATATCGATAACGCATTGGGATAATTATTAAGATGTTTTCTAAAAAGGGCCCCAACAAGGAAATATTTAAAACTTTTGAAAGACGATCTCGACAAGCCGGCAACAACGCTACGCATTTAAACATGTGGCATTTGCCTCTACAGCGTTGCGTTGTTTGTTTGAAGTTCAATCGATTTGACAAAATATGACCTAACCTTGACTCTGGTAGATTTTCTAATGGCATATGATCACTGATTTTTTCACAAAAGCAATCCGGGGAACGAACAATAAGGATATTTGCCGATTTTCGTTTAAATACACGTGCTACCGCTACGTTATTTTACCATTTGCCGATGCTAAATGCTAGGCGATACGTCGCTGCCAACGCGCGCATTGGGCGCCCACTGCACTCTATTGATATTGCCAGGAAACAGACAGACCGTTAGTCTGAGATTGGTTGTAGATTACCACCGGTTTGAATGAACAACTAAAATACCGAGGCAAAGTAAAAAGTTCTTGTGTGACATTATGTGAAGGATTTGTTTTTGTTTTTGATAGAGAGCGCGAGGCAACTTTATTTATTATGTCTACTATTAGGCTCTAGAGTCTTGATAATCGATCATTTATTGACAGGCAGAGCTGTCAGTACTTCAAGTAAATTACTTGGAAAATGTATTTCAATTACTTTTTAGTAGGTATTTGAAGTACTATAATTATTCAAATACATTAAATACATTATTTGTATTTGGTACCAATGGTACCTACTTGGATTTACGAAAAAAAGTAATTCAAATACTGATGGGCATGTACTCAAAATACTTAAAATATATTTTTTCCACTACCGCGCGTAAAGTACTTACGTTACGCACCTTTTAGAAGACATAAAATGTCACGCATCAGCGCGTAAAGTAGTTTTTTTACTACTAACCTGAGAAGAAGTCATTATTCCATCAATTTTTCTGGGAAAAAGTTGATGAATTTCTCTCCCTAGGTTAATATTGGAAATAATGATAAAATACCTAGGTCAATAATGAAAATGACGTCATGACGCAAGGATATTGTCATAACGTAACAGGTTTCTATTGACGTTGCCTGTATGTACCATCGTCACCAAAAGTAACTGGGACAGCATCACACTAGCTCTTGTCCTATTATATGAATTTTATTATCAAATATTTGTCAAACTATGAATTAAATGCATTGAAATGAATGACAGTAGAATTAGTCCAGGAGATTACTATGCATTATTTGTGTCCCAGTTACTTTTGGTGACGATGGTACATACATTATAGGAAATTACCGTAAGCTGTTGATAGAGGGCAGCACTTCCGACAAGAGAAAATAATTTCAGCACGGGTTTCAAACCTATTTTTTATTTTCTACTAGCAGTACACTGAGAAAAGTCCCAGGAGAAAATTCTTTGCTGGTTTTTTTTTAGCTGTTACAGTGGAAAATGTTTTAGAGGTAGCAATGTTATTTTGCTTCTACAGAAAAGATCACTTTGCTGAAACTACTTTATTGAAACTGCAAAGATATTTCTTATTCCAAAACCAAACTTTGCTGTTATAGCAAAATTAAAATTTTATGAAAATATTTCTGCTTCTCCGAAATAGAACTTTTCTAAGATAGATAGATACTTTACTGTTGCAGCAAAAAAAAATCCTGTAATTTTTGTTATTGTTACAGTAATGTTTTTTGCTACCCTAACCAAATAACTTAACTAAAAATACCGTTCCGACATTTCCGTGATTTCTTCGGGTCCAAAAATAACCGATAGAATATGTTTCGTGTTCATTTTCTTCCATTTTAGTTTAGTAGCTAACGCCGTACGGTGTGGATCGTGGATGCTGTCGAGTCAAGTCGAGTGTCGGTCGCTGGGAATCTTTTTGGAAATGGTGCCAGCGCATCCATCAAAACTAGCAGAAACAACTCTAGCGCCAAACTTTTCATTAATTGAGATTATTTCAGATCAGGTAATGAAAGTTTAGGGGTTTTCCAAAGATTTCCAGCAAAATATTTTTGCTATTGGTGAGACAAATAACTTCCCATGGCTTATAAAACACTTGGCTGATTCTGGCAAGAAATTTTTTGTTCTGAGACAAACGCTTTCCTATTTCAGAAAGCATTTCTAATAACAACAACAAATATCTTTTCTGTCTTAGCTTAGCAATCTACTTTTCAATAGCAAAAAAGGATGTTTTTGAGGGTATATAACCTCTTTTCTAGGACAGCATAGTTACTTTCCTACGACAGCAAAGTAGCTTTTCTATGCCAGCAAAGTGACCTTGTAGAAACTGTGAGTAAATTTCTTTATAAAGTCACTTTGCTACCGCAAATAAACGGTGCCAGTAAAGTTATCTTTTCGGCGGTAGTAAAGATCTTGGCTGTCCCCTATGTAGCCAAAATTTTTGGCTACGTCAGCAGAAAAATTAGCTATGACAATGAAAAAATTTTCTCAGTGTAGTAAAAAAATTCTATATATCCGTCGATAGAGAAAGTCATTATATACCTTACGCATTATAATGACCAACTTTTCTACCTAGGTATATAATGTACTATTGTAAAAGTTTATTTTCCTGAATAAATAGGTATATTAAAATAATCCCACTGCACTTTATTTCTTAATCAACCTTTTCTAGAAAAATTTTAAATCGTTAAATTGAAAGTAACTAAAATCTGCAACTGGAATCTTGGAATCTGGAATCTCTGTAGTAGGAACGTTTTTAGAGGTATTACAAGTATTTTCAGCTTTCAATACAATTTACAAAAATCATTGAATAATTTGAATTTGTTTTTAGTGGGTACTTGAAGTACTTCTTATCCTTTCAAATACACTACATAGGTATTTCAAATATTTAATTAAGTAGGTACCTACTTGAAATATTTACAGAGTATTTGAATTATTTTACTTGAAAAAATCAAGTACTAATAAATTAAAGTACTTGAAACTTGAAGTACTTTTTAAATTGAAAGTAGGTATTTAGTATTTGTACGTGCAACATGAATTTCCCGTAATTGATACTTGGTATTTGAAATACTATTTATCAGTATTTGTGACAGGCTCTGCTATAACAGGCAGCTAAACTTTTTGTCCAAATATTATGAAGATGGCCCAACAAAAAATACAGGTTTTTGTAAGATGAGAATGTAATGTTTGTTTCCCGAGGGTTTGTACCTACAAATAAAAAGCAGGTATGTGAACATTGCAAATCAATTATTACATATCTATCAATAGGGAGCTTTTGTCGTTGCTCAAATGCGGTTCCGGTAAATGCTGCCTAATATTCGAATCTCGTTTGTCGTATATCGTAACCGATAAAATAATTGCACAGCTGCGGTAAATATAAAAACGAACAGTTAAAAATAAATGATAAAGAGAAACAGGACTTCGTTTTACAGAGGAAGATGGCCAAATTTTAGTCACTTACTTACTATCCACCTCAGAAGCAAAATGCAAAGTTCTTCTTATCGTGAATCTTTGTTGATTGTGTATCATTTCATTAATTGGGTGTAAGATTTGTGAATAATCTTGGCAAAGACTTGATGAGCTAGTATGTTAACTAAAAGGGTATAGGTAAGGTGCCTTTTCTAAAACTTCACTCTTGAAAATACTACTATTCACTAATAATTCAGACAATATTTACCTACTGACTACTCAGGACAAAATAAGATTTTTTGATAACGCATCAGACTATTATTGTTTATAGCTGATTGCTTATATGTATAATAGATGAGACACATTATCTATTCACAATCTATAGTCCAAAGGTACAGGTAAAATTTATCACCCTTCAATGCTATTTGATAGGGAAAGGTGGTAAATTTACCTGTACCTTTGGACTACAGATTGTAAATAGGATATAGAATGTCATTGAATATATAGACGATATTATTATAAAAAAAACAAAAAGCCTCTGCAGCATGATAATGACATGCATGGACAAAACAAGTTGACAATAGAGTAGTATGATATATGATTATGACCGACATGAATATAGTCTTATAACATTTTGGCACTATTGGGCGTCTTGGCTAATGCTATCACAACACTCCTCAGTCTTATACTTATTTATTTAAATTTTCAAATAATTATTGAATGTTTTAACATATTGTCGCGAAAATCTGGGAAGCGTCAGGGTGTACAGAATTGGACAAATGATTCTAGATTTATTCTAGATTTTACAAGAATCGGTATCAGTTAGTTAGTTTTTAGTTTCAAGATTTGCTGTGATATGATTCAAATAGTGAATATTCGTAAGAGTTGTAAAAGGCTCAGTTGTTTGAGTTAATTAGTGAAGTAATTAATGCCAGAGTGTTTAGTAATGTGGAATAAACCCAAGATTTCTTTCACGCACCCCAGAGTCGTGACATTGGTGTCAGAAGTGGAATATAATTCGAGGACTGCAAAGTGAAATCCGATTGCAGAATAGTGTGGATACTGTGGACACTAAGTGAACACTGGGACAGTTAGTCAATTCAAGCAGTGACAATCACCAACTGTGGAAATTACCTAGGAAGTGACTGTATATCAGATTTTGACTGTGATAGTGAATTTTCAAGTGAGTTCTATAAAATTCTATTTGGAAATCAAGGGAGATATCGAATTTTTGACTTCACCGACGTGTTTGCTATATTAGTCGACATTCAGAAAAGACATTTCAAGAAAATTCTAGAATATTCTGGTCTAGTATAAAGCAAGTTATCCAATATGTGACTCCACCGACGTGTTTGAAACTTCAAGCAAAGACCAGGAAAGATATTTGAAGAAAGTTTGAGAGAAATTCCAGAACATTCTGTATGTTTATTACGAGACAACAAGCAAAAATGGAAGAACTTCTGCGCAAAATGTTGCAGCTTCAAGAGACCAAACGACAACAAGACGAAGAGGTTAGGCGACAAAAACAAAAATAAGAAGAAGAAGCTAGACGACAACAAGAAGAGGCCAGGCGACAAGAAGAAAAGCAAGAAGAAGAAGTTAGACGACAAAACGAAGAGGTTAGGCGACAACAACAACGGCAAGAAGACATTGGACAACTGCAGAAAATATTTCAAACCATACAAGGATCTGTCGCTAACCTGGAATAAAAGATTGAGGAAGTTAAAGAAGATGTTCAAGAAGTTGAAGACGATGAACAAGAAGTTAAAGACAATTTTCAACAAGTTATAAAGATGATGTTCAGCAATTAAGATAAGAAGTTAAGGACCAGCGTACGTAGTAACGTGGAATAAATTATTGTTGTGTTAATTGGACTTTGATTTTGAATAAACGGATCCAAGATTTCTGTCACGCACCCCGGAGTCGTTAGAGTATGATGGTATTATTTTACATTAAGACACACACATTAAAACATCGAAGAGGTACATACATTATCCTAAAAACTAAAGAGAAACCAGAAATAATCAAGATGAATGTAATGGATCAACTAGTTTTCTTGGCATATCAAATAAAATATCGTTCCTGTCTTATTCAACGTATTTATTAATAGTGAAAAATAATGTTTACACAAAATTAATAGGTAACTAAAAAGATAGTGTAAAACAGAGGCATTACATTAAAGCCTTGAAATCCTGAAGTTACTGCTTTGAAGCCCTAGGTTTAGCAAACTTTGGTTTAGCGGACGCTTTATCAATTTAGCGAGTTAATTATTTTGCGGTTAATCGAGAATATGAGCGGGTTCAAAATGTATCAATATATTAAGTAACATGGCCCGCAGACGAATCCTTTGCAAACACCAGAGTTGATCCAGAAATTAAGTTTAATCTAATCCCAATCGGCGTAATAAGAGATTACTTTTAAATAATCCGCCATTCTAAATTAATTTAAAGTTACCTTTTTACCTATTTTTATATTTTTTGATGGTAAAATCTGATACTTACCAATTCGAAAAAAATTGGTTTCTCTACTCTACTCATTATGATTCTTGAAACAATATTAATTGTCTTAATTGACGGAGTTAGAATTTATTTGCAACGTGAAATCTGAAACGAATTTCCTTTCAATTAAAGTTGTTAAAAGTTGAACCGGCCTAATTGCATTCAGTTTCATTTTTCAGTCGTTGTTTTGGGCAAATGGTTTTAGATATCCAGGATTCCCTTTCCGCCAATACTTTTAACATAGAGGAAAGGTATAAGTTCAAAAAGCTTTTAAATTTAGATCTAACCACGATCAGTTTTGATGATGGAAGCTGCAATAATATTGTTTCAGAAGGGTCTGAAGTCTTAAGGCCTTTTTGTACAATAAAGCCTTTTTTGATTTGATTTGACCTCGACTAATATGACTATTTCTGTCACATGTATTGAATAGTTATTGGATGGAAGTAATGGAAATGGTTGAGCCCGTTATTCCTGGTGGTCTAATAGAATATAAATATGAAGTTCACGAACATAAAACAGCGTCTTTCTTTATCAAATATAAAATGTCAAACCAACGCTTTTACTATAGGTATATAAATGATGATCCACTAAAGTGAGGTATTGAAAAATATCACCCTCCAGTGGACCATAAGATACAATATTCCGTTATTTTTTTTCTGCCAGTATAAAATAAATCACTCCCAAACACACTAAGTTTTCATTGAATTTTTTTTTTTTTTTCGCCATCAATCATTTTTTTTTTACTTATTTTTCGGCAAAACATTATTTATTACAAACAGGGCTGAAGTATTTATTTCTTTTGTAGGTGTATTTACAACCTGACAACCTCTATGTACCTATATGGTTTTGAGTAAGTAAGTTAATTTTTTATATAAAAAAAATCTATTGATTTTATGTTCATGGCGAAAGACAATAATAATTCTGGAAAATGTTTTTTTTTTTAAGGAAGCCACAAAGGGGCCCCAATTCTTTTGTCAATGCCGCCCCTAAAAAGTATTCATCTGGATAGCTTTTATTACGGAAATGTATCTTCTTCTCCCGTGATATCTAGTTTTATATATTTTAGCAGATAGTATTCTTGCTTGCTGCAAGAGTAATAATCGTTTACTATTTTGTTGGGGGTTTCTCCTCATAGGGAACATTAAAAATTTATAAGTAGGTATCTATATAACGAAGATTTGCATTGCTTTTAGTACATGTGTACTTTCTTGTAGATTTAATAAATCAAACTCTTCTGTATAAAATAACAAAGGATAACATTTTCTCCCTTTTTATTGGAAAAGTTTCGGATTTATTATCTGATAGGCACCTGAATACAGCCATTTAGCCAATACAATACTCACCCACTGATGGAAGCATCAGGTGCTGATATATCTCCCTCGATGTTGAGTTTATAAGGAATCGCCTAACAAACTTTTATGTACCTATGTAATTGTTTGCCGGAAAAATCTTTTTTGTTTGGGGAGCTTTTTTTGAGAAAAGTTTCTTTGGGTATTTTTGTATAGATGGTTAATTGAGTTTCAAATTTTTTGCACGTTGAGATCAAGGGCGCTCACAGGGAGAGTCAGGGGGGGTCACTCGACCCCCCCTGGAAATTTCTTAAATTTTAATTATTTTCTATATATATTATATTGTAGGTCCGATGATGCTCGTATGAGCGAAACAGGTATACTTGAATTCGGCCACAAACCAGGTAGCTGCAGTAATCCTACCTTTGAATTCGACCAAATCATGAAACCCAACCTACTTCCCATAAAACTTACCTTATGATGTTGACAGATTTCGCATTGCATATGAGTTAATAAATCTGAAAAAGTGTAAATATGTATTTTGATGCGCAAAATAAAAAGATCTACCAAAACGACCATGGAAAGATTCACAGGCATTTGTTTTCTTATCCAGGTCTATCGAGGCATGTGCCATGTGTCGATGAGATAATCTGAAAATTTAACTAGAACTTCGTGATTCAGCTGAATAGCTAACAACTCGAAAACAAAGAAATCGCTAACTTCTTGATTCTCCAAAAACATCATTCCGAAACAATTATGTAACGATTTACCGATTTCTGAATCTTTTTTTTCTATATTCAATGCTTAAACCTAAGTTTTGGATCTTCCTCTACCATGCCTGAGATTTTAGCTATTTATAAGAAGTAAATAAGTTGATTTAATATCTATATCTCAGTGTACCGATTTGCATATTGATAAATTGTCACCCTTTTCTTATTCCGGAACTGGTGAATTTTGCGGCTGAGTTCAAGGATCCCGGAGCTAAACACATGTCACTATTAAGTGAATCAAATAATAAACAATATGTGTGTTAACATGTGGCTTAAATTATGTTTTTGCTTAAATTTTGCATTGCAAGTGTCACATTCAAATGGATAAATATCCGAATGTGTTAGTTTGTGAATGTTTAAATCGGCTTTCCATTTAAATTTTCATTTGCAAGTGTTACATTCAAAAGGATAATTATCCGAGTGTGTTGAAATGTGCCTTTGTAAATTATTTTTCTTCAAATTTTGCCTTGTAAGTGTCACATTCAAATGGATAAAATACCCGAATGTGTTAGTTTGTGTATCTTCAAATCGCGTTTCCGTTTAAATTTTGATTTGCAAATGTCCTATTCAAAATAATTAAATATCCAAGTGTATCAATATATGTTCCTTCTCTTTTCAATTTTGCATTGCAAATGTTACATTTGAAATTCTCTTCATCCGAGTGTGTTAATATGTGGCTTCTCAAACTACGTTTGTGTTCAAATTTTGCATTGCATGTGTCACATTCAAAAGGATAAATATCAGACTGTGTTAGTTTGTGTCTCTTTAAACAGTCTTTTCCTCTGAATTTTGCTTTGCAAATGTCACATTCAAAAAGATAACTATCGAAGTCTGTTGATATGTGACTTTTACCATTTTGTTTAAATTTTCCTAATTTAAATTTTTCTTTAAATTTTGCATTGCATATGTTGCATTTAAAATTCTTCTCGTCCAAGTGTGTTAGTTTGTGTTTCTTCAAACTGCCTTTTTTTTAAATTTTGCTTTGCAAATGTTGCATTTAAAATAGAGATTCTGTTCTGAAATCCGGTGGTATATATCTGGCTATTAGGAATTGGTTGGTTCAATCGTTAGACCAAAAATTTCATGGATAAAGGACACCGCAGAAACCTTATGAGAACTGGCCCTCAGTGGAATCTCATGAAATTTTGCATACTGATAGTTCTTGACCTATAGATTAAAAGTCTCCATGGGCACAAAGTTCTAAAAATTCGCTTTTTTGAGTTACAGTCGTTTGAAGTTACGTCATAATGTGAAATTGCTCAAACCTTATACAGTCTAGTTTTTTCGGTTACTTCGTGAATTTTAGAATGACCTATACATAGTATAATACGTTTCAAATTATTCGATTCCAGAAATGGCGACTTTTAAACCATAGACGTCCTAAGAGGGGTTTAAAAATAATTATGGGTAAATAAATGAGGTGAGTACAGGTAGTAAAGGTACATGTTTGATACTAAATTGATGAAGGAATATTATATTCAGTAGAAAATAAAGCATTGTATGCACCATTTGAAAAAAATCAACCCACTCGCTAGGGCTCGTAAGTTAAACTTTCTTCTCATGGGTAAACATTCATTTAACTCACTTGGTGTATAAATAACTATTATTTTACAATTATTTTTAACCCCTCTTAACACATTGACTGCCAAGGCCAAATCCTGAATTATTCGCTGTGGGCCAAAGTTGTTCTTTCGTATTTTTTGGCTTTCTTTTATTTTACAGTGAAAATTTACTTATAATTTTGTTTGTTTTTTATTTTTTTGACTTTTTTGCATTTTTGTTGTGTCATTCATATATGAATGACGCAGCCCCCTGGAAAACTTTGACGAAATTTTATCGCACTGACACAACAAAAAATGCAAAAAAGCCAAAAAAATAAAAACCAAACAAAATTATAAGTAAATTTTCACTGTGAAATAAAATAAAATCTGAAAAATACGAATATACAACTTTGGCCCCCAGCGAATGATTCAGGATTTGGCCTGTTCCTTTTCTAAATTATTATAAGTTCATATTTCATCATATACAGGGTGTTCCTAAATATTATTTACAAACGGAAGGGGGTGATTCTTTGGTTTATTTTATGTTTAAATTTCTAATGAACATAAGTTCGCAAACCCTTCGTTACCGATCTACAGGGTGTTTAAATTTTAATGTTTTCATATTGAAAATGAGCAAAAATATGGTGGCAAGGAGTGCTTTCACTTCTAGATTCCTATTGAAAATGAGCAAAAATATGGCTGCTATTGTCGCCACTGTAGTTGGAAAAGGTTTATTCAGTAACTTTGGTTTCATCTGGCTAATTACAGAGATTTGTTTTTTAATTTTTTTCTCGATAAGGGTCGGTGATACGAAATAACTACAGCAGAACAAAACGTTTCTAAATAAGGTAAAACAATTATTTTGTTTCTTAGAATCGACCACTGGCGCACTGCGAAAAAGTTCAGGGGCAGAAAAGGGGGCATGACCCCTAAAAAACATCCCCCCGTAGATTCTGGCAAACGCTTGATATGTGCAATAATTCAGCTCTTATTGAGTAACCTTTATTCCAAATTTGAGCTAAATCCCTCAAAAATTGCAGGAGCTATAAAAAAAAAACTAAAAAATATTACAATTTCAACACCCTGTAGATCGGTAACGAAGCGTTTGCTGACCTATGTTTATTGGAAATTTTAGTCATAAAATAAACCTCCTTTCGTTTGTACATGATATTTAGGAACATCGAACATCCTATCAGAAAGACCTAGTTTTTTTTTGTGTTTGACAGTTTTTTACCTAAAATTATACATATTTTAAGTAAATTTTGGGTTTTATTCGTCTTGGACAATAACCCAATAAAATTTGCTCTGGCCAAGTTTACCTTGAGAATCCCCAGGGGCCACGCAAATATATCTCCATTTAAAATACGCAGGCTGTCATACATGTATGACATGGCCTAGAAGTGAAACTAAACCGTCATACAAATATGAATGACGCGGCCGGAACGGAAGTGGCCGTGTCATTCATATATGTATGACGTGGCAGTCAATGTGTTAAGACGCCTATGGTTTAAAAGTGGCCATTTCTGGAATCGTATAATTTAAAGCGTATTATACTACAATGATACTATGATGTTCTAAAATTCACGAAGTAACAGAAAAAACTAGACTGTATAAGGTTTGAGCAATTTCACATATGACGCAACTTCAAACGACTGTAACTCAAAAAGGTGAATTTTTAGAACTTTGTGCTCATGGACTTTTTTGATCTATAGGTCAAGAACTATCCATAGCAAAATTTCATAAGATCCACTGAGGGCCAGTTCTCATAAGGTTTTTGCGGGGTCCTTTTTCCTTAATCCAAGTGTATCTAAAAATTCTCAATCAGTCACTTAATTTTGGATTAGGTAGAGGTTACAGTGGTAATTAAAATTGAAACTTCATTTTCAACAAATCAATCTACTCAAACTAAACTAAATTATTGTTATTATTAGTCGGCGCCTACACAAACAAGCTTTTTAAACTAATGATGGGAAAAGCTACCTTAACAATCAAACGATTCTCTGTAGACTTGCCCATACTATTTAAAAAAACACAGGCAGCCAAGTTCACAAATATAAAAATAAATTAGTTAAAAATAGCATAGTTACAAATCAGATAATAGTCGTGCAGCATTGCCAACTTACGCTGTAAATTTATTTATATTTGATATACCTAATGCAAAAGTTATTTGCAGTAGAAAGCCAAACTTTTGGCAACTATGTTTTGCGACCACAATTAGCAGCCACACCGATACAAACGAGCAGCACACAAACAATATTATTTATCATTCATTAGCCGGTGAAACGTAAAACGTGTATTAATAACAATCTTGATTTGAAAGTTCTGAGAAAATGGAGAGATCACAAGAGGCGTCTCAAGACTCTGTGCAAAACTCACCGCGTCTAATTGTACATGGCGAAGAGGAAAAATCCTGGTTTCGAAAAGTTAAGGACAAATTTTTGCGTATGTATCTATTAGTAAACTTTGGTATTATTGTTAGTCATTGCATTGCATTTATGTCATTTTCAACGAAAGAATTTCTTTAAAAATTGCATTTTTATATTTTAGAAATGCAAGTAATGTTTTTTTTTTTTTTTAGCTGGGGTCAAAATTTCCTTGATAATAGCACTTTTGTGTTATTTTGCATTATTTGTGATTGGAATATGGGGTATTCACAGATGCCCAGCAGAGGATATGATTCCATTTTTTGTGATAGTTACAGGTAAGAATATTTTGAATTGCCTATTTTCTCCTACTATTGTTTAGAGAAACAGAAGAAAGTGTCTGCATAATGATCAAAATTTGTAATTTATGTACATAGTATCACAAAGCAAGTCAAAATTTTATCTTCCATTTGCTCAGGAAAGTCACCTGTATAACCAAATACAGGGTGCTTCCTAGTTAAGTCATATTTTTGAACAGCTAGTTTCATATTTCAGGAAACTCGATAGATCGATAAAAGAAATAATTAAGTGCTCACTTAACAACTGAGCAGTAAATTCGAAAACAGAAAACAAAAACATAATGTTTATCGCTTTATTTTATGAATCATTCGTTTCTGTGTGGTTTCTTATCTTAATGTAATTTTGATGTGGACTTCATTTTTGCGATTTCTGGTAAATGATTTCCCCTGTACCTACAAACTTGTTTATTTTTAAGTTGTTCAACAAGTATTTGGACTCTATTTAGGATATATTGTAAGGTGGCTATATAGGCCAGGAAAGAGAAGTTGAACCTCGCAAACTCGACACAAGCTCTGTTTTATTTTTTTTTTCTGGTAGGACAAGGGCTGCTTATTATGGGTCTAACTTTTTCCATCAAAATTTCTCCCTGGAACATCCTCTTAAAGGGGGTGTGACCGTAAAATTAAAGTTTTAGTACAAAAAAATCTAAGAATAATTATTTAAACCGCATCTTGCTACGATGATCCGTTTTCGAGTTACAGCGGTTTAAAGTTACAACTAAGTTTTTGTGACGTCACACTGGATTATTAGGGACAGTATTAACATGTGTAAGAATTTTCCAAAACAAAAGATAATGATCTCCTAGAGGGTATTGCAACCACTTAAAGTATGGGGTACGGTTCACTGATGACTGAACGAACAGAAGACTGCGATTTCGGCGGTTGTGACATCACAAACTCCTGCATAATTTATCTTCAGATGGAATTTTCTCGGAGACTATTTTGAATATAGGATTGTGGTTTTCACAAGAGATCTTAGAATTTTTTTCTTAATTTAAGTAGCTTAAGTTGTTTTTTAGGGTCACACCCCCTTTAAAGGTCGTTTTTTTTTTTTGGTTTTTCCCAAACTTACCGCTTCCGCTACGTTACAACAAAATACCTTAATAGTAAATTAGAGAATACTAAATGCTCAACAATTTATCCAGCGACAGCATTTGTCTATCACCTACCCTTTAGCCAGGGTGGGGCTCTAAAGTTAAATGACCTTGAGAAAAGATGTTTGTTTTGGGAATTATTTTTTTTTGACTGAACAGTAAAACGGATTTACCACAAACTATGCAGCATCTACTCATAAATAATTGGCCGATTTTTTGGTATAAGTTTTATTTAAAAACATTCACCCCTTTTAGAAATACATGGTGTTGAAATTCAAACAACCCCCTTTCATATCATCTGAAGGGCTAATGCTAGGCTGTTCAAATTTTCAGGGATTAGTGATGTAGGAATGATATTTAAAAATTCATATAATGCAACCCGATTTTCATCTGGAATCATCTCAAAAAAATAAAATTTGACAAAAAATGCCCTTTTTTTTCATTTTCTCGCACACAATGCCCTCCATGTGAATGGTTCAAATATTATTTTGTGCGCATCTAACATACATGCATAGACACCAAAAGCATTTTTCTAGTACAAGCCCACTAGACGGAAAGAAAATATTAAGGGATTCGTTTGTGGATTCGCTTTACTGTTCAATAAAAATAATAATAATTTCCAAAACATCTTTTTTCAAGGTCATTCAACTTTACAAAACCACAAAAAAAAGACCTTTAGAAGGATGAAAGGGGATGTTCCAGGGTGAAATTTTGTTGGAAAAAGTTAGCCCCTTAATAAGCAGTCCTACCAGAAAAAAAAACCAGAACTTGTGTCGAGTTTGCGAAGTTCAACTTTTCTTTTCTGGCCTAATATTCGTTGCCGATCAGAAATAGTAGTCATGATGAACTCCGCTGCTTTATTATTAGAAAGTAGACTTGTAGCTCAACAAGAATATTGGGAAATCATAGCAAACTATTTTAAATACTTCAATAGCTTATGTAATCATATTTATATATTTTAGGGGCAATTGGGTTGGTCAATAAAACTCTCAGCATTCTAAAGGAGACAGTGCTAAAGACAACAGATAAAATACATTTATGGGAATCGTCTACCTATACAGTGGAACTGGTATTTTTAATCTTAGGTTAGTATAATAATAAGTATAGATGAGTAACGAAAGTAGGTATAACCTACCACATTTTTTTGTAACCAAGAGAACAGTTTACTTCCTATCCAATTTTGATCAGTGAAGTGACTAATGCCAATTTCTGACGAAAGAATGAGGTTTGTTTTGTAAAAAATCTCGAAAGCGTTTTCAAAACTTTCTATTCCATACTTGCCCTTGCGACCAAATTTCAACTTGTTTTTTTTTCTTAGTTGCCTATAAGATAAGTATATTCCAAAACAAGTAGATATTATAGGATTTTTGCAACAAGAGTGAGCCTACATTTTCATAAATATGCACTTGAAAAGGTCATCATAATAACATAATAATAATATAATAATATTTCAAGCTTTAATAAACAATAAAGATTTTATTATGTTACAGAATTAACAAGTTTAAGGTGAGCGGAAACCTTGTTTATAGGTACTGATTAATCGGCTTGCATAATAATACTCGTATTTTTAGATAAGTTAATTAAAATTATGCAAAATGACCCATCAGTCTTGAACTTTTGATAATCGGCACAACTATTTTTGTACATTTAAAATCAGACAGAAAATGTTTTCTTCCAACATCCATACAAACTAATTTCGGTGTTTGAAATGGAGGGAATATGTGAGTGTTCAGCTAGTGTGACTGATTGGTTCCGGGCAAACTACTGAATCAGCCCAAATCCGAGAACATTTTACGATCTTCTTACTTTTGCTGAAAGAACAAATCATCAACACATTGCATTGATGAGTGATAAAATTTCTCCTTATTTGCTCACTTGACCAAAATAAAATAGTATAGAGGACATAGAAATGTTTGCTTTTTACATTGGATAAGTTTATATATTTTTTTTTTTTCAGGTTCCTACTGGGTTTTCAAAGAATACAAGCCAAACTTCATCAACCCGAATGATAAGAACTATTGCAACAAAACCGTTTATATGTCTGCATTTATATACTTAGCAGTTTTGTACGCTTTATTAGGAATAATCGTCATCTCCTTCTTCTGTTTCTTGGGTTGCATATTTTTCGTTAAAAAAACAGAGGATGCTAATAATGAAGATCCCGAATCGCCGACTAGACCTATGCAACCGCAAAATGGCTCACCATAGAGAAAAGCCTTTATATATAGCTAAGACAAACTACTTATTTTTAAAACATTATATTGGGTCTACTTATACATGTATGAGACTGCATTGTTTTTTTATTTTATATTATATTTTGTATATATGTATTTTACTTTATTAAAAGTTGCAAGTTATGTTTTATCGTGCCATTTTTTTATTCAGTTTCTATATCAAATTGAAAAATAAAAGTTGTAGATAAATATTTTAATCAACGCACGTAGGTACACACGTTTCGTTCCAGCCCGTGCCTTTATAATAACATTTTCGCGTTTCCGGCTGAGGTGCAAAATTACTGCCATGTTCCTCCCCGGATATGCAAATAAATATTCTGGATACGACATCCAGAAATATAAAATGTAAAAAGGCGTAATAGCAGCTATGCGGAATGTTCCACGGTTATATTAAAAACTCCTGCGCCATCATGAGTGGAACATGATGCAGTCTTTAATTTGGACCGTTTTGCATACTAGATGTTTTGCGGAGCAAATAAAAAATGCCTTTTAGGTTAATAAAATATTTATTTTTGCTAAAGAGAAGCAAAATTAGCTGATTAATATCGAAGCCGTTTAATTAAATTAATTCCAGCCCCTCTAATACCGATCATTAGGGCCATTAGCTACCGTTGTAGCTGTCGTCGACAAATTCCGCTTTTTAAATTTAAACGATCTGACAAGTTATGCGAGAAGAATTTTATTTTATAGATTTATGCAGTATTGCCAGGTCATATTTTGTTTTGTCAGTGGATTACTAGTCTAAATATCAGTAGAAATCAGTAGACAGATAAGTTGCCTTGTTAAAAGGGGTAAACCATTAGGGTATACTCAATTAATTATTTTAACTAGGTACGTCTTTCCAAATTATTAAATCATTAGACTATGTATTAGACTATGAAAACTTGCATTAGAAAACCAAACACCAATACTACTTATGAAAAATAGTTTATTAAGATTAAGACACATGAGATATTCCTATTAAATATGCACTACCTATGGGATGCCCTATTATTTGGTTTTATATTCTTGAAGAGTACAATTTCCCGATTCCAAAACTATATAGTTTGTCTATATTTCATTGAGCCGGCTTTCATTGAGTACCTACCTTAAATTTTACCTGCAGCTTTCACCTGTACAGGTAGAATGGTTTACAAAATCAGTATACCTAGTAGGATAGTATTTTTACAATTTTTGGAGCCGAATATATGAGAGACTGTTCAATCAAATATAGACAAAGTACCTATATATTTTGGGGCATTGTGCTCTTCAAGAATATAGAATTAAATATAGGGCATCTCATTTGAAAAAAGCTGGAAGTATGCAAAATTTCACATTTCTGACATTCAAATTTTGTTTCTGATCATGATATCTAAAAATTCAGCCAAAACTGTACAACTTTTGTATTTACACCTTTTTTCTACTTGTAAAAGGAGGTAGGTGGAGTGTCAATATATAAATAAACACCCTGTACGAATAAGTGGATTATTGCGGAACTTATGGGTGAACCTCTGCGGGACGAGCGCAGCGAGTTCCGCAGCCGTCTACTCACCAATATAGTGTTGAATTGTTCAAATAAGACATTCACCTGGAACATGTAGTTTTTAAACTAATGAGAATAACTCACATTTGAGTGAGTTAGGTTAGTATCGTAATTAAACAACATATTGATGAATAGATGGCTGCGGAACTCGCTGCGCTCGTCCCGCAGAGGTCCACCCATAAGTTCCGCAACAATTCACTCATTTGTACTTGAATAACTTGACACAATATATTACTAGTTTGGTAAAGTAACATTACTAATTTCTGTTGAAAGGCGAATTGACAAAAAGTGAATAATCATAATCTTATAAATTTTGAGTTTATTTAATAAGTTATTGTTCAAGTACAAATAAGTGGATTATTGCGGAACTTATGGGTGGACCTCTGCGGGACGAGCGCAGCGAGTTCCGCAGCCATCTACTCATCAATATACTATTGAACTGTTCAAGTAAGACATTCACCTGAAACATGTAGTTTTTAAACTATAATGAGAATAACTCACATTTGAGTGAGTCAGGTTAATATCGTAATTGAACAACATATCGATGAATAGATGGCTGCGGAACTCGCTGCGCTCGTCCCGCAGAGGTCCACCCATAAGTTCCGCAACAATTCACTCATTTGTACTTGAATAACTTGTCACAATATATTACTAGTTTGGTAAAGTAACATTACTAATTTCTTTTTTTGAAGAGCAGGATGTACACCGTCGAAACGAAATAAAACAACAGTTGTGTATTTCGGTGTAAATTTAATAAAATTGGCTGAGCGCTTTCGGTCTTATTAGACCATCTTCAGAGCCGCCCTATAACAAGCAAAGTGTACATGTTTAATTGTCTTTATAATAAAATTGGTTCTTAAGTACTTACTCGTCATAGAAATCGTGACTCAACATAGGACATTAAAAAACAAAACACCAAATAATGATACATTACAACGGAGACTTAAATAATATTAAAACACGCTTTAAAATTCTTGTATATAAAACAAACAGACACAAAAGATGAACAAATGGTAATTTTAAAAAATTTAAAAAAGAGGATGGTACGCTCTTAATAAAAGTACGTTGTCTTTTGGAATGCAACAAATATTATTTATCGATGTAAAAAACCCCAGAACCATCATCGCATGTATACGTAAAAAATTTATTATTATTTTGATGTATGATCTATAATTGACTGGGTTTGTCTAAGAAATTTTTAAATTGAAAATTGACTAGGTTTGTGTAGAAGTGGATGGGTAGGTATTATCAGCAAAGAATTTGAAGGTAGGGACTTCTGAGGTTGGTTTCATTGGTCCTTATGTTAAGGCAATGGGTGGGGTTGTTTTTTAACTTCTCTGGCAATTTCAAGGTCCTCTCTATAATCTAGAGATTTAGGGTTGTTTGACCTCTGTGGAAAAATTATTTTGCTGTCCTCATAAGGGGAGAAATTATGTTTCGTGAAGTTAAGGTGGTGACCAAACGCAGAGTGTCGTGGTCTATTGATATGCTCTTTTATGCGAGTTGAAAGAGGTCGAATGGTTTTACCAATATATGTGGCAGGACAATCTGAGCATTTGAGTTTGTAAAACTCCACTTTTTTGGGTATGGACTATGGTTTGCTTGTTGTTGATTAGAATGGAACCTAATGAATTAGTGCTCTTAAAAGACAGTTTGATATTGTTTTGAGAACCGCTTAGTATCCTGGATATTTTATAGGAAAAAGGGCCAAGGTAAGGAAGGGAAACATATTTATTAGTTGAGGGATTTTGGGGTTGACTCTTGTAAGCTTGGATTGCTTCTCTTTTTGTTTTAATTTTGGCAATTTGTTTATCTACTATATTCGGGGTCATACCCATTGTTAAAAGCAATTTGTTTAATGATGTTAGTTTCATTTTTTATGTCTTTCAGGAGACATAGGGATATTTAATAAACGATTAATATAGCAGTTGAAAGAAGCCATTTTGTGGATAAGGGGATGGTTGGAATGGTAAGGGGATGATGTGATCTGTTTGTGTATTTTTACGAAATATTTTGAAGGATGGACTGTTGTCCTTTTTTGTAATGGTGATATCTAGAAAGTTGATGCTGCTGTTGGTTTCCGATTCTGAAGTGAATAAAATGGATGGATGCAAGTTGTTGAGAGAGTTCAAGACTTGCAAAGGATCACAAATAACTATTGCAAAACAATCGTCAACATACCTAAAACCAATTCAATATTTTGTTTTCATTAAGTAGTAAAGGGACGGCATTTTTCTCTAATTTGTCCAGAAACAAGTCAGCTAAGAGTGGTGAAAGTGGGTTACCCATGGCAAGGCCTAATGTTTGGCTATAGAACTTGTCATTAAAAATGAAAAAGTCTTGTGACAGGCAAAACTTAAGAAGCAAAATAATTTCTTCGATATCAAATGGGTCTATTTTATTTAATTGTAGAGCTTGTTCAACAATAGGTATTGTTTCAAGTCTTGGAATTGACGTGAATAGATTACTAACGTCAAAGGAAGTTAAAATGGAGTTTTCTGGAATATTAGTGTCTTTTAATCTTTGTATCAGATCTGTTGAATTTTATGATACAATACGTTAGTTTGTCTTTTAGATGGGAAAGAAAGTAGATTGTTAAGGAAAGTGGAGAGTTTAGAAACTGGTGGGTGTTAGTAAAACTCACAACCGGGCGAATAGGTATGCCATCTTTGTGAATTTTAGGCAATCCATACAGCCTAGGGATGCAAGGATTGCTTAAGGTAAGCTTTTTCTCGCCCCAAAACTTTTTGATTACGAATTCACATGTTTTTAATCTGTGTTTTGGTTTTATTGATGAACGAAGGGAGGGGATTGTTGGGAAGTTCAACAAAATTATTTTCCTGTAAGAAGTTTTCTACTTTTTGGAATGTATGTGGGACGATCTAAAATAACTAAGCAATTGCCTTTATCAGCCTTTGAAAAAACAAGGTTATTGTCCTGAACTTTCTTCCTTAAACCAGTGAGAATTTTATTGGTTTTTGAAGGGTGAAAGGTATGAGTGTGTTTAGAGGAGTTGTTGTTTAAGAATTTGGAATACCTGTGACTTTAATGTAATTTTTGTTTCATTATTGTTTGTGATAAAATCTATGATTGTGTCAATTTCTGTGGAATAGTTTTCTAGTTGTTTTTTATCTGTTGGAGCTTCCAAAGAAAACTTCAAACCCATATTGAGCAGTGATAATTCATCATTCGAAAAAGAAATATTAGACAAATTCTTTAATCTCTCATGAAAGGGGTGATCAGACCATTTGTTATTGAGCCTATTTTGTGAAAGTTTTTTGTTCTTTATCAATGTCTGAAGCTTTTTGTTGAGTTTTTTAAATTTAAGATCTTTGTGAAATAGAGCAAAATCGAAAATTGAGTTTAATTCATGCGATAACTGAACTGAAGGAATAATTTCACATAGTTGATCATATACTAGCTTAAGCCTTATGTTTAATCTATTTAATTTTGCGTAATGCCTACAAATTTCAGTCTTGATAATTTTCTTCTCCATCAGTCTTTTAGTGTTGTGGGGAACATTGTTAGAAGTCTTACATTTAGCAAAGGTGGGAGTCACATCTTCGGCCAGACATCTGTGTAGGAACCATATGTCCAAAGTAGTAAGCTCACGTCCCTTGCAGAGTCCACGATAACAGTTCACCTGGTTCACCATACAGTTTCTAAACTCTCCACTTTCCTTAACAATCTACTTTCTTCCCATCTAAAAGACAAACTAACGTATTGTATCAAAAATTCAACAGATCTGATACAAAGATTAAAAGACACTAATATTCCAGAAAACTCCATTTTAACTTCCTTTGACGTTAGTAATCTATTCACGTCAATTCCAAGACTTGAAACAATACCTATTGTTGAACAAGCTCTACAATTAAATAAAATAGACCCATTTGATATCGAAGAAATTATTTTGCTTCTTAAGTTTTGCCTGTCACAAGACTTTTTCATTTTTAATTGACAAGTTCTATAGCCAAACATTAGGCCTTGCCATGGGTAACCCACTTTCACCACTCTTAGCTGACTTGTTTCTGGACAAATTAGAGAAAAATGCCGTCCCTTTACTACTTAATGAAAACAAAATATTGAATTGGTTTAGGTATGTTGACGATTGTTTTGCAATAGTTATTTGTGATCCTTTGCAAGTCTTGAACTCTCTCAACAACTTGCATCCATCCATTTTATTCACTTCAGAATCGGAAACCAACAGCAGCATCAACTTTCTAGATATCACCATTACAAAAAAGGACAACTGTCCATCCTTCAAAATATTTCGTAAAAATACACAAACAGATCACATCATCCCTTACCATTCCAACCATCCCCTTATCCACAAAATGCTTCTTTCAACTGCTATATTAATCGTTTATTAAATATCCCTATGTCTCCTGAAGACATAAAAAATGAAACTAACATCATTAAACAAATTGCTTTTAACAATGGGTATGACCCGAATATAGTAGATAAACAAATTGCCAAAATTAAAACAAAAAGAGAAGCAATCCAAGCTTACAAGAGTCAACCCCAAAATCCCTCAACTAATAAATATGTTTCCCTTCCTTACCTTGGCCCTTTTTCCTATAAAATATCCAGGATACTAAGCGGTTCTCAAAACAATATCAAACTGTCTTTTAAGAGCACTAATTCATTAGGTTCCATTCTAATCAACAACAAGCAAACCATAGTCCCCATACCCCAAAAAAAGTGGAGTTTACAAACTCAAATGCTCAGATTGTCCTGCCACAGTATATTGGTAAAACCATTCGACCTCTTTCAACTCGCATAAAAGAGCATATCAATAGACCACGACACTCTGCGTTTTGTCACCACCTTAACTTCACGAAACATAATTTCTCCCCTTATGAGGACAGCAAAATAATTTTTCCACAGAGGTCAAACAACCCCTAAATCTCTAGATTATAGAGAGGACCTTGAAATTGCCAGAGAAGTTAAAAACAACCCCACCCATTGCCTTAACATAAGGACCAATGAAACCAACCTCAGAAGTCCTACCTTCAAATTCTTTGCTGATAATACCTACCCATCCACTTCTACACAAACCTAGTCAATTTTCAATTTAAAAATTTCTTAGACAAACCCAGTCAATTATAGATCATACATCAAAATAATAATAAATTTTTTACGTATACATGCGATGATGGTTCTGGGGTTTTTTACATCGATAAATAATATTTGTTGCATTCCAAAAGACAACGTACTTTTATTAAGAGCGTACCATCCTCTTTTTTAAATTTTTTAAAATTACCATTTGTTCATCTTTTGTGTCTGTTTGTTTTATATACAAGAATTTTAAAGCGTGTTTTAATATTATTTAAGTCTCCGTTGTAATGTATCATTATTTGGTGTTTTGTTTTTTAATGTCCTATGTTGAGTCACGATTTCTATGACGAGTAAGTACTTAAGAACCAATTTTATTATAAAGACAATTAAACATGTACACTTTGCTTGTTATAGGGCGGCTCTGAAGATGGTCTAATAAGACCGAAAGCGCTCAGCCAATTTTATTAAATTTACACCGAAATACACAACTGTTGTTTTATTACTAATTTCTGTTGAAAGGCGAATTGACAAAAAGTGAATAATCATAATCTTATAAATTTTGAGTTTATTTAATAAGTTATTGTTCAAGTACAAATAAGTGGATTATTGCGGAACTTATGGGTGGACCTCTGCGGGACGAGCGCAGCGAGTTCCGCAGCCATCTACTCATCAATATACTATTGAACTGTTCAAGTAAGACATTCACCTGAAACATGTAGTTTTTAAACTATAATGAGAATAACTCACATTTGAGTGAATCAGGTTAATATCGTAATTGAACAACATATCGATGAATAGATGGCTGCGGAACTCGCTGTAACATTACTAATTCCTGTTGAAAGGCGAAATGACAAAAAGTGGATAATCTTACAAATTCTGACTTTATATAATAAGTTATTGTTCAGAGTGTTTTTTATGTATTGACACCCCACCTACAGCCTTCACCTTTGCAAAAAGATCAAAACTATAAATACCAAAGTTGTACAGTATTGTCTAAATTTTTAGAATCCATGGTCAGAAACAAAAATTGAATGTCAGAAATGTGAAATGTTGCATGCATTCAGCTTTTTTCAAATGGTAGTACCTATGCAGTAGTTTAGTCTCATAAAAACAGGTAAAACAAGCTGCAGTTAGTTTTACGGCATAACGCTATGTGACTTATTGACTATTGACTAAGACTAACCAACAACAACGCATGCCTTTAGGCAACTGTCAAGGCAAAAGGCAAATAAATGAGACAACAAGACACAACATAAACACGCACGAACGCAGGTAAATAATGGTAATGACTTTTCTGACTATAAAATCGAGATGTTAGTTCAAGGTTGTCACCGCTTTAATTATGCAAATAAGGCAATCGGAATATAAAATCGATATGTTTATGTTAGTTCAAGGTTGTTACCGCTTTTGCATACATTAAGTGCCGACTCATAGATAGGCAATTACTTATACATAATTGAAGTAGGGTAAGTGTTTGGAAGAAGTCCGGAGAGGTCAGGAAAGGGCTGGATAAGGTCGGGAGAAATCTAGACAAGTCTGCATAAAGTCTGGATAAGGCTGGATAAAGTTTAGCTAAGTCTGGAAAAGTTTGGATAAGTTTGGATAAAGTCTGGAAAAGCCAGAAAATTTCTGGAAACGTCTGGAAAAGGCTCTATTAGGTCTGGAGAAATCTAGACAAGTCTGGATAAAGTCTGGAAAAATCTACCCAAGTCTGGATAAAGTCTGGAAAAGCCTGGAAATTTCTGGAAACGTCGGAAAAAGGCTGGATAAGGTCTGGAGAAATTCAGACAAGTCTGGATAAGTTCTGGAAAAGTGTATTTGAAGTCGGGAAAGTGTTTGGGAGAAGTCCGGAGAGGTCAAAGGGCTGGATAAGGTCTGGAGAAATCTAGATAAGTCTGGATAAAGTCTGCATAAAGTCTAGCTAAGTCTGGAAAAGTCTGGATAAGTTTGGATAAAGTCTGGAAAAGAGCCAG
Organism: Ceutorhynchus assimilis; assembly: GCA_917834065.1. NCBI lineage: Eukaryota > Metazoa > Arthropoda > Insecta > Coleoptera > Curculionidae > Ceutorhynchus > Ceutorhynchus assimilis. The sequence continues at coordinate 639,835 of OU892281.1, forward strand.
AAAATTTCTAGAAACGTCTGGAAAAGGCTCTATTAGGTCTGAAGAAATCTAGACAAGTCTGGATAAAGTCTGGAAAAATCTAGCTAAGCCTAGAAAAATCTGGATAAAGTCTGGAAAAGCCTGGAAATTTCTGGAAACGTCTGGAAAAGGCTTAATAAGGTCTAGAGACATTCAGACAAGTTTGGATAAAGTCTGGAAAAGAGCCAGAAAATTTCTGGAAACGTCTGGAAAAGGCTCTATTAGGTCTGGAGAAATCTAGACAAGTCTGGATAAAGTCTGGAAAAATCTAGCCAAGTCTAGAAAAGTCTGGATAAAGTCTGGAAAAGCCTGGAAATTTCTGGTATCGTCTGGAAAAGGCTTGATAAGGTCTGGAGAAATTCAGACAAGTCTGGATAAAGTCTGGAAAAGTGTATTTGAAGTCGGGAAAGTGTTTGGGAGAAGTCCGGAGAGGTCAGAAAAGGGCTGGATAAGGTCTGGAGAAATCTAGACAAGTCTGGATAAAGTCTAGCTAAATCTGGAAAAGTCTGGATAAGTTTGGATACAGTCTGGAAAAGCCAGAAAATTTCTGGAAACGTCTGGAAAAGGCTCTATTAGGTCTGGAGAAATCTAGACAAGTCCGGATAAAGTCTGGAAAAATCCAGCCAAGTCTAGAAAAGTCTGGATAAAGTCTGGGAAAGTCTGGAAATGTCTGGAAACCTCTGGAAAAGGCTTGATAAGGTCTGGAGAAATTTTGACAAGTCTGCATAAAGTCTAGCTAAGTCTGGAAAAATCTGGATAAAGTCTGGAAATTTCTGGAAACGTCTGGAAAACGCATGGAAATTTCTGGATTGGGTCGGAAAAATTCTGGAAAATCTGGAAAGGGTTGAATTTTAGCGGATCTCAAAGCTCACAATAATCACAAGCATTAGCGTTGAAGTTTGCTTCGGCATTTTCAATGTTCTCCTCGGTTGCATCTTTGTGAAGGACTGTGAATTTGTTACTTATGTGACAATTCTCTGACAATATGCCTATTAGCTGTGCTATTAGATATTGCTCTGTAGATGGTTGTTTTTCAAAGCAAGGAAGTGGTTTAATATTTTTTCGAGGTCCAATAGAAGAATCTAGGTATGTATAGGGTTTTCCAATAGTAACGCTCGATGTTTGACAATAGCCCATGAAAAACTCGATAGTCACACAGGTGCTATCTTTGGCAGCCGTATTCAATTAGTCTCTGCATTTTATTATGGAGCGCTACACGATTGAGCAACGCGTCGGAATTGTTAAAAATTATTATCATTATCAAAACCAATGTTCTATTCGGAAAACGTTTCGTGCACTCCGTGCAATTTATGATGTCAACGATCGTCCTTCAGAATCCACAATTGGCCGACCTAACGTCACTGGATTTTTTTCTCTGGGCATTCTAAAATCCAAAGTCTATGTTGACAAATCTCGAACGGTTGCCGCCTTAAAGGCCAATATTAAGCACTTATTGCTGAAATTGAGCCATTTTTATGCGATAACGAACACTAAATGATTCTAACGACAATCTAAAATTGTCGGAGAAATGTATTGATAATTCGGATATTGTTGAAAACATCTATGAGAAGTAAAGTCCGTCGATTTTAATCTAATACTCGAAAGGAATGTGAGCTGGTGGCACCCTACATTTGAACGCCAATGGTCACCTAAGGTCACCCCTGGTTTTCGCTTCACCCCCTCGCTCCTCATACGAAAAGTCGACGAACAATACTAAAAGAAGGAAGATTCAGGGACTTGACCAAATCTGCAATACTTTCTGCAAGAAATGTTGATGTCGAAGAAATAAACGAATAAGTTGTCGAACTGTTGGACGTCAAGACCGAAAAACTCTACACCAGTATAGATAGTGTCAAGAACTGTGATAATAGTGATCTAAATGATGCTATTCTTCCAAAATATTTAAATTCGCTTAATCCGCCGAATTCCCGCTCCATGATTTACGATTGAAAACGAATTCTATTGTATGCTTATTAGAAATCTAAGCATCAGTGCAGGCCTTTGCAATGGTACAAGGCCTTTAGTTCTGGAACTTGGGGATAATCTGTTACGCTGTGAGATATTGACTGTAGATAAACAGGGAGAAATAGTGTTCATAAATCGAATAACACTCTACTGCGAAAACGTCTACCCCTTTACGTTCAAACAAAGACAATTTTAAAATAAAATTAGCCTTTGCAATGAGTTACGATTAACAAATCTCAAGGACAAACATTTGATAGGATAGTAATTGATCTCCAGAAAGGATGTATTAGTCACGGACAACTTTATGTGGCGCTTTTCAGAGTTCGTTCGTGGGACTCATTCAAACTTTATTCAGGGAAACAAAGAGGCAATAGTGTTGTCAAAAACCATGTTTTTAAAGAATTGTTTTTTTGATAATTTAATTTTGAAATTTCGCAGTCATAGATGATTTCAGAAGATCTTTACAACTTATTTACAAGATATTTGAAGATCACAAGACAAAAACCTGAACACGATAAACATAAATGATTGAAAATAACGAAGAACGACATGAAGACTTAGCACTCTTTAAACTTTGGATTCTTACGAGTTCCATAAAATAGAATAAGTTGCACTGGACATATGCACACCGTATATTCAAAAAATAAGATCGATTTAAAGTCATTACGATGTACCGCAAAAGTAATAATTCACCAACTACTTTGATCACATTTAAAATTTATGTCTACCACGTAGGTACAAACAAAAAATGAAGTTGAATAATTGAGCAATTGAATTTAAAATCTTTTAAAAAATTTTTTTTTTCGATTGTTTGCAGTAAAATGTTGATCGAGTAGACTTCAATAACTGGCCTAATAAAAAAAAAGGAACTTCATGAAAATGTAAAAAAAAAATTAAGACTCGATATCTCGTATTATACCACAGCACATAAATAGTTACTAACTCGGTTTATAATAACACCTTGATTATGGTTATGATTATTCTGTTTTAAATAAACCACTTCGAATAATGTATACCTACACCTACGAGTTCCATAAAACAGAATGAGATAAGTAGACATACGCACACCGTACATTCAAGAAATGTGATCGATTTAAAATCATTATGATATACCATACAAAAATAATTAGTCACCAACTCCATCCATCGCATTTGAAATTTCTTCACTAGAATAACATCTATACAACTTATCTCACTGTTACATTTAATGTATAATGTACATTTAAATCAAAAATTATGCTGTTTTTTGTACAACACCTAATAAATATTTTCCATTTTATAATTATTTTGATGGACTTGATTTAAAAAAAAAGCGCGCGAAGCGCGCTCATGACCTAGTATCAGTAGAATTTACATTGATATCAGTATATCAGTAGATCAGTGGCCAAATCAGTAGACCTGGCAACACTGGATTTATGCTCGAGTTGAAGAAAATTGTTTAATTTTTCTCAAACAATATCTGTTACAAAACTAATTTCAAAGTTACATATGGCAACCAAACGCAATTGAACTTTCAGGTTTGAAATTGAATAGTATGGTCATTTAATTTGGGATTAGCTTGTAATATACAAGCTAAATTTATAGCTGACTTTTTAATGAAATTTAAAGATAATTTCATTTTTCCATTAACGTGAAGTGTCCAAAATATTTGCCCAACATTAGCGGCCCAAAATGCGTTCCGTTGTTCTGCCATTCCGGAGGCGTGAAATTTAAATCGCAAAGGGACCCTAAGCTGAAAAATAAATGTAAACTTTATCCGGGAAAACCGCGTAATGGATTTGACAATATAATAACAAAAAGGTTGATTGTATAGGTCTTTTGAAATAACAATTTTTTCCATAAGGAGGGTGCGCATTTTTCAAGTATTTTATGAGCAGATAAAGACTCAACAAGTGAAACTCAGCAGCAGATCAATTTTGAAATTTCACAAGGATTAGTCCTAGGATCAATTATATTCCTTATCTACAATAATGACTTGTTGAACCTTCACATTTTTAGAGGTATTGCTTCTTTTGAGGAGGATGGTGGTGGTATGGCGAAAAGAAAGGCCTGTGGACCTGCGGTCCGGTTGATATCAGGTGACATTAGGCAAGTTATTAAATTATGGTGTGAAAATTAATGCTGTCTCAAATGGGCTTCTGTCGAATGTACTTGGTTTCCGGTGCAATGTTGGTGACCTTTTCACTGGTCTTCTGCATGTACCTAATAACTGGGTTCCAACTAGACACTGACCTTAAATTTCAATTGTTGTTAGGTACTTCGAGAAAGCGGTAGCTTCAAATATAAATATTTCTATTGCCATCATATCAGCGTTTTTCATTCAATCGCATTTTTCTTCTAGACTATCATTCTGGGGCTGTTGCCCGCAGTATCTTTTTCACTCCACATTTAAACTCCAAAAACGTACACTTTAATTCATGGCTGCTACCTCTCCTAAAAATCACTGTGGACCTTTATTCCAGAACTAAGTATGCCATCCTAACTCTTCCATCAGCTCTTAGAATTAGCTAGTCTTGTCTGCAAAGTTTTTATTTCCTGAACTCGAAACCAACTATGGAACACTTCAAAGCTTCACCATACCGCTTCCTATTCCGCACTGTGTACTTGAGAATTCTCTAATCTACAATCTCATAAAACTCTATCACCATCTTCCTACAGCTATTTGTGGAGATTTCGTAAATAACTGGAACATGCACTACCTGGACAAGTTTTCTATAGCATCTAGGTATTTCCGAGGTTTTCTTTATAATATAATCTTTGCTTAGTGTATGAGGCCCTATTATTGTCTCGTATCCACTGAAGCACCATCTATCTATAAGCGTCTCTTCTCAATTTTTGTAGGAACCGGAACTTGAATCCTTTAGAATTAATCTTCTGTACTGTAAATATACAAGAAATGTATTGAAGATCAAATAAGATTCTGTAGCAAAAATCACTGAAAAGAGAGTTGAACTTATTAGCTGAAAACCCATCGTTCTGGAAATGAGTTTATTCGGACGGGATTCAAGAGATGCGCTAATGATTCTTGCGCATACACGAAGAATGACAATGTTTGGTTGCTGTCTAATGCTAAGCACCCCCAAAACAGAAATTAGCACCCCCATCGGCATTTCACCATTGCACTACCTAAAACTAATATAAAAATTTAGTGCAACCAAATTATTTATAATTTTTTATAAGTTATATCGTCTGTTATAAAATTTTAGTGCGTTGGACTTTCGTTTCAATTAATTATATACTGTATTTTTTTGCACTTTCTGTACCTACGTACTTAGGTCATCGATGACGTCATAACTTGGAAAAAAGGGTTTGTTGAATAATTTATAGAGCACATTCGGAATTATTGTTTTGTTATAAAAAATTTAACTTAGAATAGAGTTCATTTGAGTCATCCGCAAATATCTAAAATAATTAACTGCGTACTTTACAGGGTGTTCCATCATGTACCAAGGGAAAGGGGTGATTCTTTGTTTTTTTTTTCATGACTGAAATTTCAAATAAAAAACGAGGGGGTAACAACTAGTGGCAATACATGTACAAATTTTATTGCACCACAAAGCATTACATGTGCATTACTGCAGAATAGAATTACTGGCATTACGATGGCATTAATCTGGCACCATGAGACATTACTCGGTATACCCAGGGATTATGCTGGCATTACCAGGCATTACTACGAATATCGCGGAATTACGCTTGCATTCAATGGAATAATGATGGTTGATTTTTAGCCCTCGAATTTTCCAAACATTTACGGAGAGATCATATTCATATTACCAACACCAACCCCAATATTAAAAATATCTTTGGGAAAGTTTGAGTATCTAAAAAATTAAAATAATTTCAAATATACAGGGTGAAGCAAAACAAAGTTACAGTAAAATATGTATTTGTTTTAAATGGGATATCCTATATATTTTAAGTCTGTTCACACAGAAACCACAAACCAGTCAGAGCGAATTTCATTGGTAGAAAATAGTCAGAAAATTTGTATATTCTTAGCGATTTGCACAGAAAAAACAACTGAAAATAGGAGAAAACGAGTTTCACTTTCCTGTCCTCACTTGAATACTTGACAGCTACTCAAAGGTTGTTAAAACGGTGGTACCAAATTTGGTTGGTATCCATAGTACCATCAGCAAGACCTCCATAGGTACCACCATTATCAAAAAAGCTATTGAAATATTATGATAGGATTTTTTTTGTGTGTCCATCCAAAAATAACATAATCAGTCATATGAATACAGGTATAGCAAAATGATTTTACTCTACAGCATCTCTTTTTGCTGCATTAAAGCTGAATATGTTTATCTCAAAAAACTTGAGTGGAAGCATTTGCTCCCGTTTTATTCGTATGAACCAATATATGTATAGGGTATCCCATTTCAAACAAATACCTAAATATTCTACTGCAACTTTTTTCTGGCTTACCCTGTGTATGTAAAGTTATTTATATTTTATAGATTCTTGTTAACCTTACAACTTTGCTATACATGTAATGAATTGAAATGTCCAATAATGACTACCTACATAATTAAATTTTTGAAAAATGATCTAGAAAATTTCGTAAGGCCTTACAACAATGACGTACAATCTATAGGATAAGGCCTACATTTTTTATGAATCAATAACAATCATTAGATCAGAACCATTTCAACTGTTGAGCTAGGATAAATCCAGAAATAAAATATTAACCTATAATGATTAATAAACTAATAAAATTCTAACCATTGAAAAACTCTGCGAATATGTAGACAATGTTTAACAGTATGAATTCGGAAGTTAAAACCGAGGTTAATACGGTTTTTGTAAAATAAATTAAGTACCTACGGGATAAATTGGCATTTTATTCAGATTTAGGGCCGGTTTATTCGCCTTCTGATAAATTGTCAGGTATAATAATAATGTATTCAATATTTTCAGTATACATAATAACAGTATGCAATCTGACATCTCATTGGTCGGCCAGTTATCCATTAACCAATAGAATTATCGAACGATAAATTTATCTTGTAGAGTTACCAGCAAGTTTATATGAAGATGAATAAACCGCGCCTCAGAAAAATAAGTACGAAAGTACCTACCTATAGAATAATGATAAATGTACAAACTATAGGATGTGATGTTTTTTTTTTTCAACTACATATTATAATGGTTTATTTTTCTGGTCCAGTAACGTAAAATTCAAAGTAAAACTATTGCATGTAACCTAATAAAGGTATACACTCGGGTATACATTACCATAATGGCATTACATGAAATTACGATGGTATTACATTGAAATTACCGGAATTATTCAAAAAAGCATGTAATGCGCAATACATGTACAAATTTTGGTCCAGTTGTTATTCCCTCGCTCAAAAATTGCAGAAGCTATAAAGAAAAAACTAAAAACATATTGAAATTTAAACTCCCTGTAGATCGGTAAGGGAGCGGTTGCGGACCAAAAGTTTGTTTTACGGGGGTTTGTACTTACGTCATCATTTTTCCTTTTTTTTAAACAAACAATAAATGACTGAAATAAATTAATGACGTCGTAAACATTCGTCGGTTCTCAAAATCAGGGCTTGTATTCTCGTAGCCGAGGAACAGAATTGCCCTGTCTTTGTCAGTATTATGGAAATAACAATATGAACGACTAAGACAGAGAAATCGTTTTTTTGAGAACGCTGTTTCCCAGTTAAAAGAATACGGGCCCACAAGCCATTCATTAAATTTGTCAAAAAAATTAGGCACTAGCTGACGTCACACACATAACCTCATTTATGTTGGGGAATAAACAAAGCGTCACATGACGTAAAGTCACTTTCAATGTGTGTGACGTCAGCTAGTACCTAATTAATCTACGATAAACTAAACCCTGTTTTCGAAGTTATGACGTCATCGCTGACGTAAGTACAAACTTCGTGCAAGGAACTATATGTTTGTTTGAAATTTCAGACATAAAAAAACTTATATGTTAAAAAAGGAATGCAAATGATGACGTAAGAACAAACCCTCGTGAAACAATGTTTTTTTTTACGCGCGTCATTACTTTTCATCAAACCCCACCAAAAGTGCTATAGCACCCCTCAGATTTGGTGCCTAGTTGCGCCTATGATCACATGTGACCAGTTTTGTAACTTCAAATGAAATATCACGTGAGCTTTTGTCAACAATGTCATCTTTTAGCTCGCGGAGGATTGACCGAACTCGCCTAATAAAGGCCAGATACCAGAATTAAAATTGCTAATCCAAGAATATTTTAAAATGAAAAATCTTGTGTCATTTCATAATGTTTTGAGAATCAGATTTAAAGAGAAACTGAGAAAAGCGAATAATTTATCTGAATCTTTTCATTTTGAGAAATATTGTAAAGCAGCGTAGGTCAGTTTTATGAAAATCTCGTCAAACTTTTTATTGATTTATTAATGGAATTTAGACATTTAAACGAACATTTAATTGATTAATGGCCGTTTGCACCGACAATTTTAAGGCAGGTTTAACGATAATCAACGTTTAAAGTGACTTTTTTACGTGTACAATGTCACTTTAAACGTTGATTATCGTTAAACCTCCCTTAAAATTGTCGGTGCAAACGGCTATTAGGGATATCTATTATGTTAAATTGCAAACTTGTCTCTTCGGACAACCTTCCATTAAATTTTGTATATGTTTTTATATGTCACAAAGCCAAACAGAATAACCGGGTTCGAACGGACAGAAAAGGACGGTACGCTACTCTGTGCGGTCTGTCCCTGGGGAATCCATATATGCGGGCCAAGTTGGGGATTTGGGGTTGGTTGGCCTCATATCCCGTTACGGCTCGTTTAACAGAATATGCTCTAAGTATCATAATTCAAACATCCTTACCCGGCCCAGAAAGAATGCCGGACATTCTTAAAAACATCTTATCGTCTCAAAAAATACATTTTAAGAATGGGTTTTGTAAGGCCCGAGTTACCCAATTCCTTAATTCTTAATATTTGTCCTTAATTCTTAATTCTTAAAAAGTTCAATTTATTTAACATTGGGGTTTTTAAGGATTAAGAATTAAGAACGAAAATTAAGAATTAAGGAATTGGATAACCCCGGCCTAAGTGTATCACAATGAATTCTTAAGGCATGAACTCCCTCAGAATTCTTTGTCTGGACAGGACAGGTTGTCACATCTTAGAATTTTTACAATACTTATGAAAAATCATCTTATATTTGAAGCAGCATAAGATGCAAAAGTTCGCCAAAAAATCTGTTCGGTTTACTTTAGACATTGGACATCCAACTATTAACTGTAAAAATCCAATTATTCATTTTACAAAAAAAAAATGCATTCCTAAGCAAGAAACCTTTTAGCGTTGTCAACCATAGATAATCCCTACCAAATCAATCTAAAAATATCGTTCCATCGCTATAGCTTGGCCTCAGGTCCCGAATAAATTTTATAAATAGTGTTTGCTTCTCGGTGGACAGTCGATTGTGTTTGAGACAACAAAAACACCAAACGAAATGACCGAAAACTTGGAAGTCCCGATAAAAAGTGCAACTCCGGGAAGTTCGCCAACAACAACGTCCGACGATGTCGAAAGGCAACAGCAGCAGGAAATTGAGCCAAACACGCCAAAGCTGGACAACAACAATCACTTTTTCGAGGAAAAACTTAAAGAAAAGGCACCTTGTAAGTTTTCCTGAAGTTTTGCGGCTAATACTGATATGAGTTTTGTGAATTATTGTTATTTTTTAGTGGCAATTAATGGCTCAGTTGTCTTTCTCTATGCTCTATTTTTCTCAGTATTCACCATAGGATGGATAAATATAAATAAATGTCCATTAAACAGACTGATTCCTGTTTATTTAATATTAGCAGGTAAAAACCGAAAATATGCTTTCAAAGTTTAATCAATTTGTTGTTTTTAGGTTTTCTAGGTGCCTTAACCAAAGTTCTAAGCAAATGCAGAAATACATTTTGCCTCTGGCTCACAGTTGTTTTAGTTGTAGTCAATCTATTTTGGCATGGACTTGGTAAGCAAAAATTTATTTCCGGAAATTTATATAGACAATCTATTTTTCTATTAGGATCTTATGTGGTTTACAAAGAATATCAACCGAGCTACGACTCAAAGAACCCTTTGTACTGTAACAGAACGACTTATTTGGTGGCCTTTTGGACCTTAACCTTCGAATATACGTTGCTTGTCGTTTTTATTTTATTATCTTGTTGCTATATGATGATGAAAAAGGATTTTCGAACAGGATGAAAAAAATTTATACCTATGTTCATTTTAGACATTCAATGTGATATCAAAAAAAAATTATTGTGTATTAAGATTATTTTAATTAGGAATTCATGAGACTATTATATTTTTAAATTAGAAAATTTGTGATTGTTGTGATATTATTAATTATAACTTGTGAATGAATCAAATGAATGTATAATAGGTTTACTATTTTATTTATTTCTTAGAACTTATTTTTAAGATCCAATCAGTCGATCCAAAACTAAACTACTTGTTGACGCTAGGCTGTAGACTCAAAATGATTGATAATGGGAAAAGGTCATTAATCACGCCGTTTACTCAAACTTTGATAAGTACTTATATGAGTAGCTTAGGGTGTATTTGCCATTTCAGTTACAACTTCATTTTGAATAAACCTCGTAGCCAACAAATAAACAAATTTAATCGAAGATAAACGGTTTTGTTGGTAGTTTAATAGGTTTACAAGTCATATCTGTCCGAATAAAGTTAGTTTACAGTGGCGGTTGAAATCGAAAACTATCTGCGGTAAAATTTAGTGATAATATGAGGCTACACGTAAACTCTTTGTTGCTTTTAACTTTAACACTAACAAATAATGTAATTTTCGCTAAGTACGAACCAAATTGGAAAAGTTTAGACACAAGGCCTTTACCTACGTGGTTTGATAAGGCTAAAATTGGAATTTTCTTGCATTGGGGTGTATTTTCTGTACCTAGTGTCAGGTCGGAATGGTTCTGGTGGGATTGGAAAGATGATCGTAAGTAATTTAATTTGTTGAGTTTCGCTTGGTTTAGGTTTAAAAGTCTTTAAACTTTCAAATATAATAATATGTCTAAAATTTGCAAGAGTCTACTTAATCCTAATTCTAATGAAGAGGTTAATTCATTCAACTTTAACCCGTTAAAGAAAACTCCATTAAAACAAAAGCTGAAAGTAGGTACGGGATAGTCGTACAAAAAGAGAAAGAATTTAGCTCTTTCGTAGGTACTTATGTTGAGTGACAATTTTTGTTATGACTAGGAGCCTATATGTATACTAAACCTAATTAGGTACCTATATTGACCAGTACTTATAAGTTATGTTTCTCACTACGTCCAGAATTGGAAGATTATCTACTGATTTCATTGTACATTTTTTTCTTGCCTTATTGCCTCGAGGGTTGAGAAAATGCTTTAAATGTCGTTCATCATGATTCCATCTGCATATGATGAACGTATTCTCATCATATACCTATCAACCATAGCCTTGGCTCAAGCTGGGCGATTTGGCTTGCTTTCATTTCAGATTCATTCATGTATATAGATGTAGGCAATGACAAGTGAAGGTGTGAACTCATAGGTAATCGCTCTGTTTAGGTTTTTTCTTTTTTCTTCAATATCCGTCAACTAGTATTAAAGTTCTGTCTTGTAGTATATTGCTTCTTCAATGGCTTCTATAATTATTGAGATGTTTGTGTATAGATTTCTGTACGTCAATACTAACAAGTCGGTCTTTCCAGAAGAGATATTATCCTTTTCAATTTGAATATTCGTCAAGGTGTTATTTCGGCAGAGAATCTCTAGAAATTGTAATTGGTCTTTCAATGTTAGGTATGTATTTTCTGCCTCAAATTCATCGACAACAATTCGCCGACGGAGGATTTCTTCACAACAGTTCATTGACTAACAATTCTCCAACCGGACAATGATTCTCTGACAGAGAAATTTCTCGATAAGCAATTAAACGAATAAAAAATTCCCGGATAAAGGACAAGCCTATCGGTAGAAAAACCACGGGTAACATGCTCTCCAATTTTAATGCAAATTCCGCGTGATCTGGGCCTGGATCACTTCTATTAAAAATAGAAGGCAGCAATATAAAATACTGTCGATTACAATGCTAAACTTTTATAACGTAACGAAGCGTAACTCGAATAGATTTCTAGCCACTTTTTCGAGGATGTATTTGTAAAAGAGCCGGAGAAGCATTCCAAATGCTCTGATGCTGGAATTTCTTCGCAAAAAGCACTTATATCATGATACCAACTGTAAAACTTCTGTATTTACACCTGTCTTCTACCTGTAAAGGTAAAGGCTGTAGGTGAGGTGTCAATTTATGAAAAAACACCCTGTACAAATAAGTGGATTATTGCGAAACTTATATGGGTTAACTTCCATCTACTCACAATTATACTGTTGAACTGTTCAAATAAGACACTCAACTGAAACGTGTACCTATACTTTTTAAACTAATGAGAATAACTCATATTTGAGTGAGTCAGGTTAGTATCGTACTTGAACAACATACTGGTGAATAGATGGCTGGGTCCATCCATAAGTTCCGCAACAATCCACTCCTTTGTACTTGAATAATTTGTCACAATATATTACTAGTTTGGTAAAGTAACATTACTAATTCCTGTTGAAAGGCGAATTGACAAAAAGTGGATAATCTTACAAACTCTGACTTTATATAATGAGTACAAATTAGTGCGGAACGAGCGCAGCGAGTTCCGCAGCCATCTACTTACCAATATACTGTTGAACTGTTCAAGTAAGACATTCACCTGAAACGTATAGTTTTTAAACTATGAGAATAACTCACATTTGAGTGAGTCAGGTTAGTATCGTAATTAAACAACACAGTGATGAATAAAGATGGCTGCGGAACTCGCTGCGCTCGTCCCGTAGAGCTCCACCCATAAGTTCTGTAACAATTCACTCATTTGTACTTGAATAACTTGTCATATTATGTTACTAGTTTGGTAAAGTAACATTACTAATTCCTGTTGAAATGCAAATTGACAAAAACTGAATAATTTTACAAATTTTGATTTTATATAAGTTATTGTTCAAGTACAAATAAGTGGATTTTTGCGCAACTTATGGGTGGACCTCTGTGGGACGGGCGCAGCGAGTTCAGCAGCCATCTACTCACCAATATACTGCTGAACTATTCAAATAAGAAACCCACCTGAAATTTGTAGTTTCTGAACTAATGAGAATAACTGACATTTAAGTGAGTCAGGTTAGTATCATACTTGAACAACGCATTAATGAATAGATGACTGCGGAGAGGTCCATCCATAAGTTCCGCAACAATCCACTCGTTTGTACTTGAATCACTTGTCACATTATGTTACTACTTCGGTAAAGTAACATTACTGATTCCTGTTAAAAGGCAAATTGATAAAAATTGGATAATCTTACAAATTCTGACTTTATATAATAAGTTATTGTTTAAGTACAGGGTGTTTTTTTATATATTGACACCCCACCTACAGCCTTCATATTTGGCTGAGAAAATTTTAAAAATACTATCAGAGAAACCAAGTACCTCAAATTTTACCTGCAGCTTTCACCTGTACAGGTAGAATGGTTCACAAAATCAGTATAGTAGGATAGTATTTTTACAATTTTTGGAGCCGAATATATGAGAGACTGTTCAATCAAATATAGACAAAGTATATATTTTTGGAATTGGGGCATTGTGCTCTTCCAGGCGGGTTTCTAAAAATTCAGCCAAAACTGTACAACTTTTGTATTCGCACCTTTCTTCTACCTGTAAAGGTGAAGGCTGTAGGTGGGGTGTCAATATATAAAAAAACACCCCGTACTTTGATTTTTATTTTTGACTCAGATTGACCCATGCGTGTATTTTCGATCATTTTTAAGCGAATTACAATTTTACTAAGACTACAAGCCTAGGTATATTAAACTAACAGGAGTTATCATGGTTGGTCGCGATTTTCCTGGACCAATGAAACCTTATACTTAGTGGAGGAACTTAATGAATTTACTACGAAACTCTGTCTCAATCAGCCGGAAGGTATACTACTCTGTCATGGCCACTAATGCAATTCATTATAATGAAAATAACCATTATTATAATCTATGTCACTGTCAGGATACATATCGAGAAACTATTATAGTTTTTTTCAAATTTTCTTATGTATGCACTAATATTTCATGCTTTGCCCTCTAATGACCACTACGACTGTTGATAAAGTTTTCTATTCATTGACCACATACCAGTAACGTGTTGTCTCTTTATAAGTTCGAATTCAGTGTAAATAAAATATGAAAAATCAATATTTGTTCTTATCATCAATAATTTTAACCCTGGTTAGTGCAAAGTACGAACCCAGCTGGGAAAGTTTAGATAAACGTCCCATTCCTACATGGTTCGATAAAGCTAAAGTGGGAATTTTCCTACATTGGGGCATATTTTCGGTTCCCAGCGTTAGTTCAGAATGGTTTTGGAGTGATTGGAAAGATAAATGTGAGTAGACCTAGATGAAACATAAAAACAATCGATTTTCATTACTCAATATAGCATTATTTTTATAAACACGTAAAGTCCTGTTTGTGGATGCTGTTCCTACAATTTTAGTAGTAAGTCTGAAATTAGGGATATTCATTATTTGTCGCTCACTAATTTTGGGAAAAACCAGGGCATTATTAAACCACCTAAAAAAGTTCAGATACAGGTTCCACTTCTAAATGTCTCGATAAGAATCGTAAATAATTTATTGTTTACAATTCACACTTATTTTTCCAATTATCCCAAAACCATCCACGGTGGGAAAAAGTAAAATTCAGTATAAGTGTAAGTGAGAAATAATTATTTACTTTTTCCAACCATGGATGGTTTTGGAATAGTTGGAAAAATAAGTGTGAATCGTAAACAATTAATTATTTACAAAATAAACTTTGCCCTCAGTAACGAACTTATTATCATAAATGAGAACAATAAACAATAAGTATTTGAGAAACGAATGATGTCAAAATACTCTTCAAGGACCTATCACCACTTCAGATAACATATTTTTATAAATACCTAGATATATAAAGTCTTGTATGTAAATGCTGTGACAATAAAGCTAAGTACCAACGATGAAATTAGTGCTATTCATTTGTTGTTCCCTAATTTTGACGGGAACAAAGGCCCATTATGAGCCGACTTGGGACAGTTTAGACTCTAGGCCGATTCCGTCATGGTTCGACGAAGCTAAAATAGGAATTTTCATTCATTGGGGAGTGTTTTCTGTTCCTAGTTTTTATTCTGAATGGATCTGGAATGCTTGGACATCATCTTGTAAGTAGATCAACCTCAAAAGGCATAATAGACGTTTCAAATCAGTGCAAGAGGTTATAGTTAGTATGCAAGTGATTTGAAAAAATCCATAACAGAAATTATTTTCAATTTCAGTTTTAGTCATATACAAAATAAAAAGAAGAAACATTTTTTGTTGACTATAATTTCACTCAATACAAATAAATAGCCCGAAACGGAATAATGAGGTATATTATGTGAACCCAATCTAATAAAAATACAGTTTTATACTTACTACTTTACTATACCTGCAATATATTTATATTAAATCTGAATGCTGTGTGTAGGTTTTTCATAAAACTTGAAATACAAAAATGTTATTTCTTATATGTTTATTTTCAGCATCCGCTGAAGTAACCAATTACATGAAAGACAATTTCCCTCCAGGATTTAGCTATCAAGAGTTCGCGAAAGATTTTACAGCAGAATTTTTCAATGCAACTCAATGGGCTCATATTTTTGCAAAATCAGGAGCAAAGTGAGAACATAACTACCATAAATTAATAACCCACGTTTATATTATCTTTTAATTAGATACGTTATATTGACCAGCAAACATCACGAAGGCTTCACTAATTGGCCTTCTGCGTACTCTTTCAGCTGGAATGCAAAAGATATTGGACCACATAGGGATCTTGTTGGTATGAACTGGAGAAAATCTTAAAGCATATTATATCTCTAATGTCTTGTTTTATAGGGGAACTTGGTGATGCAGTCAGAAAAGCTGGTATCAAATATGGTCTCTACCACTCCCTCTTTGAGTGGTTCAACCCCATGTGGTTGGCTGATAAAGCTAATCGATTTAAAACTCAATCCTTTGTTGATAACAAAATGATTCCAGAAATGAAAGAGTTGGTCAATAAATATCAGCCATCGGTTATTTGGTCTGATGGTGACTGGGAAGCTAATGATACGTACTTTAAGTCTACTGAGTTTTTGGCTTGGTGAGTCTGCTTATAACTTTTCTACTACAACCTTTCTTTATAATGGATAGATAATAACACGAATTATTCACTACTTGATAGGTTATACAATGAAAGTCCCAACAAAGACGAAGTAGTTGTGAACGACAGATGGGGCGCTGGAATACCTTGCCATCATGGAGATTACTATACTTGTAAAGACAAATACGATCCTGGTATGAACAGTTTATTAAAATATTTACATCATTGTATACTTTCTATTTGATTTAAAGGAGTTCTTCAAGAGAAGAAATGGGAAAACGCCATGACTTTGGATAAATCTTCATGGGGATTCAGACGAAATGCGAAATTATCCGATTACTTGACACCGATAGAACTTTTAACACTTCTTGCAAGAACCGTGAGTTGTGGAGGTGAGAATTTAGAGAGTAATTTTTAAATTATACAAAATGTACATACATCTTTTTTAGGAAACATTCTTATTAACGTTGGACCAACGAAAGAAGGAACCATCAGTCCCATATTTGAAGAAAGACTAACTCAACTCGGTAACTGGTTAGGAATCAATGGAGAAGCTATCTATAGCAGCCAGCCATGGACTTCTCAAAATGATTCTCTTAATTCAAATGTTTGGTAAGTAGAAATATTGTTTATCTATTCAGGGAATAAAAATGTGTGTTCTAGGTACACATCTCGAGACACAGCTGTATATGCAATTAATCTAGTTTGGCCCGAGAGTAACACTGTAGAACTTGCATCTGTTGTAGATTTGTTTAAAAATCCAGTTACTACTGTATCATTATTGGGCAATGAAGGAAAACTCAAATGGGTTATAAACTCTGATAGAGTCGAAATTCAATTTCCTGATAAAGCTACGGTGAAAAGCGAGACTGCTTGGGTATTGAAAATTGTGTCACCTAATAAAAAAGGAAATTGTCGTTTATAAGTTTATAAATAAAGACTCTATTTTAAGTGTATTGGTTCACTTTTCTTATTTATTTAGCTATTTATGGTAATTTCGATAGCTATCGATATAACCAAAACATTAGCTTTATACGTAGAGTCATAGAGATATTCTCTAATAGATCTATTTACACAGCACATTAGCGCACAGTCCGTTGTCGGTAATCAGATAGCGCCGCTCGGCTGGGCTAGAATTATTACCAGCTATTAATAATCCAGAATTCCAACTTTATGGCTTCGCATTTAACCATTGTCGCCATTGTTTCTTCCTTCCTCAGAAAAACACATTTAATGGTGATGGATTTGGTTCAGTTTATTGCGGTTAGGCGCCTAAATGAGTTAATCTACAAAAAAAATTGCTCGAAGCTTCACAGCAAGCTTCACAGTTTACCGTAGAAATTATGTAATACATTTCGCGACAATCTAAGAACATTTGCCTTGAATATTTGACTTTAAAATTGATGACAGTTGAGTTACATAGCCTATTTGGTGTATTTATTCAAATCTTTTGATAATCTGCATATAGGTTTCCTCGAAGTCGGTAGTTGCAAGATTGTACCACATATCGACTACCATTTGAAATGAAGTTCCTTTAAGAGAAAAAAAAATGAGAATTTATAAGACTTGAAACCTTGCATCACTATAAAATTCATTCAAATCGGAAACGGGCTCCCTTGAGCAGTATCGAACTCAAGATTTCCTAGTAGTTTTAAGAAATTCAGCAAATAATGTTCCACTTCCTTTCCCCCTGTTTTTATTTTTTTAATTTAATAATTTATTATTGAACTTTGATGCAGTGATGGATAATCTTTCTATATCAAACAATAATGATGTACCTAAAAATAATCTTGAAACTGAGCAATAACCTCATTGTGTTGACAAATAATGAACAATTTAACTTGAGGAAATAAATAACATTGCAAAGATAGCTTCTCAATGGCCCACCACTCCAGATAAAAATATATACAGTGTAATTACTTAAGTGTGCAACATATGGGATTTTTTTTTAGTAATAGCACAATCAAAATACAAACAAAGTTGGTGCATGTCTGATAATCACATAAGGTGCACTTAGAATGGTTGCAAGTCAAACAGCATACAGGGTGGCTCAAAAAATATCAAAATTCTACTAATATTTACTTAAATAAAATAAAACTTTTGCACTTTAAGGAGAGTTTTTTTAATATGGCTATTATCATAAGTAATGTTTTAACTTGTTAAAAAAAAATTGCCACATTTTAACGTTGTATTGAATATCATTGCAACAAACATGAATTTTGTGATTCCATAAAAAAATAAAAATCTAAGTTAATTTTACAAATATGCTTGAATTTGAACAAAGTTATGTAAAATTGATCTGATTTTAATTAATTTTTGAAAATATTAAGGGCGGAAATAAATAATAAAAAAAATATAGAAATTATAGATTTTTTTTCGAAATAAAATAAAAAAAATCTTAGGAGGCTATGTTTTGGTATTTAGGCATAACTTTTAATTCCAAACAACTTTTCTCTACAACATTTTGCTGAATTTTCTAAAATAAGGGTACTTTACAGTACAGCTTTGATATTGTTTGAGCTACCCTGTACGCTGTTTGACTTGCAACCATTCTAACTGCACCTAATATGATTATGAGACATGCACCAAGTTTTGGCCTTGTTTGTATTTGGGTTGTGCTATTACTAAAAAAAAATTCCCATATGTTGCACACTTAAAAAATCACACTGTACAGTGAAATCTGATTTAGCAGTCTCTATTATTAATTTGTTGCTGTCTAATTTTAGGCCAAACAAGGGCTGATGATGAATCAAAATTTTTATGAGCTCTGATATATACCTGACAAGGCTACAGTAAACCGCGGGACTGCTTGGGTGTTGAAAATTATAATAACCCTATTTTTAGAATATCTCACCATGTTATATCAATGTCAATCAAATGCGACCAAAATTTGGCCTACCATTTACAAGGAAGGAGATACTGATAACCACAATTATCAAAGATGTCGAGTATTGTATGAGAAATCAGGCTATCTCGAATGAAGAAAAGGACAACCTGAGAGCCCAGTCTACCAACATCATCACCAATTTCTACCGAAAAGAGGACTCAACTGTCAACTGCTAACAAAGGCTTATTAGGTAAAGTTAAAAAAACAAGACAGTTCCCTAAAGACTCTCTCAATATGTCAGTCGATCAGACAAAGGGAACTCCACTGTTCTTATGGATAAAAGTGAATATCACCAAAAAGTAGTTGAGATGCTGAGTCTGAGTAATACTGATGTATACCAATCCACCAACCGGGACCCTACAAATAAATTTCAGACCATCGCAAACAAAATGGTTACTGGGCTGAAAACACAGAACCTAATCAGCATTAGAAAGGAAATGGAATTGAAACGCCACAACTCAGTTTCCCCAAAACTTTACTGTTTGACAAACACATATAAACCTGATTTACATCTTAGGCCTGTAGTTAGCTGTGTCAACTCACCGAGATACAACTTAGCTTAGTATCTCCACATAATACTCAATCCTTTAACAATAACATTTCACTTTAATATAAAAGAATCTTTCCATTTCGCAGCGGTAATAAGAGAACTTATAGTACCTGATGGACATGTCCTATAGTCTATTTTTTTTGAAAGCTGGTATAATCAATCATACTTAACCAATTTTAATCCCCTAAATCCTTTGAAGAGTGAATGAACCACCTACAATAAACGATGAGGTGACAGCTTTCAAAAAAATAGATTATAGAGTCCCTATAGATGTAATTAGTCTGTTCACAAACATACCAAAGAAAATAGTCTTGGATATTATTAACTCTGAACACAGATGTATTTGCAACTACACAGATATTCCTAAAAAATACTAAATTGACCTAGTAAATTACTAGTAAATTAGTAAAGTAAATTAGTGAAACTGTTCCAATCTTCAAAAGTGGAGATAAAACATCGCCATCAAATTACAGACCAATTTCTTTGATCCCCGTCTTCTCCAAGATCCTTGAGGTTCTCTTGAAGGAACAACTTTACATGTACTTTGAGGGAAACAACTTATTCATAGAAGAGCAGTTTGGGTTTAGAAGGGTCAGAACCACCACTGGGGCAATACTAAAGCTCTGTGATTTCATAATTGGGGGCTTTGAGGAGGGGCAGACTGTGTCCACCACCTTCTGTGACCTCTCCAAAGCCTTCGACTGTGTATCACATGATATCCTTATAGAAAAATTAAGATACTACAGGCTCTGTGGATTCAGCGTGAATTTGATATTTGGGTACCTCTCGGGACGAAGGCAGATCACGGAGTTGGAGGGTAGGCGCTCAGAGGAGAGAGTCATGAGACACGGTGTGGTTCAGGGATCGGTACTGGGCCCATTGTTGTTCCTTATATACATAAAGGACCTTGCAGCTGCCCTGTCCGGATGCCAGGTTATTATCTACGCGGACGATAATGGACTCTCCATAAAAGCCAAAACACTGGACATTGCCAAAATGGAGATGACGAGACATGTCGAAACTGCTGTTGACTGGTTCAACTCCAATATTCTGAATGTCAACCAAAGTAAAACAGAAAACATAATCTTCCCTCTCAAGAAAACTACAATTCAAGACAACCCAGAAAAAATCAAATTTTTAGGAGTTACATTGGATGCGAAGCTGACTTTCGAGCAGCATGTCAACATTATTTCAAAAAAACTTTTCTCCGCAATCTATGTTCTTCGTAATACATCGAAAATTGTAGATAAAGAAACATCAAAAATGGCATATTATGGTCTATTTCATTCAGTGAGCGTCTATGGACTCCTAGTATGGGGACACTCATGTTATACCCCTCGCATCTTTGGTCTGCAGAGAAGAGCAGTTAGAATTGTAGCTGGCATCAAATACCGAGATGATGTCAAACCATCCTTTAGGGACCTAAAAATATTAACTCTTCCAGCACAATATATCCTAGAGTCTCTACTATATTTTCATAGTAACAGATTTTAAACAAATTTTTTATTTTCTACTAGCAGTAGTAAAAAAAATTCTATATATTCCTCGGTAGAGAAAGTAATTATATACCTCAAGCTTTCGGTATATAATGACCAACTCCTCTACCTAGGTATATAATATACTATTATTAATTGTAATTGTAATTGATTGTAACCTAGTTTTAAGATTTTGATAACGCTATGAAACTCTGTTTTAAGTCTGAAATATGTACAACCTATACAACCTATACTACTTTGACATAAGTTACTTTGCCTATAATGGTGATATTTGCTTACAAAAAGATGGGTCAGCTATGAGGAATCCTGCGTCACCAATTTTAGCTAATCTAGTCATGAGACATCTCATCACTAAAGTTTTAAAAAGTCTACAGTTCCATGTCCGATTCATATTTGTCTATGTTGATGATACAGTATTGTCAGCTTCTCAAGACCAACTGAATGTACTACTAGACACCTTCAACAGCTTCCACCAATCACTCCAATTCACGATGGAGATAGAAAATCTGTTTCCTGGATATGGAGATTCATCGCAAGCCTAATGGTACCCTTATCACAAATTGGTATTCAAAACCCACTAGTTCTGGTAGGATTTTAAATTACTTATCAAACCATCCTCTCTCCAACAAAATAGGAATCATAATTGGTCCTGTCCTGTAACCCACGAAAGTAAAACATACATTTTTGGTTAAAAACTAAGTACTTGTACGTTCCTTCGATGAAACTTCTCTTAATTTCAATTCATTAATAAGACTATGACATATCATAGGCTCAATATAACTTCGGCATTCTTATAGAATTGTCGACATCGGTTTCAATTTAAATCAACCTATTATGGTCAGGTGCCCTTGAAAACAAAGAAGAAAAATCCTCACAAAAAATAAAGTTCAACTTAAAAATTAATTTAAAAGGTTCCGACACAATCTATATGCATTCGAGGTAGCCTATCTACTACGCCTTACGTCTTTTAAGAAGATTAGAAGCGGACGTGATCTGTATAATGTGGACCATTAGGACCGTCCTGGATCGGAATTACAACAAAACAAATATGCCCATAGGGTCGATTTTTCTTTCCAGATATATCTGATAAAAATTAAATGTAACTTTTTTTAGTAGGATTTCCCTGGATTTCAGTTTCAAATTAAGCAGATCTAATTTGAAATTTAACAAGGTACATAATCGTTCTACAGCTGAAAATAATACCTACTCGAGTTTAATACAATTTGACGTGAAGTAATGTTGTGCACAAGAAGTAGATGTAAGCGAAAAGGATTGAACCATTTTTATTTTATTCAATTACCCTTGTTTTTTTTACAAGAATCACTATCTATCAAATCAATAAATTGATAATAAGTTTGATTGTTCTGCCTGTTACAGCATCCTCAGCTCTAGGAAACAGAACCAGACATACCTGAGAGTACGTTAATATTGCCGGTTTAAAAAGAGTGTGTTAACAGATTGAAACATGTTTTAAAACGTCAAGCCACGTTGAAAACATTTTCAAAACAAATTGACAATATAAAAACAACCCTCCAAGATAGATTTGTGTTATTTATTGTTGCTATTGATTTTTTAATATTTCTATTCATAAATATTTGTAATGTACTTGTTATATTCGCTGTGACCCGCATTTGGATATTTAAATCTTTTTAATAAGTTACATAATAAAATGCTCCGAGTTCTGAACTTAATCCACTTTCTGTTACTAGCGCAATACTTTCCACAAAATTTCTCTTGGCACCCTATCAAATGCTTTTCTAAATCTATTCCGCATATTTGGTCATCGTTTGAGTTAAGTGAACTGTGCATAGACAAGTCTACTTGTATTTGGGGATTATCATCAACAAAAAAATACTCCATATATTAATTTATAAAACGACGTTATGACTGTGTCTTTATTAAAGTAGAATTTACCAAAATACCAAATTCCAATCAGCTGCAACAAACTGAACAAAAACCAAAGTTACTTGTTGGCAAAAGTTTCAGCACAAAAATCACACTGCACAAAATCGGAGCCAAAACGCAAACTCCCTAAAAAACTTTCTAATTAATTTTCTTTTGTCGGAGACAGAGCTTTGTTTCGTTTCTTATCGTTAACCAGCTGGCGCTGCTGTTGCTGTGCCTTAAGACGGATAGGATTTTGTGTAAAGGTCGTCTGTCGTCTTTATACAAAAACTCTCCCTTTATATTAGATTTTTGTTTATGGCTATATACAATTTTCCCTTAAAACATAATTTTAATATTCTTCGCATAAGTCTTATGAAAACAGACCAAAGTAGGTACTTAAAAATTGAGTCAAGTATTAATTAATTGAGTTTTCTTTTAACGCAAAACTTTATCCTAATCTCCTAACTAATTAAGTCAAGTGCAATTTATCTCGTGCAAGATCCGCACTAGTTCTTTTATCTATTGACTTAACAAAGTTTATTTTAACTACCTCGCGACCAGATGGAGGAGGTGGAAAGCTTTAAATCCGATAAGAATACAACTAGAACCGACTTTTATTTAAGCCTCGAAAGTTTCCGTGTCCAAGAAGGGACCAAACGAGAAGTTATTTTTAAGCTCTAAAAGTTTTCAGCAACTAATTTTTATTTGATACAAGTAACATAATGATAATAAGTAAAGTTTTCTTACCTTTTTTAGATCCTTATTAGGCTCTCCATCGTCAGCTTTCCGTTTTTCAGTCCCCGTCAGCTTACATTTTTCTTTTTCGTTACCGTTTATCTGAAACAAAAGTATTAAGCTATTATGCACTTTCAGTTGATGTAACTGTTTCGGAAAGACAACCATTTCCAACAAAACAATTAGCGACGCCGCTAGAGACGCAGCTCAGCTTTAAATTGCTCGGTGTTATGCAATTTATATAGAGCGAGCGTTTCCTACACATAAATTAGTACTAAAATTTAATCCTGCTTTTCGGTGGTTTGGGAATGTGTTAATAACGTACATACTACGCTATAGTTTGCTGCGTAAATTACCAAAAATAGGGCTATGGTTTGAAAGTTGGAATGAGGACCCTCATGTTCACGCAAATTTGTATATGGTAGGTACAGCCTGAATGTTTCTTGAGCTTTACAGTACTTTTCGAACACCTTTTTACCTATTTTTTTTTTCTGTGTGAAAGAAATCGTTTTAGGGTTTATTGAAACCCCTCAACATAATGTTGATACTACAATATGTTTTTGGAACAAACAGACATAATGTGTTTCTGGCCCATGATATCAGTGACAACAAAAATTTTAGTGACTTTTTTTATAAATTGAAAGTACAGATATCGTACCTATGCTTACTTTTCTGGAAAATGTAAATTTTGAAAAATAATACAATAGAATTTATCCAAAACCTAATTAATATAGAAACAAATAATTAAAAAAATTATTATTTTATTGCACATTTCCAGTTTCTCGCAATAATAATTATGTAGGTAACCTTTTCACGCTAATTAACCTAATGACTAAATTGTATAAAGTTTTCCAGGAATATATTTATTAGCCTGGAGCAAAACGTAGAGCTACGAGAATAAAAGAAAAATAAATTTATATAACTACGCCGTAAAATTGTTTCGAAGCGACAATTCGTTAAAATACTTTTCATAACGATGGTGCGCCGAGAGCATTTATCTCGGAAGCATGTTCTGGTCGTGGTCCATTTTCAAAAGCAAGCGAATCGCTATCTGGACATTTAACTTTCGACACGTCCATATACGAATGTACGGTTTTATAGTGCTTTTTTTTTCATTATTGAAGGGAATCGTTCGACTTATCGTGTGGCCATTTGTATTGAATTCGGATGAAATATTGTTTTGAAATGTAAAAAAGAAACAATGAAGCTGAGAAAGTGAGAAACAGCGCAGATTATATTTGAAATTCAATAGGGACATTTTAAGCTAGCAAAAATAATTTTTGATGAAGATAACCACGGCATTCTGACTACTTTATCAATGTTTTCAAATTGTCTTGGTTCACTGAGAAATGAATTATCGTGTAAACATGTTGCGTAAAAATTAACCCTTAAACTGTTTGAATACTAAATTTAAATTAATAAACCATAATAGGCCTAGGTGCAGTAAGACACCCTTTTAAGGAATGCGGCCAGCGCAACAAAGTGCTCGCGGTTACTCAGTGGTGTAGGAGTAGGTTCAATATTTAAAGCTAGCTTAATAGGGCGCCACTGGTTTACAAAATACAATCCGCAGACTGCAGACTTAAACCAGAAAGTCCCTGATCTCCAAAATTCCTATAAAAAAAATGGACCTACCCGATGTACCTATCCTTTAAAATAACTTTACCTTCGTTTTGTTGAGGTCAGTAAGGGTAAAATAAGAGTCGAATCTAAAAACAATGATTATAAATTTATTTAGTAAAATGGGGGGGGGGGGGGGGGGGGTATGTTTAGAATTGCAAAGGCCAATATGTAAAATACCACCGTATATATTATTATAAAAAGTAAATGTCAGAATTACCAAAATGTAGTAAGGACCAATGTGGCCTCAAATAAGACACTGCAATAAATTTAAGCTTTACCAATAAAATGTTTGACCACCTTACTCCAATGAGAGTGCAAGAGAACAATTAAGGGATAAAAAGATTAATCAAGATGTTAATAATATTAATTAAAACTTGTGCACGCTTATACCATGGTATACCAGGGCGGGTTTGTACAAAATGTCACCTCAAATATAGTACATTAAAAATCATTGGTACTGTACACCCATTGTAATAATTAAGGCAGTAAAACAACCTTGGAAATATACCAAGTAAAATATAAGGAATACTATTAATAATAATTGAGAAAATAATTCAAGAAACTTTAATAATGAGTTAACGGTTACATCACCCCCTTGTGGTCATCTCTGCAGTTTAAACACCCATTTACATAACTGCCTCCTGACAGCCTCTCAGCCCTGATAACAGACCCATCAACTTCTATTGACTCCCTTCTTAAAAATGTGAATTTCAGTTTCAATCCAGAGTTGTGAGTAATCTTGACACCTCAACTTCGAGATTAGTAAACCGTCAAAGAGGAAAAACCCAATGGTATAGGGTTATTGGTTATAAATGTCACCCCCCTCTATCTTTTTTATTTGACATTTTAGAAAAGTGTCCCAAATAAAAGTTTTATGGTTGAAATCAAATTTTTAGAAAAACTCACTTTCGCATATACAAAGTGTTTCAGAAAAGCTAATCGTACTCCAACTTTCTTATTTTAAATAGAATACCCTGTATATTATTGAATATTCGAATTCTTCATAGAATTCTGAACAGATTTTATTTGATATACCCTAAACCTAAGTTCAACTGTTTTGGAAATATTGACAGTTGAAAATTGACTTTTTTGCAAACTTGACAGGCTGAAAAACCTGAACGGTTAACGTTTGAGCAAAGCCGATCTTACATTTTTTTCTTAGATTTTCATAAGCTATTATTTGACACCAATATTGAATTTAATCGGAACCTAAAAACCCTGAAAGAGCACAAATTCTTAGAACTCCTTCATACTTATAAAATGAGAAATCCCAATCCCAAATGGTACATAAATTATTGAAATTAAAATAGCAAAATCCCCTGAAACCTGTAGAGTATCTTAAACAAAAACCCCTTAATTAATAAGGTCCCTTTTGCAAACGATTAATGAGTTTTTTTTTTTACTGACAAATGGCCTCGTGGAGGTCAAATTCCCTTTTTTATTGAATACCAAATATTTACAAAAATACAGATAAGCTAATCTAAATATTGATAACGAAAAGGTAAATTTCAGATAGACAAAAACGTTTAAATTTACCTGGTTACAGTTTGGGTTAGTTAAACAAAACGTGCTCGATCCTCACACGAAAAACCAACAAAATGGCGTAGACTTCGTTTCCAGAAAATTCTGTGTGGTTGGCTTACAAACACGGGGACTTACGACCAAATTCAAAGCTTTCACCCACAAACCAATTAAGCCAGTAATCACTTGAAATCTCAGCGCCTTCAAAATCCCACCAAAAGGTGGATGTTTCAAGGAACGTAGCTAAGAGGACCGCTGGTAAAATCTGCCAAAGAAACTTGTTGCTTGCTTAACGTGCGAATTTAAAAGAGAACGATTCCTTTTCAGCGATTGATTAGGTGAGCTTCAATATGAAAAATTTTCTAGAATACCAGTTTTTTTTTAAGATGTCCTCTGGTGCCAGATTTCCGGTCTTGACCAGGAAAACGGAACAAACAGCTTGAAACGGAACAACCCAAATCACATTGATGACCAACAAAACTCAAAATTGTTATCAAATTTTTTCCCTCAATACCAATTAACACTAATTAATTACTTATAGAAATTATTAATCAACATCTACCCAGTCTTCAGTCTAAAAACTATCAAAATGACCACTGACTCTTTAGGGATCACAACTACAGTCACTCTATTAATTACAGTGGTCAAGGAATCTCGACAACAACGCTGCCTGAAACGAAACAACAAATGTCACTTAACCACACTTATTCTGTGGCAAATAAACATTTGAAAAATGTGAAAAATAGAGGAAATAGGGCAAGTACACGATCTGACAGTTTGACACTATTGACAGTCGCCTTGAGGTAAAACAAAGATATATTTACAGTGGTTTTTTAGGTTTTTAGTTAGATTTATTTAATTAAATACCTTTTGTGTGGTCTAGAAGTTTCTTGGACATGCCTAGAATTTGTTTAGTTGTTAATTCTGGCAGTATAGCGCAAGGGATACAATATCCTTCCATAGGTTTTCATCAATTTCAAATAACAATGGGAGGTTTGATTTGTTAGCTCAAGAAAAAAGAGAAAAATTGAATAATGTTGTTGAAAGAAAAGATCTGACAGAAAAATTAATTGAATTATAGAGTAACTATACTTATATATTTGTTCTTTTGGCACTTGGTTTTGATATTTGTTGGAAAACCCCTGAATTTAATCTATTCTAGAAAAACCTAGCAAACTTCTGGATAAAAGACCACATAGACTTGAACATAAACACTTTACTTTTAACTTTTTTAGAACAAAATAACACAAAAACTTACAAAAAAGCTGTGAAAACCGCATAAAACATAACTGGCCTAATCTACACCAATGTAAATAAATGATTTGTTTTACCTCAGGGCGATTGTCAAACTCATTTGTGACGTCACATGAACATGCCCTATAGGGGTAGATAAGCGATTTAAAGTGTGCTAAAGTGATTTGTGTTGTTGCAGAATTTTTAATAATGGAAATTACGTGACTCGTAAATGTTGACAATTGATATTTATTTGAAAGTAAACAAACCTTTTCATCGACATTTAGGACCTTTTGGAAGACTTTCGAAAGCTAAATAAAGTGGATTCCTATCCTAACAGTAGGGCTTTATTATCCTAAAACTACCCTGTCATCTGAATACAAAGAATTTACTCATTATTACCTAGAAAAGAATACCTTTATTACAACAACTAGATATTGATTCGCATCCAAATAAAAAGGTAGAAATCTAGTAAAATTCCATGAGCAACCTATCAATTACTGAAAAATATTAATCCTCAGGTATACATATAGCTTTATGAATACCCTGACAAATACCTGAATTAATTACCGAATTCATTCGAAATCTCAGTTACCTACGTATTATAAGGCAAAATTTGAACGTAACAAACAATCGTTAGGAATGCGTCACACAATAAGGCCAATTTTCATAATAATTATAGATTTTCCGCAAGTGCGAGTTTCAGGTGTCAGTTGGTTGCGATAGGCCAATGGTCTGAATATTTTGTTGATTTGTTTCGAAATCTTCTCAAATCATTTTTCAGTTCAGCCATATCTGATAGTTCAGTTCAAATTGTCAGCAACAAAGTGATCATTAGGGAACTTCTTTTTGTTGATTAAATTTTCTTCGTGAAACTTTTGAATTCAATTCCACCGTCTCTCACAAGTAGAGTAGTGGCAGTGATCGATAAAATCCTTAAGTAGTGCCTTTTCATTGGTACCACCTTGGTGTTTCTTATTCATTATTTTCATTCTATTCTTTATTACATTTTGAATATTCATCCAATTTTCACTCATATACCTACCTACTTTACGGCTGGATTTATGCAAATATCGATATTCGCATCACCAATCTGAACCGTAACCATTTTTAATAGTTACTTTGTTATCCTTGCTAGGAATTTAGATATTCTCATATTTATTTCACAATTCTTGATGATATGACAAACTTAATTTAAAAGATACTATCGCATCTATGAATCGTCGTACACACTCTTCTTATGGTACAGGATCAGAGATTTTTGAAAGCCCTCGGGTGCAGGCGCCGCTGGAAGCGAAAAATTTTCTTTATGAGCGTGCGAAAGGTGCTTTTTTCTGCACGCATTTTACCATGGAAATATCATTTTTCCGCACTAGTGTGGAAAAGTATAATGATTATGCGATGTTAAGTAACTTTGGTACTTTCATGTTCTAAAATGCGTGCGGAAAAGTACTTTTTCGCACAATCGTAAAAAAACCTCATTTAATTGCTATGCACACGCCTTAACTGACGTTTTGTTCTATTTTAGCCGCCTCTGTCAATTGTCAAACTGTCACTGTCAACCAATGAACTATGCGCACGAGCGAACGCAAAATGGCTTCGTTCACCAGCACTCAACTGTTGCCAACAGTTGAGTAGTTGGGAAAACAATCGCATTCAGCGGTACCCAGCAAAAGCCGCTTTTTGTCAGCTGCTGCCGATTTCTCTAAGCGGTAAAAATATGCGCTAACTCAACTTATGCTTTAGACATGCGCAGAAGTGTCAGGCGTTCAGGAAATTTACATCCGCTGTATTTCAACTGTCCTCAACTGCCCTCAACTGCTTTTCGCTGCATGTTAGCAGTTTAGTACTGGTGAACGTACCCAATCTATATATATAAAACACAGTTGTGTTGGTGTGTGAGCACTTATAACTCGAGAACGGCTGGACTGATTTTTATGATTTTTGCCTTATTGGATTTGTCTTTGTTACTAAGCCCGCATACGGCGCTATCTCTTATAACCGATACCAAGTTTACCGTCACATTTTAATTACAAACCATGTGGATTTTATTGTCACACACTTTGCACAAAAACAATTTGAGGAAAGCACTTTATTTTCAATTGTTCTTCACAGTAAAAATGTCCAAAAATAAATAGAATGACAATGTTTTAATTGTGTATTTTATTTTGTTGTTGGTTCGTTCATTCCGAAAGAGCGCGAACTGGTCTCCCTGTCATTTCTTGACGCTTGACCATTGACGTTCTGTGGCTAAGTTCCGTTTCCCCTCTTAGGCATCCCTTGACAGCCGTGTTCCGTGGCGACTGTTCGGAGTGCTTCGTCCGGTTGATGTCGAGTGGCAGAGAGCCAGGTTATGAGTCCGCCACAACCATTTTGTATACGGCGCCATATATGATAGGTACCTAGAACGAAGCTCGCCGTTGCGCGGTAATTTTATTGCAGATACAGTAGAACAGAATACTGCTAAGGAACTGGAGCTATTCCGAACAGAACTATCCCACTATTCCGATCAGATAAAGTGGTGCAGAAAGAGTAGATCATATAAAATAGTGCAGATACAGTAGAACTGATGGAGTATTGCAGTGCATGCAGTGCAGATAAAATAAAACAGGGCTGCGCTGGAGATTTTTTTTTGTTTTCTTTACATTTTTTGAACATTCCTGTGCCTGAGTTTATTTATTTGGTGGTACACTTTATAAGAATAATGCCCACAAGATGCCTCAAAAGGGATGATGTAAAATTTTAATTTTAGGTGACTTCTGATCCAGAGAGTAAAAATTAATTTTCTTCAACCAAAGCCAAATTCACCATCGAAAAAAACTGAATTTAATTCAGTTAATAGATGCGTTAACACAACATTTAATAGGTATTTAATAATTCAGAGGAGGTACGAAGTTCGCCGGGTCAGCTAGTATTCAATATAATAGAAGTTCCGACATATAGAAAAGATTATATCGATATTTTTTTGATATATCGAATGTAAAATTTCGATTAAAGTATATCGATATATTTGAGTAATAGGCAAATTTTCTCGTGGATAACCAAGCATATTCGATTATACTCAGATGTTGTATCAATTGTGCCATACTCCCCTAACTCCGCCACCATCAAATTCTGGGATACTCGAGGATCAAGAACACTTAACTTCTTCTGTGAGAACAGACTGAAAATCACCTTTTCTACATTCAAAATCAACTCACTAACACAACCTGAATCGCAAGCATTACATTGAGGTCTGCGGGTGATGTCATCACTATAAGCTGCTGGTAGTGACGTCACTCGCAGGCCCAGAATTGAATGGAAACTGAAGCCGCTTTCCAGCTGACCATTTTGAGCACGCAATCGAGCTTTTGCGCGCGCAAATGTTTCAAGCGCGTGTTCGTGTTCCAGCCATACTGCGCTTCCAGAAATGCTAACTTTTGCGTTTCAAACTCATTGGGTACATTCAGGCGATCCCAGCGGCTAAGCTCAGCCACTCAGCAGGAACTTTATTCTCGAAACCGAAGAACAGCTTGCTCTGTCATTGTCAGTGTTATGGAAATATGAATACAGACGACGAAGACAGAACCTTCGTTCCAATGAGAACGCTGCTTCCCTGTTTCGAGAATAAAGTTCCTGCTGAGTGGCTGAACTAAGCCGCTGGCACCGCCTGAATGCACTCATTGCATTGGGAGCATCATGCTTGAAGCCCACAGCTGGAAAGCGGCTTGGAGAGGGAGTTGGGGGAGTATGACACAATTGTCACATAACATCTGTGCATAATCAGATTATGTTTGATTATTCTCGCGAAAAATTGCCTAATATTTTGATATTTACAAAACATTGATATAATTGCCATCCCCACCCACGCGCAAAACTAAATTATATGGTATATGGCGCAAGCGCCAGACTTCTCGTTGTGGGCCAGACTGTCCCAATTATTTATTATCAAAGATTAGATATAGAGAATAGCAACATATTATTGTAATATAGAATGGACTACAAATAACGAAAGGACAGAATACTAATACCACTTGTATAATTCTTATACAAAGTTGTGTAAATTTAGATTACAAGATACTGTTGCTGCCACATGGAACGGAATGACCATTAAACATGTTTGTTCTTCCGCATTCCCTATGAGAGGTTGTTCATGGGTGCACCTGCCCCGATGCCCCCATGTAGTCGACGCCAGTGTACAGGATTCCTTAATTATCTGTAATATTATATTCCTCTTAGCCCTCTAGGTCCTATAATGACAGAATTCTATTTCGTGACTTAAATTGGAGAAATGTCCCTACTTTTAACATACCTATAAGGAGTAATGTGATTGGACCCGGGATTTGATTTTTCTATAATAAACTAAAACATGGAAATTCCATAAAGCAATTGATACTTTCATATCTTCAACGCATTGGCCATATGTCTACAGATTTTAGAATGTCGCGGCAGCTGCAGACATCAAGTTTTTGTTCGGTAAATCAAAATAAATCGCCTTTAAATAATTTCTTTTAGGAAAAATAATATTCTTCAAGTAACATGGCAAATCACGTTGAAAAAGTCTTCGTATGAACAAGCGAAAACTCTAAACATAAGTCAACATTATTATTTTTCAAAAAGCCACAATATGTGCTGCCACAGACCTTGCAATAATATTAGATTAAATTTATTTTATATACAAACGAAGTTTTGTAGTACATTTTACCACAATATACAATATGTTTGTAGTGTTACTTACCTATCGCACCCTAGAGTGATTGTGCCAATCCGTATTTGCAAAACAACAAATACCTGCCGTGCACAATCGCGAATATGCGACAATGAAGCTGCATTCATACATTCGTGTCAAATAGCTGAAATGGGTAAGCTTTTTATTGGCAAGAAGGAAATATTTTTTATACCTAATATAAAATCATATTGTAGTTCCGTTTTTGTTTTGCCAGATATTGCCAATATAAAAAATTCCAATCACATTGTTCTCGGCTTTATCTCTCTACGATTACCCAACTAAACACAAAAATTTATCCCCAGCAGTCAGACCAGGCACTTCATCTGATTTCCCAAGCCTCATTGCATTATTTTCTCATTTTCTCATTGTCATATTATGCTACTACGCACTCATATATATGTATATATAGAGATTTACAAAAGTAGGCAGCCATCCATTATGTTTGTGACTATTCTATAGTCGGGACGACTGAGAGCGTGATTTATGATTCCGGAGATTACGCCTATCAGTAGGTTTAATGTTTCGTTAAATTGCGAAGGGAAGACTTTGTGTTAGTGTGGGTTGTTTTTTTTTGGAGTTACTTTGTCTGGAGTAAGAGCCAGACGATTTTTTAAGTAGAGGAAAGCAATGGTTAAGAAGGGCTGGAAAAAGTTCGAAAATATGTTGGAACTCAATTAATAAAACGAATCAGTTCATTCATCCGCTCGTGTAGTAGTCACTTTGTCTCTTTTTTTTTTTTGTTTCTAGTTATTATTTTCCTTTCTTTTCGAGGGAAAGGTGTTCCCACTTCTCTTGTATTTTTGAATTATCTATCTTGTTACTTTATTATTCTTGCTATTCTCATTATTCTGTGCCTATTTTCCCTTTGTTAGCCAGTTTCTCATTAATTTAATTTGTGTGATTTTTGCAATATTATATCCAGAATTTCTTTTTTCAATTTCCTTAGTTATTTTAATTTTTTAATTTTCTCCATTTTTTTTTTTTTAATATTCTTTTACCTTGCATGTTTATAAATGCAATGTGTGTCATATCCCATAAATGAGTTACACATACGCATAATTTACGTGAATCTGATGCACAATTGCCAAAAAAAAAATCAGCCAAATTTTAATTTGAAAAACTCTTTACGTAAAATTCGTATTTCTCCACCGTTTTAAGATAAGGCAACAAAAATTCAAATTCCTCGGCCTCAAAATTAGTTCCAATTTGGCAAGAGAAAAGAGAATTAAATCTTCGACAAATTGGCGCCCATAAGATTGCCCCTTCTTTGATTTTAATTATTCGCAATGAGGAAATGGGAAAAATTCCAATTTCTGAAAGACCAAAATGGCCCTTTTGGGGTGAAGAAAGGGATATTAAAATGACAGTGAAAAATCATGGATATTTCCTGTTTTAAATGTGGCTTTTTGATGCTTTTACGTATAAAAACAAATGGAAGTTGAAATGAGTTTCGGAAAGTCCTAAGGTTATTGACTGATGGCCGCATGCCATATTATTCTATATAACATACGCGAGGCAACGGCTCTTCTCGAGTTTTAAATACATATTGAAAAAGTTTTCGTTATTGCCAAAGTTTGAGTAATAAATGCTCTTGGCGCGACCATTCCGTAGAACGCAAATAGTGGCATAGTAGACAACAACACAAAATAAAAAGCTGCTTGAATTTTATTTTCAAATTAGATAGATATTTAGGACTTAGGGTAAAAAATTCAAGTTAAAACAACAAAATACGTCAGAAAAAATAAAAAAGGCAACAGCTTGTATTTCCTAATAAAAATCTTTACTGGATTTCGGCGTGAAAATACAAAGAAACGACAGTATTTCCATAGCTCGGCAAAGAAAATGACGAATTCTCTGTGTGCAAGAAGTTGAAATAAAAATTCTCGCGGCATAAAACAAGCCTATAAAACTCGAATATCTATACACTGTAAACTTGAGATTTTTCTTTTGGGACAATTGTCTGGAGGCGAATTCTGTCGAGGAGAAAAGGTGCGTTCGGTTTAATGGCAAATTTGCAAGTCAACTACTTCCGAGGGACAAAAAAGAAACAAATATATTTTTCTATTTGGTTTTATTTTTTCAAATATTCTACTTCTCAACAAGAATTCTATTTTTTTTTTAAGATATTACCAATGACGAATGTAGAAAACTCAAATTTGAGCTCCACAAAATATCAACGATTCTGTTTTTAGTCTGCGAGCTCGTACGATAACTTCTGTAGCTCTCGTTTCTGAATCCTGAATAATACTTAGATAATGCTATCGGTCCGTCCTCAAAGGCATGGGAATGGAAGATTGAGCAAAATATCAATGGAAATCCCAC
This sequence comes from Ceutorhynchus assimilis, assembly GCA_917834065.1. Classification (NCBI taxonomy): domain Eukaryota; kingdom Metazoa; phylum Arthropoda; class Insecta; order Coleoptera; family Curculionidae; genus Ceutorhynchus; species Ceutorhynchus assimilis. The sequence continues at coordinate 675,052 of OU892281.1, forward strand.
ACAGGACATTAATTAGGAAGCATCATCAATATTAAGAAAAATCCCAATGGTAAATCTCTACAACTGACGATGGTGTGCCAATGATTGGCCAATATGTCATAAATATACAGAGAAAATTTGCGATCAGGAAGAAAAGATTTTTCATTTTATCGCATTATATACAGGGTGTTCTATTAAAAAAAGTTGAAGTTTGTAACGTTTAAAGTTACTTGTTTTTTTTTTCTTTCAAATTTAACTTAATATAATCCTTTTAAATGTTGACTAACATTTGATATTACAGGGTTCCCGCTATTTATTATATAGCAAATATTAAATTATTACACTAGAGGGCACAAGTCTCTTTTAAATTTGACATCCGGCTAGTACCAACAATTTCCGATGGCTATCTCGAGAGGAAGTGCTGTATTTGTGCTTACCTGGTCCGTGGGAAATTGATTCTCGCCCCTTTGAATTTGTCTCGTTGAACAGTACGGTTGACTGAAAGTGCTGATCAAATAAAATATCTTACCGGCCTTTGGGCGTTGCCCTGTTTAACGAATTAAAGTTGCGTGTGGCAATAATCTGTCGATTTAAGAAAAATTCGAATCAAAAAGTCTCGTCGATTACGATTTAATTCAAGTTTCAATTCCCACTCAAAAACGTGGTAAGTTCTTGCAAATGTTATAAGTAATGGCTTTTTAAGAAATGCAATATTACTTAGGGTCTCTCAAACGGCTGACTTTATCCAACAAGTCCATTCCAAGAAAGGCCCCATTTTCGAATCAACACCATTTCCGTGGAGCTTGATATTGAGCCTTTGAAGGGCTTTCTACCCTACTAGAATCAAGACCCCACAGGTCAATAATACGTGTGCTGCATCTTTGACGACGATTATATTCCCTTTTCTGCCCGAATTCTGGGCTGGAATCCACTAGTTCCATGTGTGGCCCCTTTCGTCCAGATATCGAGAGACGAGAATGGATGATTTCCGGATAGGCCTTATATTGGGATGGAGGCTTGTATAAGTTTCAATAATCACTCTTAACTTTCCATTTTTTATTCCATAAAATCATTTTTACTATTTTTACAGTCTATTTACGAAGCTATTTTATAAATGTACAAATGTATCCTCGACACTATGGCGGAGGAAAAAAAAAATTAGTTCTTTCCTGTTAATTTTATTATGTTGGCATAACTTTTAATCTTGCCTTAAATTTCATTAATTTTATAAATAAGTAATCTGAATAAGGGTCGAGGTTGGACAATAATATGTTCTGAATTTGAATTCTTAGATAATAGCTTGTTGTCGAAAATTGATCAATTTTTAACCAGGGCTCTTATAATCTATATAGCGGAGGATTTCCTTCAAGTCGACCATTTGGCTTATAATCCAACCTTTGATTTTTTCACAGGTACAGCTTGTTTTGTTTCAAATCTATTTTTTGCAGAGATTCACCATATTCGTTGATCGAATTTTTTTTAATCATTCAATTTTTGTAATTAGCTTTCCGGAAACGTAAATCTTTATATTTTCCGTTCAAATTGATGATAGTGGTAACTAATGTTAATGAATTTATGAGGCAAGTATATTGAGGTACAATTTGCTGTTATGCTATTTTTATCATTATTATTATTTTTATTTCTTCTTTGAGCTTAAATAATTTGATTAAAGGTCAACTTCTTTATTTTGCTTAAGTGAACGGTGCCTTACCAACAATAGTTGTTCATACATTTTGGAATAGACCAATACTGAATTGTTTACCGACTGTGAAATATAAACTATTTTAATTTGAAATTTTACTTAATTGTTTTATTGGTTTACCCATAGGTCAAGAGTTGAGTTGTGTGCATTATTATTATTTTTTTTTTCAAGATTACTAATTATCGTGTTTCGGTTTGGTAGAGTTAATGATATTCATTGTAATTATACTAATTATTGACATTGTGCGTTTTGATATTTGAATTACGCGCGATCTAACGTTCATTATCCGCGTTCTGACAGCCAGCTGTGCGCGTTTGAACTTCCTGCCGCGCGCGCACAACCTCCCGAAGTTCAATCCTACACAACGACAACGAGGAACGAGTCGATTCGCCGCCATCATAGAATAAGCAATGCCGACCATGCCGTGCCGAATTCTATGAACACTCTATGGTTCAAGTAAGTTCGGTTACGTTAAGATTCACATTCACAATTTTATTGCGCATTCAGTTGACCAGCTCAGAGGTCATTTTACTAGTATACAGTCCGTAGTGTTCATTTTATTTTCGAAAGTACTATTTTGAACCAGCAAATACAACTAGGTGTGTTTCTGAATTTTCATACTTCCATATTTTGTGCAATTTTATAAATTTTTTTTTAAATTCAGTGGCGCCCTCGCCATTCTGTACTGAATAAACTATCAACCCACACCTAATATTTTTTTTTTCACTGAGCTAACTGAGCATATTATGGACCCCTAATTAGTTCATAACAAAAGGGGTTACAAGTTGCCTACGTTTTTCCATTTTCCGATGCAATTTTGTTTTTTCTGATACCGTTAAAAGAAAATACATATAGGAAAAAACTGTCAAGTTTTGTATTTAAATTTTTTTTCTATCTCAAATAGTAAAGGCTGTAGATATGGGTCCAAATATAATCAAATACCCTGTACAGTTTTTGAATAATCATACAGTATCGTATATTTTCGTATGGTTCTCCATTCGTAGGTCAATCGCGTGTACGCCACTGGTATTTTCCTGTTTCTGAGTATCCCCTCAATCTTTCTATGCTCGTATGAATTCAATCCTATGTACAGTTTTTTTTTTATTGACTGTAATTGGTAGGACCAGATTATTGATTCAATTCCAATTCCCACTTGAGTTTCAATGGGCTAGCGAACAGTTGTTTTCGCGATAAATATTTATTTTTTAACTCAACTTAAAATATGAATATTTTTCGAATTGCTCAGTGACAAACTAAAATTCTGATACACAAAGTTAAATTTGAACTTCCACTCTTGATAAGTATAAATTTATTATTCTATTGATTTTGATATCCACTTGGTGAAAACTAGATTATTAATATATATTCATATACAATGACATGTAATTTATTGTGCAACAAAAATGTATAATCTATTATAAACCACATATTTATGTGTCTGTGATGTAAACGAGCTCGTCAGCTGCAGTTGACAGCAATTTATAACCGATCGCTGTATCGTCTGACAATTTTTGGAAAACCGTTTGCAACTGATGATTAAATATCAAAACGCATACTAATATTATTTTTGCATAGTAATTTTAATCTCATTTTGAAATTTCAAATCCAATTTCCTAAAGCCAAAGGCTCCTGTTCACGATGTCGCCGGTAATGTGATAAAGAAATGAGCGTTCCTCGAACTGAGATAAAAGCAATCCAGTGGTGGTAATCGAAAGAAAATCTCGGTAATCCCGTGGTCTTTAGTTGCACTTTAATGACGTTGGAAAGTCTAGTTAGTTTGCAATTAGTCGCTATGGCGTTGCTTTTATTTTAATTTGATTGCGTTAGGAAACGGCCATTCTTGGAGCAAATTGTACGAACCAAACATGGAAAACTACCACCATTTATTATACAGGGTGGCCCATCGAAAACAGTCCAGCAAGATTTTGGGCTTTGTATGTGAAACTTTAAAAAAATCCTCGGACCCGTATAATTTTCTTTTCAGGGGGACATATTTACACATTGATTACATCACAGTAACTTCAACCCCTTAGCGGGGGTGGCATTCACCCTTATTTTTTCAAATGGGAAGGGGTATGTTGAGATACATCTTTTGAGAGGGCATTAAATTTTCTTTAAAATGGCGCTTCGTTTTTGAAATTTGTAATATGGGTTGCCGAGAAATTTAATCAAATTAATAATTGATTACTACTTACGTGTTATCTTATTAACTGTTCAAAATGTCCGCCGTTCACCTCGATACAATAGTACAGCAACTGTTCAAAGTGTGCTCGGACATTGTGAAGAATATCAGGTGTAATTAGTCGACATTCATTGGTAATGTGGTTCCGTAAATCTTCTAAGGATTCAGGCTGGGTGGCGTAAATTTTCGATTTCAGATGTCAAGGGGAGATAAATCGGGTGATCGCGCGGGCCATTCGCTAGCACCCCTCCTTCCAATCTATCCAGGAAAGTTTTCGTTCAAAAACTCCCGTAGGTACAGCTAATGCATAATGGGAAGGAGCCCCATCTTGCTGAAATATGGGATTTACTTCATGATAACGTTGGTCGTTTTCCATAATTTCGATCAGTGCTGGGTTGACGGCATGCTCCAGCAAGTCTAAGTAAGTATCTCCATCCAAATTTCCCTGTATGAAATATGGCCCAATAATGTGATCACCAAAAATACCAGCCCAAACGTTTAATTTTTGAGGATGTTGAGTATGAGCCTCATGGTAAAGCCTTGGATCCGTGTTGGACCAATAACGACAGTTATGTCGATTAACAGTGCCATTGAGAAAAAATGAACATTTTTCTGAGAAGCAAACATTAAAAAGGTAGTTGGGAGTATGTGTAATTATTTCGGACATTATTTCACAAAATTGTAAACGGCGGTCATTATCATCTTCATTCAATTCGTGAAGAAGTTGAATTTTATATGGGTACCATTTATTATGTTTCAGAATTCTCTGTACAGTGGTCCGAGAAACACCTGTTACATCAGAAAATTTTCTGGTACTTAATCTAGGGTCCATAGTAACTTGACCCAGAACAGCTACTTCTACTGCCTCATTTCATTTCTCACCGGATTTTCAATATTCCGTTTTCTGTTTGTCACTGAACCAGTTTGCCGGAATTTTGCTACTAGTTCTAGGACGTAACCATGATGCACGTTTCTTTCTGCATGCCTCTCATTGAACAAAGTTACCGTTACTCTTGCACATTGATTGTTAATAAAATACAATTCAATAATTTCCACTCTCTCCGCAATAGAATAAACCATTTTTTATCGAATGTACACCAAAGAAAATCACAGAAATATTGAACTATCCACATCAACTACTTCACCGAAGATAAAGTTGAATTGTCGACTGATATTTATTAGTTTAAAAACGATTTTTTGTTCACGAACCTATTTGTAAATAAGAGATGCAGTAAAATGTTTGAAATTCCATTGCTCGGCGACGCGTAGCTCAAATTCAAATAACGAAGCGCCATTTTAAAGAAAATTTGATACCCTCTCAAAAGATGTATCACAACATTTGAAAAAATAAGGGTGAATGCCACCCTCGCTAAGGGGTTGAAGTTACTGTGATGTAATCAATGTGTAAATATGTCCCCCTGAAAAGAATTTTTTTTTTAAATTTTCACATACAAAGCCCAAAACCTTGCTGGACTGTTTTCGATGGGCCACCCTGTATGTTGATTATTGCCAGATCTAATCTTTAGAATAATTATCAGCAACTTATCAAAAAATATTCTGCGATATAGAAAGTTCCGGTCTTAGAAAATTGAAAATTCCATTAAACAAAATGAGCTTTTCCCAGGTTAAATTTAGTCTTTAAAGTGGATTATTATCCTGGTACAAAAGACTAGAGCTAACCCCGGTAACCAATTAGCTAGATAAAAAAGCCTGGTAGAATCTCGAATGAAAACGTAGCATAACCGCAAATAAATTTGAATTAATCTGAAACAATTAGTAGCGCAAAACGAGATGCATCTCTCCCAAAAGGGTTTTAATTGCTCTTTAGCGTTTCTCCTAAAGTTAAATTATCGCATTTACATTTACGGCGAATACGTTACACGGAAATTTTATTTTCGCGGTAAGTGCCTACTTTAGAAAATAAATAATGGTAGAATTCACTTTGTAGATATTATGTAGAAAAAGAGGTTCTCTACCCTATTTCAAACAGTAGTTATTTGGCAATCTTGACATTTTGTGTTTATTTTAATTAGCCATTTATGCGTCTAGGTCGTAAAGTGAGCATTTAATGTCCCCTAACCCAAACTTTCATACATCTGGGACAATAAACAATGTTTATGCTTGCGGAGCATGGAAAACTTTGTAGTTGAAATGCCATTTGTGATTTTCAAATAAAACAACTTATTTTATTGTATTCGATCATAGAAAATTTCAAACTCATTGCCTTTTATTGAAGAAAGTGTATGTGAGCAAATATTAGTTATTGCCAACATACACCAGGCAAATTTCAATTTTTGAGTGAAGTGTTTCCGAACAATTATTTTAAAACGGTAATCGATATATCTTTTAGTGTAGAATGAAAATCCAAAAGTCCCAAAAAATCGCATGTGAGCTAAAATCGCCATTTTGAAAAGCATGGTCGCCAGCGCGTTTTCTCTTTGAACGGTGATATTTCACTTATCGTTGGTCTGATTTTCAGTATCTTTTTTTTTTAGTGAATTCGTCATAGCGAGTAAAATTTAAAAAAAAAAAAATTTATGACGAAAAAATAACAAATTACAAACGGAAAAGAAATAAAAACTAATTTCTAGGTTTTTTTATATGAAAAAGCTAAATAAAAAATGTATTACTGAAACTATTGTAATTGTAGAATTATATAAAGACATTCAGACTTCAAAATTGTCTTCTTCAATAACGCACGCATATTTACAGTCAATCCCATGACAGTTTTGACACATGGCACTGCAGCATCCGACTTCCGAGCACACACATTTTTTCTGGCAACCATTTCTACATCTATAATATTGTCAACTAGCTGCTTAGGAAAGGAGGACCCGGTATTCAATCTTATTAATTTAATTGCCGATTCGGTCGGATGTTTATTGCAATTCAGCAATAAATTGATATAAATTGCACTGCAAACCGTAGCAAAGGCAGACTTAAACCAGTGCAAGTACCTCTCGTTGGAAAAGCCCCTCTGGAATTAAGTCTCCCCAGTGCAAGTACCTCTCGTTGGGAACGCCCCTCTGGGTATCTTCAGCCTTATCGTTGTCCAATGCAATTACCTCTCGTTGGGAACGCCCCTCTGGACAAGGCATAAGGGTGACGATAAACTTATCTACAGTCCCCCAAGCAGCATTGACGTGTGGCCCCCTAGAAGGATCCCAGTGTACGAAGGGTCATGTATCTTATAGGATTAGCATACACGTAAGGTTATATTTGGGAAAATATATAGCGTATATTTTTATATAACCTGAGCGAGTTTCTCTCCATCAACCCCCAAAGCTACAAACCCCCCATGTCACCCCCGTAAAGCGGGTAGTTGTGACAATACATAAAACACAGTTGTGTTGGGGTGGAAGCGCTTATAACTCGAGAACGGCTGGACTGATTTTTATGATTTTTGCTTTATTCGATTTGTCTTTGTCCATCCTAACATAATAAATCGAAAAAATCCAAAAACAAAACAAAAAAAAAAAATCTATTTCACTTATTTATGAAAAAAACTCACTAAGCCCGCATACGGCGCCATCTCTTATAACCGATACCAAGTTTACCGTCACATTTTCATTGCAAACCATGTGGATTTTATTGTCACACACTTTGCACAAAAACAATTTGAGGAAAGCACTTTATTTTTAATTGTTCTTCACAGTAAAAATGTCCAAAAATAAATAGAATGACAATGTTTTAATTGTGTATTTTATTTTGTTGTTGGTTCGTTCGTTCCGAAAGAGCGCGAACTGGTCTCCCTGTCATTTCTTGACGCTTGACCATTGACGTTCTGTAGGTATCCCTTGACAGCCGTGTTTCGTGCCGACTGTTCGGAGTGATCCGTCCGGCTGGTGTCGAGTGGCAGAGAGCCAGGCTATGAGTTCGCCACAACCATTTTGTATACGGCGCCATATATGATACTTAGAACGAAGCTCGCCGTTGCGCGGTAATTTCATTGCCGATACAATAGAACAGAATACTGCTAAGGAACTGGAGCTATTCCGAACAGAACTATTCCACTATTCCGATCAGATAAAGTGGTCCAGAAAGAGTAGATCAGATAGAATAGTGCAGATACAGTAGAACAGATGGAGTATTGCAGTGCATGCAATGCAGATAAAATGAAACAGGGCTGCGCTGGAGATTTTTTTTGCTTTCTTTACATTTTTTGAATATTCCTGTGCCTGAGTTTATTTATTTGGTGGTACACTTTACAAGAATAATGCTCACAAGATGCCTAAAAAGGGATGACGTAAAATTTTAATTTTAGGTGACTTCTGATCCAGAGAGTAAAAATTAATTTTCTTGAACCAAAGCCAAATTCACCATCGAAAAAAACTGAATTTAATTCAGTTAATAGATACGTTAACACAATATTTAATTAGGTATTTAATAATTCAGAGGAGGTACGAAGTTCGCCGGGTCAGCTAGTTTACAATAAATGAGGCTTAGAAGTTCTGAGGGTGCTGGAGCCTGCTGCGTAGTTACTGGAAACATTTCGTTGTTGCACACCTTCCAACCAAATTCTTCCGGTGAAAATACATTTCTCAACCAGACTTGAATTTGGTGGTACACCTTAAAATATAATGCTTATTATCTAAAAACCTTTCCTTATCAATAAAAGTTTCTTACCTGAATATATGTTGATTTAAAGCAGCCCTTGTAGGTGGAAGAATAGCCAAATGAAATGATTTTGCCAATGTCTGTTTGGCAATATAATTGTTGCATTGTATAAACCGTTCTTCGTTTATGTCACGGGTGCCTTTCAATCCATAGATTAAAAACATGAATTCGTGTACAGCTTGTAATAGCATTTCCTTATCAGTATCACAGTTATTAAATATCAACAATTTGTTGTGCATCGATGGGTGTTTTTTTAAGACGTTTAACGTTGCTAATTTGATCGTTACTATTTTCCATATAATCATATAATTTTAAAAATGCATTATGTGTTTCATTATCTTTTTGTTGTGGGTACAATTTGGAGCATCGCGAATTGAGCTTTGGCAACAATGCAAATGATCTTTTCCTTCAGCAGCTACTAAATCTATAATGTTTCCCAAACGAAGGAAAATTTGTCGTCCTAGCTCGTCACTCCTGTTTCTACGAATTTGCATTTTTTTTTCCTTCATATGAATTTCGGTGACCTGTCGTATTTTTTGTCTATATTGTTTTGGCTTCTTTTTCTCTTTTTGTATGCATGTATATAAACAGTACTGAACATACAAATTATACCATTTATTAGTTTGTATCAATTGTATCATGCGTATACAGGGTGTCCCACGGTGGATGGCGTATTAGATGTTTATGGATAACTAAAAAGCGGATCATAAAAATTTTCAAGATGGTGGCACTTCCGGTTATACCGGAAGTAGACATCAACTTGCTTATTTCAAATGAGACACCCTGTATGTGATTGCATATTTCGATTCTATGTGAAATTCTGACTTTCTGAGCAGATTTCATGTGATATACCCTCACTGGCGTATTCAGGGGGGGGGGCAAAGGGGGCAATTGCCCACCCCCCCCCCCCAGAGCAACAACTTTTTATTCCTTGAAAAAATGTCAAATAATAAAAAATAAATTCAAAAATGTAATAAAATTAATTTAATAATAATACTTTTTCCAACTACTTCAACAATTAGCTTTTTTGTTGTTCTGACATACAACAGTTAGTTTATTTTTTTTGCTCGTGCATATACATATTACTATAGTGAGTTTGAGTTTTATGTTATTATTTTGCATTTGCCAATAATACAGGGTGTTCTTAAATATCATGCGTACAAGCGATAGGGGGTAATTCGTTGGTTTTCTTTTATTACTAAAATTTATAATGAACATAGGTCCACAAACGCTTGCGGTTATTGATCTACAGGGTATTGAAATTTCAATTTTTTTTTGTTCTTTTCTCAAAGCTCCTACAATTTTTGAGCGATTTAGCTTTCAAGGGTCATGCCCCCTCTTCTGCCCCACAATTTAGAAACTTTTTGTTCTCTTGTAGTTTTTTTGAATTACCGACCTTTATCGAGAAAAAAAAAATAAAAAACCATTCTCTGCAGTGTTGCCGCGAGACAAACCAGTTTTGTACTGAAGTCTGGCGATGATTTGTACTAAATTACCTAAAAATGTACTAAATATCTAACCTAACAATTTTAAGCATTATGCGGGTGACGTAACGGAAAATCTAATTTTTTTGTAAATTAGGGCGAGTTGTCATGAGCGTAAGTTGACATTTCTGGCGTAAATACATGATAAAATGGTTGGACTTTATTGGTAAAATATTCACCATTTTGAAGATTTTACCAATCAAATTACACTAGATTATAACGTGATTACACCAGAAATGTCAACTTACGCTCATGAGAATTCGCCCTTAGGCTCTCCAAACCACGTGATTTTTCAATATGGCGAGTATGGGAAATTTGACGTTTGTTTATTTTGAGTTCATTTACAATATTTTCAAGCTAATTACAGTTTATACTTTGTTATAATATACTTTTTGAGATGAAGAGTGAACATCTAAAGACCTAAATGCAGGAAAATCGGGATGTGGGCGAACGGTTAGTTTGAAAAAAATTCCAGTTGACATTTTGACCTACAGTTTTCAGAAATTTCACATCAATAAGCAAATGAAGGCCTACAAAAGTTTAGATTCTCACAAGTATTTTGAGTTTGGCTTAATTTTGGATGCAGAAACAGTGGCAGTGGAAAATTTTTACGATTTAATTGGAAAATTTTAAAACAGAGGGCCAATGAACAAAGCCTGACATCATCCTTATTACCTTGTTGAAACTACTTCCACCATCAACTACAATACAAGACACGCTTGTGGCATTTTAAATTGGAAAAAACACTAATGAAGTCAATAAAATAACAGAATAAACAGAGTTCATTCACAAAACAACCACAAAATGCACTTTAAAAAGCTTTAAATTCCATACTCTCATACGGGATAATGAACTTCCGCCCACAACGCACTTTTTGACAGGTCGCTGGAATGCCTAATTCTGAGTTGTGACATCGTTCATTCGATTTAACGATAATACATAAAATAGCAGTGTTTTCGCATTCTGGCATCTTTTTCTAAAAGCATATAAAATATGAGAATAGAGATAGGTACATTGTTTGCACTGATTCGGCAAATGGAAATCGCTACGTCTGTTTCTGCAGAAATCACAAACCAGTCAGAGTGAATTTCATTGATTGAAATTAGTTTTCTGATTGTTTCTGACTGTTTTCAACCAATGAAATTCACTCTGACTGGTTTGTGATTTCTGCAGAAACAGGCCTAGTTGTGATTTGTCATTTTCTCTAAATTGTACTAAAATTATCGATGGTGTACTAGTACTGACGTACTAAATTACACTGGAGTGTACTGAATCTAGTACAAATGTACTAAAAACGGCATCACTGATTTTCTGTAATTAGCTAGATGAAACTAATTATTTTGGAATGTTCTAGTAGGCTATGTTATGGCCTAATATGGATTATCTTTTGTTTCTGGCAAACGTTTGACATATGTACAATCATTAAGTTCCTATTGCGTAACCTATATTCCAAATTTGAGCTAAATACCTCAATAATCGCTGGACCTTTAAAGAAAAAACTTAAAAAATATTGAAATTTCAACACCCTGTTGATCAATAACGAAGCGTTTGCAAACCTATGTTTATTTGACATTTTAGTCATAAAAAAAAAGAAAGAATCACCCCCTCCGTGTATACATATAATATTTAGGAACACCCTGTATCTACCATTATTTATATTTTAGTTATTCCAGTGTGATTTATTTTGTAATTTTAAGTATGTGTTATATTATACTATACACCTTTGACCTTTGAATTTAACTTTAGTTTGATTATGTGTTAACATTGAGAGAAGCGCGCGAATATGCCATTAGAATGTGTGGTTCTAAAAACTTTTGGGCGTGGCACCTCAAAAAAAATTTCGGTTTGCCCCCCCCAGGACCTCAGGCTGGATACGCCTGGATATACCGTATACCTAACTTCAACTGTTTTGTAAATATTGACAGTTCAAAATTGACTTTTCGCAACTTTGACAGGCTATAAAATCTAAAAGGTTAATTTTAGAGAAAAACCGATTTTACATTCCTACACCAAGTTTGAATTTAATCCATGAGTAGGTAAAACAATTGAATTTAATCTCCGGTTAAATTCAAAGTTGGTGTCAAATGATAGTCTATGAAAATCTGGGTCTGAGATAGAAATGTGAAATCGGTTTTCATCCAAAATTAACCGTTTAGGTTTTACAGCTTGTCAAAGCTGCAAAAAGTCAATTTTCAACCGTCAATATTTCCAAAACAGTTGAACTTAGGTATAGGGTATATCACATGAAATCTGCTCACAATTTTACGTCGAATCCAAATATGCATCACATCACAGTGTCTCATTTAAAATAAGTAAGTTGACGTCTACTTCTGGTATGACCGGAAGAGCTACCACCTTGAGATTATTTCAGCTGGGTTGCCCCCAATGAAATTAGTATACTGTCAAATTTTCAAATATTTTCTGCATACAGTTTTTCATATATAGATCGATTTGGCTCCCGGTGGGACACCCTGTATAAACACATTACAGTCGAAGAAATAGGTGGGTACAAGTACAAGAAAAACAAAAGTAAAAACTAAGCCAAGTACCAAGTACCTAATGTCTGCCCAGCGACTCTGTGTCTACGCGGCAACGGTAAGGGGAATGCAGTTGTAAAAAAAAAATGGCTGATTTCATTCATAAAATACCCAGCTGCGTGCGGAATTTTTTGGAAGTGTTATCGTATTGCAACTCCTACACGAAAATCGAAAATGATCAAACCCCCGCCACTGGATATTTCAATATAAATCGATATTCCAAGATGGGAGGATACAATGACAGAAGCTCTGGCCAATAGCAAGACGTAAGGTGACGTTTAGCCCATTGACAACGACATGGTTTCTCGTGGCAACGGCCATCCTGCCAAAAACTCCACCAATCAGGTTCATCCAGGCCGGATGCTTGCCAAATTGTCAAAAACTGATGGTATCTTTAGAAAATGTTTATTTTTTACAATGGACAAAATTGAAGAAATCAGTTATTAGAATAAGAATAGATCTAACAACCATGTAAAAATATTTAGCGTTTTATTGGTATCTATATTTTGTTATTAAAAAATGGATTTTCAAATGAACTATACCTCATGCCTAGTATTTTCGCTTTTTTATAATTAAACGTGACAACATGGCACATTTACTTCCGAATTCCTTCCGTAGACTCAGATCCGCTGGGCAAACAATACTTAGCTCTTAGCTTAATACCAATTACCAATGCCGGTAACAGAAATGGAAATAAAACACGAGTTGGGTAGGCAGTGGCGTAGCTATCGATGAGCGGAGGAGCGCGAAGCGCTGGGGCCCCGGAACATAAGGGGCCCTGCGCGAAGCGCTGAGACCCCCTTCTGAAAATTGAAAAAATCTGCAAAAATTCCTTAATAGAGCTTAGTTCATATACTTGCGAATCGCGAATTGCGGAAAGCGAATAATGATCCTGTTGGTTGATTTGGCTTCCCACCACATATTGAAAATAAACCAATAAAAGCATTATTCGCAATGCGAGATTCGCAAGTATATGAACTAAGCTTAATGCGTTTCCGTTTTGTTTTGCATTGGCGCGTAAAGTGAAGTTTTAACTTTGGTGTTAATAATATTCAATGGCTATTTATCTTTTTGGTACAGTACTACCTAATCATAATACTGGTAATTCGATACCTACTCTGCCTTCCACAATATTACAATACAGAGTTGTCGTTATGTATAGAAACGGCCTAATATTTCTGGACGAGCTCAAAAAAAAAATTATACGTTTTTGTCTAGGATTTTTGGGAATGCCCGATTTAATGGTGGTATTTGCAATGTAGCCAAATTTACCATTTCTAAGATGCTGTATGTAACTTGATTTTTTAAAATAAAAGTCCCTCTTTATTTTTAATGTAATTAATTCAGCGTCCCAACATTACTAAAACCGCTAAATGCCAAACCTCCATTTGACTTGGATTTTGAAATATTGCAAGACAGCTTTTTTGTTGAAATATATGGATACATTTCAGAATAGGCTTTAGAAAAATGTACAATATTTGCTACTTGAGCCTATCCATAGCCTACCAGCCCCTCTTAAATCTTGCATACCTACGCACAATGACATTTTTTTTTCCTGTTCTGAAATACGAGACGATTTCCATACATTTCAACAAATTAGCTGTGTTGCAATATTTCAAAAACCAATATATATACGACATCTTAGAAACGGTAAAGTTGGCAATATTGCAAATACCACCATTGAATCGGACATTCCTAAAAACTAAATTTCCACATTCTTAACAACCATCAGAGGCCATATTCTCGTCTCCAGGGTCCACAGGGGAGCAGCGTTCCCAGAACGCATGTTTCGTTTTTGTTACCTATATTATCAGTTGCATATCATTGAGAAAGACGGAACACTCGTTCTCCTGGGAACGCTTATCCCCTGTTTCAAGAATAAGGACCCAGGGTGTAGAGCTCCCCGAGAGAACGAATGTTTTGTCCTTGTCAACGTAATCGAATAATGAACGAGAATGATAAGGACAAAAAATGTGTTTTCTCGAGGAGCTCTCCTCTCCTTATAGGCCTTATTCTTGAAAAAGGGAGCAGCGTTCCCGGGAGAACGAGTGTTCCATCTTTGTTGCTCATATTATCATTTGCATATCATTGAGAAAGACGGAACACTTGATTTCCTGGGAACACTGCACTCCTGGTTCAAGAATAAGGACCCAGGTAGGAAATATGGTACATTTTTTGTGCGTTCAAAAATATTAGGCCGTTTCCATTCATAACGACAATCCTCATCAACCCTGTATATAAAACCCTGATTTACGTAGCCCGTGCATTGGGAGTTTTCCCGTCTGCAGGTGGATTCGTAGAGTTAGCATCTAATCTCTCTGTGAGCCGATACACAGGCTGTGAATGACCCTGTTTATTATAATATTTTATAGAATTTTATATCCTTACTACTATTTTTATCATATTTTTTTCATGAGAATACATGTATTTATTTTTCCCACAATAATCTTTTTTTTTATTATTGGGGAGGGGGGGCCCTATCAAAAGGTTTGCGCTCGGGCCCATCAGGACCTTGCTACGCCACTGTGGGTAGGTACTTCTTAATCCTAACAATAAGTGAACAAACATAGAGGTATTATAATTAAATGCCTTTAGGTCTCGTAGATACCTCATACAATTCAGTCAACAAAAAAAGTATACCTAGAGACATTTTTGGTACCTACCTACTCATAAAATTCGTATGGAGAATAGCAACATAAAGCAATAGAGCATAGAACTACCACTTGTATAATTCTTACACAAAGTTGAGTATGGTTTGATACTGATACTACCACACGGAACGGAAGGACCATTACACACGTTTGTATGCATTCCAGACGAGAGCTTCCGAGGGTGCTCTGCACCCATGAGAGGTTGCTCATGGGTGCACCTTCCCCAATGCCCCCATGTAGTCGGCGCCAGTGGTGCTCTATTAAAAAAATTGTTTCTTCAGTTGAAAGATACATAATGACGAAGATTTCAACCTCAATTTGATGTCAACCTCATAACTGATGCCAAGTAAGCGAAATATGATGATTGCAACTTGCGTACGCATCAATTACTCAGAGCTCTAGATTTCGGTACTGTTTATTTTGGCGGATACCGTATTTTCTCCACAGACTAAGCAACTGTCTTGAAATCGAATGGTTTGGACAAAGACGTTAATAACGTTTAACTTGGATCTTGATTCTTGATCTACAGGATTTTGTATCATTTTGCTCATATATTCCTCACGAATTACCTATATCGTCTTTTTTCTTCTTACTTGCAATTATAATTATTGACTGCAAATACTGCTATCCCTTCGCTCCCACATTAACCACTCCACTTTCACTTGATGGATTTTTACAAAATAGACAAATATTTATAGCGTCCATTTTCCAGTTATGCAATTCTTGTCAATAATGTCACTAGATTTACAATAAAAACTTCGTTTCACTTGTTGCTAGCCACGGAATTGAATTATTATCTTTAAAAATCATACATTTAAAACTTGTTTTAACTAGAAAAAAACTTGTTAATGTTTTATTGTACACGCTATGAGAAATTATTCAAAAAAAAAACAAAATATGGAAATAGGACCAAGGGTGACTGAGTTATCATTGTTTAAAGCAAAGACGCTGGCGGCCATGTTTTCCAAAATGGCAACTTTAGCTCACATACGATTTTTTGGGACTTTTGGATTTTCATTCTACACTAAAAGATCTATCGATTTCAACTAGAAAACAACTGTTCGCAAACACTTCACCAAAAGGGCTATAATTATAGAAATTTGCCTGGTCTAACAGTTTTATTTCGAAAAGTAAAATATATCAATCGATTATCCATTGGATCAACAAAAATCAATCAAACCAAAAAAAAAAACTATTTATCTACAAAAATTCTATTCCAAAAATAAAAAACACAAACTTGTTTTTCTCGTAAACGAAAACCATTTTCTCTTCTTTAGCCACACATCAATCGACTTAGGTATCCGTTTCACGATTTGTTTTATGATCGGATTGAATTTCAAATTCCACCGAGCTTCGCCTTTTAAATTTATTGTTTTATCAATCGTCAATTTGATGGACGATCTTTGATGGCTTTTTTGCCATATTTTTATTTGGTTGGGAACGTGTCTATATCCTTCGGGCCACAAAAACTTTTCACTTTGAATATATATATATATATATATATTTATTTTTTTGCCTTATTTGGTGTTCCATATGGATGAGAATGATATTGAAATGGATTTCTACTGTGTTCTCTCGTGGCTTATAGTATACAAAAATGAAATAGAAAATTCGTTGGAGAAAAAATATTTGTTGGATTTCATATCTTGCTTACCTATACTCCAGGCCATATATTTTTTCAACTTAATTTATCAAATATGTTTTTTATTATTTTATTGCATGTTTGACGTCAATTTATTCCCAAAAAATATTTTTCATTTGAAAAAAATATGTTCCTCCATAAAATGACCGACCATATGGGGCGCACTGTTTGCTAAATAATATGTAACGGGATGAGTTAAGGAGAGATTAATCAAGTATCAATTTGAAAAGTATATTTTAAATACCCTTTTTTTTTAAGGATTTCTAGTTCTACTATCACTGTAATATAATAAATAAAATCAAATGAAAAAAAAAATCTCCCCCAAGTTCGCAGCCTTTGAGGTCGGAAAACGAAGAATAATAGTACAAGCAACAAATCACACAGTAGATAAATTTCGGTAGCGAGACATCCCCCAAATTCTAAGTAGGTATATAAAGGTACATTTCGCAAACCAGCGACGTCCCGCATACGAAATTATAGTAGATTCATCGAATTTCAATTACCCCATAAGGCTGACTACGAAAACGGTTACGATCTGATTGTACCTTTTATCGGTCGAAATACGGATTGAAGTGTGGCTTTACCCATATAATATTCAAATCCATAAAAGAAATCTGCACAAATAGGATTCTATTGATCAATAATCTATTGATATATTTTTTGTAGTTTAGTATTACTTTCAACTGGAAGAGCGTGTTGCTCCAAAATTGGTTAATTTGTCCATCAGTAACCGCACAATCGACGACAATAGGAATAGAATAGAAAATGATCATACTCGGTATGGAGTGATCGCCGAAAATTTAGGTGTCGTGGAACATATTATGCAACAAATGATGGACGCCATGTAGCATTTTCAATTTTTCTTCAAGTATGATACTTTGTTTTGCTCTGGTGGATACGATTCCATAGAGAACTATAAATAAATAAATAAATAAATAAACGACTATCTTTTCTATGCCCAGATTTTATTACCTTGAGTACAGCCTTCTACTAAAAGTTTTTTGGTTCAAGTTTGCAATTGTAGTTAATTGATCTAGGAAGGTTTGATTCAGTAACGCAGGGCACGGTATTATTGATTAGAATCTTATAAAAAGGAAAGAGTACCATTGACTCTAGTTAGCAAATACAATTAATAAATAATCTGAGGTTATGATGGGTGTTGCTTACTTTTTGATTTTTCAGTTAGGCGATTCGAATCAGCTGATATTTCAATGTGGCGATGCGGCACGAATGTAAACAAATCATTGAGGTTAAACATTGCCTCCATATGATGAATTTCAATTTATTTCAATTTCCTTTAATGTTCGTAGTTAAAACCGAGTTACTTGAAATATTTATCTACCATCAGGTACAAAACGGACCCCAAGAAACTGTGCAAATGAATCTCAAAAACATAAATTACATGAACCACAGCAACGGCAAAAATAATTTTTTTTATCAAAAAACCTTTTCAAACTAATACACAGTCTCTTATGTACGTGTATATTCTTATCAAATTTTACCGATGGATCCACCATTCTATGTCGGTCATTATCATTTTCCATTCACTAAACAAAAATAGCTAGTTTGTTATGCCGCAACGCCATCTTCAACGTCAAACATCAAATCGCCCTGTTCCATCCAATGAACTATAAACTACACGTACCTGGAATGGCCCGGTCTATCTCTAAAATGCGGCAAATTGAGATGGAGAATGTGGGGAATACCCATCTCTATTTACCTTATGGGCCAGTTATGAAAATTTTTCCTTGTCTAAAAAATATTATATTTGAGGTTAGGAATATACATTAAACCTAACAGCAATGAAATAGAGAGAGAAAGGTATCCCCCACTATATCAATGAACTATAAACTACACGTAACTGGAATGGCACCGACCGTTGTCGGATATGGCATCTGTATGGCATTCAGTGGCGCACCGAAGGGGGGGGGGGTTTGGGGGCCATTAGAATGTTTGCAACCATGTGGGAAACTCTCTTTCTTTTAACACATGATTATAAAAACAGTGACGGTGACAATAGTTGACAATTTTTGGTTATAAGTTGTGCATGGCACCCCTAAAAGGTTTTGCCTCCAACAGCGAGTTGATTTAGGGCCAGTTTATCAATCAAAAGATAATTCGCAGTTTGCTGGCCCTGGGTTAATTCTTACTCTGGGCTAACTACCTACTGAATTCGAATCCAAGCTTTTTCAACCCAGGGCTGATAAACTTTGAAGGTTGGCATTAATTATGCAACGTTGTCAGCTCACTTTTGTCGATTTTTTGACACTTTCTGCTCATAACTTTACTTTTTTATGGTATTTTTTTTGTCTCCGTAACGAAAATTTCGGTATCGTGTTACCTATTTTGTATGGAAATATGTTGTTTTGTTTCAAAGAGAAGAAAATGTCTGAGAGAAAAAACCATAAGCATCTGTTTGTTAAGAATTCGAGTCTATGCTCGATTTTCGATTTTTTCTAGAACAAATAAGATTGTTTTTGTAAGCGAAAACGCGCCGATGTCATCAAAATCGTCAAAGGGATTAGGGATTTGACTTTTGACTCAAGTTTACGTGGTAGGGGCGTCGCTCATGTTCTAGAAATTCTAGAACATCCCGATCATCATCACTGAAATCTAGGTCCTTCATCTCTTCAGAATTTTAAAATTTAAGCCAAAACCACAACATCCAAAAAAATTCAGACAAAAAATAACAGAAAATGTTGAGGTTAACCCAGGGTCAAATACCCTAACTTGCCGTGAGAGCGCGGGTTAACTTTTTCCTGAAATAACTTTCAAGTTAACATTTGACCCTGGATAGATAAACACTTATCACAACTTTGACCCAGGGTTATCAGTAACTCATGGAGTCACCCTCTCTTGATAAACCGGCCCTAGGTGAGTAAACAGCGAGGTAAACACATAACTTATACAATCACTCACAAATAGTTATTTATTATTTATTATACAAGGGAAAAAGTACTAGATTTTAGCGCGAGGTGTGGGAGACAACACAGCGAGCGCTAGAATATTACTTTTTTCCCATGTATAATACACTATTTTTTTCTGTGACGGGAAAATCTCAACATTTTCCATCTATACATTATTTCCTTTGCGAAAAAAATTTGACTGGTACCTGTTACTTTTTTCCCGTGGGCAAAAAAAATCACTTTTTTCCCATGGGAGAAAAAGTGACATTTTTGCCTCTGTTAACAGGTACAAAAAGTCTACTTTTTTCCCGTCACAAAAAAAAAGTAATTTTTTAAGGCTTCAAATAAACGTTTTTGGGCGTGACACCCGTGACACCCGAAAAAAAATTCTTCCTATGGCGGCCGGCCTACGACAGCGCCTGCCTGCGCCGAGCCTTCATCATTATGAAAACCCCCCCCAAATAAAAAACCTGGGTGCGCCACTGAGGCATTTGTCATCTCTCTTAGGTCTTCCAAAGAAAGCTATATAGTGGGGGATACCTTTCCCTCTCTATTTCATTGCTGTTAGGTTTGGTGTGTATCACTAACCTCAAATATGATATTTTTTAGACAACGAAAGATTTTCATAATTGGTCCATAAGGTAAATAGAGATAGGGATCCCCCACATTCTCCATCTCAATTTGCCGCATTTTAGAAATAGGCCGGGCCATTTCAGGTACGTGAAGTTTATAGTTCATTGCACTATATAGCTTTTTTTGGACGTACTAAGAGAGATGACAAATGCCATACAAATTCCATATCCGACAACAGTCGGTGCCTATCCAGGTACGTGTAGTTTATAGTTTATTGGTTCCATCATGCATTCGTCATTGAACAGCTGTCGCTGCCTAGGCGTTTTCTTTAAGACCTCTCTCTCTCAATCTCAATAAGCTTTATTGTCTCAAAATACACATATTTCATTGACAAAGCAATTCTTATTACTAATAGGTAAGCAATTAAACTTTAAAATCATGCAATACTTAAGTAGACTAAACAAATAAAATAAAATAAAATAAAATAAAATAACTTAAAATAAAATAAAATAGAATAAAATAGCAAGTTCCTAAAAACAAATTAGAAACCCACATAGTGGCTGAAACCTTAAAGAAAGTATAGAACAAAAAATACCACATTTAAGATCAAGATATGCGCAGTAAAAGTCGATCATTTTATCAAATAAACTCACCACGAACAGTGTTATTAGTTGAAGTTGAAGTTTAAACGAATTATGTTATTTACTAAGTTATTCGGTTAAGATAATATTCCGTCAACCTGTTCTACCTTTTTGATATAGTTTCTATAGGCAATTTTCAGCAGTCACCGGCTATCTGGTGAGTCCTTTATGTGCAACCCACCCACTCTTCGGTTCGTATTTTTGGGATGAGACCAGTGATGCCAACTCACTGATGTGAGTTCCCCTTCTTTTATTATGGCCCATTCACGGAGCCTGCGTGGCTAAACATGATCGCAATCAGAGGCGGCGCGTGACCTCAAAAAGTGGGGGGGACTAAAAAAGACCGCCGGGGGCGAAATTTTTTTTCGGGTGACACGTCCAAAAATGATTATTTTGAGCCAGTTTTGTTACTTCCGACTTTTTCTTCGACATAGAAAATTTTTGGATTACTTATTTCCCTCAAACGTCAATTATTTGTAAAAAAGATAAACAAATTGGGAGACAAACACTCTTTAGGTCTGTTTCTGCAGAAATCACAAAACAGTTAGTGCAAATTTCATTGGTTGAAAACACGCCCTATACATTTTTGTTGTTCAAAGTTTTTGATATTTTTGTGGAGCTAATTTTCTAAGAATTTCAAAAATGCACAAATATACAGGGCATTCTATTTAAAAAAATTACTTTTTTGGCGCACCCTGTATACCTATGGCGACAAAAAATATCGTTATAGCGATTAAGATCGTTGCAATTTACCAAGAAATTTTCCAATTTAAACATGCCCTCTATTTTCAATAATAAAAAAGTTACTGAGTGTTCCATTTAAAAACAAACACCCTGTACTTCAAGGGTCGGTTTCTCAATAACGAGTCACCTCCGGGTTGGTGTTAACTCCAGGGTAAGCGTGTCCAGTTGCAATGTTTACCCTAATATGTACCCTTAATCCGGGGGTAATTTGCTATTGAGAAACCGGCCCTAAGAGGAGAAAAGAAAATTAAACTAAATCCGGCGACTCTGACTGTAGCTCGAAATTAGGAATTTTTGTTAATCTGTATTTTTTGGAAATTATGAGAAAAGAATTGCATGTATGTATTACAAGAAAAGTGGGGGGGCTCGAGCCCCCCCGACGCGCCGCCTCTGATCGCAATTTAATTTGATGACTCCTGATTTTCAATGTTGCCATAAAAAATGGGAAAATTAAAAATATTGGCAGGAAAAGGAATGACACTATTGACAATTAACTAATTTGTTTTCTTTGAGGTTGGGGTACTTATAAGAGGTGCTTTTTTTTCATCGAATTATCCACCATTATGAGAGTCATTTCGATTTTCCATGAACTACAAAGATAGACTGCTCATCAATGCATCAACCGGCGTAAAAAAGAATGCAATAAATCTAATTAAACAGTAAATACCAGTAATACCGCAGCAGAAAGGTAACAAAAAAATATCCCTAGTTTGGCCTGGTTTCTGGAAAATCTCCCCTTAATTGTTAATATCCCTGGATCTAGGGATAAATTCCCTAGGTTGGCATCACTGGATGAAACACGCCCTTTTCTTAATTTTCATCAATGTCAAAATTAGAAGTTTGACGTTGGAAGCCCCCTTTCCAAATCTCAAAGGAAGAATCTGCCCTTTTGATTTTGAGACCTCTTGGAGTGTGGTCGGTCTTGGTCAGATTGTTTGTAGGCAAGACTTTTTGGAATTTTGTTCCAGGGAAATTCAAGTTAGACTAACTTATTGTTGATCATTGTCTAGAGTTGTCCCTTGGTCATTTCGGATTTTGTTTCGGTAAGTTTTGAGATTTTCTTCAGGAATTATTATCCTACAACACGTGTTTCATTTCTTCAATAGGATCATTCCGAGCAGCTTTTGGAAGTTTATAGCTTCACTCTTGGCCTAGAGTATCCCTCAGTTCGAGGTAAGATTATTTCTAATGTTTGGGGCGTTATAGGGTTCTAGACTGTATCTAGACAGATCCTTGGCGGTATTTAGTCTGGACCTAGGCTGGATCTAGATTGCTCTTAGTTGGGGTTTAAGTAGCTCCTCTTCAGCAACCTTTCGGTACCACTCTGATAGAACCACGTTGAGTTCTACGTTAAATAGATAAAACGTGGGTAGGACTTCCATAGGACTCACTCACCATACCATAGTCTGGAACAAACTTAGAACTACTAACTACTTCTATCTGGATCTACAGTGAGACCAAACATGTAGATAACCCTACTTTGGGAACTTTTGAGTTTTCACATACATTTGAAGATAACACTTGTATACATGTAAGTTGCACTTCTTACTATTTAGGCAAATCTTACATAAATTATTTGACACTGAATTACGTTCAGTACGTGCCCCTTGAAAAAAATTCTAGAATTTTACCCTGAGGTTGCCCAAACAATAATTTTCACCTTTCTAGTATTTAATTTGCCTGCTGGTAGAGTGTAGCCGATACTGTAGTTTTTCATCTTTTACAAGTGTAAGTATCGAACAGTTTTAGACATGTTTATTTAAAATTCATATTTTTATATATATTATTTACATTCATTTTTTTTTTTTTAATAAAATAAATTGGGTACAAGCCTAAATCTATACACTTTTTTAATAACGTCCTGACTATACCTATTTAGTATTGTAATTATTTCTAATAAAGAAAGCCAGATACATTATTGTACCTATAACCTAATTAGTTGTTTTATTGGTAAGCTCTCCAATTGCACAGGTTTTGTTTATAATAACATAAAGTAATCTTCCTAGTTAGGTCACAATTAACTTGGTGGCGCCCAAAGATAAGATGTATACAGGGAACCCATAAACCCATGGCCTCCGAATTGATGCTGACTAGCCGTACGCAGTATAATTAGGCAATTGCCAAAAAAGTACGTTATAGTCAAAAAAGATAAGTTCTTTGAGGAAATCAACAGAGAAATATATAATCAATCATATTGCTTCTAGAGAGATATTGCTCTTAGGGACATGAACAGTAGAACAGGTTACGGTGATAGAAATGGAATAATTATACTTTGCAAAACAAGAACATACAGGTAAGTACATACACCTGAACTAAACCCATAATCCCATGATTTGAAACCACTTATTGATTATCTAATGACGAGATTGAGAACAAAGAATATCAGAGCCAAACGTGGACCAGCATCCAAAGGTGATCACTATTTTCTGAAGGACAGAATCCGCTCTCCTTATCAGAGACAAAGCCGTTATCATCAAAAGAACACATCATGGGAAAAGAGATTGACCAGTTTGGATAAAAACAAATTTGGAACTGCCATATACAGAAAACCAATACACGCGAACATTAAACTTCAATTCGAATCACGCCATCATGATAAAACCTGGGTGTAGTTAAAAGTTTATACGACAGAGTGAAAACACAATACAATACTTTAAAGAAAAACACTGATTGACTAAAACAAAACGACTACTCTAAACAATTGTAGAGAAATTGCCCTGTAACAAAGTTTTGGAAGCCGCGAAAACCTATAAAAATGTTGACTTGTCAGTATTTTGACGTAAACATAATTTTATCGTATATTTTTCAATAGAAAACTCCATCTTTCAACGCTCCTATCTCACAAACCGTATACGTGCAAGATTTGGTCCCATTAAAGGTTGCTGAGGAATAAATCCTGTATATACGACATATCAAAAAATTGGCAAAATCCATAGAGACCAAAATCCTATGTTAGCCGCGTTTTACCCTTTGTGATTTTGTTCGATAACTAAAGATCGAGTTCTCAAACAAATATACGAACAATTTTCTGCCGCTTATACTTATTTTTAAGGAAAGCCTCTCAGGCTTCGGGAACGGTAGCAGAGTTGTTACTGAAACAAACATCAATCAAGGTCCAGTCGTCCAGTATTAATTTATTAAAATAGAATCGAAAAGTATTTTTTTTTTTTATAAAAATAATTTGATTGGTAAAATAAATATACTCTACTTAGCCGTGCGTTCGTTATTTTGGTCTGAGTTCTCCGAGCTTGACTTTACCGTTCGTTTATTTAAAACGTGTACTCGGTGCAGCCTCATTCGCGTTCGTTAATTAAAATTTCCGGTACTTTTACACAGCGTTCAACTGCTCCGTTCGCTCGCTGGTCACGTGATTACGGCTCCGCTCAGCTCGCTCTACACTTTGAGCAAAATACCGAACGCAAGGTAGAGAACAGTGATTCTTTTCAAGATCAAGATACTTCTGGTGGAAATTACCATGAAGGTGTAATTCAACGACAGATCTTAAATGGGATAAACACTTTGAAAAGTTACCAACTAGAAAAGTTTCTCCATGTATTGGAACAGCAATTTCCCCTTTCAATATACCTACCCACACACTCAAATGTCTAAATGGCCAATAATTTAACAAAGAACTTCAAAAGAACAATAAAACAGTAAACAATAAATCTTCAATACCATCCAGGTAAAAAACGACGATTATTCATAGCCTCGAGCAACTTAAACGTCAATACACAAACATCTAGATTCTACCATATTCTTTTCATCTCTTCAGGTTTATTTGCGCTCACCTCCTTTTCTATCGGTGGCACGTTTGACTTATTGCGGTTATTATTCGCAGCCGAGTTCTTGAAAATCAATTTTCTATTTTGCGGTACGTTGAAAGCAACCAACGATGGCAATTCCGACGGGACAGAAGATGAGTTTCCGGCATGCGAGTCAATCGTTTGGGTGTGTGTTGAAATTATTTTTGGGGTCGCGTGTATTTAGAATAAGATTGAATAACTAACTGACAATATTAATAAATTTACAACAGTATTCAAAATGTAAACTTCAATTCTACTCAATTTCTATATAAGCGTGCTCAAAAGTATCCAATTCAAAAATCAATCGATAGGATATAGGAGAATAGTTTGGAACAGTAATTGATGATAGGGCTTCCATGAGCATTATCCCGGAGCACATCCCGGATCTGGTCCACTTGATGCAAATGGCTCATGAAACACGCCGCTACTTGTGGAATTTTCCGCAAGTTACGGTCCATTATTTCTCTCTGAGGAGAACGTTTTATAACGAAACAAAATTGATGCTTCTAGTTTTATATTGGCTCATAAATGCCATTGGCATTATATTAAAGTTTTTATTAGTTTCTGATAGTGGTATAAACTTGGTATTTTGGCTTATTATAAAGTTATAATATTCTATCAAACATATATTTTTGAACATATGTATTATTATATGTATCATAGGTTTGGTTTCACTAACCCTGTCAAAATTGAGAGGTTTTAATTTAATCTAGCAGAATCTGTAGAAAAGATAAACCTCTTATACAATGCTATCGTATGCGGGTAAGTTTAAAGGTAGGTATACTAAATAGAATCTAATTGTAAAATCAAAAATTTCATATAAACGATACTTAGAAAAGATCTTATTTGGATCAAAACGAGTAAAAAATTCAGAATACTTAGTTTCCCAGCATTGTATTTTCCGACCTTTTTCCGGCCATTAAGCAGTAAATTGAGATGTAGCTAGTTAACTGGAAGGATGAACATTGAACTTTAGCCAGCGAAGTTGAGCAAGGCAGAACGCGACAATTTTGTGTGTCTAGAATTAGCCCTATATTTGTACAGCAAAATTAAGACCAGACTAGAAAAATGTAAAAAATATCTTGAGGTACCTAGGAATCAGGATGTATTGATTAACTTTGAGATGACGCTTAGTTCATATTAGGTGAAACAACAACACAAGCGCACTTTATGATAATACCGCTAACGGCTTTAATGCCAACATAAGCAAGCGAACATAGGGAGAGGCAGAACTCATTGGAAGTTTCGGATTAGAAAATAGAAATGACAGAAGAACAATAGAGTTCAAACAAGGAGCTACTATATTGCTTTAATCCGTTGTTTGAAAAACTTAAGCAGCGCAAAGGAACATTTTCACCTGAGAACAACATGAAACAATCGGAGGTTTGAGAGACAAATCCTTGAACCCCATAACATTTTTGTAAAAAAAAAACTCAAGAATAACAAATCTCACAGACGCAAAATAAATCAGATAAAATTGAAACTTAACAAACTGAGAAAGAACTAACAACATACAAAAATAGGTAATTGAAACATAAAACTCATCGAACGATAAAAGATAATTGCAAAATAAAAGATACTTACAAGAATAGAGCTACATCCCAAATGCAGATCTACTAGAAATTACAGAAGACAAAATAAATATAGAAACCATTGGGAAATAATAAATGCATATAATAGGTACAAACAATTATTAAAGCAGACACAAAGAAAAACAACGAAGCACTGATAAAAACATAACAGAATAGAGGCTTGAAATATCTAAACCAAAACATATGAGATAAATTGCATATTATGATGAAGACAAACCGGATTAGGCTTGCAAAACGCTTCTTAAGTGTTATCTACTTTATAAAATCAACTACAAATTTATTTAAACCGTTGCATAAAATATTAAAACAAACTAATAATTCAATTAAAATCGCAATACATTAATTATTCGGTTACAAAACTAGGGGAGGACTAATGAATATTTGTAACATGATATTTCCATTTATAAAATAACATCGCGACGTCGCGGACGGCCGTCCATTATTTCAGTTTGAACCGAAATAAAATCGAGTTATATTTCCGAGGGTGAATAGGATTAAATAAAAGTCGATGATTTATTTTGAGCCAGATAACAACTGATTCAAATTGCCATTGACGGATCATTAAGATGATTGATTATCTTCGACCACCCAGAGAGAGGATTTAATTTTTAAAGGAAACAAACGAGTGATTTACATACTAACCCAACACAAAATGTATTCCTAAGTCGTCACGATAACTTTGGTAATCCTTGTAATATAAACACGCATTGCGCGCCTCGTAAATCTGACACAAGCTGCTGCAGCGTTTATAAGCAGGCACTAATCCCACATTTATAAGCTGCGGTTTTGCTGGTACTCAATTACGAAATATTTGTGGGCCGAGTTTTGGGTTGAGATTTCAATTACTTATATATCTCAAAAAAGCATTAGAAGGTTGAAATTTTTCATGACCCTAACAAATTTTGAATATTATTCCAGACTTTTAAAGTTTGCTTATCCATTTGTGTCCTAACGCTATACTAAGCTATAACCGTTAATCCCCATTCCTAGCTTCGTCGGGTTCACCGTGTAAATTATGATCCCGCCGCCATTTCTGCCTCCCCGAAAGGTCTAAGTGATTTACGAGTCAACGGCCCTATGATAACGTTGCCCTATATTCGCATACACAGAGTCCGGATATGATGATGGATTGGATAATTGAGCATTTTTATTGCATTTAGTTGCCAACAGCCGATCCATGATAATACTTACTAACACACCAAACAAAGCAAAGTAGGAAGGCAGAAGGTAAATATTTGCTCAATCTTAGTCTGACAAGAGAACGAAGAGAGCAAAGCGCTTATACAATATTCTAAGTTGGATTAATCCAAGTAAATTAACCTCAACGCTCTTCTAGAATATGCCGCCTATGGGCGTATTATCATCTATTCCAAACAATATACTTTTATATCAGCATTTACTGATTACAAACTCATTGTTTTTGGATTGGTAACCTGTTGAATGGCGAAGGCTTTATTACTTTATTATATAAGACTGGAAAGTTAAAGCTGAATTGGTATACAAGAAGAACAATTTGAAATCTGAAGAAAAAATAAACTAGAAAAAACTTCGGACTTGAAATTGAGACTTAAGCTCAGTGGTTCTGATGTTGTGATTACTTAGTTTAATTATTAATTTGATCCGAAATTCATAGAAAAGTTGTATCAAATAAAAAATCAAAACATCAACAAATTAAACATACGGAGGTTTTCATTATTGTTCTAATTTACAATATACAATATTTTATTTTGAACGTGGTAACTGCTGTTACTTTTTCATAATTTACGATGGCGTGATCGCATTTTTATTTATTGCAACTACAGAAAATAATCCTCGAAAACAAGAGAAAAAAAGGGCGTTTGCGGCTCAATGTCTGTATAATAGACGGGCGTTGCCTAATCGCAACCATCAGGTGTTTGAAGCTTATGTATGCTCAATCCCTAACTTTATGGCTGTTTTGTCGTCATATATTTTTCTATTTTCAGCCTCAAATCTATTTTTTATTTGATATATGTATAGTGGCTTAAATATTGATTTTTGTACGATTTTCTATAACCATTTCCGCCTATTTATATTCAGTTCAGGCTCTTTCTGTTTTGGCCACATATGTATAGCTAACCGTGCACGACACACAAACGTAAATAAATTTAAATTCTATGTCCTCGCGGAGTCTTTTCTTTGATTCTGTCGTTTAAATAATGCAATAGCGCAATAGAAACTCCGAAAGAGTCTTGTGTTCAAGCACAAGCGTTCTTTAAAAATTAAAAAAAAAAGAAAACAAATCGATGAATGTATGATTTTCAAAACTAGGGTAAGCTGTTTTTGCATGTTTATTGTATATTCCAGTTGAATAGCTCCTTTTCCGAAGCAAATAGCATCTTCCGATAAACTTTAACGATTCATATAAATATTTTTGAAGTCGGATATACCTGCCGTTTGGAATAGCACTGATCTCATTCATGACAAACTTACGTTAATGCCGTTTCCTTGGAGAGAGAAGTCTGTATATCAGACCGGATGGATAAAGTTTGAGTGAAACTAAACTTCAGTTTTAGATTAAAATTCAGTGGATTTAAACTTGAAATAAATGTAAATTTGACCCTATTAAAAGATGAAAACTTCAACTTTTCGGTCTAGGTTGAGTGAACTGAACTAAACTTATCCCGATAATTATCATGAATTCAAAAGCAGTTGATATTCACGCCCTTATTATCAACACAAGCTTTGGAGTTGAAAACTTGAAAATTATTTTCCATCATAATCTTGCAAATTTTTAATATTTGAGGCGTCATTAATGGTGGTATAAATCCTCGGTAAAATTTTTTCACTTCAAATATTAAATTCGCTTATATGTAGGCAGAAGAAATTTGATTTAAAATAAAATAAAACGAATTTATGATTAATAAAAGCCCCATTTTTAATTTAAATTTTCATCTCTCTGTGAAAATTCTTTTAATCAAATAAATTGAATCATTTACATATTATCGTAGTTCTTATGTATCTCCATTGTCATCCGTAACCCTGGTTTAATAGGGTTAATTTAAATTCCCGACCGACTCTACACTCTACCCCGCAACTGCCATAATTAATATCGGTCAAGCCCGGAACTCAAATCTGAGAGAGGAACAGGAAAATTTAGGTAACAATTTTGCCATGTACGTGAGTGACATCTGAAATTTGGATTTTGAATGTTAAGTAAATCGTTTTGGGATAAGTAAAAAATAAACATTACTTGTAGCTATTTTTGATTATAGGTATTTCTTATTTTCCATTATGTTTTGTTTTTAAAAGGTATATTTTTCTAGACAGAATTGCCCTGGCACGCAATAAGGCAATTACTGAATCTGCATGTGAATTGATGGTCTATCGCCATTTGCGTACAGTAATGTAAATTTGGTATTGTTGCCGTAAATCCTGGACCAGTCTGCTTTTGCCGAATATTCAAATTGGCTCATTAGGCCTTACGCATGATTTCAGGAATAGGAACAAATAATGCGAGCGTGTGTGTATTTCTGCCGACCAAGATAACATGTATAATTATTGTGGATTTGAAGCACGAACTTTACCATTCGACTCCTTGGAAATGAATATCGGAGGTATGCAATTAGGTTTAATTAAAATTAGGAGAAACCTGAAATACGATGGATAGAGTGTGTGATGATATATTAGGTATTTATTTATTCTCAAGCCGGGGAAGTTGAATACATTCAATTTGAACACATTCCTTCACTCCTTATCTAAAGAAAGGTAATGAGGAAAACCACCTATTTAAAATATTATTTCTTTGAATCTTAACTTTCAAAAAAACGTTTACTGAATAAAAGTGAATGTTGCAACCATGTAATGCGCTGTAAAGTTTATGGGAACGGGACGCGCCGCAACGAAAAGCGTACCGAAAGGGTACGTAGAAGAGTATGGGGAACTAGACGACTAGACTAGATAGAGAAGAAGATGGGCTGGTCCCTTAAGACGCTTGTCTGCCATTGTCCATTATTCAATTTCTATTTTTATTTTGTAATAAACTGATTGTTCAATTCAATTTGTGATTAGTTTGTGCGTCAAGGAGCATTCACAGGTCAGTTGAATAATTTTTATTTTGTTTTTGAGAGTTCAATTATTTATACAAGTATTATTATTTTATTTTAATGTTTTCTTTGTTTGTTTATACCAGTTTTTATAACGTGTGCATTGTTCATGTATTCAACAAAAATCGTTTCATGCTGTAAACAACACAGATAGAGAGTAAATTAAAAAAACCTAAATTATGTGCTGTTTTTTGTGCTGGGATTTTAATTTCGGTATTCAGGGTGTACATTAAAGTATTGTTCAATTTACTAACAGTTTGAAATTGAAATAATCAAGAGATATTGGCTCAAAAACAACTATAGCTTGGTAGCCTCCCGTATGGGACCTCAGTACCTGAGAAACTGGTTAACTAACAAAAACTCTTCAGAATTGAATATAGGTAGTGTCGATTGAATGTGGTGTGTGCTATTAACATTTTAGCGCAAAAACAGAGACAGTACCTAACTTGAACCTTTATTGACTTTTTTTTTTTTTTTTTTTTTTTTTTTTTTTTTTTGGCATGCGGCCTTTACCATACAGCCAGTTGCAATTTTTGAAGCTAAGACATATACGCTTAGTTTTGTAAAAAAAAAGAAATTTTTTTTTTTTTCCTTCTATAAGTATGTATATTTTTTTTTTTCTTCTTTTTAATTTTTTTCTTTTTTTTTTTCCCAACAAATATAGTTATTTGCTTCAATCTACATACCAAAATCTCAGAAATTTAAAATATTCTAACCTATTTGAGTACGAGAGCTGTTTCGACTGATACTTTTATAATATGAAATAAGTCATACATAAGTATATACATAGATAAAATATATGTCTCAACTACTTCCATTAGTAAGTATACTATTTCTACAATAATCAGACATAAAGGGACACAGACTGGGACACTCTTTTCACGCCTCTGGGGTCCATCAGGGCGACTTTTTTTGACAACACAAGAATAGACCACGGATTGAAAGGGTATTCACATAAAGGGAGTAGTGGAATCTATTTAACCTAACTAATCCTAATCTATTTATTGTACCATACTACACTTAAATACTTAGACCAATATTACTAAGATAGTTCATAAGAGCCGTTAATACTTTTACATTGTTAAGTGCCAGTAAGTGCGTAATATTAAGGGGACAAGCCACATTACATTCTATCCTAAGTTTATACAGTAGTTCGTCAATTTCATGACTGTATTGTTTACACTCTAAAAAAATGTGATTTAAATCACCAGTTGTGTTACAAAAGCTACATTTATCAGATTCTAAGACATGAATTTTATTTAAATGAGCTGGAAAACAAGCATGTCCAAACTTCATTCTTATTATTGTAGTCAAAAAACGACTTGAATTATTGAATTAATGACTTACAATTATGCGTATGCTTTGATTTTTGAGGAATGTTCGATCGAGGATTTCCCTGCCGTTCTCTTTTCCCTCGAAAATTCCAGGTCGAGAACGGTACGATTTACTTTGATAATAGAATAGACGTTTCACAAACTTTTCGTTTCTTTTACATATCACAGCTTCCCCTTAAATTTCCCAAATATTTGCTGTCGGGAGCATATTTAGTAAGTAAAATTGACGTAAGTCCTATTTGTTTTTCATTTCGTTTTCCTATTTGTTTTTCATTTTCGTTTTTGCTGAACTAACCCGAGTATGCTATACAACAGTAGATATAGACCCCTCATGGGCTGCCATTTTGAGCAACAAAAAAAATTCTAAAGGACTCTGCTCAAAGTATACGGAAATTGTGTTTATGTCAGAATTGGCTGAATCTTGTATGAAGATCACGCCTTCCTGATTAAAAGTTACCATTGTACCAATTATGAAAAATTACTATACGTAGCACACCACTACGCCACAAGCTTACCTATTTGTGTTACATTGTTATATACTTGAACAATAACTTATTATATAAAGTCAGAATTTGTAAGATTATCCACTATTTGTCAATTTGCCTTTCAACAGGAATTAGTAATGTTACTTTACCAAAATAGCAACATAAGGTGACAAGTTATTCAAGTACAAACGAGTGGATTGTTGTGGAATTTATGGGTGGACCTCTGCGGAACAAGCGCAGCGAGTTCTGCAGTAATCTATTTATTAATACATTGTTCAAGTACGATACTAACCTGCATCACTCAAATGTCAGTTATTCTCATTAGTTCAAAAACTACAAGTTTCAGGTGAGTGTCTTATTTGAATAGTTCAACAGTATATTGGTGAGTAGATGACTGCGGAACTCGCTACGCTCGTCCCGCAGACGTCCATCCATAAGTTCCGCAATAATCTACTTATTTGTACTTAAACAATAGCTTATTATGTAAAGTCAAAATTTGTAAGATTATGATTATTGACTTTTTGTCAATTTTCCTTTTAACACGAAATAGTAATGTTACTTTACCAAACTAGTAACATAATGTGACAAGTTATTCAAGTACAAATGAGTGAATTGTTACGGAACTTATGGGTCGACGTCTGTGGGACGAGCGCAGCGAGTTCCGCAGCCATCTATTCATCAATATGTTGTTTAATTCCGATACCAAACTGACTCATTTAAATGTGCGTTATTCTCATTAGTTTAAAAATTACACGTTTTAGGTGAATGTCTTACTTGAACAACAGTTCAACAGTATATTGGTGATTAGATGGCTGCGGAACTCGCTGCGCTCGTCCCGCAGAGGTCCACCCACAAGTTCCGCAACAATCCACTTATTTGTACTTGAACAATAACTTATTATATAAAGTCAGAATTTGTAAGATTATCCACTTTTTGTCAATTTGCCTTTAAACAGGAATTAGTAATATTACTTTACCAAACTAGTAATATATTGTGACAAGTTATTCAAGTACAAATGAGTGAATTATTGCGGAACTTATGGGTGGACTTCTGCGGGACGAGCGCAGCGAGTTCCGCAGCCATCTATTCATCAATATGTTGTTTAATTACTTGAACAATAACTTATTATATGAAGGTAGAATTTGTAAGATTATCTTCTTTTTGTCAATTTGCCTTTTAATAGGAATTAGTAATGTTATTTTACCAAACTAGTAATATATTGTGACAAGTTATTCAAGTACAAGCGTGTGGATTGTTGCGGAACTTATGCGTCGACCCAGCCATCTATTCACCAATATGTTGTTCAAGTACAATACTAACTTAATTCACTCAGTTGTGAATTTTTCTCATTAGTTCAAAAACTACACGTTTCAGGTGAGTGTTTTATTTGAACAGTTCGACAGTATATTGGTGAGTAGATGGCTGCGGAAGTCGCTGCGCTTGTCCCACAAAGGTCCACCCATAAGTTCCACAATGATCCACTTATTTGTATTTACGTTCATTACAATGTTTAAGCGTTATACTTGCTACCTATGCAATTGATTTTTTCAAAAAGGAATAATTTTTTAGTATTGGTGCAATGGTAACTACAATATACACAAAATTCAGCCAATTTTGACATAAACACAATCTCCGTATACTTTGGGCAGGGTTCTTTATGGAAAAATGGTTACTTGAAGACACAATAGAACTTCTTTTTCTTCTTATCAGCCTATTCCCATTCAACCCTCAATATGAACCCCAACTCTATTTCTGCCTATCCATAGCTGCTCTCATTCAGTTTTCTCCAGCAGCTTTCTAGATGTCATCACGCCATCTCTTTTCAGGTTTTCCAACACTTTGTTGCTCCCTAATATAGGTTCACTCATCCATTTTTGATATTCAAATAGTTCATTTTACGGATGACAACATTTTTCTTTAAATATAAAAATAAAATTTCTTCAGCTTAAAACAGTAAGAACACTGTAGCAATTGAATATGATATACATTGTTCAATCAGATGCCTTGTATTATTATGACTGTGTCACAGTTTCTAATTGAAATGATCACAACCCTAGGAGGGTCCAATGCGTGCCAAATGTATGTCCTAAATCTATTAAATTCGAAGAGTGATGCGGGGTATATGAGGGCGCCACTAGCCTTTGGAAATAAGCCAGACTTCTTTGGGCTATTGTCTGGGTCTCCGAGAATTCCAATGAACAATGCCGAATGTCGTAGGCTCAATATTAATTTCTTTTCCGAATTACAGAAAAGTCAGGGATTCAGAAAACATAAGACCATATAAAATTTGGAAGACAAAGATTTTTTTATCAAATATCGGTTATATTCCGAACAAACTATAAGGAAAAATTAGATCCATTTGTAAAAATGTAGCTAAATGAAATGACCAGCGGAAAATGGTAACAGGCAAAAACGACACGAATTGATGAATTTTTTTGGTAGTTATCCAAGTTTTCCACATAAGATTGCATATATCTATATTTGTAGATATGTATATTCGTACATTCGTACATTACATAGAGATTATGCTTTTTCTTTTGGAAATCCTCAAAATGTTAATAGCCAAATTTATTGTTGTTTATTCAGGATACAAGCTTATGATATTTTCTCATGTTGACAGTATAGATTTAGAATTAGTATTTTTCTTTCCAATATATGTACCTTCTAGATGAAACAATTGAAGTGTTTTATTTTGAAAGTAAAATTTTGAAAAGCTCAATTCAACTATTTTTTAACAAGATATTGGAATTATTTATTTAAAGTGGAACCGCCAACTTTTCAAAAAATGCTTTGCTCCAATGAAAAAATTACAGAATGTTAGGAGAAACATTATGATAAAAATTTGACTGGCTGACAATTACTCAACTGACGATACAATAATCAAAAAAAAAAATGCCTATATACCTAACTGATTAGTTCATTTTATATTATTATTACATTGAAACTGATTAAATTTTCCAACACAAGAGCTTGCATATCCAGCATACAGTTTTTCTTTCGTATTTTCTGAATATCATGTGTAAAACTTCAATGAGCTTTGCTCCTTTTGTATAGGTAGTCGCTATTGTTGCCTCTGGCCGACCACATTTAGAGCTGGAATTGTTTCTTTCTCGCTATTATTTGAAATCGTTCAAACTCGACAATTTTGTTGATATGTGCACTAATTATTTCACTGGAGCGTTTTGTTGCTTTTGTCAATTAATGAAATCCCGCTGTTTGGCTTCGCGAAGGATAATCATTATTTTCTGCAGAATAATTATCTTTTTTCAATTTAACTCTCAGCAGACACTAATATTATATTTCATAAGTATTTGTGACAAAATTGAGTTGATATATTTTGGTAGCGTAGCGAATTCTATCACATCTGGGATATTTTAAATGAGAATTAGGATTTTAATAACAATTCTAATCTATTATTGTCAAGAGTTTAAGGTAGAAATCGACCACTACCTACCAAAAATAACTTAATTTCGTTATTTATCTGTGTATAATGTGGCCTCAACTGTAATGGAAATACTAACAACGGGGATTTACATTAATTTGAACCCTCGACAATATACTATATATTACAAATTTGTGTTGTATTTTCGGGCATTTATCATTACTTGGAATCTATTGTGTAATAATTATTGTTCCAAGCACATGTTTTCGAAATAAGGCCCCTATTTATATTTCACACGAGGCTTTCATCTTGTGAGGAAGATGTAAAAGATTCTATTTTATAGGACTTTATACATCTGTTATTCGATATATGGAGGTGTTTTGATAATAGAAACATAAATTTTTGTAAATAAGTTACCTTCCAAAAGAACTATGACTAAAAATGGATAAATCTTATAAAGTTCGACAAGTGAGTGAACCTTGGTAACGTATGAAGTAGCAGAGGGGAAGAGGAAAACCTATACTATACGACGCAACGGGTCCTCGACGTGGTGCATTGCGAAAATTGCGGTTACCCTGACGCGACGACCCGCGTATATGTATATTTAATCTCGGGCCAATCAGGAGGGTTCTGCCCGCATTCCTTCCACACAGGTTCACTCACTTGTCGCACTTTACTTAACATTCGTATACTAGGGTTGATTCCATCCTAACACAAAGAATTACACCTATCTACTTCATCACAAAAATATGCAAAACAATATAAAGCCATTAAATTCAGCAAACAATTTTTTTTTGCACCAAAAAAAAAACTAATTTCCATAATACGTGTTAACAAAAAACATCAAAATTATTGCCTTATATTTTTGACAAAACATAAAAGCTAATTAGAATTATTCATTTATTCGTGGGGCTTGGGTTACAGGTATCATATATAGTTAGGTTTTGAATTATAAATTTAAATCCCGCAGGAATTATTCGTTGTAAATTTTGATGCTAGAATATTCTTTGGTGTGAATTAGAGTTTCGAATTTATGATATTTCGGAATTTTTATAGGCAGCATAAATAAAGCGAGTAAAAGCAATTTATTTCACAACGTATACAATGCAATATACAACCCTTTTGCATTAGGGTAATATTTGCGAAGGATTTTCGTACAAACGATCACATTTTTCTTCTATATTTTAAGCGGGTTAAGCTGATATGTATGGTTTATATCACATTTTCCATCAAATTTAAATATAAATGTCATCGATTATCGTCTGACGACGTTTTAATTTTCCAATAGGCATGATTTTTTCGCGTTAATGGGATTTTTTCATTTGCCATAAATAAACCGCCGCTATGGGCCCATGATTAAACGGAATTTATAGTGGATGTTGCTAAATAAAAGTTTACAGTTGGGTTTTTGGTCATTTTCAACATTTTATTGCTTCGCTCGTTTGATTAATCGTTGTTTGGAGGGGTTTGACTTTTTTCAGCTCATACAATGTGAATTTGTGGAAATGTCATATTCAACTGAAACTTCACAAAAATAAATATCTGTATTGAAGCTGTTAATAACTACTATTTTTTTTCAAATATTGAAAATTATGCCTAATATCGCTATAAATACCATCTTGTGTTAGGGGAAAATAAATTGAGAATACTTAACATTACATGGCTTCCTTAACGACGAAAAAGCGTCGTAGCTCAGATTTCGTATAAAAATATTACTTTATTATACGTAATTTGCTTGCTGGGACAAGTTGGGGGAACGATTTTTCCTTTGGTATCCTATAGTCGTTATAGCTGGCAGGTAGGCTTGGAAAAAATTTTACAGGCAATTTTCTAAATTATTACCTAAACTCGTACCCTAAATCAGTTTTTAGAATATTCGGTAAATTAACCTCAGGCCATCATATTTCAATGAAAAATGAAACATGATTGGCCGTATTTACCTAATATTCCGCACGATTTGATGCGCCCAATCGGTTTCCCCGGTATGGGTCCATCCCATTACAACCCTATCATCATCTATCGACCCGTTTTGTGCTTTAACTAATCAGTTTTATCAGATTCGTTGATGGAACATAGCTAAGCAACCCGAATTAGTCAGCGTTTAGTTTGAAATATTAGCTAAAACTGATTTAACAATACCTACACAATACAAATTTATTAAAGTCCTATAACCTCATGGACTGGATGACAATTTGTCAAAGCCACTTTTATTCTCAAATTAACAATACATTTTTGCAGCTGTATGCAACATCCTTTTTTAACTTAAAAGCGCTTTTTAAAACTGGTCACTTTTAAAAATGTGTATTCTAAGCCATACAAATATTTAAAGGTACCAGTTTTAAAAAGCACTTCTAAGTTAAAAGAGGATGTTGCATACAGCTATTAATCTTTACTGAAAGAAATAAAAGCAAATAAAAGTGTCGCTGTATAACGTTGAAGCAACTGTGAAATTTTTACGAACTTACACTAATGGCGATCTATCTTGAAGCTCAAAACTAAGCCATTGTAAAGCTCGAGTAAGTGGTGCTTACAAGTTATTATGCGATTACTTATATTTGAGATATTGCATAATATCCTGGTAGCAAGCAGTGAATATCAACCAAATATTTATTGCATATTGCATGAAAAATATCTACTTCATATACGGCAAAGAGGTGGGCGTTATTGTGTATTATTCAACAAACTCTACCAACCAATCTATTTGATGTATACAAATATTCTGCACTATCAAGAATTACTAATCCTAAAATAGTCCTTCAGCTGTCGTCAAATATAAACCAAAGAGTAAACATTTTTAATAGCTAAGGGTAGCTCATTGTAATGAGGCTAGACCTCTATGAAAAACAGAAGGTTGTCCCTGCAGGCTTCCTATACTGGCCCCAAATGGAAATTATCTCTATGCATTGTATTGTAATTATAAATTTGTGAATTATATTGGACAAGGATTCAGGAGCATCCACGCATTTAATTTTAAATACTTTTTCGTTTACTGAAATTTGGAGTTTGAATAAAATAGAAGCTATTTTAGATTAGTGCTCAGAACAATTGAGATCAGAATATTTGTTACGATAAATTTATCATGTTCCATTTCTTCTAATTTTTATTATAAAGTTGTATTTTCGCCATTTCAGAATCAGCAAAATAATAATTCATAAGTAATTTGAAAGTATCTACAAAATTTAATTATTTCAATATAATATCAGTACTGCCATCCATCCATAATGAGCATGAAAATGCAAATATCTGTTATTAAGAGAAGGTACCGCCATCTAGTACCTGATAATTTTTTTTTTTTTAATTGTGATTTTTTTCTTTAACTATTTCTATTATAGGAAATCCAAACCACGTGACTTTTGCCAACCAGCCGGCATTTTGAAATTTTTATGAGGTTAGAATACGGGTTGTTACATGTCAACGATGTCAGAAAAGTGTCAGATTTGAGTACTCGCCCCGTGTATTAATTAGACTAGCCAAGATGCTGTCAAACTTAAATAAAAATGTCCGCCAAGAGGCACACAAACTCTTTGTTTGCTTGTCAAAGTCATGTGTTTTGGATAGGCTAATAAAGCCTAGTACACATAACCACGAAATTCGCTCTTTTTTGACATTGCTTCGACAATTTCAGAGGACAATTTGACGTTTGATTCACGCATAAAACGTCAAATTGTCGAAGCAATGTCAAAAAGAGCGAATTTCGCTGTTATGAGTACTAGGCTTAATCCTGCCATAAAGAAACATATGTTTTTTGTTCATTGTTTGCCAACCAGATGCCATTTGGACAGGTCGTTGGATTGCCTAATTAGAATGATTCTAGTGTGTTTAATCTCGTAGTGTTTCCTTGATGAAGTGAATACAGTCTTTTCTGTGTATTGTGTGCTGTCTTCTGATTGGTTCGATATGGTTACTACGCAGTTAGGTATAAAAAACACGAAACTCGTTTTCCTGCAGAGTTTTGGTTCTAAAACGGTCTCTCTTCTAGCTGACCACTAAACGAGTAAGTTGATTTTCACTTTATAATTTTTTCTTCAGATTTCTAGATTTTCCCTTAATATTTTTCAATTTATTTGATCTTATATCTTTAAAATATAAACATTAGGTATATTTTAATTTTTTTTCTACTACTACGGTTTCATAATACGTCTAAAATCATAATGAGCTTTATTATGATACATATTTCCAATGTGATACAGATTTTTCAGCCACTGGAATCGAGTATTTTGAACATGAATAGTGTTTATTTAAAAATAACAGACTTGCTTTGGAATTTTGGATTGTTTCTATTAATATTTACTAGAAGAAACAACAAAAAATTAATAAATCGGATGCGGAATTTATGCCCAAATGACGTCTAGATCTTAATTTTTGAAATTGTCAAGTTGTCAACAATTGTCACCAGTTGAGAAGTTTACTATTCTTATAAAATAAATATGTTTTTCATTTATTAATGCAAGTAGAAAAAATAGT
The DNA here is from genome assembly GCA_917834065.1 of Ceutorhynchus assimilis. Classification (NCBI taxonomy): domain Eukaryota; kingdom Metazoa; phylum Arthropoda; class Insecta; order Coleoptera; family Curculionidae; genus Ceutorhynchus; species Ceutorhynchus assimilis. Next base: position 715,834 of record OU892281.1, read on the forward strand.
GTATGCAACTCTCATGTAATGGCCATTAACACTTTCGCATGTTATATACAAAACTCGCCTGCGGCTCGTTTCGTATCCTACAACATGCTCGTGTATTAATGGCTATCTATACATGATCATTGCATAATATACTATTATCTAATTGTGTGCCACCATTTTGTGATTGGTGGTCCCACGTTTTTCTGAAGTGAGTCAATTCAGAGTTTTGGCTGATAAATAGGTACTGCTGCTCTGGTTTTTATAATTAATTGTTAGTGTGGGATTATTGGACCATTTTCTCTAAATACAGTCGGTGCAAACCAAATTTGTGTGTTCATCCCTATCAACTCTTTACTGAATCCAGGCAAAGGCCTGTATAGCTATTTACTGTTTGACTCCCTCATTATCTTCTCGAGAAAGAAAAGCACTGGAAGGGTGAAATTTTAAAATAGAAATCTAGATAGGTCAAAAATTCATTTAAAAAGTTTTAATTAAAACATCTCAAGAATTTTGACAATTTCTGGATTTAATTTATTTCACCCTCATTATTTAATTTTTATTTTTTTTTCATAAAATAAACATTTTCCAATTTGCAATAGTTGCTCATACTCACCTGATTCTGTTGGAAAGGAGTGTCTGCACATCAATAGTTTTATAATAAACTAATTTCAATTTAAATCTTCCTTGCAAGACTCTCGCTATTTCACAGAATTCAGGGATTTATTATTCCAAATCTTGGTGAACCTGATATTGCCTTATTCTTTTCTAGGTACCTACTCGACAGGAAAGATCACTATTTGGAGTCTGGATCAGCTGGAGTCACGTCACACCAGCAATCTATCCTCTTTCCTGGATACAGGAAACAATTAACACGAACAGCTCCAGTTCACGAAAGTGAAATTCCAACATCCATTGAAGAGCTCCGGATTGGAAAGGTACAAAAATGTATCAGTGTACCCAGAACAACCAAGCTGTTATAATCTTCAAATTTTAAAAAGTACTTAATTTGTTAAAATAAAATTATTGTTTGTTAGAATTTGAGTGGTTCCATTTGCACGTTATCTTTATTATTTTTTTGAATTCCACTACCCTATAGGTTCTTTTGCTCTTAAAGTACAAATAACTATATTTATTTGTAACAAATGATGATTTAATTAAAACTTTTCAAATGAATTTTTGACCTATCCGGATTTCTATTTTAGAATTTCACTCTTCCAGCGCTCTACTCACTCGAAAAAATAATTGAAGGAGTCAAACAGAGAATGGCTATACAGGCCTCTACCTGGATTTAATAAAGAGTTGATAGGGATGGACACACAAATTTGGTTTGCACCGACTCTATTTAGAGCAAATGGTTCAATAATCCCACACTAACAATTGGTTCCGAAAACCAGAGCAGCAGTACCTATTTATTAGCCAAAACTCTGAATTGACTCACCTCAGAAAAACGTGGGACCACCAATCACAAAATGGAGGCGTACAATTACCTAGATGAAAAAAATTAAAATATAAAATCTATATTTCAAAGGTAGATAAGATAAGATTTATCAATTAATAAAAACTCAAACAGTTATAGTATGCACTGATGGTAAAATAAATTGAAAAATATTAAGGGAAAATCTAGAAATCTGAAGAAAAAATTATAAAGTGAAAATCAACTTGCCCGTTTAGTGGTCAGCTAGAAAAGAGATCGTTTTAGAACCAGAAGCCTACAGGAAAACGAGTTTCGTGTTTTTTATAAATAACTGCGTAGTAACCATATCGAACCAATCAGAAGACAGCACACAACACATACAAAAGACCGTATTCACTTCATCAATGGAACAAAGACAGAAAAATATCTTTTCGCTAAAAGCATGATAGACATAATTTATTCGAATAAAAGTACCTACCGATGACTGTCAAGAAGAAATAATAAAAATAGTTAAAGAAAACTATCACAATTTAAAAAAAAAAAATATATATATCAGGTACTAGATGGCGGTACCTTCTCTCAATAACAGATATTTGCATTTTTATGCTCATTATGGATAGATGGCAGTACTGATATTATATTGAATTAATTAGATTGTGTAGATACTTTGAAATTACTTAAATTATGAATTTTTATTTTGCTGATTCTGAAATGACGAAAATACAACTCTATAATGATAATTAGAAGAAATGGGACAAGTTACGAAAATGATAAATTTATCGTAACAGATTCCTTAGTTTCCTTGGAAAGCATATGTGATTTATCCAGGACTTTGCCTTGAGAAAGATATGAAAATAGTACCAGCTAATGCTTCAGTGTTCAAATTTCTCTAAACTAACCAACCTCTGGACAGATGTTACTAATTTTGTGATTGTGAGATGCAATCTTTTTGCTGGTAGGACCCTTAATAAACTGGAAATGAAGTAGGTACTTCACCATCGAGAAGGAAATGCTAGCAATTGTATGGGCCACAAAGTGGAAATTCAGAAATTCTGACTTGTAAAACTAGAAAAATATGCGACTATGAAGTTATTTACAAAAAAGTGAAAGCATTCACCAAGGTAGATGATCTGGAGAATGAAAATTCACATAAGTCTTCCCTATACAATTATCTCGCATTCATAGTAGATCCAGCAGTATCCGCTACTCGTGACCCGAACAGAAATGTACCTAATTATTTACTCGGTAAATAGTGCCCTAAAAATCAACTAAAAAAAAATTAGAAAAACGATGATGACGCTACGCGGGTATCATCATGGGAGTCCCGATTAGTGGATCACCTTTGATTTGTTTCACAACGTATATTGTAAACTGCTTTCCAATAACCATGCAAGCCTCCGAAAATAAAAAAAAGACTCGCATATAATTTGGGAGAAACAAATTTCAAGTTCCTCGAGCAATACTTAAATACGTCGAGCTCAAGAGAAGCATGACATCATTTTCGAAAACAGCGAACTACATAGCTTCTTGTGTAATATCCTCAGGGAAACCTGGTAACAAAAACTCCGCCTTTGAATTAATAAAATGCAAATGCAAACGCAAATTTTCCAGATCCTCGCAAATGGGAAACAAATCGCAGAGGAATAAACCAAATCGAATCCCAAACTCGAAAAAGACGTCTCAAACAAAATAATTCAGCCAAATAATTAGTTTTTGGTTCTAGCACTTTTCTTCAAAAGAAATAAATAGCATTTTAGCTCGATTAAACTTCGGTATTCGCGTTAAGTCTTCATTTGCATGTGTTTAATTAAATTTTTAATATACAAAGTTGCGAAGTGCCAAACCTCTAGAATAGTAACTAAACTGCTGGAACTTCGATACGCATAAAGAAATTTTTTGCGTATTTTTGAAGTCAAATATCTCAGAAAGTATAAGAGATATTTGTTTGCGGTTTGAAGCATTTTGGAGCGCATTTTTTGGTGCTCAAGGTATATGGTATCGTGCTGATGAACAGAAACGTTATCTACAACATACAGGGTGGACAATAAAACAATGCAAAGTTTAACAAATTTCAGGGCGTCGCCATTTCATTTCAAACATACTCCTGCTTTTTTTCTGGGTTTTAGAAGAAGCAGTAGTTCAATGGTAAAAAACCACTTGAAGGGTTTTTGAATAAATCTCGTAGTTTTGTAGAAATTACAGTTTAACTGAAAAACAACTTTCATCTCCCTGATTCTTTGTCTCATTTACTCGAAACAATTTTCTTCATTATTGTTATTTCAACGGTTTCGTCTTTTTGCGTGTTTTAAGAAGATTTTATACAGGGTGACAAAAAAAGTGAGTTTTGAATACTAATTTTTGGGTGGTCCGTAAAGATAATAATTGCGTCTCAGAGTAACTAGAGATAGTACGCGTCGTAATACGTAACATGTACTGCGATTTATAGGAGGCACAGTTTTCTTTGTTAGTGATGCCGCAAGACTCGAGACTGGGGCCTTATTCTGTAAAGAACAAACTGTTCGATTCGGTAGAATTTCTTCGATTGTGACTTCATTTTCGGTTTGCTAGCGCGGAAGCTATTCCGAAAATGCCGAAAATGACGTAACAATCGAAGAAATTCTACCGAATCGAACGGTTCGTTCTTTACAGAATAAGGCCCCTGGTCTCGTCTCGTCTCGACCTTTCGAGACGAAACTGGCTTTTGGTCTCGTCTTGTGAAGTCTCGACGAGACGAGACCAGACTTCGCGAGAGTCTCGCGTAGTCTCGAGTTTCGGGATTAGAATAAAAAAAATTCTTTCATGAAATCAGTAAATTTTAATACTTACAATTAATGGGATGATTTCTACATACCTACTTAATTTTCAGATTCTACTTTCGGTTTAGCCAGTAGTGAGATCAATTTTAAAAAAATGTTTGAAGCATAAGCACTTTCGGCTAAATTGGAAGTTAGATCTGGAGATAAAGTATGGAATTACACGTCATGTTTTAGGAATTAATGTAATTTCATCGGAATTTTCCGTAATTTTACTGAAATTCCGCGTATTTTTTTTTGGAATTTTACGTAGTTTTTTTGAAATTTCACGTCATTTTTAGAAATTTTATGTCATTCCATAGAATCCCATTAAAAATTTACCTAAATTACACGTCATTCCTTGGAATTAAATATAATTTTAACGGAACTCCATGTATTCTTAACAAAATTTTACGTATTTTCTTTTGGAATTTCACGCAATTACTCCGGAATTCCACGTCATTTTTAAAAATTTCACGTCATTCCATAGAATTCCATATAAATTCACTAAAGTAACACATCATTTCTTGGAATAAGATGTTATTTCACGAAATTTCATGTATTCTTGATGGAATTCCACTCATTTTCTTTTTGGAATTTTACGTGATTTCTTCGGAATTCCACATCATTTTTAAAAATTTTACATCATTCCATTGAATTCCATATAAATTCACTAAAGTAACACGTCATTTCTTGGAAATAAATGTAATTTCAACGAAATTTCATGTCGACAAAATTCCGCTCACTTTCCTTTGGAATTTTACATGATTTCCACGCCATTTTTAAAAATTTTACGTCATTTCATGGAATTCCATATAAATTCACTAAAGTAACACCTCATTTTTTGGAATTAAATGTAATTTTAATGGAATTCGCGTATTTTCTTTTGAAATTTCACATCATTTTTAGAAATTTTACGTCATTCCATACTATTTTACTGAAGTAACCCTTCATTTCTTGAAATTAAATATAATTTTAACAGAATTTCATGTATTCTTGACGGAATTCCACGTATTTTCTTTTGAAATTTTACGTGATTTATTCGAAACTCCACGTAATTTTAAAAAATTGTATGTCATTTCATAGAATTCCATATAATTAATTGTTCTTCACCACGTAGTAAAGAGTTTTCACACTATTTTCCGGACACAATGTATAACTCGAGTACTCGAGACCATTCGAGACGAGACGAGACTTTGGTACTCGACACCGAGACTAAGTTACGGTCTCGTCTCGAGATGTCGAGACGAGACCAACCTTAAGTCTCGTCTAATTTCGTCTCGCGGAACCACTATTCTTTGTTAATTGATATGGCACCAACCTTTCTCTGCTTTATTGTATAACCATCCTGAGAGCAAAATATGATTATATTATGTATCCTAGGTGGAAAAGCTATTCTGTTCTCGAGACGCCGAGATATTTCGTGGATCATTAGCACGTACCATATTATAAGGGGGTTACTTATACAGGGGAGATGAAAAGTACCTACCGGAACGGTTGAATCTCTTCAAACCCACTTATGCTTCTTTCCCAAATTTCGTTATCTGAAAGTTTCTGAGCAAACGAAATGGGACACTGATGTAGGGTAAAGCTGGTAGATCTGGCAGCAGCGCCGATATCGTTGAATCATTCAATTTTGTATGTCCGGAAACCTCCAGATAACGAAATATGAGAATGCAGGTTTTGTAAACGGGTTTGAAAGAGATTCAACCGTTCCGGTACTTTTCACCACATCTGTATAAATAGCTCCCCTTATGACATGGTACGTGCTAATAATTCACCAAATATCTTGGAGTCTCGAGAACAGAATTGCTTTTCCACCTAGGAAACATAACATAATCATATTTTGCTCTCAGAATGGTTATACAATAGGCAATTTTTCGCGAGGATAATCAAGCATGTTTTGTGATGTGTCAATTGTGCCATACTCCCCTAACTCCCTTCCCATCCAATTCTGGGCCTGCGAGTAACGTTACTATCCGCAGCTTATGGTGATGACGTCACCCGCAGACCTCAATGGAATGATTGCGATTCAGGCTGTGCTAGTGAGTTGATTTTTTCGTCGATTTTAAATGTAGAAAAGATGATTTTCGGTCTGTTCTTACAGAAGAAATTAAGTGTTCTTGATCCTCGAGTATCCTAGAATCCCAGAATTTGATGGTGGAGAAGTTAGGGGCGTATGACACAATTGACACATCACCTAATCCAGCATAAGCGATTATAGTTGATTATCGTCGCGAAAAATTGTCTAATGAAGCAGAGGTTGGTACCATATCAATAGACAAAAAGAACTGTGCCCCCTATAAATCGTAGTATATGTTACGTGTTACGGCGCGTACTGTCTCTAGTTTCTCTGAGGCGCAATTATCTTTACGGACCACCCAATAATTAGTAATAACTTACTTTTTTTTCACCCTATATAAAATCTTTTTAAAACAAAAAAAGACGGAAACGTTGAACCAACAATATTGAAGAAAATTGTTTCGAGTAACTGAGACAAAGAATCAGGGTGATGAAAGTCGTTTTCTGACATTTCTGCAAAACTACGAGATTTATTCAAAAATCCTTTAAGTTGTTTTTTACCATTGAACTATTGATTCTTCTCAAACCCAGAAAAAAAGCAGGAGTATGTTTAAAAAGAATTGGCGACGTCCTGAAATTTGTTAAACTTTGCACTGTTTTATTGTCTACCCTGTATGTTGTAGATAACGTTTTTGTTCATCAGCGCGATACCATATACCTGGAACACCAAACAATACGCCCCAATATGCTTCAAACCGCAATCAAATATCTCTTATACTTTCTGAGATATTTGACTTCAAAAATAGAGAAAAAATTTCTTTATGCTTATCGAAGTTCCAGCAGTTTATTTGCCCATACTGGATACAATTATTGTCTCCTTTATGTATCGTAACGTCCATTTGAATATTTTCAATTCATTTTTGCACTGTTTTTTAATTATTTTGCAAGCCACGTCGTTGTTCTAGATCTATAGGCAAAGCAATGAAGGAAGTTCACCTCAACACAATTAGAAGTTCTAATTGTTGCAGCAGTCATGTGAAGCAATTAAAATTGCAGTATATTCATAAGAACAATAAATGAAGCCATCGTACCAAATTTCAGCGCTGTGCGACAATTTTAATTTTTTTTTACTTTTTGAAAAATTCGGCGCGACATGTTCAGGCCAATAAGTCATTGAGTAATTAATGAAAAAAAAAATCCGCTGGGGCATTATGAGAGGGATAAATGGGCTGCCGATTGTCGAAAACTGTCACCAAATATTTGGCCCCGTTTAGAAATTTCAGTGAATGCAAGAAAGGGGTAGTTTTCGATGCAATTTACAACTTCCTCGCATATTAGGAAAGTCCGTGCTCGCTTAATTTTCAAGCAAAAACTTCGAACAAAAAAGCATTGGAGAGTGCATTTCATTAGCAATATTGTGGTGTTTGAAAAATTGAATCCGGATTATACATTCGGCCGCTGCTACATCAAATGCGCCCAAACAAGCGAAACGCTGATTCAGTCACCTTGAACAAAAACATGGTACTATTCAAGACGCTGCAGAAAAAAAACTATAGAAGATAAAGGGGTGCTGTCGCGGAGTTTTATATAGCAAAAAACTTCAGCTACAACAATCATTTGAAACTTTTTGTTATTGGACCATCCGTTTGAGCAGCGTTCTCCATGAACCGCAAATTACCCCTAAAAACCCTATGGAAGTACAAGGTCGCAAAGTTAATATGTCATTTAGCATATTTAAATGGATCGATCCCCTCAAAAAAATGTTAACTTCTAATTATGTTGAGGTAAACCCTCTTTTCAGATCCCCGTTTCTTAGACTACTATACTATTACCACGAATCTAGATAAGCTTTGCATTTCGTTCTTTGGTAATGGCAAAACTTCAATAAAGATTGCATTACCTGGAAATATATTGCAGTATTATTGAGTCAAATAAAATGAGTTCCCAATACAAAGTGGGTAATATCGGTATTGAGATTCTTTTAAACAAAAAATCTAGCTCGAAAACTTTTCTCATCAGCAACACACCGGGGTTTTTGAAAGGAACGACAACCAATAACCGAATTTAAAGTATTATGCCCTGCCACCGCAAAGTTTAAATCCTGATAGTGCATAATGACTTGGGGGCTGCGTGTTCTACAAGTTAAATTGGCAGTTTCTCCATGTTCTTGGGCCCGTTATCGCACTGGCTGATGGTCAAACACGATTCGGTATACTTTGTTGAGAAAATTCAAATGAATGAAAATAAACTGCTGGATACTCTGGAATGATTGGACTAAATTAAATGTGATAGCTCTTTCATTTAAAAAAAAAAGTAAATCTTGGGCCGTGAACTTTTTTCTTCCATCAGGAGCGGGCTGGGCTAAATAAATTGCCACTTTGATACGCCGTTATTAGATTTTCTTTATATATGGCCTCGGTTCCATCATTATTCTTTTAGCTTGCTCTGCGCCGCTTTACTTCAGAACAATTTGTTTAGGAGAACGTGATTGGAAACTTCAATATGACGACAGATGTTGCGTATTAACGAAATAATTATCAATTTTGTTCGAGAAAATAATCCTAAAATAAAGGTTTATTGCTCTGCCTCAAAAACTGCAAAATGAATGTTTAATTAGCAATAAAAACTGAAAAATAAAGTAAAAGTGGCCATTAAAGGGGTATTAAAGTCATTAGTTCCGAGCAGAAAAGCTAGCAGCTTTTACCGGCCAGTGAGAGATTTATATTTAGAGCAAATTTAAAACTTCGGATAATTTAAACAAATTTAATTACTGCTAACTAATACCACTTGTTTTTTTGTTTTAGTTTTGTTCTCTCGGTACTTTGGGCTTAAATACGGCTTATGTGAGAAGTTTTATTTTTCAACTTACCCCACCTATGTAGATTTAGATTGCCTGAATTACCTGAAAAAAAAAAAAAAAACACTTTTATTTTTCTCTAAACTTGACATTAATGGGGGAATAAATGGAAATGGCGCTGAAATATGCGAAAGTAATTTCCTCCTATTATTGCAACCCAAGACTGGCAGAACTTGATTGCGGTATATCATAATGATAGATTTTGAGCTCTTCCGACGCGCTATTGAATATAATAAAATTAAGTATTTGTATTCTATGATTTGATGATATAATGATTTATCCTTAAGGGTGTTTATTTGTTCTTTCAGCAATGATTGTCCGTAAAAATATAAGGATACTTCTGCAATATAACAAAAGTACCTACATTAGCATTTTGCTTCTGCAATGCAACAGCCGACAGTCATTATTTCAGAAGTGCATGCATTTCTCTATTAGGCGAATTCTGGTCATTAAAGCAGTGGGATAATAGAGAAAATTAGCTGGCATACCAAATGTACATGTTACCCTGAAATAATGAACACAATCAGTGAATGAAATAACCACCCCAATGCTTTGTGACCTGTTTTTTTGGACTGAAAGCCAAAATTAATATTGAGCTGCGATAATGCACGCCTTGTGTGCAATAAGGCAGCAAGTTGTTTGCTTTCAACATCCAGAACTCTGACAACAACTACTTTAGTATGAGTTAGTTTGGGTTTACTAAACCTCATTGACAAGTTAAAGCTTAAATGATTGATTTTTGATCCTCTTTAGCCATCCAATTTTGCGGTGTGGTATTACTGAGTCAAATGGAAGAAATAACTAAAAAACTGGTTACTAGAAACTCGCCGTTTATTTTCATCACTGAGCGTTTCCAATATGGTCGCCTCAAAACCAAAAAAAAATAAAAACCGCAAACTCACCCGTCGTCTTTCTAGAGGAAACCGACCTAAAAAGGGTTTAATACTCGAGACACAGCTTGGGGAATAGTTGGGGGTTATCCTGAAAGGCTATCGTTTCAAGTCGTATAGGAAGCACTCTCCGTTTTCCGATATCCTATGGAAATTTTTCTTTGGGATAATTTTTCTTAAATAAATTGTTCCATTCCTTATCAAACTCGTTATGCAAATACCCTTGTTGACAATATGTATTGGAAAACTTTGCATATTCTATGCAGCGTTTAAGTTCATTGTATTAAATAGGGTCTCATTTTCCGTTTTTGTCTGTTTCAAATGTCAGTAAGATTTTCCTTTCTTGGTTTATAAAATGGGTTGCTGAGCTGTGTTGTGTGTTGCACGCTTAGTTGCATGCCTAATAGATGGTTTTGCCAAATTAGGAAGGCACGAATATTATTAGGTTAAGATGGTAAAGGATGAAGTTTATCAGTGAAATATAACCTCAAATATCTACGTAATAGATCGAGATAGACGAAAGCTATATTTTTTTTGGGGTGTCATAGATAAATGTCGGCTCCAACGCTCACTATTCGAGAGCCGAAATATTTTTTTTAGATTTTCGGCAGTTGTAAATTATCTCGCCGTCTTTTTGATTGTTAGCTGTGGTGAAAATCAATCATGGTAGAGTATTTGTAGCAGTGAACCATGAAACTAATTTAAAATAAATTATCTTAGCGTCTCACACAAGATTAAAAATCTACCCTGCAAATTTTTCAATGAAACTTTTCATTAAAGCTTCATTTGCTTTGCTTTTTCAAAAGGTATATCTGGTTCCAGTCATTCAAATGCTTATTGGAAACGATTAAATGACGAATCAACTAGAAGTCTTTCGCTTGGTTCTTTTTTTTTGTTGACAATTTGATTCCAAAGTGAAGCCTGTCAGCAATAAATCCATTTGTAGTCTGGGTTAAATTACCTCTTAAGCATTTTTTTTTTCTGAAAATCCGCACGCTTATGTGAAAAAAAAAAACATCGACCGGCTGCTAACTCGGACGCTTTTGTTTCCGGTGCCAGCGTGTAAATTTTATTGGTGAAAATTAAAAAAGTTCGTAATCGGTATTCGTTTTATGTGAAAAATGCATTGCGAGGTATCGACAAATATTTTTTTTCGTCAACCATGTTTGTCAAGTAATCAATACAACTATAGTTTTTCGATACTGGGTTGTGCATTTAACACTGTGATCAAAAATTGTTTGGCATTATGTCTATTGTCTACATAAACGAATATAATTGAAAAAACAGTACCGTTCTGCGAACAATCAATCAATCAATTATTCAAAAAACAATTTGAAATATTGATTTTTTGAATCTGCAGATATAAATCATTGCTCGAGCTTGATATTGAAAAATCAAGACTTATTCAATATCCGCTTGCTCATTGTTGAGATTCTGATGAAACCTCAATCATTATTTTTAGGCTAGAAAAGCTTTGGTTATTGTCTCATGCTTTCATAATAATCGTCTCTGTTCTGTGCAACCTGAATTCATATTAACACGTAGTTGGTACTTGACTCATTTTGATGGCTCTGCAGATCTATCTGATGCCTTTAATTATTGCCACGTTCGAGTGTATCACGTATGAGTACAAATATTTAAACATGAGATAATATGGCTCATTTTAAGCTAAAACTGTCCTATTAACCATGGGCCAATTGTTAGTATTTTTGGAGTTATCGCAGAATTTAAATTTAGAAAAATATTACCAATGTGACAACATTGTACAGATATTTATGCTCCAAGCCGAGATAAGAAGTAAACAAACCGTAGGTGAAGGTTTTCGTTTTGGTTTATAATTCGCTTTGAAATAATGTAAATAATAATTTGCATTTTTATCACTTGTTATTGTGGTGAAAATTAAAAAATGTGCCGATTTTAATAAAATTGCATTAAACAATCCTTAATCAAGAGAAAAATAATTAAAGAATAAGTACTTACTCAGCTACTAGTCAAATCCTGATTATGTAAATATATAATTTTTGTTATTTCTCACAACACAAAAATCACCAAAATTGAAGACAGAAAGTTCCCAATAAGAAATTAGAGTAAATGTTCGAAGTGTGCACCTAGAGTTCGAACACCCTCGACAACGACGAATCCAATTGTCACAAACTGACTAAAAAAGGTTTGGTTGTGATTGTGTAATTGTGATAATTTAAAATTCCATCTCTTGTAAATCAACACTCATCAGTTACAGAAGATAGTACAGATTGTACAAATTTCGAATGACTTTGGATTTCTTGGAGAAACCATTCACAAAAACGAACTCTGTCTGGAAAACCTCCAGGAGACAATGCCTGTACAAGCTGTACATGATATGGGTAAAGCAAGTTTTGTCGAAGAGTCCGATGAACTATTGAGTGGAAATATCTTACTTGTTGGGCAATGGATCGAGTCCTTATTCCAGGGCTTTCTTTCACGATCGCAATATAAATTTTTCATCGGCAAGTGTCATTTGTCTTGCATGTCCCCGTTCAACATTTTGCACATTAATACTTCCTGTATCACGCAATCTTTGCAAGAACGGACACAAATGTTTCATCATTGGGTGTTATCCTATCAAGAAATCTTTCCCTGTAAATTCTGACGGCTAAATGGGCATTTTGTAATGACTCTCCGTAAAAAAGTAACATATCGGCATATTCGACGTTTGTAAACATTTCACTTTCAAAATATAATGCGCGCGTTTTCAAAACTTTGAGCAACTGACAAATCATGAATTAATTATCAGTTCAACTGAAGCACCCTTTCTTTTTTGTACTATGTTGCCAGATGTTTAGAAGTCGAATTAGGGTAACATTTTCAATTCCTTTTTTTAATATTTAATGATCGTTTTTGACTAGAAATGCATAATTACTTAATAATTAAACAATTTTTTTTTTTTTAGATATCATTATGATTAAAAATTTCTTTATTTTTCAAATATTTATCAAAAAATGTCTTAACTTCAAAGGCCTTTTTCTCAAAAGTGGTAGGGTTTAGACCCCATGTTGTATAAACTTTTTTTGTGGGCTATATTTCCACGTGTTAAAATTTTTGTAGTCAAACCTGATACACCCTGTATAGTAAATATAAGTATTCATCGACTAAGAGCAACCTTCTTCATTGTTCTTTTCCAGTCTTGTCACTTCACTTAGTATTATTTATTGTCCAAGATATATTTATTTGCTTTTAACCCTTGTTGATTTGAATTTATTGACGGTTTATTATTTACATTTTATCTAGGTTTACTTCAAGACCAATTTTTGTAGCCTTGAACTCCGTAACTAAAATTTTCATTCAATATTGTTTTATTTTGGAGATTAGTACAATATCATCGGCAAATCGGAGGTGCGATATTCTTTCACGTTTGACAATAACGTCCGACGTACCTGACTAATTTAGTTTTTTGGAAATAATTCCTTTCTAGTCCTTAGCTTTAGAGGAGATCATGTTTTCCTTTGCAATTCCTCTTTCAAATGCATATATTTTGAAGTCACCGTGAAGTCTTATAAATATAGCGACTTTTTTTCAACGGTGGTCTCTACCACTATATATCTATCTATCGATAATATCTATGGAAGAATAGACTGAACACTACAAGAAGCTGCTGACAGAGGAAAGAGAACAATTCAAGGGGCAGATTGAGGAGATTGGGGAAGATGGAGTAAATCATGTGGAATCTGTAACGGCGAAAGAGGTTGCAAAAAATGTATCAGATATGAAAGATGGACATACTCAGGAGCCAGAAAACATTCCTATTCGGAAATCTTGATGGAAATTCTAGCAGATAAAAGTACAATGATGTGTTACAGGGCACACTATACCAGCAAACTGGAATATCTCACACACATTTTTACGTTCACAAAAAAGGAGATCGAAAAACTATAGAAGATGGGTAACTAGTTCTTTGGAAAGATTAGAAGATCAGAATAACTTTCATGCATGGATGGCACTTTCACATTACAACAAATCATAGAGAAAAGGAAAGCTCGAAATCTATCCACAAAACTAATATTTGTTGACCTCGGGAAGGCTTACCATAGTGCCCTTGAGAAAACTCATCAAAGTTTTGATTTATCAACTAAGACTAGCCTCAGTAAAAACTTCACAAGAGCCATTAGTAACATTTATAAAAGACCCCAAGCAGCGCTTTTACGTCCTAACAACGTCGTCATTGATGTCTTGACGTTAGGGCGCGGAGTCAAATAGACGACTATACAACCCATATTTTCACCAAAATGGAGAATCATTTTAGGGTTGTGACGACGTCGCAGGTCGCGAGGCTTTACTAATTTTAAACTTATGGGTACGTCAGTATACACAACCAGATTTGAATGTTTACTAAACGTCGTAAACCATGACTAACCTAAAAACAAATATCAAACCAAATAAAGAACGTTCCAGGTTTAATATATTGCACCAAATTCGCACTTTTGGTTTATTATTGGTGTTATTTTATTTCGCAACTCATTACATCAAAAATGAAATGAATCAGTACCTATAAGAATATTGGGGGGCATAAAGTAATAATGGCGCCTGGCCTTGTCAACAATAAAATACGTGAAACTAAATATTTAGCTCCTGTAGGCACAAAAATTTCAAACGAAGTCAATTTTTCTGTCAAATATAATTATGATATGCACACAAAACAAAGGGGCTCCTATTTTGTTAATATTTTTCAAAAAATAAAAAAATCTGTAATTTACATTATTTCTTATATAGTTCCGATGGGTCAAGAACATCTTTGGGCAAGTCCGATTTACACAAAGATAAATAATTTTGTCAAAATTTCCTTATCAAGGATTAATTTTTCAGATATTATTTTATTTTTATTAAACGTGCAGCAATGGCGGATGATTAGATAGGACCTTGCGATATATAAAATGGTCGAGTTAATAATCTGCACCTTATCCTAACCTAATGCGTGTTTTCGTCATGAAAATGGACTTAATCTAGATAAACATAGGACCATAGGTAATAAAATAGTACAAACATTAGGCAATTTGATCTGTCAAAAAGGAAAATTCAATATGGCGTGGCGGCCAAGCAAGCTTGTTTTGAATATGTTTTTATGTGTATTTTAAATTATTTTGCTTAGAGTTTTGCTTGTAACTTTGATTTGTAATATTTAATACGATATTTGTTGACTAGGTACCTAAACTATTAAATCGGGCAGAAACTAGATATTTTTTTTGTGTTTTTTGGCCCATGTGTGGCCGCCACGTCATCTTGAGTGTCACGTGGTTTGAATTGCCTAATATAAACCTAGATTGACTATAGGTCCCATATGGTAACCTATCTTAACCAGTTCTTTAGTTGCTTCAACGCTCTCATTTATTTGAAATTTTTCAGGAAACTGTAAATGTTATATTTTTGATGTTGTTCAAAATCTTGAATATTTCCTTTTAACTCGACATTTATTGGATCTTTTTTAATTTCCTAATTGGAAATTACAGGGTTCTCTTCCAATTTCCCTTCTTGCTCCATTGCCTTCATGTTTGGAATACATTTCTCCCTTTTCACTAAATCTAAAAACTTTTTTCTTCTTCTGTAATATGTGGATGAATACCTATTTGAAGCTCCCGTTTTGCTCCAAATCATATCAAAAATACAAAAGCAAATGCAAATACTTATTTAGATTGTTGAAAACTTTTTACAGTAACGCCATATCTATTGTCTGTTTATGTTTTTATTTGACCGATGACAGTTTATTAACGAACGACACAAAAGGTATGAAATGCTACACCAAATTTTACCTTTGTCTAATTTTAACGTTGGCCGGAAGTTTTTCTAAGACCTCTATCTGACCTTATGATTGGTCGTATCAGACGACGTTTTTAAAACGTTTCAGAGGTCACAGGATATGAAGATAACGACGGATTGACGTCTTCAATGCAACGTTGAATTTGGTACAATATTATGACGTCCATTTTACGATTTTTATCTTACCTTATGATTGGTCGTATTAAACGACGTTTAAAAAACGTTTCAGAGGTCACAAGTATACAAGAGGACGACGGATTGACGTTATCAATTTAACGTTAAGACTGGTTTTCATTTATGACGTCAAAATTGAGCCAGATCAAGGTCCGATTTCTTGACCACATCTTAAGGACGACGGCACGACATAATTTTAACGAAAAATCATTGACGGACACTTATCTGCACCTGTATCTGCACTTCTGGCGACGTTGTATTTGGTTAATACGTAGTCGCAAGGACATGTATCTGCTACTTGGGATAGCATCACAAGGCAAAAAAAAATTTAAATTCTTTACTCTGGAGTAGTCAGATTTCTATAATAACAAAAAAGAAAATCTACGGAGTAATTGTAGAGCCGATATTGACGTACGGAGCTGAATGCTGGCAGCTATCCGAACAAAATAAAAGGAAGGTAGATGCAGTGGAAACAGACTTTTCCAGACGAGCATGTAAAGTTTCTAGACTGGAGCATATGCAGAACGCTAAGATTCGAAGAAGAACAGGAAGAATATATTTATATAAAACCACTGGAATAATAGACACCCGACAGCTCATATGGTATGGGTATGTTATGATGATGGAGGAGGAGAGATGGCCAAAGAGAGCATTGATGTACGTTCCATGGAACAGGAGGAAGGGAGGAAGACCGGCGCTAACAGGGATAGGAAATGAAAATATGAACGAAAGAGCGATAGACGAGGAAGAATGGAGAGACCGTAAAAAATGGCGACCGAAATGCGAAATGCGGTCTCTACCATTTATGTTTACTGGAACAGTGAGATATCCTAATTACCCAATTCTTCGTCTATTTCGGAAATTTCTTTTGATACGAAATTGTTTTTCCGAGCAGCGGCTTAAGCATTTCATATTTCTATTCTTTCTAATCGTTTTCTCACAGTTTTTCTTTTTGTATTCTTCCTTTATTTATTTATTTTTTTGATATTTTCTTCTAATGATTTTATTTACTTTTGTATATGTCTATTATACGCACCCTGTGCCACCGCGATTTTAAAATCCACCCGCGTCACCATTCTCATATTAAACTTTGATTAATTTGACAAGCAAAGCCATAAAATAAAGCACCTTGTCCCTCTGAGTTGACACTGATCCATGGAAAAAGTAAAGGCCCCTCACATCAAAGAGAGGGCTTGCCAAGTTTATAAAACCTAATACTTTGCTAAAATACTTCTTTGCCAACTTCTTTTATGTTTTAAATCGAGTTTGTTGTGGCCACATTACTCGGATATTGCCAATTTATTTTGCTCGAAAGCACAAGGTGAATACTTTGTTTTTACTTTAAGGATTAAAGATTAATGATCTAATAATCTATTCAACTTCGGAAACTAGAGAGTTTGGTCATTTCTCAGGGGACAATTAGATGACTATTAAGTGCCGAACTGAACTGTTGACCCTCGTGATTCTATGTCGGAAATGTAGTTAATTCTAATAGGAAAGTAATTTTTTATTCAAGGTAAATGATTTGTTGGTTAAACTAATGAATTATTGCTCAGTAAATATTGTCAAATAATATTACCATGTGTATAGAAAACACCAATTGAACCACTCCTTGCAACAATCTCTTGAAATTCTCAGGCTCATGGCTTATATTATGAAGGAGTCTCCTACTAAACTACAATTCGAGTATATCATTTGAAGCCCTGTGTAGTAAGACGAGAGGACCAAACTATGTTTAGGCTTCCAGTGTATAACTTTGTGCTATAAATTCAAAGTTGCTTTATATTCGTGTTTCTTTATCTGAGGGAATTCGTCTGTCAACCCACTCTATTAAACTAACGAAAAGTCGCTAGGGGATAAAATCTTGATAAAATCATATACGACAATATCATTAAATGTCGCAATACAAACATGTTTTTTGTTGTGTATACATTTGTTGAACATATTATTCGCTTAGCTTTTCTAATCCAAACGCTAGTCAAATAAATACCTGTTTCGAAACATTACATCAAACACGCATTATGTCATGACACGTCATAATTTTAATGGAGTAATTTCCTAACAAGATTTTCTGTCGATACAAACAGTACCGCGATACAAATCAGAAAAACAGGGGGTCACATTTGGTAAACTTGGCGGCTTTTCTTTTAAGAAATTTCGCGAAACACGCTTCAGACGTTATGTTGATCGAATAACGCACGAAAATATATCGTTAGTCAATCTTATAGGGGGACAGCTCACCTGCAAATTATGTGAAGGCCGCCTATCTAGTTTGCGTGTCTCACTTTGAGTTGGCCTAAATAGGGGTGATAAAATTAAGATAATAACCCAAATACTTGTTTTGCCAAAAATAACATGTCCAACGACATACACGCAGTCTTTTATTATTAAAAATACAAGAACAATAAATACATAATTATAACAATAAATAAATAAAAATAGGAAAAAGTAGGATAGTAGGACTTTGATTCAAAATTTATTTATCATTGCATGTAAGCATAAGGCATATAATTTTCTAATTATTCATCCAGCCATTTTGTATACTTAAGCCCTTTTAATGCGACTAATAAACATTTTAAAGTACAAACTAATTATCATAATACAATAAATCCAGCCAACAAACACATTAAATTGACAATCAATTCATTTTAAATGGACGACAATAGCGCAATGGATTTGTAAGTCAATTGAGATTTAAATTTTGTGTGGATTTCGTTTTTGTTATAACCAAATATGGCTATGATTAACGCATTTTATTGCTGTTATCTGACCGGATACCGGATTTATTAAAATATCATGGAAAGTAATGAAATATTTCATTAACTAGCTCAATAATTATATCAGGGAAGTTGAAGCTGAGATAGCTGCGTTGGTTGAGAGTGTGAGGTCATAATGTTGATAGTTATGGCAATGGGAAGATAATCTTATATCTCTTCATTCTTTTTCGATTTTCTGGATTCGATTCAATTATAATACTGTGAAGTCTATTTTCAGATAGGAAGAAAGAGTCAACCTCAAAAAAAACATCATGAAAAGTAGTCCATCATTGGATTCCTTATTAGATCCGCTTGGTCCTACGATTTGATAGACTCTTGGGCAAAAAAATGATGACCGCCAAAAAAATCTAATCGTCTTCCCAATCAAAACATAACTTTTTAAAATTTGCAGCTTAAAGCTTGCAGCACATTCAAATATCTCATCTCCCAATAAATAGGAAAACTTTTATCAGCCAAGCCCGTATGAGGGGACCTCCTGTCAGCCCGTCAATGTTCTCCGTATCTCACGTTGAGATCCATGCGAGGCCATAGATAGGGCTTTGGCTTTGTTTTGCTTGCCCCTACTTTAGCTCGAGTGCCACTCTTCAGGGGGTATTGAAAATCTTGGCTATAAATCATCCTTTTAAGAGGGGATTTGAGAAGGTTTTTTTTTTTAAAGGATAAGGTGGAGATCAATAAATACTGAAAAATATTGGATGCAATCCTACCGACTGCTCCTATTTTATCAGATACCTATCAGAAGAATTTTGTACGTTTAGGCATTGAATTTGTTGTAATATTTTTCCGCAGAAATCCTAAGTTCTAACGAAAACAAACCAGAAGCTTTTTTGACAAACTGCGTGGTTTTTAGAAACTTTATGCTGTTCAGACAAAGAATTTTTTCTGCTTGTCAAAGGACTTTTGCGATAAATTATGTCTCCTTTAAATATTAGCATTCTTGATGCCCCTAATATAGGGCATCAGAAATGCTGATACTTTTTAAGAATGCTCTTTTTGGTTTACGGGTTAGGATAGTAAGTTTTCCCCATAAACATCAGTAAAAGGAAACGCGTTAAACCTATTTATATGCTAACCATAAATCTGAGCGCCGGGCGCCTCGACTGCCTTAGGGAGAGGATTACCTGCAAATCCTACAAGGAAAATATTTACCGCCTCGCGCTTAAAAACATGTAAACAAAGAGGAAATCGTTACTTGAATAATGGAACGCAGCGAGAAATATTAATTTTGATATACAATTTAAAGGATACAATAATATTTATTGAAAATGTTGAATAAATTGAGGCACGATCAGAACTTTATATTGAAGTAAAAGCCTCTCGTTTGCGAAATCATCTCGATGCCTTCCGTTTTTTGTATTAATAAAGGTCCAAGCTTTGGATGAGAACTTGGATGAGGACCAAGTGAGTTGACAGCCAGCCTACTTACCTGGATGCTACGACCTATCCAACTGGACTTGAATAAACAGTTGATACGATCTAAGTATCGTCCAAGAGAGGCGCACGCAGCATCCAAGGGCCAGAGTTGATTTTGAGAAAAAGACTTTGCAGTTCAATTTAGCAAGACCATCAATACACTTGGACCGTGTCAACCTGGGTCAAAATCAAAGAGCCACCGTTGTAGGTTATTGGTTCTCTTAAAAATTCAATATAATAATTGCTTGACAATGAGACTGAGAATTTGGAGCCAGAGTTTCCAATCAGAGGCACGTTCAAAGAATAAGTAAAAATGATATTCTAGACATTTATTTGTGTTCCAAGACTGAAAATGTTAGAAAGCATAATATGGTACTAGAATTATATTCACTACCCTAGCGCAGTTTATACTGTATGCGCTCAAATATATTTCCTTCAGGGAAAATAATATGTATGCTTTTAATCATTGATATAAGCGCAGATTTGCAGCTGTTCAAACATTTATAGGGTGCTGTGGTTTCGGGAAACGCTAATGTTTCGCTTGATTGGATTAGCTGAATAAGGCCGAATTAGTAAGTGCCTTATCTGAAATTCAAAATGAACCGCGATTGAACCTATCAATATGCTTTTCGGTGAAAGTCTTACATTGTGTTAGTTTGATAAATTTTGAGTTCAATGGCCTTTTTCAAATAGCTTTGGCTTGACAAATTGTAACGAGCCAAAATCGCCTAACTGATTCATACTTGTTTCAGTTTTTCCATTTAAGATTTCTTCAATTTTGTTTACCTTTTTTTTTTCTCTATAAAATTGCAATAATTACAGCAGTTACAGATCCTGTAAATATTCCAATTTTCAATATTTAAATTCTATTTACATTTGTTACTAGTTCTTGTGAAGACTAATGATTTTCCTGGCTTTTGATCAATATTTTAATTCCAATTTAAAGGGGGTGTGCGCCAAAAATTAAAGTTTAAGTGTAAAAAAATCTAAGAATAACTGTTCAAACCTCGTTATTCTACGATGAACCCTCGCTGAGATATACCGCTACAAAGTGTGTGTGACGTCACGAGAGCTTCGTCCAGCCGCGCTCCGCATTGTTAATTTGATTGTTTCTGGTACGCGTGAGTGGTTTTTGTTCAAATTATTGCAGGGATACAGGAAAAACATATGTAAATTCAATCTACTTCACTTTCTCGTGCGTCGCTCGAGCTTTCGTGACGTCATAGGGTGAGATGCGGTACCTTCATAGAGCCATATTTTCGATATTATTTGTCATAGAGGGGTGCGGTTTTTACTGTTATTCTTAGATTTTTTTTCTCTTTTTTTTGAGATGAAGTTGTTTTTTTGGAGCACACTCCCTTTAAGATTCAATTCGCATGTAAACAAATCAATTATAGGTAATGTTTTCCCAACCATATGATCCGTTTTCAAAGTGTACCCTACGCTGTTGGTACTTTTTTACTCTGTTCGTACTGAACTCAGTACCAGTTTTAGTTGAACCCGGTTCAATCATTGGTTCCATAATCTTTGATATGTGCTCTGCGCTATCCTTGCTTCCTATTTTATAATGATACTTAACGCTTAGTCATGTCACTCTTGATTTGCATCTCAGCTGACTTTTGAAGTGTCATTAATTTTTGTCAACTGGCTTTCGATTAGTAATGTTTTTGGGATCGTCGTTAAGCCCTTTAGTTTTGCAGTACGGATCATTTACTCCATGCCGTATTCTTCAAATTATGATTGTTTTATTTGATAATTACTTGTTGTTATTATCATTAGTTGTCAGCTGTTGTAATTGTTGTAATTTTTCTCTGATTATATTGTTGCGTGCAATTTTTGATAAGTAAGAATTCTATCGATTAATTTTCGACGTTTGTCGTTATTCTGAATCATCTCTGAATCCCTACCTTTAGGTCAGCTAATTAATTTTATGTGTAACACATTTCTTTTCACATATGGACGTTGGAGAAATAAGGTCGTTTTGAAAAATTAAATTTTGTCTTCGCCCTTGTGGGATTTCGACCTTATATTCACAATTATTGAATTTATAGTACATTTAGTTGCCTTACGTTTTCGTAGAGTGTTATAATTTTCGCCGATTGATTCGGATTTTTACAACTCTATGTGGTAAGTTGCTTTGCACTTTTTTTTCCCACAGTTGATTCTGACTTTTTCTATTTAATTATTAGTGAAAAGCTGCCCTAAAGAGTAGAGTAAAGACCATCTCACTTACTCCTGGATTTCGAATAGACCTCGATCCAGATTTCTAAAGTATTTTCGAGGCAGATAAAAGCCTATTTCCAACAGGTAAAAACATAACCTTATTAACCTCAAATTTTCTCTGCAAACTCGAGAAGATTATTTCAAAGAATGTAAAATATATGTATTTATAATCCAAGTCTAAATGAAATCAAAATGACTATCAAGATACAACGATTAAAACGTAAATATTGTCACACAAGGCCCTTTCGGCTCGTGAGGGTTAGACTTGAGGTTAGGGGTTGCTCTTCAGGAAAACACACAACTACAACGAGAATAGTATATATTGTCGTCCAATAGGTACATTACCAAAGGGGAACTACGTAGGTGTACCACATGACTCTTGTGCTGGAGCTCTATGTAGGAATACGGTTTCTGCACGTATAGGCAACGCTACCCTGCTGGAGGGTAGGACTCTCTGGGGCAAGGTGACCCTGAAGAGGAATGTAGCTACTGCTCCCTTGGGTAAGGTGACCCTGATGAGAGTGTGATCCGAAGGGGTTAATACTGCCTGGGGTAAGGAGACCCTGAGAAGAGAAAGACCCGAATGGATGCCGATACCATGGTTGTATCGGGTTTTTATATCCATTTCGTGTAAACATAATTTACGCGTTGACCTGCTTAAACCGCTGACTGTCGATAAATCGTGTTCTAGTTAGTTTTAACTATTTTTGATATACAGGATGGTTTCTATTTATAGATCAGTTGACAATATTGAGAAAGGTAGTTGTATCCCTCCAGAACGAACATCCGCTTACTTTGCCTTGAAAACACAACGGTAAGATGAAATGTAAAATAACTAAAGTCAACGAAGCTAAAGGTAAAGGCAAAAATAAGCAAAGTCGTGAAGGAAATAAAAGTACAAGAAGTAAAGGAAAGAAAAGCAGTTATCGAAGCTTTGGCTGTCCGGCGACAGATAACACTAGGCAACCCTCTCGCTGTATCCAGTGTAGGCGAAAAATTCTAGAGCATTTTTTTGGAATTTTTAATTCTGTTTTGTTGCAGTTGTTAGGTGAACTTTCAGCCAGCGTTGCGTTACCACCTATCAGGTATTGTAGAACCTCTTGCACTGTCCTTACACCAGACACCAGCAAGAGAATCCTCCAAAGCTCTCCAGCACGAAACAACCAAAGAGTGGGTTGAAGAAAAATACAAGAGAGTAGAGATTGAAATTTAACCAAGAGACCCACCAAATAATCGGAGCATGTTATAGCACAGCCAGGCATCGCAAGTTTAAAAAATACTTAAAGTACTGCTAGACAGCTAGTAAGGAAGTACCTACTGCCAACTTGAAAAAATAACAGAATATGGAGAAGAACTGCAGCAGCTGGGATTCATAATTAATAGAACATGTAAACTTTTCCTAGATACATAATAAGCCCCTTTATTAATATTATGAATATTAAATTTCTAGTTGTTCATACTCTAGAAAACTAAGCTAAAAAATATTTTACTGTGTAAATTTTAAATCGCCAAATGCTGTCTGCACACTGCGAACGGAACAATGTTTACAGTGTTTGCCTATTTTAGAGTGGAAAATTATGACAGTTTAGTGGAGCGAAAATGCACCAGCGGCCCGAAAGGGCGACATTTCAAATTAAATACACAATAATTTCGTATTGTACGTTGTCCCGTTTGACGAATGACCGACCAAAACTGATAGCAGAAAATTAAATGTCACTAGGGCGATGGCAGTAAATGGGGATTTCTATTGAATATGGACTTTGTAAATGAATATTAATTGAGAAAATTGACGTGCAATGAACTATAGATTTAGATGAACATTATAACGTGGCTAATAATGTCCATATAACAAACCTGTGAAAATTTGGTTCATACTGTAAGTGATGATTTGTGATGGGAAACTGTTCATAAGCTAAGAAACTCTCGAATTTGAAGTATGCTAATGGTAAACTGTGTATTTTTGAACATTTAGTTGTTGAGAAATAATTATCTTTGGTCTTTCATAGCGTTTTTCTAAAAAAATCTCATTTTGTTGTCTCTGATTATTGCTTCGCATAGAACTCCTTTTCCCTTTTTATTCATTGCCAGCAGGGATTATTTCGATATGGGTTTCAGAGATGCTTAACTTCGTAAGCGAGCAGTTTCCGGATTTTTCTCGAACAATAATTGCTTCGACACAGGTTATATTGCCAAGTTTAAATTCTGAGCAAACATACGAGTTGGTTGGTTTGGATATACATGCCTCTAAGGGCCGGTTTATTCCTCTTCTGATAAACTGTCAGGTATGCTGACGGATAAAAACGCAATCTGTATTCCTATTGATCGGACATTTATCCGCCGACCAATAGAATTATAGAATGGTGCTGGTATCCAAATAGTTACCAGCAAGTTTACCTGAAGATGAATAAACCGGGCATAATAGATTAAAGTTAAAATTGATTTCGAAATAAATATATAGAAAATCTTAAAGACACAGGAAATGCATGTCATAAACTAGTGAAGAACAAAATTGGTTCAATAGGAAATTCAAAAAGGCTGCATGAATCATCTAAGCACCTTTGAGTCCAAACCGCTCAAGAAAGGGTCCATAATCCTAGAAAATCGCAGGCAGCGATAT
Organism: Ceutorhynchus assimilis; assembly: GCA_917834065.1. Lineage (NCBI taxonomy): Eukaryota > Metazoa > Arthropoda > Insecta > Coleoptera > Curculionidae > Ceutorhynchus > Ceutorhynchus assimilis. The sequence continues at coordinate 740,779 of OU892281.1, forward strand.
TTTTGTAAACGATTCATGTCCTTTTGAGGGATATTCCATTTCTTTTCAGGGGTACAAGCTCGCAGTCATAAGAACATTGTCATTCGCTTGGAAATGATCAAACAAAAAAACGAAACAGGATAATGGAAGTCCAAAATACTTTGTCAAAAGAAACACGACTTGCCACTTTAAAACAAACATACTACAGGAAAAAAAGACTGAAAAATTCTTGATAAAATCCTCTGTATTCTTTCGGCCTAAATTCTGCTCCAGTAACTATTCAGAGTCAGCGATAGCACGTATGAGCAATTCGCTAAATCGATAAGATTATTTCAATGTGAACTGAAACAATGGCTGCTGCCGAACTAAAACAAAGTTTGATCAATGGCTATTTTAGCCTATAAATGGGTTATCTACCCATCCCATGCTCCGATACCTGATACTACATAGTTTGTTAGTGTGTTTCGAATATGGCTGGATGTGTAGGGATATTTGTTTTAACGGCAGAATTTGAGAGTTTTCCTTTAGATTTGTTGAAAAATGTTAAATCTACTTTCGGAATAGCTGATCCAATCTAATTAATTTAAATAAATATCAAGCAGAATTATAGGGAAATGTTATTTTCAATAATAGGCTATTATTAGCGTGCCTAGTTGCGAATAAATATTTTTATCCGGATATTTAATATTGGATAAAATTTTAGTAAATTAATTCCCAGCTCATTTATCATTAGCCTGGCTTCTGCATTATGTAAATATTTTAATTTAAAAGCTAGATTAACTTTGTACAACATTTTCAAAGTCGATATCGATATAACTAATGCAAGTTCTGCTCGATGACATTTCCAATACCTTCTAAAATTTAGTCTATATAAAATGAAAGCAATTTCCTTAACACTTTAGCTCATAATGGGGTTTCATTGACAGCTGAACAAGAACGATGGTCCCTCTGCTACACTACCTCCGTGACAATATAGCAAATTTCCTCTAATTTGTTTCCTTATTTGGGTGACGTTAAAAAAGCGCTCCGCTTGCGCCAGGAAAATCACCTCGGATTTTAAAGTAATTTTTAGTAAAACATTTGGTTAAACTTGCCATTAATCAACTGTTGGTTATATGGAACATAAAAAATGTTGAAAATGTAAAATCTTCAAAGATAATAGAAACCTACTCGTAATTCTCAAAAAAATTTCTGTTTTCAATCGTAAGAATGCTTCAACAAAATTTTCGTCTACGTACCGATCTGTGACATTTTCCTTTTGAAAATCCGATCTCGAGCCGGTGCACCGGAAATCCTTTTACGACATTCAAAACGCTAGGTTTACCTACTTGCAAGTTTTGAAAAGGTGTGCTGCCACATTTTTCCTCCACCGGAAATCCAAGGGAATTGAGCTTGTTCTATTTTTCTTTGAAAAAACTTCCATGCGCTCGGAAATTTTATGCAAAAGAAACTTGGATTAAAGTGTTTTACAAAGAAAAAAATTACATTTACCGACAACATGTATCGAAATCCATACAACGGCTCCAAGGACTCGTCTTGAAGCCGTTAAACGGGAGTTTTTAAGTGGATCATAAAAAATACGGTCTACGAAACCAATTTATTTCGAGCATTTTATGCGTAGCTTACCCTTAAAGGTCCTACTATTGACCTGGACAATGAACCGGTTAGAATGATCCTATATGCATCCAAATTAATTTAGATTTTGCCATAAAAAAGTCAAGTTTATAAACGAATGAAAAAAAAAAAAAAAAAGAAAAATCAGTTTTGTAAATAGGTATCAAGCTTTGATAGAAATTTCATCATCATGTTTATGTGTTGTATCATACAAAAATGTGTGTATCATATCTAAGGAAATTATGTTATATTCTCTCACTATTGAATTAAATTGAAATAAAAATAGGGCGTTCCATAAAAATATCCTTTTGGGATCAAACTAATTCCGTTCCACTAGAAAATCTTTTCCCTTTAATTTTTCCACAATTTTTGTCCGTCGCCCGTGATTAGTTTTCTTTGCGACTGACAAGACCTTTTACTTAACTCTCCGACTTTTTTCATGTGCCGTTGGGAAATGCCCAAATAAAATCATAACTTTTTCAGGCTAGACTATTGGCTTTTGCTTCTTCTACTTTTGCGACTTTGAGAAGATTTCTACAAGAAATTGGCTTTTATCGAAAACACTTCGGACTTTTTCATTAGATTTATCTTTTTCCCGACTAACTTGGCAGACAGTAGAAGAAATAATACTAGTTGGTTTATGAGTAAATCAGGAAGAGATTTATTTTTAGAAATCTTAATTTAATGAAATAATTTTTGTGCTTTTTAAATTTCTATTTCTTACATGTAATCTTTAACTACTCACTTAATCAGGTTTCTTAGTCATATTCACCCTCAAAGCGTCTTGGTGTTTATTTAGAGCAGAAAATAAATAGAGCCGGCTGTAAGTCTCCGACTAGTCCATTGACAGCTGATACGAAGTGTGGTTTTCACGGTAATAAATACTTCGCTGTCAATAGGAGGGAAGCAGAGAGACATAAATCACGAGATTCAGTGGATTAAGGAAAAATCCTCGAAGCTTAACATAAGAGTAATCAAGCAACAAAAAAAATATATTCAGAATCGTCCTGAAAAAATATAGCATAAACATAATAATACACAATATGCTTCGTTGCTTAAAGTTCGAGGCAAATATGGAATAGTTACACGACTTTTCGAAAACCTGACCAAAACATTCAGTTACTTTAATACAAAACAAGTTTTTATTTCAATAATTGGATGAGTAATATTCAATCCCCGATAGAATCCGACACGGACAGACTCTATATTTAAAATATAAAAAGAATAGAAAAATTTAACATCCTCGTAAAGCATACAAAGAGCGCTCGAATGTAGTGGGTACGTATGTAGTATCTCCGATTTATAACATTAATAAATTTTTATATTTTTAATGAGTCATTTCTATTTTTATAGCTACTGAATTTTGAGAAAGCTTTTAAAAACTGTCGAATAAAAAGTCCAATGTCAGCTTTTATACGTTACGTTATAATTTTTTGAGTGTATGCGTTTAAGTTAAGAATAACTCTGTATTTCCAGCTCTAAAGAGTTCATTCCTCATGAAAATAATAGTGTCACAGCCTCTCTGTGACGGGGGGTGTAGGGTGGATAGATGGAGAGAAACTCGCTCAGTTTTATATAAAAAGGTATATATTTGCTATGAAGTCATTACGTCATGATTCCTCCAGGATGCATGCTCTTCTGTGAGAAGGGCCTCACGTTTAATGCTACTTAGGAAGGAAGGTCTGTTTAATGCTAATGTTACCTTGAATGCTATTCGTCGTTCAACTGATCCTCATCTAGAGACTTGATTCCAGAGGGGTGTTCTCAGGGTGGCGGTACTAACACTGGTTCAAGTCTGTCTGTTCCTCGGCTTGGCCTACTATTTATATGAAGTTATTGCTGAATTGCAATAAACATCCAATCGAATCGGCAATTAAATTATTAGGGTTGAATACCAAGTCCTCCTTTCGTAAGTAGCGTCAAACGTGTAGCCTTGCCCACGGAAGAGCATGCATCCTGGGGAATTCATGACGTAATGACTTCATAGCAAATATACATCTTTTTATATAAAACCGAGCGAGTTTCTCTCCACCCTACACCTCCCGTCACAGAGAGGCTGTGACATATGGTGGAGGCGTCGTCTCGAACCCGACGCCCAAGAACCGACGCCTTTGAAGCAAACCAACATGACAAATGAATAACGAAAAAATCAACACGTCAGGTCTGGTCACAACAAAACAGCCGACTAAAACGAGAGAGCTTAGACTACATACTTCAAGAGATGAACAAGAGTTTAACAAGTTTGTAACATAAAAGATGACCAGGTTAACGGTCTCCTGAAAGAAGAATATGGAAACATAGATGTCCTAACGAACGACACCGTTTTAGTAGTGGGAGTAACCCAAAACTACAAATCAAAACAATCAGTCTTTAAGGAGTATATGATTCCAAAAAACAGAGAGAAAGAGACCATTGGGGAGTTATCGGGAAAAAATCAGTCATTTTTCTATTCACAAGAGAATCGATGAAATTGAAGCCAAGTTCAAGAAACATGTATAAATGTCTTACAGCACTAAGGAACAATATCTCAAAAAATAAATCCATCAAAAGATTAGTCATCCCAAGACAAGGATGGGGATTAGAGAAAAAATGGGCAAGATTTAAACAGATGATATATTTTCTATTTGATGATGCAGGGGTTCAAATTCACATTTATAGGGGAACAAGTGGGTATAAAGTTTAAGAAGAAAAGCATGAAGAAGAAATCAGGTTGTTGATGCAAATCGGCACAGAAACTGAAAAAAAAGACATATAAATTGGGTACAAAAAAAGATTACACGGTGTCTCAGAATGAATTAGATATTATGGGCCAACCTATGGTTGAACCAAATCCAAGCGGCAGTAAATGACAAACTGGTAATTTCCATTACAACCTATCAAATGTCCTCCGTGCATGCGCACTGGTCCAAGTAGGGCGTTTCAACCAATAGGAAGGCTGGTGTTTGTTTAGAATTTAGGTTATTGAATGCCATTCACTGCCGCTTGGATTTGGAAATAGAATAGAGACATTAAAGATGATACTATGTATACATGCAAATTTAGACTGGTTAGCAAAAAATCATCTTGAACTAAAAACCCACATTCACACCAACGAAGGTAGCTTCATTTTAAAAGTACAATCAAACATAAGGAACCCATTAGCTATATACGCCGGAACCACAATGGCATTTTTGGCAGAAATAGCAGAGACAAATGTTTCACACAATTTCATGTTGCAAGCAGAAACAGACAAAGAGAGCGAAGAAGTAACGATGAAAGATCATTAGACAGCAGATAACTCTTTCCGGAATACAACGACGTTTTCGCGAAATCTACAAAACATATAGAAAAGACAAACTTGACAGAACACATAATAGACGTCGGAGAGGCTCGCCTAATAAAAAGTCGCTCATACAGAGTGTACAAAAAGAAAGACAGATTATTGACGAACAAATCCAGGAAATGCTCGATAGCAAAGTAATTCGGCCTTGCCACTCTCCATGGGCTAGACCTGTAGTGAAGAAAAAAGAAGGAAAAACAAGATTTTGTGCAGATTAAAGGGTAACAAAAAAATCGACATACCTACTACCGCAGATCGATGACATTTTGTCATACTTGGGCAATGCGAAATGGTTCAGCACACTCGATATGTTTTCTGGATATTGGCAAGTTCCAGTCGAAGAGAAGTCTAAGCCTGCCTTCGTGGCGTAAGGATATGGGACTTACGAATTTAATGTATTAAGTTTTGGATTATGCAATGCTCCAGCCACTTTCCAGGAACTAGCTGACCAAGACATGAAATGAAAGGAAGTGCTTGTTAAGAATTTATGTAAGCTCAGTTTCTCATCAGGAGATAGCGCTCATGTCGCAATGACATGAAATGAGTGTTCTGTCAACTTTGTCAATGTTGTTGGTTGTTCTCTTTTACAGGGTGTCCCAGCCGAGAGTGACCCATTTCAAATGCTTATAACTTTTAAACCAGGTGAGCTAGCTACCTGCGGTTTGTGCCATTCGATTTCTCTTGGTCTAAAGTTTTTTCCAGTAGGTAGTAGTAGGATTTTGATTTTTTTTCGGCTAAAACTGCAAGTTTTAGGGACGATATCTATTGGTACATGGAAACCTTAAACATTAATCTTTTTTTGACGTTGCGATATACAGAGCGTTCCATTGAAAATAGTGGAGAATTTCGGCGTTGAAAAACGGATTTTTTTTTACTCGCCCTGTATAAGTTTTAAAAAAATTTGAAACCTACTAGAAAAAACTTTAGGCCGGGGTTATCCAATTCCTTAATTCTTAATTTTCGTTCTTAATTCTTAATCCTTAAAAACCCCAATGTTAAATAAATTGAACTTTTTAAGAATTAAGAATTAAGGACAAATATTAAAAATTAAGGAATTGGGTAACTCGGGCCTTAGACCAAGAGAAATCGAATGGCACAAACCGCAGGTAGCTAGCTCACCTGGTTTAAAAGTTATAAGCATTTGAAATGGGTCACTCTCGGCTGGGACACCCTGTATTATAACCGAATTGTTAATAATAAATACGTTGTTTAAAGTCGTCGAATCTGGGATTTTATTAATATAAAATAACAGTGCTAATCTTCCTAGACGACATCATTATATCCTCACAAACATTCGAAGAACACTTGAGCAAACTAAAGAAAGTTTATGAGCGATTGCGACAAGCTACCCTTACTCTAAAACCAAGCAAATGCGAATATTTGAGAAAAGAAATCAAAATATTAGGCTTCAAGGTAAAGGAGCGAGGTATATTACCAGACGAAGAAAAAATAATTTGCATTAAAGGGTTCCCGACGCCAAAGAAAATTAAAGATGTACAGAGCTTTCTAGGATTATGTAATTTTTATAGAAATTTTATACGTAAGTTCGCATCAATAGCAAGACCATTACATGAAGTTACAAGAAAGAACATAGAGTTTAAATGACCCAACACGAATGAACCTAAATAACTAAGACAACAAAACACTCAATATCTTAACAAAATTAGTATTGCGATAGCAACACGTCCAGATACCGCAGGAGCATGTATTGGCTTTTCCGAATCCTTAATAGGGCAACTCAACTACTGCATGAACCATCGAATTTGAATTCCTTTTTATCCAAGACAGTGCAACTCTATTGAAAAGCTGAATCTATTAACAACATAACTTAGTTAACATTATTTTGGTTTTATCAATTTTATAATCAGTGCGAATAAACATTTTTTTCAATCCAAATGTGTATGATTTATATTTCATTTTTAATTTAAAAAAAAGTACCCGTCCAGAAATTTACTTACAGCACAGCAAACACGAATAAATTAAACCCACACCAGGTGTGTCATTCCTGATACAACGTTGTTGTTTTTTTTTTTTAATTTTTTTTTACGCATAATCCTGCAAAAAGCAATCCTCTATTAATGGACATGTTGAACTCCCCCGGTTTATGTTCAACTTACAAGCAAAACACCCCGGATTTGGGCAAAAGACGGTAACTCATGCCGACGGCGCGGGGTGATAAAAGTGCAATTTGAGGCTTTAGAGGTATAGTAAAAGTTTATGAAACAACCCGCGGAGTATAATGAGATTTTTTTTTTTTTTGGCTGGTGTAAGGGAAATTTAAACGTAACAGATTAACTAGAAAAACAAAGTTGACTTGACAAATTTTACTTCAGGCTGAGCAACCTCTTATTGTGCCATCGGTCATGTAATAAACCAGGAAAGGATTTATCTTTGAGAGCCCTCAACAGCAAATGAATGGGCCAGGCGTCCACTTAAAAGACGACACAACGGAGCATCCGGAGGCTGTTAATGACTGGAGTGGGGCAGAATGTCTTGTGTCTCTAATCTAGGGTGTTTTATCTTAATTTAACCGCATATGGTGTTTGCTTGTGCTTTTTTTTTTTAGATATTTTGAAGCTATATTATTATTTTTTTTATACCTCCCCATTTTGTCGGTACAACAAAACCACATTGAGCCTTTTTTTGTGCTACATTATTATTTTGCTAATCCCAGAGTATTTTGTTTGCAAGGGTTTTCCCCTTTTGTTCCGGACAGGTAGGTGAAAATATCCCAGATTGAAGCAATTACGAGATTAAAAAGAATTTAATGCCATGGGAATGGAATTTTGGGGTGAAATGCTCGGGATTAGGGAAAATAATGGAAATCTCATAATCTGTCACATTTACTGATAAAATTTGCACCAACTGATTGAAAACTTGAAACAAACCTTACCTATATTGTTTTTTATGAGGGCATCCAGAAAGGGTCAGTTAAGTTAGCCCCCCCCCATAGAAAATTTCTGGATGAAACATATCTCATAATTTTGCTCTCATTTTGCTCCATTAAAGTGGAGAGACTTTGTGGTCTATTAGGTGGGGGCCCCCTCCCAGTGAAAATTCAGAAATTTGATGATGCTCATTCTGTTCTCCGAGTTTTGCTCCATTTTGCTCCATTATCGGCGAGTTTTGCTCTATTGCCAGGAGAGACCTACAGAGCTTCCAAGAATCTCTCCCAGCCCCCCCCCCCACCCAGTGAAAATTTTGAAATTTGATCATGCTCATTTTGTTCTCTGAGTTTTGCTCTATTTTGCTCCATTATCGGCGAGTTTTGCTCTATTACCAGGAGAGACCTACAGAGCTCCAAAGAATCTCTTCTTGCCTCTAAGTGAAAATTTTGACTTACTCATTGTGTTCTCCGAGTCTTGCATCATGATCAGCTCGTTTTGCTCCATCACGAGCCGTTTTCGGATGCCACGCTTTGAGCGCTCAGCGCTTTCGAGTTAGTCCGAAGTACTCCGGCTATAATTTTACACTTTCGAGCGAACAGAGTTTGGCGCTCTCAAGCTGCTCTCACTTTCCTCGCCTGTTTCCATTGATGCACCCTGTAACTGATTTTCAAGCGTTCGAGTGCAAAGCGCATTGAGTATAATGGGCGTGAAATGCTCTAGGTGCTTCGCACACTGCACCCGAAAGCGGCTCTGGAATGAACTACACAGCTCCCGGGAATCTCTCCTCGCAACAAGTGTGAACATTTTGGAGTTTCTATATGCGCATTTTGTCCTCCGAGTTTTGCTCCATTTTACTCCATGATTGGCGAGTTTTGCTCCATTGCCTGGAATGACCTACGAGCTCCTAAGAATCTCTCCTAGCCCCTCCCCCCCCGGTGAAAATTTTGTTTGATCATACTCATTCTGTTCTCCGAGTATCGCTCTGTTTTGCTCAATGATCGGCGAGTTCTGCTCCATTACCTGAGCTGCTTTCGGGTGCCACGCTTTGAGTACTCAGGCGCTCTGAAGCTGCTCTAATTTTCCTCGCCTATTTTTCCTGATGCATCTGTAACTGATTTCCGAACGTTTGAGTGCAAAACGCATTGAGTATAATGGCCGTGAAGAGAACGGTGGTCCCTGGTTTCACTAGCTTTGTTTGTTTATTCGCGCCAACAAGGCACCAACCGACATTTTCTACACCAAACGTGTTTATTTATCCAAGGTTTATCCTCATATATTTTTTTTTTTGTATGTGTCTAACAGAGACAAACTGACTTTTTGGTGCACCTGGTGTAGACTGGTGTTACTTTGGTGCAAATAGACAAACAGAGCCCGCAAGAAGCCCTGTTAGTGCAAAATGGAGCAAAACTCGGTATGAGTAATTTCAAGTTTCAAAATTTTTCCTGGGGGGCAAGAAGAGATTTTTGGGAACTCTGTAGGTCTCTCCTGGTAATAGAGCAAAACTCGACAATTATGGAGCAAAATGGAGCAAAACTGGAGAACAAAATGAGCATGATCAAATTTCAAAATTTTCTCTAGGGGGGGCTAAGAGAGATTCTTGAGAGCTCTGTAGGTCTCTCCTGGTAATGGAGCAAAACTCGCCGATAATGGAGCAAAACTCGGAGAACAAAATGAGCATCATCAAATTTCTGAATTTTCACTGGGAGGGGGGCCCCCACCTAATAGGCCACATAGTCTCTCCACTGTGATGGAGCAAAAATCGAAATTAGTGGAGCAAAATGAGAGCAAAATTATGGGATAATTTTCATCCAGAAATTGTTTATTGGGGGGGGGGGGGGGCTAACTCAACCGAGCCATCCAGAAAACCGACTCTTACGAATCAAAAATTAAAATTTCACAATACTCGTATGTCAAAAGGCAGCTTAAAAAATTGTAATACATGATAAGTTTTTGCTGCAACATAAAATTTTGGAAACAGCAAATGCTGCTAACATAGAGCTTATGTCCCAACTATTCAGAAAGTTGGAAAAAAAAGAGTTGGCAATGATGTGAGAATTTCATGATATGGCCCGAGGGATATATTTCGCCTGAAGGGCATTATAATCTTGAAATCCCCGTGGTGCATACAATGCTTTATTTTCTACTCAACACAATGTTTTTTCATCAATTTGTACTTAACAAAATCAGTTAAACTTGTGTGACAGAATATTGTTTTGTATTTTGACATGTACCTGTGACCTGTACCTGTACCTGCGACCTGTACATAGAAACGAAATAAATTAATATATCTATAAACATCTCATAAGGCAAGGCAACGGTGGTGGTCCTGTGGGTTAACGCGCTGGACTACATGGGAAACATTGATGGTAGACCTGGTTCGAATCCTGGCTAGACCGAAAATTATTTTCGGTCAGACATTTAGTGGCTGCCTAGGGTAAAGTGCAAATTAATAGAACAACAACAACAACAAAAACACCTTAAGGTATTATAAGCGGGCGTTATAGATCATAACGCCCGCAAAAGCGGGCGTTATGGATCAGGTTGTTATAGGTGTGTTAACGTATTTCGTTTCCTAGGTATTATGGATCTATAATAGTAAAGTAGAAAATAAAATATTTTACGAAATTGCCTCGGGAGCCCGGCTGGATAGGAAATGCAATTATTGTCTGTGCGTCATGTAAACAATTCGGAGAATTCTATACGAGTAGGGCGCTAGGTTTTTCTAGATAAATCCCGAGTACACTGCCTGCTATAAATAGCGCGAAGTAGTAGCTTAAGTGAGTCAGTTTTAACTCGATATTTGTCGTTTATGTTTCGATATTTGTATATTGATTTTTACTAGTTGAACAGGTTTTTTATACCATCATCGTTGTTCAGTTTAAACTGGGCATTCGCTTAGGAATAGATCAAATGTTCAACTCAGCGCCCCATTTGAAAATAAATCACAGACCGAGTACACATACGCAGTATCAAGGATCATTTTGATAATCCTCTTCCACTTCCACTTTACACTATCTAGAATACTAGCTGACAAATGATTAAGGATGATAATTATTTTAGTCATGGTAGGTGAGCATGCTCCCAAAACAGTTAGGTATATCTACCCTGTTTAGGAAACTCTCGAAGGGGCTTTTTGCCTATTTTAGTTTGTGTAGAGCAATCTACAAAGTTTGATTGTGCCTATATTTTTCATTAGCGTTTTTTTTTCGTTTATCATATGCGCACACGTCACTTGCTGGAAGCAGTTGCATTTTTATGCTGCCTATTCAGAGATTTTAAGAATAATATATTCTCGGCCGTAGAGTAGACAACACACTCTCGCTACGCGACCCGTACAAATTCGTGTCGTATCGGACAGTTCGGTCACTACAACGAAACTGCCCCTATTTTACTGCCCTAAGAAGCTACAGAGTACTCTGCTACAGTCAACACGCTTCAGTTTGGACCAGTACCCAGAGAACCAACAGAAACCTTTTTAAAGGTAAGTGATCTATGCGTACCAGGTTTAAACATTTATTTCCATTTTTTTCAAATGATACAGTCCACTAAACAATTATTTTTATATTTTCCGCCACATACCCTGAATATTCGAAATGATAGATGGACAGAAATCAGATGTCTTGCATATTCTTAGTAATTTTACGTGAGTAGGATATTTGGAACTCCTATAGATAATTTGTAAGCATGGGAGGAAAAAATAATCATTGAAGAACGTTTCTAACAGTTACTTCAATAACAATTATTATTTCAATATTTCTCTGAAAACTTTAAATTCTCTCATCACTTTGTCCTAATTATTAATATATATTTTTTTGAATTTACAATTCAGATTTCATACATAATATACAAAGATGTGAACAACAATCTACATTTTTGAAGAAATTATTATAAATGAGCCAAAACCCGAAAATGTTTTCCATTTTATAGACATGCTGATCCAATAAATTTCTTATGTTTTAAATCGACTACGTCGACCTACAAAAACCCGAATAAAATTTTTAGAACGAAGATGTAAACTTTTTTGTTTCAGCCCGAGTTATATTGTCTTTGAACGAAAATTCTTCAGTCAAACGAACCCTGCGGTTTTTTTGACGGACGAAAAAGGGGCCTCCTAATACCGAAAAGGTTTGCGTCGTGCTGTCGTATAATTTGTACGCTTCATGCCAAACCCCTATTAAGGCCGAAAAGTACGGCATCTCTTGGCAAAACAAAAAGCCACAGACTGACCGAACTCTATAGCTGGACCATCATACCGGCACGTTAAATTATTTATTTTAAGCCGCTTAGTTGTTGAGTCATCCCTCTTTTCTTATTTTGCATTCTCTAGCCAAAGGAGATTTGAAAAATGTTGTATTAAAAGGACCACTATATAGGTTCTTGGGAGAATCGTAAGCAGATTAGAATGTGGTATTAAAATTTAAAATTAAAATTTTCTATCGGGTAAGCTACAATAAACATTGGATTTGGTAACTTATTGCTTTCGAAATCTGAATTTAGTAACTTAGTGAAAGTTCTAAAAAAAAAAGATTAAAAAAGAAAACAAACATATACTCTTCCAAAGAACAAGAGAGTGTAACAGGCTAAAATTGCATAACTAATTCTTACCTACTTTCAGTTTTCTATTCAAAATTCCCTTAAGTTTGTCAACATTTTCTCTCTATAAAATTTCATCAATAATCTCAACGGTTGTAGATCCTTTAAATTTCCTAATTTTCAATAGTCAAATTCTATTTGCTGTAATGGTTTTTCCTCGTTTTAATCCATATTTTAATTCAATTTCAAGTTTTCAAGTGTATGTACAGAACTACTCCGTTCGTACTTACTCTGTTCGGTTATTTATTATAGCTATTGATCTCGAAGCAAGTTCTAGTGAACCCCGGGTCGATCATTGGTTCGATAGCCTTTTGAGATTTTCTGCAATATCCTTGCTTTCGGTTTTTTGACTTTTGATTGTCAATAATTTCTGTCAACCGGCGGTCGATTAGTAATGTTTTTAGTATCGTCGATTCTTCTTTAAGCCCTCTAATTTTGCAAACGGATCACTTACTCTATTTTGGATTCTTCAAGTTATTATTGTTTTATGGGATAATTATTTGTTGTTAATATCATTATTCGTCAGCCGTTGTTATTTTTCTCGGTTTATATTGTTGTGTGCAATTTTTGGTAAGTAATAATTCTATCGATTAATTTTTGACGTTTGTCGTTATTCTGAATCATCTCTGAATTTCTACTTGTAGGCTAGCTAATTGATCATGTGTAGCACATTCCCTTTTCACGTTTGACTGTTTTGAAGAGCAGGTCCTTCAGGAAGAATTAATTTTTGTCTTCACCCTTTGGGCCTGGTTTTCTTCTACATTGAATTTACGGCACACTGAGTTACCTTGCGTTGTGTTTTACTTTCGTAAATTTCGTTTATTATCGGATTTAAAAAACAGTTATTTCGGTAAGTTGTTGCACACGTTTTTTTTTTTTTCCACAGTAGATTCTGACTTTTTCAATTTAATTTAGTTAAAAGCTGCCCTAAAGAGTGGAGTATTCTCACTCACTCTAGGATATCCAATCTTCGATAGATTTCCAGAGATTTTCGAGGCAAACAAACCCTATTTCCAACAGGTCAAAACATAACCTTATTAACTTCAATTTTTGCAAATTCGAGGCACATTTTTCTGAATTACTATCACAGTTTTATTATGATTTCATCTAATTTAATTAATTAATACATTCTTGTTCAATTTTTCTATTAAAATAATTTTCAAGAGCTATAGTCTTCTATCAAGTAAATTTGCTATTGGAAGCTAATTGAGTTACATTATAGTTTCATTTTCTAATTCAATCTATTCATGACGTGCTTCGCTACTGGTTCAATTACAAATACAGTGTGTATAACAATTTTTCTCTTAGGGTTTTTCTTACGAGGGGTTTTATTTTACCACCGAGTTTTTACTCCCGGTTACCACAACAGACGTTCAATCATAACCGAAATTGAACTAAAAGGCTATCAGACACCAGCCTAAGTAATTGGACGGTTACTCAAGTCTTCAATCAACTTAACCACAACCAGTAGCCAGGACTAATCTGGTTAATTGTATGAACCACCATCACCTGGAACATTTTGTTATCGTACTAGTATTAGTTAACCTATATATTATTATTGTTTATTTACATTCTGTCCCTATTTGTATACCACAGTGATCACTTTCGGTAGTTCAGGGAGTAATTCATTGCTTGCCCCAGTGTGGCAAATGAATTATTAAATAGGTAACTTAACTAGACCTAACCTGATTAATTTAGGTCAACTTACTGGTAGTTCTGGTTACGTAAGTGTAAGATAACTAATTCTTTGTTATTGGTTTTTTTTCTTATTTTCTTTATTTTTTTTTTTTAGATTTTCAAACCTTACATTTCATATATACCTACCTTTTTTTTATTACTCAGTTAGTTATTGAGTTTCAATAATATTTTTACAGTTAAATTTAATTGTTATAACTATAGCTATTATTCCAATAGTAGCCGTACTGTATTTGTCGATTGACCCTTCCTCAAAAGGTCACTCCATTTATTAATTAATGATAGCTCCAGTGATTGTTCTTTCTCTTTAATAGTTTTTTTTCTAGTTTCTTTTTCAAATGGTTTTCGTAGATAATATTGAAAATTTACTTGATTATTTTTGTTTCTAAATTATTATCACAATACATATAGTTCATTGTGGACTGCGGCTATTTGTTAATAAATATACTATAGCACTTGATTAATTGACTTTTATTTGGTTTTATGCACACAGCCTGGTTTTTGCTAATATTTTTCTTTTTCTTAATTATTATTTGAATTGTAAGGACCTGAAGCCAGATACCATCCTGGAGAGTCCGACTCATCTGTTCAGAGTCGGTGGCGCCCAAAACTAAAAACCGAATTATTTAGTTCTGAGCTAGGGCATAATTTGCACGCACTTCGACCTTCAGTCCTACAATCTCAAGTTCTCCATTCATTTATTTTTATTTTTTTTTATTTTTATATATTTTTATTTTATTATTATTATTATTTTTTTTTTCTTATTTTTTTAATAAACTTTTTAATCAGTGAAAAAGCGTGGCAAGAGTCCAAGAAAAACTCACAAAGTTTATTGCCAAGACTACTCCCGGTTGTTTTTCATAAAAACTGGAAAAACCCTTTACGCGTTTATCCAGCTGTACAACAAAATATATAACGCTTCAGTTAATTCGATAAATCTCGGTCCCTAAATAGATTAACAATGTTCCTTTGAAGACTAATGTAACCTAATAAATCGCCATTGTCTCTGGATGCCTCAGCTAATATTATCAGATACATCTTGGAAGGTCAATCTTGCACTACATCAATTAACACGGATATCATATTATTAATTGAAAACGCCGCAAGCTTCATCTCGATAGGGACATGACGTTGTGACGATGTAATATGCAATATTGAACTGATATTTCTTCTATACTTTCACAAAAAAAAAACCTATGTTGCAAAATGGATATCTGGTTTTAATGAGAAACAACAATTATATGAAATATTCGAGGGGGGGATTTAACTGTGCAGCATCAAATTATGAATTAGAAAAAACAGTGTTAATATTACATCCAACAATCCGCTTAGGAATAATTTGGATAAAGTACCAATATTGTCAGAACCTAAGAACAATAAGATTATTCACATGCTAAGAGATAGAAAGTCTATCCGAAGTAAGCATTGGAAATAAGAATATAATTGAATAGCAACAAATTAGGAGGCATACATCGACTTTCAAACAAACTTTGAGCATGACACAAAAAGACCCAATTCTTGGCCTAATGACATAAATACCTAACTATTTGAACCTCTTAACTTAAGGACTAAATACAAACAAAAAACTCCACTTAAAAAAGTCTCAATATTGCATAAAATATATCTTTAAAAATACTTAAGTATTCCTCAATAAAAAATATTTCGGAAAATTTCTTGATGTTTCATCGATAAAAGCTCAAGTTGGCCTCGTTGTTTACCTGCTGCACCAAAAAAGAAAACAACTTATAAAAACTTCCGCTCGAAAAAGTTGGAAAAAGAAATTGGCTTGATGGAATGGATAATTAGATTTTATTCAGCGTGAAGTTTTATCAGGAAGAAACTTGAATCTGTTGCTAGCTTATGATGAATACTTTTTACGATTTGATGATTACTTTTCCTTTTTTTTTTATGCCATTCAGTATTTTTACGACAAAATATCAAAAATGTTCCTTTTAACAAAACATGAATAATGATTTGGCAATACGTGTCATTTAGTTGGAGGCATTATATAGGCGAATATTAGTCCCTTACAGGACTGACATCGATCATTTCGAGCCATTCAAGCACGGTAAACTTGTGCTAAATGTTCGCTCCGAAATCCATATTGTAATGGCCTGGTAGGTCATTTACAATATTTGACGCTTCTTATGATTTATAAAATGTTTATCCTGTCGATGATGTAGGTATTGGTTGACGTCAGGCTAAAAGGAACATGTTTTTGCACTAGGGTGATTATTTTATTTTTTTCAATTGATGAAGGGAAAAGTCTACTAAAGAAGCTGGATAGGTTTACGAAAATGTAATACCCGCTCTCGATTTACGTCAAGCGCACATACTTTTCATTTAGTCATGGAAGTTCTCGACGAGCGATATGGGCCTCATCAAATCGTCTTTGGGTTGGCTGTCATTTCTCTGATTTTCTTGCGAAATGATTCGACTAAGATATACATTTTCTACGATCATCATAAAATGGAAACGGAAGCTTCTATCAGTTAATTATAACAATTATCGGAGAAAAGTCTTTAGAATCCTTAAAAAATTGTTAAAAATCACTAACAAAAATATAGCTTATAGGCAAAATGAGCGGACACCTAACTACTTATTACTTTTAAATTCAAAATAGAAGTATATTTAATATTCTTTATATTATCTTAGTTCTCATGTTTGCTTAGGTTATCGTCGGAATTTTCTTTCTAACTTTCCCTCCTATCGTAGGAGAGGGGGGGTTGTAACGTGCCAAAATTGACTAACTATTTCATACTTATTTTCAGTTTTCCATTCAAAATTCCTTTAAATTTGTTCACATTTTCTTCTATAAAAATTCAACAATAATTACAGTGATTGCAAATCCTGTAAATTTTCTAATTTTCAATATTTAAATTCTATTTTCACTTGTGACTAGTTCTTGTTGACGACTAATGATTTTCCTCGGTTTTAATCAATATTTTAATTCCATTTTCCAATAATACATTGATTGTAAACAAATCAATTATTCTAGGGTTATGTTTCGCAAATGGTGATCCTTTTTCAAAATATGTACCATATGCTGTTCGGTTGCTGAACTCAGTACCAAATTTAGTTCTGCACCAGGTCCCATCATTGGTTCCATAAATCACCGGATTGCTCTCTTTGCTCTTTATTTTATAATGACACTTGACGCTTAAGTCATGTCACTCTTGATTTGTGTATCAGCTGACTGTGGAAGTGTCCTTCGTTTTGTCAATTGGCCTTTCGATTAGTAATGTTTTTGAGATCATCGATTCCTAGTAAGCGCTTACGTTTTGTAACATGGATTGCTTGCTCAGTGTCGTATTCTTCAAATTATGATTGTTCTAGTGGATAATTACTTGTTGTTATTATCATTAGTCCTCAGTTGTTGTAATTTTTTTCTGATTATATTGTTGTGTGCAATGTTTGGTACGTAAAAATTTTATCGATTAATTTTTGACGTTTGTCGTTATTTTGACTCATCTCTAATCCTTACCTTAAGGCAGCTAATTAATTTTATGTGGTGCTCATTTCTTTTCACGTTTGGTGGTTGGAGAAATAAGGTCTTTCTGAAGAGTTGAATTTTGTCTTCGCCTTTGTGGGATTTTGACCTTAATATTCTCAATAATTGAATGCATGGCACATTGAGTTGCTTTACGTTGCGTTACGTTTTCGTAAAGTGACATAAATTTCGCCGAATAATTCGGATTTTTACAACCATCCATGTGGTAAGTTTTGCTTTGCACGTTTTTTCCCAAAGTGGATTCTGACCTTCTCTATTTAATCATTAGTGAAAAGCTGCCCTAAGGGGTAGAGTAAAGACCTCCCCACTCACTCCAGGATTTATAATCCAGACTTCGATCCAGATTAATCCAGAGTATTTTCGAGGTAAATAAAACCCATTCCAACAGGTGAGACATAACCTAATAATAACAGATTTTCTTTGGAAACTTGAACCACATTTTCTTTCCTTTCAAATATATATTATTCTGCATTTATACGCAAATTATTTAAATATTTTTCAAGAACTATAGTTTTACCTAGTAAATTAACTATTAATGATTGACTAAGTTTCATTAAAGTTACATTAATCTTCTTGTGGTTCATTTCAAAGTGCCTTCGCTAAGGTTTAGTTACAATTTGTGGATTATCAAAATCTAAACCTAAACCTAAACTCATTTAATTTTTTATAGCATGATCTGGCAGCCTAGGATGTCCATCCTTGTTAGTATATGAGTTAATTTATTGCCCCTGATGATGGGATTTACTAATCCCAAAACATTTAGGGCCGTTTAGAACGATTAAAGTATTTGTGGATATCAAGTCCACTTAGAGATATGGACTACTTCTTCAATATCTAAGTTCGACAGGTACGATCTCAGTAATCTATATTTTACTTATTAGGATGTGGGCTTAGGCACCTAATGTGGGACCTCCTTGTTCGAAGAATTCAGCAGGTATGCCGGCAGTAGCAGTTGACTTATTGTTCTTTAGTTGTCTGATTGCCTTCTCAACCTCCTCCAATACTGTACTGGCAAGGGATTGAGTCCTTGAGTGGTTGGGCTGTATACGATTTTAGTAGCCTGAAAGAATGTTCTGATGCTGTTAAATTCAGCTAGTTGCTGCATTTCGTTTAATTTTGTTAAATATACACCATTAATTCTTTAATGCTCGATTTGATGTTAAAATTAATAGTTGATCATTAACCATAACTTTATTATATCTTTCTTTTTGTCACAAAAGGTCTTTTCACCCCTAAGCCGTTGGGGTAATGGCGTTATTCGAGGGGTTGTTTTCTACAGCTACTGAGGAGCAGTCGATCCCGGTGAGACAAATTTCTGAATGGATGCCAGTGAAGAACCTGCGTCGCTTTTCCTCTTAGGGCCGGTTTCTCAATAGCGAGTTCACCCTCGGGTTGGTTTTAACTCCAGGGTTAACGTGTAAAATTGCAATGTTTACCCTGGAGTTAGCTTAACTCGGAGGTGACCTGTTATTGAGAAACCGGCCCTTTGAAGTTTAGTAAAGGTGCAACACCGGTTCTACACCTTTTTCAATTGTAATTCGGAAAGCGGAAAATGTATTTGAGAAAGGGAAATTAAATTTCAGAAAATGGAAATTTTAATTCAAGATAGGAAGTTATTATTCAGAATATGGAATTTGAAATTCAGAAAAGGAACATAATATTCAGAAATGGGAATTTGTAATTCAGAATAGGAATATGTGATTCAGAAAGGGGAAATTTAATTCTAGAAAATGTAAATTGTAATTCAGATATGCAATTTTGAAAATCAGAAATAGGAAAATGTAATTCAGTATTGGTAACATGTAATTCAGAATCATGGAATATCTATGAGTGTTTTTTTTTTTTTTTCAATTATCAATCTTGTGTCGCTAAACACGAGACTGCTATCTGCGTTTATTAAATTATCGTCTGTAGAGTTTTACATAAAAATGTTCTTTGCGCATCCAAATAAAAAAATCGTATTCATACAAATTCAGTTTTTATTCAGTTACCTATACGTAAGCACATAATAACATACTTCTAAAAAAACTACCAAAAAGTAAGTTGATAACTTAATTTCCTTAAATGCAATTTAAAATTTCAGTTACTGACCAAATGGCATATCCTTTATTAATGCTAGCCCCACGGCATGAAAGGTGGTTGAGTGTTGAGTGGTTCTCTCACTCTTTGTAGTTACCTGTGCTCTGCTCTGTATCTCTGTACATAGCTTATCGTAAGGTGCATATTATACTTTTCTGAATAACAAATTCCATTATCGGAAATACAATTTCCCTTTTCTAAATTTTAATTTACAGTTTCTGAATTTCAACTTCCTAATTTGAATTTCATTTTCCCTATTCTGAAATTAAAGTTACGATTCTCAAATTCAATTTCTCTTTTCTGAAATTAAACTTTTATTTTCTGAATTACCATTGAAAAAGGTGTAGTGCAAAATTAACGGTACAAAAATTGCCACTTAGATTTTCTTATGGAGATTTACAGGTAAAAAAGACTGATTTTGCGCTAAAACCGGTGTTGCACCTCTACTAAGTTTATCTCATTTGCACTAGTTCATGCAGAACAAATTCTAATTTCTAGAGTATTAACATTTCTCCTCTATCCTCACAATAATTACCCTAGATGATATCATATTATGATAACAGAAAATAATTTTTTAATATTTGTTTATAATCCTCCGCCAAAAGTTATGACTGTTCTTGGGCTATTTTCGGTGAGTCAAGTCATGTATAATCAGGTGCCAGTATTTTCCCCTTTTTTAAAATATTACATGAAGCAGTGAGCAACGTTTCCATACCCATTCTATAACTTAGACTCCCGTAGAACTGGCAATTCGGGACCTCAAAAGAATTCCTTTTGTATTCTGTTCCTGGTGCAAATATAAAATTTTTGTAAAATCCAGAACACAACTTCATGTCGCGTCACTTGCGCTTGTTTTTCAATTTCCTAGAAACAATGCTCCGCGTACAAACAAAAGGTTAAATCACACCGGAATATTTTTTTTTGTTAAACTCCGCGCTCCGGAATTATGAATAATTAATTTGGGAGCCTGGAATTAATAAAAGAAAAATAAAACACGCGCACGACAAAGAGATAAAAACTCCATTTACGAAGTTAAAACACAGCTGCCTTGCGGTGATGGTTAATTTTTTTTTTTGGCCGGGTTTCCTAAATAAATCCACTTTTTTTTTTTTTGATCTGATGAGAAAAAGAAAGCGTCTTTGGGTGTCAAAAGAAGTCCAAACAACGGTTAATGACTTTAAAAACCAACTTTCTGCCTTCTAAATCTCAAAGGTAAAGAGCTTTGTTCAGGAAGAGCAAATTCGCATTTGCCACATTATTTTTTCAAGCTTTTAAATTTGAATTACGATGTTTTATTTGACGGAATTTGCTATTTATTTTGCGAGTAGATGTGATGTAAAAATATGCGTTTATTTTAAAACCATCAGAGTAATTTGAACTTGCCATCTATATGGTAGAAATTTCTTGGGTTTAAGGACGGGGAGGTAAACCAAAAGAAACTACTTAGCTTTTTTCGGCGACGTTTCGGAACTTTATTTTTCCTTTTTCAAGCCCTGGAACGGGAGAAATAGGGCACATAAGACGACATAGTAAGAAACATTAAAATTATAGATATACAATCAACGATCTTGTCAAAATAAATTAAAATAAAAATTAGATATTGCTCAGGAGTACTTACTCAAACTGATGTCTCCAGAGCCCCTGATGCAGCCAAGAGAAAAGCACAATGTATTGAGAAATTCTGATTTATATGCCAATAATTGACGATTATTGGATTATTATCATTTCCTATTATTATTTTTCTTTTCCTTTTGTTCTTAATTTAAATTTGACAAGACAAAAGTTGGGTTCTGTTCCTTTATGCTGTTGTTAAAACAAGGTAGCGTTTTATATTGGCTGGCCACTATGGTACTCTAGTTCAGCAGTGTAGGTACTCCATATCAAAAGATTCAAGCGTGCATTCGACACATTTGCTTATATATAAAATACAACCTGACACTTAGAATAAAAATAAAAAATTACAAAAGTTAAAAAATCACAGATACAAATGTAAAAGACACAAAATATAAAAAGATTTAAAAATGTATAAAACAGAAAAAAACATATACGGACAAAAAATTCTAAAAAACAAACAAAAACAACATTTGTAATAAATTATTTGTTGAATGGTGTTAAGTACTACTAACAACCCCCAGATAGTTCCAGAGTTACATATCCACACGCATAATTATATTTAGTTCATCTTTCTCTTGTAAATTTGAAGGATATTGCTATATACACCACTCAGACCATCTGTATCGGTCTTTATATTCACTGTGTCATTTAGGTTTATGTGGATCATTTCACTCAGTTTTCGTTTATATGTTTGTGTTTCCGAATCAACAACTTCCACCTCACCAAACTTAAAGCTATGGCCAATTTCAAAACGGTGTTTTGCCAATGCTGTTTTATCTTCATTGTATTTTTTGTTAATGTGACAATCATTCTTGTGTTGTTGTATTCTTTTATCCAGATATTGCATCGTTTCACCTATGTAGCACTTTCCACATTCACATGGGATTTTGTAGACCAAAGAGCTCTTTTTACCCTGGGGTACCTTATCTTTAATATGTGTGAACAGAGAATTTGTAGTTTTGAGGTTGTAAAAGGCTATTGAAACCTCAGATTTCTGGAAGCATTTCTCAATTTATTGCGAAAGGCCATCTATAAAGGGAAATTTGAAATATTTGGTCTCTTTTTTCATAGGGTTACAGGTTTTGTTTTTAAATCTTTCTATGCTTTTGTTAATAAAATTCAATGGATAATTATTATTTGATAAGATTTTCTTTATTTTTTCAATATTTGCCTTGTGAAATTCAGGGTCACACAAATCAAGAGCTCTATGTAGAAGCCCACTTATTATGCCTACTTTAAGATTTGAGATTTAAAAACAAAACCTGTAACCCTATGAAAAAAGAGACCAAATATTTCAAATTTCCCTTTATAGATGGCCTTTCGCAAAAAATTGGGAAATGCTTCCAGAAATCTGAGGTTTCAATAGCCTTTTACAACCTTAAAACTACAAATTCTTTGTTCACACATATTAAAGATAAGGTACCCCAGGGTAAAAAGAGCTCTTTGGTCTACAAAATTCCCTGGGGATGTGGAAAGTGCTACACAACAACACAAGAATGATTGTCACATTAACAAAAAATACAATGAAGATAAAACAGCATTGGCAAAACACCGTTTTGAAACTGGCCATAGCTTTAAGTTTGGTGAGGTGGAAGTTGTTGATTCGGAAACACAAACATATAAACGAAAACTGAGTGAAATGATCCACATAAACCTAAATGAGACAGTGAATATAAAGAGCGATACAGATGTTCTGAGTGGTGTATATAGTAATATCCTTCAAATTCACAAGAGAAAGATGAACTAAATATAATTATGCGTGTGGATATGTAACTCTGGAACTATCTGGGGGTTGTTAGTAGTACTTAACACCATTCAACAAATAATTTATTATAAATGTTGTTTTTGTTTGCTTTTTAGATTTTTTTTTTTTCCGTATATGTTTTTTTCTGTTTTATACATTTTTAAATCTTTTTATATTTTTTTATATTTTGTGTCTTTTACATTTGTATCTGTGATTTTTTAACTTTTGTAAGTTTTTATTTTTATTCTGAGTGTCTGGTTGTATTTTATATATAAGCAAATGTGTCGAATGCACGCTTGAATGCTTGAATCTTTTGATATGGAGTACCTACACTGCTGAACTAGAGTACCATAGTGGCCAGCCAATGTAAAACGCTACCTTGTTTTAACAACAGCATAAAGGAACAGAACCCAACTTTTGTCTTGTCAAATTTAAATTAAGAACAAAAGGAAAAGAAAAATAATAATAGGAAATGATAATAATCCAATAATCGTCAATTATTGGCATATAAATCAGAATTTCTCAATACATTGTGCTTTTGTCCTGGCTGCATCAGGGGCTCTGGAGACATCAGTTTGAGTAAGTACTCCTGAGCAATATCTAATTTTTATTTTTATTTATTTTGACAAGATCGTTGATTGTATATCTATAATTTTAATGTTTCTTACTATGTCGTCTCATGTGCCCTATTTCTCCCGTTCCAGGGCTTGAAAAAGGAAAAATAAAGTTCCGAAACGTCGCCGAAAGCTAAGTAGTTTCTTTTGGTTTACCTCCCCGTCCTTAAACCCAAGAAATTTCTACCATAATTAATATTAGGGACACGAAATGAATATAATTAATTGCCATCTATAGTTTTATCTTAGCTTGCACACACATTTGCTGAATTTTATTAAAACTAAATTGAGCTCATGTGTGTTCTTGATG
Source organism: Ceutorhynchus assimilis (assembly GCA_917834065.1). Taxonomy (NCBI): domain Eukaryota; kingdom Metazoa; phylum Arthropoda; class Insecta; order Coleoptera; family Curculionidae; genus Ceutorhynchus; species Ceutorhynchus assimilis. Next base: position 764,739 of record OU892281.1, read on the forward strand.
ATGGATACTTGAATTGTATCTCAAAATATTGGAGATCTTAGTCTGTTGACCTGAACGATGAACTCTCAACTGAAAGGTTCGAAATAATGAAAATATAAAAAAAACCTTGAACTCAAAAGATCCAGAATTGATTTCCTATGTTCTGAAGGAAATAATAATTTCAAACAGGCAACTTTTATTTCGTTCGGAAGCTTGAAACCACAAAATTGTTTCAAGAGTAAAATTATTTCTAGAATAAAAAATATGAATTTTGTATTTATTAAATTTCTTCTAGGAAAGAAAAATATCTTTCGAACAGAAGGGATTGCCTAGGGTAAGAAGAGCAAATAAACCAAACGTCTGCCCTTCTATTATTGAAAGTAAACTTTCTTTTCGAGAAAAAAAAATATATAAATAATATTAATAAAGCTTTATTGAAATAATTTTTGAACTATAAGTCGACCTCTACAATTTCCGACCTAAATCTGGTGCCGTTATGCACCGGAACATGCAGCCTTAAATCACCGCGGAATTGGAACGATGCCCCAATTTTGGCACCACCTTGAAAGTTGCGGATTTTTTTTTTTACTATACACAAAGCTTGCAGCACCTGTGCTGTGCTTTCGTGCTGCACGTGTGTGTTTGTATTATACAAAAAGGCATATTTATGAGCTTTTCAAATTTTACCGCACGTCAGCTAATTTGCATGTGAGACTCCAAGATCATTCAAATTTTTTCCGTTCACCCTCAATGATAAATTATCACCCTCTGGCGCGTGAAAATTTCCATATAAACCGGCTTGAATGCAAGTATAATTTTACATCTAGGCAATAAATATAGACTTAAGAATCACGCAAACCACGCACATTTCTTAAATCACCCTCAGTTTGATGCGAGGGGTGGGTAAATCATGACCTTATAAGCTAAATATAATTTTCAGATTGTAGATTAGGCACTTTCAAGTTTATTTATAAGAAAGTTGTTGGAAAATATCCTCGTGTTTAAGCAGAGCTCCAGCACATTGCTGCTAATTACTTATACAATGAGATTGTATTGTTTTGACACGGTCATATTTACGCAATATGTGTGGTTTTGTTTTACTATAAAACAACAGATTAACCCGAATTTTCAATTATTGTTGTTAGCTCTCGTCGGTGCAACATAAGCGAAAGCACGCCAACTCAGAGAAATAGGTTTGAAGGCTTTATTTAGCATCATCATCAGCAAACATCATAATTTTTTTGTTAAGTGGCCTTGAGATCTCAAAGTGTCTTCACAAAGCGCAATTTGTTTCCAACTCCTGCCATAATTAAGTGTCTGAATAAACTCAAATCCAACTGCTCAGAACCCGATCTTGAACTATTTAATCCTCTGTTCCATTTATTTCGTTCCAAACCTACCCAAAAACGTAGATCTTTCTCTGTTTAAATTCTGAAACAGGTGGCACCAAATTTTCACACCGGTTATGGGGACACTTTATATAGTTCTGTTCTTGAGTTGAAGTTAAACTTGAATTTATTTTCTTTTTTTTCTAGCTTATTTTATCTAAAATGTTATACTTATCTATTCGCCTAACTGATTTGTAAATTCGTTTTCGAATTTCCAAGTTGTATAGAGATTTTATCCGCAAAATGAGGTGCGATTCATATTATATCAAATTGAATCATGGAAACTTATATATGCAAAACCGCCTCGATAAGTTGCATAGGTATCTCATTATAACGCTTTGAACAATTCCATAAAACTTTACATGAAAAACCTGGGTAAAATAAAAATATTTAATGAATGTGTTTATAATTTTTTTACAAGTAGTTTGCTTTAAAAACTTAATTAACAAATTTTATCTTTTAAATTAATCGTAAACCCTTACGAATTCGCACATAAACCTCAAAATCCCCATCAAAAACAATAAAACTAGAATCCCCTAGCGCGGCGTAATATTTTGCACACAGTAAAATGAAATCCTAGAACCACGGCTCCTATATTTTGGATTTAATTTCAGGTAATAATTCTTTTTATTTTGTACAAGTTTTTTAGTTTCAATGCAGGAAAATGTATTAAAATTTACATTAAAAAAACTATAATTCCATAGTAAAACCACGAAAGGAAACATAATGTTTTATAACATCAATAACAAAAGACTAGCGTGTTCGGCTGAGAAATCCGGTGGACCTTTTTTTTCCCTACATAATGCCTTTGACTATCTGCCTCTCTACTAATTTAAAAAGTCCTTTGTTTCTATACTACCTCCCGCTTTTTATCTACAAACAAAACATTCAATTTTAATTAAAATATCCATTAGCCCAAAATACTTAAAATAGACCACACGTAACTATTGGAATCTATTCGCGTCCGCGTTAATTCCAAAATCGATATATCTCTTTCGATTTGTTAAATCGAACTCCGAATTAGTTTTCGAGAAATTCCTTCTGTCGAATCAATGAAATTCAAATCAGGCTTTATTGAAGAGTAAATCGTTTTGAAATTTGGAGTATGTTTTAACTATCAGCTTGCGTTACCAATATTTAATGGTATGATACACACTTATATTTCGAAGTTATCATATAAAGGTTGGCAGAATATCATTGATTGATTGATTTGATGTACAGTAGCAGAGCAAGGTTCAGTGATTCCCTGACACTGCAGCTAGTTATCTTATTGTACCTTGCTGTGTAAGTTTCTGCTAAAATAGGTTTGATAGTTTTGATTTTGAGTTGGCATGCTAGAGCTTTAATAGCCTCTTGGCTATCTGAAAAGTTTGCGATATCCTTGAGTACATATCACCTTCTCAGACTTTCCCGCCAGCATATCTCCATTGCATATATTTCGGCTTGAAATACGGTGGCATGCTTCTCCAGTGGAAAATACCATTTTGCTCTTGTGGATAGGCCATATACTCCGGCACCGGATCCACTGTCGGGTTTGGAGCTATTAGTGTATCATAATAACTTTCCATTCTGGACTAGTGAGTTTAATGTTATGTTTTTCCAGTTAATCTGGGTTTGAAACGGTCTGTGAATGTTTATTCTCGGGGTCATGATGTCACTTCTCATTTCAAATAGTGAGTTTTTAACAATGCAAGTTTTGAGTGGAGTTAACGCTCCAAATTTGTACTTATTATAAATACACTGGTCATAATAAAGAGGATTGTCGAAAATTGGCATTGAAACTAGGTAATTATACAAATGGAAGAACATTAGGAAATACGGACGAGTCAACCTCAAATACACGTTCGGTCCAAAACCATAATAGCGACGTGACTTATTCGTGCTACGGCTGTGGAAACCAGGTTTATATACGGTCCACATGTCCTATATGCAGTAAGAATAAAAATGCCATGTCAGCAGGGTTGGATAAACCCACCGGGATACCGGGAAATTCCCGGTGGGTCGATCAGAATGTGGGCCGATCTTAAGAACAACAGAACCTTTATCAAGATACCTTTAAACGGATGATTTCCATAAGGTCTGTTCTTACAGAAATCACGAACCCAGTCAGAGCATTTTTGATTGGTGCAAATCGCCAACAAACAGTTTTCTAACTATTTTCAACCAATGAAATTTGACTGGTTTGTGATTTCTGTGAGAACAGACCTTATGAAAGCACAAAGAATTAATGGTTAATTCAATTCATGACGCACTGAAAAAGGAACAACGCAACATGGAAGAAATATTAGAAAGTGCTAAAAATGTCAGATGGGCAAATATAGTACTGGAAGTAAATGAAAGAAAGAAGTAACAGGGGAGGAAGCAGAAATGATACTTCTCCAGCTGAATTAATGGTTAATTCAATTCATGACGCACTGAAAAAGGAACAACGCAACATGGCATAAGAAATATTAGAAATTGCTAAAAATGTCAGATGGGCAAATATAGTACTGGAAGTAAATGAAAGAAAGAAGTAACAGGGGAGGAAGCAGACATGATACTTCTCCAGCTACTGCTATTTTTAAATTTCAGGTGTAAATACGTGATGTGGCCAATGATCACATCATAATACAAATAGAGGCATCTTATTCAAGCCATAAAGATATTTGTTTGTGCTAATTTGTCATAATCAATTTTTCCAAACTAATGAAAAAACTGTGCTTGGAAAGGTCGGAACTGTATGACCTCCCTGAATTTAACTATGAAGATGAAGATGATATAGGAAATTTATTAGAGTTGTTTTAAGTTGTATGATCTCCTTGAATCAAACGATGTAGATGAAGATGATGTAAATGACACAGGATCAGATGCAGGGCATGGATTAAAGTGTTCTCCACATTTACGCTGCAAACAATGTTTGGTTTTGTATAAGTAAAAATAGGATTTTACATCCGTGCTTACAGACATCTTTAGGGCCTACCAGTATGTCCTCATTTCAGCGTACACACAAGTAGGGTGCAAAAAATGTTTCTCAATTTTCAACACTTTATAATGCATGAAAAATCGATCAAGGAATCGACTTACAATGGCAAATTTGGATGCGTTGATGATAATGAACTCAAATATTATTAGATCATATCTAGGGGTGATAATGTATGGGCCACTAGACTGAAATTTCCCGGCCCACTTCCAAAAGTTCGTCCAACCCTGCATGTCAGTAGCTGAAATCAGTTACCTTTCAATGGACGAGCATGTCCAAATTACACCACGATCTCTACCTTTGCTTGGAATAAGCATACTTGGGTATCGTGGTACAGCCATCATGGACACCGCCGCATAATAGAGTGTAGCCAGCAAACAACTTTATCAATTACTTGAAAATCATGGTCGAAAGTTCAACAAACAAATAATTCTGGTGAAATTAGCTGATGTTAGTGCGAAACTGAATGAAGTGTTTGTTATACGGGTAAACGTCATTGTAGAACAACGTCTTATCCCGACTATATACTTTCATCGAATTGCCAGAAGCACCAACTACCTTATTAGGTATAGATTTTTTGCAAGATGCAAAACTAACATAAACATTCCTGCCTGATGCTTTGTGGAATTTTAATATTGACCCAGAAGTTGAGTATGTGTTAGATTTTGTAAATCAATCGATTGCATCTTCAGTAGAATTGTCTAGTATTGAAGGTTTGCGAGAAAATGAAGGTACAATGCTCATCTAAGCAGAGCGTGGTATTCTTAGTGCTTTAATCAAAGAAAATGAGGATATCTTCAAGCCGGGGGGAGAATTGAAGAATGAGAGAGTCCATGGGCAGCCCCGGTGGTTATGGTATCCAAAAGTACAGATGGTAAAAATGTGCGTGTTTGTGTGAACTATCAACGACTTAATGCAATTACAATTAGTGACAAGAACCCGCTACCATGCATTGATGAACTTCTTCACTCGACTAAAAGAACTTTTCACATCTTTCACATGTTGAATTTGCGTTCCGCAAATCACCAGATAAGTGTTCATAGACCTGATCGTGATAAAACAGCCTTTACTACTCCTTTCAGGACTTATGGTTTCAACAGAATGCCGTTTGGACTGAAAAATGCACCTGGAACTTTTCAGCGCTTGATCGATCAGTTTCGACGTGGACGTATTAGTGCTAGCGTACCAAGGCGATATCTGCGTGCTCTCCAGGACTTTCGAGGAACATATCGAGGACTTAAAACTCGTGTTTTCACGTCTCCTCCAATTCAAATTCACCTTTCTCGCCATTTCACGCCGATTGAGTGACCTAACTAAGAAAAACGCACCATGGCAATGGACTGAACAGCATCAGAACTCGTTTGATACTTTGAAAAATGCACTTATCACAGCCATAATCTTGCAAGAAAATGGCGAAAACATAAACATACTCATTGAGGATAGATGCCAGTGGATATGCATAAGGAGCCGTACTTTTACAAGGTGAGGGTAAGGAAAAACATCCCATTGAGTATGCCAGTATACGGCTACTCGACGTTGGAGCGCGAAGCACTTGCTGCTGTGTGGGCGCTTGACAACTTCAGAGGATACATCGAAGGAATGTCCATAACTGGGCAATTCATCATATCTGTCATGGAGCAAGAAGGTTTTGTGCTTAAACATCAAGGAAAAATTCATTCCATTGTACCATGCGTCAGCAAATAGGGTTGAACGCAAAAATCACGATTTGAAACCCAGACTAGCAATTTTAGTGAGGGATAATCACACCACTTGGGCAGAGAAACTACCAACAATTGGGTTTGCAACGAATACTGCAAATTGTGATACAACAGCTCCGGACCCTTGATGACCTACAAAATGATATTAGAGTCATAGTTGAAAATGATAATTTTGTACCATAGATAACCCCTTATTTGATGAAAATGGCTAATAGGTACATGGTATGAAGTTCGAGATATCAACGAAAAACGACAGGATTATCGAAAAAACTACGCCGATAAAAATTGAAAAGCTGCAGAACCCCTAGCATAGTGCTGCTAAGCAGAAAACCTGGAAATTTAACCCCAAAAGAGATGGACCTTACCAAATAGTGAGGAAAGTTTCTTCAGTAAGCTATGAAGTTGCTAGCATATAAGAACCAACAATATATCATGTATCAGATTTAACGACTGTACCTACATGGGACCTCTGAAGTGACTCCAGTGGTACCAATACGATAAAGACCTCCGAAAAAAAAGGTGAATCCAGTTGACCCATCTGGCCCTTCGTCGAGGCCAAGGGGAGAGAATGTAACATTATAGTCCAGGAGGTGGCGCCAAAAACATGCAAGAGTTTTCGCAAGGCGGATATTTTCAAAATAGGTCGTACTTTAGTGCTAGAATGCTAGTGTACAGAGCATCAAAACTGTTTTCTCAAAGCTCAAACTTTATAGAAATTTTGCACATTATCTGTTTGAAGGTCACAGATAACGTATGTAAATCGTCAGACGTCTAATTCGTTGCAAAAAGGGGGTCAGACGTCCTCAAAGTTTTTATTTTATGGCATTTTCTTCAAATATATTTGTCAAATACCTGCAAAAATATATTTTGACAGGACACCGAAGAAAATGCCATAAAATAAAAACTTTGAGGACGTCTGACCCCCTTTTTGCAACGAACTAGACGTCTGACGATTTACATACGTTATCTGTGACCTTCAAACAGATAATGTGCAAAATTTCTATAAATTTTGAGCTTCGAGAAAACAGTTTGGATGCTTCTTAAAATTACAACTTTGCCCGCGTCCCAGAGCCAGCTGTCCCAGAACTGTGAGTGCTGACTGTACACTAGCATTCTAACACTAAAGTACGACTATTTTGAAAATATCCGCCTTGCGAAAACTCTTGCATGTTTTTGACGCCAGCTCCCCAATTATTACACCTGCGACATTCTGGACGACCCTGTCTTTCAACCCGTAAATGCCTGTAGGTAGGAAATTGTCAGAACGACCTGCGACAAGGGGTTGCTTTGCGACGGGATAAGAAAACAAAGAGTAGGCCAATGGTTGTTTTTTTGTTGTTGTAAAATAGTTGAATTGTTTATTTTTCATGAATGTAGTACATACTATGATGTAGTAGAAGTTTTAGAATGTAAAAAGCTGTGTATGTTAAAAAGTTATTGTCCAGCAGTTCAGCAATATATTCAAGATTTTATTAACACTGTTCTAAACCACACTTTTGATTTTTTTTTTCAATATATCATTCACACATTTAAAACCTCTACGCCCTGTGGTAGCAACTATATACAATTCTTAAGAAAGACGAATTTGAAAATAAACTTTCCTACTTTCTAGATTTCCGTTCAATATTTTATCCAGATTCCTGGCAAAGCGTTAAATATTGCAGCAACTTTTTATTCTCGAGTCGAAACAACGAAATCTTTTGGCTCGAAGTCCAAGCCGCTACATCGTCGTTGTTATGGTAGACAATGGGTTTGTTAACCGAAGTTGACAAACTTTAAAAAGGTTTAAAAAACACGTCGGCGGTCAGCTCAGATCTTGTTGCACTCTTCCTTTTTTGCTTTTGATTCTCGGACTCGGGTGTAAACTATGGCAGTATTATTTATTTCTATATATTTTTTAATTTATGTGTATGAATGCATCACGTGTTGATATCAAACGCTTCATATTAATATGCGCCGAGCTCCGCGAAGAGATTAAATCAAATTCCCCAACAATTTTCCACCAGCTTGACAAATTCCATAAATTACTTTCTGGTGCACTTAAGACGCGCGCGAATACATCTCCAGAGTCCGATGTGCATCCGGCTGCCTAATAAAATTATTACTCTGAGAGGGACGGATTGCAAATATGCCCCGGACTCTCCTTTGAAACGACGAACGTATTTTCCGGTAGAGCTGAGCAAGGAAGGTTTTTGAAGACACTAACTTTTAATTAAGTTGAAAGGAATGTGTTTCGTGAAATTGGCATTTTATTGATATTCTTTGCTTATTTGCTCCAGTCAATTAATTTTCAAATAGGATTTTCTTCGCTTCCCACAACATCTAATTTAATCTTTTTATTATTCCTTTGTTCTATCTATTTCTTAGATCTCTCCCTTAAGCCTAACTACCCTACTGTGTAGAGTGTGCTGTACAACACCCAACACAATATTTATTAGTTGTGCTTTATCTAACTTTAACAAAGAATAATACGCGTTACGTGACTATGCTACCTAAGCTCCATGCGATACACCTCATTGTTTTGTAGTCGTGCGTAATTTTATTCCCTCTTGAGCCTTCACATATATATTTCATGGAGAAGAGACGGCTGCCAAACCAGTGACCTGTCATGAAAACTGTCTCATGGCTTGACACGGAAACTATGAATTTATTATAGATTGTGATAAATTGGATTTTGCGATTTCTAGCACCGTATCCAAAATTTCCACCAATTAATTTGAAGTCTTAGATAGGAAAGCCGGTGGTGGCAATGTGGGTGTTATAAAGCCTGTTGCTGCGCTCTGATAAATGACTAAATTAACTCGGAAGAGTATTTAAAAAGATTCCTTTCCGAGCTGGTTAAGTACCGTCGTGTTTATGACCGCATTAAGGGTAATAAATCCATCCACAAAGTAGGTTAAAAATTTCCAATGCCATAAACTAATAAATGCTTTTAGGATCACTTCTATACTCTGCATGACTAGGAAATGGCTATTAACTTTCTTTGAGTGGGTTTCGTTGCAAGTTGAAGCTTCATAGAGAGTTGTGTTCAGTGTCTCAAAAACCACATGGCGCTTTCTTTATATATTATTCAGATATTTATAGCCTAAACTTCCTGCCAATTGTAGAGCAATCAAAGCTTGTGGAAGTTTAATGGTTAATTTAATATTTGACGAAGCTTCGTTGAATAGGTAATTTACATTGCAAATGGCGTGAAATATCGATGCAGTCACAAACTGAAAATAAATTAAAAACCCGAGAGGAGTAACGGCGTCATATGTAACGCTACGAGGCTATTTCAAAAGGAAAAAGACTGAGTTGTCAGACAACGTGTTTTAAAGCATTGTTTAGAATTTCGTGAAGTTCGGTTAACAAACTCATTGTCTACCCTCACACCGACGCTGTAGTGACATAAATTTGCAGCCATATTATCCAACAATTTGTCTATTGTTTCCTTTATAATAAAAGTTAATTGTCATATAATCATAAATTATGGACACGAGTAGGAAATGGAAGTGATTTGAATTACAAAAGTAATTACTCTACAATAAAGCCTTATTTGAAATTCATTGGGCTCGACGAAATCGGAAAACTAATTCAGCAAGTTTTCCTTGGCAGTAATTTTGACTTCGAAATAAATCGAGAGACATATTGATTCTAGAATTAACACGAACTTAAATAAATTTTGAAGGTAACGTCTTGTTAGTTTATTTTAGGTGTTTTGAGGTAATGATTGAAATTATGTGTTTGGAATTTAAAGACAAAAGAAAATTTTTTGAAAGTAAAGTTGGTGTGAGAATCACAAAAATCTGTTCCTCTGCAAATAGCAAAACCTAATTTAAATTGTATTTGCAAATGATCAAGACATGATCTAGTCCTTTACAATGTGTCATAAATTGTTCGGTGGATGTTTTTCCTTGAAACGAGAAGAAACTTTAAGTCTATAAACTTTCATGTGAAAACATAGGAACATTTCAAAATAACATGATTTATCATGCATTTTGATAGTATCATAGTTGAAATTAATTTATAGGGGGAATTTTCACGTGCCAAAGGTAGAACATTGGGCAATCGGAGATTGGCTCTAGATAACATGTTAAACAAGTTTTTGAAGGTGTCATGTTTTAGATGTTAAATAAACATGATATGCAAAACTTTTATTCAAATTAATTAGGTACTAGGTTTATAACCATGAAACTTGACAAAACACGAACCTACTTGGCATGGAATGTCATACAACAGAGTAGTCCCCTTCTGTGGTCTTTTGGTCTGTCAAATAGGATACCGTGGTCAGCAGCACGGTTCTTCTCATTTGGTATAGTGCTATCTACGTCTATTTTCGTTTTGTCCTGCTCTGGGAAATGTAAATAAATGGAAGTTCATTAAAATTTGAATAATTTGAAATTTTTAACAAATATGTTTGTTTTTTCGCCTTCATCTTTCTGTTTTCTCGTATGTTGTGACTGCCAAATAATGTTTAACGATCATTTGAAAAATGGTATTGAACGACATACATGGGGTAACTTTTTTGCTGAATGGATTATGGAATAAGCTTTACATTTACAGAAAACGCTGAGTTGGCCAATAGGTTACTCAAAGGTACTGTCTAGACAATGCTGATTAGTGATTATAGATTTAAGTCAGTGCAGTCAGTACCTAGTCACTCCCAAAACTAGAAGAACAACATAAAGTTAGGTTAAAGCTCATCTCTTCCCCTCTCTCATGACCTACCAAACAAATTCGGAACAAAATGGTGTCTTACGTAATTTCTTTGACGTTCCAGGTACAAATTGGTCAACCAAATGGTATACTAACCAAAGCTTGCCGAAATCGCCTATAATAATAATAACCTATTCATGACGGCTTTTTTGACATGACATTTTTCGAGTCATAATAATATTTAAAATTTTATTGCCGATCTTGAAGTTGACATTTAACTAACTTAAGATGATTACTAGTCTCTGTCTTGAAGGTTTCAGGGGTAGGTTAAAACCTGAATGTTCTGCTTTTTTACAAAATATTCTCAGAAGTTTGTACATTCCTTTCTACCATCCCGTTTGATTTAGGATACCGTGGACTAGACGTTACATGTTTAAATTTCCAAATTTTTTCAAAATCCAGAAATTTATTATTGGAAAAATGATGTGTAAATTGAGTTGCATAGTCAGAATATAAATATTTAAGAACTCCAAATCTTGCAAAATGACTTTTTAACTGTACTATCATAATATGTTCCGTTGTTTCACGAGCTAATTCCCTCATTTCAATGAATTTTGAAAAATAATCTATTATCAAAAGACAAGGTTTGTTTTAAAAATAGTAAATATCTATACCAATGCTTTCCCATGTTAAATTCGGAACTTCTCGAAGCAAATTTTTTTCTCCTCTATGAGTTTTCTGGAATTTCAAACATGTATGGTAATTTATAATTTTATCTTCACTTTCCTTAATCATAGAAAGCCCGTCTCGCTTGGTTTTTACATATTTCCAATCCCAAATGACAAATGAATTAAATTTAACATTTCTTTTCGCTGATTTTTTGGAACTAAAATACGAGAATCTCTAAATATTAGATCATTAGAAACATATACCTAAGTTATCTTTAATTGAAAAATAAAATCTCAATTCATTTGGAACTTCATCTCAACAAAACTTCGTTGGAACACTTCAGGTGCTGAGCAAAGACCAAATGGCATTCTCTTATAACAATATCTGCCAATTTTACCCGCATTGAATGTTGTTAAAAGTTGACTATGGTTATCCAGCTTAATTTGGTAGAATCCTTTATTCGCATCAGGGGTAGTAAATATTTTAGGTCTTCCCATCTTTGATACCACTTGTTCGAGAGTTGGTAAATCATATCGTTCACGAATGATATTTCTATTCAAATTTTGGAGATCTGAGCATATTCTTAAAGAATTATCAGGTTTTTTTACTACTACAATTGAATTCACCCATTCTGTAGGTTGACTGACTTTTTTATTGATTTTTTTTCCATTTTGTCTAGTTCTTCCTAAGTTTATCTTGTATTCCCTATGGTATTTTTCTGGATGCTTCAACTACTGGCTGTGCATCTGGTTTAATCAGCGTTGCCACCTCTACCGATTTTCAAATGAGTCTACCGATCTCCCGATTTTAAACCATTTTCTCACGATTTTTCTGCAATTTGTTGGTAATGCAACAGATATGAGAACAGACCGAATAATTACCTTTTCTACATTTAAAATCGACGAAAAAATCAACTCACTAGCACAGCCTGAATCCTAAGCATTCCATCGCAGTCTGCGGGTGACGTCATCACTATAAACTGCTGGTAGCGACATCACTCGCAGGCCCAAAATTGGATGGTCAGGGAGTTAGGGGAGTATGATACAATTGACACATAACATCTGAGCATAATCATATGTTTGATTATGCTCGCGAAAAATTGTCTAATATAGGATACCAGGTGACCTACATTGAAATCTTGAAATTTTTACTGGGGGGTTTTATTTGAAATTGATTCAACTTTGCGTCCATGCAAATGACGTCATTTGGGATTGAAAATTTGTGAACGGCTTATTTGACATGCACTTTTTCAATCGCAACTGACGTCATCTGCGTCATATTTGCGTGTACGCAAAGTTGCATCAATTTCAAATAAAGCCTCCCAGATTGCTACATAATAATTTAAGGTTCAACTATAATTCCCTGATTTGCCTACGGAGAAATAGGAATTACATTGCACAATAAAATTATGACTAAATTTATTGACTGGTTTTACATACCTACCTAAGTAAATTGTGGCAGAATGACGTCATATAACGCAACCGCCTAGCTACCGATTTTTAAACGAAAACTACCAATAATGTCTCCAACAATCTACCGACTTCATTCCGTCAGGAGTGGCAGCACTGGGTTTAATTTTTATTTTGTAGGTAACATTTTTTATTTCTCCAACACTTTCAAACAAGTCTTTATTATCGTGGATCAATTTTTTAATTTCTTTTCAATTGCAATAAATGTGTGGGTTTATTGGAGGATTGAGAAGTTTGGCAATGAGCGTAGAACCACGCAACATCCTCTAACAACACCAAAACAAAAATCAAAAAGATCTGTAGGGTCATGGTGGCTTAGTTGGTTAGAGCGTAGCACCGGCAATGCTGAGGACGCGGGTTTGAATCCTGTTCAAGACCAAAACTTTCACATTCTCCAATTTTCCTTAACTTTCTCTTCATTTTAAAAATTATAATTGGCAAATCAGAGAAACTATACCTACCAATGATGAAATGCTACCTCGAAGATGTAATCACTTATTTTTTTAAGGGTCTCTCATGAGTTTGATGATTCAGTCAAAGGAACTGAGTTGAAAACGACCCGTAATAATATACATACCTATTTCGTCGATTACTACACGTTAATCCTAAAATCATTATTTTCACAAAATGTAATAATGCCTTTTGCAGAAGCAGCCTTGACATAACCTATCGTATCGATATAACCCCCATTACATAGCATATTTTCCGCTTCAACTAATCTAGGCAGGCAGCATAGCAATACCTTAAATTAAAATCGACTTTATTAGTTCGGAAAGCCCCAGAAGCTTGTCTTATCTAAATGGAAAATTGATTTATTGATCAAGAAGGTTGTAATATAAGAAAAGCATTAGGGCGCCCGTCGATAACACTGCAACAATAAATTAATCATTTTGAGAAAATATTAGGGAAGGAGGTTTCCTTCCCGTGCATGCTTTGTTTTGCTTGCTTGCCGGAAAATCGTGATTTAATTTCCTTCGTGAAATCTGAAGTTTTTGTGCGCCGGCATAAACTTGCTGCTGGGTGTAATGATTAGAGAAATGATGCATTTAATCTTTCAAGAAAATATGCAGGAACATGTGCTCATAAATAAATATAAAACTTGGAAGCAGTTCTTGACTTACTCAGAATCGTATATATTGAGAACAAAATCCATTCAAAATGGACTCAAGGTGGAAAAAAACTTCGAGAACTATATAATAATTAGGTGATTTTTAGGTGCTAATTAGGGCCTCTAATTAAAATTAGGTGCTCCTTTAGTTTTTGAGAAAATTAAAAAAAACTAAGGGATTGCTAGGTTTATAAAAGCTAGCAGTCCCCTATAGTGAACAATATTTTTTTCAAATTTGTTCTTTGTATCAGAATTAGGTGCTTTTTAGGTGCTCCTAAATAGTCCAAGAAAAAATAAGATTGATTCATTATTAACTGAGTTACAGATTTTTTTTAATTATTAGGGGACTACTGGCTTTACGTTTACATGTTGGTCTGTTAGAATGGCAAAAAAACTTCGGGATCTATATAACAATTAGGTGCTTTTTAGGTGCTAATTAGGGCCTCTAATTAAAAATTAGGTGCTCCTCTAGTTTTTGAGAAAATCAAAAAAAACTAAAGGATTGCTAGGTTTATGAAAGCTAGCAGTCCCCTATAGTGAAAAATATTTTTTTCAAATTTCTTCTTTGTATCAGAATTAGGTGCTTTTTAGGTGCTCGTAAATAGTCCAAGAAAAGTAGAATTGATTGATTATTAATTGAGTTACAGATTTTTTTTTAATTATCAGGGGACTGCTGGCTTTACGTCTACTTGTTGGTCTGTTAGAATGGCAAAAAAACTTCGGGATCTATATAATAATTATAATATATAAGCCAATTAGGGCCTCTAATTAAAAATTAGGTGCTCCTCTAGTTTTTGAGAAAATTAAAAAAAAACTAAGGGATTGCTAGGTTTATGAAAGCTAGTAGGCCCCTATAGTGGAAAATATTTTTCCAAAAATTTCTTTTGTATCAGAATTAGGTGCTTTTTAGGTGCTCCTAAATAGTCCAAGAAAAAATAGAATTGATTAGCACCTTAAAAGCACCTAATTATTATATAGATCCCGAAGTTTTCTTTCCATTTTGACACAACAACAAGTAAACGTAAAGCTAGCAGTCCCCTAATAATTAAAAAAAAAATCTGTAACTCAGTTAATAATTAATCAATTCTATTTTTGCTTCGACTATTTAGAAGCACCTAAAAATCACCTAATTCTGATACAAAGAAGAAATTTGAAAAAAAAAATTTCACTATAGGGGACTACTAGCTTTCATAAACCTAGCAATCCCTTAGTTTTTTTTGATTTTCTCAAAAACTAGAGGAGCACCTAATTTTTAATTAGAGGCCCTAATTAGCACCTAAAAAGCACCTAATTATTATATAGATCCCGAAGTTTTTTTGCCATTCTGACACTACAACATGTAAACGTAAAGCCAGCAGTCCCCTAATAATTAAAAAAAAAATCTGTAACTCAGTTAATAATTAATCAATTCTATTTTTTCTTGGACTATTTAGGAGCACCTAATTCTGATACAAAGAAGTAATTTGAAAAAAGTATTTTTTACTATAGGGGACTGCTAGCTTTTATAAACCTAGCAGTCCTTTAGTTTTTTTTGATTTTCTCAAAAACTAAAGACGCACCTAATTTTTAATTAGAGGCCCTAATTAGCACCTAAAAAGCACCTAATTATTATATAGTTCCCGAAGTTTTTTTTCACCTTAGGACTGCTATGTTTATAGACCTACTCAATCTAGTTACTAAATTTCCTGTCATTAAAGTTAACTTTAAGTGACTTTCCTTCCTATCAGTCATTTATGGATGTGGCATTCAATAGTGTCAACATTTACAAAATATTCAAACTATTCGGAACGGAGCTGAGACCCTGACGTGAATATGTAGGAGAATGGGAATTAGTCAACTGACCGACACTGTTTAGCCAATGCAAATATAGAATCGGACATTTGGTTGAGGTTAAATTGTTCAAACAACACACAAGAGGCACTGAATACTATTATATTGCTAGTTTAAATGTTACTTAATGTTAAACAACATGTGTGGCCATATTAGTGCTTTATAACTAATTATTATAATTTAATTGGATAGCTGACTAGTGCGGTTTGATCTAGTTAGTGGCCATGCGGACAGTGGGAACAATGGACAATTCGACGAAGGATGTGGTTAGCCTTGGCTCTAGAGAGAAATTTGGAGAGATCTTTGTGTCCAAAATGATTAATTAATGAACACATTAGTGAAATTATTAATAGCCATTTTTGTTCGTCCTAAATGTCTGAGAAAGATTTTACTCTCTAATGGTAAAAATTTCTTTTTCAACATTCTGCTTAATTTATTAAATTCTCAAAATAGAACTATAAGTGACACTATGACAGGTCTAGAGAAAACCTAAAATGATTTAGGTCTATGTTGGTTGTCAGTTTATGTTGCGGAAAATAGAACAAATTTTTGCTTTCATATTACTGTCGCTGTCTTGAACCTATATTCGGGAAAGCTTTTTAAAAATTCATTATTGACTTTATTGCCAAACGGTAATTAAAACTGCTGTGTATGACTTTTCGCTAATTGAAATACATATTAACATTTTCTTTGAAAGCCTACGTCAATCAGTTTTAAAATAGAATTTTCTGTGGAACAAAATTCATGTAAATTAATACTGGATTAACAATTTCCGTTCTAATAAAAGAAATTTGTATCGGGAAAAGTAATGCATTCAACCTAAATTTGATCCCAACGAAAATCAATAAAGTTGAGTACCAACTTGAAAAATTCCTTTTTTCGTCCTTTTGCTAGGTTCCATCGATCTTCATTTTCCTTTGTAATTCCCTCTTAATACCGTGGCAAGCCACATCCTCAAGGGTCTATAGGAGAAAAGAGCTTAGCTAAGCAGGTGGTAGTAGATATTGAATAAGAGGCTCTTGTATCTTGTAATGTACTTGAAGAATAATTTCTGAAGGAAATTTTGAGATAAAATTTCCTCAATCAATTTAAATTGCGTTTCAATTTGAGTTTTTCTTGGTCCGCCGTATTATTCGAAAAAATTGGTTTAGGATAAAGAATTATTTAATGGCTAATGGTTTTACTAAAGTATCGACAAACCCATTGTTGTTTGCAAAGAATAATTTCAATCTTCTCATAATTTTAATACTCGTGCCTTTAACCACACTAATTATATAAAATCTTGTTAAACAATAAATACACTTACCAAATATTCAATTGAAGTTTCTCAAAGAAGCTGTCTTACCTGAAAACAAAATAATGAAACTGTTAGCAAAAATGTCTTCTAATTTTTTTTACATGAAATTATGCAATTATAAAAAACCGTAAATAATTTATTTAAATTCGGATTTTATGTCACTTTCATGTAGCAGAGTCTGAAGAGGCCATTTGTAAAATACTAAATTTTTAAGAAGGCAGTTGGCCAATTATAATAAATAAACGTTTGAAATCAATGTGACACACGTGAAACCCAATTCTGTTGACTTGATAAAATATTGCATTATAATCGAACCAATGATTAGCGTGATGTTTCTGCAGATTCTAATCAATAGTAGAAATCTTCAATAACTAGGCAAAGAAAACAACGAAGTAATAGAGAAAAAGGCTTAAAACCAGCTATCAGCAGAATGCTATAGGAAAAATACGGCAGCAGAATTTTGCCCCACGTAGTCTCATTTGACTTGAAAAGTGAAAATTGAAAGTTTATTAAATTGATGTTATGCATTATTCAACTCAACTAGAGATGTGTTTTCTGAAGCCAACGGTAGAGTGGACAGTGAGTAAGTACACAATTAAAATTTAATGAATCAACTGATAGAGCAGTAGACACTAGAAGCCTCGATACTATCAACAATTGTTAGAATAAATATCGTTCCAGGAATTTCACTACTTTAGTGAGCTTAACCAGGATTAAAAAGTCTAACCTCTTCTATATCTGTTCCCATAAAAGATGCCATCTAAGTCAACAAACTGGTTATTAGATTCTTGCCTATATAACAGAGAGTTAATTTTCATGAAATTTTTATGAGTCTTTCTGCATTATGATCAGAATGGTCTATTCTACAATAATAGCTAGCTTATTAATTTGTCTCGTACACGACATTTTCGGCAATTAAAATAATTAACATTATATAAATTTTGTGTTTTAAGTAAACACCGAATTCGGATAAATTTACATTATCATTTAATTTAATTATTTATTCGATCTCATTTTGAATGAAATTCAATTAATAATATTATCGGCGATGATGAATGAATTAAAATTAATCATATAATATGGTTTAAATTAATCAAATTGGTATTAAAATGTAAAACACCTGGAGTACTCGGAAATACCGACCTATTCATATATTATTTGCACAGTTTTTCATTCAGAAACTTTTCATCCCTTTAAGCCTGAATAAAAATTTTGAAACACGTCAACTATAGTTTTGGAAGGAGTAAATTTTTATGCAAAAGTTACCTTTTTCAACCCTAGTTTCCAAAATCACCTTCCATCAAAAATAGTTATGAACAGTTAAATTATTCAATTTGCGAAATGAGTAATCTACTCAGGAACGCCAAAGGTGTTTTGGCAGTAATTGATCAATGATCACTTGCATCGGTTCATTTCCCTAACAAATATGCAATTTCCATAATGGTCGTCTTCTAAAGTACCAAAATTAACTGGAAGTAAATCGAAGGAAGAAATATGATTGCACTAGAGGAGCCTTTTATATAAAAAACACCTAATTTTGAAGAAATAGCTTATTCTTATCTTGTAACAAACAGAATTTCTACGTCACACAATCGGCGAAATTAGGAATCACACAGGTGATTGAAGCAATTAAGTTACCTATTTGTCATTTTATTATTATTATTAGCATGTAAATTTATTATATTTTAGGTGTTTTTAATTGTAATTACAGGTATATATTGATTATTGTAATGCATTTAAAGCAATTATACTTATTTCCCTTTAAATTAAGCTTTAGATTGCAATTAGGAGTCAGCCTGATTTTTATGTAAGTACTACTTCCATTCAGGTGGCACCATAACATCTCTATTCAATGATTTTGGCCCAGCTCTATATCCTTCCGAATAATACGAATCCTTCCGGTTGCTAACGCCACCTTTTTTCGGCTAGCTTCATCCTGCAATTATTTGAATTGCGCACAGCCTTGCTTTACTCTTTTTAGCAGCTTGACTTAAGCGAGTCGACGTCAATGACGTCAGCGAGCCTTTTTGGCAAACGTGCTAAGTTTTCTTAAAAGTCTCTTGAAGGGGTGAATCCTTCAAATTTGTCTCTGTGGTTCGGAGTGCCATTTATGGCTAATTGAAGAAATAGTTTATTCGTCCACTCGGCCACTTTTGTTGTGATTTTATTGGAACGTGCCAGTTATGTGACAAATTCTTTTTTATCTTAAACATCCCTGAAGTTTATAACTATTTCTCTAGCATATCTTTATCTGCAACAACTTCTGGTGCCAAATCATGGTATACGAGGATCTCCTTGTTCAGGGTCAGGGTGAGTCATATTCTTTTGTGTCTTATTATAACCTTAAAAGACAAGTTTAGTGTCTATTCCACCTTTCTTTAAATAAAAAGAGACCATCAGTAATTTAATTTTCTGATAGTGTCGTCAGGCCTAGTATTGGTCCAATTCAATAAAGACAGCATGCTTCCCTGAACTTCCTGTGTCCCTACTTGTGAGGTCATTTTTATGGTCCCTGATGGAGAGTGCCTATCGTCCCCCCTGATGACACCTTGACTTGGAAGTAGTGACCACAGGTTTCTTTACGTTTAAATTTTACCTTTTATATTATATTTTTTATTGAGCATTACTAAATTGGAATGACTCATTTCTATGTTCAGTTCGCTGTTCGGTTGAGCATATGAAGTTTCATAGTACCTAGATAGACCCAACGAGGTCATTTAATATTGTATATTTTTTATTGAGCATTGCCTAATAATAGTATATTATTCAACGAGCGGGTAATGATGGCTATTACTCACGAAGGATGAAGTTTGCACTACGACCCGCAGGCGAGTAGTGTAATCATCCGAGTGAGAAATAGCCATTACCCACGAGTAGAATACTATAAATAGATAATAGGCTCGAGTTATGCGGTTTTTTTATTTAATTTTCGTAACAAAATTAATTGACAATTCTTTGACAAAGTGTGGTTAGGTTAGCACAAGTCTTATCCAAATCAGCTGTCAAAATAACCGATTAGAAAGTTGAAGTGTGTTGTCAACTTGTGGAATATTCTGATTGGTTCCCAAATAGTGGAGTAATGAGACCAGGATATTTTCGTTGGTTGAAAACAATTGAGTAATGAAAAAAACTGACTGTATGAGTAATTATTCACATTGATAATTAAAAACGTTACATGATCATTTTTTCAGAGTGATTCAACATAAGACCCAAATAGAACGGAAATAGATCCTAAACGGCGAATGGCCGAAATCGTTATCTGAGTCTTACATACAGTAAGGGGCAGGCTACTAGGTATATAGGATCCAACTTGACGAATTTATGATCGTCCGCAGCCGTTTGAACACCTGTCGTTGTCGGTTCGCTGTCGTTTTTTCGATGACTTTGACGTTCGTTGAGTTTGTTCACAAGCATGGTTCACATCAGTACGTTTTATGATTTTACAGACTTAAGCCCGGCGTCGACGCTACGTTACTGATTACTGATCACGTGTTGAACTGTGCGCAAAAAAAAACGTTATGCAAAACGTAGCATCTGGACCGTGCTTTTAGATGTATCGATTCGGCGAGCTTCATTTATAATTAAATTTGAGAATAGATTTTTTTTCGTACCGAAACAATAATACTAGTATTGTTCATATAGTATGAAAAGAAAACATGTATTTTAAAAAAGCCATCCAGGAAAAACTAAAAATGTATTCAACATAATAAATAGAAGGAAAATTAAGTAAAATAAAAACAAAAGTTCTAAACAGATAATATTATGTAGCAAATGTTCGAACAGTCCACCTTCTTACGAACTGAATTCACGTTGGTCATTACCTGAAAAAATATTTCTAACAATTTCCATTGCCAACGAAAGCTCAGACCAATCAGTGTAGTTCAACGCCGGTAGGGGTATTTGCCCTCGGAGTAGTTGTTTCTGACTGGTCAACAAAGTTCAATTTTGCTTGGACAGGGAGCTTCAGCCTATGTCCTTCTGATGAGTCCTAACAAGGACGAAACGCGTCAAGGATTGGCACAGGGACCGTAGTGTCCCTGTATTCACGTTGGTCATTACCTGAAAAAATATTTCTAACGATCCTTTTTTTTCCTGTGGTTTCCTCATCGTCCTTGTTCTTGAGTCAATCTCGTGCGCAAGCGCACGAGTTTAACGGTTGGAGTTTCGTTAACTAATGCCAATAATCAACAACATAATTTATTCGGCTTCTCGATCGTCATTATTTTCCTGGGCGTCATTTCGTTTATGGTTTCGGGGAGAAACGCAACCGTATTTTTGAAAATGATCAACAATTCTAGAAACTTTTTACCTGTATGTCACCCGGTTAGCGCTAAATCGATTTGTCATTTTCTGACATGCGGACGCCTGCAAATTCGTCAGGTTACATCCTATATACCTAGTAGCTTGCCCCTCACTGTATAATAGTACACAGACCGGACCAACCTACTACAAACTTGGGGAGTGATAAGACGAATTAGCTTGTACCCGGTTTTAGTCGAGCTGCCAAAGATGCACGAACTTCAGTAACATGCAGTATAAATGGGTATAAGTCAACTGGTCCCATTGACGCATATGTGTCTAGTAGCTTGGTTGTATGAATGCAAGAAAAATATTTAGATTCTGGGGAAGTACAGAATATGAAAGGTTTATTAACTTATCCACACATGTTTTTTTTTTTTTTTAAATTACTCCATCCAATCGACTGCAACCTGGTGGAAGTAAGAATACCACGCTCTTTTCTGTGTCCCACTGCAGTAAAATAGATAGTCTGCTTGGATTTCAGAGTCCATACTTAATATAAACGATACCTCTTCAGGAGTGTTAAAGCTATCAGACGTGTATAAAAATCCAATCCTACGAACTACTATTTTCTATAGTAGGTACTTACGTATTATGTTGCACACAATAAACAGTAGCTAATTCCTTTGAGTTGGGTCATAAGTCAATGGCTAATCCTTTGAGCTCCAAATGGAAATGCTCATTATATACCGGCAGATAAAATCTATCCCTACCATTAGTAGCATCGAATGCTTTAAAAAAAACCAACTGGATATTAAATTCCGCTAACAAGGTATTGAAATCCGGAATAATTCAAAACGAAAGTACCTATCGGATTGCCACCTACTAAAATTCCATTCACATTATTATACAAAATCCATAAAGGTGTTACGTGATATTTATGCCCCGTTATGAAATTGATGGATCTAGGGGCACTAACATAAGGCCGGGGCGAAAATAACGTCAGCATCGGGCATTGTTTCAGCTAATTAGCTTTCGATATCGAATTATGTCATAAAAGTCGAGTGCCGTTTTATGTACCCTTTCATACAGTAAAAGATTTATCGTCGACGGGACTAATTAATATTTATTTGTATGGACTCCCTTCGAATTGAATAATAAAATCTTATGATGGACTCTGTTAGAGAATCCATACTTTAAGTATGATGATTAAGCGAGTTTCTAGCCTGCTAATAGAGATTTTTTTTTATTTGGGCTGCACATCAAAACTTTAGGGAAAATATTATTAAAAAAGTTAACCTAAATCCGAGCAGCTAAACTAAGGCGAAGACTTAAAATTAACAAACTTGGTAAACACTTATTAAAGTGTGGATCTCGCCTTCGGATTTATTTTATGACGAAATAAAGTTCTTCGATTTACGATGGGGATTAAGCTAAGCCGACCTTGCCGAACTTATGTGTACCTTCTCACTCGTTTTTATGGAATCTGACGTAGAAACCAGCACGAGGGGGATTAAAACCTAAAGGAAGTAAGAAGCAACAAGGAAGAAAACTTATGAATCGTATATTAAATACCTACTGTCTAGTATGAATAAAAAATCAATAAATGACTTGTCTGAATAGATTTTAAGCAATTCGCTCATACTGATTACTGAAAGTTTAAAATTGTTCTCAATCGACTAAAAAGAATCAATTGATAATAAGGGGTATTTATTTCTTCCATTACGATCCATCGGTTTAACCGGTTGGAATGAATCTGGCATTATTTGAAATTGAAAGGGGAAGCATTAAGGGTGGACGTATTATGATGAGCTATGACTATTCATTTTATTAAAGTGGGTTAATGGTGATCAATTGCCTAATGTTGTCCATTCTGTTGAAATTTTATAGTAGTAAACCACCTGATCGTGAAACTTTGTGAACCTTCAGAGATTATATCCAATATATGAGTTATATTTGCAAGTAGAAGACATAATAGACTGTCATATCTACTATCTAGGATAGACATGATGACAGATTTTGAAAAACTATCCTATAATGTTCGGAAATATATATTATTATTTATAATGAATAACATATTTCTGCAGATAATAAAGGTTTCAGTAGAAAAAATTGTATTTTAGTTTTTATATTTGAAATTCGTGCCAAAACGCTTCTCAGTGTCATGGCGTTACTAGTGATGTCACGTTTGAGTAAACGAAACCTAAAAACTGGAAGTTCCTATATTTGGAAATTAAATTGGAGAAATAATAATTCCAAAATGTAAGAGTGGTGTGCGGTTCCTCAATATGATAACACATCAATAAAAACCCCTGAAAAGTTATTTGCGTTCATTTCACAAAAGAAAACAATACGGGACAAGTGCACCTTGCAAGGCAAGGCGAGATTCAACAGCAATATTGCCCAGTAAACCTTTATTTTTTTTAAAATCATTTCAACGCAAGCATTTATTTTACTTTGTAGATTCTAGTATGTGTCTGGTTTGAGGTCCAAATATAATATAAAAACAATCTTTTTTGAGGTTTCACCTTGCAACACTGCTGTCTTATAGGTATTTCATTTTCTGGATTTGGATTTATTTTATCACTTAAATTATTATAATTTCCAAATATTATTGTATTACCTAATAATGTACTAAGATGGAAGTTTCAACGTTTCTTGCTTCTGCTGAAGAAAAGTCCTTGTTTGATGGTGAACACCCAAGCATAACCACATAAATTTTAGGCAAATTAGCACTGTTTGCTTTTGTTCTATGACTCACTTTTGATTCAATATTCGGTATAAACAACAAACGCGACACACGGTATAAACAAAATTGAATCGCAAATGAAATCACAAGAAAATCACAGGGTTTGTTCACTGATTGTTTACTCAAAAGTGACGTCATTCGTTCTGATTGGTGTTCAATAAGGGCGCCCACAGGGAGGGTCAGGGGGGGTCACTTGACCCCCCTGGAAATTTCTTAAATTTTAATTATTTTCTATATATATTATATTGTAGGTCCGATGATGCTCGTATGAGCGAAACGGGCATACTTGGATTCGGCCACAAACCAGGTAGCTGCAGTAATCTTACCTTTGAATTCGACCAAATGATGAAACTCAACCTACTTCCCATAAAACTTACCTTATGATGTTGACAGATTTCGCATTGCATATGAGTTAATAAATCTAAAAAAGTCTAAATATGTATTTTGATGCGCAAAATAAAAAGATCTACCAAAATCACTATGGAAAGATTCACAGGCATTTGTTTTCTTATCCAGGTCTATCGAGGCATGTGCCATGTGTCGATGAGATAATCTGAAAATTTAACTAGAACTTCGTGATTCGGCTGAATAGCTAACAACTCGAAAACAAAGAAATCACTAACTTCTTGATTCTCCAAAAATATCATTCCGAAACAATTATGTAACGATTTACCGATTTCTGAATCTTTTTTTTTATATTCAATGCTTAAGCCTAAGTTTTGGATCTTCCTCTACCATGCCTGAGATTTTAGATATTTATAAGAAGTAAATAAGTTGATTTAATATCTATATCTCAGTGTACCGATTTGCATATTGATAAATTGTCACCCTTATTCCGGAACTGGTGAATTTTGTGGCTGAGTTCAAGGATCCCGGAGCTAAACACATGTCACTATTAAGTGAATCAAATAATAAACAATCTGTGTGTTAACATGTGGCTTTTCAAATTATGTTTTTGCTTAAATTTTGCATTGCAAGTGTCACATTCAAATGGATAAATATCCGAATGTGTTAGTTTGTGAATCTTTAAATCGGTTTTCCATTTAAATTTTAATTTGCAAGTGTTACATTCAAAAGGATAAATATCCGAGTGTGTTGAAATGTGCCTTTGCAAATTACTTTTCTTCAAATTTTGCATTGCAAGTGTCACATTCAAATGGATAAATACCGGAATGTGTTAGTTTGTGTATCTTCAAATCGCGTTTCTGTTTAAATTTTGATTTGCAAATGTCCCATTCAAAAAAATTTAATATCCAAGTGTATCAATATGTGTTCCTTCAAATCGCCTTTTCTTTTCAATTTTGCATTGTAAATGTTACATTTGAAATTCTCCTCATCCGAGTGTGTTAATATGTGGCTTCTCAAACTAAGTTTGTGTTCAAATTTTGTGCATTGCATGTGTCACATTTAAAAGGATAAATATCAGAGTGTGTTAGTTTGTGTCTCTTTAAACAGTCTTTTCCTCTGAATTTTGTTTTGCAAATATCATATTCAAAAAGATAACTATCGAAGTCTGTTGATATGTGACTTTTCAAATTACCTTTTTGTTTAAATTTTCCTAATTTAAATTTTTCTTTAAATTTTGCATTGCATATGTTGCATTTAAAATTCTTCTCGTCCAAGTGTGTTAGTTTGTGTCTCTTCAAACTGCTTTTTTTTCAAAATTTTGCTTTGCAAATGTTGCATTTAAAATTCTGATTCTGCTTCTAAAATGCTAATTTAGACTGAAGTGCCCTTTTTTACGCATAAAAAATTTATTCAATTGATTTTGACCCCCCTTACATATTTTTCTGCGGGCGCCCCTGGTGTTCAACATATCATGGAGGACCTGGCGCGTATTTTGTAGTTTTATTTTATCAAAATAGTTATTAATCTGGCTCTTAACAAAACAATAAATGCGTATTTCGTATTCCATGAGTCAAGTTTCATTGAATAAATACATAATCTAAGTGAGTTTTACTGTTATCATGCCTATGGACAAGAACACACTTAGATGATCCTCAAATAATGAAGAACTTCAATTTTATTCAAGGATGTCAATGTGTTCTGTGCCGCCAATTTGGAATCCTGGACTAACAACATTCTGCCTTCAATGTTGAAACCTTAAGCCCTAATTTCTTCAGCCTTTTAAAGAACATTTCTTCAGCCCTTTCAAAAACATATACACTGCCGAGCATAAAATTAGGGTCATCCCATAATTTGCAAGCAAAACTTGGGGCAAAACAACAAAAACTTTTTTGAATTCGAGCAACTACGACAAAATCATCGCATAAAGTTAGTGAACTTTACACCAAAAAAATAAAAACAATTCGCAAAAACCAAAAAATTGCAAATTATGGGGTGAATTTTATGCTCGGCAGTGTATTAGTATTTCACTCAGTTTGTTATTCTTACAGAAGTTGCGCTAATACACGAAGAAATCTACTTGTTTCTTATACACATCTATGTACTGTTAAATAGGCCATTGCGTACAGATATCTAGTTCTGAGTCTACTATACTAAGGACAATAGAAAAGTACTTAGTGGTTAGATTGGAAGCAAACTGTAGATTAGGCACTCAACTTTATGCATACCTATCTATATTATACTCTAGACTTTTGTGTAGAAATAGGTTTATAATTCAAAAGAAAACCCAGTAAAAATAAAGTGTAATTTATTACTTCAGTCATACACATACCTACATCATGAAAACCATGATTCGATAAAATAAAATTAATTACATATTTTGTTTATCCAAATAAATAAATAAATACAGAAACATTAATAATAAATAGAATACCTACATATTTTTGGAATGGTTATTGCCAAACAACTCATTTGAAAATTAATCGCCGCTGAGTTTTGGTCATTTAAAATAATTAATATTGAAATTTCATTTATTTCATAACATGGTAATTATATGTACCCTGTTTATTATTGTTTGTACAAAATAGTATAATTTTTCATCCCTAAATGAGGTTATGTATTGCTTTTATGTATTTATCTTCAAAAAATTGCATAATTTAAAATGTATTGAATATTTTTTAAAAACCATTTTGCCATCTACGTTCTTTAAAGATGACATCACAGTCCAGTAACGGCCTTTCAGACAAGAACCGGGCTCAAATGGTCACAACATCAACTGACCGTACAAGGGCAAATCAAATACGAATTAAGACTTAAGAATCTTTAACTACGTGGTTTGAAAAAAATCATTCGGCGTATTACAGACTTAACTCGGATATACGTGCAACTTTGTCAACTTGAAAGGAGTTTTCGCAAAGATGATTCTGTTTTGAATGTTTATTTCTCCCCAGGTTAAACATTACGGTGATTTTTTGAAAAGGCCTATTTTCGTCTTATAAATTGTTTTTTTACGATATCTGCTCTTTTTATTATTCATATTTTTGGTCCAATGATTTCGTTTTTTCTTCCATATATGAGATCCTTGTTTTTATTAATTTATTATATTGCCTTTGTCTCGTAGGTATGTCTTCTTTCTCGTCATTTTCCTTGTTTCTTTCCTAACTTCTCCTTTTTCTTTTTTCTTCCACCATTTTGCTCGTTTTGTTGGATATATTAGTCTTTTTGTAAGGTTTGTTCGTACCTACGTAGTTAGATATCTAGATTAAACTCAAACATTATTTGTATTTTTTTTATTCAGTCCTTGCCGTTATTGCAGAGAACCACAAAAACTTTGCTCCTTGTACATTAATAATATAATATTATTTGAAATTCAATAAATGGGGTTTCAGCATTAAATGGTGATAAACTGAAAAAGTAGATTGGAAAAAGTACGAGTTCTGGCATGCTAAGACAACTTGATGGTTTCTCCATTTTCGACTTTTAAGAGAAAACCTTCCGATCCATTCGTACGTAAATGAAAATGTATTATCCATTATGCTAATGAAATCATATCCATTTGCAAGGCAGTTTGGAGGATGTTTGTCCTGATCTTAAAATAGGAAAATCTGATAGCGTATAATAATTATTTCGTCCATCCATTATGAATGGGAATTTCAGTATTGAAATTTCAATAAATGAAATCCACTACTATCATATGATAAAGGATTTGTGCAAAAATCCCCTTTCTTGAAAACTAAAGACTTCAGCGATCAAAATTTTTATGGGATTTCATCGGAGAGTTTGTAGTAATTTTATGCACCAGCGAGGTGTCCTGAAAAAACTGGTAAATAAACCTTTGCACATATTTGGTCGCCGCATTCTATTTTTATGGTGCTGGACGTTTTTGGCATGAAAAGGACATCGGGACACGGACCGGCGAGTACGTTGAAGTAATGATTATGGGCCGGAGGGGAAAAAAAAATGAAATTTATCGATAAAAGGAAACTGCAAAACGGCTACAATTTGAAATGGTTACAATATTTCAATTGGGACCTTTGTTGTAGACAATTATCTATAATTAAGTAAGTAATTTTTGAGCAAAAGAATATGTGTCAGATTTCTACAAATATCCCAAAAAAGCGATTGTTAAATGTCAAAGGCTAAAAATTATGTAACATATAAAAAATATCAAATACCAGCAAAAATAACCATTGTAATATCAATCAATATTGATATTAAAACCAATTTATCTCGGCATTAACGTTTAAGTTGTCGGTTAACTGGTTAACCATCAAATCTGGCTTGGCTTCAATTACATTAGTGTGTGTAAATGTTTGTCTAGTCTGAGGGAATAATGCAAATAGTAGAAATGAAATTCAATATTCATTGGTCCGAAAACTTAAAGCTATTTCGACCGAGGTTGAATGAGGGAGGGATGAAAGGCATTTGCGCTTATTGTGACGAATGTGAATGTTCAATCAATTAAATATTTCAATTTTCTAGCAAGAGTCTCGGACAGAAGCGTCCATAAAGTCTTTGTGTATAAATAATAAACATCCTCATAAAAATGCAAAATCCGTTTCCCTAGCACCGAAACGGGAACGGCACGCCGCGTTGAATTTAAAAATAATTTCCACGTTTTTAATACTTATTATCATATTAAGTTTCCCGGAGTTTTTACTGCTCTTCTGGAAGCCGAAAGCCGGGAATATTCATCAGCCCAGCTTTGCTCAGGTGAAAAACGAGTTTCCCCATTCAAATGAAAACTTTCGAAAACCATTAGGTATTCGGGGAGCGGTAATGCAATTTACAGTATATTTTAGCCGGGAGAAGACAATGAGTAAAAGCTACCAAGTTTTTCTTTTACACGGCGCGGGACGCAAGATTGTGTCTGAGCATTTTTTATCTGGAACTTTTTTTTTTCGGTTAGGGTGTAAATGGGAGGCAATATTGCTTCGAATAAAGATTTGGCCTGCAAAGTAAGACACTCTTTTTAAATGTAGGGATCTATTTTAAATCTGTTTTCACGAAAATGTATTTCAGTAGGTACCTTCAGGTCTAAATAAATAGCAATATCGTGCTTTGTTGCCCTGCTCAATATCCTTCCGAATAATACCAGTCGTTCCGGTTGCTAACGCCACCTTTTTCGACTAGCTTCATCCTGCAATTATTTGAATTGCGCACGGCCTTGCTTTAGGACGGGTCACTCTTCCTTGGCAGCTTGGTTAAGCCAGTCGACATCAGTGACGTCAGCGAGGCCTTTTGTTTTTTGGCGAACGTGCTAAGTTTTCTTAACAGTCTCTTGAAGGGGTGAATCCTTCAAATTTCTCTCTGTGGTTTTGAGTGCCATTTATGGCTAACTAAAGAAATCATTTATTCGTCCACTCGGCCACTTTTTTTTTTGTAATCTTATTGGAAATACCAGGTATGTGACAAATGGTTTTTTATTTTGAACATCCCTTAAGTTTATGATTATTTCTCCAGCCTATCTTTATCTGCAACCACCTCTGGTGATGCCAGTGCCTGTATTGTACTGTACCAAACCATGATATACGAGGAGCCCCATGTTCAGGGTGTCACGTTCTTTTGTGTCTTGTAACCTTGAAAGACAAATTTAGTGTCTATTTTACCTTTCTCCAAATAAGAAGAAACCAGCAGTAATTTAATTTTCTGATAGGGTCCTTGTACGTGCATCTCTTCAAGAGTGTCAAAGTCACGTATTTTGCTCATATTGAAAAACCATACAAATTCAAATAGGTATAGCGCCTCCTATGCAGGGAATAACAGCGCCCTCGGTATGGAACCGAGGTCGACAAAAAAGGTACGAAAAACACTAGATTCGTACAGCCAAGCTACTGCGAAACACTCTCTCTCTTTTCGCCAAACACGAAACACGAACACACATTTTTAATCCGTTTTCGCGCACAAGAAAGTCGATGAATATCGCGAGCTCGCCGGTTACCGGTTTCGAAATAAAAGCCGGTAGTGTTGTGCAACCGAAACAAGACCCGGGATCCCGGTATTAAAAATTAACTTAGAACTAGAAGAACCCCAGAACCACAGGTAAGGCGCCTTTTATCATATTGTCTTTTGTATGGTTATTTTTTGCTACATATTCATTAGTTGCGCTTACAGTCCACGTAACTCCGAAGGTGATTCTAA
Organism: Ceutorhynchus assimilis; assembly: GCA_917834065.1. Classification (NCBI taxonomy): domain Eukaryota; kingdom Metazoa; phylum Arthropoda; class Insecta; order Coleoptera; family Curculionidae; genus Ceutorhynchus; species Ceutorhynchus assimilis. The sequence continues at coordinate 795,268 of OU892281.1, forward strand.
AATATCAACCATTACGCCAAGAGTCCTACTCCTACATCCAGGCCTAGTATTGGTCCAATTCAATAAAGTCTGCATGCTTCCCTAAACTTCATCCATTGGAATGTCTAATTTCTATGTTCAGTTCACTTTTCGGTTGAGCATATGAATTTTCAGAGTAGATAGACCCAAAAAGGTAATTTTATATTTTTATTGAGCATTATCGAACGTATAATAAAACAAGAGGTTTCTGAATTACCGGATAATACTAAAAGAAATACTGACACGGATAATACTGACACTCAATGGAGTATTAAGTATTCCTGAAACATCGAGTGGTATTCAAAAGGTTATACAACGAACTAAACTTTAATATCCTAATAATTTTTCATTTTTTTCTATAATAAAATTTGCTATAAATATTGCCACCAAGTGCGATAATCCCAAAAGTCTTATCACTTGTTAAGCCTCTCGTGTCATGTGGGAATAATGAAGAGTGGGTTATACAGGGTGTCCCAGAATATGTGGGCAATCTCTCGGATTCAGATAGAACAGAAAAAAATAACATGACAACTTCCTATAAAAAAAAATTCCTACGGCCCCCCCTACGAAGTTACGTGCCCCTAAAGGACGCCTCTGAAAATCGGTTTTTTGTTGATAACTTTCAAAATACTTCGTGTAATTTTTTTTTTGTTTAATATGATGGATACTAGATAAGACCTCCTAAAATGGACCCTTTCAAACACACTTGGCCAATCTAGTTTGCCAGGGACGGACTAGCTTTAACACAATAATGCTAAATTTTTTTACACCCTGTATGATATAGGCATAGCAATAATATTTTTAGATTGTTTCAATCTTGAACTAGAAAAAAGGTACTCTTATTCTGAGCTGGTTTCGAGAAAAATCTGTTTTTGTGTATTAATGGTTTTTTATTAAATAATTTTTTATGTCGACTCAACACGAGATCCTTCTAATCTTATGCATTCCATACCTATTTTAATAAAATATTGTTCGACTCTCGACAATGCTTCAATATTAGCCCTTATTTTGCGAAAGTGAAAATTAATCGAGAAATTAATCCTTTCTACTAATATTTCTTCAGTTTTATTATTGTGTTAAAGCTAGTCCGTCCCTGGCAAACTAGATTGGTCAAGTATGTTTGAGAGGGTCCATTTTAGGGGGTCTTACCTAGTATCCATCATATTAAAAGAAAAAAAATTACACGAAGTGTTCTGAAAGTTATCAACAAAAAACCAATTTTCAGAGGCGTTTTTATAGGAAGTTGTCATGTTATTTTTTCGAGTTCTATCTGAATCCGAGAGATTGCCCACATATTCTGGGACACCCTGTATAACCTAATAAATGAAATCACTCAGTTCCATGTTCAGTTCGCTGTTCGGTTGAGCATATGAGTTTTAAGGGCATATAGACCAGTAGAAAGGGTCCCAATTTGAATAAAATGATCGATCATTATTATTTTTTTACACAATAATATTTAGTTAGGGGTTGGAATCAAATTATTCTTACATTTATGATTCTCATAAAATTGACATCCTAATAGATTTTGTAATTTTTCATTAAAGATCCAAAGTAATTAAAAACGTTACAAATGTTAATGCGTGATATTGAAGATTTCATCTATTACCAATATACAGGGTGTACACGTAATTTGATTTTCAGAGGGGGAAGTTTTCTGCAACCATTTTTAGCACAGCAGCTTCAACGCTCTAGGCGGGGTGGGACCAACCCCCCTTACTATTTGAAATTGAACAAGGGATCAAGTGATACCTCTTCTCATTCATTTATTAAAAATTGAACGCTCTTTTGAAACAGGTATCACTCGACCCCCTGTCCCATTTGGAATGGTAAGGTTTGGTCCCACCCCCCCTAGAAGGTTAAGTTAGTGCTGAAAATGTTTCAAACACTCACACAATCAAATTAAATGTACGAGCGATTTAAAAAAAAATTAAAGTGACATCAGATATTAAGCCTGTTTTATTTTAAATGGTATACCCTGTATGTATATGTTTTGGGGAATAGTGAGAAAAGTCCGTGAATAAATAAAACTCCATTTGCGCTCGATAACTATTCTAGCTTTCCAAGAAACCCTTAAATTGCAACATACCTAAACTCCCAGTAAATTGCATCAGTAATAGACATCCCGGTTCATATTCGTAGAAGAAAATTATGAAAATACTTTTTCCTACGAGCGTGCGCAAAGTAGTACTTTTCCGCACGCATTTCGGTTCTCAAAGTTGCACTTTTCCGCACTCAGTGCGGATACAGGCCTTATCCGCACTGAGTGCCGAAAAGTAAAAATAATTGTCAAGCAACAATAAGTACACCTGTCGACTTTGACACATGATGACAAATTTTTCCTCTGTTCCTGTTCCAGCTAACATCTATACCTACAAACACCAAATTTAATTAACTTCAACACATTGTCAGATTTGTTTTCTATATATATGCATCTACAAACTTTCTCATCAAATTTATAGCATTTTCCATTTGTCGAAACAGGGCAAAAAAATGTATCCTTATCCTTACATGTTACATGCTTTTAGAAAAAGATGCGGATGCACTCAGTGCGGCACTGATGACAAATGGAAATCGCCATTAAACGCTTTAAGATGAAGAGCTCTGACGATGATTTTCTGTTATATTTTTTTTTTGTTATGTAATTTTTTGATAAATGCATAGGTTCCCTTCAAGTTAATTAAAAATAATTAAACAAATTATCGTTTTTTTTTTAAATTTTTGTTGTTACCTACCTGATATGAAGCTCGTAGGAAAAATTTTGTTCCTAACACGTGCGCAAAGTGTCTTTTCCGCACGCAAACACGTATCCGAACTCCGCTTCGCGTCGTTCGTATAACTGTGTTTGCGTGCGGAAAAGTAACACTTTGCGCACTTGTTAGGAAAATAACTATTTTCTACTTGCGTGCGCAAAGTAATCACTTTGCACACTCATTTGCGTGCGCAAAGTTGAACTTTGCGCACGGAAACTCTTTGCGCACTCATTTTTGTTATGCATGATTACCATAGTTATACTTGATTTTTCAATGTTTTGAAGGTTTCTGAATAAACTAATATTCAAAATGAAGGGTTTTAGTTGAAATTAGCGCTTAGCTAACATGATGTTTCCTATCAAAGGTGTCCAAATTGAACCAGCCTGTACTGCTAGGAATTTGTAGAATTTTTGATATTTGAGAGACTCTCATGAAAATATTCTAGCTGGTATTCTAGAAATTCCAGAAGATGTTAAAAGATTTTTGGGGATTTAATTTGAAAGACATTTTGAGGAATTCCAATAGATTTCAAACGATTTTTGAAGATTTTGATTTGATTGATTTTTCTATTATTTTAACAATTCAAAGTCTACTTTTTTAAGATACTCGTAGAAAAAATATTGTTCCTAACACTTGCGCAAAGTGTCTTTCCCGCACTCAAAACTTATCCGAACTCCGCTTCGCGTCGTTCGTCTAACTGCTTTTTCGTGCGGGAAAGTATCACTTTGCGCACTTGTTAGGAAAATAACTATAACGCGCAAACAGTTTGTTCACTTCAAAAAAACCTGAATAAAGAGAGAACAAGCATTGCTTTTTCATGCCCTAGCTTACATGTATCTACGAGAACAATGCAATGATAATAAAATTGCAATTTCATCAATATTTCCTTATTGTTTTCGATTTACTTAAAATTTGTTCCAGACAAAGGCAAAGGTATACAGTCAATTGTATTCTGCTTTTCCCTTTCTAATTGCCATAAAATGAATGGTCCCCTATAAAAAACGACAAATCAGCCGTTTTATTTCGAAAATCTTTTTAATTGTCCCTTTTTGTTTGCCAAGTCACGCACTTCCGATCTTCCTTTCCATTCTTTTTCTTCTTCTATTGAGTTATATCTAACTGGTTTCAGGTATTCATTCTTAAGAATTTTTTAAATTGGATTCTGAAGAGGATCTTTTATTATGTTGATTTAATACAAGATGCGAAAATCGAATTTGTTTTTATAATAGAAAATGAACTCTTTTCAATTTATTAATTCAGAAAAACATAAAACAGTATATCAATATAGAATAATCCGGCCACAAAACCGAATTCCTCTCGAAGACATTCCGTAACGGCTTTCCATAAAAATGCCTAATTCAATAACCGCCGGCGTGCGTAATAATCTTTTTACGCACGCCCCAAATTTTATTTTTTCATATAGAATGCAATCAATTTATCCTGGGGGCCTGAATATAAAAAGTCTCGTAAAGGAGAGATTTTTATTTTTCTGTCAGACGTCTTTATATTTTTGCAAAACTTTTTAGCACTCGTATCTAATAAAAGTAGGACCGTTTTAGAGGATTTACGTAAAATAGAGCTGAAAAAACCTCTCTCTCACTCATCCTTTAAATTCTCTCGAACAAAATTGAACGTTTTTCTCAAACAAGAAGTTCAAAGTGACTCCTAAAAGCCAAGCTTAAGCTATATACGCAAGCTATTTTTGTATGCATTAACTTCATGTTAATTCAGCTTCACACATGTCACACTCTAGCCCATTACAGCTGCAGCACGAATCTACATATAAATAGGATAGTCTTTGCGAGTCTGACCGCTAATTGAATTGATGTTAAAGCGTTAAAATTAAACGTTTAACGTCATTTATAAGGTGGGAAGCAACTTTGAAGATGAACGGTGTGTCATATAGTAACGAGCTATGGAATAAATAGTCTACTACTGATGAAAAATGTACCTACAACAAATTTGAATTGCACACTTAATGGAAAAAATTATGCTTAGTAGTAATAACAAAACTGGAGGTACCAGATCAATGGGTATCAAATTGAAATGCCTCAAAAATCATTGAAATTCCAGTTCGAAGTCTCGAAGAGTTAAAAGGTCCTAGAGAGTCTGCTTCTTATGAAATTGTTGAATTCATACTATTTATTTCTCAAAAAGCGTCCTATGCATTACTTATTGAAACTGCTATAAGATGAAGACCTAAACTGATGATCAAGATGAAGGTGATGAAGAATTCTTCCTCAAGAAGTGCTGGCTAGCTAACAAAGGATTGACCTATTCGAGATTATTACTTGTACATCATCGGATTGAGAGCTTAGAGACTCAAAACGGAAAGTTATTGAAAAATCATAAACCCGACATCTTAACTATGTGAGAGACCAATATAAGAAATGTTAAGAGAATCTCGTTTATAGGGTATAACAAATACCAAACACTGCTGGAGTATAATACTACAAGATGAGAACATTTCCTTATGAAAGTCAGTGATTATGTTAAGATATAGACAGATTACTTCAGCCTACTTGCCAAAAAAAAAAAGATGAAAAATACGAAACTAATAGCCAATGGACTACGAGAACTGGTAATAGAACGACGTGTCGGGAATTGAAGAAACGAGGCAATGATTCAATTTCCAACAAGATAATAATAGAGATGTATAGGAAGACTAACAGAACTATCGTCACATCATTGCCCCTTTTGAGCAAGGTGTCAGTAGAAAGAACTATCAAGTACAAGTTGAGAGAGGAAGAGCTTGAATTGATTCGTGAAAAACTGAGTGTCTTTTAATTTGGTAACTGTTCTTTGTTTTGTTTTAAACAATTTCTGTTTTAGAAACTGTAAAACTTTTCACCCTGTTTTCTCAAAATTATGCTCTCTAAATATACTATGTATAGAGTGTATGTGTGTTTCAGAAAACTTTGCTATACATATGAAGTTGACAATTTGAAACTAAAGTTAGGCCAGGCCACAAGTCAGTTAATTTAACCCTTTGTGGTCAAATACAAATTATTCGAGTTTTGATTGTACAGGAAGTGAAAACTGGTATAGTATATTGACAGTTTGTTTGTATATCGTTAATGTTTGAAGATAAGGAAACCATTGCATTTTAAATGTATATTTGCATTAATTCCCTATATAGCTCCTTGTATGCCAAGGCCGCGGAAGGCCTTAGCGCACTCAGAGAAAATTTATCGCAAAGGCCAATAGCGAAAATTTCAAGGACGAAAAATATGAACTTACGAATCATATATATAGTTTTGTAATTCACAAACCTCCATTCTAAGAAAATTTACTATTTTTCCAATCCAAATATAGAGATGACAGCAATGCAATTTGGGAAATTAGGAGCCTGGGCTGGAACTCTATAACGGATAGAGATCGTTATCCCTATCGCTATGGCACTTGCTGTCTTCTTCTCTCTTGTCGAAATCAATAGAGAGGAGACATCAATAGAGATAGAGCAAATTTCTCTATTCGGTATAGAGTCCCAGCCCTGATGATATAGGGGAACTAGTATAAGCATTCCTGGAAATTTTAATTTTCCGCGTTCTTTTAAATAAAAACTTAAATTTCCGATCCGTAGTTATTTATCTACAAGCGTTTGATTATGACATTTTTACATAACCATTTTTCTAGTATTTGAGTTATATCATGAGACTCATAACACAACTAATGGTGTTATGGACTAGGTTATGAATTCATAACACAACTAGTGGTGTTAAAGACTAGGTTATGAATCTATAACACAACAATTTTTGGTGATTTGAAAAATGTCAAAGTTAAACCTGCGAAGGTAGAATGACGGTAGACAACTACTAATAAGTGAAAATAAATGAAAAAACATTCTTAATTTTTGCTTTGTAGATGCAACATTGTATATCACACGTGCATTTAAACATGACTACACAACTCGTGTGACTAAAACGACTCGGTCTACGACCTCGTCATTCTAATCTTTCACACTCGTTATTGTAATCATGTTCATAAACGCACTTGTAATGTAAATAACTATTACATTACAAGTGCGTTTATGGACATGATTACAATAACGAGTGTAAAAGATTAGAACGACGAGGTCGTAGACCGAGTCGTTCTAAGCACACGAGTTTTGTAGTCATGTTCAAACGTAGGTGTGATGTACAATGTTTTATCTACAAAGCGAAAAATAACAAAATATTTTTTTTCAATTTTCGTTTATCAGTAGTTGTCTACCTTTACAGATTTAACTATGACATTTGTAAAATCACAAAAACTAGTTGTGTTATAGATTCATAACCTAGTTTATAACACCACTAGTTGTGTTATGAATTCATAACCTAGTCCATAACACCACTAGTTGTGTTACGAGTCTCATGACATATCTCAAGTACTAGAAAAATGGTTATGTAGAAACGTCATAACCAAACGCTTGTAGATAAAATTATCAAAGCTTGAAAATAGCATATTCTTTAACGAGCAAACATCAAAAGTTTTATTTTTTTTTTCAAACGAAAGTTTTGTGATCTGACAGTAGGCGTCAGTCACGTTTTGTTTATATTGTCTCGTTGCGGCCCGTGTATTCTGAAGATACGGAGAATTAGATTGGTCGATAGGCCGTGGATTCCGGTTTAGAATCTACGGGGCGTGTAGAATTTGTATCATTATTCAGTTAATATTTGAAAAGAAAACTGCTTATTCAATAGGTAGGTACATAAGTATTCTCTCTCTAAACAGATTTTCCAACCTTCATGGACCAATAATTGAAAAATTTATCAGAAAGCTACGTTTCAGCGCCAATTTTTGCGATCATCAGGGTTAATAAAATATTTTCGTATACCAACAACATTAAAAAAAAATCGGTAATATGGTTAGCGATCTTTGGAGTTCTTTGAAAATGAATTACTTCAAGTAATATACCCTTATTCAAATTGGCCTTAGAATTTCTTCCTTTGAGATATTTAAAAGGTGACCCTCATTAAAATGATATACTGACTGCCAATGCCAATACCGTTTTCAAATTATCCATGTGAATGATATTAGAGAGTCTCTTTCATATTGGGAAAGCCCTTTGTATGAAAATTGGGGTGTAAAATGACATTACAATTGTGTAACATTTAGGCTCTTTAACTTTGGAAAAAATATTTAGGACTTTTCTCTGCCTCATTAAAACCTACATCTAATAGAAATAGCATGTTCGTTTATGTCAATATTAGGCGAAACTTCTTCGAAAATTAACTTTCTCGCACCATGTAATTAATCTTTGACGAACTCTCATCCTGCATCACTGCACACAACTTCACAGCGTCCTTTGAGAAAGTCTACTCACGGCCCATTTACATGTAAATTTATTTGCAACATTAATGGACATGTAGAGAGCTCAATTTACATCAAAATGCGGTGTTTGTTGCACAATAGTGTCCCGTCCAGTCTCCATTTTGGGCCATTGACTATATAATAAACCTTGCAGATTCTAGATAAGTTAATTGCTATCATGAAATAAAGTGTATTCATAGTATTAAATTCGCTAGAATGTTCAATGAGTGATGAACAGAAAAATTTAGTACAGCGCGGCTTGCTTGCGTTCAAAAAAGACTCAAAATTAATTAGTTTCAAATATATTTTTGGCACCTTCTCACATAATTATTCATTGACAGAACAAACCAATCAGAGGAATCACAAGAAATTCTGAAAAGCAGATTGAACTTCCAAATATAACACAAGATTGCTTGACGAGCTCTAAGAATTTGCAATAACTGCGAGGAATATGATAGGAATAAAAAGAATAAACCGACTTCCTATAGTATAAGTCTACATGTGCGGCCCTCTGAAAGAGAAGAAAATCGGCCCGAGTGAATCGGGCGAATAAACAGTCAATTAAAAATTTAATCGGACTATACATTGAACATAATATTATTATTACATACAATGCAGAAAAGGAGACCCAAGGTAGCTAGAAAATTAGAGACCAATTAACAACGACCAAGAAAGCCACATTATGAACAGAGGAGTACGACATGGAGATATTCTCTCTTCGAAAACTCTTCACCTTAATACTTGAGGATGTGTTCAAGGGTCTAAATTGGAAAGAAAGAACGATTAAACTTTCAGAGATGTTCATATATGACAACAGGATTGGCTCAAGGATCAAAAATATCCTATCAAATCGTGACACTATTGGATATAAACAAATCTTTCAAATGTTATTTATAGTCTGAGCGTTGGGCGTTATAACTTGGAACTTTTGGCAAATAAACAGTTCGTCTTTGAAACCATTTAAAGAATGACAAGCACAACTCGATAAATGGCCCAATTTAAGTCACATTTCCCTTATTTAACGGAATATTGATTTTTGTATAAGGCAAACCAAATAAACGGCCTCCTTTCGGTGGTTTATGTGGCACATAAGAAACCTTTTATTGGCTGCCTGTAACACCTTTTTTTTTATAACATATTTAAAGGTAATAGCACTCCAAGTAGGTGACAAGAAAATACATACCATATATATTTTAAAGTTTTGAAATATATTTGATAACATAAAACTTATTATTTCTACCATTCTCCGTATATGTGTAACAAACTGAAATTCAAACAACAATAAATAAGCCCAGCTTTAGTCTCTATACTCTAGGAAAACTCAGCTTCTAACATAAATAACGCGCTCCAAGAGCTTATTGCTATTGTAGTACCTAAGCACTTAATTTATTTGGATCATAGAGAAGCTTTGTCGTTAAGGATTTAATTTTCAATTTTTTTTATTTACCGAGTACTTACAAAACCGTGCTCGCAACACAGAGATTGTCATCATGTTTATAAAAATAACTTCTCTTGAGAATAAAGCCGGAAATTGTGCTCTTCGCTTATATTTTGCTTCGAAGTTCTGGATCATTATATTTGTGTTTCCATTTCCACGATTCCAACGCTGTAATCGCCTAACGAGTAAAACACTTGAGTGCTTCTTTACCAATAATTAAATTTTAATATAAAGAAGACATGCAAATGCAACTTTTTAAACCTTTTCAGGGTTCTACTTCATATAAACTTTAATTATTATTTGAGTAACATATAAATTAATAAAGTTTGAAAATGTTTTTTTTATATACCCAAGAAAAAAAACCATTTTACTAAAACGAACCATATTATTAGTGTACGTAGTTAATTCACGTTAGGCTACGCCATAATCTTCATATAAAATTAGGATTTACGAAAGTTTTGAACGCTTTTAAACGAGAGGAGATTCTTTATTGCCGCGTTTAGTGTTTGCTGCAAAAATATGACCAAACTAGAAAAGTGCAACTAAAAGCTAAAAGCTTATCTGAAGTTGGCAATAAAGTTTATATTATCAAAATAAATATGATTAGGGTAAGAGTTGAACTATAAAAAGATTAATTTATGAGAACGACGAACGAAGTTGTTAAATAAAATAGTAAAAGGTCTAATTAAATTTAAAATTAGTAGATTAATATTTAATATTAATTTTATGTGGATTAAGTCAGAAATTAGAATAATAAATAAATATGATGTATTTGAACTAGGGACAATTAAAACACAAATATAAATTAGCTATAATAACGATATTGTTCGAGGTCACATTTCATATTTATATTAGATTTAATAACTAATTATTAACATTAATTCTTCGTTGAAATGCGTAATTTTTATTGGATTTGCACAAAGAATTTTACTTCCAAAATCAAATATTAATTTGCCCACATGTAAATTTATTCAATCGCAGATTTAATTTATAATGATTGAAATAAAACAGTTTGCGATTTTTGGTTTTTTGTAAATGCTTAACTAGCAATCGTTAATAATTAGCCATATAATTGTGAAAAAATCTATGGTTGTCAAATTTACATAATACAACCTGCGCATGGCGCCGGACAGAACAATCGCCGATGGCCATGTGAGATAAAGATCATTTGGTTACTTTTTATCTATAGACACCTAGGATAAGGTCAACGGTATGAATTATATTATATCGTGATGGAATCATTTTAAGTTTCTCATTGAATTGTTTTATTGAAAAAGTAGATGTATAATTATATATTTAGAATCCGATAATATTTCACTTCTATATAGTATGTAGGTTTACAACGTCTTTCTTCGTTCTCGGACGCCTAATTTCCATCCTCTTCTATCGTCGCAATTCTCTGATGAGAGATTTCTTCCACTCGTGGACTTATTTATGGTCTTCTGTCATTACAGTTTTGGTTTTACTTGTTTTCTTCTCTGTTGTCGGCCAATGCAGTATTCTTTGGGCCACCTGGTATTTGGAACTGGTTCTATGTGTCCGTAGCAGGTAAGTTGTTTCCTTTCAATATCCTGAACTATCGTGCCTTCTATTCCCATTTGTTGTTTTCATATAGTCGTTCCTTATTCTCTCTCTTCATGCATGGATCTTTTAATGGCATCTATTTCAATTGCTTCTACTTTCTTTTTTTATCTGTCTGTAATCCTCCAAGACTCAGCTCCATAAAGAAGGCTGCTCTTTATCATTGTCTCGAATATATTGAACTTTCTCTTCTTTGTTATTTCCTTGCTCCATAAGATTCCAATTAGGCACTCTATTACTATTTTAGTCTTAACTATTCGCGTTTCTATTCTATTCTATGTAATACCTAGATACTCATATACCTGACATTGCAGAATTGTTTGACCATTGTCCACTTGCAAGTTTCCGTTCTGGATGCCTACACATAGATGTTTTATTTTATTTATATTTAACTCTCTGGCCCCATTCTTGGTACTCTTCTGTCAGCTTTCTAATCATAATATATTGCATGTCCTCTTTGTCACTGACCTGATCATCTGCAAACTGAAAAAAACCTATCATTTGTCTTTATGTATAATTATTCCATAGATCATCCTCTTCCAATTTTTTAGTGCTACTGCTACGTGTATTTTGAGAAGCATAGGAGATATATACAACATCCTTGAAGCAGTGTTGCCAAATCATGAGATGTGAAAATACCTAGAAAAAAATATCCCTAGAATTCCCTAGAATTAATTTTTTTCAAATTCATTTTGGAATTATTATTATACAGCCTAATAATAATTGTAATATGTATTGTGATACTTGTAATTTACAAGAAAAAAAAATCATATTTTCAAAATTAATCGCACTAATCCTCAAGTTTTTAAAAAACAACACAGAATTTCCAATAGCAATAAAACATTGTTATGACGTCACTGATAGCGATAGTGACGACAGACTGTCTCCTGATTCGGATTCGACGCTATTGTTGCGGGAATCCCCACACACATCATACACACAGACACACAAAAGGCAAAGAGCACTTTACAACATACAAAAATGATACTGTTGTACACTTGGCCAAACATGAAACTGGCACAAACAATAGGTATTTATTTTTTAAATTTGCCTAGTGTGAGCTAGGCTAGGCTCAACAACAAGCAGTCTCTTCTGGAAAACTTAGGTCAGACAGTTTATGTCAATGACAAAGCTGAACAGAAGTAAATGCAACACGTATTTATGTAATGATTGGTTCAAATATGACAATGACTTGACTCTTTTCGTCATTGTTAAGGTGATAAAGAAAGTCGATTTATACAATACAATAAAATAGGAAAAGCGTACCAATTTTATGATTGGCCAAGTGTATGTTGTATGTAATTACTCAGACAAACCAATAATAAGGTGACTTACATGTAATAGTACTATTTTATATGTTTATTTTTTCAGAATTAATTAAATTGTGTAAGAAAAATTAAAAATATCAGAAAACCCCTAGAATTTCCCTATATCCCTAGACAATTTTTTTTTCCATATTTATCCCTAGAACTAGGGACAAATCCCTAGAGTTGGCATCACTGCCTTGAAGTAGTCCTTTATTCACTATAAATGTGTCTGTGAGTTTTTTACCTATCTCAATTTCTGATTTTGTCTCTATATAGTTCTTTAAGGCCGTTATATAGGTGTGATTGATGTTAGATTGTTCTAATACCTTCCATAGTCTGGATACTGGGACTGTAACGTATGCTTTTTGTAGGTCCATAAATGTGAGGTACTTGTTTTAGACAAAATACGTTATCTGTATCTGAACTTCATGCTCTAAGACCGGCCTCACACAGCCAAAATGTCTTTCTGAATTCAGAAACAGAATTCAGGATCTGAATCCCGGCTGTGTGAGCTTGTATATTTGAAACATATGGAAAAACATGCGGCATGAATTATAATCCTAATTTTTCAGATTCGGAATTCAAAATGTTCGTCAAAAATTCATAATCTGAAAAAATCAGAATATGTGTGCGTGTGCTGTATAATAAAAATATATACAATTCCGTACGTTATGAAGAATTCAGATTCTGAATTCAGAAAGACTAAAGCCTCCTTCTTTCCCTTTATAATCTTGTTCAATGGGATCACGTAGGATTCTACCGTATAGGTTGTCCATTTAAGGCATTTATTGATAATACATAGGAGACCTCTAAAGAGCTTCTCAGTTACCCATTCCAGCATTTCGAAATATATCTTTTCTGGGCCGCTAGGTTTACCTGACTTAAGATTCTTAACATTCTTCTTCACTGTGTCTTCAGATATCTCTTCTTCTTTTCCATGTATTTCAATATGTCTTGGAGAATCTACTATATATTCCGGTCTAGGTTTTTGTAATAGACCCTTGTAGTGTTCTGACCATTGCTCTTGTTTGATTACCTGTAGTATATTAGTTATATTATTATTATTATATTAGTATATTATTATTCCTTTCCTGGGTTTTTGTCATTTGAAATTGTCAACTACTTAAGTAAATACCACTCTGTACATCAATTTTACTAAAGTTTGTCGACGAGTCAGCATTTATTTGGTATAAATACAGCGCCGAAATCCATTATCGGGAGACTAGAGCTAGCGCGAACTACCTCTAATGGGAAAAGCCCCTCTAGCTAAGTCTCCTCCAAGTGCAAACTACCTTTAATGAGAAACGCCCTTCTGAACCTGTCTCAAACCTAGTTTCAGTCTTCAGTCACGCCAAGTGTACAGAGGGTACATAATTAATACAGAGTGGCCCTCAAGTAGTACGTCCCTCCGTAGAAGAGACGTCATGATACCATTTCTAGGGTAATAACTATTATTAAACAATACACATCTTATTATACCTATACCAAGCGAGTTTCTCTCTACCTGAACCCCACCTACGCCGCCAAGTCACGATCCTGTTGTGACGTCCCAGGCCGAAACGTATAGGGGTTGTGACAATATAATAATTCTTCATACCTCTGAGCATTTCCTTTCTCCTATGTAGGTATTAATTTCCTCACATTTCTTATCCCATGAATCGATCTTAGCTATGGTGATGCACGTTATTAGATGTCTTTTTGTGTCTTCATAAGCATTAAGGTCTTCTCCATTTTTTACTGTTAGCCATTTCAGATATGTTCGCTTCTTCTGTTGGATCAGCTCTATCTTCTCGTTACACTAGTATTTCTTGGTGGTATTTTTTATCTTTGTTCCTATTGCTTCTTGGGTGGCTTCTGTTAGACTCCTTATAATGTTCTCATAGAGTTTATTTAAAGTACATTTTTCAGGGTTCAATAGTTTGCTGTCTAGTTACCTCTCATATAGAAATACAGTGCTGTTATCTCTAAAACTGTCAAAATTGTATTTTGTTGTATCCACTGCATCAAAACATTCTGCCGCCCAATCTAGCCATATCCCGAATTTGACCAATCAAATTCGATGTGGCTATTTTGAGCGGCATAATGTTACTACATAGGCTAGATCAGAGGTCAGAATGTCGGGTCGGCCTGTTGCACATGTTTGTTAGAAGTGCCGCATGTTTTGTTTATTTTCCGCTCATTGCTCTATTGAAATTTATACGAAGACATTTTAATATTTATTTATGATGGGGATGGATGCGATACAACTACCCACAACGTTTGTTTATTCTAATGTGAGTGAAAACACTTATCGTGCAAACTTGTTATCCGAAAATGACAAATTATAAAAAAAGCAACTTCGAATACTCTAAGCTAGTCGAATCAAGGTATTTAATGGCTCAGCTAGCTTTTGGAGAAAATGTTCAGTCAAAACAGTGGCACACCCAGGGGGGGAGGAGGCTATTGGGCCAAGCCCCCCCCAGGCAGCCCCTCCAAAAATGTAGCAACATGAAGGCGTGGCACTTCAAACCTATGTAGCCCCCACAAACATATGCCATGTGCAGTTGCAAATCAAAACATGACTGAATATGTGGATGAAGGTCCTGAAAATTCTACTACTGTTAACAGTAGTTTGATATCGGATGATAATAGGTCTGTTTCTGCAGAAATCACAAACCAGTCAGAGCGAATTTCATTGGTTGAAAACAGTCAGAAAACTAGTTTCAACCAATGAAATTCACTCTGACTGGTTTGGGATTTCTGCAGAAACAGACCTAATATTGATCGCCAACCATTAAGCGACTTTCAACAAGAAAAATCATACACAATTTGGCACTACTTGTCAAGACTTAGTTCAATTAAAACGGAAAATGCATGTGAAACTTTATTAAATACAGCTGGAAGGAAATTGTACAAAAACATGTAGTCTTTTAAATTTAGAACTTAAATTTTTAATAATTTTCTGACCCTTTAAATAGCTCCATCATTATCTTGACATTCTGACCCCTGATACAGCGCATGTAGTAACATTATGCCAGCCAAAATAGCCACATCGAATTTGATGGGCCAGATTTCCGGGCTAGGGCTAGATTGGGTGGTAAAATGTTTTGATGCCATATCCGTGAGTATGGGCATTGGTGTTTTGTTCCTCTGGGTTTTTGTTAATTTTCCTAAATTGCATCTTTATTTTAGCTCTTACTAAAAAATGATATGATCCGCGACTATGCGCTAGCCAAGAACATGCAGGACATGGTGGACGAGATTTTGAACTTTATCGTTGCGATATTCATAATAAAATTCCTGATCTATATTTAAATAATTGCAAGGTGGTTGAAAAACAAACCTCAATAATTGTATTGTATGTAAATCGTTTTGGGAGTTCTTGTTCAGTTACAAATATCTCTTGAATGTTGTTTTTTAGTGATTTTGCTGACAGCCACTAACTTGAGTTTATTCTTCTTGATATTCTTACATAGACTAACCAGATATTCAATAATATTTATGTTGGCTATCGGGCCAGCTTGGACAAATTAAAATTAAACCGAAGTCACCGAGCCATGAAGAATTGTGTCACGAAACAATTAACGTTTGTTTCGGGCCGGTAAAATTTGTAACTGTCACGACAAATTGAATTTCCTTCCAATATTTTTATTTTTTTTTTTCGAAAAAGAAACCTTTTTAGCTTGCCAAAGGAACTGAAATAGATTTCGACCACATTTCTAGTTTGCATATATTAATAGACTTTCGATGTTACTACTGTTAAAATAGATCTTGATAATTATTTCACAGTGATTGGAATGTGCGTAAAATGTTTCAATCGAAATTTACCTGGATTAATAAAGTTAATTCAAGCAGTATGTTTTTTTTTGTGCATTATTTGTCTGCTAACAATTTCCAACAAGCTACTTTTAATACAGCTCCATGACGTATCTACATCAAATTTGAGTAACAAAATGCACCTATTTTGTATGCAAAGAACGTAGGTACTTACGTGCCGCATACATGGGGCCAATTTCATAAAGCAAAAGTAAAATCCTTGCAGCAGGAAAACTTTGCCACGAAGAATTATTCAGAGTCTCGTTCGGATTTTTTTTTGAATGAAACATACTTAACTAAACATTAGTTTTTTATCATAAATTTAACGATTAGAATTCTCTCCAATGCAGTTTTTTTGCTTCTGTTGCTGGAAAGGTTTCGCATAAACAATCCCCATTATTTTTCTCGAAGAACGAATTCTTGGACTGCACTGAAGCTCTTTTGCATTTGTCGGACAAGGCAGGCAAAACGTAATATGTTTGAATTACTGCATCGTTTCGTTGGAAATCAGCACGAGCCAAAAACTTTATTTTCGAGTGATGAATGGTGCCGTTTGGGGCGGTCGATCCCCCTATTAAAATGGACTTAGCGGAATATGAAATGGATTTGTTTCAAACAGACACATTAAATTTTGCAATAAACTGATAGCTATTTCGAATTATATTTTGTTGAAAAAGAAAGGTTGCGCTATTTAAATTCTATAAAACAAATAGAGAGGTTGTTCCAGTGGCACACAGAATATCAATTCTGCGAGATCTAATTGAAGGAGATTCCAAAAAAAAAAGAGAAATTGGAAGAACATTGTGGATTAGACCCTGTAAGAATTACATATTTTGAATGAAATGAACTGAATCAAAAATAATGGCGATGAGCTTTTAAATTGATACAATTTATTATACAGGGTGTGCCAAAAATTGAGGAATGTTAGATCTCGCCAAAATAAAAGTTTTTTACTTATAAACCCATAGGCGCATGCGCTTTAGTTAGGTGATAATAGCACATTACTGTCAGCACTGTGGTAGCCACCTTGCACACGGAGAAACGTGTTTGAATAAGCAGAACCTGTGTTATTAAATAATACAAAACCCAAAGAATGCTTGCAGTATTTATTTAAAATAATGATTCACATCAAAAGATGCTCAAAAATACGACCACTCGCCTCAATGCATGCGTAACAGCAGAAATATTGAGTACATTTCTGCAGGAAGCCCTTCCTGAAATTGTTTTCCTGTATGCCAGACAAAACATAGGGTACACCACATTACTTGTTAGCCTTAAGGGAATATCTCAACGAAACATCTGGAAAGAGTGATTGTTAAGGGGGCATGGACTCCACGTTCACCAGACCTGACGGAATGCGACTTTTTTTTATGGGGTCATATTGAAAGCTCTTGTTTACGACACTCCAGTTAAAACAGCTAGAGGAAGTTAGTAGGAAGGATTGTTGCAGCAGCTGCTGAAATTCTCGAAACACTATGAATTTTTCAACGTGTTCAGGAGGCTATGTTACGGCCCTGTCACGCACGTATGGAGGTGGGTGGTCGTAGCTCTGAGCATCTTTTGCTGTGAATCATAATTTTTAGTAAATACTGCAAGCATTCTTTGGGTTTTGCATCATTTAATAACACAGTTTCTGCTCCAAACACGTTTCTACGTGTGTAAGGTGGTTACCACAGCGCGACCTGTAATGTTCTATTATCACATAACCAAAGCGCATGCGCCTATGTGTTTATAAGTAAAAAACGTTCATTTTGGCGCGATCTATCATTCCTTAATTTTTGGCACAATAGTTTCGGAACACCCGTATACAACTTCAATAGGTATTCCAATTTTATACCAAATGTAATTCTAATAAAATCTGAATGTTTCCTTAACACCTGTTTTAGGTACAAGATATTATTGCCCGGATTTAAACCAGCATCGATCCTCACTATTTGAATGTCCCAGTAAATCGCTTGAATTACCTTATACTTAAATTTTTATCATAACGAGGCATTTTTTTGTTGAGAAGGTGTTCTTTGATAGCTTATTTTATGATGAAAATGTAACGGTAAAATTTTAATTAAAATCGATAGCATTGATTGATATGATATAAACAACAACAAAACACCTGCCTGGATATGACGACATCCGACTATAAAGAGGAATTAATAAAGAAACATGCAAGTATCTAGAGGGGAGAAATAAGAGAAGACTCATCCACCTGAAGATTTGGTAATGTTGTAGTGCTCTTTGCGATAAACTTAGCTGGCCTATGGGAAATGCTGCTAGAGAATGGAGATGCAAATTTGAATAGATTCGGACTACAAAGGAATTAATGGAAGATTAAAATCAAGTGCAAAGAAAGTAGGTAGGTATCCAAATGAAATTTGAGGAAACTCCTTATACATTTGATACCAATCGAAATCCGGTAAGGAAAATTGAGACCGCGAATATTGAATAATGTTTCCTTCTAGTTATTGACATTTCAGTAAAAAATCATTGGATAAAAGAGCAGTAACTTAAAGATCGATGGTTAAGACAAATGCTGAGTCAGGGATTCAAAGATGTGAACAAAATTATTGAGAACTCGACCCGGCTACTTAACCAGATGTTATACACGCCGATACACTAACATGAGGGTTACAGGAAAGACCATACCAAGAAGATGAAAAAGTGGGCAATCAATGATGTGAAATCAACGACAGAGCAAAAAATAACCGTATGTTCAAGGTTCATAAATGGACAGTAGAGCCTAGACGCGATTGGGATTGAGTTGTTTCACAATTCCTTATTGGCTATCTAATGCTATATACATGGAAATAAATGATCATAATAGGTACCTAACGCTGGTCACTTTTGATTATTGTTATCAACCCACCTGGTGGTATTTCATAATCCGATTTATTGTTACTTTCTCTTGACCGTTATTGTAAACACTAAAAAGTTGGCAAATAATAATTATTGTAGTTATCTATGCCAATTTAAAAATACACTGCACGAGGTATGCTTAGTGTTTACATAAACTATAATAAAACGTACGTTATGGCAATCAGGCGAATTAAAAGTCTATTTATCCAAGTCAAAAACCGAGGTTCAAAATTTTTAGAATAGACCATGTGAGACTACGAAAAATGCTATTTTCCGGGTAAACAGAACAAAAACTATAGGTTTACTTTAGTAGTCAGTAGTGCAACATGACCCTCTGAAATAAAACATTTATATATTTTTTATTAGAATTGGTGAGGTAACTGAGCTTGATGGCAATTAATGATTTCATCCCTGGAAAACCATTCCTCATTATTTTACAATTCGCCTGGCATTCCGAATTATAATATGAAAATAATATGTACAAAATCCCATAATTCTTGATTATTGAATCAAAAAATATCTTCTAAAATAAAGTAAAGCAGATAATAGTGTAACAACTGATGTTACTTCAATGTATAGTTAGGTAATAAGATAATTATATCATTGTTCCAGTGACTTCAACAATAAATAATTTACTAGTGCGTAAGTTACTCGACCAAAACAACCAAAAACAATTTAATAGATAAAATCGTAACCTTGGCTTAATAAACTTCATAAATTATTTAGTATGTAATAATTGCCATCAGCCACTTAACAGAATAGTGCAAGAGCCAAAACCGGATTTCTGTGAAAACACCTGTAATGATATATAACCGGTATGCTGTTCAATAATAACGTCTTTTCCGCCTGACCTAGTTCGGAAGATGGCTTTTCAGATAGGTTCTCGAGTGTTAACGTAACCATAAACCTATTGTCTAAACGAATTGATAATTATCGCAAAAAATTCAAATAGTCTCTAGATCAAGGGTCATTTACATCCACTAACTTAACTCAACTTACGGAAAATTATAGTTAACGTACGAAAATGAGAAGGTGTGTGTATACAATGAAGTTAATTTTCTTATGTGAGGCATGCGTACTTTTAACCTCAACTGTCAAGTCAAATTATATGCACAGAACCAGAAAATAATGCACGGATTTCCCTAAGTTGAAGTTGGCCCAACTTTTCCGTGCGTCTCGTTAATTTTCTTCATTTTTAAGCTGATGTAAATAACTAGGTATAGCACATGATCTTCAAATTTTCTTTATTAATAATTTTCCGTACGTTAAGTGGATGTAAATGACACTTCACTTACTATTTTTATTATGACTGTACAGCTTTACAAACGAAAGTATTTTGGCACAAAACCTCGCCAGACTATAAAAACTATATTGTCTAGGGGGACACAACTGCTAGAATAAATAGTTCATTTGTCAAGTCTGTTTGTTTCTAAATGGCAAAGTAGTTGAGAAGTTAATTTATTTAAATTGAAATTATGTTTCTGGTATTTGGAATTAAATCGTGGTTAGCGAAACTCGATATATGAGCCAAACATTAATACCGGGTTAACCCTTCAACTATTTACACAATAACAAGTCTCTAAAGTGAGTTCTCTACTAAAACAGAGCTAAATAATGTGCCAACTTTGAAACTAACTTTAATTATGGTTGACAAATTCAGTAAATCGCCTGGAGATTTATAGAGAATAAGTCGGATGCACACTTCAGAGGAAGTCATATAGTGTCTTAATTCAAGTGAGTATATTAAACATGCATGCTGAAATGTTTTATAGTACGTTGTTTTGTTATAAATCAAGTAATTTAAGCAAAATTTATACTAATGTAAATCAAAATGAAACCTTTCCTATAGTATTTATAGAACTCTGTATGTAACAAGAAAGTTATACTTTATGCATATGAATTTAAACACTCAGATAGTAAAAAATGTTTCAAAAGCAAATCTCAAATTACACTAGTAAGTAGCGAAATTCAAGCTTCGTTGAAATTCTCTCACCGAAAAGCGTATGTAACGAACCTCTCTGATTACGACATCATTATCGTGCTTGATTGCATCAAGTTTCATAAATATACGTGCGTTCGCTATCAACTACACAGAATATAGTGAAACAGCGTTGATTACTTTCATGTTGGAACCTTTTCGTAATTTTGGATTTATTGCGCGAATTGGATTAAATGGAATTGCTTATCAATAAGGTATGATTAATATGATTTATAAGGACAAAACCCCCTTAGAACGGAAAAAAAAAATAGGTAAATTCTTCAATCTATATTAAAGAATTTTCGCTAATCTACAAATATCGAAAAATGTTTTCCAACAATACAGATTCTTGATTATCATCAAATGCACATGTCTTTTAATTCCAATGACGTTATATCGTACTTGATATCTATGGTGCCTTATTATGGGTAGATAATAATATATTCCCCCAAGTAACTAATAGTTGATGCTATAGCAAGTAGTATTCGGATAAATTGGGGTCAAGTTGCATCATAAATATCGCTGATGGTTTGGTGTAATCAATTATGCATTAAAAGAAATTACATTACGCTTTAAAACTTGTTTAATTTTTCTTTTCAGGTATTTTTAATTGAAAACCGCCGTGTTGCCCAGCATTATGTGATTTCACTTTCATAAGATTGCGTACACACGCATTATTATTTTCCTCGACATATTTCACTTTAGCATCATTTTTGTGTTAACAAAAGACTGGTTGACTATCATAAACCATTGTCTGGGATTTTTTTTTCAATTTTATTAGGTAAAAACTAGCTATACTTAGTGATGTTATCACTCCTTGTAGCGTTAAAGCTCGATAGGTTGAGCTTTAACGTCAGTTTTATTGATTAATATGAAAACGCTATACCAATATGACGTTGTTTCTCTTTTCCAAAAACGCTAGAAACAAGCGTCCGGTGTTACCTATGGAAAGGCAGCTTATTTCTATACATTGTATTTGGATAGCAACATAACCGAAATCGAAAAACATAACCTTGATACATCGTCGACTGAGATGAATGCCAACTTTTTGCGATATTGATAATGCATCCAAACAAAACAAAATTAGCATTGACAGACTGATGGACATGTTGCCTTCCGGTAAATTAAAAAATTGAATATTCTATGAATATACTCAAAAAAGTTAGAGGATTATGGCATTTTCTAAATAGCGACCGAATTTATCACTGATCGGCTTTATTTAACTACCAACAGTCGTTATATATCTTGTCTAAAAATATTCACGGCACGCACACTTTTTTTGTGGTGACACTATTTTTCAGCAAACATCAATCTTGTTATTTCGAAATTGGATTTACATTTAAACATTTTTCAAGTAGGACTTATCTTCACTGGAATCTCATCAGTTTGGATTTTTTCATTTCCGAATCGGTGAAACCAAGAAAAATATGTATCAATCAACACCAAAGCCAAGTCTCCCAAACTAAATGGGAAATGATAGATGTGAAAAAAATCTTTGGCAACATTTAGTGGATTATTGCGGAACTTATGGGTGGACCTCTGCGGGACGAGCGCAGCGAGTTCCGCAGCCATCTATTTACCAATATACTGGTGAACTATTCAAATAAGACACTCGCCTGAAACTTGTAGTTTTTGAACTAATGAGAATAATTGACATTTGAGTGAGTCAAGTTGGTATTGTTCGTCGATTTTTAACTGACACTTTCCGTATGAGGAATGAGAGGGTGTTTCATATGGCAAAAACAGGTGTGACGTCAGGTAACCATCGGCGTTCTAATGTAGGGAGCCACCAACTCACATTCCGTCTGAGTATCAGATTAAAATCGACGGACAATATCGTACTTGAACAACATATTAATGAATAAATGGCTGCGGAACTCGCAACAATTCACTCGTTTGTACTTGAATAACTTCTCACATCATGTTACTAGTTTGGTAAAGTAACAATACTAATTCCTGATGAAAGGCAAATTGACAAAAAGTGAATAATCTACAGATTTTGACTTTATATAATAAGTTATTGTTCAAGTACAAATAAGTGGATTATTGCAGAACTTATGGGTGGACCTCTGCGGGACGAGCGCAGCGAGTTCCGCAGCCATCTACACACCAATATACTATTGAACTATTCAAATAAGACACTCACCTGAAACTTGTCGTTTTTGAACTGATGAGAATAACTGACATTTAAGTGAGTCAGGTTAGTATCGTACTTGAATAACATATTGGTAAATAGATGGCTGCGGAACTCGCTACGCTCGTCCCGCAGAGGTCCACCCATAAGTTCTGCAACAATCCACTCGTTTGTACTTGAATAACTTGCCACATCATGTTACTAGTTTGGTAAAGTAACATTACTAATTCCTGATGAAAGGCAAATTGACAAAAAGTGAATAATCTTTCAGATTTTGACTTTATATAATAAATTATTGTTCAAGTACAAATAAGTGGATTATTGCGGAACTTATGGGTGGACCTCTGCGGGACGAGCGCATCGAGTACCGCAGCCATCTATTTACCAATATACTATTAAACTATTCAAATAAGACACTCACCTGAAACTTGTAGTTTTTGAACTAATGAGAATAATTGACATTTGAGTGAGTCAGGTTAGTATCGTACTTGAACAACATATTGGTGAATAGATGGCTGCGGAACTCGCTGCGCTCGTCCCGCAGAGGTCTACCCATAAGTTCCGCAACAATACACTCGTTTTTACTTGAATAACTTGTCACATCATGCTACTAGTTTGGTAAAGTAACATTACTAATTCCTGATGAAAGGCAAATTGACAAAAAGTGAATAATCTACAGATTTTGACTTTATATAATAAGTTATTGTTCAAGTACAAATAAGTGGATTATTGCAGAACTTATGGGTGGACCTCTGCGGGACGAGCGCAGCGAGTTCCGCAGCCATCTACACACCAATATACTATTGAACTATTCAAATAAGACACTCACCTGAAACTTGTCGTTTTTGAACTGATGAGAATAACTGACATTTAAGTGAGTCAGGTTAGTATCGTACTTGAATAACATATTGGTAAATAGATGGCTGCGGAACTCGCTACGCTCGTCCCGCAGAGGTCCACCCATAAGTTCTGCAACAATCCACTCGTTTGTACTTGAATAACTTGCCACATCATGTTACTAGTTTGGTAAAGTAACATTACTAATTCCTGATGAAAGGCAAATTGACAAAAAGTGAATAATCTTTCAGATTTTGACTTTATATAATAAATTATTGTTCAAGTACAAATAAGTGGATTATTGCGGAACTTATGGGTGGACCTCTGCGGGACGAGCGCATCGAGTACCGCAGCCATCTATTTACCAATATACTATTAAACTATTCAAATAAGACACTCACCTGAAACTTGTAGTTTTTGAACTAATGAGAATAATTGACATTTGAGTGAGTCAGGTTAGTATCGTACTTGAACAACATATTGATGAATAGATGGCTGCGGAACTCGCTGCGCTCGTCCCGCAGAGGTCTACCCATAAGTTCCGCAACAAAACACTCGTTTTTACTTGAATAACTTGTCACATCATGCTACTAGTTTGGTAAAGTAATATTACTAATTCCTGATGAAAGGCAAATTGACAAAAAGTGAATAATCTTACAGATTTTGACTTTATATAATAAGTTATTGTTCAAGTACAAATAAGTGGATTATTGCGGAACTTATGGGTGGACCTCCGCGGGACGAGCGCAGGAAGTTCCGCAGCCATATACTCACCAATATACCATTAAACTATTCAAATAAGACACTCACCTGAAACTTGTAGTTTTTGAACTAATGAGAATAACTGACATTTGAGTGAGTCAGGTTAGTATCGTACTTGAACAACATATTGGTAAATAGATGACTGCGGGACGAGCGCAGCCCACCCATAAGTTCCGCAACAATTTACTCGGTTGTACTTGAATAACTTGTTACGTTATGTTACTAGTTTGGTAAAGTAGGTAACATCACTAATTCCCGTTAAAAGGCAAATTGACAAATTCTGACTTTACATAATAAGTTATTATTCTAGTACAGGGTGTTTTTTTATAAGGTTGTCGTTATGTATGGAAACGTTCTGATATTTCAGAACCGGCTTGAAAAAAGTTTACAATATTTCCTACCTGTGTGTTTTTGGGAATGCCCGATTTAATGGTGGTATTTGCAATGTTGCCAAGTTTACCGTTTCTTAAATGCTGTATGTAACTTGATTTTTTTAAATGGACGCCTCTCTTTATTTTTATTGTAATTAATTCAGCGTCCCAACATTACTAAAACCCCTAAATGCCAAAACTCCATTTTACTTGGTTTATGAAATATGGCAACACAGATTTTTTGTTAAAATGTATGGAAACAGTCTCGTATTTCAGAAAAGACCTTAACAAAATGTACAATATTCCCTACCTGGGGGTTTCTGGGAATGCCCGATTCAATGATGGTATTTGCAATGTTGCTAAGTTTACCGTTTATAAGATGCCGTATGTAACTTGTTTTTTTTTTTTAATGGATGCCCCTACGGACAATTACTAGAATTGCTGCCTTACACTGTATAGCCACTCACAAATATGAAGACATTCCTTTGTTGCTGTCGCTACTTTGTCACAACTGCGCTTGCGCAGCTGTCAATATTGTCACAAAAAGGACATTTTTATAGGTGAGTGGCGCGATTTCGGAATGCAATAATTATCTATTGTCAATTAAGAATCTCTATCTCTATGAATATTACATTCGGATTATCGCATAAAACCCGTTTTCCAATTGAATTCTTCTGCTGCCTGGCATCGGCGAACACGTTGGTTATCGCTCATTAGTAAAATTCCAAAAAAAAAAATCACGCTCAAAAAGTAAGCGTGATTTTTTTAGCATTGTATTTTTAGGATATAAAAAATTGGCAACAGTTAACGTCTTTCCAGTGTTATAAGGACATTTACACGTCATAAGCTTTAGGAATAAATTCATCATTTTGACTTTTTAATGTATTTTATTTTTACATTTTTTAAGAAAAAATTTACGTAACTACAGGGTGATTCTGCTTAAGAGAGTGGCATGTGTGTTTTGAAATTATTTATCGCTGAGCAAAGGAGTATCCTGATTTACGTGTTTCTCCCGCCACTAGAGTTAGAATATTGGTCTTGAGACTCTTTGGATGTCTGAAATTTTTTCTAACTTAGGAGTTTTACTAATCAGCAGAAAGTTAACGTTTGAAAAGTTAAATTGGAATACCTACTCAAAAAACATTCCAAATTTGAAAAAAAGTCTTCAATCAAAAAGCAATTTCATAATAAAAACGGCTTATCGTGAAACCGATTGTAGCTGACTGAATTCATTAAAATAGGCGAAATTCCATGAACATTGTATGCCTGTGTTATCGATATATTTATTCAGCAATCAGTGAAAAAGATGCCACGCGATTTCGATTTGTGAAGTGCTGTTCAATTAAGCAAATTAAATGCTTTTTTAATTGGTCAATTATTGAACATAAAATGTACTATGAGCTCTGAGCCGAATGAATATTTTATAATATTTTCGTTTTTCTGCTGCAATTATTTTATGCAATATATTTACGTAAGCCTAACTGAAAAATATATATTCTTAACAAGATCTAACTTTATTGCTTGTCCCTACATCTTGGTTACCTAATAACTTAAAGCTTACGTCGAATGCAATCACCACATCAGTCACACACATCACATTATTTACATTAGAATCTAATTAAATTGAAAGTGAAACAGCTTTTTTATTTTCTGAAAAAAAAACTCCAGCCCACAGAGATTATTTCATTCACCAAAGCATTGTTTATCTCACAGTCTGTCATTAAATTTTACAAATGATTAACTGGAAATTGTTCCGAAAATAATTTGATTTATTTTGGGATTCTCCATGCCTGACAGACACATGCATATGCTTATAGCTGACTTGAAAAAAAAAAAAAAAAGATTTCGAGATTTTTTTTTTAAACATAGCCGAAAAAATATCAGAGACAAGAAGACATGTGATTGATGGACAACGACTTTATCATTCGTGTCAGTTATTGAAGTACCTATAACAATATACTAAATAAACCTAAAATTAATAATAAAAATCCTATATTATTCAATTTAATCTGAGTATTGATATGATTTTTGAGGTCATTACTTCTAACTGAAAAAGCCTCTTTAGCCGCCTACCATCAGGGTCTAAAATTGATTTCTCATTTAGAAATTATATAGAGCTTTAACCAAGTAAATCGAGTGTGCTTCATTGGATTGATGATAGCAATTTGTTTTGTGAAAAATACTTAATAGGCCAATTGGGATTATATATGGTGAATATTTGATATTTTGTTTAGTCTGTAGTATATATGAACTCAAAATAAACTTTCATATTTCAAGCTATTGTTCTATTTGTGTGACTATTTTTCCGTTGATGTTGAGTAGGACCTATGTTGTGTTATTTATGTTTTCCAGTGGCTGCGAGTTCCTTGACTTTTTTGTGTACGTTGAAACTGTCTTGTTTTGTTTTGCTTGTAGTTCCTCAGCTTTTTTCCATAGTAGTTTTTCTTTTCATAACTTTTTCATTAAGAGATAGATAGCTGGAATTTTCAGCAATTCCTATCCCAGTGGCTGACTACAATACCTGAAAATTTCAGCTCATTTGGACCTATAGTTCCAGAAATAAAATCGTGTTAAGCAATTTGGGGTGATTTATCAATTTTTCAATATTTCTAAGTACCTTTTTTTATAGATTTCGGCTTCAAATCTGAGAATAATTTAGTGTATTGAGTCGAAGGGGTCCCGAAGGACCATTCGGACGCAAAATCTCAACAACAACAAAAATTTAAAATTTCATCGTTTTAGTAAGAAGGTAGCTACCCTATGATTTAGATTTTGGAAAACTTTGAAAGGTCATAACTTTTTTCTATTAGAGATAGAATTCTGAAATTTTCAGCAATTCTTATCCCAGTGGCGGACTACAATCCCTGAAAATTTCAGCTCATTAATAATTTCAAAACACATTTGACTATATGACTGATTATAAATCGACTAACTAATAAGTTTGTATGTGTATTTATCACCGCAGAAAAACTTCACACTATAATAATTCAACATTATTTCATTATCATGAAAAAATGCACTGAACACAAAACAACCGAATCCAACCAATATACTCAATTTCCAAAGGAGTGAATTTTAAAGTAAGACATCTGAGAGAATTAATGCTAGACGAGGCGTCACTCAAGAAAACTATGTGTCCCCCAAATTATTTACGCAGCTTGTGCTGGAAGATGTACTCAGGGAAATGGATTGGGAATTACGAGGCATCAACATTAATTGAGCTATATATATATATGCTCAATTAAACGAAGAATTACGGAGTAATTATTATGAGTGGTATAATTGAATGACTATAGATCTGAATTTTTGAAAAGAAAATACATCATAATATGACCCATTATTAACACTAGATCTAAAGCATCAGAAAAGCAAATTTGGGCTGGTCTCAGGAATGATAGGTAGTTGCTATATTTAATTTTTCAACATATTATGCAATGCAATTACCTATAGTGAACTATTTATGGCTTAATTTTTCCACAATCCTATTTACCCGTGACTTGGCACCAAATCGGTCCCAGAGGCCACCCAAATAAATTCTGTCAACTATTTCTGAAGTCTAACAATGATTAGACGTGAGACCGTGAAGTTGTCGGCATTTCCAGCAGAAATAAAAATTTTGGCACTGAATGTTGGTCAATGATTCTCTGTGACGTAACGTTATTAACACATTTATTATGGCTACGGAATATAAAATATTGCTGTTTTAGTATGATAATAATTATCAACAATCGCTTAGTCTATATACTCAAACACCACAGATCTCGAACACACACACAATCAGAGTTTATTAGCAAATAATCACTGTTGTGATTGATGGGGTCCGGCTAATGATCTCAATTTCCATAATTCATGCGGTTTGTCTAATGTTCGATCCCCTCTGGTCGTCGATATCTTATTGTAAATGTTTGAAATGCTCGGATTTAGATTTAGACATTACAAGGATAATATCATATAAATATAAGTTATGAACCTATTTACCCATATCTCATCAGATGCCAACAATTTTAGTTAAAGATTCTAAATATTGGAATAAATCTAACACGACAGTCATTGCATTCATATGAAATAAATTAAATTAATACGGTGTGTCAATTTGAAAACTTAAAGGAGTTTAAAATTAGTTACAGGGGTAGATTTTTTTCCATCTAAAAAAGCTTGAGTATCTCTGGGAGGTTCTGTTTGGCAGCTGGGATTACTGGGCAAGTATCTTTCATGCAACAGAAAGTAAAGATATTCCTATGTAGTTTCCACAATGAGCCTGCTTGTCTCCCTTTTCAAAAATGGCAGCTTGGAGGCATCTCCTAGTTTGGGAGGTATGGTCTCAGTAATCCATATTTTACTTATTAGGATGTGGGTTTGGGCCCTCAGTGTGGGGCCTCCTTGTTTAAAAAATTTAGGACGAATGATGTCAGTGCCAGCTGACTTAAGGCTGGAACACACCTATCATGCATCCTTCCGCCCCAATTCCGATTATACATTCGGACGAGTGTCTGAGAAGAGAATGGTAATACATTTTAAACAACGTAGTTCACACTTTTTCGACATGTGTCCATCCCCGCTCCCACCCGACTCCGCTCCTGCATCCGATCATGGCCTGATCGTACAATTTTTTCGTTTTCCAGCTGCGGGAACAAGTGTTGTTTGGCGTTTGCGTAAGCTTTTTGCGGTGTCTACTAAATTGGAAAAAAGGACAGCTATGAGAGAAAAGTGTGGAAAACTCTCCTGCAGATCTTCTTTCCCAAGCAGCATGTGCCAAAAATCTTCGTTTCAAGGCCGAGACACACCTATCATGCATTCTTCCGATCCGACTCCGATCATACATTCGGACGAGTGTCTGAGAAGGGAATGGTAGGCAGATGCTGCTTGGAAAAGAAGATCTCCAGAAGAGTTTTCCACACTTTTTTCCTCATAGTCGTCCTTTTTTACAATTTTAGTAACCACAAAAAGCTTACGCAAACGCCAAACAACACTTTTTCCTGCAGCTGGAAAACGAAAAAATTGCACGATCAGACCATGATCGGATGCAGGAGCGGAGTCGGGTGGGAGCGGGGATGGGCGCGTGCCAGAAAGGTGTGAACTACGTTGTTTGAAATGTATTACCATTCCCTTCTCAGACACTCGTCGGAATGTATGATCGGAGTCGGATCGGAAGAATGCATGATAGGTGTGTCTCGGCCTTGAAACGCAGATTTTCGGTACATGCTGCTTGGAAAAGAAGATCTGCAGGAGAGTTTTCCACACTTTTCTCTCATAGCTGTCCTTTTTTCCAATTTAATAGACACCGCAAAAAGCTTACGCAAACGCCAAACAACACTTGTTCCCGCAGCTGGAAAACGAAAAAATTGCAGGATCACACCATGATCGGATGCAGGAGCGGAGTCGGGTGGGAGCGGGGATGGGCACGTGCCAGAAAGGTGTGAACTACGTTGTTTGAAATGTATTACCATTCCCTTCTCAGACACTCGTCCGAATGTATGATCGGAAGAATGCATGATAGGTGTGTCTCGGCCTTAAAATGCAGATTTTTGGTACATGCTGCTTGGAAAAGAAGACCTGCAGGAGAGTTTTCCACACTTTTCTCTCATAGCTGTCCTTTTTTCCAATTTAGTAGACACCGCAAAAAGCTTACGCAAACGCCAAACAACACTTGTTCCCGCAGCTGGAAAACAAAAAAATTGCACGATCACACCATGATCGGATGCAGGAGCGGAGTCGGGTGGGAGCGGGGATGGGCACGTGCCAGAAAGGTGTGAACTACGTTGTTTGAAATGTATTACCATCCCCTTCTCAGACACTCGTCCGAATGTATGATCGGAGTCGGATCGGAAGAATGCATGATAGGTGTGTCTCGGCCTTATGAAATGTGTGCTCACCCCTTTTCGATCCCGCACCGATCCGATTCTTGGAGCAACCTCGGATCGGAGGGGTGTATGACAAAATTGTCGAAATATCGACTTGCTTTTTCAACCTCCTCTAATTAAAATATAGAGAAGTGATGTATTAATTAAATTTAAACTTCTCAAGAGAGTGTTTCACTAGAAACTGGGTTGGTTTGAAACCTATTGGCCAAAAAAAAATGCATATCCATGTACACTGATTTCATTTGTCATTTGTTGTACATATATAGGACAAGTGAGCCTACCTCTAGGGATACAAAATATGTAGTAATTTTAGATTTAATTTCAAGTAATTTGAAGCAATACCTACTGGTTTAATACCAAAAAGGGTCCAAATATAGGAGAGTTATTTGAAGGTTATTAAACTCCAAAGTCATATAATACCCTTCTGAATAGACGACATTAAACCCAACGTCTAAAGTCCGTTTTTGGCTAGATAAAACACAATTTTATGCCAACATCCGTTCGCTCTATTATCCTCTCCGTCGCCTTAGTCACATTTTCAAAAAGGAAATACGTTTATTCCGCTTTTATCAGAAACACTATACAATACAAGTTCGGCGGCTTTAAACCGTCCCCTCATTTCTCTCTTCTGTTCCACTTTCGCTAGGAGAAACGACGAAAATACGACTTTAGTAGTTTTACCTCTGTCGAAGTCTCTTCCATTTCCCGTTCTTTGAACACCTAAAGGATAATTATTTTTTGATTTTGATGCTTGGCTCAAATATCTATTTAGCGGAGCGATATTTTCGAATTTTGCAAAATTGATTTTATAAATTATAACTGACACCTTATAAATTTATCCGACAAATATTCCATCAGCCATATTTTATCCACAGGCACCTATGAGCTCATAAAACAAAAAATTTAAAGCTAAATGCCCACTTCAAAGCGATATATTGGTATGTATAGAGAAAAAAGCTTTTAGTTATATTTAAAATGCGATACGTGAAAAGTTGGCTTCATTCCACGATGAGGGATAATTGAAAAAAAATATATTGCCTATCAGCTGTTGGTCTTGTAATGGACCCAAAGTTTTTTCTAGGTCAATGTTTCCAGATCTGATTTATTTTTGGAAGCTTCTGTAATCCTGAATTTAAAAAAAAATGCCCCACAGAAACAGTGTGTAGCTAAATTATTCCATCGAAAGTAGATCCAAAAGTCGCCTCTATTCTTTGGCTGTTTTTATTCGTTTTGCTCAAATCATCTTCGACTGGGAGATTTGCTTGAAATATCGACGTGTTCGGGTCGGTCGTTTCGAATAGTTCTGTGTGAGAGAAGAAATTCAGTAAATCCGTAAAATCCGATTTGTCGATGTCTATGGAAATTTTGCGATTTTCAAACGGGAAACCATTATTGTATCAAAAGTATACCGTTTATGGAAACTGATTCTGAAACTCCTGAAACATATTGGGCATGAGCATAGAACTATATCTATGCTTAAGTGAGTTATTCCAAAATTTTTCCATAGATTATTAGTTAAATATATTGGAATTTTGATTACATTTGATAAGTGGTTGAAAAAATTACAGAAATAGATCTGGGTTCTCAACGCCTGAGTTGAGTCATGGATTAACTCTCTCGTGAATCACACATGTTTAAGAATAAATACATTGGATTATTGAATACCTGCTACTTTGTAATGACAAGAAACAAGCTCAATTCATAAAATCATACAATTTCCAACATGATGTTTGAGGAGATGCCTAGAAAGGCTTCTAACCCCACTGGATCACCTGCCACAACACTGGAGGCACGCAGAAGTGATCATACTTACGAAAACCAAATAGGACGTTCCCTCAGAACTACCGTCCAATTAGTCTCTTGCCTATCCCAAACAACGAGTGAGAAAGAACACAAACTACAAGAAAACACCGAATTGTTTCCATATTGAGAAGTCAGCTTCAGGACCGGCCACTCTACTGAGTAACAAGCAGTCAGAATAGTGAAGCAAATTACCAACAAATATGACACAATGGGATTATACATGAAATGATTCAATACCAAGAAAAGACATACAAGCTGATCCAAAACCACCTAGTAGGCCGAAATAGTCGAACCTATCCTGTTAAGGTGATCTAGACTAGGTAGGTACTCTATCTACACCTATGACATTATCATTAGCTACAAACCCCAGGAAAAAAAAAACTTGCTAAAAATTGATTTTCAACAGATAGAAGCATCCTCAATCATAAATCTGCCATATTTTACGCTGTATTTAAGGTGAGAAGTAAATTATTAACACACAATCTAACTAAAAGCATTCCGACACGTGTCAGGAAACCACTGGCCCAAGACGTTATACGTCATCAATATTTAGGTCTTATTAGCGGAGATGGGAGACAATTAAGATTGTGCTTTAATTAAGATCAGTTCTGTTGTTTAAGTTGCAATCAAATTTAATGAGATTGCACTGGCATGCACCAGGAGAAATGCATGCATTTTGATGCTTGCAAAGTAGTTGTTGCTAGGCTGCAGTTTATTAATTATTTCAAAGTAAATTCTAATTAATTGGATTAAAGCTCCATTGTTTCTGATCGATGCCAATTCGCAATTTGAAACTGTTTTCAAGCCAGCGCCGGTAAATAACCATATTAACGAATAACAATGTTTTTGCGAAAATTGATTTTGGTTTTTTTGTTTATTCGAACAATACGTTCTGATTTTTTTTTTGTTATATAGGTACGGCGGCATTGTTCTAGGATAATATGTTGCTATCATCACCAATGCTCAAAAATATTCTCAATAGCTTTTTATTGGAAAATAGTTATACTGGCTGGTCCGTTAATAAAGAATTAATATTATTATTATAATTTTTTTTTGAAGAATGCAAAAAAGGGCAAGCTGAGAGCCCAGTCTAGCAACATCATCACCAATTTCTACCGAAAAGAGGACTCAACTGGTAACAAAGGCCTATCAGGTAAAGTTTAAAAAACAAGACAGTTCCGTCGATCAGACAAAGAGAACTCCATTGTTCTTATGGATAAAAGTGAATACCACCAAAAAGCAGTTGAGATGCTGAGTGACACTAATGTATACCAATCCAACAACGGGGACCTTAGAACTAAATTTCAGACCATCGCAAACAAAATGGTTACTGAGCTGAGAACACAGAACCTGATCAGCACTAGAAGAAAAGGAATTGAAACGTCACAGCTCAGTTTCCCCA
Organism: Ceutorhynchus assimilis; assembly: GCA_917834065.1. NCBI lineage: Eukaryota > Metazoa > Arthropoda > Insecta > Coleoptera > Curculionidae > Ceutorhynchus > Ceutorhynchus assimilis. The sequence continues at coordinate 829,447 of OU892281.1, forward strand.
AAACTTTACTGTTTGAGAAAGACACATAAGCCTGGTTTACATCTTAGGCTTGTAGTTAGCTGTGTCAACTCACCGGGATACAACATAGCTAAGTATCTCCACAAAATACTCAATTCTTTAACAACAACATTTCACTTTAATATAAAAGACTCTTTCCATTTCGCAAAGGTAATAAAAGAACATGTAGTACCTGATGGACATGTCCTAGTGGCCCTAGATATAATTAGTCTGTTCACAAACATACCAAAGAAAATAGTCTTGGATATTATTAACACTGATCACAAATTTATTTCCAACTACACGGATATTTCTAAAAAATACTTAATTGACCTAGTAAACTACTGCTTTGTCACAAGTTACTTTTCCTATAATGGTGATATTTACTTTTTTGCAACTTTAACAGGCTGTAAAACCTAAACGGTTAATTTTAGAGAAAAACCGATCTTACATTCTTGTCGTAGATTTTCATAAGCTATCATTTGACCCCAAATATGAATTATTCATGATCAAAAATTCCGGTTAAAAATTTAATCTCCGGTTAAATTCAAAGTTGGTGTCAAATGATAGATTATGAAAATCTAAGCCAATAATGTAAGATCGTTTTTTCTCTAAAATTGACAATTTAGGTTTTACAGCCTTTTAAAGTTGCAAAAAAGTCAATTTTCAACTGTCAATATTTCCAAAACAGTTGAACTCAGGTATTGAAATTTGGCACCAAAATGTATTGAATTAAAAACCCTTCAAAATGATGTATCACTTGACCTCCCTTCCTATTTTCTAGGGGGTGGCTCTGGGGGTTGGGGGATTGAAAGACGGGAGGTGAATTTTGCATAAAAACTCATCCCCCTTCAAATTATAGTTGACGTGTTTCAGAGATTTTTTTGAAAATATTTCTACTCGGAGATAATAGGGGTGGGAAGTTTTCAAATTCAAATCAAATCAAATCAAAAAATGCTTTATTGTACAAAAAGGCCTTAAGACCCTTATTTACAAAGCTAAAATGGAAGTTACACAAAAATAATACAAAAACATTATATGGAGACACTGAAAGGTAATGTTACATGTTAAAATACTAAGAACTAATAAAGACAAGATAAAAACATTAAAAACCACCAAAAACTGCTACCTAAAATGTCATTCACAAATCCAGTCAAGTCGCTATATATGGCACATACAAATAAAAAAGCGAACAAACAAAAATAAAGACTGAAACATTTTTTTAATTGCAGTATAGACGTCATAATTCATAAAATCATTAAAGCTAGATCCTATCGTCATAAAATTCTTCCAGAGAAGAATATGCTTTTGAAAGCAGAAGCTGTTTCACCTTTCTAGCAAAAAGGACACTATTGTCTAGATATTTGATCTCAAGAGGCAGGTGGTTATACATCTTTTTCCCCTCATATATTATTGAGTTTTTTGTTAAGGTACTCCTTGGGATGCACAGACTCAGATTGTTGCTGTTGAACCTAGTTGTCCTGGTGTCATTATTATTATCTGATCCTCTATATTTTTTGTGAACCATACCCACCGTCAGTAAAATAAAAATCCAGGTCAATGTAAGAATTCCCTCCCGGATAAACAGAGGCCGGCAGTGTTCCCTAGAGCCGACTCCACACAATAGACGAACAGCCCGTTTTTGTAAGACAAAAACTGAATTGAGTAGTTGACCACTGGCAAAACCCCAAAATTCAATGCCATATCTGAGTCGTGACTCAACAAGTGCAAAGTACACACCCCTTGCAATGTCATGACCCAACTCATTACGAACTGTCCTTAACGCATAACACGCTGGAGCTAATTTTTTTCGCAGGTCATTGATATCTTCACCAAACTTCAACTTAGAGTCTATAGATAAGCCCAAGAACCTGGAACACTCCCTATTAGCAAGTGGCTCATCATTTAAACTTATATATGCCACAGAACACTTAAAGGAGAGTAAATTTGTTTTTGATATGTTAAAAGATAGTTTATTGGAGTCACACCACTGCTTTACCTTGCGAATATCTTGCCCGATCCTATCCTCCAAGGTGACTTTGTCTGATCCCAGCCATAAGATGGTAGTATCATCAGCAAATAGTGTAATTGATGCACCAATGTTGATGAATGCTAGATCATTGATTGATGAATTGACACCCTGTATATATAAAAGATGGGCCCCGGGAATACCCTTGCGGGGGGCCCCGTATTTAAAGTTACGCCACTGCAAAAATTGTATTCTATCATTATTATTTTTTAACATTTCTATATTAAAGTCACCTGTAAGAAACACCACTTTTTCTTCTGGGATAATAAGTCCAAGCAATAGTTCCAACCTTTGGAAAAATATTTTTATGTCCCCCTTAGTTGGTCTGTACACTGAAACTATGAAAATATTTCCTCTCATCAAATAACATTCGACACATGCACATTCGAAAATCCCTTCTACTGAAAGCTCCACAATATTTCGTCTGTTTGAGAATTTTTGCTGCTACATAAATGGCTGCACCCCCATAACCTTTTTTTCTACAAAAACTAGATGCAAGTTTAAAGTTGTTGATGCACATTAGTTTTAATTCTTCATTTTTTCTCCAGTGTTCTGTAATACAAAAACATTTACAGCATTTATTTTCTTCGAGTGAGTCTAGACTGTTGCTTATTGATCTGACGTTCTGGTGTATGATGCTGAAGTTCTTATCGTTAACTTTTTTGGGATTCAATGTCAAAGTTATGCTGCTGGTTTTTGTTGCACCTAAGTTTTTGGTAAAAAATTGCCTGGTTTGTTTTCACTGTCCCTATTAAAATCTATGTATTCTCGTTGTTTTTGTATTTTTTGTAGAAAAGCTGGGCATTTATGGTCTCGAGCTGAGTGTCTTCTATCTTGCAAATTTAGCGCTTACAATTTGGACAGTCCATTGTTTGAACAATTATTTGACTCATGCTTATCCCCACATTTGTGGTAACATGGGTCTCCTTTGCAATACTTTGCCACATGTCGAAAATTGCAGCATTTAAAACACATAGCCAAATTTACATACTCTTGAATGTAGGCTTTGGTAAGATCAAAACAGAGAGAATTGTTTCTGATTAACCATTTAAATAGTCTTGGTGGGGTTTGCAATATCCAATTTTCTTTTCTTTCGTTTCTGCATGTTTTTTTGGTGATAAATTTAATATGTTTCTCCACATTTTCTCCAAATATAGCTGTTATTTGAGAGTTATCATTTATAAACTCCCGGATAAAGATTTCTGGTTCGTAGCCTTTTTCTATTCCCATTATCATAATCATTGGATCTGTATTCTGAAGGTCTTTTGTTTGTAAATTTTCCTGCTTTTTAATGATTTCTTGAAGTCTTTTCTGCTAATCTTCATTGTGACATTCCAATATAACTGCGCCACTCTGTAAATGCCGAACATTTTTGAAAGTTTCATTTAGACCCATTTCATTTATTTTCTTTTTCACTTCTTTCACAATGTTCACAACTTCAGCTGGATCCTTCGATTTTATCAATATTTCATGTTTTCTAGATTTTTCTGGTGTTTTGCAACCCTCCTTTGGGATTTCTTCTCGTTCTTTATTTATTATTTTTGCAATGGTGCTGTACGTTTTTGGAAGTTCTTTTTCCGTTTTTTCTGTATTATTTTCCGGCAAATTAGTTATATTTGTGGTATTTTGTTTTGGACATTCCTCTTTACGATGATAATTTGCCTCGGAGAGGATAGATTCCTTTATTTCTAGTGTTCCTACTTTGTAGATAAGTTTGGTAACAGCCCCATGTAGTTTAAAACTAGCTTTTCTCATTTCCACCAGATCTTTCTTTTCAAATTTATCTTGTTCTGAAAAATTGTTTATAGTTCCAAGGGCTTTTAAAATAGTTTCAATCATATCATTTGTACTATTTTCAGGTGAATTTACTTGTTGAATGTCTTTGGGATTTTCGTTGTCTTTCGACTGGGTTTCATTTTGAAAGTTGTCTGTATGTTTAGGTATTTTTTTTGCGATCTTGAAATGCGGATGGGCTTGTTTCGGATCTTTGTCTTTTTAATCCACTGAAGTCATCAGTAATGGTATTTTTCGGAGGTGTTCTTTCCATTACCATTTTTGGATGAAAAACTTCCGCATAATCATTATTGGTATTTTCTAATAAAATATTTTCCTTAGTTATGTCGTCGTCACTGGCCTCGGAAATAATTTTATCGGAATTTTTTATCACATGAGTATGATGTTTATTACATTACCTTCAAAACCAATAATTAAAATGCGAAATCCACTGAAAAACTTCTTGTTATTGCTCCCTTTGTTAAACTGAGTGCATCTTTTTGTTGCAAATTATTCTCTCTACCGCCACTATTATCACCCATACTTTTTCCTACACTTTTTGTACATAAAACTTATAAAAAATTCGCAAGATAATCGGAACCAAAAACACACGTCTACTCACTACTAACGCTCGATTAAAAATTAAAGTTTTAGGCCTTGTTTGTGATAATAGTTTATTTTGTTTTATTCTTTATGTTTGCCTACACAAACTTAGTTTGTAACTAATTGTAGGGATCTTTAATCACAATTAGTAGCTTCCTTTTAATTTTCAAATTTGTCTGTATGTTTTCCTTGTTGGTACTGTTTACATTGGTTATTTGTCCTGTCTTCTAAGCCACGAAAGTAGAACATAATTATCTTTACAAGAACACGAAATGATCGCAATATTATTTTTATTATTATTATTATTAAAAAAGTGTTTTGCTCGGATTACATAGGTCATCTAAAACTGGATGTATTAAGGTTCAAATTAAGAAAACTAATTTAAAAAATTCCATTAACTCAAAAACAAAAGTCTTAGCTCAAAAAGCAAAGCATTCATCTACTTTATTAAGAACGGTAAAAACTACGTTCAAAGATGTTCTTTGGGTTATTCAATTTCTTCAAAATTGAAAGCAAATAGAGACGGGGCCGGCTCTTCAAAAAACTTGTCTTGGAAATTTAATTCTTTCCATATCGCCGAGAAAGCTTTTACGGTAATTACTGCCCTCTTTTTATATGTGAACTACATTCGTTTTTAATTTGAAATGACAAAATTCCATTTTGTTTTAAAGAAAACTTTATTTAGAAATACCAAACTTAAAGGTTGTTTTTTTTTCTATTGCTTCCGGCTGCAAACAAAAGTGTTGCAAGTTTATAAAAGTTTTAAGAAGTACCTGGTCGAAAATCCCAACTGAGCCGTTTATTTTCCTTGTGTAAGACTAGTGTTCACCTCCAGCGAATACTTGGAGGTGATTTATATATGGCGCGAAAAAGTGGGCCTTCTTGCAATGGATACTAAATAGAGCGGAACAGGGAAGATTGGTTTAAAGACTTTTTTGGTTTTGAACTAGAGAAATTTATGAGAAAATTACTTTCCTTATCTCCACCTTTATTTTGTATTCATGGCGAGATACGATTTTTCTGGCAAGGGGTTCTTATAAAAATCTATAAATTTTTTATTGGGGCATTAGCTTTGTTGCTTTTGCTGGAAAGCTTCTCTGTAAAATTGTGAGTTATATTCGAAACTCTAAATAATATTATAGCTGCCTGAAACCTGTTGATAGCAGTAGGTACTTAATTCTCTTTGTGATAAACAATGGTTTATTACAGAACAGATGAAATAACTGGAGGCTTTGCAGATTAAATACGTATATTTATTCTAGAATAGAGAGTTATCTTGGGTAACTAACAATAGTTAAGTATTTAACGATCTACTATTACGGGTTTCACCAAATAAAAATCATTTTATTAGGAAAAGTAATTTATATCGGAATTAAATATTTATGAGGCTCCAAGCAGCTTTAAATTATTTCACAACAAAAATTCCTTTCATATCCTTAATATTCCTATTGGAGTACGATACATTCCCGGCACATGTCAGACCGTTCTCCTTCACACTCGCCTTACCTGCTGCCTCCTCCTATGACGCAAGCAGGTTGTCTGTGAGTTAGCTGCATGGTGCTTGGGACAATGACAGAAAGGTGAGGAACAGGCCTCCAATTCTTGAATTCTCTCGCATACGAAAATTGATATAATTTCGATTGTTTCCTATTCAATTTACGTTGCTGTCATTCGAATTCGAATCAACTTACGTATATGCGAGAATATTCAAGAATTGACCCCCAGAAATGAAATTGATTTTTGCCATTTACACTTGGCCAACAAAAAAGAAAATTTAAACTCAGTAACACGCTAGATACTTTGGCTGTGGTCCGAATATAACCAGGGTTGTGGATTCGCGGTCCGAAAGTAATCAAATTACTCTGGTTCCTGGAAAAGTGGTTACTTTTGGACCTTGGTTTCCTGAAATCTGGTTAACCAAACGTCAAAATAGTTACCGGCAATCAAATGTCGGTTCTGTTGGTTTTATCTGTAAATTCTGTCAATTATTTTTTATTTCATATTCGCGTTCCCCAAGTAACCGGAATTTTCAGTAACCATCTGTCAACCGATTTGGTTGCTTTGGTTAACGTTTGGTTATATTCGGACCATAGCCTTTGTATGTTTCTGGTATGGAAATCTGGACACGTAAAACTATATCTATGAATTAATTTTAATATCTATTGTAAAATGTGGTTTTACCTACCACATAATGCTAAGAGTTTCCATGAACTGCTAGAGTAACTGATAAAGATATCTCAAGAAAGTTTAGAGAAGGCACAGAACGTGCTCACTTAAAAAATATGGGATTGGTAATTTCAAATACCAATTATAGCCTAATTTTTGAATTGGAAATGCTTAACAACTTAACACAACTTTTTATTCCTTATTCCTCAGTTTTGGACATTTTTTTTTTTTCAATTTAGGACTATACCCAATCTTTGGCGATATTTGGGAGAAGAAATACCTTTGTTCTTTCCTGTAATATGAGTTATATCGGCTCTACTGGGGATGTTTTTTCGAATATTCTCGCATACAAAATTTGATATGATTTCGAATATTCCCCATTTAATTACCATTGCTGTCAGTCAAATTTCTCAATCAAAAATGGGAATTGTAGTAGTAAAAAAACCTGATAATTCTTTAAGAATATGTTTAGATTAGAACATTTAATGCGGGTAAATTTGGCAGATATTGTTATAAGAGAATACCATTTGGCCTTTGCTCAGCACCTGAAGTGTTCCAACGAACTTTTGTTGAGATTTTTGGAGACTTACCTGGCATACAAGTTTATATAGCTGACATTTTAAGCTATAGTGAAAGTGGAGAAGATCATTTAAAGAAATTGATTGAAGTACTTGAGAGAGCAAGAAGTGCTAATGTAAAGTTTAAAAGAACCAAATGCAAGTTTGGGGTAAGAGAGGTGAAATATTTGGGACATGTTTTGAGTGCGGAAGGACTGAAACCCGATAATAACAATGTGCAAGCTATTCTGGATCTTGAGGTACCAAAAATTGAAAAAGAATTACAGACCATTTTAGGTATGATAACTTATATTTCAAAATTTTTGCCTCATGTTTCTCAAATTCAGGGATGCTATCAGCACTAAAAAAATTGTACCAGAAAGTATGGAATAATTGTACTAGATTGGCGACATTGTGTACTAGCTGAAAACGCGCGTCAAATTTTGAAACTTGAATACAAATTCGGCTGAATAACCGAATAGCCCCCGACATGACGCACGTCAATTCTCTCGTTTGGCTTCAGCCGCACCGGAGTGGGACCTGGAACGTGGAACCCAATCCACAAGTAGAGAGAAGAGTAGAGCTCAGAACTCGGGTACGGTACAGAGTGAAGAGCGACCAGTGCTGCCAGATCATCCTTGATCTACTGTTCTACTGTTTTAACTTCTAAACTACTGTAATTTTGGACTACTGTAATTTTGGACGAGTCTTTCACTTTTGAGCAATAATTTGTAGTTTTCATTACCGACTTCGTGCACTTCGAGTACACGCGGTTAGCAAAGCGAACGTGCTCTAACTCCTCTAATCTAATCCCAAAGATGATACACATCTACAGGATTGATTATCGGCCTCGTTTTTGGTAGTCACCGCCATATTGGTGTGTCACTATTTCCGACGTCATAACTAAGTCATCGGCTGTTTAAACAGGCTAGAAAAGGCGAGAAATAAATATTCTGCCTACATCATAACTGGTGTTTTGGAGTGGGGAGGAGGGAGGATTTGTTTCACACAGTCCTTATGAGGATAGGCTATCCTGCAGTAGTAGTGTATATCATCCTTGCTCTAGTTCAGTCCTAGAAATTGCTCTTAAATCCAAGGTCATGAATGTGACAAAAAATTGCTCTGACTCCACTCATGGCATTTTCGGCTTTCAGAGCGCTCCTCGTCTGAGCGGTTACGTCACAGATCTCTGCGGAAGTTGTTTAATTTTTTGATTGTAATATATTTTCATATTCATAAATTAGCTTTTTTTGTTTTATGTTTGAAATATTACGCAAAAAAGTGATTAATTAAAAATCTATTATTTAAGCAAGCAGATCTACTGCTACTGTTTCTTTTTATCCCAGTCTACTGTCGGCGAAAAAATCCATCTGGCAACACTGAGAGCGACACTCGACTGGTAATCCAAATTGTACTAGATTTATGAGAGAGGTACTAGCGTACTAGCTGGAACGTGATTGTGCTAGATCTAGTACAATTGTACTAGAAATAGCATCCCTGCTCAAATTACTGAGACAACTTTCAAAGAAAAACGTTGAATTTTCATGGACTAAAAATCATACTATTGATTTCTCAAAACTAAAAGAAATGTTATAAAAAGCTCCTATTTTGAAACATTTTGACATAGAAAAACCTGTAGTTATATCAGTAGATACTAGTAGTGTAGGATTAGGTGCAAGATAACCTAGCATAGTAGCAAATGCCTCAAAAAGTCTTACAGCTAATCAAAAAATGTGGGCTCAAATTGAAAAGGATTAATTGGCGATATGCCATGGTTGTGAGCGCTCTCATCAATATATATTTGGTAAAACAGTAATTGTTGCAAGTGATCACAAGCCACTAGAACAAATTTTCAAAAAACCATTAAGTGAGACACCATTAAAACTCCAAAGATTGCGTTTGCCTCTACAGCAATTTGATATCATTATTAAATACAAACATGGCAAGTAACTTTTTCTGGCAGATGCTCTTCCAAGGTCTTTTGACAGAAATTCTATTTGTATGACAGATTTTGACCAAGATGTTGAGTTACATAGTAACCTGATTATGTCAAATTTACCTTTTTTTGACCAAAAATTAAAATTATTTCAGAAAGAAACTGCGGCTTGAAAATGGTTGGCAAAATGCTAATCAAGTTCCAAATGAATTGAGATATTTTTCAAATAAAGATAACCTATATGTTTCTAATAATCTGATATTTGAAGATCTTTCAGTTCCAAAAAAAATCTGCGAAAAGAAATGTTAAATTTAATTCATTTAAGTCATTTAGGATTGGAAAAATGTAAAAACTGAGCGAGACGTATATTATATTAGCCTTTTATGATTAAGGAAATTGAAGATAAAATTAGACATTGCCATATATGTTTGACATTCCAAAAAACTCATAGAGGAGAAAAAAATGTTGCTTCGAGAAGTTCCTAATTTACCATTAGTACCTATAGATATTCACTATTTTAAAAATAAACCTTTTCTTTAGGTAGTAGATTATTTTTCAAAAATCATTGAAATGAGGGAATTAGCTCGTGAAACAACGGAATATATGATAGTACAGTTAAAAATTCTGGGCTGGTCCCTTAAGACGTTTGCCTGCCATTGTTCATTATTCAATTTTTATTTTTATTTTGTATTAAACTGATTGTTCAATCCAATTTGTGATAAGTTTGTATGTCAAAAGAAGCATTCACAGGTCAGTTGAATAATTGTTATTTTGTTTTTGAGAGTTCTATTTATACAAGTATTATGATTTCATTTTCATGTATTTTTTGTTTGTTTATACATTTTTTTATAACATGTGCATTGTTTATGTATTTAGCAAAAATCGTTTCATGCCGTAAACAACACAGATAAGTAAATTAAAACCTAGAAAAATTATGTGCTGTCTTTTGTGCTGGGATTTTAATTTTTGAATTCCCAGGGTGCATTAGGACCTTGTTAAATTTACTAACATTTTCCTACCCTGACGAATGAATATCCTAGCAAACAAATTGAAAAATCAATTTAGAAATATTGGCTCAAAATAACAACTATAGCTGAGTAGCATCCCGTATGGGACCTCAGTACCTGTGAAACTGGCTAACTAACAAAAAGTCTTCAATATTGAATATAGGTAGTGTTGATTGAATGTGGTGTGTGGAAGTAAAATTTTAGAACAAGAACAGACAATGTAAACTTTTATCATTGACTTAAATTATTGATGAATGACTCACAATTATCATAAAAATGACACAGTAAGTTTTGATTTTTGAGGAATGTTCGATCGAGGGTTTCTCTGCCGTTCTCTTTACCCTCTAGAATTCCAGGCGAGAACAGAACGGTACGATTTCCTTTAATAATAAAGTAGACGTTTCACAAATTTTTCGTATCTTTTACATATCACAGCTTCCCTTAAATTTCCCAAATATTTGCTATGTCAGGCGCATGTACAGTAAGTAAAATAAAGTAAAACGTAGGTCCTATTTGTTTTTCAGAAGATTTGTTGTTTGAAAGGTAATAAAAATTCATACTGTTCAATCTTGCTGAACGAACCCGGGTATGTTATACTACAGCATTAATCCGCAATAATTAAATTATTTCTTCTTGAGTTGCAATTATTATATCCCGGAGATTAACTATTGTACCCTAAATATCAGTTCCACTCTCTTCGCCACGAAATTCCGGCGGAAAGACAATACGTTACGGAAATTACACTCGAAAACTCGGGCAATAATGTAAGAGTGTTTATGACAAGAGTAAAACTAAATTGCGCTATCATTGTATCGGGTTTGAGTGTTTCTCTCGCAGTTTGGAGGATCACAGCTTAATAGTATGGGTAAAGCACTTGCGGACGGATGATTCTTAGTGAAATGCCTCGAAATTATTCGCCTCGATGATTACTTATTTAACATTGTAATATTCAATTTGTCCAAATTTACAGCTAATGTAGAGCCAACATGTGGAAATTTGAATATCCATTGAAATATGTGGTTAACACATGGTTTAAGTTAGGTCAGCGATTGAATTTCAGATAATTTGCCATTACTACGTAATTATATATTTGTGACAATATAATAGCTAGTTGCACACGACATGGTGTTAGTGATAATTAGAGCCCAGGGTGTTTGGTAACATATTGAATTTTGATGTTAAAACTATATAAATACCAATTTAACAATTTATCCGCAAGATGGTAACATGAGAAATATAGCTTTTTGCTACATTGTTATCCCAGCAGTTACATTAAAGTATTCATTTCATTATTCCCTAACGTAGAGAACATGATTATTAATTAGCAAACAAAATCGAATTATCGTCTTGATATCGGGTTACTATGTAATAATTTTAGGCCTATTATAACAAAGCTTTGTTGGATATTGGAAATTTAATTAGCTATTCAATTCTAGAAATCGTAAAATAGATTTGATGGATTTTGCGATTTTTACAAAGTAAATATTTTTTTCGATTCGTTTTCCGAATTTATGGATGTTAAAAATATGAAATTTTAAACTGTGCTCATATTTGCCTAACAAAAACAAAGGTTATTAGTAAAAAAAAATCAAAGCAATAACAGTATTTTCAATCTCTGCTGAAATGGTTCTATAAGCGTTGAGCCTGATAGAGTTAAATTTGCAATTATTGCGTCAAAACAATATTAAAACAAATTTTAATAAAATATTTTTCCTGGTTCATTGAAAAGCGAAAATGGAATATTTTATTTTCCGGGAACTTATATTATCTTGAAGGATAATAAATAATTGGGATGTCTATAAAAGTCCATTCATTTCATTTGGATAGCTTCTTCTCAAAATATACTTAGGTACCTTTTCAAATTTTCTTCGAAAAACATTAACAAGTTCCAAAAGGCTTCGCAAGGAAGCTTTTTCAAGGAAAATCTTCCAAGTTAAAACGTCGAAATAATAAATTTATAAACCTCTAGAAGAATTTTGCTTAATAAAGAAAATTTATTTCGTTTTGGATTTATAAAAGTTAAGATAGAAAAAATCATATCAATTTCACTATACGTTCAAGTCGGAAAAATAGGGTGCAATTTAATTTTCCTCGTTCTGCTCTATTTATGATATCCGTTGCACTTTTTCGCTTATTAATAGCAATAAATCACCTCTAGCACGTGGAAAATTTACCGCCCAGTTGGGACTTTTGACCGGCTCACCTACTAACTTCTTCAAGCTTTTACGAACTTGCTTTTCATTACATTATTCTCATTTAAAGTTAAACAACATAAAACTAAACGAAACAATTTGCACGAAAAAAAAAAAACAGCTTTCTTGGCGATGTAAAGAAAATTAAATTTTTAAGTCAAGTTTTAAGTCAAACCGCTCTGTATTTCCTTTTAATTTTGGGAGAATTCAATTCACACCAAAGAGAATTTCTAAACATAAACTTTCTTTAGCCTGAGTTAAGATTTTTTTTTTCTTTGAGTGAATGGAATTTTGTTCATAGAGTTTCAAGAATTTTTATATAAGCGTTTGATGTTTAGCTAACAGCGGTTTATTCGGAGAGAAGCAGGTCATCGTAATGCCAAGTTGCATTGAAATTCTCCAAAAATATCATGAGAATTTAATGCAGTTTTTCAGATATTGTCTATGAACTCAAAATCCAATAGAATTCTATACTTCCTGAAGAAAACAAATTAAGTTTATGTGTCCGTTTGAAATACATTAACAAGCATTTTTCCGCATATTAGGATGGATCTCGAACAGGTACACGTAGGTAATAAAATCGTCTTATCGGCTTTTCTTTTGGGCCGAATCTGTAATTTCATCAAAATAAAATCGTAAATGATAATTTTGAATTCGTATCTCGAGCAAAGATCAAGTTTAATTAATAATCCTCAGACCTCAAAAGGACCTGATAATCCGGCCAGAATTTTGAGGAGGTCGACATCAAAGAGATAACCGCGTTCAAGTTGGAGACAGAATCTAATTGAATAAAGGAACGAGAGCGACATTTTTACGTTTTAGCTCGGATATTTTGGAAGTAAAATAACCTGACGGCAAAAACCTGAAGGTTTTTAACTTGGATAATCCTTTTTTGGGATCTCAAAAGAAAAACAAGTTGAAGAAGGCAACGCAATTACAGTAATTGGGCAACTTAGAAATATTTCGCGAGTCAAAAATTCCTGAAGAACCTTAATTTTTTTATTGCATCATTAACATCTAATCAACAGTTCAACAAAGTTGCAATAGATTTAGATAAAATTCTTTTCGGCTTGTTAATACGCGAATTAAAATGTTTAGAGCTGCATACTGGCGTTAATCACTTTTTAAATCACGATGAAGGAACTTTTATTGTGATTAGGGTTGGTGTTTTCCTATAACCTAGAAAATATTCAGATATTTACTATTTCATCATGAACTTCCAGTAATCTAAAATAATTTTCATGTGAATATCAGAATATCCTGATTTTATAGTTATTTTATCTCGAATCTCATCCTGGTTTATATTATTTCAATTTTCTTTTATTTGGATCCCAGCTTTGGTTCAGAAAAGGTACTAAAAATAGCTAGAGTTTGCGAAGAAATTTGTTTTTTCTTTTATAGTTCTATGATATTTATTTATTTGTATTTTTCTCGATTCCATTACCAACTGTACCTACATAGGAAACTGTATAATTATTCAAAAGCTGTACATAGGATTGAATTCATACTAACATGGAAAGGTTAAGGGAATAGTCAGAAACAGGAAAATACCAGTGGCGTACAATCGATCGACCTACGAACAATGGAGAACCGTACGAAAATATACAAAACTATATGATTATTCAAAAACTGTACATGGGATTGAATTCATACTTACATGGAAAGGTTGAGGGAATAGTCAGAAACAGGAAAATACCAGTGGCGTACACCCGATCGACCTACGAACGAATGGAGAACCGTACGAAAATATACAAAGCTGTATGATTATTCAAAAACTGTACCTACATAGGAAACTGTATGATTATTCAAAAACTGTACATGGGATTGAATTCATACTAACATGGAAAGTCTGAGGGAATAGTCAGAGACAGGAAATTACCAGTGGCGCACACTCGATCGACCTACGAACGAATGGAGAACCGCATACGAAAATATACAAAACTGTATGATTATTCAAGAATGTACATAGGATTAAATTCATACTAGCATGGAAAGGTTGAGGGAATAGTCAGAAACAGGAAAATACTAGTGGCGTACACCCGATCGACCTACGAACGAATGGAGAACCGTACGAAAATATACAAAACTCTATGATTATTCAAAAACTGTACCTATATAGGAAACTGTTGTAACATCAAATATCCTGGTTATTCTATTATTAAACATAATTTACGGACGCATATGGAAAAGAAAAGTACAAACAAAAACGTGCATTCATCATTCATTACAGGGCGGTTAAGGCGGTTACACACGGGCGTGGATGGCTTGATACATATACGTGCATACATCAACGTGCAAACAAAAACGTGCAAGAAGCCTTTGTACAGACGCTCGCACAAAACTGTAGTCTTGCTATTCTTGCTACAGTGTTCGAAATGTGCATACAAAATTTCTAGCGATTGCACATTCAAAAACGCGACGGTATTTTGCATACACAGGGCCGGATTTAGGCACAGGCAACCGAGGCAACCGCCTAGGGCGCCACAATTTGGGGCGCCAAAATGCAAACAAATTTATTTCGAGTGAACAAGTTAATTTAAAAGAAAAAGTTTTATGCTACAAGGATAATAGGAACATAATGAAAGATTCAACAATGTCCGGTAAAAGTTAATTTACGAGTCATCACTGTCACCTGTCACCGCTCATCAAGGCACTTTCGATCTGCTTTGTTTCAACATAGATTGAACGGATTTTCGCTCTAGGAATTGAAAATGTTATAATCTTTGACCATTGAACACACTAGATGGTTTGATGGTTATAACATGTTCGATGGTATAGATTATAGGTCTGTTCTCCTCACAGAAATCACAAACCAGTCAGAGCGTTTTTGATTGGTGCAAATCGCCAGCAACCAGTTTTATGATTATTTTCAACCAATGAAACTTCCTCTGACTGGTCTGTGATTTCTGTGAGAACAGACCTATCAATGAACTAATCTCTGACTTTGCAAGACGTAAAACCCAGACGGGTTCTGTGTTGGATAATTTAATTAGTTTTGAGAAATTATTTTTGTGTTTAGTTAATTTGAAAATTACATAATACAGGGTGTCCATTTGGAATCTTTCAATGCGAATATCTCTGAAAGTAAAAAAGTTAGGAAAACGTAATTTAGTAGGTACCTACAAATAATATAACAGGTAGGGGGAACTAGAACTACCATATTTTGTTTATGGGGTCAGTAAGCCCTTGGGCCCCATGCACCCCAACCTCAAAATTTTGGTGCCATTCAAAATATTGGGTTGGGGTGCATAGGCCCAAGGGGTCATTATAACGGTTGTTGGTTCTATAGTTGCCCCTAACCCTACCTGTATAAGATTTATACCAATATATATTCGCATTGAAAGTTTTGAAATTGACACCCTGTATATATCTACAGTATAGATCTGTTCTCACAGACATCACATACCTATCAGAGCATCAGAGCCAATTTCATCATAAACTATGAGAAAACTGGGGGCGGATTACGAACTCTCGATTCGAACCGAAACCGCCATGAATTTCGAACGCATTCTGATGCATTTGCATGGAGTGCGTTCGAAATCCATGGCGGTTTCGATTCGAATCGAGAGTTCGTAATCCGCCCCCTGGTTGCTGGCGATTTGCACCAATCAAAAACACTCCGACTTTGGTTTGTGATTTCTATGAGAAGAGACCTCATGTAATAAGTAAACATAATATGATATACTTATTTAAAAAAAGTGAAGTTACTTTTTTTCTTTTATTCTCGTACTATCTCAACGATAGCCTAAAATTAATTGTTTATCATTGATCCTTAACCATTTTGACTATATAATTTGAGAAGGGGGGCGCCAGAATGGAACTTTGCCTCGGCATATAATAGCTATTGGACCGGCCCTGTGCATACACATTGATGTTTTTGTTTGCGCGTTCATGTATGTGCGTAGATGTTTTCAGACATCCACGTCCGTGTGTAACCGCCTTTACACACGGACGTGGATGTCTTAATATATATACGTGCATACATCAACGTGCAAACAACAATGTGCACGGCGTTTTGTACAGACGCTCGCACAAAACTGCAGTCTTGCTATTCTTGCGAGTGTGCATACAAAATTGTACATTCAAAAACGTGACGGTATTTTGCATACACATTGATGTTTTTGTTTGCACGTTCATGTATGTGCGTACATGTTTTTAGACATCCACGTCCGTGTGTAACCGCCTAATGGCGGTTATACACGGACATGCAAAATACCGTCGCTAGAAATTTTGTATGCACACTCGAAATACTGTAAAAAGATTAGCAAGCAGGGACGTCCCGAAGACTTATTATTGGGGGGGGTAGCGTAGGTGAAATCTCCGAACTGGTATTTCTCAAAAATCCCAACTAGCAGGCGCGTAACCAGAAAGAAACATTGCATGACCAATGACCATAGGGGTGTCAGAAAAAAAATTGCGCCGCAGACGAAAATTTTGTAGAATTTCAAGGTCAAATGCTTTATATGAAAAGAATAAAATTTTGAGGGTCAGAAAGTAGGTATATTCTAAAACATAGGTTTCGTATTCGTAAGGTAAGTTTATGGAGTTTTTAGTAAGGTCCCAATATGTCCTTTGCGACTACACATTTTAGGTAGAAAAATTCGTTGTAAATGAGTCAATTTGGGGGACGCACGGACCCCTCGCCCCCTTTGGTAACGCTACTGGTAAAATCAACATGTTTACTAAAAAAATAAAAGTCAAAAGCATCAATTTTTTTGAGATTGTTATTGTTAATATTTGTATTATAATTTTTAATTTCTAATAATTTCCAGAAGTGGTTTCTAATTATACTTTCTTCAACCTCCAAAACCCCTCCCGTGGCTACGCCCCTGCCAAGTAGCGTTTTTTTCAAGCTAATGTTTTTCATATTTTTATAATTTTTTGGAATATTTTTCATTTTCCCCATGAATCTTTATGTTTTCAAGTGTACCGATTCTCCCAACTTGTAGTTGGGGGGGGACGTCCTCCCCCCCATTCCCCCTCATACTTGCGTCCCTGGTAGCAAGACTGACAGTTTTGCGCGAGCGTCTGTACAAAGGCGGTTACACACGGTCGTGGATGTCTGAAAACATCATTGTGTATGCAAAATATCGTCGCGTTTTTGAATGTGTAAGCGGCAGAAATTTTGTATGTACACTCGGAACACTGTAGCAAAAGTAGCAAGACTACAGTTTTGATAGTTTTGTGTGAGCGTCTGTACAAAGACCCTATGCACGTTGATGTTTGCACGTTGATGTATGCACGTATATGTATCAAGTCATCCACGTCCGTGTGTAACCGCCTTTAAGGCGGTTACACACGGACGTGAATGTCTGAAAACATGTACGCACATACATGAACGCGCAAACAAAAACATCAATGTGTATGCAAAATACTGTCGCGTTTTTGAATGTACAAACTGTAGAATGACACTCAAATGAATTCTGGAATCGCTAGAAATTTTGTATGCACACTCAGAATACTGTAGCAAGAATAGCAAGACTGACAGTTTTGTGCGAGCGTCTGTACAAAAATGACATGCACGTTAATGTATGCACGTATATGTATCAAGCCATCCACGTCCGTGTGTAACCGCCTTAAGAGGCAACGAACTCAAGAAACTACATTTTTGGAATACACATTATCATCACAATGATTCTCTTATATATAGGTATTCGAAAAAAATTAGGTATTCGAACTAAAAAAAAAATATCGAATAATGGTGGGTTTAGCCAACTAATAATGCATAATGCACAATTTTAATTCATAATCAATAATTTTTAAAACTTCATATTTGAATACACCTGTTTATACAACGCATAGTGGATAGTGGATAATTTAGTGCATAATGCGTAATTCATAAAGTTGACTAACTTTTAACTTTTACGAATTATCGATTATGCATTGTGCAAAAAACGCTAGTGTGCAAGCGTATATTAATTGATTATTTCCAACTTTGTTTTTGTTTTGGTTTTGCTTCATAACCTCGAAATCTTGTTGTCTATTTTCCTGTTGTTTTCAATGGTTTTTGATTTGGAATCGAGTTTTTCCGTTTTTAATTATAGGTACAAATAGGATTTTTCCTGATAATATAAAGCCTAATTTATAACTATATTTAATTATTTATTATTTTATGAAAACTACCAAGTGTCAAACTCAGCTGTCTTGTCAGTTCTTAATGCACAAAAATTATGCGTTGTCTAAACAACTCTTTTCTCTTATGCATTACGCGTTATGAATTACGCATTATAAATTATGAATTAAAATTGTGCATTATCCATTAGGAGTTGGTTAAACCCACCTCAAAACATAATAACCATGGGAAAAATCAGAAGTTCTGTTCCTTACAGACTTGAAAATGAAACTTCGTACAGAATTAAACATTACGAACAGAACAACTAACCGAACGATGAACGAAACACTGATGTGGACGGGGCTACAAAGTCTATACGAAGCTTTATAGTTATTCAAATTATTAGGCGTATTTTAGCGACCAGTAAACATCATACTAACACATACTACGATTCATGACGTCATAGTTACCCAAATAACAGGTGGAGTGTATTTGACAAAGGGTCTAAAAGAGGATGCCGTGATCGTTGTTTATTTGGGTTTGTTGAATTTTACAAAATTTTGCGTTTTCGAGTTCCAATATTATTTCTCCAGTAAAGATTTTCGAATATTTTTGATAGATTGTGGTATTTTTGAATTTTATGGGGACACCATGCAAAAAAAAAATAAATACACTTTGTGCACAAGTGAAGATTTTTTTTGTTGCAAAAAACCTCTAATAAAATCACAGAAAACCATGGCAAATGGGGAAAAACAATCCTCTATTTATAATGGAATTCAAAGAACGGTGTCGGTAATCGTAGTCAGCTGTTTTGCCCATATGCTCATTTTCGTGTATACTACAACCAGTAACTATCCATCGTAGGATGGTTACATGTTTACAGCCGAGTTTTATGTTGTGTTTTATGTTGTGACGTCATAGTATGTCAGCCATGATCGCTAAAATGTAGTATCCCAAGTAAATACAATGTACTACTGGGTTAAAACTCTCGCTAAAATACGCCTATTGTTAGGCACAAAAATGAAAATTTGCAAGAAATATTTCCCGTCTACGAAATCAGAATGCATTTTTTCCGGACAATTTTGGCATCAAACTTCATAGTTCATGAGAATTTATTTAGAAATCATTATTTCACTTGAAGTTTTTTAAACTCAGCAATATATTCCGACATCTTAACTTGAAAAATTACATGACTTTTCGTTTTCAGTACACTAAAAATAAGAAATATATTTTATCATCTAAAAACGGATAATTTCGTACAGCATGTTTGAAAAACAAGTAAAAGTATTGGAACAAATTGGATATACTTATATCTGGGAATAAACTTTTATTCTAAAATATAAAAATATTTACGAATTTATTTTTATACCTTTATTTCAAAGTTCTGTACTATCGTGATTGCTTGCTTATTATCAGAGATGTACATGGCGCTCTAATTCCTTTAGTTGATGGAATCGCTTCATAAATTATCTTTAATTTAGGTACTCAACAATAGACAAAATTGAAGCCTTCGTAACTTAAATATCCTGAAACCTACAGGAGTTATCAACTTCAACTTTGATGATCTACAAGTTTTGTCCCAGAACTAAATTTTTATAGCCGCAATACAATTCAGGAAACTTGTTAGACAAAAAGGTTTAATTATTAAAATAATCTCTTACCTTTCTCGGTGGTTGCCTAATAGCATTCGTATTGGGTGTAGCAACGAAGGTTCGAAGAGTACCCAGAGGTGCCGGCAATCCTGTCAGCATCGGTTGCATATGCACCGCGGGAGGTTGCAAATGAAGATGTCCTGTAGGATGTATGGGTACTGCCACCATCTTTTGCAGGGGCATGCCCCAAGGCAAGTACCAAGTGCCTGCAGGGTGTTGCATTGTGAAATTAGCCTGAAAAAAAAAAAATCGGAAATTTACGCTTCAAAGAAAACACAAATTTACTAATTCCTACACGTTTCACCCCCTTGAAAAACATCATGCGGAAAATGCTTAAATAATGTTTTCCCCCGGAATATTTTGGCAAAACTTTGAAGTGTGCCTCAAGATTCCATTTGTGAGTTGTTCTCGTTAGGCGCAAAATGAAGGGTCTTTTAGTACTATGGGGCTTATTGTTACGAGATTTCAGCTACATAGAAAATTTTGATGTTTACATGATGGAAGGAATTTTAGACACATTCTTAAGTTGTGTTATATAACCGTTTTAATTAGAACATTTTGTCGCTTTATCCCATAATACTCTTTTCAAAAGAAAATTACAAGGTGTCAGGAAATTCCAACATCAAAAGCAGATACATTTTACATCGATCAAACGTTGCTGCGACAGAAAAAACTATAACAATAAAATGTATGAAGCCATATATTCTTTACTGTTACTCCTCACTGCTCAAATGCATTAGGGACATTAAGTTTTTTGAGTGCACGAAATTCACCTATATTGAAGTTGATTGAAGTAAAGGAACGGAGCGGAAATGAACCAAAACTCAATCTTCGCTCCGTGTCGTCGATTTGAGCATTTTGAGTCTTCCTTCGACGTGTTTGATCGATGCAGCACGTCTGATGCATTTCCGACGGTAATAATTTAGCTTACGTGCTTAAAAAATACGATCACAATTCAATTACCGATGCGATAAAGGCTTACCTCTAAATGCGCTTCTGCCTTTAAGGTGCTGATCACTTTAGTTTTGCTGCACTGGCCTACTTAGTCAACTTTTTCCTTCCTATGAAATAGGAGGCATTAACAAAAATTACACCTGCGTTTGATAGTGTTGTTAGAATGTCATTGTTTTTAGGTTTTCTTTTCTGCTGAGCTGAACACTGAAACAAAAAATAAATAAATAAATATACCTCAGATAAACACCATTAAGCGAAATGTTATTAGGAACATAAACAATTTTCAGATGTTTAAAACGAAAACTGATCTTGTTGTATACTCGAACACGTCCTAGTCTCCATTTGATTTTCTCTATTTAACCGGTGGCAATTAAAGCTTATAGACGCAATTTTAAAAATAAATCACAGGCATCTGGTACGGACTGTTAACTAAACCTCGACAACGACCACATGAATATTAAATTAAGTATGATTGATTTTTATTTGGGTGTGAATCAAAAATCATTTTGATTTACTGATTGAGAGGTATTCAAATGCAAGATTATTTTTATACATTAGTTCCAGTGTTAGAGAGCTGGCTGTCGATTTCGTCGGTAAATTAGTTCCGACAAGGCACATGCTTATCACTCAATAATTCGATGATGACAATAGCAGAGGAAGTGACACTTTTGTGCAAGGCGATATCTAAGTAATTAGGTGAGCGAATTTTTAGTCGGAATTAAAATCATGATGGTCACCTCTTAGACGATAAAGATTTGGCTAATTCGAATTCTCTAATGATGCTAATACGCGTTGTAACATATAACACTCGAACAATTAGATCTCTGGAATATCTTCAAAAACTTGAAAATAAAATGGTTGGTTCGAGTGAGCTAGACTACAAGGAATATTCAAAATTTTACACTTGTACTTAGAAAAGTGAAGTCATGTCATGGGAAAAGAAGAGGTAAATTAATGCAGGTCAAATCTTGCTAAACGCTTAAAGAAAAGAAAGAAGTCAAGAATTCTAGACTTGTTCAACAGATAGGACACTGATAATAATACTGACGAAAAGGAAGACTTCGATAAAAGACAAAATGATTTTTGCGTAACTGGGTAGTAAACGGACAAAGACCAGGATGGCCAGAAAGTTCCAGTTTTGGTCCAACGTTTTAGGAATACTGCATTCCAATAGAATTCATTGTTCCTACGATATGAATTGAGTCAGGTTAATTCCAACATGATATTTTCTATTTGTTGAAATCATATTAAAAACTTCACACAAATTTTTGCCAGCATCAACGATGGACGCTAAAATCTGACTCTTTATATCTGTAATAGGGGGCTGATCTCCATTGCCAATTATTGTTTGGAACCAATTTAAAACCTATTGGAATTACCTAAACAAAAATGTATTGAAACCATTTCAAATGACTGCTAATACTAGGCTAAAAGGTTTTGCTTACTGGAACATTCACATTTTCGTCGGTTCCGTTTTCGTTCCAGATCCTCTAACTGCTACCTTAACTTCCTCCTCTTTCTCTCCAAGTCACTATTGTCACTATCCTCACCATAAACTTTATTTATTTTAGGCATTTTTACTATATTATTAATTATTTTACGTAGAAAAAATAAAACTAAACTTCTTCGACAAAGCACAACAGTTTAATGATTCATATAGGTTTATAGCCCGGCGATAATAAGAAGGGATAGGCATTTATTTTATTTTTTGCTGTTGTTTATCTTTAAATAATTGTACTCGACAAGGTGGTGTGACTACGTGTGTTTATTCTAATTGGACGAGCATATCGAAATACAGGGTGGAATTTTAAAATGGAATAAATTCAGTATTAGAAAGCCTGTTTATTTTCTGGAAAAATTAAAAAAAACGTGTCACTTTATTTTTAGTTTGGCACATTTTTTCGGCCTTTTTATGGAATTTACCCCTCTCTTAAGGATAGAAACCACCCCCAACTTTTTTTTTTTTTAATGTAAAGATATGTCTTGTGATAGCTTGTTGGAATAGGCATAAAAAAAGGAATATGACCCATTATTTACTTTTGCATTTCGGTGATCTTGTTATGTAATTATTTTTGATATTAAGATGCTATTTTAATGTTGAGAATCCCAGTATTAGGCATCAAATAGTGTGTTAACGTCAGAAATAATTACATAACGTTACAAATAGGGCTTGTTTCTCATTAGGGTTCTACCAAGAAGAAATGGTGAAGATAGGTATTCAACAATTTTAACTGTAAAAAAATTATGTGGAACTTTTTTTTTTAATTTTTTTCTCGCTTTCTAGATCACCAAAATGCAAAAGTAAATAATGGGTCATTTCAACGAGCTATTACAATACATATCTTTACATTTGAAAAAAAAAGTTGGGGGTGGTTTCTACCCTTAAGAGAGGGGTAGATTTCATGAAAAGGCCAAAAAAATGTGTCAAACTAAAAATAAAGAGACCCTTTTTTTTTCCAGAAAATAAACAGTCTTTCTGATACCGAATTTATTCCATAAATTCCACCCTGTATAATTTTATGTCTGTAGCTTTAATAAAAATGGAATATTGTAATTATTTTCAATTTCAACAGTAAATTGGATGGAATTATTGTAGTTGTTGAATGTATTCAAAATTTATTGGTGTTTATCAAAAGGAATTGCACAAACAATATCAGCAACATATTTTTTTTTTTAAATGGTACTTCAAGGGAAAGTGTCGGTAAACAATATTCAATAAGATCATATAGAACATATTGTGCTAGTATTGGAGAGATACTGCTACCCATTGGTGTACCTAAGTATTTGTTTGTGAAATGAATTAATAAATTTTAAACTAACTTTTAAACTAAATCCCAATCAAAGCGGTTACAGTTGTTGTAGCATTACGATAAAATATCATTGCCAGACAGAGGTACGTACCGATGAAATTTCGTACCGATCTGGGCCAGAACTTTGAGCCGAAGTATGGAAAAATTGGAAATCTGATGCGATTACTAGAAATGCGAAAAATTACAACGACTCCTCCTCATTTCTACGGAATGGCCGAAAGGGACAATTGGACCAAACAATACTTTTTGGTCAGTGTTGCCAGGTCTACTGATTTATCAGTAGATCTACTGATTTGGCCACTGGTCTACTGATATACTGATATCAATGTAAATTCTACTGATAAAAGCCATTACCATTATTTACCTGCGTTCGTGCGTGTTTGTGTTGTGTCTTGTTGTCTTATTTATTTGCCTTTTGCCTTGCCAGTTGCCTAAAGGCATGCGTTGTTGTTGGTTAGTCTTAGTCAATTAGTCACATAGCGTTATGCCGTAAAACTAACTGCAGCTTGTTTTACCTGTTTTTATAAGACTAAACTACTGCATAGGTACTCCCATTTGAAAAAAAGCTGAATACATGCAACATTTCACATTTCTGACATTCAATTTTTATTTCTGACCATGGATTCTAAAAATTTAGTCAATACTGTACAACTTTGGTATTTATACCTACCTCTGATCTACTTGCAAAGGTGAAGGCTGTAGGTGAGGTGTTAATATATAAAAAACACTCTGTACTTGAACAATAACTTATTATATAAAGTCAGAATTTGTAAGATTATCCACTTTTTGTCATATCGCCTTTCAACAGGAATTAGTAATGTTACAGCGAATTCCGCAGCCATCTATTCATCAATATGTTGTTCAATTACGATATTAACCTGACTCACTCAAATGTGAGTTTTTCTCATTATAGTTTAAAAACTACATGTTTCAGATGAATGTCGTACTTGAACAGTTCAATAGTATATTGATGAGTAGATGGCTGCGGAACTCGCTGCGCTCGTCCCGCAGAGGACCACCCATAAGTTCCGCAATAATCCACTTATTTGTACTTGAACAATAACTTATTATTTAAACTCAAAATTTGTAAGATTATGATTATTCACTTTTTGTCAATTCGCCTTTCAACAGAAATTAGTAATGTTACTTTACCAAACTAGTAATATATTGTGACAAGTTATTCAAGTACAAATGAGTGAAGCGTTGCGGAACTTATGGGTTGACCTCTGCGGGACGAGCGCTGCGAGTTCCGCAGCCATCTACATGTTTCAGGTGAATGTCTTACTTGAACAGTTCAATAGTATATTGATGATTAGATGGCTGCGGAACTCGCTCCGCTCGTCCCGCAGAGGTCCACCCATAAGTTCCGCAATAATCCACTTATTTGTACTTGAACAATAACTTATTATATAAACTCAAAATTTGTAAGATTATGATTATTTACTTTTTGTCAATTCGCCTTTCAACAGAAATTAGTAATGTTATTTTACCAAACTAGTAATATATTGTGACAAGCTATTCAAGTACAAATGAGTGAATTGTTGCGGAACTTATGGGTGGACCTCTGCGGGACGAGCGCAGCGAGTTCCGCAGCCATCTATTCATCAATATGTTGTTTAATTACGATATTAACCTGACTCACTCAAATATGAGTTATTTTCATTAGTTCAAAAACTACATGTTTCAGGTGAATGTCTTACTTGAACAGTTCAATAGTATATTGATGAGTAGATGGCTGCGGAACTCGCTGCGCTCGTCCCGCAGAGGTCCACCCATAAGTTCCGCAACAATCCACTTCTTTGTACTTGAACAATAACTTATTATATAAAGTCAGAATTTGTAAGATTATTCACTTTTTGTCAATTCGCCTTTCAACAGAAATTAGTAATGTTACTTTACCAAACTAGTAATATATTGTGTCAAGTTATTCAAGTACAAATGAGTGAATTGTTGCGGAACTTATGGGTGGACCTCTGCGGGACGAGCGCAGCGAGTTCCGCAGCCATCTATTCATCAATATGTTGTTTAATTACAATACTAACCTGACTCACTCAAATGTGAGTTATTCTCATTAGTTTAAAAACTACATATTCCAGATGAATGTCTTATTTGAACAATTCAACACTATATTGGTGAGTAGATGGCTGCGGAACTCGCTGCGCTCGTCCCGCAGAGGTTCACCCATAAGTTCCGCAATAATCCACTTATTCGTACAGGGTGTTTATTTATATATTGACACTCCACCTACCTCCTTTTACAAGTAGAAAAAAGGTGTAAATACAAAAGTTGTACAGTTTTGGCTGAATTTTTAGAAATCATGATCAGAAACAAAATTTGAATGTCAGAAATGTGAAATTTTGCATACTTCCAGCTTTTTTCAAATGAGATGCCCTATATTCCATTCTATATTCTTGAAGAGCATAATGCCCCAATTCCAAAAATATATACTTTGTCTATATTTGATTGAACAGTCTCTCATATATTCGGCTCCAAAAATTGTAAAAATACTATCCTACTATACTGATTTTGTGAACCATTCTACCTGTACAGGTGAAAGCTGCAGGTAAAATTTGAGGTAGGTACTTGGTTTTTCTGATAGTATTTTTAAAATTTTTAGAACCAAATATGTTGGAGCCGGCTCAACGAAATATAGACAAACTTTATAGTTTTGGAATCGGGAAATTGTACTCTTCAAGAATATAAAACCAAATAATAGGGCATCCCATCGGTAGGGCATATTTAATACGAATATCTCATATGTTTTAATCTTAATAAACTATTTCTCATAAGTAGTATTGGTGTTTGATTTTCTAATGCAAGTTTTCATAGTCTAATACACAGTCTAATGATTTAATGATTTGAAAAAACGTATAGTTAAAACATTCAATTGAGTATACCCTAATAGTTTTAACAAGGCAACTTATTTGTCTACTGATATTTAGACTGGTAATCTACTGACAATGGGATAAACTGTCGCCAATTTCCTTCTGGCTGATCTCCAGGATAGGCTCAGAGAAGTTTATGATTTCTCCAGTTTCTCCAAAAGATTACGGCTGAGCAGCGACAGAATGAAATTGACTCGCCATTGAACACTTTCAATAAAGGCAATGCCAACGAAGGAAAGGTCTAAGTCCGAAATAATGAAGATCGTGAGAAAAGCCATACCTATAGGATCAGTAAGAAGATCCACTACTTGCTGTACAGAATTTAACTTTCTCTGGAACCCAAATTACAATGTACACGTAGAAAGGCTGATACAGAGGCGAGATTTCACCGATTTGAATGCGATCAAGAAAAGCTGCTCATGGCGAACCAACAGCTTCAAGGAAAGGGGCAATGTTATAAATCTCTCAAGTTAAGGAAATTCTACACAATTTGATAACACGAAAGGAATTTTGTCGCGTAATTTGAGAGGAACGGAGACGAATTTTCTAGACAATTTTAGAACCAACGATTTTCTATTAAACGAAATCGGTCGCCGAGGTGACGATGGTAAAAGGCAGTGAGTTGTGATGTAATTATGAGACTAGTTAAGCTTTATTGTAATTAAACGAAGCTAGTTTCGTCGTGATTTTTGTGTGATTATCTTGACTAAAGGTAAATTCGTTTTGGATGGGAGAAATCGTCTTCAATCAAATCCAAGTAGAAAGCTTGACAAAACTATTGATTCAAATGTTCACGTAAAACGTGAATATTCAGATTAAATGGAAAAATCAAGAAAAAGGTGGCGCCGTCACTTTTTCATGAAATTGAATGTGTATTTTGAAAAATTAGAAATTTTAAATCTGAATAATAGTAAGTGCACTTAAAATTTATCTCTCAACTATTATTTATAAAATTTATGATCTATTTAATGATATATTTACGACACGCTTAGAAATTTATCTTTACATTTAGTGGCATTTATGTTAGAGTAAGTTAGAACAATAGCTATAAAGAAACAGGATGAGTAATAAAATTTAGAACGGTCTATTCTAGACTCCACTATCCTAATGCAGACTAACCGAAGATCCAAAATCAGCTAAAAACTAATCCAAACTTTAATGTGGCTTGTATGACGCGGTAGGGATAGAGAGTAGTTGTTCTCGTGGCAAAGTTCTCGTGGAACAAGGAGGGCCTCTTATCCCTAAATCCTACCCTATGGCCTATAGCCGTAATTTTTTTGTTTCTTGACTCTGATGTATAGATGGAAAATCGGTTAAGGGATACGTTTCGCGTTAAATTTGCTTATTTAGGACTGATTGATATAAGTAAACTAGCTCAAAGTGTTTGGGTTTTGATAGTGGAACAAAAATATACTTTATATGAAAATTATTTATGGTAATAATGTTTAAAACTTCTTATCATTAAAATTTCATTATCCTTAATTTGATTGTTGGCTAGACACGCACGTTAAAAATAGGCCAGAAGATTAACTTCACAAAGGGGAGAACGCGCGATTATCCAAACCGCCTACTTCATTTTGTTATTTAACGACCTTTTAATTAAGTTTTTAAAAGCGCAAAAAAGGAGGCATCGTGCGAGGCATGATTTATGAGTACGGTACGGTGAAATTTTAATTATAGATTCAACTGCCTGGGTTTACGGCTCTCACAGTTGTTTTTAGTATTTACTATGGACCATTTATTTCGTCTGGACTTGCAGGTAGACTTTGGTCTAGTTTCTAGAAAAGTTATGTGGATATTAACGAAATTCTGATAAATTTATCGATTCAATGAAATTCTCGGTTTTGTTTTGAAATGTACGACTTACCTTACATTTTAAGACCTTGTGAAGCTTGAAGAAAAGTTTATTTTGCTGCTGGGTCGAAGTTATCGAGTTCCAGCTTAACACGAAATGGACTGCTGATTGTAATGTTTTCATCAAACCATAAACCACCATTTTGGGTGCCGCATGCCAACTCACATGCTTCTTTAGTTGGACCCAACTAACTCGATCCCGTAAGATGGAAAAGTAACGGCAAAATATGCCTAAAATTGGATGGGACAATTTGCCATAACGAAGCATATGATAGAGTGGCTTTCAAGATCAAACGCATTTAGCAATACAGGAAGATCCCAACTTCTTGAACGGACGACATAAAAAGAATCGCTGGAGGCTGGTTATTGGTTGTTCAGATAGAGATATGCTTATGTCCAGCAGTGTAAAGAATGATCTGACCATGATGATCATCATGTCATATCAGGTCATTCAACCCTGGCAAGGAAAGTCTTTCTGGCTTGCACAGCACAGTAACAAATCGTCTCCAAAGAATACAATCGTCAATGTCTATATCTTCGAACAATTCATATTTCTTTTTCTGGAAAACTTCTGGGGCAGATGAGATTCCAAAAGGCATTCTTAAGAACTTATATCGGCCAAACGAGGTATCAAAACTACACAAATCAGCACTATTTGAATCTTATTATATTTGCCAATAGCCATCACGCATATCTTAAACAGTAGAATACCGTTTGCCACACAATTTTGAGCTAATTTCATCTACTGGTGCACAGATGGTATCAAAAAGTACTCCCTTTTTATCGAATCATTTGAATGCTTGGGATCAAGGCATAATCGAAGGTCAGTGTTGGGTTTCTCCACAATAACTAATTGCATGTAATGGCTTTTGCTTCGAGGTCTTCTAGCTCATGTTTTAATCGATCATGTAAGATCCTTGAAACGTATAGGAATAATTTTTGACAGTTGATGGTACCAGCATTCTCCGGATCTGGTAGTAGAACTACCATAGACTCGAATATAGATAGTTAAAATGGCAAATCAAACAAACTAGACCTCATTCTAAAAGGCAAAATACCTCTTCATGAAATTATACCATCAAAATCCAAGATTACTTAGGAAGAAACAGAAAAACATCTCAGGTAAATGTAGGTACAAAAAACAAATAGTTTTGCTCAAGCTACCCGGACTTCAAGAAGCTTCAGCATAGGATGAGGATATTCAATCCAGACAAAATCAAATTAAAAACTCACTGATTTTATTGTGTTGGTATTATAAATTTTATTTGAAACATAGAACATGTTTGGCAATTAATTCCCCGTACACGCGGCGACTGCAAATTTGCACTGAAACAATGCTATAAATTTTAATTACATTCGAGTCCTTCCTCCTAATTTGTTCTGCCAGACATTAGGAAACACTGTAGTAATCATTTAAATAGAAAACTCTGCTTGTTAGCGGTCTAAAATCGTACAAAACAGCGCAGCCAAAAGTACCTAGGCTCGAGCTGCCTACTTACTTTATTTTCAAAAGTGGAACGAAATAAAGTTGTTAGGTGATGTTTAAGTGGTTTCGACTGGAAACTTTTCTCTTCCGCGGATGGAATAAATTCGGAATAGTTCACGAGTGGCGGAACTTATAATAAGTTTTTAAATATCGATTTGCAAAAAAATAAATAAAAAACAATTTAATACTTGTTGCGTAATGCGCCCTTTGATGATATTGCGAAGAACCTTTGATGTTACGATACGACTACGGCCTAATTTAATTGGACAAGAAACAGAGAGGTCCGAAAAGGATCTACAGGGCAGATTAATCCCTCGGGAACGGGTTTAGTACGAACTAAATATAGCGAAACTTTATACAGTTTGTTGCGCTTCTTACATACAAAGTCGGAATTATTTTGGATGTAGGGGAGACCAAGAGGGGGATTTAATGAAATGGGAAACTTCTTACTAAGCTTGGAAATTTTAATCGATAACAACAAAAAGTATTGACCCAACCGAATCCAATCCCCCAAAAACTCGATTTCAAGCTTGGGCGATAAAAACCCAAATTACCATACAACTAAGACTTTTCAAGGCAAAACTTGATCGAGCATAAAGCCTGCCAAAAAAGACGCCCCTTAATTTACGAAATCCATTAGCGATGGTCATTTTAAGGACCCAGTTCCATCATCATGGTTGTTTTTTGTCTCTAATATCTTATAGTGTCTGTGTGGGCGATGGTGACCTCATAACCAGTTATTATATCTGAAACTTGATTATTCGAAACGAATTTTGAGAATTTAAATACCAAATTGGCAATATCTAAATATTTTTTTAAAAGCGCAAATATAATAAATGATTTTGTGCAGACCAAAAATGTACACAAGCACGAAAATCAGTGTGTGCTTTATGGATGATAGAATATGTATGGAAATCGAAAAACTAATTCGAATGAAAATTATTATTTTGGCCAGCTCCGAATTTATTTGCTATGCAACAAAAAAGCCTGGATGAACTAAATTTGATTTATTTAATAATTTTGAGTTTTACTGGTAAACATTTTTGATTGATATTAGTATTTATTAAAAATAAAATTTCTAACCGATTTCCGTATATCGATAGTACGTATTGAGAACTATTGTCAAAAAATCCGACGTTCTAACAACAACTTTTTCGACTTCCGCTTATTGTTCGTAATAAAGATGAGATCGTTTCATTTATTGTAAACAAAATAATTCATCTCAGCTCTGACAAATGTTGTGTTCACTACGTACAAAGCTGGAAAGACACACGAATATTTTATGAGGATACTTCATGTAGCAGTCACGAAAAGGTTAATTCATGATTATTACATGGATTATAATGCCTTTAATGATGTTAAGATTGTTAATTTTGTTTGAACGAAGTGATTTTTTGGAAAAAAAAGTGTAAAGTTGTTTACTTGAATACACAATAGAATTCCTTAATACTCTTCTACATCAGGTAATTGACGTAAATAAACTCGCCGGCTATTCGGCATGGCACTGTTGCAATTTGGAATAGGTACTGTCTACCTTTCAAGTCAAACCATTTTATCTTCTTTTCTAGGTGTATAACTCCACTCAGATCCATTAAAAATTTCCATCTTTCTACTACCAGCTGGTCTACGCCTTTCAGAGTTTTTAGAACCATTTCATCAAAAATAATGTCCTCTAGATCTTTGGTTTTGGCCACACTTGTAATTATTTCCATCATCTCATCTATCCACTTGCTTAACATCTCTATTTTCTGATTGAGCTCCGCTTCAGAAAGGAGGCTAATCAGTTCTGAGACAGGTACTGAGTCAGTTCTCACCTCGAAATGGGCATTGTCGCCTGGATAAGGAATCTGTGATGTTATGCACTTCGCCAGAACGATGTTTGTTTCCCAAACAAAGAAAGAGAGTGATGAGATCTCAGTTAAAGTCTACATAGTCGTTTGAAATGTTCTCTTTTTCTCGCAACGGTTTATTCAGTTTCCCATCAAATAAAAGGCTGAAAGAGAGTCACAGAGGAGCGCAATATCGAAGTTGTTTGTCTCAACAGCGTTATCATCAGCATATTGAAGTTCACAAACTGCTGCTCACCTTGATAGCTGACTATCAGTTATAAGAGATTTGAACATGCAACGGCAGCTGGCATGGGAATAACCGGGCGGGGAACAAGAAACTTGTCAGACATAAGTAGAGTATTTTCACAGCTATCAGATTATTACCCACCTCTACCATGTTAAAACCCTCCTCCAGCACAGCCATCATACCACTACCCACCTCTATTATAAACCCTCTTCCGTGAAGCTCCTACCCTGAGGAGGCACTTTTTTATATCCCTCCACTTTTTGGAAACTAAAAAATATTTAACCAATTCTTCCATTTTTGTATTCGTGAATTTTGGGGTTGTCCCGGGTCAAATCCCCAAAAATTTCAGATCAAAGGCGCCGCCGATCTAGAGATTTTCCCATCGTATCGAATAACTTCCCAGGCTCAAGTGTCCTCGGCTATCAGACCAATACTCACCTCTACTACGTAATTGCTCTACCAGATTCACAAATTTTCGGGTTGGCCCGGGTCAAATCCCCAAAATTTCAGATCAAAGACGCCGCCGATCTAGAGGTTTTCCCACGGTATCGATAAACTTCCCAGTCTCAAGACCAATACCCACCTCTACTACGTAAATAATCCACCAGATTCCCAAATTTTGGAGTTGGCCCGGGTCAAATTCCCAAAATTTCAGATCAAAGGTGCCGCCGATCTAAATATTTTCCCACGGTATCGAAAAACTTCCCAGGCTCAAGTGCCCCCGGCTATCAGATCAATACCCATCTCTACTACGTAAATGGTCCACCAAATTCACAAATTTTGGGGTTGACCCGAGTCAAATTCCCAAAATTTCAGATCAAAGCAGCCGCCGATCTAGAGATTTTCCCACGGTATCGAGAAACTGCCCAGACTCAAGTGCCCCCGGCTATCAGACCAATACTCACCTTTGCTACGTGATTGGTCCACCAGATTCACAAATTCTCGGGTTGACCCGGGTCAAACTCCCAAAATTTCAGATCTAGAGATTTTCTGACGGTATCGAAAAAGTTCCCACGCTCAAGTGCCTTCAGCTATCAGACCAGTACCCACCTCACAGCTAACAGAGCACTACCCACCTCTACTATGTCAAAAAGCTTCTACTCTGAAGAGGTACCTCTTTCCATATCCCTTCATTTTCTTGAAAACTAAAGAATATTTAACAATTCCTGCATTTGTATTCGACAATTTTGGAGTTGGCCCGGGTCAAATCTCCAAAATTTCAGTTTTGCGGTTCTCAATATTTTTGAATGAAAGCAACTGGTGAAAAACCTTGCTAATATATTGAAACATCTTCAAAAAATATGGTTTTATTTTTCATTGAAACCCAGTAAAACAATAAATTAAGTTATCATTTTATTCAAAAAATTATACAAATTGAAATTTTAAAAAAAAAATTCTTTTCTGTTGCCTAATTTTTTTGTGCGGGGACAACGGATTATAGGTTTGATATAACATTTGCTTTTGAGTTATTGCTATCCACCGCAAAGTCCTCATCTCAAGAATCGTCGATGGTAGGGTTTTTTTGTTCGAATATATTTATATATTCATTATGTCTGCTATGCTCGACTAATTTAGTTGATCTGATGACACTTCATTGTTTGAGCTTTTGGAAGCATGGGAAAAGTTACCAATGAGTTACAAAAACAGCCAACTGCATTAAAATCCGTGATTAGCCAGCATTTTTTAAAATCGACTCAAGAATTGTGCTTTGTGATTTTCGAAAAATATGTTTTGATTTCTCATAAAAACCAAATGAAACAATAAATTAAATTATTATTTTATTGAAAAATTATACTTATAAACCTAATTTCGCAAATCTTTCTCTCTCTTTTTGTCTAAACTTCTTTTTGGCTTTTTTGCTTAATTTTGGCGGGGGACAACAGATAATTTTGTTTCATAACAGATATAGGTAATTGTGAATTGTAACTCTCCACCGGAGCGACTTGATAGGGTTCTATACCAATAACGGTCTGCTTTTAATTTTGAATTCTTTCAAGAGCTTCTACATTCCATGCAGTTTAAAACACTATTGACGAATACAAATGCAGGAATTGTTTAAATATTCTTTAGTTTTCAAGAAAGTGAAGGGATATGGAAAGAGGTACCTCTTCAGAGTAGAAGCTTTTTAATGTAGTAGAGGTGGGTATTGCTCTATTAGCTGCGAGGTGGGTATTGGTCTGATAGCTGAAGGCACTTGAGCGTGGAAAATTTTTCGATACCGTGGGAAAATATTTAGATTGGCGGCACCTTTGATCTAAAATTTTGGAAATTTGACCCGGGCAAACCCCAAAATTTGTGAACCTGGTGGATCATTTACGTAGTAGAGGTGGGTATTGGTCTGATAGTCGGGGGCACTTGAGCTTGGGAAGTTTTTCGATACCGTGGGAAAATCTCTAGATCGACGGCGCCTTTGATCTGAAATTTTGGGAATTTGACTCGGGCCAACCCCAAAATTTGTGAATTTGGTGGACCATTTACGTAGTAGAGGTGGGTATTGATCTGATAGCCGGGGGCACTTGAGCCTGGGAAGTTTTTCGATACCGTGGGAAAATATCTAGATCGGCGGCACCTTCGATCTGAAATTTTGGAAATTTGACCCGGGCCAACCCCAAAATTTGTGAATCTGGTGGATCATTTACGTAGTAGAGGTGGGTATTGGTCTGATAGCCGGGGGCACTTGAGCCTGGGAAGTTTTTCAATACCTCTAGATCAGCGGCGTCTTTGATCTGAAATTTTGGGGAGTTGACCCGGGATAACCAAAGTTGACGAATACAAATGGAAGAATTGGTTAAATATTCTTTAGTTTTCAAAAAGTGGAGGGATATAAAAAAGTGCCTCCTCAGGGTAGGAGCTTCACGGAAGGGGGTTTACAGTGGAGGTTGGTAGTGGTATGATGGCTGTACTGAAGGGGGGTTTTTACATGATAGAGGTGGTATTGGCGTAATAGCTATGAAAACACTCTACTGACATAGTAGCTAGGTATATTGGAAACTTGAACTATAACTAACCACTAAATCAGCAGTTTTATCAAAGGAGGATCTTTACCACGCGAAAGCGAATCTTTAATATTTGCTCCTTATCCTCGTATTTAGGAGTTCTCATAAGTTATAATAGATGGTACCTGTGAATTTGCTGAGATTTTATTGAGGAGTGGACCGTCACAAGTGATATTTTTCTTGATATCTCCTAATACGTATTTATTTCCAATAACCTCCTGAAAAATCTTCAATATCATTGCACTTTTGGCCAGCGTGTAAATCTTCCAAATGTGAAGTCAGATTATCCTAATAGTTATGTTGTCTTCCGCCTATATGCGTTTTTTTGACTTGACCACTGGCCTAGATCAACTTTCACACTTCTTATGCGTTCTCTGGTAAAATTTTTCCTATAATATATTTATTGAACAAATTTATTGCAAACCTGTTCTCAAATAAATCATTAATGCAAAAACTCTCATTTCTATTTTTATGAGTCCTGAGTAGGCTTCTTATACATGACCTAGCAAGGTAATACATTATACTTTGCTTGTATAATTAATTTATATTCATCTTAACTATGAAGATCCTA
This sequence comes from Ceutorhynchus assimilis, assembly GCA_917834065.1. Lineage (NCBI taxonomy): Eukaryota > Metazoa > Arthropoda > Insecta > Coleoptera > Curculionidae > Ceutorhynchus > Ceutorhynchus assimilis. The sequence continues at coordinate 865,043 of OU892281.1, forward strand.
TTGTCGATGAAATCACTCATTACAATGATTATAGTGTAATGATAATTATCATTGTTATTTCGTGCGTTCATTGCATGCATCTTCCATTGAAAAATTTATTCTATATTATCTTTGTGGTTGCTTCTGTATAATAAATATCTCTAATTTAACCTTGGAAATGTATTAACGATTGCTTACCTAATGAAGTTTTAATTAATTAGCAAAAAAAAATAATCTTAAAACAAACAAAAAAGAATTTGGCCTTATAAATCATCCAAGTCAAAATAATCCAACAAGGCCGGAATTTGTACCGTTTTTTATTTTTTTAACGAGATTTCCCCCTCGTTCAAAAAAAAAAAACTTTGAGACGTATTCAAAAGTTTGTCAAGTTTTAAATGTGGATTAGAGAATACCTATGCCTGTGGGACTTTCATTGAGTTTTCAAAGCATAACCGATGACATAACTGGCTGGTTTATTTATAATTCGAGACGCTGAAAATTACTCGGGAAGCTGAAAAATTAAATTTATAAATTCGTTCCAGTTAATATACGATCAAAGTTATGAAGTGTCGAAGTAAATTACACGGAAATATCACATGATAATTTGTTTACTTTTCGATGGGAACAGATGGGAGATTTCAGTTTGGGTATACAGGGTGTTTTAAAAAGGTTGTGCTAAACTTACGGAGGTTATAAGGGATATTGTCGGGAAACTTTTTGCAGAAACGTTTGAAAAGAAAATACTTCGATATTTTGGAAGTAGTTTATTTAATGAAAAAAAAATATATATTGGAGATTGAAGAAAAATATATAACCAACAATAAACACTGTTTGTGGGGAATTGTTAGTCTTTTAGAATCAAGAAGATAACAACACGTTTCTGAACGAAAATGACTCTGGAACCACAACAGGTCATTTATGACTAAGGGTCTTTATGCAAAAAATTTTCACTTTAATGTCCCCTATAAACTCCTTAAGTTTGGCACAACCTTTCTGGAACACTCTGATGAAATTTTTCTATTGTAAAGGGACTTCAAGTACCGAAAACTAATTAATAATTATTGATTAGTTTTTAGCGGTAAAAAATAGCAATTAAAGAAAAACTATAAATAGTCGACGAAACCTCATAATTGCAAGTGTCGAAATAATCAAACAAGAGCCAAGAGTGAAAATGTAATATTTTCAGCGCTTCTTAATTTTATGTGAAGAATAATCATAAAAACTAATGATCTATTTAATTATGGGCTTTTGAAATCTAAAATGCTAAAAATTGTTTGAAATAAAAAGTTTATTTCTTTTTTATGACACGTTTACGTTCCGAAAATTAATAATCCATAAATTTTAAGTCGTTTGCGTTTCAACGACGTAATAATTGTAATGCCTATAGAGAAAAGAAGCGTTGATAGGATTCTGGTGGAATCAGTAAGAAAATTTCGAACAAATAAAGATGAGAAACAGATTTTATCAAAAAGCAATGGTTATTACGCACAAAAACAGATGATGATTGGAACATATTCAGAATACAATGAAACAGAACAGATAAAAACAGCAAAACCGATGAAAAATAAACAAAATTAAACCGAAATGTGGAAAACGTTAAAAACGAACGTTAGTGAAAAAATCAGTTAAATTTAAAAAATTAAATAATGTTTAGGTAACGGAGTAGGTGTTGAGGATATGTGAAAGGTTCAACGAACATTTTCTAAACAGTACAAATGAAATTATAAACAATTTAAATCCTGTCAAAACACAGAACCAGAAGATTTCGCACATTGAAAATGATCAAAAATTAGTAGGATTTTGTATGATAGGAATGCCAAAACTGAGGTAAACCATTTAGTACTAGCGGTTAGTCCAAACCATTTGGCAAATTTGACAGAGATGTATTTTAGGCTATTCTAAGAGATTCGACCCGGAGGGCCAGCCCAATTTTTGAGTGTGACTCAAAATGGCGCCTTTTTTTCAAAATGGCGGATTATAAATTGGTATTTCTCATTTGTCAACAAATTCTAGCGTTCGATATGTTTTCGACTGATTTTGGGTCGTAGAAGTCATAAAAAAAAATAAGTTTTTCCATTAAGATCAAAATGGCGCCTTTTTTTCAAAAGGGCGGACCATAAATAATTGTTAATTATTATTTGTCAACAGACTTTAGTGTTCAAGATGTCTTTTTTGACAAAGTGTGGGTAGTAGAATTCAATAAAGATATTATTTTTTTGTTTTCGTCAACATGGCGCCATTTTTCAAAATGGCATACCATAAATTGATGAATTATTTTTTTTAAAAGCTCTTATTAGAGTTTAATATGTCGGTTTCGACTAATTTTGAGTCGTGAAATTCAAATAAATTAAATTTTTTTTTGATTCTATTGAGTACTTTAGAGTACCTAGAATATGGAGACCCTCAGTGCCTAAGTCTAGTAACTTTTCGTGATCTCATTCTTCATGATTTTCATTAAAAAGGAGTAACACGTATATGTTTTAAAAATTTCTAACCTAGTCAATTACCTCTTGTTTAAACATGCATCATTGCATTAGCACTGAAGTGTGCAAGGTAAACCTGTGCGTCGACATGAATAACGTTGGGAATCGCAGCCAGACTTGCAGCCACACTTTTCCAACTCCCTGTATGATGCTCTCCACATAGAAGTTAGTTTTGACCAAACAGGTTCCCACATTTAATTTTGTTTGGTCCAACCCCAAGAGCCTGGGGAAGGGGAGCACATTGAAGCATATCCAATGAACGATCCCAGATTTGGCATGCTTGATATGCGGCTCGGAGACAGTGTTCTGCGACTGTTGCTGAGCTAGGTGGAATCAGATGTAAGGGTCTATTTCCAGTGCAGAAGAGCTGTTTCCGTAACTGATCGATTTTCTGAGGTTGCGGAGTATAGCTTCGAAGTAAACTCTTCCAAAAGTGCCTGAATGTGACATGGAATGTGGTCGTTTGGCAAAGATATAAACTCAAAGGCTTCGGTTGCTAACTCACATGCCATCCATGTTTTCCATGCTCCTTTCGTGCCTTTTCCACAGAAAAAGGAAACACTGTCGCACCCAGTATACGCATGAAAGCCTCTTAAGCCCATACATTTCTCCGTACCTAGCTCATTAGCGATGTTGTGGGCTGCAATGTATCTTCGTTTTTTCCCAGACCCAAATAAAATCAACCACAGTTTTTCTAAACCCATAGCCTGAAGCTGATATATGAATGAAATACACACTAACACAACATCAGTATCGACTGTTCGAACTATGACCTTTTTGGCTCCACTTCTGGCCATGTCTGATACATGTAGCAAAATTCGCCCGACTTTCTCCTCCCAATTCTGGCACGATTTTCCAAATAGTTCAGACAAAATATTATTGGAAGCCATAACACCAATAATATTTGTGACAGTTTTCAAATTTCCTTCTTCCACTAGACCTTTAGGCAAAAATACAAATAATTCGCTTTTGTTTTCACAAAGAGACGCAGACGCAGAATGCACAGAGCTTGGTTTTGAATTTTCGCGTTAGAGTGGGGGGCGCGGAGAAGGTGAATGATGTTGGGGGTGTGCTACTAATATTTTTTAGAGAGATCCTCTTTGTATATTTTTGAATTGTTGTTATAGAGAAAAAGTTATACCTAAGTGTAACAATTATGTTACTGGTAAAAGCCTAATATTGGGTAATATAGAATTATCCAGGTTTGTTCAGGTTTGTTGGGGTCTGTTTATTTTTGTTTTAAACATAAACATACCTAAACAAGCCTAACCAAACCCTGACAATAAACTTAAAATCCTAAACATCTCTGAAAAAAATTATTAGACTGAATAAACATAACATTATCTAGGTATTCAGGGTTTACAAGAATACAAAACGAGTGAGGCAGGTGAAAATTAGGTGGTGAATTTTTTCACCGGGTGAATATTTTCACCACTTTCGAGAATTGGCCCCCAGAAATAACTATTTTCACACACAAATTGCACGCCAAAAAATGCCATTTTTGACACTACCACAAAGCTATAATTAGTTTTCACAATACACTTAAATATAAAGTAGTAGTAGTATAAAAATTATTATTCGAGTTTCAGTTTCCCATGATCTCAATCTCGTAGTCATCCGCACGGCACCTCGTCCGGGCCCGTCCACCTCTGCCAACGGTACGGCGCCAATAGGCAACAGGTTTCAGGTTTCACCACGCGCCGGCGCGCGGCGCTGTCTGTCAAGATGGAGTCCGACTGCCATTTGTGAGCGGGTAATTTGAAGTATTTTGTATGTTTATATTTTCCTTGTAGATGTAATGTATGTTTACCTTTGGGTAAATAGCAATTAATTAAAAAATAGGAATTATACTTAATTAGGCAGAAAGTTTCCGTTTATTCGAGATTCAATAAATTAATACCTACCTACCAAAAATTATTGATCAACTATAAGGGCGGCTAAATTATAAATAGCAAATTGATATAGATGACAAAATAGATATGTCTTTTCCTTACCATTCAATGACGTCAAAATGTCATAATTGAATGTCGTCATTAAGACGACCTAATAATGACGTATTTATTAACGTCATTATTAGGTACCATGACGTCGGAGACCAACGCCGACCAAAAAATCACGTCAAATGTCGTCATATCGACGTCAGTGTGTTTGCTGGGGGATTATGTCCAGAAAAAATACAGGGCCAGAATATTCTTGAGATGCAGGAAAAGCTGAAAGACGGAAGGCGTTGTAGTTACGCTATGATGCGGGCAATACTTCACCAATAAATTCAAAAAGTACTGATCCTTCACATAGAACCTTGTAGAAATTGAATGGGTGTCTTTAACACAAAAACAAAGCAGATAAAAATCGAAATACAATTAGCGGATATTAACATACTTAGCGGTACGTAGTTCGTCTCGGGTTATTACAACTCCCCGAGCAATTAACAAACGTAAAAAATTAGTTGATGATGAGTACACTTTCACTCTTTGAAGGTTAATATCTAGTCAATTAAATAATAGGTTAAGTAAGTACCATTAAAGTTTTTTGCAATGATAAATGGACATATCATAAATGTGGTAACTGCAAATTGGGAAACATTACTATTAAAGCTAAAGGTTTTTAACCTTTTAGCTAACAACTTGAATAATTTAAGATTTAATGGCAGGAAGATAATAAAAAAAATAAATCAAATCAGAATCGTCATCATTTTTATTAGTATCCATTGGCCAAAACAAGATCGTATAGATAATTATTATTCAGTTATTTCTATACTGTTTTCGACTTTGAATTGAGATACCAAGTTTTTACGTTATTGGAGTTTTCAAATTTTTATTGAGGCCACAGAAAATAAGTTTCGACGGAATTTAGTATATGTTCTGCAAATTTTATTTCCTATTGCAAGCTACAGGAAACAAAAACAATTGGAAAAAAATTCGCTCTCGCTAATTTTCAATGCAACATTGCACCTGTCTCGTAAAACCTTTAATTTATTTAAGAGCAATAATAATTTGGCTTCAAAAGAATCGCACATCAGTCGAAGCGCCGTTGATTGCTTAAAAAGAATTAGAAAATGGTTGCCAACTGATGGTTTCCGTCAGGTAAACTCGTTTATGTTTTTTTGGTTGAAACGGATCGTTAATTTATTCACAAATCTTATTCTGTTAACAAACGTTCCTATATGTTTTATTGTTGGTATTTTTAGATTGGCAATAATTAATTGAATATTGGATGAAGGTTTTGTTTTCTTCTATGCTTTATCTTTCTTTGCTTTCTTCTATGCACTAGAGAATGGAAAGTACCTGCTAGGTATCAACCAGACACTTACCAGTTGGTCCATAATTTGGCCCTTAGTGGATGGAACATAAAAATTAAATAAATACCGATTGAAGATACCTATGAGATGTACCGTCACAATCAGAGGCCAGATGATCACTTGAGCATACTGGTCACCTCTGGATTTCTACTGGAAAATGACCTCAACATTAAATCCCCAACCTAGATCTCTAATATCTGTAATCGCAAGAATAGCCCAACCCAAAGGCCTACGTTTTGGCCATGAAAAATAAACGTTCCTACCACCCTAGTGTCGGGCACAAACAGTATAGACACTGGAAATTATAGTATCAAAATACAAACCGAAGCATCGAATTTGACAGGCAATGTAGCAACATATCAATCACGTATATTTTGTGTGAAAAGTGAATTAAAGCTAATCAATCGGCCCAAAAGTCAGTTCACAGTGTTCCTGGGAATTTTCTTCCCTTGTGTGAGTGTTCGTGGAACTCCGACTTATGGATTTTCGCTGGAAAAAACCATAAAGTCGTGTCTGTTTGTTTACCGCAGTTTCTAACCTCAACTTGTGATCTAAACCTTAACCCAACTTTCCTAGCAAGGATATTACCAGTCAGAGGCTATCACTACGCTGGGTTAGCGTCACTTTTAGCAGATTGGTGACGTAGGCATAGATATTGTCCGTTCTCTTCAGCATTTCCTTGAAACCAGGTTTTTCTGGAAATAATATCGGGGGAAATTCCATATACCACAGGGACCGAAAGTATATTATACTTATTCGAGGATAGATCCATTAAACCTAATTATGAGTCAAATTTGCTATTTATGCAACACAAGCTGCATTTCCAAGGAAGATAGAAGTACCATTTTCGGTTTTCCATGCGATTCCTGTAACAGGCCAATATGCAAAACCTGTAGTGGAGTAAAAACTGCAACTGAGATACGAGCCATTTTACTCTAAACTCGTATCTGCTTATTTTGGTGTCCTTAATGCACGGATAAAAACCTAGCGGACAAACTCACTCGTACTCCTCTGCTCTCTAGCATCTATAGTCAGGACCCGCCAACACCGAATATAGGTCATTGCCCTTCTGCTAGCATCGTCAATAAAGCAACTGAAGTAGAAAACACTTATCTCTAACTGCTCAACAAAGAGATGGAAGATAAAAACGTTATTCCTAAGTCTAATGTCAGTCTCCTGGGAGCTTAGAATCAAGTCACTGGAATCTGAACTGTCTGCACTTCATGAGGCACCTACTCCTCGGGATGGTGATGCCGCGCCGGGTGTGTCTGAACCCAAACCACTACAAATTGCAATTGAGAGTCTGTTCTATGAACTTAAAGAGAGAGATAGCAGCCGATCCAACTTCATAATCTTCAATTGCCCAGAGTTGACTACCAACGTCAATAAGGTAGCTAGTAGTGTGACTGACCACTGCCTCGGGCGGGCAGCTGGAGCTGATCTTCAAGTATTTCGCTTGGAGAGAGTGATTCCTGGCAAGAATAGGCCAATAAAGGTGATATGCAGCTCAAGTAACTTAGCAAACGATATCCTACGTAACTCAAATAAGCTCAGAACACATAACAATCTTAAACATCTGTCAATTAGGGAAGACAAGACTACTCAGCAAGTCCAAGAGTATCGGAAGCTCAAACAACAAATGGATGAACGTGTTAGAGCTGGTGAGACGAACCTAAGGATTGGTTACAAAAATGGATCGCCTACAATTATTGCCACTAATCAAGCTGTAAATTTAAACTGCAGGGTTGTCTAGCAGGAATATTCAAATGACATACCAAAATGTTAGGGGCGTAAACACTAAAACCACTGTATTTTATAAATCGGTTTCTCTCTGTGAGAGCCATGTTGTGGCAGTATCGGAAACTTGGATCCAGGATGGTGTATTTGATAATGAATTGTTCAACGTCAACTATGCTGTCTATAGGGCTGACCGCAGGCTTGTTCTCATGGATGTCACAAGAGGTGGAGGTGTGCTTCTTGGTGTTAGGCACGACCTCACCTCGTCAAAACTTAACCTGGAAGAACTGGAAAATCTGGTACCTGTTGTTGATATTGTAGGCTGTAAGCTATATCTAGATAACTCTACCCTATTTATTTTCAGTATTTATATTCCATCTAACTCACCCTCTAACTCACACCAGACCCTATTTAATTTTTTTCTCCACATATGAACCTATTCAAAATAACAAAGTTGCTTTTATCGGTGATTTCAATCCCAACACAAATGTTAAGGAAACTCATATAAATGATTTTTTAGCGCTAGGGGGAATAACACAATTTAACACTTTCTCAAACATATCGGGTAACATATTGGATCTTGTTATTGCTAACTTTGAATGTGAGGTAACTAGAGATCATCTTCTCCTTGTCCCGGAGGATTCTGCACACCCCACCCTTAATGTTTCATTTGACATGCAGCTAAACCCAGATGCGGGGTTCAGTGACTTTCCAACCTCTAACACAAGTAGAAACTATAACTTTAATAAGGCCGATTTCAACCTGACGTACCATCTACTAACTGTCGCAAATTGGGACTCTTTAATCAATGAATCTAATGTTAACCAAGCCGTCAATCATTTCTATAATACACTTTACACCATTTTTGACCAATGTGTCCCATTGTATAATAAAAAATCAAATAGGGTTGTGTACCCCAACTGGTACACTAAAGAAATAATAAACAATCGTAAGGAGAAGGCTTCACAAAAAATATAAAAAAAGTGGCTCAAACTTGGACTACCAAGCATATTCAAACATGAGACGTATGATAAAAATAAAAACTGATGTCGCATACAAAGCATATATAAGGGACACTGAATCTTCAATCAAGGTGAATCCAAAGCACTTCTGGAAATACATTCGTCAGAAACTCACACAGAGTATAGTAAATGGCTTTGCAGAGTTTTTTAAAAGTGTCTATGAAACATCTTCAGATTTTAGCTTGGATAGCCTGAATGATGTTGGCAACTCTCAGAACATTAGTGTCACTCATATTACTGAATCTGAAATCTTTGAATCCCTGAAAAAATTAAAAAACACACATACTTCTGGGCATGACAAAGTACCATCTTTTATACTGCGGGACTGTGCCCCATGTCTTACATCTCCACTGCACCACATATTTAATTTAGCAATCAAGGCACACACTTTCCCCGATCACTGGAAAAAAACTAAAATATGTCCAGTACTTAAGGGCGGAGATATTAACAATATTTCTAATTACAGACCAATCTCCATTTTGTCCAACTTCTCGAAGGCCTTTGAGGTCTGTGTATATGACAATCTCTTCCACCAAGTTAAAAACTCAATTACCACTATCCAGCATGGATTTTATAGCAAACGCTCAACTATCACTAACCTAACTTCTTTCCTAACAAAGGCATATCTGGCTGTGAATGAAAGAAAACAACTTGATGTGATCTACACGGACTTTTCGAAGGCGTTCGATAAGTTGGACCATGGGCTTATTGTTCATAAAATACTTCAAATTGGGTTTCACAACAACCTTATTAATCTATTTATCTCCTATCTCAGTGGTAGGTCACAATTTGTCGAATACAATGGGTTCCAATCCTATGATTATAATGCTACCATGCACTTTCAGGTTGGTGTCAAAATAACAAATTAATCTAATCATCAATAAGTGTAAATCAATGACCATCTCAAATCTCAATCATGAGTTGAATTTTAATTACCAACTCCAATCTAGTTCTCTTTTGAAAGTTTACTCAATCCGGGATCTGGGGGTGGTGATCGACAAAAAGCTCACATTCAATGACTATTATTGATCAAATTGTGCATTCATCATTGAAAAATTATTAGATCAACAAGAGAGTTTAAGAACATCGACAGTCTCATCACGTTGTACAACTCTTTGGTCAAGTCTAAATTGCAGTATGCTTCTCTGGTATGGTTTCCTTACCATCAAGTACACGTGGACAGGCTCGAATATGTTCAACGGCGATTCCTAAAGTATCTAAGTTTCAAAAAGGATGGAATTTACCCTCCAAGAGGATTTTACCACCAGTTGCTACTTAACAAGTTCAACTTCCTCTCACTTCAACAGAGTACAATTTTAGCAAGTCAACTCTTTCTTTTTAAATTATGTAACAACCTGGTGGACTCTCCAGATCTTCTAAACAGCCTTAATTTTTCTTTACCAGTAGTCAACACACGTTCCCACCGCAAATTCTATTTGGAAAATCGCCCCACATATCTTGCCAGAAATGAGCCAATCTATCGAGCCTGCTCATACTTCAATCACCTGCAGAACAGTATCGATGTAGACTTATTTGTAGGTTCAGTAAACTCTTTAAAAAAAAATATCTTGCCAGTGGTTCGCAATCTGTGATAATGTATTTGCTGTGATAATTGTCCTGGCGGAAGTATGGGAGGGTGACTATTTCTATCTCTATTTTTATTTCCTATTTTAACTGAGTAAACAATGCTAGTTTTTCTTATTATTGTTATTTTTATTTTTTTTGTTTTTATTTTTATTTTTATTTTTATTTATACTTATTTTTATAAATATTTTAATTTTTATTTTTATTTTTGTTATTAGTTATTTTTGTTTTTAGATTCATAGTTGTTTTTATTTTTGTTTTAGGCTTCTTATTAGTTTTCTGGATCTTATGTGTGATATAATCTTAGCTTTTAAATTTTAATAATTTTGTTCGCTCTTGAGTGCACTAATTGTCTCATTATTGGGAGTATGTATTCCTGTTAGACAATAAAGAATTGAATTGAATTGAATTGAAAAAAGGGTTTTTGTGAAAATATGGACATTTTCACCCTAGTTTCGGGCACAAACAGTACTGGGAAATTATAGGCAGTACCAATATACATCGTTTGGGAAACTTCACTTGACTGGCAAATTACTTTGAGGTGCGTGAGGTGAGACATAAACTTCACTCTGGTTTATGTCTCATAGTCATAACCTTCGAAGATTAAATTGAAAATTTTTCATTAAGAAAACATAACAGTTTCTGTTCTGTATCACTGTTGCAAGCGTTATATTTCTCCCTCTTTTAGAAAACGTACCTACCATTTTTCTGCTTTGCGTAAGCTGATTTTTTTTCCCAAAATAAACACAAATATTCTCGTCCTGCTATTTCATCAGGTAAGAAAATATTTATTTTTCCAACGCCCCTCGAGCTATCAACAAGTAGTATATTCGCTCTATTATCATAAAATCAAATCAGGCATCAAAAAATATCACTAACCCAATTACTTTAAAATTAGTCTTTGTTTTTTTTTTTGGTATCTGCTCAGTTGCTTATCAGAAAATTCAACGACAATTTTCTTATTGACGGGATTTCAAGCACCTAATCAAAGTGTATGAACCTAATCACCCAACCATATTAATAACGATAAGGGTTTGCTTAGAAGTAAAGGTCATTATGAATAAGGTTTGTTGAATGTTCCAGTTTTCATCAGACATTAGCTTGACGAACTGCTGGTTCTTACGTAGGTACTGATTTTTTTTTCGGTCACTGGAGATAAATTCACAACATCGGCCAAAATAATTTAAGGATTACTTATGCATTTAAGTACTATTTACATAACAAATTGGATTGCCCAGCCAAAGTTTTCACAGTCAACAGCTATTATTGTTATCATTTGAAACGAACACAAATTCGAAATGTATGTACTTCAATGCTAGAGGTTAGTGTTTGGGCAAATATTTATATTGTATATTTGATAAAACATCCTAATTTTGTCACCTGACAATTTATTCCAAAAATGTAGGAAAGAAAACCAAAAACTTTTCCCGACCACTCAATTTTCTTTAATTACCCCGCTCGTCGCAAAACTAATGCCGCGGCAAATACTTTCCTCCTTTAAACCTTACTAAGGTATTTAAATTAAATGTGCCACTACGCCTCCCCTTGCTCCCCTGGAAATGATCTCTTGTGTTCCGAAGTGGAGATAAGAAAGAACATTGGGTAAAACGATGCCTGCAGCAGTTTTAACCTGAAAGTACAAATATCCCGTATTCCGAAAGACAAGAGGGAGAAATTTCTAAGCGATTTTTTGAGTGGCAACTTTCGATGAGAATCTTGAGGCTTTATTCATGTAAATTTAAATCTGAGAGGCTGCTGGCAACGGTAGAAACAAAATTTGAATACTTAAATGGAACAGTTAAAGGGGGTATTGTTGAAATACTTGACATAAGTTGGTAAAGAATATAATTTAATATCTTAGTTTCGTGAGAATCCTTAAAATATAAAAAATTTTTAAAAAATATATCAGAAAGAAAAGCGTAATTTTCCGCTATTCAATCATCCCACCTTTTTCGTGTTCTGCCTGTTTTCTCATCTATTTTCGCCTCTTATACTTGTCTTATGTCTAGTGTTAGACATTCCTTGTGAATTCTGATTCGGTCTCTTCTATTTTACTTTTTGCTAGCTCCTATACTAATGTACCTTCTTCATTTTTGTGGCTTTTAGATTGATTTTCTGGCTTTTCGTCAATAGGAACTCAATTTTTTTACTCAACCAAGTAGGTATCTGATCTATTGCTTTTCCTATTACTTTCTTCCGTCTTGTATCAACTACTTTGTACTGATTGACTTTTTAAACTGCATACTTTCTATACCTGAAAAATAGGTACATACCTATATATGTAAAGTTTGTTTCGCCAGGGTTTGTACTTGCCACGAGCATTTGCCTTAATTGCCTTCCTTGTTTAACAAAAAAAAATTGACTGAAACAAATCAATGACGTCAAAAACGTTCGTCGGTTCTTAAACCAGAAGTCTTTCATTTTAATTTGTCAAAAAAATTGAATGTGTCATATGAATTAATCTACGACGACCCTTTTTTCTCAAGTTTCAAGGTCAAGTATGAACCCTGGTGAAACAAACTTTACTTGAATTGTGAAATAGGAAATCTCGATTATTCTTAAGCCACAAAATCTCTTCTGCATTTTCAATAAGGGCTTTGCGCCTCAGGTATATAAAGAAAAACAGTTTAATTGATATTTGAACTGCTATTAAACTAACTAAGTAAAAATTATTGCTCCAATTAATTGACCATTGAATGAACGCACTTTGATCGTAAAGGCAAATTTCCAATTATTGCAATATTGCGTGTATAATTGTATATCCCAAACTCGCTCAATAATTTACCCGTAGGATTTTTTTTCTGTCTACCTACACTATACACACGCGCGAAGTTAATCACATCATGTACATTAATATTATGGGAAATTTACGCGTACTACCGTAAGCTTATGTGTATAACGCAAATATTTTCATTTACTTTCTAAATTATGGAAGTAGCGATAGATGTATGTGTTTTTTTTTGTTTCAGATTGAGTAATTGGAATACGATTTGCGATCCATCGTCGGTGTGGAAAATGTGCACGATGCTCGAGACGTAAATACTGTAGTTGTAAATTAAATTATGAATTATTATCCAATAGTATTTAATCACATGCCTCTGTTTAAAGATTATGTTCGGGCAGGTGACAATGATATTAATGGCTACATTTTACTTATGGACTATGAAATTTTTTGGATCTCTACCAGCGACTTTTTTCAATTCTTGCAAAGCCTTGCCAAAACTGAATCAGTTCGGGTCTGAACATGCTTCACGAAATTTAAAGGTCGTAAAAGTTTAGAATAACAATGTGCTTTGAACTGAATTTAAGTGATACTAAACTGAACATAAAATCATTAGAGAGTTATTGGAGGACCGATTAGACAAGGAGCATTAAGCATTGAGATGATTTATCATCTATGCATTTATAGCTGATTTCTTCATAAGGAATTTAACACTAGAGGGAGTTTAAACCACCAAAAAATAGGTTGGGTGATTGTTATCGCTTATATCTTCATTCAACAATAAGCATATCAATAACTGCGTCAAGTAAAAAAAGTTTCTAAAATCCATAAAAAGGAGAGGTAACAGGTGACATTTCGTAAAAGGCAACCGTAAGTAAAAACAAGCTCAACAGCATCAGCTGAAAAGGAAATAAAGAAGAATATCGTATTCGTTGATAATGGCCTAGTGACGATTTTCATAAAACCGTTGAATATTTGGGAAATTAACGTTCTTGAAAGAGGAGAACTTATTATCTTGCTCGGGTATTTCAATACTCTTTAGAAACAGGTTAAATATTATTTTCAGGTGTTGTTGGGAGAGTCTCTATAAACATAACCTATTAACTGCGCATGCCTATTTCAGTCTTTTCAGGCATAGGTTTAATGTCAAAATAACGTGGGCGCTAATACTGCATGATGCTCTTTGCGATATCTCTCTAATATTGATCCCGTATGTACACGGTACTGTTGTTGACTGCTAAGGCTGCTGAGTTTGCATTCTGCGAAATAACGACGGCGGCGGCAGAGACGTTGTTACTGTTCTTGAAATTATTATCATCTGCGATACATTTCTTCTTTTCCATCTTCATTTTTTTGTAGGCATCGTTTTGGTGGGAACAAGAATCTCCCGATTTTAGACATTTCATGCCTTCATTCATTTCTACAACTTTTTCTAAAATTGCTCTGTTATCCCTTTTTTACGTCTTTTTCGAGAGAAGCTTGTATTATTGTATTGATTTCTCTATTTTCCTTTGTATTTCGTTTGCCAAAAATCTTTTGTTTTGCTTCATAAATCTCTCCTTGAGGCTCCTGCTTCTAAAAGTTGTTTGCTTAATATATTATTGATGTTGTCTATGTCATCTACTTCTAATTCTTCTCTCAAGCCTTTCTGCATTGAGTTTTGAAATTCTTCTCCACACACCTTTATTTGATGGGAATCAATTTTCCCTCTTGTGTTGTATAACTTTTTCTGTCCAAACTTGGCTCCGAGTTCGACTTTAACTCTCAGAATTCTATGACCACGGCCTGTGGTGAGCCTGGTATAATAGCTTAGACAGGGGCGCCAGGTTTCAGAAAACTTCGTGGGTGCTGATGTTCATGCACCGGCATTTATGAGGAGGGTGAACAGCCCGCCGGTGGCGAAAAAACTTCTCCAGAAGCCACGCCCAACAACGTTTACCAACATTCTTTAATTTACATTCGGACGAGTGTCTAAGAAGGGAATGGGGAATACATTTCAAACAACGTAGTTCACACCTTTCCATATTCGTTTTCCAGCTGAGGGAGTTAGTGTTGCTTGCTGTTTGCGTAAGTTTTTTGCGGTGTCTGCTAAAATTGGAAAAAAAGGACGACTACAAGGGTAAAGAGTAGAGTGTTTTCACAGCTATCAGAACAATACCCACTTCTACCACGTAGAAGCCCCCCTCCAGCATAGCCATCATAGCCCACCATTAATCTATTTTCAAAAGGCGCCGCCGATCTAGAGATTTTCCCACGATATCGAAAAACTTCCTAGGCTCAAGTGCCCCCAGCTATTAGACTAGCAGATTCACAAGCAAAATATTTCTTATTGCAATAAAATTAATGCACCTGTTTATGACCAATACCCACCTCAGAGCTAGCAAAGCAATACCCACCTCCACTACGTCAAAAAGCTTTTACTCTGAAGAGGTAACTCTTGCCATATCCCTTTACTTTTTTGAAAACTAAAGAATATTTCAACAATTCCTGCATTTGTATTCGTCAATAGTGTTCTAAATTCCATTGCAATAATAACATTTTGCTTGTGAATCTGGTGGACCATTTACGTAGTAGAGGTGGGTATTGGTCTGATAGCCGGGGGCACTTGAGCCTGGGAAGTTTTTCAATACCGTGGGAAAATCTCTAGATTGGCGACGCTTTTGATCTGAAATTTTGGGGATTTGACTCGAGCCCACCCCAAAATTGACGAATTCGAATGCAAATGGAAGAATTGGTTAAATATTCTTTAGTTTTCAAGAAAGTGAAGGGATATAATAAAGTGCCATCTCAGGGTAAGAGCCTTTTGAAAATAGATTAATGGAGGGCTTTACGGAAGAGTGTTTACAGTGCAGGTGGGTAAAAAGTGCCTCCTCAGGGTAGGAGCTTCACGGAAGGGGGTATAGTGGAGGTGGGTAAAGTTCGCCTTACGAGTCTAGCACTACGACGTCTGAAGAGCAAGGGGACATAACGCCATTCATTTCGAGCTTTATGTTGCTTGTCATAGGCGAGCGTGCAACGTTTTTGAATATTACTTTTTCCTTATAAATGTAGGTGTATAATATATATAAATATTAAGGTATTTCTCATTGGAAGTCAAATAGGCAATATTGCAATTTTTTTATCCGCATTCTTTCCATAGTGCTAGACTCGTAAGGCGAACTTTAGTGGTATGATGACTGTGCTGGAGGGGAGTTTTTACGTAGTCTGGGAAGTTTTTCGATACCGTGGGAAAATCTCTAGATCGGCGGCGCTTTTGATCTGAAATTTTGGGGATTTGACCCGGGCCAACCCCAAAATTGACGAATTCGAATACAAATGGAAGAATTGATTGATATCAACTGCCAGTACTGGATTTACTGTGCTGATTTTACTGTCATTTGCCGTTCCAATTTCAACAGGGTACTCTTGTGGTCATTCAGTACTGAATCGACTGAATCCAATAATATCGGAACGGCGTCCAGTAAATTCAGTACTGACAGAGTTAATATCGGAACATAACCTATATAAGGCTATGGTCCAAATAAAGTCTGTTTTTTCTATAAAGATAATTCCTCAAGTCAAAAATTTAGTAACTATGTTGGCAACACAAGCTTTATCTACATAAAAAATTTGAAAGCATTGACAATTTTACATTGTATTGCCAACAAAATGTCATTTTGACTTTTATCTTTAAAAAAAACACACTTTATAACCAAACGTTAGCCATTAGCTCTGTTCCAACAGACATGAGAACCGTTCCAGAACCAATAATTTCCAGTTGCCCACCTATTTTTCAATAAGTTGAACGTTTTTCCTAATTGACAAATGGATTGATCGACTGGAAATTACCGTTCTAGAAAGGTTTTCATGTCTGCTGGAACAGAGCTAAAGTAACCGAATCGGTCAACAGATGTTTACTGAAAATTCCGGTTACTTTGGAGAACTCAAATATGGAAATGAAACATAATTAACAGAAATTACAGATAAAACCTTGATAAAACCAACAGAACCGATATCCGATGGCCGGTAACTATTTTGACATTTGGTTAACCAGATTTCAGGAACCCGAGGTACAAAATTAACTAGTTCTCCAGGAACTAGAGAGGATTATCAGTTTTTAAGTCTATGCTCGTTGGTGCTCGAGCCCCCGAGCACCCACGTAGTCGGCGCCTCTGAGCTTAGACATTCTCAAAGATATCTTATTTTAAATAGAAATTAGACTATTCTGGTTTCTGTCATATCGTTCATCCAGGTTCCATTCTTCTGGAAAAAAATGCTATATCTAGGTATTTATCATCGATATATCTCTTATTTGTGAACCCTATCCAATAATGATTAAGAGACCCATGTTTGCTGCACAAAAAAATTAATTGCCAAAGATTGATTGATTGACTTTTTATCAATTTCTTGTGTTCAGGGTTGATGCTGTTTGCAGCAGACAGACCGGAATGGTGAGCATTACGATGTGGATGCCGAATGCAGCTACTGCGTTTCACCTCAGCTCCAGTCTTGGGGTCGGATAGATCATTTTCAAGGTCAAAAGAAAATCTGCTGAGTATGTGGAAGAGGAGGACACTGAAAAAACTTTTATATCCTCAATGAAAGACAATAATGGGGAGGCGAAAATGATAAATGGTAACTGAAATATCAATAGAACCTCATAGAGACATAAATACATCTAAGAAAAGCTCAGTATAAAGAATAACTTAAACGTATGAGGAAAACCACCTATTCATAAACCATTTAAATCTTAACTTAAAAAAAAAAAAAAAAACGTTCACTGAATAAAAATAAATGTTGCAACCATGTAATGCGCTGTCAAGTAGGGGCGAACGTAGAGGGGCCACAAAAAAAAAGAGAATAGGCGATTAGACTAGAGAGAAGACGCTTGTCTGCCATTGTTCATTATTCAATTTTTATTTTTACTTTGTATTAAACTGATTGTTCAATTCAATTTGTGATTAGTTTGTGTGTCATAAAGGACCATTCACGGGTCAGTTGATTAATTGTTATTTTGTTTTTGAAAGTTCAATTTATACAATTATAATTTTTTTTCATTTTTATGTTTTTTTGTTTGTTTATAACAATTTTTATAGCATGTGCATCGTTCATGTATTTAACAAAAAACGTTTCATGCTGTAAACAACAACGATAAAAAGTAAATTAAAACCTAGAAAAATTATGTGCTGGGATTTTAATTTTTGGATTCAGAGCGTGTATAAGGGCCTTATTGAATTTACTAATATTTTTTTACCCTGACGAGCGAATATCCTAGCAAACAAATTGAAATAATCAATCTAGAGATATTTGCTCAAAAACAACTATAGCTGAGTAGCTTCCCGAATGGGACCTCAGTACCTGCTAATGAAACTGGCTAACTAACCAAAAACTCTTCAGAATTGAATATAGGTAATGTTGATCGAATGTTGTGTGTAGAGTTAAAATTTTAGCACAAAGACAAAGGATGGTACCAAATTTAAACTTTTATTGATTATTGATTATTGACTCAAAATTATTATTAAAATGACACAGTATGTTTTCATTTTTGAGGAATTTTCGATCGAGGGTTTCTCTGACGTTCTCATTCCCCTCGAGAATTCCAGGTTAAGAACAGTACGATTTACTTTAATAATAAAGTAGACGTTTCACAAATTTTTCGTTTCTTTTACATATCACAGCTTCCCTTAAATTTCCCAAATATTTATCATGTCGGGCGCATGTCCAGTGAGTAAAATTGAGTAAGTTTCCACAACGTAGGTCCTATTTGTATTTGTTTTTCATTTCGTTTTTCAAAAGATTTGTTGTTTAAAAGTTTAATAAAAATTTACACCGTTCAATCTTACTGAACGAACCCGGGGTTGTTATATTACAGGTATAAAGTATATTCGTAGGACACAAAACTTATGAGCTGCTGGCCCAAATGAAGTATAATCCTCAAATTCCTTCAAACCGCTTAACATTTGAATCGTGAACATATCAATTTATCGAGCAGATTTCACGCACAGTAATACAGCATGTCGTACAATGAGATCCCCACGGAAAAGACCAATAAATATCAATTCACTCTCTTCGTAGACTTTATTTATTTTGAAAATTTGATAGTGTTCTTCTAGAAGAGCAGCCCATATTGTATTTTAGTTAGAATAGATCGACCTGACGCTACAGATGGCAATGAAAATAAGCCTGATGCAACAAAAAAATGCTCATGCTCAGAATAGGTACCTGGATGCTGGTGAATACCTACATCACAAAATTGAAATCGAGCCATAAATATACCCAAACAATATTCCAATTACTACTTACTACCTGTATTTGAATCATAACAATATTGAATGATTCGTATTTTACGATGACAGCAAAATTTATTTTTTGACAGAAGCATGTATCCATTTAGACGAGCTCTACATAACCGATTTTCTAATGTATTTGTTTTTTCTAAACACAACTTTCTCTCCTTATTAATAAAACATTTTATCATTTCATTTTGTGTTGCTTTTAAATTACTGAAACAAAAAAGTTCGCACGAAGTCCAATATTCTCCACCAAAACTCTCCGAGGTGGAATGGAAAAAGCTTCAACATCGAGCCCGCATATATCCGAATAACAGCCCGGAACAGAAGAGAGAACAGGTTTAAATTTACTAAAAACTTTTACTTTGTTTCAGGCTGTGCGAGCTTTTTGTTTAGCCCCCCGAATGTTCGCAGGCACATCACGTCCCGGAATAAAACGAACGAAAGGGACCAGTTTAAATAAAACTATCATTTTTTGGTCGGGGAATCTTGTCTCTCATCTCTTTGGCTTTTTATTTTACGACCTCCGATGAGGCAGAATTTCCATACGGCATGGCAGGTACAAAGGGGGATTTTATTGATTAGATGACTCTCCGAGAAGAAAAATAAATCTAAAATATCTTTTTGAATTTCCCTGTAACGAAAACACCACTATTATTGTTCAATTAATAAAAATTAATCATTTTATGTAACCGTCAAGTGGTAATTCAAAGCAAGCAAATCTTGAAAGGCTACATCGCACACGTCACATAAAACTTTGAGTTTATTTTAGAGCAATTATTTTAATTTTTCTGCGTCTCGTCTGGATGGCAAGAATGTATCGTAAAGTTTTCAGCAAGCATTTTGTAATTATGCTTACGCATACGAGATTCACCAGATAAATATCAGTAGTCTACTGGTAATTTTCTATTAAAACATTGTTATTAGGCTGATATTTATTATAAATAAATTCCTAATTCTCCTTGTGACGGTATGACGCAAACTGTTAATGTTATTTGCAGACTCTGATCTAAATATTTCTGTACAATAATCGTGTCAGGAAACAGTGTGTTGGTGTTCCATGACGGATAAATTGGTTTTTGAAGGAGAGGTATCAGCATCCATAACACTGATGATTTTTTTTGGAAAAATTGCAACTTAAGTCTTTGGAACATGGAATTGAGTCAATCTCAACTCTTTTTCTGAATTGGTTTCATGCACGTGACGTCACTAGATTGACACTACAGGTAACACAATTTAACCTTATCCCATTTGCTTATGTGGGAATTAGAGTGTCATGCTTTTTTCTTTTTACATTTTTTCGGTGTTATAGTTATATTTTTGTTTGATTTGCTGTTTAATAGTTTATAAAGACATTTATTTTGTTTTTTTGACATTGTTTTCACATCCTACGACGGCAGAATATACGAGAGTATTTTGACCCTAGTCTACATATAGGTACTATCCTAGAAAGTGAATTATATTTAGTAAAAAAATTTTTCATCAAGTAAATTGATATACTTATGTATTTCCAGTAATGTTTGTTAAACTTTAACATGTTTCGCTACATTGTAGCTTCATCAGAAAGATGTAGACATAAAAGTGAAATTGTCAAATATAAATTTATATTTGACAATTTCACTTTTATGTCTACATCTTTCTGATCTTTCTGATGAAGCTACAATGTAGCGAAACATTTTAAAGTTTAACAAAAATTAGTGGAAATACATAAGTATATCAATTTACTTTAAAAAATCTTTTACTAGATAATGAATTTCCACCTAGTAACAGCCGATTCAATAAAAATGAATTATATTTCAATAAGAAACAATTTTTCAAAGGATTAGAAGGGCTAGACGACGAAATTTCAAAGATAGGTAAACTAATTTTTAGGTTATGTTACCTCCAATGTAGTCACATGCCGCACGAAACCAATAAGCACCGGAAGAAACAGAGTCGATCTAATGAGAAACTCGAAACCAGATTGCAGCTATCGGCGATGCTGTCTGTATGTTGGTGTTGATGTTAATGCGTATTGTGGTTGATGCGAGCAGATAGCAAAATCAAATAGGGTAAAAACGAGTTCCAGTAGCACTTCCGAACTTTAGAGATAGAGCTTCAGAGCTCAAACCGTTCACATCTAGAGGGTTCTACCTTTCAAAAAATTCGAAGAGCAACTTAAGGAGGTATAAACTGACCGATAATCTATCAGAGGCAAGCTTGCTCAGAAATACATTGTCTGAATATTTCATTTAGGAGGTTCAATTTATAAATCAGTAAGCTGGAAGCTAAAGCTATTAAAAACCAGCCCTTGTGACTTGTAAAAAGAACACTTCATGAAGAAATACTTACGTGTTATAATGTGAAATGTAGAAAATGCAGTTTTTAACAAAAATTCTACCTATAAAAAATCTGCCTGTCTGTACGGATGTTATATAAATATGTAAACAGTTTTTTATCTTTTTATCATTAGCGTGTACCATAACACATTAATAATTTTTATATTAATTCATTGTAAATAACGATACGTTCGAATAAATTCGTGTGCGTGTTTTATCTCTCAATGGACGTCGGACATGAATAGGAGTTATTAAACTTTGAAGACACCTACCAGAAGAAAAAAAGACGCACAAAATTATTTTCAACAAACTTAATTAAGCGCCGCCCAAAACTAATGATCTAGTAATTTTCGTGATAATTGGCGTGAATAATTAAGTCCAAGACACAAAGCCTTGGTGCTGGTCCAAACTATTTTGAACGCAGCCCAATGTTGTGTGCATTTTTCGGTTGCTCATAGCAGATTAGTTCCTGGTTATGCTCATTTGTCATTACTCCTAATAAATACAATGTTATAGTTTATATTTTATGGAGTTTCTAGTTATAGGTTTTCTATTTATACATAGGTACCGAAATTAAATTGATTTGTAATGGTAATAATTTTAACTGATTGCAACGAGTCGTGAACAGTAAAACATTTCGCAAGTCATTTCCTTTGCAAAATAAATAAACATACAGAACTGAAAAATTTGGTTTGTGAAGTCAGAAAAACCCTTCAGCAAAGAAGCCAATGGTAAAGAAATATGTTTACAAGATTCAAAAAAATATATCCAGAGTTCTGATACAGAAATTAAGTTGATGATAGCTACTAGAATACGAAACGCCAGATTTCAAATTTAGCAGCAATCTGGGATAAAAGGGATGCATAAGATGGATTTTTTTTTTAATTTTGAGGCTTCATTCTATTGAACGCTCATTGTTTTGAGCCATGATGAATCTTTTACCAAATTTATCTTATTTGGGACGCACTGGAATATACTGATGTGAAGTTATCAGACAAAAGTTATCAGACAATTTTCCGGAAACAGCCGAAGGCTCAGTGGCGTCGGTTTTTTTTTTTCATATGCATATTTAACCTTTGTTTTTTGTAACATCGACTTATTAGGTGCTCCCTAAGAATATCACATGAAAATTCTCAATTTTTTTCAATTATTAGTAGGTACATATCTACGGTCATTGAAATTTTTGAAGGTGAAATTATTTCTTAGCATTTCTCAAAAACTGTCCGTACTGACAGGTTCAAATTGTTACTTAACATTATTTAGATCACAAAGAACATTAAAAAAAAATATACCACACCCCTACGGTCTTACGATTTTCGAAATTTTTAAGGGTGAAATATGTTTTTTAGCATTTCTCAAAAACTGCCCGTACTGACAGGTTCAAATTATTAACAGACATTATTCAAATCACAAAGAACATTAAAAAAAATATACCACACCCATGCGCCCCTACGGTCTTTGGAATTATTAAGGGTGAAATATTTTTTTTAGCATTTCTCAAAAACTGCCCGTACTGACAGGTTCAAATTGTTACTTGACATTATTTAGATGACAAAGAACATTAAAAAAAATATGCCACACACCTACGCCCCTACGGTCTTCGAAATTTTTAAGGGAGAATTATGTTTTTCAGCATTTCTCAAAAACTGCCCGTACTGACAGGTTCAAATTATTACCAGACATTATTTAGATCACAAAGAACATTAAAAAAATATACCACACCCCTGCGCCCCTACGGTCATTGAAATTTTTAAGGGTGAAATATGTTTTTTAGCATTTCTCAAAAACTGCCCGTACTGACAGGTTCAAATTATTAACAGACATTATTTAGAACACAAAGAACATTAAAAAAAATATACCAAACTCCTGCGCCCCTACGGGGTGAAATAGTACATTATACACCTAGGGACTGAAGTGGTACTTTTAATCTCGAGACAAAAAGTTTATAATTTGTCGAGTACGGGCAGTTATTGAGAAATGCTAAAAAACATTTTTCACCCTTAAAAATTTCAAAGACCGTAGGGGCGCAGGGGTGTGGTATATGTTTTTTAATGTTTTCTGTGATCCAAATAATGTCTAGTAATAATTTTAACCTGTCAGTACGGACAGTTTTTGAGAAATGCTAAGAAACAGTTTCACCTTCAAAAATTTCAATGATTTACTATAATTTAAAAAAAAAAATTAGAATTTTCATGTGATATCCTTAGGGAGCATCTAATAAGTCAACGTTACAAAAAAAAAGGTGAAATATACATATAAAAACAACCCGACGCCACTGAACCTTCGGCTGTTTCCGGAAAATTGTCTGATAACTTCACATCAGTCTGGAATATAGGGTCTTTCCATGTATATTTATCTTAGTTTATTATCTAAGATCACTCGAGTGACCCTGGACCCTCTGACTCTCCTATTAAAGGCCACTACGAAATATTTAACAAAAACCCACTTTTATTGGATATGGAATTACTTTGGTTTTATTCGGATTTAATTCAATTCAAGCCATCATTTGATATGAAACACATAAAATGTCTTCATAGAAGCAATATTGTGTATGATGTATATCATGTAATTAATATAACCGGTAAAAATTGGTACTGATGAGTAATTTTTTTGGATTTTAATATATACATATGAGAAAGTCACAACTGAGAAAGGATTTCTTTGGGAGACCTTCGCTCTGACCCTATATACATTGGATTAACGAGATTCCCACTGTCCCTACCCACATTACGATAGCTGGTTCGCTGGTGCAATTTTGTTAACATCCACCGAACTCTCGTGTCTACCATCTCAAGAGCTCTTGAACGATCCAAGAATTCTGTGCGAAGTTCCTAAGCCACTTTCCAGAAAGTCTCTACCTCTACTAAAAATGTCTGTCTTCACTAAAAATTTCTATTGGTATAAAAAAAAATATATTATTTTTTAGACGCCATTTCCATGTTTAAACTTAGGTTGGTGCCAAAGTTCATCAAATGCCGAGATTTATTGATTCAATGCGAATGTTTCGGTTGAAACCTCTAGAGTGGAACTGCTCTTGCGGCAGTGTGTCGGTATTGTTAATAAAATTGGGCATCAGAGTATTAAGTTTCCAATTAGTTTTCCTGTATACAAGAGACGATTAATCGGGTGATATAATGTTGTATCATTCGGATTTTATTCTAATTTATTGATTGAAATGATGTTTGTCTTCCTTCACTTGTCAGGAAAGTGACCGAAACAAAAACAATCAATTTGTTTTGTTTACGAGATCAAAATATATAAGATTCAGTGAGGTATTGAGAGACTTTTTTGAAATGTTCGTGCAAATGTTTGGGAAAAAAGGGAATTTGTTTGTATATTTAAAATTCGATATTGAAATAAAAAAAACCATACAATTTCAAACCATTCGGCACCATATATATGCTACGATCTTCGAAGCAGTCGAGTTCGAGTAGTGCAAGGTCGCGCGTCCGTAGCCAAGACTACATAGTTTGAATCAAAAACTCTCCAAAAATATTCATTAGAAACTTAATTATCTACCCGTTTTCGAAGTGATCAGTGGGATTACATTGTTTATGAAACAGGAGCTCCTGTGAGGCGCCAACACCAGCGCATAGCACAACCCTGTGCAACTCGAAGGTATAGAATTTTTAATACCTATTTAGAAGTACCAGTCGTTCTAGTGACAAAACGTATGTCGCTTCTTGAACAGACAAATAAAAGTAGGTTAGAAATTTCCCATTTGTACATGAATTTGACGTATTAGCAATCGACATTCTTTTTTGTTGGTAATTTTCTGTTTCATCTGATTCATGATTGATGAATAAAGATGGGGTTATTCTAAATGGGTATTAAAAATACTATAGGTGCCTTATCTAATATTGCCTTTGTATGGTTCCGCGATCAAATTTCGGCGCGTTTACAGTCCCGCGGCTCTCCAGAATAAATTTCCCAACGTTTAATCACAAACAGAAATGCATTCAAGTTTTGGGTTCTTATTAATTTTAATTTTGGTAGCCACATCCTTGGATCAAGTTAAATTCTATTTTTAATTCGGTTATAACATAAAAATAAAATGAAAATAGCATATAGAAACACTCTAATGACTAGGGGTTAGTCAGAAACAGGAAAATACCAGTAGCGTACACTCGATCAACCTACGAATGGAGAACCATACGAAAATATACAAAACTGTATGATTATTCAAAAACTGATGTACATAGGAAACTGTATGATTATTCAAAAACTGTAGGTACATATACAGTGTGTCCCGCTTAAGGACTGACCACCCTTCTAAAATTTTTATTTTTCAACCGATTCAATTCATTCTTTTTTGGTCTTGTAGCTACTCGAATTTGTCACTTATTAGGCTCATAATTTTATTTTTAGAAGACTGTCACAAAAAGATTAGTTTTACGGATTCAATATCATCCCTAAAGTATATCTTTTTTGGCCGCATTTACTTTACGGCCGCATTCACTTCACGGCCGCATTTGCTTTATTACTTTACGGCCGCTTTTACTTCACGGCCGCTTTTACTTCACGGCCGCTTTTACTTTACGGCCGCTACTTTGGTGAAAATAAACAATTTTTTCTATAATCACACTCTCTTTACCGTAGTTTTTGTTATTAATAATTGTGTATCTACCTATCTTTGCTGGATTATTTATTTGATCAATAAAGTTTAAAGATACTGTTGAATTTTATTCTTTTTTCAAGAACAAACACTCGCCTAAAAAATTTTGTGTGCACCTCGGCCGAATGATCTTTTTTGGCCTCACCTGAAATTTGCTTGACCTCGGCTGCGCCTCGGCCGCAAATTTCTGATTCGGCCAAAAAAGATCAACTTTACGGCCTTGGTACACAAATAACTATTTTACGGCTGCACTGGTTTACAGGGTCCACATTTATAGGCTCAAATTTCAATAAGTACTATTAGGGATTTTTTTTAAAAAAATCTGATAGCAGATTCTTGTTTAGAATGGTCTAAAACCCTAATGTACGAATTTTTATTCCAATAGGATACAGGGTGATCAAAACAAATTTTCAAAATTTAATGAACCAAACCGAAAAAAATTCATATTTTGAGGCCTTGAGAACAACAAAACTTGATACAACATAGTTTTAGAACATCTTTGACCAAAATTTGTAGTAAGCTTGTCTCAAAATATAAATTTTTTACGGTTTGATCCATTAAATTTTAAAAATTTGTTGTGATCACCCTGTATCCTATTGGAACAAAAATTCGTACATTAGGGTTTTAGACCATTCTAAACAAGAATCATCAGATCTATCACTATCACTATCAGATTTTTTTCTAAAAAAAATCCCTAATAGTACTTATTGAAATTTGAGCCTATAAATGTGGACACCCAGTAAACCAGTGCAGCCGTAGAAATAAAATTATGAGCCTAATAAGTGCCAAATTCGAGTAGCTACAAGACAAAAAAAAATTAATTGAATTGGTTGAAAAATAAAAATTTTAGAAGGGTGGTCAGTCCTTAAGCGGGACACACTGTAGAATCGAATTCATACTAACATGGAAAGGTTGAGGGAGTAGTCAGACACAGGAAAATACCAGTGGCGTACACTCGATCGAGCTACGAATGGAGAACCATACGAAAATATACAAAACTGTATGATTATTCAAAAACTGAACATAGGATTGAATTCATACTAACATGGAAAGGTCGAGGGCGTAGTCAGAAACAGGAACATACCCGTGGCATACATTCGATCGCCCTACGAATGGAGAACCATAAGAAAATACACTAAACTCTATGATTATTCAAAACCTGAACATAGGATTGAATTCATACTAACATGGAAAGGTTGAGGAAATAGTCAGAAACAGGAAAATACCAGTGGCGTACACTCGATCGACCTACGAATGGAAAACCATAGTTTCTCACAAATTGAGTGCTCAATAAGGTTGTGACATAAAAGTAGAACATGAAGTATCTAAATAGTTCTTTTAACAGCAAGTTGAACTATGAAATACAATGAGGTTGTTGCACCATATTACAATTCTTGTTGACACGTTGAATTAAACTGACCATCAAATTACTTGACTTGCAATTGATGGTTCCTGATGTTCTTGAAATGCAGTTTAAAATTGGATGAAGCGATGTGTTTCTAACCCTGGCTACAAGACTTTTCAAAGAGTAGCGTAACAGAACAATTCTTTCCGTATATTTGAATACTTTTTTCTTTGAGCTAGAGCTAGAGGTTTCAGATTCTTCGGTGTCATTGATGTTGTTGACTCTTGAGTTAGACTCTCTTAAAGTTGTCGTCAAAGCATCAGGCTCAGATTTCCCTTGTACTTACTAATTGGAAATTGGATCTATGTGTTTTCAGGTATAAGTAAATTATTCAAAATACAGAAATGAATAATCATCATTTCTTTAATGAACCGGTAACAAATGAAAAAATTAGAACAAGTGCGATACATAGTGGTGGAGGATATTTAATACAAATAACTGATTTGGTCCTGACATGTATATTTGAGAGACTACCAGATTTATGGGCATCTGAGCAAATGGTTCATTGTTAGAAAGTTTTTTTCAGGTAATGACCAACGTGAATTCAGGGACACAACGTTCCCTGTTTGGGAATCGACCCACTGAGCAGTCGACTCAGGCTTCCCGTGCCAATCCTTGACGCGTTTCGTCCTTGTTAGGACTCATCAGAAGGACATCGGCTGAAGCTCCCTGTCCAAGCGTCAAGGATTGGCACGGGAAGCCTGAGTCCACTGCTCAGTGGGTCGATTCCCAAATAGGGACCGTTCCCAACAAACACAGTACGTACTGAAGACGTACATTTTAGGTCCTTTTTACGTCGGTTCGTCGGGGATGTAAAAATACGTTTTGAGTACGTACGTAAAAGACTGTATTGATATACAGACAAAAAAGTACGTACTAAGAACGTACGTGAAAATCTATATTGCGTACGTCTTGTAAAAGACGTACATGTTCGTTTCAAAGACGAACAATACAGGACGAGCTGGATCATTCCCATCTATTCATGATTTTTTTATTAATTGCTGACTCGATTTCTGATAATAATATATTTTTAAATAATATGCAATTTCCAAGGAAAAGATACGGAAGTGATACTTCCAAATTAATCTCTAAACCCTAAACCCAAAAATGCTGGTAAGGTTGACATGGATAATTCTTATTATTAAACCTTAGATCTAAACTTAAATAACGCAGGTCATATAATCAAGGATTTATATTTCATCTAGGTACCTGACCTGTGACCTTAATAAATTGTCAAATGTTGAAATAAACATGAAATAAACCAATAGAATGGAAAACAGGAAGGGACGCCGGCCACTTGCATCGGCAGGGTGCAGTGTTGCCAATGACCCCATAATTATCGAAATCTATAATTTTGACTACGATTCAATAATCGATAATCACAAGCTAAATCTACCATAATTTATTGAAACTACAATTTCAATGCATATTTTTAAAATTTTTAGTTGAAAATTAAAAATTTATTTGGTTGGTGGTTTTGACGTTTCCCAGCTAGAAATGGATTGAGCTGGCAGCACCGTTTGCCTCCTTTGAGTTGTTCCTGTCTGATTTTGCCTTTTTGGTCTTGTATGTGTAGCTCGTTTGTAGTGTAGTGTGAGGTTATGTTTTCTTCTATTTTTGTTTTTTTTTTTTTTTACCAAGTAAAGTGACGCGGGAACACTTTTGTTTTGATTGCAGTAGCGCCAGCAACGTGTTTAGCTTTGTTTTTTGTGTATAATAATAATACTTTTACCAAGATTTTTACTGTGTGAAATTTTTCTTGATTTGTGCCCGTTTACAATTCTCTCAATGTTTGTAGGTTATACCTACCTATTTTTTTTATATTTACTGTTGCTTAAGGTTAAGGTTAAGTTTAAGGGTATGTTATATTTTATAATTGATCTTATGTTATTTATATTTTTTAGTGTAATTGCTAAGATATTTATTGTATAAAAATTGCCACTTTAAAATACAATATGTATATCCTGTTCACAATCCGATGTCCACAGGTGCAGGTGAATTTATCACCTTTCCCTATCAAATAGCATTGAAATGTGATTTTACCTGTACCTACCTGTGGACATCGGATTGTGAACGGATAATAGTTTTATTTTTCGCTATAAACATACATATAAATACATATGTACTTCGTCTATGATTTTCCCATAT
The DNA here is from genome assembly GCA_917834065.1 of Ceutorhynchus assimilis. Classification (NCBI taxonomy): domain Eukaryota; kingdom Metazoa; phylum Arthropoda; class Insecta; order Coleoptera; family Curculionidae; genus Ceutorhynchus; species Ceutorhynchus assimilis. The sequence continues at coordinate 894,623 of OU892281.1, forward strand.
ATTTTTGCAACCCATCTGAACAGGTTAATTGAATAGGTAGGTACCTATCAAAAAGGTGTAAATACAACATTTGTATTTACATCTTTTTGATACCTACCTATCCAATCAACCTGTGCCGGTGGGGTGTAAAAATATATAGGAAAACCCTGTACCTACGTCCCAAACACATTCCTAAAAAGCTATACTGAATACGTACGTTAATGTACGTCCCAGACACGTACCTAAAATGTACGTACGTGGGACGCACTATTTTGTGGAAAACGACCGTCATAAAGACGTCCCTTGTACGTCGGCGGGACCTAAAAAGTACGTCCGCGGACTCAAGACGTACTTGGTACTTGTGTTTGTTGGGTTGTGTCCCTGAATTCACGTTGGTCATTACCTGAAAAAAACTTTCTAACAATTTTCATTGCCAATGAAAACTCAGACCAATCAGTGTAGTTCAATGCCGGTAGGAGTATTTGCCCTCGGAGTAGTTGTTTCTGACTGGTCAACGAAGTTCAAATGGTTGATTGGAAGTCATGTGAGAAGAAAGCGTGATGGTAGAACAAGAAGAAGCTTAACAAAAACTCAAAGTTACACCAAGAATCACAAACGTCACTTGTGACTTCACCAAAGTTTCTTTTTCCGTTTTTTTCACACAACAGATTTAAGAGTGTTCTCAATTACTGATAAGAGAAACAAAAATGGAGAAAACTCGAGACAAATACCTAATATTTAGCGACAAATGATAAAAATCGCGTGAAGAACTCTAAAAAAAAAATCCACAAATTAATTTCCCTTGCATGTTTGCATTTCAAATAAATAATAACTTCAACTTATTACAATGAATAATAAAATTAATTAAATTAATAACGATTTCCGTGAATTACAAAATATTTACCTGAATTCTCCAAAAACGAAACTGCGCAATTTATATTATTACTCTAATTTACACCTGATTGTAAAAAAATTGAATAAATATTGAGCTCTATCTATAACAAATTTGCAGGTTTATGTTACATGATGCATTTAAAGTTTTTTGGATGCAAATAAATCATTTACTAGGTAGGTATACTATCAGTGGAAAAAATTAAACACATTCATAAATAGTCTAAGAGAAAGAATGAGATAACTAAAAACTTTCTAAATTGATTTTTAAGTTAATATAAACCGGAAGCAAAAAATATATAGGTAGGTACATGAAAAATTAATAATAATATGTTAATGGTTGGCTTTTAAACGTGTTAAATCTAGTATTTGTTTATAATACATAAATTATGATGATAGCGATGGATGCACAGTAATTTACACATTTATTAAAAGAAAAATTTGTTAAATCTAATTTTGTTTCACCTAATTTACCTCAGCAGATAGCTTTTTAAAAGGTTATTTAGCACGATCTACAATTTCTTGCCTGTGCAGAGAAGCTTCAAATACACGAAATAAACAACTAATTTTTGGTTGATTAAACATTTTTAAAGTTGAAAATAATAATAAAAATAAGCAACAAAAATCTTATAAAATATTTACCCCCAAAAATTGCAATTAAATCAGCTGTTTTGTTAAACAAACAGTAATTCATACATGAAATAGTTCCATAATTCAAGTGCGGAAAACAAGCATGTTTCGCATGAAACTTAAAAACACTAAGAAAAAGTTACACCAATTAAGTCTCATACGCGTCAATAATTATTGTCCTATTAAAAAAAAAAATCAGTCCCAATCATGGACTTTATTCGAAGAATATGAACAGATCTCGAGTCGCGTATTCGAGGTTCTTCCTGCGGTCGCCGCACCGTAACGCAACTGATTCCTGCGAGGAGCGGTCGAGAACTGACTTTACCGAATGGCAGCAGGATGGTGGAGACGACGCTCGAGACGTCGACGTCGCGAATGCAGGACGGGCGTCGCGACGCCTCAATGCGCGCTCCTTTTTGCAGGGATAATTTCTTTTTTGTGCGAAAGACCGTCCAGAAATTATTATTACCTAACTAGTGAAATAAGGCATATTTGTACAGTTATTAGTTATTCCTTTCGTGACTTGGCTGGATTGAACAATTCGACATTTTTGACCCTCCGCTCAATTTCCCGAACTGTTCTACTGTTCTCTTCAAACTCGAGTTTGATTACGCTTAGTTTTAAAGCCTTTTTGGTAAGTATCAGTGGATTACATTGTTCAAAATATACTTTCTTCCAAGCAAAGGAAAAAACATACAAACATAATAGAAGCCGAAACACTGATTCCCGTATAAATATAAACTGGCAAAAAATAAGCTTTGTTCTCAATGCTGATATAATATAATTTACCAATCAAAACGGAGCCTCCCACGTAACACGAAATCATTATCAAAATTGTAAGGTTATGATCAATTCCGAAGAGGTTGTACCGGTGATATAAATGTAGATGAACCAAAACAGCCTTTCACTTTACCAATAAACGCTACCTGAATAGATTATAGAAAGCGAATTATGTCATTGATTAACAAATACTTGGTTTTTGCAATATTTTATTCATTTTATTTGAAATAACATGCAGCGGCAGTGAAGCGCCATTTTTCAGAAGATTATTAGGTAATTCAAAATTGTAGTGAACAAGACGTTTGCCGATTAAGTAGGTACCACCGTGCCGAAAAAATCTAGAACAATGAAATTCTCGTTTAAGAGAAGCTCCTAGACTATAAAGAGAGTTATAATATAATTTATTTGAAGAATCAAATTTCACCAGCTTAGTTGCAAGCGTCAGTTCAAAAATGTGAATTTCTCACGAGAATTCCTGACGGAACTAAAATAATAACTGACCTTGTAGAAGATGAAAATTATCATATTCCATCAACTGTTAATACAATTAAAAATGGTAAAATACCACTTGATGTTTATAATTTTAAAAGACAAAATCCTCACATCAGATTCTCATATTGATGACATTCAAGAAATATGTGAACCATTTGAAGAAGAGAATTATCAATTATTTAACGAAGAACAGATAATTACCTAAAAAAGCAATAATTATAAAGAGAAACCTTATGAAAAAAACGTCCTTAAACCTTTTAAGAGCTGATCATTTAAACTCATAAGACGTGAAAACTTTACAAAAACTTGTGAACTCGTTTCCTATAGTCTTTCACAAACCAAATGATAAATTATCATTCACAAATCAAGTTAAACACGAAATTACGACCAAAGACGAAATTCCAGTTCACACAAAGACGTATAGATATCCACATATTCATAAACAAAAAGTGAATAAACAAATCCAGAAAATGTTATAAGATAACATTATTCGACCACCATGTAGTCCGTGGGTATCCCCTGCCTGGATTATACCTAAAAAGTTAGATACTGCAGGCAAAAAAAAAATGGCGAATGGTCGTAGATTATAGAAAAATCAATGAAAAAACGATAGACGATCGATACCCATTACCAAACATAACAGAACATTCTCGACAGGCTTGGAAAAAGTAATTATTTTACTACTCTAGACTTAGCTTCTGGATTCCACCAAGTTGAAATGCATCCAAATTTAATAAGTGAAACAGCTTTCAATGTAGAAAATGAACGTTATAAATTTAATCGTATGCTTTTTGGATTAAAGAATGCCCCAGTAACATTCCAAAGATTAATGGACAACATACTAATAGGTTTACAAAACAAAATATGTCTAGTTTACCTGGATGATATTAATATATTCTCCACTTCTCTTCAAAAACATATTGCAAATCTTAAAAAGATATTTGAGAGATTAGAACAATTAATTCAATCTAAAAATCCAATTAGACAAATCCGAATTTTGAAAGAAATCAGTAGAATTTACTTTAAATATTATAAGGTAACTAATACTCTCAGTTATAAAATCATCTATGAAACATGAAACTACAACATAAAAAATAAAATAAAATAGAAATATTATCAATAATTTAATTTATTATGATGTGATATGGGTATCTTCTTGAACATTTTTCTGGCAATTACTTCACATTTAAATTTTGTTTGTTTCCTATTCGGTTTTCAACATTGTTTATCAAAAGCCATCAATTCTATCCGGAACAAAGCACGCGTTTCCGTCATTACTTGAAGAATTACGAAATCATTGAAACGGCTTTTGGCAGCAACTCAACCACGCAAGGCCCTAGAGAGGAGCGCTTCGCCTAGAGAACGGCCTTTGTGATTTGGAATGTTCCATTTTAAGCGCATTTACTCGGACACATCGCTATCCGCAAAAGTAGGGCTATTTATTTTTTGTGCCTACATTTTTTATACAGGGTGTATCAGGTATGAGTACAAATATTTCAACATGAGATAATATGGTCCATTTCAAGCTAAAACTGTCCTATTAACCATGGGTCAATAATTGTTAGTATTTTCGGAGTTATCACAGAATTTAAATTTAGAAAAATGTTAACAACGTGACAACATTGTACAGGTATTATCTCTGTCAGGATATACCTAAATGTAAATAAAACTGGTAAATTTGAGAAGTTTTTTTTTTTGCACGGAGTTTATTTATTTCCATCTGTTTACGTTTTGGTTTGTTATTGGCTTTCAAATAATGTAAATAATAACTTGCATGTTCATCACTTTTCTAGTAAAAATAAAAAATGTGCCGTTTTATTAAGTTGTGAATTGCACTAAATGATATTTTTGCACTATACATTCAAGAGAAAAATCAAATAATACTTACTCAGCTACTTGCCAAATCCTTATGAAAATATTAATTTTTGTTAAAAGGTTTGCAAAACACTAAAATCAACACGCAGATTTTGGACACTCACACTTCCTGTATCACGCAATCTTTGTAAAACGGGCACAATGTTCTTTCATCAGGGGTGCTTTTCTTCCAGGAAATCTTTCCCTGTAAATTCTGGTGGCTAAATGAGCATTTTGTAACGATTCTGGGCGCCGTCATTCCGTCATTCAAATTTTCTAAAAAAATTGCAACCACTTACTGTGCTCGAAGTGTGCTTTACTGTGCCGATGATATTTTGAACTGTGCCGTTTTGATAATAAAGTTATAGGAAAAAATAGATGAGGGGCTAACTTGACGCTCAGCTCCCCCAAAATTTTGGAAATTAGATGAAACCAAAAAGGATTCTTATCCAATCTGAAGTGTGCTGAACAGTGCCGTATCAGGTTTTTCTCAAAATTTCCATATTCGGTAATTTTCCGACAAAATCCTACTGGGGAGGTAACTTGACGCTCAGCCCCCCCAAAATTTCGAAAATCAGTTTGGACAAAATTGTATTCTTATCCAATCTGAAGTGTACTGAACTCTGCTGTATCAGGTTTTCTCTAAATTTACATACCCTTTCGGTTATTTTCCGACATAATCCTACTAGCTAACTTGACGTTCAGCTCTGAGAATTTACATACATACCATCCATTAGGCTTATATCGGGAAATGGCCAAACATGGGAACTTGGAATAACCTGATCAGGCCCAATTTAGGTCACTTCAGATTTAATAAGAATAAGAGTCCGTTTTTCTTTGATCTGATTTCTAAAATTTGGCATCAACTTAGCCCCCTCTTAGTTTTTTGTCGGAAAATGACCGAATATGGAAATTTTCAGAAAAACCTGATACAGCACAGTTCAGCACATTTCAAATTGGATAAGAATCCTTTTTGGTTTTATCTGATTTCCAAAATTTTGGGGTGGCTGACCGTCAAGTTTGCCCCTCATCTATTTTCTCCTAACTTTGTTATCGAAACGGCACAGTTCAAAAAATCATCGGCACAGTAGAGCACACTTCGAGCACAGTAAGTGGTGGCAATTTTTTTAGAAAATTCGAATGTGGGGGGGCTAACTTGACGCAGCTGCGATTCTGTCTAAACAAATATCTGCATATTCGACCTTTGTGAACACATTATTTTCAAAAAAGAATGTATTTGAATTACGCGCGTTTCCCAACTAGACAAGAAAAATCAAGAATCAATTTATTCAGTTCAACCAAGGTTCTATGTTGCCAGATGTTTAGATATCTATTGTAATATAAGCCCTATTTTTGAGATAATTGTATTTTTTGGGCTTTCTTAATAGTTTTACCTAGCTACTATCTTAATTCAGTTACTAGATTTTACTTTATGCGATCATATATTGTCCGTCGTTTTTAATCTGACACTTTCCGTATGAAGAGCGAGGGGGTGAAGCTTATTGCAAAACCAGGTATGACGTTAGGTGACCATTGGCGTTTTAATGTAGGTTGCCACCAGCTCACATTTTTTTGGAGTATCAGATTAAAATCGACAGACTTTATGTATTCTTATTTAAAAAATAATTAACTCTTATTTCAACAAGGAACAAATAACTAAAGTTTATGAATATTCAATGAGACTTCATCATGAATGTACCTAATCTTTACTATTAAAATTTTCCAAAAACACCTACAAAAGAGGCCATAAATATTTTCTACGATTCTGGAGTTAAGTTCAAATGAATGTTTATACTTTACCTAAAGGGTTATCTCCAATTTACATGCAGAAATTATTTAAATTAATAAAATATTACTACTGAGACTGTATCCGGACTCTGGATAAATTTTGTTAATAACTCGATACGATATAATAAATAAAATAATTTTCCTCAACAGCGTTTTCTCAGGAACACCATTTCCTTTCTTTCAACTATTCAATTAAAAATAATAACGAAGCCAATGCGAAGTATCGCAATATTTCTCGATTTAATTTTTCTTAATGAGGAGGCTTTATTAATTAAAAAATCCAGCCAGCGAAGCTGGCAGTATAGGCAGCCAGTGCCCCAGTTCTTTACAAATTGCTGTGAACTGTTTAAATTTTAATTACGTCGAATCAATCCGAGGCTATAATAGCTTGAAAGCAGCCAATACGAAATGCCGACGACGAATTAGGAACGTTGCTAATTTTCAAAATTATCTCGGTTGCCTTTTATTGGAAATTTTTTTTCGCGATTATAATATTTGAAAATTAATTAAAAGATTGGAACTTTACTACTGAGAGCTGATCCCGCTAACTCTTATACCTAACTTTTTTATTTTTCAAATTATTCACTTCAAATTATGGCGGAAGTAGTGATTGTTATAAGGTGGACACCTTAATGACGTGTAATGAGTTACCTACCTTATTAATGATACCTGCATAATTAGCTGGTCTTAATAATAGGTCTTTTGAATATGTCAGACTTGCCAGTCTTGTCAAGATTGTCTCTGAATTATTATTACTTTCATTAATACATAATTTGTATTCAAGCAAGCCTAGTTTATTTTATTAAATTATTACATGGCGCAGTCGAGAAAGAACCTGTGGAAGTGAAAAATAAACTAAAACACAAAAATAAGGCCTCAAAAGTCATTCAAAAAGGTTAGTGCATTTTAGTATAATTTCAGAAAATTTTCAATATACAAAATGGAAGGAAGACTTCCAGATTCTATGAAATTTGAAGGAAACCTCAATGAAAATTTCAAAAGGTTCCTACAAAACTTTGAGACATATATGATAGCAACTGAGAAAGAGGGCAAACCAGACAAAGTAAAAATTGCTATGCTTTTAAATATAATTGGAAGTGAAGGTGTTGAAATATTCAATACTTTCAAGTTTGCTTCGCCTGAAGAGAAATATAACAAAGTTATAGACGAATTTAGAAAATACTGTGCACCCAGAAAAAATAGGACCTATGAGAGGTTTGTGTTCAATAATCGAAATCAAGGCCCAGATGAGCCATTTGATCATTTTTTTGGTGATCTCAGAAAACTAATACAGTCCTGCGAGTATGATTCCCAGGAAGATTCTATTCTTGTTGACAGAATCATTATTGGAACAAATGATTTAAGGCTTCAGGAAAAATTGCTAAACATTCAAAATTTATCGCTAGAAGAAGCCAACGAATTATGTAGAAATGCAGAAGTAACCAAAAAACGGATAGGAAAAGTTAGAAATAAGGAGGATTTAAGTGTTAATGCACTTGTTGAGGCTTTAAAGAAAAAAGATTATATAGTTGAAAAAAGAAAGAATCAGGAATCAACCGCATCAAATAGTGAAAGGGAACACAACAGCACAGAAAAAAAATTTAAGTGTTCTAAATGCGTTAACGTACATGCATAATGGAACGTGCCCAGCCTTTGGGAAGAAGTGTCACAGGTGTGGCAAAATGAATCATTTCATAAAAGCTTGCAAAACCAGAATACAACAGATAAGAGAAATCTCCCAACAGGAAGAAACAGGAGACCAAGACCTTGGGGAATTATTCCTTTGCAGTGTCGTAAAAGTGGGAGAAGTAAGAAAGGACTGTAACACATTATGGATGGAAGCAGTAAACATAAGTGGCAAAGACGTTAAATTTAAGGTTGATTCTGGATCAGAAGTCAATATCATGCCAAAGCGAGTACTTAAACAATTAACTACTGACAATTTGGTTAAGACCAGTGTAATTTAAGAGGCTTATGGAGGTAATAAACTGAAACCAGAAGGTAAGATTAAATTAAATTGTAAAATCAAAAATAAATCTGTGGATTTGGAATTCTTGGTACTAGATTTAAATGTAAAACCAATAATTGGACTTCCTAGCTGCTATGAATTAGGCTTTATCAGAAATACTTGTAGTGTACAATCTGAAATTCAATCTATGCAAAACAGAGAACAATTTATTAAAAAAAATATTGATGTATTTGAAGGGTAAGGGTAATTTTCAGAAGAGTGTAAGATAACATTAAAGAAAGGTAGCATTCCTGTTGCTAGGCCTTGTAGGCGGGTGCCTCTAGTCATAAAAAACAGATTGCAGGGTCAACTTAAAAATTTAGGGACACAGAAAATTATTGCTAAAGTAAACGGTGCTAGTGAGTGGGTTAATCCACTAGTTATTGTTGAAAAACCTAACAAGACCTTGTGTCTAGATCCTCACGAACTAAATAAATGTATTGAACGAGAGTTTTTTGAAATACCTAGTTTGGAGGAAATTAGTAGTAAACTAGCAATATTTTTCTGTTCTAGACTTCAAAGATGGGTTTTACCAAGTTAAACTTTGTGAAGAATCGAGCAAACTCACGACCTTTTCAACTCCATTTGGTTGTTATAGATTCTGTAGGTTGCCATTTGGCTTAAATTAAGCTCCGGAATATTTCCAGAAAATAAATTTTAAAAATTTTGGTGACATAAAAAATACAATAGTATATTTTGATGATTTATTAATAGCAACAAATACTTTGGAAGAACATCATGAGGTTTTAAAAAGAGTGATAGATCGTGCTAGACAAAAAGGAATCAAATTTAATAAAGACAAAGTTCAATTTAGAAAAATTCAAGTAAAGTATTTGGGTCATATTTTCAATAAAGACGGTATGAAAGTTGATGATGAAAAAGTGAGAGCCATTAATGAACTAAAACCACCAACATGTGAAAAAGATTTGCAAAGACTATTAGGTTTAGTAAATTATGTGCGAAATTTTATACCAAGGCTTGGAGAAATTTCTAGTTCGCTTTGTTACTTATTAAAAAAATAAGTAAAGTTCCAATGGTTGGATGTTCATGACAAAGCTCTTCAAGAAATTAAAAATGAAATTAATAAAAATACTACTCTAATGAATTTTGATTTTAGTAAAGAAATTACAATACACAAACGGTATTGGTTGTTGTTTAATGCAATGCGGAAGACCTGTAGCATATGCCTCTAGGGGTCTCAACGACACAGAGAAAAATTATGCAGTTATTGAAAAAGAAATGCTTGGCATCTTATATGCTACACAAAAATTTTATAATTTCATTTATGGCCGTCCTATAAAAATAGTCACTGATCATAAACCAAATGTGAGTGTTATGAATAAACAAATTTGTCAGGTACATTCACCACGCCTACAAAGGTTAAGACTAAGGTTATTAAAATATGATATAAAAATTGAATACTTGCCTGGCAAATTTTTACACGTCGCTGATTATTTATCTAGGAATTATAGCAATCAAATTTGTGAGAAAGATAATGACTTTGAGGATGTAGTGGATTCAATTGAAAGGTATTTAAGAATGAGTGAGTCTGGAAAGGAACCAGTGGCGTAACTTCAGATTTTGGACCTGGGGGCAGAGTGGTTTGACGAGGCCCAATTACAATATTGCAGTGGTGTATGCAATATTCTGTTTGTCTAAGGGCCAAATTATGGCCCCACTGGTAACGTCATTGACAAATTTATCCTGTCGGTAAAACTGAAAATTGACTATCTGCAAGATAAATTGACCGTTCTTTAATTCTGCCGCCGACCATTGGGATTACAGATTGCGTTTCTATCCGTCAGATTGCATACTTTATTGCAGTTTATCAGAAGGTGAATAAACCGGTCCTAACTTATAAGAACCAGGAAATAATTCTTTTGCGGAAAACGCCTACCATCTTCCACGCTAAGAGCTAATACTACCGACCGCGATTTTACTTCCTGCGGAATACCTATATTTTCCAAATAAATGTGAGTAGTAAATAGATAGGTAAGTCAGCAATATTTCTGAAAATGATACAATACCGACATCTCCATTGTATCATTATTTAGAGTAGCCTGAACTGGTCTTCCACATGTTCAGACTACTTTAAATATGATACAATAGAGAAGTCGGTATCAAAAGGCTGCCCACAGGGTGAGGTCCTATCTGCCCCTACTATGGAACTTGGTCGTAGACTAATTTTTAGTAGACCTTATCAGAAAAATTTATACCCAGGGTTACTGAAATGATGTAGTAACTGTAGTCATGGAGAAAAACCTACAAACTACTTCTGCGAAAATGCAAAGAGCGCTTAATATCGTGGAAGACTGGGTCAAAGGGGTAAAGCTGAGTATCAATCCTGAGAAAACAGCACATATTGAATACGCCACCAACAAAGGTAAAATGGCGCTTATGGCCACCAAAAGAGTAGTGGGAAAAACATGGGGATTTCTATCCCACATAGTATATTGGATCTATAGAGTAGTGGTAAGACCTAGAATAACCTACCAGCGCCGTAGCAAGGCGTTGATGGGCCCTGGTGCCACTTTTGTTAGAGCCCCCCCCCAGAGTTGGGTAGTATTCGAATACTCGGTATTCTGATTCCTATTCAGAATACATTTGGCTAATATTCGAATACATTTGTGTGTTTGGTATTCGACTGAATACTTTTTTGGTTAGTATTCGGTACTCTGGATTCTGAAAATCGTTTTTCTAATCCTGTATTGGAATTCTGGTATTCGGATCCCGTATTGGAATAGGAATGTTCACAAAATCAAACAATCCCGTTTAATAATTATCAAATTATTAAGCATCGTTTCATAAGTAAACCTACAAAATTTTTCGAAAATCAGAAAATTCTTTCTTCGAGAAAACCAGAGACGAAATAATAATATTCGTTTAAACGCACGAAACGCTCGCTGACGTCACAATGCGTAACGAGTTAGCGCGTGCGCGTACAGTAGCGCTACTAGCACCGATTTACGTGCGGAAAATTCCAATTTTCTGCACCTCGTAGCAAAACACGTACGTAGGTACCACTTTTTTCGACTCGGTTTAACTTTGTTTGAGACTCCCATCATTACACAAACACAGATAATTATCACTCTAATGATCTGTGTTTGTGTAATGAAGCTTTTCGGGATAAAGCGACAGTCAGCAATACAATAAATTACATGTAAACTTGTAAACAAATCTCGCAAACGCGCCAGCTGATTGTTCGTTCCGCACAGTGACGTCACAAGCGGTACTCTCGCCGCAGGGGGTCGTTTTGCTAGCCTCGCTAATTTCGTTTTTTTATTTTCGATTTATCAGGAAAAATAAAGGGCTTCTAGGTGTTTTAACGCTTAATACGTGTTTTGTGGACCTAGAATCACCACCTGTTATTACAATTGAAAAATAGTGAACATTCCTATTGTACGTAAAGAGTACGACTTTGTTTGAATCCGAAAAAAGTTGTGCAATTTTGTGCTCATTAAAATGTCACTTTAATATTTTAAACATTTTGAGTGCTACCGGAGATTCGGAGATATCCGGAAAAACCCGAAATACTCATCGGAAAGAAACTCTCTATCACCAATTCACAACAGCAGAATAAAAATATCAAACAATAGTGTTCGCGAGTCTTTTAAGTTACCAAGTTTATACCAAATAAACTTTTAGCTACGTCATCACAGTCAGCCAGCACAGCGTTGCCGTCAATGGGCAGCTAACCTCTAAAGGTAGGCGCCCACTGATACGAGCCGCACGCGTCGCAGGAATCGCAAGATAAGAAAATACCGTTTGGGCGTTTGCATTTCAGATTTTTAAATTTGTAACATGATGCAATCAAATTAAAATAATTGAGTCCAAGTCAGTGATTATCCTGCCTTTAGTGGGCCCCCCAAGGTGTGGGCCCTGGCGCCACTTGGCGCCATGGTTGCTACGGCGCTGTAACCTACGGATCTAGACTAGTGTCTGCATAATGAATACAATGAGAAGCACTCCAACTGCTGAACTGGAATCCAAGTAGAACATCCGGACATACCAGAATACATTGTTACAAACTCACTATTTGAGATGAGAAGTGACATCATGACCCCGAAAATAAATACTCCCAACCAAACGGTTTCAAACCCAGATTAACTGGGAAAACAAAACAGAAAACTCACTAGTCCAGAAAAGAAAGTTAGTATGGTCAAAGGTATGGTACACTGATGGTACCAAAACCGACAGTGGAACCGGTGTCGGAGTATATGGCCTATCCCCAAGATCAAAATGATATTCTCCACTGGAGAAGCACACCACCGCATTTCAAGCCGAAATACATGCATAGAGACATGCCTGCGGGAAAATCTGAGACAGGGATATGTGCATAATGATATCTCGATCTTCTCAGACTGCCAAGCAGCTATTAAAGCTCTAGCATGTCAATAGATAAACTCTAAATTAGTGTGGAACTGCCTGTAACTCTTTCAAACCCTAGCCAGCCATAACAAGGCAACTCTTGCGTGGGTGCCGGGGCACACGGGCGTTCCTGGCAATGAAAACGCGAACTCCTTAGCCAGGTAAGGATCAGAAAGGCAGCTTATGGGCCCTGAAACCGTATTCGGAATATCAAAAAACCCGATACGTGGCTGCTTGGACAAGTGGATCCGAGAGGAACACAAAAACCACTGGTATCAAATACCGAGGCAACACCACAGTAAGGCTAAGGCAATGCTACCACATAGGCAATGGTAAACTATCCTACAACAAGATAAGCCTCTGAGATCCTAAAGAAAAAGCTCACGAGGAACCAGATTGGAATTGTGACGGAACTGTTAACCAGTCACTGTACACTGAGGAAACACCTACACAAGATGGGAATCTACCAAGATGAACCCATCTGTAGATTGTGCGACGAGGACGAAGAATCAGCCTCACACATCTTATTATTCGAGTGCCCTGCACTCGCCTACTGAAAATCCCGACACCCCTTGGAGGAGGAATCTGTCCAGGAGGAGGGTCCCTGAAGTCGCTAATAAAGAGGCACCTGCACGAAGGTGTCAAACCTATTTTAGCAGAAATTCACACAACAAGCGATACAATAAGCTAACTAGCTGCAGTATCAGGGAATCACTTGTGTGCCTTGCTGCCATTGATCAAATCAATCAATTGATCAATCAATCAGCAAAAATTTTAATGATTTACGTATTTTCTTGACTACAATTGCGTTTCATAAGATATTTAATATTATTCTAAGAATCGTACGAATATGTTTTTTGACTGTAAAATTACTTTTGCATGGGACCTCGGATGGGGCCCAAGAGCGTCTTGGCCCGGGGGCCACGGCCCCCTCTGCCCCCTCGGTAGTTACGCCACTGAAAGGAACAATTCAGGAAGCACACTGTTGTAGATGATGTTTTGAAACTAGTAATTTATTATTATACACATGGATGGCCTGACAAGTTGTATGAATCAGAGTTAAAGGTTTACTATCAAAATCGCAGCGAAATTAATGTGTATAACAATATGGTGTTTTTCAATGACAGTCCCGAAAGCCTTAAAACAGGACATGCTAAAAATTTTACATGAAGGTCACTTTGGAGTCAATCGTACAACAGATAGAGCTCGCGAAATGTTGTTTTGGCCAGGTATGACCAAAGATATAAAATATATGATACAAGAATGTGCTCAGTGTGAGAGATATAATTACTTATGCAAATGTGAAAGAACCTCTAATTATTGTGCATGAGATTCCAGAGTTACAATTCCAAAAAGTTGCTTCAGACATTTTTGACTTTGGAAGTAAATCATATTTAGTTATTGTTGACTATCTTACTTGTTAATTGGTTAGAAATAATTCCACTAAAAAGTAAACAAAGTAATGACGTCATTCAAGCATTTGAAAAAGTTTTCGCAACATTTGGTATTCCAGATGTTGTAATCTCAGATAATATGCCTTATTCTTCGTATGAATGTAAACAATTTGCAAAATACTTTGATTTTATGTTCAAGACTAATAGCCCCCGTTATCCAAGGTCAAATGGCCTTGCAGAAAGGTTTGTTCAGACAGCCAAGAACATGCTGAAAAAAGGGTGTGACATAGAAGTTGCTCTTATGGAGTATTGTAATACACCTCTCACAGGCCTTAAGAGAACCCCAGCAGAACTGCTGTTTTCGCGAAAGCTAAAAGCTAAATTACCTATTGTGGATAGACCTAAATCTCCTACCGGTGATTTTAAAAAATCTTTAGATATTAGAAATCACGCTTCAAAACATTTTTATGACAGACATGCTAGGGGAAGAACAGATTTTGGTAATTGAGAAAAGGTTGTATTCCGGAACTATAATAAAGAATGGCAGCCTGCTTCTATAGTGTCTAAGCATGAGTCTCCTCGATCCTACCTTATCAATACAGGGACAAATGTTTTGAGAAGGAATAGCTATGATTTAGCAAAATCCATATCGAATCGTGAAAATGATAATTCCAATAATTTAGATTTAAGTAACCCACAACAAAGTTTTAATAATAGGCCGAGCACTTCTTTGGAAAGCGGTCAAAGTCAGAGTACAGGAAATATAATTGAAAATGTAGTAAGTCCGTTGGCAAATTCGAGTCCAGTCCGTACTCCCCCAGTTAACCATAGAAGTGTCCGACCCACTAGAGCAGCGAAATTGCCGCCAAAGTATAATGACTATGTTGTTTATTAGATTTTTGAAAAATGACATTTTTTTTGAACTTTAGTTAGATAATATCAGTTTTGTTTTGTTACTGTGTTTTAGGGTTTTTATTTCATTTTAGTTTAGCTTCTTGGTATAAACATTTACCGTTTGGAATGTTTATCCCTGAAGGGGAAGGAGTTATAAGGTGGACACCTTAATGACGTGTAATGAGTTACCTACCTTATTAATGGTACCTGCATAATTAGCTGGTCTTAATAATAGGTCTTTTGAATATGTCAAGATTGTCTCTGAATTATTATAACTTTCATTAATACATAATTTGTATTCAAGCAAGCCTAGTTCATTTTATTAAATTATTACAGTGATTTCGCGATCAATCAAACATAATAATATGCACGAAATTTAACGTTGGACTTATTGTCAAAATCGGTCATTTTCCCAACTGCCGAAGAAAACCTCGTAGACACAGTATAACTTTAGTTAGATCCAACCGAAGTACAACTGACATGATTTTCAATGCAAGACAAATGCAGAGAATAAAATGAAATGTAAGCTGCATCAGGACCAATTGGTAAGAAAGTTTTTGAAAAGTTAAAGAGTGTAATACAGGAAAATAATGTACTTTCAACTTTTCAATACTTTGCGCTCTATGTGACATTTTAAGTGATTAGATGGAGACACAAAGAAGGCTATTTCAGCATTACAAAATTTAGAAATAAACTATTGATGACAGTGCATTATCTACTAAATTTCAAAAATATTGGAAATATTAATGCAACTACTTGAAGTATCTGAATTCCTTTATTTCAATGTTTTTTAAGTAGGTAATTTCAAAATCACTCAATTAATTCCTAAAATATAAATGAAATAAATATGTATTAATACCTTATAATAACTTTTTTTCTATCAGAGATAGAAAGCTGAAATTTTCAGTAAGTAATTTCTGATTGAACCAGAATTTAAATGTATAAAATTTTCCAAATGACCGTTACTCAATAGTACTCGACAAGTAAGACATTTCTGTGCATGGCCTAATACAAATTACCAATCAACTGAATCAACTAGCTATAAATAAATTAATTGATTGGGTATTACCTGGCGGCGCGGTTCTCAATCAACGGCTCAATTATGAGTCTCTTGTAACTCAATTGCATTTTGAACTGGCTTAGAATGTTGCGCCGTTTACCGCCTATTGAGTGTTTCGTGGTTATACAACTTCCGTAATTGAAATTAGGAAGATGCACTTTCAGTTGAAACACAAGTTAGAAACTCCAATATGTACAGAGACGCAAACCGCCTTCTTAACTTACAAATTAAATTGAAAAGTTTGTACCAAATCAAGTAAAAATTGTAAATTCAATTTTTTAACTTTAAGTGAAATCACGTTCGCCTTATTTGATCCTAACTCGCGTCCAAAGAGATAACACCACTCACCACTAGCTATTTCGACTTATGGTGATTTTAATTTTGCTTTCTGCTTTGGTATGTCCAGAAGCGACACAATCTCATAGAGATTCTCAACTTGTATGTACACAATACAACTGTATTGAAAATTAATATTTGTTTACTGGCCAATTCCCAGCTTACAAGTTAGTATAAATGTTAAAATTTGAGTTGATATTTTGGGTCGCAGTAGAAGAAAACGTTCGGAGATCAACGCGTGCGAAAAGTGCCCTTTTCCAAACTTAGTCTACAATGTCATAAATAGCCTGGATGACAAACTTTTAATGAAAATTGCGAACCTCAGGAAAGGGGAATTTATTTCTGAAATTAGGTATAGTGGCCGCCACAGATAATCGAGATTCCTACAAAAAATTATTTTTTTGTTTGCGATGCCCGCATAAACAAAAACCGCAGCAAAAACTCTACAGATAAGGGTTGGGAATAAATTTAGTCCAAGAGCATCAATTAAATTCATTTTGGGTATAGTATTGTTCTGGATTCGATTAATTAAGTAGTTAATATCTTGCATTAAATATGTGAAAGATCTTTTAAGAAAATTGGTAAATAATTTTAAACATTATTTACAACAATTTAAACCGAATAATTTCAAACCAATATAATCTTGAACTCAAGCAACTCCTGACACGTGCTCCCTGACTAAAAGCAGGCCTGCTGATAATATAAACATACTTTTTTTACGAATCTCGATTATCTCTGGCGGATACCATAGATAGATGACTCTCATGATGATGAGAGAAACCATAAGTAATCATAAATATAATCATAAATATTCCATCTTACAAGTAATAGTAAAAGGTTTCGTAACATCAAACAAATTAAATGAAATGTGTATGCATTTTTATGCCATAGTTATAATAACAGATATTTACATAATATAATGGATTCTGATGTAAATTTTCTAATCTACATAAAACCTTTATGTTCAAAACCTGGAGAAAGTTAGTGAAATATGAAAGCTTAGCAAAACTGTCTTATATTTAATTTTTGAAAATACACAGAATTATCCGAAGTTCGATATACCTATGGGTATTTTTTGATCGATTACCAGGCATTTTCTTCGAATAACTATTTGGTCGAAAACAAGAATGCGAGAGCTTATTTTTCACTCATATTCTCGTAATATGACGGAGAATTTATTCCGTAACATTTTTGGCTTCTCAAGCTTCTCTGTTTCAAATTCCTGGAATTTCTTCTCAGCAGTCGTTATTTTTGCTTTTTTATTAATATCGGCAGGAATTCGGAAGTTTACAATTTTAGCGTTACGTTTGCAATGTTTCGATTTGCTGATCAAGATATTCAGATGCTCGTGTGTGTCGAGCGAGCTATGCGTTCTGTGCAATCTGCAACTTATTTAGATTTTCGTTAAAAGATAATATAGGTAAGCCGGAGCCGAGCACGCCGCAAGAAAAATTAATCCAAGATTTTAGTTTAATTTACTTTGGATTGTTTATATGATCCGTTGACTTAAACTTTTTGCTTAACTTATGTAGTACTTTAATCACTGGTCTATATATACAGTGTGATCAATAGATTCCGCTCTATATGATTCTTTGCTATAGGTACATAACTTTTAAAAAGTTTGAGTTTAAGATCAGTCCCTGCTCAGTATTTTTTCAACACTTTGACGAATTCAATCAGAATCTTTTCTTAAGGAAAAAGTTAAAGTATAAGCAATTCACTGTAATAACCACCTCATACTATGAGGTTGTATCGCTTCTAGAACCTACTATAATATGCAATATTTGTGCTTTCTAAGAAAGAATCTAGCTTCCATTCATTGGACACTTTGCTAGCTACAGAATGGTTTTGAACTTTGTTACGGTTTCATTCTCCTACCAGAAGGAGAAGAAACAACTCATCTAGATAACACTCACCTCTCAAACTGCTGTTATGTTATAACTACTACCTCTTGATTCTGGCCATTTTCATTTTTTTAGCCAATAATTCCATATTTCTTGAAATGAAGCAATCGTCGCAAAGCTTCTGGTTTTCTACAGCCTAAAGTTGAATCAGAAGGCCTTGGGTTCTATGGAACCAGGTGTGTTTCTGACAATCGTATGGTGAGCCCCTCAATTCAGTGAGTCGTCACTGATCTCTCTCTGCATGTTAAGGAAAAGCAACGATTGTAAAATTTTCACTAGATATTTGAAGATTCTTTACTATCTTTATTATTACTTAGTGATAAATGATAACTTTGTGTTCACTTTTAATACTGGAAATAAATAAATCCTGTGCAAAAAAGTACCCTAAGTAAACTAAGATGAAACACAGCTACTTTTAAATAAATGGCTGCTCTCATCTCTAATTTAAAGTGTAGAGGAGAATGATGGTAATTTTTCTTAAAGCGCTTAAGTACGTAATTTTTAAGCTGGGTTTTTAGTTCTGTGTAGTTTGTTACGATAAATTTATCATTTGTAACATGTTCCATTCCTTCTAATTTTCATTATAAAGTTGTATTTTTGCCATTTCAGAATCAGCAAAATAATAATAATTCATAACTTAAGTAATTTAAAAGTACCGTAAAGTTGGGTGACTTTAGCCACTAGGGTTGACTTTGGCCATTTTTCAATATTTGTTTTATTCATGCACAATTACGTTATAATAATAATTATTTTCCAAATGTGATTTTTTAATGTTTCTATAAATCATATTGGACGGAAAAAAAATTATTTACAGCACACAATTTGTTTTTCAGTTCCTGAAAAAAAATAATAAAGCAAAATAATAAAAAACGAGCAATTTTTGCTTTCAAAAACTTTACTCATAGGTAAATAACTAGACGACATATAAGATTTTCAGGTAAAAGTGCGACTTCATACAACCTTGAAGAAAGCTTATGAGCGGTCGCGGCAAACTTAGGATTGCAGGTTGTACCGCTAGAGGGTGGCCAAAGTCGCCCAATAGAAAATCTTTATTATTGGTCTGACTTTGGCCACAACATGTTTAACATAAACCGAATTTTTGCGACGAACTACTTCCATGATTTCATGAATACAAACACTTTCGCGAGAAACTCATGACGTCATATTGAACATAGTTCGACAAAAGCATGGACGCGGCTTCTAGGCAGCGCTGAAACTCATGACGTCACAGACGAACTATGGTTCGTCCTTGAATGAACTACATTGGTCACGAAAATTCGGTTCTATTTAGGCACTAGCTGACGTCACACACATAACCTCACAATGATGTTTTTGTCCCCCTATCCAAAGTGACGTTATATGATTACGTCACCTGATTAGAACCAGGCAGGGAAAATTTAAGAAGTGGATTTGAAAAAGCAGGAATTTACCCTATCAACAGAGTTAGTTCCTATTATTTTTTTACCAAATAATGCAATTAAAACCATTATAAAACATTTTGTTCTTTTTAATATAAAGAGATTGCTATGCTTATATGCTCAAAAGCCTAAAAAACAACACAAACCTATTTGGCGACTATACCTATGGCCAAAGTCACCTATATCCTTACGCGTCTTTACGTTTTCTAAAAAAAACAATGTGTGGCCAAAGTAACCTAACCTCGTTGTCTGACTTTGGCCACCCTATTTTTTTTTAAAAAATGGATTTAGAAACTTTTTGCCAATTTCAAAGTTGAAAGTACTAATATAGACCTACAAAATAAGACCAAGAACAAAAATTTATAACATTTGGTTTAAAAGTTATGACAATGTAAAGTTCAAAAGTGGACCAAAGTAACCCAACTTTACGGTATCTACAAAATTGAACTTATTCAATATAATATCAGTACTGCCATCTATCCATAATGAGCATAAACAGGCAAATATCTGTTATTACAAGAAGGTACCGCCATCTAGTACCTGATAAATTTATTTTTTAGTATATGATTTTTATTATTTCTCATTGACAGTCATTCGTATTTTCATTTAAAGAAATTATATTTATCTCACTTTTAGCAAATAAATATATTTCTGTCTTTCTCTAACTTCTGATTCTGAAATAATTATTTTTGGCTTAATGACCTAATTAATTAGTGGTTTTGTGTTTTCAACATAACCTTAATTTAAATTATTGTAATTTTTAAACAATTAAAATAATTCTATTCTCTTTTAACCAACGTGGTTTTTTATTGATGAAGTGAGCACGGTCTTTTGTGTGTGTTGAGTGTTGTCTTTACACAAGATTGGTTTACTGCAGGGTTTAGATTCTAAAACGGTCCTTTTTCTGGTGGAACTACTAGATAAGCAGTCGATTAGCGATTTCATTTGTGTAATTTTTTTCTTCAGATTTCTAGATTTTCCCTTAATATTTTTCAATTTATTTTACCATCAGTGTATAGTATATCACTGTTAAGTTTTTACTTGATAAATCGTATCTTATCTACCTTTGAAATATAAATATTATATTTTAATTTTTCTATCTTATTGTGTGCTTCCATTTTGTGATTGGTGGTCCCACGTTTTTTCTGAGGTGAGTCAATTCAGAGTTTTGGCTAATAAATAGGTACGGCTGCTCTGATTTTCAGAATCAATTGTTAGTGTGGGATTATTTGACCATTTCCTCTAAATAGAGTCGGTGCAAACCAAATTTGTGTGTCCATCCCTATCAACATTTTACTGAATCCAGGCCTGTATAGCCATTTATTGTTGTAGGAAGAAAACTGAAAGGCTGAAATTTTAAAATAGAAAAGGTTTCAATTGAAACATCTCAGAATATTTTAATAGTTCCTGGATCTAATTTATTTCATCCTTAGGTTTATCTTGTAGTACCTATAGTAGGTACCTTGACTTAAAAAGAAAATTTGTCTATTTGGGGAAAATCTAGAGTTTTTTTTTTTTTTATCTGATTCAATTTTTCCTACATTTTTTTGAAATTTTGACTATTTAGTGCGACTGCTAGAAAAGCAGCATTCTGTTCAATAATTTTAACGAGCATCTATCTTTAATCTTGCTATATACTTACTAAATTATTAAGACTTTATTTTATTTTTTTAATTTAATTGTGTTTCTTATATAAAAATATTGTTCCAATTTGCAATAGTTGGTCATACTTATCTGATTCTGTTGGAAAGGAGTGTCTGCACAACAATAGTTTTATAATAAACTAACTTCAATTTAAATCTTCTTTGCAAGACACTTGCTTTTTGAATTCAAGGATTTAATATTCCAAATCTTGGCAAATCTGATACTGCCTTATCCTTTACTGAATACCTATACTCGACATAAAAGATCACTATTTGGAGTCTGGATCAGCTGGCGTGACGTCACACCAGCAATCTATCCTCTTTCTGGATACAGGAAACAACACGAAGAGCTCCAGTTCACGAAAGTGAAACCCCAACATCCATTGAAGAGCAAGATTCACCAAAATAACCAAAATGTTAACTGTCAAATTTTAAAGAAAAGTAACATTGTTACTTACATTGTAAAAAGAAATATTAAACAAAATTATTGTTTGTTATCTTTACTCGCTTTATTTTTGAATTCCACGACCCCATAGGTTCCCTTGTCCTAAAGTACAAATAACTAAATTTATTTGTAACAAGTTCCTTTTAAGACATGAAATAACATGCTACACTCCGCTCGGCTTATAACGAAATGTAAACTATTGAAAAATCTAGCCCTGAGAATAAATTCCAACTATTGAAGTTGTTTTATTTTCAAATTTTTTTGTGGATGTGATCATTTGCTAATATCTTATATCATAATTTTTCTCCAAAGAGAGTTACTTGCCGAATTATCAGAAAGATTTTTTGCTTACTAATTTTATTGAAAAATATCATTTTGCATTCATTCTCTCATTAATTGAAACGAGAAATTATAAACTGCATATCATAAACACAGATGTAATGAAAACATTCCCTTTTCAGTTTCTACTTGCTTAAAAATTTATTCATCGTCCACCTGAAGTGTCAAAACAAAATGTTGTAATATTAAAATAACCTCTGAAAATTTATTTCATAAAGCATTTACATAATCTACCAACCCGTAAGGCAACTAGTTGTACGGTTTCAGAGTTAAATCTCACTTCAAAACTACTGTACACCACTTAGAATTTCAAATATTATCTTGTCTGTAAGAGTTTTCGGTGCAATCTTGCTTGCTGTTTGTTTAGAAGAAATATTCTTTTCAAGAAAGACAAAGGATTTACATAAGCGGATAATCAGAAAGAACAGAAAATAATTTTCAAATGTCTTAAGATACTTAAATCTAAAAATAAACATTTTAATTTGAAATTGTAACTACTTAGAAATGCATTTCATTTCGCCCTATTTGTACATTCAATACACGCGGAACCGTTTTCAAATTTACTCTGAAAGCTTGGAAAATCAAAGAAACCTAAGTGTATCGAGTACCGGCACGAAATTTCAGGCAGCTTTAAAATGTTTCGTTCAATAAAAATAGTGTTTTGTAGTTATGCGACTGAAATGAATTTTCAATATTCATTTATAGTAGGGCTTCTGGCTGTAGCGTAAGAGTTTTGAGCAAACAATATTGCAAATACAAATATTTAGGTAGAGAATCTTAAACTCAGTTTGAAGTTGACTGAAACTTTTTAATATATTCTGTACCTTTTTCCATTGTCTCAATATTATATTATCTATTTACCTGAAATGCCAAACTTATCTTAAATCCATCTACAAGATAATAGAATTTAAAATTAGGGCTACGTTTGGAAAGCACTAGACGTTTTAACGATATTTCAGGGAGCAGCATGCGAAGACACGTTCCTTACATTAATTAAATCAGTGAAACTTGTTATAACGTCATTCTGGCAACGCCGAACTTCAAATATTGTCAGAAAGGAATTGCGCGCTACCGTTTTTGCTTAACTCGATTTTTTCTGTTTAAATTGAAAAGTTTTTCAAGTTTGAGTTTACCTGACTTACTCATTAGTACTCGAGGAAGTTTTTTGATTATTTAGCAATCCACAGTTAATACATATTTTTTTAACGTATCGGATACTAAATTTTGATTTCCCAATGAGATAGAGGATCTAGGGTAATATTAGATAATACGGTAGTACTTGATACGCACTTCGCCAATCGCACCTCTTGGGCGCTAAAAGTGTGAGTGATTATCAATACATAGATCTTTCTACGCATTCAAAATATATTTTCCAGTAGAATTTCTAGCAATGCCAAGTTATTGTAAATCGGACTCTGATTGTCTCAATCTTTATAGTGATTGTCTTATCTTGACATCTTTATTCACACCTGTATAAAAAGTGTTGCCACCCCATTACACACAATTAGATGTTAAAAATCCGGTTGTTGTACTCATGTAGGTAGAAGAGTTTTACATTTGAAAACTAATTAACGGTAGCTCATCACAATTGAGGAAAACCACCTATTTAAAATATTATGTCTTTGAATCTTAACTTTAAAAAAAAAAACGTCTGCTATAAAAAAAAAAAATTAAATGTTGCAACCATGTATGCGCCGTCAAGGTTAGGGTTGAACTGAGGAGTCAATCCAATCTGTGATTTGTTTGTGTGTTTGGATATTCAGAGCGTACATTAGGGCCTTGTTGAATATACAAACATTTGCCTACCCTGACGAGCGAATATTCTAGCAAACAAATTGAAATAATCAATCTAGAGATATTGGCTCAAAAACAACTATAGCTGAGTAGCTTCCTGTATGGGACCCTAGTACCTGCTGGGAAACTATTGAAACAGTATTGAATATATGTAGTGTTGATTGAATGTTGTGTGTGGAATTAAAATTTCAGCACAAAGACAAGGGATGGTACCTACCTAATTTAAACTTCTATTGAATTATTGACTTAAATTATTGAATTAATGACTCATCACAATTATAATTAAAATGACACATTAGATTTTGATTTTTGAGGAATGTTAGATCGAGGGTTTCTCTGCCGTGCTCTTTCCCCTCGTTAGTTCCAGATCGAGAACGGTACGATTTACTTTAATAATAAAGTAGACGTTTTATAATTATTTTTTTTTACATATAACAACCTCCCTTAAATTTCCCTAATATTTGCTATGTCGGCCGCATGTTAAGTAAGTTAAATTAAGTAAGTTTCCACAACGTAGGTCCTATTTGTTTTTCATTTCATTTTTCAGAAGATTTGTTGTTTAAACTGAACGAACCCGGAGTTGTTATACTACACAATTTATCATTACTTTTGGAAAGTGGCATGACCCATCTGTAGGTCTGTCTCAGTCAGTTTTCCTTAACATACGTACCAAAAGTAGAATTTTACTTCTGTAGAATTTATTCCTTAAATTATTATATATTTTTCTGGTTAACGGCTTAACTGCTACCTAAATTATTAAAGGTTAAACAGAAACCAATTCCGAAAATCCGACATCCAAATGAAAATAGTCAGATAGCCCTGAACCAGGATAAGTCCACAAGGGAGACTTTTCGGTTGCGGCGGCCGCTAAATTTGATTACCTCAGTCCAAAGTATGCCGTCAAATGTGACCCATAAAACGACAGCGTTTTTATATTGGAGACCGATGAAAATGTAAAACTAATATACCTACTTCTAGGGTCTGGCTTATTGCCAATACATCTTTCCTATAAACCTTTTCAATAAAAATCTAAACTCGCATAAAATCGAATTGCAAAAGTATTTCCCGTGAAATTCTGATAAATGTTCGCTGGTCAACCGAAAATTCTTTCTGATCAATTTCACGGAGCATTAGGCGAAAAACCGAACATGCACCCTCCCTGTTTGGGTTTGTTAAATTGAATATAGAAATTGGTAAAAATAATCTAAAGAAAACTTGCCGTATAATTTGAAGCTAATTATTTCTGATGCTAAATATCTGGGTTACTTAAGTTTTTGGCAAGCCGAGCAACCATTGTGACTAAAAATATTTTTTTAATTAGATAAAATAATAGAAACGCAGCAAATGGCGCGTCTTGTCGCGAGATTATAAATAGTCGTACAAACTCAAAATATTCGCAAATGTTTCATTAATCAACAGATTAGTGTGAATACTTTCGTCTAGCCTGATGCAATATGTATAGCATTGTTGTCTAATGGTAATGCACCAACGAGTCGATTTGGCAGCTCGAAAATCATTTATTTCGAACAGGAACTTGTTGCTTTTGAAATTAATTTTTCTTTTTGAAATTTAAGTACATAATAAATATAGTGCAATCTCAATTTAAGGCTACGCTAGATCGACGATTCTTGGATTTATTCGAATAATTCCCTAAATATGAACTTATTTACAGGGTGACTTCTCATGATGGAGAAATGATTTATTTGAAAGATAAAAATTACAAAATTGAAAATATATTTTGGACTGTCACAAAAATTCATCACATACTTCATGTGAAAAAGAGTTTGTTGTATGTACAGGGTGTTTTTTTATATATTGACACCCCATCTACAGCCTATACCTTTACAGGTAGGAGAAAGGTGTAAATACAAAAGTTGTACAGTTTTGGGTGGTGTCATGGTCAGAAACAAAATTCGAATGTCAGAAATGTGAAATTTTGCATGCTTCCAGCTTTTTTCAAATGGGATGCCCTATATTTCATTCTATATTTTTGAAGAGCACAATGCCCCGATTCCAAAAATATATCGTTTGTCTATATTTGATTGAACAGTCTGTCATATATTCGGCTCCAAAAATTGTAAAAATACTATACTACTACTGATTTTGTGAACCATTCTACCTGTACAGGTGAAAGTTGCAGGTAAAATTTGAGGTAGGTACTTGATTTCTCTGAAAGTAGTTACTTTACCAAACTAGTAACATAATGTGACAAGTTATTCAAGTACAAATGAGTGAATTGTTGCGGAGCTTATGGGTGGACCTCTGCGGGACGAGCGCAGCGAGCTCCGCAGTCATTTATTCATTAATACGTTGTTCAAGTACGATACTAACCTGATTCACTCAAATGTCAGTTATTCTCATTAGTTCAAAAACTACACGTTTCAGGTGAGTATTTTTTTGAACAGTTCAACAGTATATTGGCGAGTAGACGGCTACGAATTCCAAAAATTGTAAAAATACTATCCTACTACTGCTTTGGTGAACCACTCTACCTGTACAGGTGAAAGCTGCAGGTAAAATTTGAGGTACTTGGTTTCTCTGATAGTACTTCTAAAATTTTTAAAACCAAATATGTTGGAGACGGCTCAACCAAATAAGCCCAAGTACTAGAAGGTCTTTGTAATAAAATCATTGCATAAACTTGATCCTGAATAAAACTGCTGGGTATATAGAGCCTTAAAATAAATTAGCGTATGATTTCACTGCACAATATACTATATTGTCCCATGTCAAACAGGATAGCTATAATAGAAATAACATAGAAAGTAAACTTCCTAATACGTTGTCAGACAAAACCGGGAGTTTCCATCAAAGTTTCCTACTTTTCCTACTTACATGGCTTCGGGTTGTTTGTTCTCGTTGTCAAACTTACTGTTATAACATAAATATAAACATAGACACATAAACTAAGTACATGATGGGTATTTTGTTTCTATAAATTGCAAGTTGCCTATAGATGAAATTTTGACTGCAACAACAGAAAATTCTAGGTAAAATTAATTTCTTCTCTGCCGGCAAGGGCACACGACAGTATCGCAGAAGCTAATTTTCGAAATTTAATGGAATCTGGGCTGGTAGTATCGGAGGCTGATGCCGTATTGGCTTCCTCGGAAATTGATTTGCGTAATTAAAATGTAAACAGTTTAGGGCTCTAAGAGGCAAAGCCTCCTACTTCGCATTCGGGTCACTTAATATTTTCCAATTAAGTTTGTTTTGGCTTTAGAATTCTTCCAGCGATAAAAAAAAAAAAACTATATTTGAAATTCCATTCTTCGAATAACCAAATAGCAGCAAAAATCAATATAATATTAAGTTGAAATTTTCTTCAATTCAGGTTTATCATAAAAATACTCGATTGATATACATATATTTTGTAGATTTTCCGAGTTCTAAGTGTAAATTCGAAGACGAACTGAATGTAGAAGCGAGTCCAAAATCGAAAATACAACGCACGTATTTAAATTTAAGTCGTTCCTCACAACAACAACTTTGAATTTTTATACCTCGATACGTAGTCAGTATATCGGGTAAAATGCAAACTGCATACAAATATGGTTTCTGGAAAATCAAATACAATATTCAGAGGTTTCTCGCAAAATTAAATTATCAATCAAATATTCCCGACGCATTTATTACTTACTGGTTTCTAAATATCTAATTATTATTATCGAATATGAAGTCAATAGAATTACAAAAAATACAATCTAAATCCTCGAATTACATTTTCATATACCATTCTAAAACCCAGTTAAAAGTTTATTAAAAGCAGCTTAACGTTTTCAAAACAGAATCTTTTCGCCGGGCTTTATCTACAGCACAGGTAAAAAGTTTTATTAGAAACTCAAAAAAAAATTAATCCGATTACATTTAACTCGTGAAACTTTTGCTTGACAATCTCTCTACTTTTGTTTTTGCTCATTTAATGAACCTTCGTGAGGACTTTCTCCTTTGTAGAATGTATTTAATGGTATTTTACCTAATAAGAAATGTAAAACTCTGCTATAAAATAAGAAGTAAGATTAAGTTCCAAATCTGACACTTTATTGGAATTGAAATTAAAAATAAACTATCTCCTCTTTGGAGAGCTTTTACTAAAACACCGGGCGGCAGATGAACTAGAGTATGAGAACTCGTTGAGACTTTGCGACTTGGATTTCCGGCGATAACTAGTAGTAAAAACTAGTGGCGAATTGGCGATAACTAAAGTTAACTGGCCTCAACATCTGCTTAAATAAGCGAGAGGAGCCACCCTTTGGGTACCACTTTAGAAGCCCATTGACTACTCTTAGTACTGGGCTTGCGAGAATCGTCAAAGTCAAAGATCTCCAACCCTCTCAGCTTCCAGCGATTCGCTGAAACTACCCTCTGGTTTCTTGTTGATTTCCCATTGGTTCTCAAGTTTATTCGACCTTCCCCATTCAAACTGCTCCACCCTGTGATCGAGTTTGATGGCTCTAAAACAGAGTTCGCTAGTTACATATGGTCAAATTCTTAATTGAACATTTAATTTTTTCCCTTTTAATTGAAAACCTTTCCCTTTTGTAATTACATAATATGATTTCTATTCTCATTTCTTAATTTCTAACCTAATTATCAAGAGTGTGAAATAAACTAAACTATCCTCTATTAATTTAATAACAAAGTAATTGAGTAATCAGTCCTATCTTAACCTACCTATATCTTAATTATAACTAAGCATTTGATTATCTTACAGTTAACATTTCACCCAAGTAATAACCCTTGATAATTATATTGTTATAAAATTTGTTATTGTATCTTAAAAATCCAGCTCATATAATTATTGCTTCGCTACACACACACATGCTTCGAATATACATAATTCTTTCCAGCGGTATCAGTTACCTGCTATCTAGGTTTATCATAAAACGTAGAAGATTATCCTTGACTTTGAATAAATTACAACCACATGGGATCTGATTCAGTCGACAGATTAGTTTAAAGTTTAGTGTTTATCTAGGAAAACATAAATTTTGCATATTTGTCAATTTTGGGTTACAGCAATAATAATCTTGAAGCTATAAAATTCGATACTTTTCTGGCTTTTAAGTGATTTTCAGTTTTGAACAGATTAGGTCGTTCGCAGAACCCCATGTGTTTGTAAATTTCATTAGGGTTACATTTTAACTATCTTTAAAAATAAAACTTTTCCCACGAAAGATGAGCTTGAACCGAGAATATGAATTTTCTATTGATTTTGTTACAATGCATTTCAACTTTGTTTTTTCCAACAGATGATCGAAATAAATATAAAACTCACTCCCGTTGAGGGTTTGTTTTAACCAAAAAATTATACCCAATCCCAAAGGATAAAGGTCGCAGAGACAAAGTGTAGCTACAGAGACGGTGGATAAATAGTTACAACTTTGTCTGCCGTACAAGTCTCGAACACACGCGTAGTAAGTGGAAAAATCAACATTAAACAGTAAAGACTGATGTTTCAATAAATTGTTACAGCCTCAAAGGAAGGTGCGATACTAAAATCCTCTCTAACAATGATTGAGTCCAAGATCTCCATAAATAGTCGACTGAATATGTTCCACAATTACAGGTGCCAACACAGCCGAAATTTAACAAAATTTACTATGTCGTGGCTCAAAGATGAGATTGCTGGATCATTTTGACACATCTAATTCACATTAATACCCCCAGTTTTTGACTGAGATTCATTGGTAACTTTGTTATGTCATTCAATTTCTGTTATTCAAGTGTCTACATTACCAAGGATCTATGTCCAAGAAGTTTGAGGGCTCATTTTAAATCTAAACGTGAATTTAGTTCATTATTATAGTTGAAAATGGCACATTAACGACTTCATACAAATTTTTGTGTGTTTTGAATTAAATATTTAGTATTACTTCATGGAGTACTAGAAATTGTACCTTCTTTCCAAATCTGAAATTCTTATAGCAGATTCCGGAGCGTTTCCTGCTCATGAACTGGAGTATGTCGTGTTACTCTAGGTGGTGTAGAACTTCGGCAGTAATATCACTTGAGCTGATGAGTTGGCCCTCGTGTGGACCATAGGCTGACTTAAATTGAATTTTTGCCGTTTTCTAAAATGGAATTTTAGGCTGAGGAAGACGTTAATCCATGTCACTGGTTGATAGTGCAAAAAAAAACAAATATGATTTTGATATTTATATTATCTCTCCACTAAAGTATATAAAGTGTGATCGAATTTTTTTTTTTGAGTTTCGGAGAACCTCTGCTGCAATTAAAAAAAGGCACTCAAAAAATCAGCAGCAATCAGCCACGTTCAACAAGAAGTTAATTCATTATTCTAATGAGGTTTCAGTTCCGTTGCTTATATTCCGATCACGTTTTTGCTGTATATTTGGGTTTGAATTACCATAATACGAACTTACCATAAAAATTTTATTTACTCGACGTTCTTCGCCGGCTTCGGACAGCTCTCCCAGCTAGGAGCAGGACTATTCGATGACGACAAGCCAATAAAAATAAACTGGAAACGTTCCAAAAGATTATAAGAGGCTAATAATTGAGTTTGCCGAGCCATTAGACAAATTAAATATTAATATTTTCCTTGACAAGCTCTGATAAAGGCCCCCTATGTCTTAATCTGCACATAAGAAATGTCAAGTGAAGGATGAAATAATTGGATTTTCGTATATAGCACTTTTTTTTGTGAAGAAGAGAATCCAATATTTTATTGATATTCCAATTAATGGCAAGCGGAAGGAAAAGAATTTCACGAGCCAGGAAGAAAACATATTGCTATGATAAAATAATTGTGGACCTTGCCACATTTCACACATTTTTCGTAGAATTTAGGAAAAAATATAGATGATCTTGATCTAGTGCCCTGATACCTATTAGTAGATATTGGCCAATGGGATTAGACCTGTATCATATTTCTACGAGTTTCTAGGGGAAAAATATCCTAAATCTAAAGAAAAACACCTTATACACGATATCCATGATAAAATGAGTCTGCAGCGTTGCCATATTTCTCAACATTCCCCCAACATTTAGGGTAGGGTGTCAAATTATCATTTATGTAACATGTTCCATCTCTTCTTATTTTCATTATAAAGTTGTATTTTTGCCATTCCATAATCAGCAGAATAATTATTCATAATCTAAGTAATCTAAGAAAAGCCACAAAGTTCGATATAATAACCAGTTATGCCATCTATCCATCATGTGCATAAAATGCAAATATCTATTATTAAATGAAGGTACTGCCATCTAGTACCTGATGGATTTATTTTCAAAATGTAATTTTAATTATTTCGCATTTGTATTTTCATTTAAAGAAATTATATTTATCTCACTTTTAGCAAATGGATATATTTCTGTCTTTCTCTAACTTCTGATTCTGAAATAATCATTTTTTGGCCTAATGACCTAATTTATTAGCAGTTTTTTGTTTGTGACATAACCTTAATTTAAATATTCTCTTTTATTCCACGTGGTTTTTCATTGTGAAGTCATTGTAAAGTGAATATGGTCTTTTGGGTGTACTCTTCTGATTGGCTGAACTGGTTAAAACGCAGTTAAGTATAAAAAACACAGGATTGTTTTCCTGTGGGGTTTGATTTCTAAAACGCTCTCTTTTCCTGGCAGTAGCAGGCGAGTCATTCTTATTTTTATACTTTTACCTTCACATTTTTAGATTCTCCCTTATAAATTTTTCAATATATTTTGCTATCAGTGCATACTATCATATCATTGTTAAGTTTTTACCGGATAAATCTTATCTATTCTTGAAATATAAATATTATATTTTAATTTTTCATCTAAGTGCGGGCCTCCATTTTGTGTGATTCCACGTTTTTTGAGGTAAGTCAATTCAGATTTTTGGGCTAATAGATAGGTACTGCTGCTCTGGTTTTCAGAATCAATTGTTTGTGTGGGAATATTAGACCGTTTACTCTAAATAGAGTCGGTGAAAACCAAATTTGTGTGTCCATCCCCATCAACTCTTCACTAAATTCAGGCAGAGACTTCTATAGCCATTTCCTGTTTGACTCCATCAATTATTATTTCAACTATTATCTTCTCGAAGAGAAGAGTGTTGAAAAGGGTGTAGGTTTATTTGTAACAAGGGAAAAATATGAATGTCCTTTATAGTATAGGGTAGCCATTTTGAGAAAAGCTTTCTGGTCTAAGGCGAATGATATTGAAATACACAGTTGAATATAGATTGATAGACATTTATTAGCTCGCATATTTTCTGCGGTTCAGCTCTCGCTCTCCACATCATATTCTGATTTTTCTTCTATTGATTTGAATTTTGAAAAGGCGCACTTATCTATGAAACCGCTCACCTAATAATACTATATCCATTGGCCAAAATTTCCACATTATTTATGTTCAATGAATTAAATTATAAACTGTCGAGAAAGCATGCATAATCTTGAGCATTTGAACAATAAATGTAAATAAACCCCTTAACATTTTGCTTGTTATTACAATCGTAATAATTTATGTATACTCAAAAGTAAGTTTAAGTCGACAAACCAGCATTGCATGTTACCATCCTAAGGCCTGCAATTTAATATTACTAATGTAACTGCATAATATTATTTAAGAAAAAAAAACCATTGCGGTTTTAAAGTAAAAACAGTGGTTAAAATTGGAGCCGCTCGTAAAAATTTTGCTAATAGAATAACGCACGCTACAAGAATGGTTTGAAATTTGCATGATTCGCCAATGAAAATGCACCATTTTTGCCTCAGAACACTCGAAACAATGAAATTTTTTAAACGATCCGCAGTATAATATGGTTTTTGGATTTGTTACTGCGGTACGGCAGTAAAGTTTTGCTAATTTTTCTCGAACTAATTTTTTTTTCTAGGTGCATTGTTTTCGAAAACTCGAAAAAAGTTTTAATATTTCTCCAGCACCTGAAAATTTGAAAGTTTCCTTCTTTCAAACCAAAATTAAAACCACACATAAAGAGCAGAACGTGATCGTTTTTGTTGCGCTGAAAAATCCTGAATTGGCAAAGTTTCCCTGCCAAACAATATAATAAAACTTTAGAGTGCTTGCTTGGCCACCGACACGGTTTGTCTCTTTTGAATTTTTCTTAAAATTAGGTGGAAAGTAAAAATTTGAAATTCAAATATCGAATAAATGCAAAACCACTTCATTAAGCGGCTGTCGCTTCGATAACCAATAAAGCTAGTTTTATTGCCGTTTAAAAGTTTTAACAGGGTCAAAAGTTGCTTTCTCCATTACATTTTGTACATTTTGATGGTCGTAAAATAATTTCGATTATGACTGCGGAAAGCTTAATTTATTATAGGCACTTTGGGTTAGAACTTTAAAATAAGCTACATAAAGTCGTTTGCCAAATTAGTTTCGAGTAAATTGCATAATTTACCACAAATTATTAAAGGAAATAGGCCAAGTATAATAACGGAGAACTTGAAATATGCAAATTTTAATATAGACAAATATACTTAAGGGGACAACAGCACTTCATTTACATGCGCATGCGCATACAAGCGATTTACGAAAATCGGTTTGAAAAAAAAAACGGCTGAAATATGCTGATACATTCTTTGGTCGATTATTTAAAAAGATTTATGGAGTTGTTTTTTTCTTCAATTTTTAGCGTGGTGTTTTCAAAAAATAGGCAAGCACTAGTGTTGCCGCGAGACAAACCAATTTTGTACTGAGATCTGGCGATGATTTGTACTAAATTACCTAAAAATGTACTAAATTCTAACCTAACAATTTTAACACACAGATTTTAAGCATTTATGCGAGTGACGTAACGAATTTTTGTTTGTAATTTTCTGAGTTGTGACATCGTTCATCCAATTAAACGATAATACAGACAATACCCAAGGTTGTTTGAGAGAGGTAGGTTGCCTGATAACTTTATGACGTCATCTGCAGTGCCTCAACATAATGCAAATCTCCATAAGGGCCGGTATTATAAAGCCCGATTGACCGAAGGTTGAATTTCAATCGACGGTTGAACTGAAATGTCCGTAAAAAAAACCTGAATGGTATAAAATCATATGGAAATGTCAATTCAATCGCTGGTTGAAACTCAACCTTCGGTCAACCAGGCTTTATAATACCGGCCCTAAGGCACCCCAGATGCGTCATGAAGTTACCCATTACCAGACAACCTATTAACTTTAGGAACCTTGTATACACTACCAGTGTTTTTGCACTCTGCATCTTTTGCTAAAAGCATATAACATGTAAGGATAGAGATAGGTACATTTTTTTTGCACTGATTCTGTGAATGGAAATTGCTAAGTGATTTGTAATTTTCTCTAAAGTGTACTAAAATTTTCGATGGAATACTGGCGTACTAAATTACACTAGAGTGTACTGAATCTAGTACAAATGTACTAAAAATGGCAAGCACTGAAATAGCGGGGCTCTGTTGTCCCTTTAAATAAGTTTGAAATATCTACTACTGTACTAATGTGTAGAGATTCCAAGTATAATTATTCAGTCGTTTTCGATGTTTCACTCCTGTATAAATATGGTCTCAGAAGTTTTAGTGCAAGCACAAAGATACAGTCTTCTGAGAATGGAACGTGGCACGCTTATGTGGTTTGATGTCATATTTCGGCAAAAAACATCGGTATTTGCTCTTACTGAGGGAAAACAGCTTAAATCGATGGAGGGCATAGTGAAAAATATTATGAAGGAGAAATCGAAAGAGGATAAAAGGACGGGGAGAGAAATTAGTGACGGAGAACCAAACTAAACGCAAGTCCCTGAAGTATGAACTTGCAGAGGTACCGGGAATGGAAGTGGACGGGCTAACTGCGGGTCAAGGATGTCGGAGCTACCCATTTCGCTAGAGCAACATGGTCTGAATGTGAATAGATGAAAATTTCTTAACCCTACTGCAGAAAACAAATCATGTGCAGCGTGGTAGAAGTGGAACTTCCATTGCTTCGTATTGAGTGTATACGTCGCTCTAACTTGCTAGACTCCTGTGAGGTAGACTTAATATAGTTGCCATCTAAGTTTATTGATAGTCGCTGGCCATATTATCAATTTGAAAGGAAAATATAAAGATTTAAGTTTCCAGAAAACTAATTTAAAAAAAAGAATAAATCATTGAAAATTGTATCGATAAATATGGTCAGCTTCTGTAAAAAAAAAATCAATAAAATCAAATTGTACCTGTATGAAATCAAAGGTTAAACGTTGAATGTATAAAGGAGTTTAAAAGTAATATAACCCAGATGAAAAATTGATCAATTTTTGGCGTCATAGTTACTTACCCAATAATTCAAAATTTAGAACATATTGTCCAACCTTGACGTCAGTTCAAATTAATGATTATGATTAATAAAAGATAAAATATAATTACATTATTCAAATATGACGGTACTCAAAGTTAGGTAAAAAAAAATCTATAGTAAATACGGCAAATCAAAAATTAAAATAATAGAGTTCACTCTGGTGTCAAGAATAATGAATGAAATTGAAACTTTAAGATTTAAAGGTAATAGTCGGTAAAAATTCAATCAAATGTGGTAATTGAGAATAAAATAAATTTCATAGAAAAAGGTAGGTAGTAAAAGTTATAATTGAAACTATGCAAGCCTCAATTCCAACATAAGGTAGAGCACGGAAGCCATCCATCCTCAATCATTTGGCGAAGAAAACTGCACATGGAACTTGCAGATTCTAGCCTAGAATACAGGTAGATAAGGGACTAGAATTGTCGTCAAATATGGGGCACACGTATCGACTTGTGAGGGTCCTGATTCTTGTAGGGTAGGAATCCCTTCAAAAGCTCTATGCCATACTTCACGGAAATGGTGGCCTTTTTGGAATGGACTTGTTGAGAGAAACGGCTCTCCAAAAGACCCTAAGTAATAAGGCATTCCATGAACAACCATTACTTTAAAAAAAATTAAAGAAACTTACTACGAGTGGGGTCGAAATTCAAGCTTGATTGAAACGGTAATCACAAGACTTTTCGTTTAAATTTTCTCGGTAATCAATGGATTATTGCTCTACGCAACTTTGTTTCGTTACGATAATGCTTGAAAGCCGAAAAGGTACTTTTCTCCACGAAAACGGTAATTACACTTTGAGGAAGATGGCTGCCCCCTGCCCAGTCACACTCGACTTTTTGGGGCAACAGAAAGATTAGAAAAGGGGCTCTTTAATTTTCTCTTCCAGAATAGATTTCACTTGACCAGAGATAACACTTAACATTTTGGAAGGATAACCTATCAACCTGTCAACCCTCAGCTATGTGAAAAGTACTACGTTCGAAAACTATTAACGAGATTAAAGAGCAGCAGAGTACTAGTACGACGAGTAGATCAAGGTAGTACAAAAGAAAGCGCATATGGCCTTCTCGAGGTCACCGATAAAATAATTAATGCAGCCGGCAATAGATGCCGCCATATGGCCGAATAATTATATAAAATTATGAAATGTAAAAATTATTTATGTAAAAAAAAAACAAGTGACATTCGCAATGTTACACCGCACAAAGACACGGACACCCGAAACTGTGTATTAGATATATAAAAAAGATAGCTCTCTTTCCTTCTCTCTATATTATATATTTCTTCTCTCTCGTGTAACGAAATGGGCCTAAACGTGATGCGTCTTTCAAATCACTCTGCATTCTCGTCCAAATTTTCAGACCGACGCCTAGACAGAAATACCTACATAATCCAATATATTCTCGATTCGATTTAAAAAAAAAAACATTCCGTTAGACTTTTTGACTCCCAATTATTAACTCCCAATGAATGCATGCCGTTTATACTAGAAAATACCAATTTTATAAATTTTAATTATGTTATTCAAATTTTCATGAAAATTTAAAGCATGTTTTCGCACGACAGAAACGGCTGGTATTTATTCAATTAATTTTTGTGTATGTACTGATGTGGTAAAAAACTGCAGAAATTTCAAATAATAAAACATACGGTCTAAAGTTCTTTGTCGCGGAAAACGGTATAACAATCTCGTTCGAAACGCACGTTTTGCCACGTCAGCATAAAAACCCAAAACCCGATTCAATGTCAAATTTATAGGTCGCACCTCTTTGTTATTCCATATATGTATGGGTGTAGTTACATGTAGCTGGAAACTCGGTTGACGCCAAAATAAAGTGAACACTAAAAGCTTTTGAATCTATCTCAGCCATAGCGTCAGCTCGAACGGTTACATTTTATAGAACAAGGGATTTACATGATTTATTATGTTAGAGCTCATATGGGGCCATTGAATTGTTATATTACTATATTTCACATTTTTTTTTTGAAGTGGGCAAAAGGAAAAGGGAAATTTTACTTTAATAAAATCCTCTTCCATAGATGTTTTTTGTTTTTGTAAAAGTATTCTCATATGGTACTTGTTGTATTGCCAAACAGGCACATCCCTGACCTTTATCAGAATATTCCCTTTGGCAAATCAATAGGATTCCCACTCATCCCATCAGCAGAGTCCCTCATCTTATTTGCCTTTCCAATTTAATAAAAAGGGAAATCCAAATAAGGTCAGTCTAGGCTAGGCACCTGGTCTCGAGCCGAGGAGCGGAAGAGTATCGAAAATTAAATAACAAAAACCCACCAGCACAGCAGTCGCGCCAGCATACCGGTCTGACGATCCGGGACTCTAAAGTTTTATTATATTTACGGAAGTTTGCGGTCCTGTGCTATTTTATTTTTGAAACTTTAAAACTTTTGGGCCCGGTCATAACTCAACTCTCAATAATTATTTCAAGACTTCCCCCTTTCCCATGATGGCACTATTACGAGGTGCAAAATGAAGTTTCCTCCCCTGCCTTAATTATTTACCCCGTGATGTGCCCGAAATGAAACAAAACTCCTTGTAATCCTCGTAATGAGAAGTTTCCTTGAGCCCTAAATCCTATTTGGAATATGAATAGAAGCCGCTTACCTATACCAAGCCGCCTCGCTCTGTATATTATAACAACTGTATTGTCAATATTAAATTTGTATTTGCATTTTAACTTAGAAATAAAAATTTAGCTTCTCCTTATAAAGTTTTATGCAGACATAAATCGTAACACCAAATGAAAAAGTTCCTATCTGCGAAAGAATAAAATTTATAAACCTAACTGAAAATATTTTATCACTCGTATTTATACAGTTTTTGAGCTACAACTTACTCTGTTATTTATTGCGCATTTCGGGAAAAAATTGTCTGCTGCAGACTCCAGCATACCATGCAGTTGTGGCTTTGTATGACTTCTATGAGAGGGAGCCACACGCTATTAAAGATCGACATCTTGCCTAGCGTTTGAATCTCCTGGAAACCTGTTTCTCTCAGTTGGTGTGCTTTTCGCTTATATTGCACTGACGAGGAAATAACAAGTCTGGAACCGGTCTGCAATTAGCGATACTTCCCAACTCTATGCTTCCCAATGAAAATGGGTTTCTCCATTTTCTTACAAAGCAAAACCACCAAGTATCGCGTAAACCTGACCGTATCAGAGCAATACAATTCATAGTATGAATAATTAGCAGTGTGTTGGAGCTTTGGCGAAACACTTGTGTTTTCCAAAAAAAATCCTCTAATAACTTAGATACCGACTAGCTGAGATATCCCACAATAGCAGATTTGGAGACAAGTTAGTCATCTCATTGATTCATACCATTATCATCTAGATCATGCGGTCGAGATTTGCAGGAAAACGTGACAATAATGCTCTGACATCACACCAATGAAGAAAATTTCATAAGAAAGTAAAAACCTGCACATCCCCGCTCTCTTTGGCGTGAGGAACAGGAAGGATAGCAAGATACGGAGTCAGACTGAATATCAAATATTGCCACTGGTTCTGCTAGGATGATTGAACAGATGCCAAGGAAGCTGTGATAGCTCTTATCAATCTCCCCAAGTCTATCTTTTGCCTCATTCATTTTCCAATGATTCCGGTGCACTTTAACTGATCAGTGATTTGGTTCGTAGCTGCTTCTGCTGTATACAACCCCACCGCTTCACGGGACAAAACTTTCTAACGGGCTTGTTGTTCTCTCTTTCCAGTTAGTTAGCACTGAGTTTGGTCGGGAGGCCGAAAGCGCTCTGCTAAGATTTTATTAAACACATTTGCGAAGTACTCTAGTTTGATTTTCCTGATGTATCATTATTTGCACCAGTGGCGGATCTAACATGAAGCAAACGACGCACTCTGCGTCGGGCCCCCAAAGCTGTGGGGCCCCCACATAACCGAATTCTAGAGGCATCGATAAAAATGAATTTAAAAAAATAAGCTCATAAATAATTTTAAAAAAATATCGAAAATACAATTTTGAAAGAGATCCAGTAGGCCAGGCAACATAGGTTTCGTAGGCGAATTAATTCTCAGAAAGCTGGAAGTGGTTTTAATCTTTTCATTTATATCAAAAAATAAATAAAAAATACAAAATTAAATGAATACAACGTCAACTGGATTTGCTGCGTTTGGAAGTAGAAGTTGATTGAAGCAATTAGTCCAATTTAGGGTAATTGTCATCCAGAAGGTCTTCCAGAACGTCCTCTTTGTCAGGTAGCAATATTTCGTCATCATTGAAGCGTTCTTCATCGATTTCATCTGGTGTGTTGATGCCTTGGAAAAGCTGACAAACTCGCAAAGAGAGGATCAGAGACGGTGGCCCAATTCTTGAAAAATACCGCATACGAAATTTGATTCAAATTTGACTGAAATTTTGTATGCAATATTTTTCAAGAATTGGGCCCCAGAACTTTAGAGATGGCACCAATTTATAGAGTAAAACTCTCCTAGAACTGCATCGTTTAGGAGTAATTAGTAAAGACTGAAAAAAGTCAGCATATTATTATGTCCGGGTTATTGGGACACCCGGTATACAGCAAAAGCAGAAAATTTGTGCAAATTTTAAAGAACCCTTTTTACACATGAATGAAAAGATTAAAACCATTTCCAGCTTTCCGAGAATTAATTCGGCTACACATTCGGCAATCGGCTTATGTTCCCTGGCTTATACAGAGATAATTGATGGAACTTGTCGGTGGAGTACGGAGTACAGATAGTACAGTACGGTGGTTTTTAGTTTTTGTTTTTGGTGCCTGTGTATTTACTAGTAGGTGATAGTTAACCAACCAATTTAGCTGAAAATACGCAGCGCCCGCCAAGGGAAATAGTGGATGTGACTTTGAAAATTTCAAATTTCTTTTTCGTTGAACTTTCTTTCCATAATATTGTCTCTATGTTCTTAATAAACTTGTTTTTATATTTGGCTTTAAAAAATTTCAAGAAGAGTCTGAGACGGCCTCAAATTTTTTTTTTGCTTCGGGCCCCAAAGGAAAGGTCCTAGATCCGCCACTGATTTGCACTGGTGGAGGCATTCAGAATCATGCTAAGCGAAGCAGAAAAGAACAAGATTATATCGACCCATTAGCCGTTTGCTAATCAATTAAAGATTCTGTGCAATTAATACAGGCGCTCAGAATAATCGAACGAGACCAACATATTTAAGAAGCATCGAGAAATGAGATGTCAAAAGCTCATTTTCGACAGACGGACTGATCTAGAATTGCCTGATTGCTACAAAGTTTGCCCTGGAGATTGGCAACTTTATGAAAACAAGAGAACGGATTTCACAAGATATGGTACCTACGCCACACTTAAAAACATCTACTCTCACGACATCCCGAATATACAATGCACAAAGATTGCACAATTTGCAAATTATTCCGTAATGCTCGCATAAAAATAAATCTTAAAATGGGTCAGAAAGAAATGTATCTGATTATGAAACAACAAATAATCAAGAAATCTTTTTTTCAGGAGACAAGATTGACCCCACTATTTAATATTGACACGGATGGAGATTTTCTATTGTCTGGGAAAGTCAAGTAAGAGCATGCTGAGAATGCCCGTCAATGCATCTGAGAACGACATCTCTTTACACACTAGACATTAGTGTGTCGTCGAAATCTTGTCTTGTAGTTTGAGTCTTAAAATGTCTCTGTTGTTTGTTCATGTCGCATATGATTATGTACAAGGTGATTCATTAAGAATGGCACTCGGCCATATCTCAAAAACTATTCATCGTAGTCTTATCGGAAAAAAATTATCCCATAAATATGGCGAAGAGAAAATGCTGAAAATATATTTCAGCTTTCTAATATGACCGTAAAGGGGCGTAACCTAACTATCAAAGTACAAAAATGGTTTTATTTTCAAATGGAAACGTATCTCAAAAATGCTAACAATAGATTTTTGATGAAATTTCACACAATTTTGATTCATGACTTTTTACCATAACTTATCGGATAAGATAGTTATGAGCTGTCAAATATTGCAACACAAGAAAGCGGATAACTTCAAAACGACTCAACAAATCTGGTCGATCTTAGATTAGTTGGAAAGACAAGAGTCTGTTCTTTAACTTTGTTGTGAAAAATTCAAATTCTGGTTAGTAGGACTGACGCTATGGGTCAATATTTGACAACAATTGAATGTTTCCAATTTTTCTCAAAATTTTCAAATGGAACGGTATATTTAAGATATGTTAGATCGATTTTTGAGGATGTTTTACATAGTGTTTCTTGTTGGACAAATGATATTCATTCAGTTTCCACTATAATGACGATTTCCAAAGTAGTTAAATTAAAATCCTCCAGTGAATTGCATCCAATAAATTGGTTTTGCACTATTGACAAAATTTTTGAGAAAATGGTGTATATGCAACTTGTTGAGTTTATAGGTAGATAGAAATAAACTATTCAGTGATTTTCAATCAGGGTTTCGAGTAAGTCAATATTAGTAGTTAATAGCGAGTATGAAAAAGTGAATGTAAAACGCTCTGATGATCAAGCTGTTTCCTCTGACTGTTTGTCAAGATTAGTAGTTATTAATAAACTGAACTGAACTGAACTGAAAAAGTGTCAAAAATGAATGTAACACTTTGGTAATTAGCCTATCCAAAACACGTAACTTTGACAAGCAAACAAAGGGTTTGTGTGCGGACATTTTAATTTGAGTTCGACTTTGTCAAGATCGGTGGTTTGGTTAATAAATCTGATATAGCTAAATCAGATGAGTAACAATCCAGGAAAGTAGGTAAATGTTAACCCTAATAAACTCATTAAACTAAATAATGAGTATAGTAAATCTGTGTTTAAAAGAGATCTGCCAAATGATATTGATTCACTCATTATTGGTAAATAAAACGTGGTCGTTAGTATCAAGACCCGAATATAAAAATATAGTGGATTGTAAATGGATATTTGCCATTGAAAATGATGA
This sequence comes from Ceutorhynchus assimilis, assembly GCA_917834065.1. Lineage (NCBI taxonomy): Eukaryota > Metazoa > Arthropoda > Insecta > Coleoptera > Curculionidae > Ceutorhynchus > Ceutorhynchus assimilis. The sequence continues at coordinate 936,875 of OU892281.1, forward strand.
AATTGGAAAACCATTTAGATACAAAGCTTACTTAGTTGCTCGTGGTTTTAGTCAACATTACTTGGTAGATTATAATGAAACTTTTGCACAGGTGGCGAGAATCATAGGTTTCTGGTTTATAATAACCTTTTAATCAGTTTATCCTTTTATTACATCATATGGATGTAAAAACAGCTTTCCCGGATGGGACATTGAAGGAAGCCATTTTAATGAAGGTTCCTGAAGGCTGAAGGGTGGCTGGCTCAAGGTGTGACAAGTAAACCTCCTAACCAAGTTTGCAAGGCTTTGTATCTATGAACTAAAACAAACCACTAGATGTTGGTTTGCAATAATAGTAAAAGTTCATAAAGAAAATGGGTTTGAAAATTCATCAGTTAACCACTGTATTTATATCTTAGACAAAGGTGCAATATGTAAAATTATTTATGTAGTTCTGTAGATGGTATTTGCCACTGCAGATAATAATACATTGAATAGTTTAAAAAGGGATTTGGCAAATAACTGTTCTATGTTTCATTTGAAAGACAGTAAACTATTTTTGGGTAATAAAATTAAAAGATAATCAAAAATAAAATTACTCTTGATCAATTTTCATATAGGTATAAATTTAATATGAATGACTGTTGTGCCATCAGCTGTGTCAGCACTCCACTTCCTAGTAAACTGAATTTGATTGGCTTAAATTCAGAAGGAAAACATGATAGCCCTTGCCGGAATCTAAACGTCTGTTTAATGTATATTATGTTATGTATATCAAGCCTGATTTAAGTACCACTGTTAATATTTTGAGCGGGTATTAAAACAAGAATAACAAAGAGTTTTGGCAATATTTGAAAAGGGTCCTTAGATATCTTAAGGATAAAATCAATGTGAAGTTGACACAATATTTTAGTTGTGAATATATTAATTTCTTGAGTGATTCTATTAATCCTGACTAAGAAGGTGGAGATGCATGATATAAACAATATAAAAAGCACAACAGGATAATTATTTAAACTGTTTGAAATTTCTGTGATATGTTGGAATACAAAAAGGCAGTTGTCAGTAACGGCATCATCTACTGAAGCCGAATATATGGTTTTTCTTTTTGAAGAGGCTCTTTGGTTAAAATCATTAGCAGAAAATATGCATAAATATTAATATCAGAGTCAATTATGACCTAGGAGGACAACAATAGACCTCAATAAGTATTACAAATAATCCAACAAATCACAAAAGATCAAATCATATTGAATTGATCGTAATTAATATAAAATATTAATTTGTCCACAGAGAAACCACTAGCAGATATGTTTACCAAACCATTGATGCAAGTGAAATTCGAGAAATTAGAATGGAATTAGGCTTAGTAAATAAGTTAAATGGTTTGATTAGGTTTTTCTGGGTTTTCCCTAATCCCGAGCAGCAAATGCTGGACCGTTATTGTAATTTTCCCCAGAAAAGACACACATAAGGAAAGCAGACCTATTTATGTTATACTAGGTTTAAGTTATATTACACTTTTAGTATAATTGATCAAATTTTTGAGGTGGCGTGTTGGATGAACTGATATTCATATCAGTGAAACAAAAATTAATAAATTAAACTTTGATTATTAGCCTATACTTTGCTAATTTATATCGCAGCTATGGATGACTGAATGTGTTTACAATAGTTTTTATATGCAAGGTAAACAGATGAGGAATCGTTTACTTAAGAAAGGGTTTGTAATTCTTTGTCTTGATGTTGAGTCAGTTCGTATAATTATTTCTATGAGTTCACACACTCTGCTTTCCACGCTGTGTTCGATATAATAAATATATTGAATATCGATAATTAACAAGTTCTTTTATTTCATAGTCCATTTCCCAATATTTCTTTATTAAACCTTCCTACAAACGCATTCCAGAGAGTGTTAAAATTGATTTTATTAAAAATAATCAGTATTTATGAAAAAGCCCTCGTAAATTGAGCAGATACCAGTTAAGTATGTCAGGCTGACACATTTTTGAAACTTCAAACGCTATTTTCTAAAGTCAAAATGCATTTCCCAAATGGAGAAGCACAGGACATCCTTGAGGTTCTACATGAATGTTATGGAAATGCAGCAATCGCAGCCAATGGAATCTAATTATTTTGAAAATGGATAATGCTTATAAAAAAAATAATATACTGGTTTTGGATTATCTCTGTTAGTATTTACAGAAAGAGCAGAATGAAAAATGAATAAATCCACAGTACGCGGGTGCCGAATTTATGCGGAAATAACGTCTAGATTTTAATTTCCAAAATTATTAATAGATGTCACCACCCACTTGAGTAGTTTACTATTCTCAAAATAAATATGGATTTCTTCTTCAAGTTTCGTATCCTACAACACGATCGTGTATTAATGGCTATCATTACATGATCATTGCATAATAAAGTCTGTTTTTTTTTTAAAGATAATTCCCCAAGTCAAAAATTTAGTAACTATGTTGGCAACACAAGCCTTTTCTACATAAAAAATTGAAAGCATTGACACTTTTACATTGTATTGCCAACATAATGTCATTTTGACTTTTATCTTTAAAAAAAAAAACAGATTTTATGTTTCTATTGTAATTTCCTAACGCACTTTTTCCATTATTTGACATTCATCAATGATGACAATCAACTGTCAGAAATGCGAAGTCATTATTTACGAGGGCTTTTTCATAAATATTGATTATTTTTGCTAAAATTAAATTTGACACTCTCTGGAATTCGTTTGTAGGAAGGTATAATAAAGAAAAACTGTGTAAAACATCCTCAAAAATCGATTGAACATATCTTAAATATACCGTTCCATTTGAAAATTTCGAGAAAAATTAGAGAAATTCAATTGTTTTCAAATATCCACCTATAGAGTCAGTCCAACTAACTGAAGTTGGAATTTTTTACAATAAAATTAAAGAACAGACTCTTGTCTTTCCAACGAACTTAAGATCGATCCAATTCGTTGAGTCGTTTTGAAGTTATTCGTGTTCTTAAGTTGCAATATTTCACAGCTCATAACTGTCTTTTCCGATAAGTTATAGTAAAAAGTCATGAATGAAAATTGTGTGAAATTTCATCAAAAATCTATTGCTAGCATTTTTGAGATACGTTTCCATTTGAAATTTAAAAAATAAAACCATTTTTGTACTTTGACAGTTGGGTTACGCCCCCTTACGGTCATTTTAGAAAGCTGAAATATTCTCTTGGCCATATTTATGGGATAATTTTTTTCCGACAAGACTACGATGAATAGTTTTTGAGATATGGCCGAGTGCCATTTTTAATGAATCACCCTGTACAATGTAGTTTTTAGAGTTAGGTGTTTACGAAAGCTCCTAATTTGAAAGAGAGCCCTGAAGAAAGCCTAAAGCTAAAACGTCGACGAATCTTTAATCAAAGACTTTGATTTCTAGTCTTAAGTCTCACTATTGTCATCCACTACTTTTAAACCAAGGACGCGAATATCTAAATCTCTTTTCTGAATCAGGGGTGTTATACAATAAAGTCCAGTAGTACAACCATCTAACAGAAAAGGAGTTTCCATTCCAAGTTCGGAGTCAAAATCCGACTAACCATACTTACTGTTGGTTTGTCAGTTTGCTGTCCTTTACCATAAATGGAATATGATGATTATTTTAACAATCTAAAGAAAGTTTAAAATAAAAATATAAAAATTCGTGATATTAATCAAACAAATCCACTTAATATATAAATTTAATAATTATCCAATCTCTGCCACAACTGAAAGTGCAATAGTTGCAACAGTTTAGTTTGGAGTTTGCCAACGTTGTTAGGAGACAAAGCGTCAGTTATGAACTGCCGACGTGTCGCACATTCTAATCCGACACTGAAACTGAAGGTGCAATATTCACGTTGCACACACCTACCCTCTTCTCTGGGAAATTTGCTTTACACTTCTTGCATAGTTTGGGGCTCTAATAAAGCTTGTCCCTCTCTGTGACATGAAGATCCCAGTAATTGTGTGTGTGCGGAAAATGGAACGACGGACCGGGGCTGTCACAGGGGGAACGTATGGAAATCCGCAATTAAATGGTTGTTGTCGACGGTTTGGATGTTTGAAATTCATCGGGTAAGGAATTTGTATTAAACTAAAAATTGACAAACTCTTTACCTTTATCGCTGGTTTTATTCGAGCATACAGAAATTTCGTTGTTTTTACTTTCCATAAATATTATCGATTCTTTCATAAATCCAATAAATTTTTTTTTTTACTTATAGTACGATGCTGAAGTGAAGCGTATAAAATTATTCATGCAACAAACTAACCGACTTGCCTTTTGGTGTTGGATCTGGAAATATTGGATAAAATAAAATGTATGCAATTGATGCAAAATATATTTGCAGAAATTTAGTGAACCATATCTTGTAATTGCTTGAAATAATGAAGTCTTACATTCAACACTTGTTTATACTGGTCTTGTATATCTAGGTGTAACAAATTATACGAACAAAATATATGATTTAGAGTGTACCTACGTTGTTTGGGAGCAAACATCATAAAATAAATAATTATTAGTTGTTAGATGTATACTGTCACGTTCCCTCTGCGAATCATTCATTCATTATTCATCGACGAAAAGGGGCCTATTGTGTGAATTTTACGCAATTTCATATTCTCTTCTATTTTTCCCCATTGTCGCTCTTTTTTTCTTTTGATCCTTCATAATGGAATCTCCACCATCTGCTGCTGTTGCTTCCGAGCCGATCGTTCTAAGCTTTCCCTCGAAAATAAAATAGAATTTTGATTATAATATCCGAGAAAAGCAGCAGCGTCTTTGACGTAGCCTGATGAACTATGGAAGAGAAAATGATGTCGGTTTTAGAGATAAAGCTTTATTTGCCGAATAATATAAATACCACCAGGGCGATGTGGGACAAAAAAAATCTAAAGTTTATTTTTAAACAAAGGACACTCAAAACAAAATACCTAAGCGGAAACCTGAACGGAACAGACTCAATAATCGCAATTGATTGGGCGCCGTCCATTTCAGTTACCTCCAAGCCATTTGTTTTAAATCCTAAAATAGATCTTTGAAGACGCGTGGTGCAAGATGGTTTTCCGGCGGGCGGATGCTGGCAGTGACTGATGTCTTTTTCTATTGGTGCTGCAATTGAGGCTATCTTTCTTTCTTCAAAGAATAACTTTAATTTTCAATAAGCGATTATATCGATCAAGTTTTTATAATGTTTTCAACAAAGGACTTTCAAAGAATGCACCTCAAATCATCATCAGTACCTTCACAGTGCATCAAAACTTCACAAGCTTATTGCGAACTACTTCTCAAACAACTTAAAAAATAACCCAAGTAGCACAGAAATATTGTTATTAGACTGAAGTGCTTTGTATCCGATTTGTTAGAGCATTTGAAGTAACAAAACCGATTTTTAAGAAACTATCAAATGTATCATGAAAACAAATTTATTTTGTTATTTTGTTATATAGATATTTTCAAGATTAATTTAAATAACAATTTTATAAGTTTGGTAATTAACCTGCTCATAAATATTTATATGACAAGACAAAACTGTTTTTGTTTGAGATAGATATATTTTGTAGTTGCTTTATAGCAATACTCACAAACAGATATATATCACTTATAAAAGTATGCATTTTGATTTATTACGGCTTTATCATAAGATTTTATAGTATTTATGGAGAATAATTTATAAAACAGTTCACTCTTAGCAATAATTTAGTTCCGTTCAATACTCTTATAAAACTATTTTATAATTGTTGTGGAATAAAATTGATAAAGCACCTAAAAAAGGGTTAAATAACAGAAGTGTCTCACAAAATACAAAATTATTATTAGGGTAACCTTATAAAAATGTTATAGCACTAACCTAAAATTTATTTTATCTACCTACGCTGCAGAAAAATCTTGACATTTCTAGTTTTAATTCCAGTGATAATTGATATAGGAACCTATTGCTAATTATCAATATGTCAAGCATTTCTTGCTGGATAATATTAAGAAGAAGTGGCAATTTCAGGAAAGAGGTACAGTTTAATTTCGAAAGATCTGATTTGGTGTCATCTAAGCAACATATATCTGTATTAAGGACGTTTAGCTTATAATAACGTAACATAACATAGAATAGTAATAAGGTGTCCAATTTCTAATTTTCTTATAAATGTATTCTACGATAAAAGTATCGTAAAACTGATACAGTTAGATAAATTTTATAATAATATTGTTATTTAAGCAATTTTTCTGAAGGCTATATAACAATAGTATTTTATAAGGGTTTTATTTTTATCACAATTACTTCAGATATACCGACATCCACGCCACCTAGGACCATGATCTGAAAACAAATATACATGATTCAGAACAGGCGATGCGACGTTGTCAAACTGAATATATTATCTTCAAGAATAATCCAGAATATTTATTTGAAATTCAATAAAAATTATTAAGGGTTGATTATGATCGAATGCCCTAGACAAATACGCAAACACATGAACCGTTACAAGTTACTGTCTATATTAGGTAGGTACTGTAACCCTGCTGGTAAACCACAGTGAACTAAAAATTAAAATACAGAGAAGGTATATGTTCCGGTAATTAGATACCTGAATTGGTTCAATTGGTTCAACTCTAAATAAAGGTTTATGACAACCAGTCAAGCTGGCAACAAGGCGTTCCGATGAGGTCGCAGGGTAGATATTCATATTCCGCTCCCCTCTATAGTGTCAAGTAGTACCCCAAGGAAGAAGCATGTTGCGCTTGGGCCGACAGCTTTCTTGGCATTCGGGGTTGTAATTTATTGCGTAGTATTGCAAAATAATATTGTAATAACCCGTTTTTCCGCTAAAGTAATAATAATAAACTAATAAAATAAATAGGATTCTAGTTTTATTGCAGTAATCAATATACAGTCTACTGAAGAAGGAAAAATAAGTATTTAACCTAAAAGTGAAAAGTTCAAAAAATAAAGTGAACGAGTTTAATAATACCCCATCAGTATAAATGGTATAATCTGTATACCTACTTATTTAATATAATTCAATTAAAAACTTGTTGGAATTGTTACGGTGTGGCCAAAAACTCTAATCAAGTACCTATGACTATTTTCTTCCAATTTTAAATTCCAACTTTTTTGATTCAATTCTGTCGGCCACGAGTTTTAAGTAGGATTTTTTATAAATGAAGTTCGAAAGTTACTAGTAACTTTTGATTTTCATCCATACAAAATTGAAAATATATAAAGGTACACGTTTGTTCTTGACATGGCAACATTGCAATGTCTGGAATATTAAAATAGTTTTACGCTATGTCATTTTAGATAATAAAATACAAATGTTTTATGGAACCGCATTATAAAACACGTTATAAATCAAATATGTTTTATAAATATCAAATTTGTTTATTAAACATTTTCTTGGCGATAAAAATGATATATTAGTCGACGCCATGTTTTCACGTTTAATTCCACTTGGTCCTATGTCGGCCATTTTGTCTTATCCAAAATAAATTAAATAAAATAATATAATCAAAAAAAAAAATAATAGAAAATTGTCGTTACTAAAATAATAAAATCAGTTCACAATGACATAGGACATGACATAATGTAAGCTACAAAATTTCCAAATAATATTTATAAAGCTATTTTATATTAAGGTTCACAAAAGACACAATTGCTATATAGGTGAATTTATCTCCTGACTTATAAACCTCTTATAAAACTATTTCATAACGATTTTATAAAGTACTTCATAATATTTTGTAAATGCTATTCGCGATCCTAAAACAACTTTAAAACAATAATAATATTTTATAAACCTGGGCCTTTTTCATACTTATAGACGTCATATAAGCGTTTACAACCCAACTAAGAAATATCGCAGTTACATAGTAAGATGTTTTATAGCAATGTATATGATCCTAATAAGCACATTTGTGCTACTTGGGAATGGTAATAATTTAAAAAATATGTCCTATGTGACCGTTCAACTACTCAGGGCATATTTGCTAAACAAAGAAGCTTCCAATTTCCAAAGCAAATCAGTAGGCACTTTGGGAGACAATTTTTGTAATTTACACTTTTCGCAGCCCTAATTTTATTTAAAGTTATTTGAATGCAAAGGTTTAAGTCGATCGTAACTCACTTCATTTTGTCCTGAATGTCAATGAGGCTGGAGATTTAACGTTTGCCTTGCACATTATGCATTTCACTGCATCTTTGTCGGGATTTCAAACGGTTTACCTAAGAAATTAATTTCAATTTGCGTCAGGAAATTAATTGATCTTCTAAATTCGAATTAAAGTTATAGGTAGAAAAATAAATTAAAAAGATACTTATATTCATCTCCCGAATGAATAAATGAATAAATAACCAAATAAGAGAAGGAAATGTTATGGGAATTCGATGCTTATTTCAAATATGTTCGCTCGTTTCATCGGAATCGAAATAAAAGAGAGAAAATGGACAAATAGAACCTGTCTATGGCTCGACGGTATAATTCGAAAACAAAATGTTATCCAAGCGAGAGATGAGATTTTTTAATGGGAAATCGTTGTACAGGTTTATGGAAATAGTATTTTAAACAAGTTTTGGACGCGAATCTTTTCACACACAGTTCGGGAACAAGTCGAATAACTGTGAAATGATGTTTTCAGACGAGTGATGTTTCCTACAACTGCATAATAATGATTTCGTTATCTAACGACAGAAATTCTTCTAGAACTATTTTTCTCCAGAAATTCTTGGAAAATTGAGACATTTTGTATTCATGATACTTGTGGAAACTAGATTTTCTGTTCTATAGTGTCTACTGAACATTCTTATGAGATTATCGATGTGTTTTAGTTTTTACAAGACGAACTATGAGGACAGTAACCTGTCGCTCCGCCAGGATTGGCTGATTTAATGTTCATGATCCTTATTGCCAATTTGTATTGATTCCTCAACAACAAGCTCCAACCACCTCTATCGATCAATACAATAAAATTAGGTTGCCTAGGTACAATTTTTATATATGGGTAACGTAATAGGAAAATTGTAATCAGTAAAATTAAAAACATATTTAAGCTAAAAGCTCAAAAAACCTCATATATCTCGCACCTTTGAAGTAATTTGCACTCCCTTGCTCCAGGTTTAAAACATAAATACAAAGGTATTTTTTTTTTTTTTAGCCTGGCGCCTTTCAACTTTATGTCAGTACCAGCATTTTTATTTGGCGTAAAATGTACATCAAAAAGAATGGACGCTCACCATCATCGCTCTGATATTAATGCTCCTTTTGAAGTTATTATACGCATTCGATAGAGAAGTGAATAGAGGTTTCATTTACGTGTAGATGAACTAGAAAAATGTATAAATCCAACCCAAACAACATTTTGAACAGACATTTTTGGAATTCAAAAAAATTATTCTGCTGTAATTTTTGATATTTTTTTCTATCTAAAAGAGTAGGTACACGTGTACGTTTAAAGCCTCCGCCATGTTCAAAAAACCAAAATGAAAAAAGCGAAAAGAGAAATTAATAAATGTAAAAAGCCTCAGTTGCGGCGCCCGGTGTAAATTACAAACAATTCGCAAAGGCGCCGGAATGCAGCGGGGCTTTTAGGTATCAAAAAAGGACTTTTGTGCATTTCTTGTACCTCAGAGATTCCGTATAATTAAAATTGATGCTGGGCTTTTCGTTAAATTTTGCCAGTGATTAAAGGATTGACGCAAGGAAAGCTAAATAACAGACCGAGTAATTTATCACATTCTAATTATTCTATCATTTTCTTCAGTAATTTTTTAAGTTTTTTTTAGTTTCTTCAGTTTCATTTGTCGGGGGAAATATACCTGTATCTGTTCGTGTTCGTCAGTTCATCAATGAGTTTTGTAACTCATTTTGTTAATGAATTAACAAGATGCCCATACCTGAAAGGCCACATTTTCAATAACACCATTTCTGTGGAGTGTGGCATAGAGCTTTTGAAGGGATTCCTACAAGAGTCAAGACCCTCACAAGTCGATATGTGTTCCCCACATTTAACGACAATTCTGCAAGTTTCATGTGCAGTTTCCTTCGTCAAATGACCTAGGATGGATGGCTTCCGTGCTCTACCTTATGTTGGAATGGAGGCTTGTATAAAGTTTCACTAATAAATTTTAATACCTTTTCTTTTATAAAATCAGGTTTATAGTTAATTAACAAAATTAAGATATTTTTTTATATAATTTCGATATACATTTGAAATCTCTTATTCTTGACACCGAGGTGATGGTGAAAAATTAGCTTTCGATTTATCGAATTTATAATAGACTAGCTGTTGCCCGCGGCTTCGCACGCCCTATACAAATTTTATAGGTGTAGGGTGTGGGTAGCATTAGAAAATCTTCTTTCAAAGAGCTAAGGGGATAGTTGCGTCAGACATATCGTCTCCCTTATAACGTAGGGGCGTATCTAACACAAAAGTCTAAAATTGCGTTTTCAACAAATTTAGGCTTTCCTGAGGTACACTTTTGATCTCACGAAATGGCGTAACGGTATCTGTTATGGTTTCCTTTATAGGACTTATCTAATTGAGATAGAAATAAATATATCACGTAGAGGCGTATATGTAAACTTTATTTTTTTTCAAAAAATCTATAAAAGCCATTTTGAGTCCAGTACCTTATACTTATGAGAGCATATACATAAGGTTTTAGTATAGAAAAATGACCATGATCTGTTTAATAATTAAAACACCAGATAACATTACAAATAGTGCATTTTACATTTTATCGTCTCCTGAAAAAAATTACGAATTTCAATACGCCTCTACGTGATAAGGGGGACGATATGGTCATGTAACTCTTATTTTTGCAGCACCTCTCTGTAAACCACATTTTTTGTTCTGCTTTGTGGCTGCAGAATATGAAGACTATTTTTTGACAGCTGACGTTAAATTTTTTTGAAGAGCCACTCGCTGCTAATAGCTTTGTTCGCGGATCATATTTTGAATCGAACCAGTCCGGAACTAATTGAGGACTATCGTAGAGCGCATGCCCAGTTATAGCTGGGTTGGGCTTGCTCACTCCGTGCACTCCGAGTGATTCCGTTCGCACTTCAGCCGTTCGGGTTTTACCTTTTAGCTTATCAGATAACGGCTGGAGTGCGATCGGAGTAACTCGGAGTGAGCAACCCGAACCCAACTTGTGAATGGGTTTAGGTTCCTATTTTATCGCGAACAGTTTTGGAACCGAACAAAAACTCCAGACTGTCGAATACGTGAACGAATTGCGAATGTCATGTTTCTTACTTGAAGTTAGCTTAGCCTGGGACCGGTGGAATTTGTTCCGAATCGTTTCTGGTGAAAGCATGAAAATATAACGACAAAAACACATTTTTTTTGCACTGATTCTGCAAATGGAAATCGCTATAAATTTGATTCTGCTTGTCATATTTCTGAATTTGACAGCTGACACGTCATCTGTTTCTGTTTACACTTTTTTCCCCGCACTCCCGCACCACACCGTTTTTTATTTTTGGTTATTTAAGGCGATTGCTTACCTACCTGTTTGTAAAATTTCATCTCGATTGGTTTCGTAGTTTTCGAGATTTCGTGTTTAATCAGTCAGTCAGTGAGTGAGTGAATTTCATGTTTATATATATAGATTTGTCTTTGCATAACTTCTATTATTGCCTCATATTTCATCATTTTTATCAATAATAGTCGATAAGTAATCTGAACATAAGTCAAGGTTGGACAACATGTTCTATATTTGAAATTGTTGAGTAAGAGCTTACGTCGAAAATTGATCAATTTTTAACCCGAGGTCCTATAATTTATATATTGGAGGATTTTCCTTATGTCTCCAGACCATTTAACTGTTATACAACGTTCGATTTTTTCACAGGTAAAAATTGATTTTTTTTTGAATTTATTTTTTTTTTGCAAAAGCTGCCATAGTTATCAATACAAATTTTCAATCATTCAATTTTTTTTTAATTAGCTTTCTGAAAACTTAAATCTTTAATATTTGCATTTCCTGATGATGATATGGCCAGCGACTGTTGTGTAATGCCTGAAGGCCGATAAGGTACTTAATTTTTCAACGGCACGGTTTTCTCGAGAAGATGGCATTTTTGAGCCGATCGACTTTGTAGCTCGACGACACAATTCAAAAAGGAAGAGAATTGAAATGGACTAGGTGAGCAGGCAGCGTTTCCTCTCAACGGAAAACTTTGGTACTAGTACGTCAAATTTAAATGAAAATCGTGCCCTCTAGTATAATAATTTAATAATTGCTAATATTATAAGTGACGGGGACCCTGTATTTTAAATGCTAGTCACTAGATTGTCAACATTAAAAGGGTTATATGAAATTAAATTTAAAAGAAAAAGGGACAAGTAACTTTACACGTTACAGTTTCGCATAGTGTTATTTCATCATTTGAATATTTACCTACAACAAAGCTCAAATACACATGTCATGAGTCTGATATCGTGATAGATGCTGATGTGTATTATTCAAAAGTCATAGAGTGTGAAATACGAAATATTGCATAACGATTTTATCTGAGACGTTCTCATACCAGATACCATAACTTATGTCTTGACCAATTTCTCAGTAGTGCTCCGTACCTTCATCGCTTCATATAATATATTTGATCAGTTTACAACGTTCTTCGCCGTCTTCTTATTCTCAATCTCCATTGGTCTCGGTGATTCCAGAGATTGTTATCCATTTTTCTTCGTCTAATATTGTTATCAATTTTATCTTCTCATCAGGCCTGCCTTTAGTGTCAAGTTTCGTACTCTCTGGTATTCTGTCGTCCAATCTTTGAACGTGTCCATACCATCTCAGTTGGTTGATTCATGTGTCCTCTGTTATTTTGTGTTCACCGCTTATAATTTCTGGCATGTGTTAGTTTTGGATCTTTTTGAAAAACTATCTCAATATTCTTTGGAATTCAAAAAACCCATCTTTAGATGGTTCAAATACATATATGTAAGTTTTCTATTTACTCTCATCACAACTAAACGAATAGAATGATGTTTGCATTCAAACAATAAAACTGGATCGCCCTACGAATTAATTTCTTTTTGTTCACGCTACAAACCTCTTATGTCGGTCGGTTGCTCAAAATCCTAATTTCGGCAATGTTTACCGAATACGCTTTGATGTTCCGGACTAATCCGGATATCTGGAAATTGGGAATAATCAAAGAACCTGATATATATATAATTATTTTTGACCTAATGATCGATTGAACGTGTCATTTTTGTTATTTATGGAAACTGACATTCGTTAAGTTGATAATTAATTGGCCTTAAAAGCTAAAAGCTTAAGTAGCTGAAAATTGCATCTGGTGCACTTTGTAGAGAAAGTTTTCCTACTTGCTGGCTGTTGTGCAGCGATAACTTCATTTAAAACCGTAAACACTTTCAACGCAAAATGTTCTCTCCCACTAGATACTCCAACTACAAATAAGACCCATTAAAAAAGCTTTTCTGTCAAAAATTACCCTAACAACTCATTAATCGCCACGTTTAATTGGTACTTGAAACTTTGGCCCTTCATAAAATTATCGGGAAGTTTTGGGTGCGGAGCGCGCGTGGGACCGTTACAGAGCCAGATATTAATAATTCGTTAAAATTAACTCAAATGGGAAAGGCTTTAATGAAACTCATCCACGTTTGTGTTTATATATTTTTGAGATGGATGTTAGTTAACATTCTAAGTAGGTGGTTTGGCACCGAATTGGGGAAGCATGATAAAAGGGAATTTTTATTTTTTTGCCAGAACGTCCTGAATATATTTGCTTTCAGGAAAGGCCCAGTAAGGAAACTATTAACGGAATCTTGTCGATATAGCTACTCGGCATCCAAAAAAACCATTTATCGAGCAGCCATCTGGATTGTAGATTGCATTTTTGGTGTCGTTATAGCTTGTTTCAGCCGCTCAAGTTCTTTTGTGCGTGACACTGCTTTTACTTGGTGTCCTAGATTTGTAGGCTTCACCCAAAGGATGTCAGCTTTCTGGGTGGTAAAGTGCCCAACTCTTGATGGGGTTAATACGCCGTACCCCTTCAAAGTATTTCAGCCTTTTGCAGAAGTGAGCAGGGTTGAACAGTTTGAATGTTCTGGAGTTTCTGTTGCAGTGGCCAGTAAGCGCATCAACGACTGTTCTAATATCTCTTTTGTTCATGTCAACAAATTGTTCAGATCTCTTTGCTTAGATGGATATGAACCTTTTTGCCTGTCTCAGACCCAGAATGGATCTCCAATGAGCTAGCTTTTGGTCCTTTTCCCATCTGTTTATTTCTCCGGAGATGTGGCTTTTCATTAGTCCACAAAAAGGCTCTGGTGTCAGGGTTACTTTATTCCTCCCAGACATTTGCTTCAAGATATTTTTACCCTCCCAAACTAGCTATGATTACTTGATGGCTCCTAGAGCCTTAAGAGTCGCTCTTGGACTTCCAGATTCTATAAAATTTGAAGGAAAACTCAATGAAAATTTCAAAAACTCCGAGACATACATGATAGCAAAAGAGAAAGTGATCATTGCAATGCTTTTAAATATAATTGGAAGTGAAGGTGTTGAAATATTCAATACTTTCAAGTTTGCTTCGTCTGAAGAGAAAGAGAAATATGATAAAGTTATAGACTAATTTATAAAATACTGTGCATCCAGAAAAAATAGGACCTATGAGAGATTTGTGTTCAATAATCGAAATCAAGGACCATATGAGCCACTCGATCTTTTTTTTTTTGATGATCTCAGAAAACTGATACAGTCCTGTAAGTATGGAGTATGATTCCCAAGAAGATTATATTCTTGTTGATAGAATCATTATTGAAAAACATGATTTAAGGCTTCAGAAAAACCATTCAAAACTTATCGCTACAAGAAGCCACCGAATTATGTAGAAATGCAGAAGTAACAAAAAGCGGATAGAAAAAGAGATAGAAACAAGGAGGATTTAGGTGTCAATGCACTTGTAGAGACTCTAAAGAAAAAAGATTATATAGTTGAAAAAAGAAAGAATCAGGATCAACTGCATCAAATAGTGAAAAGGAACACAACAGAACAGCACAGAAATAAAATTTAAATATTCCAAATGCGTTAACGTCCATCCATATGGAACGTACCCAGCCTTTGAAAAGAAGTATCACAGGTGTGAAAAAATTAATCATTTCATAAAAGCTTGCAAAACAAGAATACAACAGATAAGAGAAATCTCCCAACAGGAAGAAGAAGAAGAATGGTGCACTCACGACATTTTCTATTTGGCTTTTATAGGTTCTGTTGGCTGCCATTTGGCTTAAATTAAGCTCCGGAATATTTCCAGAAAATAAACTTTAAAAATGTTGGTGATACAATAATATATTTTGATGATTTATTAATAGCAACAAACACTTTGGAAGAACATGATGAGGTTTCAAAAACAGTGATAGATCGTGCTAGGAAAAAAAAATCAAATTTAATAAAGACAAAGTTCAATGTAGAAAAATTCAAGTGAAGTATTTGGGTCATATTTTTGTTAAGGACGGTATGAAAGTTAGCCGTTAGCTTCGAATCATCTGTGTACCACAATGATGCGTTGTGCGCTTGCGGTTTTTTGCGTTCTTCTATGATCAGGGTTCTTTTACAACCACTGTTATCGTATGATCTGTTGGTTTACTTTGGCACTCGAGCTTTATAGACTGAAGGATGCCATTTAGATCACAGGGTTTAAATATTTTTGTCTGGAATTGCCTAAATGCATCTATTCTTGCTTTTTTCACATACAGAGGAAGAGGAGGCATGTTCAGCAGTTCAGCCCCTTTTATTCCTAGACAGTTTAGCCTTTAACCTCGATAAGGTTTAATTCGAGTGAACTGTCTTCATTCAAGTTAAGGAACCGTCAAAATCCAACATCATGGTTTGGCAAAATAAGCCTACACCAAACTCAATGAGGATAAGTTTTAAGGTTTCGGAAACCGCAATCCGATATTGTTGAAACGTAAATGAGGAACGTCGAAATCAAAATATGAAAAGAAAACGTTTTCTAACAAAAAAACATGTGTGAGAAAATACTGAAATAGAAGGCAGGAAAACTGCAGCTTATTCCAATGTGAATATGATGGAAGATGAGATACAGAGGAAACACGCTCGTTACATTTTCTTAGAAAGAAAATATAATATCCGATTTCAAACAGAACTCTGAACTAACAAACGTTTTCAACGATGCTGAGTGTTAGACGAATAATACTTTTTTAGTTGAAGTTTGAAAATGGAAAAGCACTTATCAAATAATTGACGATTCGACAAACTTGTTGACCTCTTCATTGCTATGAAAACAACTTACGAGATGCATACACCCACTAACTAAAAAAAAAAACAAACATCTTTTTGGCACGATTCTGAATCTTGAACAGATTCTAAAAAGTATTATTCAATCGATTTTAACCAAACATCATTAGAATATGAGTCATTTAAATCCACGTCACGCCCAGTTTTTCCACCTGAGCAGCATCATCGATTCCTGAATCAGCTTCCTTTTACTCCTCGAATGATGTTGATATATTTTCCAAAATCCTAGATCGATACGGCAACAATTATGACGTATTTTTACCCATTCACCTGCAAATGTCACTTCCATTTTAAACTGCTAAGCTTAAGTTTAAAGCCTTTTTTGCTACAAATAATTAGCACTAAACCCACTTTCTGTTTTTTACAGCAAACCCTTTAACTCTATTAGTGCTATTAACGATGCGCCTTTAAAATGGTTTGTCGATTAGTGTTTTTTCGCTCTCGTCCGACGTAATCGTGTTTTAGATTGTTATGTAGCTTTTAACCGTTTCGGAGTGGTTTTCCAGGTGCCCCTCTAATGAAGCCGAAGGTTTTTGTGTTGGCTGCTTATCTCGAAATAGCGATTAGTTTCGGAAAAGTCGATAGTTTATCAGGCATAAAACTAGCAATAGCAAAAATATAATAAAAAACCAACCTAATGATAAAAACCAAACAATGGCTGAGACGCGCCCCGGGATATGGTTTAATTAATGGTCTGGACGAGAGGTAAAAGGGGCATTATTTCAAAAAGCAGATTTAAAAAAGTGTAATTGCTTTATAGGGCTGTTTATTATTTGCCTTTTCTACCTTTTGTGAATCGGCCATTTTTCTCATTTGCGTAATTAATCTTCCAAAAAAAGCGAAGCGTTGATTATTTGTGTTTTTCGCTTTTTTTGAATTGCCTTTTCGAAATAAAATTTTTCTTGTTCTTTTATACAACAATTTAAAATATTAAAGAAATAATATTCAAATTGAAGGAAAATGTTTTCTAAAAATTTTTCACACTTGACATTCGGTTTTGTTGGATGAAACTAAAAGAAGACTATTCAGCAGCAGCAGTAAGAGCACTGCGGAACTCTAATATGAACGATTTAATATAGAAGCTCGGAATATTTTTAATAATTCACCCAAAAAGTGACACTTTTCGGTAACGAAAGCAATATAATAAAGACGCTCGTTATTTAAATGTGACAAATTCTTATTCCGGGTAACATATTCGGATTATGTCGATTCTCGAAAGTTGTGCCAAAACGGATTTATGAAATCTTTTTTTTTTTTTTTGTCAAAATAATAAATTCTCATAGAACTCATAGAAATTATGATCTTAGTTTCTAAAGTTGACTTGAAGCCCAATTAAAGTTTCTAAACAGTTTGCGAAACTTTACTTCAGTCTGGAGTAGTTACAGTTAACTTAAATAAGCGACGTTATTTGTTTTAAAAGCACCGATTGCATAATTTTGGTGAAAGACTCACTCACATTTCCAAATTAACTGATGATAATTGCACTGTAAAGAGAAAACACAAAAGACCTCTTTATCCAATTTCAAGATAACAATTACGCTAAGTGATCTAATAGGTCGAATGCAAAACAAATTTTAGACTTTGTTTTTACCAGATTTTGGTCTATAGCATTTTCATGGCAATGCAATTGAGATTTTCAAAATGGAGATATTCAGGCCTATGATGTATCATTTCCTGTTATTTTAACAGCAACGTTAAGTAATCTGTCATTGTTTATTCTACACGTAAAAATAGAGACAGGTATAGATTTTGAGTTATAACACGACTGTTAAAATAACAGGAGAGGATACATCATAGGCCTGATTGTTTGTAGGAACATGGACACAAAAAATATCTATATATGTAAAACAAGGTGGTGTCGGTTACACCATTTATAACTTGGGAACGGCTGGACCGATTTTTATGATTATTGCTCTGTTGGATTTGTGTTTGCCCCAACTAACATAATAACTATTGAAATATAGAAAAAAAATCAGGAAAAACAAATGTATGGAGAAAATGCATTAAATTCGCTTACGGGGCTGATAACCGATAGGAAGTTCCCCGCGTCAGATTGCGCGGACTTTTCATAATTAAATAAAAACATGGTTATGTTGAACGTCTGACAGTTTGGACAAGGATATCACAAACTACAAAAAAAAAAGAATTGATGTGTCTCGCAGAAATAGAAAAAGAGAACTTAATTGTAATAAATAAAAGTTAGAAAGTAATAAAAAATGACATGCGCGCGCAACTCGTGGCTGCAGTGTAGCCAGATTGTATTGTTGCAGAACGAATGTAGACAATACAAATCGAACATTATAACATTAAAGAAGTAATATATTGTCAAGTGTTTTACAACGCCTTAAATCAGGCAAAAGAAGAGCTTTAAAGTGTATGTTAACATCCATGGCACTTTTGTTTTAATAAATGTTTCATCTGGCAATATCGCACAATGAAAATATGTCAAGTATAATTTAACATAACCTCAAACGACACTGGGATAAGTTCAAGTAATAGGTAAAGTATTAGTTTGCTCCTTGTCGAATTACACGTTACAAAGAAAGAAGAAACGATTAATTCTGAACTCGTCCCTGAATACGAATATGACGCAAGCCCGTAACAAACTCGATTTTAATTGGATGCTCACCTGCAACCCACGAGTTGCGCGCGCACACCAGGTATTACGAGACACGTCAATTGCTTATCAGCCTGGATTTTTCGAATCAGCTTTATGTTTTACTAGCACTGTTGCTGAGGTCATCAGATTTTCCGTCAATTGCTTGCGCCAGCGGTCGTAGTTTAAAATATAAACTTTTTATAGAAAATATTTTCTGGATTTTGATGTGAGAATGTCATTATTCCCGCACGCAAAATCATTGAAGAATGAAGCTCATTCTTCAACGATTTTTAGTGATATTTAGTTTTCAGAGTAGGTATACCTATTGTAGTCCAAGAGCCAGCGCCAAAAAAGTGTAAGAGTTTCATGAAAGCTGAAAATGTAATATAGGCTTGTATTTGTGATATATATATATATAACTATACTCGAGTCAGCAAATGAGGTAGCGGGACAAGCTACGTTCACGCACCTTTGAATGTGTAAAAAATTAATCGCGATGAAAGAGTTTCATGACAGCTGAAAATTTCTCAATCCATTGTTTATTTGATAAAAAACATGACGGACATGGTCAGATAGCATTATGTTAGGACAACTAGAGTCAGCATGCCTATACAGGGTGGTCCATTTAACTTGAGACAGTCTAATATCTCGAAAACGGTGCGTTTTTGAAAAAAAAAGTTCAAATAAAAGTTACATGGTATCATGTGGGAAACAAAATGGCGGCACTGATTTTTGACTTTGACAACTTTTTCAAGGTTATTTCAAGGTCAACTCTTTTTTTTTAATGGAAATATATTTTTTTATTACAGAATCTTATTCTACAGAAAAAAACAAGTAACTTTAACTTGAAGCATTTTTCGATCCGGTTTCAATTTAAGCTGATAAAAAAGAACGAATAATATTTTTTTTTCCTCCTCACAAAATCGAAAAGTAGAGAAAGGTTACCAAAAATACCTCAAAAACTATGTTAATTCGCTGTAAAAAGCTTTCATGGCACCAAATTACAGTTTCTTTACTGACAGCTCTAAGCATTTCTTATGTGTTCCATCATATTATCCGGTGTTGTGGGAACCTCTTGATAAACTGTGTTTGATTTTAAAAGTGAATTGACAAGTGTGTTGAAGTTGGCGAACGTCATTTTGATCAATTGCTATAGTTTTTGAGGTATTTTTGGTAACCTTTCTCTACCGTTCGATTTTGTGAGGAGAAAACAAAAAAAATATTCGTTCTTTTTTATCAGCTTAAATTGAAACCGGATCGAAAAATGCTTCAAGTAAAAGTTACTTGTTTTTTTCTGCAAAATAAGATTCTGTAATAAAAAAATATATTTCCATTGAAAAAAAAAGAGTTGACCTTGAGATAACCTTGAAAACGTTGTCAAAGTCAAAAATCAGTACCGCCATTTTGTTTCCCACGTGATACCATGTAACTTTTATTTGAACTTTTTTTTTCAAAAACGCACCGTTTTCGAGATATTAGTTAACCAATGAAATTCACTCTGACTGGTTTGTGATTTTTGTGAAAACAGACCTAAAGTAGTAGAGCATAGAACTGACCACAAATATCGAAAGGTCAAAATATACTAATACCACTTGTATAATTATTCCTATACAAAGTTGTGTAAATTTAAATTACATGATACTGATACTACCACACGGAACGGAAGGACCATTAAACACGTTTGCGCTTCCACATTCCCCTCGAGAGCCCCCATGTTAAATGGACCACCCTGTATAGGCATGCTGACTCTAGTTGTCCTAACAGAATGCTATCTGACCATGTCCGTCATGTTTTTTATCAAATAAACAATGGATTGAGAAATTTTCAGCTGTCATGAAACTCTTTCATCGCGATTAATTTTTTACACATTCAAAGGTGCGTGGGCGTAGCTTGTCCCGCTACCTCACTTGCTGACTCGAGTATAGTTATATACATCACAAATACAAGCTTATATTACATTTTTAGCTTTCATGAAACTCTTGCACTTTTTTGGCGCTGGCTCTCCGACTATTGGTACCTTTAAAATTTTCAAACCTTTTAAAATAATGACATCCACTTGTCAGCTGGTTAGTGAATAAGTGTCACCAACTGACATATTTTGCAAAAAAAAAATCCCCAACTAACAGAGATCTTGAAAAATTTCAAAAAAATGAAAAATAAAAACCAAAATCGAGAAACTAGTATAAAATACACGTTGCAGAAGGCTATTCTCGCACTCATTCGTTCGTCCACTCGCTCCTTCGTCGCTCGTGTCCAAATTTTGAATTCGTGCGGGAATATGTGGCCTACTGCAACTTGTATTTTAATATACTATTCATATTTTGGTTAACCTGATAGGCAAAACTACCATTGGGGCAGGTGCACCTATGAGCAGCCTCTCATGGGTGCGGAGCACCCATGGGAGCTCTCGTGGGGAATGTGGAAGCACAAACGTGTTTAATGGTCCTTCCGTTCCGTGTGGTAGTATCAGTATCATGTAATTTAAATTTACACAACTTTGTATAGAAATAATTATACAAGTGATATTAGTATATTTTGACCTTTCGATATTTGTGGTCAGTTCTATGCTCTACTACTTTAGGTCTGTTTTCACAAAAATCACAAACCAGTCAGAGTGAATTTCATTGGTTGAAAATAGTCAGGAAACTGGTTGTTTGTTGGCAATTTGGACCAATCAAAAACGCTCTAACTGGCTTGTGATTTCTGTGGAAACAGACCTTTTATGTTGATATTCTCCATCTCTATTCTTCGATAATAATCGGGACAGTCCTGCGCACAACGGGAAGTCTGGCGCTTACGTCGTATGCCATATAATTTAGGGTGTTTTCTCGCGTGTCAAAATTTTGAAACATTTTTTAAAACTGGTTTAAAATAGTTTCACAATGACGTCATAACTCTTCGGCGTGAGAATAGCTATTTATGTAACAAGTTGTGAAATGACCGTGTTTTTTGCACTAAATGTGAAGATTGGACCAACACTGTGTGTAAAAAACAGCCATTGTGCGACATGTTTCATACAAGATTTTTTGTGATTTATTCAAAATATTTAAAATTCAAAATATAAACTCGTCTGTCTGTGTTAAAATACAGACGGAACACACTCTAAATCCTATTTCAACACTCGGTGATCAAATGAGATCTCATTTTAACACTGTATTAGAATACACTGTTTATTTTTACGTTTGTGTTAAAATGAACCACATTTGACAACTAAAATCAATGTCAAAAAGATGCCATTTCGTAACTGAATTAGGCATTTCAACGACTTGTCAAAAGTGTGTCAAAAAGTGCGTTGTGGCAAAAGTTCATTATCCCGTATATGAGAGTATGTAATTTAATAGTTATTTATGATATAAGTGCTAAAAGTGACATTTTATTTTGTGAAAAGGGAAGTTTGGGACATGACGCCGAAGGCGGAGTGTTCCATCCCTTTGAACAAAATAAAATCACTTTTAGCACGAATATTATACACTATTTTTTCTACAGACGCACTAAAAGTGGTTACTTTTAGCCTAAAAGTAATCACTTTTAACACCAGTGTCATAAAATGGCATTTTACACACTGACAGCATCCGTTAAAAATGACACTTTTAGTGACGTTTGTAGAAAAAGCTTTTTAAAGTGCATTTTGTGGCTGTTTTGTGAATGAACTCTGTTTATTTTTTTATTTTATTGACTTCATTAGTGTTTCTTCCAATTGAAAATGCCACAAACGGATCTTGAAGTTGATTGTGGAAGTAGTTTCAACAAGGTAACAAGGATGATGTCAGGCTTTTTTCATTGCCCTTTGTTTTAAAATTTTCCAATTAAAACGTGAAAATTTTTCACTACCACTGTTCCTGCATCTGAAATAAAGCCATTTTTAGGCGACTGTCACAAAAAGATTAGTTTTACGGATTCAATATCATCCCTAAAGTATATCTTTTTTGGCCGCATTTACTTTACGGCCGCATTCACTTCACGGCCGCATTTGCTTATTACTTTACGGCCGCTTTTACTTCACGGCCGCTTTTACTTTACGGCCGCTACTTTGATGAAAATAAACAATTTTTTCTATAATCACACTCTCTTTATCCTAGTTTTTGTTATTAATAATTGTGTATCTACCTATCTTTGCTGGATTATTTATTTGATCAATAAAGTTTAAAGCTACTGTTGAATTTTATTCTTTTTTCAAGAACAAACACTCGCCTAAAAAATTTTGTGTGCACCTCGGCCGAATGATCTTTTTTGGCCTGACCTGAAATTTGCTTGACCTCGGCTGCGCCTCGGCCGCAAATTTCTGATTCGGCCAAAAAAGATCAACTTTACGGCCTTGGTACACAAATAACTATTTCGAAATATTCGTAAGAATCTAAGCTTTTGTAGGCCTTCATTTGCTCATTAATTTGAACTGTGGATCAAAATGTCATCTGGACATTTTTTTAAACTAACCGTTCGCCCAGATCCCGATTTTCCTGCATTCAAGTCTTTGAATATTCACTCTGCATCTCAAAAAGTGTATTATAACAAAGTAAACTGTAATTAGATTGAAAATATTCCAAATAAACTCCAGATAAACAAACAAACGTCAAATTTTCCACACTCGCCATATTGAAAAATCACGTCGTTTGGAGAGCCTAAACCCAAGAATCGGCCTAAACCCTAAATTTCTTGTGTCATCACTCATCAGGTCATCGTCCCTTGTGTTTACCTTTGACGTTGGGGAGTGGATGGGGATTTTAAAATAAATAATTCCAGCTTTTTACAAATTTCCTTCCAAAATATGTCTAAATTCTTGTGAGTGTGTGTTTTTTTAGGTTTCATAACTCACAAAATTAAGCAATAAGCAGCAAAATACACAGAAAATTACACACCGTGCGTTTAGTATTTTGATCAGAGTTCTCCGAGCTTGAATTAGCGTTCGATTATTCAAAAAGTGTACTCGGAACAGGCTCATTTGCGTTCGTTTATTAAAATTTTGGGCATTCGGATACTTTGTTCAACTGCTCTGTTCGCTCGCTGGTCATGTGATTACGACTCCGCTCAGCACCCTCTGCTCCGCTTTGCACTTTGAGCGAAATGCCGAACGCAAGGACAGTATTAAACCAAGAAAATCTTTTGTGTGCCAACAATCCGTCAAAAAAAGTCACGTGGTTTGGATTGCCTAATTACCTACAAAAAATGGTTTTAAAACATGAATTGGATTGTATTTCGGAACGTTTTGAACCAATTTTGATGTGAAGTCATGGGTTTATCGCGAGAATATACTATTTCAAACCTATTTCGAACCCGTTTTGGAAAAGTGAACGCGAGAAAACAGCTCAGGTTACTCAAATATATCGATGTATTTTAATCGACATTTCACATTCCATATAGGTATCGAAAAAAATATCGATATAATCATTTCGATATACCGGAACAATAATAGGTCTGTTTCTGCAGAAATCACAAACCAGTCAGAGTGAATCTCATTGGTTGAAACTACTTTTCTGACTGTTTCTGACTGTTTTCAACCAATGAAATTCTCTCTGACTGGTTTGTGATTTCTGCAGAAACAGACCTAATGCCTCCGCTCGTGCACATGGTTCATTGGTTGACAGTAATGACAGTGACAGTCTGACAGTTGACAGAGGCTCAACTAAATGAGGAAAAGAGACTATCCGCATGATTAATGGCAATTTGCACTGACGATTTTAAGAGAGGTTTAACGATAATCAACGTTTAAAGTGACATTTTTGCATGAAAAAAATGTCACTTTAAACGTTGATTTTGGTTAAATCCCTCTTAAAATGGTCGATGTAAACGGCCATAAGAAACAGGGCTGAAACTCTGTAACGGATAGAGATCGTTATCCATATCGCTATGGCACTTGCTGTCTTCTTCCGTCTTGTCGAAATCAATATAGGGAGGAGACGTCAATAGATAGAGATAGATAGAGAAAGTATCTCTAGCCGTTACAGAATCCCAACCCAGGGGACTTAACATCATCTTAACATTGCATAATAATTTTACTTTTTGCGGCCTGAAATGCGTGCAGAAAAAAGCACTTTTCGCACGCTCGTAGAAAAAAAAAATGTTCGCCTCCGCCGGCGCCTGCGGCGAGCTTCTCCCCCCCTATGAACAAAGTTATAAGGTTATTATCCTACACCCATAAGGACTTTGAAAAGTCGACGACTCTGTTTTAGATTCCTATTTGAAATTAGGAAGAATATGGAAGTGGGACCTATATTGTCGCCACTGTCTGTAAAGTCAATGCCACTGTATTCAAACCAAAAAAAAAAAACATTGTTCTATTTTAAACACTTTTCAACAAATTTCCGAGAGAGAAAATTACACATTAAGATTGCTATCCTGATTTCACAAACAAACAAACAAAGTTCCAGAGACCAAAGAGCCCCGGATTATGGTGTGATGATCCTTTTAGCTGTTTGCGCATTTGGCTAACCCACAATCATAATTAGATGCTGGCAACGCTGTGTACGGAGTCCAAACAGGACCAATTTAATTATCCACTGGAAAATTCTCCGATAAAACCGAATTGATTATAGAAAGATGAAGCTATAAAGTGTCTCGTAGTAGGTACAACGATCTTGCTTAAATATAAAAATTTCAAATTTCGTTTTAGTGTTTCCTAGAGACGGCAGGCAGTCGTAAAATGGTTTTAGCATCCGAACGGCGTTTGTTTATCTTACACGAATTAATATTTATGGGTGCTAAAATATAGCTCAATCTTAACTATTAAGCGAGAAGCTTTTAAATCGAGGAGAAGGTAACTTGATTTTATACCCTTCAACACTATCCTCGAATGCAGCAAAATTCATATAAATGATAAATTGTCTCGTTGTTGTTAATATAGTAACATATTTCACCACAGAACATCTGATTAATGTATGAACATCTCAGGCTTTCGTAAGCTTTGCCCTCTTGGGACTAAAATATACCTTTAAACTAAGCTTTGAAGAGATGATAGATATGTTGTGCAGCTAAGGATTGAAGAAGATCTCATAATAATGCTCATGTGAAATGTTATAGTTATAAAGCTGTTAATCTTTCGAACATGAAATAAATAAAGATTTACGCGGATTATAATCAAATAATAATAAATTAAGAGATGAGCTTAGAGGAGGAAGGAGATCCATCAACTTTAATTAAAGGAGGGTTTCGCCTCATAAATATTTGTAAGAGTTTCGGCTTTTAATAATTATTTCATAAAACCTTTTTTTTCTGCTAAATATTTTCCATATCTTAAATAAAAATACAGCATTCACAGAGCTTCAAGTGACAATAGTTATTGATTGATTAACTATTTATTTCTGTTATTGACTATTGAAACCAAATATTATAAAATTACAAGGTGTTTCCAATATGATCTGTATTGCTTTTCTTCCTGTTCAGACGGACATATTTCTTGAGAGCTTGATAAGTAATATAAGTAAGTTTATCTCTGATTACTGGTTAGTTTCTAATAGATACTTCACTTTTAGTCTTTCCTCATAAGTGTTAAAATTTATAAAAATTAAGGAAAAAAGAATGAATGTGGAAGAAATATTCAAGATTTTGAAATAGAGATTCAAAATGTAGAAGAATTGTTAGCGCAGCAAAATGTTTTTGAAAGATGGGAAAGTCAACTTGAATCTACAAGACAAACCAAGAGAGTAACATAGGCGAAGTTCCAAAACCAGAGAAATTTTTGTTTGAAAAGGATGAATGGGAAAAATGGTTGAAACACACGTAGGTACCGTAACACAATTATTAAACTTCAAAATTACTTATAAAATACCCAAATTAACAATATTTGGGAAAAGATGTGTTCTGACTTGACTGACCCAGTGCAAAAAGATGTGGTTTTCCTCTCGCTGTGCCAACGCCTTGAGTCGTAATTATTTTTTCTGCCCATAAAGTACTTGTTTGGAAAAGTGTTCATTTTCCATGGTTTGAATAAATAGTTTAATAAACGAGAAGATGATTGGGTAACAGTTTCATATATCCCCAACACTTAGTTGGTGGTTTTACTTTAAGCCACAAAAGCAAGAAAACATTAAAACGGAACTTGGAAAAGATCAGGCCTCACACAAGATGTTTTGATCGTTTGCAGACAAAAGAGGATTAGTCCTAAGTATTAAGTTGATGATTTTAATAAATATTTTGAAAAGACTAATAGTATTATATATGAAAGGGCTAAATTCAAATCTAAATGAATTTGTTAAAAGAGAACTTAATCAGTTGAGGATTAGCAAAAATAGGAGATAGAATTTTGTTTTCAAAATTGGATTGTTTCAAAGGTTTCCACTAGTTGAAACTTTCTGAATTTTGAAAACTTTAAATAACTTTTATAAATCCTTTCCGTAGATTTGCCTATAAAACTTGTCCATTTGGAATATGTTTTTTGCTAGAAATTTTTCAAAAAAACAGATTTTACACAGTTGATTTTGTAATCGTACCTGCGAATGATATTTTAATTAATGAAAAAAATAAAATAAATAAACAAGAACATGATTAAAATAATAATAAATCATAATAATCTTCAAGTAAATTCAAGGCCTCTGTGAATGCTTAGCTTCAAGATAGGGTTGGATGTCATTTGCTTGTTAGGGTGTAGATACAGAGACAAAAGGGGAAACATAAAAAAAAGGCCTGAAACAATGAATATTGCATGAGGCTTTTGAAGAATAAGTATGTACGTAGTGATTTAAATATTTAAAGCAGTAAATCCTCATTTAAGTATTCAAAAGTAAGAAAATAAGGAACTTACCAATGGGAAATTGGCATTTTTTTTCACAAACTCAAAAACGTGAAACCACAGTCTAGGTTTTCATCCAGTAATTTGACAATAAATCAGTAAAATAGTGCTTCGGTGCTATAAAAGAGCTAATATCAAACTTTTGACGAATTATTTGGGCCTAAACCTTTCAAAAATCGGCCAAAAAGCCACAAGAAAAGGAAAAAGCTGCTGCTGTTTCTCAACAAAAATGTGGTTCTGTCACGAATCGGTTTTTCCTTTTTGTTACCTTGGCGCAGGAATTTTGGTTCTAGGGAAAAAAAGTTAGGGATTTTTCGATTTTAGGTTTAAAAATTCAAATTTTCAAGCCAAAAATAAAACCGACATCTATTTAGGAATCTAAACGGGAAACTTGAGATTGAAACCATTGTCTAATAAGTCTTCCTTGACAATTTTACGACAATACTGTAACAACTACCCGCTTTACGGGGGTGACATGGGGGGTTTGTAGCTTTGGGGGTTGATGGAGAGAAACTCGCTCAGGTTATATAAAAATATAGATATATATTTTCCCAAATATAACCTTACATGTACGCTAATCCTATAAGATACATGACCCTTCGAACACTGGGGTCCTTATAGGGAGCCACACGTCAATGCTGCTTGGGGGACTGTAGATTAGTTTATCGTCACCCTTATGCCTTGTCCAGAGGGGCGTTCCCAACGAGAGGTAATTGCACTGGACAACGATAAGGCTGAAGATACCCAGAGGGGCGTTCCCAACGAGAGGTACTTGCACTGGGGAGACTTAATTCCAGAGGGGCTTTTCCAACGAGAGGTACTTGCACTGGTTTAAGTCTGCCTTTGCTGCGGCTTGCAGCGCAATTTATATCAATTTATTGCTGAATTGCAATTAACATCCGACCGAATCGGCAATAAAATTAATAAGGTTGAATACCGGGTCCTCCTTTCCTAAGCAGCTAGTTGACAATACCATTGCTTAAACAAAACCTTTACCTCAATGGTACGTTGCTCTGTTTATTATTAATATTTAATAAGTTAATACCCACGGGAAATTGGTGTCCCTCGGGCCGACCGCCGAAGGCCCTCGGGGCACAAATTTTGCCCTGGGGTATTAACACCCACATAATTCCCTTGATACATAAATAAATATAAATTCCTTATTTTCAGATAAATGAGTTGAAATGACTGATGGTGGAGATATAATTGTTTTATTTAATGAAGAACTGTGTAAGTAATTATTTAGAATTCAAACCAAAGGTACCTAACAGTGAATTTCAATTCAAGATGGTTCGAAGTCCCTGAGAGAAGATATTCGGAGGTTCTTTAGTTATTTAAGTATTTTCTAAAGCCCTTTTATTGTGACCCGTAACACATTATTACAGCCTAGAAGGGGACATTAACTATACAAGCTCATGTCACTGTTCACATCACTAAAACCATTGTATGTAAAACTTAGGTTGAAGGTGGTGATCTAAAGTACCTACCGATTCCCTATCGAACCGTTATTGCAACAGTCCCTTGTCCTTGGGAATGGTTAGTAGATCAGCCGCCCCTAACATGCGTATTAGACGCTGTGGGTTAGCTACCCCTAACATGGAAACAGATGCCCCTAACCATGGTATAAGACGCTTCCAGACTACAGAGATGAATTTTCACACCTACTTTCATGCACCGTCTTAAGGTGAATACCATTAATCGCCTTCCAAGACAAACAGGTTTTACCCTTTCTTTTGCAGAACCCAGAAACAGATAACCGAGATAACTACACACTGCAGGAACTTTTTCCTCTCCTATGCTGGGCCTCCTTAGTATGTAATGAAACCAGAGAAAAAAATCCCTGGGTTGTCGGGGTAGTTTACAGGGCAGCGCCGGTTTTACCACTAGGCGGACTAGGCGGCCGCCTAGGGCCCGGACGCTCATTGGGGCCCGAAATTCACTCTGAAATCAAATATCTTATTTTGGCAATCTTGCGCCCTGAGACGCTCCACATCGGCAACACTGTTCTGTAGCTGTATGGGATTCCCAACTCAGGTAGAGTCCACTCAATCTTATGTTATGTTGCTGATGAACATCCACCCAGACATCACACAAAGTCTTGAAGATGTCTTTTCTGCAGTACGTCCGAACGTCTGAAGACAAAAAAAGACGCCTAGAAGACATTGTTTCGAAGATGTCCATATAAGATGTCGTAAATTCATATCTTAGACAACTATTTGGTACAACCAAGCCTATAAGTGAATTATGATTTATGTATTGAAAAGAAATTCAAAAACGTTTTTTGAGACATTTCGTTGAAGAAATTTTTAGAATCTCTTAGTGCTAAAGACATCTTTAGGCAGATCTCTGGAAGACGTTGGGTTTTTTTACATTACGACGTCTTCAAGATGTCTTTGAGACGCCTTAAGGACGCAGGTAAGACGTCTTGAATGTCGTTTATGGACATCTTAGGAGCGTCTTTAAGTAAAATTTCCCACGGAATTCGTTTCTCATTTGATTTAGAATTTACTGGAAACCATTTAAAATATTACAGAACACTTTAGAACTTTAATAGGCCTTTCGAAAAGTTCAAAACTTTCAATATTAAATTTAGAATTTCCAAAAGCACTCTGTAGCGCTTCAGAAAATTTTGGGAATTTTAGAACCATTTTAGAATGCTCCAAAACATTCAAACACCGATTTCCAAAAGCATTTTAGAACAACTCAGAAGTTTGAAACCCATTTTAGGACACTCCAAAATATTCAAACTCAGACACTCTAGAATTCCCAGAAATATTTTGAAAAGCGCCAGAATCTTAGGATTTAGAGTAAAAGTTACAAAACACCTTTCAGAAGGCTTTTAAGAGCAAATTTAGATTGCAGTAGAATTTTAGAACTCTTAAAGGCATTTAAAACAGTTCGAATCCAAATCAGAATATTTAGGAGCATTTTGGAGCAATTGAGAAACTACAGAGTTATTTTAGAACAATTTCAAAATTCTAAATTGAATCCTTGTTTAGAACTGAAAACCTTTTAGAGCTTTTTTGAACCAATTTAAAATTCTTTGGAGCTTCAATAGGGCTCTACAAAACTGTCAGAATAATTTAGAAATTACTGAAAAACTTCTACAATGCTCCAGAACTCTTCAAGAAAAGTTTGAACACTTTAGAACTTCAAAAATCCATTTAGAACGTTCCAAAACACTTTCCAGTAGCATTTTGAAAGGCCTTTTTTTTTCAATTTGGACAAAAACAGTAAAAGTCACTTTGGGCTAAGGCCCCATACCTATTGCCGCCGGTAGAGCCTTGAACCGGTGCTGTTACAGGGTAGGTTTATGTAGGATGGGGGAAGTGAATATGTAGATGAAAGCAAGGTGAGGACGGCGGACAGCTGGCGTCACTGGTATTTTTTCTATCGAAAGTTGTAATAATTTTTGAATGAAATGATGTATGTAGTCAACTAAACATTTCAAGAGCGGATTATTTTGGTTTAAATTAGCAAAGAAATAATCCGCTCATACGCAAAGTCGAAAATTGAGTTTTACGCTTCTGCTTTCAACTATTAACTAAAGCAAACAATAGCAGTCTTAAATTGAAACAAAGTTCGTTTAAATCTTTCGCTGAACGCCTAATTTATTTGTCTTTCGACTGTTTACATTACTTATTAAGGAAAATTTATTTAATTAAGTAATTTAGAAAATAAATATTATGAGAATATCCTTAAGGGAAGAAATGTTTTTTGTTTTGTTGCTTTGCGACTATATCAAGCAGTAGAATACAAAGAAATAATGTGTTGAATTGAAGCTTAAAAAAAAAAGTAAAACAGTCGTTGTACCAATTTATTAATAAATGCCCGAGACAGTAACAAAGTTGTTTCATTGAGCCTTTTTTAATAACGGTCTTAGCGACAGTCTAGAAGAACAAAAGAATGAATATTATTATTAAAAAATGTTCCTCAATCTGTTACGCTCGAGGCGAAGAAGAGTCTTAATTTCCGTTAATAGCTTTACATTTTATGATTACGGGTAAAATGCGACTCGAGGGGGATTTTTCATTAGCCTTTTTCTGTAATCGACGAGAAATTATTTTGCAGAAAGGCTATTTATTGCAAATATTCGTTAAAGCTCCTCAAATTTTTCAGTTTGGTATAATAAAACAAAGATCTGATCATAGGAGAGGAAATGGCTCATAAAAACTTCGTTATATAAAGTTATGTGGACAAAATGTTCTCAGAGTTTGGATCTGATTGTACAGGGTGGACACGATTGCAGATTTTCTTTTTTATTTTTCAATAATTCTAAGTTGAAACTTTCTCGATGGAGTTTTAATGCAAAATCCAGTAACTGAACTTTGCTCGACTGTTAGAACTCTGCACATTGTCCTCAACTCTCTGACTCATCCTCGGTGGTCATGTATTCTTCCTTGTTGTCAGAATGCGATCTGAATTTATAAACTCCCTGGCCTATGCATGACACTCAAAGCGAAAGATCGCACAACACTGCCTGATGACTAGACAAGTGGAATTTTACCGCGCAATAGTCTAGAATTCTCTCGACAATTCTAGAAGCAACGACGCGCTTTAAAACGGAGTCGGCCAACAAAAAAAAAAATCAGTGATAAATAAGAAGCTAGGGTGTCGAGAGTCGAAATGGAAATAAGTTAATAATCGGATCATTAGTGGAGCGCAAATCAATAGTAAGACAGAGGGTTGTCATTTAGTTTTTTGACTAGTCAAGGTTGATTGTAGTCAAACGACGTGTTGTACCTAATGGTGCTAGTTTCACTATGATTTTTCTGTTATTAGGTCTTGAATAAATGTAAATTAATTTTTGAACCCGGAGCCTAAGTAAACAATAATATAAATTCAAACAAAACAGCATTTTGCTCGAACGTAAATGTATATTTAAACCTATTATTCTATTATAAATATATCGTATTTATTTGAAATTCTTGTCTTGAACTCTTTGAAAGTGACGAAAGTGTCTGCTGAGAGATGAATAATTGAAAGGGTCCATCAACAGCCCAACAAGTAAAAGTTCTATTTTCCCAAACTAATTTTTAACTAGAAACGTCTCGAGATAAATAAATTTCTTATGCGTTAGATTCCAAGAAGTTCCTGCTTCAATATTTGAGATTCAGATTTTGGAAACAGCTTTTTGCATTTAATTAAAACATAATCCGATACAGCAGCCATATTTGAATTGGTAATAATAGAGTCGCAGTTAAATATTTATTTTCCTGGAATTATTTTACGAAATTCTCGATCAATTCTTCCGACTCTAAAACTTTTTTCTTTGTTTTACGACTTCTTTTGAATGAATATTCAATTTTCACTCTTGACGTTTGAGGGTTGAGTTTAATAATTGAAATTCTTGTTCGGAATTTGACTCTTCTTGTCTGTTGGCACAAAATTTAAGTATTTTTATCGACATCGATATACCTTCACGATGCTCTTTTATTATTTATTGAATCGTTTTAGACTTTTATAATATTTTTGGGATAGCGTTGTCGGTATGCGGTATAGGGTTGACAAAAGTCCTAATAAATGGTAGGGTAGTGATCCACTTCCATTGCATTGCACTTAAAAGGCCACAATAAAATCCTCATTTAAAAATGGCGTCGTCCCTACAGAATAGCCCCGATTTATTAGTTCACTAGCGCCGCATACATCATCCGCTTATTTGACAACCAGATTTGAAATTGGGTTGAAGAGGGGCCCATAAATCCGGCCGGTCAGAGCAGCACCAGTTGAAAATTTTATATGCAACAGTTAGTATAATTTATTTGGCCGTTTAAGGGTTTTTTCGCCAGTCCTCTTCCATGTTTTTGATATTTATTTTGGGCGGGAAAAGAAAACGATCTTTGTCCTGAATTGTTCTAAATCAGCTTCGCAGTCTTTATTACTAACTCACTTCCGAAATAAACGTATTTTTGATTAGTTCATCCAATTCCCTGGCAGCAGCAGTGGCAGCCAGCTTCGCTGTATGAAGAAAATGCAGTTACATTCTCATTTTCATTTACTGAGTAAACGAAACAATTGCAAAGAAAACGATGGCTAAACGAAAACGAGAAGTACATACTTAGAGATATTATCAGATAAAAAACAAGATGTAATTGTTTCCTTCTTGTTCGAGTTTTGTCTGTTTGTGTTTAGGAGGTTTTTAATGTCGCATATTTACCATTTAACGTAGCATCTAATTCATGCCTATAGATACCTACCTATACTCCACGATTGTTATAGCTTGGGGTGGTTCTTAGTGTTTGAATGTTAGTGAAACAAATAAGTGTATAAAATATCTGGGATATTCAATTATTCAAGTTTGAAACCTGAAAAAGATTCTATTTTGCCTTTCAAACCTTTTTTTTATTATAGATAGAGAGCTGAAATTTTCAGCGATTCTTACCCCAGTAGAGGATTACAATCCCTCAAAATTTCAGCTCATTTGGACTTAGAGTTCCTGAGATAAAATAGTGTTAAGCAATTTGGGGTGATTTATCAATTTTCCAATTTTTCTGAGTGCCTTTTTTCATAGAATCTGACTCTAAATCTGAGAATAATTTAGTGTATGGAGTTTGGGGGATCCCAAAGGACCATTTCGATACAAAATCTCGACAAAAAAAAAATTGAAATTTCATCGTTTTAGTAAGAAGGTAGCTAGCTACCTTATGATTCAGATTTTGGAAAACTTTGGAAGGTCATAACTTTTTTTCTATTATAGATAGAAAGCTGAAATTTTCAATTTAAATCTGATGCTGATGTGAGTGATAATGATTTTGAAAAGATAAAAAAAAAACAGTGGCCTCATGCCAAAGAAATCTACTCCAATTGCATGCTGGAACATGACACTTTCTGCACTTATTAGGAAATATTCTATCAACTAATTACATGCAAGTCCTAATTACAGTAGCGCAGTCTATCCTTTGATATCGCGGTTATCAAGAAAGATAGAAAAAAGATTTCTACAAAATTAGAGCGTTCTAGGCCCTTAAAATCCCAAAAACAAAATATCGGAAAATGAATGTAAGTTAGGGCCATCTATACACCAATAGCCTGAGTAGGCATGTTAGATTTTTGTTTTGTCGCCATCTCTTAGTTAAAAGCTCTACTTCGTGACTTAGTTTTTCCCTGCAACTTCGTGTTCACTTCTTTTCTTTAGCATTATTGAATTATTGTTGTGGGCTGAAATTGATTAGTGAGGTGGGAACAATATGAAAAAAAAGTTGTGAGCACTTAAGCTAACTGCATTCCTATAAATAAGATAGGTACGTTATGGCTATAAAGACGATACTGAAATCATATCCGACAATGTTGATGATATGCAAACGCCTAAGCCAGTCTAGACATAAAAATTAACATTGGACATGATTCAATCCATAATATTGAGGCTTGAGTTCTTAGACGAATGTTCAAGATTCCATGGGTTAACAATGTTATGAATGACGATATTCTTCGAATAGCTTAACTAGAAGATCGAAAACTATTCGAACAAATCAAGCAAAGAAAAATTTCCTACCTCCTAACATTGGTCAGCAAGTGGTTGAAGCATGCACTATGCACTTTCCCAAATATAAGTTTACTCATGTCTCCTGCTTAATAAAATGTTTTGTCGTAATCCTAAGGTTAAGCCGTTAATCTAACTATGTCTATGTTCTGACTGCAAAACAGCTTGAAATTGAAAATAAAATACGCTCAGAATTAAAACAACGAAAGTCAAAGGGTGAATTATCCCTTAAAATTAAATATATTTAGGGCATTCCCCAAATTATCTCTGATAGAGATGAAAAAAACTAGTAGATGACAGAAAAGACCGATCCACTGAAACCAGCACAAAGAAAGGCACCTTGATTGCTGTTCACAAGTCACTGCCTTGCTATGTTGTTCTTACAAATCGAGAGCTGGAACAAATATTTGTATGTGTTGGAAAAGAAAAGCAGAATACATATTTGGATGCTTATGCATTCCTTCAAACTCCCCAAATACGACCTACCTGATGGTAAGTGAATCCATTGATTTTATTCGGGACAAATATCCTAGTGCTGAGCTTTACATTGCTGGTGATTTCAATCTACCACGAATTGAATGGAACCTTATCGAAAATTGCTCCATTGCTCTATCGCGGACTGATCTCTACATTTCACCTCAAACCATTGACTCTATTGGTATAGTGTCAGATATGTGCGCATATAATAATATTTTCCAATTGAATCATGTTTTTACTTTTAACAATGTCATATTAGATCCACTAGAGAAAATAGACAAACATAACCCACCTCTAAATTTTTACCTTGAATATTCACATAAAAAATTAAACTCTATCAGTCCGCAAGCAGAAACTTTCTATCATGACTTCAAATCCTTTGCCTATACTCTTGTTAACAACTATCTGGGTTCTTTTAATTTTGATGAAATTCTCTCTAGCTTAAACATACATATGGTACAGACATTTTATGATATCCTCGACAGTGCAATAAACCTTTCTGTTCCTATGAAAAAAGTTGCTAGTAGGAAATTTCCAAAATGGTTTACACAAGAACTCATTAGTTTACCTATTGAGAAAAAAATTGCCCACAAAAACTTTCGCTCTTTACTATCTCAACAAAACTATCAATCATTTTCTAAATTGCGCACTCTATGCAAGTCCCTACCTCAGCAATGCTACAAAAATTATGTTCAAGATGTTCAAGTCTCTCTCAACAATGATCCAAAAAAAAATACATAAACTCTAAACGCAACTCTCATAGCCTACCACCCTCCAACATCGCCCTTGACGATGTTACATGTAAAATGGGTGTGGATGCAGAAAACCTTTTTGCAAACTACTCTCAAAATCAACCAAAATTTACTAAAGAAGCTTCCCTAAATAATATCAATATACCATTTTATGCTATTTCAATATCTGACATACAGGGTGTCCGGAAAATAGCGCAAAAACTCTCCACTACGTAGTAGGGGACCTTTCAAGTAACCCTGGAAAAATAATTAAAAAAATCCTCCTCAACCATTCTTGGAAATATGAAGAGGTAAATGTGGAAATTCAACTTCCTTATTTTTGATTTTTTTTTCAAATTGCAATATTTCGTACAAAGTGTTAGGTATCTTTTGTTAATTTATTACACAATGGTTTATAAAAATTTCTTGTTAAGCTTCGAAACGCATTATGAAAATTGCAAAATCTCTAAATTGCAACTGGAAAAATTTATCTGACAACATTTTTTAGTCATCTTCGAATTTTTCAGGTAATTACACAGGTATTCAATTTAATTCTGTGACAAATTGCCGACGGTATATTTTCAGTGTTGCCAATTTTAATAAACGTTAAAATGCTAATAACTTTCTCAAAAATGCCACCAGATTTTTTAAATAATTTTTCTAACCATTCTAACTAATATTTCAACGTACCTAACCATTTCGATTACATTAGAATATGTTATCAGAAAAACAAACAAGAAGCAATCATAACTTACTCCCATCAAGTGAAGAATGGCTTAAACTTCCCATCCCCCATTTTCCATCCTTCATCAATTCATGTAAACTCTAAGGACGAATGGGGTCGTACAGTAGGTAAATTATGCATATCCCGTGTGCAAAGTTGATGACCTACATTGCGAGCAAATTATCGACTTTAGTTTTCCATTTCTCGATAGTTTCACGGTTTCGTGATAGAAATACATAAAGAAGTACATTGGGCAGCGGGTGTGTTGGTATCGCGTTCCCGGCAAAATTTTTCCCTAATAAATCTGCGTTATATTGGCAATAAAAACTGGAACAGTGGACAATTTGCATGTAAACGAAAATTAGTAGAAATATGTATTTAAAACTTCATTCTAGGCGATTCTTATTTCAACTTTAAAAAAAATTATAGGTACGCACCATAAGATGTTTCAAATTTGGCTGAAAAATTTTTGAAGTTTTGTCGATACACTTAGTAGCCGATTTCGTGTATAAGTTCCATTGATCTCGAAATACTTCTGGTGCATGCAAAAAATAAGTTTTAGTATAAAAGTGACTTTAACCAGAACAGCATGGTGAAGGTTTCTGATGGGTTTAAGTTTAATCGTCCAGAAATATTGCAAAAGTGGTTTAAAAAAAATAATAATGGACAGAAGCCAAGTTGTTCAAGTCAATTAGATGGTTCTGCTTTTGGTAAGTAGCTGCCAAAAAAAAAAAAACATAAATGCACTTTATTAGTTAAATCAATTTATCCATAGTTCGGTTCCTTCCATATCACTTTTATAGGACAGTGGGAGTCAATAACAAAAAGCTCTTACATAAATAAATACTATCTACATACATAAATGTTTGTAATAATGTAATGTTGTGAGTAACATTTACCTACGTGATTCTAGAGAATTCTCGATTGCATGTTTCTGGTTAAAAGTAATGCGTAGTTTGTAAGTGGATCGGTTTGAATAAGATAACTTATGTATATAAAATTAGGTATAATTTGGTAAACTTAATTAGTTCAATAAGTTGTTATTGTTAGTGAAGAAACTTTTTATAGTCAACCTGCGGAATCCGGAATCCGTGACAATATTGTAAAAATTTCTTATCGTCATATTTAAGCAATTAATCAAGTAATAAATGTAATATTTTTCCACGTTTTCAATTCATCTTATTTTATGCTCTGGCATTTTTCCAGTTATTCCGAACATGGATAAGTTATTATTTCGAATAGAGCTGACGATAGCATTGAAGGCCTCTAAACGTTGCGGTCGTTCCATCCAATACAACAAACTGTGAACTCACTTATTTTTTTCAAAAAAAAAGTTCTACTGGACAATAACTAATAAATTGAGATTTCTAGAGCTTCTATCTTACTGTCTGTCTGGTTATAGTTATTGAATTTCCTAACGATGCCATTTCGTGTGTAGTACAAAAGAACAACAAGAATATTTCGGCTCAGAAAGAAAGATGACAACAAAAACTTATGGAATTGATTTCATTTATATCATAATTTTACTGCATGAGAAAATCTAAAGAAAGAAGTCTTTGCTAATGTATTATCGGCTCGTGAAATTTTAGCTGAAATCATTGGCGTATCCAGGATTTTGGTTT
Source organism: Ceutorhynchus assimilis (assembly GCA_917834065.1). Classification (NCBI taxonomy): domain Eukaryota; kingdom Metazoa; phylum Arthropoda; class Insecta; order Coleoptera; family Curculionidae; genus Ceutorhynchus; species Ceutorhynchus assimilis. The sequence goes on from OU892281.1 coordinate 975,532, forward strand.
GGGGGGGGGCTGTGTTAACAAAAAATGTTTACCAAAAAAAAACCGCCGCAGGTAAAAAAAATTTTTGAAGCCATGCAGCTACGCTCAACAGGCCACTTTCACGTGCCTCTCATTGGCTAAAGCCAATATTCATGCACTTTTTTCCACATCAGAAATCCCCAAATATTTCAGGATCATTGTAATAGGTCATAAGGTCATAGAGGTTATAGCAAGAGTTCACCAATTATACCTATATCCTTTTTTTTTATAAGTTAGTAAGGACGAAAATAGGTCATAGGTGATGAGTTGTGAAATAAATAGTTTCATGTCAGCCATGTTTTGGAATGATTTAAAAATGAGCAATTCGGCATCCTCGCATTTTTGGGGAATTGACGTCAGTTTCCAATCCCGCAGCAGTTTAAAAATTCGATTTTCAAATAATTTCATTTTCAAAAATAAGTACTTATACAGATGTTATGAGAATAACTAATAGATAGAAAGTTGCCTATTTTTTTCATGAATTCACATGTTACATACATACCCAAACGTTACGCGCCTATAATTTTTTTTACGGGACGACAAAAATCTTCGCATCGGGCCGCTTTTTTTTGTAGCAAGGTGGAGAAATTTTATTCACGGATCCCTTCTCTCCTAGGAAAGGAAGTATTTCAGGTTCCCCATTCTTGAAACTGAGGAGCAGCGTTCCCAGGAAAACGAGTGTTCCGTCTTTCTCAATGATATGCAAATGATAATATAAGTAACAAAGACGGAAACTCGTTCTCCTAGGAACAGTGCTCCCCTGTTTCAAGAATAAGGACCCAGATATGCAAGGTGATTAAGGTGAAGCACTGATTCCCTTGCCGCATTAGGCGCCCGCCATAGAAAAACCTTATTGTAGAGAGAAATAGATTTTATTTGTATTTTTTCTACAAAAAAAATTCCCATGTCACATAAAATACGCTGGAAAATATTGGTCTAGACTTGCCTTGGGGGGGGGCTGCAGCCCGGCAGCCCCCCCCTGGATACGCCTATGGCTGAAATTGAAAAATATCTTTTCTCTGCTATTCAAATGCGCTGCAGTATTAGTGTGTTTTTGAATTAACAATTTCATCGCTGCTATTAATTTTTTTTTTGTCTCTATTAAGAAGACAATTTTCAAAAAAAGTAATTTGGCTGATATCGCCTCGGGTGTAGGAAGACTGTGGGAGTTTTAAGGTCAGTATCGGTTCCAGGCTATTCGTTCTTCCTAGATTGAACTTTAACTTTATCTTCAACTTTGATTTATTAGATCCACAGAAACTGCAATTATGTATAGAAAAAGTTGAGATTTTGATTTCTTCTATTTCCTGTTATTTGGGTGTAATTTGCCAATAATGCTAAGTTTATACAGGTTTTTTTTTTTGCAAACACTTACAGAGTATCGTTCAAGTTTCCACTGTTTTTCAATTTAAATTAAAAACAAAACAGAAGTTGCTCAAAGTTGATATATTTTCTCTTACTTTAAAAAAGTTTATTGACAGCAAACGCCTGACTAACAAACTAAATCTGCTATGTCAATAATTTCCTTGAAAAAAAAGAACTATTAATTATAATGATAGTGATTCCTGAACAGTTTTCCATGACTTTTCTATAGAGATTTTCTGAGTGTGACCAGAAAAAACAACCTAATTTTGACTCATCCATTACACCCCCAACAAACCTCCCAAATAAGCCAATTTTGCCAACAGCGCAATCAACCCTATTTTTTTTCTATGCTTGGTGTACACCCCCGCAAAAGCCGCCCCTGCATTTGATCCGCCGCCTAGTATCATAGCAACGCGACTCTCTGGTGGAGCTGCCTGCCGGAGTCGGATATAAAGGCGTAACATTTCGATATCCGCGTGGGTCTGCACCGGGTTGTTTCACGAGAAAAAGATACCTGGTGGTCGTCTTCACGGACTACTACATACTAAAGAAATCGTGAAATGTGAAACTGAAAAAAAAGTGTTGGTGAACGTGCTCAATAAGTTATTGTCGAAAAATATTTATTTGCTTTTTTGAAAATGGTTAGGTTTGGTAAAAACGGCGAGAGTCAAGAAAGGCGCGAACTTTTACAAAGTTTAAAAGAAATGACATTGGTTCAGAATGGGAAGCATAGCAATGATAATGGTAAGGCGTTTAATGATAATGATACTTCAGACTTTTTGATCTATATCCAAATATATTTTTTGCCTAGCAGACTTTTCAAATTTCATGCTTGATAAAGAAATGTGTTTTGCTTCCAGTAGAAGCAAAATACTTTTTTCTTCAAATAAGGGCATTTTATAGAACTATTTGAATCTTTGAAGAAATAATTACAACAAACTTCACCCTGAATCAAATTTTACACCCTGTATTATATACGTGTAGTATTTCTCGTAACTGTAGATACTTACTTATCATAATAATGTAATTTCATATGGCTAATAATATCGTATGACGTTAATTTGAGCTGATGGGAACCATCCGTCGCAAATTTATAAAATAATAAGGCTCTGAGTATAGATAAAGAAAAAAGTAGATTTTGGCACGTTAAATAATGTATTTTCATAGGTAAAAAAAAGAACTCTCAGTCTGCTCAACAACATAATTATATTATATGTAAGTGGTGCAGATTTGGGGTTAAGCCATTCTAACTAGACTATTTTCGTAAAATTTATACAAACGTGTACGCTCTGATGCATAAAAGGTGTACTTTTCCACACTGGTGCTAGTAAAGAATGGGTATTCGTTTTACAAGGAAGCAACCGTCCTCCGCAGCAGACAATAAGAAGGAAAAGTTATCAAACCCTAATTTACCCAAAAAAAAAAACAACTTGATTCTTTCCGCGACCTTTCACTGCATTTTCTATTTTACAGAATCCTACGTAATAATTACCTACCCAATTTATATATTATCATCATCATAACTATAGACAAATCAAAAATGTGACTTGACTTGAAATTCAAGAACAAGAAATTGAACATATCTTGACTCGATGGGTTCTTGAAAGCAAAAGTCTTGACTTGAATTCAAGATATCTTGAAATTGCTTGAGAAGAAGCTATATCTTTGTTTCTCGCTGCTTCAATAGTTTCGCAACTGCAAAGCTTCAAAGTCTTTTGACTACGATTTTTGTCAAGGTGAGAAAGCAGAAGTAAATTTTAAATTTTGCTCTTAAATTTTGATCTTACTTCTATCCACTTCCACAATTTCAATCTAATCCCTCAAATATTTTGCTCAAAAAAAAAAAACGTCCTTCAATGTAATTTTTTGGAAATTTGAACTTTCCCAAAATGACACCAGCACACATTTTGCCTCACAACTGTGTTAATTTCAATCCGATCCTAATATATTTAGGATTTATTTAAAGCCAGTTAAATTTTCTACAAATCTCTAGTGAATAATGTCAATCCAGCTTCAACAGTTTTGCAGCTGCAAAGCTTCAAAGTCTTTTGACTACAATTTATGTCAGAATAAGAAAGCAGAAGTAAATTTTAAATTTTTTTTTCACCTAAATTTCGATCTTTTTTCTATCCAATTGCAAAGTTTCAATTCAATCCCTCGAACATTGAACTTTCCAAAATGACACCAATACACATTTTGCCTCACAACTCTGTGAATTTCAATCCGATCTCAACGTAATTAGGCTTTAATTAAGGCCAATTAAATTCTCTAGAAATCTCCAGCGAATAATTTCGATCTAGCTTCAATAGTTTTGCAGCTGCGAAGCTTCAAAGTCTATTGACTACCTAAATTTCAATCTTTACTCTATCCACTTGCAAAATTTCAATTTAATCCCTCAAATATTTTCTTCAAAAAAAAAAAAGTCCTTCAATGTAATTTTTTGGAAATTTGAACTTTCCCAAAATGATACCAACATACATTTTGCCTCAAAACTTTGTTAATTTCAATCCAATATTAATGTAATTAGACTAATTAAAGCCAAATAAATTCTCTACAAATCTCCGGTATGTAATTTTAAGCCAGCTACAATAGTTTCGTAGCTGCAAACCTTCAAAGTCTTTTGTTGACGATATTTTTAATGTCGTGTACTTTCGTGACTCCGTTCTATTGGAAGGGTTAGTGCGCACTAAGTGTATTCGTGTCTTTTTCTACCAGCCTGTATAGGAACGAGATACCCTCATATATGTGGGAGTATGGGATGCCCAGTGGCGGCTCGTGACTATTTCAAGTGAGGAGGCTAAATTACAGTATAGGATCTCATGAAATTTCTCAAAATTCCATATTTTGTTTTTTTAACTTTACTAAAATTCCTCAAAATTTTACCACTGAAATATCCTGGAATTCCACAAAATTTTCATAAAATTCTTTGGAATTTCATGTAATTTCTTAAAAATTTCTCCACGTTCATAACCGAAAATTTCTCGAAAGTCCAATGAAACTTCAAGGAATTATCGACAAATGTCATCTGTCAAATTTGACACATGTTCGACTTTTTCTCCGCTCTACTATAAAAGCTACGAAAATCAAACCCCGGTACAAGGCAGTTTCGCGACGCGAACTATCGATTTGTGTCAAAAAAAATTGACAGCTGTCAACATCAAAAAAGTTTTTTTTTTTATTTTGCGAATTTCGAAAAAAAAAGTGATAGAAAACGACCCTCGGACCCCAAAAACCTTAAATAGAAATTCCAAAAAAAAAAAACAACGAAAATGACATTCCTACCTACTTGATAAAACTAAAGTTTTTCTCACTTACCCCGTTAAAACACTGGAAATTTTTGGTGGAAAATTAAGAAAACTCAAAGTCTCGTACTTCAAATCGGTTTTTCCAACCAGAAAAGCCCTGAAATAGCGGACAAATTCAAAGAAAAACCTCTAAAAATGACATTCCAGAGCCTACTTAATGAAATTTGAGTTTTTGTCACTTACCCCATTGGAAAACTGGGAATTTTTAGCATAAAATGTAGGAAATTCAAAGCCTCGTATTTCAAATCGGTTTTCTTGACTGAAAACGGCTTGGAAAAGCGGAAAATTCGAGGAAAAAATGGATAGAAATGTGAACACGTCAATTAAAAATTGCCGACTGTCAAAACTGGCAAATGACATTTATTACAAAACCTATTTGAAGTTGGTACAAACGGAGTTGCCACATCAAAACTTAAAAAAAAAACCATTTTAAATGGCATTTTGTTATTTATGTCATTTTAAAACTGGACATTTTTGCTAGAAAATGAAGAAAACTCAAAGCCTCGTATGTTAAATTGCCTTTTTCCATTGAAAAGCCCCGGAAAAGTGAAAAATTCGAGGAAAAACTGGCAAAAAATTACAAGGCGTCACTTCAAAATGGCCAACTAAAAACAACGTTGCCACATCTCATTTCGGAAAACAAAAATAACATTTTAAAAGGGTTTTTTGTTTAAAATTCAATTTATTAATTAATTAATAATGATTATAATAATTAAAATACTCCAAATAAATCATAGGAAACTTGTTTTTAGTTTAATTTCAATGAAAATGACATTACAAGGTTTCCTTATTGATTATAGTGAGTAAGACAAAGACAATGATAAAGTAGTATATGTTTGCAAAAACCACCGTTTTCTGAAAAAAGTAAAAATCTTAAGAAAACCAACATTCCAAAGCTAATTTGATAAAACTAAAGTTTTTGAATATTCCCGACTCTTTGATCGGACGCTAAAAATCGCATTTTAAATATTCTCGGTTTTTGATTGGCTCCAAATTATTCGCTGACCAATAGAATTATAGACTGAGTCCCGTGATTAAAATACCTCTAGCCCTTCGGGCTCGTGTATAACTCCGGCCCTTCGGGCTCGCGTATAACTCTGGCCCTTCGGGCTCGTGTATAACTCCGGCCCTTCGGGCTCGCGTATAACTCTAGCCCTGCGGGCTCGCATATAACTCCGGCCCTTCGGGCCGGTATTACTGAGTATCCCAGATTCACAGATATTTATCGTGGAGGCGCGGAATTGATTGAAATAATATTGTCAGATTTTTCTAAATTACATTGAAATATCGAAAATTGGAAAGTTTAATTTGTTAATTATTATTATTTTAATTAGAAATCAGGAATAAAAAATCGAGATTGAATTTTTGGGGGAGGTTTAGCCTCTCCTGCCTCCTCTGACGAGCCGCCACTGGGGATGCCGATCATAGCCGCAGGCTATTGTGGCAGACTGCAACTTTTATTTTAATATAGGTACTTATTACAGCCATTTATAAAACTGTTAATTTCCAGAATTTCAAGAAATTCTTGTGAATTTCTTGGTTTCTAGATAAGAAATCTTGAACTTGAAATAGGGAATCTTGACTTGTCTTGAAAACAGTTTTAGATTTCTTGACTTGAAATTTTCTTGAATTCAAGTCGAGATCAAGTTGAGAACAAGGAATTTCTTGATCATCGTGAAACCGTAGGTACAGGGTGGACCAATTTGGACACTTTCAATAGAAAACGTCAATTTCTGAGCAAGATACAAAAAAATTAACCCCACACTCTGAGGCTCAAATTTCCTGAAATCTTGATTGGTGCAAACCGCATTTAGATATCTTCAACCGTTTAGCCGCTAGAGGGCGATTCTCGATTTTGAGCAAAACTGTGAAACCTTCATAACTTTTTTATTTATGAAAATAATTCATTTCTGTAAAGTTTTTCTGAAAGAACTTTTTTAAGTGGAATTCAGTAACCTTCTTAGCTTTTTTCTATTTGGCTCCGATTCCGAGATATTGACCAAAATCCAATTTTTTTAAATAGGACATCCTATTATATTAATAGCTTATTGAAAAGCTCTGCTTTTGCTGATTTCAATGATATAAAATTCGATAGGTTTATCTTCAACGGTTTTCGAGAAAAACATTATTTCGATTTATGTCATAAGACATAATGTCTTGGAAAAGGATTTTATATCTGTAAGGAAAACAAGGAAGGTCTCTTTCTAACACATTGTTTCTTATGACAAAAACAGAAATAATTTTTTTTCTCGAAAACTGTTAGAGATATACCTATCGAACTTTATATCATTGAAATCAGCAAAAGCAGAGCTTTCGAATAAGCTATTAATATATAGGGTGTTCTATTGAAAAAAAATCGGATTTTAGTCAATATCTCGAAATCGGAGTCAATTAGAAAAAAACTGAGAACGTCACTGAATTCTTCTTAAAAAAGTGTTTCTAGAAAGTCTTTACGGAAGTCAATTATTTTCATAAACAAAAAAGTTATGAAGGTTTCACAGTATTGCTCAAAATCGAGAATCGCCCTCTAGCGGCTAAATGGTTGAATATATCAAAATGCGGTTTGCACCAATCAAAATTTCATAAAATCTGAGGTCAATGGTACAATCTGAGATCATTCACAACCTTCATCTAACCCCATTCAAAAATTTCGATTTGATAATCAAAACTCTTTCTATAAAATAAACGCCGAAAAATCCTTTTGAAAATTCTGCCCTTGTTCTGTTTCAATTATATTATATTGTACTTACTTGAATAGTACTGAATAATACTGAATTTTCTCTTGGTGTAATAGTGTAATATAGAATAACAGCATTCAGTGAACTTGAATCCAAACAGTAGCTTTCAAAGAAAACCCATTTTCCTACAATAAATAAATCGTTAAAAAAAATATTAGAAAAAGTAGGGAAAAGAAGTGAAGTAGTCTATTTTTAATAATTCATTTATTTTCCTTATCGTGCTGTAAGAGAGGGAACTGCGGGAGCACCGCAGCTTGAAAGTAAATTCAAAAAACTCAAAACTAGTGTCGTGCTAAATGTTTTCCGGTAACTAATCATTATTACGTTATGATGAACTCTCATTTGTAATTTACAATCAATTCAATTTCAGTGATTTTTCTAAGTATTACATTTGTGCAATTTGGCAACACGTGAGAAAATTTAATAATAAAATTTCATCGTTAACTGAAACTAACACCATATTTAGGCCGGGTTTATTCATCTCCAGATAAACTTGCTGGTAACTATCTGCTTGGTTGGCGGATAACTGGCCGACCAATATAGGATTACAAATTGCGTTTTTATCCGGCAAATTGCATACCTGACAGTTTCTCAGAAAGTGAATAAACTGGCCCTTAATGTGAAAGTAATATTACCTTGCATTTTTTTGGATTTACACCTCAAAATTTCTACACGTTCTCTGATTAGTGACTAGACTTTATTAATTGTAGTAATTCTTCTCAAGATCAAAAAACTTCTGGTGAAAATTTCTATTGAAGTCAATGCAAGGTATAAAAAAGTATTCGTCAAAGATATTCGTGATTCGTACAAAAAATCATGTTTATATTATTATCAGCGGGCCTGCATTTAGTCAGGGAGCACGTATCAGGACCGGTTGAGTACAATATTATATTGGTTTGAAATTATTCGGTTTAAATTGTTGTAAATAATGTTTAAAATTATTTTTCAATCTTCTCAAAAGATCTTTCAAAGAGTTAATGCAAGAAATTTAAGTACCTAATCGAAACCAGAACATAGCTCTTGGACTATATTTATTCTTAACCCTTATCTGTAGAGTTTTTGTTGCAATTTTTTTTTATCGGGACAAAGAAATTATTTTTTGTAGGAATCTCAAAAATCTGTGGCGACGACTATAATGTATTATAAAACCACCTCAAACATACCAGACATTTATTAATGTGAAATTGCTGCGAAAAATCAATAAACCTAAACTTGTCGAAAAAGCTCTTTTTTTTTTTCTTGGCAGCAGCTCAACTTCAAGTTAACTTCCAAAAATCAAACATGAGAAGAACATGCTGGGAAATTCGCCTAACATTGATTTTGGCAAGGGCACAACTCCATGGGTCACCCCTATAAAGCTTTAAGCAAAGAATATTAAGTATAAAGTTCATTTATATTCTTATCCCATTATATTGACGAGACATACATACATACATACAAATCCAAAAATACCATTTTTCGAGAACAATTCAATTAACTTTTTGGCGGAAAAACGATATTTAAAAGTCGTTAAATATTGCATTATTAATTTTAAAATTTGTTATGACGAAAATGCACTTTTATTTTTGACCAATATAAACAGTTGTGAAGGTTTTAAGTTAAACTATAGTTGCTTGAACAATTTTTGGACGCATAATTGAAGTGACTTAAGGAACTGGCGCTGGTTTTATTCATAATTCGTTATGTAAGTCATTTATTTTCTTAATAGCAAAGATAGTTATTTAAAAAAATGTTCCCGGATTATCCTCTGTTCCTGAGAATTTTCTGAAATGGATGAAATATTTCGATCGTTACCCCAGTTACTTTTAACCTTTTCAAGAGTTTTCCGGTATTTTCTCCGTTTATTTTTTTCTATTATAATGCCGTTAGGGCGTTTTCTCAGATGTTGTAGGGAAATTTGCTTATTCAATTTGGATCCATTCATAGAATGTTTTATATAATATGCAGAGGATACTTAAATTATGATTTTTTTTAGGTCAGCTTGTATAAAAGGTAAGTTTTATTTAGGAGTCTTCTAAATCTCGATCTACCTGTCCACTAAATTTTCCTTTAAAAAATCTAAAATATTTGGACAAGTTTCTGTCAATAATTAATCTTAATGAAGTATTGTTTATATAGCTTCTATAACTAATGTGTTTTACGCAGTCATTTTAATGGAATGTTTCGCTTCTAGATATCGAAATTTTTAATGTACTTATTGGATTATTTTCAATGATTATCACGTATAGGTACAATGTGTTGTAGCGAATACTTTTTTGAATTTTACAGCAGCATTCCAACATGTCCGAGACAACATCGACAACATAGAAAGAAAAAACGGCATCAACGAGACTGATTTGATATTCCTAAAAGGTCTAATGGATAGTCCCGTCCTTAAGAGTCTGGTTAAAGTAAGTAAGAATTCAAGAATTAAAAATTTATTTGAATAGGTCCACAACCTTAGTCAACCAATAGTTAATTAACTTTTCTTCGTTTATTTTTAATCGTCGGCATTTTTTCACAACAGGCTTATTTATTTCGAATGAGTCATTAAAGAAACATAGGCACTCGCTTTGTCTGTGTCATCAAAGCTAATTAAAACAATTAATTGACCTTGTTTTGCAAATCACATAATTTAATTATACAATTTTTATATAGGTAAGTACAGTAGAACCCCGATTATCCGAGTCGCAATTATCCGAGCTCTGGATTAACCGATCAGTCCATACTCCGTATTAACCGAGTTTCTAGAATATACCTACATACATATACAGGGTATTCCGAAATTAATGCACCAAATTTTTATGGCGTATTCTACGTCGAAAATAAACCCTAGTTTCCTATATAAACATATATCCGGAAACGCTTCCTTTCTGAGATACAGGGTGTTGTTAATTCTAAGAAAAAAACTATTTTTCTATCATAATTTTCAAACCACCCTAGATATTTCATTGAAATTTTGTACACTGCTTTCAAGCAGCAAAAGACATTTTTTGATATGAAATTATTTTTTTTAAAAAAATTACCAGTGACCGTACCAGATTTCTATGGAATATTTTTCAAGAAAAAAATGGTGCGCCACTGCTTTTTTCTAAAATAAAAATAATTTATGAAATTCCCATTCAATTTGGAACAAATTTGATCTCTACACTTTTTTCTGATAGATGCACCATTTTCAAATAAAAAATAAAGAACCATTTTGGGGCATGGCGAAATCGTGAAAATTATGATTAAAATGCTGAACATTAAACACCTAAAGTTTCAAATAATTTCTGTGAAGCCACAGTTTTTTTTTTCCAAATATTTCACATTAAAAAATGTCTTTTGCTGCTTGAGAGCAGTGGACAAAATTTCAATGAAATATCTAGAGTGGTTTGAAAATTACGATAGAAAAACAGTTTTTTTATTAGAATTTCAACACCCTGTATCTCGGAAAGGAAGCGTTTCCAGACATATGTTTATAAAGGAAACTAGGGCTTATTTTCGACGTAGAATATGCCATACAAATTTGGTGCATCAATTTCGGAACACCCTGTATATAGAAATCAAAATAAAAACTACTTATGCCCGATTGCACCACCGTCTCTCTTAACTGAGGCTTAAAGATAACTATCCCTCAAATTGACAATTTTTCATTGGAAAATGTCACTTTAAGGAATAGTTATCTTTAAGCCTCGGTTAAGAGAGACGGTGCAATCGGGCATTATTCAATCGGCCGGTCAAGATTACCATTCCATCTACATATACAATACATATGTACAGGGTGATTCAAAGGTAAGCGGCAACCTTTCGGGAGCGTATTCCTTGCATAAAAATAGAACAAAAAGTTCCTATTAACATGGGTCCGGAAATGCTTCCTAAGGGAGCTACGCCCCTTCGAATAGGACACTTGAAAGACGTATTTTTCTCTATAACTTTGAAACCGTTCACCATTGGATTTTGAAAATTGGTGTATTTTATAAATATTTGATGGCAATTAAGATACTGAATTGAAAATTCAAAAATCTTAATCAGTGGCGTCACATACTGGGGAGGGTGAGGGTTAGAACATCCCTTTTTTTTTTAATCGTCAGGTTTTTGCGATTCTGATTGAAAATTCAAAAAGTTAAGAGTTTTTTACACAGAAAAGGTACCCTTGGTTCAATTCGATACAGCTCACCGTTTACGAGAAAATTGACTTTGAAAATTTTCTGATTTGCGTATGTTTCGCAAAAACCTGACGAGTAAAAGAAAAATAGGGATGTTTTCACCCTCCCCAGTATGTGACATTGATTCAGATTTTTAAATTTTTAATTTAGTACCTTAATTGCCATCAAATGTTTATAAAATATACCAATTTTCAAAATCCATTTGTGAAGGGTTTCAAAGTTATACAGAAAAACACGTCTTTCAGGTGTCCTATTGGAAGGGGCGTAGCTCCCTTAGGAAGCATTTCCGGACCCATGTTAATAGGAACTTTTTGTCTTATTTTTATGCAAGGAATACGCTCCCGAAAGATTGCCGCTTACTTTTGAATCACCCTGTATATGTACATTCGGATTATCCAAGTTTTCAGTTATCCGAGGTGGGTACCCACCCACGTTATCTCGGATAACCGGGGTTCTACTGTATGTATTTTCTTACATAAAAGCATTATAATCGAATGTAATACAACAAGAGGTTTCAGGATTACCGGATAATACTTTCACCTGTCACGAAACGCGTTACGCAGCAACACCACGACTTCAAAGGAGGAGTGGTGTTGCTGGTAACGCGTTGAGTGTCAGGTAAAAGTATTAGGTAATCCTAAAACATCGAGTGGTATTCAGAAGGTTATACAACGAACTAAACTTTAATACTTTAAAATAAAAAAAATAAAAATATCTATAATAGAATTTGTTATAAATGCCACCAAGCGCGATAATCCCAACAGGCTTATCCCTTATTAAGTCTCACGTGTCATATGAGGAATAATGTACAGTGAGTTGTATTATCTACATAATACCTATATTATAATTTGTTTTGATAAATAGTAAGAAGGTTATGATTTAGATTTTGGAAAAGTTTAAAAGGTCATACCTTTTTTCTATTAAAGATAGAAAGCTGCAATTTTCAGCGATTTTTATCCCAGTAGAGGACTAGAATCCCTGAAAATTTCAGCTCATTTGGACTTTGGGGTGATTTATAAATTTTTCAATTTTTCTGAGTGCCTTTTTTCATAGATTTCAGCTTCAAATCTGAGAATAATTCAATGTCTGGAGTTTGGGGGATCCCAAATGACCATTAGAACACAAAATCTTAACAACAAAAAATTGAAACTTCATCTTTTTAGTAAGAAGGTCGTATCATACAGTTTCCTATGTACAGTTTTTGAATAATTATATAGTTTTGTATATTTTCGTATGGTTCTCCATTCGTAGGTCGATCGAGTGTACGCCACTGGTATTTTCCTGTTTCTGACTTCCCCATCAACCTTTCCATGTCAGTATGAATTGAATCCTATGTACAGTTTTTGAATAATCATACAGATTTGTATATTTTCGTAGGTAAAGTCCGTCGATTATAATCTGATACACCAAAGGAATGTGAGCTGGTGGCTCCCTACATTAGAACGCCAATGATCATGTGACGTCACACCTACGTTTGCCATAAGCTTCACCCCCTCGTTCCTCATACGGAAAGTGTCAGATTAAAAACGACAGACAATACGCGGCCACAATATCCAAATGGAACATTAAATCCTCGAAAAGCAAATCTGAGAATGACCCAACTTCCCCTTCTAAACGTGCGCAAGTCCCGATAGTTTTCCAGGCATCAGGCTGAATTAAGGGCAAAGAATAACCCCAAAAAATTATAACTTCTCCGCGAGAAGTGAAAGTTGGCGTTTCCCTGGGGTTTTATTCTTCGGAAAGTTCGATTTCCTTTTGTCTAGTAACATTTCGTGACTTCTTAGAGGTTCATCAACCTGAGTAAGTGGATTTTTTGACCCCAATAGTGTATACCTGATTTCCGATTGTGATCCAGTTTTCATCTTTGAACCATAAACTTAAGGTATTTATTTTTGGTCTAATATCTTTTAGTGAATAAGTAGATATTAATTTCCGTCTCCAACTGATCCAAAATATTTGAATGTTGAATAAACTAAACAAAGAACGATATACTTCTATATAGGGCTCTGGAAAAATGTTATCGATTCAAAACATGTGCCTGGATTGTTTACAGCTGCTCGAGGGCTTAATAAGTTTTAGAGGTGAGCGAGGGGGAGAACGGTTTGGTTGTAGTGAACGTTTTTAATCTATACAGGTGTAACTAAATCTAATGGAAAACTCAACAGAGGTAAATAAATAAAGAATGTTTATTTTTAGCTTATAAGGAACTATTAAGAGGGTTTAACTGGTTAATGCAAAGACTTTCTATAGTCCGCCTGAAAAAGTTAAAAGTTGATTTGTGAACACATTTAACTGTATGCCTCAAGTACCAACTCAAAATCGTCATTCCTGCAAAGTCTTCGCAACAAGCATTTTTTGGGTACAGGGTGACTCACTATATTTTGACACCTACCTGCAGCCGTAGTTACTGGTGATAGGTGAAAAGTGTAAATACAAAAGTTGTAGCATTTTATCTGAAGCACCAGAATGTAGTTAAACTGAAAAAATTAACTACAGAAAATGAAAAAATATATCAATGTCCACTTTTGTTTAATGGAATGCACGTTATTTTCTTCCAAATTCTTAAAGTTCTTGTTTTTCTGACTCAGATTATATAATATGTTAAGGCTTCTATCAATAGTTTTAGAAATATCTGGAGTTCAGTTATTCAAAGATCTATTCTCACGTATCACAATGTTTTGTTACAGGTGACAGATAAATCAAGGTATAATATATTCAAAAAACTACCAGCTGTATGCAACATCCTCTTTTAACTTAAAAGCGCTTTTTAAAACTGGTCACTTTTAAAAATGTCTATTAATTCTAAGCCATACAAATTTTTAAAGGTACCAGTTTTAGAAAGCGCTTTTAAGTTAAAAGGGGATGTTGCATACAGCTGTAAATCTCTTTGAAAAACTAAACTCTAGATATTTCAAAAAATATTGAAAGAAACACTAACATATTATATAATCTGAATCAGAAAAACGAGAACTTCAAAAAGTTGGAAGATAGTAAAGGGTATTCCATTTGAAAAAAGTGAATATTGACATATTTTTCCACTTTGTATTGCTCATTTGTTCAATCTAATTAAAGATTCTGACGGTTCAGATGAATTGCTACAACTTTTGTATTTACACCTTTCACCTATCACTGTATATTTACGGCTGCAGGTGGGTGTCAAAATATGGTGACTCACCCTGTACTTACCTCATCTACTTTAAAACAAAAATTTGCCTCTGGAAATTTTCTATCATTCTATATTTACTAAACCTACAAGTCACTTGAATGTTGGTGCACTATGAACATATCGAAGACTATAGAAGAAGATTCCCGAAGTCAGAAAAAAAGGTAAAAAAAAACAGCTCGAAGACGAGAAGATGAACGGTACCAAATTACAAAACTTTTCAAACAACAAGAATATCGGAGAAAAAAAAAACATAAACAAGAGGAAGCCCGAATACAGAAAAATTGGCAAGAAAAAGCCCTAAGACAACAAGAGCAGGAACGACTTGGAATACTTTTTCAACGATCAGAAGATATAAAGACACCCGAAGATATGGAGAACAGGACCGGAGAAAATTTCAAACTTCAGCGGGAATGGATTCAGAACGTCATCCCTGAGGAACAAACCCGATTCCAAAAATACATTCAAAAATGCAATGGAAGATGGAAAAAGTTGGGAGTGTACGTCAGAAATTTGGAAATTTTCGTCAAAAATGGATGGAATAAAATCTAAACTTTGAAATCGTGGGCTCTTCCGCCAGCTTCCGATCAACATTATGGTGCGCTTGTTGATACATTAAAGCGACAGATAAAAAAAAGATAACAGAAAGCTCTGTCGAAAGTTTACAAGAATTTGAAACCGATAACCGCCAGTCTGGTTAATGTTACCGCTGCGGAAGAAGTGGACATTTTAGGCGTGATTGTAAAGTACGTCAAAGTTTGTGAGTCTAAGAAATTGCTCTCCTTCTGGTGACTCTTGCACAGCACAATTTCCAAAACCTGGTAGTGGTAAACTGTATAACAACGTAGATACCTTATAACGTGAAAAAGTTTCCTTCGATTTGAAACTGATCAAGGACGGAGTTCCAAACAGCTTGAAGAATATCAGTTACACTACTTACTTTTAAACCTAATGAAAGCCATAGCAATAGGTCACCATCAAACTAGAGAAAAGAAAGATTTGTCGAGCGATGGAAGAAAAACAAAACAAAGTGGTGATATACAACTGCTGATCCAGAAGGTCGTTATTTGCCTTCAGATGCTCTACCAGATACTACGAGTGATATGACAAGGTGGTTAGCAGTCAGTCTAGATGGAACAGGTGCTAATTTTTTTAGTTCTCATAATGGCAGTTTATGAAAAGAAGAACCAAGTAGTCCTGGTTGGATTAAGACATCCTAGAGCGGATTCATTTGACAGGCATAGAGACGTTGAGCATGTGGATAGATGCGATGATACAGATGATTATAATGAAGAAATCTGGAGAACTTCATTTCCAAAGTCATTTTACTAAGGAGCCTGGAACAGTGATGATGGTAGTAGGGAGACGGAGAATAGTGGAATCATTATCTGTGGTATAGAATTAGTAAAAGAGAAGGTGGTGCATCTTAACATGGTGATAGCTTATTTTAGAAGAAGGCAGTATACGAGATGCATTGCTGCCATCTGAGCGCAAATATCCAGAAATTCTATTTACGCGAGTCTAGAAATTCCTGGACTGAATGTTTTCGATTATAAAGCACCCTTTATCGACAAATATTGTGAGTCTTCTTCACTATACTTGTGGCGATTTTTTTCACTTTGGAAAACACATTACTAGGAAGCGTCCATTATATCCTTCATATAATCTGAAGTTCAACGAATCATGCCATATCTCTTCGGCTAGCACGAAAAGTTCCAAATATCAATAACACCTATTGGCTAACCTTTTAATTTCTCTGGGACCATAGTTTGGTCTGCTTTTAAATAGTGATTCCCACGAGAGTCTTGTTTTCGAGAGTCTCGCATGGTCTCGTCTCGTTTTCGAGACGAGACTCGAGACAAGACTCGGACTGTCTCGGACAAGACGAGACGATACTTTTATTGGTCTCGTGCGAGAGTCTCGTGTCTCGTGCAAAAGTCTCGCAGGTGAATATTTCTGCGTGCAGACAAAGAACACATGTAATGTAAATATATGCAGTAGCCGGACTTTCGCGAAACCGCCTTCCCCAGTTCATTGCCTACCCCTCCTATCAGAACTCTGTTGGCAGTAGTGGCGTATATAACGGTGGGCGAATATTTTATATTTTTACAAAATATTTTATGTTTTCACATGACGCAATATTTTATAATTAGGTGCGTTAAAATTACCGCCATCCTGCGGGGGTTTATTTGAAATTGATGCAACTTGGCGCACACGCAAAAATGACGCAAATGACGTCAAATGCGAATGAAAAAGTGCATGTCAAATAAGCCGTGCACCAATTTTCAATCACGAATGACGTCAATTGCGTGTACGCAAAGTTGCATCAATTTCAAATAAAGTTCCCCAGGCCTATGATTTATAATTTTCTGTTATTTTAACAGCAACGTTAAGTTATCTGTCACTTATTCTACACGTAAAAATAGAGACAGGTATAGACTTTGAGCTATAATAGAACTAAAAATAACAGGAGAGGATACATCATAATACTGTATTCCTTTTATACATTGAGTTACACCGAACCTGTCGCTCTAGAGCTTCTCGGAGTAACTCCAAAACACACAATTCGGATGTTATCATTATTATTTAATATTAACTAACATTACCTATAAGGGCTTCTTGCACCCCAGCAAATTTGATGAATCAGGGAAAAGGGGGATGCAACATAGGTAAGTATCCTTTACTATAGTTGAACCAAATCCAAGCGGCAGTAATGACAATGAGGAATTTGCAATTTTTTTTCTTATTCTCTTATTTAATTCTTCACATTATAAAAAGTCACTTGCCACATAAATTTTAGATTTTCAACTAATAGTTTTTCTGTAAAAAAATATAGAAATTCAAAATAATTCTCTTCGCGCCAAAACGCAGTCGTAAATCAATGACGTCACAAGACGATATCCTTCCAAGCGTCAAAACGAGTCCCTGTACTCCCTCCCTGTCTTATCCATTGTCAATTGTGTTTTATGTCATTGTTTGTGCGATTTACATGTGTGGTTTATTTTGTTGTCAAGTTTCCCCTCGTTTTTATTTTAATCGGTGGCTTCACCAATGAGTTAGCTATCTTTGTTTAATGAATGGAAAATGATAATGACCGACATACAATGGTGGATCCATCGGTAGAATTCGATGTAAACACAAGTGTCTGACGGCTTACGTTTCACGTTAACATAACCACACTTTTGTTTGTTTATCGTTCGATGACGTCATAACCAATTTTAGAACATTTTCGCGCCCATTGTTATTGAATACTTGAATAACTAATTAGTTATTAGGGGTTCAGTTTAAAGAGGATTTAAATATAGGAATATACTTCTTCAGTATTTTGCTCCACTTTAAATACATTTTTCATCAAAATAAAATTTAATGCAACTTCCTCATTAAATAACCTAAATTGTGTTGGTAATCCAGACTTTCTATTGGTTGAGACGCCCTACCTGGACCAGTGCGCATGCACGGAGAACATTTGATAGGTTGTAATGAAAATGACCAGTTATGCCATTACTGCCGCTTGGATTTGGTTCAACTATAGACTCTAAACTGGAACATGATTATGCATGACGAGACTCCGAGACATTTGCGAGACTCTCGTACGAGACGCGAGACGAGACGAGACTTAAGGCTGCGAGACGAGACTCGAGACAAGACTTTTTATTTATCGGCGAGACGAGACAAGACTTTATGAAAGTCTCGTCTCGTTGGTCTCGTGGGAATCACTACTTTTAAAACCTTATAGCCTTTTTTGTTGTGGGTACCTTTAGATTGTACAGGGTTGTTCCGTACATTTTGCCAGCACAAAGCTCGCTCATGAAGCAAGATAGGAAAAACGAATTTACGAGAACTGCTATATTAAATATAACTGGAGTTTAAAAATGGATTTAATTGCAGTTGTCATGAACATAACAATTGTCTACACGTCATTAATAAGTAATATTCATTAATTTTTATCGCTCAAATTTTCTAAAAGTAATATTTTACAAAATCGTTTCACAATTCACTATTAATGACGGCAACAATTGTGATTTGGTAAAACAATTAAGTCTATTTTTAAACCCAAGTATTCCAAAAAACAGTGAAAGAAATATCAACACATTATAGTTTTTTGAAATCGATTAATAATAAATATACAGGGCGTTACATTTAAAAATATACAAGTTATATCTGCCACATCTTTGGCGTGCACCTTCTATACATATTATTATATTCGTAAACTCCCATTTACTTTGTATTTACTTAATTTTTTTTACCTTGCCTCATAAGCGATCTATGCTGTCAAAATATAAGTACCTTCCTAACAAGAATCCGTCATAAATGGACATTTTGTTTTTTCGCTAAATAGTTATAAACCATAGAGAATCTGCTCTATGAGGGACAGGATTCATATAGAGTCAGTTTTTTTTACGATAAATAAACTGCAGAAACGGGTTAACCTTCTTTTTTCAGTTACCAGTTGTGGAACTTCTTGATACGTAGGTACTTCTTTTTCTACATCAATCTTGGGAAGTATTTCTGAGCTTATTTAGGCAACTTGCAGTAAGATTCCATTCGGGATAACTTCAAAATTTATCAATATATAATTCATTTTATCCCTTACGTTGTTGGTAATAAAACACAAAATTACAAAACGAAAAAAAAAAAAACATTACCTGTCTCAATCATCTTTGTATGTAGGATTCTGGTTCAATTAATTTAA
Organism: Ceutorhynchus assimilis; assembly: GCA_917834065.1. Taxonomy (NCBI): domain Eukaryota; kingdom Metazoa; phylum Arthropoda; class Insecta; order Coleoptera; family Curculionidae; genus Ceutorhynchus; species Ceutorhynchus assimilis. Next base: position 994,941 of record OU892281.1, read on the forward strand.
GACGAGATTCTAACCTTCGACCTTTAAGTAAACTAGGATTTTAGTAATTTATTTGGTCGCTGAATTGAGCCCACGCTTAATCTTGCAAACATTCGTGCTACAGGAAATTAGATTAGAGCCACGCTATTGGAACAAAATTAGGGAGAGCTTAATTAGAATGGAATGAATGAAGTCACTTGTTTGATAGTATTTAGGATCGATTGATATTATTCATCGATTGCCTATTTTGATGTTATTATTGTCAAATATTTTATATCATGTGAGAAAGTCAATAAAATAGAAAAATATCTCAGCGATAAAACACCAATCTTCCATTTCCTTGATATGTCAAAGAGTGCTGGCGACTTTATTGGGTTTGCCAATAAATCTCTTGAATAACAAAGTGATAAAAACCGACAGAAAAGAGGGTAGATGTCGCAACGATTGGATTAATCTCTTTCTAGTTATATCTATTTTATGATGCTCCAGAAAAAAATTGACATTATACGCTATCCTCTTATCAGCGTTCACCCTATTAGCATTTTTTTTATTTTATTAAAGTTTTTTGGAGAGAAAATGTATAAAACACGATACTTGGTTAATTAGCATAAAAGACACAATTTCCATGGTTTTCCTTTAGGTTTTTCTCTTGCTTTGGCTATTTCCTTGTTAATGTAGCAATTTGCAAGTTATATTTTTGCTTGTTCCCTTATACCTATATCACCTAGTTATCCTAAATTATGTCTCTAACTGGGTCATTTCTTGGAGATTTTTTTGAGTTTTATAGGTTCAATCAGTTACCAGTGGAATGCCATACAAATATATTCAGCCGTTAACTAACCTTTACCGATTTGCTATTGCAACAAACCTGTAGTGAAAAGTTTTTACAATAGCTGTCGAAATAGTATTCAATGTAGTTCTATCAATATCCAAAAGAGCAAAAGCAGTTGCAACATTTTCAACTTTCTTATTGATGATTTTCACTATATTCCACAAATCAATAAATAAGAAAGCAAAATACATTATTCTCAATGACCTATAATTACAAAGTTATGTACAATGACGTCATAATGCACTTATAATATAACAAAAACCGTTTTAAGTTAGTATGTCATTTACCTAGTATCGTCCTACCTTGACTCGAAAATCGACCGTTAAAAATAAAACAAAAGTTAATGGACTCTTTAATAATAATAATGATGATGATGATTTCCATTCCTAGACAATAAAGCAAGAAGTCAAGTCACTTTTATTACGTGGTTTGGTGGTACCCCCTCTTTGGTCCGTTTTCTACTCGCTTTTATTTCTACCTTCGCGTACCATCGCGAGCCGCGTTAGTACCAGTGTAACGTGTTTCAAAAAAACCACCTGTGGACTTTTTAAACCGTCCAAAATTTTTAGTGATAATTTAGCTTAAAATTGTGCAAAATAAGCTAGCTTTGTGCTTGATACAATAATTGTTCACCTTAGCATTCAGATTATGCAAAATAGTGCTTACTTGTTACTATTTGGATTGAATTTCATTGAAGGTAAACATAGTGTAAAATATCATAATAATGTATTGTTTAATGAGTAAATTTAAAATAATGTACTTAATAATAATAATAATAGATAGGTGAATCATTTGTTTGGACGGCGGTATTCTGCCAGCCACACCTGGGTTTTAAAGAGAGGTGAATGTTGGTTGATGGGCGTCTAGCGATATGGCAACATTGTTAATAAAGCTGGATTAATGGTTTAAAGTACAGCTAATATAATATAAATTAGTTGCTTATAGGTGCCCAACTTCTCCCAATACAAGATTTTTCTAGCTGCTTGGTTTGTTTGTTCATTACGATATTATCCAGAAAAAAATATTGGAATCAACCGTAGATGGGGTTTCGATTTTGAAGTAGGGCATCATCAATAATACTACAAGTTATTGTTCCTTTGATAGTGAATGTTGTTAGCAAAATACTGTTTGAAGTAACAGTAATGAGCTAATAGCCTACCTAGGTACTTCACACGCATATTTCCTTCGGATAATAATTCTGGATTTGGTTACAAATCGATCTACAATCAAAATACATGTTTCGGGCTACAAACTCAACCAAACAGGCCGACTTTCATAAGACCGCAATATGAAAGGAAATAAAAGAAACTTTTTCGCACGGTGACCCAATTTCAGGCGTTTTTTACTTGATTATAAATAGCTGTAATTAGGAGCACTTCAGTGCTTCTACATCTGTATATCTGCTCACCTTCTCTGCCTTTAGAAAACAAGCAAACAAAATCAGATAATTTATTTGCTGGCTATAAAATCTGGATACTTCCATAAATCTGCTTAAAAGAATTCTGGTAAACAACCTGGAAAAAGATGATAAATTGCTGTTAGGAAACATACTTTTTAAATTTTTTTGAAACTTTTTGTTGAATCCAAGGAATTTCCTTTTCAGGCGCAAATGTTTTGCTTACCAGGCACTTTTCCCTTTATTTGTCAGTTTAATTTTCGCAATTCAACCATTTTATTGATGAATCACTTTTATTTATTAGGAAGCTCAGTGGGTCAAGTTAAGCGCGAATAATTGGGCCAGTTAGTGTTTGTTGATTTGACCTGAAGTGTGGGCAGATGGGTTAAGCTTATAGAAGTTTTCATCAAGAAATATTTGGTCGCGTTGATATTGTTCTTTTTAATGTCCTTTCTTTGTTTTGCTTTTTCCAAATCAAGGCTAACTAGTGATAATTCAATATTCAATACCAATTTATTCGGTACAACCGTGCAATTTTGCATATCATAAATTTCTCCAATATTGAATTCAAATTACCATTTCATTGTTTTCTCGCAGACGATTATACACATCAATTTAGTAATCGTTAAATCAGCTTAATGATCTGTGAATAGGTAACATAGGAACGGTGTACTTGTACGAATGAGGTTTAAACAATTTTGATGTCTCATTGAGCGGAAATCCTACCATCACCGAAAAAAAAACGGAATTAGAGATCAGTAACTTTTGACCTACTAAACTCTTAAAAATATATCAGGTAGGTAAATTATATATTCAGTTATGGAAGTTTTTGTAGTGTTACTTCTTATTTAAATTTATAAATTACTAGTATTGTTTACCAATACATGTGGTAAAAACTGAAGATATGTAACGATTTCGTTATCATTTATCGGTTTCATGTTTCAAGGATGCCTTGAATTGAAGTATCTATAATACGCGTCCTTCCCGTAAAGTCTCCTTGGAAATAAAATGTGTGAGAAAGAATTTATTGTGGAGGTTTTATTTATCCATTTTCATATGTATCTCTTTCCAAATGGCCCAAATGTATTCGTTCGTCATCTAAAACCATCTATCAAGCTCTTCTTGTATGACATTCGAAAAAGCAAAAGGTTATTCAGAAAGCATTTGCCATTAATCAAAATACTTATCTATTATAATGCATTTCACCCTCAATAAATCCTAATGTCTAAAAAACACTTGTAATAAAGCTTTTATCTTAATACCACAAAACAAAGGTACGTGTAAGTACTATTACCTACCTATTACCATTATCTCATTCCTGATGTCGTTTAGTAAAAGAAAACAAAAATCATTAGCATTATTGTACCTTCTAAATTTTTTCACACTGTGCTGTTGTATTTCGACATCATAAATCTTCACTATCGATATCTCAACCAGTAGCCTAATGACCGCAAAGGGTGGCAAATCGGTGTTAAATTTCGGAAATATCGAAAAATCCACACCCCCTAAGGTTTTTGACTTTTAAAACAGAATTATGATTGTCTTTGTTGGCCGCTCGAGTCAATGGTTACCTACTCTGAGAGAACCTGTTGAAATTTCTACCTGCCTTACGTTGATGGGTATCAAAATTCTGTAAATACAATATGTGATATAAATTCAAAATATTTTCTTGTTCTCAGGTCCAAGACCGTCTAGAAGTAAAACCGCCCACTCTATCGCCGCCCGAAACTTTAGCTAGCTTAAATATCCACAAGGATATTTATATTAGATGCAATCGGTCTTGGAATAGGGACGCTAGAGAGTTAGCTGAAATTATTAATAAACCACATTTTAGGTAATACACCGATAGTTAATAAACACGATTGTTTCAAATTAAAATTTTAGAGCCCTTCTAGATAGTCACGACCAAGTGGCCGATATCACCGAAAATCCCAATCCCAACAGAAAAAAAGAACCACCGAAATTATTCCCTAACGGAATGACAAACGACGCTATAAGAATGGTCGGAGTTAGAAAAAAGAATGGAGAACCTTTAGGACTTACAGTGAGTATTTCTCCTTCGATACATACGCCCCTGCATTTTACCTTTTTTTATAATCTACCTAAATTAATCTATAGTAACTTCACGCTAGGATGACGCAAGGGCAGCAGGTAGAATTTTATAGCCCTTTTGAAAAGGAAGTCAAGTCAGGTGTTTATAAGGGTTCTTTGTTTGGGTTTCATACTGGTAGGGTGCCATATGAATAATATTATCTTTATTAAAGGTACAAATAGACGACAATGAAAACCTGGTGATAGCCAGAATAATGGAAGGTGGCATGATCGAAAAGCAGGGACTTTTGCATGTCGGAGATGTTATTTTGGAAGTTAATGGTAATCAAGTCAAGACTCCAGAAGATCTTCAAGTGGAAGTGGCCAAGAGTAAAGATTCGGTGGCTCTTAAGGTTGGAAACGCCAATCAATATAATGAAACTCACGCGTCGATTATGACTAATGGGAGTAATGTGGCGAATGGAGTTACAAAAAAATTGACGGTAAATGAAATCTACTTAGATAATTTTGCCTGAGATCCCAATTTTGGAAATCCATAATGAATATAGTGTCTGAATCACTTTTCTGTAAATGAAACAATCTCATTTTTACAAGATCCAGGGAATTTTATCTAGTTCCTTCAAACAGCAACATTCCTGGATAAACATTCTTAAGTTGATTTATGAGTTCTAGATTCATGAAAAATTTTAGAGGACTTTTCTGGTTTTCAGCATTAACGTCGAAAAACATTCTTTTCAGATAAACTTCCGGTTTATTTTTCCTTGTAAAATGATCTTTATTTTATAATTCCTGCAAGTTTGAAGGAAATTTCTTCATTTATTAGCGTGAAAATAAAATATTCAGTTGATTTTTGAGCTCTAGATTCACTCCCAACTTATTTTGCCTTATATCTACAATGTGTCCAAGATAAGAAGGGCCAGTATGGGGATCTCGGAAACAGTAAAAGATACGATGTGGCTCAAATTAGGAAAAAGTTGCGCAATTTTGTGCTCATTAAAATACTGCTCTGATATTTCAAAAATTCAAGGTGATACCAGAGATATCCGGGAAAACCCGAAATTCACCCAAAACGATTTTATTTTTTCCTGACCTTATTTGAAGAGATATTTCAAAATAAATGGCACTTCATGCGTACCACTTTTCCTCCTCTACAATATGGCATTATCAAATTTGTAATCCGACGTTTCATCCTTGGGCCATATCATCAGATCCTCATACTGGCCCTCCTTATCTTGATGGACACATTGTATATGAAATTCTCTAGTTTATGAATCCTGCAATTTTAAAGACAAGTATTTTTGTCCAGTTTTCTTTGAGCTTCAGAGTGAGGAAAACAAACATTGTTTTTGAGCTCAAGTTCCATTTTCAAGTCTATTTAACCAACCCTATGGAAGAGTACCAGTATTGCCAGGTCTACTGATTTATCAGTAGATCTACTGATTTGGCCACTGGTCTACTGATATACTGATATCAATGTTAGTTTTAATTCTACTGATAAAAGCCATTACCATTATTTACCTGCGTTCGTGCGTGTTTGTGTTGTGTCTTGTTGTCTTATTTATTTGCCTTTTGCCTTGCCAGTTGCCTAAAGGCATGCGTTGTTGTTGGTTAGTCTTAGTTAATAAGTCACATAGCGTTATGCCGTAAAACTAACTGCAGCTTGTTTTACCTGTTTTTATAAGACTAAACTACTGCATAGGTACTACCATTTGAAAAAAGCTGAATGCATGCAACATTTCACATTTCTGACATTCAATTTTTGTTTCTGACTATGGATTCTAAAAATTTAGCCAATACTGTACAACTTTGGTATTTATACCTTTGATCTACTTGCAAAGGTGAAGGCTGTAGGTGGGGTGTCAATATATAAAAAACAATCTGTACTTGAATAATAACTTATTATATAAAGTCAGAATTTGTAAGATTATCCACTTTTTGTCATTTCGCCTTTCAACAGGAATTAGTAATGTTACAGCGAGTTCCGCAGCCATCTATTCATCAATATGTTGTTCAATTACGATATTAACCTGACTCACTCAAATGTGAGTTATTCTCATTATAGTTTAAAAACTACATGTTTCAGGTGAATGTCTTACTTGAACAGTTCAACAGTATATTAGTGAGTAAATGGCTGCGGAACTCGCTGCGCTCGTCTCGCAGAGGTCCACCCATAAGTTCCGCAATAATCCACTTATTTGTACTTGAACAATAACTTATTATATGTATAAACTCAAAATTTGTAAGATTATGATTATTCACTTTTTGTCAATTCACCTTTCAACAGAAATTAGTAATGTTACTTTATCAAACTAGTAATATATTGTGACAAGTTATTCAAGTACAAATGAGTGAATTGTTGCGGAACTTATGGGTGGACCTCTGCGGGACGAGCGCAGCGAGTTCCGCAGCCATGTATTCATCAATCTGTTGTTTAATTACGATATTAACCTGACTCACTCAAATATGAGTTATTCTCATTAGTTTAAAAACAAACTACATGTTTCAGGTGAATGTCTTACTTGAACATTTCAATAGTATATTGATAAATAGATGGCTGCGGAACTCGCTGCGCTCGTCCCGCAGAGGTCCACCCATAAGTTCCGCAATAATCCACTTATTTGTACTTGAACAATAACTTATTATATGTATAAACTCAAAATTTGTAAGATTATGATTATTCACTTTTTGTCAATTCGCCTTTCAACAGAAATTAGTAATGTTACTTTATCAAACTAGTAATATATTGTGACAAGTTATTCAAGTACAAATGAGTGAATTGTTGCGGAACTTATGGGTGGACCTCTGCGGGACGAGCGCAGCGAGTTCCGCAGCCATCTATTCATCAATCTGTTATTTAATTACGATATTAACCTGACTCACTCAAATATGAGCCTTTCAACAGAAATTAGTAATGTCACTTTACCAAACTAGTAATATATTCTGTCAAGTTATTCAAGTACAAATGAGTGAATTGTTGCGGAACTTCAGCGAGTTCCGCAGCCATCTATTCATCAATATGTTGTTTAATTACGATACTAACCTGACTCACTCAAATGTGAGTTATTCTCATTAGTTTAAAAACTACATGTTCCAGGTGAATGTCTTATTTGAACAATTCAACACTATATTGGTGAGTAGATGGCTGCGGAACTCGCTGCGCTCGTCCCGCAGAGGTTCACCCATAAATTCCGCAATAATCAACTTATTCGTACATGGTGTTTATTTATATATTGACACTCCACCTACCTCCTTTTACAAGTAGAAAAAAGGTGTAAATACAAAAGTTGTACAGTTTTTGGTGAATTTTTAGAAATCATGATCAGAAACAAAATTTGAATGTCAGAAATGTGAAATTTTGCATACTTCCGGCTTTTTCCAAATGAGATGCCCTATATTTCATTCTATATTCTTGAAGAGCACAATGCAAAAATATATACTTTGTCTATATTTGATTGAACAGTCTTTCATATATTCGGCTCCAAAAATTGTAAAAATACTATCCTACTATACTGATTTTGTGAACTATTCTACCTGTACAGGTGAAAGCTGCAGGTAAAATTTGAGGTAGGTACTTGGTTTCTCTGATAGTATTTTTAAAATTTTTAGAACCAAATATGTTGGAGCCGGCTCAACGGAATAAAGAGAAACTATATAGTTTTGGAATCGGGAAATTGTACTCTTCAAGAATATATAACCAAATAATAGGGCATCCCATACGTAGTGCATATTTAATAGGAATATCTCATGTGTCTCAATCTTAAACTATTTCTCATAAGTAGTATTGGTGTTTAATTTTCTAATGCCAGTTTTCATAGTCTAATACACAGTCTTATGATTTAATGATTTGAAAAGACGTACCTAGTTAAAACAATTAATTGAGTATACCCTAATGGTTTACCCCTTTTAACAAGGCAACTTATCTGTCTACTGATTTCTACTGATATTTTGACTGGTAATCTACTGACAAAACAAAATATGACCTGGCAATACTGAAGAGTAGGTACCTACCTATCCTTTTTATAAGTCCTGCAAGTGTTAGGAAACTGTTAACGTTAGAAATAGTTTTCAAAAATGATTCGAGATTTTTTCAAATTTTCCAAGCTTCAAAAAAAAAATTGCAACTTTGTTTCCAAGCATTCTAGATCCGCTCTTCCGGTTTATTTTTCTCTCTAACAGACTATTTTATATATCCTTTAAGTTTAATGTCTCTGTGATGGGTAGAAGTCTTTTCCAGATGCGCTTTCAGGGGTTTCATGTTTTCTCAAACATCAACTTGGAAAAAAATTCCTAACTTGATGCTAGAGCTTAGATACAATTTTGCTTTATTTTGCCTCATACGATTTTATAAATCCTGCAAGCTTAACCTTCCGGAGCTCGCGCTAATTATTTCGGAGAGGACGCTCGCACGCGGACTCAGAATCCGCAGCCATCAAATGTGCTTTTTAATTACTATTTCTAAAAATTGTTGACAATAAATATTAATTGTTATTTATTTTACGTTCTTATTCATCGAATACACTGATTTTGACATCTTAGCAGAACCCTTTGCTAGAAAAAATGAAATATATTGATTATTTGGCAACAACATTCAACAATACAAATAGAGATTCTAAATAGAAATAGAACTTTGTCTCATCGTGAGTGGCATTTATGACAAATAACAAGTGGATACTCCTCGGAATGCTCCAAACGAACACATTTGTGGCATTCAATGCAAAAAAAATGGGCCCACATTGGCTATTATTTGGCAAAAAACGCACACACCCAAAGCACAAATGAGTACTGACTCTAGGAGTACTCGGAATAGAAAGATACTCAAGATTGCAGCGCCGTGGTTTGTCGATTTTTGAAATAAACGACAAAGTTAGATAGTTGCGGAGTGAGAGACCGCGCGCGATCTCTGGAAGGTTAAGTTCACTGTGATGACTGAAACTATTTCTCAGAGGCAATCTTTGATGTATCTGGTTGAGAACTAAAATATAGTGAACATTGGTGGCAGGTCTAACGTTTTAATTGAATTTGTCTAAAATTGCCACACAATTACTTAATACTTACCACAGTATATGCTCTACAGTAGGTACAATAGTTTATTTTTTAGTGTTACATGCGTGCCCTTTTTGAATACATCCCCGAAGACGACTCTCTACTACCATGCAAAGAAATTGGCTTACCTTTTGACAGAGGCGACATTCTGCAGATTGTAGATCAAAGAGATCCGAATTGGTGGCAAGCCAAAAAAGTCGGAGCAGACAATAGGACTGGCCTAATTCCCTCTTTGGAACTCGAAGAAAGACGGAAGGCCTATGTATCTCCTGAAAACGATTTTGTACATAAGATTAGTATATGTGGTGCAAGAATATCCAGGAAAAAGAAGAAAATTATTTATCAGTCAAAGAGCAATTGCGATTTTGATAAGGCGGAATTATTGTTGTACGAGGAAGTCACTAGGATGCCACCTTTCAAACGGAAAACTTTAGTTTTGATTGGTACCCAAGGTGTTGGAAGAAGGACTTTGAAAAATAGACTGATTAATAGCGATCCAGAAAAGTTTGCTGGAGTCATTCCATGTAAGAATTAGATTTTAACTATTACATAATAGAAATTGAAATTTTGAATTTTAGATACAACCAGGCCACAGAGAGTTCTGGAAGAAAATGGCCAAACTTATTGGTTCAACGATAGGGAACAAATGGAAGAGGATATTAGGAATAATAAATTTTTGGAATATGGAGAATATAATGGGCATTTGTATGGGACTCATTTGGATTCAATTAGAGATGTTATTAAACAAGTAAGAAACCAATAGGCTTCATTGATTCAGCCAATGAAAGTTTAAATTTATTTGATGACTTATTTAAGTTTATCAGAAAAATATCAAAAATAAGTGTGTGTTAATCATTGGGATGCATCTCCGTCAGGTCTATAAACCTAGCCAGTCCCAAGGTGGAAAAAAACTTCGGGAACTATATAATAATTAGGTGCTTTTTAGGTGCTAATTAAGGCCTCTAATTAAAAATTAGGTGCTCCTTTAGTTTTTGAGAAAATCAAAAAAAAAACTGAGGAACTGCTAGGTTAATAAAAGTTAGCAGTCCCCTATAATAATTTTTTTTTTTTCAAAATTCTCTTTTGTATCAGAATTAGGTGCTTTTTAGGTGCTCCTAAATAGTCGAAGAATAAATAGAATTAATTAATTATTAACTCAGTTACAGATTTTTTTTTAATTATTAGGGGACTGCTGGCTTTATGTTTACATGTTGGTGTGTCAGAATGGCAAAAAAACTTCGGGATCTATATAATATAATTAGGTGCAAATTAGGGCCTCTAATCAAAAACTAGGTGCTTTTTTAGTTTTTGAGAAAATCAAAAAAAACTAAGGCATTGCTAGGTTTATGAAAGCTAGTAGTCCCCTATAGTGAAAAATATTTTTCCAAAATTTTCTTTTGTATCAAAATTAGGTGCTTTTTAGGTGCTCCTAAATAGTCGAAGAAAAAATAGAATTAATTAATTATTAACTGAGTTACAGATTTTTTTTTAATTATTAGGGGACTGCTAGCTTTACGTTTACATGTTGGTGTGTCAGAATGGAAAATAACTTCGGGATCTATATTTAAGTTAGGTGTTTTTTAGGTGCTAATTAGGGCCTCTAATTGAAAATTAGGTGCTCCTTAATTTTTTGAGGAAATCAAGAAAAACTAAGGTTTATGAATGCTAGCAGTCCCCTGTAGTAATTTTTTTTTTTTAAATTTTTTTATGTATTAGAATTAGGTGCTATTTAAGTGCTCCTAAATGGTCGAAGAAAAACTTGAATCAGTTAATTATTAACTGAATTACAGATTTTTTTCATTATTAGGAAATTGTTGGCTTCACTTTCACTTGGTGATGTGTCAGAACAGATAAAAATTTCCGGGGTCTATATAAAAATAAGAATTAGGTGCTTTTTAGGTGCTAATTAGGGCTATTAATTAAAAATTATGTCCTCTTTAGTTTTTGACATAATCAAAAAAAAAAAAAACAAAGGGACTGCTTGGTTAATGGAAACTAGCAGTTCCCTAATAATTAAAAAAAAATCTATAAGTCAGTTAATAAATAATCAATTCTATTTTTTTTTTTTCGACTATCTGGGAGCACCTAAAAAGCACCTAATTCTGATACAAAAGAAAAATTTGAAAAAATATTCTTTATTATATGGACAGCTAACCTTCATAAACCTAACAATCCCTTAGTCTTTTTTGATTTTCTCAAAAACTAGAGGAGTACCTAATTTCTAATTAGAGGCACTAATTAGCACCTTAAAAACACCTAATTATTATATAGATCCCGAAGCTTTTTTTTGTATTCTGATACACCAACATGTAAACGTAAAGCCAGCAGTCCCCTAATAAGTTTAAAAAAATCTGTAACTCAGTTAATAATTAATCAATTCTATTTTTTCTTTGACTATTTAGGAGCACCTAAAAAGCACCTAATTCTGATGCAAAAGAAAATTTTGAAAAAATATTTTTTACTATAGGGGACTGCTAGCTTTTATAAACCTAGCAGTCCCTTAGTTTTTTTTGATTTTCTCAAAAACTAAAGGAGCACCTAATTTTTGGTTAGAGGCCCTAATTAGCACCTAAAAAGCACCTAATTATTATATAGTTCCCGAAGTTTTTCTCCACCTTGGGACTGCTAGGTTTATAGACCTAACTCCGTCTCTTTCAAACCTTTTTAACTCAAACTTCTGTCATATGGCTATAATATGTTTTTTTTTTCTAGGGCAAAATGTGTATACTAGATTGCAGCCCTATGTCACTAAAAATTCTACACAACAGCTCCGAGTTTCTACCGTACGTCATTTTTATTGCCGCCCCTGGAATGGAACAGCTGAAAAGTTTATACGACATTTCTAAAAGCAATTCCAACTTGAGATATTCCAGTAAAAACTTAACAGTGAGTATTTTATGTCTTTAGGGTTTTTCGAACTTTTTAAAGCAATTATTTTGAAAATATAAAAAATTAATTGGAAATTATAGTAGATAAATTTATGGTTGCTTGCTGAAGCTAAAAATATCTTAGTTTCAAAGTATTTGACTCTTGACGTATGTTGTATAAGAATTTCCTCCCCATAGTTATTTTTTTTCTAGATTATGATGCTATTTTGTTAAAATTATTATAAACTTTCTGCATGTATGTTGATATAAGTTATGTGTGGTTAATTTAAGTAGAACATTTTTTTTTTAATTTTTTTTGTAAATTTCTTATTTATTTTTTAATTGTTGCATGATAGTTTGACCGGCAAAGTTCAATACGCTATAGTTCTAGAAGAGCGAGAACCTTGGAATCTTTAGCTTCATTATATGAGGTAAGTTTTTAAATTTTCTAGTTGCAAAATATTTTAAAAAATACTTAATTACGATTATGTTTTTTTAGGAAGAAGATCTAAAACGAACTCTTGAGGATAGCGCCAGCATGCAACGAACTTACGACAAATACATCGATCAAGTCATTACAAACAATGACTTCGACATGACATTCAGAGAAATTATTGAAGCTTTAGAAGCTCTGACTACTGAACATCAATGGGTTCCTGTAAACTGGATTTATTAAGATATAATTTGCATGCAAGGCTGCAATCATTGCACTGCCATAATATTTTGGATGTTAGATAAATGATGATGGTTTTTTTTATAATTTTAATTCAATATTTGATCTTCAATACACATAAGCAGGTCAATATTTAAGTATTTCCCAGTATTGTACTTATAATGTGTAAAGTTGTATAGAAGCTATATAAGTAAGTTTTATCATAAGTTATACAATAACACGCCTATACAAAATGCCTAATGCAGCTTGAGTATTTCTTAGCTATTTCAAGTTAAATTTTGTTTTAAGAGATAAATATTTATACACAATGATTGGTATAATAAAATCATCAGCTCAAATACAATGGTACAAAATAGCAACATCGACCTTAACTATTATATCACCTACACATTATAAATCCAGCTACTTCATTGAGCAGGCCTTATTTTTTGAATAGTAATAGTTATTGTAGGAAAGTGTATAGATTTTTATTGTTTTGAGTATGTCAGAAAATATAAGGTAATCTTATCGATCATACTGTAGTTAGTGTAGTTATGCATAAAATGTGATTTATTGAAAAATAATCTTTATTCTATTTAGATATGATGCACTGAAATGCATGTAAAAACTTGTATGTATTTATTTTAAAAAGAAAATGCTTCAAGCATTAAAGATGCTGAGTTGACCGTACTAATTTTATTAGATAGATATTGATATTATTCTGATAATTATTATTATTATAGGTTTTTGAACGTATTTAGAGGAAGTAAAACAAAAATAAAAGTAGTTGCTTTTAGTGTTAAGTTATTACCTACCTTAAACATAATTAAAATTAAGTATAATAAGGAGATTAATTTGAACCGTCCACTATAAAAACATCACATTGTTTTTCTTTTATCAGAATTATAAGTATATAAGTGTTTTACTGTTTTTTGTTTTATTTTTATTGCTTTATGTGGAAATATATCAACTTTAGAAAATATATAAGTATTACTTTTATAATTTTATTTTGCATTTCTGAGTAGAAGTCAGGTCAGAACAAACAGAAAAAAACTGTTCTTTATATACTTCAACTTAGAACATTTTACATTTGTAAAAACTTATTTTTTTTACATTAATTTCTTTTACATTCAGTTCACATGGTTGTCGCATCAGAGTGCCAAATCTGTCAAGATAATTGGTGGAACACTTCTCAAGAAATTGAGGTCTTTAGCGTCGATACTTCAGCCATTGAGATTTCTCAAAGCAATAAGTTGCTTTGCAAAGAGAAAACAAGACTGGAAGCCAATCCTTCGATATTCTTGTATAATATGAGCTTTTGATTCGAATACGAATGACAGCAATAGTGCGAAGTGAATAGGAAGCATTCGAAATCATATCAAATTTCGTACCTATGCGAGACGGTCGATAAGAACTCGCTGTTCAGTGGCCAGAGGAATAAATAGCAATCAATGACAAATAGCTGGAGACTTAACAATATGACAACGTAGTAGGTATATAAGAAGTTGATATTTAACACTAGCTATTGAATACTTAAGCCTTTGCCAGAGGGTAGCTTATACAAACTTTGCTTACCTATACCTTTAGCATCTATTTGGTGACAATTTTCAAGGTAAAAATTCGATCTTGGATATACTGCCAGGTTGGTAGTTGTGGAACGACCTCTGAATAACTCCATATTATTGATCCTCAGATTGATTTGGGGCCTGGATCATGGAAAACGCCAAGAGTGTTGCGACACTCCTATAATCAAATAATATTTGTGCTGTTTCCTAACAATGTGAATAAAGAAAATGTTGGACTTTTTTTGGACTAAAAGAAAAACGTCCCTGTCAAACGATCTCTAGAAAAAAAACACGAATAGATCTTGCACGATCCGCATTGTCTTAAAAACAGAAGTGGATCTCCATCCGAACCATAGCACTCCTGAGTTGTAATTATAGTGACAACAATTTCAGGTATTTTTGGTATTTATTTTCTATCATCACTAGGACATGCCCATCAACTGCTGCTATAAAAAGAAGTAAATTACCTATCCAAAGCTTGTTTCGACTCGAGTTAGATTAAGTGTATTTTTTTTTAACTTCCCAAGCAGTGACTGAACAGTTTTTTAATGGGTAGGTATCTATACCTCTCTATATAGATGATTATACCTAGATCAAATAAAAAGAATAAGTCAATAAGATTTTCTTCAAACCCCATTTCTATAATTTAAAACCAAAAATAAAATGGAAAAGTCGAAGCAACCTATAAGGCTAATTGGAAAATTTGCCCCACAGCAGACTTCGGCTTACCCAAGGTAACTGGTTTGATGGTACCTATATGAACTTAACTTTGGTAACAGAGTAGTGGTAGAATGTTGCTCAACTATATAGGATTTGTGTGTTGCCTATAGCAATTCACAATAATTAGTAGACGTATAGGTACGCAAAAATATTAATTTGAATTTTGGTAAATGTTGGCAGCTTTGCATTCAAACAAAATTGTCATCTTACTAATGTAATCAAGCATCACCTTTAAATTTTAAGGTAAGTTGAGAATGTTGGATATGATCATGCAGTGGCTGCGTCTATTATTATTTCTGACTATTTCACTAAAATGTTTTTTTTTTTTAAGATAGAAGTCAAAATGACAATATGTTGGCAAGACAATGTAAAATTGTCAATGCTTTCAAATTTTTTATGTAGAAAAGGCTTGTGTTGCCAACATATAGTTACTAAATTTTTGACTTGGGGAATTATCTTTAAAAAAAAAAACAGACTTTAGAGTGTTTTACCACAGCATATACAAAAACAATCAGCAGGCTAACTCTCACGCGCATCTTTTCTGCGCACGCCGCCATTAGGGGATTCCATTTTGTCAAAACGCTGTCATTAAACGGCAGGAGCGCCGAAATTTTATTTTATTTTTGACGGAGGTCATAGGCGTGCGGTGTAGAGCGGAATTTTAGCTATGATTTTCAAAACGATTTTGATATATTCGTGTTGTCATTTATCGTGTTATCTGTTATCATTCTTGTATATTCAATAATAATAATAAATTAGTAATTATAAACATTTTTATATGTAAGTAATAATAAATTAGTTTATTTAAAGCCAATACGACTCTGTCACAGGAAAGAAAAAACCTAAATTATCGTTAATCAGGCCCTGTTTCGTATCCCAAAATGGCCGCTAGTGACATTTTGACGATGAATTCCTTTATTACACGGGCTGTCACTCAAGTTAGCCTGCTGATTGTTTTTGTATATGCTGTGGTTTTACATTGGCAAAATGTCATAGGAACGGCCGGTTTCCTACTGACAAAACTCCTACTTGTCCCTACCTGGACAAAACCAACATGATGGTTTTTCAGCGACAACATTTTGTGTGGTTAATGAAAAAAACTATTGAGTTTGACAAGTGTCACCTAAAGAAAATAAATTTTCCAAATGAAAATTTGGCTTGTTTTTCTCGTGAAATAGTCTAGCCGAATAGGGTTGCCAGATTGGAATATCTACAAATCGGGTATACCAATCAAAAATCTGTTAAAAAATCGGGACTTTCAATAAAAATCGGGACACTTTTTTTTTTGAAGGAATACCTAATTTAATATAAAGGAAATAAAATGTAACTGAACAATAAAACTTCCAACACAATTTAAAAATAAAAAATAACGCAAAATAATAATGGTACATTATTCAACTAGGGACTAAAGTGGTACCTACTTTTAATCCCGAGACAAAATTTGTCGAGAGATCAAAAAAACACTTTAGTCCTGAAGCTTATACACTATTTTATGTACTTAGAGGGATTCAAAGTACCCTTTTATTCCCTGTTTCATTTAATCCTCGGGAAATAAAGTAAAAATTTTATTCCTTGGGAAATTGCCAACGAAAAACAATGCTTTTTTGGACAATAAAGCTTATTTTGATTTGATTTGATATAAAGGAAAATTTAATCCCGGGGATTGAAAGATCCACTTCATCCCCTTAAAACAGGGATTAAAGAGGTATTTTTATCCCTAAAATGCATAAAATGCATTAGTTTATTCTTATCGTAGAAACCAAAAGAATCTTGATAATTATTAGGAATACTAGTAATAGATAGGTAATTAACAAGTACAATTCAAAAATAAGTGTCTTATAAAGTTATAAGTAGGCACTTTTAATTTTTTCCAACTTTTTAAAAAATTCCCTGAAATCGGGACATTTAGCGTCCCGACGAGTCCATCGGGACACGGGATAAAATCTCCAATATCGGGACAGTCCCGTTAAAATCGGGACGTCTGGCAACCCTAGCCGAATACCACTCAAGAAAAATAAATTATGTAGGCAAAATTATTCTCTTGGTTTTATTCAAGTTTGTTGCTTTTTGGTATTTTCGCTCATCAATCTCGGACGCGCCAATTTTTGATTTTATATGGCTGTTTTTTTGATGATAATACCATGTACCTATACAGGGTGACTCAAAAGCAAGTTATGACAGCTAACTTTATATTTTTAAATTAAAACACCAATTTTTTATTTCATTTTCAAATTCTACATTAAATTCTGACCCTATTTCATGTATTATGTGTCCTATACCTATCTTCAACAGTTTCGGAAATATTGATAGTTGAAAATTGACTTTTTTGCAACTTCGACAAGCTATAACCTAAACGGTTAATTTTGGAGCAATACCGATCATACATTCTTGTCTTATTTTTCCATTAACTATCTTTTGACAGTAACTTTGATTTTAACCGGAGATTAAATTTAGCAGGAATTTTTAACCATGGATTAAATTCAAAGTTGGTGTCAAATGATAGTCTATGGAAAACTAAGGCAAGAATGTGTGAACGGCTTTGCTCTAAAAATAACCGTATAGGTTTTACAGCCTGTCAAAGTTGCAAAAAAGTCAATTATCAACTGTCAATATTTCCGAAACAGTTGAAGATAGGTATAGGACATGATGCGTGAAATATGTTCAGAATTTTACGTAGAATTTAAAAATGAAATAAAAAATTGGTGTTTTCATTTAAAAAAATAAAGTTAGGTGTCATAACTTGTTTTTGGGCCACCCTGTATATATGGTATTATCATCAAAAAAACGGTCAATAAAATTAAAAATTGAGGTGTCCGAGGTTTTTTGAAAAATATCCACCTGTATATTTTATAGATTTTATTCCAACCTTTACGTACTCACTGTATATTATAATCAAATACATGGATAGTCAGATAATAAACTGCTGCACAATTGAACTTACACATATAGATTTTAAAGCAAAACTGAATTTTATCGCCCGTATATCATATAACTCTATGGTCCTATGAGAAATTTACATCAAGCTTTATCCGCAAAAAACAAGCTATTAAAATCCACAAACCGCGTTAAAAAAACTTTATTCGTGTCGAAAATATGGAATTTTGAATCTGGCCTAAAAATCTGTATATTATGTGAAAGTTCGAGTGTCCAGCAGTTTATACAGGGTGTTCCGAAATTAATGCACCAAATTTTTATGGCATATGCTACGTCGAAAATAGGCCCTAGTTTCCTTTATAAACATATGTCTGGAAACGCTTCCTTTCCGAGATACAGGGTGTTGAAATTCTAAGAAAAAATCTATTTTTCTATCATAATTTTCAAACCACTCTAGATATTTCATTGAAATTTTGTACACTGCTTTCAACCAGCAAAAGACATTTTTTGATGTGAACTATTTGAAAAAAAAAATCAGTGACGTCACAGAAATAATTTGAGACTTTAGGTGTTTAATGTTTAGCATTTTAATCATAATTTTCACGATTTCGCCATGCCCCAAAATGGTTCTTTATTTTTCATTTGAAAATGGTGCATCTTTCAGGTAAAAGTGTAGAGATCAAATTACTTCCAAATTGAATGGGGATTTCAAAAATGATTTTTATTTTAGAAAAAAGCAGTAGCGCACTATTTTTTTCTTGAAAAATATTCCATAGAAATCTGGCACGGACGTCACTGGTAATTTCTAAAAAAAATAATTTCATATCAAAAAATGTCTTTTGCTGCTTGAAAGCAGTGTACAAAATTTCAATGAAGTATCTAGAGTGGTTTGAAAGTTATGATAGAAAAATAGTTTTATTCTTAGAATTCCAACACCCTGTATCTCGGAAAGGAAGCGTTTCCGGACATATTATGTTTATATAGGAAACTAGAATTTATTTTCGACGTAGAATATGCCATAAAAATTTGGTGCATTAATTTCGGAACACCCTGTATAAGTATGCCAAACTCAAAAACATTGTCTAATTATCTCTTATTATTAAGTAGGTATTTCTACCAGGTGTTTTTATTCGAACCTTAAAAAAAATTCAAAACCAAAAATAAAACGGAAAAACCGAAGTACCCTACAAGGCTAATTAATCTACGGGGAAGATTGGCCTCACAGCAGACTCCGACTTATTTAAAGTAACTGGTTTGATGGTACCTATTTGAACTTAACTTTGGTAACAGAGTAGCGGTAGAATGTTGCTCAAGTATTAGATTGTGTGTTGCCTATAGAGAAGTGTGGCGTTGGAAAGTCTAATTGAAATTAAATAATAATATACGGAACAATCTACGAAAAGGACGTAGGCACAGCTTATGTAGGCACCATATTAAAATATTATTTTGAATTTTGTTAAATGTTGGCACCTTTGCATTCAAACAAAATTGTCTACTAAAATAAAGCGTTTGATTTTGTTCATCTATATACATACAAGCGATGAAAATAAACCAAAATTTTCATACACAACTGCTACTTTGCATTGTTTGCTATACCTATACATATACCTTTTGACTGCTATTTCATAATACCAAACTACTTAGGTAGGTAGTAAAAAATAATCCCTACATTTAAGGATAATTTTTTATTATTTCTCCTGTAAAGTATGGAATACAAAAAATTTACAAAAATATCCATTTAAACATAAAAGATTCACAAAGTTTAAGCTTCATTTGGCAGGAGAAATCAAATTTCATCATCAGAACATTACCTTCACTAAAAGAACAAAAATAATACTTGTAAGTCAAACATCGGACCAGAAAAAAAAAACAAAACAGGGAACATTCCAAATTTCCTTAAAAATAAGCAGACTTATAATGATCCTCGATTAGGAAGATCTTTAACCTTATAAATTCTGACTAGCCAATGCTCTGTGGTATAAGCTTCTTCAAGTACATCAAGTTCAAAGTCTTTATTGCCAATTTCAGCACCTAAAACACATTTTTGAATTAAAAAAAAAAACAACAGCCTAATGTATTTACCTCTAACTCTATCCCACCCAGGTGGCTTTCCGCCTTCCGTATGGACTTTTCCAAACCTATAGTAGCACATTTTGTACATAAGACAATTCAGTAGAGCCGGAGCTCCTTCCTTGTCAACACGAAATTCACCTGAAGGCGAATAATAATCGGATTCATGGATATGTTTGCCCTTCTCCGTGCTCCCACCAATTCGCACCATCCACAAAAACTTATTAATATCGTCCGAAGAATAACCAGTGAGTCCCCCAAAAATAACCAGCACATAATCCACATCTAATTCTCTCATAATTTCCAAAGCTTTCTCCTCTCCGCTAGCCATAGCTTGCCCTACTCGACTAATATGCGTATTATTCCATGTATTATTATCCACTAACACCGTCCTATTGGCCATTGCAGTAATTTGATACCCATAATCCCACCAAGACATAATACGAGCATTTTCCGGAGTGTTCGATTTCAACCAACCGTAGGCCTCTCTGAAATCATCGAAAATTATTCTAGAACCGTCGTGAGCTTTGGCACTCAATACAATAGAAGGAGAACTATAGGCTTCGCTTGTGACCCAAGTGCAATGCATAGTGTAAGCGCTCAAAATGAATATTGACAATAGAGCAAAACTAGCAGATACGACATTTCTGTTTTCGTTGTTTGCTACCGATGCCCTTTGACGTCTTTGAATTGTTGGTAGAGGCGTTAAGAACCTACTTAGAAGTCTACTCAATCCGGCTCCAGATAATGCGCAAGCTGCTGGAGCTAATACTAACATAAGACGGACCTGAAAATGATTTTGTTTTATTAATATGTTGAAGTTGATAATTGAGAACGAATATTTGCAACAAAAGTATTAAACTTTGATTACTAACAGAAAAATCGATTTATCACATAACCCATGTATCAATACTTTTAAAAATTAAAGTCACAGCTGCTACACACCCTCAACGTCATCCACAATAAGCTTTCAACAACATTTTGTTACTGAGTCAGAATCAGAAGCAGTGCTGTTTTTATTCACTGGTACCTTTCAGCAGTCTCAGCTCAATATAATAATAATTCTTGATCTTGAACAACCTTTTTTTTTGTTTGTTGCTACATTGACAACCTTCAATACAATGCTCTATCTAAAAGGAACAAAACCAGCTGCCTAAGCTGGCAAACTTACAATCCAAGTATCATAAAAATTTTGCAAATTTTGTGATGAGGACTTTAAGTCTTCTGTTCTTCATGATTCACCAGGATTCCTCAGAAGTCTGCACAGAAATGCCTTATTGAAGGTATCTGAATTGCAAGGCAACTTCAAAACACTTTGAACCTAGTGAGGTTTTATCCTAAACTTTCATTTGAAACTACACAGGAAAAAAGAGGTTCTTCAAGTAAGTGCTTTTAACGAGATTTATATTCTAAATTGAACACCCGTCTGGTGTTTTCCAAGACAAATTGCTAAGTTATACAATTTTCCTTAAAAGTGGAATTTTGAACCTGAATATAGGTTCTCTCCATTATCTTACAGAGCAAAACCACACCTGTTGTGTGATCTGGCCTTCACCATGAACAATACGAACTCATTGTATTGTATCAGAATTTATGTGCGCCTCCGCCATGGTATCCAGAATACAGGCCAAAATTCCAGAATTGGACTGTTAATTTGAGATTTCACGTTGATGTTCGGGAACAAGGTCGATCGCGGTTATTCTGGAATTCACATCAATAGATTTCCGAATATATAAAGGCCGGTATTAGTTAGAAGTTTTAAGTTTAAGTTTGACTGTGATATGATTTAAATAGTGATTATTGTATAGAGTTATAAAGAGTTTAGTTGTTTCAGTTAATTAGTGAAGTAATTGGTGTCAAGAGTGTACAGTAACGTGGAATTAATTATTTTTGTGCTAATTGGACTTTGATTTTTGAACCCAAGATTAATGTCACGCACTCCAAAGCCTTGACAGTATGAATTGTTTTTCCAAAGCTAATCCCTTTTTGGTTTTATATGACTGCCAAAGTGTTTTAGAGTATTTTATTCTATCTCTAAAACGTTGGCCTTAGGAAAATGTTACTCACTTAACCCTAGGAGATGCACCTACACAAACATACAGATATGGGCCTGAATAGAGCTCAAGCTCTCATATTATCCTGTTGCTGGGGTATTTTATATGAAAGACACAAATTCCATGAACCAGAAATTCAGAGAAAATGATATTATGAAAGTCCTAAATCAAATTGAAACCATCGTACAAGACTCCAAGCTTAGTCAAAATCTTGTTCAGAGGTTTTGAGTTTGTTACACAACACACAAAAAACCAGCTAAAATGCATCTGTGAACATAATATGAAAATAAAGAAACAAGGATCATTTAAGTATTCCCCATCAATAACAAGGCTAAGTAATTAAATGTTATTTATTTTGATGTTGGACTTTGTCTCTGTTCTGCTGTCATTATAAATAGATTTTTTTTTCTTACCATAACTCCTGCGAAATAGACAGCAGTAGCACCATAAAGAGCCAAAAAAAATTTGGCATCAGTCGGATCTTTGAAACACAAATAAAGTCCTGCAGGTAAAAGCATAGCTAACAAATGCAAGTCGAAAAAAAATGACGACCATGCTGTTGGCTGATGTTCAGATACTGATGCTATAATTGGAATGTGATTCTGAAATTGAATTTATTTGAACCTTAAAAAGTATAATTATTCAATAGTTTACCTTTGCATATGAAGGGTCTAATAAAGCATAGAACCTGCCAGTCCATGGTGCAACTTTGCCAGACAAGGACAGCAAAATTAAACCAACAGCCAAAATAGCACCCACTGTACTAAAGGCGAAAGATAGTAATGTATCAAAATCTGTTGAAGATAATTTACTTTTAAGATATTCAACAAATGCTAATATTTGACATAGACCAAAAACTCCTAAAGCCTAAAAAAAATAATATTATAAATATATTGTGAATTTTATTAATCAAAATTCTTACCAGCATATGTTCAGAGCTTTGTACAGGTTGGAAGCCCACAAAAGAAATTTGCATAGACAATATGGTACCCACACAATATAACGTACTATAAGCAACATATATTCTATGAGAAAATCTTCCTGTTATCATAAGAGTTAATACATGAAGGGGTATTAAATTGATTAGAAAAACATAGCCACCCCAGGAAGACACCTTAAAAAAAACATGTTATTCAAACGTGTATCCACATAAATACAAAATCATACCATGTAAAAGTAAGCAAGTGCAGCTAAAGTACCCCATCTTACAGTACCAGTTTTCACAGCTTTAATCCAAGTATAGTATGTTAGCAACATACAAAAAATTGCAATTCCTTCATTATCATAACTACCAGCCACAGATCTACTAATATAACCAGGTACTATTGCCACAAATGCAGCGGCTGTAAGACCGGCACCTTTATCAAAAATCTCTTTTGTAAGTAAATATGTTATTAAAGTGGTGAAAGACGAGAAAAGTGGAGCCAGAAATACGCAAACATTCCTGATGTCTATATCAATATGTAAAAGCTGGCCTAGTCTAAATAGGAACACTGATGTTAGCATTAGACCTGGGTAAATTGTTCCACCAATAATCCTTCCTAGAGGATACCTAAAAAGAAAATATTTTGAATAATTTTCCAATAATATATTTATTTAAATTCACCAAGCTCTATCATCAAACCAGTTATGGAAAGCATAAAATCCATTTTCAGCTAGATATTTGGTGGTTCTGTAGTTGAAGTAGGGATCGAATTCGTGAATAACTGATTCGAAGCGAAGCACAGAAAATAGTCTTGTTGCAAATGCTGAAAGAATAATCCAAATTGAATAAATATAAATAAAACATTGGAAAAATTGGGCGTTTTTGTTTGATTGAATAGTTTCTGTTAGAGTAGGTAGGTATATACATAAGATAACCTGCATCAGTGTAGACGCAAAACAATTCCAAATGAAACTTGTTGTACCCCAGTGTGTACTATTGGTCTTTTTGTCTGAATAATATATCTGTGCTTCAAGCTACCTAGGATGGAATTGTATTGCCATTTGCATCTAATTGGCTTGGGAAAAGTATGTTTAGGAAAGGAAAAAGCTCAGGAAAAAGGGAGTAGCCCAGGGACTCCGTGTCAGGTAGAATTCTACATATCGACAGGATTCTATAGACTCGGTACACTGTGCGGTATGTGATATGTTTCGAAATGTCGAATTCTACATGGCACGGAGCCCCACCACAACAGTGAGGAAGGAGTCTACTGCCCTGACTGGATTATTAGGAAATATTCAAATAAGTGGTAGGTACCTACTTAGTGAATTCACTGGCCTATCTGTTTACACTCAGCAACTAAAGCTTAGCCAGCCTGAAAGGTACCTACCAAAATCTTGTATAAAAATACCTATTAGATTTTAATATTGCAATGACTCTCAGGTACCTAGTAGGGCATGCTTGAGGGCATGTATGTAGTCAATAGAGCTACATATTTCAATATTTTCCATCAATAGTAAGTTAAGTAGCCAAACAACTCTTTTCGCATTCAGGGCATTTTTTGAGTACCTATATTAATGATAACCTTGCAAGTTGAAGATTCAGAGCATTGACCAGATAATTATTATTCATGAGAATAGGTTGGATAGGCATTGATACCAAGATTTGACCAATATTTTTTCAGTTGATTTATAACAAATAGTACCAAAAATTGCTAAATATACATACACAGAATAGCAGCTAAAGCCAATATGGAAATAGTGAGCAAGGTTTCTTTTTTCTTCAAGTCTTGAGTGGAGGTCTGGGCCCCCTTTTTGTCAGAGAACCACATTTTTTACACCTACACAGCTCTTAGGTTAAAAGCGAGATTAAAAACTTGAAAATATCACAAACAACTCTTGTACTGGTTGGTTTCTAGAGGAGCCTCCGTTTGTCGGGGTACTTAATCATCAGATCTTCATATTCCAAGTGTAGAATAACTGTAGTTTTGCTTAAATTTTAGGAAAAAAACATTTTTGTTGTCGACGTATACCAAAAACCACCCAAAAACCGGGACCCGGTATAATAGTCGATTTGACAGTTTCTGAATGGAATGGAAGCTTGAATATTGACAAGTGAGGTATAGGTCTTGCAGTATAGATGGCGCAGGCACCATGAATACACATTACAGAAAACTGTGATTCATTAAAACCCAAATTACAGTGTATTACTTGAAAGAATTTTTGCCTGAACAAAGAATATGAACATGGCAGCCGTCTATTTAGGGCCGGTTTATGAATCAAGGTTTTCGCAGAGTTTGCTGATCCAGATCAACTCTATCTAGATCTAGGATGGCCTATCCTCATAAGGCCTGTGTTCAGTGTGTTCAATGGCCCACCCTATATACCTATTGTATATCGTGTGCTAGAAATTTAAAATTACCAATTTTTCATTGAATATGAAAATTTTGCGACTAAATAAAAGGAAAAGCAAAGTCTGTTTTTTTTTCAAAGATAATTCCCCAAGTCAAAAATTTAGTAACTATGTTGGCAACACAAGCCTTCTCTACATAAAAAATTTGAAAGCATCGACAATTTAACATTGTTTTGCCAACATAATGTCATTTTAACTTTTATTTAAAAAAAAAACAGACTTTAAAAATTCCGCTATTTCCGCTTCTACCCTTTGCGAACGAAAATAGAAAATTTCCTCAAAAAGGCAACAAGGGAATAATTCCGTGAAGCTGGCAACACTGTGGCTGACTCGTTATCAAACGCAAGGATATCAACAAAGAATTTGATAGGTTGGATATAAGCCCCGCCCCTTTCCAATAAAATGCGGGTGATATCAGCCGGGCATTCAGTTGGTTAGTTGAGCCCCGCCCATTTCCGGGGTTTATGTATCGTCAAGGTGTTTGATTGGTTGTTTCCTTTTCAACCCTTTCCAATGGCCCAGGCCCACCTACAGTGACTTGACCTTTTCAAATAGAAATTCGGTACCGCCGCTATATTCTTGCAAATTTTGAATATGAATATAGAAGTTAGCCACGCTCCTGCCGCCATATTATTGCAAATTTTTTGATGTTTACTCAGATAAAAAATACCTATTATTATTAATATTATTTATTATCATAAGCTGGATTTATACAGCAAATAAAATAAAATAAGATAAAATAACAAATAAGAAATAACAGTTAACCTCATGAGATACCCTTAAAGTGTTTATACAGAAAATAACAAATAAAATAAGAAATGCATTAGGTATGTATATATGTTATTTTATCTTATGTTATCTTTATTTTATTTTATTTGCTGTATAAATCCAGCTTAAGTATATTTATTTATTCTTAATTTTTCAATTTTTCCATCTCATATTTTGTCTATTCCCGGATCTTGAATTTTCGTTTACGACGTATGAAATTGAAATTGAACTATTGAACCAATAAAAACATGATAATATCCCTGCGTCATGACGTCATTTTTATTATTAACCTAGGTATTTTTTCATTATTTTCATTATTAACCTAGGGAGAGAAATTCAATTTTTTCCTAGAAAAATAGATTGAATAATGATAATTTCTCAGGCTAGTAGTAAAAAAATAATATTATTGAATGTCTAAATGACGTTTAAACTTACCTACATATAATCTAAAACTACCTATGGTTTTCAAAGAATCAGGAAGGCGGTTATCGCGCCCCGAAGTAGGCGACATCTATGATCAACTTTGGTACTCAAAACTCAGTGAACAACAAAGCAAGTTTGCATTAGGCCCCCGGCATTGTTTCTGGAAGACACTGGAAGTGTTCAATTTTCTACAGAATATTATTCATTTTATGTATTTTTTCTGTTATACAGGGTGTCCCACGGTGGATGGCGTATTAGACGTTTATGGAGAACTAAAAAGCGAATCATTTTGAAAATTTGGCAACCGGGATAAACGACCATGATCTACACTTTAAAAATATTTTTGACCATGTGGTGTTGCCGCTTCTACTCTAAACTAGTGGCAACATCACTATTTTAAATGGAACACACGTACATTTAATTGCATATTTGGATTCTACGTAAAATTCTGAGCAGATTTCATGTGATATACCCTATACCTAAGTTCAACTGTTTTGGAAATATTGACAGTTGAAAATTTACTTTTTGCAACTTTGACAGGCTGTAAAACCTAATTGGTTAATTTTAGAGGAAAACCGATTTCACATTCCTATCTTAGATTTTGATAAACTATCATTTGGAACTTAACCAGAGATTAAATTTAACTGAAATTTTTAATCATGGATTTAATTCTAAGTTGGTGTCAAATGATAGTTTATAAAAATCTAAGATAGGAATGTAAAATCGGTTTTCCTCTAAAATTAACCAATTAGGTTTTACAGCCTGTCAAAGTTGCAAAAAGTAAATTTTCAACTGTCAATATTTCCAAAACAGTTGAACTTAGGTATAGGGTATATCACATGAAATCTGCTCAGAATTTTACGTAGAATCCAAATATGCATTTAAAATAGTGATGTTGCCACTAGTTTAGAGTAGAAGCGGCAACACCGCATGGTCAAAAATATTTTTAAAGTGTAGATCATGGTCGTTTATCCCGGTTGCCAAATTTTCAAAATGATCCGCTTTTTAGTTCTCCATAAACGTCTAATACGCCATCCACCGTGGGACACCCTGTATAAATCACAAAAACACCATAAAACACAATTTAACAAAAACTAACCTCAAAAAACTGGCTTTGTTGTTCACTGAGTTCGGCAGACATATTGCTATTTTTCGCGTAATTTAGCGCCATCTATTGGTATAGGAATTTCGCCAATTGGTCAGGATTTTTGACATGATATTTTGACATTTAAGTTCATTGACAAAATTGAAGAAAAATATTGCTAAGACATACGTTTTGAAAGTCATAGCAATCTTAGATTGTTTTTTTTTTTGAAGACCCGATATCATAATTATACAGAATTTTTAGAACCTACTTTGTTTTGTAAAACTTGTATGGATATCGTATTGACTAGTGCAACCACGTTTCGCTTATATTTTGATAATAAAATGCAAAAAATGTATCTGCATTGAGTTTGTCCTTTCTTTTACAAAAAACTATCCACTCCGTTTTGAATAGTTTTGGATAACAAAATCTTTTCCTTTTAGGAAAGCGATGAAATTTAGATTTTTGACTGCTTGCTTTTCGATCAAATAGTTGTTATTACACCCATACACAGCATATTTCATTCCAGGCATATCTATTTTATAAATGTACCGTGCCTTAAAAAAAAAAGGTACCTAAAACATAGACCTATAAAAGAAATGCATGCACATTTTAATATAATATTTATGTGGGCATTTTGAAATTACCTTGCTGATAAGCAGAAGCAAACAAACTGGTCTTCCTAGCCAACCACTCAAGCCTCAAGCACACAAACTTTTGAAGTCTGCCAATTTTAAAATTAATAAATTAATTAAAAAATATTAACTTTATTCGGGTTTGAAAAAAGGACGATTCTAGAACGCTTCAAAACAATCGCACAGTTTATTATTGGAGTTTGTGATAGTGATTGTCATTTTGTTGATTGATAAACTGTGCGATTCTTTTTAACTGTTCTAGAACCGTCCTTATTTCAAACCCGAATAGGCCTATAGTTTTCAAATATAGTCTAGGAGGCAGTGACGATTTTCGGTACTTATTTTCCCAGTCACGAAACATGGATAGAATTGTAGGGTTAGTAATTCTAAGCAAAATTCATATATTTTTATGGGGGGATTTCCGATGGGTTGAGGCTTAAAATGCTTTAGAGCTTATGAATGCACGGCCCTTTTTTTTCCAGTGATAAAAATAAGTCAACTAATCAGAAGTATACCTACTGAAGTTACGTAAAAAATAGTCCGGCTAATCTGTGAGTATGGATAATATGCCTGGCAAGTGAAAAATTGAAGATCCAAAAAACTTCAGCCAGGCTAACTTTCCACTATCTGAGATAAGCCAAATTGCTATGTTCATATAATTTATGTTCTATTGTAGTGGATGTGAAATATTTATGACTGGGAAAATAAGTGTACTTTTATTTTTCATTGATCTAGTGAACCCATCCGAAAATTTTTGCGAAACTCAAATATTCTTGTTTTGTATTACCAAGAGAACAAACTATTCAATATACACCAACTGGGAAAATAAGTGCTAAAAAATTTCACTGCCTCCCGGACTAAAAGGAAATAACCTCAAAATAACAATTTTTCACGTTTGAAAATGCAAGGAAAGTGCACTGTCATAATAAAACACAAACCGATCAAGGACTGCGTGACGTCATTCGCATACCGCCATCTTCGATGTTTTTATGAACGTTTGTCTTATGGGATTGAGCAATCCTGTAGGGTTTACGATTCTTGATTACAACCTATCAAATTTCCTCCGTGCATGCGCACTGGTCCAGGTAAGGCGTTTCAACCAATAGGAAGGCTGGTGTTTGTTTACAATTTAGAATTTAGGTTATTTAATGTCATTTACCATTTACAGTGGTTTCAATCCACTGTCACTGATTCATTATTTTCGTAGTCATTAGTAACCCACTAAGTACTGAAGAATTTAGGAAAAAACGAATAAGAGTCGAGAGTTGAGACAAAATCTCACTGCACAAAGAGTTCCCTTCTGATTTCAGGTATGAATAATAATTCACAAATTAGGTATAAGTAGGTAATCAATCTCCGGCATCTGGGACTGGAAAATGGCACAAAGTCAGCTTCCGGTTGTCAGGTTGTCCCAGATGCAGAAGGCAATACTTACTTAACCCAAAGAAAAAGAACATTGATCGAAATAGAAAATATCAATTAATTTAAAAATTCAGGAATTTTGAAGAAACTAATTTGTGGAAATGAGGTATTATTCTGGTTCAATTTCGATGACCAAAATTTGATAAACGAAATAGAAATTCCAAAAAAATTCAAGAGGAACACAGATCAAAGTCTTCCCTATTATATTATATTATTAGTAGAAGTCAATACCTTTTCCTTTTGTCGTTTTTGTGTAATTTTAAGGGTCACTTTGTGTGATTTTCTGATTTTTAGATATTAAAGTAGATAACCTATTGAAACATGAAAAAATCTTTCACCGCAATTGATCCTACTCCCAAACTCTTGACATTTTCATTAGACTATTATGGACAGGACACCGCCCAAAGTTGCTAAACTAAAAACCTTATCATAAAGCACTTGTTTTTATAAATACCACTAGCACGGTTGAATTGTGACATCCTAATATCAGGATAGCATAAATCGATATGTAGATGCGAAGCGCGAAGCGGATAACTTGAACAACATAATTTAAATTGCAATTCGTTGGGAAATTCTCATTTATACAAAATCATTTTTGGCTTTCTGTATTCCTGTTACAGACGTGCACTGTATGTGAGTGCGGCGTCGCATGTGGCACACCGGAACGGTTGGAAAATGTCCATCTGACCATAAAAAAGTGGTTTGCCAAAGTACTTGTACCTATACATCTTATTTTTTTCCTATCTAGGTGAGAGTAAGTTGTAAGTTTTCACCTTCAATTATTATTTTTTCTTATTTTAGTTGTTGTTGTTGTTGTTGAGACTAAATTATGTCAAAAACAGTGAACTTTTGGCATAGGAAATTGTTCGTTTACCTCACAAATCCGGAAAGTGACTCATTAAACTAGGTACGAGGTATCTAGTTATCATGTTCATATAGCCGTGTCTAGAATTTCTAACCGAGTAACTTCAACCAAATTAACAACTTCCCAGATTAACATAATGAGTAATACCTATTATCATGTATGTAAGAAAACGCTAGACTTTCAACAATAAAAATAGTTTATTTCAAATTCACAAAAATATCAGGACGACGATGCGTTCAACATGCTGTACAAAATGCAAGTCCCTGTCGAAAATGACTAAAACTACCTAGTCTAAAACCTAACTCTTTTTTTGAAGAGCCCTTTCAATGTTACCGAAGTAACAATGGGTCGGGTCATAAACAGTGAATCATACAACCTAAATAATAAAACCAAGGGATCAACTATGGTTTTGCACAAATCCTTTTTGCGTCGCTGTCACGTCTCTATTTTTGGGGTATCAGATTCTCGCACGGCCAACCTGACACATAATTCGTTCTCGAATTAACAGGAGAACGGCCAAAATCTGAAACAGAAAAAAAAAGGCAACAGCTCCGGTTTTGTTTTGTCATTAAGCAAATATGGAGCTGTGAGCCGACTACGAGGCCGACCGTGAACGACACAACCAGAGATAATGAAAATACGCAGAATTCAAATCATATCAACGCAGTAACTAAAAATCATATCATCATAGAAATCAAAGTAAATCATCGTAATAATCAAATTATATCATCTTAGAAAACGAAAAATATCATCATAGAAATCCAAGTCTATCATAGTAGAAATCGGAATATATATCATCGTAGAACTCAAAGTATATCATCGTAGAAATCAGAATATATATCATCGTAGAACTCAAAGTATATCATCGTAGAAATTAGAGTATATATCATCGTAGAACTCAAAGTATATCATCGTAGAAATCAGAGTATATATCATCGTAGAACTCAAAGTATATCATCGTAGAAATCAGAGTATATATCATCGTAGAACTCAAAGTATATCATCGTAGAAATCAGAATATATATCATCGTAGAACTCAAAATATATCATTGTAGAAATTAGAGTATATATCATCGTAGAACTCAAAGTATATCATCGCAGAAATCAGAGTATATATCATCGTAGAACTCAAAGTATATCATCGTAGAAATCAGAGTATATATCATCGTAGAACTCAAAGTACATCATCGCAGAAATTAGAGTATATATCATCGTAAAACTCAAAGTATCATACAACACACACCATCCAGCTTTTAATGGTTTCGTACTTCATGCAAAGCGTATAAGCTTTCAACACAAACAACAATACGCAAAGCGTGCAAGCTTTCAACGTTTCCATACTTCATGCAAAGCGTACAAGCTTTCAACATAGAGCTACAACGTAAAGCGTCCGAGCTTTCAACGTTTTCATAATTCATGCGAAGTGTAGAAGCTTTCAACACAGAACAACACACAAAGCGTGCAAGCTTTGAATGTCTTAATATACACAATCTTTCTCGCTAGTGACTAAAATGTGCAAGAACTAGACACAAACTACTGACATAACATTATCATCATCCCTTCCAATCATTGTCAGATGTGATGGCAAAAACAGTGTGACAAAAACAATCAATATCAACACAGTGCTCAAGCTCCAACCAACATACAATGCCTTTGTGACAAACTCCAGAATTCATGCTAGGCATCTAGCTGAAAATACAGAAACGTCACCTATAAAAGCCATCCAGTGGAAATTACCTATGACTGCTGGAAATAACTGCCAGTGAATCTTCAATTGCCAGGTTGAAATCTCTTAAACTATCTAAAATCAACATCGTTAATCTAAACGTGGCACAGCGTCGACTAAACCAATTTTCCGCTGAACTGGATAAACTTATCCAAGAACCATTCGTATCAAGACACAGTACAGTCAATGGTTCACCTCCGCTAATATAATCATGCAAAATATACGAGCTTTCAACACAGAATAAGACGCAAAACGTCCTAACTTTCAATTTTTTAGTTTAAAAGCTCACATCTTTCATGTGCAGCAAAAGTCTCACATGCAAGGAAAATATAAACTCTGTAAATAAGTTAATCAAAAGCTGTAAACTTTTTCAAATGTAAAAAAATAACAAGAACTTTTGATAGTCACTGGAAAAGGCTTTACACAGTCCGCATAGACTATATACCTGAAAATGGATCGGCTCATTGTCGATAAGATGCAATAAACCCTTCATGAGTCATGGGACCCATGTTGTCTTTGTTTACAATACATTCGAGATAATAATGGTCACATTACATTTTCACAAATTTCAAAACAAAAATTGGTAATAAAAAAAAAAACGGTTTTTTTTTTAATTACCAACTTCACATTCGTCGTGAAAACTGAAAAATCTTAATGGGGCTAATCGACTAACTATTAGCAAGATAAATGGGAGGTTTGTCAAAATCCCGAACATCAAATTCTAGATCCAAAGGATTGAACATTCTATCATAATATTGCAGTAAACAAATCAATCTATTCAACAAAAATTGATTTCCTGAAATCCTGGAATGGATTACGCAAATGTTTATCTTTAATTTCCAGACTAAACCATTCCCCATGCCTTTTAACGTTAATAAAACTGAGTCTAAATGACATCTTATTTTTTTCCAGAAGTTTCTAAAGTAGTTCAAAATTTGCTCAAGTCTCTATCAAAAAGTTAATTTTAATTTACAATAAGTTGGCATCTAACAAAATAATAAAATTTGAAAATTACTCTTTTCGAAATTCCCCCATAAAATCAAGGAAATTTTGTGTTCTTTTTTTTGACTCAGACATTTCTCAATTCTAATATCATTAAATAAATCACTGAGTGAACCAATGTTCCTAATTACTACTGAACGCTGTAGTTTTTACGTGAATATTAGCGAATTCTAAAAACAATTTCTAATATTCTGTCAATCAAAGGATCGAAATAAATAAATGGAAAAACATAATTTTTTTTCAAGCATACCTACTCACAGAAGGATTTCGGTTTAATGGTATAGTGACTTGAAAAGCTTTACTTTTCAATTCCGTCTAGTAGAACAAGGCTGGAAAACTCGCACCCCATGATTTTTCCACAGGCTTTTACATAGAAAACCATCCCTTGGCCTCCTCCAGAAAAACTGGCGGCACTTCGCTTGCTTGCTTCATAAAGATGTCACTAGGAATTTCGGTCGCCAACACAGGATCCGAATTTGGAAAAACTTCTTTTATTTTCTAGAGCGTCGCGGCTAGCACTTTCGCTAATTGCTCCATAATCACAAAACTCGCGCTTGGCAATTTAATTTTCGGCACTAGTAAACTTGTGAGTGAATTTATCCCACTTCTGATGTAAGAAAACGCTAGACTTTCAACAATAAAAATAGTTTATTTCAAATTCACAAAAATATCAGGACGACGATGCGTTCAACATGCTGTACAAAATGCAAGTCCCTGTCGAAAATGACTAAAACTACCTAGTCTAAAACCTAACTCTTTTTTTGAAGAGCCCTTTCAATGTTACCGAAGTAACAATGGGTCGGGTCATAAACAGTGAATCATACAACCTAAATAATAAAACCAAGGGATCAACTATGGTTTTGCACAAATCCTTTTTGCGTCGCTGTCACGTCTCTATTTTTGGGGTATCAGATTCTCGCATGTAGGTACTACGAAAATGAGCAAACATAAACAACAAACCTTTTGTGTGAAATGTAACATTTCTAACAGTAGCATGTGAACATGGTTATCGACCTATTTTGGCTATTTTGAACAAAAATAGACTACAATAAAACTTTTGCATTGCATTGCATAAATTTGTAACAAAAAAATTAATTTTTATTTTACATCTAATGAAAAATGGAAGTTCTCAAGTGTTATATGAAGTGTTATTTTCAGAAATTCATTCACTTGAGCTTGTTAAGTTTCCCGTATATTGCCATGAGGAACTTTTTTTTTCGAAAGCCAGTTTTTGTTCTCTCCAACTCCAGTTGCTCGATTCCATCTGTTGTTCTCAATTTGTAGTTCTTTAATTTTTACACAAAAAATATTGTAATGTAAATGATACAGTTGGAGACCCACGTCTTTAACAGGCATACAGAAGACGTCGTAGGTATACGACACGGTATAAGCACAGGCAGCAAGCAAGCCACAGCCGTGGAGTGAATAAATTCTTGTTGGATGCTTTTTGCTATGTTGAATTTCTACGAGCCTGATGAAAATATGTCCCGTACGGGACCCTTACGGGACCAAAATCGGACAAACTGACGAGAAAGGACGAAAAATAGTCGTAACGCCATTTCTACAAAGAAAACTACGTTTTTAATAAATCTATATTAAGTAGGTAGGTCGTATAGAAACTTTGGTCGTTGGTACCTACTCGAAGAATACAGTAGGTATTTTTAAAATTTTCACTGAAGTAGAATTTTAGAAGTGGAAAATCGACAAATGATGCCTCAATTGAATTGCCTTTTACAAAATTATAAATCAAAAACGGATCAAAGCTAGTCTGGCAATGCAAGTAGATCCTAAAACTACTAACAAGATAACAAGGGCTGAAACACCATACTATATAGACTTTGATACTATAGTATCATGGGAGAAGGACCAATTATTTATTGTCTACTCTACACATACTGAAGACAATCTCCTGGACTGAGGAGAACATTCGTCACCACATCACATCACAGCTCCTACAGATAAACAG
Source organism: Ceutorhynchus assimilis (assembly GCA_917834065.1). Lineage (NCBI taxonomy): Eukaryota > Metazoa > Arthropoda > Insecta > Coleoptera > Curculionidae > Ceutorhynchus > Ceutorhynchus assimilis. Next base: position 1,030,270 of record OU892281.1, read on the forward strand.
AAACGCAGATTGGTCGTAGGACTGCTCACCCTTAAACATGATATTAAAATGCAACAATTAAACAACCAATCTAGCATGGAAAATTAGTGTACCTTTTATCAACCTGCTGCGCGATAGATACGTTTTGTTGTTTCGCTTTTCGCTTACTCACCGTGTGGCCCGTGTGGCGAAACGATAGACGCAACACGCAACCGAACAAAGAATGCGGTGGTTTTACGCTCGTTGCAAACAGGAGCCTAGAAAGCTTTAGCAGTGGTAAACTTTGTGTCGTGCCTAGTTTACTTCCTAGCTGTGGCTGCCATTATGCTGCTTTTATTGTTTTCTCTATCCCTCCTTACATATTCCATTTTCTATAGAAGCGACGAGGATAGCGGCAGGGAAAGCCGAGAGCTCGCTTATCCAATGGAACATAATAAGTGGGGCACAAGCTCAAGTGGTTCATATTATGCCCACCTATACCAGGCAAACATAACACGATTAGTATAAACCGTAGTCTTCAGATTTGTACCTACTTGAATAAGCGCCAAGCGGTTAGTATTTTTTAGGTTTTAAGGAGCGGACAGAGAAAAATAATTTGTCAAATCGAGGTTAGATAGGTAATTTTTTTTAACATTTTCTAACAAATGAAATCCTAAAGTTCGAAAAACATATTTTTTTTCCAAAATGTAAAATGTTTTTTTTTTTTATAAGTACAATGGCCGTGCAGAAGTTTTTGTCTTGAACTTTGACGCTCATTTCTGACTTTGATGAACCATAGATGTGGTGTATTTGTATCTTGAGAAAGTTTCGAAAAGGTGCCTTACTGGTTCATGTTTTCTGATATACCTATACGGTATCCGCCAAAATAAACAGTATACCGAAATCTAGAGCTCTGAGTAATTGATGCGTACGCAAGTTGCAATCATCATATTTCGCTTACTTGGCATCAGTTATGAGGTTGACATTAAGTTAAGGTTGAAATCTTGGTCATTATGTATCTTTCAACTGAAGAAACAGTTTTCTTAGTAGAGCACTATTTCCAGTCATACGGATTTGGAAGGAATAAAGGCTCAAATTTAAAACAAGTCCCAGAAAAATTTCAGCAACCACTCCTAATAAATATTTTCAATGATTTGCAGAATCGTTATGAAGCTTTTTTGCGTCGCAATGATACATTTTTTGAACATATACGCATGATACAAATTATTAAATGATATAATTTACGTGTTCAGTACTGTTTATTTTGACGGATACGTATTAATTTGACCCTAATCTAAATGCAGTCAGAGGAAAAGGAGCATTGCTTGACTTAACTAGAGCCGTTCTAACAAAAAATTAAACATATCCTTTTACCATAGATCAATTATTCAAGTTGGCAGCTAACATAAAAACAACAATGGACTTTCTGCCGATGATACCTATGCCCAACGAGAACGATTTAACCAGCAGTGGAATAATGGCAGAGGTTTGGAAAATTGAAATAGGTAAGTAAATGATTTGTTTCCATTTACAATTATTCTCATAGACACAAACATCCCTGAGCATCTGTTTTGCCGTTCAGTGATGCCAACTCTAGGGATTTGTGCCTAGTTCTAGGGATAAATATGCAAAAAAAAATTGTCCAGGGATATAGGGAAATTCTAGGGAGTTTTCTGATTTTTTTAATTTTTCTTATAAAATTTAATAAATTATACAATATTATATATTTTTTAAAAAAAAAGTGACCTTATTATTGGTTCGTCTGAGTAATCACATACAGCATACAACAGTAACTTTTTTGTATGTTATGAAGTGCTTTTAACCTTTCGTGTAACGTGATGTGTGTGGGGATTCCCGCAACAATCGCATCGAATCAGAAGACAATTGTTAACAGTCTGTCGTCACTAACTTGAGAACAATTCTCGGATGGTCTAGAACGGTTCTCTCAGTTCTTGCTCTGAATAAGGAACTGTTTTAGGATTTTGTGTTTTGCGGCATGTTCTGGTTGGAATCGGTTCAGAACTATATAGTATTTAAACATTCCTCAATTATTTTTTGTGCGCAAGCAGTTCTGCGCAATCCCACAACCATTCCAAATTCCAAATTTTGAACCAAAACAAAGCTACTGTCGCCACCCCACTAGTGCCGTCATAATAATGTTTTATTCCTTTGGAAATTCTATGTTGTTTTTTAAAAACTTGAGGATTATTGCGATTAGTTTTGAAAATATAATTTTTTTTCTTGTAAATTGAGAGTATAAATCAGGGGCGTAGTCACCGGTGTTCCGCGTGTTCCACGGAACACGGTGTTCCACGGAAGACGGGCCCGGTACCTCAAGGAGCCCGGTTCTAGATGTCAATATTATTTTTTTCCTAGTACCTAAGTAAAAAAAAAATCTATTTTACACATTTGACGCTAATTTATATAGAAATAAAAAATATCTATATCTACGTAGGTAAAGTCTTCATTTCTTATATTCTTATGTAGATTTATAATGATTTCTTTTATTCTTTTGTGAAAATTTTTCGAGTTTACCGCTTGTCGCGTATCGTACGGCCGAACCACTTCATAGTATGCCAGGATTGCCAAGTATGCCAACTCAAGATCCTGCAATCCCTGCGTTGTAGTTTGTTGTGCTGCCCCTCTAATTAGGTGAGTTAAGCCTAGTACTCATAACAGCGAAATTCGCTCTTTTTTGACATTGCTTCGACAATTTGACGTTTTATGCGTGAATCAAACGTCAAATGAAGCCATGTCAAAAAAGAGCGAATTTCGCGGTCATGAGTAATAGGTTTTAAGCTTTAATTTGAAGGGCCGGTTTCTAAATAGCGAGTCATCTCCGGGTTGGTTTTAGCTCCAGGGTAAGCTTAAGAAGTTACAATGTTTACCCTGGAGTTATGTCTAACCCAGGGGTGACTTGCGATTGAGAAATCGGCCCTTACGGTATTTATGGCATGACATTGCACATGAAATATGTCTAGAATTTTCCGCAGAATCAAAAAATAAAAAATGTCATGATATACAGAATGTACGATTTAAAAAAATAAAGTTGATAACGGTACGGTACACTGGCGTAGCCAGGGGGGGGGGGCAAGGGGGCATTTGCCCCCCCCAAGACCCTTAAATTTTATGAATAATTCTTCAAAATTAAAATAAACAGTCGCAAAAATAGTGTAAAAAAACCTAAAAAAAGGGCGTGGCACCCAAATATTTCGCGCTTTGCCTCCGGCAGCGGTCGCGGTGGGGCCACAAGAAACACTTCCTGCAAATTTGCCCCCTCCAAGACAAAATCGTGGCTACGCCACTGGTACGGTACAGCTGTTTTTGGAACCACCTGTATAAAAAAATTGGTGTGAAAAAATCTCAAGCAAAAAGCAAAATCGACGTGTCCGAGCGGTTTTTCCAAAACGCCTTAACTTATTTTATATTGAATATGTTCCATACTTTCGTTCACCCTGCATATTTAGAAAAAAATGTATCTATTTCTTTGATTTTTCAATTTTTTTATCTCGCAGGAGTAGGGGTCCGGTAAAATTTTTGAAAACGGGCCCGGAGCATCGTCACTACGCCACTGGTATAAATCACATATTACAATTATTATTTGGACTGTTATAATAATTCTAAAATGAATTTGAAAAAAATAAATTCTAGGGAGTTCTATAGGGAATTTTTTTTTCAAATCTAGGTATTTCCACATCCCATCAGTTGGCAACACTGGTGCCGTTTAAGACTCAATGGATCTGCGGTTGAGACCTTTCAATTGATTCAGATTTATTTATATAGCCAAGGGCGCACATAGAACATTTTTCAGGGGGGGGGGGGCAAAAACCTGACCTATTTTTATTTTTTAAAAAACCATTTATATACCTAGGTATTATTCGTCGGTTTTTAACTGACACTTTCCGTATGAGAAGCAAGGGGGTGTTTCATATGGCAAAAACAGGTGTGACGTCAATAACCATTGACGTTCTAATGTAGGGACTGTAGGGAGTCACCAGCTCACATTCCGTCCGAATATCAAATTAAAATTATTCTATGATTAAAATCGACGGACAATAACCATAGGTATATTATTGACTCAACATAAGCAATCTAAGGGTCAAATTTATAGTCATTCCTTGAAGACGTCCTCAAGGCTCCCTTACTGAAGGCTGCCTTAAGGAGTCCTTAGCTTCTTCGTGTTATAGTCGCTCCCTTCACTGAGACTCCCTTAAGCAAAGGTTACATATGGCAATTGTGTAATCAAATGCTTTTTTTGACAGAAAGGTTAGGTTATACGATTTGTCAAAAACGGCAACTGTCAAAAGTTAGCCAGGGCCAATAGTTCTTTTCGCGTGGCTCCGGTTTAACTAACCGGGTTACAAAACGGTTAGAGAAATGACATACCGTTTTCTAACCCGGTTACAAAGTGACGTGATGGATACCCACTCGAATTTGAGCGGTATGTTGCGGTTTATTAATCCGGAGCCACGTGAAAAGGGTTAATGAATCGAAAACATCCTGACAAAGTTTAACAAAACGAATTATCACCGCTGAGTCAAATGCAATCAAAAGTGAAGATTTAACTGGCAGTAAATTAAAATATGCTGTAGTTTGTTCAAGATATAAGTATATTGGTACTTATTATTAGTATTAATGCTTCAGAGCAACTATTATTATTAAATGTAAACTATTGACGCGTGTTCGATTGTATGACACAATGGAATTGTATGCTCTGGCTGATTTTTTTTTTTGTTGAAATGCCCTCTAAAATCAGAAACGAGTGAAAAAAAAAGGTATCTTACTCTTCTTACTCTCACTAAGAAAAATTATTGTTAATAAACTTGATAGAAAAATACAAATCTGCTATTGAAAATAAAAAAACGCATCAGCAAAGGGAGTCTCTCAAGGTAGCTTTAGACCTACCTTGGACTTAAGGGATCTCTGAGGCTTCCTTAACCGACAAAAAAAAACAGGATTTTATTTGAAGGATGCCTCAAGCTCTAAGGAAGCCTCAAGGAACGACAGTCGTTCCTTGAGGCTTCATGACATCACATCATTGACAGCATCATGAAATAATAATAATCGCCAGGCCTAGTGTCCCATTTCCCCCCCCCCCCCCTATGGACGCCCATGTATATATAGCCAAGATTCCATTGAACTAGTTTTGTTAATCTCGCATCAAAAACTTTGAGAAAGAAAGGGCCAGGCAAGCTTCCAAAAAAAACTTTGTGGTGAATAGTGTGGTGTTTCTGGTTTGGTAAATAAATGAAATAAACTTTGAAAAATTGATACAAGACCTCGTTTGCGATTTTTCATATTTGACATTCGTTTTCCGGACAAATAATTTTCAGAGAAAATTTTCATCGTCCTTCCTCGTCGGATTCTCCGATTGGTGGTCCCGTCCGGGACATATTTTCATCAGGCTCAAACAAATTTAATACAGGGATTACAGGGAACAGTATCCAACAAGCATTTATATACCCACTCTATACTCCACTCCACTGCGCTGCAGTAATGCACGGTTGTCGTTGAGCTTCTACCGTTGTTAACTACGAAGTCTCCTGTATGCCTGAAGAGACTTGGGTCTCCAACTAGGTATATCATTCACATTTACATTTTTTGGAGGCAGAAAGTAAGTAATGTTGAATTGCTAAGAATCAAAGGACTAAGTTGAGGTCATTGAGGAAAAAAAAATAACAAATGGAATCCGAGAACCTGGTGTTGGAAAAACAACGACTGGCGGGAGAGGAAAAGTTTCTCATAGGAAACGATTCTACTCTATGTAGGTATTTAGGACATTTAGGTAGGTAAGTAGCTTACGCTCTTGGCTTTAACATCTTCAAAACTGGCAAAAACATATTCGTCCTCCAAATTTTGTTGAGTGAATCAAATTTCCAAAGATCTAATAATTGTTATAGACAATTTATTCAAATTCCATACAATTCTTTAATTTTTCATGAGTATGTAGTAAATAGATACCTAGGTATATGAAACCGGAAAACCAATATAGGATAATTTTTCTGAACGTTTTTTTAGAGTCGGATAGTCAGATCTGATCTAATACGGTTCAGTTATCCGAATAAGTGAAAAGAACGACACAAACTGCAATGGCTTTCAAAATAATCACAGGCCAGTATGAATCAGATCGGTGAAAATAACCTAAATCTTGTGCTATGCTTTGCTCATGATCCACTTATGTTTTCCTGGTACTCCGGTGGTACAAACGTAACCCTATTGTGGACAAGTTTGTCCGTTCATCTTGTTTGTTTGAAATAAACTAAGCAGCACTTTTGCACTAGACTGAGAGTTTTTATTTTCTTTGCACAATAATCTCATACCTAACTAATAAATTAAAACCGTTAATGGTTTATATTATATTTCCGATTTTGTCCAATCATATACAATTCACATCAAAGAAAGTTAATAACTGAAACAAATTTTAGTCCCGGTTCTAGTAGTGCAACGAACAGAAACGATTCGAATTAGCAAAGTTCCTTAGGTTAATCGGTGGCCCCTTTCCTTGATTTTTACTTTTGTATTGTTTGTAACTTATGTTCTCCTTATACAGGAACTGACAAACGAACCGCCATCCGCCACCGCCATATGATAAAATATAACATCACCCTGCACATTGCACAGCAGTAGCACACTATCAACTACAAATAATTGTATTTTAAATCTACTCTACTCTAAAAGTTCTTATGTAAATAAGTTAAGTATGTAGGTAGAGGTAGAATGATCCTAGGATATAATTGTAATTAATAATTAAGTAGACAGTTTTTCTAAACTAGAAAGTAAAGTTTTCCAATTGGCAGCCACACAATTTTAATTGCGGTGAATGAAAAAATTAATAATACCGAACATCTCCAGGACATATTGGGTGGGTGTTACTTTAATGCTAGTAACCTTAGAGACAATCACGTGACTAAAGTTGTTCAAAACACGTGGTATGGCGGCTCGAATGCTGGTCTAAATAATAGGAAAACAGAATAAATAACGTAGATTTGAGAAATTTCTGTGGATCCTTGTGTAAAGTGCTCCATCTATGATAAACTCGTCGGCACTACACGAATCGACTTAAATTTAGTTGCAGTTCGCTTCCTATAACAGCTAAGGCTATTGAAAATAAACACTGGGGCGCTATCTATTGCCATTGATGCAAGATGTTTATCGAGCCTGATATATTCTCCTGTTACTGAGAAAAATTTGGTCTTGGATAGTGTGACTTTTACTTACAAGGTGGCTCTGTAACCATTCGAATTAGTTTTTTGAATTCCTTCATCAGAGGAGCTTATACAAGTTATGTGACCCTGTTAAATGAACTGCCCTGAACTGCCATCCGCCATAAACCGAGTTGTCAGGAAGAGAAAAAAATCTCGGGTGAATTAACTTTTCTTTAGTTCCAAATACCAAGGGGAGTAAAGGTAAGTTTGACAATCGTAAAAAAGTTGTTTTGAGATTTCTCCAGATGATAACGTTTTAGGAGGGTCACTTTTCCTGAATCAGGCAAAAGTTTTTTTTTCAATTGGGGGTATTCGATCCAAGGTAATGAATAATGCGTCTGGTTAACCAAAAAAGTGTAGCTTAGTTAAAGCTCGTAGCAAGTTTTACTTAAGAGATGCAAAAAGTAAAGGATCTTCTTAATTTTTTCCTTAAGCTAACACTTTTCGCTTTAAATAAGCTTTTTTTTAGCTTCTGATAATTGAATTCATACTAACATGGAAAGGTTGAGGGGGTATAGACCGAAATATTGGAATGTTTCCTAGAGGAATTAATAGAAATAAATATTCGACCAGCACATGAAACTTTTCCATAGCAATACCCTGTAGGCGTGACAGTATGTGATATTTCCAATAGGTATTGATACAAAAATTGAAAAGAACCGTTATTGAGATTTTTTATTGAATATTTCAATACAGTTCTAAAACACTTTACTTAACTGTCAAGATACAGGGTATTTCTACAGAAAAGCTTCATGTGCTAATCGAATATTTTTATTTCAGTCTCTAGGAATGATTCCAATGAAGAATTCAAGTTTGTTTTATCAATACACATTAAATATTGAGGTAATTGGACTATTTCAATAATAAAAACTGTATAAAATTATTTGATAAGAAATCCATGGCAAAAATAAGTAATTTCCTGTTTTTTGTTGCTTTTCCTCCAAATTTCGTAGACAACCCTAAAATATCGTTCTAATCACTTTTTTCAAATAACTTTTTCCGAAATTTTGCCATCTTACCCCACTTTTCGCGTTTCCATATCCAAATTTACGAAGTTGCCGCTACAACAGTGATCACGTGACTAATGTCAAAATGTACTTTTAGGTTATCGGACATGCAGGATTGATCGCACATAAAAAAAAATTCCATATCCTACAAATAAAAAATTTCCCCATATGTATCGAACATTATGGAGGACACTGTATAAATGCCACATTGTGATAAATCTAGTGACAAAAAACCGATGAAATATCGTTGTGACTGATTTTGTTCAGACATTTTACAATTTGCCAATCATGGTAAAGTCAAAACGTAAAAATTGGTACAATTAAGTAGTTTTCAAGGCAGGTGTGTTTGAGTCAAAGAATTTAGCTGGATGACTGGAACAATATCCAAAAGTCTTTCTCCGGCTTTGATAAATGAACCTAGGAAAGGTAGTGAGAGGTCAGGAGATTTGGAAATGTATTTGTAATGCCCGTATTACATTTGTGCATTTTTCCGAGTATTTATTCATGTAGTTCAGGGTGCCAACATTATTTTGTTTTTCATAATGCTGATAATATAAAGTGTGTTTTTTTTTAAAGATAAAAGTCAAAATGACATTATGTTGGCAATACAATGTAAAATTGTCAATTCTTTCAAATTTTTTACGTAGAAAAGGCTTGTGTTGCCAACATAGTTACTAAATTTTTGACTTGGGGAATTATTTAAAAAAAAAAAAAAAGGACTTTATTTGTCGCGTTTGAAGTTTTTCGGTTGTCACCCTCATGGTCGGCGCACTCATATTACTGCTTTGAGCCAGCTTTTTTAGTTCACTCGTGATCGCTGATGGCTCTGCTGGTCTTATAAAACTGAGGTTATGAAAGTGAAAATGAAACAAATACCGAATGTTCTGTGTACCGAATCCTTTATTGGAAATGTCATTGTCATTTGGCCTTGCCATATTTCAAAATTTAAATTTAAATTGTCTTTTGATTGTGTTTATTCTTGTGAAAAACTAGGGACTCGACAAACCTTTGCAGTCTGCAAACAGTGGCGACGATGAATAGAGGCCCCGCCGCCATATTTTTGAAATTTCAAATATGAATACATGGGAATTATTGGATATAAATGGATATCTATCATCAAAATTTGGAGGTAACGTATTTCTCTGACTAAAATTCAAATACGTTATTTTTAATTTTTTATAATAGACATGGATATCCTAGGGGATATTCATTTATATCCTATTATTCATATCAAAAATTTGCAAGAATATGTCAGCGGGACCTCCATTGTCACCATTGTTTGAAGAGGGTCGTCGAGTTACTGAAAAAATTACAGGGGTATTCAGTATTGAATATAGGTAGTGTTGATTGTATGTAGTGTGTGTAATTAAAATTTTAGCACAAGAACAGGGGCGGTACCTAGTTTCAACTTTTATTGAATTAATAACTCACAATTATTATTAAAATTACACAGTATGTTTCGGTTTTTGAGGAATGTTAGATCGAGGGTTTCTCTGCCGTGCTCTTTCCCCTTGTTTGTTCCAGGATGAGAACGGTACGATTTACTTAAATAATAAAGTAGAGGTTTCAAAAAATTTTCGTTTCTTTTACATAAGTATATTAAATTTCCCTAATATTTGCTATGTTGGCGCATGTCCAGTAAGTGAAATTGAGTAAGTTTCCCCAACGTAGGTCCTATTTGTTTTTCATTTCATTTTTCAGAAGATTTGTTATTAAAAGGTAATAAAAAAATTCTCATCGTTCAATCTTACTGAACGAACCCGGGTATGTTATATTACAGTTGTAACTGTTATTGCTGCCGATTTTCACAGTGTAATAGCTGCAAAGTATTTTATATAGTTGATCATAACTGTCAGCCTTCTTTCCTTAATCGCCTCTGCTTACTTAAAGTGAATGATGATGGTCTTTGTATTCAGTATAGATCTTGGTCCCTCTTCTCTGGACACGCTTCAGGAAATATGGGCTGAACTGTGGTCGAGAGAAAATCGCTCATAAAAGCTCTTTGAATCAAGTATACTAGACTTTTCTTGGTGATCAGTAAAACATTGAATTCTCATTTCAGGTTTTTACAAATTGTATCTCTTATGTTCTTATACAGTTCAACTCAGCGAACCCGGAAGCCAAAAATGTTGACAGGTACCCATTTTACAATTTTCTCGGCGTTTGTGCCTATGGTAAACTATTGATGGCGCAACTTATGAGAGATGACTCTATCCAGATTCGGAGCTGGCGCCGAACTCCATAATGCTCCAACATTCAGGAAGTTTTCTATTTGAGGCCTTATGCAATATGGGAGCAAAACCGAGATATGAAATATCAATTGAAGCGTTGTTCTCATTCAGAGCTGCCAACTACCTATATGAATATCGATATATGCTTTGTTTGTTACAAGATCTTAGCGGAAGGTAACTAACAGAGAAAAATATTATCCAAGGTAGATGCATTGCACAAGTAATGAAACCTGTCGATACCCACTAGTTAATTAGCTTCTAGTTTTATGCATAGTCTATTCTCATGCGAAAATTACCTTTAATTATAACATAAATAATAACCCTATTATCTAGTTTACTGTATACTCTTTCCCATGCAAAGAGTGGCAGCCCATTAATAATTCTGACACCGACCTCGAGCAAACAAACAGACGAAATTAAAAAAAAAAACAAAAAAAAAAAGAATGTTTCGTGCGAAATAGAAATTAAAGTATAAAACGAGGGAAGTAAATTTATTAATGTCGCTAAAGTGTTAAGTATTGTTTTTTGTTTTTGCTCTCACGTCTAGTTGCAACAACGCGTCGCGTCGTGAATGCATTTTTAAAGGTAGCATGTTGAAATGGCAAGTATTTGATATAGGGCGGGTGTTTTATTATTTATGACCCTAGAATATTTATATCTCGAAAATTTATGCTACAAACAACAACGACGGATTTTGGTTTTTAACGAATTCATGTGGCAGCCTTTTTAATATTAATAATAATAATAGTTGGGTCTTATTTTGTGATAAAATCGCTCTAGAAATGAATTCAGTGGGGGGCTAAGAGTCACAAATTGTTGATGTATTAAAAACTAATATTTTGGAGATTCTGAAACCGAACATAATCCAAAGTTAGACTAATAACATGTCCGTTTGCAAGTTAGGTATTGTGATACTGCCAAAGAGAACCTCCCAGAGATACAGTGTGGCCTTAGATCCAACCGAGGTACCGCTGACACGCAAGAGAACAAAATCGCCCTTTATAAAGTCCGCGCCAAGAGTAAAGAGTACGGTGACGTCAAATGCGCACAAACCCAATTTTGAAGACTAACCGAACTATCGTATTGTTCGGTGCTGCTGCCGAACGCCAAGCACGTGGTTCATTGTCGTACGGCCAGCAGGCATATTTATTTAGTTTATTTTCTATCCAAATTTTGTCTAAAAAGATACCCCGCTGCTGGTTTCAGCTCACGGCCGAGGTCACGGCAGAGAGGGAGAGATTGACGAGGGAGAGAAATCCAACCCGCTTCGCGCAGCTTTCCGTGTTGTCACCGTACTCTTTACTGCTGATGCGGACTCTACATGGCATTCATAGATTAAGTGAAAGCATTTGATTCGGTCAACAGAAAAGCTTTTTGGAAGATATTGACAAAGGTTACTCCGCCTGCTGCATGATAATATGAATGCAACCTGTCTAAGCAACGATGGACAAGGATTCTTTCCAAATAACTACAGGTGTTAAAAAGCGATGCAACCACGCTATTTTCTCTACTTATAGGATCCATCGAGGGTTAACTACCGTTAGGACTAGGAGTGGAAACTCCTGAAGACTTGAGGGCAACTTATTCAACCCAAACAGATTATGAGCCAACACGAGAGTATCGAGGACAAGGATAATTGAACTTGTATAATATGCGAATGATAACGTCGTGATGGCCAATACAGAGGAAGAGGATAACTTTAGCAAGACGCAGATTCTGCCCCAAATATAACTATATAAATTACCATTCTTTACAGACCGTAGAACATTACCCATACTTTAGGAGCCATCTGTTAGCAGATGCCTACCATTGACGCTGAAATCCAACATCGCTTGAAGTGTTCAATCACGAAATCAGCGCTGAGACCACATTTCGCGTCTGCAACGCAGTTGAAATAGCAACACATATGGCTGCAAAACATGGACTACTTACAGAAAATACAAAAAACAACCTACAAGCAATGCCCGAGACGGATTAAATCGCAAGACCGGCGAATTAACAAAATCAAGAAGACCAACAAAAACGCTACAAGAATATTCTTAGGGAGAATATGGAAGAGTGCCGCATCGATACTAGCAAATGACGAAAAATTGCGTCAAGTAGTCCACGACGGACCACAAACATTTAAAGAACAGCAACACGGATACGACACCAAAAAAAGGGGGACCGCAGGAAGGAGCGCGAGAACAGAGGAAGAGGCAATGCTGCCAGAGGCTGGGTGTGCCAAGACTGTGGAAGAGTGTGCGGCTTCAGAATTGCTTCATATAGCCATGAGACAATGACGAAAATAAAAGTAAAATAGAGGATAATTATACTCGCCCAAGTAACATTTTTCCGTCTTCCAACGTTATCTGCACCTATTCCAACGTCAGAATAGGTTCATATATTAGTCGTATTACGACTTCACAGCTTGAGTCGCAGTACAACATCGGCACAACGATGCTTCGACCAGCAAGCTGCCTACGAAAATTAAAGTTGCTTACGAGTAATTTGCCAACGTTGGCATGACATCCTTTCTCGACTAAACTATTGAAAGTTATCTTTGGACGTCGCTACAACGTCGCCTTATGACCTATTATGGCTAGGTAAGCTTTGGTATAGTAGGCAACGTTGCTCGAACGTTGTCATTCGACTAAATTCAAATAGTCGGCTCTAAGTTTTCTGCCAACATTGGTTCGACTTCGGTAAATCTACCAACATTGATTAAACTCTAACAATGTACACAAAATCACATAACCTAACTTTTAGGTTATTTTAATTTTCGTAAATTTCAGTTTCGAATTACTTGTGAATTAGGTAGAAACCCATACGTGATTAAAAATAATGGAGAGAAAACGAAAACCATTTAATATTTGAAACAGTTAAAGTCTGAGTTCCATATCAAGACGGAGATTTACTGAAAACTCCTTTCCATTGGTCGTAATCGACATTACTGTTAGTATTGATCAATGGAGACTTTATTTACATATCTATAAATCAAATTAAGCTTTACCCGTCGTCCGTAAAAGGTAGGCTCGATGTCGCGAATATTTTCATGAACAGATTTCGTATAAAATAATCTACATATTGCGACTAAAGGTCGGCGCAGGTGAAAACTAGGGATTATTTATCTGACCAAAGATTGGGCATAGTCAGTTTTCGTGCAATTTTGGTGCAATTTTCGTCGCTTTCGACATGAGTTGTTTTGGGCGTTTCGGCCTTTATTGGGTTCGATCGACATTGTTGATATTTTGGATTAATTTTAATTTTACAGTGAATATGTGCAAGATTCGTCCTTCATAAGTGTGTTTTTCACAATTTTTCATTATATAGGATCTTCACAAGCATCTCTGAACCCATATTAAACAAAAAATTAAAATTGGAAAATTATACAAAAATTGATATTTTTCTAAATTTTGCTGATTTTTGGAGAGGCAGTTGTGTTTTAAGTCCTACTTTAGTTACTTTTATCAATAAAGTCACCTGCGTTCATGAATTTTGACCAGAGGAACTTCTGAAATGCACTAAAAAGTTGCAAGAACCTAGATTATATTACAATGAAATAATGTCATTTTGTGTTATTGTTTCCAAAATAATATATCCACATTTGGTAGATAATGGGGTAAAATCTTTAGGCCAATTTTTAAATAGTACAGTTTAGGTATAAATAATTAGATCTTCCCAACTTTTCAAGTCAGAAATGGTATAGCATTCCCAACGTCAAATTACGTAGTGTTTAGGTACGCTTAAGGACTCAAAGTCGGATTCCGACGTCGAATCGACCCAAATTTCATTCCCCATTTTGGTCAAATTTTGGTCATCAAGAAGTCCTACGGACGTCGCATGCGGACGTCCGGTAGAACATTTTTAACGTAATTAAGTAATATTACGTGAAATGACGTCGGATTGTTACTTGGGCGGTATCAAGTTATCGCCTATATGATGATGATGATTGTGACACTTAGCTTTCCACAGAAAGCATAATTACTTATTTCGATTGACTGGCACTCTACTATAATCACTTGATGCATATATTTCTTCGATTCAGAAAAAACTAGGTCCCGTTTTATTTTTAACCTGAACCAGTAGGAGAGAACCGACGACAAAATAAAGGACGGAATAGCAATAGATGGCAAACAAGCGATGGGGAGTAATTTGCCATTGATTGGCATAATTGAGGCAGGCCTGATTGAAATCGTGGTTAAATAATGCATCCGTCAATTTAAAAGTTTCTTTACGACATCATGAGGATATAAAAAGTTTACTCGGTATATTTGTTGTTTTTGTTAGGCTCTGGTGTAGAGAGTATTGAAAAAGTGGTTTTTAATAGTAAACGGCCACATGAATATAAATGTGATTATTGAAACAAGGCTATTGCTCACTAGTAAATATACTTCTTTGGAAAATGTAAGTTGCAATAATTTGCCTTTGCCTCCTTTGTTGAAAAATGCCTTCTATTAATTTCAACGGCGGGATCAAAAGCCTACAATATTTCATTTCGCCCTGTGGATTTTGATAAGGTACCTACTATTTTTGAAATATGGAATTCTCAAGATCACTATGATTCAAACATTCAGTAGAATAAAACTTAATTATTTACTTTTAGAGCTCTTACCCATTAAGCAATGTAATATCGCTTTAATATTTTAGTAATATTTCTAGATAATATTGTAATATTTAATTTTTTATTGCTGCTATATAAGTGCAAGGTTGCTGCAATTACTGAAACGGACTTATTCTAATATTCACAAATGCAATGTTTACAGAATGAACTTTTCTACAATATCGCCTCAAACTTGTATTTTCATAAAAAAAATAAATTACGTTTGTAACATTAAAAATGCTAGCTTACAGAAACCTGCATTTGACGTTGTTTATAAACTTAGATAAATATTACAGTTGCAATATTTTCTACCACACACTTCGGTTTTGGCACGACGTGTTTCCTCGCGGCGGTGAAAACCGTCGTGTTTCACCGTAGTGTATGGGGCCCTTAAGGGTATCTGCAACATTACAGCGACAGTTTTAAGAAAAGTTGAGCTTATAATATTTATGTAACCATTTATTTTATTATATATTCTCAATGTTACAAACGTAAATATTTTCGCAACATTAAAGCGACAGAGTTGAGAAAAGTTACATTTTATAACATTGATACAATATTTTCTTTACTTACATTTTATAATGTTTCAAATGTAATACATTATTGTATCTACTGCAACATTTACTTAATAACTAAAACGAATGTTTCTCTATTGAAGTTATATCAAATTTATATTCCTTTACATTGGATAAGTAATATTTCAAAAAGCTTATCGTCACATTACCTACTAAATTTTCTAAAGCAAGGTCGATACAATATTGCCGACAAATTTTGCAACATTACATATTTGGTGGGTACAGCCGGTGATATAATAATAATCTAAGAAAATATGACCAAAGTCTATATGACCCTAATATGACGCACCTCTATAAAGCTGAATAAATACATCAACCAAGGATAAGTAGCTAAAGATCGCTGGGTGTAAATCCAACCTGAACTCAACAAAGAAAACCAAATAAAGCAAGTAGGTAGATCACCAGTTTCTGTCTGCTTGTTTATCAAATTGCTCCAAATTGACGTAGTTTATAAGCAAATCATGCTACACGATTTCCATTTTGCATTTTTCATGAAGACCTAATAACCACACAAAGGAATTTTTTTAGACGTAAAATTATTCGGATGTGTTTGAAAAAAAGAAATCATTTTTATTAAACCCATACAGTTTCGACGATAATTATACACTCATTACGCACTAGATGACCCATAGTCAAATGTCTACAGTCTACACTCATGTAATTAAAATGTACCTTTATTAGCGGATGTATATTCTGTTTGTCAGCACCTATAGTCTGTATTCCTATACGCTATACAGCTTATTTGAAGGTAATTAACGTTTATTACCCTCAGCACACTGTTAATAAATTTTACCAAGAGATCTGGTATTAACGTAAATGTACGTTTGTTTTGCGTTCACTGCATGGTTGTTATCCAAGAGTGAATGACTAGTTTTTTTTGAAATCTGATATAGGTGCGTGGATTCTTATGAAAATCAATCACCAAAAACCAAATAATTTATATCCAACCTGAAATTTAAGAAAAAAAGTTGCCACTAAAACCTATCTGAGAAACAAATTATGTTCCATTTGATAAATGTGGGCATATGCTTGATTAATTTTCGCACATTTTTCCCCGGTATCTGTTTCATGACAAGGCAATATAATTCAAGTCTTGCGGTATTTTCAGTAACATATGCTTGGTAATTTATATCTGGATTTAGTAATTCATTAAACGAATTAGTCGTTTCGCAAATCGTAAATCGTGCCCCGAAACAAAAAATCAACGAGACGCAGAGGGTTTCAAATATCTTTTTCAACTCTGGACTGGCGACGGCAACGCAAACCAAATATACCCGGGTTCAGTTATAATTCCGTCCTCAATATTTGCATTCCGGACAAATAAAACGCAGAAAACTCGACAGCAGTGCATCCCCGCTCGGAAAATGTACACAAAACTTACACATCAAAGAACATGATTCGATAAATCACTCGCTAAACGGCAGCACGGTTTCAGTCGCATGAATACATCGTTATCAACTGAAATAACTTTTACTTTTTTAATAAACATCGAAGAATAAAACTGTCCACACAAATAGCCGTTAATAATACGAACCATGTATACTAAAACAATCAGTGTCGCAACAAAAAATGCATGACGCTGGAAGTTTAACAGCATTGGTTATAAAGGAAACGAACACCCTGCAGCCACAATATTTACCAACCAAACATAGATGGGTAGGTATACTATACCTCCCACATTATTGAAAATCTATTACAATATTACACCCAGCAGCCTCCAATATCTACTGTCAAGTAAGTAATAAATATTCGGTTCTCAAATTCAATAAAGTCAATACATGAACCATTAGTTATCACTCTTCTTCCCTTTCAATCTTATTCAGCAGAATGATAAATAGGCCTCCAAAATGCGAACAATACGCGTGGTTTCCGGAAAAAGTTTCACCTATTCTGCGTTAATGTCAAAATAGGTATTTAATGTTTTTGGACTGGGAGCGATACCGCACAAGCGTTTTTATGTTCAAGGATCGGTTTCGAGGTTTCCATTTTCATTATTCCAATATCCTTCATATAAGGCCAGCAATGAGCCGAATTTCTTTTAAACTATGCGTCTTTTGAGGTGAACATTGTGAAGTACTCAGAATAAATGCATTTCACAATGTTTCATTATTAACTATCTTCTTAGGAATGGGTGATTATCTTTTTCCCAATTCTTATGATTGCTGAATCAGATTATTAATTTTCTTGGTAGTTGTCGTTGTTGACTATGCTAGATAGACCGACTGTTAGTACTTGAAAATATTCAGGAGTCAAAGTCCTGGATGAACATGGATACGAATTGATCGTGAAAGATCAGAGTCGAAAAACAGAGTCGGAAGATCAGAGTTTTAGTCTGAAGAAAAAAACCTGAGAGAAGTCCTCTCACCCAAGGCTTATTTTATGTTTTTGCTCAAAGAATCAATGTCCAAAGCCACATTAAGTCTCGGTATGAGAGTATATTGTAACCAGAAAGTCACGCCAGGGATACAGACTAACCAGGGAAAGCATGAATCTTGACAGCCGTTCTAATCAAGACATTTAAATTACGAAACACAAATCACTACCAGTTTGGCAGTGGTTTCATGTGTTCCATCACAAAATAATTTCAATTTTTCTCCTGCCGAATGGTTACCAATCCAAAGATATTCCATCCTCGGAAAGTTCTAGAAATTCTCCAGATTTCTCTTAGGAATTTGGACAAAATTCAAAAATGTTGAAGTACCACCCCCAAAAGAATAATGACGTTTAAATAGCACTTTTGGGGGGTGTTTTTGCAACTGCGGTGGCCCACAAACCCAATAACACCGGACAATTGAAAGCGTAAACGGGGCCCCACATGAATTGACAATTTTGGGCAGATGCGTCCACGTGTGTGCAACTGAGGTAATTTATTTTCTTTAAATTAATATTATTGGTCCGAAATGACATTTTAAATAACCAATACACTGCTGTTATAGAGAATATATTCTCCTGAAAGTAAGAAAAAAATCTAGTATGTCAAATCAGTATATTAAAATCCAGTGTCTTCTTCCTCGTATAACAAATACTTATTCACTGACAAGACGTTGCGGCTTTCATATATATTTTTTTCCGCATAGGAATCTCATATCAATCGGAGAACAATAAGGCCAAAACGCTTGAATAATAACGGCATTTCTGTTCCTATAAGAAAATGTCATGATTGTAACCAACCATAAAGGCTTTCTTTTTATGAAAAAGTCACAAAAAGACGACATCCCTTTTATTTTATGACGACACTGCTTTTGGCAGGTATCATCCAGGGTACATATGTATGTAAAATGACCATAAAGATTGAACTTATACAGGGGCAGTTCTCTACAAAAAACTCTTCTTTTTCACAAAATCATCCTTTGAATCATAACATTTTTCTGAAGAATGCATCGACGAATTTTTTTATGCCACATACGGTCGTTCCAGGCTGTCACACGGATTTCTTGATGTTAAAAGACGAGATTCACATAAATGGGGGGTAAAGAGACACAAGGGTGAGCAGCTCTTTTATCTGTCCCGTCTGGGGTGTGTCCGTGAAAACTTCAAGGGCACCGCATTGCCCTTTGTGTGCAGCTTCCGATTGGACAGTTGCGATTTATTTCTGATTTATTCATGTGTCGCTCATGTGGGGGTTTTTCGTAATACTTAAATGACAACAAGAAAATATTAAATTTTATACTGATTGGGTATCGCTCAAAGCACATTGCAGAGGATAATAACCTAGTTTTTTTTTTAACATTCCTTTTACACCATAAAGAAGTGATTTATGAATACAGAAGCATTTTTTCACTTGATCACCCCAAGTTAGGAAAATTCCTCACTTTGTCACGCAACCTTTAATTCCCAATAGATTCTAGCTAAAGAGATCGTATGATAAAATTCAAAAATGTAGCCCTGCGTTAAAAACCCTTTTCTAATGATTGGGCATCATGGTTGAAACACCTGTCCTATTAAATATTCAAAGGACCTGCTAATGGCATATTTTCCCTTTAATCTACAATCTGTATTATAGCGTGCCAGCAAGACAAATGTGCATTGATCAGAAAAGTAAATGTTGGGTGTAAAATTGATCAATAGATAAAAGAATTATTTAAGAGGTTTTTTTTAAGGGTTCGTCTTGTTTGTTAGAGACGTTTTTTAAGTAGCTAATATTTTATCGTTTCTGGCATTGTTCATTTTTTCTAAATCGTTTAACCTTTCGTTTAAATCTGAAACCCTACTTGACCATTCAACCACAAGAAACACAATAGGTACGGTGCAACGACTCTAAAACAGCCCATATATTTAGACGCTATTATTTTTAGCCAGCAACCTCGTTGCTGCAAATTTAATACCCTATAATCTAAAGCCCATAAATATCGGGGACACTTGTGCGGTTTAATACCATTGCTACCAATTTGTTGGGCCATATAAGATTAAATTTATTACTAAACAACAAGAAGAATGCAATATCGAGTGATTCTTCAATTAGAATTCATTTAGGACAATTAACACTTATTATTGTAATCTGGCTGCCTGTTGATAAGTAATAATGTCCAATGAGATAAATAAGGTTATTGACTTTTGATGTTCTGAATAAGAAAATAAAAAGAAATATACTGTTATATTAAGGCGACGTTTCTGGCTAACTTTTATTAGTGCTGCTAGCTTCCATCACAACTGGCTAATCTATGTTAAGTTATATAATAATCTAGTGCTATTCTCAATAGCAAATAATCCCATCACCAGTAGTTCGCTGATTGATGTTAAGATCAGGCCATCTTGGTGGCCATTAATTTACAAAATTTCTGCTTGCTTATATCAGTTGATAAATATGATGGGTTGATGAATCCTACGTGAAAATCATGTCCTAATTTTTTTCTTATTTGTTTTGCAGCTAGAACTTTTCCATCATTTTCAAATCCACTATTGAGAGATAAATTTCCGTACAATATTTACGAGTAGGTAATTTCTATCTGAACCCATTTTTGTAATGAAAAGTCCTATCTGAGCGCAAAATCTGACTTCTTTTATTCAAACTATGAACTGCAGCTCATTGGGATAAATTAGTAGGATGTTGCAAAAAAAATCCCTAACCGATAGCATTTGCAATTGTTTTGGATCAAATGTGAATGCTAGCGGATTATTTTTTTCGATTTTTCAAAAGGAGTTTGCCCATAAAGTATTTCCCTAGTCGGTGAATTATCGTTCGGAGTATCGGAGATACCGAGATTTTTAGGAGCGAATTATCGAGAAAATTGGAGAAGTTTTGAAACGGTATATAAGCGACTCATGACGTAGTTGGGGAGAGTTTTGAATTGGACGGTAAAACTAACAGTGAGAATATTTTGTTAACAGCTAGGAGATGAAAGATTAATACCATCATGAAGGGTCTTGCAGAAAGTTTCGGTTATATCATCGATACAGGTTGAAAGAATAAATAGGTCAAACCACCACTGCATGAAAGTTGTTGAGGCTATCAGAGTTCGATCTCCGCAAAAGTCAAACATCTCCATTACAGAATCAATTCCATCCATCCATTTAATGTATAATTAAAGGAAGTTATATATCTATAGAACATGAAATTTGTATTGGAAGAGATAACCAAACTTACGAAATAACCAGACGAACAGGGCTTGGGGTAGGATTTGGAAAGCTCAATAATATCCTCAACTCAAGTATACAAAATTGCCTGATAAGAAAGGTGTTTAACCAAATTGTCCTCAGCGTTATGGAGCATTGACACTTAAAAATTTGCTGGAAAGTTACGAGTGGCTCAGAGAATGAGTATACCCAATAAGAGATTGCGCTAAATCTCTGGTGTAACAGATGCCATTGAAAAAACTGCAACATTGAAGTGGCCATGTAGCAAGATTTACCGACGGTCGATGGACAAGGAAAATTCTGGATCGGAGACAATGGACACTCTAAGGGAGGCCTATTCAGCAGTGGACGCTAATTGATGATGATGATGATGATGATGATGATGATGATGATGAAGGTAGAGTATCAAGAATGCTATCACCTTCAACTCTTTGTGGAGAAAGAATATCATAATTATCATACCAAATACCAGAGAGCTTTTTCAACTTCTATTGAAAGCTCTCTTTCGCTTGGTATTCTAGTCTAAAGTTAATACATGGAATAACAAGCCCAAACCTTTAAACCAAGTCAAAGATTCAAAATGACTAATTAATTGGATTAGGTTTAAAATTCACATAAATTAGTAGGTACTTACACAGAAAGAAAAAAATCCATTAGAAGAAAGTTGAAAAAAAAATCATCATGTATTCTTATAATTTAGAATTTCAATTAATGAAATTGATCTTTTCTAACAGACATAATGTCTTCAATTTCAAACACAATCAAATGCAAAGCATACACGTTAGTTAGATTAAATCAAAATTCAACTCCTTTGCTTCTGATGGTATATGAGTCCTCTATTGACAAAGGGTTTGGTTTACCTACTTTGGCGAACTCCTATACTGCACAATGCTGCAACTAGGGAGCCTTTGAAGTGCGCCTGGAATGTGAGTCGTCGTCCCTACTTTGATACCGGCTACTCTTCCCAAAACTTCTATTGGAATTAATTAATTTGATTGCTTTAAGCGAACGTAACTCATGTTTTTAAGCAATTTAATTTCCTTTCTTGAAAAAAGATAAAACCTTTTATGTGACTCTAGCATCTGAAATGCCATGGCTATCTTTCCTATTATCAAAGCACATACACTTTCCTTGAACTCTCTCCTTAACAAAGGTTAAAAGCAAAATCTACGACATGTTGCTTGCGTATCCTGCAATAAGCAAGAATTATGAAAAGAATTTGCATTTTTATATTCCCCGGGAACAGCGATCCTGGAGCCGTTATTAGTCGCTTTTATTTCCATAAGTGCTTTCAGTTAGGAAAACGAAAACAAGAAGTCATAAAAAACACATAAAAGGGTGTGAAATATCCAGGTAAACGGTTTGGCAAAAGGTAAGGAGCAAGAGAATTTTCCAGTGGCGGTTTGAGGGTTTGTTTTCTATGGAAAATAAAGATTATTCTGGACTGAGAATATTCGTGGCTTATCATTAATATTCTGTTAACGTAAACTTTTTTTCATTAATCCCAAACATATTTCCTCCCTAATTATGAATTAATAACGCGACGCTAATAAAAATCCGCGAACACACCGGAACTTTTTCGTTCTCACAAGGTATAATGGGCAAACTTTCATGGAAAACTCCGAAAAAATTCCGCTCCATTATATGAATATCTAATGAAGTAATATGCTTCTCAAATAATTTCCTCCTAATAGGTTTTTGTTTTATTTATGATTTCGTATTAGGGCGTAAATTTTAATAAGTGCACCGCCTCGAACGTTTAGCTTGGGTTGTTTGTCTACAGTTTTATCCATTAAGTTGGCAGTATGTCGGCGATATGGAAACCGTAATGTGTTTTTAAAGTGGCATTTAGAATTTTCAGTATGTTAACAGCACATTAAACAAAGTTTTGATGATATATGAGATATTTAAGAATAGTTCATGATAATATCGATGCTTACGCAAGGAGACAAAATTGAATAAAACAATAATTAAAGCTTGCTCGTAACACGCGATACAGGTCTTTCTTACCGTTTTTAGGTGTCAGCTTGACAAGTTTTTTCTTGACTTCTTGTTCTGTTTTCCTGGTATCTTCTTTGATTTCCAGTTGCTTAGGATATCTCTCTGTGTTGCTGCATGTTTCCATTCTCCAATTCTGAGATTTTATATGCTGTCGCATCCCAATTCAGTTGTGATATTTTTTTTTCATGCTCTATAGTTATCTGTGTGATCATCTCTACTTGTGGCTGCGTTTGTGTGTCAAAACTAAGTCTTAGTAATTTCCTCTTGTTTGTGTTTCTCTATTTACTCTGATACCATTGTTGCCTCTAATGACTGCGTTTGCAGCCCCACAGTTTGATCACAAATTCCCTTATTTCCCGTTTAGTAGTTTTGTCGATATTGTCCTCTAGTTGTTACGGGATGACTTTTCCTGGGTTAAAATGAAAGGAAATAAGCGTATTCGCCTCAATGAATAGCATACCTTCGTCAAGCCACTGTTGTCTTTTCAATAGTTGTGGCCAAACTTTTCATCAAACTTTTCATTTTTCCCAGAATCATTAAGTTAGAGGTTTATTAATGGAATTGATTTTCTGTTAGTAGGGTTAAAATAAATAGACAATTAATTTATTAATAAAACAAAATCACAATATTTACACTAGAACAGCTGATTGTCTGATCGATGTAGATTGTCTAGATTGACAGCGCTCCAAATAGGGTCAATGACCGGTACTAACTTAATCTGAATAATTCCCATGCCCCAACTACAATCAAAATTCCCCAGTACCTTCCACCTTGGAGTTTTGACAGAACCTTTTTAAAGGACATTGCAGGGACAAGCAGAGGTCATTCAGGTCGAGGACTTTCCACGATTAAGTGTTCGGGAAAACTCCTCAGGCACATTTTGCCGATTCTTGAGTTGCCAAGTTTCTGGAGTCAGACCTATTCTGTTCTGGTGCTAATTAAAAACCCGTACCTGATTGTAGCGAAGCGTTTCACTTTTGTCCTTTCTTCTTGTTTACGTTTATATTTCAGGTTGTGCTGCTATAGTTCCGTAGAAGTTTCCTGCTTTCGTTATATCGGTTGATTTCGTGCAGGTGGTGCTCTATATTTAGTTATTTAATTAACCCACACCCCTCTCCGCATTGGAAGCTAGTCGGCAACCCTTTACACGAAATCACGTTTCTAGATTTCAGCCACCAACCAACCCTCTCTCTTCTCTTTTTATTTTTTTTTTATTTTTAGTTACCCATTAACTTTCCCACCTCCTCAAAATCTTATTATTGACTTCTCCGTTACGTTTTGCGGGTAACAAAGTGGCAGTGCCCGTCCTGCCACGTAACATAGTCTTTTGATCAGATCGATAATCACATTCAGCTTCTATCAACATAAAAGCTTCAGAGTATTCTTGTATACGGATCCAGTTATCTTCGTCCTTCTGCTCTAAATGAGGTATCTAATAGTCTGTTTTTGTTCTTTTAGTATCTCGTAATAAATTATTGAAAATGGGAGAACTAAAAAAGTCCTCCTTAGATAAAAACATATATTTATGCTCATTGTGGAAATAATTTGGATTCGGTTTGTTTAAGATCTGGAGGAGTAGTTATGGTAATATTAATTAAAAAGCACCATTACTCTGGATCTAATTACCCGAAGATACGTGAATATCGGTGGGACTGGAGTCCCAAATAAAGGATCCCCAGTTTACACCAATCTCCCGAAACATGAACCAGGGTTCGGGAAGCTTTGTCGGCGTGACGACAATGGCACATTTCATTAGAAACGATGGCGTCGAATTTTGATCTAATTTAATTACAGAACGCAGCCAGCGCTTGCAAGCACTTCACTTGAATTCGGCTTGATTAAAATTTGCCTTTAGTCGAATTACACATGAATATATCGGAGGAGACAAACCATGCATTCTCGCGGTAATCTTTATGTCGTAGGATGAAGTTTTGTAGGAAGCTGATAACGGATTATTAATTCCTGGAATCTTGTGTCACCCCTTTCCAGGTTGGGCTTAAAAAACATCATTACATAATATGAGGATTTTTCACTAAGCTTGATCGTTGGTAACGAGTTTTTATGCACATTATGCTACATCTCTCCTGCAAAAAAAAAACAACGCTAAAAACTTTTACGATAAACGTGCGCATTATTACGAGAAACTCAAAAATTTATAGGACCGGATAAATGTTTTTCTGGATGAAACGACAAAATATTTGACTGAGAATTCATGTGACTTTCATTGCTTTTTGTTGATATCTACCCATGCTTAAGCGGATGTGGAAAATATTTTATATTGCATTGGGAAAAGATCTGATTCCAAATTTATATGGCTGTAAATTTTATGTCTGTTTATTTTGACGCCTCTGTGACATTAAAATAAAAATATAAGAAAAAAATCATTGTAGTTTGATCTAAGAGAACATTAATTTCTATAAGCTTATAATTTTTCTTAAACATCAGACAGTCTCTTGATGATTATTTATCAAATTCACGACTCAACAACGATCGAAATTCAATCCGATAACGATTTTTGAGCTGGGACATAATATATGATCGCACAAATTTATATCCAATTAAAGTATCAAAAAGGCGATTTGATTTATTGATCAGAACCAATTTAAATCTTGATCCCCATAAATTTGTTGGTTATTTATAACGCGTGCAGTGTAACAATGAATAATCGACGTGTAAAACGAAAATGGTTTTGTTTTGTATCGTGTGACATTATTGAGCAGGAGTGGAATCAGAGAAATATAATTTTTCTTTGTTCTTCAACCCCGAAAGGTACACAACTCATCATAATTCTTGACGTTTTCTCATGATTGAATTCATGATTTACCGTCGATTTTTCTGGAGGTAAATCGCACGTGTCAATCATGCTCATGAACACTCGATTTTAACATGTTTGGTGTTCTCGTAAAGCTGTCAGTCCACATCTAGAAAAAAATTAATTAAATAGGTTTCTAAAGTTGGCGTATAATGTCAGACGAACAGTCGGTGTTTAGGGGTTGAGCACGATGTTTAATTAATGTAGCCCATAAGTATATTTTAAGACAGTTTCCCTCGTCTTATTCTAAGAATAATCTGGTCACGTAACCAAGATCAGCCAAAAAGACTATGCGACAAAATATGACTCGAAATGACGCCACACGAAAGGGCTGTATTTTACAACGAACCCTGTTTTTAGTACACCAGAGACAATAGTGGCAATTTGGCGAGGAATAAAATCGCGTTTCTTCACGCTGTTAATATGATATAACGGTCACAAATGAGAAGATACACAATATTTCAAAATTAAGTGCTACATTTTCTTAGTGGCGACGTGGAATAAAATCTTTCCTACTTCTATGGATATAAACAATAAACACATCGAATATGGAATTTAACATACAAACGGTTACACGCGTGATAACTTCCTTTATAGTCGGTATAAGCGAATATCGCTGTAATAAATGACTTGTAGGGAAAACTTAATGGAAACATCAACCGCCTGTTTGCTTAAGACAGGCGCACCTTTGAACCTTAAAAATTCGAATATGTATAACAACATGCAGCAGGCTTTGTGCTCATTAAACCATGTAGAGTTAGTAATTTCGATGTCCTTGAACGTTTTTCTTATACTTCTTGTGTTGCAATTCATTCAATGTAAAACTATGGACTTTCATTATCTTATGGGGTTTGCTTGCAATGCTCTATGCTTGTTGCTAAATAAAATAAAGTTCAGAATCAGCGGTATCACGAATTTTGGAAAACGTAAGTACAGCACATATAGCGAAATCTTATAAAGTCAAACATCTTCTAGCAATAATGTTTCACCCTTAGCTCACTTTTGAACAGCTAAAACAAAGAATGACCGTCAGAGAAACAATTAATTTCATGAATAATGTCTGATCGTGTTGTTGTATAGAAATAGGAAGTTCCCAGCTTTACTGACTATTCTAGTCTACTTGATAATCTAAATTCTACTGCATGCATAATTCAGTTAAGGAGTGGCTGACGGAACATACTTAAAAGGGATCACAAATGAAATAAAGTAGATTGTCGAGTATCTTATATCACCCACGAAAAAGTGTCTCTGTTGCCTAATGCCAAAAGTTATTCGAATTATTAAATAATATGAGCCAATTTCAACTATCCTAGGAAACTAGCAACAAATGTATTGGGATTTTTTATATACTGCTAACTCATAGGTACTACCCTACCCGGCGTAAAAAATCATGTTTTTCATCGGCATCAATCTTTTTAGCGATTCCAAGAAGCACTGGCCGTCGTATTTCACAAATATTTGGACAGCACGTAAAGTCGTGCTTATAAACGATCTTTTTTATTGGCCGTCAACTTGTCAATCCTTTAATTCATTGCGCAAAGGTCTGCAAATTCGATTTTGATGCTGGTCATACACATTATCCCAGCATCGTCCCATTCCAAATTGTTTATTTTTGATATTGTCAACCATCATTTTAGTACACCAGACCATGACTTTAACTTTGAACATTAAAATGCAATTCAGCAGGAAAACACACTCATACTAAACAACCTAATTATACTCAGTAATATTTTAATGTAAATACGGCTAACGAACCCATTATAAGGTAGACGTTCTGGCTATACGTAGCTGTATCAGTCGGAGTTAGACACGTCTCAAGTAGGGATCTATCTGATCGGACTGGGATGTGCGCATCATAACTCTGTCCGAACAGATTCTTCGCCTAACGACTCAAGTTTTGCGCTAAGGACGCATCAAAACATTCTGCCACTCAATCTAGCCATAGCCAGGAAACCAGACCAATCGAATTCGATGTGGCTATTTTGGGTGGCATAATGTTACTACATGCGCTGCATCAGGGGTCAGAATGTCGGGACGATGATGGAGCTATTTAAAGGGTCAGAATGTTATTGCATGGGCTAGATTCAGGGTCAGAATGTTACAGGCGATAGACCATCAGTATTAAATTTAACAAACAATGTTTGATGTTTGAAAATCTATAACTGTCTTTTAAGTACGCGTTATTTAATTCAGAAATTTATATTGTATTCGTGTTCCCTATGGATTTTTTTCATGAACATATTGATTAAATTGTTAGTATTTTTATTGATTAAGAAATATTTCCATTTTGGATATAAGGGGTCAATAAATTTTGATTTAGCATTAGGTGTTATACCTTACTAAAAAAGGACGTATGAAATAAAAAAAGGAAAAATGAATGGCCGTTTGCACCGACTCTTTTGAGGAAGCCTTAACAATAAGTCTAAAATGATATTTTTGCATGGGAAAATGTCACTTTAAGGAATCGTTAAGCCTTCCATAAAATGGTTGATGCAAATGGCCATTAATATAGGTACTATTTTTCCTTTTGCACGATAAGTGTTTTCACTCACATTAGAATAAACAAACGTTGTGGGCAATTTTATCGCATCCATCTCCATCATGAATAAATATTGAAATGTCTTCACATAAATTTCAATAGAGCAATGAGCGACAAATAAACAAAACATGCGGCACTTCTAACGGACAGTCCAACAGGCCGTCCCAACATTCTGACCCCAGATCTAGCCCATGTAGTAACATTATGCCGCTCAGAATAGCCACATCGAATTTGATTGGTCAGATTTCCGTGATATGGCTAGATTGGGCGGCAGAATGTTTTGATGCCTACGGTACAGGCTTCCTAGCTTCCATTGTAATGCGAGCTTGGTTTCCTAGTTGCATCTGGTTTCCAGATTAAAATATAATCTGTGTTCCGGGGACTACAGTGAGTATAAGGGTGTTAGAGATTCAACGTCTCTACTTCGTCTTAAAAACTGAAGGAAACATTTACACGTCGTTGTTATGATAATACACATTTTGTCTACCCAAAATATACTCTTAGTTAAGCAGTTCTGGTGTTTTCCGTTATTCTTCCTTTCCTACTCAACGTCTTCAGGGTGTACACAAGAGCAATACAGCGTAGCCTAAACGGGTCTTGTAACAATATTTCCAACATCATTCTAGTACAGACCAGAATTTTTTTAACTTTTTTCTTAATTTTGCATCCGTATCGACTGACTATTTGCCCTTATTCTTAAAATGTTTGGCTGTCTCAACATTTAGAAATCCTGACTTCAGAGCCAAGATTCAACGACTTAGAAGCAGCTGTTCAGGGCCAGTAGCTTTAAAAAGGGTAGCAATGATGAACTTATGAGTTATGCAATGTTTGGTGTAGTTTGTGCCCAATCTGGCAACACCATTTGGGGGTCTCCAAGGATGAACCTCTATATGCGAAATCTCAACCCCCAGGGACTTAAAACAACAGAGATAATCCTTAACATCGTGTTCCGTAATTATTGATCAATATCTACGTATAGCCTTGTCCGCTCAAATTTTGGAAAATGGAATTTAATGTTGATGGATTAATCTATGAAGATGTCGGATAGTAAGTTGATAATCAGTTGATGGTTATAATTTATCAGATTATAGTATTATTTTATAGTTAGAAGTCTTGCATCAGTGCTTATTATAAGGGTTGTCTCACTTATTTGCACACCCGCACTGATTTCATGAATTCGAGTAGTCTCGGAAATAACAAAAACTTTCCTCCAGATTAATTTATGTATAAATGACCGACACGCCTTTTATGATACACACCTGGAAATAAACACTTCCTTCAAATCATTATTAAATTTTTCCTATAATCTTTCTTTTCAGCAGCAGTCTTGCCAGCTCCTCCAACCTCGCTTTTACGTTATCACTGATTCGATTAATAAAAATTTTATGTAGAATAAACGTAAACAACAAAAAAACTATAGACATTCAGCCTTATGCACTAAGCAACTTGACTTGAAGTCAATGTTGAAATCTATATATATATATAAAAATCAAAGTTCACGGAGTATCCGGATATGCGCTCCAAAACCACTTATCCGATTACGATGAAACTTTGGTAGGTTGTTATGGCCAGCCCAAGGAAGGTTTGTAGATAGGTTACGCATCTCGGAAAAATAAATTAATTTTGAATTAATTATTTTATTAATTTAATAAAATAACAAACAAACTCATTCACATTACATAATAACATAACCCAACTTTTTTTGACAGCATGAAACAACGTGGCCATATTTCATTTATTTAGGCTTGCATTCAACCGACGTAACTTTATTATTTTTTGAATTCAAGAACGGCTGGTCCGATCTTGAATTAATACCACGTATCTCTATATAAGGTGAATTCGATTGACCCAGAGTAGATCGATTTGGGTTCAATTTAAGTGAACTTCTTCTGATCTAGATCATTTTTTTGTTGATGAGGGTGCACTGATCCAGTTTGAATCGAACACAGTGTGGTTCACTTAAATTGAACCAGATCGATCTAATCCGGTCAATCGAATCGGCTATAGAGGAGAGTGATATAGGCTATTTTTTTTCCCGAAAAAAAAAGTTCGGTTGCGTAAAACTCTGATACACTGGAACGCCTATAAACAGCCCGGGGCGCTCTAGAGCAGCTCTGGAGTGCTTAAAATGCGTCACTGAACTCACTGGCAAGCGACTCTGATATCGGATGAAGTGTATTATTTCAAAATGTATTTACACGCTGGCAACACAGCGGGTTTTGATATAAAAATCACAATTTCAATAAAAATGGCGGTTTGGTATGCAGGAAGGGCACTTATTGAAATCATAAATTTCAAGACGTTGAAACTAAGTCAAGTGACCTTGTACATTTCAATAATTGGTATGCACTAAGGGAAAAGTTGAAATTAATTTCAAGTCAAGATTGAAAAAAGTCAAGAATCTTAACGTCACACAAAATTCAACACGTTAGACACCTTGAAATGATGTCAACAAAAAAATTTAACCTAAAACATTGTTAAATATGTAAAATTCGATTTTTGTGAAGCTGTGGAAAAGAAATGAATTTGTTATTCTATCTCTATTCTATCTCTAAATAAAATTCAGAAATGACTAGTTCAAATCAAATCACATTTCGTCGCTTAGTGCAAATTACTCAATTAACACAAATTACTTTGCAGTACCCATGTATAGGGCCTTCATCTTCTAATATAGGTGGGTACCTGTACCTATAGACCCCCTGCCCTATCTTTTAAAGTTTCACAATTTTGAAGCTGGTGCTGATGTACCTTCCTACACATTAAAATTTGTTTCTAAAGCACAATTGCCTATCAAAAAATGAACTTTCTACAATACAGTACAGGTATGATATGAAATGATTTAAACTTGATTAGGAAAGAGTTTTGATAGATAAGAAAAATCTGCTTTTAAGATGACGAAATTGGAGCTGAAAAAATCAAGTTGGAAATCTAGGAGAAGAGAATTTTGATCGTGTTGAAGGAAACTATTCTTTATAACAGAATTGTCATTGTAAAAAACAGTGAGGTGGAAAATTATTGTCCTTAAATCAATAATAAATACATCTGGATATTTTGGTTATGTTTATATTTAGGTCCTACTTATTTAAAGTATTATCAGATAATTAATTAATTTATTCTGGACTTGCAAGCTTATTTCTATGGCAAATAAATAAATTTTTAGACCCTGGATTTTTTTTCATGTATGTTTACATCAATGGATTTTCCTCAAAACAAAATTAGATAAGTTGAAATAATTGTGAATACCTGCCACACCTACACACTGTACCTAAGTCTCGACCTAGGTATATGTTCACTATGTATTTCCATCTTTATACAAAATAAATTCGTCTGGCTTTCGACTTCGATCTCGATTTTGGATTTACATTCCCTCAAAATCTATTCGAATATTAACCCAAAAGGATTGTTTTACCCATGTTCTAATTTGCCAATGATCTATTTGGATTTTTTTATAAGCTCAAGAATAAATTTTCACTCACTCTAAATCCACAAAAAGGATAAAGAAAGTAAAGTTTAAAATTATACTAGGCTAGGAAAACCCAAGAATCGTAAACTCTAGTAGAGTTTACGATTCTTGAGGAAAACCGAAACAAACCTCCAGTTTGCATTTTTAGGTTAGAAACCCCTCAAAAACTCTTCTTTTTCTATGATTTTACATTGTTGCCACATAAAAACTTGACATTAATTTCAATGTTTTTTTTATTTCAATAAAGTTAAATCAAGGGTACTTACAGCATATCGTTTTTTTTCAATTATGTAAAATTGGATAAGAAGCAAGGTAAGACATAAAACTCTGATATATTATGCAGCGACATGCAATAATTATTCTCAATACCGAATTTCAAGCCCTGTAACCTTACTCACTCCCTAATATACCCAATATTACCAATTCAACGCTTATTAGAGAAATCCTATTAGAAATAGTTCATGCTCTAATAAACAAATGCAGGAGGTGAATATAGAGAGAGAATTTCCAGCTGCAAAACGATTCTTTTGAGACACCGATTCAGAATGTTTTATGTAAATTCGGTGCAGCCAGGAAAGTTACCGTTCTTGTAAGATCTTGTACTTTGGAGGTGTAACGAGCTCGGAATCATTTGTTTCAAAACGTGACAGTTGTAGTTAAAAGGATTTATGTTTTGGGAAACGGAGTTTTATTAATAGAATTTAGTTGTCTACTTTAAACTAACCCATCAAATGCACTCCTCATTTTTCAAGACGATCCCACATGAAATAATCACCAACCATTCTTTTCCATTCCATTAACCATTTTGACATAATTAATCAGCCTTTTTATTATTTGAGATCGGAATCTATATGGTTCGTTCTTCCTCGCCCATTATTTCTCTCTGCCTTATTATCTTGGAGAGCGTAGGCGCTACGACAGGTAAAAACCAATTTGAAACACCTATTCGGACATGAGCATCAGTTTTCATTAAATGATTTTTATATTGACCGATGATATCTTTCAATAATTTGAATTAAGTGTTATTCGTTTTGGGTTACTGGGTACTAGATAACTAATAGTACAGATGTTCAACTTTTATCCCTCCACGTGTCAGTTCTACTTAGCAAAAGTGAACATCCTGAAATATTTTTATTTTGACGCTTCTACAAATTACGTCTTCAAGAACGAGATTTTCTAATTAAAAGACCGAAGAGGGTGTCGGATTACTTAAAATGTTTTGGAAGTTCTAAAGTTGACTTCCTCTCTGGGTGGAAAACATGTTTAGGGTTGAAGAAGGAGCCGTTTTAGAGTATTTCGGTGAACCAACTAGCTATAGGTAATATAATTAAACACTTGAAACGGTTTATGTTTGGCACGAAATAAAAGTGATTGCATGTTTTTTTTTTTATTCAAAAATTATAGGTATATCATTTGTTTAATTTATGGTAGTTAATTTTATTATTGATAAATACCTAATAAATTCGCCTATCAATTTAGTGTTATTCAAAATTAATATTGTTCATGATCGCTTATTAATTATTGAAGTAAAATTCAATTAAATTTCGTGTATTTTGCTTGATGATTTTCAATTAATATAATATTTTAATTAATTGATAATTCAATAATAATAATAATAAACTAGCTAATAATTCTCATTTATTATACTCTCCAAACTATATATCTTTTCTCCTGACACCCTAGGTGTGGCCTAAAGGATACAAAAAACATTTTTTTTTTACGGAATTAGACATATTTTACCACATTGTAACAATGGTCCATTATGTCTCATTATATATCCTGGTCCCTTCCATATGTGTGGGATACCTACCAGCAACAAACCGAAATCAAACAAAACAAAATAATTCAACCTAACTTTTGGTTAGGTAAAAAAATCGATAAATCAGTTGATGCTGATGTTTGTACCACCTGTCTGTATTGGAGCTTTTTAAAATCACGGCTTTGCACAACGATTTGCTTGTGTTGTGACACTATAGGCAGTAGCGTACTGGTGGGTCAGGATTTCATCTAAGAAAGTTTCAACTCGCCTATAATAAGCAGCTATAATTCTAGATATAAATAATGTGTGGCGGCTGATCAAATCTGCAAAACCTGAATAATTGTTTAGGAATCTAGGAAACTTATTCGTTCATTAATGATTTCCTCATTTTCACAAAGCATAATTTAAAGACAATCGACTTATCAGGTACCCAGCTATTTTTGGAGCATACACGAAACTGGATTGATTCAGTCCGTCCTAGTTACTTAAAGTTGAAGTATTCCAGAATTTCTAGACTTGGGGGCTTTATTATAAATCTGAAAATAATCTGTTCTCTTTGGTAACCTTACAAGTTGGTTTTTTATGCCTCTGACCAAAGTAGCAGAAACCGCAGGCATTATGGTCGCAAGCAAATTTGTAGAAAAGGAACTTTGAAGTTCATCATCATTATAGCCATCATTATCTCATTCTATACGAAATGTTTACTTCCACTATAACAGCATTTCGTCTTCTTGTATTTTGTCTTATTTCGTGGCTTGAAATTCTATCTTGATTGGTGATTGAAAGTAATGATCTTCCCATCAATCACATCCTATGTTGCATTACTATTAATAAGCTGATATTTCTGATCGTTCTTGATATTTACATAACTAAAAAATGAGACAAGCATGATTGGATATAAACTCGAAAAAGTTCTACCCTGAAAAGAGCAAATATATGTATTTGCATACCATTACCAAATGTCTTTTTTTTTCTACTTGTAGTTACCAGTCACTTCATTAAATATCTAACCTCATTATTTCCATATAACTCAGATGCAGATGTGATAATAATAGTGAACGGCTCAATATTTTCTTCTTTCCAATATGGATGTCTATGTATATCGTAGTAGGCTTCTGCATATTTAACTCATGTGACGTAGGGGAGAGTCGGGTATTGGTGCGCACCTAAGCCACTCACCATATTTCGGAAAATTTAAAAGGTCAGGATATTTTTCTGAGATGCATATCGATAGTTTGATATATAAGCTACTATATTCCCATGTCAAAACGGTACAGTTTGAATTAGGAAAATGACAACAGTTGATTTTGTAAAAAGTTGCATTGCGCACAATTACCATACTGAATCGGTTAATGGTGCGCATGGGTATGGTAATCGTGCGCACGCTAAGAGGTTTAACTATAGCTAGCTTTAGAGCATGATCTTTCAATTCCCTTTCTTGGTTTGGGGAAAAGACGCAGTATTTACCAAGATGAGGCTCCGTAATACTAGCGCTATTATATATAAAATTCCCTTTTTCTTTTTCTTATTGAAGATTCCGGAATATTAAAAATCTTCTCCCAGCTGCTCGAATTGCCCCTCCTCCCTGAATAAAGATAATTGCGTTTCTCATTGAATCTGTGTCCCATGACGTCTTTGTGCGTGTATATTTGGACATCTTAAATAAAATTAAATTGAAGTTGTAGGTTATGTATAGACATAAATAAAGTCGTCTATAGTGCGCACGTCTGGTAATGGTGCGTACCTGCGCACCATTAGACGCCTTGCATTTTTATTTATTAGATTAAAAACAAAAGAAAAATTAAACAAATCTTCAACAAATAAATAAACTAACTTATAAAGAAAAGTACAATGAACAAAACTGTCTAATCAGAATTTATTTATCGCTTAATGTGCAATACTTACAGCTTATTTTCTGGAGCCACAAAACAACACTGAGACAGGCAAATTTGCAGATTCGGCCATATTTAATATACAGCGTTGCCACTTAGTATTAGTTAATTTTATGCATTTACCACATGATAAATAGATGGCGCGGGAATGGTTTTTGTACTATTCAGAACTTAAAGACCCTTTGAAATAAAACACAGAAATTATTTAGTTCGCCTTACTTCCAAGCGTCTCCGTAATCGACTGACTCAACCCTTTCTTTGTCGTTGTCAGTTGTTTACATTGAGCGCTCATCTTTATTAATCATCATGTATACTACATCTCTCTTTTTTTTTACAACAAATAGAAAATCACAATATAAACTTATTATATACCTTAACAAACTTCAATTGCAATATGAACAGTAATTATACTAATGTTATGTGAAGTATATAACGTATAACGGACTATGCTTAATAATTAAATACATAATACATTTCAATACTGCCTATAACACAATCTCTTAACTTATTCTAAAATTCTCACAACAAAATATCTTAAACCTAATTAATTAGTAATTAACATGTCTTTGATATTGTTTAATTATTATTTCCGAGTGTCTCGTTTCTTTCTGGTGAAACCGTCCATTCTCCATCAACCTTTTTTAAATGAACTACATTCCTTCTTAATTCTTGTCCAGTATTTTGATTTCTGATTTCAACATCTGATCCCTTTTTATGTATAACGGTATGGGGAATAGGAACAAAGTCTGGGCAGGTCTTATTGTCTCTGTTCATGTCTTTTACATATACTTTGTCGCCTTCTCGTATTGTATCTTCTTGGGCGTTTCTTTTCCGATCACTATATTCTTTGCCTTTTGCTTTTTCTAATTTATCTTTATCGGCAACATCAGTCGATATTTTATTTTGGTCTGCAAGATCTAACAGACTAGGTAGCTTATCCCTAAATTCTCTTCCAAAGAAAAGTTCTCCTGGCGTTTTACCAGTAACAGAGTGAGGTGTGCTGTTGTACATCATTAAATACTCCAAAATATCTTTCTTCCATTCCTGTTTTAGAGCTGTACTTATTTTAATTCTTTTTAGGATACCGCGGTTTTGTCTTTCCACTTCACCGTTCTGTTGTGGCCAGTATGGCATTGAGTGAAAAAGGGTTATACCATTATCTGTGCAAAATGTTTTAAATTCTTCGCTGGAAAATTGACGGCCGTTGTCGGCTGTTATGGATGATGGATAGCCTGTTCTGGAAAATATTTCTTGTAGCAAATAAATGGTCTTTTTGGATGTTATATCTTTCGTTATTTTTATTTCCTTATATCGACTATAATAGTCTATCACGACTAAAATATACTCACTACTAGGCAAAGGTCCCAGGTAATCGATTGCAATATCTACCCATGGTTTAACTGGCAATTCGCGCCGATTCATCGGATTAGGGGGTGTTGGAACTGATACTAAAATGCAGCCTTTGCAAGTCTTGACTAGTTTCTCTGCGTCAGCATCGATTTTCGGCCACCAGACCTTTGTTCTTAGTCTTCCTTTCATTGCCGATATCCCAGGATGTCCTTCATGAGCTGCAAGTAGAACTTCTTTCCTCAACTTTGTAGGTATTACCAGTTTTTTGCCCCGAAGCAATATTCCATCGTGAAATAATAATTCTGATTGAAAAATTTGGTACGTGTTGATAGATTTATCCCATTCATTTTCATATAAACCTCTTTTAATTTTAGAAAATTCTTCGTCCACCTCAGATTGATTTTTTATTTCTGATAGTGATATTGCAACTGGCCGAGAGAATTCTATTAATTGTTGTACAGTTTCTTCGTCAAATGGAGCCGGTTTTACAATGGGACATAATCTGGACAAGGGATCTGCGATGTTTGTTTTCCCGGGTTTGTAAACTATCTTGAAGTTATAGGATTGGAGGCGCAAAACCCATCGTTCTATCCTAGCGTTTGGCTTCGATTTTGGACCAAAAATCACTTCAAGTGGTTTATGATCGGTCACTAAGTCGAATTCCTTTTTCCCATACAAATAAACCTTAAAGTGTTCCACGGCCCAAACTAAAGCCAATGCCTCTTTCTCTGTTTGGCAGTATCTCCTCTCGCAATCGGTCAAACTTTTGTTGCCGTAAGCAATGATTCTAGGCCCTTTTTGATTAATTTGTATCAATATACAGCCTAATGCTACTGGACTAGCATCGGCGATTACCTGTGTGCTATCTATGGGGTTATAATACCCTAGGGATCTTATTTTTGCAAGACACTTTTTTATTTCAAGAAACGCTTTTTCTTGCGCAGAATTCCAAAATTTCTCTATATTTGCATGTTTGCCAAGTTTTAATCTTAATATTTGTCGAAATGGTTCGGTAAGTGTTGCTAGATTTGCTATCCATTTACCTATGTAATTGATTAACCCTAAAAAACTCTGAACTTCTTCTACAGTCTTAGGTGCCCTGAATGTTTGGATCACTCCTACGTAACTTTCCAATGGCTTAATGCCTTCCATCGAAAGGATATGTCCCAAAAATGTTACTGTTTTTATACCATATATGCATTTTTCTGCATTTAATAAGACATTATTTCTTTTCAATACTTCCAAGGTATACTTTAATCTCCTATTATGTTCTATCTCATTTGATCCAAAGATAAGAATATCATCAATAAAATTTACCGTACCTTCGCATTTTATGAGGATTCGTTCTAAAATTTTCTGGAATAGTTCAGGCGCGCAACATATTCCAAACATCAATCGTTTATAACGGAATAAGCCCTTGTTACTGATAAATGTAGTAATATATCTTGAACTTGGTGATATTTCTATTTGATGGAAAGCATTTTTTATGTCTAACCTAGAAAATATTTGGGCATCCCTAAACTTTGGAAGAAGTTCATTCATGGTAGGTAATGGATAGTTTTCCCTGACTATAGCCTTATTGGCAGCACGCATGTCTATGCAAATTCTAACGTCACCGTTACCTTTTAAAACTGGTACCATTGGTGAGACCCATCTTGATGAACCAAAAACCTCTTCAATTATGTCAGAATTAAGTAATTCGTCTAGTTTGGAATTTATTTTTGTTTCCATAGGAATTGGAATTCTCCTGTAAGGCTGACAAACAGGTTTTATTGATTCATCAATGGGTATATCAACAAGTACATCCTTAAACTTAGGAAAATTGGAAATATTATTAACATTTTCAAAACCTATTTTAAGAACACCTAAAGCTTGTGCAGTGTTTTTTCCTAATAAATTGTTTGTACCATTTTTGATAACGTAGAACACAGCGGTTTTAGTATTGTTGCTGGTCGAAATTTCTGACTCAAAGGAACCCAGAATATTTAGTGGTTTTGTACTGCCATAGGCCATGAATATTTTGTCAGGATTTCTATTTTGTTTTGTAACTTTAACTCTATGCTGTTTCAAATATTCCCAGGTTTTATCTGTAATCAGATTGCTTTTACTCCCCGAATCTATCAACATTTTAACGTTTACCCCCCCTATTACACAAGTTATAGTTTCCTCTTGGTCTATGTGAAAAACATAGTCTATGTCATTGTTATCGTGAGATTCGTTCTGTATAGCATGAACTCCAGATGTTTTTTTAGTTTTAAAAGATTTTTTGAAATGGGAGTTCCTTTCTTCAGAATTTCGTTTGCCAGCTTTGAATTTAAAATCCCGTGTTTTACAAAACGATGCAAAATGTCCAGGTATGTTGCATTTATTGCATGTTTGCTGTCTAGCGGGACATTTCGCATCTTTAGAAAAATGATTGGTACTGCCGCACCTAGTACAAATGTCCTTATACCTATTTCTC
Source organism: Ceutorhynchus assimilis (assembly GCA_917834065.1). NCBI lineage: Eukaryota > Metazoa > Arthropoda > Insecta > Coleoptera > Curculionidae > Ceutorhynchus > Ceutorhynchus assimilis. Next base: position 1,069,679 of record OU892281.1, read on the forward strand.
ACCCTATGATTTATTGCATTAATGGATTTGTAACTTGTTGATATCGACGGAGTCGCTTCTAGCTGGTGGAATCCTCCCAACTCTCGGTTTACAGTCTCTAGGGATGTGGCTTCGTTGATCACTTGTTGTAGAGTGATTGAGTCGCCTGCAGCTAGGATTTTTTTCCGAAGCTCGATTGAAGCTCCTTTCTCTACAATTTGGTCTATGAGGTTTTCTTCAATGTTGCTAAACCCACACTTTTCTGCTTGTGTTCGCAGCCTTAGTAGGAATTTACTAAACCCTTCATTTTCCTCCTGTTTCATGAGTCTGAAAACATGTCTCTCATACACTTTACTGTGTTTTGGAGAGAAGTACTCATCGAGCTTTGAAATGGCCACGCTGTATACATCTGAGTCATTTTCCTCAAGAACGTTGGCACCCGGTATATTATAAAATATTTCTTGTAAGCCTAGGCCACCTAAATGTAGCAAATTGGCTCGCTTTTTTGAAGACTGCTCAATCCCGGCTGCCTCAATATAGATAGAGAATGCCCTCTTCCATTTTTCCCAGCGCAGGCCTACAGATCGCACGTCTCCTTCGACATCAAACTGCGACAAGTTTGATGAATTTGGATTCATTTCTAAAAGCCAATTTAAGATAATTAGGTAATTGCCTAACTGCCTCGCTAAATACATTTTATTATTATAAAACCTTTTAATATATCGTTAGATAATATTAAATTTAAGGTATATAACTTTTTTCTTTACACGAATGTGTATTTGAGCGTGTGCTCAGGCCTATGGCCCCTAATCAATTTGAACTTTTAGTTCAGGTCTGTGACCCATATCTTAGACAATTTGTCTATTTAAGCTACTGCTTAGGCCCATGGCCTTTAACTAGTAATCTTTTGGACTTTTAGTCCAGGTCTGTGACCTATATCTTAGACGATTCGTCTATTTAAGCTTGTGCTTAGGCCTATGGCCTTCAACTATAGTTATTTTTCGGACTTTTAGTCCAGGTCTGTGACCTATCGCGTTACGCGATTTGCCTATATTTAGGACTTAACTCATGGCTACGTCGCCTTAAATTTAGAATAGAGTTAATGAAGTATATCGAATTAAATAATATTCAAACACCTATATATCCACCTTTGAATAATGATTATATAATATTTAATTTAAAGGCAAATTTGTAGGTATTTATTCTATTAAAAGGTTTATTGTTTATAATAATTCAAATGTGATTTGTGTTTTTTTTTGTTTTTTTTTGTTTTTTTTTTTTTTTTTTTTTGTCATATATTACACCATCTTCTAAATTAATTGGTACTTACTGCTCTAAATCACCAGCAACCACAAAATAAAGTCACAAGTTATGTTTATCCTCGTCGCCAATGTACTATTCAGAACTTAAAGACCCTTTGAAATAAAACACAGAAATTATTTAGTTCGCCTTACTTCCAAGCGTCTCCGTAATCGACTGACTCAACCCTTTCTTTGTCGTTGTCAGTTGTTTACATTGAGCGCTCATCTTTATTAATCATCATGTATACTACAGTTTTCATTCATATATCTCAAAGGGTTTTTCGTTTATCATGGTGCGCACCATTATCGAACGCGCACCAATATCCAACTCTCCCCTATACAACGTTCTTCCCAACGTTTCGGTGGTCTACCCTGAGCTCTTTCTTCGACAGAGTTGTTGAATTTCGCGTTTTTCTGTCAGTCTTCAGTTGCTCTGCTGATTTATTATTAATTTCAATGTTTTCTCCATTGTCTTAACCATCCCACTGTGTCTAGTTTCTTATAAGATATAAGATATTTACTTGCATCCTATTATTATCACCATAATGGATTGTTTAACGATAATTACTTTTTATGTTTTAAAGTGACCCTCCATGTTCTACATTTTAACTTATTTTTCCTACACCACTGTGTCCTTCTATATAAACTGTCGCCTAGCCAGCCAACGTCGCGTATTGTATCGAATCACCATACCATGACACGCTTGATCCCATTGACTTTTACGCTTCCCTCGCTTTGTTACCCGAAGCTCATCAACAAAGCCGGGAATATCGGCCAGGATACTCAAATAAACCATTGTGTCTTGTCTGATGTATATGGCTTGTCATGGTTTTCGCCAAAAATCGCTAACCTGTCCGTTGGATGGATGCTACCTTTAAAGTTACTGTCCTTTCTTCAGTTTTCATAATGGCCATGTGAGCAAACTGGGGGTGAAATATTGACTCGAAGACATTTTACCACATGGGCCATTATTCTTTTAGTTTTATTATGGCTAAACGGTTTTTGTTGTGACAACTCACATTGAATTCGGAATTCATTATATTCTGTTATTATATAATGTGTTTTGTGACTTATTCTCAGCGTGGAAATAAATAATTATTTCCAGATGCACTGGTTTTCTGAAAAGTGCCCATTCATAGAATTTGATAAAATTATTAGAAGCATATTCTTACTTTCGGCAAAGTGAAGCGATGTATCTTTAATTTTCATAGGAGAAACTACAGTCCCAGGAGGTAAATTTCATTCGGAAAGAGAGGAATTAGAGTCCTCAAGTGCATTAGGCACGGTGAATTTCGATAAAGGTGACTATATCCAGAGTTTTCATAATGAACATGTAGCTGGTTACTTCACAATATTTTCTAAAATTTGTTTTTTTGAGAAAATAATGAAAAAATGCATTACCTAATCTATGACTAAGACTAACGAGCCCCGCCATCACAATATATGTTATGCTTGTTCATGACACATCAATTAAAAAAACATTCAAAACATTATACATGCAGGTATTGCTTCTAAAACACGATAACTTTTCTTCAAACATCACGTTTGTTAAAAAATTAGAGCTACAAATATCCTAAATATTCTCTAGCAAAAGCACATGATCCTACCAGAAAATGCATTATATACCTAACAGCGGCAGTAAAACAACTTTTACCTCCGCAACGGACGATACCATCGGAAAATTAAGTATATTACAAAAATATCAGGTTTTCGAATATTTGAAGAAAATAATTATACTTCAACTCTATGGTGAAAATATTTGCATACCTAGTAAAATCGACATTTTCCTTTCCCTATTGCCAAAATAGTCGTTGGAATTCAATTGTGCAAATGATCCGACATCCATCATATTAAAATATTATCAAATTTCACAAGGCCATTTTGTAAGTTCCTTAGAAAAAATACCCTTTACTCAAAATGAAATCATCGTCCCTACGTTTTTAGCATATTATCAGATGACATTTCACCAACAAAGCAATGCCAAGTCCTTCAACAAACACCACCCGCCGGTAATAACTCAAAGCCATCAACTAAACTCCTACGAATTAATCAAACTGGCAAAAGGTGTCAACGCGACACCGAATTAATATTATTTTCAAACGCTTAAAGTGGGTACAAATTGTTTCGTTACTTCCAAGAAACGTGTTTTTATTCATAACACTAGGGGCAGGTGGTTGGTTTCACGTTGAAGAAATTATTTTCGGTCTGTCCTGAATCTAGAAAAGAATCTAAGTGCTGACCCTGCTGACTTCCTGATGTCAGAAACTTAGCGGAAAACATTTCAGTCTTGTGCCGCTTTGACACGTGACATCTGCGGCTTTTGTAGGAAAACTTAAAATTGTAACTTATCTCAATTTAGGAAAAACATTGTATACATTATTCATATATATAGTTTCAAAGCTATTTCTAGCCACTGACGAATAAATCATATTTTTATTGCGGCCCATAAAGCTAAAATTAAATTTAATAATTTACCAAGCTCGTCTATCAACATAAAACTCGACCCTAATTAAAAAGAATTAATCGCTAATAAACGAAAATTTCGTAATCTGGTCCAAAGATAAATTTTATATGGACTCTTGAAGCTGCTTCGTTTTGAGAATAAACAGATTCCTGTCTTGCAGTTTCGCTAACACTCAAAGAAGGCCCATAAATTTTAAAGTGTTAGATGAAACGTGATAACGTGCGAAGTTTAACAGGGTCGCCTTTTTGAAATGAATTAGAAGTGTTGTACTTTTCGAGGTTGTGAAATTTGAGTTTCAATTTTAGACCAGATAATAATAAACATATTCAGAGTAGGGCAGGACATCTAAATTCTTTATTGGAAACAAGTTGTAGAAATAACGAAACTATATAATAAATAATGTGAACATTTAAATCTTATACTTAAGCTCGGTTCCGCTATTCAGCGCGGAGTTGGAGTGGAGTGAACAGAGCTAATGGAGTCACCCCTAATACGGTAAAAAGCAATACCCGAACCTTAACCCGAACGGCTGGAGTGCGAATGGAGTCACTCGAAGTGCACGGAGTGAGCAAGCCGAACCCACCTTTAGTAGGTATCAGAAAAAAAGGAATATTATTGCTAGGCGGAATGAAGCAACAATAACATATGTACTATCAAAAAATAAACTGCCAAAGTTTCAGCGCATCATATAAATGATCATGCAATTACTCTTATGTCAAGGGAACCAACATCAGAATATAAATGGGATGTTCTGTATAGCTCACCTTTACCTTTCTCTTATAGGTCAGTCGAGGCACCTACTAGAACTTTCGTGAAAATGTAATCCCTTTATAAATTTCAGACCACACCCATAAAAAAAAAAATTAATATAAAAAAGAATTTATTAGCAAAATAATATTCTAACTTAAAAGTCCAGTTCCGTGATAACCCAAACAACCGTCTAGTGTTACGAAATCGTCACCACCATCTGGAAAACATATCAAACTGGAGTGTTATCCTCTCAAGCACGTGTGGCACATCAATAATTTTTGTAGTATAGGGAGTAACTAATGTCATAAAGATCTGTTTTAATCTCTTGCATAGCACGTATGTCATGAAGAGCAGTTAAAAACAACATGGGGAGTATTTTACCTGCGCTTTTTAAAATAACAAATAATTCGTCCAAGAAAATGCTTTTACCCTTGTGACTAAAAAAGTCAGCTTGAAAACAAATAGCATATTCAAAGTAGTCCATTTTCTCAAAACTAACAAAAGCAAACTTGCAAAATTTACTTAGTTCAAAACAAGATAAATACAAAAGATAACTGGATGCGGTTTAAAATAGAGCCATTTGCAACTTAATACTGCTACCACCTTTCGCAAAGACAAATAGCAGAACATCAGAACAAACACCTTTTTCCTAATAACCACTTAGTTTTAAGCAGATGTGTGCAAATCGTCTTTACACAGATTAAAATCGGATATGGCGCCGTCGAAAACTTGGTTTTGTGCCAACAGTAGAATAACTTTCGAGTTTCGAGAATTTATGTTTTAGTACTTTAACTTAATATATTTACATATTGCGCCTAAAGTATAGGGTTGCTAGTTTCAACATACAATGAATAAACAAAATCATTGGGCAGAATGATTGGAAAGCTTCACTCCATTACATTTAAAGCATCTGAAAAACTCATCTCGTGAGAATTTTACGAAAACCTATAAAAATATTTCCCATCACAAATCTTTATCCTAAAAAAAAAATCTCCACTATCTTGTCATTTTGTTTTCCTTCGACCGTTATAACGTGGAATCCGGTAAACACATGCCCGGCTTTATCAACAATCACGCGACGATGCTCAAACGACTCGTAAATTAACAGAAACAGAATTAAAAGTGTCACGAGTCCGAGGTAAAACCCTTTAAAAACCATTCTTTTTTTTCCGGAAAGCAGGTGTTTTGTGTCCCATGTTAGAGGTTCTAATTCCGTTTAAGATGAGAGGGAACATGGTATTTTTCTTGATTTATTCGAAAGATTGCCTTAGGGATGGACCTATAATTAAATGTGTTCAAAAACATATTATTTATTACTTTTATCTACAAGCGTTTGGTAATGACGTTTTTACATAACCAGTATGTGATGTTATCGACTAGGTTATGAATTCATAACACAACTAGTGGTGTTATGGATTAGGTTATGAATCTATAACACAATTATTTTTGGTGATTCGACAAATGTCAAAGTTAAACCTGTAAAGGGAAAATGAAGGTATACAACTAATAAACGAAAATGATTGAAAAAACTTTCCTATTTTTCACTTTGTAGATAAAAAGTTGTACATCACACGTACGTTTATTAAAAACATGACTACAAAACTCGTGTGATTAGAACAACTCGGTCTACGACCTCGTCGTTCTAATCTTTAACACTCGTTATTGTAATCATATTCATAATCGCACTTGTAATATAAATAACTAAGTATTAGGTATTCAATTCGAATATTTTTCTGTAATATTTTTGAGAAAAAATTTCGAGAATTTGTACATATATTACCATAAGGAAAGAGAATCGACATAGGACGGCACCTTTAGAAACTTAGACTATTGCTAGTTCTCGCTTAGGGTTAGTTATCTATTGTCTTCCCCAATTGATTTCATTTAAAATAGCTAGTGGTTTTGTTGGCAGTTTACTAAGATCAGATCTCAAATTATGAAACTGCTAAATTACATATTTATCTAGTGACATCAGTTGGTTGTCCCTTTTTAGTCTCCTCACAAAGAGAAAGAAAAAAATATGAAAGCTCTGTGGAAAAATCTAATATTTTTTTAAATGTTTCCAGTTGTGTATTAGGACTTTCGTCATTGTTCAAATCAGATGTATATTGTTCATCATCCTATCTATACTGTTCAGGATCAGCATGCGATTATTATCTGGAAATCCTTCTCAGTTTTCGTTCTTTCTTCTTCCTTAGCTAAAAATTGTGTAGGTACTTAAATAACGGTATATTTCAATAATTATTGTTCTCCGACATTCGGCGTTAATTAATAAGCTCAGGCTACTCTCACCAACCAAATGGCTTTTTTAGGAATTTACTTATCAATGAATTAGTTGGTCGGTAACGATTCAGTTCACTTACCAAGCAAATATTCACCCCTACAAATGTAATTGGTCTTGTGGTTTTTGGGTGAAGAATATCTGGCTTATCACTTTGGAATCTCCCCATATTTATTCTTTCCATTTTCAAACCACCAAAGGGTTTATTCAGGAATACATTTACAAACCATGAATCATGTAATGAGATGACATCATGACCTTATTCTTGAAACAGGGGAGCAGCGTTCTCATGAGAACAAAGGTTCTGTCTTAGTCGCCCATATTTATTTTCCATATAGCACTGACGAAGACAGAGCAATCGATCTCGTGAGAACGGTGCTCCCCGGTTCCGAAAAAAGACATTCAGATGGACGTGTCAAGTGAAAACATGAGAGGGAAGTCACCCATAAAATTTTGTACACTGAAATTCCTCTGAATGGAAATTCCTTGAAATTCCGTGCAATTCCCTATAATTCCACACAATTCCCGGCAAATTGCACACAATTCCTGGCAATTCCCTGCAATTCCTTACAACTCCTTGCAATTCCTCGCAATTTCCTCCAGTTCCCTCCAATTCCTCGCAACTCTTGGACAAATAATTTTATGTTTGAATAACCTTATTGCAATTAAATATAGATTAATATGTTTAAATTATTTAATTATTGTAATTCTGTTGAAAAGTACAATGTATGTCAGGTCGTTTATCAATTATTGGGTACAAGGTAATCTATTATAAATGTCACCCCCTGCTTTCTTTTTCATTTAACGTTTTTGACAGAAGTCTCAAATACAAAACTTTTAAGAAATTGTCAAAAGTTTTTAACTAATGGCGTTTTCTATTCAGTGCGCACTGAGTGTATTTGCATCCTTTTAATCGACCTGTAGAAGAAAAAGGCAGAAATAAAAAAAAATGCACTAGTTCCGTACTAGATCTAGCAATCGGAAACGCCATAAGTCAGTTTTAGGTGTACAGAGTGCATCAAAAAAGTGCAGCAGTGTGAAGTTATATTTTTTTAAATTGAACACCTTGTATATTCTGCGCTTATTTGTTAGTTTCCTTTAACCTGATTTCAACGATAAATGGTTTGATATGTTTATCTCTCAGTTCACCTCCAATAGTTATAGGGAAAAATGCGAAAATTCCTTCCTAGGTCTTTCATGTTATTTTTTTTTTAAATACTTAATAATAATAACTTAGACATCTCGATTTATTATTAGATATCACCTTGTATATTGATGAATGAAATTTGAACATTAAACTGTCTATAAAAAAAAATTCTCTAAGGCTTCAATGGCATAATTTTTCTTTTTTCAATATGAAACCTTGAAAGGGGTTTTCATGTTTTTTCCTATAACTATTGAAGATAGACATATCAGACCGTAAATCAGGTTAAAAGGGACTAACAAATAAGCGCACAATATACAGGGTGTTCCACTTAAAGAAATTTAACTTCACACTGCTGCACTTTTTTGGCGCACCCTGTATGCCTTAAACTGACTTAGTTGAAAACTTTCGACAATTTCTTGAAACTTTTGTGTTTGACACTATTGTCAAAAATGTCAAATGAAAAAGTTAGAAGGGGGTGACAATTATAATAGATCACCCTGTACTTAAATTAAAACAAAATAAATTTTAAACTACATATAACATCCGATTTTGTAAGCAAATGTTGATCTTTTGACTTCTGTCCGATAAGAATATTCAGGTGGTTAACTGTTGCTTGAAACTTGCCCATGGGTAGCTTTATTGTGGATTTAATTTTGTTTTTATATCTGTATAATGTTGATAGGGATTGTAGAATATTGTTCATGTTACTGTGTAAGGTTTCATAAAGTAGTTTGCCTCCTGAGTAAAACAAATACAAAGCAAATTTTTCGAAATTATCGTCATATATAGGGTGTCCACTTAGTGCGATATCGGACGATATCTCCTTACAGGGTGATGCAAAAAAAAATTGAATTACAAAGTTGTTTGATACTCTAATAGGCATAAGTTAAAAATATTTTTGAATATACAGGGTGCTTTGTTTATGGGTTATGCAACAGAATTTTGTTATTTTAAATAGAACACCCTGTATGTGATTGCAGATTTGGATTCTACGTGAAATTCTGAGCAGATTTCATGTAATATACCCTATACCTAAGTTCAACTGTTTTAGAAATATTGACAGTTGAAAATTGACTTTTTGCAACTTTGACAGGCTGTAAAACCTAAACAGTTAACTTTAGACGAAAATCGATTTTACATTCCTATGACAACTTTGAATTTAACCAGAGAAAAAATTTGCCAAAAGTCAATTTTCAACTGTCAATATTTTTAAAACCGTTGAACTTTGGTATAGAGTATATTACATAAAATCTGTTCAGAATTTTACGTATAATCCAAATATGTAATGACATATAGGGTGTTCCATTTAAAAAACCAAAGTTTAGTCGCATACCCCATAAACGGAGCACCCTGCATATTCAAAAATATTTTTAACTAATGCATATTAGAGTATTACGAAGGCGTAGAAGGGACACGTATATATATTTTTTTACTTACAAAGTGATTTCTGCGTTACGAAACGCAGAAATAACTATTTCCGCGTCACGTAACACAGAAATAAGGTTGAGAAAATAATAGTTTTAATGATACAAGTTCGATATGAACATCATAATGAAACGCGTGTAACGTTAAACCACGAGGCGTCAGCCGAGTGGTTTAGTTACACAAGTTTCATTAATAAAGTTCATATCGAACGTGTATCATTCAAAATTTAATCTACAATGATCCAAATAGATTTGATTTGCGTTGAAATAGCAAAAACTTTTCAAATTAAAATACAAAATTTAGCAGGTGCCCTTACTAGTCGGGAACTTGCTTGTTGATTTTTAGAATGTTGACTTTGGCAGCTTTAATATTGGAGTCAATTTTTGTGCCATAAATTGAGTTTTATAGTGGAAAATAACGTTAATATTGGTGATTCTGAGTTCGAAAGTGTCCCTTCGAATATCGAGACAGCATCATTGAAAAGGTTCTTCTGGTAGCTAGCTTTCTATTTGCATATTTTTCATTTCATAATTTGGGTGTTTTTATGAATTCTTAAACGCACTAGTGCTATTATGAAGGACCTAATGACATTCAACTGACAATGCTAAATGCGTCATAATGACACCGACGTAGATTAAAAATATATACGTGTCCCTTCTACGCCTTCGTAGAGTATCAAAGAACTTTGTAATTTAATTTTTTTTTCTTGCATCACCCTGTAAGAAGATATTATCGTCCGATATCGCACTAAGTGAAAACCCTGTATATTCTGTTTATTTTTACTGTTTTTGGTTGCAACATCTATGAGAGTTTCTAGGAATGACACGTTAATAAAATGTACATTTTTGACAGTGTTGTTAAGTTTTTGTGTACACCAATTTTTGATGATACCTCAAATTCCTTAAATAAGCTGCCCTTCAACGTAAAAGCAAGTCTGGTCTGGTTTTGAGGTTAGAATTCATGAAAAATGACTAGCGATGCAACGTTGCCAGACTTTGGCAAACTGAGACAGTAAGGGAATGGGGTTTAAGCACTTTGAGATGAATGTATGTACCTATAAAAGTGTATCCGAGAGTGTATCACTGTATTTTGAGCATAAGCTAAATCTTTAATTACACAATAGATGTATCACTGGTGTAGAATTGAACGAGGATTTAAAAATGTCTCTTCATTTTATGAACACAATGTGTGATAAATACTGAAGCAAAGTATTTTTTTGGCTTACATATAAAGTATATAATCATGGCTTTCGGTATTCTGTCTGGAACAGATATAAAATGATACCCAAGTACTTTACCTTTTCATGCTGGACAACGTTTGGCAACACTGAACATTTTTTCTAGGTTCAAAGTGATAACAATTCCACGCAAACCCTTGAAATTCCTCGAAATTCCTTGAAAATCCTCGCAATTCCTCGAAATTCCTAGCAACTCCTCAAAGTTCCTTGCAATTCCTTGAAATTCTTCGCAATTCTTTGCGCATGTACACTAAAATTCCTAGGTAATTTCCCCCTCGTGAAAACATCATCAAGGCATAGAAAAGAATTTCAATTAACTTTTCCAACATCAAAATAACAATATTAAAAGTACATTAGAATTTCTCCATAAGCAATTTAAAGCGAGAATGACTAATCAAATAGTTAGTCTATTCACCCTTCCCGAAATTGAATTTTACCCTCTCACGCCCAAAAAAAATTGCGCGCATCCTGCGTCCGTGGTAAACAGGAAAGGGGGCCCTAGTCTTATTGACTCACCCCCCAAATTACAAAAACTAAAACAAATTAGTGACACACTTCATTAGGTGCACCAAAAACTAATAACTTTCAGAAAATAAAAACAGCCCTCTACACACACACACATATGTGTTTAATTTCATATTATAATTTGTACAAACATAGAGCCGACAAAATTTTATATTTTAAATCCGCCGGTGTTTTTCTAATAGAAACAAAACGTAAATTTGAAAAATTTGTTTCCTTTAATGGGATACAAAGTGGGAACATATTTCTTGAGGGATGTAATCCTAGAACCGCATCCGATGTGAGACAGATGTAGTCAGTGGTGTAGGATTTAGTTTTTTCATAGATTTAAAGCTAGCTTTCATACTGTAGTAAATTATTAAAGCTAGCCTTTATGTAGGTTAAAACATACCCCAAAGTCTTGAAAGTTGATTGTTCCATTCTCCATCAAACTTTTTCCAGTTTTGACTATTGGTCACATAAATTGCTCTAAGATGATACGCCTCTGCAGGCAGCTGCATTACTATGCAACGTAGAAAGCATAGTTCAAATTTTTGACAAGAAACTTTACTAATTTTGATTTTTGGTTGATTACCGTTACAAACTCCCATCCGGATTCCATACTCATCGACCCATCATTCGCTTATTAGTTCTGGAATGTCATAGTTTATAGTCTATCTAAATATATACAAACACATTTTAGAAGATATTTTGGAATTTTAATTTTGGAGTAGAATGCTAATATCTACCAAAAAGAAATCGCACCCACAACTGACCTTTTGAAAACTTAAGGATTTATAGCGTACAAATTAACTCGACTTGCCTTGGGGTATCAGTACATTGAGCCAAAACCTAATAATTTGTACACCATGCCAGCATAAATAATATCAAAACAATGCAGCGTAATTACACAACATTTACAACGAACCTGACTATAAATAATACAGGTCTTATCAAGAAAGACAAAATTATACTGGACTAAGAATGGTAGAGATGAAATTTTGAATCGACGTTTATATTTAAATAAGTTATGTAACAATAATTTTAAGTACCTATAAGGAATTATTATTGATACACAAAAACTTTACACCTAAAAGAGTAAAGACCAGCAAAAAAACAAAACAAATCTTACAAAAGTAAAAGAGAACTCGATGTTACATAGGTGTTAGGTATTGCAGTTATTACATCTCTAATAAAATTATCCTAAAGCAACCGCATATAAATCACAAATACGTGGTAGCTAAATCTAATTTGTAATTAGTCAAAATATATTACATTCACCTCATATGTTTAGGCGACTATATCTCATTATAAACTATGCGTTTGAAGTTTCCACACGCCCCACACGTTTCCATGCCTTACAGCTAATTGGCGGACCTTTTTGATCTTTAAATATTCTCATTTTTCTATTTGAAAGGTTTAGTATTCCCCTTGTAACATTCGCAAATACTATTTGAAGTCCAGATAGTCGTTAGATATGCAAATTGTTGTACAGGCTAAGACACAGCATGATGTGCCTTTATTTATTCAAAACATTGTTAATCGAGGGGGCCTTCTTAGAGCGGTAACAAATTAAAGCGATTTCTCCTACTAAATTTGACCTTGTTTTGCTAGAGAACAAAAATCTAATACAAAATTCATTATTGTGCAAAAACGTTTCACTTTTGTTCTTACTTCTTGTTTACGTTTACATTTCAGGTTGTGCTGCTATAGTTCCGTAGAAGTTTCATGCTTTCGTTATATCGGTTGATTTCGTGTACTGCAGGGAAAAAGCAGGTGGCGCTCTATATTTAGTTATTTAATTAACCCATACCCCTCTCCGCATTGGAAGCTAGTCGGCAACCCTTTACACGAAATCACGTTTCTAGATTTCAGCCACCAACCAACCTTTTCTTTCTCTTTTTATTTTGTTGTCTTAGTTACCCGTTCACTTCAGTCACTTCCTCAAATCTTATTATTAACTTCTCCCTCGCGTTTTGCGGGTAACAAAGTGGCAGTGTCCGTTCTGCCACGTAATAACTTCGAATCTGTTTCATAGCGAAACCGCAAAAGCTGTTGAGTCATTTTTTGAAACATTGGCCGGATTTTCTCGTTATCAGGTCAGTCTTCTAATAGCTCTTTGTACGTTGCTTCTGGAAGATCGAGGTCTTCTAATCTTTGATGCTTTATCACCTTGGACGCCTCAGAATTTGAGGACGCATAAGAGTTGTTGAAGACAAGTGTAAACGTATAGAATAAGGAGCGTTATTAGGCACCTTGAAGTTCACATCGGAAACTGGTCAGCGAGATGATATATCCAGCAGCCACCCGTCATCCGGACCATCTCAATTCAGCGATCAACCTTGAGGCATTCTCACCTGGCCCAACGAGATCATAGGCAATTTCTTGAAGATAGAAGATGGTATGAACAGTTGTTATTTCACATAGCAAAGACAGTATAGGTTAAGAACAAATTCCAGAAATCAATCTCTTTATATTTCATTTCCAAGTAGTAAAACAGCAGTTATCGCATGACATCAGTTATCTCGAATTGGGATCCCTGAGTTTCTAGTCAGTAAAGGAATTTTATTTACCAGGTATCTACATCCCTTTATTATGTAGTTTGATTTGCCGTTGTATAAGTCAATATAGCCACACACCGAGGTGACAAAACATGTTGGCCGAGTCGCCATAAATTGTGATGATTTTAAATACCCTTCTACATAAAATTTACAGATTTTAGCGTTTTAGTGATGAAGGTTCATCGTTTATTAATTCCTGAATCACATTTATTGAATATTGAATATGTTCCGAGGAAAGGGTGTATCAGTTAGACTTTATGCGTTTATTATTGGGCCATAAAACGCTAATTGAATTTCGATTGGTTTGAGAATCTTACCGTATTTGTAACATCTATAGTTACATTGTATCCCATTCTAGGAACATTTTTATTTATGTCAATGTAGTTTTTTTTTGCACATACATTTTGAAATTCTTTTGTGCTGGAAAGTTTAATTTTACATAGTGAATTTTTAAACACTCTTTCAAACTTTCCATTAATACTAAACTGGCTCTTAAACCAGCACAATATATCTTGCAAAAAGGAGGACCTGAGCGTATAATTAAATGTACTAGAGGAAAATTAGAAGAGCCAAGGTGTTGTAAAGTTAGTGACGATGGGAGCCTCGTAAAAGTAGATTCTCTCTTAAGTTTCTAAAAGCAAATCTCATCTCTGGAAACAAAACTTTTTAATTATTTAAATGAGTAAATTGAAGTGACGACGCCGTAGTAATACGTGGGGCTCAAGAGGAAGTCGCTGCATAAGAAATGGAATTAACTTAAGTATAATGACTTATTTTAAAATTTTTGAATTTAGCTAAATTCAAAAGAAAATTTGATATTACAATAATGGTCCCCCATATAAATAAAATTTAATCAAACATAGTAAAACCTAATCAAATTAAAAAATTCATGATCGACCAGTTCCATTTCCATTTAACATGAAACTGGGTCTATGGGTTTCCAGAGCTTTTTCGATAAGCAGTAAACCCGAACAGCCCGCTATCAGGCTACGCAAACTGACCGAAAATACGACCGTTCTAAAAAATTAAAACAATAAAATGCTTTACCCAACTGCGAGGATTTTCTGCGGCTACCACATCGTCCGGTTTTAAAATATAGGTGAAGGATCAACTCGTAACCAACGAATTTCATTTGGCAAATGTAAAGTTGTGCACTTTTTTCGTTTATATTACAGTTTTTATTTGTATAGTATGGTACAAAAAATCACAAACTCGGAAAGTTTATGTGTTAATCTCAATTTTGAGGTCGCGAACAAAAATGTTGTTGCTCCGTGAGTGAATATACTACAACAAGCAAGGTTTCCTGGTGGCTGCAAATAAGTGTTCTCGGCAGCTATCTGCTGATAGTTCACAAGGGAACTATTTTTTCCTAATAAAAGTACAAAGCTGGTCGAACAGGGTTGCATGAAAGAAACTTTAGATACTGATTTAGGTCAATTGCCATCTTGGAAGCAGCCAAAAAACCCCAGTATCAAGAGCGGAACAATGAATTAAGGAAAAAAACGCTAGGTGAAACTGAACATGCCCAATCTGAAATAACCCAAAAGATTTAAGGGTTTGTTCCATATTCCATCAAACAGGGTCAAAGCATTACAGCGACTACCTACTCCAGGTTAGCTGAATGGTATATTTACCTCAAAAAACACCTACTTAGTATCAAGCAACAAGCAACTTTCGTCAGTGACGGATACAGTGGGAGGGCAACTGCCCCCCCTTTTTAAAATAAAGTGAATAATCATAATCTTACAAATTTTGACTTTGTATAATAAGTTATTGTTCAAGTACAAATAAGTGGATTATTGCGGAATTTATGGGTGGACCTCTGCGGGACGAGCGCAGCGAGTTCCGCAGCCATCTAATCCCCAATATACTCTTGAACTGTTGAAGTAAGACATTCATCTGAAACGTGTAGTTTTTAAACTAATGAGAATAACGTATATTTGAGTGAGTCAGTTTAGTATCATAATTAAACAACATATTGATGAATAGATGGAGGTCGAGGTCCACCTATAAATTCCGCAACAATCCACTTGTCTGTACTTAAATAACTTATTACAATCAATATATTACTAGTTTAGTAAAGTAACATTACTAATTCCTCTTGAAAGGCAAATTGACAAAAAGTGAATAATCATGATCTTACAAATTTTGACTTTATATAATAAGTTATTGTTCAAGTACAAATAAGTGGATTATTGCGGAACTTATGGGTGGACTTCTGCGCGACGAGCGCAGCCATCTAATCCCCAATATACTCTTGAACTGTCCAAGTAAGACATTCACCTGAAACGTGTAATTTTTAAACTAATGAGGATAACGCACATTTGAGTGAGTCAGTTTAGTATCATAATTAAACAACATATTGATGAATAGATGGAGGTCGAGGTCCACCTATAAATTCCGCAACAATCCACTTGTCTGTACTTAAATAACTTATTACAATCAATATATTACTAGTTTGGTAAAGTAACATTACTAATTCCTGTTGAAAGGCAAATTAACAAAAAGTGGATAATCTTACAAATTCTGACTTTATATAATTAGTTATTGTTCAAGTACAAATAAGTGGATTATTGCGGAACTTATGGGTGGACTTCTGCGGGACGAGCGCAGCCATCTAATCCCCAATATACTCTTGAACTGTCCAAGCAAGACATTCACCTGAAACGTGTAATTTTTAAACTAATGAGGATAACGCACATTTGAGTGAGTCAGTTTAGTATCGTAATTAAACAACATATTATTGATGAATAGATGGCTGCGGAACTCGCTGCGCTCGTCCCGCAGAGGTTCACCCATAAGTTCCGCAACAATCCACTCGTTTTTACTTGAATAACTTATAATTATATTAAATAATATATTACTAATTCCTGTTGAAAGGCAAATTGACAAAAAGTGGATAATCTTACAGATTCTTACTTTATATAATAAGATATTGTTCAAGTACAGGGTGTTTTTTTATATATTGACACCCCACCTACAGCCTTCACCTTTACAAGTAGATGAAATGTTTTAATACAAAAGTTGTATAGTATTGGCTAAATTTTTAGAATCCATGGTCAGAAACAAAAATTAAATGTCAGAAATGCGTGAAATATTGCATGCTTTCAGTTTTTTTCAAATGGAATGCCCTATATTTGGATTTATATTCTTGAAGATCACAATTTCCCGATTCCAAAACTTAATTTAAAATCACCTTATTCTCCTAAATAGTTCTCCCATTCCCATATTTTTATGGGCCATTCCTTCAAAAAACTTTCAAAAGGCCTGTATTCGCCCCTGACTTTCATTGTGAAGTATGTGAGTGCGAACTAACGATAAGTCTGATAGCAGGATATAATCAGTTTCATTCAAGTAAATTATTAGCCAATTTGTATTGACAGAGTTTCTCACATCCTTTTTTAATTTCTTCCCGTATTTACTTAAAAAGACGTACCTACCAAACCATAATAAGCAATAATAATTCTTTCTGCAATTCTATAAATCAATTCTGAAAATAGGTCATCATCATTATTGCTGTTGAATCGTATGTGCAGCGACATGCAACATGTGACGGTATTAACTACTATTAGCAGGGATCTCATACGAGTAGGTACGTTCCAGAATCTATTTGATTGGATTTTTGTATCCCTGCGTTTTTATTCTCATCAAATTTTACCGATGGATTCACCATTCTATGGCCGTCATTGTCATATTCCATTTATTAAACAAAGATAGCTAACTCATCGGTGAGAATAAAAACGAGGGGTTCATCACAAAAATATCTATATTTTTCGGTTTGTAACAATGTTTGACAGATTTAAACAAAATTCTGTTTTCTATACCAGCTATTTTAATTAGAACAATATACTCGACTTTAAAAACGTTCTTACATGATCCAGATCTACGAGCTGTTTTAAGAACGTAGCTAGAATTCACATCACGTTTCGAAATAGAATCCAATAAGAGATACACGACCGCCGAAAAGACCGCCGAAAAATAAAAATGCAGCAAAGTATATCGGGGTCTCTGGATATGGAGTAACTGAGTTTAATCTAGGAAATGTATATTCCAGTTGGAAGGCTAATTGCCCTTAAGATTTAATCGATGATCGATGGGATCAAAGCGGAAAAATCGTAGAAAATTAAAATTGAACATGAGAAAAAAAGCAAGTGGAATATAGATTTTACATTTTTAAAGGTAAAAGAGTGGTTGATTGGAATGAGGGGCCTTATCAATATCCACGATAAAAATCAATGCATTTTGATCGACTATATGAACCGACAAATTTAAATTATATAAACCATTACATAGCTACACTATTTTTAATACTCTGTAATAATTGCCATCAAGTCTTATGTGAATTCAATAGAGCTCATTTAATATATCATATCACAATAGATACTAAAATTACCAGGTTAAATACAATATAAACCCCACATTACTATCTTCCGACCAGAATCTCACATGTCACTTATACATTTAGCTTCAAAGGATTATAATAATAGGCAATTTAGGGCATTTGCAGAATTCTGTGGGCTTTTGGCCCTAATGAAACTCTAGGATTTATTATTGTATTTGTATAATATAAAAGGGGATGATCAGAGAGGGTAAAGAGGAAGTCAATTTCTATTATTAGGGTATATTTTATTGCAATGCGAACATTTGTCACGCATGATATATTATACAGAACAGTTGTATTAATTAGGACCAGCTTAAAATATTGTTCTAATATTTGTCTAGAATGAGACATTCAAAAGCAAATATTTTTCCCTGGATTGGGTGGATTTATAGATTAGGTTTTGGTTTTAATTTTATTGGGCAGCAAAGCAACTACAACATTTCTCATTAACCAAATTTCGGTCCGATCCCTGAGGAACCTCTGTCCGAAACAAATCAAACGGAATACCTAATTAGTAATTTAGTTAGTAGTGTAGTCATCCTTCTATAGCGGTGAAAAGGAAAAACGATTTTAAAATTCTCTCAGTCTGTGCCCCGCTTTAAAATTAACATGATGAAATATTGGCGTCGACTGACTGTCCTCTTTCTAAAGTCGGCGGAGTTCCTTCGACAAATGGGGTGAAATTTGGAACATCTGTTTTGTCAAAATACTTACCCTTATATTGCCATGGAGGATTTCGTCACGTTCTTCTTGGGAATCCAAATTTGTTATACCAGTGCCGGAGCTAGAGGCTTCCGAAGTTTGTCTTAAAAACGTGATTTGGCCACAGAATTTACCCAAAATAAATTATATAGGTACCTACCAACAAAATTAAATGCAAATTCTTTCCCATCAACATTCCGAGAAGTGTTAATAAATTAAAGCTATCCAAAACGTTCTTAATTACCCAATTGATGGTCAATCATTGGGTAAAATAACGGCATCTGGTCGAAATCAAACGGACCGCTTTACACAACCAACTGGCTACTGTGTTCCAAACTCAAGCATTTTTGGGTCCCAAAAGAATTCTTGGAACTTTCGGGTGACAAGGTGGTTGAAAGTATTTAAGAAAAAATAAATCTTGAGTAGAGGGTTTGGAATCTTTGGGAACACAAACTATGTTAAAACCCATTATTGAGAAAACCATTTATTTCGAATCCAATGAAACATATTGCAAATTTTATCAAACGCCGAAATTGCTTTTGAATTTTTTAGGAACGCTCCTCCAACTCAAATTTCCATTCGACGTAATATAGTTTAGTTTAGTGGGAACTCTATGCGAACTTCTACAAAACACACACAAAACATACACCGCAAGTGGCTTAGGGCGAATATAATTTTATAGCCAACAAAACAAAATTCAATCAGGCGTAGTGGAAAATACTGTTCAAATTGAATACCTAATATTACAGAGTAATTTACATTTTTTTTTTTTTTTCGCGACGGAAAAATAACTTTCGCGTTATATAACTTGTTTTGTAAATAAAAAGTTTCGGTTTATGGACTGATTGAATTGAAAATACGAAGGATTCTCTTTTATTTGAAAACACTATTATGTTGCAGCGTAGAAGATTGGTTTAAAGCAAATTATGGAATGCCCAAAAACTATATAACTGGAGATTAACAAATAAATAATTTCAATGTTTTACTATATTCCTTCAATAATCTAACCAAACATCTGGTAGAGGAACCACTGATTTTTATAAGCCCCTTGTAACGTTTTCAATTTCTTGGCTAATAAGCTACCTTGTTTTGCTTTAGTAGATATGATTCCATATAGAACTACAATGAAATAAATGAATAAACAACTATCTTTTCTGTGCCCAGATTTTGTTACCTTGAGTACTGCCTTCTACTGAAAGTTTTTTTGGTGCAGGTTTGCAAGTTTTGTTAATTGATCTAGGAAGGTTTGATTCAGTACGGCAGGGCCCGCTGTTATTGATTAGAATCTTAGGAAAAGGAGTTAGTACCATCATCATCCCTGTTTGCAAATCCAATCAATAATCTGAATCTGAGGTTATGATAATAATTGTTGTTTACTCTTTGACTTTTCATTTTCATCATGTCATTGAACAGCTGTTTTGTCTAGGCGTTTTCTATAGACCTGTTCTACCTTTTGATATATGTTCTATAGGCACTTTTCAACAGTTCGTACTTTTGGGGTGAAACTGAACACGTCCTTTTCTATAATTTTCTTCAATGTCAAAATTAGAAGTTTGACAGATGGAAGTCTTCTTCCGAAATCTAAATGAAGAATCTGCCCTTTTGATCTGCGACCTCACGCTGAGTAGTCCGGTCTCGGGCCTTGGCCCTAATTATTTTTGGGGCGAGACTTTTTGGAATTTTGTGCCAGGGAGCTCAAGTTTTAGACTAATTTCTTGCTGATAATTGTCTAGAGACGTCCCTTGGTCATTTTTGGATTCTGTTTCGGTAAGTTTGAGATTTTCTTCAGGAAATATTAACCTACAACACGTGTTCCATTTTTTTAATAGGACTGTTCCGAGCAGCATTTGGAAGTTGAAGACTTCACCTTTGGTCTAGAGTATCCCTCAATTTGAGGTAAGATTATTTCTAATATTTGGGGATCGATTTGTTTTTTTTTATACGAACATCGTTATAGGGTCCTAGTCTCAGGCTATAGTTGGACAATCCTACTCCTACTCCTACTCTTAGGCTATAGTTGGACAATCCTAGTTCTAGGCTGTAGCTAGACAGTCTTAGGCTATAGTTGGACAGCTCCTAGAAAGAGATTCTAGACTAGATCTAGATTGCTCTTAGTTGGCTCTTGTAGCCTTTCTCCAGCAACTCTCTTGGTACCACTCTGGCAGAACCACGTCGAGTTCTACGTTAAACAGATACAACGTGGATAGGACTCATGACTCACTTACCATACCATAGTCTATCTAATAGTGAGACCAAACCTGTAGATAACCTCACTTTGGAAATTTCTGGATTTTCACATATATTTCACTTGTATACATGTAAGTTGCACTTTTACTATTTAGGCAAATCATATATAAATCATCTGACGCCGAATTCCGTCAGTACGTGCCCCTTAAATAAAATTCTAGAATTTTACCCTGAGGTTGCCCAAAGAATAATTTTCACCTTTCTGGTGTTGATAGAGTGTAACCCATACTGTTTTTTAATCTTCCACAAGTGTTAATAAACAGTTAAAACTGTTTATTTTAAATTCATATATTCATTATTTACATTTTTTTATTTATTCAAATATTCACAAATTAGGTACAAGCCTAATCCTAAACACCTTTTTTAATAACTTCGTGGCTACTTATTGGCGCAATAGTTAAGTCCTAATTACTTGGTGGCTACACTTTTTGGCGCCTTATTATTATTGTTATTATTTTTTAATAAAGAAAGCCACATTATTGTACCTAATTAGTTGTTTTATTGTTAAGCGCTCCAATTGTACAAGTTTTGTTATAACATCAATAAATAATCTTCCTAGCCCAAGTAGCACTCCCATGTTGGGCCAATATTGGGACAATAACTACGATTTATTGGCCCAAGTCAGATTCTCTATGTTGGCCCAATAAAAGATGTGGACATTCTGCTATATTTGTCCAAGAACGTATGTCAATATATACCCAAAAACAAATACCAACGTTGGTACAATAACGTAACCAAATGTTGGCCCAAAAAGAAATAATCAATATCATATCAAGAACTTTATGCAATATAGAGCCAATTGAAATTACCTATATTGGCCCGAAGACGTATGTAAATCTTGACTTTATATTATATTTAATTAAGGTAACGGACCAATTATAAGGACCGACTAAGAAGTGTTTTCTCTCTGCCGGACCATCCGTGGACCCGTTTCGCTGTATCACAAGTCATCAGCATGGTTAAGTCCCGCCAGGGTCCCGCAGAGAGAAAACAACCAATTTTTGGCTTCATCCTGGAACCAGGTTTAAGACAGGTAAAGTGAAGACAGAGTCTCCATCTATTTTTTGGTCGGCACACCAAGTGCGCACATTGAATACTCTATATTGGACCAACATTTTCAATTCAGAAAATCTAACCTTGGTAAAAATTAGTATGTAAATATTGGCCCTTCATTGGGTTTTTCAAAAAGTATCAATATTGCGAAAAAATTGGAAATAAATATTGGGTATACAAAGTTTTTGAAGTGAATTTAAATATCAATAAAAAATTGAATGCCAATATTGAATTAATATTATATTACAATATTGTTTCGATAATATAAAATGTAATATTTGGCCAATATTTCATAAATCAATATTGTAGTGAAAAGTCTTGGGCCAATATTCAAATTACTGAAGAGTTAATTAATCTACGAAAACAACATTGGTACAAGATTATTTTTAAATATTGTTTCCACATAGTTAAAACTAACGTTGCCCCAATATTGGTACTGTGTTGATTTATCAACAAAAATGAATAAATATTGGCCCAACTGAAAAACGATGTTTACCCCATATTATGTGCTACTTGGGAGTTAAGTCACATTTAACTTGGTGGCGCCCAAAGGTAAGATGTATACAAGGAACCCATAGACCCATGGCCGCCGAACTGATGCTGACTAGCCGTATGCAGTATAATTAGGCAATTGCCAAAATAAGTACGTTATACCCTTTTGACATTGAAATAATTGGAGCAGATACCTGCTGATCTGGATCTGCCCACTACTAGTATCTACGTTAAATACTTCATTGTAATCTTTTTTGATGTAGGAGAACCTTCTTCCTGATCTCTTCTAGCTGAACTGTCAATATGTCATTTGTGTACATGATCCTCAATGAGCCGTCTATTTCTTGAGTCAATTCTAGAGATGGATTTCCATCAAATGCCTGTTGGCTTTTTCTATGAGCATTCTGGATGATGAAGAGATAGCATTACTGAAACTATAGCAGTCATAGTTAACGCCCACCGAATGAGGGCTGCCAGGGAATGGGAAAAAACACTAGGCAACTAGGTACTGCACAAAAGCTTGGTGGGAGCCCCAAAACAATTCTAAAAGGTTAAGGCAAGGAGTGCTGCGTTGCCAAATTGACGTCAAAGTATATTATTTTGTTTGGGTTAGATATTCCTAACAGGTGCGGACAATGTTTGTTGTTTAACGAGTGATGAAAACAGCAGTTTTTAAAATATGGAGATAATGTTTTCAAGTTGCAGAAAATTATTTTTGACGAAAATTGTTTATTTTTCAATGGTCAGAAAAAAAGTTTTTTGCAGATGCTAGTTTGTTTGTGCAATGAAAGATTTGGATTTTGTTGCAATTTTCGATATTTTCATAATAAGGCGTACGTTCATCAATTCTTGAGTAGGCAGAGTCTACGCGGGACGTCGCCACAGCTGCTAATAGCAATGACGTCACCCGCAGACCTGGATGGAAGGCTTGCGATTTAGGCTGTGGTCGTTATTCAATTTTTTCGTCGATTTTAAATGTAGAAAAGGTGATTTTAACGTTTAGGAATTAATTTTTTTGTGTGCTTTAAACTCGAATAATGCACTTTACTCCAAGATTGGAGGTCTGCGGCTGACGTACCAGTTGGCAGACATTTTTAGCTCAATAAGCAGTCCTACTAGGGATTAAAAACAGGATAATCTCTGCCATTTTCGGGACACCTGGAACTAAGATGATCCGTTTTTTTCCTACGAATGTATGGAAAAAAACTTTTGGCATGAACAAAGAGTAATCTTTCCGCACACCCTTGGGAAAAATTGGGTTCCTTTAAGCCTAGTACTCATAACTGCGAAATTCGCTCTTTTTTGACATTGCTTCGACAATTTAACGTTTGATCCACGCATAAAACGTCAAATTATCGACGGAATGTCAAAAAAGAGCTAATTTCGCTGTTATGAGTACTATACTTAACACTTGCGAGAAATGGTATTTCCCGCACTTGTTAAAAAAATACCAATTTTTTCCGAATTTGATAGGAAAAAATTTTCCGCCCTGTAGGAAAACAAACGAGTTCCCAGTTCCACTCAAAACTCAAAAGGCCAGGATAATAATAATAATAAACAACTGGGGTGGCGTGGCGTGGCGCTGATTCCAGTCCAAACATGAAAATGCCAAAAATTGCAACGTCGCATATAAATTGTTTCGGGGCTACCACCAAGCTCTTGTCAACTACGGCCTCATAAAGGCTATCGATTTGGGACGATAACATAGTGCAAATGTAAACAGATCAAAAATTGTGGTAGCTCATAAGTTCAAAATCATATGCGACTCAAGCATATGGCAGGAAAGAACGCCTCGCATAATAAAAAGAGGCCTGGTATACAGCCGTCTCCAAATCAGCGAATGAAGCTGGCGTACATGGAGAAAGACCAGGATCAGAGTAAAGCATTAACACCACAGTTCACCAGGCAGAAATTCATGCAATTTAAGTATGCGCTCAGGAGATTCCAAGGCTGGGTTATAACAACCAAAACATAAGCATTCTCTCAGACAGTCAGGCTCTAAAAGCACTGAACTCACATCGATTTACTTCGAAGATAACGATGGAATGCCTACACCACCTAGAAGCTCTGACGTCAAGGAATAACAGGATAATGCTCCTGTGGGTTGGGCATTAGGAGATGGAAGGGAACGAAAAGCTGCACCCTATACAAGACCAGAACCGCAGGTTATAAAGATGGCAGTTGAAAGGTGGTCAACCCATCAACACCTCGACTTTTGGCGATTAATTCTCTTCTATTATGGTATCTTTGTTTTCTGTATGCGTTTTCTTTGATAGTTCTCTTTATTATTTTATTTCGTGTCGAAGACTTCTTCTTTAAATTCGATCCTTTTTTTTTCTTCTGTCCTACTTCCAAAAGTTTAATTTTTAATGGTTGTTGCTTAGGTATAGGTATATCATCTACCACTAAACTCTTGTTTTATTCCTTTCTCCGTTCAAAAGTAGCTCCGAGTTTGATTTTAGTCCTCAGAAATTTTGTGAAAACAAATAGGAATTTAGAAAAAAAAACGGCAAATTAATTTTTAATTATAACCTTGAAGTATTCCGCATTTAAGTACCATATGGGTTTTTAAAGTTTAATTGAAAACCCATGTCCATCGCCTCTCCTTAGCTAATCGATCATATAACTAATAAAACCCATCACACAATACCGACAGCCACTATTTGGAAATAAATAGATAAACCCCATGAAAACAATGCCACATGTCACAAACAAACCGAAAACGGGACCAATCCCTTAAATTTTACACAAAGACAAGTTACAAAAGATACCGAATCCATCATTATTTTTCGGTCAATCCACCGATTCCCAGATATATTTTAAAAGGCACAGATGTTGGTAACCGATATAGTGGGAACCCACATACGGCATTGAAAGTGCAGTAAAAGATAAGGCTTATTTTGCTAAGCGAAAAAAAAATTTTGGATAATGGAAAATGATGAGTTCCATTTGGAATTAATTCTCATAGTGAACATAAAAGGTTGTTAACCCCATACGTGCTTTTAGAAAGCCCACTTCACCCCAAAAACTCTCTTCTCTCAGATGATAACTTTCCAAGTTGTAAAACCTGGAGTCATACATGGACGATGCTTAAGTTTAAAGTTTGATTTATTTCGGGAGCTGGTGCAAGAAGTAAGTAATTTCGTTTAGGTGGGTGTAAAGTTTTTGTAGGGCGCCAAGTTGAAAAAGTAAGTGTTCATTTATGATTAGGAGGAGCTTTTTTGAAAATTTACGAGCCATAACTTTTAGACGCCGTCAGGTCTTGAGGCCCAATATATTATTGTGAGTGACGGTAAAAAAATATCTGTGTTTTTTTAGACGATCTGTAATAGTTATTTATCATATAAGTGCTAAAAGTGACATTTTATTTTGTAAAAAGGGAAGTTTGGGACACGACGCCGAAGGCGGAGTTTTCCATCCCTTTGAACAAAATAAAATCACTTTTAGCACGAATATCATACACTATTTTTTCTAGAAACGCACTAAAAGTGATTACTTTTAGCACTAGTTCTAAAAGTAATCACTTTTAGCACCAGTGTCATAAAATGGCATTTTAGACACTCACAGCATCCGTTAAAAATGACACTTTTAGTGACGTTTGTAGAAAAAAGTATTTTTAAAATTATATTCTTGAATAGGTATAGCACATATTTGAGAAAAAAAAATATGGATTTATACATGGGCTACCTTGACAAAGTATGAATTGCAACGTTTGTATAAAGAATTATTCAGTTATAGGTACGTCCCCTTCATTTGAATAAATTTATCAAGAGGCTTATTCATGATTATTTTCCTAAGAGAAATATGAAGTTATGTCAATCATATGTCATACTATTCAAAGAATACCTACTCGACAACCGACGTGTAATAAAAAGGGTAACACTCAAGCTGCTATTGCTCTGTGATAAAAGTTAATTTTGTCTTTACGTTAAATTTTATAAAATTAAGAATCTCGGATAAAAATATTTAAATGCTTTAGTTAATTCCGAGTTTCATTAATTATTATGTCACAAATTAATTAAAACGTCTGATTGTTCTTGACCCAAGTTCAAGTAATCAAAACCCATTAATTAAAGTAATCAAAATTAATCGTTTTTAAGTGATGTTATTCATTTTTCCACGCATTAAATGGATGCATCTAGCAATTGAGATATTGTTTAGCTTAGTTTTATTCTCATTATTTAATAGTTTTGGAACAATTCTGCTGATCTTCGTCTTATTGAAAATAATGGCTTTTTCATCTATGCCACATATTATAATTGAAACTACCTACTTTGGTTTCAGGATTTTTCAAAAATTTTATAATAATTAATTATATACAAGGTGTATCAGGTTTGACTACAAAAATTTTAACACGTGAAAATATGACCCATTTTGAACAAAAAAAGTTTATACAACATGGGGTCCAAACTCAACCATTTTTAAGAAAAATGCCTTTGAAGTTTTGACATTTTTTGACGAATATTTTAAAGATAAAGAAAATTTTAATCATTACCAGATGTAAAAAAATTTAGTTTATTCAATTATTAAGTAATTATGCATTTTTAGTCAACAACAATAACAAAAAATTGAAAAAACAACATAAAAATTTCACTTGTAAATTGGTATCTAAACATCTGGCAACATAGCATAATAAAGAATAGGTGGTTGAACGTTGAACCTTGGTTGAACTGAATAAATTGATTCTTGATTTGTCTAGTCTAGTTGGGAAACGCGCGTAATAAAAATTAATTAATATTTATGCAGATACTTGTTTAAGCCGAATCGTTGCAAAATGCTCATTTAGCCGCCAGAATTTACAGGGAAACTAGGAAAATATTTCCCAAAAGAAAAGCACCCATCTGATGAAAATACATTCTCACATTGTGCCCGTTTTACAAAGATTGCGTGAAACCGTGATACCTGAAGTGTGAGTGTGCAAAGTCTGCGTGTTGATTTTAGTGTTTTGACAACCTTTTAACAAAAATTAATATTTTCAAATAAGGATTTGGCAAGTAGCTGAGTGAGTATTATTTGATTTTTCTCTTGAATGTTTAGTGCAAAAATGTCATTGAGTGCAATTAGGCTCTCCAAACCACGTGATTTTTCAATATGGCGAGTGTGGAAAATTTGACGTTTGTTTGTTTATCTTGAGTTTATTTGGAATATTTTCAAGCTAATTACAGTTTACTTTGTTATAATATATTTTTTGAGATGCAGAATGAATATTTAAAGACTAAAATGCAGGAAAATCAGGATGTGGGCGAACGGTTAGTTTGAAAAAATATCCAGTTGACATTTTGACCCACAGTTTTCACAAATTTCACATTAATGAGCGAATGAAGGCCTACAAAAACTTAGATTCTCATAAGTATTTTGTGTCTCGCTTAATTTTAAATGCAGGAACAGTGGTAGTGAAAAATTTTCACGTTTTAATTGGAAAATTTTGAAACAGAGAGTAATGAAAAAAGCCTGACATCATCCTTGTTACCTTTTTGAAACTACTTTCATAATCAACTACAAGACACGTTTGTGGCATTTTTAATTAGAAGAAACACTAATGAAGTCAATAGAATAAAAAAATAAACAGAGTTCATTCACAAAACAACCACAAAATGCACTTTAAAAAGCTTTAAATTCCATACTCTCATATACGGGATAATGAACTTCCGCCTTCAACGCACTTTTTGACAGGTCGTTGGAATGCCTAATTCACAACTTAATAAAACGGCACATTTTTTATTTTTACTAGAAAAGTGATACAAATGCAAGTTATTATTTACATTATTTGAAAGCGAATAACAAACCAAAACGTAAACAGATGGAAATAAATAAACTACGTACAAAAAAAAAACTCTTCAAATTTACCAGTTTTATTTACATTTATATCCTGGCAGAGATAATACCTGTACAATGTTGTCACGTTGTTACCATTTTTCTTAATTTAAATTCTGCGATAACTCCTAAAATATTAACAATTGACCCATGGTTAATAGGATAGTTTTATCTTGGAATGGGCGATATTATCTCATGTAAAAATATTTGTACTCATACCTGATACACCCTTTATGCCTATACAGAACTTTCTTTGCAAACACTAATACAGATCCAGACTCATGGAAGGGGGGACATTACTTATTTGTTTGTAAAGTCACTAAAGAAAACCTTTAAAAAGTCTGGTGAAGGACTCATAACGATAACCAAAATCACCAATGCGGCTTTTTTTTTTCATTCATTCATTTTTCGTCCAAGGCCAGTCACCGACGCCAGAGAATTTGTCACACCCCATCTGGAAATTTTGCCAGACCCATCTTTGTCGTTGGTAGGGATTTTTTTCGTGCATCACATCACTGATACACGGACCAACAACAGTTTTAATCCCAAATATTAACATCGACGTTGATCGGCCCAGAAACGCTAAAACCTCTAGACCACAACGCCTATCACCAATGTGGCTAACATTGATTTTTTGGAAGTACGTACGTAACGAAAATATACAATCTCACCCCTTGGTCATCCGGGGATTTTCAGCCTTGATTCAACTAATACCTACAAAGAACAAACTTATAAATATTTATAAAAAAAATCGTCCGCTATTTTTAAATTCTAGTCTCATAATCTCTAAACTAATCTGCCTGACGGTCCGACAATACCGTCGAAAAAAAACTCTCGAAAACGTGTTGGCACAACTCTGAAGGGGCTCGAATCAACACGCGTCTGCCTTTAAGGTTAAATGACGTGGAAGCAGCTAAACTTGAAGCCAAACTTCGAAATTCGATCACTTTTTAACCCACTTGTCGTTGTTCTTTATTTTCACGGATCTTGTTACCAGTTTTCGTATTATCTGTTGTTTGGGCTAACGCCAAACAATAAATTGAGGAAAATTCAATTTTCGATCATGGTACTTTCTCTATTCACTTTGTCAACTCTCAAAGTGTGTAACAAAATATGAAAACAAGAGAATACAAAGACAAAATAAAGTCAGGGTTCTCTGAAAAATTTATTCAAATCTTCTTGCAAAAGACAATAAAATGAAGCAGTAATCTATCTGCTTTAAAACGCAATCCTATAATTAATAATGAAGAACTTCCACGTCTCAAGTTATAAGTTTCCAGTTGACTAGACTCGAGCAAATGCACAAAGGGAATCCGGAATACGAAATTGAATTTTAAACACAGTGTTTCTCTGTTATTTGCTTTAAGAAGCACTAATTGCAGGCGCGTCGTTTTAAGTCCTATGCATGGTGCAGCGATAATAAAATCAGATTTTGCGTACATATACAATTTCCACGAAGGCTTTAAAGTGTATTTCAGATATTTGCGGCATCGTAAATTAGAATAAGTTAATTAAAATCAACCAATTTAGGGTCTTTCAGTTTGTATTCAACTCACCAAATCCAATATACTATCGAGCCAATTTGAAAACAAAGAACTTGAATCGAATCCTCCCAAAAAAAAACGTAATATTGCGACTCTATCAATTTTGATGACACGCAGA
This sequence comes from Ceutorhynchus assimilis, assembly GCA_917834065.1. Lineage (NCBI taxonomy): Eukaryota > Metazoa > Arthropoda > Insecta > Coleoptera > Curculionidae > Ceutorhynchus > Ceutorhynchus assimilis. The sequence goes on from OU892281.1 coordinate 1,099,676, forward strand.
CGATTCTAATGCATTGGCGTCTTAAAGCGAACCCTTTTGTGAAAAGGAAGCAACGGAACAAATCGTGAATTCGTACCACGTATAGGTATAGGGGTATCGATACATCCCCCAATGTGCGAGGGATATAAAATTTGTCGATTTTTACAAATCCCTTATAAGTTTGAAACAAATAATAGGCGAATTGGGTTGAGTAACCTTTCAACGAAATTTTGTATTGCTATTTTTGTTAGGATTTGTCTAGTACAAAAGTTTTGGTTTGTGCAGATGATCACTGAGAATAAAAATATAAGTTGAATATCAACGTTTTTCTGTGATCTTGCAATATTTAAACATCTCAGATACTAGATTAAAGTCTCATTATAGAGAGATTTGCAGCCCTATATTTTGTTGTCAATTCATTATGGGGCTATACCACATTGAGAGTACAATTAGGTTAAATGTCAGGCACAATCATCCCGTAACTAGTTTTCAAAGAGTTTTTGAATTGGACAGTAGGTCGATCAGTCATAGTGATAAAACATTTTTCTTCCTAAATTCCTCTACTAACGTTGGCAATCATCAGCGCTATTTGTGCTTTATCGACTGCTTCTCTGGATAGACTTGTCGTGGTTTCGCCATACCAGTGACGCAAATTCTTCAACCAAGATATTCTTCGACGTCCTGGGACTTGTAGTATAACATACCCGGGTTCGCTCAGTAAGATTGAACGATGAGAATTTTTATCACCTTTTAAACAACAAATATTCTGAAAAGCGAAATGAAAAACAAATAGGACCTACGTTGTGGAAACTTACTCAATTTTACTTACTGGACATGCGCCCGACATAGCAAATATTTGAGAAATTTAAGGGAAGTTGTGATAGGTGAAAAAAACGAAAAATTTGTGAAACGTCTCCTTTATTATCAAAGAAAAACGTACCGTTCTCGACCTGGAACTAACGAGGGGAAAGAGCACGGCAGAGAAACCCTCGGTCTAACATTCCTCAAAAATCGAAACATACTGTCATTTTAATAATAATTGTGAGTCATTAATTCAAGAATTTAAGTCAATAAAAGTTTAAATTAGGTACCGCCCCTGTTCTTGTGCTAAAATTTTAATTACACACACTACATACAATCCACACTACCTATATTCAATACTGAAGACTTTTGGTTAGTTAGCCCATCTGTGGCAGGTACCGAGGTCCCTGGTTACGTAAACTCACGCCTATAGTTGTTTTTGAGCCAATATCTCTTTCCTTTGTTCGGTAGGATATTCGCTCGTCAGGGTAGGAAAATGTTAGTAAATTCAACAAGGCCCTAATGCACGCTCTGAATACACAAAATCAAAATCTCAGCACAAAAGACAGCACATAATTTCTTAGGTTTTAATTTACTTCTTTATCTGTGTTGTTTACAGCATGAAACGATTTTGGTTAAATACATAAACAATGCACATGTTATAAAAAATGTTATAAATAAACAAAAATACATAAAAATAATAGGAACTTGCATAAATTGAACTCTCAAAAACAAAATAACATTAAATCCACTAACCTGTGAACTCTCCTTACACACACACTAATAACAAATTGAATTGAACAATCAATTTTAATGCAAAATGGAAATGAAAATTGAATAATGATTAATTACAGACACGGCGACACGTATTCTAAGGGACCAGGCCAGCGCGTTCTCCATTCTAATGCCTAATCGCTTTTTCTTTACCTACCGTTCGGTTTGGTACCCTCGTTGTCCCGCTTAAACCTAAACTCTGTGGCGCAGTACATGGTTGCAATATTTACTTTTATTACGTAAAAGTTTTTTTTTTTTAAAGTTAAGATTTAAAGAAATACTATTTTACATAGGTGGTTTTCCTCAGACTCTTCTGCCTTCGATTTTCCCTCGATTATTGGCTTAAGAAGTATGTATTTGTCATTCCTGAGTATGTGTCCGAAGTACTCTAACTTTCGCGTAAATATAACTTTTTGAAGATCTTTTGACATTCTCGTTAGCAAATCTTCATTGTGCTCTCTGTCCGTCCAAGATATTTTCAACATCCGTCTATATGTCCATATTTCTAAAGCCTCTAGCTTTTTACACATGGCGTCAGTCAAAGTTCACGCCTCAATCCCATAATAGAGAATACTGAAGACGTGCACCGTTCTTTTAGCCAATTTTCTTTTTATTATTATCTACGCCATCAGGGTTAATTTTACTAGCAGAACAAATTATAGTTATCTATGTATCAAGGGAATTATGAGGGTATTAATACCCCAGGGGCCTGATTCTCGGGCAGGGAGTAGAGCTCCCCGATAGAACGAGTTTTTTGTCCTTGTCAACGTAATCGAAAAGTAAACGAGAATGATAAAGAGGAAAAATTTGTTCTCTCGGGGAGCTCTACTCCCTGGCCCGAGAATCGGCCCCCAGGGCAAAGTTGCCCATGGGTATTAACACCTGATAATTCCCGTGGTACATAGATCATTTTATTTCCTACTGAATTTACTGTATTTTGTCTATTTTTATAAAGGAATAAACCAAAATTTCAATTTTTTCTTCTTTACAAGGAAAAAGCAGGAGTTATGAAATCCTTAACTCCCGCGCGGGAGTTAAGACCCTGTTTATGATTATCGTAACCAATGGTGAGTAGGTGAGTAGGATATAATAGAATATTAAGTATATACTTAGGTAGAGAAGTTGGTCATTACATACGGAGCGCTTTTAAACCGAGGCGCGAAGCGCCGAGGTTTATAATGCGTAACGGATATAATGACTTTCTCGACCGAGGAATATATATAGAATTTCTTTTACTACTACTAGTAGAAAATAAAAAATTGGTTTGAAATCTGTGCTCAATTTATTTTTTCTGAACGCCTTCTTGAAAACGCTGCCCTCTATCAACTGCTTATGGTAACTTCCTATGTACCTACAGAAACCTGTTTTTCTATCTATTCTTCATCTATGAAGTGAATAAAAAATATTCGCATTAAAACAAATTTCAGAAAAAATTACTAACTTTGTTTAAAACGGTTGTAAAAGTAGAGTTTTGGGACACACTATTTAAACGAAAATATTTCGCGCCTTGATTTTACGTCATAGCTGTTGTATTCGAGTATGAAATGAATCAAACCTTCGTCTTATATTCGACACACACTTACTCATTGGTGCAAAAAAAAGAGATATATCAGCGTCATTACCTTGGTACAACCTCAACTTAACCACACTTTTTGAGAGAGTTTCATTTGTCAATCAGAACAGTCTGAGTTTATCTGCATCTTTTTCTGAAAGCAAGTAAAATATAAGGACGCGTAGACCGCGTCTACACAACAGCTATGACGTAATTTACGGGCGGTAAATTATAGCGTTTAAAATAAGTACAAATTTGTTAATTTTTTTTAAGGTTTATTTTTGTTTTCTAAAATCAAAGAATCATCAATTACTATTTATTTTGTTATGGAGAATAATAAAAAAAATATATTTCGAAAAATTGTCCACTCCCCTTATTGCGGCCATATTGTGTAACAATATTGACGACATCATCAACTACGTCGTCAGCTGTTTGCGCCAGCGGTGTCAGTTTAGAATATTATGATGAAAAATGTTATCATGGTATCATAACCTGGGGTAAAAACATCCTACGTCAAGGCGAGGAACGAGACGCTGCCTACGTAATCACTGGTTCTTTGGCGTAGTGGGGAGCTTGGGATTTGATATACACAGGCCTTATGATGATAAGCTATCCTGTAATAGTAGTAGTAGTAGTTATGGCGAAAACCATTGGTGAAATAAGTGCAAAAAACATGTATTTCTGTCACATTCTCTTACATGCTAGTAGAATTAAGAGGACATGGATGAATGCACTCAGTGCGTACTAAACTTACCAATGGATTTCACTAAGTGTGTATTATCGTATTATCCTTGGTTCGAATGGTCTAAAGCGGCGCGAGAATCAGCGCCATTTTGTTTACTTGCCAGGTATGTTATTGTGTATTAATGTATTATCCTTGGTTCGAATGGTCTAAAGCGGCGCGAGAATCAGCGCCATTTTGTTTACTTGCCAGATATCTTATTTATTGAAAAATTTGCCTTCGGCGCCATTACCACCAGATTGTTTACCTATAATTTAAGGGAGGGTGGGTGGCAAGTAGTATATGGCCCTATGTCAAATTTGTCATGCCCTATCACAAAGGGTAACGCACATCTAACATGGGATTCTTGGGCTCTATGGATTTTGCCTATTTTTTGATATGTTGTAGAGGATTTAATTCTGAAGAACCTTTAAAAGGGACGAAATCTTGTAGGTATAACGGTCTTTGAGATATAAGCGTTAAAAGATGAACTTTTTTGCAACTTTTTGTGTGGAGAGTATACGAAAAACTGGTGTTTATCAGTCAAAATTTTGAAAGGTCGACATATTTTACGTCACTTACAAATGTCAACATAGGCTAAGGCCGGGACCGCACTGGCGTCAACATTGACCCCGGTGCGGTCTCGGCCTTAACCTAAGTTGACATTAATTTTTAAGTGGCGTAAAATATGTGAACTTGTCAATATTTTGACTGATGAACACCAGCAGCACCAGTATGTCGTATACTCTCCACACAAAAAGTTGCAAAAAAGTTCATCTTGCAACGCTCATATCTCAAAGACCGTAATACCTACAAGATTTCGTCCCATTTAAAGGTTGTTCAGAGTTAAATCCTCTACGACATATCAAAAAATAGGCAAAATCCATAGAGCCCAAAAATACTATGTTAGGTGTGCGTTATCCTTTGATTCTAGCTACGGCCCTGGTCCTACTCGACTACCAAACCATATTAAGAGATCAGGGTTGCGTTTAGAAATAGTACTCTGGGTGTGAGAGTGACCTTAGAGTAACTCTAAACCGTTCATAAATTATCAGGTGCTTACTCAGAGCGTTACGCTGGAATCGTTCAGAAATCGAAAGTTGACGCGCCCAGAGTACGCCCAAATTACCCCACCAAGGGACTGGGTTGAAAAACGCCCCGAAAGTGGTTTTAAGCGAGTTTGACGTTGACATTTACAACAACGCCCCAATACGTTCAGAAATAGCGCACCCAGAGTACACTCCAAGTGATGACGTCAGAACACTCTGACAAACAACTACTCTACCCTCACACTCCATTTCTAAACGCACTCCAGTGTATGAGCATGCTTCCATTGTCAGATGTCAGATAGTATCATGGTTGAAAATAACTTCATTTTACTTGGGTATTGCATTTTACATTACACTCGTGATACAGTAAAAAACAAACAACTATTAGACATATTATTATGTTTATATAGATGCTAACCCATTTAAAAAGGCGATTTACAGATTTATAAAAACATGAATCGTTGATTAACCTCACGTGGTCGAAACGAATAAATTTTCATATTTTTGTTTGGAGTTCCGCAACAACACACAAAATAACAGCGACGATAAACAAAACTGAAAATCTATACAACAGACAAACGACAATTCCCAGGGACTATATGAAGCGGGGGAATATCAAAACAATGAAAACCAGCTGAAAGCAGTCAAATTACATTGAATTGAGACAGTTTTATTGGAAACGGTGAAACAATTTTCGCAACTTTGAGTTATATTGGAATGTGACGCACTAGATCTACTTTAAATCTCTCTCGGAAAATGAATTCGAGTGGAGTTTCTTTTATTGACAATTATTTTGTACCAATCAGATTCCTTTGAGCAGGATGCTGCTTTATGGCAAATCACGCATAAATTCTATTTCCATGCATGTCAACCGCTGACTTTATACCATCCATTTATTTTTCTAATTTTCTCTATTCAGTGAAATGGCAAATAAGGCGTCAAATATCACAGTCGCCGCGCTTTGAACCATCAGGGAAGTTCTCTGTTATTACACCGAAATTCATTATCTTTGTTGTTTAATCTTGAACACCTCTTTAATCCTCACTCGAGGATTATAAGGTCCTTGCACCCCACTTGACGCGATCCTTTGATACTCTAGACGAAATGGGTTCGCGAATATGACGCCATATAATCTAAATTTTATCTTTTATGTTGATACCTTATGCTCCTTTCTCAAATACTTTGCAACTAAAAAAAAATATAGGAGTATACGCACGTTCAAGTTGACCTTCTCCAATACTAAGAAGCTCTACTAAGCCCGCACAAAATTATTCAGTACACGCGAAGATTTTCGGTCCGATGCATTTTAAAAATGTTCGCGTATATTTTATTTTTAAAAAATTCTGACCGAATTTACTCGAACCGGCAAAATAAGGAAGCGAACGCTTCGACTACAAACGATACTCCTTTTGAGTTTCTATCGGAGGCAATATTCGAATAACATGAAATTTATAGTTCAGAGAACTAAACTAAAAAAAATATCAATTTAGTTTAATTGGAGGTTCGCTCTACTAGAACCTCCAAAACACCAATATTTTCCTTTCTAATTGAAAACTCTGTTTTCGGCTTATTTATTAAACCTATAAAATGTAGGTACATGGCGGAATTTATAAAATTCCAAAGGGTAAGTTAGAGTAGTGCGCTGGGCCAGTCTGTTCAGTTAATTAGGGGTCAGTCAATTAAGACGGCGCCGACTGACCTCATAAAAGAACGTTTTAATCCATTTTCGCTGACTTTAAGGTCAGGCATAGTTGATGATGAGATTCTTGCTATTAAAATAAAGTTATGCAAAGCTTTTAATAAACAATATACCACAGATTTTTATGAATTATACATTATGCAGTGATATCAACGAATCCATTAAAAGTTCATTTCCCTTCTCCCTATTTTGTTGCATTCTCCTGCATAACTCACCCCAGAAGAAAAAACCGAAGTAATATCGTATTCATCTTTGGAAAACCGCGTGCGCCCCTATAGATACTTAGCCGTCAGTACTGTCAATTTTTATAATATATAATTCATGGCAAATGACACTAAACATCCTCATCCCCCAGTATAGGAGAATCCCTCAGGGGGTCATTCCGCACATACACTAATCAAAAAGATGGGGATTTGTCAGAGCACCTGAAATATTTATTAGCAATTTTTCTTTTAATATTTGAGAGTTTTTGCAATGTAGGATGCGACGGAGATTATTTGAAAGGGCGAAACATTCAGTGATTTGTTCATTTCTAGCTGTAGTTATTATTTTGAGTAACACTAACTCCATAAGAAGAAACGCTATAAACATTTGATACAAGGCGAACAACATTTGGAAAAAAAGAAGGCGTATAATTATAAATATTTTGCAACAGTTATGTGGTTCAGGGCGTAACTTCATGCCCTTTCGTTACTTATACTAAAGGTATTACACAATACTGAAGGTTTCGATGAACATGATTCCTTATGAATTTAGAGTGCAGATTATAAGAATTATTAGGATTCAAGACCTAAGTTCTTCGTTTACTTATCATATGATCTCATTCAATGTAGCTTGATGGAGTTGCTAAGAATAATGGATTGCAGGATGCTATACGAAGCAAGCTATCAGGATGGATAGTATTTTCCTCCCCGATAGTCCTTGCTTTATTTGTTTGATCTTTATCTGTAAAATGAGGAGTTGGAAACCATATCTTTCTTCCTAGGTAAGATATTTTTCATTGCTTAAATCTATAGTGGAAAAGTGCTGGATCATCTAGTTCATACAATTGAAATATAGTCTCATTCAATCATCAATGGTGGACACAAGAAATCGAAATTTTCAACGGCTCCCCTTTTAAGGATTGTTTTTGCTTTCAACTTCTATGCTTCTACTCCATACATAAGAACGACCTCGCATTCTACTTAATATTTTTTATTTATGAGGATTAACGTTAATAAGGTTTTGAAGATGATCGGGACGCGCCGATGTAAGCTCTTACCCAAGTGCTCCATGATGAACTTCATATTGACACAATAGAGCAATTTGTCACCCAATTTTTGACCAATTACTACCTATCAAAAAGGCGACGCCAGTCTGAACCTCTTCGTCCGTGAGTCTCACACTCTCTCTAGACCCGAAGGGGCCAGGGATGTACAGCTCCCCGAGAGAACAAATTTTTCTTCTTTTTCATTCTCGTTTACTTTTCGATTACGTTGACAAGGAGAAAACGTGTTCTATCAGGAAACTCTAGTCCCTTAGACGAGAATCCGGCCCCAAGACAGATTCCCTCTTTTTAGAGACCTACTGACCCCACAATAAACCCAGTAGCATTTCTAATAAATCAGCATTTTTACCATTGACTTAGAGGCCCTCCAGCGTAATTTCCATCTTTTTTCAATTTATGTCATTCATCTCACTTTTAAAAAGTAAGGTTAATACTTCGTCCTTGAACTTGAATAGGTATATTCGGAAACAATATTAATTGTTCTCTTTCACTTCTATCCACTTTTCCACCAATAGGACCCCATAAATAAAAGTGTGACATTGACAGTCTATTGTCTATGAAAAAATTTTCAAGTGAAGAATAAAATGAATGACACGATAGGCTATTGGAGCATCTGTTCTATGTAACTGGAGTCGTAAGGTAGAAAACAATTATGGAGTCATTGACACAAGCTTTTGATACATAACAGTTCCATTAAAAGTAGTGACATATAGCTGTGAAGCTTGGCAATAAAAAGGAGAAGCATAGCAGGCAACGAAGAAGAACATATCAAGAAAATCTTGAGTGGAACAAATCGCGCAACTTTGAAAGTGGAATTAGTGTAATGTGCAATCATAAATGAAGTAGCTATGAACAAAACAGTTGACTTGGACCACTTGGCCACCAACCGAAATAAGAAAAATACGAAGATCAAGAAAGAGTTGCGGAGAGGACATCGATGAGATCAGAAGGAGAACGCTAAAAAGATCCGACAAGATATAAGAAACTAGAATACAGAAATGGCAACAACGGCGGTTCAAAAGAACAAAAATATGAAAATGTTCTCTAACGTCATAGATCACCACACAAGAGTTAGAACTTGCCTTGCATGGATGAAAGCAGCAATAATGTAAGAATGGATGCATATTGATCGAAAATGTTAACGAGAAAACAATACTTAGGGTAAGTATTGCGTCATCAAAGGACATATTGCAGATAGGATAGCGATAGTATCTCTTCTGGAGTTTTTACACTGGAATTGAAGGCCGATAGTCTCCAAGATTATACCAGAAATTAAGAGATCAGACGGAGTAGGGAATAACTATACGAAGGTGGATAATGACAAAACCCGAATAGCTTATTTATTAAAGTGAAGTTGGGTTGGACATATAGAGATAGAGAAATATAATAGTAGTAAACTACGAGAGAAGTCATTCCCCTGTACTTAACTGGCACAATGTCGACGTTAGCGCTCCTGGTGGCTACGGACAGCAATAAAAGAGTGAACATTGTTTGAATGCAGGTTTCTTCTTTACCGACACTGAAAAGGCGGCTTTTTTGAATAATTAAATTATTAACTTTGATTTTATTTAAGATTTATTAAAAATAAAGTACTGTAAACGCTCAAAACAGTTAATTGCAAAGCAAAACATTTGTTGAAAAAACTTGCTAAAATTTACCGAGCAACTGTTTAGAACGATAACAGAACTTATTTTTAAAAAATTCAAATTAGATGCAATGAGATTCCTTGAGGGGGTCAAGGAGGTAATTGAACAATACAAAAATTGAAATATCTTCAAACAAACTTATTTTTTTATTCCAATTTTATAAATATACAGTAACTAAAAATGTTTGTATTATAAGTTTTGTGTTTACCTTTTTACTGCATCCTGCATCATCGCAAATTCGAAAACACACTATTATTGGTGTCGGTTTTGTCTAATTAATTAATATTTATGATCACAGAATGTTTTCTCATTTCTCTAATATAAATAATAGAAGAAATTTTACGTTATGATTGTGAGCATTCAGTTTTTGATTGATGGTCTTTGGATTCAATCATTTGTCAAATTTTGTATTTTGTATGTGTTAAAAAAAGATAGAATATTTTCGGGCAAGTTGCTGACAAAGACAAATTAAACCGTGTTGTCAGAAACAATCGAAGTAATTAGTTCAATAATCTGCCACACCATGCGAAATACGCTACGGGTAAAATTGTTACATTAAACAAACGTCTCTCCTAGTTTACTACTATTATATTTCTTTATGATCTCCACTCGTCAAAAACAGTACCAGATAGACAAAATGAATCCCGACTTCATTTCATAAGGATAATATTCGGGAGACCTCAAAGACGTTGGTTGGTTGGATCATGTGAAGGAAGCACTAGGAATAGGGTGGTTGGCTAAAATAGGGAAAACTGATAGAAGCTAAGTGAGGCAGGATTCCACTGTAAAAGACTGCTAGAGATAGAGCGAGAGAATATCATCTAATTTAAAGCAACACCTAAACCCAAGTCGATCATAGAATTTCTGTATTTTATACTTAGGTACGATTCGGATATGGATAACCATCATATTCTATCAAAATATTTATATTAAAAGAAATAAGATTTAGTAAAAAATGTTGACGCTAAACTAGAATTAATTTCATCGTCAGCGTTCTGAGTTTATAGTAGTTAATGGAAGCCCGCCAGGCATTATTCCACACACTCACTCATGCCAGTTCAATTTATCTCCGGATTGCATTAAAAAAATCGAACTTGCTTGGTTCGGAAACTTCAGCGTTAGGCACAGAATTTAGCTCACCGATGCAGAAGCACGATCGCAAATACAGTATTCTAGGATAATCAAAATGCTGTAGCGGAAAGTTTGGCACCGAGGCTTTGGTTCGAACTATTTGTGCCGAAAACAACCTCATTGGTAATTAAGAGTCCTTGGAGAAACACGACGAATAAACTTCAAGTGAAGACGAATTGAAAGATTTTTTATCGGCAATATATTTTAGTCTATATAGCATCGAATAAGTAGAAGAATAAACTGCCTTTGTAGCAGAATTTCAAGTTCGTTGCCTTAAAAGATACAAAAAATTCCCAAATTACAACAAAAATTATTATTTAGATACGAAAAAGCTGAACACCGTTTTGGGGATAGGTATTTCAGGCGATTGAGTGAGTTTTAGCTTTCCTCTGGTGATATTTACATTCATATTCTCCTAGACAAGAATGAACTAAGCGAATCACTTCAAAGAGGACAAAGAAAATTTCATAAAAATCTCGCAAAGGATTAGCTGGATGGGGAATTCAAATTTCCGCAAGACAAAAGCTGGAATGGGTCGACGTTAAGCTTGGGGAACGAGAGAAGAAAGTCGTCGTCTCCTTGACTCGCAAACTAAATGAAAGAAGGTAATAAGAATGCATACGGTCCCTATAGGCAAATAAAGAATCTAGTGCATTCTTACGGGAGGCTTTGGCTTTTGCCTGTGCTTTTCGCTTTGTACCTGTGGGAGAGACACTAGCGGCGTCTTTTCATCCTATTATTTTATTATTTTTGAGACTTGAATAATAAATATGAACCTGTTAAGAATTTATAATCGAATATAAAAAAGTGGTCTACCTACCTCCCGTAGCTAAGCAATTGTGTATTTAAAATTAAAATTCACTTAGCATAACTTGTAATGTTTTTAGGGGCTTTTTTTTTCAATACAGGATTAGGCCAAATATCAAAATCTCGTATTAGTAAATCCTTTTCACGGCGAGATACACGTCGCCTTATAGCATTCCTGCAGATGATTGGCCTGTGCAAGAAAACAAGAAGTAGAGAAGTCGGCTAACGAGACCCCCGTGGACACACGTCGATTCCAATTGCTGATACGCGCCGGATTAGTTGCGGAGTTGATTGCGTGGTTCCGTTTAGACGTTTTTTGATCTCGGACATCATGGCATAACCGTAGGTACGTTGAAGTTAGGCAATAATATACTAATAGACAAATAAAACTAGATTTTTTTTTTTTTTAAATATCCTCAACTGCATCTCATTAAAGCAGAAAGCAGCTAAAAAGTCACTGCTTTCATCCAAATCCACCCAACGCAGAAACTTAATTACCTCACTTGCGGTAAAAGTGGTTTACATATTTTAGAAATAATTCCGCCAAAATGAAAAGCAAATTAGTTAGCTAATTGCCTCTTAAGTGTAAAAAAACGTAGCTCTTGCCATCTAATTATGACAACACTAAAATATATGGGTAATTTGGTTTGGTGAATTAGCGCGCCAAACATCTAAGCTGCAGGAATTAGCCTAGGAGGCTAAAAATGTGGAAGAGAGATACACTGTTATCTAAGACTATTTAGTTACCAAGAAGACGACAAGCTTCCAAAAACAATAGTTAATCTAGAAACATACTGAATTAAATATCTTGTTGAAGAACTTTTCGAACAAATCATGCCAGATCCCAACCGGATTCTAATAAAAGGTCAATAAACTTCTACTTTTTCTTCTATCCTCTCGAGATAATCGACGCACCTGATCTGAGACGACTATTGATCTCCTAGCTCTCTATCTTCCGCCCTTCTGCCTTGCGCTTCTTGAACACCCAGGACTTTTGTTCCTGCTCTGATCCATCCATTGGTGTTTCGATTATTCAGTCTCATTAGAACCCATTGGTCTTTCAATATACCTCTTCTGCTTTTGAATTATTTGCAAACTTCATGTACATATACATGAAATTCTTTCGACAGAGTCAATATTTTGCTTTTATGGAGATTCAAGTTCAGTCCTATTTCCTGTTAGTTCTGTTCTGGTCATAGATTGTAGTGCTTTGAATCTTGTAATGATAAGAACAATATTATCGGAGGTGGTCTTGTTTTTTTTGTAGATGTTTTTAGCAATGCGTGTCCAATCCAAGGACTTAAATACATCTTCGGATGTCAGTGTTTTGTTTTGGCACTTTTCTACATTTTATGTTTGAGCGCCTTTTTCTTTGTGGTCTGAGTTTATTCTACAGATCATCTTTTCTTTGAAAAGCAATACAACTAAGATTTCATTCTATGAGAATCTCAGTTTTATGAAGGCATTTATTGAAGGTTAGATATGAAGTATGATCTTTTGAACCAAGTTTATCATTTCTGCTATGATTTCATTTGACTGGGTCAAATTTATTCTTTTTAGACCTTGCTTATTTATCTCATGAGTCTCTATGTCCGATTTTTTTCTGAATTCACTTTTCAATTTCTTTATTCAAGCTGTTTTCTCTTTACGTAGCTACTTTAAGCTGATTTTTTGTTAGAATTTAATAAAACCCCTTCATCAAATTCTGTGGCCATTCTACTCGTCTTCGTTTTGTTCCTTTCTTCTTATTTATTTTTGGTGTCAATCATTAAAGTCATGATATTTTTTTTTTCTGGTGATAGTCTAGAATAGAACATTTTTTATTCCTCTTTTACTGTCGGAAACTTCTTCGATCTTAGTCTTGTTGTATCTTTTCATATCATCGTTATTTTTTTTCTTTTATCTTATCTTCTTTCGTCTGTTTTCTTCTGGTCTATCATTTAGAATTTGTTTCTTCAAATTTTTGTCAGTAATATAAGTTCCCATTCTTTTCTATTTTTGAGCAGTTAGGTACTCTAGAGGTCTTCTGAAATACTCAGATCTGTGCCTTATTTTGTTTGGATCCATTTGTGCCGCTCTTGGATACTGAATTTCTCTCAGGCAAATCTTTGCTCGCAGTATCCTATGACTTAGTTGGTGTCTATCCATTTGATGATAAGATAACCATATCCATATATTTATTTTGGGCTGGCCACAATGCTAATATAGTTGCTTTTGTTGTTCCGTCGGATATATTTTTTCGTTTTTTTCTTTGACGAAAATCTGAAATCCCATTGAGCTCAATTGAGATATGCAACTCTGGAAAAAACTAACAACTCCATGTTCCGTTTTCATCCAAAGTTGATTTCTTGAATCTGAGCTTATAGGTACATTACCGGAATCGCTCCCTAGATATAGAAGAGGATTCTGAATATATGGCATCAACGACAAGGTGAATGTCATCCTGGAGAGAGGTGAAGATACATAGTGATGACTGATTCTGAACATATGATATCAACAAGGTGAATGTCCTCCTGGAGAGACGTAAAGATACATAGTGATGACTAGTTTTTTTCTGTTAAAATAGACTCACTTGTAAAGATTTTAAAAAAATGTTGTTAAGATCATGCTCAGCATTTTCCAAAATGTAAGGTACTGAAGAAAGCGCTCTTGGTTATTTCTCCTCGTCTTATTATACTATTATCTATATATATATAATAATCAAAGTTCAAGGGGTATCCGGATATGCGCTCCTACACCACTTATCCGATTACGATGAAACTTTGGTAGGTTGTTATGGCCATCCCAAGAAAGGTTTGTGGATAGGTTACGCATCTCGGGAAAAGAAATTAATTTTGAATTAATTATTAATTTAATTGTAAACAAACTCATTCACATTACATAACAACATAACCCAACTTTTTTTGACAGCATGAAACAACGTTGCCATATTTCATTTATTTAGGCTTGCATTCAACTGACGTAACTTTATTATTTTTTGAATTCGAGAACGGCTGGACCGATCTTGAATTAATACCACGTATCTCTATATAAGCTGAATTCGATTGACCCAGATTAGATCGATTGGGTTCAATTTAAGTGAACTTCTTCTGATCTAGGTCATTTTTTTTGTTGATGAGGGTGCACTGATCCAGCCTCAGAACCAGATCGATCTAATCCGGTCAATCGAATCGGCTATAGAGGAAAGTGATAGGCTATTTTTTATCCCGAAAAAAAGTTCGGTTTCGCAAAACTCTGATACACTGGAACGCCTATAAACAGCCTGGGGCACTCTAGCGCAGCTCTGGAGTGCTTAAAATGCGTCACTGAATTCACTGGCAAACGACTCTGATATCGGATTAAATAAAAATTTAAAATAGAAAATCAACAACAAAATTTGAAAAGAAGTGTATTATTTCAAAATGTATTCTCACGCTGGCAACGCAGAGGGTCATTAGCTAGTATTCAATAAAAATGACTGCGGCTCTGATAAAAAAATATGCTACTTTCTACAAAAAAAATACCAGCACAATATGTCATTTTTTATATTGAACATTCAGTTTTTTTAGAAAAAAAAAACTCATTTGGGTACAAAAACGTAGGTAATACAAATTTTTAGGCACCTCCACCATACGAAAACCTAATTTCATCAGAATATACGTTCCCATCCAGGGGCGCCTAATGAAAATTGGCAAAAGCCTCCTGTCCGACCGCATTTCGTGTGAATGTGCGTGTTGTGTCCCAGTACGACAAGCAAGCCAAGTCAATTATTTAACATTTCTCATAAATAATATAGAGCCCGCGTTACTTTAAGCTGTCAGCGAGGGCATATATTACCTACGTTACGCTGAAAAATTACTATATTGTTTGCGTTTGTAGTGGAGCAAAGTGGTTGAAAGGAATGAAGGGGTACGTTTTTCCCGGCTATTTATTTCGAAACGCGAACATCATGTCATATTAATTTCCCAACTTTAGATAAATTGTTTTTGTCGAGCTGACATTTGCACTTTTGCCTCCAAAAAGAAATATTATGTCTTTGAGATAACATTTGAGGTTACTTTCAATTCACGTATCCAACAAAAATGCGGCAAAACTTAAATGAACATTTTATTAAATAGAAATTCCTGCAGAATCCGCAAACGCTATGTCATTAAATCATGACGGCAAAACTCCCTTTATCGAGAACCGATATGATTTATGTCAAATCCCTGTATAGTTTACGGTATGCAGTGCACCCTTATAATAAAAAGATGCATTGCTTTCGCTGCTCCATTATGGTAGCAGGGGTGACGTAATGACTTTTGGACTTTCATCTATCGGGAAAAACTTTTATCTTAAGGAAAGTTGCGGCGGCATTTTGTTAAACTTTGGGGATCTTCTTGCGGTTTTTTAGGCATAACACGATTATTTTTCGCTAAAACTTTCGGGGATATAGAAATTTACGCCATGCGACTTGGAAACTTTTAGGTAGACAACGTGGCAAATATGGTATAAAATATGGATAATATTGGAGGTACACATTTTACTATGAATGGCCTGATGAAAAAGTTTACCAATTGTTATAGAAGCGTTGCATGAACAGATAAAATTAAGTGTCTCAACTTTCAATTTTATAATTAATATCTAATAAATACTTCCCTATGGTCAAAATATTGTGGAAACTTAATATTATGTCCGCAATTTAAACAAAACTTTCTTAACATTTTAACCATATTAATTTCTAAAATGTTGCTTCAATTACGAATATGATTTCATAAACAGGCCAAGTTTCCCCCAAACTTAAACTATGCAAGTATGGTTTTAGATGGATTTGGGTTTACTTTGGCGGTTTTGAATATATTAAGCCGGTTGGTGAAACGAGAGAGGGCGATTTCGATGTAATTTTAGGGTAGTTTAGGAGGAGACGATCCAAATTTGTTTGTTATTTTTGTGAAATATTGGGTTGAAATTAACTTTGTGTTGGAAGTTGAAAGCAAAAACCACTTAAAACTTTTTTGTTGGAGATGATTCAATCTTAAACCGGACGTAATGATAGGGAAAATCCCGCTTTGTTTTTCCAGCACGCAAAACTCCGGGGCCAGTAAATTCTCAAATGTCAGTCTGGTTGTGTCGTAGCTTTACGGGCCATTACCAAGGCTCATAAAATTAGTATAAATTAAAGGAGAACGTGGATTTCGAGAGTCGACGAGCCCGAAACACTCCAGACCGTAAAAGGACGACATCTTTTTCTACTTGCATGCTATAGCTTTTATTGCATTTTCTTTTAAAGGCAATTAAGAAGGTGATATTTTTCTTGTTTTATCGATTTTTTTTTAGAATAGTTGATATTTTTGGATTTTCTAGGATAATGAAAAATAGAAAAAAATATTTGTGAAATCTGAAAAACGCCCTGTTTTTAGTTACACTGACTGATACTGTACTTAGGTACCTACATTGAAATATAGGTAGGTTAGGTACCCAAGAATTTTGTTGATGGGTTTGCCAAAATTTACACTGATAAAATATACTATATGAAAAATCTGTCTACTGAACCCCAATAGGGTCGTTACCTCCTGTTATTAAAATTATACTGACCATTATTTTTCGATATAGTGAGGCCTAAAACTTAGCCATGTCATATTGGTTTTATTGGAAATTGTTTCCTGGATTATTTGAATTAATTTAAGATTTAAACATTTTTTGTCCTTGTCGAATTATTGGTCTCTTTCTCCCATGACGTTACTAGGCGGGCATGCGCAAAGCAGTTGTGAACAAATCCATCAACATATGCAATTTTGTGAGGTTATGTTGTTTTGTTATTAATTTGGAATGTCGTTGATCTTTGTTATATTATCATTATTTTTTGAGTTTTTCAACGGTTTTTCCGAGGTTTCAAGAAAAATATTCAAAAGAAACGTGTAATAAATTCAAGGTAAGTCATTGTCTCTCATTATTTGGTGTTATTAAGGTCTCAAATAAAGCATGCATTTCAGTTTCAGTGTACCCACCTAAGTCCTACCTACTGTTCACTATTTGGCTATGGATTTTCGTAAATGTTTTGTTCCTTCTTGTAAAAACAGTTATAAATTCGAAGAAAATTTTTATAGCTGTCCCCAAAAATGAACGAAAAGAAGAAGTTGGTGTTTAGCTGTGGAAAGAGTTAATGTAGTGTCTAGTATTTTTGGTGGAATTTATTGCTGCGAAGATCATTTCAATGTAAGTAAACTTAGTTGCCAAATTTCATTTTATAAACACCTATTTTCTGTTTTACATTATTTCAAAAATATGAACATTATAATATGTTTATAGATGGAACAAGATTGTGATAACTAGATGCAGTTTAGGATGACAAACTGCAAATTACGTATGAAGAAAAAAGTGGTTCCACATATTAATTTAGGCAGAATCCGAGTTTGTGAAGAAGCTGAACAAAAGAATTGCCAGCTTACGAATCCATATTGAAAGAGTGATACTAAGATTGTGAGAATTAACAATACTCGAAGGACATTCCTGCATTGACCATCAGCTTGTGGCAAAAACTGATTATTTAAAAATTATTGCTTGTGGAAAAGTGAATTTGCCATTAATCGAATAAATTTTATGTTGAAGCTAGAAAAAAAATGCTTTTTTGAATATATTGTATAAAAAAAATACCTATACTTTTTGTTACTGCCAAAATAGTACATTATACATCTAGAGACTAAAGTGGTACTTTTAATCCCGAAATGAGGGCTATAATTTGTTGAAGGATTAAAAAACACTTTAGTCCTGAAGTGTATACACTATCATATGCACTTTAGGGATTAAAAATTAAAAAGGTACTTTTGATCCCTCTAAAGTACATAAAATAGTGTAAACATCTCAGGACTAATTTCCTTTAATATTATTCTAAAAAATGCGGGAAAAAAACCAAGAATAGATTTTGATTAGTGTTGCAGGTCGCAAGAAATCTTGTCTTGCTCGGTTATTTCTTGTCTTATCTTACTAAGCAAGACAAGAAATTTCCAATTTCTTGGTCTTGCAAATTTCTTGCAAGCCTATTTCTTGTTCTTGCTGCAAGACTCTTGCTATTTCTTGTTCTTGCTTCATGAAAAGTTCCTACATAGATTTGACATTGGTTATAGTCCCTTTTCAAAGACTTGAGCAAGTTAAGTTTTAAAATAATGATTGAACTTCCTTGAAAAAACTCAAACGTTTTTAATTATATTAGAAGATTACATTAAACAAGTCGACGAAATTAAATGTTTAATGAAAATGTCTGATTTTTGTAAGTTTTTATTATATTGGAACAAATATTTTTCAAGTTAAATCTTATTTAAACGCGTTCAGCACACTTTTTTGTGAGTACTGAATGAAACTGAGCCGTCACGCTCTACTATGTAACGCTCATTCGGGTACAGTCGTCTCGAATTAACACATTTTTTGACAATAATCATTATTTTTTGTTTTCTTTGATCGTAATTTAATATATGTAATATAAGCGTATGCCGTATGCTCATGTGTAAATGTGACAGAAATTGCTGTTTCACACAGGCATAATTTAAAGAATATTTGGCAAATGGATTTAAATCAAAACTATTCATATCTTTGATACGAGTCACCGTCAATTCGTTGTAAATCAATATGTCGTATACGTCAATTTGTCGTACGCCAATTCGGCGTAAAGTTAATTCGTCGTATATGTCAATTCGTAGTGAAGTCAACTTGTCATACACGTTAATTCATCGTAAAATCAATTCGTCGTATACGTCAATTCGTCGTATACTCCAATTCTTCGTATTTCAGGTATTATGTGAAAATATCGAAATGTATAAATTTACACTGTCTAGTTAGTTATTTCAGACATTACCAAACTTACCGATAATAACCCCGTTGGTTTGCAATTTTAATCAGACATTGCAAACTAACCAGGTTATTATCGGTAAGTTTGATGATGTCTGATTAAAATTGCAAACCATTAACACGATAATTCGTCGTATTTTTAAATCGTCGTTTTCAGGTACGATGTTAAAATGTATAAATTTACTGTTTAATCAGCCGTTATCAAACTTACCGATAATAATGACGAATTACTTGTATTAGAAAGTTCTCGTGCCTCAGACGCTACGCTAATAGGTTACCGCTAACAATATGGTGTTTTAAATGGTATTTTATAGTTCTCGGATACGAAGACACAGAAATCCTCTAATCCCTTATTCGGTTTAAATTTTGACAGCTGGAATTGAGTGACTTAACACAACTTTTTTTTGTTTGTTTTTCACTTTTATTTATCCTGAAGATTCCTGAGTATCATTAATTTTCTCATGGTGTTTTTTTATGGAAGAATTATCAGAAACTGCTATTCTTGCAGATGTTAATGGGACCTAAACTAATTTTGTCATAGCGTAGCGTTACGGTAAGGCATCCGCTAAGTACCGTTAGTTAGCGGGCTCCGCTAATGGTAATACCGTAAGCATTGTCATACTTATCAAATAGCGTTACGGTATTCGAAATATAGAGAGCACGAGAACTCTCTATCGTCGTATACGTTTCTTTACCACAATTTGACGTATATGACAAATTGACTTTACGACGAATTGAAGTATACGTCGAATCAACGCTACGAGGAATTGACATATACGACAATATGGTAATGCATCATTATTATAGGTAAGCTTGATAATTTCTGATCAAATAGAAAAAGTGCAAATTTATACACTTTAACTTTACGACGAATTCACGTGTACGACAAATTGAATTTACGCCGAATCGACGTATACAACGAATTGTCTTTACGACGAATTGACGTATACCTACTGCGAACTGACTTTACGACGTATTGACTTTACGACGAATTGACTTACGACGAATTGACTTACGACGATTTGATATAGACCCTTCTGATCTGGGCATTGGATATAGAGCATGGAAAATACCTGTATTTCATATTGTTAATCTCGCCTAATTGAAGTTTTCACTTTCTGTCCTGTGGTCTTAAGCACACACCATTTTTAAGAATTTTGTTGAGACAGCATATTTTTTGTTTATTGTGTTTTATTAGAATACGAATTTTTCAAAGTTTTTGTAACTGTTTCTTCAATGAAACGTCCTATTTATGTACCAAAAAAAGCTTTTTTTTTTGTCAAATTATTTTATTTATTTACAATAAATGTTATTCGAGTAATTATGTGTAATTTTTTGCTAATATTTATTAACTACGGTATCCGCCAAAATAAACAGTACCGAAATCTAGAGGTCTGAGTAATTGCGTACGCAACTTGTACTTAAATAATAGTTCAATAGTGCATTGAAATACAAGTTTCATAAGACGGCATTTTATCTTTTCTAAAGGGCGAGTGCGATAAAATGTCTCATGAAACGAATATTTTATACTATTTATCCTATTATGGTATTGTTTAATTTAAAAAAACAAATTTTTCTTGGAAATTTTATTCTTATATTTCCTGATTTCATATTTTTAGGTTGGTAACACTACATGCCAAATATAGAAATAATGGCGATTTCCATTTGTCAATCAGTGCGCACTGAGTGTATCCGCATCTTTTTCTAAAAGCATGTAAAATGTAAGGATAAGGATACATTTTTTTTGCACTGGTTCGACAAATGGAAAACGCTATTAATCTTCTATAAAATCGCGAATGACAGTTCGATGGCCATCAGTCCGCCAGTGTTACCAACTTCCGATAAGTAAAAAAGGAGTATCACAAAGAGCTTCTTTTCGAAACTACTTTAATATTAATGTCGAAAAGACTTCGATATGACACCAAAATAGAAAAAAATAAATTATGCAAGAAGTCTTGCTTCTTGCAAATTTCTTGCACAAGAAATCTTGTTCTTGCTTATTAGTTTCTTGTCTTGTATATTTCTTGTTCTTGTCTTGTTCTTGCATGCAAGAACAAGACAAGAACAAGAAAAAGCAAGCCAAGAACAAGAAATACCTGCAACACTAATTTTGATGTGCCTAATTCAATAAAAAAATAAAAAAAAATCATGAAACGACCCTATTAGAATAAAAAATATATATTCTCAGAGGCAGATATTAACACCCAAATATCTCAAAATATCGAAAAACTAAAATAATCGGATTGTAGTGTAGATAATCAATCAAAGAATGTCTATGCCAAATTTCAGAAAACGGATTTGGAAAAATCTTACAGATTTCAATATCAATAAAAAGATACTGGGTGTCACTCACAAATAAAAAAATTTACTGAGGAGGGGGGGGGGGGGGCGCTAGGAGCAAGACTCGCTGATCATGGAGCAAAACATGGAGAATAAAATGAGCATAAGAAAGCTTCGAAATTTTCACACAGGGAGGGGGGCTAGGAGAGATATTTGTGAGCTCTGTAGTTCATTCTAGGTAATGGAGCAAAACTCGCCGATCATGGAGCAAAACTTGGATAATAAAATAAACATAAAAAAAATTTCACTGGGGGGAAATGGGAGAGATTTTTGGGAGCTCTATAGCTCATTCCAGGTAATAGAGCAAAACTCGCCGATCATGGAGCAAAATGGAGCAAAACTTGGAGAATAAAATGAGCATAAAAATCTTCGAAATTTTCACTGGGGGGAGGGGGGGTGTGGTCAATTTGGTCCCCCCCCCCATTTAATAGGCCAAAGAGTCTCTTCATTGTAGTGGAGCAAAAGTTATAATTGGTGGAGCATAATGGGGAAAAATGGGGGCAAAATTATGGAATATGTTTCATTCAGAAGAATTTAGTGGGGGGGTTAACTTAAATGACCCGCCTGGCACCTATTAGTGGATAGAAATAAGAAGATTAGTCCAACAAGGATAAAAAGATGTCAAAGTTTTAACAAATGAAATTGATACAGAATTGAAATTTAAGATGGAAGAAGAACTAACAAGAAAGTGGGAACCCAGAAAAACGCAGAGTAAGCCCAAAAATAATGAATGAAGGCCTTAAGAGAAACAAAGAAGTTCAAATTGGCGGAAGCATTGTAGACGCTGAAGTGAATCATAATACAGGGTGTTTCAGAAATAGTGTTACAAACTTTAAGGGTGGCTATAACTCATTAAAATAAGAAAAAAAGTTCCTATGAATATTGGTCCGGAAATGTTTCGTTTCCGAGGTACAGAAACGTTTCGTTTCCGAGGCATTGGTGCTAGAAATTATATTTTAATTTTTTAAAAATAAATAGCTGAGAATTCCTCGGAAGTTTCGTACACAGCGTATATCTTTTGTTCTTTTTCAGAAACAACCATAATCCTCACGATTAATGAAGGGATGTTTTATCTTTTTTGGAAAACACTGCCAAAACTACTTGAGATACGAAAAAATTGCAAGATGCCAAAAACTTTTGCAATGAAACGAAGAAGCTAGTGACTAAATAAAAATTATTTGAAAATGTGCTAATAAAAAAATTAGGGTGGTTTTGGGTTGTGTCACCCCCCAAAAAAGACGAACCCCTTGATTTGGCGTGACGATCGTGACCATTTTTGAAAAAGAACAAAAGATCTAAGCTCTGATGTACGAAATTTGAGCTATTTATCTAGGAAATTGAGAAATATAATACAAAAAAACGTTTTATTTACTTGAATTTCTAGCTCCAATACCTCGAAAACGAAACGTTTCCGGAACCATATTCATAGGAACTTTTTTTCTTATTTTGTTGAGTTATATCCGCCCTTAAAGTTTATATCACCATTTCTGAATCACCCAGTATATTATTGACATTGTTGCATGAATACGAAGATTATTTTCCTCAGAATTTAGCGAATTTGGAAATCGAAGGTAAAATACCACAAATCAACAGCACATAAATTATCGACAAGCACTGATAGAAGAACTTAATTCAGCAAAATGCTTAGAATCAATATCACCGTTCGTTAGTTCCTATAATCATGAATGATTTTGTATATTGGTCTACTCAATGCTGATGTCTCAAGAATATTTTCTTAACTCTATTTTCAAGGTGTTTCTTCTCTATTTGCCTTTCTTTTTTATTACAAGTGCGTCATTTTTCTGATGCAAACGTGATATTTTTGTTTCAACTTAATTTTTTGGAGCTTATAGTTTCTTGTAAATTAAGATCTATTACTATTCTATGCCTTCAATTTTGTACAGTCAAAATATCTTCATCAACCCAACTGTCGCTACTTCCATTTATTATTTGACTTGTTGAAAAATCCAAATCAAATTCCATATATTTTTCTTTCTAATAGCTACCTATTGGTTGGATAACGTCAAATGTTCTGAGCTGATATCTAGCAGAAAAAATTACCATTTGCTTGTAGTTATTACACAACAATCGCAAACTTAAGACAAATTAAGTAAAAGTATAATGGTAAAATTCGAAACTCAAAGAGTTTTTCCTGTTTATAAAATTATCCGCACCCTAATCAGGTATTGTGTGCACCATCTGGAAGAATGCGTTTTTTTTTTTTTTGGAAAAAGGGGATGAAGCAAATTTATAAACTTAATATAAATTCGTGAGGGGCGAAAATGCCACCGAACTCTTTATTGGTCTAGCAAAATTTTCTTTGTTCGATTTCCTCTTTGTGAAAAACTCAGGTTTGCATTGTTGTTGTTGATATTAAAGCAACAATAGACAAACTAAAAGCACTTTCTGTACTATATCTACTATACTGAAAGTTCATTTCATGAAAATTGAGATGAACAATGTGTTAGCATCAAAGGTTTGCACTGATTCAAATTGGCATAATTGACTGATGATAATTAATCCCTACGTTCACCAGTTAGGTATTTCCTGATTACTGCTGTTTATGCATTACCGAGTGTATATAGAACATTTTATTGTGCTGCTACATCCAAAACAACTACATGATGGGTATTAACAGGTGATAGGTACATTGCACATATACAGGATTTTTCAAAAATTGTTATTCAAAGCCTAATTGAATCAAACCACTATATTTTCTTTTATCCTCAATGCCACACACCGAGAAATTAATTAGTCCTTAACTGTGGGATCTATTTCAGCCCCTAATTATCCTCCGGCACATCCAACAATACGGGAATTGAATTCATAGGCCTAATGACCGTACCAATAATAGACACCGGAACGATACAAAATTGACTGGGCGAAAATTGCAGAATTTGCTGGTTGGAGCTATTTCGTGTACAGTTTAGATCAAAAGTATGGTCAAACTGTTTTCATTTATTTTGAAAAAATTGTCCATATATGATTTAATAAATTAAATGTTGGTTATTAAATCACACAACAATCAACAATGCCTTATTCATTATTTTAATACAGTGTATTATTTCATGGGCTATTTTTGTTTCAGAAATTAATATTCTGTACATAGGATTTAATTCATACTAACATGGAAAGGTTGAGGGAAAAGTCAGAAACAGGAAAATACTAGTGGCGTACACTCGATCCACCTAAGAATGGAGAACCATACGAAAATATACAAAATTGTATGATTATTCAAAAACTGTACATAGGTTGAATTCATACTAACATGGAAATGTTGAGGGAATAGTCAGAAACAGGAAAATACCAGTGACGTACACTTGATCGGCCTACGAATGGAAAACCATAAGAAAATATATAAAACTGTATGATTTTTCAAAAACTGTACATAGGATTGAATTCATACTAACATGGAAAGGTTGAGGGAATAGTCAGAAACAGGAAAATACCAGTGGCGTACACCCGATCGACCTACGAATGGAGAACCATATACGAAAATATACAAAACTGTATGATTATTCAAAAACTGTACATAGGAAACTGTGGCTCTCATGGGGAAGGGCAAATTTTCTCGTCTAAGGATGAATTGACGGTTCTAAAGTTCCTTTCGGTTTCTACGAAGATCTTGGTATACCTTTCCAGAGTAGTGAAAATCAATATTCAATTAGTTTTGTCGACAGTGAAATCTGTGCCTGTATATTACATATACATATATGGGATAAGAGTACCTTAAATTTCCACTTGAGGAGTGAAGCTTCTATTTAGAACGGGCTAACTCTGTCATAAAAGGAGAGTGACAAAAACAGAACACCAGTTTTATGGAGGAGCACTATTTTTTAGTCAGAAGCTTGTACTCATCAGGTTGTTGTCGTGGTTTTTAGGTATGATAACTTTAGAAATTTCAATGGATGTTACATTTCAAGATTATTTTAAAATTTGCTGGTAAACGGCGAGGAAGCAATTACATGAATTCCACCTCAATCTGACATTTTTATCGACGACTTACCTGGCGCACAATGACAAAATTCACTTCGAAGAAAAGTAGTTTACGGCGCTCTAAAGCCAGAAACGAGGCCGAATGACTAACAAGAGTCACAAAACTCTCAAGAAACATACAAAGTAAGTGCGTTATACAATATTTAAACACCATCCGCGGAAACTGAAATTTTTTTACGATTACTGAGCGCCATTTCACCATTTTTCAGCAGAGGATATAAAACGGAAGTGTACACCTTTTACTTTGTGGACGTAAAAGAAAGACCTAAATGTCGAGTTATGATATTTAATAATGAATGCAAGCTATTTTGTATGTCATCCAAAAATACAAAGCAAGGGAACATTGAGATGCTGGATTTTATAGAATTTATTTGTGTTTACTTCGAGTTTTATTACCTATATACCTCTATGATATAACAAATAACTATTTCAAATTATATAATATATTCTATGTTACAAATAAAACAAAACAAAATCAGCCAACCATTTAAAAGGGGTCTCATGTCTTGAAATCTGGATACAATCCAGGGAGAGTAATTTAATGATTTGCCGAAACTTTAAGGGGCATCTGGACTGGGAGCTGAGGCCCCGTACGTGTGCACTGCTAGTTTGACTTTCTTGTTGTCCCGGCTTGTCACTCCCCAAGTTTTGGGGGTAGTTTGGAACAAATTAGTTTTCCGTGGCCTTGTACGTGCCTGGACGATGCAAGGGCTCCAAAGGCCCGGTCTGGCAATCTGATATCATCTTGGTAATAACATTTACGTCTTTATCGTGTATACAGGAGGAGATTATATTTTTGCTTTCGTATCAGCAAATGTATTGAAGATTTATTATATTCTGGTTTGTTAAATAGTGAATATATTGATTGGTCAATTAATGACAATCAATAACAGACTTTGATGAAATTTATGGACCTCTTAATTGCCTGAACACTTTGACTAACTTGCACTCAAAGAACAAATGATTTGTTGTTAATATAAGCAACAAAAAAAGTATTATAAAAATTAATTAATACGTATAAAATAATCACAAAAAGTGAAAGCAGCTGTATTTTTATAAAATTATTTCTGACCTAATTTTGGCAGACTTACAAAATCCCTTCTATAAATACATATACAGACAATTTCAATCTTATGCCATGCTCTTCGGTTAATGATACAAACCAGGCTCGCAAATATGGATTATGTAGTTTACTAGATAACGAAACAAGAAGCAAATTTTCTAAGTAATTAGTTATTTGATGCACTACTTGACCTAGATTGTTTCTCGTGCACTAAAGTGGTTAATGTTACTTAACTCTGAATGTTCCAGCCATAATGGATTACGTTAGAAGTGTAAAACGATAAAAAAGTAAGGCCAGCCTCTAAGCATTCCAATCTTCACCCAAAAAAACAATTAAGATATGCAAATTGAAAAAAAAAAAAAATAACAAAAGATTTAATAAGAACAAATTTCTTCTTAATTATTTTGATAGAATCGCTTCCTTTTTAACTGTGATATAATCGAATAATTATTTTTAAACGATTTTTCCGCTTACGTCACATGACGACGCTCTTTTTTTTATTAGACATTGACTTAGGTTTTTAATAGACTTTCTCCAAGTAAGGCTCTCCTGGATTTTATCTTAATTTTTAGCCAGGTGCCAAAGTAAATATTTTGTGTTCCGTCTCTGATAAAATCTAAAAGGATGTGAGGGATCTTTGATGTAGTAAAAAAACATTATCTATTTTGGACAGATTCTAAAAACAATCAACACAAAGGAAATATTTACTGCGTACAAGTGACTTTCTTTTCTAACAAAAAATAAGTTTTAGCTTAACTATACTAACAAAACCTGTCTTCTATCTCTACTCTTACAATAGTTCCCCTGAATATTTGGTCCAGAATACAAAGGAAAACTTTGAAACATTCTCGAGAGGCCATATTTTTTATTTGCGTTGACAATTTGATATATACTCAAATCCGAAGTTTCTCCCCTTTAAAATTTCACGCTTGGGAATCATCAGACCAAAATAAAAGTGGTAATTTTGGGGCCGGCGACAATTTATATTTAAATTCTGTTAAGCTTCTAATCAATTCGACAATTTATTGGGGTATTAGGGTTTGAATAGAAGGGGAAATGATTTAAAAATAAAAAAATTAAGATTCCAATTATAAAAAACTAAATGGTTCATTTTCATGCTTGGTGCAAATAAAGGAATCCATGACACAGATGTCAGAAAAATGGACAAAAAATCAATACGGATGCCATTTTTCATTCTTTTTTATTCAAATTCATAATCAAAGGTCTTTGTTCCCTTTTTAATAAAAATCGGGGCCCACGTCGAAAAGTCGAAGGAAAATCTTGAGAAATAGATGAAATTATGCAAAGTGAGACAACTCGGAAAATAAGGTTTTAATAAATTTGATTAAGGGAATGTTCGGAATACTTATTGAATAAACGACTCCTTTTCAATTCCTGATATAATTTCATGCATTGAAAATATCAGCACTTTATTTGGAAATATCAGGCGGAGGCCAGCACCAATCAAAAAGTCGTTTGGATGGTTTTAATTTATTTTTTCTGGGTTAAGAACTCGATTGAGAATTTTCATAAATATTTATAATTCATTATTTAAGCACTTCGATTTTAAAATGTTTGTCCTATTGATATCTACCACAGACCTATACCTACCTACATACATTTTATCTGTTTTTACTTTAATCCGATTAGCATTATTAAAATTTGAGTAAACGATTTAAATGTATTTTAATCTGGAACGTATAAATATGTATGTGATAATTAATATAAACAATAAATTACCATGCAGAGGATAATGTTTGGTTATCGTTTGAATGGAAAAAAAAGCCTTTTTGGAATGAACGTTTACGTATTTTATTATTCTATCAGGGGAATTTTGTTAGTATAATCTATGGGTTATTTCCAAATAAATATTGTTGGTAACGCACAAAATATGCCTAGTTTTAGAAATAACTTTGTGACCAGATGATTCCAGCAAGCAATATTAGTTATAAAATGAAAGGCATACTTTATTGTGTTTATTTTACATGTACCTGTATCAATGTTTTATCTCTCATTTTCCATTCATAAAGGTTTGTTTTTTTTTTTGCTAAAAATGCGAATGCTATATCGGTTTTTTTCAACTATTGATGCGTTGATTAAAATTTAATGCAAATGGAATGCTGGAAATTGCGACCCATGTAAAGGTCCATTGAAACAGCTTTTGAAAAATTGATTATTTGTTACTGAACACAAAGCAGGTCTATTAAAAATTTATGTACGGTATTTATCCCAATTTATTTGTCTTTTAATAAATATTAGCTATTTAGTGAATTGGGTGTTTTATTATTTATTTAATTTTCTTGAGTCCCCAGCCGCTATCGAACTTTCAGTAATTGGCATGAATGGCATGTTACACTGAATCCTGAGGTTTCTCAATCAGGAATCGCACCAAAACTCTATTCTAGCCACTTTTATCTCTGGTTTTCACCCATAACTGAGACAAGGTTTTCCAGCTTTCTTGATGGTTCTAAGAAAGAATTCGAAAGTATGAACATGTTCAGAAGGAAACAAAAAAACGGAAGAAATCCGATAATTGAAACTAAAGTCAAAAATGACAGAACTGAGATGAAAAGAGGAGAATTATCACAAAAATAGTAGAACATTTCTGCGAAGAACTGCCTATAAACAAATCAATCTATATGTCCCAGATAGAGTAATAAAACCATGTGTCAAAGAAGACATTCCAAATATAAAAATTGACGAAACGCACGGAGTAGCGGTATAGAAGTTATAAAACAGGAAGCTAAAACATTATTAAGGAAAGTTGATACAACTTTTCTATTATATTTTCTAGAAGTTAAGCTAATAAAATCAGCTTTCCTATAGGTTGAAGAATGAGATTGTCAGTGTTTGTTTGGTATATCATGTTTCTTCAATATTTACTCACGTATGTAAGTTCACTCACATGAATTTTTATATAATTTTGTCTTTTTTTTTTACACTCAGCTATATCATACAGGGTGTCCGGATATTCGACCGACAACGCTTGACAGGTGACAGACCTTGCATTTTCATGAAAATTGAGATGGGAATATGCAACCTTTAAGTGCTTGGTTTTCAAGATACAGGGTGTCAAAGTTTTCCTTCTATTTTCGATTTTTGTCAACTATTCCTCAATAAACCGACACAGCGATGCGAAATTACGTATTGGGGGGTTTGTTAGGGCGAGAATTACAAATTCATTTACCGTTTTGATATCACTACTAGGGGGCGCCACCTACGGTACATCGAACTTTTTTAAATTATCAAAACTTTTTTCCAGTTTGCTGCAACGATTTGAATATTAAATAAATCGATTCTCCAACATTTTTTACGTAAAAAAGGTGTACCTTGTTCAAGTCTCTAGAGGTAACCGTTTCCGAGATAACCTTCGTTGAAATTTCCAATGTAAAGGATTTAATGTAAAAATTTAGAGGAAAAAATTATTGAAATTATTGAGAAAATTCAATAGGTAATCTTTTACACATGAATCAAGTGTTGCCACTATCAGTTTAACATCTGTTTTTACCCGAATATCAATAATTTTTTTCTCTAAATTCTTACATTAAATCCGTTGCATTCGAAATTTCAATGAAGGTTATCTCGGAAACGGTTACCTCTAGAGACTTGAACAAGGTAACACCTTTTTTACGTAAAAAATGTTGGAAAATCGATTTTTTTAACATTCAAATCGTTGCAGTAAATTGGAAGAAAGTTTTGATAATTTAAAAAAGTTCAATGTGCCGTAGGTGCCGCCCCCTACTAGTGATATCAAAACGGTAAATGAATTTGTAATTCTCGCCCTAACAAAACCCCCCGATACGTATTTTCGCATCGTTGTGTGGGTTTATTGAGGAATAGTTAATAAAAATCGAAAATAAAAGGAAAAATTTGACACCCTTTATCTTGAAAACTAAGCACTTTAAGGTTGCCTATTCCTATCTCAATTTTCATGAAAATGCGAGATCTGTCACCTGTCAAGCGTTGTCGGTCGAATATCCGGACACCCCTGTATATTCTATATGTATACCTAGTAACTCTGAAATGTTAGTGTGTTTATGTACAAATTTATTTTGAGTTGGTAAAAGGATCTTGCCTTTTAATTTTAATTTTATTTCTGAAAATTATTTATCAAGAATGTTATTTGTAGATATATGCGTTTTAATATTAAGAATTTATTGGATCAATATGGTCTTTATTCAATAATGTTATTTTTGAGTTTAATTGAAATTACACTTCCATTATCCCCTGCCAAATAATCGTATTAAATTACTGTAGGCAATCGTAATCGGATCTGTATGACTAATCAAATAGTAAATAGTAAATATCTCTGGTTGAAATTGGGAAAATCTTTTAAATATTTTCTTTTCAAAATTTTTAATCAATATGCAATGCAACAATATACAAATTCACTAACAATGCCAACTTCTATTGAATTAATTCAATTCAGACACTTATCGATTCTATACTTAGCCTTATACAACAATTCTCTTATTTGAATTGACTAGCTGACTCATAAACTACGCGCGCTTTATATACAAAAACATTCAATCGAAAAATTTGTAGTCATGTAAATGCTTGTTTATTCATATCACACAATGAGATTCTTATTAAATGAATAGGGACTCGAGCAATGCAATTTTGTAACAATATTTCCGCATTTCTTATACCATATTCTTATAGGAACTTATTTTCTGTATAGGGAAACTTCTTGGATAAAAAAGTCTTTTGTAACTGAATATAAATATAACTAGCACATAATTCCAAATAATATCAGAAATGCAATAAAGATACGTAAATAATTATTTTATTTTGTAAATAAATATTAAACCGTATCCGAATAGAAACCACTCCATAAATATTTATGGGGTTATGATTGATTCGTTATATTTTAATAATGTCGATGCCAAAATTCAACGTTTAACTGACCACTATAAATTTGAATAATTGGAAAAGTTTGGTGCAATAATTTTTTGTATTACTCAAATAATAACACCAACACTTTTCAATTACTAATACATATTTATATTTATAATATGTATTAATATTGATTGTCTTATTTTTTTTTTCAAATATTTAATACATCTATTGGTTAAAATTGAAATTGCGGTGAAAAGTCTCTTTATAGGCCATGACAAAATAGACTTTAATTATTGGTATTCTATCTCTACCTTCTTGAAGAACTAGCATATTAAATGGTTTAACATACCTTATCCTATATAAAAATATTAGGCAGTCATAAACCTTATCCTAAATGCCTCGTTATAGTTCAAAATTATATCATAAAATAACAGTAATCTTGGCCCACGTCATGTCAGATAGCCATCCAAATTATACTATCCGCTAGGCCAGTTCTCATTTAATTTTTGAAACTGCTCTAAACAAAAGAATATGGGCAACATATGGTTAAGCTAAGAAAACAAATATATGTTTTTTCATGGGTGAAGGATGTTTGACTTTTTGAGATTTTAATTCGATTCTGGTCAACAGAATAGCTATATTTGGCAGCAGGTTGAAGAAAAAAAAAATTGACCAATCACCTTGTTAGAATTTAAACCTGACACCCAAATTACTGTAGGACAGATGAGTCGCGCCGAAAAAACAAAAGAATTGGGCGACATATGGTCGCCCCATCAGGAAAACAAATATTTATTTTATTAATTCTAGACAAAAGACGGGGTGTGGCAAAGGGTTCTCGAAAGGTATAAGTATTAATTCCATAATACCACCCTTGCAAGTAGGCGTTAGCCAGTTCTTCAATCGTCGAGATAGTTAACCCTTGTCATGCACCTGGTATGAACGATGGGGTAGCTTGTCATTTGAAACTTCTTTTTTTTTTGTATTATATTAGATACTTTTTGTGGTGCCTATATTGTAAATTGATTGGGATATTGTTTATTGGTGTGACTGCAGATAATAATTTCTGCTTCAATTGTCCAATGAGTTTCATTCTGTATTCAACGTAACAGAATCATACTTACCTAGTTTGAAAGTTTGAAAGAAGTATAGTTAAATAAATGTATCCTGCAAATGGCTTATTAGTTTCATACTTCTTATGCCGGGTCTCTTCCAATAAGACCGATCACGATCGCATAGGATATTTGCACACACGATAATGATAATTATGGTAATGCCATGTGTATTTATATTAGAACCTGTTTATGAGAAAATAATATTTTAGTTTTTTGACCAAATCTGTCTCAAAGATAATCTGCGCTTCCTCTTATTTATATTTTCTCCTAGCCTCTCATTAAGAACTACTTAACTTTTCTGTTTGACGCTAACAATAGCTAGGTTGTTTTATTCATCAGAATAACTCTTTCTAAAATAATGATGTCTACCTTTATCGATATTCTGTCAACAGGTTGGCGCGATTTCTATGTATAAAGCTTATTAACTAAAGTTGAAAAAGATCACATTGATATGTTGATACCATAAGGTAAGTGTACCTAAGTATTGTGGTTTGTCTACTTGAACTTATGTTAAAATCGCATAGAAGAATCACGATGTTCTTGATCGTTTTCCAAAAAGACGCTTTCTAAATTTGCATGTTACCTTAACGAAGTAAACGAACACTAAAAAAATCTTATTAATTTCAAATTTGTTCAAGTCCCAAAGGGCATACAAAAAAGCTGTTTACATAAAATTAATGTTAACGAATGTATAAATGTATGTAATCATGAGAATGGGGGTAATATTATATGTACGTTGTTAAACAAATTATTTATTTTGTCAACAATTGCGGGCAAACATCAATTTGCCTAGGAAATACTGATCTTTATGTAAATGATAATTCAAATGCAATTTTTCATATTTTGATTCAATACACAAGTTATCGAAACCATAATTTTAGGATATAGGTAGATTTCTATCAGGAGGCAAAATTTTATATAGGTATTGAAAATGATTGAAGTAGAGACTAAAGTAAATCGGAGCTTGACTTACCATAATTTCCAATATCTATTTGCGATACTGGCTTTTTTCATCGTTAGAGGGTCAGATTCCTATAGTTTAAATCCATACATGAGCCAATATGGAAATTATGGTTATTCTAAGTCCAAGAAATCTGAAATTTCCAATTTCCCTATATCAGGTTTAAAGACAAAACTGCACATCAAAAAAATATTAAACCAAGTTTCTCTGATAGGTATTCATATTTTAAGTCCAATTGACTCTTATCCGACGCTCTAAAAATCTTCCCCAGGCAAGTTGCTTAATACAACGACGGAGCTCTCGCACAACTACTTACCTCCAATGTAGTTTGAGGCGAGCCACTCCCTACTAACGACTACAATTATTGTTAACGATAGCCGTTATTTACATACTAACCCATAAATGTAATTTTATTATTATGGCCATGCAAAAGATTGATTTTCGAATGTGTTTTTTCAATTTTACTTTATACGCTATTTTACAACAAAGTTTAGTTGCTTGATATAAAGTTCTTATTACAAAGCAAAAATATCTAAAACCTGGATTTAATCAACAAGATATACTTGTCGAGAACCGTATAACTTGTTCCAGTTTATGATAGATCGTGTTCGGGTTCGGGTAGTAAAAGGAGGCTATGCCTTTGGATCAATCCAAACCTTACAGTTTTATAGACCGGCTTGTCTGTATTTTTAGGTTTAGTAGTGGATTTCTCGCGATTTTTCACCACCATAAAAATCCAAAGTATCGCAGAGCAACTGTAAAGAGGTGAGATAGTGTTATATTCTTCTGGTTTAGGTTTTTTATTGCCGGCTGTAACCTAGTGTTTTGAAATATGTTTCCTGGATTTTTTGTTTCTTTTGGGATTTGAAAAATATTTATAAGTGCAATATTAACAATTTCTACTCATTAATGCTACGTTTTTTCACCTACAGATATCTTAATACATAAATTTGCATTAAATCATTTTTTGAGGATTATATACCAAACTTCATGAGATTTTCTTGTGTTTATTATGCTTGTTTTTGTGTCTTGTTTTTGTATGCTTTATAAGACAAGCATAGGTATGTACCTCCAAGAGTCTCTGATGCGTTTTGTTTTCGATATACGATAAAAAATCCTCCTTCGTTTTTCTGAATATTTTTTCTGGTCACTAAGGCCCTGTTCAAACATTGACTGACGGCTAATTATTATTACCAATTTAATAATAGGTTGCAATAGGTTATCTGAGAACTTCATTCACTAATTTTTTTATGGAGGAAAAGCCTTGGAACCAAGAAACCAAAGTGCCAGTGAAGGAACTTGAATGATGCATTTGTCATTGAAATTCATGTCCAACAAGAAAAATTTAAATTTGTTGTCGTGAACCATATCAACCCAATCATTGAAAGAAGTAAATTTACCATGAAGACTGAGAACAACTTTTTGTCTGAACAAAAATCCTAATCAGCCTTCCATGAAAAAAGAGAAAAATTATAAGAATGATTGCGAAATTTCTAAAGGTAATTGGTAAGCTAAAACATCTAGAAAAGGATCTTCGGCTATTCCTCCTCCAAAATTAAGATTACAGCTAAGGGCTTCCCTGATCTGGGATATCAAAAACGTCACGCATCACATTGAAAAATCTTTGAAAAAATATAATAATGCTCCAGTAAGAAAGAAAAATGCAAAGAAGTAAGCTTCCGCTTCAGTCGAGATTGTATTTCATCATGCTGTAAAATACTTACTTCCTAATGAAGTAACTAGCTAGCTTGGATAACTTCAGAAGAGAGAAGGAGCATATTGAAACATGCGTTCAAGACATTGCAAGCTAGCATCTTATGATTTTGGAAGCTCGCCAAAAATCATCAGACCAAGAAAAAGACGATCATAAACCAAACTCGCCACTCGCCATGAAGGGAAAATCCATATGGTCACTGAAAATCGGAGATTTTAAATTTTACTGCTGCTGCAAGGACGCAATAAAGACGCATACACAAACGATGAAAATTGGCGAGAGAATGCCAGCTCAATTAACATCCAGACGAGAAATATAATCATGAGATAGAAGTTGATCGAACACCAAAAAGACTATGCATCAGAAATTGCCTCACTTGTCAAGAAATTCAGTTAAGTGGAAGACAAAATGTCACAAAAACCACTGCATCAGACACCATCTCAGCTAAAATGACATGAAGGAATTGCGTGATGGCTCTAACATCAGCTCCATCTGATTAGACTACATTCTACCTGGAACGAAGCAGGAAAGCATCAAGAGCTTCAACATAACTAACGTCTCATCAGCCTTTTCTCCTTATTCCTCCTGGGCCTGGTATGGCAAAGCGAATTCAACTTCATGAAAGATGCAGGGAGAAACTTCGCGAGACTTTACATATTGAAACTTGGATTCGAAAATGTTTAACTACTAATAGTTGCAATTCAGGACAACTATATGATACAATGGAGACCTGACCAGGTTCTTCATATTGGTTTCTTAGAGTATTAAAAGATCCAAGTGGTAGGAACTGATAAGGGATCCAACCACTATGGGCTTGTGTAGCCTGAATGATTCAATAGCCCATTTGAAAAGGTTATGCTTTATCAAAATTTTACCCGATTTGGGAGCGAGAGATCATGATGGCTTTGTTTCTTTTCCCGTCGACTTTATTAGTGCCTAGTAGTTGTAAGCGTGGTGACAGAATGTGGGCAGCCTACAAGTGTGAAATGTACAATGTACAATGAAACCACCGGCCATGAGAGATATTTATTCTTTTGGAAGACATCAATAAACAATGGCCAACTATCAAGAAAATGGCTGATCTCTCCCTTTATGGAATTTTGACTTTCTATTATCAAATTTATAGCTCCTGAGATAAAATCGCGTTAAGGAATGTGGAGTGAATTCAAGTTCCTAATATCTTTTTTCATATATTTCGGCTTCAAATCCCACGATAATTGACGGTATGGATTTTCTGGGATCCCAATTGATCGTCTAAAGTTAAAATCTTCACAAAAAAAAAAAAAAAATGAAATTTTACCATTCTGGAAAGAAGACCACGAAAGGCAAATTGCTGTTAGAATTTTTTGTAAACGCAAAGTGCATTTTTTTGAAATTTTGGGATTTTTTTGTGGAATTAATGGTATTTTTGTGGAATTTTTGGACATTATTGTGGAATTTTTTGGAAAAACTTGGCTGCGCCCCCACTGAAAAAAAAGTCATTTAATTTAAAAAAATATATGATTCATCCAAACAAATATTGTTTTGATTATTGCCAAACAAATGCATGTTTGTTTCAAAAATCTAACTTATTTGTATGCACTTACCATTTTTATATAGTTTAAACAAATATTATTTTGAGATAAACCTCTCTGTGGATCTATACACAAAATTGAAATAAATATTGTTTTGTTTTAAATTTGCATGTTTATTTCAATTAATGTCCGATATATTTCATTTAAATCTCTATATAATTTAACTTAAATACAACATTTATTCAAATTGAATAAACATATTATTTATTATAAAAATAAATATATTTTTTGAACTGAATAAATATTTTGTTTAAAGTGAGTAAATGGTTTATTTAAGCTTTGGTTTGTCTTTGTTTAATTTAAATAATTAGGTATGTCACATAATTTTGTGTATGTATTTATTTCAAATAATTAGTAACGGATTTAAAATGTTATATTTTCACTTGTTTCTAAGTAATAAATAATAAATATCGTAAAACAAAATACAAAAAAAAAATTTTTTACAAAACATAAGTTTTCCAGGAAATTTCTTTGTTTGATGCATCTTCTTTCCCTTCTTCGATATTTGTTTTTTTCTTTTTTATTTTAGGTTCAGATCCAACTTCCCTATGGTAAAAAAAATCAATTTAAATGTTTTGCTATAATGATTTAGAACATTTTAAAATTCTCAGAAGAAAAACTTGATATTTTTGAATCCAAAATCGAGTTACTTTGACCAATATTGAAAGCAAGAAACCCTATACGATTTTGTGTATAATCGTGCTCGGTTTTTATCAAATATTATATTTTGTCCATGTTGGATGAAATAAATTTTATTTTGAGTAAATGCACATACTTGTACGTCAAACCACATACATACCATATTAAGTTCTTTTATTCCTCTTTTGAGTCGTATGGTGTCCCCTAAGTTTTCCCTGAGTAACGAACTCGATTTGCTGATCGGTTAAATTTTTCAGGAGGTCGATTTCATCAATATTTTGTTCTAAAATAAACATATATACATATATAACATATATACACGTGTCTATATGTTTTATGCTAAACGCTAAACCATGAAAGAATATGTTTTTAAACAAAAATAATTAACTATCTATGCTCTTTGGACGCTACAAAAATTTCCTACTTTATTTTTTAAAACTTTTCCAAGCTATTGTTCAAGCTTTTTACTTCTTGTGAGTTGAAATAGAATTAATATTACCATTATATACAATTAATTTCAATAGAATTAAGCACATTTTCTTTATTATAATCCTGTTTGCTTTGTTTATTCAAAACTACAGAACGTCTTCAAATAGCCAAAGTATTTGCTTGGTTATGATACATATTAGGTAGTTGTTTGTTGCAGGTTTCAGAACAAATATTTGATTGAATATCTCTGTGAAGATTTGGTTTAAATAAATAAGGTATTCGTGATTATGATTAGATGTAACAGGTTTCTGAACAAATATTCAATTGAATAAAATAAATAATAAATAAATACAAATACAAAAGATATTTGATTGGAATAAATAGTTATTTGTTTGAAACAAATCTAGGAGTTTTGTTTTACTGGAGATTAGATTTGAAAGCAATGAAATATAAGCGTGTTGTATATATATAATATGCAAAGTATGTTAATAGAATAAATTGGCTCATTATAACTAACATCCTACCTTCTAGCGTTGCCCATATATGACCTAATTTCCATCTCTCTAGTAGGTCTTGCACGCTTCTTCACTCCGAATTATTCACCTCCATTGCAACCTTGCACAAAAAAACTTGCTACTTGATAAAACGTGCGATAAAACCAAAAATATCATGGTAAAACGCATAATCTAAGGTTATTACTTTCAATTACTTTACACCGGTTCAATTCAAAATCTAAGGCTTGAGGCCAAACATCAGCTCAGCCTATCAGAATTCAGAGAATCAGTGCGAACTACTAACCGAACCGCGTGGTAGTGTCGGCCAGCAACAGGAACATCAGGACAGGATCACGGCAGTTGAAGAATCATCCCCAACTCAATTCGATATTTATTTGATTTAAACAAATCGCTCTTGATCTAAATCAACAGGCATTTAACTTAACGCTCTGGTTGTTTCTTTGCAGCTCCTTTTTTAACATTTTCTCCCTTTGTTCAACGTAAATAAATATACATTTCAATGAAAGTAATATCAATCAAACAAATATTGAAGAAAAAATGAACAAGTGAAGTTATTCTCATCAAGTTCACTTTATTTGGTACAATAGAATTTAGTTTAATTTGAACAAAAACTTTTTAAACAAATATTTATTAGGAATATTCAAGTCCTAATTTTTTCAGTGCCCCCTCACTGCCTTTAACTATGGGTGAAATATAGTAAACACTGTTTACCTTGTGGGAACATCCACATTCCCGGACTCCGGAACAGGCGTTAAATAATTTTTATCCTCAATAGCTTTGCATGATAATCAGATAAAGTTGTAAACAAAAGATTTTTTTAAAGTAACTTAATATACTTATTTATTTCCACTAATTTTTGTTAAACTTTAACATGAATATTTCATGGATTTTATTGAATCAAAAATTAACAAACATCCAATTTTTAAAAAAATTCTCTACTGGCATAGATATGTTGACGATATTCTAACTTGTTTTACTGGAACAGACAGACAATTAGATATTTTTATTGACTTTATTAATAAAATCCATCCTAACATAAAATTTACCATAGAAAAAGAACTAAATAGTTCAATAAATTTCCTAGATTTAACAATCAAAAACATAAACGAAAAACATGAATTTTCTATATTTCACAAACCTACTCATACTGATACAGTAATACATAATACATCTTGTCATCCTATCCAACACAAATTAGCTGCTTTTAACAGTATGATACACCGATTAATAACACTTCCCATAAATAATGTTAACTTCCAAAAAGAATTAAACTTAATTAAACAAATTGCTATCAATAATGGCTATTCCTCAGAATTAATCGATGATATTTTAAACAAAAAACTATACAAAAATGCCATTAATTTAGTATACCCTAAAAAATTACAAAATAAAAATAATTTTAAAACTATTACTTTCCAAGGACAAGCTAGTAATAAAATTAGCAAATTTCTTAACAAAAACGATATAAATGTTGCTTTCAAAACTAACAATACATTAGGCTTTCATTTGAAAAATAATAAATCTAAAACTAAAATATGTGATAAATCTGGAGTTTATAAATTATCTTGTAAAGATTGTCCCAAAGTATATATAGGACAAACAGGTAGAAATTTTGGTACTAGAATTAAAGAACATTATAATAGTTTCAATAAAAAGAAAACAGACTCAAATTATGCAAATCATCTAATAGAATCTAATCATAATTTTAATAATGAATTTCAAATGTTACATAATGAAAACAAAGGGATAAAATTAAATCTTCTAGAATCTCTAGAACATTCTAGAAATAAACAAACTTTAAAATTTAGACTGTTTACTGAATGACCAATTAGATTTAAACAATTCACCACTTTTAAAATTTATTGTATAATACCTTTTTAGATTAACATAAAATTAGACCAGCTTTTACCTTATTTATATTTGACAATTTCACTTTTATGTCTACATCTTTCTGATGAAGCTACAGTGTAGCGAAACATGTTAAAGTTTAACAAAAATTAGTGGAAATAAATACTTAAGTATATTAATTTACTTTAAAAAAATCTTTTACTAGATAATGAATTTCCACCTTGTATAACAGCCGATTCAATAAAAATTGTAAACAAAAGTCCATATTGAGAGCTCCGAACTGATACTATGACTTTCAGTCTCGTGGTGTAAGTAGGTTTAATGTATGCGGTAATCAATTGCATTTATTACGCCATTCATGAATAAAGAGTCCCTGCGACAAAACGTAATGTCTGTGATGTCTTTTATCTTGGCTCACTTTTTTCTAATTAAAACAAATTGTGACTAATGACAACAAAACACAATATTGAGAGAAAAAAAAAAAAAAAAAGACAAGTCAGGAAATCGTCGACAGAACGCTGCACGGCGGCATTCCACATGGAATGAACTCCGGGGGCAGTGTTTCATTGTCAGCGCAACTAAATTGACTCATGAATCTCAACGTGGAACTTTTCCAGGCGGTGGCGAAATTTGCCATACTTAGTGCCAGACCCGAGTTATTGCATTAGCTTTGAATTACCATCGCGACATTATTGCATTTTCTATGAAGTTTCCTTTTGATATACGCGTTATGGTAGTTCCAGGATCGTGGACGCATCTCTGTGACAGTGTTACAAGAAAAATGAATTACCTGATAGAGAATGAGGAATTTAGATATAATTATCTCTTTGTATACACAAAAGTGAAGTTTGCAAGGCTGATACATCTATAGGATAGTACTTTAAAAGAGTCAACTAAGTCAAGTTTTTTATTTGCACATACTACCATTGGCCAAATTAGTTGATAACGTTTATAATCAACAACTACACAGAACGTTGACTATATATTTTTGCTATCAATACTTAAAAGATCCACATAACACATTTATCATCAAATATAACCAGAAATGCATCGTTAAGTAATGCTGAAACTTTTCGTCTTACTACGCTGTAGTAAGCAAATAAATCCATAATATTGTTTATACAATATCAGTTCCAATCTGAAGAAAAGTACATGTAATGGTAACTGATTTACCTACTATCTGTATTTTTTTACTTCTATTAATCTCTAAATATTATACTACACCACAATTTAGATTAGCTCAGCCAAAGGCTTAGTTGTATCTCAAAAGTAGGTAGCTAAGTCAAAAATATTTCCTCAAAAATTTTAATTTAACTTTATTATTCAAGCTTGAGAGACGCTGAAGAGACCTAATTAACATTGGACTCCCCCAAAAAGGAAAGACACACCTTCCTAATCATGTTTTGTCTACAAGTCGCAGACAGACGAGGAACATAAAAATTCATCTTGCGCTTCCTTTAAGTCAACCGCCGCCAAATTGCTGGCTCTAAAGAAAACATCGAAGGGGTGGTGTACATACGATGCCTCGGGGGCATTTCTTTCCTCATCATCCCGGTCCGGCAATACGGTCATTTTGATCATAGTTTCATTTTGAATGTGTATAGCGACGATATGGCACGCCATTTTTGTGTTTTGTGATTTACGGACGAAGACGATTGAAGTAGCTTAATTTCCAATTTTTTTTTTCAATAGAATTACCATGAAAAACCTCATTAGAGTAGCCTATTAAAACGCCGTTGGATATTAATAAATGTTAGAGATTGGTGGCGCGAACAAACACGAAATCTGCCTTGCCTTAGCGGCATCTCAACGGCCGCATCAATTAGGGCCTTAATCACGGCGCGGAATGAAGTCTTTATCGTCCTAATTAATTTCTTATTAAATCCACGAGTAGTCGCGACCTGCAGCGACGCGGGGCGCGTCGTCTAACCGGATGCGACGCCCGTTGAAGCTTTTTCAGGTGCGTAGAATAAGAAGATAGTTATCCATGAATGAAGAAGTTGAGGATATTTCTGTTCCAGATGTTGATTAGAATAACACTATGACTCGAGAGTTTAGCTCATTGATTAAAATGAAAACATGGGACTTGACTGAACTACTAAAGAATGTCACTGTACTCTACGTCAAAAACAAGATGGCAAATTTAAGGCCAAACTTTGTAACTAGGGGTGTTGAACATTTGAAAGGCATTGATTATTCGGAAACATTTAGTCCTGTAGCACCTCATGTGGTAGGTTAGATGAATAACTTAGTCTTGCAACACAAGGGGGAAAATTTTTATCTATCAACCTGAGTTCATGACAAAACTGAACGTGTCTGTAAATCGAATAATAGTATATTGTGTATTTAGGTGGAAAAGTGACACATTCTCGGCCGACGGTGTAAGTTGACGGGCAAGGTGTAGCCGAGGCCGGCAAACACCGAAGGCCAAGAATGTACTTTTCCACCGAAATACACATACTATTTTTTCTGCGATCGGTTAAATATCTGTTAAATGTTTGTCTTTTAGTTCCAATTATTCAGCAGTACGAGAATCACTTTCCCGGCCTAGGCCGGAAAAGTGTTTTCTGTATTGTTATTCATTGATTCCTTAGCAACTATTGAATCATAATAATTGTCATATTTGAATGAACCGGTGAACCGAACGCGCTAAGTTTATTTGTAGCTCCTACAATTTTTATTTTTCTCCCGTTCTAAGTAATGTTGTTTTGATGTGTGTGGTGTCATTGTGTTCATCTCTAAAAGTGCTTCTTGTTATGTGCATTATTTCTTATTTAAACTTGATGTGTCAATCGTGGAAGGATTAAAACACTGCCCTATTTACTTGATGTTAATATCAGTAGGTACAAATTCTAAATTAGGCACGCGACGTGAAAATTGACTAAAAGACTTCGTTTTGTAACGTATTGTATACAAGATTTTATCTACTGGCGTTTCATAATAAAAAAACACAATTTTATTTCAATGCTTGTCACCTGCTTTTGCTTGACACCTTTCATGGTGGTGACTAATATTCATAATGGGTGGTATGAATAAAAATGAAGTACTTGCTACTACTACAAGTATTACTATGTTCTACGTAGTATTTACTTCAAAACGAAGTAGATACTACTAATTTACTAATTTCTGGTAGTGTCGAAATGGAGTATCTACTTCGTTTTGAAGTAAATACTACGTAGAACATACTAATACTTGTAGTAGTAGCAAGTACTTCATTTTTATTCATACCACCCAATATATACAAAACCAAAATTCAAATCTGTGTTTAGTGTGTTTTTTATTTCTGAACATGAATGACACTTTTAGGCACTAGTGCTTAAAAGTTACTTTTACGCACTTGAAAGTCACTTTTACGCACTTGAAAGTTACTTTTACGCACTCGAAAGTCACTTTTACGGACTGAGTGCTTAAAAGAATGTCGTTTCAAAACTAAAACGACAATCGAAAAGTTGCTTTTATGAAACGTCAGTAGAAAAAAGACTATTCAAATTTTTGCTGTACCTATTGCTTGTAAGTCGATATTCCACCCTAAATGTTTGGACCGGATTGCGAATGTCACAAGATTGGGAGGCTACAAAATTTTATGCTCAGCAAGATGTCAGTCCAACTTTGAAGATGAAGAAAACGCAACAAAGGTCTATGAAGATAAAATCAATGATATGCTTGAGGAGATAAAAGAAAAGGATAAGCATATAGAGAGAATGCGAAGAAATAGCCTGGTATTTGAGGATGAAGTATCGGAAGTCGAAAAATCCTTTTCTTCTTCCCTCGATATTCTAAGCAAAAGAAATGAGGAACTAAGCAAGGAAATCTCCAGTTTGAGAACAAAGAAAAAGGAGCTCCTGTTGGTAGTAGAATCTTTGGAAAAAGAAAGACGTGATCTTACTCTCAAGCTTAATGAATTAAATTCTTTAAATAAGGACCTAATTATCAACATAAATACAATTGAGAAGCAAAATCTAGCTCATGAGCAAGATCTTAATTCATTACGTAAAGATGTGGAGGAATTGACTGTTATGAATAAAGAGATGATTAGTTCCTTGAAAGTTCTTGAAGCTGAAAAAGAATTTCACCTGGTAGAAATTAGTCTCTTAAAGAACAATCAACAGATCCCCCAATCTACTAACAGTCCTGCAAATGAGAACTTTGCACAGGTGCTAGGTGCGCATGTTAAATTTGTCGACAACCGACCAAAACTTCTCCTTGTCAGTGGAAATACTGACAAAATTTTCCTGACGCATTTGCGTTTGAAATTTGGAGAGGACTACAATGTGCAGTGTTTTCTGAAGCCTGGTAGTACAAGCTTGGAGCTGGCCAAGACCGCTTCGTCGCTGGTGCATGACTTTAATCGTGAAGATTTGGTGATTTTGTGGTTAAGTGGTGTTTGTTCTTCGTCTTATATTTTAAATAATTT
Source organism: Ceutorhynchus assimilis (assembly GCA_917834065.1). Taxonomy (NCBI): domain Eukaryota; kingdom Metazoa; phylum Arthropoda; class Insecta; order Coleoptera; family Curculionidae; genus Ceutorhynchus; species Ceutorhynchus assimilis. The sequence goes on from OU892281.1 coordinate 1,144,346, forward strand.
CACTTTTTCATGTAACCACACAAATACCCTGGTTATGACCAGTCCTTACTTAGGCATAAATTTTGATGTTGTTTACAATAGTAATTTGTCACTTTATAAAACTTTTCAGAAGCATAACATTAAATTAAGTAAAATATTCGAATCTAATCATGTAAGTAACTTTGGTTCCGAGTTGGCAAATTTGTTGCATGCTCACATAGAAATTTTTTTTGGAGTTTCTTCGATTGCAGACTCTCTGAGTGATGGCTCAGTCAGTGATCAGAATCATTTTTTAGATTAAACGATTCATCGGTGCTTTTTTCTGTCTTTTTGCTGAACATATAATCTCTGAGATATAAAACTGACGAATTATACATTCTCTTAGAAGAATTGAATTTTCCGCACTTAGTGTGTCTTACAGAACATTGGCTTAACCTCGACGAAGCAATTTACTTACGCAATTATAACGTTATTTCAAAATTTAGTAGATCGAACTTTATTCATGGAGGCACAGTGCTGCTGATGAGCAAAACGGCAGAAAATAAGTTTAATTTTATAAATTTAGACAAGTTTGACCATTTAATAGTTGAGAAAGTTTTAGAATTTTCCATGACTCACAGCAGTATGCTGAATATTTATGTTATTTGTATATAGGTACCGTTCCCCTGTGTCTTGTCTGAGGGAGTTTTTGAATGGCTTGGAGGTGCTATTGAGTCAACTCCCCCCTCTTGCCTCGATTGTTCTGATTGGTGATCTTAACATTGATTACAATGCTGCTGATACTCGAAATTCAATTCAGAACCTTTTAATGAGTTTCAATCTAATTATGGAGGTTGTGGAACCAACCAGGATAACTGATAACGGCGCATCGACTTTGGATTATGTGTGTTCTAACATTGAGAATGTCTCTTGTAAGGTTTTGAGTGCTTCTCTTTCTGATCATGAGGCGGTATTGTCTGTTTTCAATTTATCAATGGAATCATCTCCGTTGTCCCCTCGACGAGATCGTATATTTTGTAAACGTAACTTCACAATAAGAGAGAAAAAAAAACGATTGAAAGGGATGGCTTACCGGAGGGATTAGGATATCTGCAATAAACATGCGATGTCTTAACTATCTCAGAAAGTTTTTCCGAAATAGTGTATTTCTTTTGTCCCTGTTTACAAGGTATCGAATTATTTATAGGAGGTTAATCAAAGCAGCGAAAGAACTTTACTTTAGGGCTATGATGATATCTCCATCAAACTATTACTTCATCTTAACGATGGGGGTTTACGTGCGCTGGGAGATGCAATAAATGATTCCTTTGTCAAGGGTATATTTCCAAATATCCTTAAGCATGCAGTGGTTGTACCTCTTCACAAAGGGGGAGACTTAGACTCTCCAGCAAATTTTCGTCCTATTTCCCTTCTTCCTTCACTGGGTAAGCTGATCGAGAAACTGGTCAAAACCAGAGTTCTTTCATTCTTAAATCTAAACAGGTCTCTCTCGGAGAATCAATTTGGCTTCCAGTGTGGCAAGGGAACATCTGATGCGATATTTTCCCTTCTGGAAGATATCTATTCAAATACAAATGAGAATCACCTTTCAGCAGCGGTGTTTTGTGACTTGTCGAAGGCTTTTCACTGTGTCGATCATTCTGTATTGCTCCGCAAGCTTGAAGTATATGGCTTTAGAGGTGTGTCTCTAAATTGGTTTCAGTCATACTTGTGTGATCGTCAGCAGGTAGTTTCTCATAGGGGCGAGTTTTCGGATATAATGAGCAACAACTGCGGTGTGCCTCTGGGGTCTATCCTTGGCCCCCTTTTATTCCTGATATATATTAATGATCTAGCCTCTCTTAGGGTCAGAGGAAGTATTCGACTTTTCGCTGACGACACATCAATTGTTTGGCATGCGAACAGTGGTGAATTCTTGGAACGTATGATCAATGTTGATTTAGATTTAATAAAAACCTGGTGCGACAGCAACAATCTATCCTTCAACATATCTAAGACCAATATGTTAAACTTCAAGTGCTCATTATCCAACATCTCCTTATGTGGTAATATTATTCATCCCACCACCTGTGCAAAGTTTCTTGGAGTCTCAGTGGACGAGAGTCTTAAGTTTGAGCAGCATATTGCGGCACTCTCTGGAAGGTTATCGTCTAGCTGTTATGCCTTGAGAGTACTCTCAGAGCAGCTGGAGCTGCGAGCTCTCAGGACCGCATATTTTTGTCTTGTGGAATCACACATTACTTATGGTATTGCATTTTGGGGCTGCTGCAGTACTGCAAATTTCAACTCCATATTTATTTTGCAAAAAAGAGCCCTTAGGTTTATGCTCAGAATTCCCTTCCGACAATCTTGCAAACCTAGCTTCATTTTCCCATAAAATTTTAACTGTGCCATGTTTATATATACTCGAAAGTGTTTGCCTGGTCTATAGGAAATACTATGATCAACTTTCTTCGGTGAGGCACTATTCCACTAGGCAAGCTTATAATATTCTACTGCCAATTCCGAGAAGCACCTTGGTGAAAAAGTCTTTTGTTTATTTGGCTAAGAAAGCCTTCAATTTTCTACCATTGAGCGTTAGGTCTTTACGTTCGTACAGAAGGTTTAGAAAGGAGGTAAGGGAGTTGCTCTTGACTAGGGCATACTACAACGTTGAAGAACTCTTTGAGGACACCTTGTGAGCATATTTTTATCGTAGCAAAAATTTTAAATTGTATTTTCATAGATATTTTTAATTATTATTATTTAAGTTATATGCTTTGTGAATAAAAAGTTTTTTCTCTAGTCAACTTCTTGATTTTATTTATTTTTATATCGTTTTGATGCTTTCCTAATTCGTAGATAGAATTCGAGGCTTACTTTACGTCTCTGTATATTTTAAACTGTTTGTTTTTCGAGTGTGCGCATTGTATTTTTATTTTATTCTTTATTGACCTTTCATGTAACTAGTTCTAAGGCTTTTCGTTGATAATAGATTTAAGTTTAGCTTTGTCAATAAGATTGTATCTTTGATAATAAAGCAATTTTTAATTTGATTTGATTTGATAATAAGGCAAGTACACGATCTGACAGTTTGACATTATTGACAGTCGCCTTGAGGTAAAACAAAGATATAATTTACAGTGATTATTTAAGTTTTTAGTTAGATTTTTTTAAATAATAATATATTGTGTATTAAATACACATAATATTTTTTCTGCGATCGGTTAAATACCTGTTAAATGTTCGTTTTTTGTTTCCAAATATTCAGCAGTACGAGAATCACTTTCCCGGCCTAGGCCGGAAAAGTGTTTCCTGTATTGTTAATCATTGATTCCTTAGCAACTATTGAAACATAATTAAAATACCAGAAAATTGAGTTATGCGCCCTGTCAACCAGTCAAAAATGCTGAAATTTCTTGTCAATTGCAGAAAAAGTCTTTATGGACTTGAGCAAGATCTTAGAAATTGGAATGATAAGTTTTCAACAATTTTTTTTTAATTGTATCAATTTGCTAATATCTTGATCAAACCTCTAAGGAGTGTTGAGATGTACCTGATCAACAAGGTCCTGGGTATTACGCCCTCAGTATTCGGATGGGCCTTCTTGAGGTTGTTCTAAGTGTTAACGGATGACTGTAGTTAATCTCTCGAAGGTAGAAACAAGCCCCTTGGTATTCTTTTTGAAAGCTGTAGGAACTGTACTAATCTAAATAATTCTCACACGTTATATCTTTGAGAGAGTGTTTAGTGCTGCAGAGTAATACGTGGTAATACCTAGCCTTCTTCTACTTTATCTCTTATACAGATGTCCATATATATTGCCTCAACATTCCATGCCTCTTCAAGCATCAATGTTCTACATTTTTCTAGCATTAATTTTCCTGATTCACTCCAAGTTCCTTTTTTGTCAATTAACGACTTTTCACTTTGTTTTTTATTTTTTCAAACACCAACAAATACTCGCTATTTGCTGACTGTATGGGTACAAGAACCAATACCAAGAATGCAACTGATTGTTTCATCCAGTAGGTATTGTACTAGTGATCAAAAATTTACTGGATAGCCTTCCAATAATCCGCTGTGGACTGATTGGATGAGTAAATTTAACCCATAGGATCCGAGGGATATTCTATACATTGAGGTACAGATACGCCAATGGCTTTCTCCTCAAAATCGCTAGCCGAAATCAAAGGAAGGCACGCAATTTGAGGGAAGGAAATTGTGCCATCAGCAGGCCGTGTGTGCCGTGCCGTGCCTTTCATCCATGTTTTGTTCTTTTTCGGCAAAAGTTTCGTTCGGCGACGTCAGCCCCGCGGTCAAGCGTGAGTCTTTTTTTTTCTAAAACGAATTAATTTTTAGGGATTTCTATTTTATTAAAATGTCAGAATAAAATCGGATTATTTAATAGGGGTTCAATTTTTAATAGTAAGTATTTTGTGCTTAATGCTCCAGAAAAGTTTCATGATTAAGTTTCACAAAGTTTGTCTCAACTACTCGAAAGTTCTATTTTATTTCGAAAAATGTATTTAGGTTTTTAGAGCAAAAATAAAGTCCCATAAAATTTGCATACCATGTTTCATTTTCTAGCTCAATAAAATCCCGTTTTACGATAGTTTTCCCCCAATAAAACCATGTGCCAAAAATCTCCTCCCAGCCAATCCTAAATCTTTTTAACTGCCAGTTTACTTTATATAAACAACTTTAAATCCAGAGAGTAATTTAAACTTTTCCTGAAATTATCCTATATATGCTACGTCATTCTGGGCTAGAAGTTTCCCGATATATTTTCTTGATACGACTAGATTTTCTCTTGGATTTGCATGCGGAAGTATATAGGAAAAGCAAAACCAGAAAATGCTTCTGTTGACGGTGTTTTTTTCTACTCTTGTGCATTGCTTTCTTGCAGCAAATGAAATAAATTACGATTTCAATTATGGGAGAAAATCCTATTTATTTTTCACATCAGACTGAATATGAATTTTTTTTTGTCTCATCAGTCTTTTCACGTTTATTGAATTTAAAACGACTCAAATCTCCATCACATGCAAATAAGGTGGCCTCTGTTTTCCCTTGCAGGCCTTATTAGTCATTTTTCACAGAGAAAAAAAAAACGAGGTCGAATATGACATAAATATTTGATGCAAACCGGTCAGTTCTTGACATTTTGATAAAACAATGCGATCTTATTCATCCCCTGGGAAATATAGAAGACGGCAAATTTCCCGGATGATAAATTACGAGAATAAGTTGGAGACGGGGATTCGGGTCGCTGATGTTTTTTTTATTAATCTGGGGATATTCTTCATTACCTTAGCTTGAAGGATTTGGTTAAGAATCAATTACTAGAGCATTATTTCTTGAAAGTAAGTAAAAATTTTGCCGCTCTTGTCGAAAGCACAACGAGGCTAACGAAAACTTCTTCTTTGAAAAGATTAGGTATTTTTAATCTATTAATAAAATCTTTTTCAATACTTCTGAAAGTAATTAATTGAGGAATAAACAAATCTGGCTTTGCTTGTTTGGAATAGGTTTGTTATGTGTTTGTAAAGTTCTTGCTTTCATATTTTATACGTTCTTCATATATTTATATTGGTCCTGTTGCTCTTCCATTTTTCAAGAAGCCAGACTTTAACTTTATTCTGTTATTACTCTTATTGGCAAACTTACGGTTTATGTGTTATGCATCTATTTTTTTTTCTTCTTCAAACTCTGTCCGTTGTTTTGTTTGTGATTTTTCAACATACTCTTCTTATTGTTGTGAGTGAACATCTTCAGCTTTTGTTGTCCTTATGTTTTTTTTTAGATTTTCCAACCTTTGTTCTGTACTCTTTTATTCTGTTGGTACTCTTGCTTGTATTTTTAATATACTTCTTTATCACTTGTTTTATTTGAACTTTAGGTACTGTTATTATTTCTTCTTTTTGTCTGATATAATGTCTTTCAATTTCTTTATACTTCAAATGCTGCACTGTGAATACTTTCTTTAACAGGAGCTGGTAATGCAATTTAGGATTTCAGACTTAATTTTTGTTCCAACTTTTCCATGTATTACCCCTTCACGCTTTGCTTTTCTGGAGATTTTAGATTGTATTTCTTTCTTCTTGTTTTCCCTTGCGATGTTTCTTCTATAGATAAGGGTTTTTGTATTCTCTGTATGGAGTATATGGACTGTGACTGTATGCTCTTATTATTCTTATCAAAGTTCTTAATATTCTGGGTGTTTGATCTTTGTTTCTACTATTGTAGGCAATAATCGGTTTATGTTGTTTAGTTTAATGTTTCCACTCCTAATTATGTATTTCTTTGTACTGAAAGTTTCCATTTAGAATATTTAGGTTATAACACATTGATATCAGCTTCTACTTTGTCGCTGCTTTTCTTTATTGTCCCTCAATTAAAGTATCCTAGTTATATACAGTGTCCCCCATAATGTTCGCTACACATGGGAAAAGTTTTTATTTGTAGGATATGTAATTTTTTCTTATGTGCAATCAATCCTGCATGTCCGATAACCTAAAAGTATACCTTGACATTGGTCACGTGATCACTGTTGTGGCGACAACTTCGAAAATTTGGATATGGAAACGCGAAAAGTGGGGTTAGATGGCAAAATTTCGGAAAAAGTTATTTGAAAAAAGTGATTAGAACGATGTTTTAGGGCTATTCACGGAATTTGGAGGAAAAGCAACAAAAAAACAGGAAATTACTTATTTTTCGCCATGGATTTCTTATCAAATAATGTCAAGATACAGGGTATTGCTACAGAAAAGTTTCATGTGCTAGTCGAATATTTTTGTTTAATCCTCTAGGAAACATTCCAATGTTTCGGACTTCCCCCTCAACCTTTCCATGTTAGTATAAATTCAATCCTATGTACAGTTTTTGAATAATCATACAGTTTTGTATATTTTCGTATGGTTCTCCATTCGTAGGTCGCTCGAGTGTACGCCACTGGTATTTTCCTGTTTCTGCTGACTACCCTCTCAACCTTTCCATGTTAGTATGAATAATTCCATCCTATGTACAGTTTTTGAATAATCATACAGTTTTGTATGTTTTCGTATCGTTCACCCAAGGGCCGGCCTGACGTACTCAAAGGCAAGTCTGAACGTGTGTATAACGGCTCCGTGTCATTTGCGCGACAGCCGTTTGCGCGAGGGAGAAAAGCGCGATACGAAAAGCGCGAGGGACAAAACCGCGACGGAATAAAAACTCGAATGGAGAAAAGCGAGAGGAACAAAAACGCGACTGTATAAAAGCACGAGGAACAAAAACGCGAGGTACAAAAGCGCGACGGAACAAGAACGCGACTGAACAGAAGCGCGAGAGACAAAAACTCGAGGGACAGAAGCGCGACGGAACAAAAACGCGACTGAACAAAAGTGCGAGGGACAAAAACTCGAGAGACAAAAGCGTGATGGAACAAAAACGCGAGGGACAAAAGCGCGACAGAACAAAAACGCGACTGGAATGAAGAGCGATGGACAAAAACGCAACTGGATAAAAGGGCGTGGGACAAAAACGCGAGGAACAAAAACGCGACTGGAATAAAGCGCGATTGGACGAGAACGCTCAACTATCTACGAGGAATATAGAACGCTTTCCAAAATACAAGACTTTAAGAAATTCTCAGTGGCTCCGGTTCAAAAGAGCGATATTTGAAATAGTGACATTAAAAAGGCGACATATTTTTAAAGCGATACATCAAAATAGCGATATTCAAAGCAGCGACTTATTAAAATAGCGATATCCAAAACAGCGACATGTGAAAAAAAAGTAGCGACATTCGAAAACGCGATACTTGAAACAGCGACATTGCAGAAGAGCGACATATGTAAAGAACGAGATTTAGAACAGCGACATCAACAACGGCGACCTCTAAGCAAAACAGGGACACATCAAATTGTATCAATAATAAGCAAAAAAATGCAGACTACTCAAACTAACCTGTCTCCCTAGTGCGATCTTGTCCTCGTAAGTTAGCATTTTATTTGAAAAACAAGTTTGACAGTTTTTTAAAATAAAATTCTAACTTACGAGGACTAGATCGCTCTAGGCGGACGGGTTAGTTTGGGTTAGTTTGAGTAAGTTTTCAATGAAATGCTAACTCACGAGGACTAAATCGCACTAGGCGGACGGGTTAGTTTGGTTTAGATTGAGTAAGTCTGCGTTTTCTTGATTATTATTGATTCAATTTCTCTATCACTTATTTTATAGTTCTAAGTAGGACAGCATGATAAACTTTATTAACAAAAGAAACAAAATAAATTAGTTAAAAATACAAATTATGGAATGCTAAGTGTAAATGGTTAAGTTTAAAGCTACTGCTTTAAGGTGATTTTGTACGTTGGAGAAACGGTATTCTTGGACTAAGTTTAACAATCGAGAATTAACTTGCTCATATTTTGAACTCCTCGCTGGGGGCTTCCTATGCCCGGTCCTGTATTTGTTGACAGCCATGTCAACAACGCTTTTGTCCCTCCCGTTTTTGTTCCGTCGTGCTTTTGTCCCTTGCGCTTTTGTTTTTCGCGCTTTTATCCAGTCGCGTTTTTGTCCATCGCGATTTATTCCAGTCGCGTTTTTGTTACGTCGCGCTTTTGCTATTCGCGTTTCTGTTCCGTCGCGCTTCTGTCCCTCGCGCTTTTGTTTTTCGCGCTTTCATCCAGTCGGGTTTTTGTCCATCGCGATTTATTCTAGTCGCGGTTTTGTTCCGTCGCGATTCTGTCCCTCCCGCTTTTGTTCCGTCGCGCTTTTGTCCCTCGCGCTTTTGTTCCTCGCGTTTTTATCCAGTCACGTTTGTGTCCATCGCGCTTTTGTCCTGTCGCGTTTTTGTTTCGTCGCGCTTTTGCGCCTCGCGCTTTTCTCCCTCGCGCAAACGGTTGTCGCGCAAATGACACAGAGCCGTGTATAACATGGTCGACTGTTGGATTTTCTAAATTTAATATTATCATTCAAAGACTAAAGACGTACGTATTACGTGTACGGGTTAGTTTGGGTTAGTTTGCATACTTTTGGTCAGTTTCGTTACAGTCCGTTTAATACTGGTTATAAGTGTACTGGTTGAGAGCAAAGCGTTTTGGTTTTTCTAAATATAATATTAACATTCAAAGACTACTACGAATCACGTGGACGGGTTAGTTTGCATACTTTTTGTTAGTTTCGTTACAGTTCGTTTAATACTGGTTATAAGTGTACTGGTTAAAAGCAAAGCGCGCGAAGCGCGGTTTGGTTTTTCTAGATGCAATATTAACATTCAAAGACTAGTGTGCATTACGTGGACGGGTAAGTTTGCATATTTTTGGTTAGTTTCGTTACAGTTCATTTTACTGGTTATAGGTGCATTGGTTGACAACAAAGCGCGCTTCGTAAAATATGCAAACTAACTTGTTCACGTAATGCGTACTAATCCTTGCATGTTAATATTGAATTTAAAAAACCAGTAGGTACACTTATAACCAGTAATAAACGAATTGTAACGAAACTAACTGAAAGCATGCAAACTAACCCAAACTAACCCGTCCACGTCATGCGTACCTACTAGTCCTTGAATGGTAATATTGAATTTAGAAAAAACGAAACGCGCCTCGCTCACTTTGTTTTAAACCAGTACAGTTATAAGCAGTATCAAACGAACTGTAACAAAACTAACCAAAAGTATGCAAACTAACCCAAACTAACCCGTCCACGTAATGCGTACAAGTCCTTGTATGTCAATATTGAATTTAATAAAACAAGCACGCTTTGTCATTAACCAGTACACTTATAACCAGTAATAAACGAACATAGGTATTCTGATTTCAAACGACCACTGGACATTTGGAATAAATTACAGCTGCGCTGTTTTCCAATTTTTAATTCAGGGTCATATGCATATGCTGGATAAAAAAAAATCAATTATCGAAACCAATTTAAACATCCATAGTAATTTCATTTTACGATGACTCGGATCTTTATGTTCTTCGATAAATGCAACTCACAAATTCTGTCGTTAAATTTACACGTGTGGGTACTGAAACCCTTACAGTATATGATTATCAACTGTCGCGTGTAAATTATAAGAACTGCGATTTTTTGTGCAAATCTTTGTATTTCTCCAAGCATAAATTTTCGTGTAACGCCTACACATTTTATCGGAAACCGCACTAAAAACTTGAAAAATAGATAAAAATCCGCCCTCATAACGGGAAAAGAGTCCTTAAGCTTCCCGAATGCATTTGCCTTGTAGCTAGATGTCCAAAAGAAAAGTTTCCTTTGAAGTCGGGATCGCGCAAAAGATTTTTCAAACGGTATGTAATATGCAGAAAGTTTTCTTTGCGAATTGCTTTGTAAATGGACAAGAGAGATGGTTTTGAGCAACGAAATAAACTAGCTGCTAAAAGGCAAATCCCAAGGTATGGAAGTTGAATTGAAAGTGTGCATGATGATCGTGTTTTTAGGAACGGAGTTTTATATTTATTGTTGTATGAAAATTTAGAGTTTGAGGTGGAGTAGTTTTCTTATACATATTAACAATAGAGTTCACTAAGCAATGATTTTTTTGTTAAATACATATTTTTATAAACTCTCCTATTAATAGAAATTGAGAAAACTAGGGGTAGGCAGTTAAATCTGACAACAGACACTCTATACACTTCCATAAATTACCTAACACCAAACATAAGACAAAAGTTGACAGACAATTTACAATATCAATTCAGACCTGCCAGACTTTGAAGAGAATGATTAGGTATAAGACGATATTAAAAACAGGTAAAATGGAAGAGCCCGAGAACATCAACATCAAAAGTCAAGATTTTGAGAAACACGAATATTATTCAACAATTAACTTGAAAAACTATGCAAAATTGAATAAATGTCGAACCATTTAAAGTGAACGTTAAAAAGAAACATCTGCGATATCACCCTAATGAGCTATACTACTATCCGCGACAGCTTCGATGTTCGCTGGCTTTATTAAATAAATTATATTTGACGTTATCTGAATCAGTATAGTCTCCGCGTATGTACACCCGTTTTGTATCCGTGTAAAATCGGAATTTTTTAACGACAATTCCGAGAGGTATATCCATTAAAATATTTTGGCTGCGAGATGATCAATCAAGAATTGAGTGTGTAGGTACAGCCTTAATGGTGTTACAATAAGAGTCAATTAAATTTAATTGTGTTCGGGAACGGTGTCAGGTGTCTGAATACATAATAATTCGTACTCAAACAGTTATAATATAATATAATATAATATAGTATAACAAACTACTTTTTAAAATATTTATTGAAAAAATATTATTTGCAAAATTAAGTCCGCATCCACTGAAAAATCCAGAATACTTAGTTTCAAAATGAATAAGAACCAAATAAAAAAGTTGGATATTGAAAGTCAACATCCGTTTTCTTGGATCAATTTATTGCCTCTCCATTTTAAAACCAACATTATGGTAATCCTCATACATCAATAGAAATATATTTCTTGTTTAATCCACCCCTAGTAGCTCACAAAGAACAAACTTCTATATGTGAACTGAACTCACTCGAAAATCAATCTGTAGAAAAACTGAGCTTTATCAAAAGTAAGCTCACGGACCACGTCAAAGTACAGTTTTCTTACAAGCATAAAAAGTTCATTTGAAAATAGTTTTGATTCCCCCAAATGCCTCTTCCCTTTTCCTCCAAGAAATCTGTCATATTATTTTGCAACATCCTCTAAAACAAAAAAAAAAACAAAGGTGAGGTAAAATCTCTAAAACAGACATACGCAAAAGTTCGACATCCCCTTTACTGGATATCAGAAGTCCATCACATTTCCACAGATGGATCCAAGAATGATGTGGAAAGATTTAGGTGTCGCAAAGTCGATGCGTTTCCATTTTGTTTGCAATACTTTTACCGGATTTTCGATTTAGCAGGACAGATTCGACATCATTTTGGAAAATAAGTTTGTTTACCCTGCTTTTAGGACAAAACCCTTTTTATGCTTTGCTTAAATCCGGTATTTTCGTTGAGAAAAATAAAACGTGTACGTTGGAGAATGATGAATGATGAATTTGTACAACAACGAAATTTTGAAATTAAAAAAAAAAAACAATCTTTCAAAGTAATAACAAAACAAGAAGATATATTGGGTATAAGTATGTTCCATTTAAACTTGCCAAATTAATAAACCATTAATATCGATTTCTTTTTCGCATAATTTTATCGTTTATTCTAGATGCTAATAAACAAAGGCTGGCACTCGATCATAAATCTGTCACAATTAAGCAAATAACTCGCCAATTTTCGGCCGCGGGTTCGTCGATATTTTAATTTCAGACGATTTTTTATATTGCGCCGTGTAATTTTGGCCCAACCCGTCTGCATTCGAAAAATGACGGTAAAATAGGAACCTGTAATTATCGATTTTAGTTCGATGTCGACCAAGGTACGGCCGACATTCAATTATAGAGAGACCACCCGGGGATTGTAAATCAATTTTTGGGTTGAGTTATTGGAGATTTTCTACTCGAAGATCATCCTTTGCAATAATACTATGGAAAATACTCTAGACTTTGTTTTCTTGTTTTACATTTTAAAAACTATTCTAAAATAGATGTCTTATCGGTCTATAACTTTCTACGTCTTCCGATTCCCGATCTCTAACCATCTCTATTCTCTGTCAATCTAGGCATCCTCTCTCCAAGCCTCACCAGCTTCTTCTCGGTCTGCCATGTCTCCTTTATCCCACTGGCTTCCATTGAATGATTTGCTTCGTTATTGTCGTATCTGCCATTCTTTGTATCTATGTCCGAACCAAATCAGCAATTTGTTGATATCATCTACTATTATGTGTCTTACATTTATAATTTCTGTAATTCTCTGGTTTGGTATATGTACCTACTTTCCATTTTTGACCAGGCTCCAAAAGTCCATTTCAGTTGCTTCCACCATTTTTGAGATTCTGTCATTAGTGTCATTTAGTGTCCAGACCTCTGAACTCTTTGTAACTATGCCTTCGACGATGGTATATATTCTAGTCTTCTTAGTTCGATTCATATTTTTGTCCCTTCCACAATACTCCATTGTCTTCCGCCCATCTTTAATTTTTGCTTCTAAATTCCCAAATATTTGTATTTATATTATAAATAAGTACCTACCGTTACCGTTAAATTAAACCACGTACAACTTCTCCCTAATGGATGTTATTTTTTCGCGTCGCAGATAACATCTCATATAATGAGGCGATGGGTAAACAAAATGTAGTCGGTTTGGCTTATTTGTTCAATCTGAAAAAAAGATTGATTGGTACAAATTTGCAAGACGATTTAAGCCCAATTAAAGATTATATTATACCCATATGTCTTTTTTTTTCTGAATACCTATATGGGCGAGGATATTCATGATCGAGATGATCGTCTTGTATGTATGTCAATAAATGGTTCAGTGCATAGAGGTTTTTCAGTCAGAGCAGGTTTTACAAAACCGTTTTACCTAAAGGAAATACTCCTTCATAATTATGTTTTTTAAAATGTAGAACATGAGGAAATCGAATACAAACTAATTCATCTTAATATTACTCCCTAGGTGTCTAGTAGATTGGTCCGGCCTGTATACCTAGCTACCGTATGTACCACACAAAAATCACGAATCACAATGACACGCAGGAACAGGATTTAAGCAAAATACAATAAGGTAAGGCATAGTATATTAGATGCTGAGGTGGAAAGTGTTTCATTATTGTCGAGAGATACTATGGTTGACCGAGGTGCGAAGCGCCGAGGTCAACCAATTCTCGAGACGATAATATGAAAACTTTCCACCGAATTATGTATACTATTTTATTTTGAACCATTGATTATTGAAAAAAAATAAGGTAAAAATATGACAAAATGGAATTTGACATTGACATCTTATGAAATTTCAACAATACAAACACACGTGACATCTACTTCTAAATACAAACATTGCACCTGGATTTGTGTTTAGGCGTGAAAGAACAATTTATCAGGGCCGAGAGAGAGAGTTCTCCAGGCCGAAAGTGACAGAAGAACAGTCACTTTCGGCCTGCTTTAAAGTAAACAAAAGTAAACTGACATTTTCGAACCTTCAAACCAGTAAGGAATGTGAAAATTACATATACGGTTTTAAATAAAAATATGATGCAACCTGTGCGAAATTAAAACTGGTTGCTGATAGAATGATAATCGATAAAAGATTTTAAATTGAAATTGCAAGATATCGAAACTGAAAAGGATATTTTTTCACCTTACCTGGCTTTACTTCCAAACTCCATTCAGCTGGCCAACTCTTTCAGGAAGTTCAAGTCCAATGCAAAGGAGGACAAACGAAACCGTCTTGATTGAAACCGGTCACGGCAAGTGAAAAGAGACGGTCTAGTTTCTCGAACCACACGAAACGGACGTAGTATTTTTGGCGACTGATTTACTGGTCGGCAATGTAAAGACTTTGCAGATATCCTTTTTCAGTGTTTAACGCGCGCATTCTTAAAAGCCAAATTTAACAAAGCCATATAAATTCTTAGGCATAAAACGCGTAATTATTCAATTAGAATAAGAGAAACAAAAAATAAAGAAGAAAATAAATCAATTTCCATTCCCAAATAGGATTTGACATCCTAAATACCCAATTTAACCTACAACTATATACAGGGCGCGTACACAAAACTGAACACAACCTCTATAATTATTAATTGACTTACCTACCAATCATAAATTGAAAGCAGTTTTCGAGAACCCTTTATTCCTCAATTTTCAAATAAATACATCCAATTCGATGCCACGAAAAACATCAAATAAATTTACTCCATTAAATTAGTTTTTACTTATTAATGAGTTTTTATTATCATTTGAATATAATCTATTTACTTTCAGTTAATTGAATACAAACAATTTTCAACTCTGAATAATTTACAGTTTCTATTGCATCTGAAATATTTTTGCTTTGGACAGGAAATAAATTAAAGTTAGTTGGAATGTTTTGGTTTAAGTAAAACTCGTGTCACGAAAATTCATTGTAGAATTATTATTTGAAGTTTTTTATTACGGAAATACACACATACATAGGTTCTTTGATATCTAGAATGGAAATTTAACCATTCAAAAACTTCACTTTGTTGCGCAAAAAATTACCCTTAAACTGTTTGAATACTAAATTTGAATTAATAAACCCTAATAGGCCTAGGTACAGTAAGACTTCCTTAAGGAATGCGGCCAGCGCAACAAAATGCTCGCGGCTACTCAGTGGTGGGGTGGTAGGTTCAATATTAAAAGTTAGCTTAATAGGGCGCCACTGGTTTACAAAATACAATCCGCGGACTTAAACCAAGTCCCCGATGTACCTATCCTTTAAAATAACTTTACCTTAGTTTGGTTGAGGTCAGTAGGGGTAAAATAAGAGTCAAATCTAAAAACAATGATTATAAATCTATTTAATAAAATGGGGGGGGGGTATATGTTCAAAACTGCAAAAGAATTTCAAAAGGCCCATAGGAGGCAATATACCAAATACCACAGAAATTATTATTAAAAGTAAATGTCAGAATTACCAAAATGTAGTAAGGACCAATGTGGCCTTATAAAAGACACTGCAATAAATTTAAGATTTACCAATAAAATAAATATTTGACTACCTTAGTTCAATGAGAGTAAAAGAGAACAAATAATTATTAAAGATGTTAATAATATTAATTAAAACCTGTGCACGCTTATACCATGGTATACCGGGTTTGTACAAAAATGTCACCTTAAATAGAGTACGTTAAAAATCATTGGTAATGTACACCCATTGTAATAATTAAGGCAGTAAAACAACCTTGGAAATATACCAAGTAAATATAAGAAATACCATTAATTTTTCCAGAAAATTCTGTGTGGTAGGCTTATAAATACGGGGACGACCAAATCCAAAGCTTTCACCCCAAAACCAATTTAAGCCAGCAACCACTTGGAGTTCCCAGCGCCTTCAAAATCCCACAAAAAGGTGGATGTTCCAAGGAACGTAGTAACGAAGGACCGCTGGTAAAATCTGCCAAGAACTTTTTGTTTGCTCAACGTGCGAATTTAAAAGAGAACGATTCCTTTTCAGCGATTTATTAGGTGAGCTCAAATATGAAAATTTTTCTAGAATTCCAGTTTTTTTTTCAAGATGCCCTCTGGTGCCAGATTTCCGGTCTTGACCAGGAAAACGGAACAAACAGCTTGAAACGGAACAACCCAAATCACATTGATGATCAACAAAACTTAAAATTGTTATCAAAATTTCTCCCCCAATACCAATTAACACTAATTAATTAATTATAGAAGTTATTAATCAACATCTACCCATTCTTCAGTCTAAAAACTATCAAAATAACCAGTGACTCTTTAGGGATCACAACTTCAGTGACTCTATTATCCACGGCGGTCAAGAAACGTCGGCAACAGTGCTGCCTGAAACGAATCCACAAGTGTCTTATAACCCCACTATATTTTGAGGAAAGTAAACAATCGAAAAATATGAAAAATAGAGGAAATAAGGGTGGAAAATCGATTTAAAGTGTGCTAAAGTGATTTGTGTTGTTGCTGAATTTTTAATAATGGAAATTACGTGACTCGTAATTGATATTTATTTGAAAGTAAACAAACCTTTTCATCGACATTTAGGGCCTTTTAGAAGACTTTCAAAAGCTAAATAAAATGGATTCCTATCCTAACAGCAGGGCTTTATTATCCTAAAACTACCCTGTCATCTGAATACAAAGAATTTACTCATTATTACCTCGAAAAACATACCTTTAATCAACAACTAGATATTGCTTTGCATCCAACCAAAGAGGTAAAAATCTAGCAAAATCCAATTAGCAACCTATCAATCACTGGAAAATATTAGTCCCCAGGTATACAGTTTCATAAATACCCTGACAAATACCTGAATTAATTACCGAATTCATTCGAAATCTCAATTACATATTATAAGACAAAATTTGAACGTAACAACTTTACGTATGGATAATATAATGAATGAAGTATCGATTGTATGCACATAATCAAAGTGCACGTTCTGGTAAATGACCTTTTGCTTGATATTTAAGTAGAACTTGATTGATTTCAAGAAACTGTAAAACTTATCGTATCTTTTGAAAGTTTTCCAGTAACATTCAATAATTAATGCTCAAAAATTAAAAATCCAATTTTAACCTAGAGAAGAATCGTATCGTAAAGTAGAGAAAATATTGAGGATATAGAACATGTAAAGGATAATCAAAAAGCTCAGGAAGAGTCTAGAAATTGAGGATGGAGACGAAAAAGCAATCTGCAGAAGACACAGCCAAAATATCTTGAAGATTATGTAGTTATTATTGCGCAGAATCAATGTTCTAGATTCTGGAATGAACGACAAAAAATAGATGGAAGCTGTAGGCACAGAAATAAGTTGATTTACTCAGGTAAAATCACTCCTGGTCCAACTAAGAGTCAAAGCTATTGATACAAAATCGATTTCGGAGTTGAAGAGCATGATAGTAATGGATATGGGAATGTAAATTGACACAAAGTTAAATTGGTGACCAGAGAATTTCTTCATTGAAGAGGTTTTGCTTACACTGAAACAACACCACTGTAAGCGACTATGCTTGACTTCTCCTCTTCTCTCCTAAAAGTTCAAGTTAGTAGGGTAAGTTAGAGAGTTCCGCTCACTGTTGGCAAGTAAATGAGTGTCCTGTAAACTTTTTGGCCATAATTGATTTTCACGTTGAAGAGCACGATAGTGGGAATGTGAATTGACACAAAGTTAAATTGGTGACCAGAGAATGTCTTTATAGAAGAGGTTTTGCTTACACTGAAACAACACCACTGTAAGATTATTATTAGCCACACGTATACCTACACAAATTCTCAACAAAAAAAATTTTGAATTTTCATCGTTGATTTAGATCCTGGAAAAATTTGAAAGGTCATAACTTTTTTTCTATTAAAGATAGAGAGCTGAAATTTTCAGCGATTCTTATCCCAGTAGCGGACTACAATCCCCGCAGCTCATTTGGACGTATAGTTCCAGAAATAAAATCGTGTTAAGCACTTTGGGTTGATTTATCAATTTTTCAATTTTTCTGAGTGCATGCCTTTTTTTATAGAATCCGGCTCCAAATCTCGGAATAAATCAGTATATGGAGTTCGGGAGATCCCAAAGGACCATTAGGAAACAAAATCTCAAAATAGAAATTTTTACCTTATGATTTAGATTTTGGAAAAATTTGAAAGGTCATTGCTTTTTTTCTATCAAAGATAGAGAGCTGAAATTTTCAGCGATTCTTTTCCAAGTAGCGAACTACAATTCCTGAAAATTTCAGCTCATTTGGACTTTCAGTTTCAGAAATAAAATTGTGTTAAGCAATTTGGGGTGATTTATCAATTTTTCTGAGTGACTTTTTTCATAGATTTCGGCTTAAAATCAGAATAACTCTTTTTAGTAAGAAGGTAGGTAGCTACCTTATGATTTAGATTTTGGAAAACTTTGAAAGTTCATAACTTTTTTTCTATTAGAGATAGAAAACTGAAATTTTCAACGATTCTTATCCCAGTGAGTCCAGTACGTACCTACCAAGTTTTTAATGAGAATTTGCGATTTGCATTACATGTAGACGTGTTTACGGAAAAGTGCAGTGTTTTTACTTTATCCAAAACATTCCATATCCGCTTACTACTCTGTGAGTATAGATAGACCATCCTATTTGGTATTATTTCTGAGCTACCTGGTACCAATTCAGGTCATCCGTGTTTCGTGAAATTTTTAACTTCCACACTCCTCTCTCTGTGGTATTTCAGAAGCTACACATCCCTCTAAATTAAAGCAAGTATACAAAATCCAATTCCTCTACAATGCACCGACATTTATCTAACGAACAAAAGCAATCACACGCACCTTTTTAAAATCGTAGTTTGAACAATGGCACTCCAACAGAGGTCGATCATACGCTCAATCAAGTGTTCCTATTTGAATAAATAATATTTTTTTTGAATGCCGCAGGTAACAATGGACCATTCAGTGAAAAGAGGCAAGGGATATCAGATATTCATCTTCATAAACAAATACACAATATCGTTGGAAGGTGTTGCTGCTTTATAAACTTCAGACGCCTATTTGTGCAACCGGACTGATTTAATGAATTTGTATGCGTAAAGATCACAGACTGACAAGGATATGTTTACTGTACCTATATGGCAAAACATATTCTTTAAGTGGGTGATAATAAATATTGGTATTTTTAAAAACAGTTGAATTTTTGTGCACTCCTCGACCAAGTAACTACTTCATCGTCAAAATTAATTTGTTTTCGATTTTGTGTTCTTTAAAATCAAGCAAAGTTTTGATATAGGTAGGTATATGTGACTACCGCGCTAACCCATTTTTTATATTGCCAAAGAATCTAAGATACATCCTTGCCAGAGGCAAAGGGAAACTGTATTTCAAAAGAATTCATGAGTCTAATTGTATCACTGTTTATCTTCGCTCAAAAGACGTTTTCACGGATCGTTTTTTATTATTTAGAGGATCTATAAAAAAGGTACAAGACCCTTCAGGCGTCAGGTGTAGGTACTTCATGCACTTATTCTTTTCAAGATCTATGGTATGGGATTTTTATTTTCCCCCTTTATACTGAAAGGGGGATTAAAACAATCATTCTCTATTTGTGTTCAATTCTCTGGTATTAGCACTAACTAAATTACGTTATTTAAAAATTCATTGTTCAGTGAGAACTTCTCTTTGATATCTTATCGTTCCAATACCATTAAAATTAAAGTTCAATTTTCTACACCAGCATAGTTCGTTTCATCTCTAAATTGTTGAGATAACAAATCTCCCTTATTGTACTGAGCCAATTAGATTGTGAATCAAATAATACAGTTTTCGATAAGGCGTCCACATCCGATATGCCCATCGTTTCTGACGCTCCATCAAAGGTTATTCAATTACAAACCGCCCCTATACATTGAACCCTTTCCTCTGACTCGAAAAGAATTCCAGATATGGTAGGGATCCATTTTCCCAAGAAGATAAGCGTTGATAATTCAATTTTCCTTAATTTTTATTAGTGCAGTTTAATTGTTGGATTGTTCATTCTGGCGTGACAGGAATAGTAAAAGCAATTGCGAGCAAACAGCGTAGCTTCGTTGTTATTTAATCTACCCTTCAGTTGATGTTTTTGTTTGATTTTCCACGAATACACCAAAACTTTAGGTATAAATATACGAATTATTTTGATAATTGAATACAAAAGCAGTTTTCTAGAACTCAGAAGCATTTTAGATTTCAGTCAAATATCAGCCGATTATGGTAAATAAAGGACCAATCACAACACGTACTAAATCAAAAGTGCAATTTATCACTATCCAGGCCGATCGCGTCGTTTAAACAACATTTCCAGGAAAAGTGGCTAATGTCATCCCGGGGGGTCGTGCGGACACAAATCTCACTTAGCCGGCCATGGATTAACAATGATGGATCGGACATCGAGTTAGGGAGAGCAGGGGATAATAAGTGCAAAGGATAATGCTGTCGATAATAACAGACATGTTTGTTTAGGTGCACTTTTTTTGCATTGGTTGCATTGACTTTATACCGGGTATTGCGAGAAAGAAAAGAACGATAAGCATTATTCAACCTCATCGACAAAGACAAAAGACACTGTGTTACGGGTTCAAATTTCAATCCGATTATTGGCTTGATTTCAATATAGTAAATAAATTCGTGATCAATATTATGCAATGAATTATTCTAGGTTGTTGATAGGTCTCCGTTTACTAAAATATTATTATCTATTATTTTGAACTAGGCTTAAGTGAATATGTACCATCGTCACCAAAAGTAACTGGGACAGCATTATATTAGCTCTTGTACTATGATATGAATTTTATTGTCAAATATTTGTCAAACTATGAATCAAATGCATTGAAATTAATGACAGTAGAATTAGTCCAGGAGATTATTATGCATTATTTTTGTCCCAGATACTTTTGGTGACGATGGTACATTTAAAACAGAGAACTCATCGGTTGCTCCATGTGTTGTCTGTCCCAAGCAAATAATTTTAAATAGTTAATTTCAACAATAAAATAGGATATCTTCTTATAAACAAATATAGGAACAAAAAAATAGGTAAAATGAAACCTTTATGTGCAGTTTTATGCTGTTATGGTTTTTGTCTTTTACCAAAAATGTATTTAGCGACTTCATAAAATTGTCGGTATACCATCTGGTTAATTTTTGAAAGTAGATAATTGATTTATTGTTTTTGAGAGCTAGACAGCTATTTCTGAGTTCTGGTTCTGATGAGCTGGTATCCTATAAAAGCAGGGTGGAGAAATAGTTTGAATGTTTGAATTAAATAGGAAAGTTTACATTACGTTAGATTAAGTTCTACCATTGGTTCTACCAGTTCCATATTGACTGATATTGACAAAGATATCAATGACGTCTTGGGTAATTCAATTTAGGTCGTTAGAATTCTCTCAATTGACAGGATTCTGGACTCGTGCTGGAGGGGATTCGTAACCTCTTTCTTTTAGAAGAAGATTTCTGACTAGGTGGTTGATTTTTCTTCTTGGCTCTGCCGATTTATTAAGTAGCCTGCTTTCACTTTAATTTTGAAATTAAGTTTCGTTTTGCCTTTCTTACGCTGTGCAACCGTTCTGGCTTTATGCCGATTTAACATAATTAAAGTTAAAATTGACTGGTACGGCTACAATTTAACTTTCCACTAGAAGGCCATCCAACAACAAGGGTAAGAATCACTGGCCCAAAGTATATGTCAGTTTAAAGTTAGTCCATCATCTGTTTTCCCAACGAGAATTTCAAAATTTGTATCCCTAAAAAATGGCTTTATTCGCCTGTACAATGACAACACTTGTTCACAAAATCAGGCATCGAAAAAGTCAATGGGAAACACACATTTACCATGCGGGAACTTGGTATTGCCAATCGAAAGATAGCAGGAAATGCAAAACAAATTTAATTGTTGAAGACGTCAGTTAGCATGCTAAATGAGTGAGATTCTCAGAAACCCCTGGATTCAAAAAACAACTAGTTATGTCTGTCAGGAATGTTGGAAAACTGTCTTCTCGAATAATTGAGCCTGTACAAATGCGTTATTTTAGCTGTAATATTCCTTAGATAAGAAAACATATTGCTGATACCCTGTATATGGAATAAAATCTGTTGACATGCATTGAACAGGGAGCATCCAACAGAGAAACGAATGATCGCAATAATGTGAAAACTGCGTGTCATAGTTCAGTGGCTAATAAAAAAGAATGCAGCTCCGATCCGTGCACATCAATCAAATCAATGTCAATTCAGCTGAAATAAAGTCGAAATTGTAGCATTTTTTGCTACCTTTTGCTTCATTATATTTCGAGTCCTTTTTTTCCGAATAATGGGCATTTTAGTTTGCGATCGAAAATGACATTTATTCAAAGCAAACATTTCGTGCTTTTTGCTATGATAGACGATAGAGTTTATGGAAATAAAAAAATATTGGTTTTCACTCACATTCTAGTTCTAAACCTTCCTTTCCGCGACTTATTTAAATTGCAACAGCATACTCAGTTTGAAATCCATCCCACTTCCGGAAACATCGTCCATCATTTCTCCAGACTTTGTCGCCATCAAGAGCTGCATTTTGCAAAAACCCACTTTACACGCCTGAATAATTTAGAAGTGCAGTTTGTCTTGCCAAGTCCTAAATCTTTAAAGGCCATCCGTCTTACATATAGATTTCCCTCTACTCTCACAGTCTGTTTGTGGTCATTCCAGATTTCTCTGGGGAGATATTCCTCGTTGCCTTTTTCGGAGTTGACCTCCTTGGACATGATATACGAGGATAAAAGTGAATTGAAATGGCGTACAACTTTACTTGACCAGCGGCAAGAAGATATATTTGGACTACTTGTCTATTCCCGTATATTGGCAGGTATGCTAGAACGTGACTTGCTTTCGTATAGCCGTAGGGTAGTTTTCAGAATTAAAAGGGTCAGTTTGAGTAGTTTAATTTGAATAAAATATTTCTTTTTCCATAAAATATTTATAAAAGACCCTAGATTTCTGGGTCACCAAATTATAAAGTT
This sequence comes from Ceutorhynchus assimilis, assembly GCA_917834065.1. NCBI lineage: Eukaryota > Metazoa > Arthropoda > Insecta > Coleoptera > Curculionidae > Ceutorhynchus > Ceutorhynchus assimilis. The sequence goes on from OU892281.1 coordinate 1,167,394, forward strand.
CAAGTCTTTCGCAGCTGCAGCCAAAAGGTGTAAAATTTGGCCAAAGAAAGTAATTTTAAGAAAACCATTAAAGCACACCTTGTCGAAAATGCTAATTAAAATGAAAATCTTAAGTGGAAGGAAGCGAAATTAGCGACTATAGAGTAAATGAAGGAAACACTAGCGAGCAGGTCGGATTTTATTCAGATTGCTTGTAGCCCGTCCGCCATCACATTTAATCAGATTGTTACCATTTCATAGGATTGCCTTCACTCGTTCGCGTTTCCTTTAATTACCCTCAGAGAAAACTCCTACTGCAAGTTAACTAAAAATCAGTGGCGCTCTTCAAATTTTTTGAATTTGTATTTATGCTTTTATTGCTTTTTCATTTGGGGTAAATTTTTCACAATGTTATTGAAGCGGTAACATAATATTTATATGGCTGTCTGTTTCACGTTTTTTTTTTTCCCAGAAAATGTAAACATATGCACCAAAAAGGGTTAATCTATAAGGTTTCATTCAGTACGGGCATGTAGAACAACTACCTAATGGAAACGATAAAACACCATAACGAATCCTATAGAGTGAAACCCAAATGGAAGAGGGAGTCCTAGAAAAAGCGGGAGAGAAATTTTCACTTGTGACGACTAATGATTTTCCTCGGTTTTGATCTCAATGTTTTATGCCAGAAATATTATTCTAGGGTTATGTTTCCTAAATCGTGATCCGTTTTCAAAGTATGTACCGCATACTGCTCGTACTCTGTTCGATTGCTGAACACAGTACCAAATTTAGTTCTGCACCCGGTTCCATCATTGGTTCCATAAACCACCGGATTGCTCTTTTTGATATCTATTTTATAATGCCACTTGACACTTGATTCATGTCATTCATGATTTGCGTGCCAGCTGACTGGTGAAGTGTCGTTCATTTTTGTCAATTGATCTTTCAATCAGTAATGTTTTGGGATCATCGATTCCATTGTAAGGCTTTACGTTTTGCAACACGAATTGTTTACTCAATGTCGTATTTTTCCAATTATGATTGTTCTAGTGGATAATTACTTGTTGTTATTATCAATAGTCGTCAGCTGTTATCATTTTTCTCTGATTATATTGTTTTGTGCAATTTTTAATACATTGAGGCCCAGTTGTACAATCTCGGTTCAAAACAAAGTTCAACTGAACTCGACTGGTACTTGAGCTTTCCCTTTTAAAATACATTGCTGTCAGCTATTAATCAAATTCTATCATTTTTGACAGCAATGCAATGGGGAAGTTCAAGTACCAGTCGAGTTCAGCTGAACTCTGTTTTGAACCAAGGTTGTACAACTGGGCCTAAATTTCACCCGATTTATTTTTGACGTTTGTCGTTATTTTGACTCATCTCTAATCCTTACCTTAAGGACAGCTAATTAATTTTATGTGGTGCATCTTCCTTTTTACGATTGGTAGTTGGAGAAATAAGGTCTTTCTGGAGAGTTAAGTTTCGTCTTCGCCTTTGAGGGATTTCGACCTTATATTCTCAATTATTGAATTCATTGTACATTGAGCTACCTTACGTTGCATTACGTTTTCGTAAAGTGCTATAAAATTGCCGATTATTTCGGATTTTTACAGCCATCCATTCGGTGAATTTTGTTTGCACGTTTTTTTCCCACAGTGTATTCTGATCTTTTCTATTTTTTCATTAATGAAAAGCTGCCCTAAAGAGTAGAGTGAAGACCACCTCACTCACTCCAGGATTTCGAATCCAGACCTCGATCCAGATTAATCCAAGAGTATTTTCGAGGCAAATAAAACCCATTCCTAAACATAACCTAATAACAACAGATTTTCTTTGCAAACTGAAAGTTGAAGACAGAATATAGAAATAAAAAGAAAAAAAATTATTATTGGAACAATTACCAGTGACAAACCTTAATACAATGATGTGACCAAAGCTAAATAGACAAAATAAATCATCTACATGAAACAGGTTACGCCTAGCTAAAATAAGTGTACCCAATAATAAACAATACAAGGGTATTACTTATACCATGTATTGTATTGTATTGTATTATATTATAACACTAGCTCTACAATATGTTTATTGGATGCTTGAAAATGTATAAGAGTTTTATCGGAATAAATTAGGTATACGACCCTGATGGCACTATGAAACCTTCATATATGTACAAACCGGACCAACCTACTAGACACATAGGAAGTAATTAGACGAATTAGCTTGTACCTGATGGTTTAGGCGAATCGAAGCGTTGCTGCCGAAGTCGAGTATAGCCGAGCTGCCGAAGATGCACGAATTTTAACAATGTGCAGGAACGATCAATGATCCACCCGGAGAAGATCCTACAGTGAAATGGGTATCAGTCAACTGGTCCCATTGAAGCTTTTGTCTAGTTGCTTGGTCCAGTCTGACAATTTCAGATAATCAATTCTAACGGATAGATGAAGTAACCGGAACGTTTTGTTTGTGTGTAATATTTCAAAACTTGAAATTTTTGTGTGCTACCTACCCTTTAAAACTTCTAACAACCATGGTTATGTAATTAACCTAGAAAAACTATTATTAAAGTTAAGCTTCCTTACCAACTTCTTTAAAATATCCGCTACCAATATCAATGAAACATTGACTTGAGAGAAAATGTTGCTTGGGAAATACAACATTTTCTCTCAGATCAACATCCGAATGAACATATCCGTATTGTTTTATTCTTATGCAAAGCATTACTTGCAAGAACCATGTGAGACTCTCAGGTCTGCAATCTCAATATTGACTATTTTTGTGAGTACTGTAAAAGTATGGCAGATGGCAGCATATAACCGGCTTTAGCATTTTCTTAATTCGGCATTGCGATCTTAGTACCAAACTAGTTGCCAAAGGCGTCTCCGTAGCTCGTTTCTTAGTAGTCTGGTGCGTTACTACTTTGATCTATTGGGATTATTGAAAAATAAACATGTTTGTAAATCATGAAAACTTTGACACTCCTCGCTTATCTTATTTTTTAATCAATCAACTCTTCATACTACTCGCCTTGTCATATGAAATAGTATTTTCAAATGAAACAATCCATGCGCAAGATAGGAATACTTTGAATTTGCAACAAACCAAATCTGATTGGAATTTTTAAAAAAATAGGTAGGTATCAAAATGCTTTCTTCAATATCGAGAATATTAAAACCTCCTCCTATCTACAAAAAAACTACTATACTCGGATAGGTAAAATCCCTCCGCCATTGCCCTAATCTTAAATATTGTTTCACATAGTTGTTCTAATTAACTTTCTTGTTCAATTCCGACAATTGCAATTTTGTCCGTGCCTCGATATTTTTTTTTAAAGGAATCTCTAGCTGGCTTTTAAATGTAAATATCATTCGCCGGCGAGGTGCATAATTAAAGTGCCGTTGGCTGTTGTTTTTGTTGCGGGCGTACTTCACAAAAAGTCACAAGCGAAGTTATTTCTCGGATCGTAAATTGGTTTTCTTATCCTGGAAATATTTACTTTTTCCCTTTAAATAAAAACTAGATATAGTTTTTTAATCCTTTCTAGGAAATTAAAGTTTTCTCCTGTTGTCTCATTTGAAAGTAAATTTAGACGCAACCTAGAACTATTTTATAACGAAACTATCATAAGAGACGACAATAACAATAACTTGACCCTATAAAATCCCCCTTAAGACGGTCCTTTCGCTCTTTGCCAGTGTGTTTCTGCAATTAAGCATGCTTCATCGCAACAGTAATCCCTGTTAATGTGCCCGAGTGGCCAAAGACGTGACCGCAAATTCCCCGAAGCATCACTTGTTTCATTTACTATACGGTTGATAAAGAGCCAGTTAAACGACTCTGGATACATTACCTAAGAGACATTAAGCACATGGAACTTTGCTGGGTGTCTTACTCTATATCCTGACCTCTAGAGACAGCCCTTGGATGATTTAAGTATGGCTTAGAGAATCTCTTTGATATATCTTAGATGTTGGTGCCACTTGTTTTCTAGAAGTTGGGTGTAAACGGACCTAAATTAGATATAGTTTTTTTTGGTTATTTTATAGGAAATGTTGAAGTAGTGTAACAGGCCAAAATTGCACAACTAATTCTTACCTACTTTCAATTTTATATTCAAGATTTCCTTAAATTTGTCAACATTTTCTCTCTATAAAATTTCAACAACAATCTCGTTGATTGTAGATCCTGTAAATTTCCTTATTTTCAATGGGCAAATTCTATTTTCATTTGTTACTAGTTCCTGTTAATCCATGTTTTAATTCAATTTCAAAATCAAAACAAATCAATATTTTGATTCCAATTTTAAATTCGACCATCTGTTTTCATAACAAAAATAATTCATATGTCAAAAATATTTCGTGGGGTTATGTTCCGAAATCATAATGACCCATTTTCAAGTGTATGTACAGAACTACTCCGTTCGTACTTACTCTGTCGGGTATTGAGTTATTGATATCGGTGCAAGTTCTAGTGAACCCCGGGTCGATCATTGGTTCGATAGCCTTTTGAGATTTTCTGCATTATCCTTGCTTTCGGTTTTTTGACTTTTGATTGTCAATAATTTCTGTCAACCGGCGGTCGATTAGTAATGTTTTTAGTATCGTCGATTCTTCTTTAAGCCCTCTAATTTTGCAAACGGATCACTTACTCTATGTTGTATTCTTCAAGTTTTGATTGTTTTATGGGATAATTATTTGTTGTTAATATCATTATTCGTCAGCCGTTGTAATTTTTCTCGGTTTGTATTGTTGTGTGCAATTTTTGGTAAGTAAAAATTCTATCGATTAATTTTTGATGTTTGTCGTTATTCTGAATCATCTCTGAATTCATCCCTTTAGGTTAGCTTATTATTCCTATGTGTAGCACATTTCTTTTTACATCTGGTCGTTGGAGAATTAGGGTCTTTTTGAAGATTGTCTTCGCCCTTGTGGGATTTCGACCTTAAATTCTCATTTGAAACTATAACATATTTAGTTGCCTTTTTGCCTTACGTTTTCGTAGTGTTATAATTTTCGCCGATTAATTCGGATTTTTACAACACCATGTGTTGAAAGCTGCCCTAAAGAGTAGAGAATATTCTCACTCACTCTAGGATATCCAATCCTCGATCCAGATTTCCAGTGATTTTCGAGGCAAACAAACCCTATTTCCAACAGGGTTTTTTCTTGCGAGGGTTATTTTACCACCAAGTTTTCCCTCACGGTTACAACAATAGACGTTCAATTGTAACCGAAATTGAACTAAAAGGCTATCAGACACCAGCCTAAGTGGTTGGACGGTTACTCAAGTCTTCAATCCACTTAACCACAACCAGTAGCCAGGACTAATCTCGTTAATTGTATGAACCACCATCACCTGGAACATTTTGGTATCGTACTAGTTTTAGTTAACCTATATATTATTATTGTTTATTTATATTCTGTCCCTATTTGTACACCACAGTGATCACTTTCGAAATTTCAGGGAGTAATTCATTGCTTGCCCCAGGGTGGCAAATAAATTATAAAATAGGTAACTTAGCTAGACATAACCTGATGAATTTATGTCAACCTACTGGTAGTTCTGGTTACATAAGTGTAAGATAACCGCTCCAACAACTTATTATTCATTTATTTTTTTATTTCTCTTCAATTTATATTTACAACTTTTCTATTTATACCTTTTTTTTATTATTCATTTGGTTATTGAGTTTCTATAAAATGTTTGCATTTAAATTTAATTGTTCATGACTATAGCAATTATTTCAAAAGTATAGCATTTCTGTATTTGTTAGTTGACGCTTCATTACAAGGTCATTTCATTAATTGAATTGATGACAATTCATTTTATTAAATGGCAAATTAGTAAATAGTTTTCACACTTTGGTAATATTGCTAATTTACTTGATTATTCCTTTTTTTATTCAAATTATTGTTTATTGTGGACTGCGGCCATTTGGTAAATAAACAACTGTAGCACTTGATTTCTTGACTTTTATTTGGTTTTATGCACACAGCCTGGTTTTTGCTAATATTTTTCTTTTTCTTAATTATTATTTGAATTGTAAGGACCTGAAGCCAGATACCATACTGGAGAGTCCGACTCATCTGTTTAGAGTCGGTGGCGCCCAAAACTAAAACCCACCCCTACTCTCCGAATTATCTAGTTCTGAGCTAGGGCATAATTTGCACGCACTTCGACCTTCAGTCCTACAATCTCAAGTTCTCCATTCATTTATTTTTATTTTTATTTTTTTTTTATTTTTTTTTATTTCTTTTTTTTTAATAAACTTTTTTTAATCAGCGAAAAAGCGTGGCAGTAGGTAATTATGCAAGCACTGTAGCAACCTAAAAACAACATTATGTCATGTCACTCATATTCTGTGTCAAGCGTTTTTGTACTGTAGGTATCCGATTTGTACGTAATATATTAGTCAATTGGAACCTAATCTGTGTCAGTATTTTCCAAACAAGAATAGGTTATGAGCCCTAGTAGCGTGTAACGTTCGGAGAAACTGAGAATCGGAAGAAAACGACGGTAAAGTTGACGGTCACACGTAGAAAGAAAATCGCGAAAACAATAGGAAGAACTTTTAGCAGGAAAAGTAGGTGAGTAAAGTAATTTACCAGAAAAATACTAAATTGACAGTTTCGACATCTGTCATTGACATTACGTTACGCACTAGTCTGTGAAGTAAAATTTTACGTCTTTTGAATAGTGCGTAAAGTGAGTACTTTGCGCACGGTAGTAGAAAAACAACATAATCGTTTTTGTACTGTATCCGATTCGTACGTAATATATTAGTCAATTAGAGCCTAATTTGTGTTAGTATTTCCCAAACAACAACAGGAAACTGGTATAATTTTGGCCAAAATATGCACACAAAAAAACTTCAACCCCATAATAAGGGGCTTTCGGAAAACATAATTCTTAGTTTAAAAAAATAATATAAAAGAGGGAGCCTTATCGCGTAACGAAATCCGAACTTTATCAGCCCATTTGGATTAGAGTGATATAACTACAATTTGAATATATGCATAAAAGATGAAAGAAGGGCTTCCCGAACGAATAGGGTTGGCGGGAGCGAAAGAGATAAAAGCACTTTTACTTTTTAAAAATATACTTGGCAAATTGATTTAGTACGGTTCTGCAATACCAATTTACGGTTAGAAATTGGATAGGAAATTATCGGGTCTTTGTTATTTTGCATAAATTGACAAAGGCACACACTAAGCCTTATAATAAAGAAGACGAAAAAAAAATTTCTCCGGGAAGAGGGAGCCAATGAAAAAGAGAAAAATAATATTAAAATACTACAAATTATCATGAAATATAAACTTATTTATTTTATTAATGAAAAATCGTTTTAATAAGCAAATTAAGGCTGCACAGCAGGGTCGATAAAAGGCTACTAATGTGTTAGTTTTTCATATTAATTTCCTAGGCGGTTGCGTGTGAGCTCGAGAATTTATTATACCAAATATAAGATACGTTTAAAAGGGCAAGTGGCTGATATAACGATACGGGTGAAATGGCGTGACATAATCAAATTGAGGATATTTACTTGTCGACAGCTTTATAAAAAGTTACGTTTGTGGCGTCGCAGGGCCTAGCTTGGGCTTGCCATTAAAACTGCTATAACAGCTCGTTAGGCTCATTGAAATGCGGGAAATTACTCAACATGTTAACATGATTAGCTTTTATTTCCAAATAATGCTCTGTAAGACTAAAAAAAATATTTTGAGGAAAACCACCTATTTAAAATATTATTTCTTTGAATCTTAACTTTTCAAAAAAAACGTTTACTGAATAAAAGTAAATGTTGCAACCATGTAATGCGCTGTCAAGTTGATGGGAACGGGATGCGCCTTAACGAAAGGCGTACCGAAAGGGTAGGTAGAAGAGAATGGGGAACTAGACAACTAGACTGGAGAAGAAGATGGTCCCTTAAACGCTTGTCTGCCATTGTTCATTATTCAATTTTTATATTTATTTTGTATTAAACTGATTGTTCAATCCAATTTGTGATTAGTTTGTGTGTCAACAGGCAAGTTGAATAATTATTATTTTGTTTTTGAGAGTTCAATTTTTTTTTTGTTTATAACATTTTTTATAGCATGTGCATTGTTCATCTATTTAACAAAAGTCGTTTCATGCTGTGAACAACTCAGATAAAAAAAGTAAGTTAAAAACTAGGAAATTATGTGCTGTCTTTTGTGCTGGGATTTTGATTTTTGGTATTCAGAGCGTGCATTAGGGCCTTGTTAAATTTACTAACACTTTCCTACCCTGACGAGCGAATATCCTAGCAAATTGAAAAATCAATCTAGAAATATTGGCTCAAAATAACAGTTATAGCTGAGCGTATGGGACCTCAGTACCTGCTGGTGAAACTGGCTAACTAACCAAAAACTGTTCAATATTGAATATAGGTAGTGTTGATTGAATGTAGTGTGTGTAATTGAAATTTTAGCGCAAGAACAGAGACGGTACCTAATTTAAACTTTTATTGACTTAAATTATTTAAATGACTCACAATTAATTATTATTGAAATGACATAGTATGTTCTGATTTTTGAGGAATGTTAGATCGAGGGTTTCTCTGCCGTTCTCTTTCCCTTCGAGAATTCCAGGTCGAGTTTTTCTTCTATAATAATAAATTAGACGTTTCACAATTTTTTGTTTATTTTACATATCACAGCTTCCCTTATATTTCCCAAATATTTGCTATGTCCAGAAAGTAGAATTGAGTAAGTTTCCTATTTGTTTTTCAGAAGATTTGTTGGTTAATAAATAATAAAAATTCACACCGTTCAATCTTGCTAAACGAACCCGTGTATGTTATACTACAATTTGTATTTAAAAAAATTGATGTTTGAGGCTATTCTGGTAAATGCATTATCTTTTCTTTTTCTCCTGCAATGAGCATTTAATAAACTTGCCCCATTCGTATGCTCTCATGTTCAAAAACGACCTTTTGCACCAAATTTAAATTTTTTAGGCTCCCCCTAATATTTTCTCTTCGAAATTCGTTGCCGTCATGCCTACGGTTTGCTTCTGCTCTAATATGTATGTAAATGCGCATTTTTTGCTGCACTTGGAGATGGGTTCTAAAAAATTTAATATGACTGCGTGCGGAGTTTCACTGTTTGCAGTCACTCTTTATTAAAAAAAATATCTGTTACAAAAGTTATTTTAGGATTCGCTGCTGAGTTGCTTGATGAGATTTGCAACTCGAAACGGGTAAGCGAACTGTAAAAATTGAGATTTATAACAGTAGGGAGATTTGACTCTGACTGTTTATTATTAAAACATTACCAAAATATTTTTGTACAAATACTTTTTATTTATTATTGTACTAATTCATAACGACTTGTCTTCTAAGCCACGATTTCCTCCCCTTTATGGCCGTAGAATATGGCTGCGTCTTTAATAAAAGCCAAAACAGAACTAATCTGCAAATAAACGACGATTTAAGCTAGAAAACAGCCACCGCAAGGGGAGTCGACACGGCCTTCGCTGTGGGGCGCTTCATTTTTTATACATAAACATCTGTCACCCCGAGGTTAATTTAGGCTTTAGAACATGCAGAAACAGTGGTGTAGCAGTCACGAGAGGAAATAAGCAAAGCCACGAAAGGCGATAAATCAATGGCAGCTTCAGTGCATACAGTGATGAATAGAATATGAAAATTTTGTGGAGTTGCGTAATCTAAAACTAATTCTCGTACAAAGAAGTGCATGCATCAAAGTTAAAAAACTTTCTAATATGTTAAGCATCAGAATGAGAATAGTTAGTCTAATACCGCACTCTTGATTATCACAAAGTTTCTTTTCAGTAAATTCTATTTGTCGTCAATATGCTTCTAGTCATAGCATTTAGTCTAAGTGTCATCACTACAAACAATACCTACATCAAATATCTGATTTTGAAATGAAAGGCTACCACTTGACATTGGGAATAAGCGACTCGGGAAGCTCAAATATTGTCATTTTTCTGTATGATAATAGCTTTGCTTCAACCCAGCAGGGAACAGAGTACATTTCATCGCCAGGATTCTGCACAAAACGTTAAATTTGCGCGTAGAATCCGAAACTCGTATACAGAGGGAAGGTTTTTTGACGTGTTGGAACAGACCTAATGCTTCACATCATGTAGCTCAGACGTGTCACATTCTAATTTTACTCCTATGATAAAGCTCTCTTATTTGTATGAATCCTATATATTTGCTAAGCAATAAAGTCCTGTTTTGTTGGATGATTTGAGAGTGTATCTTGCTTACTCTCTACAAATTTTTAAATAAACTCTTCATATCTCTGTAATTGGATTATTGTTGATATTGAAAATCATATCCACGCCACTGCCAATAAAAGAAAATAATCCCAACCCCAATCTTTCAAAATCTACCCAATTTTGTTTGATTCGCTTTATTATAACTGCAAATCGAGGCTTGTCTCCCTGTCAAAACATAAAGACGGAAGATTTATTTCGGGTCCATAAAAAGGTATCAACTTTAATTTGTACTCTATGGTCTCTGAGCGCAATATGTGCGATATTTTTCACCCTGTCTGTTGTCTGTTGTGGTGAATAAAATTGGAAGGTTTAATTGTGTTAAGTGGTAAAGATAAGACAGATGGTGGATGTGATAGAGAATGTCATTTTGAAAAAAAAAATTTTTAGGTGTCCACTAATAAACATAAATGAGAATTTTGCAATTATATATATGCTACAAATTCGACTGCATGCAAGAGGAAATCGGAACCTTTAAGCAATGTTTAATGGTGAAAAAAATGCTGTTTTGGAATCTGAAAAAATGTCTAGTAAACTTTCGATAAACGCGATTCTACTTTTTTCCGAACCCATTTGAAAAGATTATTCAAAATCAATCTCACTTCGTTGCTCCCATCTCCCACTATTTCTCTTCTACGCAACGACATTGTCATATTGTATGTAGAGACCTACGTTTCATCTAATGGCTGACATTATAAACTTTAAATTTAGAAACACGAAAAGTTTTTGTTTTTGCATAAGGAATAGGGAAGAGATTGGCCCACACGAGAGAACAAGCATGAAGTCAGAAGCTTTCTAGACCTCTGCAGTTATTCAAGCCAGTTTGTCAAGAATTTGGAAAGGATTGCCTTTTCGTCAACTTACTAAGCAAAACGCGCTTTGGTTATGGTTGCCAGAATGACAACAGACTTTTAGTTTTAACATATTATCTCGTAGATGGAGGACTCTTTGTGTTAGACACCAAAGCTTTGCGAACTTTATTGTTCACCTTGAGAAGCTTCTGGCAGCAGTAACCTAACCTCGAAGTATAATTATTTCCATTTAAATTTAGGTTTAGATTGGAATTAGGAGTCAACCTGATTTTTATGTCAGTACTACTTCCATTCAGGTGGCACCATACCATCTCTATTTATTGATTTTCGTCCAGATCTATATCCTTCTGAATAATACCAATCGTTTCGGTCGCCAGCGCCATTTTTTCGGCTAGCTTCATCCTGCAATTTGAATCCCATTATTTGAATTGCGCTCGACCTTGCTTGAGAACGGCCATGACTCTTCCTTGGCAGCTTGGTTAAGCCAGTCGACGTCAGTGACGTCAGCGAGCCCTTTTGTTTCTTGGCGAACGTACTAAGTTTTCCTAAAAGTCTCTTGAAAGGGTGAATCGTTCAAATTTCTCTCTGTGGTTCGGAGTGCCATTTATGGGTAATTAAATAAATAGTTTATTCGTCCACTCGGCTATTTTTTTGTGATTTTATTGGATGTTCCAATAAAATCACCAGGTATGTGAGAAATTCTATTATATCTTGAACATCCCTTAAGTTTATTATTATTTTTCCAGCCTACCTTTATCTGCAACCACCTCTGGTGATGCCAGTGCCTGTATTGTGTACCAAATCATGGTATACAAGGAGTCACTCATGTACTTTTGTGTCTTATTATAAACTTAAAAGACAAGTTTTTTGTCTGTTTCACATTTCTTTGAATAAAAAGAGACCATCAGTAATATAGTTTTCTGATAAGATCTTACATCCAGGCCTAGTATTGGTCCAATTACCTGAAGAGGCATGCTTCCTTAAACTTCATGTGCCCCTACTTCTGAGGCCACTTTTATGGTCCCTGGTGGATAGTGCCTATCGTCCCTGATGATACCTCCCCTTGGAAGTAGTGACCACAGATTTGGTTACGTTTAAATTTTACCTTATATATTATATTGAACATTACCCAATTGGAATGTCTCATTTCTATGTTCAGTTCGCTGTCCGGTTGAGCATATGAGTTTCAAGGGCGGATAGACCAGTAGAAAGGGTCCTGATTTAAATGAAATGATCGTTCATTATTATTTTTTTACACAATAATATTTAGTTAAGTGTAGTACTGGGTTCGAATCAAATTATTCTTACATTTATGATTCTCATTAAATTGAAATCCTAGATTTTGTAATTTTTCATTAAACTTTTATTGAACCTAATTAAGTGGAGAGCGTTGCTGTATTATTTCTTTTTATACATAATATTTTAGATTTAATATTGAGGTCTATTTCAAGGTTTAAGACCTTATAAATAAAAACTTCGTGGCGCCCTCAGTAAACACTCCTTAAACACTACCAGAAATGCTTTCCGATGAACAGCTGCCGTAAGCAATAACAACTTTTTAATCCAAAGTAATTAAAAACGTTATAAGTTAGAGAAATTACAACGTTACGACTCCTAGTCAGGCCAACGTTGACAGCCTATCACGAAAATTATTTATTTTTCATGAGGAAAAGAATTCTGGAAGACTTAATACCCCCCATCAGTCTATTCCAAAAAACCTTGTAGTTTGGTAGGGAAGCTAAATTTCTGGGCGCCATCCCAGATATGGACCTGACATTGAACTAACACATTCAAAAGATTATCATCAAAAGCAAGATGACGTTGATGTCACTAAATAGAGCGATTGGAAAAATATGGGGACAAAATCGTCAGTTGTACACTGGATATACACTACAGATGTAAGACCAATGATAACACACAAAAAAGTACACCGACGGCAAGTATGGAAACGATCCTAAACCTCGCACCAACTGACCTTATCGTCCGAGTGGAGGCTAGAATCGGGGCATATCGTCTCTAGCTGAATGAAAACTGGAAGCTGAAACCAAATGGACATGCGGCAATCACCAAAATAATCACAAATTCGATTTGAACCATGGAAATCCCTCGAAAAATCCTTCGCTATCGAGATTGTTCCAGTAGGAAACACTGAGATAATCCCTAAACAAGAATTGACTGGTTTACTGACAGCTCCACAACAGGAACTGGCACCGGCGCTAAAATATATGAACAAACTCCCAGATGCAATATCAATCAACCTCTGGGAGAATACACCACTCTATTCTAAGCAGAAATCTATGCCATTTACTTTTGTCTGAGAGAAAACCTAAGGAGGAGATACACAGGTAAAAACATCCTCATCTGCTCAGACACTCAACAGTTGAGAAATAAAATCCAAACTTGTCTGGGAATGCTTGGAAAACCTCAAAAACCTAAGTATGGCAAAACAAGGTAACCAACCCTTAAATGGGTGCCGGGGCATAGAGGAATTACAGGAAATGATAAAGCAGATGCTATGACACGAGAAGGATCAGCCACAATTTTTACTGGTTCTGAACCAATGAGTGTATAGACAACACCAAACTCACTGGAAAACTCTTCCAAAGCTCAGACACAGTAAGCTAATGGTATAACAACCACCACCTTAACTTATTGAAGAGAACCTACAACTAAACAGAAATCAAATCAGGCTATTAACTGGACTCATAACCGGAGATTGTAGCCTGAGAAAGTACCTTCACACGATGGGCATGCTCCAAGAAGAACCCATATGCAAACTTTCTGACGAGGAAGATAAAACCGCCACCCACATAGTCTTCGAATGTGAGGCTTTACGCTGGTGGAGATTCAGAGAGATAGGGCCAGAAGACCCTATCTCTAAACTGGCCAAAAACAACACTGTGAAGAGGCTCCTAAACCTAATCAGAAGACAAAACTTTTCACTGACTAAACCGACGAACAGGAAAATATAATAAGGCCCCGGTTGTACAATAGACGTTCAACTGAAGTTCACACTGACTAGTGGTTCAAAGGAAATTTTTTTTTGTACATGGTCGGTTTAGACTGTGAACTGAGGTTGATCTTGGAAGTTGATATTCGGTATTTAAAAATGGATCTTGAGTGGGAACTGTGGGAAAATAATCCAGACGACGAAGATTTTTGAATATTACTTAATAATGTTGCACACCCTCGAGCCCCACAGATTCAGAAATCGAACAGATCATTTAAACATATATACAGCCTCAGGTTGGAGAAACAAGCTATGAGATTTATCATAGATGAAATTTTGCATCTGTGAGCAGTCCTGTGATCTTGTGTGTAACAAAAATATAGAAATAAAATTAAATGAATAGAAAACAGGAAAACACAAAAAATAAATAAGAATTTTGATAGATTATGGGTTAGGTTGTGCCTATTTTCTTCCTTCTTTTTATTGTGGGCATTGCAACTGATATTACAGGTAAACCTGCAGTGGTACAATACTCGAAGCTCTGAACCATCAGGTTCAACATTGAATCGCAGTTCAACAGAACTTGTGTTGAACCATTATTTGTAAAACCGGGCCTTAGCCTACGCTGCAATGTTGGGGTCACCTAACCAACCTCCATCGAACCTTAACACAGTTTTCTCTATTGGCGGACGTTCTCCAGTTAAACCCGATCCATCTGCTTTCCAGCGGCTGCTCAGTTTGAAAATTATTTATGAAGAAGACTCCTTTTCTAGCCTAAAATTTTAGACTTGTTGAACAGATAAGGGTCAAGTATACCGAAACCGATACTGATCAGGACATCACCAAAGACGTCATGCTAACAACCAATTGGATCTGGTGCCTGGATGGTTAGAAAAAGAACAACGATTTAGATGGCAAGAAATTTTCAGTTTCGTTCAAACGTTGAGGAAATACTAGCATCAAAAGTTTGTGTTTGCCATATGACTTAATTCGTCATTCGTAAATGGAAGTCCTGATGGGATAAGCCTTGTATATCAGGCCGATGTGCCACTAGCCTATGGTGAACAGACTGCTAGGTGATTTTAAAGTTGCAACCACTTTGGTGTCAATATAGAACGATGGCTCGAAATAGGTGGTACTAGATCAACTGTCGTAGGGATGTTGGTGAATGGTGCAAGTTGTAGTATAACATATCCAGGTTCGCTCAGTAAGATTGAACGATGAGAATTTTTATTACCTTTTAAACAACAAATCTTCTGAAAAATGTAGAGAAAAACAAATAGGACCTACGTTGTGGATACTTACTCAAATTTACTTACTGGAGATGCGCCCGACATAGCAAATATTTGGGAAATTTAAGGGAAGCTGTAATATGTAAAAGAAACGCAAAATTTGTGAAACGCCTCCTTTATTATCAAAGAAAAACGTACCGTTCACGACCTGGAATTAACGAGGAAAAAGAGAACGGAAGAGAAAACCTCGATTCCCCAAAAATCGAAACATACTGTGTCATTTTAGGTAAATAATCATTGTCATTAATTCAATAATTTAATTCAATAAAATCTAAAACTAGGTACCGCCCCTGTTCTTGTGCTAACATTTTAATTACACACACTACATTCAATCAACACTTCCTGTAATCAAAACTGAAGAGTTTTTGGTTAGTTAGCCGGTCTGCCGGAAGGTACTGAGGTCCCATACGGGATGCTACCCAGCTCACTGATGCCAACCTAGGGAATTTATCCCTAGATCCAGGGATATATTAAGGGGAGATTTTCCAGAAACTAGGCCAATCTAGGGATATTTTTTCGTTAGATTTCTGCTGTGTTATTTTGGTATTTACTATTCAATTACTATTGCATTCTTTTTTACAACGGCTGATCCATTGATGACCAGTCTAGCTTTGTCTAGTTCATGGTAAAATCGAAATGGACGAAGACGAAATTACTCATAATGGTGCATAGAAGAAAGCGCCTAATGTAAGAATGACAATGACAGAATAAAAAGTTTTTCTAAAAATGGTAACTATTTTTTGTTGAATGTTGAATGCAATGATTTTTTTTTTTTTGTTATAGTTCATTGGGTGAATGGGCTGTGGTTGAATGAGTGCTCTCAGTAACCTCAAAGATAACAAATTAGTTAATTGTTAATAGTGTCATTACTGTTATTCCTATTCCTGCAATATTTTCAATTTTTCCATTTTTTATGGCTCGAAAATCAGGCAAGGTCATCAAAATTAAATTGCAAGCATTTTACCCACGCAAGTATCGCGATATTAGAACAAGGGAAAACCGGGGAGGAATTTATGAGCCACTTTTGCCTGATCTAGGGATATTTTACTTTGGAGTAGGGGTTTTTCACATCAGTGAGTTGGCATCACTGAACCAGCTTTAGTTGAGTTTGAGCCAATATCTCTAGGAAAATGTTGGTAAATTCAACAAGGCTCTAATGCACGCTCTAAATCCAAAAATCAAAATCCTAGCACAAAAAGACAGCACATAATTTCTTAGGCTTAAATTTACTCCTTAGCTGTGTTGTTTACAGTATGAAACGATTTTGGTCAACAATGCACATGTTATAAAAAATTGTTATAAACAAACAAAAAACATAAAAATTGGAAAAAAAAATACAGTAGTGTCGTGATAATCCGGATCAATTAAAACCAGACCAATCCGGATTATCAAATTATTCGGATTACTAAGGCATTTTACAGTTCGCTTTTAAAACTATTTTGAAAAATGTTTGCGTTTAATAGGTTCCATTTTCTTTAAAAAAAAACCACACAGTCAGGAAGGACGCCTCGTAATAAATGATGCGTGTAGACATGTAAAAAACTACCTATCGACTTGAACGCAGTTACAAAACTACAAGTGAAAACCTGTGCTTTTATTTTCAAGAGTCCTGTGAATGAATTCGGATTACCTAATCAAGTGAAATCTGAATTACAGAGTACATTTATTTCGAGACACTACTGTACTTGCGTAAATTGAACTCTCAAAAACCAAATAATAATTAATCCACTAACCTGTACGTTCCTTACACACACACACTAATAACAAATTGAATTGAACAATTAATTTTTATGCAAAATAGGAATGAAAATTGAAAAATGAATAATTACAGACGCGCGTCTCGGAGAGCCGCCACTTGTTCTCCATTCCAAAGCCTAATCGCTCATTCTTTTTTACCTCCCTTTCGGATGGTACCCTCGTTGTCCCCTAAACCTAAACTCTGTGGCGCAGTACATGGTTGCAACATTTAATTTTATTCAGTAAACGTTTTTTTTTTTTTAAATTGAGTTTTGAAGAAATAATATTTTTAATAAGTGGTTCTTCTCAAAGTGAAGCGACCTCTGTGAAATAGAGCAGTATTGGTCTCGGATTTCATGGAAGAGAATTGCGGTTCCTTCTATACAACACAGACGAGAAATGAGTGCGGTTCCTCTTAAACAACAGAGTCGGGAAATATGTAAGTACTTGTATATGGGCTACTTCTCCAAGTGACCAAAAGTGGTCCGATTCCTCACTCAAGAAGCGCCCACAGTTACCTGTGCATTATTGAAAGACTTCAGAGTCAGAATTAGGGTACCCTTGAAACTTCATACCGATTGGGAAAGGAGTTTTGGATCCATAGTAGGAAATACACTTATAGGGTAAAGGAAAACCAGAAATGACAGCTAGTGAGGCAATGCAAATGAGACTTCGAAACTGTTTGAGGAATGAACTAGAGAAACAAGAATACATAGGCTTGTATGTGACCAGGAGAAGCTAGCTGTTCGAGACGGAAATTGTTTTATAACTTTTATGTAAAGTTCACTTTGGTTTAGAAGAATAGTTTTACTGATCTCCAAACCCAACGCATAAATTATTATTATTTATAACTTATCATCATGAGTGAACCATTGAATTATGATTCTAATAGATCAGTTAAATTATTGGAAGTATAACATTCGGCGATTGTTGTTGAAAATTAAAATATTCTACCATACAAAGTCCACGATTGTTTCCAATCTATCTAGGAAAAAAAAAAACATTAAACCACGTCATTTAATTCAGCTTCAAATATCCGAGAGCTATCAGAGCATGTTTGCAATATAAAATGTAGGGGCATAATATTCTGGGTGCGTATGGAAAAGCTTAATGAAATTGGAATTTAAAAGCGCATATAAACGCTGATAGTAAAATCGGGGAGTATAAATTTGAAAATTCATTAATTTGATTATAAAATCTAGCGGCACGACTTTGACGTGCATATAAATCAGGGTCCGGAATGCATTTTGCAATACGCTCGTTGCGTGTGGAAATACTAAGTAAATCGCATAAATATACGTTTATTTTATGCTGTGGCCGCGAGGGTGGGTTAATATTGCCTGGTTTCGTGGTCGTTTTATTTTTCGATTACGGGATAGTCAAATTTTAATTAAATACGGACTCCGGTTATGCAAATTTTAGGTCGTCCGTTAAACATCGGAGTTAAAATATGCAAAGGTAACTTATTGTTATAAAATATTCTGCCTAGAAACTATTTATCGATTCTCTCAATAGTAAAATAATTAATTGAGTAGTAAAGCGGAGTTGCGTTACCAGATAGCAAACTTAACACAACAAATTGCATTAGTAAACTACATGTTCCCTAGTGTATTAGACAGGGACCATAATGCAGTTTCAAGGGAATGATTGTTATTGAGAATGTTGACCAACACTGGGGTTCTGTGTTAAATTAGATATACCTAGGTAATCCTATCAAACACATTCCCAATTCATAAATTATGAATAATTATCTTAAATATTCATAATAATAATTAAAATAATTAACCCAAACTAACCCGCGTCTACTGCTGCAATACGTGGGAAACACGGAATTTTCATTCGAACCAATAATATTAATAAAGCCGTATCGAGATTATTATAGAGTATGGCCAGTTCACTAATTGAGATAATTAGAGAAACGTGTCGTAGCCGCCCTTCGTTTCATTTGACAAGTTCACATGTGCACGAAATTTATGATTTTAATAGTTCCAATAAATTACGTTTACACACTTTAGTTAACAAATGTAATATTAGTGCTGTTGGCCTGGCGCCCCGCTATGCACCAATTTGCATTATTTTAATGATAATAACTTTTATGTCGCGATAAACTTCGGTATTTGCAAATGGGTTAATTGGAGAGCCAATGGCAGTGAATTATAGATATTGAGGAAATCGATAGTTGTTGTGAATAATGGCTAGCAAATGTTTTAATTTTATTTAAATAAAAATAATCTTGTTTTATTTAATTAGACTAATTACTTTAAGCCGCCGTTGTTTCACCTATAAAGGCTAGATGCAAGGTCTATGAGCTAAAAGGTAATATCGTCCACATGTAATCCACTGAACGAAGGGACCTTTAGCTAATGGAATCTCCTGTACTACGTTCGTAATCTGGTTATACAAGGCGCTCCCGTTCGCCTTGCTTACCTGATAATGCTGTCATTTATTAAAATTAACTGAGCTAATGAGGAAATTCCGGTATTTTGCTAAAAGAGAGCGTGCCGATCGCTGAACCTCCCCGGCTATAGATATCCGATTAACTTTGCCGTTTACAAGGGGATGATTTATCGTTATGGTTTTTGCCAGATTTTTTAATGACGTGAACATTTCTGAAGTTGCCGAGAGAACCTGAGCCGCGGCCTGTGATAATTACGGGTTAGTTAGCGAAATTTTGTTCGGTCGAGAGGATTAAGGTTATTAAGCTTGAATTTTTAATGAATTCTCTAAAAAAAAATGTTATTTTGTTAGCTTCAGTCAGGAACGTGTTCATTTGTCTGGTGTTTCATTACTAAAATGCCAAATAATAGATACATAGTGTGATGATCCAGAAATTTGACCCGATAATTACAAAATCTTTACTGTAAAAATTAAATTTGATCAAATAATCAAAATTTAATTCCGGTATTTTCAAATCTGTATCGATAAATTAAAAATAAAACAAACTAACGCTAACGTATTGCAACACCGGCCAAGTCATCATCTAAATTAAATTCTTAAAAATGATAAAAACGAGGACAGTGACATCACTAAAACCCGATCAATGAACTTTTTTCTTAGCAAGGCCAGCATGTTAATTAATTTGATGATATATGGCATTCTTGAACCAAAAACGTTTTGACCTCAATAAATCAGATTATTGCGACATAATTAATTGATTTCAGGCTAAATATGATATAAAATTCCAAGGAAATTGCATCATCTTGATTGTCACGGACAAAGAAATTGGGAGCATCGAATTATATAAATAGCGCGTTTTTTGAAGGAGAGAACAGTTGTCAGTTAAGAGTTGTCCAGTCCAGTTGAGTCAAAATCTGTCCAGTTTCGCGAAAAGTTACTTTTATGGCGTTTGGCCTCGGGTATAATTCAACTTAGAAAATTTACGGAAAATCGTGAAAGTAATAACATTTGAAATTCGTTCAATAATTTATGTGCGTGCTAGCTAAACATTTTGAGTAATTAATTAAGTAATTTTACGTGTTTTTTATGGACAAAATGTAAGTACTCTATAGTGACAAGATTTATTTTTGATGGACATGACTTGTGTGAATTTTACTAGAAAAACTTTTGACTTTAATCACGGTGGAACTTTATTACAATAAAATTAATAACTTGAGTGTTTTATAAAGGAAACATTATCGCATAACTTGAATTACCTTCAGATATAATGACATTTAAATGTGCAAAGAAAATATGAAGAGTACTTATAATGCATTTAACAATATACAATTTTGAGTTGGAATTATGAATTAAACAGTTGAATTTATTAGCTCGGCATAGGAATCCGAAAATAGAATTTGTTCTGATAAACTATTAACTGCAATAGGAAATTTTGAAAAGAAATTTGATGACATAAAATAGAATTGTTGTCTTAAAATAATGGAAAGTTGTTAAAAGGAAACTTATAATAGAATTTGTTCTGATTAAATAAACTATTAAAGGGAATAGAAAATTTTGGAAAGAAACTTGAAGTTCATGAAATAGAATTGTCCTAAAATATGGGAAAGTTGTTAAAAGAATTTATTGTTCATGAAATGAATTTTGAATTAGGAATTTTATGTTTCAAGTAGAAGTCATTGTAAGATTTTATGAGAATAAATTAGTTGATAAATAAATAGGTAATTATTTTGGGTTTTCAACAAACTGGGATTTGAACCCAGGACCCCTACATTTCCAGTGTAATGCTCTACCAACTGAGCCACCGAGACCTGTCTCATTTCTACCCAGTCGATCAAGTCTTTCATCAATTTTTAAGTTGTTAGTTTGTGACCATCGGCAACCTTCGGAGACAAGAAAAATTTTCATCAACTTTTAATTTATGCGTCTGCATGCCACTAAAATTAACACTCTTTAAATTATATAACAGACGATAAAAACTCTAAAAAATTGTAAAAATATTTGGCTTGATATTGATGGTTGGGCGTCCGATTCCGATGCCTGCCGATGTCGCTATATGTCGACGACTCATCTGGTTGAAGGGATAATGGATTCCAAACAACCATTAATTGCGAATGTGTTCCCCATACCTCCTAACTCACTCCCATACCAACGGTAACCGCCGAAGGTTGCCGATGGTCACAAACTAACAACTTAAAAATTGATGAAAGACTTGATCGACTGGGTAGAAATGAGACAGGTCTCGGTGGCTCAGTTGGTAGAGCATTACACTGGAAATGTAGGGGTCCTGGGTTCAAATCCCAGTCGAGACAAGAAAATTTTTCATCAACTTTTAATTTATGCATCTGCATGCCACTAAAATTAACACTCTTTAAATAATTTAGTACACCTCATTAGTTTGTTTCTCTCACTTGCAAATAGACCCTCTTCCACAGATTTTAGATAGCAACTCCAAGTATATAAACACCATCAATATACCGCTCGCCATTTACCATCTAACTAATTTACATAAAGTACTTGGGGCGTTTTGCTACAATAGTATACTTTCTACAATCTTAACCAAATCCTATCGGAGTAGTTTAATTTAGCAAATCTGCTCCTCAATAGAGCAAACTTTGATAGAGCAGAGGATTTGCTAAAACCTGTCAGACGATTTTTTTTTTGTGTGTCTATTGTGTCATGGTCATCTGCAAAGCTTAGAGTAAATGATAGGTAGATTGTATTCATCGGGCGGTATCCCCCCATGTGTCTGCATTTTTTCTTCCACCCCGTAAGAACTTCTTTAAAATATATTTTAAAAAGTGTTAGTCATATGTAGCATCCCTATTGTCAAGTCCTTACTGTGAAGCCCTTACTGATTATGCTCCCTTCTTCAATTTTGGTATTTGCTTCACTACTCATAATAGAGCGTTTTAACTGCCTTTATTAGTTCTAAGGTTATTATTGTCTTTTTCTAGTGCTTCTTATAGCTTTTCATTATGCTTCTTATCTTATTATGCTAAAGTTCTTGCTCAAAAGCTATAGTTCAATAATAACCTGACCAAAATAATCTTAATGATTTATAAACCATTTTCCTCCAGTAAATACGCATAAATCCACCTTAGCAAATAGTCTAATACACAACCGGGAAGCTATCTCGTCCTTGTAGGGTCGCTGTTCAAACAAGTAAACAGAATCGCAATTGACCAAATGTCTATGCACAATGACCCATTTCTGCTTAATCAATAGTGACCATTATTCCACCTCCATCGATAATTTATTCCGCATCATTGTCATACTGACAATGTGACAATACAAATTGTGCCTATTCAGGGGGCTGTTTATAGTTTAATGGTTGCTTGGGAGGTATCCGTGAAGTTTCTCTTTTAACCACCTACTGATTAAGTGGGTCAACACTTTCTAATGTTCCTGGATTTTCTATGGTTTGAGAGATTTCATTGTCATTCTACTTAAGAAGAAATTCAGCAGCTTGGGTAGTCTATAACTTTTTTGCATACATTTTTCTTAACAAAAAATAAATAAATATAATTTAAAATATGGTGTACGAAATCGCAGTTCACAAAGCTAATGGGGCAAATATCCAATTTGCAGAAAGTAAACTTTAATTATAGCTTTTTTATTCTCTCGCTCAAGTTGCAATTATATTTTGAAGTCCCTCTTAGCAGTATGAATTCTGACAATATAGAATTACCTAGTCAAAAACCAGGCAATTTCCTAGTGAACGAAATTAAGTTCTTAAATAAGTTAAGTTGAACTTTAGACGTGTCCAGTGGCGTACTTATTAGGCAAATTTACTTTAATATTTTTGACCAATAAAGCTTTGCGTTATCTAATTTTTTCCATCTGCTTCATTGATGAGAGGAATATCGAGAACTTAGAATGAAATACGATATTATACATAAGCTGCATAAAAGCGCCTCGCTAAAACCATCAAAGCCGTTTATTTCTTATACCGAAAAGCGGGTAATTATTATTTAATATCTGATAATGCGTTCTAGATAGGTACCCAAAGAAGGTTGCCATCATGGACTTACAAGTAGGTAAATCTGGATTATTGCCACCAACATTGAAATTTGAAAAAAAATTAAAAATCTAGGTCGTCAAGGATGCATTCTTTTACCAGGCCATATTTATCAAAATCCTTATGAAAAGTCCCTAACAATGGCACTAAGATTAGAGTCAACAAAATTCAAGATTTTCAACAACTCGTGGAGTTTGTTAAATACTTCAGAATTACATTTAAGCCACATATCCATTGAACAAGTGCTAACCATGCTATTTGAATAATCAATAGCACTGAAGAGGGCTCCATGTGTGTAGAATATTTGGTAAGGTTTAGAAAAAAAATATTTAAATAATACTGCAGATAATAAAAGATGTAGTTGTTGATAACTCCAGATGTTGATGTATACGTTGTAGAACAAACGGCGATAAGACTTATTAAAGATTTTTGAACTTTGGAGGTTTGAATAATGTTGTCAAGCAAATAAAAAAGAAATCTATTATAATTTTCTGACGAACCCCAATGCCACGCCAATGCTAAGGTTTCAGCAAACATCGCGACTAAACCCCTATAAATGTGTCGCAGTATCGCCAACTTTTGTGGGAAGGGCTTATAAGTAGTTTATATGATGGGTTGCATTCTCCCCTTTCTTCACTGGCTTCATTGGCTGTAAAATTTGTCAGAGAAATTTGAAACAAACAGAGTTTGAAGAAATTACCATAATTTTACACAAATTGCATCCAGAGGAGGATAAAGTGGCTATTACAAGCAAGTCCGGCACTGTTTTGCTAACATAACTCATCCAAAATATTCGACTAAAAGAAGATACGCGCTAGCCTCCAATAAATAATATTGACCCATTTTTTGTTATACCCATTATCATTTTCCCGTCTCAAAAGCATCCTCAAAACACCGTCATAATATTAAATTGGTCAATTGTCCGAATTTATATCGAGGACCCAAGTTTTTGCCTATAGATAATATGAAAAAGCGGAAGCCGCTGACCCTGGTAGTGGTCGCAAAATACCGAATCTTATCTGTTAAACCGATCGCTCACGCAACAGGGAAGTAACGAGCAAACCATAAGCTTTATAACTGGCGAAGTTTTTGTATTAAGGGGCTGCCAGTTCGCCAACATGCAAACATGGAAAGAATTTTTTCTTCCATTCGGTCAAAGATAAAAATGTGCAGTTAATATTGGTTAAGGAATATGAAAAGGCAGATATGCAAATTAAGCGTAGATTTTAGGTTTTTATTATTCTGATTTTGTTTTTTTGTCAATAAGTAACACGGAGTTGCAGTTTTTGTTTTCAAGGAATAAAATAATGTTTGAGTTAGTTACATTGTTACTACCTAGCTATTGAAAATAGTTAATATAGATTTATTTATCTGCCGAATGTTGGTAATTATAAACATGTAATTGAATAAATTTAGGACCCAATAATAGGCTCTAATTACAGAAACGTGTCGCAACATTACCATTAACCATTTTATTTGATAACTCTCCGAAACTTGCGGAATTTATTGTTTTAATAGGTCCATAATTCACAATTACCACTTATAATGAAATGTTCCATACCATTACCAACAAACCTCTGTTTATAATATATTCTGCGTTCAAATATCATTTGGTTTCAATAACTTGGAATTTGCTGGTTGCAAATATTACGTGGGAAGGAAATTGATCTTTGTTTTAGTGTTACAATATTTTTAGAAAAAATCATTCAAATATACCTAGTATTAGGAGTATACATTTTTATTCCATACTTTGCAGGCTTTGAACTCATTAGGTACCACTGTTTGAATGGAGTCGCTCCAAAAGCTACCAACTGCTCATCCACCAAAAATCAAAACTTATCATGACAAATCCCTGCCGGACAAAAACTTTCCATAAGCTTCTGACTTGTCTGTTTATGAACCAAGTTTATGTAACTTTCTCTCTCCGACAACGCAGACATCCTGCTACTTTTGCATCAAGTTCTACGACATCAATAACCTCCCATATCTTCTGTCTCTCCAGATTTCTTTCATTGTTTCTGGATAATATATAGGTAGGTACCTACATGTTGCTTCTTGTTTGGTGTAGGTATTCAAGAGTTACTGAAAAAAGTTGATTTGGTTCTAACAATATGCTGCGAGTATGTCGAACAGTACAAGTATGTAACATTGCATTGTTCCTCCTTTATAACTTTTGCATATTGAATCTTTCCAACTTTATAGTTTTCTTATCTTGAATTGTTTTTACTTTTTTTTTTTTTCGTCAGCTTTTTCAATTCGGTTCTGGTAACTTACTTTTTTTAGTACAAAATTGGGATCGCGATCTCTATAATAAATGATTCCACTTTGATGATCAAAAACTTCTTCATCAACTTTCGAGTCAATCGGACTCATATTAGCTGCAACTTCTGAAGATCCGCTTGAGCTAGGATTCTAGGATATGCCGGTTCCGCCTAGACATAATATATTTTGATTGTTGCTCACTGACTTCTAAGTTAATCTAAGCATAATGCACTGTTACCAAACTTAAAAACTCACAGTGAATACACGATGGATCAGAGTACCTACCTAAACTATTTTTTCAAGTGTACTCGCATTTTCTAACTCATCATCTTAGCTGCTAGTTTGGACAGATGTAAAGAATTTAATTTCAGAACTTCCCCAAGAAACGGTGGTTCCATTTTCTACTATTCGTGGATGCTTGTTCTTTACCCACCAGCCAAACCTTCTTACTGAGGGCCAAATATCTGTATACCTAGAAGAAAGTACGCGGACACGCGTTGACAGAAATAATGCGCACGCCGCACTTGTTCTTACATAGTCAAAAATATATAGGAACCCAGGAACGCGAACGGAGATAGACGAACGGAATACTCGGAGGCAAGTAGAACCACCTCCATTAAACTGGAATGAACAACCTGGCGACCCTCTGAAAGTGGTCGATCAACATTATTGATGGACATATAACTGTTTTTGGAATATCTCAGAAGACTTCCAATCAGCAACAATAATTGAAAATGGTACTTTAGATCATAATTCAGTACAATTCACCATCGGAGCAAAATTACGAGAAGAAGAGATCTCAAAGATACTGACTTACTGGCACAATTAATGTTGAAGTAGACTTAATGACAATATAATTATTTGAAGACTTACGACATTTGACTACTGGAACAAGGGGTTGAAAAACTGAATCTTGGAAACGCACTAAGAATATTCTATTATCAAACCAACAAGGAGAGAACCAGATGGCGAGCTTCCCAGGCGAATAGAACCCATGTTTACTGAAAACGAAACTTGAAAATTGGATAGGATTGCTTTACTTAAATCAGCATATTACCACAGCGCAAGACTTAAGAGTCAGGAATAGAAGATGGGATGAGAAACTAGAAGAAATCCACGCAAACGACCACTCGGTATGGAAAATGCAGAAGCAACTCAGAAGCGAGAGGACAATCATGTAATTATTACCCTAGAAATTCTATTGGCATGACAATAATGTCAGCTCAGATAAAGACTACAATCATAAGATCAAAGCTGAGGAAACAGCAAGAAGACTACATAATCGAGACATGGAAGCACTTATCAGAAATGACGTCTGCTCAGGAAATGAAATTATAATTATAGAGATAGGTTTCTGGCTTAGACAGAGCCTAAGACCGGAAGACCTTTTGCCGCGGTGCTAGAAGCATGCGGAAGTCATTACGTTAAGCAAGGTATGCGAAATTTTAGAAAGTCTTGACAGAACTATGGCCCTATCAGCATCCTTCCTTTTTTAGGTATGGTGTCAGAGAGAGCTATCAGTTCCACGATCCCACAGGAATCTGAAGACTTGGAATGGATTTTTGAAGAACAATTTCAGATATTCGAACGAGCTACAGGCGAACAGACTAGTCGGTACACTACTAACAGCTTGGACTCGTCTTGTTAGATGTCGAACGACAGATTCTGGAACGACGGAATAATTCAATTATTGAGGCTGGCTATCAAGAAAAGGCTTCCAAACTAGATCAAAATTATCTGACTGGTAGAATCTTCAACGTAAAGATTGGCAAAAATTGCTCCAGAATTAGAGAACTGGAAGCCGGTTTTCCATGAAAGTCGACTCTCTCACCACACTACTATCGTCACATTCCAAAGATACAGACGTGAAACTTACATTGTACCTAGATGATTCAGCAGTCCAGAAAGGGATAGTGAGAAACTTCAGGAAGAAATAAGCTTGATTTCGGAATTATGCATCAACGGGAAAACCAAAATCATTACCAGAACGTGAAGATTGCATTATACGTAGCTGATTCAGCAGTTCGGAATGGGTTGGTGAGAAACTCCAGGAAAAAATGAGCTTGATTCCGGAAACTCCAGGAAGAAATGAGCTTATGCTCGGAATTATGCATCAACTGGAAGATCAAAATCATCCACAGGACCTGAAGATTGCATTGTAAGTAAATGATTCAGCAGTTTCGAATGGGTTAGTGAGAAACTCCAGGAATAAATGAGCTTGATTCCGTAAACTCCAGGAAGAAATGAGCTTATGCTCAGAATTATGCATCAACTGGAGGATCAAAATCATCCACAGGACCTGAAGATTGCATTGTAAGTAGATGATTCAGCAGTTTCGAATGGGTTAGTGAGAAACTCCAGGAAGAAATGAGCTTGATTCCGGAATTGTGCATCAACTAGAAGATCAAAATTATCTACAAGACCTGAATAATGCATTGTAAGTAGAGGATTCAGCAGTTCCGAATAAATTAGTGAGAAACTCCAGGAAGAAATGAGCTTGATTTTGGAATTATGCATTAATTGGAAGATCATAATCATTAACAGAACGTGAAGATTGCATTGCACGTAGATGATTCAGCAATTCCGAATGGGTTAGTGAGAAACTCCAGGAAGAAATGAGCTTATGTTCGGAATTATGCATCAACGGGAAGATCAAAATCATCCACAGGACCTGAAGATTGCATTGTAAGTACATGATTCAGCAGTTCCAAATGGGTTAGTGAGAAACTCCAGGAAGAAATAAGCTTGATTCCAGAATTGTGCATCAACTAGAAGATCAAAATCATCTTAAAGACCTGAATATTGCATTGTAAGTAGAGGATTCAGCAGTTCCGAATAAATTAGTGAGAAACTCCAGGAAGAAATGAGCTTATGTTCGGAATTATGCGTCAACGGGAAGATCAAAATCATCCACAGGACCTGAAGATTGCATTGTAAGTAGATTATTTAGTAGTTGCGAATGGGTTGGTGAGAAACTCCAGGAAGAAATGAACTTGATGCCGGAATTGTGCATCAACTAGAAGATCAAAATCATCCACAAGACGTTAAGATTGCATTGTACATAGATGCTTCAGCAGTCCTGAAGGGGTCAGAGAGAAACTCCAGGAAGAAATGAGCTTTATACCGCAATTGTGCTTCAATTGGAAAATCAAAATCATTACAACCATCATTTTTTTGCAGAGGACAACGTTCTACTTTGGTTTTTAGATTCATATTCATAGTATTCGGAGTACTAGGAGTCGACCTAGCTGCGCTCAATTTCGGTCATTGCACGTAGCATTCTCACGAATCTCACGTCAACTTCTTATTCACAGTCATCCTCTTTTCCGATGTTGAATCTGACCTTTGACCAGCCATAGCTAGATGACAGTTAACCTATGCTTTAACGGTTTGATAACAGCCAAGACGTACTGCTGTGGAAAACATTCAGCTCAAAGTGGCCGTTAAAGGTGGTTTGCGCCAAAAAAACAACTTCATCTAAAAAAAAAAAAACCTAAGAATAACAGTGAAAAGCACAGCTCTCTATGACAATTAATACCGAAGATACGGCTCCGTGACGATACCGCGTCTCACCCTATGACGTCACGAGAGCTCAAGCGCCGCACGAGATAGTGAAGTGCATTGAATTTACATATGTTTTTCCTGTGCCACCTGCAATAATCTGAACAAAAACTACTGACGGGTGCCGAGAACAATCAAATGAACAATGCAGAGCGTGGCTAGACGAAGCACTCGTGACGTCACACATACTTTAGGGTGGAATATCTCAGCGATGGTTTATCGTAGAATAACGAGGTTTGAACAGTTATTCTTAGATTTTTTTAAACTAGAATTTTAATTTTTGAAGCACACCCCCTTTAGCGCAACCTGGTTTTTACAGAGATACTTGCGATGAGAATCTTAAGAAGACTTTATGCGAAGAAAAGCAGAGGATAACTTCGTGAAGGTGGTCACACATTGGAATTTGATTCTGAAATGAACTGTTACTACGACTCTGCAGAAAAGATGCTTTACATCAATAAACAAATGTTTCTATCTATATATATAAACGTGAAATTCACTCACTCACTGACTGACTGATTAAACACGAAATCTCGAAAACTACTAAGCCAATCGAGATGAAATTTTGCAAATAGGTAGGTAATAGGTTGGAGATGCTCACTAAGAAATAATATCAACATGGCCTTGAGCAATCGCCTTAAATAACCAAAAATAAGAAACGATGTGGTGCAGACAGAAACAGACGACGTGTCAGCTGTCAAATTCAGAAATATGACAAGCAGAATCAAATTCATAGCGATTTCCATTTGCAGAAACAGTGCAAAAAAAATGTGTTTTTGTCGTTATATTTTCATGCTCTCACCAGAAACGATTCGGAACCGATTTTGAACAAATTCCACCGGTCCCAGGCTAAGCTAACTTCAAGTTTGAGACATGACATTCGCAATTCGTTCACGTATTCGACAGTCTGGAGCAAGGTGGAGTTTTTGCTCGGTTCCAAAACTGTTCGCGATAAAATAGGAACCTGAACCCATTCACAAGTTGGGTTCGGGTTGCTCACTCCAAGTTACTCCGATCGCACTCCAGCCGTTATCTGATAAGCTAAAAGGTAATACCCGAACGGCTGAAGTGCGAACGGAATCACTCGGAGTGCACGGAGTGAGCAAGCCGAACCCAGCTATAACTGGGCATGCGCTTTACGATAGTCCTCAATTAGTTCCGGACTGGTTCGGAATTGGTTCAAAATATTGTCAAAAAATAGTCTTCGTATTCTGCAGCCACAAAGCAGAACAAAAAATGTGGTTTACAGAGAGGTGCTGCAAAAATAAGAGTTACATGACCATATTATGTCTGACGCAACTATCCCCTTAGCTCTTTGAAAGAAGATTACCTAATGCTACCTACACCTACAAAATTTGTATAGGGCGTGCGAAGCCGCGGGCAATAGCTAGTCACATTATACAATTATATCTTATTATCCTAAAGTGCGGTCTCCTATTAATATTTAAGAATCCATCTATTTTAATTTACTCTAATTGAATACTTATCAAATTTTCAATCCCTTTCTACGAGTCTTTTCACTCTCGCTGCATCAAAAACCTATAAAATCAATCTTCTGACTCAATGATCGTTTATCAAAATCTAATTAAATTTATTTACACTCTAATAAAAACGCCATTTGCAGCCATGCACCGCGCACCATACGCACTCGGAATAATATTAAGCGGAGGGCTAGAAAAATTCCTCCCGCATATTACTTAAAAAAACGCCCCTCTTGGCAATAATATCTGTAATAACGGGGGCAGCTACACGAAAAAATACTTCTGTAAATGATAAGGGATAGGGGAAAATGCGTTACGATGAGAAACACGTATTTTTCCTAAAAAATGGCATATCCCTGTTTCGGGAGCATCTGATAGATATGATGTGCGGATTCGTCACGGACTTTTAGATGAGTCAGATTTTATAAATTGGTATCTATTTATTTCTTATCTATAACCATTTCCAGAAAGTTTTGAAATATAGGCATTTGGAAAAAATATTGGCTATATTGATGGTATCAGTTTGAACCTTTCATTAAACAAATTATTTTCATCTCCGAAAACTCTTTAACATTCCTTTCGCGAAATTTTTCTTACTTTCCTTTCAAATGCTATACCAATATTGAATCTTTTTTTTTTTTACTGGAGGCATCGAAAGAGTTTCGAGAAAATTAACTGAAAAATTCGTTAGCTCTTCTGCAGATATTTTTAGGATATTTTAATGCAATTATCGAAACGAATTTGAAAATAAAGCGAAAACGAAAAGAAAAAGGCGCACTTGGAATTTTATTTAAATAATACCAAAAGCGGATATTTCATTATCGGATTCTTCGGCAAAGTGGATTTTCTCGGCTGTATTAATTTATTGGGCAGATGAAGTTATTAGAACGATTGGGTTTATTTGGGAATCGGGTTTTTGAAAACATTTGCTCAAAGAAAATATTAGGACGGCTTGAAAGTCTATTAAATCGATAAGTGGTACTTCGTTTTTAATTTAAAAATTGAGAAAACTTATTTTTCCTTCAAAAATTCAATAAAATTATTGAAGTAAGATGACCTTAAGCCTTCGTAACCACTACCATCAACACAAACTTAGTACCTCTAGTCATCAAACTATCAGTTGACTGCTGCCCCATTTGCTGATGCTCCTCCCGGTACCTTCGGGTACCATTACATAAGACCACCATCGAACCAGCTCCGGATATGCCCCAGGTCGTACCACCATAATTAGCAAGATGCTCAAGAAAATGATCCACGATCACGATGACGGCCAAATTAGGTTGTGTAAACAAGAGAGTTGGTATACGCCCATCCGTTTGCATACCTAATTTATTACCCTTTTGCCACAAAATTGGCTTTTGTAGCATCAAGATGGCTTCAGGTGAAAGTAGCAACCAGGTAAATGAAGTTCTTTGTGATGGAGCCAAATAAAAATTATCTTGCACCACAGTAGAACATGAACTTGGGATAGTTATATGAAATCGGTTATAATAAAACCAACAACCAATTTGTATTATACTTGTGCCACTTGTCCTGATTCCCATTTAAATTTATATAGGCGGTATCTTTTTCTAAAACTCTTCTAATGCCTGTCAAGACGTATACGGTTTGATTTCTGAAAAATTAATCTTTCGACATGAAGGCCCCGTGAAATGCCTTCAAGATTTTAGAAACACAGGAGGATTAAGAGGCATTATTAGAATTACCAGATGTAATAGATAGGCGGAATTAGTTGATAATTCTTTAGATGTGCGCCGGTGTGTAAGGAATTTCAGAATACTAAATTAGTGGCTTGCAGTGGTATTTGGGAAGATGGGCTTTTAATGTGGGCTTTTTTCGAAAGGTTTTTTTTATCGTTTGACGAGGCAGTTTGATCTAATTTTACAGGTGGATTTGGGGGATTAAAATAAAGTTTAACAATCGAAGGATTAAAACGGTACCGGGAAAATTTCTAATATTAAATTCTTCATGACAAAAATGAATTATCGTTTAGTTGACACATAATTTCCTGTTGTTTTATAAATAAAGCCAAGAAAATGTGATGCTCGAACACCCAAACATTTAGGAAATTTGTACTGAAATATTTCGTTTACCCAAACAATTCAGTCTTTCCTCGAATAAAAACTTCGTCTTTAATTTATTTTTGCCTAAAAATCAACCCTGAAGCAAACGCCTGAATCCGTTCCTCCCACCGAGCCAAAGTTGGTTCAAGTTGATTACCGAATTCCTAATAAAGTATTTTTCAAGTTTATTCCATTTAAATTCTTGTTGTAAGGCCCGCATTCTCAGGAAATATTGAGCGTATCCGATTTATGGCCAACGGCCTTTTTAATTTTACCAAAGCGCCAAATTCTTTCCGGGGGAAAACAAAACAGTACATGGAAATAGCGGCCGATAATTTTGATATTGAACGAATTTGATAGGAAAGATTATCTATTCTGAAAATATTAGATCACAAACAAAATATCCAAAGAGAAAATGATGTAGGTAGGTATGATCAAATTTAATAGAAATCTGAATAAATAAATAACCCCTTATTTTTTTTTGTTTTTCAATTTTGATAAATCATATTGATGAGTATGGTAAAACCATTGAATCCATCGGTCATGCTAGATTTGGTCCGACCAGGGATCGAATTTTGGAGATGATACTGAAGAACCACCAAGAAAGAATACTATTTTAGAGCTCCTAATGTCAATTACAATTATTTTTGAGGTCTTAACCTTTTTCAAATACACTTAGGTACCGTACCTTTATCAGACTTGGAAAATCAAAGATTATTGGTAATCATTGCTATTCATAGTTAATGAGCATCAAGAATTCAACTTTATTTTATTAAACATTGCGGAAGAGGATAACTTTATATGTTCCTTTAAAGAAATTCAGAACTTCTAGCTTTCCTATGTGGTTCAACACTGAGCTGGAGTAGATTGATTGTTGAAAAGAAGAAGCTTCAGAAAATAATTAGAGAAATGGGAGATAATTTGGGCTATTTGTTGTTCTCTGAAGTGAGGGATAGGTGAGAGGATTTGAGGGACTCCTCTTATAGATTGCACCTGCTCAAAAATGAAAATAGCATTAATGGGCATCCTAGATCATTTTGGTCATATTTTATCAATCTTAGAAATAACTTTGTTCTTTCCTGTAACATGAGTTGTAATGGCTCTACTGGCTGTAGTAATGAAGAGACTGTAAACTTGTTTGCAGACTTCTTTTTTAGTGTTTACTCGAGTCATACTACTAATCAGTTTTCGGAATACTTATTTTCCAACGTCACTGATGTTTCTGGATACTGCGTTCTTGTGCTGAGATTATAGAAAAACTAAAAAATTCACCTGATAAGTGATGTGGGCCGGATCGAATTTCCTTGCTCTTTACAAACAAATGCCTGTACATCATTGAATCGCCCCTGGCAAATATCTTCAAGCTTTCATGGTCGACTGGTTCTTACCCGGTTTTGTGGAACTTCAGTTTTTCGAAACCCATATTTAAAAGTGGGTCAAGAGAAGAGGAAATTACAGGGCTGTTTGCACGGAGTCTGAGATTCCTAAGGTGCTGGATTGTCTCATTATCAGGAAACTTAGCTGGGACTGTAGGTACCTTTTAAATCCGGAACAGCATGGGTTTACGGTAGGGTAGGTAAATCGACATCAAACAAATTTATTTATTTTTATTTATTTATTTATTTATTAACGGAATATACCATTTCACAATATAACAATATTAAAACTTAAATAACTGAATTTTTATCACATTTTTGAAGGTACTCAAAGATTGGGAAAATATGTCTAAATCACTTTGGTGTCTGATATACAATCTCACCATATTAGTTAAAGGCTTAAAATATTCATAATTAAATTGATGGAATGGAACATGGAAAAGCGTAGTGTGTCTGGTTCCAAGAAAGGTATTGAAGCCAATTCTGCCAAGTAGGTCAGGACAGTTGATTAAGAAGTTTACAATTTTAAAGAGGAATAACATGGTAAAATACTCTTTTCGCTTTTCCATGGAAACTATTCGCAGATGACTTGCTATTAGGCTGTATCTATAAGGAACTCCTAAATTATTAAAAGCGCTTCTAAAGTGATAATGCTTACAAAACTTATGCTGCACCCGGTCCAGCTTATTTATGCAAGATTGATAGTAAGGACCTCATACAACTATTGCATACTCCAATCTAGATCTAACCAGGCTGTTGAAAAGGATCGGCAGAACTGAACAAGAAAACTGTGTTGGATTCCTAAGAATAAATCCAAGTTGCTTAAAAGCTCCATTGACAACAGAATCAATGTGTTTATTGAATGTTAGGCTGGTATCAAAAAAGACACCCAAATCCTTGACACAGTCGACCCTTTCCAGTGAGGTGTTCTCTATTTTATAGTCGTGGATCAAAGGCTTATTTTTTCGATGGAATGTAATGACACAGCATTTGTCTATGTTTAATTTCAAAGCGTTTAAAGTACTCCATTCACTAAATCTGGTTAAATCTTTCTGGAGTAAGACTTGATCATTAAAGCAGCGAATAACCATGTATAGCTTTTTGTCATCTGCAAAATTCAGAAATTCTGAGTGCCTGATGACATTTTCCACATCATTAACAAATAAGAAAAACAGCAGGGGTCCACAGTGAGAACCCTGAGGGACGCCTGAGGTTACTGCGATGGATTGAGAAAGAATTCCATTTACCTTCACACTTTTGTACCAGCCGAGCCAGCTACCCACAATGCCCATAGCCTCGAGCTTCCTCAACGTGAACCTATGGTTAACTTTATCAAACGCCTTTGAGAAATTAGTGTAGATGCTATCTATCTGATATTTATTCTCAAAGGCGTTCAATATGCTATCTTGATATATTAGCAAATTTGACACTGTACTTTTTCCAGGCTGAAAACCATGTTGTTGTGAGATTATGATTTTATGAGTGAGTTTAGAGAGCTGACTAATTACCAGCTTGTCTAAAAGCTTTGGTATAGCTGACTGAATACAAATTCCTATGTATTTCTCAATGTTTTCTCTCTCACCTGATTTAAAAATAGGAACGATGTAACTATTTTTCCAGAAGGATGGAAACACGCCAGTTTTGAGGGAGAGATTGAATATAAAATGGAGGGGTGTCACAAGTGAACAGTGACAATTGCGAAATAAATTTGGTGGAATACCATCTGGCCCTGATGAATTTTTACGAGGGAGATTTATAAGTTCAACAAAAACAGCTGTGAGCTGGACCTGAATCTCTTTCGCATTGTCAATCTGTCGAACATGGTTTTCAAAATCTGGGATCAAGTCCTCGTTGTCCTCTTCATATACTGTGGAGAAGAATTCTGCAAAAAGATTGGCCATGGCTACATTACCCTGAGCTTTGTTGTTCCCAAAAAACATTTCTTGTGGATAACTAGAAATTTTTCGAAGTCTGCTCCAAAAATCCCTAGGGTTTTCACGAAAATTTACTTCTAATGAAGTAAAATATTCGTCATGGCATAATTTATGTTCAATTTTGCATTGTTCACGTAGAGCAGAGAATTGTTGATAAGAATCAGTGGAAGAACATGTTTTGTAAAGCTTGTGTGCAGCTTTTTTCTTAATAACTAGATTTTTTAACTTGGGTGAGAACCAAATAGGAAATTTATAGGAGCACTTCACATACTTCTTTGGAACAAATAAATCAATGCATTGATACATGTAATCATAAAATATTTGGGTAGCTGCCTCGACGTCATTAATCAAATAAAAGTCACTCCAGTCAAGAGCAGACAAGTATTCATTTATTGAATAAAAATTTGCTCCTCTAAAATCATAAATGCAATCCTCATACCCAACCCTGCACTGGAAATAACCAACCGGAACCTCAAATTCGTATGGCTTATGCCTGAAACTCTCCTCAAATAGTGGATCGAGAGGTACATTTACAGAAATTGTGGAAATTTTTGAGAATAAGAGATCCAAAAAGGTACCATGCCTGTTGGGTACCTGTTTGCACTGATAAAAACCAAGATATGCAAAAGAATCACAAATTATATTAGCATTAGAGTTATCATTCACTGGTACCGAAAAACAAACACCACTATGATCATTGGCCCAAATGGCCTCTCTTAGATTATAATCACCAATCAACACTGGCACACATTGAGGATTTTGCGAAATGATTTCCTCTACAATTGAACAGTGCATCTCGTAGGATTCACGAGGAGATTCAGGAGGAATGTAGATAGCACCAAACACAAATAACTCTTCATTCACTACAAAAAGCTGCTCCATTTTATTCAGGTTAAAGCTTCTCAAGAGTTTGGATGGTAAGTTGCTCCTGACAGCCACAAGCACTCCTCCTCAAACTACATCATGATCTAGATGTTGTAAACGGTCCTGTCTATAAACACTATAGCCTTGTAGGTCAGTCTCGCTATGCAAAAATTTATCAGAAAGCCAAGATTCAATCAATATAATGATGTCATAATCGTTCAGTGTCACAATAGTTTTCAAATGATGAAGCTTAGTACGGAGACCGCCCCACATTATGAAAGTAGCATTTGAGGGGGTTTGTTAGTTTTTTGGAATTGCAGCTGAAAAAGTTGAAGCTGGATGTGGATTACGTACTGACTTAGAATTTTGGTGGTCAAATACAAATTTCCGGAACAAAATGTTGGCAGGCCAAAAGTCGCATTTGCTCACTGTTTCTTCGCAGCAGGATGGAATGCCTATCTTGAATGAATTGAAATCAGCATTGCTTTTTAACAATCTAACATATATATCCTCGCTGATACTAGCCTTGTCCTTCACATAATCCATCACCATGTTATTAGTGACA
Organism: Ceutorhynchus assimilis; assembly: GCA_917834065.1. Lineage (NCBI taxonomy): Eukaryota > Metazoa > Arthropoda > Insecta > Coleoptera > Curculionidae > Ceutorhynchus > Ceutorhynchus assimilis. The sequence goes on from OU892281.1 coordinate 1,204,960, forward strand.
GAATTATGGACACGACCAACATAAAACCAGGAGCGCTTGATGGGTTCAACTCGGGCTACACCTTTTAGTACAGTTGAACTGGCTCCAGTTCCACAGGCAAGCGCATAGGTTTTGATTGCAGATGATGGTGTATTTGTGACATTAGTAGTTGGTCCTGAGGAATTGGTTTTTTGACTGGTCAACTTTGGTAGCTGATGTCCTGAGGAGGTGTCACATGTTGCTACTGCAGAACTAATGGTACACGATTTCTGAATGAGATCCACCACTTCTGTTTTGGCACTGTGAAGTTCGGACTTAAAGCATTCAACATGACCTGTTTGCTCCTTTATCAAATTATCATGTTGGTTTGAAATTTTGGTGGTTAAAGTGTTTTGGAGATCATTTATTTTGTCTGTAATTGATATAAAGATCTCATTTTTCAGGACTGTGATCAAGTCATTCAGTTTACTTGAAAACTGAGAATCAATCACTGTACGGATTGAGTTGCTTGGGCGTAGAGGAGCTCCTATAGCACTACGACAGTCTGGACAAGCGAACAGCATCACTCTGGAAGGACTAGGAATGCAGCGTATCTCTTGGGCTTGAAGTCCAGTGCATAGCCGACAAACAATTTTAGAACATAGGTCGCATGGGTACCCAAAGGTTCCCGTTTTCTTCATTTTATCAGTGTGACAATCTTTAGAGCATTTATAGCAAGGTTTGGACATTTTAAACAAAATTTATTTGCCAAAAACATGCACACTTAACAAACTTTTAAAAAATCAAAACAAACAAGGTAACATAACCTCACACAATTTGGTTCTGTATCAGAATTTTATTTTGAACAGCATGCAGAGGTGGTTCCAGGTTCCAGGGTTAACCATCGCCTGCTCATCAAGAAGCTTGGTTGTTTGAGAGTGAGAGGTTCAATTCTGAGTTGGTTTGCCGACTTTCTTGTTGGAAGAACTCAGGCAGTTAGATATGGCGGTCGGCGGTGTTGTAGTGTCTCATGTCTTTGATGTCCCTTCTGATCATTGTTGGCCGATCCTGTTCAATCTGTTCATATCCTATGTGGGCAGTTCCATAGCACACAACTCATTGCTGGCATTTGCAGATGATTTTAAACCCTATCGTCAAGTATCATCGTTGGAAGATTCACAACTGCTGCAAGATGATATCGATTCTTTTGATAAATGGTGTGGCTCGAACGAAATGAACCTCAATATTGCTAAATGTTTTAAGATAACTTTTTCCAGGTTAGCTCAAAAGGTGAAATTCCCTTATACAATTAATAATACATCATTCAGGAAAGTAGCAAAGCATTCGTGATTTGAGAGTGGATATGTCTGTGAGTATATTGTAAACATTGTACTGTGCGATAGTGCTATCTATGTTGGACTACTCATCGGTTTTTTGCTGTCCACATTGCAGTTCTGGAACAGGTTCAGAATGGATTTCTAAGGGTGGCTGCTTACAGATTGGGCTTGGCTCGTGATGAGTATACTTATGACGGGATGAGGGCTTTCTTGAGTGTTCATACCTTGCGAAGCAGGAGACTTCAGGCGGATCTTTCTTTCCTACACAGACTTTTGAGAGTGTTATATAGTTCCACACAACTACAACTATTACCTACTAAAATAAAATAAAAATATTATCGATTGAATGTTTAAACTTCTGAACTCTGAATCAGAATAAAATAGAAAATATGCATCGCCACGGGTTTAGCAGAAACATCAAAAACTTTCATGTTCGGCGGTTTGTGAGGCATTCTTACCAGATATACATAATATTCTTCGAAGAAATTTTTTCAACTTGTCATAGATACTTTAATCTCATTAGAGAAACTTATCTATTTCTAGATCAGTATTCGAGTAAATGTCGCCTAGCCACTGACTGATAAAAGGGTATTTAAAAGTTCCCGATTTCGTCCGCTTGTCCGACCGATTACCTAATGCCCTTCACTTGGTCCTTTGCGTGTCATGGGAAAAAGTATCGGTTACTTTTAGGGAATATTTTTTTCTAGGTGGTTATAGTTATGAATTTAAACAGGTATATAGAGTGCCTTTTTGATAACCCAATTTTGTTACATGGACAGGTGCAACAGAATACAAAAAGTTCTATGTGAAAAATTAAATAGTCAACGTTTTTCGACCATTAACCTTTAAATTATTCAAACAAACTGTTGAAAGCTTCCAAATCCTGTAAAACAATAAATTGACAAATTAAAGTGCATCCCGTTGAAATTTTTATCGAGTCTGTTAACGCCTGTTTGATGGACGATTGGTTTTTGATTATTTCATTTTTTCCGTTGCAATTTTTATTGCAGAGTTTATTGATTTAAAAATAAAAATTGCAAATTAACCTTCACGATCCATTTGTCTTCGGTAGAAGTCATTTCACACGATCTTTGTTTTAATTTCCAACATTTACCCATGAAATCAAATGCCTAAAGAGTTAGCATACAGAATGGGAATGACTCTGAAGTTTTCGTCAGTAAAAAGAGATGAGTTATTAAATCAAGCAGAAAATAGAAAATATCTTTTGAAAAATACAATTGTGCATGCGGTGACTGAAAACTGATTCATAGCCTGGAAATAATTTAATTGCTTTTAATTAGTTTGCACTGGTAATGTTTTTATTTTTCGATGAAACGACACCTAAAATGGTTCCTATAAGACTTATTATGCAAAGCACAAACTGCTTATTCTTATTAAAATATTTTGGTTGCATTTCGACTATGAAAATAATTTAATAAAATAGAAAATAGAACAAAAACTTTTACAATATTATCAGTCTAGACCTCTTGCGATCCCACTACTGTATCGCGCAATAGGACTTTCTCTTCCTCTTCGTTTACCCAAAAGAGGTTTATTGCCCCTCAGCGGGAAGTTGAGCTTCAGCTATTTGTCTAATGAAAGTTTATGTGGATAAACTGAGAAAACGCGATTTCTTTTCTCTGCTTTAGTGGCACCAATAAATCATTGCCCTGTTTATGGGTGGGGAAAATAGACCTGTGTGTAGAGCTGCTCTTTGATATATAGGTTTATTTTGTATGGACTACGAAAATGGTTGAACCGTATTAACCAAAATGACAATGGATGCAAATTTACAATGAAACTTGACAGATCCTCCAACCAAACCTAATTTCACCAATTTGCACACGAAACCCCGTTTTCCATTTCGTTTAAAATTTCTAGTCCCCCTGCTTAAATATTCCAGACCTAATTCAGACAACCCAGCTAAACAAAATTCAAAACTTGCAGCTCGCTTTTGGAAATAAACTTGCGACTCCGGTCCCAATGGATTCAGGAACTGGGAAAATTTTATCTGCGAACTGTTGATACACAAATAAAAGTTTTAAAGTTTAAGTACGACGAGGTATATTAAGCTATACACCTAAATTTAACGATATATATTCAAGGAGTCGGGTCAAAAAAGCCCTTCGCGTTAAAACTCCTGAATGAATGGTATGGCTGACATTGCTAGTGGTTACAACTTTTCGAAGGAAATGGCAAATTTAATTTCATCCGAACGCGTTTCAACAGTAGAGTTGATAAAACTTTGCTTACTTATTGCATGAAGGAACGAAATAGAAAAGGTAAGTATTAGCAAAGTTATTAGCATCTTTTTAGAAAAACAGGATATACAATAAGTACAGTAGTGTTTCACAAGACAAGATTTCTTGTCTTGCTGGGCCTATTCTTGTCTTGTCTTGCAAAGCAAGACAAGAAATGAAATTCATTCTTGTCTTGCCCGACTCTTGCAGAAAAAAATCTTGTCTTGCAAACAAGATTTCTTGCAATTTCTTGTTCTTGCATTATTTGTTTTGTGACGTCATGGCAAGAATGTTGCTTGCAAGAGTCTTGTTGCAACATTCTTGCTGGAAGACTCTTGCATCATTCATTGCTTTCAAAAGCGTGTCGGGGGCGTGTGTGATAGCAAAACACGACGGGTTTCTACCACACACGTCGGTTTTGGAGCGATGTGTTTCATCATAGTCTGTGCGGCTCTTAAGATTATGATTGGTGTCATTGTCATTGTCATTGATAACGTGGTTGCCATCTTTCCTGGTTTAAAGGCTTTTTTTTTGAGGAAACAGTTTCAAAATAGCTATTTATGTACCAAGGGGATTATGTAGATTATAATGCCCGAAGGCGAAACTAGCCCGAGGGCCTATGGCCCGAGGGATATATTTCGCCTGAAGGGCATTATAATCTTGAAATCCCCGTGGTGCATACAATGCTTTATTTTCTACTCAACACAATGTTTTTTCATCAATTTGTACTTAACAAAATCAGTTTAACTTGTGTGACAGAATATTGTTTTGTATTTTGACATGTACCTGTACCTGTGACCTGTACCTGTACCTGCGACCTGTACATAGAAACGAAATAAATTAATATATCTATAAACATCTCATAAGGCAAGGCAACGGTGGTGGTCCTGTGGGTTAACGCGCTGGACTACATGGGAAACATTGATGGTAGACCGGGTTCGAATCCTGGCTAGACCGAAAATTATTTTCGGTCAGACATTTAGTGGCTGCCTAGTAGTCCAGGAGGTGGCGCCAAAAACATGCAAGAGTTTTCGCAAGGCAGATATTTTCAAAATAGGTCGTACTTTAGTGCTAGAATGCTTGTGTACAGTCAGCACTCACAGTTCCGGGACAGCTGGCTCTGGGACGCGGGCAAAGTTGTAATTTTAAGAAGCATCTAAACTGTTTTCTCAAAGCTCAAAATTTATAGAAATTTTGCACATGATCTGTTTGAAGGTCACAGATAACTTATGTAAATCGTCAGACGTCTAATTCGTTGCAAAAAGGGGGTCAGACGTCCTCAAAGTTCTTATTTTATGGCATTTTCTTCGGTGTCCTGTCAAAATATATTTTTGCAGGTATTTGACAAACATATTTGAAGAAAATGCCATAAAATAAAAACTTTGAGGACGTCTGACCCCCTTTTTGCAACGAACTAGACGTCTGACGATTTACATACGTTATCTGTGACCTTCAAACAGATAATGTGCAAAATTTCTATAAATTTTGAGCTTTGAGAAAACAGTTTAGATGCTTCTTAAAATTAAAACTTTGCCCGCGTCCCAGAGCCAGCTGTCCCGGAACTGTGAGTGCTGACTGTACACTAGCATTCTAGCACTAAAGTACGACCTATTTTGAAAATATCCGCCTTGCGAAAACTCTTGCATGTTTTTGACGCCAGCTCCCCAACTATAGGGTAAAGTGCAAATTAATAGAACAACAACAACAAAAACACCTTAAGGTATTATAAGCGGGCGTTATAGATCATAACGCCCGCAAAAGCGGGCGTTATGGATCAGGTTGTTATAGGTATGTTAACGTATTTCGTTTTCTAGGTATTATGGATCTATAACAGTAAAGTAGAAAATAAAGCCTTTTTTCTACTACCGTGCGTAAAGTACTCACTTTACGCACTATTTAGAAGACGTAAAATTTCGTAAAAAAACGCACTAGGGCGTGAAGTAAAAATTCTTTACACACTAGTGCGTGAAGTAATTGTCTAAATTTAATTTTTTACACATATTTGAGTGGTAGTAGAAAAAATTTTGTATACAATACGTGCGTAAAGCACCTTTTTTCACTCATGTGATTGTCGCACTCGCCTTCGGCTCGTGCGTCAAAATTCACATTCGTGAAAAAAGGTTCACTTTACACACTTGTTGCATAAATAACTATTTTCTACTACCGTGAGTAAAGTACTCACTATACGCACTATTCAGAAGACGTAAAATTTCACTTCACGCACTAGTGCGTAAAGTAATTCACTTCACAAACTATTGCGTAAAGTAATGTCAGTGACAGATGTCGACACTGTCATTTTGCTATTTTTCTGGTAAATTACTTCACGCACTAGTGCTTAAAGTGAAAATTCTTTACGCACTAGTGCGTAAAGTTTTTGTCTAAATTAATTTTTTTACACATATTTGATTAGTAGTAGAAAAAATTTTGTATGCAATACGTGCGTAAAGCACCTTTTTTCATTCATGTGATTGTCGTACTCGCCTTCGGCTCGTGCGTCAAAATTCACATTCGTGAAAAAAGGTTCACTTTACACACTTGATGCTAAAAAAACTATTGTCTCTGCACTGAGTGCGGAAAAGTAGAATACCTGAAATTCTTAGGTCCACAGGTACTTACCTTACAGGTATACAGGTACATTACAGGTACAGGTACGAGAAAGTGAAAAAAATATCTTAAATTGACGTGTCTCGCAGGAATAGAAAAAGAGAGCTTAATTGTAATAAATACAAGTTAGAAATTAATAAAAAATGATATGCGCGCGCAATTGGTGGCTGCAGTGTAGCCAGATTGTATTGTTGCAGAACAAATGTAGACAATACAAATTGAACATTATAGCATTAAAGAAGTGATATATTGTCAAGTGTTTTACAACGCCTTAAATCAGACAAAAAAAGAGCTTTAAAGTGTATGTTAACATCGATGGCACTTTTATTTTGATAAATGTTTCATTCGGCAACATCGCACAATGAAATTGCAAAGAAATATGTCAAGTATAGTCTAACATAACCTTAAACGACACTGCGATAAGTTCAAGTAAAACGTAAAGTATTAGTTTGCTCTTTGTCGAATTACACATTACAAAAAAAGAAGGACCGATAATTCTGAACTTGTCCCTGAATACGAATATGACGCAAGCCCGTAACAAACTCGATTTTCATTGGACGCTCACTTGCAACCCACGGGTTGCGCGCGCACACCAGGTATTACGAGACACGTCAATTGATAAATATGCAGGTAAAAATTTCGACTTGATTCTTTGATGGTTGAAAACGAAAAGGCCTTCACATTGAGCTTAAATTCAATTTTGTGTGTGCAGTGTCGTTGTCCATCATGACCAAAAAGTTTTCCTAGCCATACTTGTTGCAAGAACTGTTAAGGCCTTTTTACAGCTTGCAATTCTATCTGCAATATGCAAGAAACTTGAACGAGGGCATGCGCAGAAGTGAGTCAGCTGATCGTTTTCTGCAAGATTCTTGAAACTTGAATGGCACTCCATGCAATTGGTTTGGTGCCATTTTTCTTGAAGGTTTTCGCGCAAGCTGGAGAATTTTCAGCAATTATGATGCTTAAAGTGGCTGCTATTGCTTTCTTCCTTTTATATCGACTTATAATTACTCTTTTCACTTTTGGAAAATGCAAACATCAATAACACAGCATTAAAAACAAAAAAGTATGGTTAAGGTTAGAAAAGAAACAAGTCAAATTGCAAGGTGTAAAACGACGTGCAAGAAATCTTGAATGCAATTTTCTTGCATGCAAAAAATTGCATTCAAGTTTTCTTGCAAGCTGTAAAACGGCCTTTATAAACTGACATCTGTTTGAGTGTTTTGAAACTAGAATTTTAAAACGTTTTGTCGCGGAAAAAAGCCTTAAACTTTACAAACTGACATAAGTTGTGCTGACATGCTGACATTTTTATCTCGCCAAAATTACTTCAAAAATATGCAGAGAAGGAGACTCCATTTTTTGCAAGAGTCTTGCAGAATAATTTCTTGTCTTGCTTGGCAACTTCTTGTCTTGTCTTGCTTTGCAATTTGCAAGACAAGAAATTTAAGAGTCTTGTCTTGTTCTTGCAGCAAGAACAAAAGTCTCTACATGGGGATTTCGCTTATTATGAGAGATACAGGGTGGCTCCAGGCAAAACTTTCTTATTTTTTATGGCGGCCATCTTCGATTTCAACAAAATAATATCCTACGAAAAAATTCCTTTAAAATGATGTACCTATTACAAGCTATGAAAACGTTTTGCAAGTCCTTCAAAATTACAGTTGGAACCGATATTTTGCTAAATTTGGCAACAATGCTCATAGTTATAAGAATAAAACCAAATAAGTATGATTTAATACCTAGAATCGGTATTTTTGAAGGCTTCTGACAATTTTACTGGATAAAGAAAAAATTAGTAGGTAAGGTATTCCACATGTTTTTTTTTTTTTTTTTGTAATGTGAACATGAATTACAGCTTTTCCTCCTTTCTTCTTTCGGTTTTACGCCTCGTGAAAAATTATACCAATTTGGATATTCCAGATACAATTCTGAAGGACGGCCTTGGACTCTCAGATTTTCAGTCTTTGAGAGTCTATTCGACCTTGTAATATTATTTTAATAAAATATTCTTAAATTCGATTTTTTTTATCAAGACAATAATATTACGATTGGTCGCTTTTTTGGCTTCTTTATATGTGACGTGGACTGATAGGAATTTCCTTCACGCAAAAACAGAATTGTATCTGGAATGTCCAAATTGGTAGATATAATTTTTCCCGAGGCGTAAAACCGAAAGAAGAAAGGAGGAAAGCTGTACCTAATTCATGTTGTTTACATTACAAAAAAAAAAAACATGTGGAATACCTTATCTACTTATTTTTTCTTTATCCAGTAAAATTGCCAGAAGACTTCAAAAATACCGATTCTAGGTATTAAATCATACTTATTTGATTTTATTCTTATAACTATGAGCATTGTTGCCAAATTTAGCAAAATATCGGTTCCAACTGTAATTTTGAAGGACTTGCAAAACGTTTTCATAGCTTGTAATACATCATTTTAATGGATTTTTTTCGTAGGATATTATTTTGTTGGAATCGAAGATGGCCGCCATAAGAAATAAGAAAGTTTTGGTTGATAACTCGAAAACAAACGACGATCGGATTGTTTTCAAATCACGAAAATATCCGTCTCAAAAAAGTGTTAAAGTTAAAAAAGTCTAAAGTTGACGGTTTATGAATTATTGACAAAATACAAAATTGGCCTATTCAGTTTTTCTCGGATTTCTAGGAAACAAAAAACTTTGAAGCAAATTTAACAACAGGATATAAATGAGCAATAAATTCCCAAAAACTTTCCTAATTTGAGCCACCCTGTATCTCTCATAATAAGCGAAATCCCCATGTAGAGACTCGAATTTCGGACACACTGTATATTCCCAATACTCTTAGGATTTGACTATTGCGCCAACAGCTTCTATCGTTGAATATAAATTCGAATGTATTTGGGAGCTGGGGTCGTATCAAAATGCTATGACGAGACAACACACTTGCTATAATGGGTCGAAAACTGAGGACAACCACTCCCATCCAAAATATAGTTGAGCACTGCGAAATCTTGAAAGTTTTCTAATCAAGTGCTTATCGTCAGCCAGGGCGATAAGGTATGGGTACAATATACACCAAAAACATATTATTTACACTGTCTGAATACCTCTCAGTTGAAAAGAGGGGACTCCTTGATCATCAATACAACTTGCAGCAGCAAGACTGATACAACCACAGAAAAAATTCTTGAGACAATAGACTCTAATTACAAACAATTTAGTTAAATATTGGACATACGGAAATCTGCGTTGACGAAATATCAGAGCTGTTCAAAGACTACATACCTAATTTTTTGAGAGACAAGTACAGCGACTAAATTACGAGTATCTTTCATCGCTTCCAACATCACTTCTTTTAGTTTTGGCCAGAACGAAACAGCTTTTTCAAACATCCTTTTACGTTAGAGATCAAAGCTGAAAAAATACATAGATAGATCCAAATCTATCTGGATGCTAGATGATCAGAATTTTTTTGAAAAGTCTTATCGGGTCTCATTGAAAAGTTTCCTATTCAATAATAACAAGTAACTGCCGCTCCATATCAAGCGATGAAAAAGCTGCAGCAACTAGCTTTTGATGACGCTTTTCAAAAGTAGCTCATGTAGAACGCAGCCTATTAAAACTTTTCTATATATTTTCTCCTTTCAAGCGCAGATACAATTAGAATAAGTGGATCAAAATATTTGGATTTGACACGAAAATGGTCCAGCAACAACTTAAGCGGGCGCTGCCAGATTGGAGCAACTGGAAGATTTAGCTGTTGCCTCATTCCATTCCTAATAATGGAGAAGAAGAAAGATTTACAACGTTGTGACTTTTTGACGGTTCCCGCCCAAATCACGTGTTACATTGCCTTCCTAGGATTTCTTGGAACCATATTTTTTTTGACCTCGATACACTCAATTCGTCTTCCTCAAATGTTCGTTCGTTATCAATAGACAGATTTATTGGTCAAGATAATGCCAATTGGGCAATCAAGGAAAGAAAAGGCTCTAGAATATTTTTCTTAAATACTTCAAAGTATTATTTGAAAATCAGATAGGTTGATATTTAAAAGATATGAAAATATCAACAAAAAGTTTCATTATGACGTATCGTATCAGCTTGAAGTTGATTACTCAAGGGTTGAATACCTATTCCCTGCTTATGGCTTCCATTTAAATTCTATTGTTGTATAGACGTCTTTCCTTTCGATTAATTCCAATTTACATTTGTCTTAATTTATCAATTCCTGACACAATAGCTTTGAGAGCCAGCTTATAACAAAAATTAGCATTTTCATTTCCTGGATGTAAGTATTCGAATGTCTAAATAAAAAACAAAATAAAGCATCTTATGGTATAGTGTATGGTAATGGTATTAAAAGAACCATTGTATGCAGTTCGGAAAACGGATATTATGCAGTGAGTACAATATGGGATTTTATCTACTCAAAATTTACAGCCACTGTATTCGGATTTAATATTTATCATTGTTGTTAAGATGACGCATAACATTAACAAAGCGAACATTGTTTAAAATTAAAAACCATAAACTCTATTTATTTAATAATATCCAACAGATTTAATCCGCAACTCCCGCATATTCGTCTCCAGTGACTCTTTCGCTGGAACAATTTAATCCCCTAGTGTTATTTTTGCCCTCTGATTTTCTCAACAATTTCGTACCGAAATGAACGGTGATAATGAGTAGTAAAAACAAAACGCGCGGCCCAGTCTTTCCGTCGTTCTCTTTATTTGGGCTTCCGTCCTTTATTTTGGCTTACTTGTGTCTCGCTTGTCAATAGTTTTAACGATAATCCAGGATTACAGGAAAATACGCCGGGACTCTTTTGTGTGCCGTTAGTCCCATTGGAGATAAAAGATGTCGTTCAGACAGGCCGCAATTTCCGGTCCTGACCCTAAAGTAGAGGACTTTTGATAACTTTTGTTCAAAGTAACTTTGCAATTATTGCAGTAAACAGAACTAATTAATCGTAAAGTCTGTTAATTTTCTTAAACCCCCTGGTGTTGAAGTTTTTCTTTTTATCACAATATTTAGACACGTAGCTAAGACTATAAAGTCTTCAGGTTTCCAAAATATAAAATAAGTAAGAACAGAGAATAGCTCTCTGGAGACCCATAAGTGGTGATAAGTTGCAGTATTACCAGGTAGGGAGAAGTTTTACGTTGGGTTTTGTTTAGGCTATGGCGACGCAAGAATCTACACTTTATACGTCAGAGCTGAGTTATATATGCGGTTGGTAAATTGTTTTGACGGCATTGGGTAAAATATAATGTATTCGCCTAACTTTATATCTTGTTGAAAAAAACACTTATAAATTATTATCACAATACTTATAATACTAGGAGTTCGAGAAATTCATCTGACTTTGATGAAAATTATTTGAACGATGATCCACTACAATCAACCCGGAAATGTGTTTGGGTGACACATGTTTCGAAACCAACAAAAATCAAAGTGTGGACATTTGTGGCTTTTTGATGTTTTGTCATAATAATTGGTACGTTTGGGTTGATGTAGTGTGATGAATTTTTTACTACTATAGCGATATATAAACCAAAGGAGTCATGACATATTTATTTTCAATTTGCTTCAGCCCCTATCTGAGTCCGAGAGCATGGGCGTGAATTTTTAAACACGTTGTCCATTTGTAATTAGTTTGACATGGGGTGCAAATACAATGGATATGCTCCAATGTTTTTGACATTATTTATCTACGGCTTCTCTAGTGAGTTTTTTTCGGTTTATTGCGGCTAAATGCGCCATTAGTTTCCTAAATGAGTAATTTTTTTTTATATACAGAAGAGAAAATCATGTGCATTGCAGTACAGGTGGTAAATGAAACTTGTATTGCTTCGTATTGAGTGTATACTTCGCTCTCTCTTGCTCCGCTCTCGTGATATCAGATTTGTACCGCGCATATGCGCATCGTATTCTCTTCTATTGCCTAGTATTCAGTGAATATGTGGCTCTCTCTCTTCATTGAACAATGCTTCCTAAACTATTTCCTCTTCGAATTGAGTTTGACTTGAAATTCTCAGCGATTCTTATCCCAGTGAAGGACAACAATCCCCGAAAATTTCAGCTCATTTGGACTTACAGTTCCAGAAATAAAATCGTGTTAAGCAATTTGGGGTGATTTATCGATTTTTCAATTTTTCTGAGTGCCTTTTTCCATAGAAACTGGCTTCCAAAACTCAGAAAAATTCAGTGTATGGAGTTTGAGAGATCCCAATGGACCATTAGGACACAAAATCTCAACAAAAAAATAAATAAAATTTCATCGTTTTAGTAAGGAGGTAACCTTATGATTTAGATTTTGGAAAACTTTGAAAAGTCATAACTTTTTTTCTATTAGAGATAGAAAGCTGAAATTTTCAGAGATTCTTATCCCAGTAGAAGACTACAATCTCTGAAAATTTCAGCTCATTTGGACTTATAGTTCCAGAAATGAAATCTCGGAATACTCTAGTGTATGGAGTTTGGGGGATCCCAAAAGACCATTAGGACTCAAAATCTCAACAACAACAAAAATTGAAATTTCATCGTTTTAGTAAGCAGCTTATGATTTAGATCTTGGAAAACTTTGCACTTAGGACTTTTTTTCTATTAGAGATAGAAAGCTGAAATTTTCAGCGAGTCCTATTTCAGTGAAGGACAACAATCCCTGAAAATTTCAGCCCATTTGGTCTTATATTTCCCGAAATAAAATCGTGTTAAGCCATTTGGAGTGATTTATCAATTTTTCAATTTTTCTGAGTGCCTTTTTCATAGAATCTGGTTGCAAATCTCAGAATAATTTAGCGTAAGTATAGAGTTTGGAGGATCCCAAAGGACCATTAGGACACAAAATCTCAATAAATTAAAATTTGAAATTTTTCGTTTCAGTAAGAAGGATTTAGATTTTGGAAAACTTTGGAATTTGGACTTTTTTTCTATTAGAGATAGAAAGCTAAAATTTTCATCCCTTATCCCAGTAGAGTACTACAATCTCTAAAAATGTTAGCTCATTTCTCATTTGGACTTATTATATATTATATAGGTGATTTATGAATTTTTCAATTTCTCTGAGTGCCTTTTTTATAGAATCTGGCTCTAAATCTCAGAATAATTCAGTGTATGGAGCTTGGGGGATCCCAAAGAACCATTAGGACACAAAATCTCAACAAAAAAATAAATAAATTCCATCGTTTTAGTAAGAAGGTAGGACTACAATCCCTACTTATTACCCTTATAAGTTGAAAATGTAAAAGAATTTCCTTCGAATCAAAATTTCTACTTATCTGTTTAGGTTAGTAAACTCCTAAAGATTTAAGTTTTTCGTAAAGAAGTGGTCGTTTTAATTTTGCCTAGGTAATTTTTGGGTCTGCAACAAAAAGCACGAAGTATTGGAGGAAAATATACCTGAACAGGCTAACAGAAAACTTCCTCCTGTAATTGATGAGACAAACACCAAGATTTTTATTTAAATTTAAGTTCCCAAATTGGTGCAACCAGTGACGCTTTTGACGTTTTCAATTAAAAGAGATGGACGATAAAGTATGAAAACATTCAGATTCCCACCAACATTTGCTTGCTCGTCAATGTCAAGTGTATAGGGTGTTTAGCAATCCCCTGGTTTTTATTCTAATCGGTGACTCCACCGATGAGTTAGGTATCTTTGTTCAGTGAATGGAAAATGACAATGACCGACATAGAATGGTGAAATTTGAAATTGGAAAGAAAATGTGGGAAGCAAACAGCTTCCGCAAACTAAACTTGAACGTGGATATCTTTGTATACTTGATGGGTCGTGGATTTCCCTTACTTTTGCGAGTATCAGTTCTGATTTTGTGTATCCAAATTTTGACAAATGTAGGATTTGATGAAAACTTATAGAAAGACACGTCCGCCGGTGAATAGGAATTATTTTCACGAAAAGGCACACTACACACAATCACCATTGTTAGGAAAAAACCTTGAAAAACCCGAGGAAATAATAGTTTCCAGTCTCACACGTATAAAACTCTTGTCAACAAACCACTGTCAATAGCTGTCAATCATTGTTTTCATACTCTTTTGGCGTCTGACAGTCTGACGCCAGAGAGAGAGGCTTCTAAATTGAAAAGGTCAATAGAATTTGAAGAAACAGTTCTATTATACAACATTCCAAAGAGGAAAAAATCATTTTGGAAAATCAACTATATGAAAAGGAGAAATATACTCACGTTCGTTGGTGTCATAAACAGTGGTATGATACCTCACCAATTCAATCAATTGTTTTTCCATATTAATATTTATCATACACTTAAATAAATAAACTCGAGGAAACCGCTTATCAAAATGCAAAACTTGTAGGCACGTGGCACAGGAAACTGTGTCCGGAACACTGCGTCACGCAGGTTTATTCGGATATAGTTCTGTGCTGTCCTACACTGCGTCCCAATTTGCGAGTCAAATTGTACTGAATACAGAAACCTGCACTGCCCTGTCCTGCGTCGCTTATGTCACCTGCGTCTCAATGTGCGAATGGCTTAACAGGTTCCTGCTGTAGTCGTTGCCACTGTTGTCAGTTGCCATGTGCCATGTGCGGCGCTTATGACGCGACGGCGAGTCAGCGCAGCTTGGTGACTTAAGGACGTGATCCGGATTGATGCTCGATGGAGCGAGCCGAGTGATTCCAGAGCATCGTGACGTCAGGGCGTCAGGCAGTGCACTCTGGCCAAACCAAATGTGCTTGTGCAGTGTGAATTATAAGAATTAAAGAGTTTTGAAATATGTGCTAGTCCTGCTACTGAACAAGTCGATGCATTTAATATAGTGGGCTTTTATATTTTATATTATAAATTAAAGGCCAGCAGTTGGCCTTCCATCCTCTAGTGGCCCGTAGGACATGACCTAACTGTCCTAACGGATAAAGTGTCCCTGGGTGCAACATGATGCAAACGTTCATAAAATTATCTAGCATTGACCACGTAACCTCAAAAACTTAAAATGACTAAAATAGAGGTTATGCAGTTTCCAACTGAGCAGGACTAGGTTTGCTGAAGCTAGCAATGAAGTCGACTGAGACTTTATAATTATAAACGCACATCAATGAAATTATAGGTCAGAAGGCACTTCACAAACAAAGTCACTTTCATTTGATATTATGGCAAGGGTATTTTTACTTTAACTTCACATGGAACTTTCTTGATCACTAGTACTTTAACTTCCTTATACAGAGGGTGGGATGGTCGTACTAGTTAACTTCCACTGGTACTCTTAGGGCCGGTATTATAAAACACTGAACCGATGGTTGAGTTTCAACCTTCGGTTGAATCCTATCAATTTGCATGGAGTCAACCGAAGGTTGAAACTCAACCATCGGTTCAGTGTTTTATAATACCGGCCCTTACTTCTTTTTCTACATTATATGGCACTGGCCTGTCAACGTACCTAAACCTTAGCAGGAGAAGGTTTTTCCACGGGTACTGGTACTGTAACTTCCTTTTCTATTAAAACTGGATAGGATTTTTCTACTTCAACTGGAACGGGTCAATCTACAAGAACCTTTTTATAAGTACAGTTGCAATACGTTCAAACAATGTTTACTTTTATAACAGTAACATATACCTACAATTTTCTCTACAGGATATGGTTTTAGCAGGGACTTTTATCTCTTTATATGCAAGATAGGGTTGATGCATGACTATAACAACAATGGTCATATCAAAATATCGCTAGATCAGTACCGATTGAGTCGACAGAATATCGATGTAGGTAAATACCATTATTGTGGTGACTGCCTCGGTAACGTAGGAAACTTTACCTCTCTCCTTAACCAATGCAATATTAAACTTAATGCAACGTAATATCAATTTTATTACTTACCAGTAATGATGCAGAGTGAACACACGTTGCAGATTGGAGAGGTTGACCGAAGAGATATGTTCATAGATGCCTGAGAAAGATTATATTATGTTAAGAAGGAAATTAGATATCGAGGGAAGTAATGCAGCAGAGTAGGAAGCATATTTCGCTGCTGATTGTAAAAGGAAAAGAAGAAGACATTCGAACATTGACATAAGGAACTAACACATTGGAACATCCTAAAAAACAAAGATGCTCATCAAGGAGAGGAAAGCTTAGAGAAAAAAATGATACCCACAATTAGTACCCTGGCTTGAGTTCTGAGAATAAAGGTCCGTTTTCAAAACAGTAACATTGCGTACGTAGCACAAACGAACGCAAAACTACCAGATCGAATAGATTCAAATGCCATTTTATTTCCTACATTTATCTCACTTCATTGGTGGTCTTTTCCAACGTAGGTAATAGAAAATAATCAGTCAACGCAGCAAAAACCGGACTCTATTACTTTAGATTCAACCAAACTATCACCATTATAAAGCAGTTAAAAAAAACTTGTAAAGTTGTATACAGCCTCAATAAATATGCTATAACGTCACGCGTACGCATATCGGCTCAATTCACATGGGCACCAACAAGGCATTAACGCAAAAACATCCCGGAATTCAGCAGCTAATGACTTTTAATTAAGATCAATTGATAGGCAAGAAACTAATCGAGTCTGTCAGTAGTGCATTAATAAATAGACCTCATAATCAAGGAATGGCTACTTTATATTTATGGCACGCGGTGCTTTCGGACTCACTTTGTACGCGTTTGTCATTTTTATGTTGCAATGCGGTTCGTGTTTTGGGTTATTGCATGATTTCTATTCTTTTGTTGATTAATATTGATGGAAACTTATCCATGGCGTAATAGAGACGATTTTTGAATTTTTTATATTAGTAATGGTATTGAAAATATTATTCATTTTGAAGTATACATGATTAAAACCGCATAACTCTTGGGAAGTTATTATGTAGAATATTCTATTGTGCATGCAAAAACTTATCCTGAATGTAAGAAATTATTTTCAAAAAGTCTCTCCGTTAAGAGTCGTCATTAACAGAACTCTCGGTAGCGAAACTTTCAATTACGTTAGTTTATGATATTATAGAAAACTGAAAAAGTTGAATTAAAATTGTCGTTTCTGTCTTTTTAAAAACTTGAAGAAAAGCTCCTGGAAAACCAAAACTCTCTACTACAAAATCCGGCACGATGGTTTCTTGTCGAGGAAATTTTTAAACGAAGGAATGCTTGTTAAAAAGTTTTTACTTGGAAGTTTTACAAAAACTATTTTGACGAGCTGTGATGGTTATGCTGAGGATTTGAAAAGAGAGTTTTTTTTTTTGTTGTTAATTTGGAAAAATCAAAGAAGAAAATATATCTATATACCTACATTCAAAAAAACTACATACCTAGTACCTAGTAGTTGTAGTTGCATATTTTAGTTGAACAATGCAAACAAACAAAAATAATAAAATAGGACGTCACTTTAATAAATTGTATTTAATTGAATTGTCAAGTGCTACTGGCATTAACGTAATTGGTTTTTGCAACTTTTGTTGCATGTAGCAAAAATATTTATTTTTGCAGGTGGCCAATTAGTACATAGCAGTAACAAGCGCAACAAGACCGACCCAATAAATAAAAATGTAACTTAAATTCACTCGTTACTTTATAATTATTAGGGAAAGCCGTCAGAGTGAATAAGAGAACAAATTCGACTTTCATCG
Organism: Ceutorhynchus assimilis; assembly: GCA_917834065.1. Taxonomy (NCBI): domain Eukaryota; kingdom Metazoa; phylum Arthropoda; class Insecta; order Coleoptera; family Curculionidae; genus Ceutorhynchus; species Ceutorhynchus assimilis. Next base: position 1,222,697 of record OU892281.1, read on the forward strand.
ATAGGGAATTATTTACTGTATTGTATTTAACGCCTTGGACTTTTCGCATTACCCTGAAATTTATTTTTGAAGATTGGTATGCAGAGTTTCTGTCAGATATTATGATCAAAATTTGATACAATTATTTCGTGGTGGTTAATTTTTTAGTTTTTTTGCCACAATGATTATTGTTGCCGCAATAGTAATTTTCTCTGAAAATTAATGCAATCCTGAAACTCTCCTCCAAGGTTTCTTAAATATACGGCAAAGTTGCCTTTAACAATATAATTAAAGCAAGTGATTTATGCCCGCCAGTTCTCGGCAATGCAAGACCCAAACGGAGATGTAGCATATAAACAGTATATAAATTTTCCTTTTTGACAAAATCTTCTTGGGATCTGGTAAATATTTAGCAGTTCGAGTCGGCAAAAGGAGTTTTTCATTCAGTTTGCGTTTGCGCTAGCGGTTTTAATATGCTTAGTAATTATTTCAGCAACCATGGAGAATAAATCTTCCAGAATAAGTAACAAAGTCAAAATAATATGTTTGGTTAAATTATGAGCTTTTTTAGCTTCTTGTTAACTTAGTGAATATTGTGCTTCCTACCTAATATCAGACAAAATTTCATACTTGGTTGGAAAACTTATATATTGATAAATAGGCAATATCCTGGAACTTTCCACAAACTATGCAAAATCCAGGCCGGCCAACCAAAGATTTATCCTTTCAAAAAAGTGAATTTTCCAGTATATTAACTTCGCACACCGGAGCAAAAAAGCTTTTTGCCAGAGGCAGTGGATTAAGTTTTACAACTTCTAAATTATTATTCTCCGGCTGATATAAAAATTATTAGCATGCAGAGCCGCTGCAAAAATTTACTCTTTTTTACACTAAAAGCTCCAGAAAATTAAAAAGAAAATGTCTGAGCTGAAAAGGGTGAATAATTTACTTTGGGGGCAAATTGAGTTTTAAGTTATTTGTTGATTCCATTAGGAACTTCACATGTTTCCAAGCAAAATGTTACAAAGAAGGTGTTAATATTGTAGAGAGTGATAGCTATGACTAATCTGTCAGCTAAATCATCACCATATGCGTCTGTCATATACGATGTACATGTGTTAGTTCGTGATTGCTGCAATGACTTATGGTTGAAGCTGTGATAACATGGCTTTGATTATAGCATGCACTTCAGATCAATTAGAGACTTTTCAGCCAGCTAAAAACAAAACTATGGTGCACCCATCAAGTAGCAGCAACGCTCTAATCAAAGCACCAAAAATCGATGCGGCACATAAGATATCTAAACGTCTAAACCATAGATCACAGCTATGTCTTCCATGAAGAATTAAGTAGCCAATAATACAATTTACAAATTAAACATCGCAACGCTCAAAAATAACGCTGAGGAAAACCACCTATTTAAAATATTATTTCTTCAAATTTTTAAAAATCGGTTACTGAATAAAACTAAATGTTGCAACCATGTCTGCGCCATCAAGTTTAGGTTTGAACGGGGCGCGCCACAGAAAAACGAAAGTACCGAAGCGAAGGGTAGATAGGGAATACGCAAGTAGACTACAGAAGAAGCTGGGCTGGTCCGACGCGTGTCTGTAATTATTCATTATTCAATTTTCATTTTTATTTTACAATAAACTGATTGTTCAATCCAATTTGTTATTAGTGTGTGTGTTAAGGAGAGTTCACAGATTAGTGGATTAAATGTTACTTTGTTTTTGAGAGTTCACTTTATGCAAGTTCCTATTATTTTGTTCATTTTTATGTATTTTTTGTTTGTTTATAACATTTTTTCATAACATGTGCATTGTTTATGTATTTAACCAAAATCGTTTCATACTGTAAATAACACAGATAAAAAGTAGATTTTCTTGTGCTAAGATTTTGATTTTGTGTATTCAGAGCGTGCATTAGGGCCTTGTTGAATTTACTAACATTTTCCTACCCTGACGAGCGAATATCCTACCGCACAAAGAAAAGAGTTATTGGCTCAAAAACAATTATAGCCGTGAGTTTACGTAACCAGGGACCTCGGTACCTGCCACAGATAGGCTAATTAACCAAAACTCTTCAGTATTGAATATAGGTAGTGTTGATTGAATGTAGTGTGTCTAATTGAAATTTTAGCACAAGAAAAGGGGCGATACCTAATTTAAACTTTTATTGACTTAAATTATTGAATTAATGACTCACAATTATTATTAAAATGACACAGTATGTTTTGATTTTTGAGGAATGTTAAATCGAGGTTTTCTTTGCCGTTCTCTTGTCCCTCGAGAATTCTAGGTCGAGAACGGTAAGTTTTTCTTTGATAATAAAGGAGACCTTTCACAAATTTTTCGTTTCTTTTACATATCACAACTTCCCTTAAATTTCCCAAAAATTTGCTATGTCGGGCGCATGTTCAGTAAGTAAAATTGAGTAGGTAAGTTTCCACAACGTAGGTCCTATTTGTTTTTCATTTCATTTCATTTCATTCTCATCGTTCAATCCTACTGAGCGAACCCGGGTATGTTATACTACAACGCTTAATGCAAAGCTTAATTCCTAGAATCTCGAGGTAAAAAAGAACTGTGACGTTCTACGCTTTTAGCCACTCAATATACTACAATGTATACTGTAGGATACTCGACGTTGAAAGTGACAGCTGCAAAATTAAAGTGAACAGTCCAATGAAAATCCGAACATTTCCCAAGAAAATTAACAAGGAAAACAGGTAGAAAACTCCAGAGAACAAACCAGGTAAGTGTAATCCGTGAAAATATCGCCTCTTCAATAGCCTGACTGTTGTTTATATACAACCAAGTAGGGTCTTACCTCACAATCAGAATAAACATTTCAATTAATAATTCTCCAAAAAAAAACTATTCTTTTTAGGGAAAGATGATATCAAACAGTGGCAGAAACAGACATAACACTTCACAGAATATTGCAAGAAGCCTTCAGAGAGTACCAACGAAAAGCAACAGAACCAGGACTCGACTCTTTGAAAAACAGAAACAAGGAACTGGCCTTTCGACTTCACACCCACACCAGGAGTACCACTAAGGTAAGCTAACAATATACTTATTGGTATGATATAAACAGAGTCTCCTCCTGATAAAATATTAACATCATAAACTCAAAATTTGAAGTATCACTCAATAACATAACATACCTTCATAGCTATTATGTAATAGCAAAAAACAAGTAAAGGAACACAAAGGAGGATTATTGACAGGGCCGGCCCTACCATAAGGCGAATGGAGCGAGCGCTCCAGGCGCCAGACCTCGAGGGGCGCCTCCGACTTGTTCCTTGGTGAAGAAAAAAAAAAGAGAAAAATATGTTTCTGAAATCTGTTTAATCCGAAAGCCCCCTTGAACGATATTTTTGTATTACAGCCTATGGCCTAATTTTTGATTTTTCCCCTGGAAATCTGGGATACTTTGAGAAATCTAGAATTTTTTCATATATCCAGGAGTCTTTTAGCTTAAACATACCAAAATTTGAGTCGAAACAAACCAAAGATGGCCGAGTTGCGATTTTTTTAATTCAAAAGCCCCACTGAGTGATATTTTTGCATTACAGCCTATGGCTTGATTTCTGATTTTTTTCCTGGACATCTGGGAAACTTTGGGAAATGTAGAATTTTTCTATATATCCAGGAGCCTTTTAGTTTTGACATACCAAAATTTGATTGGATAAAATCCGAAAGCCCCATTGAGTGATATTTTTGCATTACAGCCTATGGACTGAATTCTGATTTTTTTCCTGGAAATCTGAGAAACCTGAAGGAGCCAAATATTTTTTGGCTTATCGAGGAAGCTTTTAGTTTCAACATATTAAAATTTCATTGAAAAATAGTCCAGGATAACGGAGCTATGATTTTTACAATCAAATAGACAGACTGCTCTAAATCCTGTCTTCGTTTTCCGATATTCTGTTTGCGAGCAAAAGTGTGGTAAGTCTGTAATAAGACAGCAGCCGAAACCCAGCCAGTAGGTAGGAAGAACCCAACTGGCGTCTCTCAATACCAATTCCTGTGCCTGTGGTGCCTATACCTACTGAATGTCTCCTATTAAAGGGGGTGTAACCTTAAAATACAACTTGTATTCAGAAAATACAGAAGAAAATTCTAAGAACTCTTGTGAAAATCTCGCATCGCTACTCAAAATAATAAGCTGGATACGACTAAATAAAATTTTGTCTATTCATCGCGTGACGTCATAAATACACGCAAAAATTACAAAACCTATTTAAACTGAAGCAGCAATAGGTATGAGAACGCAAAAACGATACGATAATGTCGATAATAGCTCTTTTCCAACCGACATCGACATGAGAAACGTTTTAGAACGGTAATTTCCAGTTGATCAATTCATTTGTCAAGTAGAATAAATGTTCAACTTATTGAAAAATAGGTGGACGACTGGAAATTACGGGTTCTGGAACAGGTCTCCTGTCTGTTGGAACTGAGCTAACATATGCAGCAAAAATCAGAAAACGCGCGCCAGCGCCGGCTGTCGGACTCAGTTAGTGCATATGACGTCACAGTGCTAGGAGTAGGAATTTTATATCACAGTTTCTTCGCAACGGTTGTTCGTAACCTAGTGCGGTTTGAAAATTTGTTTTTTTTTTGAAGTATTTCTACGTGAATGTAATTTCAAGTACGCAAGTTTAAGTGAATACTAACTTGACTCTGACTTTCGTAGAATTTGGTACTCGTACTTGAATTTGGGCAATTCAAGTCAATTTACTTGACATTTCAAGTATTTCCTTTTATACTTATACTTGTACTGGTACTTGATTCGTATTAGAAAAGAAACTTGTATTTGATACCTTCTTAAGTACCTACTTTTTCTTGGTATATATTTAGAACAGCTCTGATCTGTACCTACCTGTAGACATCGGATTGTGAACGGATAATAGCTTTTATTTAAACCTAAGTAGCATACACACCAGAGTAGCATGCAACTTGCGACTTGCTGCTAGAACGCAGGAAGCACGCAAACCTCTCAAAATATACGACACGACACGTCGCATTTTTGCGGCGCCACTCTGGTGTGAATCCTGCCATTATTTTTGGAAATTCTAAAATAAGTAGCATGCTTCTTGCTTTCTGGCAGCAAGTCGCACGTCGCATGCTACTTTGGTGTGAATACCCACTTATAGAAATTTCCTCGATAGCACGACCACTGAGAAAAACCGGAGTCAGCTGTCACAGTATTAAAACCAACAAATCCTTTAATTTGTGTTATAAGGTATGTTCTCACAAAAGTTTCTGACAGTTTGCAAACAGTGAATAAGCATCGCCCATACATGTTTTCAATGCCGTCGGTACAACATAAATCGTTAAATTAGCTGAGTGATTATTTCTGAAAGGTTGCAAACCGTCAAAGACTCCTGTGAGAACAGACCTATAATTGCCTGAATTACTTTAGTCTATGAATTACTTCCAAGAGTTCAATTTCCAAATGTGTTTTGGAAAAGATGGCCACCAGGCATTTTTGGTTTCTATCTTCTTCTGGGTTGTTAGTTTCAGTATCATATTAATAAATCAATATCTATTTCGCTGAATCAAGTATAAAATCTGGAAAGCGCTCTTTCAACTTTTGGTGTGTTGCGCAAAAGGCGCTTTACGCTTAACGATTAGTGGCAGATTGCGCCCTTCTGAAGCTTGCGCCCGTGGCAAATACCACCTTCGCCACGCCCTAGTTACGGTACTGACTGATACGTTTCTCCAGCACCTCCAAGAAAATGTTGACAACAATCATCTAGAAATGGACCAGTAATTTAACCAAGTGAAATAGTATTTCTTTCTCACTTTCCATTTTTCTATGGATCATATCTTCATAAAATATATGATCCAGAAACGTCCTAAGTGATTTATTAACGAAAAACATAACATCTTCTTGACGAATGAAGATGGATACTGGTTCATAGATTAAAATTGTCATATATAATATCACAAGAGAAAAAATTTTGTCAGCAAAATTTTCGAAAGGTATGAAAGTTTGTTGCTTGGCAGTTTCACGAATGACATTTTTGACAAAATCACGAGCCGTCAGGCGAGTGATTTTATCAAAAATGTCATAAGCGAAATTGCCGAAAAGCAATAAACTTGAATAAAACCTATTTCACGTAAGATTTTGAAAATAAATAGAATGCAAAAATATGAATAAAAACTTCATATTAAAAATATCAATTTGACAATGTCAAAAAATGATCGCTGAAATACGTTGTTGGTATTGTCCAGGTAGCAATATTGTCAGCTGAATGCGGAATTTATTGCCGATGTAATAAACTCTAGTGAAATAGTCATTGTATACAGGGTGTATCAGGTTTGACTACAAAAATTTTAACACCTGAAAATGTGGCCCATTTTGAACAAAAAAAGTATACACAACATGGGGTCTAAACTCAACCATTTTTGAGAAACAGGCCTTTGAAGTTTTGAAATTTTTTAACGAATATTTTAAAGGTAGGTGAAGAAAATTTTAATCATTATGAAATGTAGAAAAATTTAGTTTATCCAATTATTAAGTAATCATGCATTTTTAGTCGACAACTATAACAAAAAATTGAAAAAACAACTCACAAATTTCACTTGTGAAAGGGTATCTAAACATCTGGCAACAGAGCACAATAAAGAATAGGTGGTTGAAGGTGAACCTTGGTGGAGCTGAATAAATTGATTCTTGATTTGGTTAGGAAACGCGCGTAATTCAAATTCATTTTTTTTTGAAAATAAAATGTTTAGAAACATCGAATATGCAGATTCTTGTTTAGGCAGAAACGTTGCAAAATGCTCATTTAGCCGCCAGAATTTACAAGAAAACTAGGGAAAGATTTCCCAAAAGAAAAGCACCCACCTGATAAAAGAACATTGTGCCCGTTTTACAAAGATTGCGTAATACCGAAAGTGTGAGTTGTGAGTGTGCAAAATCTGCGTGTTGATTTTAGTGTTTTGAGAACTTTTTAACAACAATTAATATTTTCATAATAAGGATTTGACAAGTAGCTGAGTAAGTATTATTTGATTTTTCTATTGAATGTTCAGTGAAAAATGTCATTGAGTGCAATTATTCACAACCTAATAAAATGGCACATTTTTTATTTTTACTAGAAAAGTGATAAAAATGCAAGTTATATTTACATTATTTGAAAGCCAATAACAAACCAAAACGTAAACAGACGGAAATAAACTCGGAAATAAATAAACTCTCTGCAAAAAAAAAAACTTTTTAAATTTACCAGTTTTATTTACATTTATTTCCTGGCAGAGATAATACGTGTACAATGTTGTCACGTTGTTAGCATTTTTCTTAATTTATATTCTGCGATAACTCCGAAAATACTAACAATTGACCCATGGTTAATAGGATAGTTTTAGCTTGAAATGGGCCATATTATCTCATGTTGAAATATTTGTACTCCTACCTGATACACCCTGTATAATATCACTAGAGAAAACATTTTGTCGGCAAAATTTTCGAAAGGTATAAAATTTTGTTCCTTGGCAATTTCGCGAATGACATTTTAGACAAAATCACGAGCCGTCAAGCGAGTGATTTTATCAAAAATGTCATGAGCGAAATTGCCGAAAAGCAACAAACTTGAATAAAATGGTCGCTGAAATACCATGTTGTTGGTATTGTCCAGGTAGCAATATTGTCAGCTGAATACTGAACTTATTGAAAATATCCCTATATAGCTATGACTGATGTTGATCAATTTATCTTGAGCCTCATGACTACTTCACATCATCCATAATAATTGAATGTAGGCAAAAGTATTTATTTATTCAATTAACAAAAAATAAAAACAACTTCATTTGCTACCTAGTGTAAAATTAAATTATTCACTCAAGAACCCATATGCAAGTCCCTTCGTTTCGTTTTTCAAATATTTACACATCACCGACCTTAGTATTTGTTTGACGCATATCTTTAAAACAGTGGCCTTCCTATTTAAACAAATTGGTACTCTGTTTGGTTACCATTTGTTTTGACCTTTTTCTTCCTTTGCCTTCTCCGCAATAGCAAATATTTAAGCACCTTTTATGCAGGTAGGCATGCACCTTCGAAAAATTTGTACTTATGTGTAAAAAAAAAAAAAATCTTGCAATGTTTGCACAGGACTAGGTGGTCTAAATCACGTATATGAGAAATAAAGAAGAAAGAATCATATATTCAGTCAAGCTCTAAAACAATAAAAAGAAACCTCAATGCAAGTTGTTTAAAGTTTCGCCTCTTAAAAGTAGTTTATTTTTATATGCGACTTTTATCTGTTGCATGAATAAAAAAGAAAACAAAATAGATCTAACGATGTTTTTGTCGCCTAAACAAATAATAAAAATCGGTTGATGCGTTGATACTGCCATAAAAGTTTCAGTTTCGAAGCGATAAAATAAAATTTTAGAGCTGGAAACAAAGTGAAGTTAAAAGTAAATGTTCCCGAAAAGCACCACACGAAATAATAAAAATCCAAGATAAAAGGAAAAATCGTATTCCTCAAGTGAATAGGAAATAAACTATACATATTTGGGATTGTGATAAGAAAATCTCAAAAATGGTTCTTCTTCAAATTTTATTCAAGTAGGTATACCACGTCCAATATTCAATACTATCCCGACTATCAATAATGCAAAGTTTCATTACAAGATATGTATTTCAATTATAAACTGTAACATGTCAATTTGCATTGCATGCTCATTATCATATTCTCAATTACAGGGCAATGCATTAGAAATGGACTTGTAGTTATGGAGCCAAAGCATGCGGAGTGTATCCACACCTAATATTGTAGGTATTATGAATTATGCACGTAAGGTTAATATTTGATTACCATAAGTGATAGCCTTAATTCATGAAGCGAGGATTTGCCTTCTCCATTTTTTATTTTATTTCCAAATCAATCCCAATCGAAACATCCGTTTCAAAGAAACCAAAACCTAGCACATTTTGTACCGATTATATTTTTTAAAAAAATCAAAACTAACACATAAGATATCGTTTTCCACTTGATTGACGTCAATTAGTCGAACATTTTTCGTCGGAGGAGTGTTAAAAGAAAAAAACAATGATTGAAACCACATTTTTCGGCTTCTCAGAAATTTGATCTTGCTATATTTTTATTATACATGTTTGCTGTCTTCACTCTGAGATGTTTTCAAAGAATGTGCTTTCAATTTTGTTTCACAACACATTTTTGCGGTTTGTGTGGAACAGTCCATTACATTTACTAAAATAAAGAGCTAATGCCAATTTTTATGGAACATTCATGGTGAACACATCCCTAATATAAAAACGATAAAGAATAATCGTCTTTTTCATAAGTATAGAGATGAGGTGCTCATTGCTGTGAACAAGCATGAAAAATTATTGTTTCTTTTAGAAAAGTGGCGCTTAAGATTTTCTCCCATTCATTGTGTGAACAGCTCAGACTGTAGCATTTTCAATTTCTCTTCAAGTATGCTACTTTGTTTTGCTCTAGTGGATATGATTCCATATAGAACTATAAAGAAATAAATGAATAAACAACTATCTTTTCTGTGCCCAGATTTTGTTACCTTGAGTACTGCCTTCTACTGAAAGTTTTTTGGTGCAGGTTTGCAAGTTTGGTTAATTGATCTAAGAAGGTTTGATTCAGTACGGCAGGGCCCGCTGTTATTGATTAGAATCTTAGGAAAAGGAGATAGTACCATCATCATCTTGTTCGTAAATTCAATTAATAAATATCTGAGGTTAGGATAATTGTTGTTTACTTTTTTGATTTTTCAGTTCGATCATGTCATTGAACAGATGTCTTGACTAGGCATTTTATTTAGGCCTGTTTTACTTTTTGATATAGGTTCTATAGGCATTTTTCAACATTCACCAGTCATTTTTTCTTCAATGTCAATATTAGAATTTTGACAAATGGAAGCCTTCTTCCTATGCCTTCTTCCCAAATCTAAATGAAGAAACTGCCCCTTTTGATCTGGGACCTCACGCTATGTGGTCGTCCGGTCTCGGCCCTAATTATTTTTGGGGCGAGACTTTTTGGAATTTTGTGCCAGGAAACTCAAGTTTTAGACTAATTTCTTGTTGATTATTGTCTAGAGATGTCCCTTGGTCATTTTGGATTTTTTTTCGGTAAGTTTTGAGATTTTCTTCAGGAAATATCAACCTACAACACGTGCTTCGTTTCTTCAAAAGAACTGTTCCGAGCAGCTTTTGGAAGTTCAAGACTTTACCTTTGGTCTAGAGCATGCATCAGTTTGAGGTAAGATTATTTCTAATATTTGGGGCTCGATTCGTTTTTCTATACGTTATAGGGTGCTAGGCTATACTTAGAAGATCCTAGGTTGTAACTAGACAGCTCCTAGGCTGTATTTAGAGAGATTCTAGGCTGGATCTAGATTGCTCTCAGTTGGGACTTTGGTAGCCTTCCTTCAGCAACCCTCTTGGTTCCACTCTGATAAAACCACGTTGAGTTCTACGTTAAACAGATACAACGTGGACAGGACTTCCATAAAGACTCACTTGCCAAACCATAGTCTATCTACAGTGAGACCAAACATGTAGATAACCTCACTTTAGGAACTTCCAGATTTTCACATACTATCTAACACTTGTATACATGTAAGTTGCACTTTTTACTATTTAGGCAAATCTTATGTGAATCACCTGACACTGAATTACGTCAGTACGTGCCCCTTAAATAAAATTCTAGAATTTTACCCTGAGGTTGCCCTAACAATAATTTCCACCTTTCTGGTGTCAAATTTGCCTCTTGGTAGAGTGTAACTGAAATTGTGGTTTTAATCTTTCACAAGTGTTAATAAACAGTTAAAACTGTTTATTTTAAATTCATATTTTACATTATTTTTTTTATTTATTCAAATATTTACAAATTAGGTACAAGCCTATATCTAAACACTTTTTTTTAATAACGTCCTGGCTATCCCTATTTAACATTGTAATTATTTTTAATAAAGAAAGCCAGATACATTATTGTACCTATAACCTAATTAGTTGTTTTATTGGTAAGCTCTCCAATTGCACAGGTTTTGTTATGACATCATTGAGTAATCTTCCTAGTTAAGTCACAATTAACTTGGTGGCGCCCAGAGATAAGATGTATACAAGGAACCCATAGACCCATGGCCTCCGAACTGATGCTGACTAGCCGTATGCAGTATAATCAGGCAATTGCCAAATAAGTAGATACGTTATAAAACTCTGAAGAAAAAAATGTTGATGAGACTGCTGCTGATATCAGGAGATATTCGTTCACATATTTATGAACGCTAAGTCATATAACTAAGTGATGCTGATGGGTCTGGAAGCTGGAGCACTTGGCGTTACTCAGTGACATATTTCCTTGTTTAAAGTGAACTTAGAAATATATTTTCATTTTCTGCTCCTAAAAAGTATTTTTTATAAAATTAAATTATGTAAATAAAAGCGAACTGAATGCACTTAACTCTTTAATAGCTTAGCGTGTCCGCAGGCTATATATTAACGTTTATAAGCTAAAAGTAGATTGATATCGGCTATTTGTGCTATGTTCTTTAATCAACAAGACCATAATTAATATTCAACAATAAAACCAACAAGTCACAGAAGCTGCTTTCAAGGACTGGGAGGTATTATTATTATCGACGTTATAATAAAGATTACCGTGCTGTTCAATAGTTATTAATCTTAATTGAATTTTTGTAATATTATTTAAACCTGAAAAAAATTTCAGCTATTTGATTCACATTTCAGAACAATGCACCAGGAAATTTCTAGGAAGAATCCAACTTCATTATATTTTGAACAATGTTGCACTTTTCACAATGGTCGATTTATTCTAAATCTAAATTGAAAGTTCAAATTACACGGAAGTTTTTTTAAAAATTAAGCAATCGGAAGCATGGGCGTTTACCCTCGTATCCTTTCAACGTTGATTGATGAAGTATTTCTGCAATATAGCTGTTACAGTTTTGCAATTATATTCTTGTAATTATGAAGCTTTGTATGAAAATATACATGACAGCTTAACTTAATAAAATGTGAGTTGCATTTTCATATAACAAAAAAAAAAGTTTTTATGATGATTATATATTTTCCTTGGCAAACAAAGGAAAATATATATGCTAAGCTCACCCAAAATGTGTTCAAAATTAAACTTTATTTCCCATCAAGTCAGTTACAAAATAGATACCATTCCAGAAATTTAAAAGCGCAGAAACCGGAATAAAATCCTAGGGGCATTTGACATGACATGTAGAACAATGTTAAACTGTAAGCTCTTCCTACTTCGTATTAAGCTGAGTCAAAGTTTCTAGTGTTATTTTGGACCATTATTAGAATAGCGTTGTCTAAAATGGAAACTACATCGGTAATTAGAACGATGTTATAGCTTGGAGCAGCGAAGCTTATTGTTGTCCAACTTGGAGTGTAAAAGGTTTGGCTGGGATGGTTGTGTATATCTAACGTCTAATTTGAAATACATATATTTATGAAATTTAACAGAGTGCCTACTTATTCTCGGAAATTAAGCCCGAGTCTGCTCAGAAAGACACACTTTTTTGCTCCAGTGATAGTCATATTCACAATATAAAACTTGAGAAAATTCAGTTGTTCCTCTATTGATCTGGAAGAATGTGACCCTGTTTTAAAGGTAAGTGATTCTCATTCACCTCAATGGAATAGATATTGTTTTTTTTTTTAATAAAACGTCCCCTCCAGGTATAGAAGAGTGTTCAACATAATTCACTACATAATACAATTGCTTCTGTTCTTTTTCTTAATGCAGTTCTTTCACTGTATTAGTATATAAAAACCTAAATTGAATAAGGCCTCAAAAATCAAAAACCCTAAGTATCTCATGTATAGTGAAATTTTTCTATAAAAATTCTGAAAATTCAAAAGATATTCGAAGACATCAGTTTCAAATCACTTAAATATGATATTCAAAGAATAAATTACGGACAACCCGAACTAACTAAACGAAATTGAAATCAGACACACAAACTTTAACAATGTATGTATAGAGAGGTAATTTAAATCGTTGCATGCTATTTTCCGATTCTTCAGGGAAATCACCTAACGTCACTCAGAATTCAAAATCGATGCCTGGGCTTGCAATGTATAACTGAACATCAAAAGATTTGAAAGTTTTATATGGTTGCATAGCAGATGGAAAAATGTAACGTAAGTAATGCAATTCTTCGCTATTCTATTATTATTGTAAATTATAGTTTATCGGTAATGCCTATAGATGTTATTTAGATTTTATTATGAGATTTCTCTTACATGGACTGGGATAATCGATCAATTTGTTATAATATGTATACACAAGAGTTTTGAAGTGGATTTTATGGAAGGCTAAGGAAATTCCTAAAATCGTCGCATTTCCCTACACAGGGATAATAGTTTGTACTTTCCAGTGGGCGGAATGTTACAAATTATTTTGCATCCAGAAAACTTTTGATTGTCTTTCATTTCGATTTAAAAGCTATTAATACTATACTTGAACCATCCAAAAAACATTAAATTGTTTATCTTTTCATGCACAAACATAATAGGCTTATCAAAACTCAATTATTCATTGTAGTAGTCTAAGTAATTTGAATTTATTTCACTTTAAATATGTACCTGTCACCAGGATCATTAGGTATAAACGCTACGTTTTTTTTTTTTTTGAGTGATGGTCTTTTACTTCCTGTATTTTTATTTTTATTGAAATAATGGGGTTTCGATTATCACTGATCCGTTATCCTAGAATCTATGGCTCAATTATGATAATTTTCGAGTTTATGCTTTCAATGGGCTCTCACAGTAGATAATGATATTTGCTTTTCTAAACCCTAACGGCTATATCTTCTTTAAAATTATGTAACACATTTAATTTATGTGTATAATGTATAACAGGAAGCATGCAATTTTTGAAACCAATCATTATATTAGGCGGTTTGATTTACATCAATTTCTTAGGCTATAGGTAATTTTAATTGTAAAAGGCATGTGATTGAATTAAAGTATTTGTTGCTTGTGTTGGATATTATCAACTTGTATTGACGAATTATCAATATTCTCATGAAAAAGCAGAGATTATGTGTGTACGAGTGTGAGGATCTTGAGGATGGTGGCAAAATCGATTAACGTTTACTAGAGATTTCCAGCAGGTACGGAATTCACGAGAAAATTGGAGAAGTATAGTCTCACTGATCTATACGAATACGCTTACGTTACTCAGCAGTCGAAGTCGAAGAAATTTTCGTCTTGGTTGGAAACATTACTGCAGATCGCCGAAATGGAAGTGGGTGCTCGATTTATTGGATCTCTAAAAACTGAAAATTTTAGAAAATCACGAAAAAATACCATAAGAAAAACAGGAAGAAGAAGACACAAAGAAAAACAAAAACGAATAGAATCAGCAAATTTGACAAGAACAAGAAAACGGCAACAAACGCAGTATTGAAAGCATTGCTGGATTCTTCTAGAATATTCGATCTCTAAGTCAAAGACGAAATAGAAATGATAACGGTCCAAGAAGAAGTCAAAGACGGAATAACTACGTTCGAGGGAATAGGTACTATGAAAAGAGAAATAAGGAAGGAAAAAGGCCCTCAAAATTCTCCAGAATATTCCTGAGGTGCAACTGTTGTAGGTGCCTTAGAGTTGAGGTGTGTTTGAAAAGCAGAATTTAAGGCCCATTGGGGATACTGTAGGAACTAAGTAGTGACAGTGACAATGAGGGAACGGTTCGGTTGGTATATCTACAACCGTCAAAAGACTTCATCGAACAATTTAATGTCTCATTGATGGAATAAGAGATGTAGATCTGCAGTAAGCCCTTAAAATGAGTAGGCATAATATTCCAGTCGGAACCGTTCTTTATTTACTTGAACGTGAAAATGCCAAAAATGACTCTTATAAAGATATCCGAAGATAGCCCAAGTATAATAGCAGATACGTTTGAAAAATCAGTGGCGGTGTTTCAGAAGTACTGTGTGATTAAAAATGACGATTCAAGTTACATTAAATCGATGAAGTATTACGACTGCACTGCTGCAACTGTGGCTAAAAAAGACTCATCAGTAAAAACTATGGCTGAAGCTCCAGTTCTGAAGAAAGAAGAAGGTAGATCCAAACATCGGGAAAACTTCACTTCACCAGTATACGAGGCCGAACGCTGGCAAGCACTGATTCTCCAGCTTACAAACAACAGGGTCCCTCCATTGAAAGGAAACCTGGAGGTTTTGTTGTCCAGGGTACTTGTAGCAACAAAGAATGTGATTTGGCCATCAACACGGGATCATCAAAGTGATTAGTGCTCTGCAGTCTGCGGCAAGGTGTTTACAGATACAGGCCAAGAAAACATTACCAAAGAATACTTCGAAAAAGAAAAGGAGGTTAACAAGAGCTTCAAAAAAGTATTTGGTTGGTTATGCCAAAATGGTTAACGATCTGCATGACCAGAAACTTCCTGTGATAGGGAACGGTTACAGGTTTTATTGGGATTTGTTGTGTCTGCAAGATTACAAAATCTTTCGTAAGTGGAATACATTAGGTTGGAAAAGCCTAGTACATCAGATTGTTTGTCAGGAACTAGGGTTGACAGACTGCTACGTGAACTGCATAATAGTTCGGAATTGATAGGCTCGAGTAAAAAATTAATTTGTGTGCTTCTTCTGAGCTTTCAACAAATTATCCAAGACGCAAACCTCAGGAAAAATGAACAGCAATAGGTAGGTACTTGTCTTATTCCTTCTGGGAGAAAATTGCGATAAATAGAACAAGGGCTTTTTCTACAACGGCGTCGGAAAATAAGTTAACATTTAAGGGAGGATTCACAAAATTGTGGCTTTTTTAAAAGATGGACAAAGGATGATGAAAGCTTGAAAAAAAAAACAGATTTTAGTAAAGACGAAGAAATGCCTGCTAAACAATCCTTGAAAGAAAAACGCGGACAAGCAAGAGGATTGAAAAAATAGGTATGCCAATGATAAAGCTAGAGAATGTAAGATAATGAGAGCAAAAATGAAACTATTGTTGGACTATTAAGACTACGGTAAGAGCGTACAAATGTAGGTAATTTGCTTAGAAAGAAACTACACCAACGGTGCAAGAAAAAATTACGGTAGGTAGTGAGGCTTAAAAGATTACTTATTAACAGAATTTTAATATGCGGCTAAGATCAGACGCTCTAATTTGTGTTTAATATTGAAAACGATGCCATCAATTATTCATTAACTCCACAAAATGATAGAGTCGAAGGTCCATAAACCCTAATAGAGCTAATAAAAATTTAATTAAATGAAAAGTTCAAAGAAATATGCATATAAGCACGAATGCAGTTCAATGTGTTGGTTTGATCGATATAGGGAGTTTCTACTTTGGATAAATTAAAAGCATACCTACCTCTGTTTTCGTTTAGGTTAGTAAATCTACAACAATCCTAAATCATCAACATCAAAAGATCATATTCCAGATGCAGAATCCCATAAAGCCTCCTTCATTAGTCACACGCTCTCAAAAAACCACCTTTGTCAATATTAAAATTTTTACGGCCATCTTGTCAAAAGTTAATTGTGTTTAGTTGCAGCACATTAATTTTACACGTCCGTACGCTCTATTACATCCGTAATTACTATGTGTGTATTTATATGCGGCAGATGCTTTGCAAATTGAATACTTTGGATACTGAGAAAAAATTCAAGCTTGGGAATTTTGAATAATGATAAGGACAATTTAAATTACTTTTTTGAAAAAGTTCTATTCTAGGCACTCATATATCCTTAAAATTCCTGGCCTTGGTACTATCAGAAATAGTTTTTTTTTTCAGTATAAAATACCGAAAAATTGTCAATTTCTTTATTGATTTGATTACTCAATTTCCGTATAGGCCATTGTGAAAAAACACACACTCAAGCAAGACCCATATTAAACTCAATTTAATGACATCAAATTTAACATGTGCGAAATTGGGAACCGTTAGTACAATCTCCTTTTGTAAATTATACTTTAATTTTAATTATTTCCGGCTGCTTATTGAGTGAAGTAGATTTTTTTCCTTGAAAAAAATATGAAAAACAATTAATGGGGAACAGTCTAATATAAAGGGGAATGCATTTCCGTTTCAAAATGAATTGGGGCCAAAATTGGTAACTACAGGCCAGAATAACATTAACTGCTTTATGGGTTTTTTATTCTCTTACTTTTTTCACATTATTGGTTTGTAACTATGTATTTTTCACATACAGATATTCTGTTTCTGGATAATCTGTCGCCTATGATGTATGAAGTTTTCTAGTTTTTATTTCTTCTTCATTTTCTTTATTATTGTTTTTACAGTAGTACTAGAATTTAAGTTTTTGATGTCGCTGCAAGTATATAGTAGGTCCTCAATCGTAACAATTTTCAAGTGTCGCCAAGTCTCGCGACAATCGAAGCATGAATCCAGCAAGCCAGCCAGCGTTGGCTTTAATTTATATTTTATTTTGCTCCACTTTAAGGTCGCAAAACGGCAATGATGTATTCGCGAAACTGGCCGACATTAAAATGCATTTATGTAATTTTTGAGTGGGATTTGAGTAATTTTTGTTTTTTAAAAGAAACTAGGTAGGTATATATCTCATTTAAAATATGCAAGATATCTGGCATGTATGTCTTCCACACTTGATGTCTGATCTAGAGATTTTAACGTGCTTTATACCATGTCTTATCCAAATATACTATTTTCCTGCAATGTCCTTTATGCTACTACTTATTACCTTTCTTGCCTTGAATCAACATTCTTGCGATTATGTCTTTCAACAGTGAAGTGATTTCTGAGTCGTGCGTATTCTTCCAACAGAAGAGATAATTTGTACGCAAAAATATAGGGCAGTTAAATGCATTACACTTTCGGCGACGGTGCATGAGCAAATTTTACTACTATAAGGTTTAAAGCCTACGTTCAATCGTCTAAGTATCTAGAAGGTAAGGTTGAATTCCAAAATGAGCTTACCTTTTTGGGGCATTGCCTTTCAAAGATTCCACCATATACAACAAAAAAGGCTACTTCCGATGAATGATGTTCTGGGTTCACAGTTCTTGCAGACAATATGAGAAATCTTATATGTGATCTGTATTGGACCAAATAGGGTAATTGCAAGAAGTGTTCCTTGCGTTCCCAATGACGAAAATGTAAGTACCTACCTGTTTAATAGTAGATATTTATAATTTGGAAAGTGTGTCAAAAAAAATCCAATTGTATTGGTTAAGAACTGGTGAAACACGCATGTGCGTAGATTACCGCGCTGTTAACTTAAAAACAATGAAAGACTGTTATCCTTTACCAAGAGTGGACGACCATTTAGAGATTTCAAAGAAATGCAAGTATTTTACGGCCTTGGACATGGCGAGCGGTTATCACCAAATGCCAATGGCGGAGAACTCCCGAGAAAAAACAGCATTCGTAACTCCTGATAGTCACTACGAATATTTAAGGATGCCGTTCGGATTAGTAAATGCTCCAGCGGTGTTTCAACGGACGAATAACCAGATCCTAGGCTCCATGAGAATTTCTACTGCCTTAGCATACATGGATGATATCTTAGTTCTTTCTCCTAGTGTTGCGTCTGGGTTGGTTGTTCTTGGGGATGTATTTGAAACCTTCCGAAATGCAGGAGTCACTTTGTAATTTCTTTAAGGAGCAAATTGATTATTTAGGACATGATATTAGTGCTGGCGGTATCCGACACGATACTTCGTACAGTAGAGAAATTTCCTGTTCCATAAAATGTGCATCAGATTCGACAATTCATCGGTCTATGCAGCTATTTCAGGAAATATGTGAGAGTTTTTGCACAAATTGCCCACTCTTTGACCTCCCTTACCAAAAAGGATGTACCTACAATTTGACTGGGGTATAGAGAGCAGGATGGTGCTTTTGCAAAACTTACAGGAGTTTGTCAAGAGACCTATGCTTGCCCTATATGACCCTGGGTTGGAAACAGAGGTCCACACCGATGCTTGAAGACGACCTTTGTAAAGCGATTTGATAAATAAGGACTGAGTTGACTCAAATTTGTGAAACGAAATCGAAAGGTTGATATAATCGAATACCATTTTCAGTTGCTAAATTTAACAAGTCTTATTCTAATTTGCCTGATAGAATTTTTGATATATGTTTGTTAATGCTTTTAAGTCACTTTTTATTAAAATTTCCGTGTTTTCATTATTTTTATTACCTACTGCCATTACAAAAATACTTAAATGGTTATATTTAATAAAGAAATTAGTCCATAAAGCGCCGTTAAAATGGTGATAAGACCATTAACCCTCGTTTAACGACTTTCGGTGACAAATTAATTTCACTCTTTAGTCAACACCGGACATATAATTTAATCACGCTTCAATAAAATTATTATAATTTATGTCTACTGGCGGCTTCTTTATAGTGTTTTAAAAAAAATATTTTGTGTTTAATCTTTTTGGGAAACTATTGACAAATCTAAACCGATTTTGACCTAAATAAAAATCATCAGAGGATCCTAAATTAAAAACAAAAATAAACGCCATAATTAGGTGTGAAATTAATTCAAAGTTACAGGTTTAACTAAAAGAGTTTTTGCATGTAATAACAGATATTTTTTCGTAACAGTAAGTCAAGTGATAATATTTATACTTTTCGATATAATCTGTTTTGTCTGTTTTTTTATACATTACAATGTTATTCACCGAAAAAGATTTCAATACCATAGGTATTTTTGAATCTCAAAGCTTAAAGTCGATACTCCAAAAACTCCACTTCCACCACGCGTATTTATAGAGGCCTAAGCCGAAATAAGACCGTCATATTATTAAACTCTTTGATCTAAGCGTGAAATAATCTCTTCCGCCACAATTTACGCGCTTCAAGGTTTATTTTGTGTCGTAAATCCCCAATATGTTGCATTCAACACCTCGACTGCGGCACACGTGAAATTGAAATCAATGAAGATAACGTTTTAATTTAATTCAATTTTCTCTTTTAATGGAGCGAGATTAAATAATATGCAAATACCATTTGCATAGCTGACCATGCACTTAAACGGGCTTAATCGTAACTTTTAGAGCCTCATAATCCACTACTTTACTTCCTCGTACGATTTAATCCTAGTTCTTGCCTATATAAAATGAAAAATATGCGGTCACGCCACTCCACCCTTTTGCCTATCTACGCAAAATTTATTATTCCACACATTTAGTTTTATTCCTTCAGGCTTCCGGCAAATTATAATAACTTAATTTTCAACTGAGAAACGCTATATTTTGTTTATCCGTTGGAGAAAGTAGTAAAAATGCGAGGAAACTCGATAAGTGAATATCTTGGAAATTTTCATAACATACTTGAAAAATAATGCCAACATGCAATAGTGAGTCGAAGGCCGAGAAATGGGCATTTTCCTTTGTTTCGTGGACATTATGCGTAATTCAGTCAGGCCATTCAAATTGGAATTCTAACAAAAAATAAAGCTGATTTTTTTTATACTATCTTGACTTTCTGGGAAACATCATCACCCCAGTTGATGAAATGGTGAATCATTTTATTTCGTGCTTCACCACTTGGTTCATTGTAGGGTACTTACACAGATAGGTGGCTCTATATTTATTAAATCCACATCCTCTCGCTTTTAGGAGCCAGTCGGCAAGCATATGTACATAAACGGAGTCTCTCTTCCAGCACCAGCCATTCTTGTCACTGTTTCTTCTCTTTTTCTCCCCCTATATTTTTCTCAGATATTTTGAGAAATAGTTTACATTTTGACCCTTTCCTTTAGAAATAATAAAATCTAAATCACAACTAACTAGAAAAACAATAGAATAGAAATAGAGACATAAGGTTACTTAAAAATGAAATCATCAAACAACATCTAAAGCTACCAAAGAGTCAACACAATGCAAGCGCATGTAGCATTTTCAATTTCTTGGCTAATATGCTACTTTGTTTTGCCATAGTGGATATAATTCCATATAGAACTATAAAGAAATAAATGAATAGACAACTATCTTTTCTGTGCCCAGATTTTGTTACTTTGAGTACTGCCTTCTACTAAAAGTTTTTTGGTTCAGGTTTGCAAATGTGGTTAATTGATCTAGGAAGGATTGATGCAGTACGGCAGGGCCCGCTGTTATTGATTAGAATCTTATAAAAAGGAGAGAGTATCATCATCTCTGTTTGCAAATTCAATTAATAAATAATCTGAGGTTATGATAATTTTTTTTTTTTTTTTACGGATATGCGCACTTGCACGGAAATGTCCTATCACGCTCGAGAAGCGTTGTTTACTTTTTTGATTTTTCAGTTAGATCATGTCATTGAACAGCTGTCTTGTCTAGGCGTTTTCTTTAGACCTGTTCTACTTTTTGATATATGTTCTATAGGCAATTTTCAGCATTCACCGGTTGTCTGGAGTCATTCATACACAACCCACTTTTCAGTTCGTATTTCGTCTTCTTCTATAATTTTCATCAATGTCGAAATTAGAAGTTTGACAAATGGAAGCCTTCTTCCCAAATAGACTTTGAGATAGGGGCTGTTTAGTGGAGTCATTTTTTTTTGTCTGGCATTTCGAGGGCTGAATGTGGCTACTAAGCTGATGAGAATATGGGTGATTTTAATGCCGGCCTCCCGTTCGAAAATTTGCAGAAGAAAAAAATTGATTTAGATAAAGTTTTTTTTTTTAATGATCTCAAATTTTCTGGCTTTTAAATAAAAGATTGACATTGATAAATAATTCACCCATGAAAAATATCAGATGCTTTTCAATAGCTGGAAAAATGGGGATAGGTGTTAAATTCCAAGAGAATAAAAAAGAACCTTTCGCGTTTACTTTTTGTCTGGCAATCGAGAGAATGAAAGGTTTTGTTGTGAAAAATCGCCAGACGGTAATCATAGTTCGAAATCGAGTTTTCCGGCAAAACATTCTGTGGACATTTCGAACAGGAGGCAGGCATTAAAACCACTTATATTCAACAAGACAAAGAAAAAGATTCCACTAAACAGGCCCTATCTCAGGGTCTAAAATCTAAAAGGGAGAATCTGCCCTTTTTGATTTGCGACTTCATGCTATGTGGTCGTCCGGTTTTGGCTCTAATACTTTTGGGGCAAGACTTTTTGGAATTGTGTGCCAGGGAAACTCGTTGACTTGTTGATCATAATCTAGAGTTGTCCCTTGGTCATTTTGGATTTTGTTTCGGTAAGTTTTGAGATTTTCTTCAGGAAATATTAACTTACAACACGTGTTTCATTTTTTCAATAGGATCGTTCCGAGCTTTTTGAAGTTTAAAACTTCACTTTTGGTCTAGAGCATCCCTCAGTTAGAGGTAAGATTATTTCTAATGTTTGAGGCTCGATCTGTTTTTTTATACGAACATCGTTATAGGGTCCTAGGCTATATTTGGAAAATTCTAGGCTATATCTAGACAGCTCCTAGGCTGTATTTAGAGAGATTCTAGGCTGGATCTAGATTGCTCTCAGTTGGGGCTTTGGTTCCTTCAGCAACCCTCTTGGTACCACTCTGATAGAACCACGTTGAGTTCTACGTTAGAGAGATAAAACGTGAGTAGGACTTCCATAGAACTCACTTACCGTACCATAGTCTATCTACAGTGAGACCAAACATGTTGATAACCTCACTTTAGGAACTTCTGAATTTACACATACATATGAAGATAACTAACACTTGTATACATGTAAGTTGCACTTTTTACTATTTAGGCAAATCTTATATAAATCACCTGACACTGAATTAAGTCAGTACGTGCCCCTTAAGGGCCAAATTATGGACCAACTGGTAAGTGTCTGGTTGTTACCTAGCAGGTACTTTCTATTCTCCAGTGCATAGAAAGTACCTGCTAGGTAACAACCAGACGTTTACCAGTCAGTCCATAATTTGGCCCTAAATAAAATTCTAAAATTTTACCCTGAGGTTGCCCTAACAATAATTTTCACCTTTCTGGTGTTAAATTTGCCTCTTGGTAGAGTGTAACTGAAATTGTGATCTTCAATCTTTCACAAGTGTAAATAAACAGTTAAAACTGTTTATTTAAAATCCATATTTTTATATATTTTATTTACATTCATTTTTTTTACATACAAATATTTATGAAATAGGTACAAATCCAATTCTATATTCTATACACATTTTTAATAACGTCCTCCTCGGTCCTGGCTATCCCTATTTATTATTGTAATTATTTTTTTTAATAAAAGAAGCCAGATAGACGAGGCGCTAATAAACCTATCGTATGCAAAGTGTGAGTGACGCATTTTGACTTTTGAACTGACATTTATGAAACAAAAAGTGAGTTCGGCTTGGCAACTCTTTTGACTCCTTTGACCCTTTTCACTGAAAAATCGTTCGGGTCACGCCACTGGGAGCAAATAGTGCAAGCCCCTCATCGTTCGAATACAGCCAAGTAGAGTGAAAAGAGTTAACTCCACAAGCACCACGTCGAAAGATGAAGCTCGAGGAGCGGGCATGCGCACTTCCTATATTTCCGAAAGGCGGTAAAATTTAAGCTTTCGATAGTTCACTATCTTAACGATCCTAACCTAAAGAGTTCTAAGAAGATATTTTTTGCTTAGGGCTTCTTGGGGCCCCTGGTAGAAAAAATGGCTCCGCTCCCCAAAATATCCGCAAAAACACATGTTCCGGTTTGTGATGGGAATAATCTCGTTCTCAAAGGCCCACGGCATTCGCGGGAGACGATTAACCTTGCTCCCTGCGATGTGTTCGGCTTAACCATTTTGCTCTTTTCACTATGTGATCACGTGACTATGAAACTGCTCTTCATCCGCTCCAAGTCCGTTTTGCCAAGCCGAACTCACCTATATTCTACCTAAAAATACATGTTGCCTAGAAGGAATCAGGTCCTTTTAGATTTTCAAGCAATATCCATTAATTATAATGGTAGGCGAGAAGATATCCATAATATAAGCAGTTTTGTTATGTATTTCTTAGGATTCTAAGTTAATTAACGATTTTAAAAACCAATTATGCAATTGACCTATCTTTTTTTACCTTGACTGCGCGCGCAACTCGTGGGTTGCAGGTGAGCGTCCAATGAGAAGCAAGTTTGTTACAGGCTTGCGTCATAGTCTTATTCAGGGGCCAGTTTAGAATTAATCGTTCCTTCTTTCTTTGTAACGTGTAATTCGATAAAGTGCTTTACATATTACTTCTGAACTCACCGCGGAGTTGCGTTTAGAAATAGCACTCTGGGTGTGGGAGTGACCCTAGAGTAACTCTAAACCGTTCATAAATTAACAGGTGCTTACTCGGAGCGTTACGTTGGAATCGTTCAGAAAACGAAAGTTGACGTGCCCAGAGTGGGGTAATTTGGCCACACAGGGACTGGGTTGACCGAGTTTGACGTTAACAATTCACCGCAACGCCCCAATACGTTCAGAAATAGCGCACCCAGAGTGCTCTCCAAGTGATGACGTCAGAACACTCTGACAAACAACTACTCTACCTTCACAATCCATTTCTAAACGCACTCCAGGTTTTCTTAAATTATGTCAGTTTATACTTGACATATTCCTTTGCACTTTCATTGTGCGATGTTGCCCGATGAAACATTTATCAAAATGAAAGTGCCAACGATGTTAAAATACAGCTATTCTTTTGTCTGATTTATGGCGGGTATTATAAAACTATTTTGACAAAATAACTTGAAGTTAACTTTAAGTTAACTGCCAAAGTAGTTTTATAATACCCCCCCTCAAAGCGTTGTAAAACACGTTGTGAAAAATCTCTTTTTGTTGGTATATTGTTCGATTTATAATATCTAGATTTGTTCTGCTACAATACAAACTGGCTACACTGCAACCCACTAGTTGCGCACGCATGCCATCTTCTATCACTTTCCAACTTGTATTTATCACAATTAAGCTATCTTTTTCTATTTATACGAGACATGTCAATTGATGTATTGTCTGGCTAGCCAAACGGCAAACTGCAATAGAATTTGCTGCTTTGCCAAACTTGACGGAAACAATATTAAACAAGTTCGTGACATATTTTTTTTTGCTATATGGGCATGTGTCGTATTTTGAAATAAAAGAAATAGAGAAAGATCCGGCAACATTGCGAAATGATGGATGTGGAGAGGCGTGATTATTCAGAGGCATGATTCTATTGGTTAGAGCCTGAACGACAGCGCAGTGGCGTGGTTATTGGCAAAACTTTAAAAAAAAATTCTAATAATTTTATTGGTCCATTTCCTTGGTGTTTTCGGTGCCACTGAACCCAAAGACATGGCTGTCATCAAGCGGTGTCAGTTGAAGTGTCAGTGAATATTCTTAAGTTACGCCTCACTTTTATTCCCCCTTTCGTCTCTATCAACTAACCACTTACCAGACTATCTACTTGTTTTATTTTATTCTGATTCAAAATTGGAAACATAAAGGGTAGTATTATCCTCGTACTTTGTAGATGTAAATCGTAATTTCTACGGTACTAATACGAGTAAACACTATGTCTTGCCTCTCTACTAATTTCAAATAAGTTTCGAGCTGCAAATAATTCTGATAGTTGATGCAGTTTTCTTACTTTTTTCTGGTCTTGTTACCGCATATTACGCAAATATGTTGTATATTTTTCATCTCTCCTCGGTGATAACGATGTTGTTTATCAGTAGATGTCTCAGCGCATCCTAAGCCGTCGTCTTGATCCTTATTCCTAATTTCCTCTTTATATAAAAATATTTCACGTTTTCTAACTTTTTCGTCACTAATATAACTAGTCAAACAATTTCGGTGCCAAGAAGAAGTTTGCTCGGAAGAATCAGGATGAAATAGTCTAGTTAGCCCGGAATTACAGAAGCTCTGCAACACCAAGATATACAAATGCAGGACCTGCAAGTCTGACTTTTCGTATTACAGAAACAGGATGCATTTGCAAGTCGTCTGCAAATTTGCGCATGGTGAAACGGTACCGCAAGTCCTTGCAATCACTTTGACTTTTGAATATGGTAAATCAGTAGCGCCCAAACACTTTTCTGATAAATATGAGGAAATTGCAAATTTTTTCTGCAATTTGTTCGTTTCTGCAAATAGAGCACATATGCAAGTCGGCCATATTTGCAGAACTGCAAATTTACAGATGAAAATATACCTACTGTAATTTGGCCCTAAATATTTCTGTTATATCGTCTTTACGTCTTTGAGAAGCACTTTTTATAGTTAAATAAGTCTTTGATTCTAGTTTTTTCACAACATCGCCAATACACTCGCAAAACAAATAAATTTAAGTCTTTTTCCGGTACTCTTTTACGTTTTACCACTTGTACAGACATAATTTATCGTAAAAGTAATAACAAGCAGTAACTAACTCGTAATTTAACAACAATCTATAAATATAGCAGTAGATACCTAAACTAAGATGGCGACGTGTCCGTCTTTCCAGGCGGCTCAGGTGGTGGGGGTAATCGAACCACTTTCGTCGAGGGCAACATGTGTTTTCGCGAAACTTAAGCCATCAAGTAAAAGAACCACCTGCACTTAAGTCACAATTAACTTGGTGGCGCCCAGAGATAAGATGTATACAAGAAACCCATAAACCCACAGCCCCCGAACTGATACTGACTAGCCGTATGCAGTATAATTAGGTAATAGGGTACTTGCATCAATTTTTTTTATTGCTGATTTCGTTAGTCCAAGAAAAATAAGTCAACACGTGTTTTTTTTTTTTCTTCTTAGTCGAAAATTGACGGAGATACAACGCTATGAAATATGCGTATGACGTCACTTATCATGTACATTAGTGACGTTGCACATGCTCAGTATATAAT
This sequence comes from Ceutorhynchus assimilis, assembly GCA_917834065.1. NCBI lineage: Eukaryota > Metazoa > Arthropoda > Insecta > Coleoptera > Curculionidae > Ceutorhynchus > Ceutorhynchus assimilis. The sequence goes on from OU892281.1 coordinate 1,249,475, forward strand.
CTATATATACAAAACTTAATATTTGTATAACTTCCGGCATAATCATATTTGGGCGAAATTTAAAAAAAAGTAACGATTTTTTTTCGATTTGCTACAGTTTGCAATAAACAATAATCAATTTAATTTTCCATGCAAGTACCCTATTGCCAAATAAGTACGTTATACACATCCAAAACTTTAAAGCGATACAAATTTTAAAAAAATGGAAATAAAAAACAAATCTTTAAAACACAAGATCACACGTTAAAATATCGATCATAACGATACAAATTAAACATTAGAATGCCACAGACACAATTAAAATAATAAAAAATTAAATAACACAAAAATAGGAACATAAAACTAATAAGGATGAATCGTAGAATGGAATGAATTAACAGCGGAAGAACTAAATAAACATTATACCAGTGCTTATAGTCTAGGAAAATTGTCGATTTAAAAAAAAAAAAATCCTACCCAAAAGAACTTTTCAGGGATGATAGGGGGAGGGTAGGTGATCATAAAACCGAAAATATCAAACATTCACCCCTCTGGGGTTTTGCGCTATAGGGGTTGAAAGTGTGCCATTGGCTATCACTTGGTACCTATTGATTTTACAAAAAAATGTTTCAAATAAAAAATGTGCAACATTATTTGATCAACAATATTTATCTGAAGACTTTTTTGATTAAGGGCCGTCTGTGGTTATAAGGGCCGTTTGAAATTTTATAATTAAAATGAAAAATTTTAACCAACGTGAAAAATTTTTCTACAACTCATACAACATTTTTGCTTTATGAAGTTTTTACTCACCCCCTGCCGTTTTTCAATAGGGGTAGTTTAAAGTTTTTTTTATTTTTTAACAAAAAAAAAATCTCAATAAAAGTTTTATAAGATGACATTTCCTACAATTTTTCCTAATCAACTTTTTTTGTAACTCACCCCCATTCAGCGGGGGGACACTTCCCTCGGGGAAATTTTAGTTTTTAGGGGTATACATTAATTTTTTTTTCCTTTTCTCGCCTTTAGTGCGTATAAAAAGTTGCAATTAAAATTGTATTAAAAGGATTTTTTTTTTCACCACCTTTTTGTTTTTAGGAGTAGTTCGCCTATTTTCAACTTTACAAAAAAAATTTATTGAGAAAACTTGTTCATTTTATTATTTTGAGCAACTTTTCTCTATAACTTTTTTTTGTAAATTTGAAAATAGGCAAACTACCCCTAAAAACAAAAAGGTGGTGGAAAAAAAAATCCTTTTAATACAATGTTAATAGCACCTTTTTATATGCACTAAAGGCGAGAAAATAATTTTTTTTTTATATATACCCCTAAAAACTAAAATTTCCCTAAGGGAAGTGGCCCCCCGCTGAATGGGGGTGAGTTACAAAAAAAGTTGATTGGGAAAAATTGTAGGAAATTTAATCTTATAAAACTTTTATAAGGAATTTTTTTTTGTGACAAAATAAATAAACTTTAAACTACCCCTATTGAAAAACGGCAGGGGGTGAGTAAAAACTTTATAAAGCAAAAATGTTGTATGTGTTGTAGAAAAATGTTTCACCTTGGTTAAAATTTTTCATTTTCATTATAAAATTTCAAACGGCCCTTATGACTACACACGGCCCTTAATCAAAAAAGTCTTTAGATAAACATTGTAGATCAAATAATGTTGCACAACTTTTATTTGAAACATTTTTTTGTAAAATCAATAGGTACCAAGTGATAGCCAATGGCGCACTTTCAACCCCTATAGCGCAAAACCCCAGAGGGGTGAATGTTTGATATTTTCGGTTTTATGATCACCCACCCGCCCCCTATCATCCCTGAAAATTTCATTTGGGTAGGAATTTTTTTTTTTGCAATACATGTATTTTTCGACTATTTTCCTAGACTATTAACCGCACATAAGGTTGATAAAATGGTGTGCTTATTGCCTTAGTTATTTCTCGGTACACCATTAACAGTATATTATATACCTAGGTAGAGAAGTTGGTCATTATATACCGAAAGCTTTTATAAACCAAGGCGCGCAGCGCCGAGGTTTATAATGCTTGAGCTTTATAATGCTCTATCAACAGCTTATATAACTAACCTATGTACCTACAGAAACCTGTATTTTTTTTTCAAATTGACGTATGAAATTGAAATTGAACCAATAGAAACATGACAATATCCTTGCGTCATGACGTCATTTTCATTATTGACCTAGGTATTTTTTCATTATTTTCATTATTAACCTAGGGAGAGAAATTCAATTTTTTCTCAGAAAAATAGATTGAATAATGTCTATTTCTCAGGTTAGTAGTAAAAAATAGTATATTATATACCTAGGTAGAGAAGTTGGTCATTATATACCGAGCGCTTTTATGAACCGAGGCGCAAAGCGCCGAGGTTTATAATGCGTGAGGTATATAATGACTTTCTCTACCGAGGAATATATAGAATTTTTTTTACTACTGCTAGTAGAAAATAAAAAATTTGCTTAAAATCTGTGCTCTAATTATTTTTTTTTGAACGCCCTCTTGAAAGTGCTGCCCTCTATCAACAGCTTATGATAACTTCCTATGTACCTACAGAAACCTGTATTTTGTTTTAAATTGACGCATGAAATTGAAATTGAACCAATAGAAACATGACAATATCCTTGCGTCATGACGTCATTTTCATTATTGACCTAGGGACTTTTTCATTATTTTTATTATTCACCTAGGGAGAGAAATTCAATTTTTTCCTAGAAAAATAGATTGAATAATGACTATTTCTCAGGTAAGTAGTAAAAAAAATACTTTTTTAGCTTAAATTATTGTAGACTCAGATACAAATATTATTCCCATAAAAACGATATCAAAGAAAGAAGTTTACGTTCATTTTTATAAGTGACACACGATTCTCGAAAGCGAAACAAAAAAAGAGAATAAAACACATCAAACGCGGGGAGACCATTTATATAAACAAACGGTATCGCTCAAGCTGTTGACATACAAATTGCCAAAACATCCTTTGTTATCGACTGAGAGCGGCGAGACTGTAAGTAACTCAAGCGGCGCTTTTAATGTCATTCTGACTAATGACATAATTTGTAGCCGTGCGCCGGCCATTTTCAAAATACGCCCGGAATTTGAAAAGTGTAGATGCGAGTTATTCGTCCGTCACCGTTCAAAATTCTTTGCGAACTTTAAAACATTTCAAAAAATTGGACTCCTGATGCGAATCTGCATGCTAATGATAGAGAAAATTGAAACAAACTATATGCGCAGCTCTCAAAAGATTCATAAAAAATAGATCTTCCGTCAGATGAAAGACCGGAAATAGAAATTTTGCCATTGATGGAACAAATTCGAGAAATAATTTTTAGCTATGTCGCTCAAAATAATTTTCCACCAGTCGCTTGGTTGTTTTATTTAGATTTATAGTTTCCAATTTGGCTTAAATTATGCCCAAAAACTGGAACGCAAATAACTTCCATCTGACAAAATGTTTCTGCTAATAAAAGTTGAGAAACGTTGATTAAACTTTGGTTTTTAATTAGTTGATTTTGGGAGCTTTATTTATCATTACGCCCAAGTTATATCGTTGCTTTTACGGATGAAAACTTGAGAGTTTATTCCATTTTGGGTAAATTGCGAGAGAGAGCGATCCAAAGTTTTTACGTTTTTAGCTCGACGCTGGACGAATTATCTACTCGACCGTGGAAGGATCAAATAAAAGATCACAGAGAAAAATAGAGTAAATACGAGATTGCTCCAATAAAAAAAGTATCTGAATTAAACGTTTCTGCGCACAAAATGTTGTTACATTTACAGAAGCAATCGTAATTGAAGCTTTCAAGCTAAGGTTTTCCCCCATGAAGATAAACACTTGGATGATAAGCATTTTCTATAACCCTTTTATTTTATGTTTACCCTATATCGGCCCTTTATCCGATAGAGACAGCCAGGAGGCTACATCACCTCCTTTTCACGCTCTTCTCTCATCAAGAGTTAATCAAATAAATGAGCCTACGAAAGTTTTGGTTATAAATGGATCTCTTGTAATATCAAAGTCCAATTTCATTAGTTTGCTTTGGCCATAGGGACGTTTGATCAGCTGATAACATTCAGAATTCGAACCCTACGAAATATATTTTAGAATTGTTAATTGAAACAAGATATTTATTATGATTTTTTTTTGTTGTTGTAATTGCTAGGTCAAATTTTCTATTTGACCCATAAACTTAAACGTATCATTACTGCCCTTTAAATCATCTATTTTTATCTCCGATAGCAAATTCACCTACTTACCAGTTAATTGATATAGGAACTCATATCACGCCATCATGACTGTATGATTAAATCTGATAAAATCTTTCGCTAATCTTTATTAATAGGTAATTGCAGCGTAAAGCAAGTCTCGGGGTTTAAACTACCTTGAATTAAATTTTGCACAAAATAAATAAGGCCGGGATATGAAGAGTAAAAAAGACAAGAGGTTTCTAAAATTACTGTCTTAATTTATTAGGACATAGTTTGCGAAAGTGAGGGGATTTGAAAGATGAGGATAGATTTATTCAAATACGAACTATTTTTATAGAAGTATTTGGTTCGTTAATGAGCTAACTTCTCGTGTTGAATACATCAACGATGTGCATTATTACTCTGAGTGCTTATAACTCAGTAGAGTGTCCTGCTTTGGAGCAAAATTGACCGACAAACATTAATTCAAGTTCTTCTGGTTCAAGTTTTGAGGAAACGTTTTGACCTTCTCTTCCGTGAGCGTGATCACTTCTCTGTGCATCCAGCATTATGGGAAGTGATCCACTCTCAGAAAGGAGGCGATGGTAATGTCCTTATTAAAGCCTTTATAGGCATTTCCTTCTTGATTTTATGGAGGAATTATTGCATTGTGGCGTGTTGCCTTTTTGGCTTTTAGTCCTTCGATGAGCGACCTTCACACTCTATAGATCATAGGGCTTCAACGCAAAATATTCTGTCAAATTATCTGAGAGAGTAGGTACAATAACATAAACTATTTATAAGATTTAATAACCTACATCGAGCATTACTTTACGGCATCCAAACGAGTCATAACTATTAAAAACCAGAAACAAACAAGTCATAAAATAAGGTCATTACCAACCCCCCGAAAAATAAAAATAAAAATCCGGTGTAATTTCGTGTCACACTAAAAATAATACAACCACTAAATTTCTCTTATAAATAGTGCAGGGAGTTCATGTTTATATCCGAAATAAAATACTGTCATTTGTTTTATGGTATTGTATATGGTTACTGAGATGGCCATTTCGGAGATATGTAATGGCCGAAATTAATCATATCAGCTTAAGTCTATTTTAGTATAGCGGTCTTTAAACTCTCTATTTATTTTCTTACTTCAAACAAAGAAGTTTTACATAAAAACTGCAAAATTAAAAACAGATAGGTATTAAACCTAATCAAATCATAAACCCAATTCGCCAACTGGTAATCTAAATTTCAAAAATAAAAAATCAGTACGCCAGTTGTGACCCAGCATACGGAACACAAGTAAATCTACAATGTGGTAAGTACCACACGTGCATAGCAACAAGTATGGTACCTACTCGGTTTACTGATTGCTCATGCAGCGTGAAAATAATCGACAAAGATTTCTTGACTGATGGCGATATTGTCTTTCCACCATGCGTGTATTGTTTCTCTCATATACTTCGAATAATAATCATTTATTGTTATTGAATAAGCAACTTCTTATTCTATTTTTGATTTAAACATTTTAGAAAAATCAAAGTAGTTTTGGAAGAAAAAACCCATTATATTAGATAATCAACAACTGGTGAAATTTTTACTTAATTTGACCACCTACTATGTGGGTTACTTGAACGATATATCAAATATCAAAGCAGATTGGGCTGGTCAAATATGTTAGGGCCTAAGGAATATAATCTCGGTAGCTATTAATTTCGGTTGATGTTTTCTATATGATCATACCAATACATGCTGTGTATGATTTTCAAGCGATTGATGTGACTATTGAAGTCGTTAAGAGAGCAAGTCTTTCTCTGAGATCAAGGTAAGAGACCAAATAAACATACTTCTGGCTTTTATACCGGCACTTTTATTCTACGATTATTTTGCGACTGATTATTGACAGTTCAAGACTATGACCTCACAATCACATATTATTTTCCCTCGTCGGTCTAAATATTCCATGCAAACTGATTCACGTCTGACTGGTCTGAGCGGAATTAACGAACGGTTCAGATTTGCCTCCCCTACATCTTGTAGATGCAATAAACGGACACGATTCAGATCGAAGAGATTGATCAGACGTTAATACCGAACGCAGCAGATGTTTCTTCAGGTCGAGATAGTGGAAAACAGGAAAATTGGTAATTGTTCAGATCTAACTGACACAGAACCACTAAAAGCCGTTGGGAAAGTAAAGCTTTGATGTCTCATTTCAAACTTTAAAAGAGGCAACATTAATTATTTAAAAATGGGTCCAAACTATGGCTGACAGAAAAAAATGCTCATGAAAAAATCTGAGAAGAAAATTCCTGTAAAGGTTTCCATGAGTACCCCAACCAAAGCTATTGAAAGGCTGGCCGGACTACCACCGCTCCACCTATTTCTGGAAAACGAAGCCCTGAGGTAGGAATACAGGCTGCAGGGACTTGGACAGCATCTGGCGAAAGGCAACGCAAAGCTGCCCAGCCCTGCTGATGAAACGGGATAAGACTCTACCTACCAACCAGCCATGTGGACCCCTCAAATTCTCCTATCCCAGTAGGGATGATTGGGGGAACACAGCAAACACACCGAGGCCCGCCAACCAAGTAGTCTGGTTCACAGACGGCTCAAAGATGGGCAGCGGCGCAGGGGCGGGCGTCTATGGGGAAATCACGTGCGCTAGATTATCCTACGCCCTTGGCTCGTACGCATCCGTCTTTCAGGCAGAGATCTATGCCATCCTAAAATGTGGTCACGAAAACCTCCAACATGCCTTTACAAATAAGGATATTTATGTCTACTCGGACAGCAGAGCGGCACTGCAGGCACTGTCATCCGAAAGAGTGGACTCAGCGATAGTGGCTTCTGGTTCAGCGATAGTGGCAGAGTATAAAACTACGCTGTGCACTATAGCCAGACACAACAGGGTCAACTTTGTATGGGTGCCGGAACATTCCAATGTCCGAGGTAGGGCTTCGCAAGACCAAGACCAAGACCAAGAGTCGCCAGTCTTGGTCTTGGTCTCGAAAAATAAATGCGGTCTTGGTATTGGTCTTGGTCTTGATGTTTCAAGACCAAGACAAGACTGGCTCAGTCTTGGTCTTGGTCTTGATAGTCTTGGTCTTGGTCTTGATAGTCTTGAAAAAAATTCATACCAAATTTTTAAAATACACATAACATCCAACGACAAAGCAGGGATAATGGGTTTAGGACTTCAAAAATAAAAAAATAAAAAAGAAAGGAAGGTTTCTTTCTGAAAAAATTATGCCGACGTTTCGACCATGCATTTGTTCTTCTTCACAGGCGATTTTTACCACCAAGAGCGTTTCATGTCAAAAAAATACTGCATAAAGCATTCCACAACACAGAGGAACAAACAAACATCAATTCTTAAATTATAATTTTTAATAACGGAACAGGAAAGTCGACAAACACATCATGAAATTGCCATTCTGTACCGAGGAAAAAAAATTAATTTCTTTTTGAACCATACATTAAACCTACCTTACCTACATGAGCATTCAGGCCAAAGAAAGGTTTTCGAAAAGCTTCACATATTCACATACCTCATTTGAATTTTATTGGCCTATTCACAATAATTAGTTTTGGGTTAGTTTGGTTGAGATGTGGGGTTTGTGTTAGTTTGGGTTAGTTAAGAATTATCTTTGAAAATTCCAATAATTAGGTATTGTATTATGTAGGGATAGGAAAATATCAATGTGTTCTGTGTAAATGAATGTTACCTACACTATGTTGTAAGTGTGTATTTTTAAAACCTATAATACCTTCTCGTGAATTTCAAAAAATAATAAATTTGATGAATTGATTTAATTAAAAGACATTAAGAGAAGATATAGGAATTTGCATATTTTTATAATCATTGAGTCGATTTTTTTTTTCAAGACCAAGACCAAGACGAGAGTCTTGAGAGAGAGTCTTGGTCTTGGTCTTGAGAAGATTTATCAGGTCTTGGTCTCGGTCTTGGTCTTGGTCTTGCTACCAAGACCAAGACAAGACCAAGACTAGTCTTGTGGTCTCGCGAAGCCCGAGGCAACGAAGAGGCTGACCTTCTGGCGAGGAAAGGCTCTGCAGACTCAGTAATGGGTCCTGAACCAGTAATAGGCCTGCCATACTCGACAGTAGTGGCACTTCTAAAGGAAGCAATGCTTCGCAAAGCCCAGGAGCTCTGGAGGAGCTTCAGCGGAATGAGGCAGGCCAAAATGCTAATGGGAACCAGGAAGCCAAGCGAGAGCAAGGTTATCCTGGAGCTTGGGAGGAAGGACATCAAATTGCTGACAGGACTCCTCACCGGACACTGTCAGCTCAACAGACATCTGCACGTGATGGGGATCGTAGATGACCCTGAGTGCAGATTCTGTCTGGAGGATGAAGAAACCTCCATCCATGTCCTCACCGAATGTTCAGCTATTATTGCCAGGATCAGAATGGTGTACTTCGGCAGACACGTTATTGACCCCGAAGACATAAGAAAGATTAAGCCCCGAAAGCTCTGTGCATTTGCCAGAGCCGCGGGGCTAGATTAAACAAAAGTGGGCGCACAACGGGCCCGGACAGGCGGCCTACGTGCAATGAATGAATGTACATTCGCCCATGGAAAGGAGAAAAAAAAAATGAGTGCATCTGTGCATCTCATCTCATACAATGCCTTTCAATCGGTAAATTCTGTCAGTTCTTTTTGGAAAGCTCATAAGAGTTTAGTTACAAGACAGAGTTGAAAATACATGAACATTAAAAGTACCATTCTACAAAAATTTCCATAGAAGGCAAGGGCAAATAAGGGTACCAATGAAGATAAATTCCAGGTAAAGATATAGCAAGACTTAAAATATTTGAAAAAATTACCTAAAGAAATTCAGTGAACCAGGAAAGAAGAGGGTATAGTTAGAATCGACTCGATCAATTTCATAAACCTGCAATTTCTTCAATAGACTTTCGAAATTACAATGTTATTGAAGTTTTTAAATTGCGGATAGTTGCGGAATAATGAAAGAAGCAAAATTTACCAATTTACCAATTACCTTGGTTTGTTGGTTGGTTCTGGGGGGAGCTAGACGTTTTGGCCAAATCTTTGGTCTTCCATGCACTGCAGCCTGTTGTCTTATTGTGAACACCAATTTCCTTCCTGCCCTACAAGAGGCCTGTTCCCTATATCAGGCTTAATAGCCCTTGGACAAGATTTTCAGACAGTAGTCTATCCCCAGTCTGTATTGCTCTGAAGAATCTTTTGTGTGATAGAGCCACACAACCATATATGATGTGGAAAGATGTTTCCTCTTTCTCTCCGCATAGTCTGCATTCAGTCGGTCCATTGAATATCCTAATCCTGTACTGATGTTTTCTCAAGTGACCTGTCAATAGCTCTATTACTTGTCTCATCTTCGAGCGCGTAAGTCATAGCACGTCAGTTGTTAGTTTCGTTGAAGGGTTTTCTATTATAGCCCTTGCGTGATGTTTTCCAGGTATTGTATTCCAACGGGCCAAATAATGTCTATTTGACCATTTGTCAGGTGTTGACTTTACCACTTGGATCGAAGCTCTCGCCATCTGCTTTTTTGTTGCTCTCTATCCCTGAGTAGCCAGGAACTCATAGAAATCGAACCTTGTTTTCCTTAGTAAGCTGCTTCAGGTCAATGAGGCACTCGATCGTCATTCGAAAATTGATGCGATATGAATCCAGCGCCTTCAATGCTGCTTGGCTATCCGTGAGAATAGTTATATTTTGGTTGTTGGATGCACGCATATATAGCGAAGACTTCTCCTTGATATACAGGGTGTTTGGTACATCGATAAGAAGTTTTCAATATGTGATAGTTGGGGTCATTTGAAAGCTGTTTGAACATATTTACTCTTATGCAAAGTTTTGTCGTTTTTGAAACATCAGTATTTTAAGATGTTTTTGGGAAATATTTGAATTGGCGAAACGGCAAAACTTTGCATGAGGGTAAATATGGTCAAACAGCTTCCAAATGACCCCAACTATCACTCATTGGAATCTCCCTATCGATGTACGAAACACCCTGTATAGTGGTTTCATTCCCCAGTAATATACAAACATTCATCTTGGGTCGTTCCCCATATCCCTGTCCCAACTCCGTTTGCTGTTTTTGACCCGTCGGCGTTGCGTCGGTATACATAACCCATCCATCAGGCAACAATAAAAAACCGCGTCTCACTGTTGGACTCCTCTACTTTAGAATTAGGAAAAAACATCAAAAATCAAAAGGTGGTACATGAAATTTGAAAATCAGTCGAAGAAATAAATAAACAAAAGTAAATACAGTCGCGGAAGCTTCCCATGAAAATTATCCAACCATCGTATGAAAACGATACCTAATCTATTGTCTCTCTCTCTCTCTCTCTTCGTATACTGACTGCCACAGTACCCAACAATTAAATCCCCGGCATCTAACACGGCCACCATCGTACCAGCTAATAATAAAGTAATTTGCAGGAGATATATCATACTTATGATAATATCGCACTTGATAATTTATGATAAATACATCCATGCCGGTGGTCGAATATTATACGATTCTCATATGGATAAAGATACGGTTGGAAGTCGGGGATATAAATCAGGATGTTGCGGAAATAATTGGTCGGGCAAAAATGAGCTTGCGATTATTGAAAAAAAAAACACCCTCTAATTAATTGTATCTAAAATTAGAAATGTTTCATTAATATTATAAATAGGCATCCGTTTGTATTTTTAGACTATATACGACGTATGCACATGTTATTTTATCACAGGGTTGTTATTGAATGCTATATGGTTTGTTTGTTTTGTTGCTGATGCATTTTCCTTATATTTGTGTTATGAATTTTATGATTCAATTACATCGCGATGGGGTAAGTATATGGAGGCAAAGCAGATGAGAATAAGTATGAATGGTTGATGCATGTGCGTAGTTTTGCTTCCAAAATCTATTTTGTTAGTTTCAGTATTGGTCATTTGCTACTATTTTCTTGTTCAGACGAAGAAAAATACAAAGAAGACTACTATGTAAGTTTATGCTCTATAAATTATCGAAATAATGTAAACATTTTAAAATGCTCGTATAATGGTAAAATCATCGTTTTCCACTAACGGTTCAAAGAATAGAATATCAATGATTTTCCTCAAATTCTTTGAATGGAAAAAAGAAATCAAAATGTGCATGTAAATTCCTTTTCAGGATTATTATCATAATATTAAATACGACTTGAGCTCGCTTATTGCATACATATCGATGAAAATAATATGCCTTCGGAAGTTAAAATACGAAAAATAAAACCTAGACCGTCGAAGAATAAATATACTGAGATTTCTATGCAGGTTTATATTCCGCAGCATTAAATTTTATAACCTTTGACGTATTTTCGTAATTTAATTTTTTGATTCATCTACCCACTACAAACTTTGTTATACTTTTACCAATTTAAATCATGTTTTTATGTGTTTATACTCAATTTTCAAACAGTTATAAGGGTTCTGAAATAAATAGTCGTTCAACAATCAAAAGCGAATTTCTTATAAATATTAAACCCTCAATAATAAGACGTACTCAAGTGTGAAATATAAAAGCCAAAGCTGGGTATCACTTCATCTCCCCCTAGATTGGAGCTGTCATGTGCCAAATGGCAAGATTGATATCTATTAATCAAAAAAGTTAATCCGTATCTATGAAATACTATACGATAATATCTTTTCCCATATCATAGGAAATCACGAGAAGAAGATTTAAAAAAAAAAATAATAGTACTAAATATTTGTAATTATAGTTGAAATCTTCTCCCTGTATAGCTACTGGTTCTCATGTGGTTTTTTATAATTAAAATGACTTTTAAATCATATGTTTTTTCAACAGGGCTTCAACGCAAAAGAGAAAATTTACCCCCCTGAAAACACTGATGGATTGATTATTTTAGAGGGTGGAAAAAGTCAAATTAGTTTAATGGAAACGTTGTATGAGATAGCCCTACAAAAAGTTGTTGGAGAGGGGTGTGTTTGTGTGTTAGGGTCGTTCTTTCTTTTTTTTTTCGTATTCATGTTGAAACTAATTTCATCTAATGGGCTGTGTTGGTGAAAAACCGAATAGTATCTAATACACCTCTAGATTTTAAATTTTTCAAAACATCTACTAAGTTGCGATACGCCTGTGAAACATAAGGTATTTTAATCGTGTTCACTGGTTTATCAAATATTATGAGTTGCTTAATAGAGATTAAAAGATTATAATGTAGTAATTACAGTGATTAGATATTGGGTAAATATTTGTTTAAGAATTTAAATAATTAGGTGATTGGTAACTACAATTACCTATAATGACTTTAATGGGTAATTGCTAAAAGGTAGAGGCAATATTTTGCAATGAGTTTGATTACTTCGTGAGGTTTGATCTAATAAGATTGTCTCGCTTCGGTAATTTTAGTGGTCGATCCTCAAATTAAATGAACTATTCTCATCTCACTTACGTATGTCTAAGAATAACAGCCACCCCGGCATCAAGCAAAAATAAATTCGATAAGCAAGTTTCCCCGCAACGGGATAATCAAACCCAATAAGAACGACAAGGAGAATCAATTTGACTCTGGATGTTTTTCATCAATCCGCTGGACTGTAAAAATCTGAAATTTCTCGGAGTCGTCCCCCCAGTGGACGCATTGTGAGGCATACGTCTTTGGCTGTCAAAATGTCATTCAAATGGCCCCCAGATTATTTTTGATTCGAGAAACGGAGGACCATGTATCACTGATTGAAACTTATTGTAATAAGGAAACGAAATCGCGATATGGAGATCATATATTTTTATTTTACACCAATCATAGCTTCGTATAGCAATTATTTATTTGTTCCAACAGGAATGTTTTTTTGAGTGATACGTTAAGTACAGGGACGAGGAAGCAATGCAAGGCAAAATATCACCAAATAAACAATGTTGAGTTGACAGCTATTTTCAACGTAAAAGTAAATTGAGTATGATTGTAGGTGAACCTCAAGTATAAGATGATTTGCAATCCAAGTTCTACTTCTCAAAACTCAATGAAAAATCAACGCATCCAAGTTGATGTTTGCTGTCTCAGTGTCAGTGACATGTCGAATCGATTGCTCCCTTTTATATGAACATCGCCGTACAAGACAAGCAGACAAAAAAGTTTTTCTTTTCATTTGCCGAATCAAAACGAGATAACTTGACAAGCTTAAAGGGGTAAGTAAATAACATGAAAGTGTTGCAAAGACGTTGATGGAAAAGTTTTTGTTTCCTAATGCTGCCCCTGAAAGCAAAAATAATTGAATTTAGAACTGTGGACGTCTTGTGAAGGACCAGTCATATAAATTAACGTAAGCTAGATGGATTCCATATTTACTTATAATTTTTTCGTAGTCTTATTATTATTGTTTGTTTAGTGAAATCTTTGTTCTAATCTTCTAATCGTTCATCAAAATAAGAGAATGTCGAATAGTGAAGATTTTTTGAACAGTCTTACAGATAATTCTAAGAGTGGTCACGTGATTTTTAACTAATAAGTGACTCATCTTAACCATATAAAATAGTTTACCAGTCTTACAGATAATTCTAAGAGTGGTCACGTGGTTTTTAACTAATAAGAGCCCCATCTGAACCATATTATAAAATAGTTTATCAGTCTTACAGACAGATAATTCTAAGAGTGGTCACGTGGTTTTTAACTAATAAGTGACTCATCTTAACCATATAAAATAGTTTACCAGGCTTACAGGTAATTCTAAGAATGATCACGTGGTTTTTGACTAATAAGTGACTCATCTTAACCATATAAAATAGTTTGTTTGTTTTTTTTTTTTTTTGTTGTTGTTCCAGTGGTTAAGAGTTCTCTAATCATTGTTGTAGTTTTGTTAATGGTAATTGGTGGTGTTTTTTTTTTCCTCCTGTTGTTTGTGGTTGCAATTATTATTTCTGATTAGTTGTTATTGAAACTGTTGAAGATGTTGCTGGCTGGCTCTTGAATTTTCTCTATCGTTGACGGTATTGGTGAGGGTTGATTCTGATTATTCTGAAGGTTTTATTGGGAACTTTAGCGGTGGTATTGGTAAGTATATGAAGGTCTCGTAGGAGGTATTGTTACTTAAGTTATTGCTCGAGATTTTGATGAAGCTCTCTGTTATCGAGGATTCCGTGATAATTTTGTTGAATAAAGTTTTGTTACAGCTTCTGTGGGGAGCATTGGTGGACAAAGCTTTGCTGAAGTATTTGTTGATGTCTCTGGTGAAGGTCTTTTAATTCTCATTCTGCCACATAGGCATAGCATTTCAATATCAAAAAATCATTATTTCAAAGAAGTCAATTTTAACCCCCCTGGATAGCGATATCTGCAGGGATGACAATAACACAGTCGCAGTAGGGGAAAGTGTTCCACAATGAGACATGTTCCACAATGAAACATTCAAAATAACTTTTTGAGTTGCCCGCCTTTAGTTTAAAAAAATATGACCGTCAAACATAACTAATTGTGCATGTGCTCCTACAATTTTTACGAAATTTAGCGAATTTTAAGCTTATTTAATGACTACTACAGCTCAAACCGGGGTCGTTTTATTTTTACAGTCGATATTTCAATTGGTGATTAAATAAAATTCCGTGTTTTTATGATAAATTTGAAATTCCGGAATTGTTTAGGCATGTCTGGGTTGGGATTCTGTATAAACTAGGGATGTTTAAACCAATCGATAAATTTTTGCCAACTTCTTGAAAGAATATGGAAAAAGTTCCACAATGAGACACCTGGTTTTGTTCCACAATGAGACGATCTGACAACTGCTTTTTCTACCTCGTAACAGAAGATATAAGTATAGTCGAAGTAAAAAACATCATGCTAATACTTTTCAAAAATTAAGTGACTGGGAAAACTAAGAGGCAACAGTCTCTAATACGTTTTGAAGTTAATTCAATCTCATTAAATAATATGCGTTCATATTTTGAAGGATTTTATTATATTTTTGATTTGTCGGAATATTATTTCAAGTTGCTCTACTGTTTCTTCAAAAGAATGGTTATTTTTCTTTTATGAATGTTTTTGTCAATATTTTTTGTAGTGTTTTTTGGTCTAAAAGGACTTGTCTCACTGTGGAACATACTTTTTCCACAATGAGACAAAAATCGCGTTTTACCAAAATTGCCCTATTTATTTTTTGAATCGATATAATAATAATCTAATTGCGTTAAATTATGAGAAATATGTCAATCTATGAGCATGCGACATCGAAATTACAAAATTCAATCATACCTTCTGGCTATTTAACGAAACGCAATTTTTGTCTCATTGTGGAACACTTTTCCCTATACTTATTAAAATATGTTTGTATCGAACAATTTCATTGATTTGAACTTGAACCTTGTACGTGTTAGCTTTCCATTAAAGATATATATCTATATTTGAACATATCTACCAAAATTTTATTTGTTTAATGAGGCTTGCTGTAAAACATGACTAAAAAAAGTAAATATCTTGTCTAGACAACTGGAATCTTTCAAAGTAAAAGATACTCGAGGGTAGTTCCACATACACGTTCGTCAAACTCAAAAAAATGTTCGAACGTGATATCAGTATATAAATTACCTTGAATCAGTTCAAACATGCCAGCATACCAAACAAGAAAATATTTCACGTTCAAATATACATTTTTCTTTGTACAAAAATAAATTTATTTCGTCGAGTTTGAAGACGAAAACGTTCCTGTTCTATTAACCTATTTGTTTTTTTTTTGCTTAAAGTTGAAAGAAAAAACTTTTTAAGAAATAATTCATCTTTTCAAACTATGAGTTAAACATAAAGTACTTCGCTATCTCACTCATCTAGTTAAAGACAAAGTTGTGCGATTGTTCGAGACATACCGTGGGGTTGTTCGCGGTTTTGTCGCTAGTTTTCAATGTATTCGGAACTATTTCTGGAACAGTAACAGTAGTTTACTATGAACTGTTTCAATGCTAGATTACATTTAGTTTTAACTAATATTATTAAATTTGCTTGTGAATTTATGGCAAATATTTATATTTGCAGTGCTTGGTGCATCTTTACAATACTTGAAAAATCCATCTCGTTTTCATTACAAAAGGCGCTTTTTCAAAACTTGACGGACAATCCGGGTGTTATTTTAACAGTTTCGTTAAGCGCTGAAAAGCCTTAATAAGTTCTTTTGTCCCGGCTAAGTGGCCGCTTTTGACAGAGGCGGACGTACTATTATGATTTCATTTTGGGTTTTCTGTTCCTTTTCTTTCCATACATATGAGCGAGGATTCAAAATTCTCATTTTTAAAATTTGCCGACTTTTGACGTGATCATTTTTCCAACTTAATTAAAAACGAAAGACTTTCTAAAGTTAATACGTTTAATCGGATTATGTGTAAAGGGATACTTGGAACGCTATATTATGACAGTAATAATAGGTACCTACCAGTCTGCCATTGATCATACAAGAAAAAGTATTATGTTTTTTATATTATTTGAATGCCTTCAAGATCTTCTACTTTTAAACACCTACATTCCCTAAATTACATGGTTAAATCAAAATCCCAGGCTGCCGAAATCAAATCAACAAAAGCTGATCTAATTGATTAACTTTTAATTGGATTAGCGGTCTGGTGGGACAGACTTTGAACGATTCTCGGTGACGAAAGTGTAAAGTCCGACCTTCGTTTCGGACATAATGTCAATTTGAAATGTCAGCACTTTAATTTTAAGCTTGATCTGTCTCGTCTATTTTCGCATACGGGGTTAAGGTTTTCAGTTGAATCATCTTCCTGGCCGCAATGAATGACTTTCGGATTGATCTATTGAATATATATTTTTTTTTGTAAAGACCATTGAATTTGTTTTTAGGGCAAAAACCAATCAGTGAGTTTCCTGTCACAAAAAAGCAAGAGGAAAAGAGAAATCCTAAATCTGTTATCATATATTTGTCATGGCAAACCGTAAATGCCAACAAGACACCTTCAAAAACCCAAAAGTTATAGATATAAATAAAGCTAAACTCATCTTGTCCTTCATCGTGGAGTGCAAGAATTTAGAATTTAGAAAAAAAAACATAGGCAGGGTTATTCAAAGTGCCCCCTTGGAGTATAAGTACTTTCCTACAGGTTGCCAAAGTCTTCCTATAATCCATGGCTACTGATCTGCCAAGATACCATCAGATTACTGGAAGAGCAATTCAAGTTGTGTTTTGTAAGCTGCTCAGAGCTTTTTTAATTAAATTAAATCATCATTATCATTCAAACAGCCATGTATACAGGGGCGGATCCAGAACCTGTCCAAGGGGGGGGGCAACGTCGACAGAGGTTGCGTGTGTGGCGGAAAGCCCGCCGCAGGTGCCGCCGTAGGCGAAAATTTTTTTGGGGTGCCACGCCCAAATTATTATCCAAAAGTCGTAAAAAACACAATAATTCCAAAAAATTAATGACAAGCAACTAAACGTTTTGCTGAAAAAAATCGACTCACTACCTAATAATTTTTATTCGAATTCATAGATAATGAAATATAATTATTTATTTAGCGGCCCATTAATAATGTAAAGCTACTGCTACTCTAATGACAATAAAAAAAATAATAATTAATCCAATTCCTAGTTGCAGGGACGGGAGGGTTCAGGTGAAACATAAGTTACAAAAAACATATTTTTATTGAATTTCTTAAGTCTAAACCTGCCTAATTCACAAAGCTGAACATAATAATATCTAGATAGGTATAAAAAAAACAATCTTTGACAAGATGAAAAGGATCTCTTATTTCTTTGGGTATGGTGAGAATATTGCCAAAGCTACGTTACTCGTTACATAACCATAGCCCAATACCCATTCCCAAGCGACAAGCGATAAACAATGATCAATGGGAAAAAAATAAACTAACTTCTACTAACTTAGTACTTAGTCATTATTCAGCATTAGCATTGCGTCAACGTTTAACAAAATGACTAGCCAGGAACTATAAACAGGATAAATAAAAAAACAAAAACAAATAATATCACATATAACTAGACTAGAAAATCTAACCTATGGCTTGATTTTGCAAAACGATTAATTATTTTGTCTATACTTATGTCCATATCCAAATGAACATGGAGTAAGGCCAATCCAAGGAGTCTTTCTTGAGACATTCTGTTTCTAAGCCAAGTTTTTAGACGTTTGAGGGCAGAAAAAGAGCGTTCTGATGAAGCAACACTTACAGGAATTGAAAGTAAAATTTGCAATAGAATATTACAATTTGGATATATTTCTTTATCGCAAAATTTATAAACAGCCATTACATCATTTAGCTCTTCTCGTTTGGTCTGTTCTAGTCGAGATAATTTTGATTTCCAAAACAAAACTTCGTTTTTAAAAACAGCTTTAGAATTAGTGAGGCCATTATCGCTTAAAATATTTTCATAAGTTTGCCACAGAATAGTAATATTGCTATCAATAGTTTTGTCATCAGCTGATAAATTTTGAGGTAATAAAATTGTAAGATTGAAAATATTTATAGTTTCAACGCTGAAGCGAGATTTTAAATCGGAAATTATGTCGTCCAAGAGGGGTATAAAAATACTTATTCGATAATAGTCTTCTACGGTCTCTACGTCATAATTGGCTCTTTTTGTTTGTCGCGCAGTAGTCCTTGGTTTTTGCAAACTGACATTCAAGTTTTCGGCCAAATTTATTATTTCCTGCCAAATTTCATTAAAATATGTAGCTGCATTTTCTCTTTTTTCTTTTAATGTCTGAACTAAATCATCGATTGTTTCTTTTGCGTAAAATAAATCTAGAGATTTTTTTTGAAACAAATTACTCAATATCTGAGTTATAGAAAATATAAAGTTTATGCATTTTAGTGCAACTAAAAAAGGAGCCGTTAGCATGCTGTTAATTAGCATATTAGCTTTCGGACTCGAAACATTGTCCTGCCAGGTCTTAATATTATCGAGTACTTCAATAATATCTGATAAATTATTGTCAAAATAAAGGGAAGTATTATGTCTTTCCACCCAACGGGTATCACAAAGACTTCCAAGTTTTGTACCAAGTTTTGTTTTAATTAAAAAACTTCTTTTTGCTGAAGCATGGAAAAAGGCAATTACTTCTCTAATTGTACCGAAACAGTCCCTAGCTCCTTGAATCTGGACACATTTTGATATTGACAAATTTAGGGAATGGTTGTAACACGGTACTCTAACAGATAAAGGTGCCTTTTTTCTGATTTCACTAACAGCTCCTTTCTGTAGAGAAGTCATAATACTACAAGTATCGGTACATATACCGACACAGTTTTTAATTTCAAAACCGTTATTTTCTAAAATCGAAATAACAGATTTACCTAATTTCTCGCCGCAAATTTTAGGCTCAGTTGTAATGTCAAATTCACTTCCATAATTGAGATCGTGAACGTCGGTAAACCCTATAAAATCTTCTCTGATTTCAAAATTATGTACATATCTTAATACAATACTCAACTGAGAGGAAGCAGAAATATCCGTAGTTTCGTCAAACATTATCGAAAAAAATTTAGCCTCACTGATGTTTTTCCTTAGTGTGTCTAAAATTTCTTCACCACAACAGTTGATGATAATATTTTGAGTTGTTTTAGAAATATAGGTTGCCCGTGAACTACAATTTTTCAAATGGTCGCTTAAAGTTACATCTCCGGCACGAATTCTCATTTTTAAAAGAGCTCGAAAATTGCCTTCATTTGTGATCGATTGTTGAGGTTGTGGTGAAGAATTTGAAGGCACATCTAGGAGCCCGTCATCTCTGTGTCCTCTAAAGGCTATATTTTGTTTTCCCAGGGTAATAATAGTATCAATTATGGGCATTAATCTTTTTCGGTTTTCCTGGACTTGTTTCAAATTTGTTTGTGAAATTTGATTCTGGATTTCATTTTGCGGTTTACCAAAATTATTTAAAAACAAGTTAGCCCTCTCAATTGAGTTTTTGTGATACTTATTACTTTGATGGGTATCTAAATACCCATCTTTTCCTGTTAATTTGCCGAAATTTTGTAATGGCTGCTTCACCAGAATTTTTGCCTCATTTTGGCACTTGGTTTCACCAACAAAAGTAGGTGCAAACAACGAACAATACCTGCAAAACACCCCTTTTCTGGAGGGAGAATAAACTAACCATTTGAATTTGTCCAAATAAGTATGACTGAAATATCTTTTAATTTTTTTACCATGTAGTGTTTTTTCGGAATAAGGGAAATTATAATTTCTTGGTGGTATATAGGGGTTTTCTAATAACTCTTTTTTTTGTAAGTCTGAAATATTATTAATTTTATCAATAAATGACCCAATATCGTTTAATGCATGTTCAGGTTCAGCAAGGATAACAGGAGCGGGAAGCTCATTTTGTAGTTGAGGAGTATCCTCTCCATTCATAGGCAAAACACCTGAGTCTGAGTCTGTAGCTGTATCGTTGTCAGTTTCTTGATTTTCAGTAGCAGGATTACCTGCATCTGAAGCCTTCTGTTTTTTTCCTATGAAAAAATCTAATGTTTTTTGCCTTTTCGCCCTTTTCTTACAAGGTTGTCCCAAGTGATCCATTCTAAAATAAGAAACAAGAATCGTTCCACGAACAACCACAAAAACTAATCCTGTCTCTAAGCCCTAAAGCAAAAAAAACGAGAAACTGGTCCCTTCCTGAATAAAAATGCATTTATATACTAATCTACATGCGAAAACTCCCCAAGAATGATAATTTTCGTCCAACAAAATTATATTAAAAATGCGCGATTGCGCGACTGACTGCGCCTGATGATGAAAATATTGTACCTAGTTATGAGCATACATACCTGGTTTAGCTGATTGAGTATTTTATCGTAATTGACGTAATTCGTATCCTCTAGGAGAAGGCTTTTCGGCGCATCGCCGCCGGCCTAATAGCAACAAATTGTGCTGTGCTGTGCCTATCGCTGCGCTCCACGCACTGTCTATTGTATTGACAAGGAAAAAACAGGGAAGGAAAACCTGGAAAGCGTGTGTCGGAAATGTCATGTCGAGCGTCCGGCGCGCCCGGTTAAGTAAGTTAGGCTGTCACGCGCGAGCGGCGTCTGGTTGGTTGCGTGCCTATGAATCCTATTTGAAGAAGTCCATGCACAAGCAAACAAATTCCGCAACAGAGGTGTTGATGCAATAAATTTGCTAGTGTGAGTGTATGCCGCATTGTCCATCTGCAACCGTTTTTGTAAAATAATTTATACATTATTTTAATTTAATTACCTATATACCTATTATTAATTATATTTCGGGTCTCTCGGCAAGCGGCCTTGCAAAAATTTCACAACTATTTTTTTTTATAAGGCTCAAGGGGGGGGCAATTGCCCCTATTGCCCCCCCCCTTGGATCCGCCACTGCATGTATATCCCCTGTAATATCATCTGGATTTTGTTAAAGGCCATATCTGTGTCAAGAAGGTGCCCAGCATCACGTTTTTGTTTTTTAGTGGGGCCTCCTATTTCTGTTGATATTCCTGTCTTTCCATCTTGGTTTCTGGTCAAAAACTTCTTTCAGGTCATTAAGATGTTCTTGAAACGAATTTCCCATGATCATGACATCATCTAAATATACCAGGCAATTTCTCCATGTAAGGCCTAGCAAATAAGATGCATCAGTCGCTCAAACGTAGCTGGAGCATTACACAATCCGAAAGGCATTACATTAAACTGGTATAACCCGCTTCCGGTACTGAAGGCAATTTTCTCTTTGTCATCTTCGTGTATTGCGACTTGCCGGTATCCACTTTTAAGATCCAAGGTAGAGAACCATTGGAGCCCGACAGAGTTGTTGATGTATCGTCTATCCTCGGAAGAGGGAAGCTGTCCTTGTTGGTGACGTCATTATGCTTACGGTAGTCCACACAAAATCTAAGACTTCCATCTTTCTTTGTAACCAATACTGCTGGTGCAGACTATGAACTATTTGACTCTTCAATAATTCCCTCTTGAAGCATTTTATTAATTTGGTTCTCCACTTCCTGTTGTTAAGCTACTGGCATACGTCGTGATGGTTGTCTAACAGGGATGTTCCGAGAGAATTTGTAAATGTGCACTTGACTGTATAAAAAGTGGGCATATTTGACACAAAATGTGCATCCCCCTTGTTTTTCTTTTCAATGTTGCCAGTTGCCAATATGTAGATATGTTTATTTTTACCAGGGACCCGGACCGAAATGAAATATCGGTTCCGTTCCGGTTCCGGTCCACAGCGTCCTGACGAATATCGGTTCCGTTACGGTTTCGGTTCCAAGAGAAATATTTCGATTCGGTTCGGACCAATAATTTCGGTTTTAACGGTTCATACCGGTATAGTTTTTCACAAATATCTAATGGCCATTTGCACTGACCATTTCAAGAAGCATCCCTTAAAACGGTCATTACAGAAAAAAAATAAATCAGTTTCACAATGACGTCATAATTTCTCGGCACGTGGAAATGGTTTTAAAACGTGGATTGGATTGTATTTCGGAACGGTTTAGAACCATAGTACATTATTTAATATTCTAAAACAACCCTTGTTTAGATCTCATTTGCATCTTCCTCTTGTCTATTGACTATTTGTTAATCAAGTTTAAATTATATTTTTCATCATACACGTATATGTTTAACTACGAACGCAAACCACTAACAAGACCGTTGATGACGTCGCCAACGGTTCAACAACATATGAACTTGATTCTAAAAATCGAAGCCGATGAGCAATCCTGTAGTAGTATGTAAAATCCTTTGGTGTGTAGTCTAGCCGAGTTCAGAAATGCGCGCTCAATGTCCAACGCTCTGTTTTTTAAAGTGTAAATTTTATTATGATACAACCAAACAGCAAACAGCTTAATTTATAAAATCTTGGAACCGAAAAATACCGGTAAGAACCGATTAATTTATATCGGTTCCGGTTCCGCCTGCCCTACAACATTTTTATGAAATATGGGTTCCGGTCCGCAAAAAAAAAACGGTTTCCTTCCGGTTTTCGGTCCAATATCGTTCCGGTCCGGGTCCCTGATTTTTACAACAGTTCTGTTGCCAATATTTTGTATTTTCATTGTCGATTGTCGAGCAGGCTGGACTGAGTTGTGGCGTACCAAGGATGATACACACCTACGAGATTGCTTATCGGCCTCGTTTTTGGTAATCGCCGCCATATTGGTGTGTCGCCATTTCCGACGTCATAACTACGTTGTCAGTTGTTTAAACAGCTTACGTCAAGTCGAGAAATTAGATGCTGCCTACGTCACAACACAACTGGTGTTTTGACAGGCCTTATGAGGATAGGCCATCCTGTAGTAGTAGTGTGTATCATCCTTGGTGGCTTACAGGTTAGTAGAGTAGAGTGTACTGAGTGTAGACAGTCAACGGTGTAGAGTATGGGAGTATGTATAGAGTACAGTGTACCTACTTAACACTGAATACAAATTTACTGAAAAGTAACCCCAAATTCAGAATATTTTTTGTTCTATTTATTGACTAAAAAATTGTGGCAGATTTATTCTAGAAATCAAAATGTTTATATCTAGAGATTGGGGTGCATACTGTGCATATAAATTGAAAGTGTGCATCAATATGCACAATTGTGCAGTTTGGAACATCCCTGTTGTTTAATTGGGTGTGCTAATCCAGTATCAATTTTGTGTTGAATTAAGCTGACCCGTCCGGTTTGATTATCCATCACAAATACGCGCCTGCTTCTTCCTGAACATCTTAGTATGCCTATCTTGATAACTAACAGGTAACCTTGATACAGAGTCAATAAAAGTTGAGACCTCAGCAATTTCATCAGTTGGGAAACATGGTAAATTCTGTGATAAAATTGATAATACTTAATAATAATTTTCCAACAAATCCCGTACTTTTGGTAAAGTTATTTGACAACCTAAAAAATCGATAGTATAGGTACCTACTTACCTTAGACCAAATACCTTTACAGTACCTACACTACACTGTAGGTAATATTTTTCTACAAAATAATATATATTTCGCAATTTCCAAAGAGTCCCTTACCAACGTCATTAAAAGTAATCAAAAAGTAACTTTTCTCGATACTGCGTGTTGGAAACTGCAAAGACTTTTAGTGAACAAACTACAAACAAGAAATCCCACAAAAGAAAACCTGCACTGTGGAACAAATAAACAAAAACTTTGAAAGTACAACAGATGTTTGTCTTTCACTTATTTTCCTTTGTCAATTTAGCAAAGTTAAAGGCAATGTTTTGCGTTTCTTATATAAATTAATCTACGAGGATTGATCAGAAAAAGCGTGACACTTAATTGTGGAACTCTGCTCATTTTCCGTTATAAATGTTGCTTGAAACTATTTGATAAAAGTATATTAAATCGTAAATTTACTTTGGGCAATGCGACATTTATTTCTGATCATTCCTCATAAAACAAATATTAGCAAATCTCTATTTTGATTGCAACTGGAAAAACTCAGCGCGGCGTCTGAGTTATCTTTTCCTGGAGCTTTTTTAAATTAAAATATGGAAGTTGTTGCAGCCAGATAGAGAAAATTTTATTACGGATAAAAGAAAGCTGCACAATTTTCTTGTCGGAAAACAAATTGTATTTTTGGTTTAGTGGGTTCCGGAATTTAATGCATAATGTATACGTACTTCGTGAAATAAGCATAAAAAGGAAAAGAATTGTGTTTTTCTACGTATATTCTTGATTGAAATGAGTATATTTTAACATGAAAATAGACTAAAAGTAAATTTAATTTTAAGAATTACTTGTTCTCAATATCATTCCTTCTCACTTTCCTTTGTCATCTGTAAGCTCAATTCCTACTGAGAAAATTGACTTATGAATTCATGAACAAATACTGAAAGTCAAAAACCGACCGCAGTTCCTGTCAACAGATGTTACTTTGGCCTGATTGACACATCGACCTTAGTATTCAGTAAAAATATCTAATCCGGCCATTGTCGAGGGTGTTCGAACACTGAATTTGAAATTCAAGCAAATTTTCGGAGGCTTTGAAGCTTAAACGTTTTTTGTGAGAGATGTCCGAAAATGAATGAATTATATTGGGGATGGTCCAAGTACAGACGATCTTCGTGTTTTTTGGTTGAAATTAAATTATTTATTCAATAAAAATGAGGGTATAAAATTTATAGTATGCCATTTAGTAGCCGAATCTGATAAATCTAATGTGAAATGATATAAAGTGATATTTTACGATTTTCGTGTATGGGAACATTTTTGCCGACTAAAATTTTATGTTTATTGCATATAGTCGTTAAATATAAGTCCTATTTTAAACCAGAAGTTTATAGAATATTTTATGAGTATTAATACTGTAAATCTATATGAAGATTTAACCGTTTGAACGCCAAGCTTTATGACAATGCGTCACATGAACTTAGATGTGATTAAGATTTAAATAAAGCATGAAATGTAATGAAGGAATGGAAATTCATTTAAATCTTTAGCGGAAGAAAATGAGTAATTTACTAAACACTAAACTAAACTACCAAACTCTGTTTTCTTCTTCAAATATCTACCCAAAACCAGCTGATCAATCTTATATCAATATTAATACATTGATTTAACAGTACCTACCTATTACAAACTGGAAAAGATAAAATCGATGAAATACTTTTCACAGGTCCCTTGTTGATAAGTGAAAATTAATGAAAAGTACTTTCTTATATTTTCCAAAAAGAAAAAATCTATTTGCCTCTACCTACAAAATAATAATTCACCCTCTTGACTTATTAGCCTCTGACTGATAAGAGTCATGAAATTGAAATTTTGATTTATGGACATCGAAAAAGCGCCACGCACACACTCGAATGAATGCCGTGTCTAATTACATATTAAATAAGCCTGCAGTTGGTTTTATTTGCAAGAGTTTTTGCGTCGCCAATAATTTGCATAGATACGGTACCTTTACCATTGGGAAAATGTGAGAGGAAACTGGCTTTTTTTTTTCACTGGTGGTCGGCTAAAAATTTTAATTGACTGCAGTCACACACGAGATGATTGAATTTTGATAAACAATCACGCGGCGAGTTTTTTCAATTGGGAAAATGATTTTCAAACTATTGGCCTGCATGAATAGGTAGATATGTGAAAAACGCTAGTTAGAAATATTCGACTCTCAAAATAATGATCTCGTTGATCGACAAAATACATCCATTAAATTCATTTGTAAAACTGAAAGGGAGTGTCCAAAGAAGAAAAAATATTAATCTTGCAGCCAAGAAAAGAAATTAGTGTCTGAGGCATGTTTTAATAATTAATGAAAAAAGGTAAACATTCTTTAAAGTTGAATGTCGGTTATTTATACAGTTGTCAAGCAAGTGAGTTGACAGAAGCTGGGGAAAAAAAAACTGATGATGGAGGCTGACTGGAGGAAACGCTAAAAAGAAGAATTTCAAAAAATACTACTACGACATTCAGTAATTGATTCAAGGTTATAAGTATAGTTTGGCGCAACAAAATAACTGAGGAAACTTTCCATTTTTATTCCATTTTAAAATGGATACATAGGTACCTACAGCTAGGGTAATACCCGGGGCTAACCAAACCAGATTAAATAATAGTATATTATGCAATGATCATGTAATGATAGCCATTAATACACGAACATGTTGTAGGATACATGCGAGTGTATTACATGAGAATTGCATACACTATTTTTTCTACTGCCATTGATAAAACTTATGATTTTTAGATATGTTCAACATTATGCTTAACTTTGAATAGAGATTTTATAATTGAGTAATGCGTCCATACAGTTGAAGGTTTAATTTTTTGTGGTAATTCTTCAAAATATACTATCAAAACATTTTCTGAGAAGGACGATGTGTTTTTGGTGTTTCTCCAATCCATAAATTGTCAATAGTGATATAACGAGTGCAATGGAAATTATCAATAATTTTTGGGAAATTTGCACAAATGCATTTTTAGTCACGAGTGCACGTAGTGCACGAGTGCCTTTTTCAGTTAAAAACGCATGAGTGCAAATTTATCATAATGAAGTTCATTATGATACAGATTTTAATCGTTTAATAGCGTATTATGAAATGTCAGTAGAAAAACGTTGTTTTTTTTTTCTACTAGAATAAACCTGATCTATAGGTACGCACTATGACCCCCTTCACGAGATTCAGACTACTTGGGAATCATCACTGGAAGCTGCTCAAAGGTACGGAGTTCGGTTTTAAGGCCTCTCTCTGTTATTTAAACCCCTACGGAATTAAGACTTCGTACTGAGGGGGGTCATTCTCGGAAACACCTTATGCAACATATCAGATTGTGCACAATTACCCCAACTGTTATTCTAGATTTTTGAGTTATGATGTCCTTATTGTGAGGACAAATTGTTGATGAAAAGTTTGGTTTCTTTGTAGGTCGTAACACTGAAGAAAACCTCGTTTCGTCTTCTCAGATAACGGTTCCTTCTGAGGTTCCCCACGGTTCTCACATCGACCCCTTGTTTTTCAAGGTATTTATTATTGATGTTTGGCATGATCAATATTTTTGGAAATTGTTTGTTGGACCCCCAGGATAACCTAGACACATTTGTCTTCTGATCTAGTAAATGACAACAACGGAATGAGGCTAAATATTTCAAGATGTGATTTTATCATGTTTCTAGATTTCGATCCTCTTATAGTAAATTTTGGATGGACAGCCTCTTTCAGTGGTCGATACGCTAGTGCCATCCTTCTTCTTGGCTCCACATATTTCTTGAATCATTGCGAATGCTCGGGTTAATAAAGCATCATACTAGGAGCAGGCAGACAAATATAATTAATTAAACAGTGGTGCGATGCTAACTTGCTGACTCTGAATGTTGACAAGACCACTATTCTGAATTTTCATTGTAATTTAAATACTCTTTATCTTGGCAAGGATCCTTTTTTGGCTAAGCCTGGAACTAGGTTTTTGGGAGTTTTTATTGATGAGTCATTACATTTTGACACTCATATTAATAACCTCATGAAGAAAGTGGCTTCAGGATGTTATGCAGTGCGCACAATATCAAGGGAGCTAGGCAATGCTATGGCGAGGAGGGTTTACTATGCTTTGGTGGAATCTCATTTGTGTTATGGTATTGTATTTTGGGGAAATGCGAGTAATAACCTAATACATCCTATTTTTGTTCTACAAAAACGTGCCATTCGTTATACAGGGTTAGTAAAAAGTACAGCAACACTTAAATATCTTCAAAACTGCTTAAGCTGCGTTCACACAATTCGGAATCTGACAGTTTTCAGGCATGCGGAATTAAACAGTGCTATTTTCAATGTTGCCAGATTTCCCAGTTTTGCGCTACACGTAGTCTTTTTGTTATCTTAAATAGAATGCCCCATTTATTATTATCGCAATGAATTGGGCGTGCCAAATTTGATAAGATTCCAAACTTTCAGAGTTCTATCTCTACTAGTTGCTGAAATATGACAACACCGTATTTTCAGTGAAAAGTATAGCAACGCTCGAATATCTTCAAACGCCGCTCAAGCACGTTCACGAAATTTGGTATCTGGGGGTTTTTAGGCTAGCAAAATTCAACCGAGATATCGGCATTGTTGCCAGACTTTTCAGTTTTGCGGTACACGTAGTCTTTTTGTTATCTTGAATAGAATGCCCCATTTATTTTTATTGCAATATATTGGACGTGCCAAAATTAATAAGATTCCAAATTTTCAGTATTTTATCTCTACTAGTTGCTGAAATATGCCAACACCGCATTTTCAGTGAACGGTATCGCAACGCTTGAATATCTTTAAAACCCGCTTGAGCTCGTCCACTAAATTCGATACCTATCTGGTAATTTATAGGCAAGCGAAATTCAACTGTGATATCGGCATTGTTGCCAAGTTTCCCAGTTTCGCGCTACACGTAATCTTTTTGTTATCTTGAATAAATTTATTTTTATTACAATGAATTAGTTCAAATTTTGATGAGATTCCAAATTTCCAATAGGCTGCTTGTACTGTTAAATACTACTATAGTGATAATCATTCTGGGATAGTTACCTACCTATTTCAGGAGGAGCCGCAAACTTATCGGAAACTCCCGGAAATATGAATACCTCAAGAACAAGTATTATTGAAGGAAAAAAAAACCATAAGCCACGAGCAAGACTTTGTGTAGCTCGAAACTGGAAAACTTGGCAACAATGCCGATATCACAGTTGAATTTCGCTTGCCTATAAATCCCCAGATACCGAATTTAGTGGACGAGCCTAAGCGGATTTTTAAAGATATTCAAGCGTTGCGATACCGTTCACTGAAAATGCTGTGTTGGCATATTTCAGCAACTAGTGGAGATAGAATTCTGAAAATTTGGAATCTTATCAAATTTGACACGTCCAATTTATTGCTATGAAAATAAATGGGGCATTCTATTCGCGATAGTAAAAAGACTACTTGGCAAAACTGGGAAATCTGGCAACAATGCCGATATCACGGTTAAATTTCACTTGCTCAAAAACCTCCAGATGCCAAATTTCGTGAACGTGCTTTTGAAGATATTCAAGCGTTGCGATACTTTTCACCGAAAATACGGTGTTGTCATATTTCAACAGCTAGTAGAGATAGAATTCTGAAAATTTGAAGTCTTATCAAATTTGGCACGCCCAATTCATTGCAATAGAAATAAATGGGGCATTCTATTTAAGATAACAAAAAGACTGCGTGTAGCGCAAAACTGGGAAATCTCGCAACATTGCCAATAGCACTGTTGAATTCCGCATGCCTGAAAACTGTCAGATTCCAAATTGTGTGAACGCGGCTTAAGCAGTTTTGAAGATATTTAAGTGTTGCAGTACTTTTTACTAACCCTGTATGTGTAACGTAAATAGTAGAGAATCATGCAGGCCCCTATTCAAATCTAAAATAATTCTAACTCTTACATCACTGTTTATTTTGGAAACGGTCCTGTATGATTTATAAGCGTAGGGATGTTTTACCAATGCCCGGTCATTTGTATGGCACTAGACGGTCACACTATTTAAGCTTGCCAATTCCTTCCTCTGCCTTAGTTAAAAATTCAATTATTTATGAGAGTCGTAAGATCTATAACCACCTACCTGAATATATAAAGCTTTATCCTACCCTCGGGCAATTTAAGAACGCAGTTAAGAGACTTTTGGTGGAGAGGGCATATTATGAGTTGGGAGAATACTATGGTGACACTTTTTAGTTTTTAACTTATTTGGAATATATTATTGTATTTTTTGTATAGTATTTCGGTTACACTATTTGTCTGATTTTTAATAATTGTAAGTTTTATTGTATTTTTGAACCGTTTTACTTCCTGCTTTCTGTTGAGTATTGATTTGATCTCTCCTGTTCATCTGTTGCTTTTTAAAATTAAAATTGTATCTTTTTTTTTGAAGTTTACCAATATTCGTGTTAGACTTAAACTCAGTTGTGTTTGCTTGTTTTATATTTTATATTTTATATTTTGTATGTTGACCTTAGGACCTGTAATGTTATTTGAATCTATTTTGACCTTTATTATTGGACTCATACTTATTATGTGATACTTTATTTTTTATTTTTTTTTTATTAGCTTTGTCAACAAAACTTGATTTTAGACAATAAAGCCTATTTTGATTTGATTTAATTTGATAACAATACCGAACCAAAGAATAGAAAACGTCGAACACTATGTATGCTTAACCATGATATCAGACTATCAGACTAAGGAAACCAAACTAGGATGCTGAAATAAAAAGAAGAGCACGACTAGCATGGGCCGTTTTCTTGAACATCTTGAGAAATAAATGCATTCCCATAAACCTAAAGAGAAAAGTATAAGACACTTGCATATTACCGGCGTATGCCTACGGGTTAGAGACCATCTCCCTCACCAAAAAGAAAAGCTTAAAAATTGGAAACCACCCAAAGAGCAATGGAAAGAAAACTTGCCTGGAATATCACTAAGAGACAAAATTAGAAACACCAAGGCAACATGCAGAAGAAAGTTAGGGATATTGTGGAGGAGGAAGCAGAATTGTAATGACGATGGGCTGATCACATAGCTTGATACGATGGATGACAAATGAGCTTGAAGAATCTTGTAATGGAGACCAAGGAAGACAACAAGAAGCACGGGAAGACCTACTGAAAAAGATGTGTGGACGACATGACGACAGTGCGGCAGGCAAACTAAGGATAGAGAAAGATGGAAACAATTAAGACAGACCTGCATCAAGGATTAGATGGATAGAGGTTGACAAAGAATAGCTCTTGAAATTCTGTATTGAGCTCCGGTGAAGACCCATTTTGAATATTTTTCATGTGTATGGAATTCTCATTATACGAGTCACACATATATAGGTATAATCGAACAGAGGTATAGAGAATGGTTTTTGGGTATACTAACTTCAAGATTGATTATGCTGCTGTGGTTGACTATGCTAGCCTGTGTTCCGATTTTAACCTGTCATCTTTTTGATACAGAAGAAAGGAAGGGTATATACAAGACTTTCATTAGCTGTTCAATATATTCGGCAACATTGTATATTGTATTCACTTGCTGTCTTGCGTTGGTCAAGTACTTTTTCCAGAATCACCCGTTCCTCTCAAACATTTCATCAACCCTAACATAGAGCTAATTTATTATACATGTCATTTATATGATACTACCGCTATCGTTTTAAAACCTGTAAAAGATTAAACTTCGAAGAAAGTGTATTTTCAATTCACTCCACAAAAAAGCTGTGAACACAAAATTTTCCTCTCTTGAATTCAAGTTTGTTCCAAGTAAATACAAAAGTAGTCAAGATGTATTATCGTATTTGAAATAACCTTAAAGTTAAACATTCAATAATTGGGATAGTCTTCAAATATATATTAGTTCTGCTAAGATGTCTTTGAAGCATCTCAAGTGGTAAATACCTAAAAGCCCAAAGCACTTTCTAGAAAAATTAGCAAAAAACTGATCCATATCTATCAATCTAAACTAAACCAACCACTTAGAGAAATAGTTCTATCTTCATTATCCCAATAAAAAGAGTCGTTTGTATCCTGTAAAAAAAACCGTAATTACAGGTTAGAACTACAAATCCGAACGAGGTACTAATAACACACGATGCACAATGTAAATATCATTATCCAATCAGAAATGTCCCTGCAGACAGGCTAATTACAGTGTTGCCGGTAATTTATATCGTATTAAGAGCCGTGGTCGGGTTTTTTGCCTTTTGGTTGGCCGGTAGAGTCTGCCCGGTCTCGCGAAGGCCGTTATTTTCTTTAGGGCTCGACTGATCTAATAAGAGAACAGGTGTAATAATAGATCGATAAATAAACATTAACTACATCATAGAACAAAAAAGAACTGTTGTGGAAATTGCCTGAAATAGGTCGAATAAAGTCACACTTCATTATTATTATCGGAAAACCATAAGGATCTCACATTACCATTTAGGATGTTTACTTTTTTGCCGAACCTCCCTGAAAAGTCACTAATTAAACTAAGACAGATTACATTAGGAATGAAACAGGCCGTCAAAGACGATTAATCAATTATGTCAAAGTGGAGACCTCTCCCCTTTTGTCTGGTATCTCCCTTCCCTTCCAGCACTAGTCATGTGTCGCCCTTGTCAGTTCCAAATGACTAGGTATATGCTCCAACACACAAAAATTTTATCAACGAAGTTTCATAAGCAGAACCTATTTTAATGCATCTATCTGAGATTGATATCAATCAAACAATTATGTAGAATTTTACTGAAAGCAAAGACATGCATCCTTATTCCAGGAATCACTTAACCCAAAAGCCCAAGCTTAACAATCATGTAATACGCAACGATTATCAGTACAGTTTTTCGTGCACAAAATTACATTTAAATGAGAGATGCAACCGACAATTATAAGTCCATTAAATTCAATTTTTACCTGGCTGTAAAGGCTAATCAGATAGTAATTACTGTGTTAATGTATGTAAACTTAACTCTTGTTAGCCATTTTAATCGTTAAAAGTGCGTAGGAATTATTAGGGGTCTTGAACATGCCACATTTTCTCTTTGTTTAACAGGCTTTTGGTTGGGATGATTATTAGTTTTGGTTTTTAATAATATATTGTTTAAGAATAATGGTATATAATGCATTTTATTTCAATAAAGTACAAATAAATTTGCTACTAAGACATTTCTAGAGGTTAAAACTTGAGGGATGTCCGATGATAAATATAGGTACCTAGGTAACTATTTTTGAAATAATTTTTTCAATATAAGATAAAAATGTCAAGCAGTTTTTGTTTGAAGAATTTTAATGAGCAAGTTGCAGATGGTATCGTAAATACCTGCTGAAATAAGCTATTGATTGTACGCAAGGTTGTTTGAAAGAGGTAGGTTGCCTGATAACTTTTTTGACGTCATCTGGGATGTCTAAACATAATGCAAATCTCTATTAGTTCCTCCTGATGACGTCATCAGTTTACCATTACCAGACAACCTATTACTACTTACTTATCTATTAGTCACCTTAATTACACCTAACACCATGATGTATTTTTTTATTCTATTTTTTAAATTTTATTTAGGATCTTCTTCATAAAATGTCAACTGTAATATCCCCTGTATATCCCCTATGTATGTCTGTTTCTGCAGAAATCACAAACCAGTCAGAGTGAATTTCATTGGTTGAAACTAGTTGTTTGACTGTTTTCAACCAATGAAATTCGCAGCGATTTGGACTACCGATGGGGGCGCTGGCGTTTGTAAACAAATATAGCAGAAAACGAGTAATATTTTGACGTTCAGCATTGTATTTATATGCATTCGTATTGCTTTCGCTAATTTTCTCGTTGTTCTCGTAGTTTTTTCGGTGGTTTTTTACTATATTTTTTAAATTTTGAACGTTGTAACTTTCTTTTGTGCATTTCGTATCCATACAACACGAAATGTGGAAAATGGATGCCTGTCTTTGAGTTTGGCCACAGTTTTTCACCTCTACTTGTCCCAGTACATCCAAAATTTTCACGCGATCACTATTTTTCTTAGGAAAATAGTGAAAATGAATAGTTGTGTCTGCATCTTCTCGGGAATGGCTTTCGTATACACAGCAGTTTGTGTTGTGCTGGGACTTTGAGGCAGATGCTATCGAATTCCTGTAATAAGCACCTCACAGAATCACAATAAATAGCTTTCCCTTGATTATTTCCCACTTTTCGATACAAAACACGTCGTAATTTAAATTAGGAACGAACAGAAAACATCGCAATACGGTATGTAAACAAACGATCTATCACTCGTTAAGTTAGTTCCAAATATTTCCGCCAGGTGCCGCATTGATTTTTGAAATCGCCAATTAGTCCTATTAGTATCTATTTAACAATCATTATTAAAGACACTACAAAAGACTAGACTGCAACAAAGAAAACAATAAAATAAGTAAGCTTTCAACCTACTAACTAATAAAAAATAATGAGTTGAAGAATACTTTAACAATGTTCAACAAAAACAATTTGGTACTTACAAAGATAAAAATAAACTAAAATTAAAGAAAGAAAAAATATTTTAACGAAGTTCTTACGGAACACTAACCAAATTGTAGCAAAGACCTGACTGAAGTTCTAAAAGTCTCAATAACAACTTTACAGTTTCAAAAATTGCTAATTGATAAAAACGTTTTCTGCTCAAAAGCGCTCGCACAGAGGCAGCAAGAAAATTTTTATCGACGTAATTAGCACGTACAATCTCGTTACATTAAAAAGTAGTCGCTTTGATCTCGGACCCGGCCTAGAGTCTTTTAAAGACTCAAGATGAAGAAAAAATCGAGAAAATTTTTAAACTTCCAGAAGCCCGGTCTGAAAGTTGGACCCTTGAGTACAAATTAATTAAAATTAAATATAAAGAAGTTTAATTCCGCTAAAGTATAATCATTATACGGGCCACTGGCGAGGCCTTTTTTTAAAATGACTTTTCAGATGTTTTTCTTTAATTTGCGCTGCATAAATGAAGTCAATGGAGTATGCTTTCGCTGCTGAAGTAGTTTAACTGTTTTCCATTCTTTTATGAAATAAATTGCCGCTATTCAAATTAAAATGCTGCAATTTTCTATGAAATATGTTCAAATTGGAATGAAAAGGCATTATATTTGCTAGAACTAGGTATTTCAAATACAAAATATTTAGAACTTTCATAGTTTTCAGCATCAGTTATGTTTTAATAGGCGAAAGAAAAGACAAAGTATCAGCGTTCCATTTTAAAAATGGTAGACATGCCGGCAGAATCTATCGGGTGACGCAGATGCCAAAATTTCTTAAATTCCCAGACCTACAATTGGCAAAATATTCGCAGCAAAACGACAAAAATAATATTTATCACCCATCAACGAGGTACTTTAATGTTATGGTTTCACACACCTGACCATCAAAACCTATTTATTTTACAGATTTCTTCCTAAAAAAAATATGAAATTTCTCTATTTATTTTTTTTTTCCCAGAATTCGGAAACCGTGTCATCTATTCAATATTTAAGACGAGCTGGGGCAGACCACAGCATTGTCGACACAATATCGGAATCCCTTAGGACCTCCAACTGGGAAAACAATCGAATAAAACCCCAATTTGAAAAAGGCAAAAAGTGGCGTAAATGCCAACAATGGCACCCCCGGGTCTTAAGAACGCCTCAAGTGGTGCAGCGACGGTGACTTTCAAAAGGCAGATGCATCCGTAGGTAATGACTTTGAACAGTGGCGTAGGTACAGGATACGTAGGAAGCTGATGGATAATGTTCAATTAGGTATGTTACCTCAAAATTTAAACAGAGCATGATGGATTTTTTCCTGAAAAGAACATTGGGGATTCAAGAAATCAAGTATCTATACAAATTTGTTTATAAAACCAAAGGAAGATTTTCCGGCATATATTTAATCGAAGCTCCAAACCAACTATTAATAACTCACACAAAACTAATTTGTTTCGCACAGACTAATTTTAAATTTAGTGTTTTTCTAAAAACGCAAATCCTGCTCAATCCTGATCACTATCAATCAAATATAAATTACCTAAGTTTAATAAAAAAATAGGTCAGGTCATGTAAATATGGCTACGTCACTGGTAGCACGCTACCTTTGCGCACGAAAACAGATTCCCTTCCAAGGTGACCAAGCAGAATTTTTCTCCCGAAAAAATACCTCAACAATGATGAAAATTTATGAGTTATGACAGCGTTGCTTTGGGGTGAACTGTTTTATTGACCGCAATTCTAGGATTAAGGTCAAAAGAGATTTTGTGCTTCAGTGAAGAAAGATTAGTGCGCTCTATGGATATGGGCTATTGAAATTTCATTGTGATTTGAATGTCATAAATTTTCATAGAAATATTCTTGTACAAACAGCAATAAATTATTTTGTTAAAATGAAATAGGAGGCAACCAAGAAATATCATGAAAATCTCAGTGTAGGGTGGGTGAAAATATTACAAAACGATTCGTAATTTGTAGTAGAGCAGGAGACATAAACATGAGTAATGCTGAACCAATTAGTTTTCTGCTATAATGAGCTACAGAATTTAAAAAGGATTTGAGATCAACACATTGAATGTTGCAAAATTAAACTTCGTTGACCAGTCAAGTTCAATTTTGCTTGGACAGGGAGCTTCAGCCTATATCCTTCTGATGAGTCCTAACAAGGACGAAACGCGTCAAGGATTGACACGGGAATGCAGGGTCCACTACTCAGTGGGTCGATTCCCAAACAGGGACTCATGTCTCTGATTTCACGTTGGTCATTACCTAAACAATTTTCACTGCTCAGACCAATCAGTGTACTTCAACGCCGGTAGGGGTTTAAAATTGAAACACAGCTCTTCCAAATACTTGCTTATGCGTCCGATATCGACAACCACATAGGCGAGGGAAAAATGACCATAAGACAAGTTGTATCATAGATTTTCTGCCTGCTGAAGTCAGAAGGGATACCAAAACCAAAACCGAATAAGGGGAATGAAGGTCTTAAACCTATTCCAAATGCATGGATAGCTACAAATTTTTCTTCGACAATATTTACTCACTTATTATTACCCTCCTAGTATTGCCCTATTTCAATTATTTCTCAGCCAATTCTTCAAGCCCAATCCATTAATATATTACACTCTCCCTTGCTTTTATTGTCGAATCTCGGTCCATTTTCCTT
Source organism: Ceutorhynchus assimilis (assembly GCA_917834065.1). Lineage (NCBI taxonomy): Eukaryota > Metazoa > Arthropoda > Insecta > Coleoptera > Curculionidae > Ceutorhynchus > Ceutorhynchus assimilis. Next base: position 1,286,755 of record OU892281.1, read on the forward strand.
GGCAATTTAACGGTACATATACAATTCCTGCACTCCTCTCTGGTAACCGGAATGCCCCCCTGCATCAATTCCGTCAGTCATAAAATATTTATGATTTTATGTAATGGTGTTGGGGAGAGATGTAATACCTATAAAGTGAAGCTGCATTATGCACAAGGATTCGTTTTTGGCCTGGTATTAATGGGATATTTGAAAATTAGTTTAATCACCAATCAATCAAGAAATTGTGAAGCTTCTGTAAACTTTAAAAAAAAATGAAAAGAAAAATATTTTTTGTTTTCAAATAAAACCGATATTTTAAAACAATTAAAATTAATGTTTTCTAAAAATCATTGTTGCGTTATTTACCACACAACACGCAAAACTAATGACGTGAAACCACAAGTTGTCAGTGATCCAATGCAAAGCTACATGGTGAAGTCAAAAAGTTCGTAAATAAGCTTGTAGGACATAAACTGAGTCAATTAACACCCAGGTAGAATTACCAAGACAATGATAAAGCAAAAATAGCCCACAAACCGTTTCAAATCCTCTCAAAAACACCAGCAGAACTTAGTTTTTAAGCTCCCGGCATCGCGACTTCTAAGAACTCCGACGTAGGGTTCCGAATTTTTATAACTTTCAGCTTTAACGAGAATTTATTATGTTTTAAGAGTCCAGAACGTTTTTATTGTTTTATTGAGGCCGGGATTTATGATTAAATCGTAGGCCGATGTGGAAAATTGCGATTTATATTTTTGGTCGCCGCGACTCTTAAAACGCGAACAATGGACTCATAAAAGATGCAAATTCGAATGGTGCAATGTTTTTCATTTTTCCCTGAACTATTTAACTTTGTTGTTTACTAAAACGAGTATTGAAAAAGAAAGCTAGCAGCACGTTTCCAAGTAAAATAAGAAAATAATGAATCAATATAAAATCAATTCACTTGGAGCGCTAAAAACATCTAAGATATACTAACAGTTCACCGACTCCAAGCTATAAAAATTCAGATTGCATAAGCGATTGTTCTACTGTTCAAAAGAAAAAAAGGTCAAATTCAAGGCTTGTCAATATTAATAAACTCATTCAAGCTTGTAAAACGTTTATTGCATTGTGTGTGGTGGGCATTTCCGGTGAGTAAGTTCGACCAAAGTGATTCAATAATTTCTTAGGATATGTTCTTAACATTCTTCACTGTAACTAAATACGTTTTTGATGGGTCGATTAATTAATGCTAAGTGAAACGTCAATTGAGTTAGTTAATAGATCAATTATAAAACTGCTACCTGATCGTTTTGTTAAATATTCCTTATAGAAATTTTTAGAATGTAAATATGCTGCCCCAGTAAAAAGTTTCCGTTGCGATTACAGCCAATTTTAAACCCTCAATGTACACTGTTATTGAAACTAAAAGAAAGCAAATCGTCTTTAGTGAATTTGCTAACAATTAGGTTATTCGTTGTAAGGACTTTAATTTTTAAATAGCAAACTAGGAAATTTATTGTTTGCTCTCATTTCCTCCTTGAAATTCTCACATTTTACACTTCTGACAATATTCAGAAGTGTTTTAGTCTAGGATATTGTTGGAAAAGGTGAATGAATGCCTTATACTTCTTTATCTAAAAATTCCACACTTCTAGGATCTTAGAAAACTTAAGAACAATAAATATTTTTGGATGTTTGACGTTACAGACAACATTCATAATAAAAAAAAAATAATTCAGGGATGTGCAAAAGAGTTCTAAAGAAATTACAGAAACATGAGGACAGTCACTGTCAATATTTCCGAAACAGTTGAAGATATGTTTATGATATTGTACATGAAATAAATATATCTAGAGTTTTCCGTAGAATTTATCATAAATGTAATAGTGGACGGGAAGTGCATTTAAAAAAATAAAGTGAATCATCATAAGCGATCACTTGATACCGAGTACCTCTCTTATTGTCCTCGATTGTGTTTTCTGATGGCTAAGTATATAAACCAATTCTGGAGCTGCACACTCTTCCACAGTCTTGACACACCCAGGCTCTGGCAGCATTATCTCTTCCTCGGTTCTCTCGCTCCTTCTTGCAGTCATTTTCCGTCATCTCCTAGTTGCTGGTAAAGATGCGGCACCCTATCATAATTCTTCTAAGATAATCCTTGTTACGTCTTTGTCGACCTTCCTGATTTCGATTTCCCTATTTTAGTTGCCTGTTCGTTTGTCGGTTTAATCCGTAGGATCCTTCTTGGGCAGCGCTAGTGGTATTTTTCTAGGCTTTTGATGTGTCTTCTAGGTGGTCAATGTTTCGCATATACAAATTGTGGCTATTACATCACATAGCGTTATACTGTACAACTAACTGCAGCCTGTTTTATCTATTTTATAAGACAAGACTACTACATAGGTACTCCCATTTGAAAAAAGCTGAAAACATGCAACATTTCACATTTCTGACATTCAATTTTTCTTTCTGACTATGGATTCTAAAAATTTAGCCCATACTGTACAACTTTTGTAATTACACCTTTCATCTACTTGTAAAGGTAAAGGCTATTGGTGGGGTGTCAATACATAAAAAAACACTCTGTACTTGAACAATAACTTATATAAAGTCAGAATTTGTAAAATTATCCACTTTTTGTCAATTCGCTTTTCAACGGGAATTAGTAATGTTACTTTACCAAAGAAGTAATATATTGTGACAAGTTATTCAAGTAAAAACGAGTGGATTGTTATGGAACTTTATGCAGCGAGTTCCGCAGCCATCTATTCATCAATATGTTGTTTAATTACGATACTAACCTGACTTACTCAAATCTGAGTTATTCTCATTAGTTTAAAAACTACATGGTTCAGGTGAATGTATTACTTAAACAGTTCAGCAGTATATTGGTGAGTAGATGGCTGCGGAACTCGCTGCGCTCGTCCCGCAGAGGTCCACCCATAAAATCCGCAACAATCCACTCATTTGTACTGGAACAATAACTTATTATATAAAGACAAAATTTGTAATATTATGATTATTTACTTTTTGTCAATTCACCTTTCAACAGGAATTAGTATCTAATGTTACTTTACGAAACTAGTAACATAATGTGACAAGTTATTCAAGTACAAATGAGTGAATTGTTTCGGAACCTCTGCGGGACGAGCGCAGCGAGTTCCGCAGCTATCTATTCATCAATATTTTGTTTAATTACGATACTAACCTGACTCACTCAAATGTGAGTTATTCTCATCTTTCAGGTAAATGTCTTATTTGAAAAATTCAACAGTATATTGGTGAGTAGATGGCTGCGGAACTCGCTGCGCTCGTCCCGCAGAGGTCCACCCATAAAATCCGCAACAATCCACGTATTTGTACTTGAACAATAACTTATTAAATAAAGTCAGAATTTGTAAGATTATCCACTTTTTGTCAATTCGCCTTTTAACAGGAATTAGTAATGTTACTTTACCAAACTAGTAATATATTGTGACAAGTTATTCAAGTACAAACGAGTAGATTGTTGAGAAACTTATGAGTGGACCCAGCCATCTATTCACCAATATGTTGTTCAAGTACAATATTAACCTGATTCACTCAGTTATGAATTTTTCTCATTAGTTCAAAAACTACACGTTTCAGGTGAGTGTTTTTTTTTTGAACCGTTCAACAGTATATTGGTGAGTAGATGAGTGCGGAACTCGCTGCGCTCATCCCGCAGAGGTTCACCCATAAGTTCCGCAAAAATCCACTTATTTGTACAGGGTGTTTTTTTATATATTGACACTCCACCTACCCCCTTTACCTCTACCAATGAACTATAGTCAAAAACTGGAATGCGCACACATTGCCATATCTGCCAAAAAAATGTAGTCATGAAAGACAGATGCCACAAAGAGGAATGTTGTTTTTTTCTGTTGCTCGCTGATATATGACGTTTTGGAAAGTTTTGTCATATTTACCTTCACAGGTTTCATCAATTGGAATACGTGTTGGAAGCAATTTCCGCCATTTAACATAATAAGCGACAAAAACAGGTATCCCCTCCGCAGCAGCGGCACTAGGCTTCACGTTCGTCAATATGTGTTCACATTCCAGTTTTTGGTTATAGTTCATTGACCTCTACAGATAGAAAAAAGGTGTAAATACAAAAGTTGTACAGTTTTGACTGAATTTTTAAAAACTATGGTCAAAAACAAAATTTGAATGTCAGAAATGTGAAATTTTGCATGCTTCCAGCTTTTTTCAAATGGGATGCCCTATATTTCATTCTATATTCTTGAAGAGCACAATGCCCTGACTCCAAAAATATATAGTTTGTCTACATTTGATTGAACAGTCTCTTATATATTCGGCTCCAAAAATTGTGAAAATACTATCCTACTACTGATTTTGTGAACCATTTTACCTGTACAGGTGAAAGTTGCAGGTAAAATTTGAGGTAGGTACTGGTTTCTCTGATAGTATTTTTAAAATTTTGAGAACCAAATATGTTGGAGCCGGCTCAACCAAATATAGACAAACTATATAATTTTGGAATCGAGAAATGGTACCTACTCTTTAAGAATACAGAACCAAATATAGGGCATCCCATAGGTAGTGTATATTTAATAGGAAAATCTTATGTGTCTTAATCTTAATAAACTATTTCTCATAAGTAGTTTAGTGTTAGATTTTCTAATGCAAGTTTTCATAGTCTAATACGCAGTCTAATTATTTAATGATTTGAAAAAACGTAGTTAAAATAATGAATTGAGTATACCCTAATGGTTTACCCCTTTAACAAGGCAACTTATCTGTTTACTGATTTCTACTGATATTTAGACTGGTACCTAATCTACTGACAAAACAAAATATGACTTGGCAACACTGAGTATTCTACGTTCTGCAAGGAATAGTAATTTTTAGTTATATTTAGGGTTTGAGGATTAGTACCTATACGGTCTTGGTGCAGAATATGTATCTCTTACATCTATCTTGCACTGAAAATCATATCAGCTGTACTTTGGTTGGGTCTTAAGCCACACTCTGTATATTTGGGAAATTCTCTGCGGCAGTTAAGATTAGACGATTTGATTATCCTGGCAAGTATGTATCTTTTCCGCAACAGAAAGTAAAAATATGCCTCTGTATTTTCTACATTGAGCCTTGTCTCCTTTTTTAAAAATGGCAACTATGGAGGCACCTCTAAGGTCGGCAGCTATGGTCTCAGTAATCCATATTTTACTCTTTAGGATGAGGGTTTGAGCACTTAGTGTAAAGGTTCCTTATTCAAGTAATTAAGCAAGAACGCCGTCAGTACCAGCTGACTTATTGTTCTCTTAAGTCTAAAGTGAATACCGGCACAGCTATTTTTGGAACACCCTATATAAAAAAATAATTTGGGTCCATTTGACTAATACACATTGTATATACCTACACGCTTTCCCATTCACATGTCAGAAAATAGTGATTATAAAACCAGGTCGATTTGAGAGCCACTTTTAGTAGGAACTACCTAGACATAAAAGCTTTTAATAGAACTTAACTGCACAAATAGACTTAAACTACAAGAGAGCCTAATAAATTAATAACACTTCAACAAAAAACTTTCTCTGATGTTGAAGAATCCTTGAATAATAATTTCAATTCAGGTTTTATTACCTTTTGTAATAGTATGGAATAGGAATTGTATTTACATATTTAATAAATTAATTTGTACTTCTTCTTTTTTGCTTACTTTGGGTCTATGATTTATTGGCATGTGAAAATATCTTATGTATGACTATCAATAATTAATGGATGTCCGATGATTCGATTTCTACAAATATCATTAAATTGGACATAAAAACTTTTCAAATATTCCATTCTGGTAATATGTATGCCTTAACCAAAAAACATATTTTCTTCTGCAAACTTTCCCAGTAAATCCGACAAACTGCTATTAAAAGGAACAACAAGCATTCTCCATAAATAATTTACGTTTCATTTTATCGCAGCATAAAATCATTCCTTTTGTACCGACCCCAAAAATACCATTTTATTCATAGATACTCCCCATTCATGCTGTTTTACTTTATCGGAATTACACAAGTCACCCTCTTCTTGAACACCCTAGCATAACTATTAATATTTTATAGGTCTGAGATTTATCAGAAGGAAGTTTTGCTGAATATTCTAAGCTTAATAAAAATCCGCAATAAAATCATTGCCTTTTGAAAACCAATTTAACAAGAATAAAACCTAATATGTTTGCAGATATAATTTGAAGTGATTGCTATACATTTAAGTTGAAACAAAAAGATGATTAGATGAGGTATCTACATAAGAAAACCCAATAACACAATCACCATTAACTTTTGCTCATCCTTTACAAAATACCTACCTACTTGCCATAATTTGTCTGCCTTTAACGTTGTCGTGGTACTAATCTTATCAGCAGGTAAGTCAGCTAACTGTGTTTACCAACATCGTTAATGATCCATAAACAAAGTGGAAAGCGTCTTATTACCATTTTACTTAGTGTGCGATTACGGTGCAAGTGAAGTTTATGGGATTAGGCTTTGAACGTACATTTCAGCTATTAAGATAAACCACCATATTTTGGTATTACCTCAGAGTCTGGGTATATAGTCGGAACGTTCAGTCTGGGGATGAACTTTTGACTTAATTATTGCTGCAATTATTTTTGGAAAGAACTAGGTCCTATCTAAAGCTCACAGTTGATGTTTTAAGAGCTGAGTATAATGTTTAAATTTTAATTTATTATACAATTTTTATATTTTCTAGTTACATAACTACGTAACAAAAAAAAAGGCAATTAAATTTCGGTAAGAACAATTCAACACAGAAGTGAAACAGTGTTAAAAGAAACTTAAAAAATAATGAAGTAGACTTGCCACTGTTCTCACGCAATCTGTAGAAAATCAAGAATGACACTTTTTTTAGGAAGTGTAAAGTGTAACTAAAGCTAATTGTTTTGATCTGCTACATTAATTTTCAAGGAGCATTTGAGGAGACATTTCATGGGATAATTTTAAGGAAAAATAAGGTATTCAATTTGAATAATTTGTACAAATAAAATACCTCCCCCTAGAATGTGTTTTAAAACTATTGGAGTAACTGGGGAGCAGAAAGACATTACATAGGGTGAAGATTTTTATCTCATCCAATGTGACGCAGTCTATTAAAGATAAGAGCAATGACACATACAATTTATATTAAGAGCAGGCATTGTTCTACGATTACGTCTCTTGTAGCGTTGCATATCTTTTAATAGAATTTTGAAATTCGGGGCGGAAAATGACACTGCAAATTTTAAATGGACATTTTCTGAACCTTATCTCAAAATTATTCAGACAAGGTTATTACCAAAAATTAATTACAAATAAATGCATTTGAATATAGCATTGTTACTGATCGGGCTTAATTGTTCTCAATCCCCTACTCTAGAGCTAACCGCCAACACTCTGTTTGTTTGACAGTTCATTAATAATCTAACACAATCCTCTGATATCTCAATTAGGATTCAGAATCTCCGGCTTACATAACTTAAGACAAATTAACACCGAGCCGGCGTCTAGTATTCTCGAAGTCCAAACTTTGGCATTCTTCGGCAAGTTACGGACTATAGATACTTTATAGCTGCTATTAATTTGTGAAGATTAGAAGTGCAAATACCTGTTAATTGCTGATGTTTCCAGATAGGAAAAGTGAAGACTTAAATAATCCTGTTCGAAGGTTTTAGTAACAAGACTGTTTAATTATTCTTGTTTTGATGTAAATTCAATCTAATTCTATATTATGAATTGTAATTTACATAAATTAATGATGGGATTTGCTAGCTTCTTACCTCAGTGGCATTATGTTGAAAATCCTATTTCCGGCTTTCCCTCATATAATTTTAGGAAATCCTAGTATTTATTTGGTAGAGTTTTCCCTTAAATGATAAACAGCTACTACATAGTCAATTTTTATAACTTTGCTTTATTATTTCAAAACATTCAACATCTATTTTTAAAACCGCTTTGATGTGGGCAACGGTTTTATTTTATCATTTTGTCGTTTACAAACGTTTTTACAACTCGCCGTTTTCTGGGACAATTAATTGTCCGGGTTGAGTGTTTTGTGTTTTCCGCTGGTTTGGAGATTTAAAAAAAGAAATCTAAAAGGGTTTTTTTTTTAGCTAATTTATGGAGGTTAAAATGAAAAATGCTTCTACCTATATATACAAAAGGGAAAATTAATTAAAATATGCAAAAAGGTATATAACAACAAAAAAACGACAAACTATTAAGTTATACTTAACGAAGATGTACATTTTGAAAGTAGGTGTACTAGCATTGGCAAAACAGTAGACTGAACATCTTAAAACACATATTGGTAAATTCAATCTCCAATTTTTCATTGGCCACAGCTTCTCTATTGTCAATTGTCAACACCTTCTTTGTACAACATCCACGACGTCTGTATACCTGGGTCTCAACAGGCGGACAATATCGCTATCAAATCGGTTATTACGTTTTTGTTGGAACGCACGATAGGGGTCATCTTGTTAAACTCTACCATAGTCCGATTGTAGCTCAGACTATCAACTCCTTTGTGAACTTCAACTTAAGCTGTCCACTTTCTAAGTGGAATTTCTCAACAGAGATAGTTGACCCTGCCTCTTTTCGGTCAAAATGTTCCCAGCTTCTAATAATATTTGGTCAAAATTTAAAAATGTTCTTACACCATCTGTCCAAGCAACTCTACAAAAACGCAGCAACCTTAACAGCCATGGATCACCACCCATACATTGTCCGTCATTGACACCATTAGAGAGTTTAAGATTTCAGGTCTGGATTCTAATGCAAAGCTCGATCGGCATAGAAAATTAACATGTGAAATCCAAAAATTCTGCCGTCAAGTTAAGAACTCCTCTCTTCAGGAACTACGAAGGAAGATACTGGCCCACGCTAATAAAGGTCATCTAGGGGCCCAATTCTCGACTCAAGGGAGTAGATCTCCCCGAGAAAACAAATTTTTCGTCTTTATCATTCTCGTTTACTTTCCGATTACGTTGACAAGGACAAAACATTTGTTCTATCGGGAAGCTCTACTCCCGAGACGAAAATCGGGCTCCAGGAGAGACGTTCCTGAAGAAAACATTTCTGTAGGCACTTTAAACCCAAAACTGATGAGGTAATTGTGCTGTGGCATACATATTGTGAGAACTTTTATTTCGATGTTAACATTCAAGCCCCAAGACAGGTACTGGACGGTTGGCACGGTGGTGGAATCCAGATATCTATTTCAAAGTTTGTTCGACGGTAGGTATTACTCCTATTGCTTCTTCTCAGGGTGAATTGTTAACCTTTCTTAACATCTTCTTAGAACAACATAGTATAGCAAGTGGTCTCGGTAGCTCTGTTCCAACCGACATGAGAACTGTTCTAGAACGGTAATTTTCAGTCGAATTCATTTGTCAATTAGGATAAACGTTCAGCTTACTGAAAAATAGGTGGGCAACTGGAAATTACTGTTCTAGAACGGTTCTCATGTCGGTTGGAACAGAGCTAGTATCATTCTGGAATAACATCAGTAGGCCGTTGTCAGGTAGTTCAGTGTTTTATATACTTCGAATTTTGATCGACAATTCAGGTGGCTGCGAGGTTGAAATCCGTAATCAGATAAGGACCAAAGCTCAAACACTGTCGGGCAAAATTTCCATCAAATTTCTTACACTATATTCAACAAAATATACGAGTTTCTAATTATGCTGCAGCTATCGGCAAGTTTTTCTTTCATACCTCTTCGACTGCAAACTCAAAATAGCCTCACGCCATGCAAAATTCCACAAGCAAACTTAAATATTCATACAACTATGGTGATGTGTGTATACACTCTCCGATAATTTTAACACAACACTTGAAATTGTTTACCATCAGCTTCATAAACGTCCACGCTATAACCCCAGGGTTGAACCCGAAATTGTGCTTGCACTTGTAGGCAGAATATTACATTTTTACACCTAACGCGTTGCAAAATTTGATGGCATTTAAAGGTGAAGGGTTTTTTTTGTGAAAATTGAAAAAAATCATCATTTGTAATGATAATAATTTCCTTTCAGGCGCCGTGACAAAATGTTGAACCATTTCATGGAGTGAGCAAAAGAAATAGGCACATTGACATCTGATCACCCGTAAGTATCAAATCAGGTCCAAGCACAGTTACACTCCTTGAAAAAGGTGTGTTAAATTCAATAATGAAACAATTTTAATTTCGACCCTTGTCTAGACTAGACAGTATAGAAATCGTCCCTATATAGATATTATTTACTAAATACTTCGTTCGTCCGCAAATAAGTCTATGAATCATTCGTGCGTATTTAAAATTTTGCCTACCAAGAAACAATAATTTCTTTGACTACCGAAATTAATCACTCCCCCTTTAATGAATACTCCACTGTTACGAATTTAGCGAAAGTTCAGTGCATAAACCGAGCTTTTGGTAAACGTAAATCATCCCGAAAAGCAGATTTATGAAACATTACGCGTGATGCTTAATTATTCGTATAAATCATTCGATGCACGATCTCTTGGAATTTTCTTTAGAGACTCCTAGTGGTCTTCGGTGGAGTTTCTTTTGTTGACTCGAGAGTTTTGATTTATCCGGTAAACATGGGGAAAATATGACCGACATTTTCTTTTCCTAGCTCAGCGCATTTACTTGGATGCTGGATAAGCTTTCATGGATATTTGATTTAATGACATTGTGTTGATTTGGCCAAATTATATTGAAAATTACCAGTGGAAATGAAAAACCGTCGCAGTCATTTTACAAAAACTCAATTTAGTTGATTCTACAAGTCATGAGAACGGAGTAAAAAATCCTCTTGACAGGCGCTTTGCGATTCGTCGAGTTAATTGAAATTTTACGGTTAATTTCTGGCATTTAGGGGCTTTTTCCCTTCGGAGTTGGCCGCCGCCTTGTCATTCTCGTGATGGGAATATACGAGAGAAATTTGGTGATCACGATACCAAATTATATATGGGATAATCTAGCAGCATAAAATTAGAAATTTTGTCGGAAGTAATTTGACCTTTATTATTCATATCACAGCAGCAGTTTTGAGAAATTGAGAAATTATGCAGAAAATTATCGACTACACACTGATCGAAGCGAACAAATTATTGTTGTTTTCCGATTTTCAAGATAACAGACAGCAGGTGGTAGAATGAACAACATGCAAACCACAACCATATAATTCTTGGCCAAAAAATCCCTGAACGAAACAGTTTCCAAGAAAATAATGTGAAAAAAATGGTAGTTGTTAGGATCACCGAACCACTGAGTCATGTATTTTTTTTGTCCAATTCCGAATGAGTGAAAAGTTAGGGTGCTATTTGCGCATTATCAGAGAGTTAGTTTAATCTGAATTGTCTTTTCATTTAAGTTAACGGGTGAACACCCATTAAGCTATGCAACCACGCCAACGCGAGTCCTGAATTTTTCTCGCATCTTTTCAAGAAGAGTAATCATGTCCTTACTCGCACACCCTCTTCTTTGCAATCTATTCAGTATCCACATAATCCTCTTCTATATCAAGGTGCATTGGCAATTCTAGTGGAGTTGTAAGCAGAATCTTACAGTCCGCCTCAGTGATTTTGACGATAGGCAAAAATAGAAGATCTTACCTACAATTTGGAAGAAATTGAGGAGAAATTCGACCAAAGACTTACGGAACAATGAACAGATTTTATATCCTAATGGTCAATCAACATCCCCCAAACTCCATAGACTAAATTATTCTCAGATTTGAAGCCGAAATCTATGAAAGAAGGCACTCAGAAAAATTGAAAAATTGATAAATCACCCCAAATTGCTTAACACGATTTTATCTCAGGAACTATAAGTCCAAATGAGTTAAAATTTTCAGGGATTGTAGTCCTCTACTGGAATAAGAATCGCTCAAAATTTCAGCTTTATATCTTTAATAGAAAAAAAGTTATGATCTTCCAAAGTTTTCTAAAATCTAAATCATAAGGTAGGTAGGTACCTTCTTACTAAATGGATGAAATTTCATTTTTTTTTTTTTTGCCGAGATTTTGTGTCCTAATGGTCAATTAACATCCCCCAAACTCCATACACTAAATTATTCTCAGATTTGAAGCCGAAATCTATGAAAAAAGGCACTCAGAAAAATTGAAAAAATTGATAAATCACCCCAAATTGCTTAACACGAATTTATCTCAGGAACTATAAGTTCAATTGAGCTGAAATTTTCAAAGATTATAGTCCCTTAATTGGGATAAAATTCAGTGAAAGTTTCAGCTCTCTATCTATAATAGAAAAAAAGTTATGACCTTTCAAACTTTTCCAAAATCTAAATCATAAGGTAGGTAGGTACCTTCTTCCAAAAACGATTAAATTTCAATTTTTTTTTTGTCGAGATTTTGTGTGCTAATGGTCAATTAACATCCCCCAAACTTCATACACTAAATTATTCTCAGAATTGAAGCCGAAATCTATGAAAAAAGCACTCAGAAAAATTGAAAAAATTGATAAATCACCCCAAATTGCTTAACACGATTTTATCTCAGGAACTATAAGTTCAAATGGGCTGAAATTTTCAGGGATTATAGTCCCTTGATTGGGATAAAATTCAGTGAAAGTTTCAGCTTTCTATCTATAATAGAAAAAAAGTTATGACCTTTCAAAGTTTTCCAAAATCTAAATCATAAGGTAGGTACCTTCTTCCTAAAACGATGAAATTTCAAATTTTTTTTTGTCGAGATTTTGTGTCCTAATGGTCAATTAACATCCCCCAAACTCCATACACTAAATTATTCTCAGATTTGAAGCCGAAATCTATGAAAAAAGGCACTCAGAAAAATTGAAAAATTGATAAATCACCCCAAATTGCTTAACACGATTTTATCTCAGGAGCTATAAGTTCAAATGAGCTGAAATTTTCAGGGATTATAGTCCCTTAATTGGGATAAAATTCAGTGCAAGTTTCAGCTCTCTATCTATAATAGAAAAAAAGTTATGACCTTTCAAAGTTTTCCAAAATCTAAATCATAAGGTAGGTAGGTACCTTCTTCCAAAAACGATGAAATTTCAATTTTTTTTTTGTCGAGATTTTGTGTCCTAATGGTCAGTTAACATCCCCCAAACTCCATACACTAAATTATTCTCAGATTTGAAGCCGAAATCTATGAAAAAAGGCACTCAGAAAAATTGAAAAATTGATAATCACCCCAAATTGCTTAACACGATTTTATCTCAGGAGCTATAAGTTCAAATGAGCTGAAATTTTCAGGGATTATAGTCCCTTAATTGGGATAAAATTCAGTGCAAGTTTCAGCTCTCTATCTATAATAGAAAAAAAGTTATGACCTTTCAAAGTTTTCCAAAATCTAAATCATAAGGTAGGTAGGTACCTTCTTCCAAAAACGATGAAATTTCAATTTTTTTTTTGTCGAGATTTTGTGTCCTAATGGTCAATTAACATCCCCAAATTCCATAAACTAAATTATTCTCAGATTTGAATCCGAAATCTATGAAAAAAGGCACCCAGAAAAATTGAAAAATTGATAAATCACCCCAAATTGCTTAACACGATTTTATCTCAGGAACTATAAGTTCAAATGAGCTAAAATTTTCAGGGATTGTAGTCCCTTGATTGGGATAAAATTCAGTGAAAGTTTCAGCTTTCTATCTATAATAGAAAAAAAGTTATGACCTTTCAAAGTTTTCCAAAATCTAAATCATAAGGTAGGTACCTTCTTCCTAAAACGATGAAATTTCAAATTTTTTTTTGTCGAGATTTTGTGTCCTAATGGTCAATTAACATCCCCCAAACTCCATACACTAAATTATTCTCAGATTTGATGCCGAAATCTATGAAAAAAGGCACTCAGAAAAATTGAAAAATTGATAAATCACCCCAAATTGCTTAACACGATTTTATCTCAGGAACTATGAGTGCAAATGAGCTAAAATTTTCAGGGATTGTAGTCCCTTGATTGGGATAAAATTCAGTGAAAGTATCAGCTTTCTATCTATAATAGAAAAAAAGTTATGACCTTTCAAAGTTTTCCAAAATCTAAATCATAAGGTAGGTACCTTCTTACTAAAACGATGAAATTTCAATTTTTTTGTTGTCGAGATTTTGTGTCCTAATGATCAATTAACATCCCCCAAACTCCATATACTAAACTATTCTCAGATTTGAAGCCGAAATCTATGAAAAATGGCACTCAGGATAGCAGATGAAGCAACCCGATTCCTTTCATCACACAAGGAGACCCAACGCTATTCATCTTGGGAACTAAGGAAATAAGGAGAAAAGAAATTTTCGAAGTTCAAGAGCAAAATGACGATACTGGAACTGCGCTGGGTAGATGTGGCAAGAAACAACTTTAAATGAACTACCGCCTCAGTGCAGTGGAGATCAAGGGAAAGAAAGTGGAAAGTCAAGCTTCTCCAGATAAAGGAGAGATGATATATAACGACAAATGGGAAAAAAAAAGATGTATGTGGACCGCGAACAAATATTTAGCATAGAAAGAAATTATTGGAAGAGACCTATGCGCAGAAGGTATATGGATTTGATGAAGAAAGAAAATGTCTTTCCATTTTATATGAGCATTTTTTTTTTTGACGCAAGATTTTCCAAAATACTTTCTCACGTTATATCCCAATTTATCCACAAGCTGAAAAAGCTCACTTTTGTTAAAACTAGGTGACAGTTCATTTGCTCCACCCCCGGCTCTCATTATAATGTTACCCCCAACCTGTTAGTGCAACAAGAGTGCAAACTAAAGACATCAGTAATCCCGTCCCGACCGTTTTCCTATACCGTTAAGGAAGCTAATAGGGACGATATTTTTCTTGCGAGAATTTAATAAAAACTTGATTAAACAATAAAGACACTTTACACACGCTGAGAATAAGGAAAATTAACTTTTCTTTTTTCTTTTTTAGAACAATAACCCTGTGGAAAGCTACGGTTTTGTAAGGATAATGTGCAGAGGCGGACCTAATTGGACAGTCCACGATATTTTATTTCAATCTACGGAAGTTATATTGGATTATTGAGTTCAAATAATAATACATTTATTGAATCTCTCCATAAACATCTTAGTATTTTGGATAAATTTGGAAAAAGCAGCTAGCATCAGCGGCGTCTCTTGCCAGCTTCTTATACAACATAATCTCAAAAAAAAAAGACTACGTATGTAGGTAATATATATTCCACGTATAAAGGACTTTGTTGAATCTATTGTAAAAATCCAGAAAACAAGCTTGGTACGGTTCTGTGTTTCTTTAATATAACTCCGCATCCCGGAAAAACTGGCTAATTTTAATTTCCATAACAGTATTCATAAAGATATAAAGGAAAATGTGGTATGAAAAATAACAGCGTTTTTAATTGTCTTATTCAACGTATTAGTTTTAATTACGAAATGAGTGCAGTTCCTGCAAGGAAACGCTTCTGTAAAGACCGTATTAATAATAAAAATGACGCTTCTTTTTTTTGAAAACCAGAACCTTAGTTTAAAAGTTTTTGATGAGGTGTTTATTAATTATTATAAACATACCTTGAAAATGGAAACAAAGCATGTTGAAGTTTCTGGAGAGTACCTCCAAAGGTTCCTCGGTCCTTCGTTTGCTGGTACCTACTGCAATATAAGCTTGTATGCCTATCAAGCAGATTTATGTATATTACACATACGAATATTTATGTTTTTAAACCGGAAATAATTATTATAATGAATTCACCCAAAAGCGAAAAATAGGGCCTTTATGAAAAATAAGTAGATATCCATTACCCAGATCCGTTTTAAAGGATTAACATACACAATTATTATTATTCAAATAATGTTATTTGAATAGGGTAAATGAATTTCATATTCACCCCAATAGATTAAAGGATTTTCTAATTTTCTACTAACAAAAGTAATTCATCACCAACTGTCACAAACTCCGATTATTAACAAATTTACACCAAACCGGAAGTGGCTCTAAGTGCTCAACACTCAACACAAATACATTTTCTTTCTTCTTTAGATTAAGCATTTTAACGACTATTGAAAACATACCTTAACCAGAAAGTATTTCTTAATTACGCTAAGCACTGGCTCAAGTCTTAATCCTTGGGATCAAAATGATGAGGAGTTAAACCTGGGCGCCTCAATTAATTTGAAACTTTCTAATAAATTAGAATCCACTCAGAATAATTCTGAATTCTGTTTTTTAGGCAAGGCAAAACCTTATACAAAATTACATGCTAAAAGTAGCAAACGGGTAATTTACATGACTAATATTAATATTTGTTCTAAGTAAATATTTAATTTTTATATTAACTTTACAACCCTAAAACCTCAATACCTGTTATAAAACAAACAAAAAAAAAGCTGAACCGTTCCACTATCTTGCGGAGGCATTCCGAACAAACGAAAATAATTTACTTATCGATAATGGGTTCATTATTACCAGGGCTTCAGTGGTTCAACATTTTAAGGATAAGATATCGCCATAGGACCATAAGCGAGATAATTTTAAGAGCTCAACATGCCACCTTGCAGACCAGATTTTGTTTCTGACCAGGTGGTTGATTTTAAATTTCATGGTTAATTAGGTCCAATAGTAATTATTTTAATATTTTCATCGCAAAAACATATTTTTATTTGGAAGAAGTTGTAGAAAATAAAGTTTGGGACTATGCTATAGAAGTGCGGGTTGCATTTGAGCCAGGGGTGACAAGAAACTGTTGCCTCTTTGTTCTCTTCAATCCTAGATTATGACCAATCAAATAATAATTATTTACATGAAAAATTCAAAATTCAAAAATGTCAGCCTGTGCAGAATGTAGAATCCATAGTTTCAAAGATGATTTTTTCTCTCACTTTATAGGATTTTGATGTTTTTGCTCGTAGCACTGCATTGTCCGGTTTAATACACAAAATGTGCTGGAAACGCCACACAAGAGATCGTGATGCGATAGCGCGTTCCATAAAATGTAACTTTTCAATTGATTACTTAGTCCACATACGTACTGGAATGCCACAGAAACACATTTTACATCATTTAGAAAACCCATTTGTTCGCGTGTTTGTCTGTTTTAATTGCTTCTACCATCGTCCATCCGAGGGACGCGACGAGAGAGAATTCTCCAAAAACGTTACATGTTTCCACACTTCTCTGATGATGGCGTCGTGAGAAATGGAATTGGTATTTATTTTTTGCGCGCACCGCGATTGAACGTTTCTACTTTATTTGGATAATGGAAAAAGTTTACTTTTAATTAAATTAATGAAGGGAATTTTAAATGATAGAGTTTGCGGTGGTTGCTTCCCAGAATTAAAGTTGTTAGTTTAGGTGTAGCGAGAAATTAAATTACTGCGAGAGAGAAAAAGAATTCTTCTTTTTCTTTGTTGAAGGAAGCCGGAGAAATTGTGAACGAGGTATTTAAATAAACTTGGAGACAATTTTGCCTAGATTTAAGATATTATAACAGAAATTCACGTCAATTTTCATTAAAGAGAGTCTATTAATATTGTCTCAACTTGTATTTACACAAATATACCTACCCAGTTTCTGCAATCTATCTGAAACGGCGGCGCCACATTTTTTTCCTTTTTTCATTTAAAAAACCAACAAAGGGCACACGCGAGGTCTCAACAGCAACGAGAAGAGACGAAGAAGAAGACATTCCAAAGTCTTCGCGGTGGTCCGTAATTGCTGGGTACGAAAATAATAACGCTCGGGCATATTTTCGAAATTTGAATCATGAGAACCTGTGTTTAGTTACTGATCACTCTCTTTTCCAAACGAGATTCTGCTTAGCGTCGGCATAGACGTGCTGATATTTTTTTTCCTTGGGAAGGGATATAAATATAAAAAATAATTGCATTTTCCTATCCATCAACCCAAAATGGAATTGTGGAAAATCCCAATTCTTGTAAACACAACAAGAAAATCAGAGACTGAAAGAAAAAAAGCACTGACTTCATGTTCATCAGAGAGTTGGAACTGTTCGTTATGAGGTTGGAACTTTCTGCAAAGAAATGGATTGTGTTCAGTACAAAATTGGAAAATTGAAATGTGACTTGACATCAGAAAATGTCTCAGCTTTGCCTTTAAGTCGGTACCATACGACAAGTAGACATCATGAACATTGGACCCCTTGAATGATTTTTTTTTATTTGCTTATTGGAAAGAGGAGTCAAAATTAAGCTCAACTATATTTTTTTCGGACTTGCAAAGGCTCTAAATTTCGATTTGAAGTTCAAATTTCTTGGTGCCGTGACGTCACGGCACCAAATTTCTGATTGGTCAGTTTTATCCAGTGTTGACCAGATGTTATGGTTTTCATGTAAACTTTTCTTGGCGGCAACTAAATCGATATCGAATCCACAAATTTGTAAGTATCGGACGGAATATGGAATCGATTTTCATTCCTAGGAAAACTTAACCCAATTTTTCAATTCATTATAATCATTATTTATTTTTATTTCCAAAACAGACAGAAGGCAGAGAAGGCACACAAACCATCAAGAAACAAACCATAAACCCGAGCATAAGGCCATTATGTCGTTCATAATTGAATACCTTAGGTACTCATTTTCTAGTGTGTGCTTCTAAATTTTAGAGGTTTCTACCCAATAAGCATATAAGGGAATCATTATTTGGAGAAGGATGCTCTACTCCACCTGCATTTTACTAATACCTACCCTTTATGTGAATTTTTTTCCGAAAGCATATTATCCATGCTCACCTTTGGCCAGTTTCCGGAATCGGTTTTTACAAACTCTTCCATCCTCCATCACACAAACAAAATAAACAATAATTACCTAACTATGAAATTATTATTATTTTTCTTTTAAGTGGTTTATGGGAAATAAAACACGAGTATAATTTTCATGTGTCTGTATTCCATACCTTCCAGTTTTCCTAAAGACCTTTTTAAATTTTCATAGGCAAAAACATCATTTTTCTTTTTTCTTTAAATTACACTGTCCCAGCCTGCTGCTTTTTGTTGTTAATTATTGTTTATTTTGTTTGAAATGGAATGGATAAACCGGGTTTGTAAAAGCCCGGGCCCAGGGGTCACTGACCTAATGTGCTAATAGTAAACAAAAATAGTTTTTATCGGTTTCGTACTTTATACTGTGCCGGATTAGTACAGATATCGATTTCTTTGTTTAATTCGCATTTATAGACAAGGAAAGAAAATTCTCGTTACTAGTCGATACTTCAATTAATAGATGTCGTTCTTCTCTTTCAAGTTTCAAATCAAAATTAGGGCTGTACGAAAGTCGATACGCAAAGCGATTTTGATAAATATATGCCTCCTTTTTTGTCCGATGTGTTCAAAAAGAAAAAAAAAAGATTCGTTTGGAACCTGAAAATTTGGCAAACAGTGATTTTTGATTGGTGCAAAATTATACCACAAAATTCAAATAATCTGATTTTTTTTCTTTGAATTTCTGCCTTCAAAATTTTTTTAAAAACTAACCAACCATACTGTTATGTAGTACATAAAATACACTTTCGTTATAGATAAATTATATACCTAATTTTGATTGAGTGCAAGAGGTCTATTTACAGGCGTCAGTTCGAAACTGTTGCAATCATCAGAACTCTAATGACATTACAGGCTTGTAGCATTGCGTAGGTAACTATGTCTCAGGTTATTATCAGATAAGTATTCTTCCGCCAGCATTTCACAGATCAACTCCGATGGCACCTTTACCAGGTAGAGCTAAGAACAAGGCAACAGAAAACTGATGTAAAAAGTTTACAAGAAGTTGAAATCGATATCTGCCGGCTGTTTAATAATTTGACCTACTCTGAAGCAGCAGCAAAAATTGATGGAATTTGAGAACAGAAAATGCTGCTCATATAACTAAACCATCAAGTTACCGCGAAGTTCTAATTAAAGAGTGTTAATTTTAGTGGCATGCAGACGCATTAATTAAAAGTTGATGAAAAATTATCTTGTTTCGACTGGGATTTGAACCCAGGACCCCTACCACTAAAATTAACACTCTTTAAATTATATAACAGACGATAAAAACTCTAAAAAAAAGTTCTAATTAAAGTTCTGGAAATCGAAGGGGCCTATGAGATATCCAAACCAAAAATCAGTCCTGTGTCGAGAAGAAAAAGCAGAAATAATTATATGAAGGAGCTTTCTAGAAGACATACGAAAGACAAGGCTGTTACTAAAATCAAACAAGGGTATTCGAAAAGGGTCACCGCATATTACCGCTGCCAAAGACCAGTTCATTGACATTCAGTACAACTGGACATTTCGCTTTTCGCTCTTCTTCTGGGGACTGCAATGAAGAAGTTGCAACAAAAAGATATCTAGGTTGAGACAAATCCAAGCGGCAGTAAATGACAAACTGGTCATTTTCATTACAACCTACCAAATGTCTTCTGTGCATGCACACTGGTCCAGATAGGGCGTTTCAACCAATAGGAAGGCTGGTGTTTGTTTAGAATTTAGGTAATTTGATGTCATTTACTGCCGCTTGGATTTGGAAATGGTAGAGATCAAATGTCTTTCTAGTAAAGTACAAGCGACAATGCCCTGCGAAATACAAGCAATATATGCTTCAGAAATGATCAGCGGTAAAGCCTTCCTATTTGAAGATCACTTAGTTGTCAAAACATCGGACGCAAGGCGACTGGCACTATGCGATCAAGACCATTCTTCTAGTTCCCGAGACGTCAGTCCATGGAAAGAACCACGCAGGCGTGATGGTAAACCTGATGGATGGCATCCTTTAGGAGATTCATGGGCATAGAGATGTTGAGCAAGTGGATATTTGGAATGATCATCGATCACTAGTATGATGAAGAATATAGATCTGAACGACATCATTTCCAAAGGCATGGTTCGAATCTAAGTGGAGATATAGACCTTGAAGAGAAGATGATGTATATAAAGCAGTTACTACAAGGGACAAGTGAGTTTTGTCAAGTCCATTCGATAGAAGTTGTTGTTAGTGAAGAGAGTTCATGCTCATGTAATAACCCGGGAAAAATAAACCCATAATTTGAAATGTCTTAACAGTAAAAATTATATGTATTCAAATAATCAAAAATTGAATTTCCAGTTTCCAGTATGTCAAATATCAAGAAATTGAAAATGAAACAAATTAGTATTGACCCAAATTAATTAAAATATTTAAATTTTATTAGTTAGTCACCAGGCGTGTGTCATCACATAAATCAAATCCATAAAAATATTAAAATCAAGGTAAAAGTAATTAAATTGGTGATTTACGGCCGATACGAGTTTTCGGCATCCTTTGAATTATTCGTCCTCACACTCTTACAACAAATCTGTTGACCCCGATAATCCAGGAAATTGCGACATATTCGGTTTTGAACAATTACATTTTATTTCTTAGAAAAGAAGAACGGTCAATGATTGGACATGACTCGGAAATATTTTGGGGGGATCGAGAAATATAAAAACAGCGGTTTCGGAATTTTGTAATCAGTTTAAGTCCAGTTGAGTCTTCAGTTCAGTCTTGAGTTTGAGTCTACAGTACCTAATGAGTCAGACCGGATAAAATTCGCGAAGAGTTTCTTTTATTTTGTCGGCTCGGGAAAACGCGTTAAATCGAACGTTGAGAAAGTAACGTGAAAGAAAGAACATTTAAATTCGTTCAACATTATGTGCGAGCTCTAAATAAACAAAAGAAATTAGAATAATTTGGTGTTAAGGGCGATAATTTAAATGTAAGTACTCTAGTGATGTGTTTATTTGACTTTATCAATGTTGAAATGACTATGAAGTGAATTGACTATGAAACTTTATTGCATAAATATTATTATCTTGAGTGAATTGATTCTGGATGTTTTTGAGCTTAGTATAGATAGAGAAATTTAATTCAAATCACTATTAATTGAAATGAATTTTACTGAAGAGTTTGGATAATCGAATTTACAGTTATCGGTCCGTCTAGTAAATGATTAGTTAGATATTTTGGTTTCTAATTAAATGAATTTAGATAGAATGTTCATTATTTTGATAGTATTTACTCTGGCTAAGTACACGATTTTGAGTATACGTATTGTACAAAATTTGGCAAAAAGCGATTTCAGGGATTTGACGCTTATAGAACAGGAAGTTATTATGCTCAGAGACAGTGTAAAGGTGGCTGTACGATTGCATCAATTTAGAATTGTTTATTTTTGTTTAAAAAGGTATTGGATTAGGGTTTGGAAAATTTGCACCATTGTAATTGAAAATGAAAATCTGTTTATTTTCTCATTAATAATAGTAGATTATACCACGAGTCAATAATGATAGCTATTATTCCCGACGAACCGACGAATATTTACGAGCTGAGCCGCGTTAGAGTAACGCGAGGGAGTAACATTCCGAGGGAATAATAGCCATTATTGCGAGTAGTATACTCTACTTTATTTACGACAAATTAATTTATTTGAAATTTTCTTTTCAAAAACGATCTTTGTTCATCCATTTCAATACAAATACACAAGTATTACGCGTTTGACACTGACATTTTTAAATTTGTTCTATAGTGTTTCCATGGTACTACCTACTTATTTAATTTGAAAAATTTTGTGATTGGTGTGCAAGCGGGAATAATGACCATTAATCCCTGAGGGAATAATAGATGGCATTAAACTGCCAAAATCACAAATATAATACTTACATTATGTGTCAGTCGTAAATAAAGTATAATTATTAACAGCTAACCATGAATCAGTTGTTTTTTTCAATTGCAAATAGACCCGCCCCCACAATTTTATTTTTCAGTAGCTGCTGAAGCAAATCATTACCATCAAATATGACCGCTCGCAATTTATCATCTAACCTAAATAATAGAGTACTTGGCACGGATGCTACACTCATGCTAATATATAAGTAAAATACACAATTTTATTGTATGAGCAATCCATTACTAGAAATCTGCACGAATTGACAAATTAGTGACTACATAATCTTCTATATTTCAAATATTTACAATATGTCTATTTTGAATCTGACTATATCTTACAAACGAATTCCCAAAAAAAACTCAAAATAATCTGCGCCTCTGATTCCGAACTTGTAGTAAATCATCGACGGTCGTCCAGCCCGCCAGTGCGTCCCGATGATGAACCGTGGAATAATAAATTTGAGGATAATTATCATCTGGAGTCCGAGTTAAACGGTTTCGGGTTTCGATGCGAGCACGATTATCTCGTAGCCAGGCAGAAAACAAACAAAACAAACTTTATGGTCCCTAATTTGATCATAGGCTATGGTTACATGAAGCAGGTCACTCGACTATAGTCATTATTTACCTGATTATATGTGTGAGTGTGTGCTGATTGGATCAGCGGAAATCGGAAAAAAATATGGTTAAAAGTAATGAAAATATGCCAGTTCACTTTTGTTTAACTGGATTATTTGCGGATTGCTTGTTTCTGTCCCAATAAACATTTTGGTTTGTATAATAGTCACCGTAAATGTTATATCACCTATCCTAAATAACCTACAGTTATATATTTGGTAATAGAAACCCTTCTGTTACTCTAATGAACCCCTAAAAGAGCTTAAACGGGGCATTTATAAAGGTTGCGGAAACCTTTGTTTAGTAACGCTATATAAATTTAGGTCATGTAACCTAGAGTAACAGAAATATTGTGGTAACCTTTATATAACTTTCTAAATATGTCACCTGTCAGTTATAAAGAAAACGAAGGTTTATTTCTCTCTTTATCGAACATATTTAATTTACAATGATATTGCCTTTTTCTACTTCTGAAATATATTATCAATCAGTAGTTAGAGGATTGGACTTAGAAAATAAAAATGGAGAGCGAATTATAAAATACGGCTTTGTTTATTAAATTAATTTTAGGCTCTTCTGTGACTCAAAATTTAGGTGGGAACGATTTTTTACAGTAAATATTGATAAGGTACTTCGAAAAAACGCAGGGGCCCCTAAAATACCCAATTATAATCAATTTCATGTCAGGTTTTCAACAAATATACATATGTTTGTTTTTTATTTTGCGACGAAATAATGACCAACGAAATTTGTAGAAGTCGCCATTTAACAAGTATGGATTAATTTCGTATTAATTCTTGATAAAATAAGTCAAATATTGGATGTTCACAAAGTAATTCGGTAATACCTGTGTGATCTTAGCAAAACAATACAATACCACGGTACCTCTACTAAAAAGGCGGCTGAACGAAGAGCTTTGTCTTGTTTTTTTTTCCAGTTTTTTAAATAATCCATGATAAATAATAATAAATAAAAATAAACTCGTGTTACAATATATTTGTTCACTAGAGGAAGGCGGAAGAGTGAAGATGGCAATTTTATAAACTAAAAAATAGGGTTATGATGTTAAGCCCAGGTATTGTTTATTAAAGTTTGCGAAGTTTTATAGGAGAAACCTAATATAATCAATATCACCAAGAGTTTTATAACAAAGTTAGACCATTACCACAATTTACCAATTTTCATAAGGGTGATTAATCACACTTCTATATAACTACGGGTATTTTAGTTATATAGATAAGGTAATGGCAAACCTTATATAAACTTGTTATAAACACATTGGTAACGGTTACTAAAAGTTTCATAAAATGGTGATAGAAACAGTTATATCACCTTATTATATAATTGTAACTTAGAGTTCTCATATAAAACCGTTATATAAATGCATCTCCAAAAGGTACGGATTATAAAACTACGAAACTTTGGTATATACTTTTATTACCTTTATATAACCAATATAAAATTTGGTGTTTCTATAAGTTGCGAAAAATGTTTATTGGGGTATCAATCATAATTGGGTCAGTTAAGTTAGTCCCCCCCATAGAAAATTTCTGGATGAAAATTATCCCATAATTTTGCTCTCATTTTGCTCCATTTTGCTCCACTACTCGGAGAACACAATGAGTAATTTCAAGTTTCAAAATTTTCACTGGGGGGCAAGAAGAGATTCTTTGGAGCTCTGTAGGTCATTCCTGGTAATGGAGCAAAACTCGCCGATAATGGAGCAAAACTCGGAGAACAAAATGAACATGTTCAAATTTAAAAAAATTCACCGGCGGAGCTAGGAGAGATTTTTGGGAGCTCTATAGGTCTCTCCTGGTAATGAAGCAAAACTCGCCGATTATGGAGCAAAACGGAGCAAAACTCGGAGAACAAAATGAGCATGTTTAAATTTCAGAATTTTCACTGAGGGGGGGGCTGGGAGAGATTCTTCGAAGCCCTGTAGGTCTCCCTGGTAATGGAGCAAAACTCGCCGATCATGGAGCAAAATGGAGCAAAACTCGGAAAACAAAATGAGCATGATCAAATTTCAGAATTTTCACTGGGGGGGAGAGATCGAAATTAGTGGAGCAAAATGGAGCAAAATGAGAGCAAAATTATAGGATAATTTTCATCCAGCAATTTTCTATGGGGGGGGGGCGGGCTAACTTAACTGACCCATCATAATTCAAAACTCTTGGAAACAAACTTGGAAATAGGGAAAACTCGGTGAGTATCGTATTTTTTTGATATCGTTACAAATATAGTCCGTTAGCCAGTTTTTTTCTATAACTGCACGATATTTCCTTTGCAACTCACATCAATGATGCATTGGGCTTGAAGAACATTGCAAGATTTACTTTTTGGCTGTAAAAAGAATTGTGATGAATTTCTCTGAGATTTTTCCACGACCCAGCATCGATAGTCTCGTTTAATCACAAGTTATGAGCGAATATAAACTTCATCTGATATGAGCAAGTTCTGGAGTCTGGAGCATATTTGGCGTGCTTAATAAAATCTTCAGAAAATATTCTTCATGTATCTAAATGTTGAACTACTTGAATTTTGTAGAAATAGATAGTGATATTCGCCGTAAATTAATTTCTGAAAACTGCAATTGCGAAGAATGACGCTTTGTTGGTCACGAAGAGCATCGAGAAACTGCTGACTGAACGCGTTCAATATTTTCATAAGTGAGTGGTTCTTGAAACGACAATACACCTGATGTGAAGTTCAGGTAAGCCTTTGAGATTATCTACAATTTACTCGACTTGGGATGTCAGACTGGAAAAAAAAACGATTAGGAAGATCATGGAGATGGCTTACAAGAAACAAGGACAATGGAAGAGATGATAGACGTGTCAAATCAAGTAACTCATACTAAGCCTCCAAGAGGGCAGGCCATGTCTCCGATTATGTAGAATAGCATAGAAAACGAAGGAAAGTTCAAATGCACAGAAAGTAAACTGACGATGAAGATATGTATCTAAAAATTGTAGAATCAGATAGCCAGGATAAAGCAGATGATGAAGCCCGAGGAGCTCCCAATGCATCGCGTTTCCGCAGCTGTGAATGCTGTCACTATACAGGGCGCCGCCGACTGATTCACGGTGTCAAGTGCTTTAAGATCAAAGAAGATAGTATTCTACGCACAAGGTAGTTGGGAAAAATACTAGTATCTATTCCAACGCCACAGAATACTTCAGACTCCAGGAAAGCCTCAGATGTGATTCATTTGGGCATACATACATACAGACGCACCTTATATCAGTTATACCTGATATGTGCGTAAAGTGCAGGAGAAACAACCCACAACCTGGAGGAAGGACTATTGCATTATCGATAGAGACGGACGCAAAATTAGATAGCTCACAAAGGCTGACTTAGACAAGTTCTATCGCTGGAAGTCTACAAGAATTTGAATCTAGACAGATAGACCCTTAATATATGATGAAAAAACGGAAGACGCCCACGCGTGAATCTGCTAGGCCCTTTCAAAGAGAAAGAAGAAATAAGTATTCGAAGAAAGCTGTGAGAAATTAACGACAAACAAAAATCAAAACCATGTAAACCAAATTCCCATATTTATACCAAAATTAAATAGCAAATAATTTATTATTTTCAATAATAATTATTAGAGTTTTATTCCAATTTATTTCAATCGTTGCTTTGTTCAATTTTTGCTTTTGATTTGACTAATTCGAAAACATATTTGGCTTGTTTTCGCGTAGCGAATTGAAATCGCATAGGTACGCTATTTCATAAACGCAGATTTAATTTAACAAATAAACATAAATTACGACTTCTGTATGGATTTCGTGCCAATAAAAAAAGAAATATTTTATTGCATAAAGGGCGTATTTTGATTTTCATGAATAAAAATGAGCCGAAAAATGATTTCTAAAATAAGTACCTATGTGAGCTTTTAAGAAAATAATGGAAGCCCAGAATCACTGACATCTAGGGTCAATATCAGTATGAAAAGCACAAAAACCCTTTTTAGCAAGTCTACTGGGAAAAAAAAAACTAAAAAACTCTATTAACTATATCGGGTGGTCCGTATTTTCACAGACTTACTAATTGAAAATCAAATATTTGAATACATCTCAAGCGACTGCTAAACTACAACGTTGTTTGTCTTCGAAGACACAAAAGAAACTTGAGTATTTGTTTGCTCTTGAGTGTTTTCCTAAAGTTGACAAAAGATGTCTGTACTAATTTGAAGAATGCTGTCTTTTGGCTCGAAATAATAGACGAATGTACTTTTTAAATGGGATTTTCGACTACAGATAAAAGGAAGTCTCTAACTTTTTTTTTCAAGGAAGTGATAGAGATACGAAACTTATAACATGACACTAGGTATTTAAATTTTTACATGCTATAATCCTACATTATTGAATATGTTAACTTAACTTTAAACATCAAAAATTCCATCCGCTCCATTTTTCATGCCTATATCTAAAGCCGCATTTAATATTGTGACACCCGTTACAAAAGCCAAACGTTCTTCTTTAAAAAAAAAAGGTGTCGTTATTTATGACATCGGAAAAAAGCTGTCCGACACCTTAAATCGTTTTGTTAAAAAGATAGGCCAAACTGGTTCGGACTTAATATATTGACCACCGCGAGCCACGTTGTGTGTATTTGAAAGTCGTCGGAGAAAACCAATATCCCTATCTGTCCTGAGAGAGTCATTTGTCTTTCTTGGCGATAAGTATCTTTATGAGATTATATTTTTTTTTCTGTTGCTTCGGACCATTGGGCATTTTTGTCCATCTTCACTTATGAATTGCGTCTAGATCTACTTTGGTTGGTTAACAAAAACTTAAATCATGTGAGAATGGAAAGACAGGCAATTGCCTTTCGATAATTTAATAATTGTAACCAAAAATATTAAAATAAAGTTCTTTTTTCCACTCAAGTGAAAAGTTGAACCTAAGTTAACGTGCGTTTTTATTTTCATCGGTTTTTCCAGATGGATTGGATTTCCTCACTGAAGCCCCTCTCATCTTCATTCTGTCACTGTCCAGATAAAATCTATTTCTGGGGAAATCATGAATTACTCTCTGTGTGTCTTGGAGATCAGCTATACATAATCTGAAATAACAGCTTCGGCCTTATCTGCAGAAGGTCTAACAGATATTAGATTCGGATGAATCTTCATTTCTTTCATTCAAAAACATATTTCATCTCTTCTTATTTTCATTATAAAGTTGTATTTTTTCCAATTTAGAATCAGCAAAATAATAATTTCCAAGAATCTAAAATATCCACAAAGTTCAAAATAGTACAAGTACTGCCATCTATCCATCATGTGCGTAAAATGCAAATATCTTTTATTCATTTACCAGTACTGTCATCTAGTACCTGATGGATTTATGTTTCAAAGTATGATTTTAATTATTTCGCATTTGGCAGACATTTGTATTTTCATTGAAAGAAATTATATTTATCTCACTTTTAGCAAATTGATATATTTCTGTGTTCTCTAACTTCTGATTCTGAAATAATCAATTTTTGGCTTAATGACCTAAGTAATTAGCAGTTTTTTATTTTTGACATTGATTTGATATCGTTTTCATTGTAAAGTGAATATGATCTTTTGGGTGTACTCGTATGATTGGTTGAATTGGTTAAAGTGCAGTTAAGTATAAAAAACACAGGATCGTTTTCCTGTGGGGTTTGGTTTCTAAAACGCTCTCTTTCCTCGACAGAAGTCTGGCAGGCAAGTTCTCTTTGTTTCGAATAATTTTTGCTTTGCATTTTTGGATTCTCCCTTATAGATTTTTCAATATATATCATTGTTGAGTTTTACCTGATAAATCTTATCTTGTCCGTTCTTGAAGTGTGAATATTGTATTTTAATATTTTCTTGTCTAATTGTGTGCTTCCATTTTTGTGTGAGTGCCGATTGATGGTGTCACGTTTTCCTGAGGTAAGTCAATTCAGTCTTTTGGACTTAAATAGGTACTGCTGCTCTGGTTTTCAAAATCAATTGTTAGTGTGGGAATATTGCAAGGAGAATACACACTCTTAATAAGGAGTGCTTATCGGCCTCGTTTTTGGTAATCGCCGCCATATTGGTTTTCAACTGTTTTCATCCATTTCCGACGTCATAACTAAGTCGTCAGCTGTTTAAGCAGCCTACGTCACGGCGAGAAGCGCCATGCTGCTTACGTCACAACTGGTTGTTTGGCTAGGGGGGCAGGGGGGATTTGTTACACACAGGCCTTATGAGGATAGGCCATCCTGTAGTAGTAGTGTATATCATCCTTGGGAATATTGGACCATTTGCTCTAAATAGAATCGGTGAAAACCAAATTTATGTGTCCATCCCTATCAACTCTTTATTGAATCCAGGCAGAGGCCTAAATAGCTGTTTTCTGTTTGACTCCGTCAATTATTATCTCGACTAAAGGGTGTAATATTTTTTAATAGAAATCCAGACAGGTCAAAAATTCAGTTAAAACGTTTTAATTAAAACATTTCAAGAATTTTGACATATTCTGGATTTGATTGATTTCACCGTCAGGTTTATCCAGTACTATCTATTGTCGCTACCTTAATTTAAAAGGAAAATTTTGTCTATTTGGGGAAGAATCCAAAGATTTACTTTCTTATTGTCTTACCTTATTTTGTTCATATTTTTGCCTGCCAGAGCTACTGTCAGAAAAGCAGCATTTTGCTCAATCATAACGAGCATTTTAATTTAATCTTGTTATTTTAATTTTATTATTATCTTACCATTATTCTCAATTATTTAATTGTATTTTTTTTTATATTAAAATATATATTTTTTTAAATTCAACTTGCAATAGCTGTTCATACTTGATTCTGTTGGAAGGAAGTGTCTGTACAAGAATCGTTTTACATTAAATCTCAATTTCAATTTCCTTTACAAGACACAGACAGAATTCGAGGATTTAATATTCCAAATATTGGTGAACCTGATACTGCCTTATTTTTCCCTGGGTACCTACTGGACATAAAGATCACCGTTTAGAGTCTGGAGTGACGTCACCCCAGCAATCTATCCTCTTCCTGAATACAGAAAACAACACGAAGAGCTCCGGATTGGAAAGGTACATGGTATCAGGTTCACCGGAAAAACCAAGCTGTCAACTGTTTATTATTAAACACAACTTGTTAAATATCAAATAAAATTATTGTTTGTTGGATTTTGAGTGGTTTCATTTGCACATAAAGGGACTACAAGTTATCTTAATTTTTTGAATTCCACGACCCTAGGTTATCTTGTCTTTACACGTTCACGGACACTACTAGATTACTGGAGGTACATTGCACCTTAATAACTTTAATAATATGAAAGATATCAAAACCAAAAAGGTACCTACGGGATTCTCATATAAAAAATAGACAGGAAATAAAAATAAAAAAACAAACGTCTATAAACGTTCCTGTCACATTGAAGACATTTTTCTATACATATTGTGACATGGGACGTCTATATACGTCATGCTGAAATGTAATAATCATGGTTTATCACTCTTCTGAATGCAAACATAGAACAGTTTATTGATGCCACAATTTGAAACATGGAGCAGGGCATAATGGCGGATTTTCTGGACAAGTTTTACATCTGTATTGGCGCGTAAAATCGCGCATGCAGTGCTGTCTTCGCTGCCACGTTTTCTCAATACGTCACCAAGTTAAGAAACATCACAATGGTAAATTACTGTGCTTGATGTGACACCCGAACACACTACAATGGATATCCGACGTCTGGGAACGTACGGGCTCTAAGATGCGGGTATTTAGAAAGGCGGCTATAGACGTTGTAAAATCATAGTGTCACATCGCTCACATGGCCTTCGACGTCTAGAGACGTCGTTGTCTGTGAACGTGTTAAAGTAACAAATTTCAATTAATTTGTAACAAGGAAAAGAGGCAGCAGTTTCCCAGTCTCAATGGAGCTCATCCACAAAAAATATCGAATTTATTGATGTTCCAATAGTGCCTCTCGCCCCCTTAAGTCGAAATGCGGATGAAGTGAAGTCAGTCTGGTTTTCCTTATTTCCAATAAACTTATCAGTTGTTTCCATACTTCGGAATCAAAATTCCTACCCTGATCGGTTTGAAGTTCCATCGGTACCTATGATATTTTCCAGTGATGCTTCAGCAACTAACAGCTTCTTGATTGGGAATTGGAAGTACTTCTGGCCTTGTTGAAAAATTGTTATGAGGTACTTATGTACCGACTCCACTGTAGGGAAATAACTTGCGACTTCCACCGCAATCCCGATTTATGGTCATCTGGATATGAAAGTTTATGATTTTACAACGTTCCACATATGAAATCAGATTATTCTCATTAATAAATGTGTTGCGCATAAAATTACCCTTAAACTGTTTGAATACTAAATCTGAATTAATAAACCACAATAGGCCTAGGTACAGTAAGACACCCTTAAGGAATGCGGCCAGCGCAACAAAGTGCTCGCGGCTACTCAGTGGTGTGGAAGTAGGTTCAATATTAAAAGTTAGCTTAATAGGGCGCCACTGGTTTATAAAATACAATCCGCGGACTTAAACCATAAAGCCCCTTCTTAAAATGTGAATTTCGGTCTCAATTCAGTGTTGTGGGTACTCTTGACACCTCAACTTCAAGACTAGTAAACCGTCAAAGAGGAAAACCCAATGGTAAAGATTCTAAAAAGCCTGAAAAACCCTGAAAGAGTACAAAAGTCTTAGAACTCCTTCATACTTATAAAAAAATTAAAAATCCCAACCCTCAAATGGTATATAAATGATTGGAATTACATAAGCAAAAACCCCTGAAACATGTAGGTTATGTTAAACAAAAAAAACCCTTAATTAATAAGCCCATTAATGCCCCTTTTGGAAAACGATTAATGAATTTTTTATTGAACATGGCCTCGTGGAGGTCAAATTCCCTTTTTTATTGAATCCCAAATATTTACAAAAATACAGATAAGTTAATCTAAATATTGATAACGAAAAGGTAAATTTGAGAATGGTAAAAACGTTTAAAACTACCTGGTTACAATTTGTGCTAGTTGAAAAAACGTGCTCTAGTGCTTCACACGACAAACCAACAAAATGGCGTAGACTTCGTTTCCAGAAAATTCTGTGTGGTTGGCTTACAAACACGGGGACGACCAAATCCAAAGCTTTCACCCCAAAACCAATTTGAGCCAGCAACCACTTGAAATCCCAGCGCCTTCAAAATCCCACAAAAAAGGTGGATGTTCCTAGGAACTTGCCAAGAGGACCGCTGGTAAAGTCTGCCAAGAAACTTGTTGCTTGCTCAACGTGCGAATTTAAAAGAGAACGATCCCTTTTCAGCGATTTATTAGGTAGGCTCAATATGAAAAATTTTCTAGAATTCTAGTTTTTTCTTTAAGATGTCCTCTGGTGCCAGATTTCCGGCCTTGACCACGAAAACGGAACACCACCTTGAAATGGAATACAATCAGCTTGAAACGGAACACTCCAAACCACAATGATGACCAACAACACTCAAAGTTGTTATCAAATTTTCTCCCCTAACACCAATCAACACTAATTAATTGCTTATAGAAGTTATTAATCACATCTACCCATTCTTCAGTCTAAAAACTATCAAAAATGACCAGTGACTCTTTAGGGATCAACTATAGTGAGTCTATTACCCACAGCGGTCAAGAAACGTCGGCAACAGTGCTGCCAGAAACGAATCCACAAGTGGCTTATAACCCCACTATATTTTGAGAAAATAAACATTTAGAAAATGCGAAAAATAAAGGAAATTAGAGTGGAAAATCGATTTAAAGTGTTCCAAAGTGATTTGTGTTGTTGCAGAATTTTTAATAATGGAAAATACGAGATTCGTAAGTGTTGACAATCGATATTTATTTGAAAGTGAACAAACCTTTTCACCGACATTTAGGGCCTTTTAGAAAACTTTCGAAAGCTAAGTAAAGTGGATTCCTATCCTAATAGTAGGGCTTTATTATCCTAAAACAACCCTGTCATCTGAACTCAAATAATTTACTCATTATTACCTCGAAAACTATACCCTTGTTCAACAACTAGATATTGTTTCGCATCCAAACAAAAAGGTAAAAATCTAGCAAAATTCAATGAGCAACCTATTAATCACTGAAAAACATTAATCCTCAGGTATACAGCTTTATAAATACCCACACAAATAAATGAATTAATTACTGAATTCATTCGAAATCTTCAGTTACGTTAAGGCAAAATTTTAACGTAACAAATATCCAGTTGGTAATCCGGATTAATCCCTTGTCAAAATAACAATACTGTACTTGATCTGAAACAATAGATATCGGCCGCTTTCTAATATAGTCACAATCCTAAGAATGCTATGTTATAGGCGAAGTCATAGCCAGAGTACTTATTTTAACAGCTTCACAACAGTTACTTCGATATTTGTAATTTCATTTCTTATGTATTGTATTCTAAAATTAAAGAACGGGAGTTCGAAAGTTCGTCCATTGATCACTAAGTATTACGATAATAAAAAAAATTCCACCTGAGATTTAATCAAATTGAAATTTTGTATATTCGATTAGCAAGTCAAACCACCTACCGAGCTGAAACTTTTATAAGATTATTAAATGTAAATGATTTATGTAGCAAGAACGACATGCGAAAACTAACTAACTGGCTGCAGTTGTCTGCGATAAATCAGAAAGCGAGTTTACTTTTTGGAAGCGTATAAATCAACGAAATTAAACAATTTTCAAATCGGTTTTTTTCTCATTCGTCAACCGAAAATTTATGGCTATAAAAAATCAATCTATCCCCGATACCTACCGCGTAGCTGTTTTTGAAATTTGAAATACGAAACGCAGACTGTCAGGTGGTCAATTGACGGAAGGCCAAAGGCATCGATGTTATTATTTCGCGTATAATAGAAAATCCATTGGAAAAAGACTAAAACTTGACTGAAAGAGAACAGTTCCGTTGTACCTCTGAGCAAATAATTGAGGGTTTCTTTTTTCGAAAATATAATTGGTTTGAAACAGTCTAATCAGAAAGGGAGGATTTTTAAATGATAACTGTTTTTGCAACGGTTTATAACCAATGACAAATGATATTACATTTCAATATCATTTGCATTTCTGATTTTTTTCAAAGTGTAACATGAAACTTATTGAATATACATAACTCTCACCGAGAAAATCCCTCACACCT
The DNA here is from genome assembly GCA_917834065.1 of Ceutorhynchus assimilis. Lineage (NCBI taxonomy): Eukaryota > Metazoa > Arthropoda > Insecta > Coleoptera > Curculionidae > Ceutorhynchus > Ceutorhynchus assimilis. The sequence continues at coordinate 1,321,170 of OU892281.1, forward strand.
TTACATCAAAATGTTTCAGTTTTTATATCAATCACCTGCCTACACACCAACAAAACCAAAAAAAAACTCTCGACCCATTGTCTTTATCCAAAACACAAAAAAATACACATGAATTAAACTAATCAAGCAACGGGCTAACGAGATAACGACAAAAACGATACACCCCTCGTCTAGGTCCTTAATTGTTAAAGATTTATATTCAACACTTTTTTTTAACCTCCAACATTAATGGACGGGATGTTTCATTAAGATCTCTGATAGTTTCGGATACTGGTCAGGTCTTAGTTTTTTTATTTCGTAAAGAAAACTCGTATTTGGGGTGTTATCAATCAATGTTTCGTTTCGGAAAAAGTGTTACAAGAATTGATCTGGATTTTAATTGGCTTCAGACATCAAATTAATATTTTTATTAGTTTGAAAATTTCCTTTATATAACGAACTATTTGGTGTTTTTTTTTGTTCGCATGTAGGCATTACTTCAAGATCTTAGCGGTATATCTTTTTATTAAGCCTAGGTACACCTTAATTTCCACAATAGATCCACTAACGAAATTCTAAAACAAACAATACCTCAGATTATAGTTATTATTTTGTCAACCAGTATTATCTTGACTCCGTTAAATAATGATTGCTACCTACGTTAGAGAATCAAATCTGACAGAGACTTGTTAGCAGCTGTCTTGAGACTAAACAACACAACACGGAGATGCCCTCTGGTAATTTTTACTTTATTTAGTTATGTACGAGCTTATTGTTCCATTGAAAATGCATGTGAATGGTAAAAGAATTCTAATGATAGAGTTACACTTCAGCTGGATTTCAGATAATGTTTTCTTTATCGAATAAAAATTCTGGGTTCATTGTAATACTAACCTAAGCTCTACAGTTTTTGAGATTTAGATGTTTCTTACAAACACCTAGTATTAGAATTCTGGCTTTTAGTACGTGTGACCTAAGAAAAAGAGAAGAGAAAGTTAAAATTGAATATCGGAAGGTCATTGAGAAAATTCCTTCTGAGCCAAATGTGAAGGGCATCACCACGTTCTAATTTTTTTTACTGTTGATAGTCCATAGGACTGAGCAGAATAATAAAGGTTTCTTAGTCTCAGACCACTGCTCAAAAACTTTGATGACCCGTGATCATTTCACTTCTCAGTATAATAATTCGAAGAATTATTTCCTATAATAAAGTCTCTTGATATAATGATTTGACGCGAATGTTCCATTACTTATTTATTTAACATAGTATTAGTCACTGTTGTCTATTCTTATTCTTGGTTTTCAGCTTGCTCAAGTGAAGTGGGGATGTGGCAACATAACCAACAAAAATTCAAGGTTGCGTTTCTCTTTCCATAGGTTGGCCATTCTGAGGCCAGCAAGCATGGCCTATAGCTCTGGTTACTTTCATGCTTCATTGTCGTATAGTCGATGAAATGTCAATGCTTTGTGATCATCGTGATCAAAGCATTGGCAGACCATATGGATGTTACCGAGTTGTTTTCCGCCTATTATTTTGAAGAAAAAAAGTGGTTGTGATAACGGAATTGTGCTCTGAATGATTTTTGCTAATGTCATTCTTGCTATTCGTAGCTCACAACATGTTTCAAAATTTAATTGCACATTATTTGTGTTGATTTTCGCTAAAATCACAATTAAACTACTGTATACACAATATCACAAATGCATACATAAACATCTATTATTAATGCAAATATGCAAAATGAAATACAGACGATTGATAACGGAATAGCGCACAAAATAATAAAATGGAACGTGCGTATGCGGAGGACAGAAGAGGGCAAACAACAACGAAGCAAATTACATTTTAATTATTGATGTTTGCCTGAATAAATTTAATTAACTAAAATCAACAAAAGTCACAATTTTTTTTTTTTGCCGCAATTGTTTTGTGTTTATTAAAATAGTTACTGGTAGTGATCGCCTACAGTTCTGTTATTTCTAAAGAGTTTTATAATAGAAAAGCAATCAGTGTAAAAGGGATTACCGCAAGCTTGTTCAAACATTTCATATTTTAAAGGTACATTGTAAATGTAAAAGAATAAAATTTCAAACATAATAGTCTTTAATATATGGAGATTTCATGAGCAATGTGAATTATTATTATTATACAGGGGTATACAGACCTACCTACGTATATTGCCCAAAGCACCAAATTGTTAATACATGAACAATTGTCATAAAAGCTTAGTTCTTTGTAGCATAAACTGGTAATAAAATTAAAATGCAGACATTTTTTAAATTCATTAAGTTAAAATTACCGAATGGCTTAGAGTTATAATATTTGAAAATAGTTATACATTTTTAATTTTTGTCATAATTTAAGTTAAATGTTATTTTTTAATAGCTTGGTTAAATTTTCATGAAATATTGGTAAATGCATATTTCTGCAACAAACTTTTTCTTATGGTGCATTTATGCTTTTGATTCAATTTGAAAAAAAATAAAAATATTGATACCTACCAGGTCAAGTATTAGGCGGAAAAATTGAGTGAATGAATGTGGTCACTAAATTCCAGACCAATAATAGGCTTGACGAAACCCAATATCTGCGGATAGAAAATAATTATAAAGACAAGGGATTAATCCGGATTACTAACCGGATATATGTTGCGGATCGACCGGCCAGGAAGCACCTTAACTTTATGGAGTTTCCTCAGAATTCGTTATTTTAATGCTCCGGTAAAAATAAAATAATTTCAGTTTCTGTTCTTATCTAAGCACTATTTGATGAAATGCCTTTACCTAATAATTATTTTAAAGTTCAAAAACTTATATTGTCTAAATTCCAAGGGCTTTTTTGAACTTGGCATACTTTTGTGATGAAGATTGCAAAAACTCCTAATTCGACCTAATATGTTCATCTTTTGACTTTGTATTGTTTAACTCATCTGATAAGGTCTGTACAATCCTACCTGGAGCGTTATTAATCCCAAAGTTGATGCCAGGCCTATGTAAAGTTTTTTATTTTGAGGTTAGGGTCAGTTGTTTGCGGCTGAATCTATGCTTGAAAATATGTTTCAAGTACAAATTTACATTTTCTGTGCGGTTAGATTTCTACATTGTATATAGGCATGTTATTTAGATTTGGAAAAAAATTATAATCAATTGCATCAAATTTTAACTATACATATATTGTATTACAAACGTATATGTCTCTATTTCGAATTTCAAAAACTGAAGAGCTATTATTTTGTGTGGAAAGATATGAAATATATTCTGTGTTCACAGCACTGGCTTCATTCCATTAGCACAACGATGAAAATCGAGTTGCTTTGGGGCATTTCTAGATTTTTTTTTGTAACAGGCATTTTCCATGAAATCGTCAACCATCCATGTTAATTAGAAGCCACCACCATTTCATGGACCCAAAAGCAAATGTGCTGCATTGCATTGATCTAATACTGAATATCATAGGAGAATCCAGAGGCGGATACAGGTCTTTTGAAGGGGGGGGGGGGCAGTTTAAGTTAAAGTAAGCCAGATTGGGTTAGTTTTGATAGCGCATTGTGCAAGATACAGTTTTTCGAAGGAAGTTATTCCAGTAAAAACGGGTGGATTGTTGCGGAATTTATGGGTGGACCTCTCGCAGTCATCTATTCATTAATACGTTGTTCAAGTACGATACTAACCTGACTCACTCAAATGTCAGTTATTCTCGTTAGTTCAAAAACTACAAGTTCCAAGTGAGTGTCTTATTTGAATAGTTCAACAGTATATTGGTGAGTATATGGCTGTGGAACTCGCTACGCTCGTCCCACAGAGGTCCACCCATAAGTTCCGCAATAATCCACTAATTTGTACTTGAACAATAACTTATTATATAAAGTCAGAATTTGTAAGATTATGTACTTTTTGTCAATTTGCCTTTTAACAGGAATTAGTAATGTTACTTTACCAAACTAGTAACATAATGTGACAAGTTATTCAAATACAAACGAGTGAATTGTTACGGAACTTATGGGTGGACCTCTGCGGGACGAGCGCAGCGAGTTCCGCAGCCATCTATTCATCAATATGTTGTTTAATTACGATAGTAAAACTGACTCACTCAAATGTGCGTTATTCTCATAAGTTTAAAAATTACACATTTCAGGTGAATGTCTTACTTGAATAGTTCAACAGTATATTGGTGATTAGATGGCTGCGGAACTTGCCACTTATTTGTATTTGAACAATAACTTATTATATAAAGTCAGAATTTGTAAGATTATCCACTTTTTGTCAATTTGCCTTTTAACAGGAATTAGTAATGTTACTTTACCAAACTAGTAACATAATGTGACAAGTTATTCAAATACCACTGAGTGAATTGTTACGGAACTTATGGGTGGACTTCGCTGCGCTCGTCCCGCAGCCATCTTTTCATCAATATGTTGTTTAATTACGATACTAAACTGACTCACTCAAATGTGCTTTATTCTCATTAGTTAAAAAATTACACGTTTCAGGTGAATGTCTTACTTGAACAGTTCAACAGTATATTGGTGATTAGATGGCTGCGAAACTCGCTGCCATAAGTTCCGCAACAATCCACTTATTTGTACTTGAAAAATAACTTATATAAAATCAGAATTTGTAAGATTACCCACTTTTTGTCAATTCGCCTTTCAACAGAAATTTGTAATGTTACTTTACCGAACTAGTACTATATTGTGACAAGTTATTCAAGTACAAACAAGTGGAATGTTGCAAAACTTATGGGTGGACCCAGCCATCTATTCACCAATAGGTTATTCAAGTACGATACTAACTTGACTCACTCAAATGTGAGTTATTCTCATTAGTTTAAAAAGTACACATTTCAGGAGAATGTCTTACTTGAATAGTTCAACAGTATATTGGTGATTAGATGGCTGCGGAACTCGCTGCGCTCGTCCCGCAGAGGTCTACCCGTAAGTTCCGCAATAATCCACTTATTTGTACAGGGTGTTTTTTTATATATTGACACCCCACCTACAGCCTTTATCTTCACAGGTAGAAGAAAGATGTAAATACAAAAGTTGTACAGTTTTGGCTGAATTTTTAGAAACCATGGTCCAAAACCAAATTTGAATGTCAAAAATGTGAAATGTTGCATGTTTCTAGCTTTTTTCAAATGCCCTATTTTTGGTTCTATATTTTTGAAGAGCACAATGCCCCGATCTATATTTGATTGAGCAATCTCTCATATATTTGGCTCCCTCTGCCCCGCCACTGAGAGCATCTCTCTCATCCGGTTCTATGCACCGACATCAACTAGCAATAACAGAGATCTAGAACTATCAACATCCATAGAGAAAGTTAGAGAAAAAAACTTCTGGCCTCAAGAAGATTTCGAACAAAAAGTTGGCAACTTCGGATACGGATCCCCAAATGACAGAGGAAAGAGGCTCTATAACCAGAACCAGAACAATAGAGCTATAGTTTCGGATTAGTTAATAGACAAAAACATCGGAAGAAATGAGCTTGATGATGATATAGGAAAAACAAACGTGATGACAAATACCACTTTTCCATTCACTCACGGAAATTGGGAAGACACAAAAACAATAATTATATAGTTACTTGGATCGATTGCCATGAAACACCGATTCTTCTTCAGAAACTGCATACGCAATTGCACTGAAATCTAAAAACCGTTGTTACGAGAGAACGTCTACGTATACATATAAGAAAAGGGACATTTGCATTTATTCCAACTGGCTTGAAATGTCTCTTTTTATTTGTATTTTAGAGTTTAGTTCACAAGCGACTTTTGTACATATACCAATCAAGATTCAATTGCTTGCCAATTCCCTGAGTATCCTGTTATTTTCTAATTTCCTTGAATAAGCTGCTCGTTTTGTATGCCCGATCTAAATCACTAGCTCCACTCTGAAGTACCGTGAATCTGAAAACCAACAGTACTGCCTTCCACTAGAAGGTAGCCCCGAAGCCTATATTAGAAACGCACCTGTCGAATCAGGTTAACATTTTCATGATAAATCAGCTGCCTGCGGTCTCTTTTTGTTCTTCCTCAAGGAGGTTCGATGTGTGTTTTTTACGAAGGCATAATTCGAGGGTATAAAATGGCGCGCAACAAAGGAACATAATGGAGGACGGGATCAATTTATTTTTTTTTAAAGGCTTATGGTCAAAAGAAGAGGATGTTGTAAGTCAAAATATTTTTAAGGGTACTTGAAAAAGCTCAAGCCATAACATATGAGAGCTGAAATATAAATTTGAAACAATTAATGAGTAAAAGATTTATCTTAAATATCAATTCAATTACCGCCACCAAAAAATACGCGCCAAAACCAAATAGTAACGGCGGTCCAGGTTAATAACGCTTCGCTTCTAATTTACCCAAAATTCAATCAGAGCTGGAATACATTTTACCGCTGATTGGCAGCGTCAAATGATCTAATAAACGATTGAACATTGTGCTTAGGTATTAATTAGGTAATGAGCCTCATGGCAGAATTTTCCAGTGGCCGAAATTCTAAACAGAAATTACGTTGCGGAAATGCGGGTAATTGGAGTTGGGGCGGCATACGCGTAGTGATACTTTTCGTAGTTCAGTTTCACGAGTTTTAACGTTAACGTTCATCATATATCTGGAATTTTTTCATTCTGGTTTTTATTGCTTTCAAACTTTTAGAATAGTCAGTTTTTTCTCTATTCCGCAGGAAATTTCCATGGAAGCGTTGGTATATTATGAGAAAAGGTTTTATACCTGAATAAAATATCATGCAAAATCTCCCTTATAGAAAGATACACTTCCATTTGAAAATTTTGTTAGCACTTCGGCCTGATGTGCACCTCGATATTTAATTATTCAAAGGTATGTTTGATTGAATGTGGTTTTACACCTGATATCCATCTATCAAATTACTAATGTGTGCTTTCACGATCGAAATATTTGTTTAACAAATAACAATGAATTTGAAGTTTATTTATAAACGGATGAGAAATAAATCAACGATGTTAATGTCAATCGAAGAGTGAACAATTCACGTCCCATTCACCTAATTTTGAAGATTTCTGGTTCAACGTATGAAACAGTATGTAAAGGGACAATATGTAGGTATGTATTGAAATATACTTCCATACTGAATCGATGGAGTTGTTTCCGCATATTGTATCCTGGTCTGTATATACGTGGCTCTAGATATAGTTTTGCCTCTCCCCATCGCCTCATACCAAAAAGCTTTTCTTTCAGTGGCCAACCTGCAAAATGGAACGGTTAATAAAAATGTGTGTGTAAATATTTGAAAATGTTTCTGAAACATTTGACTCTTGAGATGTCTGTGATTCTAATTAGAACTGAAGAGGTTGAGAATCTGCATAAAAACCAAAAATCTAGTCAGGAAAACTCGAAAATCCAGCAAACATGACTTCAGCATCCCACAACCAGGGCTAAATTACATTTCAATTATTGATATTTACGTAAGCGAGATGATATTAATTAACTAAAATCAACAGAAGTAATAATATTTTCGGGGACGACCGCAATCATTTCGATGTTTCGTGCGCTTATTAAAATAAATACTAATTGGACTTCGTGATTAACCTCGTATTGGCCAAACAATAATAATAAATTGAGAGAGGCTTTGTTGCATGCGACAAAATGTATTAGTTTTTTGTGCTAAAAAATTTATTTATTCAATGATTTCTGAATTCAAAAATTACATTTTTGGTAATGGAAAAAGAATCCTTGTCACGAACTTCATAAATTAGATACAAAAAAAAAAACAATGATATCGTGGCCTCTATAAATAATGCTTCAACTAGTCGCTTTCTCACACCATCGTTTAACTGTCGACTTGGCATAAACAACATTTTTTCAATTTTCCCCCCAGAAACCAAAACGACGCCGTCCAGCGCATACTTTATGAGAGAATGACGGAATAATAACCTCATTTGTATGACCAAAATCGACAAATTTATTGGAAAAATGCCCACTTGAGAATGTTACCTGACTCCTTCGAATATATTATGCACCTTGACCATGACAGGGCACATTTAAATTCAATAAAAAGCTATTGGTACACATACGTGTCCGAAACTTTAAACGGATATTTAAGGAGAGGTTGTAGTACGAGAGTAGAGGTAATTGAACAAGCAAAATTTGTATGCATAATTCTGAATATTATTGTCTACTTGGTGAAAACAGGTCAAGTTAGAGCCATTAAAATGACCTGAAAATTTTGCTAACGGAAGAATTTTGAGGAATCTAAGAGTCGTGAAGTCTGAAACTGAAAAGGTTGACCATAGGCGCAGAAATGAAGCAACCTAGAATTGAAGAAGGCCAAAGACAAGCTTTTCGAGAGATAGTGGTGATCAGGTAAACGTAATCTTGTTAAAATACACCAGTGGTTTTAGATGATGCTGCAAATGATTGTTTAGTTCCTGTACCAGAGTTGTTAAGTACTTGAAAACATCAGGAAAATTCCAAGAACAATATAAAATCGCGCGACGTTAAGTTGATGAACAGAACGATTGTCAGGAAGATTAAGGTTCTCCCAAACCAACGCGAATTATTCGCAGCGTATTCGTGACGGAGAATCCGCAGCGAATTTAATGACAGATTCCGGAGAAAGTTTCACACCAAAGCGCATCATTTACGTCATATTTTCAGTTTGCAATTTGCTTGCTGAATGCAAGTGCTAGTGCTAAAAAATAAAGAAAAATTGTTTCCTTGCCTTAAAAAAATGTATTTATCATCGGATGAAGAAGAAGCAATATGCAGCCTTAAAGGCTCTCCCAAACCGCAATAGGCAAGTTCAAACTGGCGCGATTTTTTCCGGTTCGGCTGCGATTTATCTACGTTTTTATCCGCACAGAAACTCAGTTCGCAATCGAATGCGTTTTTGGTCCGATTTGCAGTAGTTCCGCAACGTTTTAAAGTGAAAAATGATCAAAATGGAACAAATTATTGAATTAGTTCGAAAGTAGCCTCTACTATATGACCTTTCTCTTAACGACTATAAAAATGTGCGCAAAAAGGATGAGGTTTGGACCAAACTGGGAGAAGAACTAGGTCAAAATTAAACTCTTTTCTTCCACTGCAAGGAGCAATATTGCTTCTTCATCCGATGATGTATACATTTTTTTAGACAAGAAAACAATATGTCTTCCTTTTTTAGCACTAGCACTAGCATTCAGCAAGCAAATTAGATACTGAAAATATGACGTAAATGATGCGAATATGTTCGCTTTGGTGTGAGACTTTCTCCGGAATCCGCCATTAAATTCGCTGCGGATTCTCCGTCACGAATCCGCTGCGAATAATTCGCGTTGGTTTGGGAGAGCCTTAATTGTTTGCAGATATTTTAATGCAGAACATTGAAAATCTGCTACCTTGATGATTTCTTACTTGAGTTTGCTTTCTTAATTTTCGAACTTGTGTAAAAAAGCCTCAGTCCTTTTGTATGTGAGGTTTCAACATCTTCTCAAATTCTCTCAGACTTCGATTTTTCAATTTCTGAGTCTTTCCATTTGATCTTACAATTTTTATATAAAATCCTCTCATAGTTTTTCTACTGTCTTCAACGTCTGAAAGTATTCCTGTCTTTGATCTTTCAGTGTTTTCGTCTTTGACCTTTCAATTTATGTATATAAGATCCCCAGCCCAGTGTCTTTAAGCTTCCGATGCCTGCAAAATGTCTTCAGTCTTTCTATTTTCAAGCTTCCAATTTTGCAAAGTCATGTTGCATTACCCAATTTCTGTAAAAGATGCAGGTGTTCGAATTTTGAACGTCTTCTGTTTCGTTTCCTCAATTCCGTAGCGTTATTTTGACATTGAGCTTCTAATGAAATGTCTCTAAATCCTTATCCAAGCAAAAGTCTTACTATCTTCAATCTCCCAAGTGCTGTCTTTGATCTTCCAATTTTGTAAAACTTCCTCAAATATTGTTTGTCAACGTGCTATTATTATGTTAACATATAGAAATTTCAAAATCAAATTAACACAACGACCCTGTGGGCGATGATTTGGTTAATGAGTCGTACTCGAAAGTGCTTACATAGAGCCTTGAATGCAAAAGTCATAGGCATGTACCCACATTATTGAAGAAAATGGTCGTATAGGATCATCTAAAGATTTAAAATTCCCTCAGACTTACGGTATTTGTAGTTAGAACGTCGGCTAAAGCTTTCCAAGTTCTTTCTGTCATGGAATTTCTGAATCTTGTCTTTTATATTACAACTTTTGTTGGAGGCCAATACCATAGTTTGTCGTCCCAAAAAAAAAAACTTCACATTGGCCATCGCACTAAAAAACTTCAAAATACCCACGAATCGGCAATAAAACTCAATGACCACCTGTGATGAAGAAAGCAAATCCAGGTTCCGAAAAAAATACAACCGCCGTAGCCGCTGACTGATTTAAAGTTATATTCCGTCCGATGTTGTTTTTAGCGGTACTGAAGTGTGAATTTGTCAAGAAACAAGAGTGAGGACCCAATTTACTACCACGAAAGGGATGTATTTGCGTCAACACCCAACGCTTTTCTTGGGTGAAGCGAATCAAATTAGTTCAATATTTTATTTTCATCGGTTTCGCAGTCTCGGAAAACAAAACCGCCAAAGTAATTAACAGTCAACGGATATGGATGAATGGTATTATCTCGCTACTAATTGCTTTTCATTACAAGAGGTATTGACTTGCAAATACGTATTGCTGCTGGGTTTATCTTGCTAAAAATCGTATGCGCTCTAAACTGGAAAAATGCCGGTCTTGGGAGTTAAATTTATTTGGTTACTTTAAATTCATTTATTTATTCAGCAATTTAGACTTTTAATAATGAATACCCCAAACAAAACAAGTCAAAATATTCGAAAAATCTCAAAATTATTCGTAGTTTTATCAAAGAAACAGAACGACAAGAAGATTAAACAGCACACGCTTTCATTTACTAAAGGTCCCAAACGAATGTAGGCGATTAGTTTCATGATAAGAAAGGACACACGTGATTTGTCAAAGATACTATAGACGGAGGCAGAAATTTTATTGGGGAAGTCGTGTATTCTTATCGAATGAGATAAGTTTTTGGTAAACAGGGATTATTTTGAAATGCTGCGATGTTAAACCATAAAGCAGCTACTTATAGGTGAAGCTTATCAGCTTTTTTTATGTGAGACAACATTGTCTTGAATGATTTTGTTTGACTCACTAATGACCTATGATGTGAAGTCCACCTATTCATTGATTTTTGTTGCTTTCTTGATAGTCTTGTTTCTATAGGTATTTTTTTTTATGGAAAATTAACACTTCTCATTGATATTTCTTCCTCTTAGGTAATATCGAATAATTCGAGATTCCTTAGACTGCACTTAAATCATTTAGGTACGTCCATTTGATGGCTTTCAACTCAAACTCATCTTTGCAATTATTGTAGTATCACAAGGTCCCGGCATTTTATGTTATATTTGGATGTGCCTTCGGTGTTTTAGTTTATATGTATATTTGTTCCTCACTACTCGAAGCATATATTTTTTTCAAGACTGGTTGGGAAATGGCATGAGAAAAGGCGAGGAAATTTATTTACCAAACTAGTCCGGAAAATGATTCTTTTCCGCACACGACTGCCATTGCCGAACGACGTGAATCAACTTTCTGCACTCTTGTAGTAAAATGTATTCGAAGGATCTGTCTATATAAAACGAATTCAGCACAGACATAATGAATTTCATAAAAAAAACATATACAGGTTTATGCCTTCAACGAAAAATTCATACAATTTTGATATTATTGAGGCAAAATCAACCGTATTTTCTATAAATGAACAATGTTTTTTCTACCATAAATACAACAATCAACGACACTACCAGGCGCGGATCCAGGGAGGGGCCATGGGGGCCATGGCCCCCCCTAGATAAGAAAAAATAATTTCAAAAATCAACATTAAAGATCGCTTCACACATAGCAGTGACGTGACAGTGCCGTGACCGGCGAAGTAAAAATTATTCTCGTCGGAATTTGATGGTTAGGTACCTATTCCCATCTGCCCCACGCGCGATCGTGACAGTGCAAACAGTGCTGTCGCCGGCACCGTGTCGTAATTGTTATATTTGTTCCTGACGATATTTTTGGATTTTCACGGCCTTACAAATTGAGTTGGTCCGTGGTTATTCCGTTTTGTATGACCGCAACTCAAAATACATGGACATACTGGACATGATTTCAAGAGTGCTACCTGGAGGGTGTCATGCTTTTTCAAATGAACTTCTATCTTGCACAACAATAGGTTGAACGAATTTTCTGACATCCTACAGTATTCAAAAAAATTTGCTGCGTCGTCTACTATTTCCTTGTATAATGTTATAAATTTCCCTTCTGTACCTCTCTTTTTCCATGCAGGATGGAACCAGTGTCGTCTTTCTACCTGTTCTTCTACTTGTTCTTCCATTTCTTCGTCCAAAACCAGTGCGATCTGCAAAAGTGCTTCATCTGAAAATATTTCTATTTGGCTATAAACTATACTGACACAGCTCTGATGAAACACTGACCAATATGAATAGAAATCACTGTGAGTTTACGGCCGGTGAAATCACGTGCCGGTCACGGCACTGTCACGTCACTGCTATGTGTGAATCGACCTTAAATCGACCAATTTTTTTGGGTTTACCAGGGGCCTTATTCTGTAAAGAACGAACCGTTCGATTCGGTAGAATTTCTTCGATTGTGACGTCATTTTCGGCATTTTCGGAATACCTTCCATGCTAGCAAACCGAAAATGACGTCACAATCGAATAAATTCTACCGAATCGAACGGTTTGTTCTTTACAGAATAAGGCCCCAGGGCCCGTATATAACCGAATTTTATTTCATGGCGTCATTTTATCACGGACCTCTAGCCTATTCTATTTGTATATACAGGGTGTCTGGTTATAATTTGATAACCCCACCGGCAGCCTTCACCTTTACAGGTAAATGATAGGTGTGAACATAAAAGTTGTGCAGTTTTAACTAAATTTTCAGAAACCATCGTCCAAAACAAAATTTTATTGTGAGAAATTTGAAATTTTGCGTATTTTCAACTTTTTTAAATGAAATGCCCTATATTTGCTTCTTACATATAGTTTGTCTATATTTGTTTGAGCCGCCTTCAACATATTTGGCTCTAAAAATTGGAAAAACACTATCCTACTGACGATTTTGTGCTTCTGGTAAAATTTGAGGCACTTGGTTTCTCTGATAGTATTTTTAAAATTCTTGAAGCCAATTATGGTGGCTCAACTAAATATAGAGAAACTATATATTTTTGGAATCGGAAACTTGTGCTCTTCAAGAATATAGAATCACATATTAGGGCATTCTATTTGAAAAAAGTTGAAAGTACGCAAAATTTCAAATTTCTGACAATAATTTAGCTAAAACTGAGCCACTTTTGTGTTTACACCTATCATCTACCTATAAAGGTGGGGTGTCAAATTATAACCAGACACCCTGTACCTTCCAATATTTTGTATAGCCCCACCCTTAATTTGGGTCTGGATCCGCGCCTGGACACTACATACGTACATTGAAATATTTCACCTAATTTGTATGTGCGAAAGATATCAACATTGGAATTTCTATCTGCAGGTTCAAGCCTCCAGAGCCAAGGTCTACGTTTTCAAAATATTAATTTTCATTGATATTGCTCGCTATCGATGAAAGATACTTTTAACTTTGCACATCAATTTGCTCGTATATTTGCAGAAGCACTTAAATTTATCGAACAGACTGATGGAATGTGTTTATTTATTACAGCTGTAGGTTACCATTAACCACTATCAAAAATTACCCAACAAAAATTTCTTTTCGGCCTAAAAAAAAATTAATTAAATAAAGTAATTATACCAAAGAAAAAAATATAATCGGGCCGCAAAAATATGTTGCAGAGCCACTTTCATTATTTAATTAAACCTCTTTTACTTTAAAATCGACCTAATGTAATTCGGCAGACTTTTTTACCCAGTGACTCCTGGTAATTAAATTTTTAAGCACCAGGTGTCTTCAAAAGCTAGCCAAATTCATTTTCAAATTGGCTTTTTTTTTCTGACAGGATTTAAATTAAATTAATTTCACGTCTTGGCGTTTCATTTCTTGAAGTTATCTATCAGAAGCGATTTATGACTTCACTTAGAAATTTTACACGTGATGAAGTGAATGTTTGGTCTTTGTTTAATTGAATTAAACCTAAAACTAACGTGATACAGATACAGATTATCAATAAGTTACAACGCCGTGATTAATTCAGTTTCGTATCATACTCCATAAATACCATTGCAAAGGGCGTTTTACGGCAATACATACCATTCTGCCCCTGTCCTTATTCCAAATGTCGGCTTAAATTTATTTAAATGGCCTCCTATAACACGAAAAATACATTTTTATTCACTTAAAAAATCTCGACGTTTATTTTATTACACAAGAACATAATTTTTCCAATAACAAAGTAAACCAGAAACGCGGCGGAGCCTCAAGTTATTTCCAAATTGCCTTTTTCGTTCTCTCGTAATGGCAGGTTTATTTTCGTTTATTGTTGGTCTGGGGGTTTGTGTGTGTGTAGCATGTTGTCGAAATTGTTTCAAAAAATTGGTTTATTTATTAAAAAGACAAAGGTCAAAAATTATTAAAAAAAAAAAACTACAATTCAATAAAACCTATTTCGAATGAAAGACTTTGGATTTTTGATCTTTTATTGCATTTCGGCTCCCTTTTATCTGCAGTCGTGAAATCAACGCAAGCTTACAGGCTGATGATTATAAATTTTCTGGAATCCATCACCCAATACCTATATTTTTCAAAAATAGTGTTCCTGAGCTATGAGAGTCAAAACACTGCAAACTGGTCATAGCGCCATGCATATTCTATGTGGAAATGCATTTATTATTGACATATAATAGACTGGTTGCTGGTTTCGTTATGGTCCTACACCGCACTGACGAGGTGCAAAAACGCCGAAAAGTGTTTGTGGTCCAAACCATAACGAAACTGAGCATCACTTCATCATGATTGACTCTCACATATTTGCACCTCAGTCTTGGAAGGTTTATACAAATGAGGAAAGTTGTTCCAAGCCTGTCTTTTCAATGAAACGATTTGTATAATATTTTTATCAGCGAGTAGTTTACAACTGTCTTCGTTTCTCGCTTGTCACTTTCCATAAGTCTCGGTTCCACCAGCCTCCTTTTTGAAGGCTTTTTTTTTCTGAAGATTCAAACACAAACTTTCTTTGGTCACCGGCTCGTGTCCATTCTTTTGAGATGACCATACCATGTGAGTCATTTGGATTCAATCATGTCTATAATAGTTTCATCTACTTCCATCGATATTTCTTCATTTCTAATATGATCTAGTTTGAATGTTTTGCTGCTTCTTCTCCAGTAATCCCTTTCCACAGCCAAGAGCTTTTTCCTGTCCCTTTTTGTTAAGTTTTAGGTTTCTGAGCCATACATTTAACATTTATATAGTAGGCATATCATTTTCTTGTATCTTTTTGTTATTTATTGTTCCTCGTTAATCGAGATGTCTAAGGCGCTTTTACTTTTATCATTGGAAAAGAGGGTAAAATCAAGATATTTGAACGAAAGGCAGTTCTCCACCACACAATGTCTAGTCATCGGCCAATTCGTCGGCATATACTCCGTTTTCTCCATATTGTCACCAGTTTTCATATCCTTGTTGGAGTTTTCGCAGCATGTAACTCGAGTTGTCTTTATCTCCAGCTATAACTACCAAGCCGTCACCAAAAAAGACAGTGAAAAGTATGTCTTCTACTATCGGTAAGCTCATGCCGATACATTTCTTCTTCCAAGGGCACTCTCAATTTAAATTTTGAAAAGCAGTGGAGCAGAGGAGTATTTGTCTTTCTTCAGACATTTTCTTGTTGGGAATTTTTCGGAAAATTGTCAATCTTGTTTGATTGAGCTGTATATATTGGTATACAGAGCGTTAACAGCATTTTCATAATATGAGTTGCTTATTCCATTTAGACGCATTGCTGGCCACAACTTACTTAGTGGCGCCGTGTTATCATAGGCTTTCTGCAAGTCCACAAAGGGCATGTGAACTTGTCTACCTCTGCCTACTCTTTATCAATACGATTTTTGAGACTAAACACTTCAACTATACAAGAACGTCCTACCTAAAACCATTTTGCTCCTCTGATTCTTCGAACTCATTTATTTCTTTTTTTCAGAATACGTCCATATAATCTGGCTACTAAGCTTGTAACGCTGAATTTTCTATAGTTAGTATAGTAGTCCAATCTGTTCCCTTTTTCGAAGATCGATGAGAAAATCCTTCCCTTCAGTCTAGTGGTGGTTGTTCTCCTCGAAGACATTTGGTGAAGATCTTCGAAAGGATCCCTGTTAGTTTTATTGGGGCGGCTTTAAACAGTTGGATATTTAGGTTACTAGGCCAAAGAAGGCGTTGATCTCGTTTTCAATTTCATCAATTTGAAATTGTGGTCTTTCTTCTATTAGTAGATCTCTGTAGTAGCTTGTCCATTTCAGTGTTCTCCCTTCTCATGCTCTCTAGAAGTTTCCTTGTTTTGTTTACTCGCGAATCTCCCAAGCTTCTATTGACTTGGTAATGGAACGATTTCACATCTATTAAAGGAAGATGGGTACTAAGTTGGACCGTCGTTTCGCAATAATTTATTCAAAAAACATTTTCAGGGCGAAACTTTAACCTCACTTTCTGGCCAACAGAATTTAGAAGGTGTCAACAATTCGTGAAATATTATCAGCAAACTTATTGACTGAACCCCGAATCTGCACATAAATAGCACTTCAATAATAGTAAAGAGAAACTTCATTTGCTATTGTAGAGCGTGAGTCTGATTCTGGTGGCGTTATTTAGTTCTTTACTAGTTTCTCTTGTTACAAATTAATTTACATTTGTTACTTTAAGACAAGATAATCTAGGGTCGTGGAATTCAAAAAATTAAGATAACGTGTATTCCCTTTATGTGTGAATCTGATACCATATGTACCTTTCCAATCCGGAGCTCTTCAATGGGTGTTGGGGTTTCACTTTCGTGAACTGGAGCTCTTCGTGTTGTTTCCTGTATCCAGGAAGAGGATAGATTGCTGGGGTCACTCCCGCTAATCCAGACTCCAAACAGTGATCTTTATGTCGAGTAGGTACCCAGAAAAGAATAAGGCAGTATCAGGTTCACCAATATTTGGAATATTAAATCCCTGAATTCTGTGAGTGTCTTGCAAAGGATATTGAAATTAAAATTTAATATAAAACGATTGTTGTACAGACACTCCCTTCCAACATAATCAGGTATGAACAGCTATTGCATGTTGAAAAAAAAAAATTAATATTTTAATATAAAAAAAATACAATTAAATAATTGAGAATAATGGTAACATAATAATAAAATTAAAATAATAACAAGATTAAATTAAAATGCTCGTTATGATTGAGCAAAATGCTGCTTTCCTGGCAGCAGCTCTGGCAGGCAAAAATATGAGTAAAATAAGGTGAAACAATAAGAAAATAAATCTTTGGATTCTCCCCCAAATAGAAAAAAAAATTCCTTTCAAATAAAGGTAGCTACTATAGATACTACAAGATAAACCTGACGGTGAAATCATTCAAATCCAGAATATGTCAAAATTCTTGAGATGTTTTAATTAAAGTTTTTTTACTGAATTTTTGACCTGTCTGGATTTCTATTAAAAAATTACACCCTTTAGTCGAAATAATAATTGACTGAGTCAAACAGAAAATGGCTATTCGGGCATCTGCCTGGATTCAATAAAGAGTTGATAGGGATGGACACACAAATTTGGTTTTCATCGACTCTATTTAGAGCAAATGGTCCAATATTCCCACAATAACAATTGATTTCGAAAACCAGAGCAGCAGTACCTTTTTAAATCCAAAAGTCTAAATTGACTTACCTCAGGAAAACGTGGCACTACCAATCGGTACTCACACAAAATGAAAGATGGAGGCACACAATTGAATAAAAAAAATTAAAATATAATATTTATATTTCAAGAACAGATAAGATAAGATTTATCAGGTAAAAACTTAATAATGATATGATAATATGAATTGATAGCAAAATATATTGAAAAATCTATAAGGAAGAATCCAAAAATACAAAGCAAAAATTATTCAAAATAAAGAGGACTTGCCTGCCAGGGTTTTGTCGAGGAAAGAGAACGTTTTAGAAACCAAACTCCGCAGGAAAACGATCCTGTGTTTTTATACTTAACTGCACTTTAACCAGTTCAACCAATCAGACGAGTACACCCAAAAGATCATATCCACTTCATGAAAATCCACGTGAAATAAAAAAGAATAGATAAAAATCCACTAGAATTATTTTAATTGTTTACAAATTATAATAATTTGAATTAAGGTTAGGTAAAAAATAAAAAACTGTTAATTTATTAGGTCACTAAGCCAAAGAAATTCTCATTTCAGAATCAGAAGTTAGAGAAAGACAGAAATATATCCATTAGCTAAAAGTGAGATGAATATAATTTCTTTCAATGAAAATACAAATGACTGTCAAATACGAAATAATTAAAATCATACTTTGAAAAATAAATCCATCAGGTACTAGATGGCAGTACTGGTAAATGAATTCTAGATACTTGCATTTTACGCACATAATGGATAGATGGCAGCACTTGTATTATTTTGAACTTGGTGGATATTTTTATTAGGAATCATTATTTTGCTGATTCTGAAATTAAAAAAAAAAAATACAACTTTATAATGAAAATGAGAAGAGAAGGAACATGTTACGTAAATGATAAATTTATCGTAACACTCTCTACCTTGGCGTTAATTGTCTACGTCTACAAATAAATGTTGCATTTTTCTTGTCCGCTGGTAAGATCCTAATAGATGTGTCTTGTCATAGGTTTCTGAGAGTGCTTGCTTCTTCATCGGATATATTCTTGATTTGTTTTTTCGTTTACTCTATTTCATATCCGTTCCTTATCTTCCATTTGTATTCTTCAACTTAGAACGGTTCGATTCTCATTGTTCCTACTGCGGCTACTAGGTCCAACGATGGAATGTCTTGTCTTTATGAGCTATAGTGAAATTTTACCTAGGAAGAATCAATGATGGTACTTCCAGGAAATGCGACAATAAACCAAAAAGTAATGGAAGTCCAAAGCATATATTGAAATGCAGAAGCGAAAACCCGTTTCTCTTCAATACAATTTGCAACAACTGTCAAGTAACGATAAGTCTTTTGAATTGAGTATGATATTTTAGGGAGTAATTATCTTTTGCGCCAACAAAGACATCAAGAAAAATGAACCTAAATATAATAGAGGCGCTCGGGCTCTCGTTCATTTATTTAATACGATTCTCAAAATCCAATTTATTTTTTTCTTATTGGTTTTTTAAGCTAAAATTATGAAAATTAATGCGCGTTTCTTATTAATTCTATGAAGCTCCCCATGGGTTCCAGGCACTTTCAGGCCTGATATAGCGAATATTGGAGTCCTACGGTACATTTGGAGTCTCTAGATACGTAATAGTTTTCCACGGTAGGAAGAAACCAATTATGTTGTATGAGATGACTGAATAATTATTATTATAGGTGATAGGACATTAAATAAAACCAATAACACTTAGGGGATATCAAAAACTTGAAAAGAAATTATGCAAATTTATGTAGAATCATTTTTATTATAGGAAACACTAAACTAACTAACTGACTAGATTAAATACAAACATAGAAATTTAACTGTATCTTTAGTTTCAAGACCTATGTTTTTCTTATTATTCCTCCTCTATTCGTTTGAGAGTCAAAAGTCACATCCCAAGCATCGTTTACAGGTGTGTTAATACTTTCCTCTTCGTTAAAATAAATGCATTGGGATAATAAAGTGCCAGTAACTGTCACTTTATATATGGAATCCTGGGTTGCGAGGGAAATTATTCCTTTATTGCACATCTCCGACGTTAATTTCGCCGGCCGCGTTTTAGGTCTCGATATTTTTATGTTATTATCACCATAACCTGATTTTTAAGTTCGACTTTATTAATGCCATTTGAATAACTAACGTTTTATGTGGTAGGTACATTTTACCCAAATTGAAATTTTAAAATTACCATACAGCAGTAATAAAAAAAAAACTTAAACAGCATAAATACCTGGAGAGGAGAGGTTCGATGAAAATACCAACAAAACCAATCATTTTGACATAATTCAGGAATATCGGCTTGTTCTCCGAAAAGGTCGGCATTAATTTCTGGTTACCCAACATAAATTTCTATGGGCCATTTAAATAAGGTTAAAAACCGGATTTCTGGACTCATTAGAGTTGGTGTCGAGACTTTAATGTGGTATTAATTAGCCTTTATGCCATATTAGTTTAATGGCTCCGAATTTTGGGTTGTTAAAAACGGACGGTTGTTATTTTCTTATTGGGCTCGATACAAAAATGAATGGCATTTTTTGGAGATGATCTTTTATAGTTTATGGAATTTTTAAGATCATATAAAATGTAATCATTTTGTAGAACTGGTAATTATAGAAACAAGATCTCTAGCAACATTCCCGGATGATTGGGTAATTCCTGGTATACTGAAATATACAGTACAGCTTTATATTCTATTACTAGCTGTTGCCCGCGGCTTCGCACGCCCTATACAAATTTTGTAAAATCTGTTTTTTTTTTTAAAGATAAAAGTCAAGATGACATTATGTTGGCAATACAATGTAAAATTGTCAATGCTTCAAATTTTTTATGTAGAAAGGGCTTGTGTTGCCAACATAGTTACTAAATTTTTGACTTGGGGAATTATCTTTAAAAAAAAACAGACTTTAGGTGTAGGGTGTAGGTAGCATTAGGTAATCTTCTTTCAAAGAGCTAAGGGGATAATAAAATTGCGTCAGACATATGGTTATGTAACTCTTATTTTTGCAGCACCTCTCTGTAAACCACATTTTTTGTTCTGCTTTGTGGCTGCAGAATATGAAGACTATTTTTTGACAGCTGACGTTAAATTTTTTTGAAGTGCCACTCGCTGCTAATAGCTTTGTTTGCGGATCATATTTTGAACCGATTCCGAACCAGTCCGGAACTAATTGAGGACTATCGTTGAGCGTATGCCCAGTTATAGCTGGGTTCGGCTTGCTCACTCCGTGCACTCCGAGTGATTCCGTTCGCACTTCAGCCGTTCGGGTATTATCTTTTAGCTTATCAGATAACAGCTGGAGTGCGATCGGAGTAACTCGGAGTGAGCAACCCGAACCCAACTTGTGAATGGGTTCAGGTTCCTATTTTATCGCGAACAGTTTTGGAACCGAACAAAAACTCCAGAACCTTGCTCCATACTGTCGAATACGTGTACGAATTGCGAATGTCATGTCTCAAACTTGAAGTTAGCTTAGCCTGGGACCGGTGGAATTTGTTCAGAATCGGTTCCGAATCGTTTCTGGTGAAAGCATGAAAATATAACGACAAAAACACATTTTTTTTGCACTGATTCTGCAAATGGAAATCGCTATGAATCTGATTCTGCTTGACATATTTCTGAATTTGACAGTTCACACGTCGTCTGTTTCTGTTTACACTTTTTCCCCGCACTCCCGCACCACACCTTTTCTTATTTTTGGTTATTTGAGGCGATTGCTTAAGGCCATGTTGATATTATTTCTTAGTGGGCATTTCCAACCTATTACCTACCTGTTTGCAAAATTTCATCTCGATTGGTTTAGTAGTTTTCGAGATTTCGTGTTTAATCAGTCAGTCAGTCAGTGAGTGAGTGAATTTCACGTTTATATATATAGATTCTTGGGTATTCCTTCGAAAGGGACCATTGCTCGGAACAAAATTCAAATAGAGTTTCTAATCTTCTATTATTCTTGACTATTCTACATTCTTATTTTCTTTTTTTCAGAAGCTGGGGCAGATCACGAGAATCCTACTTAGAAAACATTTCACTAATTTTTTAGGTACTTGTTAGAGTCACGTCTCTTATTTCTCTATTCCAATCAACTTTATGCTCAGGGTTCCTATCGTCGTTGCTATAGCTTCATACGTTCAAGAGATTGCATTTGGTGTAAATAGGAGGAGCCTTTTTCATGGTTGCTGAGTTTGAGACATACCAGTATATTTTCGACGTGGATGCTGGTGCTGCTTAGGGATTTCTGATAAAGTACGCTTTTTCTGAGTAACAATCAGAGTGCCTCCTCTACCAAATCAAATTTAGAAATTTCCAAACTGGCTATGTCTGTATTAAGCCAGGTCCCTGTGAATAATATACAGTCATTATGATATATTTGAATCTCAAGCAGAAGTGCAAAGATCCTGTACGTTTTGGAAATTTGGAATTTCGAAAATTGGCTGTTGGATGCTCATCACTGTTTGGCAACATTGGAGGTTCTAAACATGGAAACTGGTCATTGTGCTAATTACCGTTTGTTTTTTCCCTTGAATTTTAAAATTAACAAGGTTGCGTGAGCATGTTTCCTCTGGCCAACTCGGTCTGCATCATCGATTTTGTTGTTATCGACTGTAATGTTCATTGTTCTAATCAGTTCCCTTATCTTTTTTTTAGAATGGGCTCTTTCACTAAAATTTAATAGGTACGTAATTTAAGTATAAAATCCCAAAGGAGGGACTATTTTAGGCATATATACCAACAAAAAAAAATGTTCTACAAGATTAAATAAGTTTTTTACATTCAAAATGATTCAAAACGCACCGATTGATGACGTCACATAAATATTTTTCAATTGGCTCATGTTGTTGCAAGGAGCTGACCGGCTCAGCTGTGTTGCGCTCTGTAAAAGCACAGCAAGTACGTAAAGGTTTGAATGCGCTGTTGTCGGTTGTGACTAAATGTAGTGCAACGTAAAAAAAAAAACTGAACATAAAAAAATTGTGTTTAAGCAAAATTTCATAAAAAAAAAAAATTATAAAATCTTGGATCCATAACTAGTTAATTAACTACTTTTCATAATATTTTGCCAACATTTCAGAATTAAATCTATTTCAAATTTTCAATGATGACAATTAGTGGCAACACGGTCAAATTGCGAGCTGGGACGTCATAGAAATAAATTCTGGGTTTTTATTCGGAGGTATTTCTTTTTTTCTGTTTTCTCAAGAAGGACTATGAATTTTTCAAAAGTAAAAGTACAGAAAATTCTGTTTTTAGTTGCTTTATCCAAATTATATGCCAATTTCAAAAATTAGTGAAAGAGCCCATTTCTTCTACCAATATGAAGAGAGTAAGACTCATATTTTCTTCCATTACTTGTACTACTTTCTGTCTCAATCAAATATTTTCATCTCTCGAACGATTTAGTTCTTTGATTATTTAATCGATCGATTTTAGTTGGTTGAGAAACTTTTGTCATCTCATTTTCCTCAGTCATTTCCAGCAATCGCTGCTCTGCTATTTACAGTTTCTGCAGTCAATTGAGGAAAAATCACATATCACCATACCCAATTATAACCTTACTAACTAATTTTTAAATTGTCAATTTAGCCACCAAATTCACAATCCGACACAACCGTAACATTTAAGCAGTAAAACCATGATGCAGGCTGTTCCAAACCCCAATCGTTTATTAAATTTAATTAACCATGTCTAGCACCCATATTTCCCTAGGCATCCACCAGCAAATAATCGTTCTCAGTTGGACGTCCAAAAACCGAATTCTATCGCCGATCTATCATGTGTCCGTATGTATTCAAATCTTTGGTGGTAACAATCATTTATATCAATCAGTTAATTTTTTTTCTTTCTAAGAAATGGATGAGAACCTTACGGATGTAGATTCTTATTTCAATAGCATTTATATTTCTTGAAACTTTACTTACTATTAACTGTGATTTAGAAGAAGAGATCATCATACATTTTTTCCAAATTTAATTATAAGAAGTCTCGTCTATGCCCAACCCTCCACAAAACCCTAATTACGAAATTCTAAAGCAGACACTGCAATTTAACTAGCCCTAATCATAGGGGTGCGCTTTTAAAAGTAGAGGAGGCTAACGATTTGGAAATTATTGCCTTCTTTAAGAAAGAAGAGTTTTGTCTCAAAAAAAAAGGGTCTTGTCTTATTTAATGTTGCCCGTGACGTGTGAATTTCAAATAAAGACTATCTTGTGTTTTAATAGTATATTGTTGTATTAGGAGTAAAAGCTTTACTTTTTTGTGCTGAAGCAGTGGGTTTGCGAGCCGAACGTAGTGAAGCTTGCAATACTGCTGAAGCACAAAAAAGTGCTTCTACTCCGTATGCAACACGCTATTTTTTCTCCAAACGAATGTGGTATGCTCGGGGGTAACTGGATGGTTGAGCGGCAGTAAAAGTACGAGCGGCACTAAAAGTACTTTTACTGCCGCTCCAGCGGCACCAAAAGTACTTTTGCTGCCGCTGGGGTTGCCAAGCAGCATAGAAATTAAATTTCTACCACCTCGACAGGTGGTAGACCTCCTGGATTTGCCTAGCAACATAGAAATTTAATTTCTACCATCTTGACAGGTGTTGACAAAGTGTGTGTTTTTTTGACGTTTGGAGAAAAAAACATTTATGGGCTGGACATTGCATGCATTAGTACAATAAATATGAGGCACCTATAACTCACTTTACAGATAGTAACAACTTTTATCTAAACTTAATTGACTTCCAACTTATCAAAAAGTACTCAATTGCCACGTGCTATTTATAGACGACATCGTATTCTGGATTTATCTGGGAAAATTTGTTGCTTTATTGAATCAAATGAAATAAAGCAATCTAGACGTAAACAACTGGATTGTTAGAATCTGACCTGGCTCGCGATGCAGTTTCATAACATACCAATTTTGAAAAAAAAGGCGAAGAGAATAAACTTACACATTGCCTTTGTAGTAACTCTAGTGAAATCGTGTAGCGATTTCAAAAACACGAAAAATTATTATTAACCACCACAGTCGAGTTTGGACAGCTCATTCCACTACATAGTTAACATTAATTTTGGCCGTCGTCATCAAGCATTATCTCAAAGTCTATTATCTCTTCATAATGTATCTCTTCAAAAGTGACCTGATCATCTACCGAATTTCAACAAATTAATAACCCAAACAAGATTTTTTTTAATGTCCCGAAAATTACAGTTATCAGTCTACAAGTGTGAATTATAATCTAATTATGGACTGAGAGATTATTTCCAAAAGAATAACAAATAAAAGTCGTCCGATAACAGCGTTTACATCGATAGTTTTACCTACTATTTATAATTTTAAAGAAGAATAATTGAAAAATAAATCGATATTATATTAATTTTGTATCGGTGATTGCTAGAGAGTTATTGCTCATGTAATGAGAAGGGTTGATTTGCAAGGAAGTTTGAGTGTTTTTTTTTTTTTTTTGATACCTCAAACAGCCAGGTAAGTTTTGTTATTTATTGTCATGTGACACAAATCACCCAATCATGTCAATATTATACTGAAAATAGCCAGCTCTGGGACTCTGTGCTCTATAGAATTCTACAGCTCGCTTTCCATAGTAGATAAAATCTGTTTTTTTTTTTAAGATAAAAGTCAAAATGACATTATGTTGGCAATACAATGTAAAATTGTCAATCTCTCAAATTTTTTATGTAGAACAGGCTTGTGTTGCCAACATAGTTACTAAATTTTTGATTTGGGGAATTATCTTAAAAAAAAAAAAACAGACTTTATCTATTTTCAAAAGCGATAGGCGGCTGAAGCGGCACTCTGTGTCACTATTGACAACAGTTCGGCTACGTTCTCGGATCCTTTTATCATGCTACTAACCATTCGAAGAACGTAGTACAAATCTAGGGGAAACTCTAGGAAATTTTTATTTGATTCCTAAGAAATGTTAATATTATTTATTGAATTGCCTGTATACGTCATTAATAAGTTTGTTTTTGTTATTATTTGGTTTGCTTGTTTATACCATAACTATTTTTGCTTCCTGAAAGTTGAGTTTAAGTTTAAAAATTATACTTTGTTGCCCATTATTAATTTAAATAACAATGTTGTTGAAGAAGATGAGAAGCTTGAAAATATTTGTCTGGAAAATATCCAGTGATGAGTGATGCCCAACCACCAACAGTGACTGTTTTCAAAAAGAAGATGTTAGACTTGAAGAAATAATCGAGCAAAGCTATAATATTTATGTCAAGAGCAGAGCAATAGAGAAAGTATCAATAGCCATCAGGGTTCAGTTTCCTGTGACTCAAGACGAGAAAAATCTAATTGAAGCAGGATTTACGGAAAAAATTAATTTTCCAGGTGTAATTACTATCACACGGCCGATGGAACCCACAGTGAGTGAAATTATTAGACCACATGACGAAGAACCCTGGTTAAAACACTGCTCCAGGAACTCCAGAGTTCAATTATAGCCAAAATCACATCCAAACTCGAAATTGTATCGGTGTGTTTAAACAAAGATGTGTGTGTACTTCAATAGTGTTGAGGCATGCTCCAGAAAAAGTTGGGCGCTTTGTTATTGTTTGTGGTAATTTACATAATTACTCGGAAGGGAGACTGAATGGTCCCCGAACCTCATATCCGAAGGGATTACATTCAGGTACCGAGGTACCATATAATGTAACGTTATGCAAGCAGAAGTCCAAGCAAGAAACAATTTGATTCGTCGACATTTTATGCACTGATTTTCTAAAATGTTATTAGGTATAAAGATTTTAACCATAATATGTGTTTTATTCCGGATTTTTCGCTTCTCACTCTCATGACAATGACGATAATATTAATATTATTAATATAATCGGAAACCGGCCGGCGTCTGCACGATATAAACTAATGAAAATATTAAATATTATTAAATATAAATAAGAAATAGGAATGGAATAATTATTTCTCAATATAAATATGGAATATCAACAACAACAATTTCGCATTTGTCAGTGTCATTCATGAAACTTCACAATGCACATGCGTCAGTAGTATTCGACACGCCTCGAGATGTAGAAATGAAATTATAAAATAAATCGCGTTTTGTCGATATTTTTGATGCACAGAGTGCCAACCATGTAGAATCTTGTCGACTGATAGAATTCTACATGACACAGAGTCCCGCTCCAGGTCGTTTTCACTCTATGACATTGCCTAGGACATTGCTGTCGAAAAAAAACATGACATATTTGACATTTAAAGGGAAACTAACTACCTGATTGGATTGGATATGGTTACCTTTTCTACGTTTCTTTAGTGAAGCATTGTATTTTATAAAACACAAAATATGTTTGATCTTCCATAAAAACTTTGGGAGGAAAGCATCGAATGCACATGAGTAGAATGGAGAGCGGAGGGAAGCATAGTCCGGTAATATGGACTTTTCTGCCGTCCACTCTAAAAGTTGCTGGTGACTGAGAAATTAGTTGATATTATGACATCCCATCTTTGGACAACGGAGACAAAGAGTTGTAGCGCTGAAATGTACTTTCATGTTTTCTCCTTTCCTGTAAAATCTACTTTTGGGGCAGTCTTCTAAAAAAAGTGAGTAACCATGGCTCCTACGCTCAAGAATATGAAGACAGATCATGGAGGAAAACAATCCTAATATGATCACCTCACGAAAGTCACTTATCGTCCCGCTCATCGTAGATTTTTGTTTTCAAATGACAAATAATGACGGATATTTTCAATTTTTATACTGTAGAGCCTAGAATGACAAAATGCCTGAAACTCGGTACTTAACTTACTTTAAAATCGCCTATGTAGTTGGTCTAAGTTTACGTATCGTAATGTGATGTAAACCCAACCAACAAAGTTACGAAACTACTTTTATGCCATCAGAATCCGAGAGAGGCCGGCAAAATACGCCTCCGGGGACCCATCTACCTGTTGTGTGTACGAGATCTATTCTCTGGCTACAAAGACAACGACGGACATAACGATCTTTTCTCTACTGCAAGAGGGGCTTATTTTGATGTTTTGTGCAACATAAGTTTTTGCCCTGTAATATTTTTATAATGCGAAAAGAGGATTTTTTTGGTTTTAATAAAGATTTAATTCATTTTCATGGACAAACTACATTGAAAGAAGAAATTTAAGCTATTGTGGCTATATTTTTATTACTCATACCTGTAATAGTAAATCTTGAGGAAATATTTAATTGCCATCCTATTATTATAGACCTAACACCACATAACATCAATTTTAACCCAACAACTACACTTAATGTCGTTGGTGTAGGTAGCTCTTAAAATTTACAGGACAGTTATGACTGGTTTACATATAACTATAAGGTAATAGGCGAAATATTTTAGTTTTGATGGTTGCTAAATCTAAATCTAAAATTATTCTGTTATTACTATTACCGGTAATAACAATAAGCACTACCTACCTGTTTTATAAGTAAGGTGTCAAATTACATAACAGTTCAATTTTTCGACTTTTTTTTTAGAAAAATGCCTAATTAATATTTTGGTTAGTTTCAGGTTTCAACACATGTTTGGCTACTTCTAATTATTATTCCAACTCAAATATCCTATCTTTGTCCAAAAGTTGCGTACAAGATCGGTATCTCAAAGAGATATTCTTTACGCCTACTAACAGTGTCGGTACCTTTTTAACGATGACCTTTCCTAAAAGGAAGGAAATAATAATGGTGCCTTTTTGGAGAAAGCACTTGCATAGGCAATTTGGAGAGACAAAATATAATTTTTTTGATCTTCTGGTTTTACATAAATGATAATAGGTGAGTAGGTGTGCATATACAAAGTCTTAATCCCTTTCACAGATTTTCCTTAATGAAAAAGTTAAATCTTTCAACAAATTCCTCCAATTCAAAGATAAAAAAACATTATAAATCAATTGGGATGCGACCTGTCCTATACCCAAATACAAGTGAAGAGCTTTTTGTTTGTTTGTATGATTTGGGTTACTCAAATATACACAAACCACTTCTTATACTATACATGCGTTTCTCTCAAGTGGTTCTTAAATAGACATGGACTTCAAAAATAGTATTTCGGACACTCGAAGATTTAATTGGGACTTTTCATAAAAGGTTTAATTAATTAAGCTTGGTTGATTTGATGGTTATATAAACTTTCTCTGTTTGTTTACGATGTAAACACAGGTTAAATACGTCTACATAATTCAGTCGGCAATTTTCTGATGAATATTTCAAAAGACGGGTTCGAAAAATCAATTCAGAGTCACGAACCATGCACACAAATTATTTAGAAGCGAAGCCTTATTTCTTGAAAAATTGACAAAGCAATGAAAATTAAGGCTTAAAAGATATATAATAATAATAATGCTTTATTGTCAAAAAAATTATAACATAATTTGTAGACAAAGCCTTAAAGTTAAAAATATATATTATATACATCTACATGTATACAAAGTCAAAATAAAATGATATAGACATAAACAAATAACATGAACAAATATAAAAATGAACAAATTACCTATAAACTATGATCCAGTGTGTGACCGAATAAGTATCACCAATTTGTACAAGAAAATTAATTGTTGCTATATTTTTAAGAAATTAGAAGTGGTTGTTCTTTTGGTATAATCACAAGCAATAAATTACACGATATTTATTATTGATTGTTTTTTCTTAGATTGACGAATGAGGCATTTTTTTTGCAAATCCTTTTTTTATTAAAATGTTAAGTCAAAAGGCATTACAAACATGTGTATGTACCAGCCACCAATGTTGATTGACGACCCTCGATTCGTAATATAAAACCGCGCCAAGATAGACGGACATCCCAGACATCAGACTTCGTGAAGAGCACATCACTGTCATAAAGGCCCCACTCAGTTTATCGTTTCGTATCAAGATGCAATATAAAATGCTAATGTGGAAAAATATTTATTCAAGCGAAATCTTGTCGAGTCACCAGTCTCTACACGCGTATAATAGACTGAAACAATTAGGCGATGTTTATAAAACAGTTTATTGATTTTGGTGCCTCCTACGAGATTCTGTAACGGATTGGGTTGTCAATTTTGTTAATTTTCTTTTAAAAGTTTCCTATGTTTTATGTTACATTTTTCGATTTTGAAAATTTCAATTTTTATTATTTCGACACTTCATGATCACTTGAGTTTGTACTTATTCCAGTCTTTTTTTCTTTGATTCAGTCTAATTTATTTCGATTTGATCAGCATACATTTTGTTTTTCACTACAATTTTTCCTAAGTGAAATAACTAAGTAAGTGATGATAAATCTCCCCTCCTTCTAAATCTCTCCGGGGTCAATGCACCAGAAAATGTGAGTATGTCTTCTGAGTAAATGCCAACCCATTTCTAATCATTGAAATCAACTAATGTGAAGAGAGAATTGCTTAGGAAGGAAAGAAAAGCGATAATAATTATTATAACTGCAAAAACAACACACTGGTATGCATAAGACATTAGACATTTATTACTTTCCTATTGAACATCAAATTCATATAGATTTTAAACAATAACTAAATACTGATTAAATTTTGCTATATTGTTGCCCTGCATATTTCACGGTTAATCCAGGATGTCTCTGCAGGAGTGCAATTTAAATTTTAGTTTAAAAATAGAGTCGACTTTCTTATGAAGTAGATAATGTAGCTTGTACAACAAAAGAAACAAGAATTATAAAACCTCGAAAGTATTTCATTTGGCTCTTTCCTAGTTTTTGTTCAACTTACCATCCTAAATCTTTTACAATGGGCTCTTCCACTAATTTCTGAAATTGGCATAATTGGATAAAGCAACAAAAAAAATAGAACTTTCTGCACCCTTCCTTACTTTTGGAAAACTTGGAGTCCTTGTTGAGGAAATAAAATACAAAAGATAACTCTCCAAATAAAAACTTGGAATTTATCCGCATAACGTCACAACCTGAATTTTGACGGCACTCATTGTCGGCAATAAAAAATTTTAATGTTGGCAAAATACCAAGAAAAATAGTTGAATTAATTACTTAGGGATTCAAGAGTTCATAACATTTTTTTTTTTTTAAATATTACCATACACAATTTAGAATTATTTTTTGTAATCTGTTTTAATTTTTTTCTCACCACGCACTACATTTAGTCACAACTGGCAACAGCGCAATTAAAGCTTTAAGCCAGCGGCCACCGAAATAGCTGTTCCTGCTTTGTTGATGGAGTCTTAGGAGATGCTCATATGCCTTATACGTCATCGTTTGGCACGTTTCACAGATTTCAAATTTTTCCACTCATAGATCATTTTTTTTCGGCAAATATACCTAAAATAGTCCCTCATTTAAGATTTTATACTTAAATTACGTATTTAAATTTTGGTGAAAGAGTCTATTCAGGAAGATTTATGCACAAAAAAATGCTTTAGCGACTGATTCATATCCGAATTTTTGCAATGCTTGGAAAAATATCTGAATAGTGTGAAAAGTCTGTTCTGTTTTATCGCAAGCGAATTTGATAGGTTCTTTTCGAAACCGTGCAGACTGTGTACTATTGTGAGAATAAATGAAACCCATTTTTGAATATTCCATCCATGATACCATCAACAATTTCAATACTTTTCTCGTTTTGAAAATCTTTGCTTGATTACTGTTCGAGTCGAATAAAACGGAATCTTCTCCAGTTGAGGTTTGCCTGTTTAACCCAAAAAGAAGAATGTCTTATCGATTAATAAGGATAGCTGGCGCTCTCCAGATCTGTGTTGATCCTTTCACGATAAAGGAATCTTTTGAGAAAAGTCCCTTTTGTTTCAAAATTATAATAAATTCAATTGATTTTCCTTTTCACCGTTTCGGATAATCAAATTTCGAAGTTATATTCAGGTATAGCTTCTTACCTTAGCTCCAAAATAAAATCAAACAACACATTACTCACATCGATTTGGAAAATTTTCACGTCATTTTATTTGTTCTACGTCAGTTCTTATTACAACCCTAGTAAAGGAAAGTAGACAGTTTGTTTTCTCAAAAGATAATGTTTTGTTTCCAATCTCTATATTTTCAGATATGATGGCTGGGCAAATTAAAGCGAAGCATAACGGGACGTTTGTTTAGGTTTTGTAATAAGCGAGACTATTATTTTTATAGTAAATACCTTGTGTAAACATGATAATTGATTTGGAAAATTACAGCCACCTGGTAAAAAATACACCAATTAATAATTAATTTTATTTACAATCATACATGTAATGTTGACTTTACTGACTTTTAGAAAGTTTGAATAAGTATATCACTTTTTTGACTTTTACTTTCGGCCCACGGGTGGAAAGTTTACATACCTCAGTGAAAAGTTTTATTACTGTCTACCTCGGTATGTAATATACTATTATTTTGAACCATATATGTAATTTTCACATTCCTTACTGGTTTGAAGGTTCGAAAATGTCACTTTACTTTTGTTCACTCTAAAGCAGGCCAAAAGTAACTGTTCTTCTGTCACTTTCGGCCTGGAGAACTCACTTTCGGCCCTGATAAAGTGTTCTTTCACACCCAAACACAAATCCAGGTGCAATGTTTGTATTTAGAAGTAGATGTCACATGTGTTTATATTGTTGAAATTTCATAAGATGTCACTGTCGGTGTCAGACTGTCAGTCGAAATTCCATTTTTGTCATATTTTTACCTTATTTTTTTCAATAATTAATGGTTCAAAATAAAATAGTATACATAATTCGGTGGAAAGTTTTCACATTATTGTCTCGAGAATTGGTTGACCTCGGCGTTTCGCACCTCGGTCTAGTATCTCTCGACAATAATGAAACACTTACCACCTCCGCATGTAATATACTATTATCTACAAGCGTTTGGTTATGACGTTTTTACATAACCATTTTTCTAGTATTTGCGTTTTGTCATGAGACTCACAACACAACTAGTGGTGTTATGGACTAGGTTATGAATTCATAACACAACTATTTTTGATCATTTGACAAATATTAAACCTGCAAAGGTAAAATGAAGGTAGCCAATTACTCATAAACGAAAATAATTGAAAAAACATTCTTATTTTTCGCTTTGGAGATAAAACTTTGTACATCACACGTGTGTTTAAACATGACTACAAAACTCATGTGATTAGAATGACTCGGTCTACGACCTTGTCGTTCTAATCTTTCACACTCGTTATTGTAATCATGTTCATAATAAACGCACTTATAATGTAAATAACTATTTGCTTATCTCGTTTTAGTTTTATTAAACACTATCACGAAATAGTTATTTACATGACAAGTGCGTTTTTGAACCTGATTACAATAATGAGTGTGAAAGATTAGAACGACGAGGTCGTAGACCGAGTCGTTCTAATGACACGAGTGTTGAAGTCATATTTAAACGCACGTGTGATGTACAACGTTTTATCTACAAAGCGAAAAATGAAAAAATGTTTTTTCAATTATTTTTGTTTATTAGTAGATGTCTACCTTCATTTTACCTTTACAGGTTTAACTTTGACATTTATCAAATCACCAAAAATAGTTGTATTATAGATTCATAACCTAGTTCATAACACCACTACACCTTTTCCAATTGTAATTCAGAAACAGTTACATGTATTTCAGAAACCGTCAAATGTAATTGAGAATAGTAAAATGTTATTCAGAATGCGTTAATTGTAATTGAGAATAGTTAAATGTAATTGAGAAAGCGTCAAATGTAATTGAGAAAAGTCAAATGTTATTGAGAATGCGTTAATTGTAATTGCGAAACGTCAAATGTAATTGAGAAACCGTCAGATGTAATTGAGAATAGCTAAATGTAATTGCGAATGCGTTAATTGTATTTCAGAAAGCATCAAATGAGATTCAGAATAGATCAAATGAAATTGAGATCATGCAAGATTCGAAACTTTATAGTGTGTGAGCATTCGAAATTGGTGATTCGCATCTATGTATAGGAACTACGCTTTAGACAAATCATTTACTGAATGAAATTTCTGGATCAGGCGCCACAATTTTAAGGCTACCTCCTTATTCGCCAATGCTGAATGCCATCGAGAACATTTTTGGTCCAAAATAAAAACTTATGTTAAACGTAATTTATGAGTACCAGAAGTGAATGGGCCTGGAGTAGTTGAACAGCGATTGGCTTATTCAGAAGAAATAGTAGACCATGCTGAAACCACTATAGTTAAAATGGTGACTGTGCCCGCGCTGCGCAATATTCGACGACGTTACAAATGTTTTACGGTTTCCGATATCCCCACAAATTCGTAAATTCTCACGATTTGTGTCACCTTATATGTATATGAAATTTTCGCATTTTCATTATCTCAATTTCATTTGACCTATTCTGAATCTCATTTGATGCTTTCTGAATTACATTTAACGTTTTCTCAATAACATTTAACTGTTTCTCAATTACATTTGACTTTTCTCAATTACAAATAATGAATTCTCAATTACATTTAACTATTCTCAATAACATTTGACGGTTTCTCAATTACATTTGACTATTCTCAATTACAGTTAACGAATTCTGAATAACATTTAACTATTCTCAATTACAAGTGACGGTTTCTGAATTACATTTGGAAAAGGTGTAGTTGTGTTATAAGTCTCATGACATAACTCAAATACTAGAAAAATGGTTATGTAAAAACGTCATAACCAAATGCTTGTAGATAAAACAAATGGCCGCGTTCACCAGATACAAACGTTGGTAAACGGTTTGCAATTGTTCTGCTGAACGCTACGTTGAATTTGTGTTAAAACCAAACATGTTTTGCAAACGGTCGCCATTTTTGCAAGCATAATTTAAGTGTTTATAATTTTCAACACTGTGTGGTGACCTGTCATTTAGAAGGTGACGTTCTATCATTGAAAAGTTGAATCGTTCAGCAGAACCAAGAGTTTACCCAACATATTCCGTAAGTATTTGTAAACTGTTTACAATCCGTTTTGGTTTTGGTGAACGTAGCCAATGTATATCCTATTCACAATCCATAGTCAAAAAGTAAAGGTAAATTTATCACCTTTCCCTATCAAATAGCACTGAAAGGGGATAAATTTACCTTTACCTTTGGACATCGGATTGTGAATAGATAATAGGTATACGCTTCTAACTT
Organism: Ceutorhynchus assimilis; assembly: GCA_917834065.1. Lineage (NCBI taxonomy): Eukaryota > Metazoa > Arthropoda > Insecta > Coleoptera > Curculionidae > Ceutorhynchus > Ceutorhynchus assimilis. The sequence goes on from OU892281.1 coordinate 1,356,136, forward strand.
GTTTAACCTGATAGCATCAAAAGCAGATGTTAACAACCTCTTAGATTAAAAATCCCTACTAATACCAAAGTTTACCTAATTCCAAAAAAGGAAAAATTGGCCAAAACCACAAAACAAGAAACAAAGTCTGGGTATAGGAATGCTGTTAGTATATTCGCTGACTAACCCAAAGCCGGCGCCAGGGACTATTATTAAGAAAACTTTTGTTTTAGAGGGCGTGCCTCTTTTGAAAAGGAACATCGACTAGGTAAATAAAAATTATACTGCCTATCATCTGTCCATTTTGTATTGATATATATCTTAGTTTTTAATTAATACTGGGTGAATCATGGAACTATAAATCTTTATTATTTTACAGCTAGGGTAGAGCGGCCCCTGTGTTGTTTTGTTGAAATTTATGAATCTATATGGGTGTAACTGGACGATCTATTTATTTCAATTTTGTCATTTAAAATGTCATATTATAGAGTCAGGTACATAAAGAATGTGGTTGCTAATACGTTTTTGAAAAGGGATAGTATTGAAAATAAGAGAGCAAAAATTTGCGATCAGGGTATGTATGTGCATGGCGATTATTTAATTCGCGTCACGTGCCAGTGTCTGCGAAGTGACCATTATGTTTAAATCGATCTTTTATGTCCCATGGCCCTTTTCGGACAAGTTAACTTGATATCTTTTTACGAAGCCTATCGACACCTCTCGGAAACAGGATAAAAAGTCACACCAACACTGCATTCGGAATTCGTGCAGTTTCGGTTTTGAATATAAAGGAGTTTTAGTGTAGCGATGTCGTTTCATTCAAGTACCTATATCAACATATAAGAAAAATAAACTTGTGTAATAGAAAAATACTTATTTCCCAATGACACAATACATATTATTTAAAAGAAAATTGGATACCTAAATGCTCATGATAAATGATGTGTTCTGTGGATGTGTTATTGTCTAATTTTTGAAGGATGGGGCAATATAACCTAAAAACTCCTTGGTAATAAAATTGATCAATATCAACGATAAAAATAATGTAAGAAATCTTAGGGTTGGTTGTATTTTGAAGTTCATTTTCGAAAACTCTCTGGCATCTTTTTTAACACCGAATTCCCATTTTAGATACAAGTGACAACGAAAGTTGGCCCATTAAGATACCGTTTTGTATCAGAGAATTTCACGTGTTTCGATTTCATGGAAGGCCTTTAACGACACGAGTGACCAAGAATGCTTGGTATTGGGCATTTTTTTTCACTTTATAAAGCCATTTTTATTTCACGTTTTTCATTCGCTTATGAAAATCGAAATAAACAGCTTTCGCTATTCAAAATAGAGTCCACGAAATGTTTCTGCCAGCAACAAATCGCTACCAAATCACGTACCTACGCTTTCTGACCGCGAGTTCATTCTTATGTGAGAAACACGGCGCATAACGAGTGGCCTTATGCGAATTTTAAATATTTTTCTGGTAAGCGTATTCGAAGACATTTATTTTAGAGACAAGCGTATTGTAATTCTATGGTCCATTCTCGATAAAAACTCACCAATCATTAAGCTAGTTTTATCAGCTCTCTATTTCTCAATAAGATTATTTCAACACTTCCTATCCAGTATGTTAACTTGATCACCAACTGGCCAAAAGGACATTGATTTCCCCTTTGCACCTAGCAGCTGAAGTATTTGAATAGAAGAGAAATAGGATTTTTTACCTACATTTTTAACCACCAAGCAGAAATGTATGCAATCCAATAAGCATGCGCATAGGGGATTCTAAAGCTAGGTTATAGCAACCAGAACATAAGCATTCTCCAGGGACAAAAGGGCTCTGTGAGACCGGCCCGGGAAAATTTTGGGTCAAGCGGCCCACTTGGCACTTCATGTATAGACTTCTTGTAAAAGAGAAAATTACGCCAGGAATTCATTTATAGTTTCTTCGTTATCTATTTAGTTGAGTAGGAATCTTTCTATGTTCATAAGCTTGAAAGATTCAAGCCTCCTCGGCACCTAACCTATTTCTTAGCCTATCTATATATATAAAACACAGTTGTGTTTTGTGGAAGCACTTATAACTCGAGAACGGCTGGACTGATTTTTATGATTTTTGCTTTATTGGATTTGTCTTTGTCTATCCTAACATAATAAATCGAAAAAATCCAAAAAAACAAAAACAAAATAAAAAAATTACCTTTTTTACTTATTTATGAAAAAAAATTAATAAGCCCGCATACGGCGCCATCTCTTATAACCGATACCAAGTTTACCGTCACATTTTCATTGCAAACCATGTGGATTTTATTGTCACACACTTTGCACAAAAACAATTTAAGGAAAGCACTTTACTTTCAATTGTTCTTCACAATAAAAATGTCCAAAAATAAATAGAATTACAATGTTTTAATTGTATATTTTATTTTGTGGTTGGTCCATTCCGAAAGAGCGCGAACTGGTCTTCCTGTCATTTCTTGACGCTTGACCATTGATGTTCTGTGGCTAAGTTCCGTTTCTCCTCTCAGGCATCCCTTGACAGCCGTGTTCCGTGCCGACTGTTCGGAGTGCTCCGTCCGGTTGGTGTCGAGTGGCAGAGAGCCAGGTTATGAGTCCGCCACAACCATTTTGTATACGGCGCTATATATGATACCTAGAACGAAGCTCACCGATGCGCGGTAATTTCATTGTAGATGCAGTAGAACCATGCTGCTCAGGAACTGGAGATATTTAGAACAGAACTATTCCACTATTCTGATCAGATAGAGTGGCGCAGAAAGAGTAGATCAGATAGAATAGTGCAGATAGAGTAGAACAGATGGAGTAGTGCAGTGCGGATAGAGTGATACAGGGCTGCGCTGTAGATTTTTTTCTGTTTTCTTTACATTCTTTGAACATTCCTGTGCCTGATTTTATTTATTTGGTGGTACACTTTACAAGAAAAATGCCCACAAGCTGCCTTGAAAGGGATGATGTAAAATTTTAATTTTAGGTGACTTCTGATCTAGAGAGTAAACATTAATATTCTTCAACCAAAGCCAAATTCACCATCGAAAAAAACTGAATTTAATTCAGCTAATAGATACGTTAACACAACATTTAATAGGTATTTAATAATTCAGAGGTGGTACGAAGTTCGCCGGGTCAGCTAGTTTTCAATATATTGGAGAATCGGGATAGTTATTTTTCTAACAAGTTCCCAAAGTAGTACTTTCCCGCACCCCAAAGCAGTTAGACGATCGACGCAAAGCGGAGTTTGGTTAGATGAATGGGCTTTAAGTGTAGGAAACAGACTTAGTGCAAGTTTCGGGCATCATCATGCATCAAAGTCGTCAGGTGCACTAATTGTTGCTCGATAATAATTAGTTTTTCTACGGCCGTGCAATTTTGCCCACTTTTCCGTACTCATTTTAGTTCGGAAAGTGTCACTTTTCCGCACTAAATACGGGAAAGCACGAAAATGCGTGCGGAAAAGTACTATGTACTTTGTGCACGCTCGTAAAAAAACGATCTTTCACATGTCTCCTTATCCAGCAAAATCTGGGAAAAATATGAGAAATCATTGCTTTGTAAATAAAATGGCCATCCTCGTGAAGTAAATGCTTAATGCGCTATGCAGATAAGTGCATTTTAGTTCTTAAAACATTTTCTAGCAAAAATGGTCTGATCTGAGCTATTTCCAAAGAACGCACCAGAATCGTACTATTAATTCAAAAGCCGTATTGTAATTTTATGATAAATTCGTGAATAAAAACAGGCACGAAATACAGTTGCCATAGAGAGCGATTTCTTAAAATCGGGCATTGTTTCGTAATGTAAACTATTGAATGTTGGTGAGTTTGTTTTAATGTATTCAGGCATTCAGGGTGTTCAACCTAATAAAAATTCTATTATAATAGATATCGTTTGATTGTTATGCCTATTTATTGTTACTGATAGGTATGGCTCTGGAAGGTTTCAGGTATGTAAACTTGCCACAGGCGACATAACTTTGGTCGGTTTCGCCTAAAAACCAAAACCAGGCAACATAAAAGGCCCCATAAAGAAAACAAAAATGCTTCACAAAATAAAACTCGTTCATCCAACCCGCTTATTACCGATACCAAAATTCAATGTAGCAAAAAATCGTCGCTTTAGGCAATAAACTGGTCACAACATACAGTAAAGGGAAAAAAAAAAAGAAGGAAGGCGTATTGAATAGGTTATAGTAACAATTGGCAACCAGCATAAGCCCTAATTTCCCATTGTCATACAAAACAAACATATCGTAAGGAACGATCGTCTTTAAACTTTTCTTTTGTGTCGTATCCGAAATGCGAAATTGTAACCATTTTTGTGCCCTGGGATCGGATGTCGCCTCAAAAATGTATCAAATTACCGCATAACATGAGCAATTGTGGGCAAAAACGTTTTAGTAAACATTATTTTTAGGGACCTGATAATACTTATAATTTTAACTGCAAATATGTATCATTTTAAACGAATATTTCCTTAGAAGTGATTTATTATTAGTGAAAGTTTATGTGTGCAGGAGGGCCAAAAATAATCAACTTGACTGGCTTATGGCTAGTTAGCATCAAGAATGCTGCTGCGACAATAAGTCTCTATCCGGTCGCTATTATGTTGTAGGACTTAGAAGAAAAGAAGTTCACAAATTTGTCAAAAACAGCTATGAACTATGATAAGTCTGTGCTCTACTCCGCTCTGTAGTATAACATAAGTTCGTTTAGTAAGATTGAATGGTGAGAATTTTTATTATCTTTTAAACAACAAATCTTTTGAAAAACGAAATGAAAAATAAATAGGACCTACGTTGTGGAAACTTACTCAATTTCACTTACGGAACATGCGCCCGATATAGCAAATATTTGGGAAATTCAAGGGAAGCTATGATATGTGAATGAAACGAAAAATTTCAAGTCAAAAAAAGTTTAAATTAGGTACCGTCCCTGTTCTTGTGTTAAAATTTTAATTCCACACATTACATTCAATTAACACTACCTATATTCGATACTGAAGAGTTTTTGGTTAGTTCGCCGTTCTGCCAGCAGGTACTGAGGTCCCATACGGGATGCTACCCAGCTATAGTTGTTATTTTGAACCAATATCTCTTGCCTTTGGTAGGATATTCGCTCGTCAGGGTAGGAAAATATTAGCAAATTCAACAAGGCCCTAATGCACGTTCTGAATACAAAAATTAAAATCTCAGCACAAAAGATAGTACATAATTTTTCTAGGTTTTAATTTACTCTTGATCTAGGTTGTTTACAGCATGGAAAGATTTTTGTTAAATACACGAACAATACACATATTATAAACAAACAAAAAATACATAAAAATTAAAAAATAATACTCATATAAATTGAACTTTCAAACACAAAATAACAATTATTCAACTGACCTTCTGAATGCTCCTTTTGACACACAAACTAATCACAAATTGGATTGAACAATCAGTTAAATACTAAATAAAAATAAAACTTGAATAATCAACAATGGCAGACAAGCATCTTAAGGGACCAGGGCTGGGACTGTGTAACTGATAGAGAACTTTATCCCCATCGTTATGGCACTAGCTATGTTCTTCGCTCTTTTCGAAATTAATAGAGAGGAGACGTCAATAGAGATAGAGAAAATATCCCTATTCGTTACAGAGTCCCAGCCCAGCCCAGCTTCTTCTCTAGTCTAGTCGCTTATTCTCGCGTCTCCTCTTCGGTTTCGGTACTTTCGTTTTCTGTGCCGCGCCCCTGTTCAACCCTAAACTTGACGGCGCATACATGGTTTCAACATAGGTGGTTTTTCTTAGCTCTATGAAAACACTCATTAACCGAATAAGATCTTGGAGCGCCTGTTGACTATGCAAGAGCTTGTAGGCATCTTACCTAACCTTACATTATATTGCAATAGAAGACCCCGCACAAACCTTATGGAGAATGGTTTTCTGTCGAATTGGCTGAATTTTTGAAAATGGGTAGATTTCGATATTCTGATTGGAAGTTATCATTGCGCAAAAATCATTCTATGTACTGTTTTTGAGTGAATGGACTTAAAAGATGGTATTGGAAACCCGCATTTAGCATAATAGGTAGGTGCTCAACGCTATTTATTGAGACTAAAATAGGCAAACTGTGGAAACAAAAAAAAATGCATCTTGGCTGAGATATGAACCACTGATCCTAGATCGCTGTTTCACATCAGTTTGACTATTTCAGTATCGATTGATAGCGTTAAGCACCTTATACCTATTGAGCTACGTGCGTTTCCATTAACATCTTTTAAGCCCATTTACTCAAAAACTCTACATGGAATCATTTTTGCGCAAAGATAACTTTTAATCAGTACATCGAAATCGCTTGATTTTGCAGTGAGTGTATAAGGTGGCAAGGCATCACAAAGAAACCTACCCACCCAAACCAAGTATTCGTAATGGGCCATAGGTGTAAGCTTATGATATTATACTTTTTACTTTATGCACAGCAACGAAGGGCAAGACCTTTGTGTTATCAAAGGTCTTGCCCTTGCACAAACAATTCGCACAAGTCACAGTCAGCTGACACCAGTCGAAGACTTATCCTAGAGCAAAACCAAAAATTCTATACTATGTATATTATTTTCTAGTCCTAATTTATAAGAAGTTTTTCCTCTTATTTTGGGGAAAAATATAAAATATTTTTGATTCTACGTCATTCTGCCTCTAATCTAAGATGATAGTGATCAATGACAGGCTGTAATATATAGGTACCTACCCTACAAAGATCGTTACTTTCAAACATTATTAATATTAAGATTTCAGTTCTCCTACAAAACGAAGGAAAAGCATAATAGAAGCAAATTCACCCCAAACTCATAACTCGATCAGACGCCTCGCGCAAATCCATAAATACCCATTAATTATTTCCCTTCGAGCAGCACGAATTGCATGACTTCTCGGGGGGACGAAGAAGCTTTTAAAATTTGTTGTCACCAACCCGGAACTCGGCGGTCACATTATTTAAGGCAAATATGCTCCTAATTTAGCGGGATCGGTTAGGAAAATGTTGATTTTGTAGTTTTCGCAATGCGATAAGATTCGATGGATCTCATATAGCTTAGATAGGAGAATATCAGAAATTCTGCCAGAGCAACAGGAGGCTCTAGGTACTGAAATAACTGTGAGTCTGCTAGAGGGATAAATGAAACAGACTTGCAGCTTCATGTTATGAGCTCGGGATCAGACGATAATAAATATGAGATTTTGACCTTTTGATTGACAACAGTGCATTATCTCATCAGATGACACTTTTGATAGGAAACTGCTCCAGCCTTATTCCATGATTATTTTGAAATAAGCTATCCTCTCGTAGAACAGGTGATGTTCAAGTCACCTTATCTATGTGGTCACAAAAAATTTACTTGTTTACTTACTGCGGGCTACAGGCTACTTGCCTCCATCCTGCCCATCTAAGGCGTTGAACCTCTATTATGTTTCACAGATCGGTTCATCTCTCAGTTCTGCATTCGTTTTACTTCTGTATATTGCTGCATCTGATATAGGTCCTTTGTTAGGCCGTATATTTTTCCAGGTATTTTCCTTTGGAATCTACGGATGAACTGCTCATTTCGCACTATTAGCGTCCGCGATTCGCAAGCGTTTATGATGACAGTCTTGTATCCAAATATGTTCTTAAGAGCACATAAGTGGTTGTTTGTGTGTACTTCATTATCGGCTTTAATGATCGAATCCAGGTATTTGAACTACCAGACGTTTTCAAAGTTGTACTCATTCATTGTCACATTCTGTCCCACTCTCCCTCTGCCTGTTCTAGAGATATGCATGTATTTAGTATTGTCTTCGTTGATTCTTAGACCCATTTTAGATACCTTGTGCTCCAGTTCAACAAACGTTTCTTCCACAAAATTTCGAATATGCTAAAAGGGTCAATATTTTGGTAAGAAGATCCACAGCAACTTTAGCAACGACTCTTTATAGATATGTTGAATGATCTGCAAAATCGTTCTGAAGCTTATTAATTTAATAATGTTGATTTTGAATATGTAAATTATAGGTACTAAAATTGGAAAAAAATTCAATTTTGATTTTTGCTATTTTTTACTCCTTAGACAAACTCTGTTGTACATCATCAACGATCACTGACATACATCAAAGCAGCAGATAGGCCCACCATCTTTTCCGATGTTATTTTTGCTACAAAATTGTGGTCGTATCCAAATTTGACCAAAGATGCTCAGTTTTAAAAAATATACTAACGTATTTTCGAATACTTACGTAAAGAAAGATACAATCCGAGAACTCCCTAATGCTAATCGCGACCACGGGAATCACGATACCCGTTGTCCGTGGTCTTTCCAAACTGCTTAGAATTGTAAATTTTACACGACACCTATTGCCATGTACCTAGACACTGCTCAACTTGTTTAATTGTTCCCTCGCCATTGTTTTGCCATTTATATTCCTAGAAAGTAAGGCAAGCTATTTGCCATTTGTACCAGATTTCAGTTTGTTACGTAGAAACGTAAAAGATGATCAAAAGAGTTATTATCTGTTATTATTAAAGCTTCTTGAAAGCACAATAAACAAAAAGCAGAAACCACGCCAACATCATTATCTGAACAAAAGTAGCAAACTTTATCCGAATTATATTAACTTGAGCCAATATTTCTAATGGATCTTTTAAGAAGGAACTTTGCTTATATTATAACCGCAGGCTGAGGCGGAATGGACACAGTTTGTTTACATAACAATTTTTAAAAGCCTTTTTGCTAACACAGTCTACTCGGGAAACTTGCTTACATAAAACGTTCACTGTTTCCCTGGAATATAAAAGCTGGAAACTTTTCGGCGTAGGAAGTTTCCTCCTAGCGCAACGGGGTCGCCTCTACTTTTTGGGTGTTTTGTTGGGACAGTCACTTTTTATGTATAAGGCCTCATAAAAGAGCTTTAAAATTATGTTTTTACAAGTATAATCTGTTATACAAAGCAGCTTTATTATTTATGTAATTTTTTTTTTCAGTAAGAAAATTTAAACAGTTCATTGTGGGGTACCTCCCAATTATATTTTTCGTTCAGTAAATCATGTTTTTAAAAACTATTTATTTTATTGAAAACTAATAAGTTACAACAAAAAATACTAGACTCTAATTGCTGCGGCAAAAGCCGATAACAAAAGAATTTTGATTCTAATTGCTTAGTCTAAACTAACAACAAGAGAATGAATACAGCGAGCCCTGCGCGACGTATTTATATTAAAATACTGCTGATGCTTGCATTTGTGTGGACGAAACCTTGATATGACGGTATTTTTCCAGGCAGTATGCCTTACTCAGCATCTTCATAATATCGTGGGCTTTTACAGTGGCGGAAGCCTATGTTTAACATTGAAAAGGGGAATTTTTCGTATAATTAGGACATAATAAGGTGTTATAATATAACTTCTCCCTCCTTAAGTAGTTGCAAATTGTGATTGATTAACAATGTTGGGCAATTCATGTCTCATAGTATTTAATTACGTTATCAAACGGTATTTGTTGACTAGTGGGTATGTCTTTTAAGATCAAGCTCAATTCATTATGCTGCAGTATTGTATAGTGCATTATGCTTGTGTGTGCAAAACTGATTGGGTTTTGAATGTGGTCAATTATCTCGCGTAATTTACTACCGTGCATATTAATCTATATACATATATAAACGTGAAATTCACTCACTCACTGACTGACTGACTGACTGATTAAACACGAAATCTCGAAAACTACTAAACCAATCGAGATGAAATTTTGCAACCAGGTAGGTAATAGGTTGGAGATGCTCACTAAGAAATAATATCAACATGGCCTTAAGCAATCGCCTTAAATAACCAAAAATAAGAAACGGTGTGGTGCGGGAGTGCGGGGAAAAAAGTGTAAACAGAAACAGACGACGTGTCAGCTGTCAAATTCAGAAATATGACAAGCAGAATCAAATTCATAGCGATTTTCATTTGCAGAATCAATGCAAAAAAAATGTGTTTTTGTCGTTATATTTTCATGCTTTCACCAGAAACGATTCGGAACCGATTTTGAACAAGTTCCACCGGTCCCAGGCTAAGCTAACTTCAAGTTTGAGACATGACATTCGCAATTCGTTCACGTATTCGACAGTCTGGAGCAAGGTTCTGGAGTTTTTGTTCGGTTCCAAAACTGTTCGCGATAAAATAGGAACCTGAACCCATTCACAAGTTGGGTTCGGGTTGCTCACTCCGAGTTACTCCGATCGCACTCCAGCCGTTATCTGTTAAGCTAACGAACGGCTGAAGTGCGAACGGAATCACTCGGAGTGCACGGAGTGAGCAAGCCGAAAGACGTTTTCAATTAAAAGAGATGGACGATAAATTATGAAAATATTCAGATTCCCGTCAACATTTGCTTGCTCGTCAATGTCAAGTGTATAGGGTGTTTAGCAATCCCCTGGTTTTTATTCTAATCGGTGACTCCACCGATGAGTTAGGTATCTTTGTTCAGTGAATGGAAAATGACAATGACCGACATAGAATGGTGAAATTTGAAATTGGAAAGAAAATGTGGGAAGCAAACAGCTTCCGCAAACTAAACTTGAACGTGGATATCTTTGTATACTTGATGGATCGTGGATTTCCCTTACTTTTGCGAGTATCAGTTCTGATTTTGTGTATCCAAATTTTGACAAATGTAGGATTTGATGAAAACTTATGGAAAGACACGTCCGCCGGTGAATAGGAATTATTTTCACGAAAAGGCACACTACACACAATCACCATTGTTAGGAAAAAACCTTGAAAAAACCGAGGAAATGATAGTTTTCAGTCTCACACGTATAAAACTCTTGTCAACAAACCACTGTCAATAGCTGTCAATCATTGTTTTCATACTCTTTTGGCGTCTGACAGTCTGACGCCAGAGAGAGAGGCTTCTAAATTGAAAAGGTCAACTGGGCATGCGCTCTACGATAGTCCTCAATTAGTTCCGGACTGGTTCGGAATCGGTTCAAAATATGATCCGCGAACAAAGCTATTAGCAGCGAGTGGCACTTCAAAAAAATTTAACGTCAGCTGTCAAAAAATAGTCTCCATATTCTGCAGCCACAAAGCAGAACAAAAAATGTGGTTTACAGAGAGGTGCTGCAAAAATAGAGTTACATGACCATATGTCTGACGCAACTATCCCCTTAGCTCTTTGAAAGAAGATTACCTAGAAATATCCGTGAACTAGGCTATATTTAATGTTATTATTAATAATGCTGAATGTACATTTTGTTTTCATAAAAAGAATTGATTGTGTTTAATATGTAACATTGATTTCGTGTCAAAGCTCGCTGCTGTTCGTAATTGATTGTTCACCTTAGTTAAGAAACGTATTGTAAACTAGTTAAGGCCTTTATTTCGAAAAATAAAACTTTTTTAAAAGTCACTCCGTTGGTCGTGGAACTTAATTACCTAATGCTACCTACACCCTACACCTACAAAATTTGTATAGGGCGTGCGAAGCCACGGGCAACAGCTAGTGTTTTCTAAAATTAAATTCATCATTAAGTTTGAATATTTTGATTATCCGTCGAAATATTTCTTATCTTATCTAAAATTAATATCTGATTATTTTTGATATTTGAAAATTGATCATAAAATGATTTCGTTACTTGTTTAAGTACGTTTGTTTGATCTTTCAGATTTTTATCGATAGTTTTCTGATTCTCATTTAATGTTTGAATGTAAGAATCATATCTATCACCGTCATTTGCGTCTAATGTGCCATAAAGCCATTTTTGTGCTGTACCTATGAAATTGAATACTCGACTTTTATTTCGTTCGTGCGAGAATTGTTTTACAAATTTCTTTAATGTATTGATACGTGATTGACTAGTTTCAATATTTACTTGTAAAATAAAGTAACAATTTCGACTTTATTAGACCATTTGGTTAGATTTAAAGTATTGTTTAAATACTTTAAAGTTATTTCGAGAGTTTTAATACTTTTTACAATAAGTAATTATTAATGTGATAACATGCAGTGGTTTGTTGTGAGGTACCTAAGTGGTTCCTATAGAAATCGGTAAAATAGGATTTCTTAATGGAGTAAACGTGTAGGCGTTACTGGAAATTCCTATGAGGAGGACGATGAAAGCTACCAGGAACATTTTGGTTTTCAAGGCACGATGCTTGAAACTGTATCACTTCAATTTTGTACGTTGGATCTTGTTCTTCTTTTCTCCAGTTAATTTTCACAAAAAGTGGACGAACTGGACTAAACTTTTTTTCGGAAATTCAATCTCAGGACTCTATAGCAATATGAAGAACATCCTACCGACTGCGCCAATTATATTTTTCGTTCAGTAAATCTTGTTTTTAAACTATAAATTGCTGCGGCAAAAACCGATAACAAAAGAATCTTGTTTCTAATTGCTTAGTCTAAGCTAATAATAAGGAGAATGAATACAGCAAGCTCTGCGCGCCGTATTCATATTAAAATACTGCGGATGCTTGCATTTGTGTGGGCGAAACCTTGATATGACAGTACTTTTCCAGGCAGTATCCCTTTATAATATCGTGGGCTTTTACAGTGGCGTATAGCCTTATGTTTAACATTGAAAAGGCTAATTATTTGTATAATAATAACATAGGGTTTTATAATATAACTTACCTAAACCGCCACATCAGGGCGAAAAAGTAACTGTTTGCTCCAGTCTAATTTGCAAGCATTTGTCAACAAAATAAATTTATGAAGTTAGGTGTTAATTAAACGATTTCATATTTTTATTCAATTATTTTCAATAAAATACATTAATTCATAGATCCAATTATTCTTCTGATTACGCAAAACTACTGAATTGAACACATACCTATAAATACTCATTTTCAATTAAAAATTACATTTTGCATTCAAATTTGAATCGGTTTTACATATATAAATTTAGCGTATTGAACTATTTTGATTAAATAATAAAAATATTTGTATGTAATTGATTACTTTTATTTGCATATAAATTAAATTCCAAATTCCTGAAGATTTTAAATGCGATATAAGAAATGTCTCTTTCAAATACAGTCTATAGGAATTTTAAATGAAACAAAAATAGATTTTGAAAGTGGGTAGACTAATTTTCAAAAAGTTTTCATAAAAACCTATTAGGTAGGTACACCTTAAGATAACAGAAATAAACACTCATCCTGAATACAAAATGTTGGCAAACAATATGCCATACATGTTATTATGAAAAGTGATCAGCCAATCAATCAGACAATTAAATTGGTGATCATTTAATGGATAAGCAAGCAATTTGGTGAGAAGAAGAACCTCGAAACATTTTACTGTTACATTAAGTACATTATACATATAGAGTAAATATTGCTAAGCTAGAGATAAAAATTGAAGTGAAATTAAATTAATATAATTTGTAGATAAGTTTTCATTCGGGGCTCACCTGCTATACAGCTTTTACTAATTCAAGAAAGTGCCTATAACTTAGTTTAGTTGTTAGCCTGAAGCTGCTTGAAATATAGATACTAAAAAATCCTCTATTTACATTTCGTGAGACAGATACTTAAAACTGACCTTTAAAATGTTGGCCTGTCTGTTCCTATATTTACATCGAAAGCGCAGTGCTATACCCCATCATCAGCATGATATTCTAAATAGAAATCCCATAAAGGCGTCTACGAATTAAAATCCGAATCTACATTATTGATAGGAAGATTTAAATTTTGACAGGTCCATTTTTCGACGCTTTAGAAGCTCGGGATGCCGAAGCAATTATTTTTTTGATGTTGTTATGTTGCTCGTGACCTGTAAATTAATCGAATGACTCTACAAAATGTGGATCCATATGCATGTTTTGACAATTTTTTCTTGGAATTTTCGGCATTTTTATAAAAAAAAAAACAATAATTTCTGATCTATTAAACTACCTATGTTAGAAACATGTTTGTGGATGATGGTTTGACGATCAGCTTTCATTGAATCATATAAACAAACGCATTCAAGTCGTGTTCGACTTTTGTCGATCAACTAAATTCGCTTCGTAAAAACGCGCCTCTAACACTGCCAAGAAAATAATGGCCATCAGGCTCGAATAGAAAATAAAAACAAAAAGACGACCATTAATAAACCGTCCACGTCCGTATGGAAATCAGCCCATACATTTACTTTCATATAGGGACGCTTCATCCCGTTCAAACTTGAAAGGCTTTGGGGAGATACGTGCTCAAAAAAAATGCAAGAATTAGTGTCAAAACACGCCATAAATCTATATTAGAGGTTTAGACGGTTAAATGTACAAAGTACCAACCAAATCCAATAAAAACGAGACACACGTAACGGCGATACAAAGGCATACAAAAAACCCTGGTATAGAATGGGATATCCCTACCGCATACATACAGGGTTTACCCTGTGTGGCCTTTTATACGATTTTTATTTTAAAAGCATCAACATGCAGCTTAGGACTGAGATTTCGTAATTTGCTCCGGAAAATCCCGATGAGGATTATCACGGGAAAGCGTGTTAAGATTTTTTTTCCAAAACGTTTTAAACAAATTTGCATTATTGTGATTTAAATATCGATACGACAATCGTAAATGTGTTTTTGATTACAATTATTGATTTTCTAGTAAATTTGAGCGACCTATATATCCCTAAATAATCTCTATCAGGGTTCATTTACTCGATTTATATAACCCCGATCACCCCGTACATTCCGTTTTACAAAAGAGGGAGGGCAACAAACACCCAAGCTGTGCGTATCAAATCAGAATTTTTATGCCGCCACAACTCTTTGCATTTGGGGTCATAGGGGCGAACTAATCCCACATTTTTATTCGAGGGATAGCTCTTCTTGTTAAATCTTTTTCCGTAAGTATACTCGAAAGTTTAAAAGCCCGACAATCCCGACATGAAGTATGATGCGACTAAGCTACTGTAAATTTTTTCAGATTAACTCTCGCGATTTGCATTTCCACTGAGTTTGGACAGCTGTTTTGTGGGGTGTGTTTTCAGATGTTTTAGATAAAACAATAAATTACTGTAAATGTGTTTCACTTAGTAAATAACCACATATTATGTATTATTGTTGTTTTATTTCGATAAAACAAAAACATGTTCATTTCATTTAAATCCGCTAAATACCTATTACTCATAACAATAAATAATCTTTATTACTCACCAAAGACATTCACAGAATACTTTAAACAGATATTATATTACAAACTTGAGTGACAAGACCTACATCAAACACAATACTGCTTTTTAATAAAAGAATCCTGTTATATTTTAATCTGATCCTTTCAGTGGTTTCTATAAACCGTTTTTCGGAAAATCATAACCATATTTGCATTCAAAAGACTATTTTTTATTGATGTGGGTTTGTTAGGACATGATTTATGAGCTAAATTGCTTATGCATAATAATAATAATTGATATTATGCAAGAGAAACGGTTTTTCGTGGAACAATACCTTATAGTTTTAGTGAAAGTCATGACTGTAACAAGATTCTTAGGAGATAGTTGACTTGGGCTACTCAAATCTAATGCTTAATTGAAATATAAATTGAAAGCAGGATATTGAAATTAGTCTCAAATGTTTATTTATTGCATATTTTAATATTGACTTTTACCTGATATACTGATGGTTCTATTTCGGTGTTTATTTTGATAAGTACCTAGATGAATTAAAATGGTAGAATTTTATTGTAAAATAACACATAATTAGTTCGTAGGTGCTATTAAAAAAATACTCTCACAAGTTTTATTGAAAACATTCAACATATCCTTACCCAGATCTTACCCCTCTAGACCTTTGGGGCCAAGTAAAAAAATTTGATTTACGAGGAACCGATCCAGAATCATGAAAAACTGATGACACCATAATCAATAGTGGAATTTATTCACAAAGAGAGTACACCAAACATATTTGAGACGGTAGATTGAAGACTGCACTGGGAGTCGTTATTCCAGCCGCTCAAGCACTGCTAACTTTCTAGATATTGTCGGACCTGGGGTTTATGAGGGATGTAAATCAAAGCTAGAGCCAAGTACAAAAATAGGAAAGTATATTTAAATAAAGCTTACCACAATTACATGTCAGTTCTGGGCATGGGCACTAATAATTGTCACAAGACTAAAAGGCGCTATTACTACTAACTACTAACGCGGATAATTTACTCTCTGTAAACTGATAACTCATCTTCCAAAACCACCTTGTTTAATGCTAGCCGAGCAACCATGGTACGTGATTTCTGAATACATTTACTACCGATGACCTGGCGTCGACATTGACCTTCTATGGATTTCAGTTCCATGTCCGTACAAATTAATAATTTAACAATTCGTTCAACTTGCAATGTTATTTACCTGTAACGTAATCGATGGTCTTCCTGTAATCCATGAACTTTTTTGGAAGATGAGTGAGACCAATTTACCGAAGGGAGATGCCCTATTATCCTAGATACGACAATATTTTGTGCGTGACTTTGCTTCTAGTTGGTGTCCAAGATTGGTAGACTTTTCCCAAAGGAGGCGAGCTTCCTGGGTGCTAAAGTGCCCACCTCTTGGCATTCACAGATTAAATGTTCTGTAGTTTAAATCTTTTTGAGAGGAATCTGACATTCCTCACTCTGACGTCCTGGTTGCTCGATTCCCAAGCAGCATGGATTACTCCACGGAGAAAATCCTCAATCTCGTTCAAGGCCAAAATGAGGGCCTAAACGTCAAAAATTGGCGAGTCATCCGACGCAACGCCGAGGGCCATCTGGTCACACTAACCCTTTCTGTGGACAGTGCATCCGCAGAAAAACTCAAATCCGGAGGCTACGCGGTAAGTTACAAGTTCAGCCATACGACTATAAAACTGCAAAGCAGCCGGAGCACAACAGCTGTGGAACAACCAAGCTCCCCAAAGAAAAGCGGCGCCGAACCAAGGGCAGGAACGTCTAAAGACTCAATGAGTCATAAAGACGAAAGTGCCCAGGTGGAGTGCGAAAAGTGAGTGCAACTCTAATGGCTCCCTCCAAGCAACCAAAGAGAAGCAACTCACCATGCATCAAATGCATCCAAATAAATCTTCAACACTCAAAAGCTGCCACTAGTGAGCTTAGAAGAAGAATGTTTGGACAAAAAATCAACGTAGGGCTACTTCAAGAGCCCTGAGCCAATGGAGGCTCTATAAAAGGCCGAAATATCAAATCATGTAAGTTAATCTACAACATTAACCACGAAAGACCAAGAGCAGCATTGCTGCTTGACAAAAATTTAAAATTTTTACCTGTTCCAGAGTTCATCACACAAGACTTGGCAGCTGCTTTAGTAGAAGTGCCAACGGAGGGGGGCTCAAGGCATATTCTCATAGCCTCAGCCTACTTTCCAGGTGATGATAACTCAGCACCGCCAGAGATCGTCCAACGACTCATTAGGTACGTGGTGCAGAGCGAGAAACAGACACTACATTATCGGGGCGGACGCCAACGCCCATCACCAGGTAGTGTACCTTTTTGAATATTTGAACTCTAACAACGTAGACATTATCAACAAAGGTAACAAACCCACTTTTATTAACGCCGTCAGACAAGAGGTCTTAGACGTGACTCTCTCTGACACATTTACATCTAACACAATAACCAACTGGCTTGTGTCAAATGAACCCTCCCTGTCGGACCATCAAGCAATAAGGTTCGACCTAGAGGAAGTTATAAATCACTCAGTACAGACAAGAATCCCAAAATTCACCAACTGGGTATCCTTTGTGGAGGGTCTGTGCCTGAGTCTCGATGAACTCCCTTCTGACATAACTACAATAGAAGAGCTAGAGGCATCATCTGACAATCTAACAAATGCGATAAAAGATTCCTATGAGAACAGTTGTCCCGTAAAACAGAAGGCAGTCCACAGGGATGTGCCTTGGTGGAACGGGCAGCTGAGACGTCTGAAACAAGATGCCAGAAAACTTTTCACAAGGCAAAAACTAACGGCAACTGGGCAGACTATAGAACAGCCTTAGACAAGTACAACCGTGAATTAAGAAAATCAAAAAGGAAATCATGGAGACAATTCTGCGAGGGGATTGACGAATTAGCCCCAGCTCAACGTCTCCAAAAAGTTCTTTCAAAAAGCCACTCAAACGGAATTGGTCTGCTTAAAAAGCCAAACGGAGAACACTGTACCGACCATATAGAAAGTCTAGAGGTACTACTACAAACTCACTTTCCAGGTTCGGTAATCGTTGAAACCCTGAACCAGGTCACTCTGCCTATCGAAGGGCCACAAAGCCCTAACGGCAGGAGCAAAAGGCTGGTTGGGAAAATCTTCACAATGAACAGAATAAAATGGGCGATCGATAGCTTCAGACCCTACAAATCTCCAGGCAAAGACGGAATTTTTCCCGCACAATTGCAAAAAGGCTACGAGTACTTAAAGGTAAACCTACAAAAGCTCTTTAAGGCAAGCCTGCTCCTAGGGCACATACCGCTATCTTGGAGGGAAGCTAATGTGATATTCATACCAAAAACGGGTCGCCGACCCGAGGACGAACCAAAATCATATCGTCCCATTAGTCTAACCTCCTTTCTCCTTAAGATAATGGAGAAAGCAATCGACCAGTACATCAGAAGCGAAACTCTATTGAGAAGACCGCTCTACTCGAAGCAATTTGCCTATCAGCCAGGCAAATCCACGATAAGTGCTTTACACTGCCTGGTTAAAGACACGCTCTCACAGCTTTCATCGACATAGAGGGTGCCTTTGACAACACCTCACATCAATCAATCGCCAGAGCATTACAAGAATGGGATGTTGAAGTTCCAATTGTAAAATGGATAGAGTCGATGCTGAAGCACCGTCACGTTACGGCTGAAATAAACCGAGCATCAGCTACCGCTACCACGGTCAGAGGGTGTCCTCAAGGGGGTGTTCTTTCTCCGCTACTATGGACACTGGTGGTAGACAAAATTCTTACCAGACTGAGTAGTGCTGGATACCAGGTCATAGGTTACGCAGATGACCTAGCCATCGTAATCAAGGGCAAACATGAAGGTATAGTGACAAGCCGAATGCAAAGTGCCCTAAACATCGTTAAAAATTGGAGCGAAGGCGAAGGACTATCCCTAAACGCAAACAAAACAATCCTTGTCCCGTTCATAAGAAGAAGGAAGCTAAATTTGAAAGCCCCGACCCTTAACGGTACACAACTAACATTTTCCAACGAAGTGAAGTACTTAGGGGTCACCCTGGACCAAACCCTCACTTGGAACAAACAGTTAGAGAAAACATGCTCTCGAGCTACATCAGCCATTTGGTCATGCCGAAGACTTGTTGGCAAAACATGGGGGCTAAAGCCAAAGATGGTATTCTGGATCTACCAAACTATAATAAAGCCTATGGTCACATACGCCTCATTGGTGTGGTGGCCCAAAACCCAACAAGTCACAGTAGCTCAGAGTAAGCTAAGAAAGGTGCAAAGGCTGATATGTCTAGGAATAACGGGAGCAATGTCAACTTGCCCCACCGCAGCCCTAGAGACGCTACTCAACATGCCCCCGCTTCACCTATGTGTGAAAAAGGAGGCAATAACCAGCGCTCACAGGCTATTCCAAATAGACAAGTTCAAGCCTGGCGATCTGAGGGGACATCTGAAAATCGTTGATCTAATAACACTGGAGAATGCCAGCAAACCAAGTGACCACATGATGGTCAGATTGGACTTAGAGATCCCCTTCGCAGTGGTAATAAACGACCGCCAATCATGGGAGAATAAAGAACTACCACAAGCAGACAATGCATCTCTGTGGTACACAGATGGATCCAAGCTAATGGTAGGAGCTGGACTGGGCATTTCCGGCCCTAACTTCAAGCTCTCCAAGGCACTGGGTAAACATTTTACAACATGTCAAGCCGAACTGTTTGCCATAGATATATGTGCACAAGAGTGTCTTAACCAAAGCCTCAAAAGAAAACACATCTTCATACTATCGGACAGCCAAGCTGCCTTAAAAGCCTTGAGGGCTTTCAAATGCACGTCGAAACTAGTCTGGGAGTGTAAACAGACCCTAAAAACACTAGCGACACATAACCAGGTAACGCTGATGTGGCTGCCTGGTCATCGAGGCATAGAAGGAAACGAAGAGGCAGATGGCCTCGCAAAGGAAGGGGCCTCAACACCATACCATGGACCAGAGCCCTACTGTGGCTTAATGAAAAGCCACATCATGGAAGAACTCAACAAATGGGAGAAAGACCAACTGTCATCATATTGGAGGCACACACCGGGACTCAGACAGTCAAAAAGGTTTATTACCCTTTCAGCAAAAAGAGCTGAACAGCTCCTAAGCATGAGCAGACCAGACATCAGATTGGTGATGGGACTGCTCACAGGACACTGCCCAGTAAAATACCATTTAAGGTTAATGGACAGAGCAGAAGACGATCTCTGCAGATTCTGCTCAGACGCAATAGAAACCGCAGAGCACCTGCTCTGCGAATGTTCAGCCCAATTCTGCAAGAGGCTCAAATTCCTCGAGGGGGCAACACTGTCACCAGAAGAAGTGGGCCAACTGACACCCAGGAAAATAGCTTCCTTCGGCAGAAGTCTACGCTTCCTGGAGACAAATTAAGATGTAGAGTCACGCACAAAATATCTGCAAAGGTAGCAGTGCTGAGCGGCTGAAAACCCGAAACGACTCCCCCGAAATCTACAATCTACAAATCTTTTTGTCTGGAGATGCCTATAGGCATCTATTCTTATTGTCTCTTTATTCACATATAAGTGAAGAGGAGGCAGTAGTGCCTCTAAGTGCGGTGGAACAGCTTGACCAAGGAGACTATTCTGTGCAGTAATTTGCTCAGTATTTGGCCACCATACCAAAGAGACCTCCATGACAATGGGTCTGACAACCGTTTGGTAAATCTAATGTGAGAGGGTAAGTCCATGCATAACCGTATAAGATTGTGCATGAAGGAAATGGACTTCAATGTGCGGATTTCATAAATTTCTGTAAAATATAACTTTTCTGCCAAAGTGGCATATTATTTCGGGATAAGGTTTTCCCGACTTAAATGACCCAAACACTTCAATCCATATGAATTTGTCGCAATTATTGTGAGACACCCTGTCCAATAATTTTTTCAACAAGTAGCGATTTGAGACCCTTTGTGAGTATTTTCGACATGGATCAAACACTTCAAATTTTTTAATTAACCTTCTATCACTTTTAACTTGATACTTGGAGTTCAAACATCCCTCCATTCTGGCCAGACCTAAACCCCATCGAGTGTCTAATTCCCTTTCAAAATCCGTTTTTATGCCACGCGATCCCCTGTTGCGGCATTAAACAATAACTACTCCGAGCCCTCATCCATCATCGCGCTGCTGGCCTTGAGTAAGATTAAGGTGCTGCCCCCGCAGCGACCGGCCGCCAACCAAAGTGACATTTAATTTGTTTTGATCCGCGCGGTATCTTCTTCATTTTCTTCTTGTATTTTTCTGATTGTTAAGCTGAAGTATGAGTGATGCATTCCAATAAGGATTGTTAAGTGGCTTGAGAAAAAAACTTATGCGGATGCATCGAATTGCGTTTTTAGTTTTCTAACTCAGCGCTCTTCATCACGTCTGAGTGCAGCGTTTTTCTAATCGACTAACTATTTTAGACGTGTAAAGACAACAATGTATCATTAGTTATCTTAATTAGGTTTGCATTAGAATGTTTTTTAAATACTTTAATCAACCGTCATTAGTGGCCAGGTCTGCGTCACTCGCATAGTAGGGAATTAAAGCTTTAAATATATTTTAATTACTTGTGTATCTAGTTATATGTTCAATTTACTTTGCTTAGGTGTTCTTATGTTGCTCATAAATTTACAGAAACATTTTAATAGATCTTTAAACTGCATAAGATTCATGCAAGGACTTTTAAAATGTCGTTTAGTGCGATTATCATAACAATGCTCCTAAAGCATGATAATAAATCAAAAACTCAAAAGTTCAAGTGTGAGAAAAATGCCGTAATATCTAAGAATTTCGAAAATTCTATAACGACCCGTTAGATCTTTGAAACTTTTATAGCCATATCATCTATGTCACACAGTAATAAAAAATTTCCATAAAAATTCCATTATTTTTCAATTCTTCCTAGACAATTGTAAATTAATAGCGTTTAAATTCTCGTTCTGTAATACGTGTTTTTTTACATAAACGGTTGAATAATTGATTGGACGCTGTAGGAGAACAACACCATTGTAAGCGGATATTCATGTATGCAAATGAGTAAATAAAAAATGTAAAAAGTGACCACCAAAAGATAAATTAATTCGAATTACAGGCACGAGTACCAGAAAAACACAATAATGCGGTGGTCGTGATTGTAGGTGTTTTTCGTTGTATATAGTGGACAATCAAACATCAAAATACAATTCTGTTATTTTCGAACCAATTTGATAAGCTTAAGAGTGTTTGCAAATGTAAGACACACCCACAGGAAGAGTAATTTTTACCCTTCTGCAAAATATATTGCAAAGGTAAAGCATTCTTATTTTTTTAAAGAAATACCTACATACCTATCTGCATTACTTTAATAACAATGAGCTTCGATTTCAATAAACAGACTTGCAGAAGCCTTTCAAACAGCATTTGAGTTATGAGAAAGTCACCTTACATTCAAACACTATAGCAACAATTTTCTTGGCTTCGATTAGACTCTGATGAAATAATTATCAAGTCATAAACTTATTTCTGCTTCTTCAGGAACTTATATTAGTAAGCTACTTATATGAGTACCCGAGAAAGCAAAATTTAATCTGTAACCGTCACACGTATAGGATTATCAGAAAAACGTGGAAGCTGTTGGAAGAAGTTTGCATCCGGAATGAATAAATACAAGACGAAGAAGAAGAATGTCTTATTTAGGATGCATTGAAGACCTCACCCAAGAGAATGGTATAAAAATAGGCATGCAATTTCGCGAATTTATACTTGTGCTGGCTTGCTTAAACCGTAGAACTTTTCAAGAAGTCCGAATTCAACATTTTCAGTGAAATGGAATATATTGATCTACCGCTCAATTTTGGCTAGTGTAGGTAATGTTCATCCATTTAAATAGGCGGGACATAAAATTCAAAAAATTATCTAACCAAAACGTAGATAACCTGGAAAATTGGTCACTACGTTTGCAAAGTGAATTTGTTACCTACTATTCCATACCGCAAAGAGCGGACATCTACATAACATATCTACAGAATATGGCAAATTTGTGTGAATAATTTGCCCTCTGATCCACGTCAAACTCATTATTGATGAGTTGTTAGCCTCTAAAGAACCACCGTATATAAAGCACAATTCGATATACATACCTATATAATAAAACTGTCCCTTGAACAAAATTTCTAAAAAATACTACCATATTTTGTTGCCGAAAGAAATTAAAATTCTATTTGGGACTCCAATAACCATAAAGATCCATTCTGTTAAAAACTTAACATAACTTGTGTACGGCTGAGGCGGCCGCAGCTACTCTCAAACGAGCAAGAAATACTAATCAGTATTTTGAGTTTCTTAAAATGAATATTGTAACCAAGCTGGGAATTGATATCGGACGTTTTATGAAAGCTAAAATTAAATAGATCTATAAAATTTAATTTGGAAATGGTATAGGTTGAATCATTTCACGATTCTACCCAACCAGGACACGACATTTAATAATTTGATGTTCCATTTTTGTAATTCCTTTTGAAGCAAGATCGTGGCAAAAATTCCTATAACGTAACAATCTCATCGTTAAAAAGGATCAGGATTTAGAGGTGTGTCAATTCTTAACCAACAATATGACCCATCGTGAGTCATTGCTAAAAGAATTGTATCAGCTATCTTTAATCTAAACGATCTTTTCCTTTAAACGGTATGCTAATATTTTTACCGGCTAATAATATTAATATAATTTATTTTATGGGCGATGGCATTATATTGTTTCTGCTATGGGGAACAAATTATGTTATTTGTTCTGCTTAAGTATTATAGAATTTATAACAATGAATTGATGGATTTTTTTTGTGGTGTGGGTTTTCGAAATGTCACACGGCATTCGTTACGTGATTGGCGACCTACCGCAGTGCTGGGTGATGTTGAAGCTGTTGTATCAGCGTCAGTTTCAGTTTACCGGTAATACTGGTTAAAAAAGGTAATTGTAAAATTGTCAACTTTAATTGTCATCACGGACGTTGTTCCTTTATGTTATATTTTGCATAGCTGTAATAAAGTACATAAAATATCCCATCCAACTGTGTTACCATTCATTGAAGCCTCCGCTAAAACATGGTGGCAGCGGTAAAAGTCGGAAGTTGAAATTTTTGCGAGCAAAAGTGATATAAGACGGTACAGTTGTGGAATGGGCAGAAATAAAACCATGATCAACGTAGAAAACCACACAGGCGCAGGCGGTAGCCAGACAGGGACCGGTGGTGAAGGACAAACCAGAGGTGGTCAAACAGGGACTGGAAGTGGCCAAATAGGGGCCAGTATGGGTCAAACAGGTAACATTGTTCTAGGTATGGGAAGTGCTGGTGGCAGTGCAGGTCTTACAATGGCAAACCATGGTGTGCATGTACAACCCCCCGATAAATTCAATTTTCGAGAGCCGGGAGGTTGGAATACCTGGAAAAGAAGGTTCGAGAGGTACTTAGCAGTATCGGGGTTAAGTAATAGGTCTGATGCAGAGAAAATCGATATTCTGATTTATATTATGGGGCCAGAGAGTGAGAATATATTACTACAATTTCCAGATCCTACACCAAACACTTTTCCAGCCACATTGGCTGGTTTTGATACCTATTTTTTCCCTAAGAAAAATGTCGTTTTTGAAAGGGCACGTTTCAATAGAAGGAAACAACAGCCAGGTGAGCCTGTAGAAAATTTTATAACAGATTTGCATGTGTTGTCGGAGCATTGTGAATTTGTTTGCTCAAATTGTAGCTCTACGGCTATGAAAAATGATTTTATAAGAGATCGGATTGTCGATGGTATTTTGGACCAAAATTTAGGCGATAGATTGCAGCTTAAATCTGATTTAAAATTAGAGGATGCGATTGTAGAGGCAAAACAATCTGAAATGCTTTTTAAACAGAGCAATATTTTAAGAAATAGCGAATGCCCAGGAAAAGATGTGTATGCCATGGGTAAAAGAAAAGAGCAGAGAAACCCTAAGGGCAAGCAGAGAACAGGGCGGTCACAGAATAGGGAAGAGACAGAATGTTATTTTTGTGGCAAAGAACCACACTCAAGGGAAAAGTGTCCTGCACGAAGGACAACTTGCTCACGATGCAAAAAGGTCGGGCATTGGTCCAAAGCATGTAAAAATAAAAGTGTTAGGTCGGTTGAGAAAGAACCAGAGGAGTCTAGTTCGGAAGAAGACGACAACAGTCAGGAAGGGTTTTTAGGTTTAATGGTTGGGTCTAATCAAAATTCAGACCTAATGTCACAATGGTTTTGTAAACTAAAAGTAGAATATTTTAAACATAAAATAAAATTTCTAGTAGACACTGGAGCCGATGTGACTTGCATGCCAGAAAAACTTCTTTCAGAGAGTCTTTTAAAAAAGTTGAACATGCCGGATGATGTCATATCGGGCCCGGATGGTCGACCTTTACTTGTTTCAGGTACTTTAAAATTATTTATCTCATATCGAGGAAAACAAATTGAGGTACTAATTTATATTTTAAAAAAATTACAGATGCCAATTTTAGGTAGACAAGCAATAATTGATTTGAATATCTTGAAATTCACTGGTCAAGTGAGCCAAGAAGTGGTGTTGTCAGATTTAAAATGTAAAGTAGATATAAATTCTGAGTTTCCTAACTTGTTTGACAGCTTGGGGGAATTTAAAGAAGAAATTGAGATTAAAATTAAAGGTGAGGCCATACCGTTTGTTCAGGCAGCTCCTAGAGTGGTACCATTACCACTTTTACCAAAATTGGAAAAAGAACTTAAACGTCTTGAGTCTTTGGGTATAATCGTACCCGTTGAAGAACCAACTACATGGGTCTCTCCGATCGTAGTAGTTCCCAAAGGGGAGGGAGTTCGTTTGTGTTGCGATTATACCAAATTGAACAAAAGTGTTTTAAGATCACACTTTCCAATAAACAAGGTCGAAACAACCTTGGCTAAACTCACAGGATCGCGTTTCTTTTCTAAATTAGAAGCTAATAGTGGATTTTATCAGATAAAACTTAAAAAGGAATGTCAAGACTTGACTACCTTTATATCTCCTTTTGGGAAATTTAAATACACTCGTTTACCCTTTGGAATTAGCTGCGCTCCAGAATACTTTTGTTTAAAATTTAATAAAATTTTAGCAGGAATTAACGGTGTTGTTCAGCACATTGACGACATACTCGTCCATGCGGCAACTATGGAGCAACATGATGCGATTCTGCGAGAGGTCTTGGAAAGACTTCGTAAGGGGGGGGTTACTCTGAACAAAAATAAATGTTTAATAGGGGTTTCAAAGGTAAATTTTTTGGGGCATTGGATTACGGGTAAAGGGATAGAAATTGAGGAAACCAGGGTGGAAGCTATATCCAAGTTTCCAGAGCCAACATGTAAACGCGAGCTACAGCAGTGGCTGGGTATGGTCAATTTCACAGGTCGCTTTATTCCCAATAAATCTGATATTTTGGCTCCTTTGAACGAGTTATTGAAAAGTAAAATAATATTCACTTGGGGATCAGCTCAGAAAGAAGCTTATCAGAAAATAATTTCTTTGTTAAAACAAGCACCTTGCTTAGCGTTTTATGACCCAAATAAAAAAATTGTAATAAGTTCAGATTCGAGTTCTTATGGGCTTGGAGCCGCACTTTTTCAAGTAAACGACTCTGGAAGCAAGGAAATTGTAGCTTACGCATCCAGAACTCTCACCCAGAGTGAGGAGCGTTACGCCCAAATTGAAAAAGAATGTTTGGGGTTAACATGGGCTTGTGAAAAATTCAGGGAATATATTTTGGGGCTTTCAAAAGTATTTTTAGAGACCGATCATAAGCCACTTATTCAAATATTAATGACAAAAAATTTGGATGATCTGACTCCCCGACTGCAAAGGTTTCGAATTCGTCTTATGAGATATAACTATGAGGTTATTTATACACCGGGCAAAGAGCTAATTGTGGCGGACGCTTTGAGCCGGAACCCATTGAAGTATACAGGACCAGAAGAACTGCAAAGCGAAGTAGAGGCACATGTTTCTATGATTATTAAAAATTTACCGATTAAAGACACATTTTTAAAATTAATTGCAGATGAACAGCGTAAAGATTTTGTTTGTAAAAAATTGATAGAGTATTCCTCTACGAACTGGCCAGAGAAACACCAAATAACACCCGAATTGAGTTCGTACTACCAATATCGAAACGACATTTCTGTCAATGAAAATTTCTTACTCAAAGGTACACGACTTGTAATTCCACCCACACTGCAAAAACAAGTGTTAGATTTTATCCATTTAGGGCATCAGGGCATAACTAAATGTAGAGAAAGAGCAAAAATGAGCGTTTGGTGGGTGGGACTTTCATCTCAAATTGAAGTTTTGGTTTTGAATTGTCCAAATTGCATTGAAGAAAGGGTAAATATCAAAGAACCGTTATTCAAAGATACTGATATGGCCACTAGGGCTTGGCAAAAAGTTTGTGTTGATCTTTACAAATGTCATGGGCTTTGGTATATAATAATTGCTGATTATTACTCTTGCTTCTTTGAGATCAGTGTTCTGGATGAACAGATGACGTCTCTAGTAATAATCAATAAAATGAAAGAAGTTTTCGCTCGATATGGGATACCTGACGTGGTTCGAAGTGATAATGGACCCCAGTTCCTGGAAGAATTTAAACATTTTGCAAATAAGTACAACTTCAAGCATATCACTTCGAGTCCGCGATACCCACAATCCAATGGACAGGTCGAGGCAACTGTAAAAACAGCAAAAAGTCTTATCAAAAAGAACAAAATAGATGTTTTTGAAGCTTTACTCTCCTATCGGTGTACTCCTTTAGCTAACGGCTTTTCTCCAGGCGAACTTTTAATGTCGCGAAAATTGCGTTCTACCTTACCTATGTTGCCAAGTGAGTACGAAAAAATTATTGATACTCGAATGTCCATTGAAATTGGGGAAGAAAGGAAGAGTAGACAGAAAGAGTTATATGATAAGAGACATAGAGTTAAGGAATTGTCAGAGCTTGTTCCTGGTGATGGTGTTTGGATAACGGACCTAAAGATTTACGGAAAGATATTGAAAAAATTGGACGAGCCAAGATCTTATCTCATTTTGACACATCGCGGTGAATTTAGGCGTAATCGACGGCATCTTGTTTTAGCACCCTACGTGCAATTTGAAAATTTTGCCAATAAACAGATCCAAGCACCAATACCAAAAACAGTAGAAAATTGTGATAAAATAACTAGTGCCGGGAACTTTGACTGCTCGAAAAAAAGTGAAGCACCGAATGAAAGTAAAATTGTCACCCAAAGTGAAAATATTGATGTGTCCAAAAATGCCGATGAGCATAGTGCGCCCATAGAGAATATAGTAGAACATGAAAATAGACGTTCAGTGCGTCAGCAAAAAAAGCCAACTTGGGCCAAAGACTTTATTATGTGATGCTCAATATGCTTTCTCTTGTATTTCGTTGGAAGGGGAAAGATGTTGTATCAGCGTCAGTTTCAGTTTACCGGTAATACTGGTTAAAAAAGGTAATTGTAAAATTGTCAACTTTAATTGTCATCACGGACGTTGTTCCTTTATGTTATATTTTGCATAGCTGTAATAAAGTACATACAATATCCCATCCAACTGTGTTACCATTCATTGAAGCCTCCGCTAAAACAGAAGCCACGGCTTATGACGTTCAGAAATGTGATCGGAAATTTTCTTCTATAGGCTTTTGAGTTCAAAAAACTAAAATATTGGAAAAAAAATGGAAATGAATCACGGTCTCTCCTAGTGATAAGTTAAATTCAGTTGGTGGTGAGCTTATTTCATATAGCTGGAACTGCCTTTAGCCTCCCAAAAGTTACGTCTCAATCAGTAGTCCAATCGAAAGTGGATTTTCCTTCATAGAGCTTATGCAACGGTGCTGTTACCTTAGTAAAATCATCTTTAGTAGGTATGCATAATGCACAAAAAAATTTGTGAGTTCATGCTTGTCCCAAGGTTAACGCCATTTACAAGTTGCCTCGATTTTCCTCATCAATATGAATCAACTCGGGTGAATCTATGTAGCCAGAGAAATCAACGCCCTGTTGGAAGAGTGAAAGTTTCTTGTAATTTATCGGAGATTTGCCTAGCGAACAGAGAGTTGTGTTCATCAAAAGTTTGTCCCATGACTAACACATCAACCAACTGGATAATGCATACTTTTCACATTAGTTCTCGTAATCAATTTCCATCAGCCTTTAAAATGTAGCGGGAGCATTATAGATTCCAAAAGGTATAACTTTGCTCCACTTCCAGTGGAGTACGCTGCAGTCCTCTCTGTGTCTATGCACGGACACGTATAAAAAATGGCGGATACGAGAATACCCAAGCAAATCATTGAGTGGAAGCAAGAGGGAATAACGAGACGCAGATGACAAAGAAGAAGTTGGAAACACAAGTTTTTCAGAAAATATCGCTCACATAAATCCATGCGAAAAGTCATAACAAGAAAAACCTTCGCAGGCAAAACATTCACACATAAATTGAAGCCGTAAGGTTCGCCTTACTTAATATTCAAAAACGCTGGGCGCACGCCTATGACAGGCAGCATAAAGCTTGAAATGAATGGCGTTATTCCCCCTTACCCTTCAGACGTCGTAGTGCTAAACTCGTAAGGCGAACCATACATGAAAGTAGAAAAATCAAAACAAGATTTAGAACCGACTTCGCAAGAGCGCTGGCGCTCAGGCCCAGGGGATGCCCCCAAGGAGAGGTATTATCACCACTGCTTGGTCTCAGGGGCGCCGACAACGTGGGTGCTCGAGCCCACGAGACGTAAACAGTGGGTGCGAAGCACCCACGAGCATAGACATAAAAACTGATAATCCTCTCTAGTTCCTGGAAAACTGGTTAATTTTGTACCTCGGGTTTCTGAAATCTGGTTAACCAAATATCAAAATAGTTACCGGCCATCGGATGTCGGTTCTATTGGTTTTATCAAGGTTTTATCTGTAACTTTTGTTAAATATGTTTTATTTCCATATTTGAGTTCCCCAAAGTAACCGGAATTTTCAGTAAACATCTGTTGACCCATTCGGTTACTTTAGCTCTGTTCCAGCAGACATGAAAACCTTTCTAGAACGGTAATTTCCAGTCGATCAATCCATTTATCAATTAGGAAAAACGTTCAACTTATTGAAAAATAGGTGGGCAACTGAAATTATTGTGGAACGGTTTTCATGTCTGTTGGAACAGAGCTAATGGTTAACGTTTGGTTATATTTGGACCATAGCCTTATATAGGTTATGTTCCGATATCAACTCTGTCAGTACTGAATTTACTGGACGCCGCGCCGTTCCGATATTATTTTCAGTATACTGGATTCATTCGTTTCAGTACTGAATGACCACAAGAGTACCCTGTTGAAATTGAAACGGCAAATGACAGTAAAATCAGCACAGTAAATCCAATACTGGCAGTTGATATCGAAGCATGGTGGTATTTTGTTTAGAAGAAGAAGAAGATGAAGAAAATCAGAAATCTTTTATGGAGAACAGCGTAAAACGCAGATTTTCGGTACATGCTGCTTGGAAAAGAATATCCGCAGGAGAGTTTTCCACACTTTACAGTAGAGTGTTTTCACAGCTATCAGACCAATACCCACCTTTACCACGTAAAAACCCCCCTCCAGCACAGCCATCATACCAGTACCCACCTCCACTGTACCCCCTTCCGTGAAGCTCCTACCCTGAGGAGGCACTTTTTACCCACCTGCACTGTAAACCCTCTTCCGTAAATTCCTCCATTAATCTATTTTCAAAAGGCTCTTACTCTGAGATGGCACTTTATTATATCCCTTCACTTTCTTGAAAACTAAAGAATATTTAACCAATTCTTCCATTTGTATTCAAATTCGTCAATTTTAGGGTTGGCCCGGGTCAAAACCCCAAAATTTCAGCTCAAAAGCGCCGCCGATCTAGAGATTTTCCCACGGTATCGAAAAACTTCCCAGGCTCAAGTGCCCCCGACTATCAGACCAATACCCACCTCTACTACGTAAGTGGTCCACCAGATTCACAAGCAAAATGTTATTATTGCAATAAAATTATTCTCATGGAGTTTAGAACACTATTGACGAATACAAATGCAGGAATTGTTGAAATATTCTTTAGTTTTCAAGAAAGTAAAGGGATATGAAAAGAGGTACCTCTTCAGAGTAGAAGCTTTTTGGAGGTGGGTATTGCTCTGATAGCTGTGAGATGGGTATCGGTCATAAACAGGTGCATTAATTTTATTGCAATAATAAATATTTTGCTTGTGAATCTGCTAGTCTGATAGCTGGGGGCACTTGAGCCTAGGAAGTTTTTTGATACCGTGGGAAAATCTCTAGATCGGCGGCGCCTTTTGAAAATAGATTAATGGAGGGCTATGATGGCTATGCTGGAGGGGGGCTTTTACGTGGTAGAAGTGGGTATTGTTCTGATAGCTGTGAAAACACTCTACTCTTCAGCCTTATAGCCGTCCTTCTTTTTCCAATTTTAGCAGACACCGCAAAAAACTTACGCAAGCACCAAGCAACACTAGTTCCCGCAGCTGGAAAACGAATATGGAAAGGTTGTTTGAAATGTATTACCATTCCCACCGGCGGGCTGTTCACCCCCCCCCCCTCATAAATGCCGGTGCATGAACATCAGCACCCACGAGGTTTTCTGAAACCCGGCGCCCCTGCTTGGTTTACTAGAGTCAATGAGCTGATCTTGTTATTATCATCAGAAATACACATGCATGAAACAATATCAATAGGTTGTAATATGGATATGATGTTAGATCAAAGAGGCTGGAGAGCCTTATCATAATCCAAGCAGAAATGTAAACTTTTGAGGGTTGTAGGTATTCGAAATTGTTCAGAGGAAATCCTTCGAGAAATGACGATCCATGTCAATCAATAAAGCAATAAATACATATTCAGATAGCTCATCCGCACCTTAGCTAAAATCTCATTCCGTCGCAAATTTTCTGATTCTCTATCTGTTAGTTTATTGCAACATGCAACATTGCAATACATTTCATTACAATGTTGCAATGAAATGTATTGAAAGTATCAATGTGATTGTTAACTTCTTCAGACCGACGAGAAAAATTCTCAATACTATTGAATGTTCTACTAAAGATACTTTTCCGACGACGATAATCCTATCCTGAGACACAATTCAACCACGAAAGCAGAGCTCACAGCCTCATGGTCAGACAAATCGGATTAAAGAACAAAACAATGATAAGAGCACAGATTTGAACCTATCATGGTGAATCGGTGTAAGTAAATCACAGAGCATAGTTATCTCTATTCATTCTCTAGCGCTGAAACAATCTTATTTTTAACAGTCTTCATTCCCCTCAAAAAATCCTCAAAATCTGATAAGGGACACCGATACGAACACAATACATCAAAATAATTGATATGCTCACAATATAATTCAAATATATGATATCTGATCCATCAAACGACTGTCAGATTCGTAAAGTGAACTATTCCTCGACAAAATCAGGGTTCTCCCATGCAGTGCAAGGGCAAGACATGAATTTAAATAGTTCTATAAATGATAATTAAGAACATGACATCATCAAATCCAAATCAGAAAATTCGAAAGGTTTTATTCCTGAACAATCAAATACTTTGTAACATGATTGAGAGCAGTAAATCTGCTGCATCCATCAACAACTTCGTCCTCACCTGAATGATCCAGGAGAGTCCATAACATGAATAGATGAAGTATTCGATCGATGTCTAAATATTCACCAAGTATATGTGCAAAATTTCAGGTGCCGCAAAAGATTTTGAAATTGTCAATAATTTCATGAGAAATCAAGAGTAGTTCTGGTTCATCCTTTAACATGTTCCGAACAGAATCCGGCTCTGAATCATGATCCGCCCCCGCTTCAAAATCATTTAAAACCTTCGACTTCCAAATGCATTTTCTTTATGGCACACAGTTTGAGTCGAAATAAGTTAGTCTGATAAATGGATGGGTCGAATATTTAAATGTTAATAAGCAAGTTGTAGTAGTCGAGAGTGAGAGATAAATAAGATTGTAACAGGGTGTCCTGCTGCGAGCCCGGCGAGGCCTTCGCGTTCAGGAATGTTTCACACTTTCCGTAGCAGGATGAATTAGCTAAAGATCGTCTTCTTGCGCTTAATTAATTTCATTTGCATGCTAATGGACGGGCTGTTGTGATTGTAAATCAAGTAATAAAATTAAAATTGATTTTATGTCGATCGCAAGGCTTAACGGCGAATTACTCTGCTGGCTTTGCACCTTTTTCCAGGATTCTCCTTTAACAACCTACTTATAGAATTACAATACGGATTACATAATAGACTTTTTGTATTGGAACACGTGACACGAGGATGTATTATTGGCAACAAAATCGTTAAATTTTTGAACTTATTACCTACTGTTGGATTTTATTTATTTTTTTTTTGGTTCAACAAATTTTTTAATAATACTCTAATTTACCCTTTATTAGCCTCAAGCGATTCTCGGAGACTGCAACACTGTAGCAATTGAAATTCCATAGAATTCATCTAAATAAATTAAATACCAACGTGAACGTTGACGTTTCTAACTTTTAATACTGATAAACAAAGAAGCAAAAATATTTTTATTGGAAATGGAAATAAACTTACGGCATCCAGTTCACTTGTCACATTAAAGTCACTGAAGAGGTGTAATGAATATATTTTTCTTTGTTTATGAATACTCCTTCTGGATCATCTGCATTGCAAATTCGAAATTGCTTGTAAACTGTCTTGGCACCAAGTCACTGATTAATAGACGTTGGATTCTAAACATGTTATTATTTTATTTTGAACTTGATTAATGAGGTTTTTTTATGTTGAGGTTATAATTTTTTCAATTAGTTGTGGTGAATTTTAACTATTGAAAAATGCGAATCAAATTTTCAAAGAGTATAATGATGAGAATTTGATGGTGCTTTAAATTCCACATTAGTAACATTCAAGACAAGAAACAGAAACCTTAAGGATCAGAAGAAAATTCAGTAAATATTTATAAAATATTCACCCCAAACGTGCAATTCCAGCAATCCTAAAATATAAAGTCTTTTATTGCCTCGCTGTATAACTTTTTAGCTACTCCTTTATAATTGTTTGGTAATTTTCCAATTTTCCGTTTCGAACCCCTTCTGCGTCACTAATTTTTGTTTACTATAACCGTTTAATAAATACTTAAACTTCATGGCTGCGGAAAATCCAGAAACTCGCTGATAGCCCGTCGTCGACGTAGCTCGTTCACCCTCCCGAAAAGTTTCATAAGTTTCTTTCTGACGATATTAAGCGATCCCAGCTGCGAACCAAACAGTCGAAATTCGCAGCTTCAGCTGCCGCTGCTGCTCCTGAACGAAGCTACGATACGATGAAAGCTAATGCCTTTAGAATGGCACGGAATAACTTGTCACCGACGGAATTTTTATTAAGCTGATTTGAATGGAAATTAGTGAAGTTAAAATAGTGTTATTGGAGTGTCTTGTCTGGAAAGTTTTAAGCCACTAAATTAGAGAAGAATAATTAAGACTTCACTGGAGTAATTAAATGATCATTGTTGACAGCTCTTGGGTTTTACTCAAATAACTTTATTATTTTAGCTAAATATGGGACATTATTAATGAGAAGGTTATAGTTACCTACTCCCACTACACCCGCATCCACAATAGCTGCCTTAAAAAAGAAATCTTTACACAAATTCTCGAAGCCTTTATCTACTATAAATCTCGCCCCACGCATCGCTTGTCTACACGGTCCGATGTAAATATATTTTCAGCCCCATTGTTCTAGTAATTTTTGTAGACATCAAAGATGGTTTGAGCAAAAGTTTTGGCGCAACTATTCTTATTCAAACATCGTCGTGTTTCTGGCCGTTACAAGTGCCTTTCTTCACGCATAAATCAAGACCCTACTACGACTCTAAGGTCAAAATCGTATTTATAGAACATTGGCAAGTAGTGAGAACGATTCGATTTAAGAAGCCTCAGAAGCTTTACGTTAACCCGAGAGAGAACATAGAAATATTTAAATCATTTTGAAACAATACAAAACTTGGTGAGAAATTTGAATTTTGTTGTATTTTATTGTTCCAAATAACCTCTATTGTTTCATTATTATTCTCAACGGAAAATATATATTTTCCTTATAACTGTACAGAAAAAAGAAAACGTTTAAGTTAACTAAATTTTGCGTTAATGTAACTATTCTTGATATAGGAGAAACTCATATGTGTTTAATTTAAAGTTATAATATAATTGAATTTTTTTAGAAAAACTTATTTAATGTTAGTTAACGGGAAATATACATTAAATAATTTTTCTTTGGATTAGCGTTTATTCCAAATTATTATTTATTTGTATCACGCATTTCATGTATTTAAATACAAAGATCAGGTATTTGGCTTAATTTCTGTGTTTGTTAGAAAACCAGAATATCTATTTTATCCAAATTAATATGTGTTGCAATAAATATATCATTTATTCGTTTCAAATATTTGAGTTGTTCAAATAATTAGATGCATATTTAATATTTTTCACCACATTTTAAGGGTTCAGGGAAAAAAATATATTTTAAAAAATATTTACAAACAAAACAACAAATATTGAAGAAATAATTGAAAAAAAAAATATATTCGTATAAAAAATAAAAAAAGTAGGTATACTTAGTCCAAAATATACCTAACTGGTATAAAACAAAACACCGTTTAGATATTGTGTTCAAGGTTTTGTCAATTTTTTTTATTAAAGAACCGAACAGCTAAACTTAGATCTAGGTAAATGGAAACAAATACTGCCTAAAACAAAACTAAACGCAATTCTCAAAAACTGAAAAAAAAACAAATTATTCACAATGTTCTATCACAAGAATGTTCAATGTTTAGTTTGCTACCGGTATCATGACGATTACGCGTGGCCCAACACAGCACTTTCAGAACCAGACTGAATAACAGAAAAATTCTGAAACTGAAAACGCAAACGAACGCAACTATAGCAGAGACGAGCCCGCTAAAAAGTTCGAATCAAATTTGCATAAGATTAAATAAATTAGAACTTTGCCCTCCAAATAAACAAAAAATTACTTCAAATATATAAATTAAAAAGTAATATGTAATTAACCCTCAAATTTTGTTTTGTTACACAAATAAATATTTATTTAATGGCTAATTTACATTATTTCAAGCAACTACATGTTTGTACATATTATTTATATTTCTCTATTTGATGTAATATTCTGTTCATTTGGTCCAAACTTCAACTAATTAACTTAAATATATTTTTATTTTGTGTGTTAAATGTTAATGAATCATTTGCATCAATTTTATACGTTATTGGTCTAATCTATTTGTGCTCAAATAAATGGACTATTTAGGGCAAATAGATAAATTTGTTTGAAACAAGCGGATTTTGATAGTTTTAAATATATACAATATTGACTTAATTCAATATGGGCCAAATAGATGATTTATTTAACTTTCGATGATGAATTTTTTTCTGTGTGTGCTAGGATCTCGCTTCTAATGTATTGATCTATTCATCCACCCAAGTTATGGAGCGATGTTCTTTAGAGGTTCTTCTGATTCTGAACATCCTCTTTGATATGAGCGCCAGGAAAGTGAGTCTATACTTTCCTATATCTCTATACTTTTCTTCTGATCATTAAAGTTATCTCCATTTGGATTTTTCAATAAGCAAATAGCTTTTGAATGGTTTTTTTGATTGGATTTTTTGCAACCGAGGTTAAATGATCTATTCCCTTGCAAAATTATCTACAAGTGTTTCTTCAAGATTTCCTAAGCTCCTAATAGGGTACTTGCATGGAAAATTAAATTGATTATTGTTTATTGCAAACTGTAGGAAATCGAAAAAAAATCGTGACTTTTTTTTTATTTCGCCCAAATATGATTATTCCGGAAGTTATTCAAATATTAAGTTTTGTATATATAGATATACTGAGCATGTGCAACGTCACTAATTTACTAGATAAGTGACATCATAGGCAGATTTCATAGTGTTGTATCTCCGTCAATTTTTGACTAAGAAGAAAAAGAAAAAACACGTGTTGACTTATTTTTCATCGAAATCAGCAATAAAAAAATTTCATGCAAAGAGCCTATTGTGCTTATTGAGGGCTGTCCTGAAGTCTGCTCACTTTCCAGTAGTGTCTTCCTTATTGAACAGAGGCAGCTTTCTAGCCACTGTTTTCAAATTCTTAGTTCCCCGTTCCCCAGGAACATCCCTGTGGTGAACTGCTTCGCCGCTTTCGGAAAGTGTGATCCGATTAATCGGCTCGATCGGATTAGTAATTTGGTTTGAATTCTTGTGATTTGTTGTGTTTAAAGTCACTAAACTAAGTCTTGCTGCGAATTATGCAGGCCACAAAAGAAGAAATGGAAGTAATCACCTTACTAGATGGGGATGGAGAGGAAGAACATAATTGTTTAGTAGCAATGGACGAATTTCCAATGCCTCTAAATCTACAAAAATATTATCATTAAATTGTAGTAGCTGATCACCATCTACATCAATATTGTCCTGAGCCTGCATGCAAACGTGGAAAATACAGCAGGCCAATATAATTTTTTGGTATATTACCAGTGCTCAAAACATTCACAAATTTCAATATTCTGAATCTTGATTTCAATAAACCAAAAACATGTTCTATGACAATTCTTAAAGAAGTTAATTTTCTGTTAAAGTTTTTTTGTCTAGCAGTGACAATTGTCTAGTATGACCATTGTCCCTAAAAGGTGTTATTATGAATTTTGTAATGGATATGCTGAGTCTCCCAGCAAATGTGTATCATTATGAAATATTTCATTCGGATTTGCTTGAACTTTCTGACTTATATCAGATCTCCTGAAAACTCGACTGTCATGGATGCTGCCTGGGCCACCCTAAAACAAACAAAAAATTTATGCATGCTCACAAATTATTTACGCTGTACTGTTATCTTCAGAAATGTAAAGGAGCCTAATACTTACCACAAGACACATGAATTAATTGTTTTTTTTTTAATCACATATTCCTTGCAAGATTATTATGAGTCTCCTCTCCGTGAAGGTTTTAATATAGGAATATGGCTTATTCCGTCTATACAACCAACTATTCCAGGAAATGCATGTTTTAATTCAAAATTGTGACTGATACAGTCTGCTTCCTCCTTTGTAGGCCATTTTATAAATTTGTTTTTTCATAGAAATTGAGCCATCTAAAACTCTATATAGGTATAACATCATAAGCAGTTCTCTTGGTGACGTTGAACCTGTCAGCAATTGATCTGTAATTCACAAAGAAGATGCTTTTTAGACTCAATATATAAATTTATTTAATATACCCAAAGCCGAAACGACTCCCCCCACAATCGACAAATCTACAATACCCAGGAGGTATAGTTGTACAAAAGTATAAAATGCAAGAAACAGAGTAAGTATTATTTCAAAGTACACAAAAGTATTACCTAGTCTAGTTATTACAACTAAAATATGAACGAATCACTTAAAACTTACCTAAACACTTCTTGGTTTACAATAAGGTACAGGGTTATTAAAATTTGTTTTTCCAATGGCAAAGAGGGTTTTCCCATTACCTTTTGTATATGTCCCAAGTTACAAA
The DNA here is from genome assembly GCA_917834065.1 of Ceutorhynchus assimilis. Classification (NCBI taxonomy): domain Eukaryota; kingdom Metazoa; phylum Arthropoda; class Insecta; order Coleoptera; family Curculionidae; genus Ceutorhynchus; species Ceutorhynchus assimilis. The sequence goes on from OU892281.1 coordinate 1,394,937, forward strand.
TTAAAAATGCAACTCTTGTTCGTTCCATTCGAAAGTGGCTTTTGAAATCTGAAAAAAATATTTGTTCTTTATGAACAAATAACAAAATGCAATAACCTGACTATCACTTAAGTATTTGGATATAACTTCTTCAAAGTATTCAGAAATTTTCATTATTTTATTTTTCTCTTGTCCCCTTAAGCAAAGTCTTATGATATGCTCTTCTTCATCTTCAGGGTCTTCATCAAATAATATATTTTGAAAGAAAAAATAAATAATGTGTTATTCCATAGGGAACAATAATTTAAAAATTAATGAAAAGCAAATAATAACTGGATTACAGAAAGATTACAGTGCAGACTCACTTAACCAAAAACAAGACAAGCAGTGTCTGTTCGTTTCTTGGCGCCATGTAATGAAACATCTAACTAAATAGTGGAGCTCGGTTTTCATCATCCAGGTAATCTTGTATTAGAGCCTCTTCTAATATGAATTTCAATTGTCTTTGTTAAAGCGTAGGCTCTAATCGCGAAATAACTGATGACCAATTTAATTTGATCAAAACATACTTTTCTGAATGACAATCCGGTAATTATTTTCCATACAGTTGCCCACAACTGCCTACTCTTTCTCGTGTGACCTACATCCTATGATAATACCGCCATGCCATGAACATACGTCAAGTTTGTTTAGGTATTAAAATATGTGGTCAGATGCGATTACTGGTTTACTTTCTCCTAATAATTTGTGTTAAACGTGCACTAATGTAATTTTTAAGGAAATGTAAAAATCTTTGGCTGATAAATCTCTCAAACCAACTGTCAGTTAATAAATACAAATCATCCATGTTCACTCATCTTCATTGTGAGAATAGAAGTAGCCAATATGTAGGATGAAAAACCTCTTACTTAGCAAAGATGGGAGCCTAATTGCCAAAGACCTAAATGTTTAGATAACCATTTATTATTTGTTTATGTTTTCATTTATAAAGAATTAAGCGCGGCATTGTGATGTCGATTGGATGATTTATGATGACCGGCTACACAGAGGGCCTATTATTAAAGAGAAATTTTAGATATTTTATTTGATGGTAGTACAACGTTTATACTGGTGGAATTTGTAACCGTGGTGACAACAATGGATATTTGTTACGAAAACGATGTTTTTGTTGTTAGAAGTTTCTTTTTAGCCAAAACAAAAATCTTGATCTAATTCCCATCGCATACAAAACCAGAATTACATATAAACAATTTCCATATAAGTATGGATTTCAAATAGATTTTTCCATTAAATTTAAAACCGATTTCGTTCAAACACTTGGTACCAATAAGCGCGAAAGTAAAAGTACGCTTCAAATGTCAGCCATTATAGAACCATTTATAGAACAATCGAATTTGTTTTATTTGCTATCTCAATAAGTCATCTTGGAATTCGTGTGACCTACTATACCTAGTTTGATTTTGGTTAATTGCCATTTTAATGGGTATAATAGGTATAGGTTATTGATACAGTGCTTTGATGAAGGCTGAGGAAGGACCATTGAAGTATGAAAAAACATGGTGTAGCGCCGAGAACTAATTTGAATTATGCCCTCAAGAAATATTTTTTCAGAAGCGCCACAAGAAAAAACAAAATCTCCTAATTTAATTACAAATTCTTTAATATTTTTTTTAGTTCTCTTTTTTGCCTTATGATCACCACCTGGGGATACACAGACAACCAACTTTTTAATCGCTTTTTTGCAGAATTAAATAAATATACGTCTCCTTATAAATTAATAAAAATTTAATGAATTTAAAACACCTTCCAGCTCTCTAGAAAGAATACAACATTCGTAATTTGCATAATGGTAATGTCTTTGAAGCTGCACATTTAAGATACCTATTCATGCGCATAACATTATAAAAACCCTAATGTAATTGAGCGTATGAGGGTCAATGTCCTAAAAAAACAAGCCCTAAAATCCAAGCCCAGCTTGTGCCTCTAGTTACAATAAAATGTAACCCCAATTGAAAAAATTACAAAACCACACCCCTCTATATTTTACCTTACCCAACTTGAAATATATTATATATCATATCAAAATTAAAAATCTATTCATGACAACAAAAGGTTTTTAATCAAGGCCTATACCGCCACATTAAAAATCAAAAAAAAAACTTTTTGATACACTAAGCTAACATTGGAAAAACCTCTTTTGCAATATTTGAAGTGGCATAACCCTCTCCCTATTTACGCTTAGGGTGATTTGCAACCCCATTATATTGCATTTCAAGGGTTGATCTGCACCAAAAGTTATGTTAAACTAAAAATAATCTGGATCTGCATACTACCTACTTTTCTCTTAACACTCGTATATTTCCCATTTTCTCCAATCCTATATAGTTCCAAATCTAAGGTCCTCTCTATTTGCGAAAACTACCTTATACCGATCCAGATAAGTTGATTTGGAACGTATAGAGGCTCAATTTAGCCAAAGGGTTCCGCTTTTTACAGATTTAAATAGAAATAAACAGGAGAGTTTAGAGAGTTTGCAATTTTCGAATTGGCAGAGAAAAAGGAAATCGAAGCTCTGCAAATATAGTTTTGCAGTGTCCTCCTTGGTTTTTTTATTTTAGAAGCGACTGAACATTTTAAAGTTTTTTGATACCTATTTATTTTATCAGAAAAGAGATTCTCTTTTTGTGATTTAAAACCAGAAATAAAACCACAATTCTATACGAGTGTCCTTCTAAAAACTGCCAGGAAGATTTTTATTTCTTTATTGCATCTACTTATCTTTGTTGGTTTATGGTAAGCACTGATTTGTTCCAGTTGTAAATAATTACGAATTTTACAGCCTTTATGGCTTATCGTACCGAGAATTTTGCGGTTCTACCATAATTTCTGCCGGCAACGTTTAGAAGACAAATTTATGGGCCCCAATTGAGGGGGCCAATAAAGTCATTTCTGGCGATAACCAACATTAGGGCTTTGTCTAAAATGTCATGTTTCCAAAATATGATTTTGTGGTCGGACTAGTCGGGGAGCTGGCGTCGAAAATATGCAAGAGTTTTCGCAAGGCTCATATTTTCAGAATGAGTAGCATTTTAGTACTACAAAGCTAGGCTACAGTCAGCAGTTCCAGTTCCGGGACACCTGGCGCTGAGATGCGCGCAAAGGTGTATTTTTAATCAACACCTCGCAACAGTTTTCGCAAAGCTGAAAATTTGCAGAGAGCATGCGAATATAATGTAGAACCATAATTTAACAGTCAGACAAATAAATACGGGGACACGTAGAGTCAGCGCGACTTTGAAGTGGTCAAAAAAATGACGTCACCGAAAGTGTTTTCGCATGGCTGAAATTTGGCAAGGTAATAGTAAAAACAATATATTTATTGAAAAAAACAGTCAGACACTTCTATGTCGGGACCGCGCCAGTCAGCAGTCGATTAGAGTGATATAGGTGGTAGCGCGCGTCAATAGGCATATATCCATGTCGAATAATAATTTCACCAAAAGTGTTTTCGCATAGCTGAAATTTGGCAAGGTAATAGTAAAAACAATATATTTATTGAAAAAAACAGTCAGACACTTCTATGTCGGGACTCCCTCAGTCAGCAGTCGATTAAAATGATATAGGTGGTAGCGCGCGTCAATAGAATTTTACTCTATATATAATATCCATTTCGATGAATAATTTTATTTTTATAATTTAAATTATTTGGAATCGGAAACGGTAAAATAAAATTGTACATGCAGTTAAAAAGTTTGCGGTTAGAAAAAAGCCCGATTCGTATAAATATTACTTGACCATTTAATCAGCAGTACTGTGATAGTATACCTATAGTAATTAAATAAATTCAGTTTTAATTATATTTATTGTAGTTTCATTAAATACTTATAATCGTCGCCGATTTTATAAAATACAAAAAAAAAATTCTAATCACATCTGCCGCTTCCCTTCCCCTAATCTCGACCTAACAGTACCATAATGAAGTTTCCGAATTCGAATGCATATACGCCTTATTCAAGTATACGCGCTTACGCTTGCAACTTACAGGTTTACACTTACTCATTAAGAGAAAAAAAAATGTATTTTACCGTTTCCGATTCCAAATAATTTAAATTATAGAAATAAAATTATTCATCGAAATGGATATATATATATAGAGTAAAATTCTATTGACGAGCGCTACCACCTATATCACTTTAATCGACTGCTGACTGAGGGAGTCCCAACATAGAAGTGTCTGACTTTTTTTTTCAATAAATATATTGTTTTTACTATTACCTTGCCAAATTTCAGCTATGCGAAAACACTTTTGGTGAAATTATTATTCGACATGGATATATGCCTATTGACGCGCGCTACCACCTATATCACTCTAATCGACTGCTGACTGGCGGGGTCCCGACATAGAAGTGTCTGACTGTTTTTTTCAATAAATATATTGTTTTTACTATTACCTTGCCAAATTTCAGCTAGGCGAAAACACTTTTGGTGAAATTATTATTCGACATGGATATATGCCTATTGACGCGCGCTACCACCTATATCACTCTAATCGACTGCTGACTGGCGGGGTCCCGACATAGAAGTGTCTGACTGTTTTTTTCAATAAATATATTGTTTTTACTATTACCTTGCCAAATTTCAGCTATGCGAAAACACTTTTGGTGAAATTATTATTCGACATGGATATATGCCTAATGACGCGCGCTACCACCTATATCACTCTAATCGACTGCTGACAGGCGGGGTCCCGACATAGAAGTGTCTGACTTTTTTTTTCAATAAATACATTGTTTTTACTATTACCTTGCCAAATTTCAGCTATGCGAAAACACTTTTGGTGAAATTATTATTCGACATGGATATATGCCTATTGACGCGCGCTACCACCTATATCACTCTAATCGACTGCTGACTGGCGGGGTCCCGACATAGAAGTGTCTGACTGTTTTTTTTCAATAAATATATTGTTTTTACTATTACCTTGCCAAATTTCAGCTATGCGAAAACACTTTTGGTGAAATTATTATTCGACATGGATATATGCCTATTGACGCGCGCTACCACCTATATCACTCTAATCGACTGCTGACTGGCGGGGTCCCGACATAGAAGTGTCTGACTGTTTTTTTCAATAAATATATTGTTTTTACTATTACCTTGCCAAATTTCAGCTATGCGAAATCACTTTTGGTGAAATTATTATTCGACATGGATATATGCCTAATGACGCGCGCTACCACCCATATCACTCTAATCGACTGCTGACTGGCGGGGTCCCGACATAGAAGTGTCTGACTGTTTTTTTCAATAAATATATTGTTTTTACTATTACCTTGCCAAATTTCAGCCATGCGAAAACACTTTTGGTGACGTCATTTTTTTGACCACTTCAAAGTCGCGCTGACTCTACGTGTCCCCGTATTTCTTTGTCTGACTGTTAAATTATGGTTCTACATTATATTCGCCTGCTCTTTGCAAATTTTCAGCTTTGCGAAAACTGTTGCGAGGTGTTGATTAAAAATACACCTTTGCGCGCATCTCAGCTCCAGGTGTCCCGGAACTAGAACTGCTGACTGTAGCCTAGCTTTGTAGCACTAAAATACTACTCATTCTGAAAATATGAGCCTTGCGAAAACTCTTGCATATTTTCGACGCCAGCTCCTGGACTAGACGAAAAATGGATGTCATCTAATTATCCGTTGAGGCTTTGTGAAGCATTTGACGTTTAATGTTTGTGCATGGGGATTAGAGTAATTGGGCTGTTATTCAATTGATATGGCCTGATGGAGTGTTTTTCTGCGAATCATCCTGAAGTCAGTTGCCTCCAAAGTAACATTGGGTTATTTGTAGCAGCAAAATAAATATTTTCTTCAAGAAAATTGAACCCTCGTTTTTCCAAATATGGAAAAATGTTGCCCAAAGTTTCGTGAGGTATTTTCTTTTCTCTTACCACAGCCACTAAATTTTAACCCGATGTTCTTACCAAGCGACTTGTCATCAACTGAAGCTCTACAGGAAATGTCCTCGGCCGATTATATTTAGAGCATGTCTTCACCTGTCAATTTGCGTAAACACGCCTTTTATTACCGGCGTGAACAGTTTAGGTACTATTACAACCCCAGTCCTCCTGTCCTCATTGAAATTGATTTGCTGTTCTTTTCCAGCTGTACTGTGAATGTAGTAAGTATTTCTGTATATGGTTAAGTTGTTTGTATTAGAGTCGATTCGAGAATTGTTCATTGCTCTCACTAAGGCAATGCTATCGAATGCCTTCTCATCCATGATTTTCAATAATATCTCTCATTTTAACATCAGTCCTATCACCTTTTTTGGATAGCAGAGCTACGAGGCCATTGGGTTCCTTTATCTGGGATTTAAACGCCTAGCCTATCTTTCCTTTATTTGTTGCTGCTTTCTTTCCTAGAATTTCATCTACTTCTGATTCTTCTTTTATGCCTTTTTCCAAAGCGTAAACCCAAACTAACCTAAACTTGGCTTCAAGTTTCATTTTAGCTCTCAGAAATCTTCAAAGATTTATATACTTCTACAATGTAGCAGTCGTTTTCTGTCATACTGCATATGGTCCATTTTCTGTCGGGTCTTATCATCAGATTATGTTGTTCTTTATGTTCAGAAAATGTCACTCCTATCTCAATCCTGGATCCGCATACGAAGTTGATAGTTTTGCATAAGGAGTCCTCCTTGGAACCTAATTTGACTCAAAGTTGTTTATTTATTTACGGGCAAGACCCATTAAAAGTTTATGAAAAAGGAACAACAAGAAAACATAAGTACCTTACAACTAAGTAAACATAGGCCAGTAATATTGGGCGTAGTGACAGGATAACAGTACATATACCTTTATTAACAGTATACCATTAATTTAAAAGTTATAGGTATAAAAAAAATGAGGACAGACATAAATAATGACTGATCAAGAGGACTTGACATTCTTAGCTATTTAACTTGGTATCACAAACAAATGAGGAGAATTACTATCACATTAGAGAGTTAAGCTCTCTTTTGAAGCTATTTATGGGTCCAAAAAAATCCAGGCTACCATGGGTGTTATATAATAGAGAAGTTCTGGAGATGAATGTATTGAAACCATAGTTTGTACGGTGATTTCTTTCTGAGAAAGTTATGGAAGAGCGGGTGTTCCTTGCTGGGACGTGAAGCCCTATTCTGGACAGTAGGTATGCGGAATCACTAATGGAGTTCAGTACCTTGTAAAAAGTATACAAATCTCTTTGATTTCGTCTAGCTGCTAAAGGTTGTAGATTGAAGCGTCTGTAATGTATAGGTCATCGTAGTCATATACGTAGTTCTCAGGCGAAGGAATATCTGCCTTGAAGGCTAAAAAACGTACGAATTTGCGCTGCACTAGCTCTAGGGCTCTGATATGATAAGAGTACATCGGTGACCAGACAGAGGAGCAGCATTCCATCAGGGCTGGGACTCTGTAACGGATAGAGATCGTTATCCCTATCGCTATGGCACTTGCTGTCTTCTCCTCTCTTTTCGAAATCTATAGAGAGGGGACGTCGATAGAGATAGAGAAAATATCTTTATTCGTTACAGAGTTCCAGCCCAGGGGTCTCACCATTGAGCAACAAAGGTATCTAATAGAATCTATGCTTGTAAAGTCTCTCAAACACCTCTTAACGAAGCCTACGAGTTTTAACGACCTTATCATGATGTCTGAAATATGGGCGATAAAATTGACACTGCTGTCAAAGATGACACCAAGATCTCGTTGTTGTGAGATTCTATGGTTGTGAAACTGTTTCACAAACTGTTTCGAGCGGCACGTTGTTTATATGGTACGCGAATTGTGGAGGGCTACGACCCTTGGAGTAAACAATGGCTTTGCATTTGGAAGCATTGAGCTCCATGCCGCTTAAAACACACCACTCAGAGAGTCTGTCAAGGTCAGATTGTAGTCTGGCACAGTCTTCAATGGAAGAGACCTGAGTGAACACCTTTGAATCATGCGCAAAACACAGAAACTCACTACCAATGAAACAAGACTTGATATTTAAGTAAATTGTGTCAACTACGTATGTCAGTACTTGAGTCAACTACTTAAGTAAATACCACTCTGTACATCAATTTTACTAAAGTGTGTCGACGAATCAGCATTTATTTGGTATAAATACAGCGCCGAAATCCATTACCGTCAGACTAAGGCTAGTGCGAACTACCTCTAATGGGAAAAGCTCTTCTAGCTAAGTCTCCTCCCAGTGCAAACTACCTTTAATGGGAAACGCTCCTCTGGGAGTATTGAACGTAGCAGACTCGGTCCAGTGCAAACTACCTTTAATGAGAAACGCCCTTCTGGACCTGTCTCAAACCTAGTTTCAGTCTTCAGTCACGCCAAGTGTACAGAGGGTACATAATTAATACAGAGTGGCCCTTAAGTAGTACGTCCTTCCGTAGAAGAGACGTCATGATACCATTTCTAGGGTAATAACTATTATTAATAAATACACATCTTATTATACCTATACCAAGCAAGTTTCTCTATACCTGAACCCCACCTACGCCCCCAAGTCACGCTCCTGCTGGTGACGTCCCAGGACGAAACGTATAGGGGTTGTGACAATATAGTTAATAAAAACGTTGAAAAGCAGGGGTCCCAAGTGAGAACCCTGTGGAACGCCCGATGGGATGTCAATGCATGTGAGAAGAAGTTGTTAACTTTGATTATTTGAGTTCTCTCCCTAAGATAGTCGCTAATCCACTTCAACAAAGTACCGGAGATTCCAACACTTTTAAGCTTAGCAAGCCGAACGGCATGGTTGACACGGTCAAAGGCCTTTGCGAAATCGGTATATATGGAATGGACCGATCCTCCTCAAGAATCCTTGAAACTTTGTCCTGGTAGAACAGGATATTGGTTTCAGTTGAGCATTTTGGACGGAAACCGGCCTGCTGCTCAATTAGCCATCAGGGATTGATATTTGGAGTTAAAAACTTTGTCACTATGCTCTCAAATACCTTTGGGAAGGTGTATTGGATGCTAATGGATCTGTATTTTGAAATATCCATTTTATCACCCGATTTATGAATGGGTATAATGAAGCTCTGCTTAGGAAATTCACCCAAACTAAGTGATTTATTGAATAGGATGAAAAGTGGACGGGATAATATAAAGCTACAATTCTTGATCATTAGAGGTGGGACACCGTCTGGGCATGGACCCTTAAAAGACTGCAAACTACATAGTTCTTCATAAATAACTGATACTGAAATATTGAATTCATGAATATGTGCATCGCTCTGAGAGATGACCTGACTAGCAATACAGATTTTGTTGAAATAAACAGAATGAAAGTATTCAGCAAAGAGATTAGCTATCTCTGAACCATTTTTCGCGATGTTGCTATTATAAAACATATGAGACGGCAAACCATTTGCTTTTCGCTTGGAATTGATAAAATTCCAGAAGTGTTTGAGATTGTGATTATTCAGCAGTGACGATTTCAGAGCGCTGCACATAATTCAGATACGAGTCTTTTGAAAGGGACTTACACCGAGTGCGAAGATTCGAAAAGTTGTCATAGTCACTAGGAGAACCAGTCCGCTTCCAGGTTCTGTGTGCTTCTTTCTTATTGATTATTAGTTCCTTTAGGTCAAAGGAGAACCATTTAGGAAATTTATGGGTGGAAAGCTTGTTGCTCTTTCTTCATCCATCATCATGGTGTTTCTAAGTTCTCCTCATTACTAGTTGACGTTGGTGCCTAGACCAGGATGAGTTTCAGGGAAATTACCATATTGATGTTCAGGATGATATATCCAAAATAACGAAAAATGTGAATGCGAATAGAAAATCCATATAGAAATATGGACAAAGATCAAATTCCTAACACAGCTTCTCCTGCTTTGACTCACGATATTTTAAAAGTTGAAACAATTACATCACACATTAGTTATCACATGTTCTTATGGAAGTAGTTGCTGTTATCAGAAACTACGATTTTCAGATTCTCCAATAATGGATACCTAATATCAAGAATTACTATTTGGATGGTCCCGGTATGAAGGGCTAAAGATCCCGTCATTGACAAAGTATGGTCAGTAGGAACGCAGTAATGAACATAAATAGATAATGCGAGCCAACAGAACAATTTATGGGAGGCAATTCAGGCGTAGCCAAATTCAATATACTGGGGGCCAATATATCCTTGGAACTTCAATAATGCGAGTGGCCTACAGATATACCTTAAGATTTTAAAGCCTGTTCGTTCATGAATATTGGATTGGTTACGGTAGTTTGAGTGAATATTATATTTTATCATGCATTTCAAGTTTCAATATTGTTGGTGGCCTGTAACCAATTAATGGATTTATCATTTGTATGCTTTGGGGTATCGATGTTTTACCTATTGAAGAAGCAAACAATGTGTCGACAGTAATAAATCCTTTTAACATTATAACTGACGGTTGCTTTGATTAGTTATGACAGTTATAGGTAATGCTTGATGAAATCCAATTTCTAAATTTCTTCTGCTTGTTCGCTAAAAAGTACAAACAGCTAACTAATAATTAATACTCAAAATCTTCTGTGTAAATAAGGACGTAGGCAATTAAAACTTGATTAATTGTTTATTTTCCTTTTCGATGAAAGGATGCAATTTGCCTTTTAAAAGTGGTACCTAATCAATTAAAAATATTAACAGAAACAGGAAAAGTTAATTACCCCTTTCGCTTGATGGCATAGCAAAGTAAAGGTTTTCTCAATATATTTGTTTGTAATTTGAAGTGAGAGATTCAATTTTTTAGGAACTATTCTCATGAAAAACTGATATTATGAGAAGTGCCCCTTATTAAAAACTGATGAGGCAAACACTTGGTCGGTATTTATGTGTCAAACTTCTGCCCCATCAGAAAACTAGTTTCTTTGAACTTTTATTTGCAAACTTTGTGTGTTTTATTTGGATTTTGTTGTATTGATTTTCTATTACATGATTTATAGTTTTTCTATTGCAATATTATTATAAGAGAGAGAAAATATGTTAGAAAGTGAAGCTCTGACGATTTATAAAGCTCTCTATTTTCTTTCTAGCAAACTCTTCTATGTATATTAAAACCGGTATTCCGAACCAGATAGGTTTATCTGACATAATTTGTCCGCTTTGCCAACATATCTGAAAGGCATGTAATTTTCTGCCTTCAAACAATAATTATAAATGCTAAAAGCTACTACAAACAGAGTTCTCCGCCCATTTTGTTTATATTCCCGATAATATGCGTACGTTGATTAAGGAACATGAGTTCGAATTTATCTTTGTGTTTGGATCTTTTAATATCTCTTAAGTGATTTGACCTGGAACCTATGCTTCCCACGAATCACAGTTTAAATTTAGCAAAGCGAATTTCCTTTGTTGTTCCCAGTGCTGATTAACTCTGGGTAATTACTGCGAATTGGAACAATATCTACTATCATTGCTGATAGGAAAAATCTAACAAGAAATTGGAACAATTATTAATCGAATGATTAATTTGCCATAAAACTTTTGCAATAGCAATTAAAATCTTAATTAAATCTTCCAAACAACATTCAAAAAAATAAAATATACACCCCACAACAATTATCGCATCAGTATCATTTTCCTAGATTTTGACTATTTGAATTTTTTCTTGATAGTATTTTGTTTGTATTTTCAATAAACATGATCTGGATGATATACATACAGGTGAACAAATTCAGGAATTTGTTTATTATTGTTTAATATCTATGATAAACTGTGAAAACTTACTTTTTCGAATATAAACTATATATTGCTATATCTGAAGGTGATGCGATAATTGTTGTGGGGTGTGTAGTTAAAATTTTCGTTTAAATGCATAATTAAAATTAACTAGATCGGTAAAATCCAAACGAGCAAGTGACTATTATTATTATTTAATTATTTATTGCCAATCATTTCTGTTTGACAAGGGAAAATTACAAATGGGCTATTATTCTAAATCAATATTAGGAATTATCAGTTTTTCATTTTATGGATTAATTTATTATGTGTACCACAATAATTAATTGGTTGTTCCTTCCTAAAAGTATTAAATTTCCAAAACAAAACTAACATAAAAATACCGTGCTTTACATCACTGAAATTTAATGTTAATTTTGCACATATGAAAATAAAAACGCACTCAATGCCTACACCGTATTTAGCTCTGGAAAAAGGAAAATTCTACACATACACACTCATTTCGTTCGACTGGAGCAATAGTGCATTTTCGAGTTTTGTAATTGTACTAACGAAAATGCAATAGCCATTCAGACCGAATGATTGTTCCTATGCGTTCTGTTCTCTGTTCGAGTGTAAACATGCTTTTTGCCTTCTCGTATAGAGCATAATATAAGTACTAATTACTTCACTGTACGTTGGTCTAAAAAAGGGTTTTTGAGTGCTTTTAACGCTGGAATTTTTTTTTTCTGGTGTCGGCTATGCAGGCATACAAAGCTTTCATGAAGTAGGTAAGTTTTTTCAATAATTCACCTTAGCATTTGTAATCTATTCTGAAATAATTAAAATGTTACTCTAACTTTTTTTATATTATGCCTCGTGAAGTAATTAAAATATTTTTTTCTACTAACTAACCTGAGAAATAGTCATTATTCAATCTATTTTTCTAGGAAAAAATTGAATTTCTCTCCCTAGGTGAATAATTAAAATACTGAAAAAATACCTAGGTCAATAATGAAAATGACATCATGACGTAAGGATATTGTCATGTTTCTATTGGTTCAATTTCAATTTCATATGTCAATTTAAAAAAAAAAACAGGTTTCTGTAGGTAGAAAGTTATCATAAGCTGTTGATAGAGGGCAGAACTTTCCAGAGGGCGTTCAAAAAAAAATAATCAGAGCACAGATTTTTAAAAAAAAAAATTATTTTCTACTAATAGTAGTAAAAAAAATTCCACATATTCCTCGGTAGAGAATGTCATTATATGTATACCTCACGCATTATAGATCTCGGCGCTTCGCGCCTCGGTTTATAAAAGCGCTCGGTATAAAATGACCAACTTCTCTTCCTAGGTATATAATATACTATTGAATTTAGGTTAACCGAGTAATATTAATAAAAGTGGATGAATAATTTTATCTACACACATTTCAATAGAAAGGGATCGACAGTTCCAGTTTTGAAATGTCGCATGCAGTCATTTTAGGAAAAAAACTTACTCTTTAAAATAGTTAATTTCTGCCTCCTGGAAAAACCATATTAGAATATTAAAACTTAATGGTATGTTGGTGAAGGCTGAGGCATACTGGAAATCATTGAGATTTCCGTAGCCGAGATGTACACAGAGTCGGTTGAATTGTATCAAAGTTGCGCGATAACATGAAAGAAATTCCAAAGATTATCGCAGATATCAACAGTGGAAAACAGCGAAATTGTTCAACATTATATTTTTTTCTGGACTGCACCTAAAGCCAATGACGTATGTATCATTGATTGTGGTAGGTTTCATAAGAATACCATTTTATAAAAAGATAGTGTAGATGTATTTCCAGTGAAACATGGAGACTGAAACAAAAATAGAATGGCATGTAAGCATACGAAGCATTAGTGTTGTGGCAAAAAACTCGCCGGTATGTTTATGGACAATGGGAGACATGATAAGCACATCAACAGCAGTGCATACAGGAATAAACGATTCTGGGACCGAGGATCTTTTCCATAGAAACTGGCCAATCCACCATAGAGTTAACTCACGAAACTGATGTGTGGACCTAAATTCGAAATCAATTGCCAAAATAAAACTTCTAGGCTGTAAGCTTTCCAAACAGCGGAGAACTTTCGAATCACGTTGAAACAGGAGGAATACGGGTTCCAAGAGATACACCATCTTTACAAACATATCGAAAATAAGACGGCCCATGGTAACAATCCTTTGTCTTTCTAATGAATCAACAGAAAATTAAATTTGAAAAGAATTTATACGAGACTAGAAGGAATTATAACGAGAAAACCCAAGATGAAAGGGTGATTTACGTTAGGCCACGTTCGAAAGAAATCACATTGAAGTTCAAAGCATACTGTCGAATTTGACAGACAACAGCCTTACCGCAAAACAGTACCAAACAGCTAGTGGCAATGGAAATTACTATTATTTTCCTTATAGGACCAATGCCCTTTATTTTTCGTCCCGATTTATTCACGTTGATAAATAATAATAATCCATTCTAATTATCAAAATACACACTATAGCACTTATAGTACTTATTGAAAAATAGCAACAAATCAAGTTTTAAAAAATCTTTGTTTAGTTTAGGTATCTGGTATTCCACCTATACAAATTACACTACGCCAAGAGCTAGAAACATTCTAAGTATTGTTAAGGGTCAAATGAAAACCAAAATTAATTATTTCCCGATAAAATTTAAAATAAAACAGATATTCTCAAGAAAAAGTCTCATTGTTACTACTACTGTTCTTTTAAACCTAAGCCAAATGGTAGCAAAATCCAAAGAAGTATTTTATGATCATAAAACCAGATCAAAGCTTGAAGCAATTACTATTCGGGTTGCACCGATGACACTTTTATGAAAAGGAATATTCTAAAGAGTTTTCTAATTTACGATGACCATCAGTCTCGTAAACCTCGAGTCTTTACAAGGTCATCATTTACTTTGAATTGTGCTAGGCCAAAAGGTTTATGGATGGTTCTTGAAAAATTATTTTATTGGTCATTCAGGTTGTAGTTGACATGAAACATTTGGTCTGTTGCTATGTTTGGGTGTTTAGAAGAATAAATAGATACGTAGGTATACAAACTGTTTGCATTTGGGTATCATCCAATTATAATTTAATCAATATAAATTGAGAACTATTGTATTGTGGAAATATTTAGTGTAAGTAGCATACGAAGCTTCATTGAAAGTAGACGTATGCAAATGTTTTAATAAGTTAAACATGTCATCAAGGCTGTTAAAAGTCAAAAACAAAGATGTAGAAATTATTGCATTTAAACGAATAAATCTAAAAACCTGAATATCTAAAATAGGAGGAGGAACAGTAGAAAGGTTCCTGGCGTTTTCAAGCAAATGATTTAATTACGATAAATTTCCAGAATCTTGAAAAAATGTAGAGGTTTCCTTGACGTTTAAAAAGAAGCCAGAGAGAGCCCACTAAGCAAAAAAACATCCCAGTTTCGTCACATCTTTGTTTTCAAGGTTACACGTTACGTTATTCAAAAAGGATCTGTTACGCCAGCCGCCTTAATGGAATAGTGTCGTTATAAGTCCTCAAACATAACAAAATCGCAGGTACGTTTATAAATTAACGTTCTTTTTTCGTAACTATACCATAACAATTTCGTTTCTGGGATGTTCTTATAACAAACTCATGATAACGTTATATTTATGTTATTAGGTTTCGTTTTTGTTTCGAGACTATGTTATAGTAGTTTCGTTTTTGCGATGTTTTTATAACAAACCCCTGATGTTCTATTATATCAATAGGTTACGTTTTTGTTTCGAAACCATCTCTCCTAACTGAGGATTAACGATAACTATCCCTTAAATTGACAGTTTTGCATGGGAAAATATCACTTTAAGGAATAGTTATCTCTAAGCCTCAATTAAGAGAGACGGTGCAATCGGGCATTAAATAATAAAACGAAGAATTGATAGTTATTTAATTTATTTAATAAATTGAAAAACTATATGATTTCGGGCTGACCTCTGGTGATGCTAAAACAAATAATACAGAATCGTTATTTTTTTAATTAACTTTCAAAAGGATAAAATTTACCAATTTTTTCGGAATTTCTGCTTGAGGCGCTGATTCGAATGAATAAGCCATCTCATCACCACCTTTGTCCGTCACCTCTTCAGCAGTCAGGACTTAGAAAAACAAACTAATTAATCAATCAAAAAATATTTAAGATCAAAATCAAACCTTTTAGAATATGCTCGATTTTGCAAATCCCTTATTTTGAAATAATTTTTTTGGCGAGTCCACGAACAATGTATAATGTATAGACAATTTACTGGCGAAAAGATTGGCCAATCCTCTTCTTAAGAATTCGGACCTATTTCTGTCTGCTACTTAAGTATAGGTATTTATATTGAAAAGTAAGAATGATACCAGCACAACCTTAATACCTAAAATAATAACAAATACATCATACATACATAGGTACTTTTTGTTAAAAAATAAACTTACTTTAAGATCCATCTTCAGAGACTCGCCCTGTTTGGTTTAGCACATCAGTTTCAGAGGAGCACAATACAATATGTAGGTATAGGTACTTATACCTACCTACCAAGTACCACACAAAAAAAAAACACTCCAAGAAACACATAGGATGATATCTTATTAAAATTATTTTTATAGCATAAAATAACCTATATTTTACCCAAATTTACCTAATAAAAATCCAGAAACACCGATTTTTACACAGCAGGCCTGACCTAACCTAACCTCTAACCTGAATCTAAACAAATCTGCGGCGTTGTTCGAAAATAATGAAAGTGATACGTCCTTCGGGACGTTTCAAGCATGTTGTACCTAACAACATTAAAAACGTCATATTACCAAACAAGTTAGTTTCGAATTTGCAACGTTTATTTCGAAACGAAACGAAAATATAGAACAGAAAACGTCACAAACATGTCATCACGTGAAACGTAGCAAGAATGTAAATAATATACTGTCCATATAACGTTGAATACCCAACGTTGCTAGGGTAAACATCTATTTCACGTTATTGGAACGTTGGTTTTACAACAGAACCAATACAATTGCAAAATAACGTTCTGAAAACAGGAATATGCAAAACGTTTTGAAAAGTAGTAACAAATATGACTTTACTACGTTACATAAAAAACGTTCATTGAGTTTCATTCTAAAAACGTTACAAAACATCCCAAGTATGTTTCTTGCTCAGTGAGAGCATTTCTCACTATACCTAGGTAGTCCACAAGGCCTCCTGTCCCATTTAAACTACCTTCCACCTTAAATTCTGTATCACCGTTTAGTTTACCGACAATCGAGCGAGGATCTAGAAGCCATAAAGTGCAATTCGCAGCTAGTTTAGGAAGGTAAAAATATCCTTAAGCAACTGGCTGGGAGAAACAAAGTACCCCAATGTGGGTGCCAGGACACCAAGGCATAGAGGGCCTTTCAAGGCTCAGAGCCTTTTTGAGGACAGATGAAAAAAAGGCCGAATGGTGGCTCATTGGAGATATATTCCGGGTCAGAGACAGCAGGCAAAAAGGTTCATATCCATTTCAGCAAAGTTGTTTTTAATACTGCGTCTGTACCAAGTTTCTTTAAAATGGCAAAGGGACGTGTAAATATGAGATTAACCAGTTATTTGGTATGCACAGCAATACCTGAATACCTCCTCAGCAACTACAGAGCTATTTTTACAAATATTTATGAAAAGGTTGATAAGAGATATAAGTGTATAGGTACTTGTCTCGCTGGACTTAAGAACAGCTTTTGACACAGTAAATCACAAAATTCTCGTGGAGGTGCTTGAAAAAACTGGTAATGGAGGTTCAGCATTACTGTGGCTTAGGGACTATCTATCGGGCCAGTGGCGCAGCCAGAAATTTTGCTGGGGGAGGCCATGCAGAAAAAATTATAAGAAAAAACACAGATACACTTTTTTTTAAACTTTTTCTCTGATATGAGCAGTTTCCAACTTTCGTCTACTTCATTATTTTTCTAATTTCCTCTAGGTGAGTTCCAAAATCCAATCTATGAGCATCCCGATGAAAATTTTGACAGTTTTGACAGTTATAACGTGTTTAATTCATTTCAAATCAATTTAAAATCACGTGGCAAAATATCTATATGCTCACGAATGAATATTGGAACGCAAGGTCTGAAGCTTTGGGGGGGGGCGGCCCCCTGGCTGCGCCACTGTATCAGGCAGACTACAATATGTTGAATGTGAAGGTTACAGAAGTAAAATGGAAAACATTGTACACGGAGTTCCCCAAGGTTCAATTCTGGGACCGACACTCTTCCTAGTCTACATGAACTCACTGTCATACATACCTCTTCAGGGCTCTCCCAATTTATATGCAGATGATACTTGCATCACCTATTTTGACAAGGACCCTGCTAACTTAAAAATCATCATTGAAGAAGACCTACAGAAAATAAGCGATTGGCTCTGTTACCACAAACTTAGTTTAAATGTGTAAAAATCAAGCTATATGGTAATATTAAAGTTTGACTTCTGGCCTGACTTCACAATAAACTTTCAAGGTCTCCCATTAACTCGTGCAGACTGCATCTCTTTGTCGATTCAAAACTTACTTGGGACGTGCACATCCTGCATATACAGGGTGTATCAGGTTTGACTACAAAAATTTTAACACGTGAAAATATGGCCCATTTTGAACAAAAAAAGTTTACCCAAGATGGGGTCCAAACTCAACCATTTTTGAGAAAAAGGCCTTTGAAATTTTGACATTTTTTAACGAATATTTTAAAGGTAAAGAAAATTTTAATCATTATGAGGTGTAGAAAAATTTAGTTTATCCAATTATTAAGTAATTATGCATTTTTAGTCAGCATAACAAAAAATTGAAAAAACAACTTACAAATTTCACTTGTAAAAGGGTATCTAAACATCTGGCAACACAGCACAATAAAGAATAGGTGGTTAAAGCAAAGTCTGTTAAAGGTTGAACCTTGGTGGAGCTGAATAAATTGATTCTTGATTTGATCTAGTTAGGAAATGCGTGTAATTCAAATTAATTTTTTTCTAAAATAAAATGTTTAAAAACATCGAATATGCAGATACTTCTTTAGGCAGAAACGTTGCAAAATGCTTATTTAGCCGCCAGAATTTACAAGGAAACTAGGGAAAGATTTCCCAAAAGAAAAGCACCCACCTGATGAAAGAACATTGTGCCCGTTTTACGAAGATTGCGTGATACAGGAAGTGTGAGTTGTGAGTGTGCAAAATCTGCGTGTTGATTTTAGTGTTTTGAGAACCTTTTAACAACAAGTAGCTAAGTAAGTATTATTTGATTTTTCTCTTGAATGTTCAGTGCAAAAATGTCATGAGTGCCATTCACAACTTAATAAAACGGCACATTTTTTATTTTTACTAGAAAAGTGATAAAAATGCAAGTTATTATTTACATTATTTGAAAGCCAATAACAAACCAAAACGTAAACAGATGGAAATAAATAAACTCCGTGCAACAAAACAAAAATTAAATTAATTTACCAGTTTTATTTACATTTATATCCTGGCAGGAGATAATACCTGTACAATGTTGTCACGCGTTGTTAACATTTTTCTTAATTTAAATTCTGCGATAATTCCGAAAATACTACCAATTGTCCCATGGTTAATAGGACAGTTTTAGCTCGAAATGGGCAATATTATCTCATGTTGAAATATTTGTACTCATACCTGATACACCCTGTACATATGTAAAAAGATTACACCAGCAATTGGAGTACTTGGTAGAATATCGGAATATCTGTTCATTACGCATCGTAAGATGATATACAATTCCCTTATCCATTTTCACATATTATATCTGCCGTGCTATGGGGCAATACTTCCCTCTGCTGCATCCATTGTCAGTTCGCTAAAATCGTGGTATAAAAAAATTGTTCAAGCTGCCATTTCTGTTTCCAACAAAAGACTTATATTATCCGAATGGCATCCTGGATTTTCACTCCCTGTATATCTTGCAATCATGCATCTTTATCCATTCTTGCAAGACTTCCAATATTCACCCTACAATAAGTCTCATCCCAACCAACACAATCCATCCCCAAATTACCAGACTCAATGAAAACTTAAGAACGTCGGCAATGAACACTACAACTGGCCAATACACAGGGTTGGATGGGACGACCAGGCAACCGGGCAAATACCCGGTGGGCTGGTATAACTCAGGGCCGGTTGGGCCGCAGGCCCAACACGCCTTCAATTAATAATAATATTTTAAAATATATACCTATATTTGACAAAAACATCATGAAAACTATCTAAAACAATATTTAAACTGAATATTATGCGTGAGGTCTGAAACCACTGGTGACGGTTTAGTTGAGAATGCAGTGCTGAGTGCTGCCAATTTGAATTTGTGAAATGACACGATTTGCTGGTCAAATTACGTTTTTACACGCTTCCGTCTCACAATTACAGGATTTACACACACTACCTTGGTACCAATGAAGTAGAAAGAAGGTTTGGAATAGGCTTTGCGTCATTCAATTGATTCCAGAATAAGATAGCGCTAGTAAGGGCAAAAAATCTATTGAATCTCCTATATCTCTCACTCTAACCCTGAGTGAGATAGCGCTAGTAAGGGCAAAAAAATTCACGGATCTCTCCTGTTCTCTCACTCTAATGTTGGCCGCAAATATATGTATTGAGTAGATAGGCAAAGGGCTATTCCAACCTCCTTACTAATTAGTAACATCAAGAAGAAAGTATATATTTTTTTTTGTAATTTATGAATTTGGGAAATGGGTCAAATTCAGTCAAATCTGAGGGTTAATCATCGCTCTTCAACCAAAAATAAAGATGTGGCAACGACAGAAACGCGATCCGAAAGTAATCTAATTACTAATTACTCTGGTTCCTGGAAAAATGGTTACTTTTGGACTTCAGTTTTCCTGCAAGGATAATACACATTACAACTACAGGATAGAGCCTATCCTCATTAAGCCCGTGTACTTCAAATCTCAAGCCCTCCACTATGCCAAAGCATCAGTGAAGACGTAGGCATCATATTGTTTCTCATCTTGACGTGGTCTGGTAATGGGTAACTTGATAACAAATCTGGGCTGCCATATGGAAATTGGAATTATTGTTGAGGCACTCCAAATGACGTAATATATCCTTGAGTTTCCTGAAGTCTTGGCTTTGAGCCTAGCCCAAGGTTCCTAAAGTTAATGGGTTGCCTGGTAATGGGTACCTTGATGACGCATCTGGATTTGCATTATGATGAGATATTGATTGATGATATTACCTATCTGTAATAATATTGAAAATGAAAATTCGAAAATATTCTTTCGTTTTCTTTACAGTAAAATTTTTAAAACCCATTTTTCATTCTTGCTATCCAAGGGAGGGCTGGCTGAAAAAAAATTGCCAGGGCCGGTTTGTCTGAGCCCATCCAATAAGCCTGCCATACGTCCCGTATTATACGGGACAGTCCCAGGGCCGTAGCTAGAGTCAAATTTGTGATAGGGCATGACAAATTTGACATAGGGCATACACTACTTGCCCCCCACCCCTAAATTATAGGTAAACAATCTGGTGGTAATGGCGCCGAAGAAAAATTTTTCAATAAATAACATTTCTGGCTGGCAAGTAAACAAAATGGCGCTGATTCTCGCGCCGCCTTGGACCATTCGCACCAAGGATAATACACACTAATAGTGAAATCCATTGGTAAGTTCAGTGCACACTGACTACTGAGTGCATTCGTGTCCTCTTCTACTAGCATGATGTAAAAAAAAGTGTCAGAAATACATGTTTTTTGCACTTATAATTTCACCAATGATTTTCGTCTTATCATCATAGGGCCTGTGTATATCAAATCTCAAGCCCCCCACCACGCCAAAGAACCAGTGATTACGTAGGCAGCGTGTCGTTTCTCGCCTTGGTGTTTTCACCACAAGTTATGATCCCATGATAACATTTTTCATAATAAATGTATATTCTGAACTACGAACGCTGGCGCAAACAGCTGACGACGTAGTTGATGATTTCGTCAATAGTGTTATATCATATGGCCGCAATTTCCATAAATGAGGTCGATGGTCGATTAGCAATCCTGTAAACGTCAAACATTGTTGCATACATTTAGGAGTTTTCGGAAACACTTATCCTCGCACTTACTTGATTTCAGGCCTTTTCATTATCTACTCTTAAATTTCCTAGAGAAACCTTAGAGCATGTTGCGTTTTAAAGGTAGGGCATGATCATTTGAAAGATAGGGCATTGCCCCCCAATGCCCCCCCCCTGGCTACGGCCCTGGACAGTCCCTTATTTCAAGGTTCATATCCCCCGTCCCCAAATTTGTTGTCGGGACGCGTAAATGTCCCGTATTCTCAGTATTCTCTGATATTTTGAAAAGGGTAAAATAATTTGATTTTTGCGTCCCATTCCTAGTCTTTGCGGTGCCATAAATAAATCGATTTGTTCGCCTCATCTCTAGTCTCAGCAAATCGCAACATGCGATCGGTTATTTAAAAGCATTTGACATTTGACAGTTTAAAATTTGGCAAGTTCGGCGCCAAGGACAATACAATGGATAATCATTGAATAATACCATTGAGGTCGATAATACACTTGATCTTGATACCCATCCTCAATGCTGTCAATTTTCAGTCTGCTGAAACAAAAGCCCGCGGAATCATAAGGCGAGTTCGGTTAATCCTTCGCGAGCTAATAGATGACATTCTTGATAGAAGTTCACGTGATCTTTCCTTTGAAGTTAAAAAACTAGTCACATGTGTGGTTGTCATCAATGTCATCTTTTCGCTCGAGGAGGATTAACCAAACTCTAAAATCTGTTTTTTTTTTTTAAAGATAAAAGTCAAAATGACATTATGTTGGCAATACAATGTAAAATTGTCAAGCTTCCAAATTTTTTATGTAGAAAAGGCTTGTGTTGCCAACATAGTTACTAAATTTTTGACTTGGGGAATTATCTTTAAAAAAAAACAGACTTCACTATAACCTGTGGTGCAAACAGCCTACGTCAACACGAGAAACGACATGCTGCCTACGTCACAACTGGTGATTTGGCGAGGTGGGGGGCTTCAGATTTGTTTCACACAGGCCTTATGAGGATAGGCGAGCCTTCAGTAGTAGTGTGTATTATCCTTGGGTTCGGCCTCTGCCTACGGATTTTTCCTTGATTCTTGCGTTTTTTGAGATAAAATCGCCGAAGTAGATAGCTTTTTCAAAGAACAATAAAATTGGGCGTGGTCCCGAAAAAAAAACTCGTCTGCGGCGCTACTTTTATGAAATTGTCCCGTTTTTTTTTTAGAATAATATGGTAAGCTTACCATCCAATCCTGCCAATGCAGCATCTTATCAGAAAGACTAAGGTACTACAATCGAATTCCAGAATCTGTTAAAAGATTGAACATAACTTGTTTCAAGTGTAAGCTGAAGCAGCTGATTTTCGATGGATACTTTGGGACTGTACAATGAAAGACTTTATCTGCAATTTAGAACTAATATATTCATAAATGCAACAAATTTGTGATACAGTACCATGAGTACCAACTTGTACTGGATATTTTCTCTTATGTGATATTGTATAATGTATAATAATACGGCATATTGTAATAATGTTACATATGATACTGAATGACCCGCATTTCCAACTCAGGGCTTAGGGTTTCTAGTTTAGGTACATACATCTATTGTTTAACTATAATTGAAATAAAGGGAAAAAAAAAACTTCTTGACATGAACAAAAGAGATATTAGAACAGTCGTTGTTCTACTCACTGGGCATTGCCTGATTTAATATAGCCTAAAAATAAAAGGCAAATGAGACACAGATTACTACAGATCTTGAGAACAAGCAACAGAAACTACAGAACATTTAAATCTATGAATGCTCTGCTCACTTCTGCGAAAAGCTGAAATACCTTGAAGCTTGAAATACCCCAAGAGGTGGACACCTCACCACTCAGGAAGCTGGCATCCTTTGGGAGAAGCTTACAATTCTTGGACACCTACTAGAAACAGATACATGCACAAAATATTTGGAGAGGTAACACTACTTGAGCGGCTGGAACATACTGTAACGACTTCGAATGCAATCTACAAATTTACAATCTAGCTAATAAGCTAGATTCCATCCAACCTATCAAAGAAGCAGGATTCAAGAAATAATTCACTTAGTATAGGTATTCATAGATATATTACGAAAAACCTTTCGATCTATTCTATAACGATAAATTATATAGATTAAGATCATTGATAAAGATCTCTTGACCCTCCAGTGATGGCGAGATGATCTTGGAAGAATAGCTGGCAAAAATTAACTTCAAACTGCTTCAAACATAAAAAATACCGATTGAAAATGTATAAAATTATCTACTAATCACAGTTTTCTCTACCTAAAATCGTCTTATCATAATATTGTGGATATGACTAGAAAATCCATCATCAAATACTAAAAATGTCTCATTGAGTTTTTAGTTGCTTTCTGCAAAATGGATACAACACACCCAAAGAAGTACGTAGGTAGGTTGGGTAGACTGCTAAGAGTTGTCAAAAAGCACATCCAGACTTAAAATATATGTATGTAGAAAATAGGTCAAGTTGAATAATAGACAAAGTTAGTCAATGTACCCAAAAGGTTTTTTTTTGAAAATAGGTTTAACAGCTGGTACTATAGTGACCGCCTCTTTATTTGTAGCATGCCTACTAAGAAATTCCAAAATATTTTGCTAGGTTGCCTCTGTAATTCGTTTTCAGGCGGAGAAAAATATTCTTTCTTATTCAACTTTCCAAACTCCTCTTTATAAAGATTTTAAGTACGTCAAATATTTAAATTTAAATTTAAATTTAAACTGGTCCCTTTACCTGGGCATATGAGCCTAATTAAAAATAATTCTCCCTAAATGCCCATTTAGAATCGATCAATCAAAATACTTAGGTTTATCTTTAATCTGTTTCAACAACGGAATAGTTCATTCCAATTGTCGCTCTGCGCGAGGTGATATATTTTAATTATCGCCTCGAAACCCGACTTTTAAATTATGAAGCAGTCGTTTCCCTTTCGGAACGAATGAAATATTCATTAACGAAAACCTAAAACTCTTTAATTACCTTTTATTAGAATTTCATGCGTTTATTTTTAATGACTTGTTTAATATTGTAATTTTCAGTCTTAAATTATATAGAAACATTTTACCTTAATATATTTTGCTTTAAAGAAAAATTGAAACAAAAACAAAAAAACTGACCCCACAAAGGGCGGCCTATTCAAGCTCAAAAGAAGCAGCCACCATGAGGAATTTGTATGTTGTGTGGCAATAAAAAATCTCTCGTACCTCCATCCAAAAAGAAATTCTTCAGAATTTTTAAAATATAAAAATTCCAGGTTCTTCACGAAGAATTTTTAACACTAGGTAATTAAAAAAATGACCAAATTACATTTTAGGTTTGAAACTTATAAAAGTATCTCTTGCCTAGGGATGTTGAAAAAATATCGATATATCAAATGGATGATATTTTTCTTCCGATATATCGATAATATCGACCGATATTTTTTGTTTCGATATATCGGTATATCAATATTAAAAGTTGACTATCGGTACTCGATATATTTATCGAGCACGATCCAAAAAAAAATCACTGCTTTACGCTCTAAGAACTTTTCAAGGCAATAATTTCGATTAAGAGGTTTCATCTCGAGCGATCCAGAGCAAGTAGAGCGATATCATAGAAATATAAAAAAAAACTTTCTATAGTGGCCTAGTGACAGTTGTAGACAAGCAATGACATTAGACATTCAGAACAAATGAAAATGGAAAATATTCGTTTTAGTAATAATTAATAATATTTTGTTTATCCATAACTTGCTTGTAAAAAAAAACCCTTTTACGGTGTAACTGGTACAGGTACAGACAATAATACTTTTACTTAGGGCCGGTTTCCCAATAGCAAGTCACCTCCTGGTTAAGCATAACTCCAGGGTTAACATAGCAACTGGATACGCTTACCTTGGAGTTAAAACCAATCCGAAAGTGACTCACTATTGAGAAACCGACCCTTAATTGAGTATTTAATTTTTTTGTCGATATATCGAAATATCGATATTTTTCAACGATATATCAAATGCTCGATACAATAATAATTTTAATTATCGATATGATATATATCGATATTTTTTTTCGATATCAACATCCCTACTCTTGCCTGAGAAGAGAAGTTAAATTAAACTCATTATAGTGTGAAGAAATTAAACATTTTCTATGGCCCGAATTTCCATTAGAGAACATCATATTTTTGATTTCTTGGATTTTTGACTAAAGACCTACCTATTTCACATTTCTATTTTTCTTATAAATATGGCCATTTAAAGTCTTGAAAACCGGAGTAACTGTACTAGGCTCGTTGACGTATAATCTGATATTTTGAAAATAATTATAAACACCAAAATTCTTTCAACAGTTTACCATATGGCATACAATTTCCCATGAAACATTTCTCTCTACCTCGTTAGGCCCCATAAAACGTTATAATTTTAATCATCGCCGAAAAAACTCTTTGGACAGGTTACATAAGCTATAATTTAAATTTCAACGCGCATCCAAAAGGCATCAGACGTATGTATATTATGTGGGTACGTCTAAATTTTCGAATAATAATTAACAGAATGCATATAACGATTCGGCCATTTTACCTGGTATGGCAGAACCGGAAACGGGAGCCATGATGCGTTTTAAGATTTTTCAGATTAGGATCTTGGTAAGGCCGAACCCGGTGTTTGGAGCGCTAACCAATGGGAAAGGGTTAAGAACGGAAATGAACTATTACATTGTTGGCTTTGCGATATTTCCGCTGCTTTTTTTACCCTATTGTTTTAATTTCAAACTAAACCTAATAGGCCAAGGAAAAAAGAAATTCTGTTGTTTGCAAGTTTGGGATCGCCAGTCAATTCAAGTTACATAACCTTTAGATTCGCAATTTTTTCAAAAAGGAAACAATTTTTTTTTAAATGGAGCAGATTAAATCTACATCGATTCTTGAAGTGGGTGTGCTGCAATAACACAAAACCTTCCGCAACAATAATACATATCCTGACAGTCCTGGAGGTCCCGTTTTCTATTGCGCCTATTGGCATAAGCAGATGTAAGTCCGATTGTTTATTCAAGGGCCCTAGAAAGTGTAACGAGAGACCCCATTCAGGGGGACAGTTCATGAAATTGCTACTCCAAAAGCAAAGATAAAATCAACAATTTATTTCGAATAAAATTATGCCTTTGTGCACCTTTGTGCCGGTTCGTTTCAATCGCAGAAACTAATCTTTTTTTAATCTAGCGGACTCTATCTTGGTTCTCTTTTGTTGTTATTTCAGGGCTGATTGAAGAGAAGAGGAAGGAATTTTACTGTTTTGGTTGTTTTCTTAAGTAAAAAAGCGATTTCCTTTTAGATTGGATCTATGTGTATCACTTTACCAAAGACAATTATTTTAAAGGAAACAATTGGATTTAAGTTCCTTTTGTTAAGGGTTGGTATGTATTTGTTGATTGGTTTAGTGATAAAGAGGACCTCATTTTCTAATAGGATTTTGGGTGGCGAATAAAAAAAAAGGGAGATACCCAACTATAGAGGCACATTATGGAACAAAAAAAAGGCTGTTTCCCAAGTATATAACTGCATCTAATCCGTGATAATTATTAGTACATAGGTACTCAAAAATAAGTCAATAATAAACTATCTATTTTGAAAAAAAAAATGTATAAGTACGAGCTGCAGTGTGCATTATACAAAGTTTAAAGAAGTAGAAGATGAAGAATTACTTCATTTAGATAGCACATTATCTTTTTGTTCTAGTCTGTTACCCAAGCATCTTTGCGCATAAATAAAATGCCTTTACCAACATAATACGTCCAAAATTCCATTCGTCCATCAAAGGGCCTTTTAAGGGTCAAATGCTGAAATGCACTTTGAACGAACAAACAGCGGCGAAATTTTTCAGTGGAAAAACCACAACATTCTCTAATGTAAAGGTAAAGAGGGGCTGTTGTGTATCCTCTAACGAAAAATAAATAAAAATACTCACTCTCTTTGAAAATTTTGGACAGGGACTCAAGGTCCATTTATAGTGGACTCTACAAATGAGCACTGACTAATGAGGATATAGAGTATGTTGGTATTGCTTTGACACAAACGTGGAGTAGGTGATTCGAAAAAATTATAAGTAGCTCCTTATATTCATAATGCATTTAATTACATGTCGCCATATGAATTTACTATAGCAATAAAATCGTCTTATGACTTGCAGTTAGATAAGCCCAAAAAATTCTCGTAATCATAAATTAAATTCGAATACGGCTATAAAATTTATCATTGCGCTCTATGGCATTTCTGCTTCTGGCATTGCCCATTGAAGATGGTAACTTTTCAATAGCGAAATTGAACAACTTTATATGGTATCAAGGTGCAACTTATGATGTGATTTGCATTCTTGCACGTAGACATTCATACAAGGTGATTAAATTATTTGTTTTTAATGGGTCTATTAAATAAATTTGTTTAATTTTGTAATCAATAAACATGGGGACTAGAAGGTTGTAGTTGTGTTGGAGAGCCGTGTTTTTTTTTTTTCGGAATATTCAATCGAACTTGAAATTATAAAATGTGAAAATTATTTATACTTACACCAAAGGAGGAAATTATTCATGAAACTCAAATAAAGATGGGGACCTGTGACCTGATACTCCATGGCAAGTTTTCCGATACTCCACCTTGAATACAAAAATGTCGTATCCGGGCGTTTTTTTTTTTTTAAATCGACCTTAAAACACCCTAAAACGCCTCTGTTTTCAGTGGCGCACCGCGCACCCCCCTGAAAGCCTCAAAAACTACTAATTTTTTTTTAAAAACTCATAGATAGAAAAAATTTATAAAAGAATTTTCCAATAAAAGTTCATGAAGAAATTTTCCAATAAAATGTTATTGAAAAATTTTCCAAGCTACATTATTGTTCAATTTATTGTTTGTTTTTATCAGATAAATGTGTAATATTTTTATTTGGAATAGGTATTTTCATTTGTTATTTTCGGTTTTTTGATATGTGCAGGGTTGTCCAATTTGGACACTTTTGATAGAAAACATCAATTTCTGAGCGAGATACACAAAAATCAACCCCCACTCTGAGGCTCAAATTTTAGGATATAACCGCTTTCTGGCTAGAGAATCCAGTGACTTTCTCAGTTTTTTTCTATTTGTTCCCGAATTATTAACCAGAGTCCAGGGCCGTATCTAGACCAAAATTTTGGGGGGGGTTAGAGAAAGTGGCAAAAAAAATTGTTACACTAGTAATAAAAATAAAAATAAAAAATAAGTATTTAATAAGTGTTATTTGTTTTTAAGTTAAATTTTTTCAATTTTATTATTTTTTGGGGGGGGTTTGAACCCCCAAAACCCCCTCCCCCTAGATACGGCCCTGCCAGAGTCCGATTGTTTTGATGGGACACCGGACACCCTATATATTAATAATTGATTGGATCATTCTGCTTTTGCGGCTTTCAGTGATACAAAAGTTCGATTGGTTTATCTCTTACAGTTTTCCAGCAAAAAAATTATATTTATTGGCATAAGAAAAATCTATATATTTTTTTTCTAGAAAACTATTAGAGATAGACCCATTAAACCTTATATCTATCATTAAAATAAGCAATACTAGAGTTATCAATGAGTTATATCAATATACATACAATATATACCTAGGCATAGGCGAAACTAGGCTCCAAATTTGAGGAGTGCTATAGCACTATTTTTTTTTTTTGGTGGGGTTTGATGGAAAGTAAATGACTCGCGTAAAAAAAACTTTGTTTCACGAGGGTTTGTACTTACGTCATCATTTGCCTTCTTTTTTTAACAAATAAATTTTTTTATGTCTGAAATAAACATATAGTTCCTTGCACGAAGGTTTGTACTTACGTTATCGATGACGCCATAACTTCGAAAAAAGGGTTTAGTTTGTTGTAGATTAATTAGGTACTAGCTGACGTCACACACATTGAAAGTGGCATCACGTTATGTGACGCTTGGTTTATCCCCCAACGAAAATGAAGCCATGTGTGTGACGTCAGCAAGTGCTTAATTTTTTTGACAAATTTAATCAATTGCTTCTGGGCCCGTATTCTCGTAACCGGGAAACAGCGCTCTCATAAGAACGATTTCTCTGTCTTAGTCGCCCATAATAGTGACAAAGACAGAGCAATCCTCTTCCCTGGCTACGAGAATACAAGCCCTGATTTTGATAACCGACGAAGGTTTACGACGTCAATAATTCATTTCAGTCATTAATTATTTGTTTAAAAAAACGGCAAATGATGACGTACCTAAGTAAAAACACTCATGAAACAAACTTTTGGTCCGCGAATGCTCCTTTAACGATCTACAGGGTGTTTAAATTTCAATATGTTTTTTCTTTATAGCTTTTTTTCTCTATAGCTTCTGCAATTTTTGAGGGATTTAGCTCAAATTTAGTATACACGTCTGGCAAGTAAACATCTTATCTGCCAATTTCAATGCGAATGAAATGTTTAGAAAAAGTTTAAGGTTGAATAGAGAACGCGAAAACGATTTCCCCTATTTCACCTCCAGCAAAAAGCGCTGAGAATGCTAGAGGTGGAACAGGGGAAATCATTGTCGTTCTGTTTTCAATTTTAGACTTTCTCTAGACATTTCATTCTATCGCATTGAAACTGGTATGCAAGATGTTCACTTGCCAGCCGTGTATAGGTTACCTACGCAATAGGAGAAAACATTACAAATAGCAAATGTTTGCCAGAATCTACAGGGTGGTACTTATTTCTACCTTATTTATAAACTTTTTGTTCTCTTGTAGTTTTTTCGTATCACCTACCTGTATCGAGAAAAAAAAATAAAATAAACAATAATTGTCTTTACCTAATTAGCTAGATGAAACTAATTTTTTTGAAATGTTCTAGTAAGCTATGACTTTATTTGGATTAAAAAAATTGAGTACATCATTGAATTCTGCTTGGAAAAGTACCTCTATAAAGTTTATACAGAAATAAATTATTTTCATAAATAAAAAAGTTTCAGGGAAGTTTCATCTTATTGCGGTTGAGAGTATCAAAAGGCGGTTTGCAGTGTTTGCACCACGAGAAATTGACGTTTCATATCAAAAGTGTCCAAATTGGACCACCCTGTACCTACATTCTTTAACGTATAAGTAAAGTGAAAATAAATTTTCAAGAAATTATTGTTGATAATTCTGCGCCCCCCCCTGAAAAAAATCCTGGATCCAAAAAAATTACTCATTTATTAGGTACATTTAGAATAACAAGATTAGACAATATACAGGGTGTCCCCGTTCAACTGGTCAAAAATGCTAGGATATAATTATAGAGGAACCATAGAGAAGTTGTTTGAGATAAAACACCGATGGTCGGAAGTGCGTCGTTTCCAAAATACAGGGTGTTGAAATTTGAAAAACCCCCTTTCAGTAGAAAAGTTTTTTCCGGGCTATAATGTCTACCTAGGTAGAAATACTAATGGACCACCGCATTATAGCCCGGAAAAAACTTTTTTACTAGATTTGACCGGCCGTGAAAGCCTTCATTCTTTATTTAACCCCCTTTCATAATATGAAATATAAATTAAATATCATCTGGACTGGTAATGGCTAGACTGTTCAAATTTTCAGGGAATATTGATGTAGGGGTGATATTTGAAAATTCGTATAATGCAACCCCATTTTCTACTTGGAACCACCAAAGCAATTTGTTTCAAATTTTATTTTTTTTTGGGATGGTTCCAGGTAGAAAATACCTTTGTACTTTGGAAATGACGCACTTCCGACCATCGGTGTCCTATCTCAAACTACTCTTCTGTGGTTCCTCTATATATCCTAGCATTTTTGACCAGTTGAACGGATACACCATATGTACAGGGTGTATCCGTTCAACTGTTCAATTATGTATATATAATATTGTAAGAAAATATTTGGTTTGATTTTCCATGCTTTTCCATCCATAGACGCGTTTCGACCTATCAAATTTCGACCGTTGTATAATATTGTACCTACATATTGTAGGAAAAATCATGGGAAGACCATATAGTCAGTTAAAGAAAAAGAGCAAGTAAGTTGTAGTATAATGTGGAAATAAGCTCTATGGAGAATACAATAGGAATGTCCACTTTATTTTACTCCCCTTCGTTATAAGTAAGTTTATTGCAGTTTTCACAAAAGTTCATTAAACTTGGATTTTTTCGACTGACGATGGCGAGCCTATAAATTAAACAGTAACAAGGTTATAGAGGCCATTGGACACAGAATTCTATGCTCTTCAACTTTGTATACCGTGATATTTTCCGAACGATGCGGCGTTTGAAAGATATGACCAGAAAACCGGAAAAAGTCCGAAAATATCGAGGTATTTTGATCGTGTTTTTCGATCTGAGTCGGTAAATGAATAAATACCTATCTTTGGGATGAGATGGTGAGGAGACAACAGTCTGATTTGATAAGTTAACTTTATTTTTTCAAATTGTAATTGGGTTTCTTGAACCATAACACTCTGTAAATAAATATTCAAGAGTACATTCACACGAATTGAAAAGAGTTGGTCTAGGAAAGGTTATTTTCAACTCTCCTTTTTCCCTCCTTTCCGATGTAAAACAATTTTACTATGTAGGTAGTGTGTTATAGTGGGTTATAGTCTATAAGTTTAATTACCTCTTCCTCACCTCCACTTCAAACAATATAAATATCATCCACATGGGCATTTCTGATGAAACTTGTTCATGAAAACTTTCTCAGGAAAGGTGACAAACAGATGAATCCATTATCATAATCAGATCAAATACCTGTTTGAGATTGCCATTAAGAAGAAGGTCTTGTCCAATACCAGGTCTGGAAGCACCTGCTAAGCAATCTGCTCATCAGACTCATGCAACGGGCTGGGGGCCAGATTTTTGACGTCCAGAGAAATCAATACAACCACTTGGGAAATAAGTAGACTGAAACTCTTGGAAGAATACGAAAAAATGCGAAAATTCAGCTAGAAAGAGACCAGGAATATATTTGTTTATTCCAAAGTCTTAATTTTTTTATTCTTTCATATTTTGTTTATATTTTAGGAGTAGGTATTACAGCCTATGAATCAAGAGCCAAAGTTTCGACACTAGTTTAGTAGCATCTTCAGGGTTGCTCTGCGGCAGCTAATGAAGAATGTCCTTCGATTTTTAGAATAAGCGAGTCTTTTCAAAGGTTGGGACCAAACTTCCAGGAGTCGTGGTTTTTGGGTTAATATTTCACACACACACACACAAAATTTGTGTAAATTTGGAAAAGTGGTCACATTCATCCACACCAGGATACCTAACAATATTTATGTAAATCAAACATATAATTCTTTGAATTTAATCTTAATTATAATAAATCTAATTGCAAGCCAAAAACTATGATTTGCAGTGTCTATTTATTAAACCCTTCTGATAAACTGTCAGGTGATGGATAAAAATGCAATCTATAATCTTATTGGTCGGCCAGTCATCCGCCAACCAATAGGATTATATTAGATTAGTAAATTTACAAAAACTTGTAGACAGTTACCAGTAAGTTTATCTGAAGATGAATAAACCGGACCTAAAACGCATGCACTTACTAGACCTATAGGATTTTTACGCTATATTTAGGATGACATCACATTTAGTAAATTTCTGCTGCCAACCTACCAAAACTGAAAGTACTTTAATCGTTGAAGCCTTTTTCAGGCTCCAACTTCAAAGGAAAATCTCGTAAAGATTCTTTATGTGGAATTTTTTACATATTTTCCTCTTCTGCCTTTGGCTCATAGCTGGATTAAATCTTCCCCTGGTCCGCCCTCAAACAAACCAGCTCCCGAAAGCACTACAAAGTAGTTCAACATGTAACTGTTGTGAATAAATATAATTAAAATCAAGTAAAATTTAAATTTACGTTTTGCTAACCATAGATTTTATATCCTCGTACTCAAACAAAACTGATACAACCAAAACTTATTAGGTTACCATGACCAAGGATGCCTGAATCTTCAAAACAGTTTTTCAGTTCTTCCCCTTGTCCACCCTCAAACAAACTAGATACGCAAGCACAATCGACTCTAAATTCAAATTAGGTTCTACCTTTAATCGTTGAAGGCTTTTTCAGGCTCCAACTTCAAAGGAAAATCTCGTAAAGATTCTTTGTGTGGAATTTTCTACATATTTTCCTCTTCTGCCTTTGGCTCATAGCTGGATTAAATCTTCTCCTGGTCCGCCCTCAAACAAACTAGCTCTCGAAAGCACTACAAAGTAGTTCAACATGTAACTGTTGTCAATAAATATAATGAAAATCAATTTCAATGTTTTTGGTTGGCAACGGCGCGCGACGTTGCATGACTTGTATAAACATTTTTAGCTGTCGTCAGAATTATTGACACGTGACATTCTGGTAAATTAAAAGAAAAAAAATAGGCATTCACAACATTGTCTGTCCTTGTTTGATGAAGTCATCCTAAATATAACATAAAAAACCCATATTGACAAGTTCCACTGTAGTGAAAAAACACTAATTACCGAAAAATGCAGAAAATTCTTACATCTACCTAATTAAACCTTTGATTTATTACCTCAGCACCTAGTTGGGCTACCTATTTCCTCCCTTTGTGTTGTTTTTTTATTTAATCATAGGTTGCCATGCCACTCACAATTGGATCATTCATTTCTTTTTCCGTTAATCAAAAAAATAACAACTTTATTAGGCGTGTGAAAATTAAATATTTTTTTTCCACCAATTACCATAAACATGGATGTGAAACAGTTCGTGTATATAATAATATATATTTTTTCTGTATTTTCTATTATTTAAATTAATATACGAATATATTGGAGCTTGAAGTCATATTCTTCTTTTCACAGAAAAGGATATTTTTATAGCTATTATCCAAACATTTAATATTATACTGAGTGTGCAAATAAGGACTTGCATAAGGATAAATTAAGACCCACGCAGCAAAGAAAATATATATATACAGTGTGTCCCACTTTTCATGAATACACGCCAATATCTCAGTTATTAATAATGCGATTTTATTAAAATTTTGGTGGTGATTGCATGCTAGGAAAATGAACTATTTGACATAGTTTTAACATTTTTATTTACCATTGGCGTGCGGTGTTGGGGGGTAAAAAGGGGTAGTATTTTTGGGAAAAAGATATTAGGGCTTATTTTAGATAATTTTTTGTATCAGATTAGAATTCAACATCCCCAAAAACTGCAAAAACCCCTCAATTCATATGTATTTTCAAAATCTGAAGAGCTGATTTTACCAAAAAAAAAAATAGATATTTGATTCACTCTTTCTAGTAAGCTGTTTATTTCTAATTGTGATGACATCAGAGGAAGTGATAACCAAATTACAGATGATATTATTTTGAATATTGTATTTTCAACATAGATACCTTCTTATTAGAAATAAACAGCTTATTAGAAAAAGTAAATTAAAATAAATTTATTTATTTTTTTGCTAAAATCATCTCTTGAGATTTTCAAAATATGAATTAAGGGGTTTTTGGGGATACTGATTCTTAATCTGATACAAAAAATTGTCTAAAATAGGCCCTAATATCATTTTTTTCGAAAATACAACCCCTTTTTACCCCCCAACACCGCACGCAAATGGTAATCGAAAATGTTAACTATGTCAAATAGTTAATTTTTGTAACATACCTACCATCACCACCAAAATTTGAATGAAATCGCATTATTAATAACTGAGATATCGAGGTGTATTCATGAAAAGTGGGACACACTGTATATGCAGTGTGCATGTCCATGCAGTGTGCATGTCCACTCCAAGTTCGCAGCATGTAGGAAACTTTTTTATTATCAATTTTACGAAAAAAAAGTTATTCTTTATAAAAGTTTCTGCTTCTTGAAAAAATAGTATTTAACTATTAAAACTTGAAATACCATGTACAGGATGGTCAAAAAATAGAAAAATATAGAGGGTTTTTTGGTAAAAGTAGAAAAAAAATGGCACGACGTCACTATTTTTTTAAACCTTTGATATTTTTTTCAGATTAGGCAAGTCATATTACAGTCAAAAGATACCTTTCGTTATCACAAACAAACCTGCCAAATTTGAAGAAAAAAAAAATGGAAAAGGGTTTTTTGAGCTAAAAAAACGATTTTTTCTACACCCTGTAACTCAGAAACTACGCATTTCCGGATACATGCTTATGGGAACTTTTTTTCTTAAAATATTGTAAGGAATCACATCCTGAAGTTACGAACTGTACTTAGGAAACACGCTGTATATTTTTCTATTTTTTGACCACCCTAACACATGCCATTTCAAACTTTAATAGTTTAATATTATTTTTTCAAGAAGCAAAAACTTTTATAAAAAAATTACTTTCCTTCGCAAAATTATTAATAAAAAAATTTCCCATATCCTGCGAACTTAAGTGAACACACTGTATAATAATAAATCCTATTATACACTAAAACAAACGGCTTGTTTCCCCTTTCCTTTTCCCCTGTATCTAATTTCCCACTTCCGTTATCTGATATATCCATTCAGGAAACTTCTGGGGGGCGAATAATGATTTTACCAACCCTCGCACCACCGACTTTTCGGCCATAATATCGATAAATCCTGACTTATAAGAGGATATAAAAGAAACATCAAGACAAATTGTCATAATAAATATTTTTGTGTCTAACTAGAGTTTGATAGATGATTTCTGTGTAAAGAAAAAAAAACTTGATTTTTGGGAAAAATTATTTGTACAAACTGGTCATCTTAATAGTTGAAAGTAAAAGTCAAACAAAAAATGCAATCAAATTGAAAACTAGCTAAACAAACCTGTATTATTGATTACTACGAAAATTTACATAATTGTGTAAAAATAAACTTCCCGGCTTTTTCCAATTTCCCTCTCTGCCGCTAATTGAACCAAAAGTTGAACGGGAGCAAAAAGGTTTATGGCCTGTAATTTTCGAAACGAATTTTCAAATTGCACACCGTCAATAATCAAAAACAATAAAAGCGACCTTTGTATATGGCCTGTAAATCTTTTTTTCCCGGAAATAGAACAGATAAAAAGTGGACCGATTGTTAATTCAATGGGGGAATTATAGAGGATTCCGCAAATAGGTATTTAGGTAAAAAAGAGGAAGATTTTTATAGATTCGTTAGGTACAGAGTGTCCCATTTTGGTTGTACAAGGGATAAATTGATGGCTATTGGAGGTAGTAGAACCTGGACTAGCTTTTTGTCAAACGAAAGATATCGTCATCAGAATTGTCATCGATCTTATTGTTTTTCAGATGAATCTATACGAAGATCTATAAGAACCCGTTGTCACCCATTCGATCACTTATGAGAGAGTCAGTTATTTTCATTAGTTCAAAAACTACACGTTTCAGGTGGGTGTCTTATTTGAAAAGTTTAACAGTATATTGGTGAGTAGATGGCTGCGGAACTCGCTGCGCTCGTCCCACAGAGGTCCACCCATAAGTTCCGCAATAATCCACTTATTTGTACTTGAACAATAACTTATATAAAGTCAAAATTTGTAAGATTATCCACTTTTTGTCAATTCGCCTTTTAACAGGAAATAGTAATGTTACTTTACCAAACTGGTATTATATTGTGACAAGTTATTCAAGTACAAATGAGTGAATTGTTGCGGAACTTATGGGTGGACCTCTGCGGGACGAGCGCAGCGAGTTCCGCAGCCATTTATTCATCAATATGTTATTTAATTACGATACTAACCTGTTTCACTCAAATGTGAGTTATTCTCATTAGTTTAAAAACTACACGTGTCAGGTGAATGTCTTACTTGAACAGAACAGTTCAATAGTATATATTGGTGAGTAGATGGCTGCGGAACTCGTTCCGTTCGTCCCGCAGAGGTCCACCCATAAGTTCCGCAACAATCCACTTATTTGTACTTGAACAATAACTTATTATATAAAGTCAAAATTTGTAAGATTATCGTTTTTTGTCAATTCGCCTTTTAACAGGAATTGGTAATGTTATTTTACCAAACTGGTAATATATTGTGACAAGTTATTCAAGTACAAACGACTGGATTGTTGCGGAACTTATGGGTGGATCCAGCCATCTATTCACCAATATGTTAACTATGTCAAATAGTTAATTTTTGTAACATACCTACCATCACTACCAAAATTTGAATGAAATCGCATTATTAATAACTGAGATATCGAGGTGTATTCATGAAAAGTGGGACACACTGTATATGCAGTGTGCATGTCCATGCAGTGTGCATGTCCACTCCAAGTTCGCAGCATGTAGGAAACTTTTTTATTATCAATTTTACGAAAAAAAAGTTATTCTTTATAAAAGTTTCTGCTTCTTGAAAAAATAGTATTTAACTATTAAAACTTGAAATACCATGTACAGGATGGTCAAAAAATAGAAAAATATAGAGGGTTTTTTGGTAAAAGTAGAAAAAAAATGGCACGACGTCACTATTTTCACTCAAATGTGAGTTATTCTCATTAGTTTAAAAACTACACGTTTCAGGTGAATGTCTTGCTTGAACAGAACAGTTCAATAGTATATATTGGTGAGTAGATGGCTGCGGAACTCGTTCCGTTCGTCCCGCAGAGGTCCACCCATAAGTTCCGCAACAATCCACTTATTTGTACTTGAACAATAACTTATTATATAAAGTCAAAATTTGTAAGTTTATCGTTTTTTGTCAATTCGCCTTTTAACAGGAATTGGTAATGTTATTTTACCAAACTGGTAATATATTGTGACAAGTTATTCAAGTACAAACGACTGGATTGTTGCGGAACTTATGGGTGGATCCAGCCATCTATTCACCAATATGTTGTTCAAGTACAATACTAACCTGTTTCACCAAGTCGTGAATTTTTCTCATTAGTTCAAAAACTACACGTTTCAGGTGAGTGTCTTATTTGTTCAACAGTATATCGGTGAGTAGATGGCTGCGGAACTCGTTGCGCTCGTCCCGCAGAAATCCACCCATAAGTTCCGCAATAATAATTTTGGCTGAATTTTTAGAAACCATGGTCAGAAACAAAATTTGAATGTCAGAAATGTGAAATTTTGCATGCATCCAGCTTTTTTCAAATGGGATGCCCTATATTTGGTTCTATATTCTTGAAGAGCACAATGCCCCGTTCTATATTCGATTGAGCAATCTCTCATATAATCGGCTCGAAAAATTGTAAAAATACTATCTTTCTACTGATTTTGTGAACCATTCTACCTGTAGAGGTGAAAGCTGCAGGTAAATTTTGAGGTACCTACTTGGTTTCTCTGATAGTATTTTTATAGTAAATTATACCACGAGTCAATAATGATAGCTATTATTCCCGAGGATTATTACGAACTGAGCCGCGTTAGCGGCGAGGGAGTAACATTCCGACTGAATAATAGCCATTATTGCGAGTAGTATACTCTACTTTATTTACGACAAATTAATTTATTTGAGAATTTCAATGAACAAGTTTCATCCGTCTCATAATTTTCAATACAAATCCACAAGCACTACACGTTTGACACTGACACTTTTGTGGAATAATGACCATTAATCCCGCTACTCGTCATTAATCCCTGGAGGAATAACATATGTCATTATACTGCCAAAATCACAAATATAATATGCACATTATACATTAGTCGTAAATAAAAATTTTTAGAACCAAATATGTTGGAGACGGCTCAACCAAATATAGACAAACTATATAGTTTTGGAATCGGGGAATTGTGCTTTTCAAGAATATACAACCAAATATAGCGCATCCCATTTGAAAAAAACTGGAAGCTTGCAATATTTTACATTTCTGACATTCAATTTTTGTTTCTGACCATGGATTCTGAAAATTTAGCTAATACTGTACAACTTTTGTATTTACACCTTCTATCTACCTGTAAAAGTAAAGGCTGTAGGTGGGGTATCAATATATAAAAAAACACTCTGTACATTCAAATCGTTTTAGTTTAAACATTCTTGTCCATTAAAATGAAATGTTTTTTTTTTGCTTAAAAATCAACTTGAAGGCTACCTGTTAATTAATTTCAAAAAATTCTTCACTTCGGAGTAGCACTTCATTTCCAAACATAATTTAAAGCTCCTCTTCTACCACACAAGCATACTTAATTTAATTTTCTTTTTATAGACTCGAGAGCTAAAAGTCTTCACTGAAAGAATTCAGACCACCTCAGGTATAAAATCTTTTAAATACTCTTTTGATACAGATCGCCCTCTTGCTAGTGTGAGAGTATACACAACAAAAACGAGATCCCGAAGGGTCTTGTACCTATATTTTTTGATCCTATTATATTAAAGGGCCAACAAATAATAAAAAATTTAAAGTCACTCTCTTCCCTGGGAGAGAAAGGCCCTTTTTGAAAGAAATTTTCGAAAGTTCCAGTGAAAAGGTGGGATGCTTTCACATAATTTTGACTAATAAAGTATTCATGAAAAATGAAAAGGAAAAAATTTTAGATTGTTTTTTCTGACCCTAAAAACTAGGTACCTACTTTTTAGTCGAGTTGCTTAAGAAAATGTTGTTGAAAGGTGGTCAAGTTGAACCTGAAAATGTTTTTTTCCAAAATTTAATTGTTTATATTATTTTTTGTACCTAATTGCAAACAAGGAAATAACACAAAAAAAAATAATTTTAAAAAATTGTCTTTTATTCATTAAAGTAAAGTAAATATTAATGTACAATATTCAACAGTCTTTAATCAGTAAAATTGTGTGTTAAGTATATACAATATTTCACTTAAAAACTAATGACTAATAAGCGTTTAAAAATTAGAATAAGTAGGTATATACCAAACGATTTTGAGAAAAATACTTATGTTACCTAACAGATTTAATTAACAAGAATATTTTTTTCAAAACAGTTAACAAATATATTTTATGGAACGAGTGCATAATATACTCTCTTGTATTTTCATATAAATAAATTTTTATAATTTAAATATTTACATAATATAATATGTACAATAATAAATATTACATAGTAATACACAGTTTAGCGACATAGAAGTACATTAGTAAATTCACATTTTATATTTATTTTTTTATTTCTTAAATATAAAATTTAGCAATATTATAAGTAAAAACAGCCTTTTTAAAAATTAGTTTATTTCACAATTAAATACTGTGAATGATTCCACGATTCTTTAGTTTTACAGCACATAAATTCATATATAAACAAAATATTGTAATACAATGACATAACATTTTTGTATTTCAACCAGAGGTTATCTGAAATAATTTAAACAAAATCCAATAATTCCAAATTGGTTGCTGCAAAAAAAGAATCAAGATTATCACAAAAGTTGAAAATTTACTCAAACAAAATACGTCCTAGACTGAGGTGGAGCATCTGGAATTGTAGAATAAACGTGATGGGGTATCTCGCTTCTACAATTCGGATACTGGGAGTACTGTGGTGGTCTAGCCCCATCAATCGAAATGTAGCTATGGTTAAGTTGTTCGGAACCATAGTGCTGTGAGCTGGCACTGGAACCTTCATCTTCAGTACTTCTATTCGACTCACCTCCAGATACGTAAGTGCTTTGGGTGGGCGTGGGAGTCAAGGTGGTGGCATGAACTCCTGGCATTGGTTGATACTTGTACCAAGTATCACTATGAGGAGTGTTGGTATACCTGGCATTAGTTTTGCAACGGATTTCGGGAAGGTGATGTTGCTTTTTACGTCTTGTAGTGGCACTGTTAATAACATCTGGCATAGCGTAACGCAATTTCTCCCAAAATCTGCGCTCTCCCCATCTAGTAACCGTGCAAGCTCTCAAAAGCGCTCTTAGTTCTGGATCCATGGGCTCTAGAGGATCGCCACTCAAGATACACACAAGCTTATGATTGAAAGTTGTGCGTAGAGCAGCTTGAAGCGCAGCTCTAAATTCTGGCTTGGACCATTCAGTGCAAATAAGAGCTGGAGAAACCACCAAAACAATTCTTCTGGAATTATCTGCTGCTCCGACCATAGCATCAGACAAATATGAGGCACCATTGAGCAAATGTAAGTCCCTATAGTGCAGGCATAGAGTGTGACCAAAAGCTTCCAGTTCAGGTGCAATGATTCTGGATGCAAGCTCTTCATCTTTGTGACTATAAACCATATAACAGTCATACATATGGTCTCTATCATCAGTACTGTCATGTAAATCTTGAAAAATTCTCACACCGTACTTGGAATGAGCCCAAAGACGAACTTCTTGCCGAAAAACGAACATGATGGCAACAAGTAAGCAGACAACAATAACCGACACTAAGGTAGCTGCTAATAAGGGAACATAGCTACTACCCAAAAGATGATTTTCTCGAATCAATTCGCGTTGCACTACGGACGTTGCTATAGCATTGTGTAAGTCCTCGCACTTATTCAACGAATCGGCCACCGTTTCGTCAGAGTCTGTACAAAGCATTTTCGAAGGGTCGCCCCCAGACGATCTAATCCAAGAATTAAGCCGGCTCAAAGACGCACAATCGCAGGACCACTTGTTGCCGTCCAAAGATACGCGCGGAGCCGAGGCTCTAGCTTCAGCCTGAAACTGCCAGGGTGGTAAATTTACTATTTTGTTGTCGTCTAACTTTAGCACTTCGAGATTATGCATATTATTAAAAGTCTGATTACCGACGAAACCGATATTATTATGATCTAAATATAGTTCATTAATGTTTTCTAATTGGTCGAATTCGAAACCGCGAATTTCTGCTAGTTTATTGTCCTCGAGATGTAACACTTTTAGAGATTTCACGCCGATAAATGTCCTATTATGCACTGTTTTAACGTTGCTATTGTTTAAAAATAACACTTCCAATTTTTTCTTGCCAAGAAAAACATGACTGCCCAAGTCCTTTAAGTCATTACCGTCCAAATAAATCTCAGTGGCGTCCATTGGGATTCTGTCAGGAACGTCTGTATAACCGGCATTGCTGCAATCAACCACATTTGAAGACCATGTATGATCATGATAACAAGTACATCTATCGGGACAGGTCATTTTGCAATCACAAGCTTCATAGTCACAACAATGACATACTGCAAAACAATGGGTTTGATATGGACATAAAAAGTTTGATGGTTTAAGTTTTAACAGAGGTTGTGGAGGCGAGCCTCTGGCATGGGCCAGCTCACAAGTGATATCATCTAAATCCAAAACTTGAGGATATTGTCTTAAATTACTCAAGTGATTTATTCTTAGAAGCCATTCCATTTTACAGTCACAATAAAATGGATTTCCTCCAATATAAAATTGCGGCAAATCTTTATCGTCACTCACAGGACTTAAATTTAAAGCAGATAAATCCAAGTAGCGAATTTTGTTGCCATACAAAACAACTTTTTCCAAATTCTTTTTGTGTGTGAAAGTATTTGAAGCAACAGATGTGATTTTGTTGTTTTGTAAATATAAAGTTTCAACACTATCTGGCACAGAATTTTCTTGGATTTGAGATATTAAATTAAAACTGACATCGAGCATTTTAATTTTTAAATTGTTTCTTACGTCATAATAGTTGCCTAATTCAGGAATTTCGTTGTCATGCATATCGAGCCATTCGAGACTTACTGGTAAATGACTGAAATCGAACCAGAGTAGTTTGTTGGATGAAACATTGAGCCAAACTAAGCTTTGAAGATTTGTGAAGACTCCACTAATATCAGTTAGTTCATTGGCATCTAATCTTATGGCTTTCAATGTAGGATTACTTGCGAATGCACTTTGTTCCACATATTTAATTTTATTAGACGCCAAATTGAGCACTTGTAAAGACGGCAAAGTTGAAAAAGCATCCCTGGAAACATTCACAATATGGTTGTCTACCAGCCTAAGTCCATATAAAAGGTCCAAACCTTCAAAGGAACCATTCGTAACGGTTTCGATATGGTTCTTACCCAAATCAAGGGTTTTTAAAAAGCGTAATTGCCCTATACCTGCAGGTATACCTCCGAGCATATTTCCGTTCAGTCCCAAGTCTTGCAAATTTGTCACGTTTTCGAAAGATTTGGGATGAATGTAGTCAATTTCGTTTTGGTCCAAAAGTAATTGATTCAATGCGTACATTCCTGTGAAATGGTAGGATTCAATGCGGGCGATTTTGTTATTGCTCAAGGTGAGTGCGTGGAGATTTTTCAATTCACTGAAAGCTCCTTCTGCAATGACATTTATGTGGTTGTGCTCTAAATTTAATATCTGTAGAGTGTATAGGTCGTGAAATAAGGCACTGTCTATTCGGTTTAATTGATTGTGCCCTAAATTCAAGACAACAAGTCTTACAAGGCCAGAAAATGTGTCTCTGTTTACCCAATGACTAGTTAATTCGTTATGTGATAAATCGAGCCATCTTAATTGATCCAAACCTTCAAGTAA
This sequence comes from Ceutorhynchus assimilis, assembly GCA_917834065.1. Lineage (NCBI taxonomy): Eukaryota > Metazoa > Arthropoda > Insecta > Coleoptera > Curculionidae > Ceutorhynchus > Ceutorhynchus assimilis. The sequence continues at coordinate 1,439,050 of OU892281.1, forward strand.
TCCTGGAGCTAAAACGCTTAATGAATTATTCTGCAAATATAAGTGAGTCAGGTCTCTGGAAGACTGGAATAATTCTGGAGGCATTGCTACTAAACAATTACTGGACAAATTTAATGTTTTCATAGCAGTTAGTCCAACAAATGATCTGTCGCCCAAAGTGCTAATAGCATTATCTTGTAAATGTAATTCTTCGAGACTTCTCAAAGCACTGAATCCATTATCTGGCAATGCAATTATTTCGTTATTGCTCAAATCTAAATTTTCAAGTCCGTTTACACAAGCTCTGCCAGGTTGTAAAGGTCCTTTGCCCCAATCTGAAAAGCCCAAGGCTTGAATGTCTTGTAGTTTGTTGCAAGTTAGGTTCAAATGCGTTAAACTATACAAGGGGCAAAACAAGTCTTGAGGGGTATTCCAGATATTATTGTCGGCAAGATCTAAGGATTTTAGCTCGCTCAAACCTCTAAAACTATCTGCGTGGAGCTCTAAAGTCATTGCAGACCATTCAGAATTGTGAGAGCGGAGGGATAGTTTTTTGAGGTGTCTTAGATTGCTGATGGCTGAGGCAGGAATGTGGCGGATTTTGCAATTTTCAATTTTTAAATCTTTAAGTTTACGTAAACTTGCCAAAAATGTGCCATGCTTTGCAGTTTCCAAGCTACTTTCAAAAAATAGAGCATCATTGCATTCAAGCATTAAAACAGTAACTCGATCGCTTTGAGTTTGACTCAAATTTCCAATAACTTGTTCAGCATTATTTATGGTCCTTATTTGGCAATTCAGTACTGGTTCTTCAGCAGTGTCTTGGTCGCCAGTAGATTGCATTTGCCATTCACAACCCTTTGGTGCCAATTCAAAACTGGTTAAACTTCTCGCACCAACACTCACTAGAATTGCACTAACTATTAAAAAATACATTTCGGTGGGGTGTTTTTTACGTGAAAACATTTACACGGAAAAATGTTTGTTATAACATCACAAACAAAAACTTGTTTTGGAACTTTAACGAACTTTTACACGACGACGACGAGAACGAAATCTCGAGAGCGAGCCTACCGAACGTGACGACTCTATCGAAGTCAGCTAAGAAACTAACCGTTCTGTCTGCTGACTCTGACGGGCAGACTGTTGCATACGGCGGGATTGGGCGCTCCGCCTCCTTTTTACCCTCTCTACAGTTTGGTATCAGGGATTCAGCTGGTTAAACTCACTGTGAATGGATGGTGTCACGTGGAGTTTTGATAATGTTAACAATGTGCAAAGTGGATCCGCTGCGAATTCCCCCCCTGCGCCACGCCACGGTCCTCGCGAATTGTTATAGGTATGTATTTTGTTGTGGTTTTGTTGAGATTGCCGCTGCCTGGTTGAGATTTTTCCTGCCATCTCTGAAGATGATGAGAATGATAGGCGCCAAGGAAGAATACCCAGCACCCAGGGTTTTTCTATTGTTCCTATTGTTTTTAATTTACCTATTTATTTATAATCAAGACTAGTCTTAATTACCGAGACATCTTTGAATTCTGACATGCATGATAATGAACTTGATAGGCAAGGATACCTACAACATTTACCGCACAGATAGAAGTATAGCGATACAAACAAAGCTACAGTTAAAGGTGGATCATTATCTAATAGCTATTAAAAAATCCATTGCTTCCTCAAAAATTGAATCGAACATCATGAATATTGAAAGTATCTTTGTACAAGTTACAATAAGGAAAAGTAAGTACTTACCTTAAATTTTATTTGGATGCACATATTATTATGTGCCACCCAGTTCTACTGAGGATATGTATATAGACTATGTGACATCAATTGAAAAAATATATCAGAATTATAATTGAAACATCATTCTTATGTGGAGATTTCAATTTATCCAATTTACAATGGATGTATCGATAGCAGTACCGCTGTATAAAGAAGTACCTACATAAAAAAAAATAATGATAATGCTTTGCACAAGTTATTTTGGCAATTTTTGTCGCCAGAATAAATAATGATCATTCTAAATACTTATCTGGATTATTCGAGGATTTTCATCACATTGTAGGTACCACCTGATCCATAGAAAATTTCCTCTTTTCTTCAGTATAGGAAAACAATGGAAAAAATATCAATTCCAGCAAATAAGCAAATGAAAGGATTTCTTTATTTCGATATGAAGATAATCCATGATTCATCACTGAAAAAAGCTAATAGAACAAAAAATGTTATGAAGTTGGTAATAAAGAAAGGGTCCCGGGTAATGTAAATAAACTCCGAAAATACCTTTATCTAATTTAATCGGCAGTCGACTATTTACCGTTGAGGAAGAATAAAGTGTGAAAAAAATAATTAAAAATTTCAGTGAGAAAATGAATTTTCCAATAGTTGATTATTAAATTTCGTGAGTACCAACAACTATTTATTTCCTTTTGATCAATTCTTGAATGATAAACCCTTAATTTTTTCTAATAAAATTTCAAACGTCAATGAAGCTAGGTTGACAGGATCCAAAGTGTATGTGGATCGTATCAACTATCCAAGTCCATTTTGGAAAGGTCATCAGCAACGACATGGCTGCCAACTTACTTGGTCCAAGTTCACTTGGACCGTATAACCTGACTTAAGTAGGCTCGCTGGCAACTTGGTCAAAATTCTCATCCAAAGTCGTTCGGACCATGTCAACCTGTGGCTTTAAATTCTAGTGGTTGACAAGTTAACTTGCACCAATTTTTACTTATAAATATAATTTTTTTAGAGAAAAACATCGCCGCCACACGTTGTAACCAGCTATTTTACTGCGGATATCAGTGGATTTTCAAGTAACTAAACGCAAAATAGAGAAAGAATCTCAGGAATCTATCTACAAAATAAAATAGCTGATTGATGAATTTGATTATAAGTAAGTTTTGATAAAGATGTGATACAGGACCATCAAGACGTTGGTGAGCTACTTCTCATTCGGTAAGTTTTGTATTGAAGTATATTTCATGTTCTATATAGGTATTGCGATTTCCATCATATTAGCATATTTTTCGAAAGCACTTTAAAATGTAATAATTTTTTTATCCTATTTTTAATAATGAATTGAAAATAATCGGGATGTAGAAGCTTTTTCATATATTATTAAAATGGACAAAGGTCCTTATTCGCTTTAAGTTTCTAGAGAGTCAGTGCAAATATATTTTTTAGTATGTCTATAGGTTGATATCATCTTTATCATCATTCAGCGTCCTGGATCTACTGCTCCTCAAATTGTTTCTTGGTGCCCCTTTTCTATTCTAGTTAATCGAGTTTGTCATGATTCTTTTCGAGTAGGTCATAATTTCATCATAAGCTTCGCAGTTTTCTGGACTATCCGGCGCTGAATCAAGGAACATGCCCGGCCGATTTCGTCAGCTGGTTTGGATAAAGCACAAATGACCACCTTCAATGCCTAAACTCTTGGTTGTTATTTACAGAGAATTCATATATCAACAGAGGTTTTATATGTATCATCAGATGCTTTGTGTGTCTAAATAGGTATTGTCTTAGTTCAATATTGAAATTTGATTACTTAGCTATCAGCTAATCCAACAGAAAATTCAAATTCTTGACAGACTTTTTCATGAGCCATGATCCTAACTGCCCTTCAGGCACACCACAGCAGGCCCTAGGAAAATCCATGCATGCCTTTATCAACCATGCAGAGGAATTACATTCTGTTCTTTCTTTTTCAGGTGTGATAGGTCAGGAACCAGAACTTTGGTAGGCTATTTCTGGCTGGCTAAGTCTGGCATTGGACTTTGAGCATTCGGCTGTAACGTTTTTTACTAATCGTAATTGCCTTTCGCTGATATCCAGGACAACAATTCATGGTTTGACTATTTCTTTTTGGTATTTGGTGTCCCCTGGGGAGGCCGTCCACCATAATAGGTTAGGATCCCATTTGTTACACCGAATATACTATATAAGGTAAGTGTAGCAGTGGGGCACTACCGAATGCCAGCGAGAAATGGTTGAATTATGATTTTCTGTTGGATGTCAACTGCACAATTGTAGTTTCAAGTGAATTCAGCCTATACTGGGCCATATAAAAATAGCTGAATGCTCAGAAACTTTTCCAGGCCAAATTGTTTTTGTGATATCCAGATCAAAAGTCAAGTGATCAGGTTCTATATTGTAGCTAAAATGTTCTTGTTTGAGGAAGATTATTCCAGAAAAGGAAGAATTGTCTAGTTTAGGTTGGAATTATCATCATCATCATCACACAGCCTCCTGGGTCCACTACTGAAGATAGGACTCCTCAAGTTTTATTTCCAGGTCTTCTTTTTTTTAGGCAGTTGCAATTTAGTTTGGCTTGATTCCATAGGTAGGAATTTTTCGCAGTTTTCTGGGCCGTCAATATCAATATGTCAAGCCAATTTATAAGCTGGCCTTTGCTCTGGGAAGGACACAAATCACTACCTTCAATGCCTAAAAAACCTTCAACCCTTGGTTGGTATTTACAGAGCAAAAGCTGATGTATGTCTAGAAAGGTATAATTTTCTTACTCCAACACTAAATGTTCAGGTACTTAAAAGTTTATCCATCCGATAAATTCAATTTTCATGGGTATTTAAGGAGTTAGGTATTTGGTAACTTCTGCTCTAGATGTTTACTATTTTTAACCTTTGATTAAAAAATACAGGATGCAAGAGAAAATTAAAATTTTTGACAGTCTTTTCAAGAGCTATGATCTCCAACTGCCCTTCAGGTATGCCACCAGGTCCTAGAAAAGTCCATGCATGCTTTTATCAACCTTCCAGGAAATAACATTCTGTTTTTTTTCCTTTTCAGGTGTGACAGGTACAGGAGCCAGAACTTTGGTACCTAAGCTACTTCTGGTTGGGTAAGTGTAGTATTGAATCTTTGAGCATTTGGCTGTAAGTTGTTTTCAATAGCTCTCTCTTTGAATGATTACTATTTTTCACCAATTTATATATCCTTTACTATTGCATCTGACACTGAAATGTTTCTGTTTCAAAAAGATCCTCAAATTTTGTCCGTGGTTTTTAGATCTTCTATCACGTAACTGATTTGCGTTTGATTTTCAAAGGCTCATTCTATGAACTTTCAATCGTTTAAATTTCAGTCAGATTTCTGTAAATTTTTGAGCATGTAAGTATAACGGTCCGAACTGACTCCACAATAATACTAATTTTTCTTTTAATTTACCCATTCTGCTCAGGTCTATAAGCATGGGTTTTTGAGAGGAAATCTCCAAGTTCCATAAATAACCTTTTTGCATCGGCATTCTTTATTTCTGTTCCATTGTCTGACCTCAAACACTTTATTACTTTCTAATTGAAGAAGTAGTCCATCTCTTAAAGTGATGGAGTTGAAATTCAATTCCAAAAGAAAAACATCACTGTCTTTTCCTCCACAAAATACTTACTTTTATATCAATGGAAAATTAAACGTTGGGGGGGCCTCATCCTTCTCATTATACTGGCACCTTCGCCAATATTTCAATGCTGACACTGCGATTTTATAAACTTCCACAATATTTGAGGAAAAAAAAAAAACCTACTCTGGAAAAGGACATGACTAAAGTGAAGGGGATATTAAAAAAATGTTGGGGCATGGGGAATTCAAAAACCCTGTAACAAAACATTATGAAAATATAATTCAAAATGATATCTACACTTTATGTAAAGTTGTTGATGACTGAATCCATATAAAAATGTGGTGATGTTGATAAATAGGTACACATAATGAATGTTGAAGTTTAATGTTTCCTTGATCTAAAATTAATTAAAAATAGAAATAAATCCACACGAACTCAAGACAAACAACGTAGTTAATTTCTCAACTAGGTATGTACAAAATGCCATTTCATTATCACTCATGTTGATGAAAAAGACCTACAAGCAAAAATACACTATCTCCTCTTTTACCATCGAGATTGAAATCAATTCTCGATGTATCTTCGTGTAAGTTGTCGGTTTTACGTTGACGTCCTGCGGCTATCTGAAAAATTATAATTGAATATGATTTATCATTTTATTATGCGAGTTGTGCACATCATATCGTTGTGAACACAATGTCTAGTCTACCCAACAAGCACCTACTCTGAGGTGAAGTACTTTTTATTTTAATGTCAGATTAAGTTTGTGCTTGGTTGTATGATTTCAAGTCAGTTTTCTCAACCTTTTTGTTTTCGTTTTTTTTAATTCAGTTGATGGGTTTAAATTGGAAAAAAGTATGTACTTAGGTATCTATCTATTTACTAAATTCTGTTTATAAATTACGTAAATAATGAACAGTGCGAGTAAAGAGTGATGTCTGCTACCTATACCTAAATATTCAATCCAAAATATTACCACTTGCATAGATATATTCTATACCCAGGTATAACAATTTCAATTCAGTTCTCACAGAATGGATAGATTAATTTCATTATTCATTAAAGCTGAGAGGTAAATGGTCAAAGGGTTCATAATTATATTGACGATTTTTGAAACCTTCCTCAGGGATCTAGGAGAAATTTATATCATTTTTTTTTTTTTTCAATCTCGATAGTAAATCTGAGTCTTTTGTGTTGTGAGAGGAAGTTAGAAACTTGAAGAACATATAGGTAATCCTCCTCTCTGCCTTTTGGTATTATTATCCATAACGTGAAATGGAAATTTATCTAGGTAAGCATCAAACAATCTAATTCATCCGGCATCAATATAGAGCTGACATACAGAAGGCCATATCCAACCCCATAGATTTATCTATTAAACTGGTTGATTAAAGTTTTTGTCTGCAATTAGAGCCATGAGGAAAGTTTCAACATAAACCAAAGGAAAAAAGGTTTTTCTCTAACAAATTGGCTAGCAGCATCATCTTATTCCTAATTTACAAAATTTAAAAAAATAGTTATTTATTGTATAAGTGTTTTAGGAAGCATTTTATCCACGCAAGGATGTTTAAACGCGAGAACGAAGTTCGAGCGTTTAATTTTCTTAAGTGGATAAAATGCAACTAAAACACGAATGTAATACAACGTTTTATCCACAAACACACGTACCATCGTCACCAAAAGTATCTGGGACACAAATAATGCATAATAATCTCCTGGACTAATTCTCCTGTCATTCATTTCAATGCATTTAATTCATAGTTTGACAAATATTTGACAATAAAGTTCAAATAATAGGACAAAAGCTAATGTGATGCTGTCCCAGTTACTTTTGGTGACGATGGTACATACACATGGTGGATGCAAGAGCTCCTTTGTTGCTGAAAGTTATATCGAGGATTCCATTTCCAATAAGCTTAGTATTGCAAACAAAATTCAAGGGTAAAATGTCCCTTACAATAGGAGACACCTTATATTCCTGTTCCTGGTAATTCTGCCAAAACACCCAAAAACGTGCGTTCCCAAGCTGATGGAAATTATCACCTTTTCACCAACAATAACAAAGTTATAGGAAACAAATCAAACAACGGAGTATCGTATCTATTAATATAAATGTTAATGTTAATATCAATAAATAAAATAAAAATTTCGTATTTCTTGATTTCATTATTCCACTAGTGGAATAATAGTTATTTACATTACAAGTGCGTTTATGAGCATTATTACAATAACGAGTGTGAAGGATTAGAACGACGAGGTCGTAGACCGAGTCGTTCTAATCACACGAGTTTTGTAGTCATGTTTAAACGCACGTGTGATGTACAACGTTTTATCTACAAAGCGAAAAATAAGAATATTTTTCCAACGAAACTATTAAGTTGTCTACCTTCATTTTACCTTTACAGGTTTACCTTTGACATTTGTCAAATCACCAAAAATAGTTGTGTTATAGACTCATAACCTCGTCCATAACACCACTAGTTGTGTTATGAATTCATAACCTAGTCTATAACACCACTAGTTGTGTTATGAGTCTCATGACGTAACTCAAATACTATAGAAAAATGGTTATGTAAGAACGTCATAACCAAACGCTTGTAGATAAAGTTATTTTATTCCACTAGTGGATAAAGTATCACTTTAGACGCTTCATATGAGTGGATAAAACTGCCATTATTTGATGAATGTGGATAAATAAATAAAAATCTGTAGGTAGGTAGGTATATAGGCATACCAAAATAGAATATATAAGGCAAAATAGGCATGTGGTTAATGAGTAAATGATATTTAAGTAGATCCTAATTTTTTGTGAATATTTCTTTTCCAAATTCCTTCATTGGCTTGAAATATTTTAAGATAGGCATTTTTTTTTAAATTTAAGTAATGAGTTCACCACATAAACCCGCTTAGTATAGACCAGATGGTGATAATAACTTAAGAACAATTAACCCGCATAAATATAAGGTTGTTTTTAAAGTTAATATAATATTTGAAAGCCCATATACGTTTACGTGTATATGAACTTATTAGTTTGTTTATCCTTTTCAGCTTCCCCTATACGGAAAAACGGAACACTGTAATTTTCATCTGCTCCGTTCCTCCTCTTATCAGAGAAGTTTTGAAATTTGACATACACAGATGAAATTTTGTACAAAATTGTCTCAAACTAATATTTTGTTTGGGATTAATTTTGGAGGATGAAAATAGTTATTAACGTAACAAGGCCGATAAATAACTGCCAAAGTTGAAGTTTGGAATCCGAGGCGGAGCCGAGGATTATAATCAACCGAGGTTGTTATTTGTAGATAATAATTATCGGCCATGTTTGGTTCAAGATTTTTGTCGCACAACTGCAGATTTTGCAAAATAATCGTAATGCTTTCTTCACTTTGATTTCTTCAGAACAAATTTAGTTGCTTGGGACTTTTTTATAATCTTTCAATCAGTTGTTTGGCGGCCGTTAAGTTTAACTTTTTTGTTATACCTACAATTCTGATCATGTTATTGTTATAGTAGGTTGTACATTAACAGTACAGTATGGTCAGTATGACGAAATAGTTATTTACATAACCTAACAAACAAATGATATTTTACTGCACGCATAATGACAGTACCTGTTAAGGGCGGTAAAGACGCTTTCGATATGACGTGTTAGGTATATAGGTACAAAATTTGACCCATATGACCATCTACTTCTCCAAAAAATGGTATTATTGAAAATATACTTTGCGTCGTTCGTATATGCGGAAAAGTAGCATTTTGTGCATCTGTTAGGAAACTAACTGTTTTTGTTCTTTCCGATTACAATGCTTTCCGTTTACCACCACCTGGCGACATCTAGCCGTGACTAATTTTAGTGTATCATCCGGACTGCGCTCCTGATAAAACCTTCTCACCGGCCAAAGAAAGATATCTGCTGTTGTGGCGCCATCTGTTATCCGCCGAGAAGAATGTTATAAAGTTAAAATAACGACTGAAGCATTGCTGTAGAAAACTTGGTACATAAAGAGTTGGGCGCTATCTCTCGGTGTTGATTTCTTCTAAGTTTAGTAGTTTGGTCTGTATACTAAAGATGGCACATTTGGCAGAACCTTTAAATTCAATAAAGTCTAAATCTGTTTTCCTGATAACGATAAAATAAAAGGTGCTGTTAACAGTGCTAAATAACTGGGTCCTATGTCCTATGATCGAACGTTTACGTTATCCGTAAAGTAGGTACCTACATGTTAGGCCGAGTTTTAAACAGGAACGGTGCAAGCATGATGGAAAGTTTTTCATAACCGCATCACTGTTATTTTCCGCCTGTTATAATATGTTCTAATTTTTAACATATCGTCTCAACAGCCTCTCGAATGTTACTACTATTTTTATTTTGTAAGAAGTCCTATTTAATATGAAGGAGATAATTAATAATAAATAATTTACATTTAATACAGAAATAGAGAATGATCCGGCTCCAAATCTCAGAACAATTTAGTGTATGTAGTCGAGGGGGTCCCAAAGGACTATTAATTAGGACACAAGATCTCAACAAAAAAAAAAAATTAAATTTCATCGTTTTAGTGAGAAGGTAGAGCTACTACCTTATGATTTAGATTTGAGATTTTCACTTTCACTTTAACTCGTTGTCCTAATAGACCGATCTCCTATTACCTGGACTGCGCGCGTCGCTTGTAGGCTGCAGGTGAGCGTCCAATGAGAAGCAGGTTTCTTACAGGCTTACGTCATATTCTTATTCAGGGGCCAGTTCAGAATGAATCGTTCCTTCTTTCTTTGTAACGTGTAATTCGACAAAGAGCAAACTAATACTTTACATATTACTTGAACTCGCCGCAGTGTGGTTTTAAGGTTATGTTAAATTATACTTGCCATATTCCTTTGCAATTTCATTGTGCGATGTTGCCGGATGAAACATTTATCAAAATAAAAGTGCAAACGATGTTAACATACACTTTTCAAGCGCTTCTTTTGTCTGATTTAAGGCGTTGTAAAATACTTGACACTATATCACTTCTTTAATGTTATAATGTGGGATTTGTATTGTCTACATTTGTTCTGCTACAATACAATCTGGCTACACTGCACCTACGAGTTGCGCGCGCATGTCATCTTTTATTACTTTCTAACTTGTATTTATTACAATTAAGCTCTCTTTTTCTAGTTATACGAGACAGGTCTATTGAGGAATAAATTCCTTGCACTCATTTGGGTCCTCAACGATCTGCCTCAATGTTTCCAGGGTATCCACGCCATTTGCTGCAAACAAAATTTTTGTTGGTTAGTACTTATTGAATACCTATACAGGGTGTCCCACGGTGGATGGCGTATTAGACGTTTATAGAGAACTAAAAAGCGGATCATTTTGAAAATTTGGCAAACGGGATAAACGACCATAATCTACACTTTAAAAATGTTTTTGTTTATGCGGAGTTGCCGCTTCTACTCTGAACCAGTGGCAACATCGCTATTTTAAATGGAACCCCCTGTATGTGAATGCATCTTTGGATTCTACGTGAAATTCTGAGCAGATTTCATGTAATATACCCTATACCTAAGTTCAACTGTTTTGGAAATATTGACAGTTGAAAATTGACTTTTTGCAACTTTGACAGGCTGTAAAACCTGAACGGTTAATTTTAGAGAAAAATCAATTTTACATTCCCATCTTAGATTTTTATAAACTATCATTTGACACCAACTCTGAATTTAAGCGGAGATTAAATTTAATTGGAATTTTTAATCATGGGCCGTCCCTTATTAATTATTGATATACCTGTATATTATTTAAAAACAAATTTCGCTCGTATCTGATAACAAACTCATTTGATTTATAACAAATTATGTGTATTACACCAAATACAGATGTTTATTAACTATTAGTATAAATTGATTTGAAATTAATGAAATTAAAGTTGATAATAAACAAATATTTTGGGACTATAATCAATAACTAATTTATTAGGATTAAATTTGTTTCATTAGTTATAAATATATGACCGCGGAACAAAGCATTTGTTTTTAATTAAAACAGATTTTTGAGCAGAATATTAATTAATAGCGAGTAATTTTTTTTTATATGAAATTTGTTATACTTATTGTTAATGAAAATCATCCAAACAAATATTTGTTAACTATTAGCCTAGTTTTTTTCTCAGTGTACCAATGTGACAATATTGTAGGTACAGATATTTATGCTCCAAGCCGAGATATGAAGTAAACAAACCGTAGGTAAATTTAAAGAAAAAGGGTTTCGTTCCCAATAAAAAATTAAAGTAAATGTTCAAAGTGTGCACAAACTGACTCAAAAAGCGAGTCAAAAAGGTTAGGTTGTTGCCGAATTTGGTCTGCTGCAGCGAAAATATACGATTGCGGAGGTCATTTTCGTCTTGAATTTCACGTCCATTGTAAACCAGAGATTTCATATGACCCCAAAAATTAAAATTAAGGGGATTTAGATCTGGTGATTTAGTAGGCCATTTTCGAGGCTCTGGCGCCCTATCCAACGATCACCAAATGTATCTCTTAAATGTTGGACAACAGTTGCTCCAATGTGAGCAGGGGCGCCGTCATGAAGCTACCACATGGTAGCCCGCTGTTCTAAGGGGATAGTTTCCAATAATAGGGGCAAATTATCACGAAGAAAAGTTCGATACACTACGCCATTTAATCTTGGTGGAAGTTCAAAAGGTCCAATCAAACTGTTTCCAAGAATTCCTGCCCAAATATTTATCGAAAATCTTTGTTGAAATCGGCTTTATTGAATGCTATGTGAATTTTCTTCTGCCCAGGTGTGAGTATTGTGATAATTCAAAATGCCATCTCTTGTAAAGCAATACTCATCAGTTACAGTAGATAGTACAGATTGTTCAAAATTCGTTCGTCTTTGGATTTCTTGGAGAAACCATTCACAAAAATGAACTCTGTCTGGAAAATCTCCAGGAGACAATGCCTGTACACGCTGTACATGATACGGGTAAAGCAAATTTTGTCGAAGAGTCCGATGAACTGTTGAGTGGGAATATCTAACTTGTTGGGTAATGGATCGAGTGCTTATTCCAGGGCTTTCTTCAACTATTGCTAAAATCTGTTCCTCATCGGCAGGTGTCATTTGTCTTGCAGGTCTCCGATTAACATTTTGTACACTTACACTTCCTGTTTCACGCAATCTTTGCAAAACGGACACAAATGTTCTATCATTGGGTGTTATCCTATCAGGAAATCTTTCCCTGTAGATTCTGACCGCTAAATGGGCATCTTTTAATGACTCTCCGTAAACAAGTAACATAGCCGCATATTCGACGTTTGTAGACATTTCACTTCCAAAAAATAAGGCGCGCGTTTTCAATACTTTGAGCATTTGACAAATCATGAATTAATTATCGGTTCAACTGAAGCACTTTTTTGTGCTATGTTGCCAAATATTTAGAAGCCGAATTAAGAGTAATATTTTCAAGTTATTTTTTTAAATTTTCAATGATTGTTTTTGACTAGATCTCATAATGATGAAAATTTTCTTTATGTTTCAAATATTCGTCAAAAAATGTCAGAACTGCAAAGGCCTTTTTCTCAAAAATATAGTTGAGTTTGGACCCAATATTGTATAAACTTTTTTTGGTCAAAATGGGCCATATTAGGGACATAAAGCTACTTGAAATAATTCGCCGGTATCGGTATCGGTATCCGTAACGCAACTAGATACGTTGACAAGCGAAAAGGCTGTTAAAGCGCTCCCTGTTCCGGTAAACGTAAACGCATCTCATAACTTAGTAATTTTCGTGTCAAAACTCGGGCGTTTTTATGTAAAATGGTTATTTTTTTTGCGATAGAGAAGCACTAAACACACAAGAAACTCAAGAAAGTATAAATTAAACAAATTAAATCAACCCGGAAAAAAGGTGAGGTTATATTCATTTAAAATTTGACACATGTATCAGGAATGTCAAGATACGTTACCGATACGGATACCGCGAGAGGGCCGTAACGTTACATTGTACGTACGGTATCTCGGCCTCCGTATCCCTTCTGCACATGCGCAGTTCGATACCGATACGGATACCGAGCAAAAAATACGGAAGCTTTATGTCCCTATTTTCACGTGTTAAAATTTTTGTAGTCAAACCTGATTCACTCTGTATACATGGAACATCGTGACAAGCCCTATTCTCAGTCAAAATTATTGTCAGTGTGAATGATGTAACGTCAAAACACAATCCATTCAATTATAAAATTTTATGTCGAAGCAACAAACACAAAAAGTCCTTATACCGAAAGGAACAATAAATCCAAATGAGGATACGGTAATAGAAATTCCGACAAATTACAGAAAAGCTCCGGTAGTAGTTGCAACTAAATCCAATAGAAGTGCCACTATAGCAGCTAGAAGTTCTAAGACCACTAAACAAATTGCCGAAAGAGATGTGGAAGATTTCAATTATGTAATGTATAATCAACAACCTACTTTAACACCATGTCCAGCTGTATGCTATAGTGAATCGATAGACCAGAATCAAGCGACAACCCAACAACAATTTCGATCAGCAAAACGTAAAACTGTTCAAACGGGCATATCTGAAAATTATTCAAATACCATATCATTGAGTGACCTTAGTGCAAAAGAAAAGGCAGAAACAAAACTAGTTCAAGAAAAACTAGAAGCTTTCCAACTAGCCAGAAGACAGTTTTTGATCGAAGCTAACAATATTACTGAAAATAGTAAAGGGGTTCAAGCTAAACCATCACAATCCTAAATTTTTTTAATCAAATTTGTTTAGAACAAGGGTCAGAATGAATTATCTGAATATGGAAAGAATAAAGTAACTTTATAATGTGCAAATTTTTGTTTGGTATTTTCTACCCTTTCAGTTAATAATAAATAAATCCTGATAATATAAATGTGCAATTTATTTAGGATAATATACTTTTCAATGTTATTGAATTTTTAAAATATTTCAATAAGTACTAAATATAAAATTAGTAGGAGCGCTTCGGAGAAATTTAATAGAGTTTCAACGTAAATTTGTTAGATGTAGATTGACCTTCATTAGCAAAACCTAATGGCGTTTCCGATTGGTAGATTTAGTGCGGAACTAGAGCAATTTTTTCTATTTCTGTCTTTTTCTTCTACAGGTCGAATAAAAGGATGCAAATACACTCAGTGCTCACTGAATTTACCAATCGGAAACGCCATAAGGTTCCGGATAGACTCAAAAGGTTATTTTTGTTTTTATTTCTCACAATATTTGGGTATTTTTCCTATTATTTATGTGCAGTCACCTGCAATTTTTGAAATATTAAACAATTAAATTAAACCCCCGATAAGAGCTTTTCAGGATTTCAAACTAAGAACTTCATAATTTTTAACTTGAAACTAATACTATATTACTTTCTTGTTTTGGCAAGAACAAAATATTCTTTAATTGATTTCGTGTACTCACCAATGAAAGGTCACTTCTGGATTCCTAAAAAATAATTATTCAAATATTATCGTACACAATTATTTTGAACTCTGTATGAACACTCTGACAATGACATGACGTCAAAATAAAAAAAAATCACACATTTTTCGTGAACCATCATCAAAATTTTAGTATGCCACATGTCGAAGAAGGGATCCCAAAGAATTCTCATACCGAGAGGTCTAGTAGATCCAAATGAAGATACCATAATAGAAGTTCCCAGAAATTATAAAGAAACTCCAGTAGTAGTGGCAAGTAGATCTGAAAGAAATGTAAACATTGCCAGGAGTACCAAAAGCATTAAACTTAGAAAAGATGAAGAAGATTTTGATTATGTAATGTACAATCAAAAACCAACTGCCCAATATCCACGTGCACGGAATCAGGCGGTAAGCTATGTTCCACAAGCAAACTATAATACTCAACCATCTCAAGCAACGATCGATGCCCAACCACCAGTAAGCTATCCTCCCCCATCAGTGCATAGTCGACAACCAAACCTATATCAGCCACCAATAAAATGTACAAACGCTACAACTTATGATAGTGCAGTGCCTGAACGAAACCTAGATATATCATTAACTAACCTTGACGCAACAGAAAAAGCAGAACTGCAACAAGTCCAAGATAAACTAGAAGCATTTCAAAGAGCAAGAAGACAATTTTTACTGGAAGCTAACCAACTTACAATTAGTAAAGGAGTTCAGACTGCACCTCCTTCAGGAACGGGGTCAACAGGATTTTCGACAATACCTTCCACGTCTTCTAGTCGAACACAGACAAGTATTTTGAACACTGGTTCCTATTTATCATCTAGTACCAGAGAGCGAACCAGACGAGTACAAGTTACTGAAAATGATTCTGAAGATGATGTTGGTTATAGTTGCATATGTAAATAGTTAAATAACGCCTTGTAGTGTATTATCAACACATTTATAAAAGCGAGTACCTACCTAACGTACCTAACTATTTGTTGTATTCCCTTATACCCTATTAGTAAAGTGCTTGAAAGATAAATATTTATAAAAGCAAGTGGATTGTTATTTCATTTCGATACGTTGAATCGCTAGACTGGATGGACACTCGTGCATCAAAATAAACCTGATAATTTTGATACATTTGTGTAAAAACCGTATTACATCTGTGTATTTTTTCGTGTATTTCTACATGCATGTATAAATTCATGAATTTTTCCACGTGAGCAGCAGTCAAAAGTGCCCAATACACGGCTTATATTATTTTCGCTTTAAATTCGTGTATTTCTTCATGCATAAACATATATATGTTGAAATACATGAAAAAATACACACATATAATGCCGGCTTTATAATTTCTTACGAATAGAAACCAAAAAAATATAGCTCCTATATTTCAGAGTTTTAATAAAATGAAGCTACAATAAATTCATTTAGAGCCTGGAAATATCTAATTTATTTTCTGACGTTATTAATTTTCATTTTGAACATTCTAATATTTGAAATCTAATTTAAAATTTTTCGTAGTATTACCTGTATATAACCCAGACTCTAAACTATAACCGTGGCGAATATTTTCAATTAACACCTCCAGCATATCTAAAAGCGTTAACTTTCCCCGTAATATTAAAAAATCGCTGAGCCGTACAAAATGACATGAAGCCCCACGCAGTTGAATATTTGCGCGCATTTTCTACCTTAATTTTCTAATAAACCTAGTCTCACGTAACTGGAGGGTGTGCTAAAAGTTAGCTTTTGGTTAGCGGTACAGTACATTTGAAAGCCTGTTGTTAAACTTTAATTCCTGTTTCCAGCAATAATCTTTTTCCACGGTTGTGAAAGTGTGCTTTAGTGTTTGATACTTGTCACGTGTACTACTTTGATTAGTTGGCATAATGCGAATATTTTACCTAAATAATGTCATAATTACCATGGTTGATAAATCCATGTAACAAATTCTTAGTCTATAACAACCTCGGTCGCAGTTCCTCACCCACCACACCACATGTTAATATACTATAAGCAGGTCATCTTTGAGCGTGGAAAATTCACTACATAACGCCATATTATTCCAAAGTGACACACTGTTGAACACTTTCCTTCGTTGAGTTGGTGTTTGATACGTTTTCCATTATTGCCTGAGTATGAATATTTTTGCTCGAAATGTTATAAATGAATAGGATGTCAAAACCGAAAAAATTATGTAAAAAAATATCTAGGTCCGTATTTATATTACAGAAAATTAATTTGATGATAGTGTTAGAAAACCGAAACGTCAAATTTCTAAAATAATATCACCACAGTAAAGTCCACCCAAAAGTGCTTCAAAAAAGTTTTCTTGATTATCCACGATCTTTCAAAATAAAGCCCGGAAGAAATAAAAACCAGAATCGCAATTTTCGGAATTTTCCGATTATTTCCGAAAGTATTGGGAATTTGCGCAACTTAGTAAAGGTGCAACACCGGTTCTAGCACAAAATCAGTAATTTTCCCATGTAAATCTCCATAAGAAAATCTAAGGTCCGTTCTGGCTAGTGACTTGGTACCTCATTCAAAGTGCTTCGTCGTACTGATGATGACGTAACTAATAATAAAATCTGCCTCGTGCTTTGTCTAGTTGCAGATGTAAGTTGCACGAGTCCGGAGAACAAAGCGCCAGAAATTAAAGGCCTGTAATACGGGTCAGTTCAATAGCTGTATCAGACGTTTTTAGAGACAGGTCTGTATATAGCTATACAGGTCTAGAGACAGGTCTGTATACAGCTAGACTGGTCTGTATACGGCTATACAGGTCTAGAGACTGGTCTGATACAGCTATTGAACTGACCCGTATTACGGGCCCCTTAATTTCTAGCGCTTTATTCTCCTTGCCCCATTCACATAACCTAAAAGTTGGCTTCCGCCTCGTGCAAATTGACTAGTTAGTGCGAGAGCACTGGAAAGGGGGTGGGGCCAATTAATGGATATTTTACCCATACTCCAAAATGGTACGAAAGTTACCAGAACGGACCTTAGATTTTCTTATGGAGATTTACATGGGAAAATCACTGATTTTGTGCTAGAACCGGTGTTGCACCTTTACTCAACTTTTGTCTAATTTAACCACCCTCGTATCTCTAACGATATCCTCATGTTGGCCCTCGAATTTGGAACACCCCACTGTACATCAATTGTAAGTATCTAATAATAAATGCTTTGTAATAAAAATGTATTAAAAGTAAAAGAATCATACATTTCTGGTTCGGTATTTTTAATATTGGAGATGTTTTATAAAAAAACTCAAAATCAGCACATATTGCAAAAGGAACGCGGCCAAACTCGTCCTAAATGGGAAAATTTACAGACACAGGACTCTGGAAGAAGTTTAACGTAAGCAAGGCATCTCTGATTACAGCATCAGATACGTCAAGAACTCCTCTATCCTTTATTGCGAACTCACTGAGCGGAATAAGTGGAACATCACACCAATGCCGAAAATTCTACATAAGCACACGCCTTCATCCTGAAATGCCTATACGGACAACATCGGCACTACAAACATTACATATTTGATTTTAAATAAAATTATTATTAATTCAAATTGATGAAGAAGCTAATATTTACATTATTGAATATTCATATTTCCCTATATTATCGTGAAACCAATCTCTCAGTAGGTATTTAATTCTATAAGAGACTCCACAACTGACCTTTGAGCTCATATTGAGATTTTTGCTTATCGGTTAAAGAAATTTGATAATGTCTGCAATAACTGATTTTGTTCCCGATCTTTTCTGTATATCCCGTATAGGCGCAATAAATGGGCCAAAAATAAGTAAGCCCCGCATAGGATATTTCATTCAGAGCACACATTGTTTTGTGTCGTTAGTCTATATTTACGTATATTTTTTTAAATTAATTGTAGAGAGCGTACAATAAGAAGCCAATAAGCAGATAAAACTCTCTTATTGTTCATTTCTCTAGTTTTTCAATGGCTTCTGTTATTTCTAGCCAATCCTTTGTTCATACGTTTTATGTAAAAATAACACTAAAGTACGAATTTAAGCTTTTTTTTAATTTCTCTAAGCAGGTGGGATGGTCTTTTCATGAAAATGAAACACACGCATGCCTACTGTTGAACCTAAAATTGCCGCGACTAAAGGCTTTATCCAACATACATACACAATCGCGCTTCAATTTTCGTACTAAGCGGATGCTTGAACGTTCGTGAAAACTCGCCGAACTCCGCGGAAAACTTCCAATGAAACTTTAAAACTTTTTTGAAAATTGAAAAAAAAAAAAATATGTCCAAAGAAGTTTTAACTACTATGACTAAACCCACCGAGATGGTTCCACCTCATATATGGGCCGTGATCCAACAAGTATTGTTAGGTGTAAATACGGATAAAAAACTGGACCTCAGGGAACCCCATCCCAAGAAATCCCTAGAAGGAGTGGCTTCGTACATTATTTTCGCATATGGCGTGCTCGTCGTTTACGGAGTGCTGTCGAATATTTTGTTGTTTATTCACGTGATGCAGTATAAATTAAATAAAGACCCAACTTATGCATTTCTATTGAACAACTGCATTAGTGATATTATTAAGTGTATGATTGTACTGCCAATTAGTTTGTATGTTTTGCTAGTACAAAACTGGATGTTGGGGGAGCTTTTGTGTACTTTTTTGCCGATGATACAGGTAAGTTTCATAATTAATCGGACTACGATACACCACATATTTTTGCCTGAGAAAAACGTGTAAGATATGTTATAAGGATATTAATAATTTGTTTGGCTTGACTTGAAAGTTTTAAACACAAGCATTAGAATAATGGAAATTGAACGCTTTTCTGGATAATTAAGAAATTTAATGTGTTTGTTGGGGACCATATAACAACATTATATAACAAATATCCTATTTACTATAAAAAATATCAGTCTGCAATATCGGTTTTGTTCTGCCATACTGTTACCGCTAGTTTAAATTTATGTTGAAATTTGTATATATAATCTGTAATAATTTGTTTCCAAACAAATACTTCTTTTGACGACCGTTCTGGACGCTCTTATGCCGGGAAGTGGATTTTGGACCTACTTCCCGGCCTAGGTTCGGAATTAATCCAATGAGTCGGAAATCCTTTGAGAGTTTCCAAAAAATCAGATGTTATGGAAATCAAAAGTTAAAGAAATATAAAATACCTACTATATTGTTCATTTCAAATGGTGGCTGAGAAAATAGTTTACCTAACGTAGCACGCCTGAATAGTGTTTTTTTCAGATTTGCCTTGTCGTAGGTGCAAGAAAAAGAGTAGGTGCCTACTTTACAGTTTCTTTTCCAGACCCCTTAGTTAAAGCTTAAATGGCCTACACACGCTTCTTTTTTTTCCGAGACTTGACCGATAAATCCTAGTTGAGGCAAGAAAATTTTTCATCAATTTAAGTTATTTTTAATCCTTACATAAATGTAGATTCTTGAAGTAAAGTTAAGTGTGTAACAAGAAAATTATTAATTCTCAATTTTTATCATTTTTATATTTTCATTAAATTTGTTGTGTCACAATTCAATTCACTTGATCCAATATAATAAAGAAGTCCAGACATTTCATGGTAGTTCAACTATTGTTTTATTGCTAAGCTCTCTACATTGGCATAATTTGTTTTCAACAACCTGGTGAATTGCTCCTTGGAAGTAGTAGCCAATGACCCAGAGAAGAAGAAATGTTTGAAAACTTATTTTGCTATAAATTTTGCTTTGCAGCTTTTTCTTGAAACAGTTTTCTTAATATCTATTACTTGTACGTCTTTTTTCGCTTTTACTTTTTTATTTAGCACGCAAAATTTATGTTTACACTATGATATGAGAATTTCTTGGAAATTAATCAGCTAAAGTAGAGAACATAATATTAGTTTGCTGACACATTCGTCGTTGCGTGGTTATTATCAATAGCGACACATAAAAACAAAATATTAATTTCGCAGAGGCTTTCAACAGCTGCTATCGGAATGTTTGCGTTTTGCTGTTAAACACTATAATTATTTCCTAACACTATAATTATTTCCTAACTTAATCTACATCGACTAAAACTGTCAAACGTTAAATTAGTTAAAGATGTTTATGTACACCCTTTTCACGACCCATTATCCACTCTAAGTGCAAAACCTAAAATCAACACTTTGCCCATAAAATCAACTAGAATCCCTCTTTGGGGGGTAATTAGAGCAAATAATAAAAGATCAGCGCGTTTAGGTGGTATTACTTACAAGTTAAATTGAATAAGTATAAGAGAAGAGATAATGGGTTTAGGACGTTGGAAATAAAACACCCTTTCTCAAAAAAGTATGCCGACGTTTCGACCATATATTTGATCTTCTTCACAGGCTACAAACAAACAAAAAATGGTCTTGAAATGTATGGCGAGACATGAAAGAAAAAAAAATCTTAGATATATATTATATATATATAAACCACATTGTTGTAAACCGAATAACACAAATTTCCCTGAATATACATGGCGTGAGAAATTGAATAATACATTAAAATCATAAATGACATATTGTTAAAACCCAGGATTAAAATAAAATATGTAATATTAGTAATTATTCAAACCACAGGCATGAATGTTGAAAAACATTCAATTCAAAAGAAAAAAAAGGCATGATGCTGTTAAAAACCTCAATTTAAAAAACCCAGAGAAAAAAAAAAGCCAAACATGAACTACATACGTATTTTTACCAGCAAGGGGTCGTTTGATGTCGAAAAATTGTGTAGAAAGGATTCCAAAATACAAAAGGACGAACAGCATCAATTTTGCCATTTGAATTTTTATTTTAATTAATTATTTTTTTTTTTTTTCAAATATTATATACGCAACAAGTAAGTTGACAAACACAACCGCGACTAGGTAATAGTAGATCGTGATGCATCGCCAATCCATTCTCTGGAATGTCCCGGCGTTCTTTTTTACCATTTTTCCCTTCCTTCAATAAATAAATCTCTTTGCACGTATATATCAATATTAATATTCAATATTTAGTTTATACAGATTTAATAAATAATTATACGGAACATTTAACCCAATTATATTTTCGATTAAGAAACCTGTGTTTCATAAAACAGGAAATTTTGTTTAGTGTAATGTCTATCTGTGTTAATATGTCATTGAATGTCTGTTTGGTTCATGACTACAATTTCTACTGGTACTTTACGAATAACCTACATTTTTGTTCATACTCTCGGCTGCGCCTCGTGCTTCAAATTTTAAGCTGCGGGCTGCAAATATTAAATAATTTAATTCCTGCTTTAAAAAAGGCTCATTCACAAAAAACAGGTACCTGTTAGTTTTTTCCTCAGTTGTTTCAGTCCTTGTATGCTGCTCGCGTGTTATGATTTCTTAGTTGTTGGATAAAACATTGTAGAGTAAAAATCAAACGAGAAGAAGCCACACGCGTTATCGTTTGTCTCACTTCAAATAGGACGGACCCAGATAAAAGGAAATCTGCCTTCTTTATCAGCGATGAGGTCAATGGCGTCTTCTCGTTTGATTTTTACTCTATGCTACTCGTGTGTTATGTTTTCTATAAGTCACTCAAGAAAATATACCCTTCGGCCTGACGGCCTCGTGGTATGAATGTTTCTTGCGTGACTTATTTTCAACATAGCACACCAGTACCATAAATAACTATTATGGAAAGAAAACTACTTGCAACTATTCGTAAGCTCCATAGCAAGTAGTGAAATTAATTGCCAAAATAAACGTTTTTTACTTATAAACCCATAGGCGCATGCGCTTTGGTTAGGTGATAATAGCACATTACAGTCCGCACTGTGGTAGCCACCTTGCACACGGAGAAACGTGTTTGAATAAGCAGAACCAGTGTTATTGAATAATACAGAACCCAAAGAATGCTTGCAGTATTTATTTAAAATAATGATTCACATCAAAAGATGCTCAAAACTACGACAACCCGCCTCAATGCATGTGTAACAGCGTTGTAGCAGAAATATCGAGTAGATTTCTGCAGGAAACCCTTTCCTGTTTCCCTGTATGCCAGACAAAACATAGGGTACCAAGACGACAGACCACCACCACATTACTTGTTAGCCTTAAGGGAACATCTCAACGAAACACCTGGAAAGAGTGATTGTTAAGTGGGCATGGACTCCACGTTCACCAGACCTGACAGAATGCGACTTTTTTTTATGGGGTCATATGAAAGCTCTTGTTTACGACACTCCAGATGAAACAGCTAGAGGAAGTTAGTAGGAAGGATTGTTGCAGCAGCTGCTGAAATTCTAGAAACACCATGAATTTTTCGATATATTCAGGAGGCTATACTACGGCGCTGTCACGCACGTATGGAGGTTTGGTGGTCGTAGCTTTGAGCAACATTGTTTTTAGTAAATACTGCAAACATTCCATGGGTTTTGCATCATTTAATAGCATAGTTTCTGCTTCAAACCTGTTTATCCGTGTGTAAGGTGGCTACCACAGCGCGACCTGTAATGTTCTATTATCACATAACCAAAGCGCATGCGCCTATGTGTTTATAAGTAAAAAACGTTTATTTTGGCGCGATCTATTATCCCTTATTTTTGGCACATTAGTTTCGGAACACCCTGTATAAACAGAAGTTGGTGTGCTAATTCCAGTAAGATAAAACACATTATCATAAAAATCTCTAGTTAGCAAGTTTTATTTATTTACATCAGTTATCTGTTGGAACGAGTTCTGCCGCAAATCCAATTAATCTCATGTGAACTGGCAACTAAATGTTTCAATATTTTCTCAGCTAGTAGGTATATTTGACTCAAAAATATTTACCTGAAATCATTAAATGTTTTGAAGTTAAACCATTAAAGGAATCCATGCCGTTCTTAATTTATTTTGAATTAATATCATGAAATCATTTGAATTGTAATCGATTTCACTTTCTCAGTCTCCCAGATTTTACGGTCTCGGACATTGAACCGTTTTCGTGAAACAGAGAAGCCTTTAGCCAGATCCAAATCATATGACGAAATTAATTTCTTGAAAACGTGTAGAGCAAATGTTAATTATTCTGCGGTACTTGAAATAAGATCAAACTACTTCTTTTCTCAAGAAATATTGGCCTTTCCTTCGCATCTTAAGGAAAGAACAATATACTGCAACTATTATTTTAACTAAAAATCAACAGGGAAGATACATCATGAAAGACATTGCTCAGTGGGTAGCTATTCGTTTTTCTGCGAAATATGTCATACTTTATGGAGGTATCTCAAAAAAACCCATAACTTCTTTATTCGATAAAATGTATTTGCTAGCCATTTATTTATATGGTTTTGTACTATCAGTTCATCACTATCTTTAAATAGGTGTCCACGTATTACCGTTTTTCAAGCTTGAAGCAAGTTGGAAGATTGTTAGATAATAGTAAACTATGCAATGATCATGTGATGATAGCCATTAATACACGAGCATGTTATACATGGTTTTTCCTATCATAATGATACTCAAGTTTTTCTTGCCAGAATTATAATCACAATAAGAGGCATCGAACCTTTTCATCTCAAAAACATATAGCATACATTGTTGGGTATTACTTCAAGTGTAACGGCGAATTTTCCTAATATAAGAGTAACAGGGGTTGATTGTATGTCTTGCTTCACAGGGGAATTGTAAAACGTTGCGCCATTTTAAATTAAAAAATTTGGAACCAATGAAAACGGTAAACAGTCCCATTTGCGAGAGGATATTTAATGAAACTGATGAAATCGTTTGATGTCACATCACCGGAGATTTTAAAGGGCTTGCGCATCATATTTGTAATATACATTATAAAAATTATTTTGCAATTCGTATCGCATTTCATTATTTGAGTGGATACGATACGCACTTCGCTTGGCTTAACATTTTCATATCACTTTAATACCTGAAAATAAGTTTGTTTTGTATTGTCTACCAACTTCCTACATGCAACGTTCAAATTTTATGCGATTGGTCTGCAAAACTTTGTCTCATTATAGTTAACATATTTTTTTTTTTTCAGGATATTCCTATGCACGTGACAATGCTAACTTACGTCTTCTTGGCCTGGGATCGTTGCAGATACCTGAGAAACAACAGAAAACCTCGGTTGCCTGCTTTTGTGTGTGCTTTTGGTACTTGGCTGGCATCACTTTGTCTGGTACTTCCGTATCCTATCTATATTACACATCTCGATTTAGGAGTAAGTATGAACTAATATATTTAGGAGTTAGTATGAACTAATATAGCATTATGTTTAATAACATTTTATGTAGATAGTAATAAAGCATTATTATTATTATTATTATTATTATTATTATTATCTCTACCTCAATATATAATACACAATGTGTCAGAACTTTTTTAATTTTAGAGAGTTATTAATGGCATGTAATATTGACAGTTGAGTTGAAAAGGGCGCTTCTGTACTTGAATCTCTTCAAATTTTGGCGCGTAAAAAATCTATTGTAATTTTAACCTCAAGACAAGCTGACGCTGACACTTTTAAAAATATTCTCTAAGGACCACTGAACGCTTTGGAAAATATTTTAACTTATCCATTGTAATATTCATACACATAATACAAGAAATGTTAATAATATAATATATTCATTAAATGTAAGAACTAATAAAGGCCTATACAACCATATGTATCAGGCATCATGTGTATAGAGTATCTATAAGTAATACTTATATGACGTGCATCTACAAGTAATACTTATATGGAAATTTGAACGCCAAGCGCACCGAGGCGAATCAAATCCATGCAAGTCACATGAAGAATATTTATTCTCCGAATAAAATACTAGTATATTATGATATAAGTGTATAAGAAGGCCTTCAAAGCACGCGCGACATATTTCAAAACACGATGCGCAAGGGCTTTAAAGGCCCTCTTATACAGGCATATCATACACTATTTTTCATTACAAATGCATCATTATCTAAAAAAAAAATTTTATTTTCAAACGATCTTCATTCCAGATAGTGCACAATTTTTATTTTAAATTATGACATTCATATTTAGAAGGATCAGCTTTTTAAGCACCTATACCTGTATGTGCAGGTGAACTACCTTAAATCGCTATGGGGAACAAAGTACATAGCGGAGTATTATACTCCGCTCGACTCCGCTCAAGCTGAAAGTCATTGAAGTGACTATACCCAGTCAAAAAAAATATAAACTCATTTTAACACTGACACGGAAAGCACTCTAAATTCCATTTCAACACTCAGTGAAAAAATGAGGTCTCATTTTAACACTGTAGGTATTAGAATACGCTGATTATTTTGGCGTTTGGGTTAAAATTATTCACCTTTGACAACTAAAATCAATATAAAAAAGATGCCATTCCGTAACTGAATTACAAAATAGCTAAAATAAAGTTTCTTAGGATGAATCTCTGCTGTTTCCGGACGAGGCGGCAGCCGAGTCCGGAATAACAAATGACTGCTCCAAAAAAACTATAATTTACGTACGTTTATGCAAAATAGTTAGGTACCGTTTATATATTGCACTGTTGAAAAATGTATCAAATTTGATTGGCCATATAGGCCAAAGAATACTAATAGGTCTGTTTCTGCAGAAATTCCGAACCAGTCAGAGCGAATTTCATTGGTTGAAAACAGTCAGAAAACTAGTTTCAACCAATGAAATTCACTCTGACTGGTTTTTGATTTCTGCAGAAATAGACTTAATATTGCGACACTTACGAAATTATGTAAAACAAACAACACACTTAAAAGGAATTTTTTTACTGTCGAAGGAATAGTAGTAGGACAAATGAAACTCGGAATTTCTCGCTCAGTGAACTTAAAATTGTCTGAAATTTGACATATAATATCATTATTAGACGAGGGTCGATGATCAGGGCGGAAAACCGAGGAAGGGCCGGACAGGGTCGTTTTATCCAGACCGACCAATAAAACGAATAACCAATAATAATTTATGCAGTCCAAATCAAACCTTTATAGGACACTAACCAAATATGTCATTCAAAATTCCTTAATATTGACCACATTGACCTTACGAATAGAGAGAGGCATTTTCAGAGATGACCTGAAAATATGAAGAAAAAAAAAAATCAAAATGGTAATTAATTCGGTACTTTTATGCTACAAGCATACTCTTTTCATCTTGATCATATCAGCCGTTGGAACCAATATCGAACATCTATACTTTAGACAAGATCGTAAACCCACGAATACAAAGGTTGAAAGGAGAAACTAGCAGGATATGGTTTCATCGCCGAATGGAAAAAAAGGCGAGGAGCATTTCATTCCAGATGCAATTTCTCGTTCCCCTTCCTATGACATTGAATCCAGAATCAACAATCAGCTCAAGAAGGCAAATAAGCCTAACGCCTGGCGTAAACAACAGCCTGTTCGATAACGTTCCGCAAATAAGGTGATTGGTCAATAGGCCAGGTGTGCCTGGCAACAGGGGTGTACTCGATTAACACACAAGTGTATAACATACAAAATTTCTTCAGCTACTTAAAGACACTACAACAAATAATTTATGAACCATTTTAGTTCAGTCTTTAAAGCCAATATATTTTTTCCAAAATATTTTGACATAAACAATTCTAAAAGTGAAGTTAAATAAAGTTCGTGTCTGAAGTGCAGCTCTGGTGAATACCTTAATACAGCTGCTTTTGTTCAGATAAGGCGCCAGGCTTATTTGTTTGGCTGTCAAATGAGGAAGCAGGGGCAGAGAGGATTTTTACCTAGGACTGTGCGATCATCCATGTATGCATGTTTCGTGTTTACACGGTATTTTATAAATGAAAACAGCAACAAGAATACTTCAAAAGTAAGAGAAGAAGAGCCTTATTTCATTGTTTGGAAATTCTCGTGTTCTATACACTCCACTCTGTTAAAAATAAGAGTCGCTCTAGGTCCGGCCCTGGAAAAGTAGAACTGAGGAAAACCACCTATTTAAAATATTATTTCTTCAAATTTTAACTTCTTTAAAAAAAAAAAAAACGTTTACTGAATAAAAGTAAATGTTGCTAACATGTAATGCGCTGTGAAGTTTTTTGGAACGGGGGCGCGCCACGGAAAATGAAAGTACCAAAAACCGAAGAGGAGACAAGACAATGGGAGACTAGAAAAGAAGATTGCCCCTTAGACGCTTGTCTGCCATTGTTCATTATCCAATTTCTATTTTTATTTTGTGTTAAACTGATTGTTTAATCCAATTTGTGATTAGTTTGTGTGTCAAAAGGAGCATTTACAGGTCACTTGAGTAATTGTTATTTTGTTTTGAGAGTTCAATTTATACAAGTATTCTTTTTTCATTTTTATGTTTTTTTTTTTGTTTGTTCATAACCTTTTTTATAGCATGTGCATTGTTCATGTATTTAACAAAAATCGTTTCATGCTGTGAACAAATCAGATAAAAAAAAAAGTAAATTAAAACCAAAGAAATTATGTGCTATCTTCTGTGCTGGGACTTTGATTTTTGGGTATTTAGAACGTACCATCGTCACCAAAAGTAACTGGGACAGCATCACATTAGCTCTTGTCCTATTATATGAATTTTATTGTCAAATATTTGTCAAACTATGCATTAAATGCATTGAAATGAATGACAGTAGAATTAGTCTAGCAGATTATTATGCATTATTTGTGTCCCAGTTACTTTTGGTGACGATGGTACATTAGGGCCTTGTTGAATTCACTAACAATTTTCTACCCTGACGAGCGAATATCCTAGCAAAGAAATTGAAAAATCAATTTAGAGTATTGGTTCAAAATAACAACTATAGCTGAGTAGCTTCCCGTGCGGGACCTCAGTACCTACTGGTGAGACTGGCTAACAAAAACTTTTCAGTATTAAATATAGGTAGTGTTGATTGAATGTAGTGTTTGGAATTAAAATTTTAGCACAAGAACAGAGACGGTACCTAATTTAAACTTTTATTGACTTAAATTATTGAATTAATGACTCACACTTATCATAAAAATGACATAGTATGTTTTGATTTTTGAGGAATGTTCGATCGAGGGTTTCTCTGCCGTTCTCTTTTATCTTTCCGAAAATTTCAACACTCTGTATTTTCTTAATGAGATGTTTGCGGACACATGTAAGTACACTGTACTCTATCAATTAAAATGCGCACTTATTTCGGACTCACCCTGTATAAATTAGTCTTGTATTTATTCCGCCATCTTGTGTCTTGTATTTTAGAGTATATGAGTGATTTTTTTTGGCACATTGTATTTCTGATGATTTTATATTCTTCTTCTAGTAGAATTAAGTATTCATTGTAAATGCTATATACGTGAATAAAATTTGAATTTGAATTTGAAAAGCAACCCTCATCCTTTACAAACCTGTGTTCAATTTTGACACTTCCCTACAAATCGGGCCTGTTTTTCGCGATCGCATAGTGAATATAAATCTTCCTTGCAACAGGGGGAGTTTTATTTTAGACATTATTGGGTTTTAAATTCGCTTTTGCTTTATTCCTTGCGGCACACATTTCGTGGGGCAGAATAATTTATGTTTTCTTATGACTTGCTGAACGCCGCGGGTGGACAGGTAAACAATATCAAGTGCTTGCGCGTTTTTCGAGTTGTTTGTTTGCTTATCCTGTTTCCGAAAAGAGAAACAAACACGAGACTTTTTATTTGCGGTTCGGTTATATTAATTTTTTCTTAGTCACTCAAGACGATTTCCAAGAATGCTGGAGGCTACCGATTTTAAACGTGATCAGAAGCACTCTGATTTGGTTTCTATTATTGCCTACAGGAGGCTGAGATAAAAATGAGACAAATAGGTGGTAAATTTCAACTCTCTAATGAATATAAATTAAGCAGTCCCTTAGCCCGGAACGAACGAACCCATTAACTATCCTTGAAGGTTATAAATGTTTATTAATTTTCCAGTTTGAGTATTTTCCCTGGAAACAAAGGCAGTTTCGGAAAATAAAGGCGAAAAGTTTTATTTTATATTTATAACCTTTTTAATAACTCGAACGATATATGGGGAGTTCCTCTTATTATGCAGTTCTCTCAATTTTGACTAAAAGAGTTAACATACAAATACAAAAAAAAACTTAATTTTGAAATTTATGAAATCAGTTTTACTGACTCGAATTATCTTTTGCAGGAGTTTTTCAAATCCCAAGAACTCCAAGGAGTAAGTATTTGCATCGTCAATTTGGCCGACGACATGAAGGAATACGTGCGGGGAATTTTTCTTGTCACGTAAGCTTCTCTCACTTAACGTTTTTTTAAAGTTAGGGGCTGGATTGAACCTTATTTTTTTTATAACTTGTGGTCCGAGTCCTACTAGATATTTCATTTTCACTATTTAATTTAGATTTTCTCATCTAACTATCTAAAATTTAGTATTTCTATTAAATCTTTCAGTTTCTAATTTTTAACATTGTTCGTTGGCGTTGTGGCTGAATAATAAATTTTTGAGCTGTAATCTATCATCACTCCTACTTATTTTGAACGCATGGAAACGTGCCTGGCATAACACTGTCCGCTTATACACAGAAGCGAAAACAGAAACAGCAGCTTTGAACAATTTTAGAGCTTAGAGTCGGGTTTTATCCGCTAAAAAAATAAATTTGGCATGTGGATTTTTTTATATGGTCAAACTGTTAATTGGTTATTCTAATAAGAAATGGATACGGATACGAAAGTTTTTCTCACAAACTTGTCTAGTTTTCCAATACCAATAAATCTTATCATTAGGTACTTCACAAACTTTATTTCTACACTCTATAAGTAAACTTGGTGAATAGAGTTTTATGGGCCATAACGAAACTATAAATTATGTTCCAGAAGGATGAATTTTTCCAATACATAAACTCTGTTTTATTTTGTTTTTTCATTGTAAATTTTGTTGTTTTCGTAAAAATTTATTGGCAAAGTTTCTTACTAGATAGCTAAGGGGTAAAACTTCGAATAAGCCTTTGGCTGCAAACAGCAGAGAAACAACGAAAGGCGGACTAATAAAACTCTAATTAAAGGCCCCAAAGGATATTCTAACATCGCTCAAAAATCATCCTACGCCTGATGCTAGTTGAAAACTCGAGGGCTTTTGAAAAATAAAAAAAAAATAAAAAATTTCTCTCGTTTACCAGTCAGATTTCGCCTGCAGTGAGGTTTAGGAATTTGAAATTTTTCTTGTTCGTAATTGAATACTGAAGGTATATGCTTATTTTCGAAATATTTCTGTGACATTTTAAACCCAAGTGCACGACACCGTTTCTAAAAATTTTATTATTGAAAGTTTTATTTTCCAGACTAACAGATTAGGAAAAATGCATTTATAGTTATAGCTCCGCAGTATAATACAGTATTGCCTATTTTAAATGCGCGCTTTCGCTTTATCACACTATATCTCCAAAACGGTTGATCGTCCGAAAAAAATGTATATAAGCAATTTGGTAGAGAATACTATTTTACGTATGTGTTGTTTGGAGTTTTTCGACGTCAGATGCACTGGAAGCGTGATTTTCGCGAAAAAAACTTTCGACCCTTTGGTATATCAAGACGCACACGGGTATAGGCACATGAGATTTTTTTGTGATTCATTAGAACATCAAAACAAAGGTATCTGCAAAAATTCGGCTTGTTCGACCTCATTCCGCAGAGGAAGTCTAATTCTGTATTCAATAAAAAAGTCAATAAATGAGTCCGACAACGTGTCGATAATGTTATAATATCTTATAAAACCACAAACCAACTGGTAGGGATAATAACCACTGTCTTAACACACAATTTAACCTATAGAAGACTATAACAATAATTTTTTAATGTTCAGAGCTTAGTTATTGGAAAAACTAACATAAACTTTGACAATATAGTCATAACTTTTTATCCTGATGCAGAATTCCCCTTTTTTATTATTCATGAAACAGTGGATGCATTGTTATCTGTGAAAGATGACAAATTGAAACAAGACTTTAGTATAATTAAAATACCTAATAGATTTGAACAAGCAGCGTTTAAATTTTATTTTATTTCGTGGATAATTGAGACGAATACAAATTTTTTTTTTTTCATAATTATAGAACTTGGATGACTTAGGAAATTTTTGTATATACAGTATCACCATTAAAGTCCTATGTCTACCCGCGGTATTTACTTCATGTCGCACATTGCATGTTGCATATTTGATGTTTCATTAGTGTACGACCGAACTTAATGACAAAATGTCATATCAAAAATCCTGATCAATAAATAAACAATAATGCAACGTAGGTACGTCAAATCAAAGCACTCTTTGATATGGTTATTATAGGTGCATGGATGACACTATTAATTGTCAAAGGCATACAATAAACGTTCCATTAAAATTGAAAGACTAGATCTAATGAGCAAGAAATCTAGAGGGCTTTATTTGAAATTGATGCAACTTTGCGTACACGCAGATATGACACAAATAACGTCATTTTTGATTGAAAATGTACATGTCAAATAAGCCATGCATCATTTTCAATCCCAATTGACGTCATTTGCGAGTACGCAAAGTTGCATCAATTTCAAATAAAGCCCCCCATGATCGATTGTGATGTATAAATAAAACAAGGTAGTTTTAACTACTAGTTTTAACTTCAATGAGATGGGTAAATTTGGATTGATGTTTCATGTTTATGAAGACTCTTTTCACCCAATAACGCCTATTGTGATCCCTAGGTTAAAATAAGTTAGCACATTCGGTGTTATAGAAGTAAAATGTTTACTGTTATATGGGACAGTTCTGTTATAGCAGTAGAAAAAAGTTTTAGAAAATCGTTACTGTACAAAATGTTGGGCAGTATTCTATGAAGTGAAAAAAAAATAGATTTTTCACACGTGTGTTCTTATAATAAGTGGGGAGTACTGTCAGGGTCACAATACTACTATTGAAGTGTCCTGTGATATCTTAAAATTGATGTCCCTGGGTATCTACTACTGCTATTAAAAAATGTGCAAGGTACCTACTCTAAAAACACTATCCTCAGTCACCATACCAATTTCAGCCAAATCGGACAAGAGGTTCAAAAGTATAGTTCCTAATGATCTTCCATGCACCACCATTAATTCTGGCACTGTCCGCGAATGTATTAGTCATGATGATAGCTCTGTGAGCTGCTTTCTCGCGTTCATTTTTTTGAAAATGGTTCAAAACAGGTTTGAAACAGTATATTCTCGCGATGAACCCATGACGTCACATCAAAATTGGTTCAAACCGTTTCGAAATACAATCCAAACCATTTTCTCGCGCCGAGAAGTTATGACGTCACGTGACACTGTTTTAAATCAATTTCGAAAAAAATTTCAAAACATTTGAGACGCGAGAAAATACCTCAAGTTACGACAATGGAGCGGAACAGTTGTTGTAGTTCATATAGCTTGGACTAATTCGCGTAAATTGTAGCAGTTCGGATAGATTAGAGTAGATTCGGGTAGGTTCGAGTAGTTCGGGTAGGTTGGAGTAGATCGGGTAGTTTCAATGAACTAAACAAACACTCTGGAACGGGCGCACTGCTTTATGCTAGTGTGCCAAATTTCAATGTATGCAACCCTATTGTTGGGTGGGATTATTGTCTCACATTGCGATTAATGTAAAAGAAAGAAGACATTTTTCATCTTCCTTACCTCAATGATCCAAACACTTCAAACAGCTGTGCTCAATAGTCGCCATAGTGCAGAAAGAGATGCAAATCCCTCTTGTTTGTTGTCCTTCCTGGCACAAGCCCATACGTAGAAACAATTATGTATATTCTGTTCACAATCCGATGTCCACAGGTGCAGATACATTTATTACCTTTTCCTATCAAATAGCATTGAAAGGTGATAAATTTTACCGGTACCAGTGGACATCGGATTGTGAACTGATAATAGGCACCGTTCCAATGTGTTTGTTTAGTTCATTGGGTAGCTTAGGATAGATGACATTGAAAGATGACTGATATGCACGTATGACAGATGTTGTCATTGGATTTAACAGATGACAAATGATATTGACATTTCAATTTGACTTATGACACGAGAACTATTGCCTGACGTCACAGCGCCGCCTACCATTTGAGATAGGTGCAGAACTATCTGTTTAGCAAATTATTTTTCACATTTATTGGTTTTGAATTGTTAAAAAGTAATATGACTTTCAGGAAAATGATTTAAATTTCAAATGAAACTTTTTTCTTAAAATTAATTTGAACTATATCGGGTAACTATTGTTTTTTTATTTAGTTATGCTGGACCTTTAGCAGCAATATCCTACTTTTTCGTAACTGGATCACGTGAATTGTCCTACCATAATGCTCCAGCTGTAGTATTTTACGAATCACGTAGCCGCAGTAGTCGATCTCGTACTGATTCACATTCTACCGACATAAGGTAAGCCAAAGATAATGATTTTTTTACGAACTTGAGACAGCATCAATGATAAGGTTCTTCTGGTAACTAACTTTTTGCCCAACCTGCTCAGTAACGCGACTTTTTGAAGTATGTGAAGCGGGCAGAACGTTGACGTCACACATACGCATTCCACAGCCGGGCAAACAAGAGCATTTCCACCCGCCTAGCCGGCCGGAAATTCTGTCAATTTGACTCTGACAGTTTGACAGCGTGTTGATTTTCAGTCAATCTCAGTATCTTTTCAATATTTATTAAATATGTTTCCAAAAGGGTTGTTCAAAAAGTAGTGTGTTCACCACAGGTGGAAAGCGATTTCGACTTGTGTGATACCTTCACACTCGTCGGAATCGTCTCCTTTCCGCCCTTGATACATTAATGTATATCTTATTCACAATCTGTAGTCCAAAGGTAGAGGTAAATGTATCACCTTTCCCTATCAAATAGCATTGAAAGGTGATAAATTTTACCTGTACCTTTGGACTACAGATTGTGAATAGACAATACTATTACCTATTTTTGTACATTTTTGATTTTATAATTTGGGTGTTATTATGAGTTCTTGAAAGCACTAGTGCTATTATGAAGGACCTGATGACATTCAAATGAGAATGCTAAATGTATGATAATGATACCGACGTAGATTAAATAATAGTTATTCACATTACAAGTGCGTTTATGAACATGAATACAATAACGAGTTGAAAAATTAAAACGACGAGGTCGTAGACCGAGTCGTTCTAATCACACGAGTTTTGTAGTTTTGTTTAAACGCACGTGTGATATACAACGTTTTATCTACAAAGCGAAAAATAGGATTTTTTTTTCATTTATTAGTAGTTATCTACCTTCATTTTACCTTTACAGGTTTACCTTTGACATTTGTCAAATCACCAAAAATAGTTGTGTTATAGATTCATAACCTAGTCTATAACACCACTAGTTGTGTTATGGATTCATAACCTAGTCCATAACACAACTAATTGTGTTATGAGTCTCATGCCGTAACTCAAATACTAAAAAAATGGTTGTTAAAACGTCATAACCAAACGCTTGTAGATAATAGCTATTAACCTAACAAGTGCGGAAAATGAATTTTTCCGCACGCGGCTGCCCTTCAGCGAACGACGCGTAGCGGAGTTCTGTAAAGCAGCCGAGTGCGGAAATAGTTATTTACCTAACAAATGCGGAATCCGCATGTGTTAGGTACAAAATTTTACCTATGAGCATCTACATCTCTAAAAAAAGGCTTTGATAAAATTAAATATTGAATCAGATTAATTAATGAAATTAGATTAGATATAGAAATGATCAAAAATCCATTTTCTGAAAAAGAGAGGATTTCTGATTAAAAATATTAAATTTTACTTTACCGCACACTATGCGGTAAAGTGCACTTTACCGCATGGTGTGCGGTAAAGTGATACTTTCCATTTGCAAATACGTGCGGTAAAGTGCACTTTACCGCACGCTCGTAGGTAAAATATTTTCCGCAAGTGTTAGGTACAATATTTTTCCTACAGGCGTAAAAATGTAGAATTTTAGTTTTTTTTTTCTTGACAGCCGTGCGTTAAAAATTTTCCGCACTGACAGCCGTGCGGAAAAACTTTTTCCGCACTCATATGCGTGCAATAAAAGTTTTACCGCACCGTGAGGGAAAACTCATTTTCCGCACGCATATCAGTGCGGAAAATCGATTTTTCCGCACCGCTGTAGGAAAAAGTTATTTATCTACAAGCGTTTGGTTATGACGTTTTTTCATAACCGTTTTTCTATTATTTGAATTATGTCATGAGACTCATAACACAACGAGTGATGTTATGGACTGGGTTATGAATCCATAACACAACTATTTTTGGTGATTTGACAAATGTCAAAGTTAAACCTGTAAAGGTATGATTAGAACGACTCGGTCTACGTCCTCGTCGTTCTACGACCTCGTCGTTCTAATCTTTAACGCTCGTTATTGTAATCATGTTTATAAACGCACTTGTAATGTAATAGTTATTTACATTACAAGTGCGTTTATGAACATAATTACAGTAACGAGTGTGAAAGATTAGAACGGCGAGGTCGTAGACCGAGTCGTTCTAATCACACGAGTTTTGTAGTCATGTTTAAACGCACGTATGATGTACAACGTTTTATCTACAAAGCGAAAAATAAGAATGTTTCTTCAATTATTTTCGTTTATTAGTAGTTGTCTACCTTCATTTTACCTTTACAGGTTTACCTTTGACATTTGTCAAATCATCAAAAATAGTTGTGTTATAGATTCATAACCTCGTCCATAACACCACTAGTTGTGTTATGAATTTATAACCTAGTCTATAACACCACTAGTTGTGTTATGAGTCTCATGACACATCTCAAATACTAGAAAAATGGTTATGTAAAAACGTCATTACCAAACACTTGTAGATAAATAACTATTTTCAATCATTTTCGTTTATTAGTCGTTGTCTACCTTCACTTTACCTTTACAGGTTTAACTTGACATTTGTCAAATCACCTAAAATAGTTGTGTTATGAATTCATAACCTAGTCTATAACACCACTAGTTGTGTTATGAATTCATTCACTGTTCTGTTATGAGTCTCATGACATAACTCAAGTACTTGAAAAATGGTCATGTAAAAACGTCATAACCAAACGTTTGTAAATTTCACCAATTGAAACTGAAAAAAATGTAACAAAGATAACGATCGACATTCGTCGCAGATGTACCAATTTTTTTTCGCACATTCCAAATAGATGTATAAAATCATACTACTTATATTAAATTGACGCACTTAAATCTTCAACTGTTGAAACTATATTCTTTTTATCATTGGAAAATACACGAACTTTACCGGATTGTGTACATACAGGTCTCTCCATGGTTTCGTTAAGTCTTCTCTGATGGTTATTCCAGTTCGTTTTAAGAGCCTTTTGTTTCGGTAGACTTCATTCTTAACTTTACAAGGATTTGTCTGCTTATGCACTAGCTGACGTCACATACATACCCTCACTTTCGTTGGAGGGACAAAGCTTTGGACTATTTATACCAATCCGTATGCACTCGCACCGTATGGACTTGGGAGTTTAATCTCGCTTAGTTCGAAAATTTGCATATTAAAAAGAAGTCCTAATCTGGTTACAGTAACAAATCTGGATTAAGTCCTTACGGTGCATTCGAGCATTATACAGCTTGTCACCAATGACATAACATCACTTTCGATAGGGGGGCAAACATGTCATTCAGGTTATGTGTGTGTCGTCACCTAGTACCTAATTGTTGTTCCACTTTGTTTGCGATTTCTGCTATTAGACTACTCATCCATCCACACATGACCAAATACTTTAAATTCAATTTGATGTTTGATATTTTTGTCTGCAAACTACATAGTAAGAAATATAAGTCCCGAGATATTCTAAAAAATATCTAATATTTCACACACGTGATGCGATACCGTTTTCCCGTAGGTAGTGTATTATCTAATATTTTCGGCTACTTCTAAAATTTACAAAGTCTGTATTATTTAGTCGTATTCGAGGAGATTACGACAGAAACAGTGACTCCAACCAGGATATCTACCGAGATCAAGAAACCGGACGTACAAGATACGAAGTTCGCGAACCAGAGTTGGATGTACAAAAAGAAAAATGCACACAGAAGTTTTTGGGAACAATTATTACTACTTATGCGGTATGTTTGCTGCCTTTGATGATGATGAGATTAGCGAGGTAAATGATTACTTTAGATTTACTTTAGAATTTCATCTATTTGTTCTATTTCAGATTGGCATTAGTAGAAACTTATGAAAACAGCAGCAGTTTTGACTACACATACGTGATATTAGTCTGGATTGCATTTCTTCCGACTTGCATAACACCAGCAACGTTTGCTTTTTGGCAAATGAATAGGTAAGTTTGCTATTTTTTTAATCAATTATTAAGTTTCTCTCTATCTCTACGAATATCAAACTCAGTGTCGAACTTTACAAAGCCAACGCCGCGCAAGTAAATTTCTATTTCGCAAAGTTTCGTTACAAATGACATGATAACTTTCTCAAGAACTTGTATGCATTGTTGAACTCCGTGAATCCCATTTATTCCCTGATCATCTCTGTATACCTATGTTTTCCTTATTTTTTTGCCGACACATGCAGGAATCATAATTCTGTTATATCCTCCAGTTGTTGTCTATCTATTGATCCACGATATAAAGTTTTTATATGATATGTGTCTCATAACTTATTGGAAACGATTTTGTATTGAAATTTTGCAGCTTTTGTTTTGCACTGCATAATTAATTATATGTGTAGGTCTCACAATATTCAGAGAGTCTAAATTTGAAACAAATGGGATGTTTACCAATTATTTTTACTCTAATTTCAGTAAATAAATTGTTTTTGCAACAGCACAAACACTCTGTTTCGGTGGAAAATAATATACAGTTGAAACACTTGCACCGTGAAGGCAAATTCATTCTTTCAGAATTTCTATCAGTTTTTCCTTTTTTCTGGGAAATAATTGTTACATGCTCCAGTTCTTTGTCAGAATTGTTTCAAAGCCATTATAAGTCAGCGAGAATTGTGAACACGCAAGTTATATCAACCAATTGCCAAGCGAATTGATTATCGTGGATTATTTCACTCATGTGTTGAAAGTTCCATGAAACACAACAGATTCAAAATTACCACAAACTATTTAGTTTGTATCAAAAATTAGCATGGGAAAATGATATGGTTTTTTTGATGTACGAGTGTAATTCGAGTAAATATTTCTCGAATAAGGAAATTGGGACATATATTTCAATTTGAAACTTCTTTGTACTCTAACTACGCGAATTGAATGCACAGCTCGTTAATATTTCCGCTAAAACGGGCTCATATGAATGAAACAGAAGCAAATGCTTTTGCTAAAGTTTTTTGAGATAAACATATTCAGCTTAAATGCAGCAAAAAGGGACGGAGGTAGAGTAAAAGCATTTGCTACCTACACTTTATTCATACGACTTGTGTTTTTTGATCCAATGTTTATTTTTTCTTAGCATGAAAACCCCCCTTGTTAAAATCCTCGAGCCACTAAGCGCGCTTCAGATTCACTTCCAGTTTTCTGTTTTAAGACCCACTTTCCTGTCATCTGGACATAGTGCTCCAGACCATGTGTTGTTTTGTTTGTTGTTTATTCTTTTAGAACTTGTAGCTCTTTATCCGTTGCCTTTTTCCAGCTTGTGACATTATTTCCAATTAAGTTCTCTTTCAAACAAATAGGGTTCTCATTTACAGAAAAAAAACTCGTCTCATAGTTGTTCATCTAAATAGGTGTCTGAAATTTTCTTTTATTAAATATGAACTCGTTTTTGTAGTATTATCTTCAATTCCTGGATTGATTTCTTGTATATTGTCTGTATGATCCTTGAAGTTTTTACTCGAGTTTTCCTCATATCATTTTTCTGTTTCATTCTTGGTTTCAAACAATTTTATTTTAATTTTGAATGTTTTATTTTGTTGTTTTCTAAAACCTTTATTTTTTGAATTTTATCACAGTTTTTTTTTATCCTTATGTTACCACCGCCACCTGAGTGTGACGGTTGGGTAAGGGAGACTTTGTTTTAGCACTGGTAAAGGCCTTTTTTGTACTGCGGTAGCGTGCCACCAGGGACTTTGTTCAAAGTCAAAGCCCCACTGACAATTTAGGTAACTTTGAACGGATACTTTTTAGTAATCTGATTAGATTGCCTCTTCCAGTGCTGGTTCTTGCTACCTGAGCTGTACGCAGTTAGTTGGAATGCTAGCTCGGGATATAAAAGAATCAGTTTTTCCTACTAAACTCTAACAATGGTTTATTTAACAACTGCTGAAACTTGGTAAGGAAATTATAGAAAAGCAAAGAATATACAGTAAGTTATTAATAAGTTATACTGAAATGAATTTGGAATTGGAATGTCATCACACTCTTTCGGAAACCGACTGATAACCCTTGGCACTTGACACGATTTCGTCAGAAATTTAGCGACTTAATCTAGCTGGGTGAAAAAACCAATTAATTGTATTACGAAGCAAAAAAAAAAAGGATTTTTAGGCCGTTTTGTTACACTTATTAAAATGGTTTCCAAGCTTTATATAATTTTGTTTAACGTATAATACTGAAATACTGAGATCATCAATTAAAGGCATAGAAAAAACTTATCTACATCTTGCCTAACACTGGCCTAAAATCAGTAACCAGTCTTAATACTTAGTCGAGTAAAGTATATTTTTCGCGCCTACATATCGGATACTTCACTATTTCATCATCCTTATCCAATGGAAACGTGCCTTTGCCTTGAGGACATTACGTACCTACAAACTTCACGAAGTTTAAACATCAAGTTTACAACTAACAAGAAGTCGTTTGAGACTGCATAATTTTGAAAGATCAAATCGTGTTTGCGTTGATTACAAAATTCTATTTACCTGTGATGTACAATATTCTAGTTGAAAGAATTTGGCAGACTTTTTTTGAGGATAAAGATCACGTTATACTATATAATATATCTTCGTGACTTTATAGTGGACCCCAGTATCGGTAAAAAAGTAACTTTCTTTTTGGGGTACAGGGTGGAATAAAATTTATTTCATAGCGAGTATACGCTAGCACTACAAGTAGCAGCTGTAGATAACTGTTATTTAAAAATAACGGTTTTTCCCACCTCTACTTCCAACTGTGCTACTACATCAGAAATATATTTTATTACGTGGGAAGGAATACGTTTAGAAAGTTATTGTTAAAAACTGCATCTGGATGTATCTAAATACCTTGCTGGGTCACGTTAAGCGATAAGATTAAGCAGCAACAAAAGATGTAATGCAGTACAAACGTTTTCAAAAATGTAGTTTCCTATTTTAGAATACAGAAAAGAAAGTCTTGAAAAAACTTATTCAATACAGGTGCAGAATTAAATTTGTTCTACTTCGGCTTCGCATTGAAATTCAAAAAAGGATTCCCGGAAAATAAATTCCAGTTAGCAAGAACGAGCTAAGAAAATAAATCAAATTCGTTTTGTTGTATACATTTTTTTATTATGGTTTCGAGCAGAAACTGATATTTATTGATAGATTGGCGATAAAATTCTCTGAAAAGTATAATAAATATCAACTTAAAGGCCTGGTTTCCTCGAAAATTCGGTCGCGGAGAGCGGACAGTCCGTCCAACGTTTTACAAAATCGTTTCGTAATTTGAATCAAATATGCATGAACAATTTTTTTAATAATGTATATAGGTACCTACATATAATAACATATTACATATTGTCACAACCCCTATACGTTTCGTCCTGGGAGCGTGACCAGGGTCCTTATTCTTGAAACAGGGGAGCAACGTTCCCAGGAGAACGAGTGTTCTGTCTTTGTTACTTATATTATCATTTGCATATCATTGAGAAAGACGGAACACTTGTTCCCGTGGGAACGTTGCTCCCCTGTTTTAAGAATAAGGACCCTGCTGGGGGCGTAG
Organism: Ceutorhynchus assimilis; assembly: GCA_917834065.1. Lineage (NCBI taxonomy): Eukaryota > Metazoa > Arthropoda > Insecta > Coleoptera > Curculionidae > Ceutorhynchus > Ceutorhynchus assimilis. The sequence goes on from OU892281.1 coordinate 1,480,668, forward strand.
GTGGGGTTCAGGTAGAGAGAAACTCGCTTGGTATAGGTATAATAAGATAATGTAGGTATTGAATAATAATAATATTACCCTAGAAATAGTAACATGACGTCTCTTCTACGGAGAGACGTACTACTTATAGGCCACTCTGTATTATGTACCCTCTGTACACTTGGCGTGACCGAAGACTGGAGCTAGGTTTGAGACAGGTCCAGAAGGGCGTTTCCCATTAAAGGTAGTTTGCACTGGACCTAGTCTGCTGCGTTCAGTACTTCCAGAAGGACGTTTCCCATTAAAGGTAGTTTACACTGGGTGGATACTTAGCTAGAGGGGCTTTTCCCATTTGAGGTACTTTGCCCTAGCCTAAGTCTGCCAGTAATGGATTTCGGCGCGGTATTTATACCAAACAAAAGCTGACTCGTCGACACACTTTAGTAAAATTGATGTACAGAGTGGTATTTACTTAAGTAGTTGACAATAATTTGGAAAAGAATATTTATCGATTATTAAAAAAATATATAGAGTGTTCCATTATAAAAAAATACAAGTTGTTTCTGTCAAATCTTTTGCGTGCACCCTGTATGTATTAAAGTTATTTTAGCGGTCCTCGTAAATCCCTATTTACTTTGTATTTACATTTTTTTCTATCTTGCTACATAAGCGAGCTATATGCTATCAAAATATACATGCAATAAAAACTAAAACGCATTTGGGCACGTACAGGAATTATTTGCGTGACCGACAACGTGACAATTTATAAATAGAGGGTAGGCAACAAAATAAGGGTGGAAAATAAAATAATAACTTAGATGCTGAGCCGACAAGACGCACGGTCGTAAAACAGATTCCAATTATTAGAAAATAAAAGGTATAACTATAATAATTGTTCTTATGTAGCTATCACTGTGTTACATTATTTGGAAATTAAATTTCATTCATTTCACGATTTTGCCAATCCACAGAAAAACAGAGTAACTCGAAAACTAAACTGAATACACGTTGGAAATAACAAAAGTGAAGCACACTTACTTACCGACATACTAATGTGTAACCTTTACAAGCGAATCTTGTACCACAACAGAATTCAATTAATAACTTTATGATTCCTCCAAGGTTTCTCCGAAAAATTGAGATCAGTCTTGACTAAAGAAACTCGGAGTCGTGTTCGAAAACAATGAAAAATGAAACAATGAAAAATCCTTATAGTTCCATGAAGGACAAATTGGCCTTTTAATTTATGAAATCAACTGTTTAGAACGTGATGGGGTTTATATTAGAACAAACGAAACAAGAATTCATGTACAGTGCATAAAAGCATAGACCTGAAAAGGAGCAAACTGCGTTGGCAACCACCAGGGCTTTGAATTTGATAATGTTGACATTCTGAATAGAGAGGCTTACTATATCAAATGGTGTTTGAGCGAAATGGATTGTATTCAATTTCATACAACAGAAATTATTACAAGATCTGGCAGTAAAAAAACTATTAATGAATTAGGCAAGTGAGTTATGTTATATATAAATAATTCACGCAGGAAAAGTTTAGCTCTCCGGGCGAGTGAGCTAAAATACTTAATTGAAGTTTGAAGTTGTCATTATCAGTTATCAGAAAAAAAAAATGTATCCTAGAATAGTAGTTATATGTATAATATACCCAGATAGAGAAGTTGGTCAGTATATACCGATCACTTTTAAAACCCGAGGCGCGAAGCGCCGAGGTTTATAATGCGCAAGCCTATATAATGACTTTCTCTACCGAGGTATTTATAGAATTTTTTTTACTACTACTATTGGAAAATAAAAAATTTGATTTGTTAAAATAAAATATTTAAAATCAATGTTTATTATAGTAAGCCTATACTGTGGCTTGAAGTTATATACTAGATATACGGAAGACAACAGAACAATATGGCTGCTTGTGAGTCATATTTATATTTTGGGGTTCTATATATTTCATTATTAAATACTTAGTTTTGTCTTATATATGATTATATCACAATTTCCTGGATTATCGGGGTCAACAGATTTGGTATAGAAATGTGAGGACATATAAATCAATAAATCAAAGGATGCCGATAACTCATGTCGGCCGTAAATCACTAATTTAATTACTTTTTCCTTGATTTTAATATTTTTATGAATTTGATTTATGTGATGACACACGCTTGGTGACTAAGTAATAAAATTTGAACGTATTTTAAATATTTAAATTAATTTGGGTCAATGCTAACTTGTCTCATCATTTTCCAATTTTATTCATACTGATTTGAAATATTGGAGATTCAATTTTTGATTATTTGATTACATTTTAATTTTTACTGTCAAGACATTGTGAATTACGGATCTATTTTTCCCTGGTCATTACAGTTCCGGTAAGGAGCTCTTTTGTCAAAATTTTGCAACAACTGTCAGCTTAAGTTTTTTTCGGAGATCCCATTGATGAGGCTCGAATTTGAGCCACCCTATACTTTCCGGACTCCTTACGTAATTTATTATTACTAGAAGTCAATATTTCTTGAATTTCTTTTTGGTGGCAGCCAATTAACAGGCTTTTTTGAAATATAATTTCCTTGTATTATTTGATTTTGACATTGCCCAAAAATTATTTCAATAGACCTTTTCAAGGACTACAACGCGCTTGCGCGTCAAATAAGTGGGGTTATGTTGGCTGTTTGTTTTGCGGTCCAAAAAGCATAGCAAGTATTATAAAAAAGTTGTAGTTAATACCTTTTCCAATTTAAAATGGCCCAAATGCCATTTAAAAACGTTAAATTATCAGCAGCAGATGTGCCGGGTGCAATTTTTCGTAATGAGATTGTAGAGAAAAATAGCATATTGGAACTTAAAAGGAATTTACGTTGAAGACATGGCCAGAGAAAGCGGTAAAAAATTAATCCCTCGGAATATCCGGGTCTTCCAACTCTGCTGTCACTATTACACTTTCCAAAAACACGATATTTGTATGCCCCATCGCTATTACTAATTTTTAAATAAGGATTTCCAATATTTTCCCATGCATAAACGTGTAACATGGACCGCAAAACAATAATCAGCTGATCGAAGAAATGACAGTGAAATTGTGCGATGTTGCCGGCTTGTACAAATTGAAGCGCGTTAGGTTTTAAAAAAAAAACTTTACAAAATGACCATCAATATATCTTTTCAATAAATAGTTTGAGTCTTTGACTGCATCAAATATAAGGTTAATTAATAATAAAGAATTTGAATGTCAGTTCTAATGAAATCGAAATTATTCACGATTCTTTCCTGTATAGCGTGATAGAAACCAACACTTGGCAACAATGTTTCGCGCATGCGCAACAGAATTATTCTAATTTGAAAAGGTCTATTCTGACTGTAGTAAAAATATTGTATGTAAGTCGTGTGCGAAATTTCTTTGTTGCTGTCGACTGATTTTTTGTCTCGGCTTAAAAACTTTAATTCTTGAGCACATCATAAACATAAATAAATTTTGATATCTTAGTTCAAAGGTTCCTGTTGAGCCAAATCTTTTTGTTTCAGCTCATCAAGAGACCGACTTAAAGGATATTTTCGTTTCAGCAATCGCAAGCTGAGACAGTCTAGTGAAACTGTGATGACGTCAGCTGACACACCCATATCCAGAAACAAGTACCGTCGAGGCTCACACATTCAACTTGACGAACGGTACTCTGATTGTACCACCAGCAGCATTCATCAAGATAATCAGTCTTCTTGAAGTTGAACCCCTACTAGAAGTGGAAGAGGACGGTATGTAGGTTTTACCAATAGGAACCATCGATCTTTGAAGTATAATTTAACAAATTATGTAGGTGGAAGTGACAAATTTTTTGTATTGAACTGATTTGAATATTATAACGACTTAATGTCCACTTTTTTCTTCTTATTGTGCTTTCGACTCTTGAGTAGTAATAAGTAGGGTTTCGAGTGTTGGGTTTTGCCTCTTGTACCCTCAAGTTGTAGATACAGTTGTACCTGCCTCATCCACTGTAAAGTCTTATAAACGTTGTGGTAAGTACCAATCCCAAATGGTAAAAACCAATTCGGTTTCGTTATTCGCTTAAAATTGGCTGACTGACTTGATACTACCTGTCTGACTATCGTATTCTACGAGCTATCGACTTCGTCATGCACTGTTGCCAAACATCGAGAGTTACTAATGAAACCCCCACGTCAAATTAACTAAATTTCTTTATCAACTATTAGTTTTTTACCTTAAGATGGCTAGTAGGCTGGTCGTTTCCTTTCTTGCGCAGATCAATATAAAATTTAAGACAGTCAGACTAAGTTGGCCTGATCCATTTTTTTAGTAGCTAAACTACATTGAAATTAATCTAAATATTTATTATTTTGAAACGCACAATTATGTAAATTGTTAAAATGAATACTAGAGGCATCTATCTTTTCTTCTCGAAGAGCAATGCAACTACTATTAGTCGGAATGAATAAACTGATAGTACTGGCAATGCTAACTCAAAACATGAATTTGACCTAAATATATTTTTTCGTAATAAAATTCCACTTAAATCTGACTACCTACTACTACTTATTTTAATTTACTGTATCTAGAGGGTAATTTTTCCATTCACTCCAAAACAGTACCTACCTATAGGTCTGGTTACTTTACCAATTCTTCGCATAACCCGTCATTCCATGTCATATAAACAATATACGAGATTTTTCATCCCAATAATCAAGTCTGTCGCTTTATGGATAAATTATGTATGGGCGTTATCACTTTTTCTGTTCTTGAGTTTGTTAACGCTTTCCTAACATTTTCGCTTTTTGTCCAATTTTTCTTGTTGTACTATCTTTTTCCCGAATCGCAGTAGCTATGAAGCCTTCTTTGTGCTTCAGCATTTCAATAAACTTTTCAATGGTTGATTAATCTAATAAGTTTAATCAATTTTCATTTGAAAATCAGTTCGATTGAAGTTTACAATGAAAGTCAATAATCAACTTAATGAACGATTCCACTTCTGATTTGTTAGAGGTTACCGATTTTATTTCGAAAAAATACATTAATCAGCTAGCTACAAATCCAAACACAAATCGTTCTCTTTAAATTAAAAAATCACCAGATGCAGGTAGAAAAATCTCATTCCTGTCCAAATAAATAATGCCCGGAAAGTAAAGTTGTCCCAAGGTTTCGCTATTTTTCCTAATAAATGCGGTATTGCTTGATAAATGTATTTGACTCTGCGACGCCTGAGGGGAGAAAAATGGCGAACAGATGGTGTGTTGTCTAGTGACCATGGGCATAACATTTTTATTTACAATCGATATTTATGATTATTATAACAGATATACCTAGATATATATTGCAACGCCACTGACTTTCGATCAAAGCCAAAAATGCTCGATGGATGCAAGTTTATCTACCCAAACTTATTATGAATGGATTTCAATCGTTTGCCAGCAAATCATCCTAATGATGTAATTAAGGGGAGGAGTTGACGCATCTGTTCCCCAATGTATAGGATAAATAGATATTTTAAAGAAATTAATCAATTTCCAAATTTAGGTAAGTGTTTAAATTGGAAAGGTTATAAATTGAAGTTGAATTAATTACTCTGAGATACGAATCGCTTCTGCGCATGCATACAATTGAAAATTTTTGAATCCCCACCTGAAATTTCTCGATGTACTCGAGGTATCAGGTGTTAAAAAAAGTTATATTTTCTCCAGTAAAAAAAAAATCGAGAAATCCATTCCGAATACCTTTAGATAATTTTAATGGATCTATCAAAACTGTCTCGAGTACATGAAACGCCACTCCATGTCTCTTCGATTTATAGAGGTTCGGACACCTCTTATTAACTGAAAGTGGCATCTGATATATTTTCTTTCATACTTAAAGATTTGTCCTTCGATATAAATAACTTTTCAAGATAATTTGAAAAGATTTACTTACATAAAAGAAAGTTTCAATCTTGAATATTTGACAGTCCATAATATATAGATTTTGAGTCGGAAAAAAAATTTGTGGTGGCATAATTAGAGGTTTTGGCAAGGAATTCAGGAAAGTGGCTCAATTTTTTTACAAATGGGCTTAATTAAAATTCACTGGAAAAAATTATCATGTATAAATATTATGCGGGACTTTTGGGCAACCCCAACCCTGTACACTTAATACTTAGTTATCACAAATTCATCGTTACATAATGTTCTCTGCCTTTGATATCTAGTAAAGATGAGGGACTTTTTCTTTTTCATTTTTGATGAAGGAATAAGCGACATCCGCCTTAGATATTTCTTTAAAGTTACCGTCGGTTCATGTTCTTCGTAATTTCGAGAGAATTCATCAAATATTTATTAGATAAATTCTAATAATATGTTTTCACTTTGTGTGAGCGTAATCTTTCTTATACTTATATTTTGTTTTCTTTTATTATTTCAGAATACCTGCGACTAATTTATTTCGAGTGGAGCAACTAATTTAACAATACAAGGAACAGGATATTATATAATGAGATATATAATGTATAAAAAATAAAACTAAATTTATTAAACCTACTAACATTGTATTGATGTATTTTTTGTGCAAGAAGAAATTGTATATAGGGCTTGAAAATGGGTTTTTCCATTAGTTTTATGAATTGTGATAAATTTTCAACTTTTTTGAACAAAAGTGAGAATTATAACATGTTCGAACATATATTTGTGGTGCCAAAAATTAGGAAACTGAAATTCTTGAAACCAAAATTTTGATAAAGATAAACCTATTTATTATAATATACATTTGTTACAAATAAAAGCAAATTTATTATGAAAACAATTTTAATTTAAATAAAATAAATATAGATAGAAAAATTTGTAATTTAATATTTAATTGGACAATAGAATATTCTTATTGAAAATTAGGTAATGTTGTTGAAGATGTGCAGACATCAAAATCATCTTAAATCTATGTGAATGTTGAATGTTTAACTTAATTTTCAAATATTTGTGTGCTCAAATTGGGGCCTTTTTTTAAGAAGTAATTTTGTACCTTGTTATTCATTTCAACTTTTTTATTCAATACAATTATCGCAAATAATTTTGAAAAATGTTAATCAATTGTTTTTATCAATAATTATTATTGCCATATATAGGTACCTATACCACTATGGGGTTAGGTCAGTTAGATTAGGCACAAGTGGCAGATTTTAGTAGGTATCTATTGAAGGTCCACAGGGTTGCCAACATTTTGTTCGTTTCCGATATATTAGGGGAAATTTAAAAAATGCCTAAAACTTATTTAATGAATATTTCAAAATCTATCAACTTTAGAAAAAAGTGTTCAACACAAAAATTTCTTCTTCTCTACAAATTGATGTAATTGTTATCTTCACACATCTCTTAGTTATGTTTACATGTTCCCCCATATCTCGGAAACGAACAAAAATTTCGCAACCATGTAAATTGACCTTCAATGGACACTTAAATCTGCCACTTCTGCCTAATTTACCCAGGCCAGGAAGATGGGATTGAACCTCGCAAACTCGACACAAGTTCTGTTTTATTTTTCTTCTGGTAGTACAAGGGGTGCTTATTATCGATCTAACTTTTTCCAAGAAATTTTCTTCCTAGAACATCCCCCTAAATCATAGCGCATTGCTGCGTTTGACGAAATAATACCTTAATAGTAAATTAAAGAAGACTAAGTGCTCTACAATTTATCCCTCGACAGCATATGTCTATCATTAAGCCTTAAGCCGGGATGGCACTCTAAAGTTGAATGACCAAAAGATATTTTGGGAAATATATTTTTTTTTTTACGAAGCGAATGTTCCATAAATCATGCAGTGGTTTCAGGTAAAACATGGGGGTGCTTTATACTAAATATTAAATATCATCCCTGTACAGGATGTATCAGGTTTGACTACAAAAATTGAAAATATGGCCCATTTTGAACAAAAAAAGTTTAGGTACACAACATGGGGTCCAAACTCAACCATTTGTGAGAAAAAGACCTTTGAAGTTTTGACATTTTTTAACGAATATTTTAAAGGTAAAAAAATTTTTAATCATTATGAGATGTAGAAAAATTTAGTTTATCAAATTATTAAGTAATTATGCATTTTTAGTCAACAACTATAACAAAAAATTGGAAAAACAACTTACAAATTTCACTTGTAAAAGGGTATCTAAACATCTGGCAACACAGCACAATAAAGAATAGGTGGTTGAAGGTTGAACCTTGGTGGAGCTGAATAAATTGATTCTTGATTTGGTCTAGTTAGGAAACGCGCGTAATTCAAATTAATTATTTTTTTTAAATAAAATGTTTAGAAACATCGAATATGCAGATACTTGTTTAGGCAGAAACGTTGCAAAATGCTCATTTAGCCGCCAGAATTTACAAGGAAACTAGGGAAAGATTTCCCAAAAGAAAAGCACCCACCTGATGAAAGAACATTGTGCCCGTTTTACAAAGATTGCGTGATACAGGAACTGTGAGTTGTGAGTGTGCAAAATTTGCGTGTTGATTTTAGTGTTTTGAGAACCTTTGAACAACAATTAATATTTTCATAATACGGATTTGACAAGTAGCTGTGTAAGTATTATTTGATTTTTCTCTTGAAATGCAAAAATGTCATTGAGTGCAATTCACAACTTAATAAAACGACACATTTTTTATTTTTACTAGAAAAGTGATAAAAATGCAAGTTATTAAACTAGTCAAAACGAAATAAGGACCACTTTTAAGAGCACCTTGGGTTTATATTAAATTTTGAATAACCCTGGTAAAGTGACTATTTCCATTTACAATATAGATAAACACAAAAAGTGTGCACCAAAAATTTATATTATGAATGGAAATAAACACTTAACCAGAGTTATTCAAAATTCAAAGAAAAAGTGGTCCTTATTTCGTTTTGACTAGTTTATTTACATTATTTGAAAGTCAATAACAAACCAAAACGTAAACAGATGGAAATAAATAAACTCCGTGCAAAAAAAAAAAAACTTTTTAAATTCACCAGTTTTATTTACATTTATATCCAGGCAGAGATAATACCTGTACAATGTTGTCACGTTGTCAACATTTTTCTAAATTTAAATTCTGCAATAACTCCGAAAATACTAACAATTGACCCATGGTTGATAGGACAGTTTTAGCATGAAATGGGCCATATTATCTCATGTTAAAACATTTGTACTCATACCTGATACATACACATACACTGATATACCTTATATATCTAATAGGAAGAACTAACTGTTTTTAAATAAAATATAAACCAAAAAATCGGCCTCTCATTTATGCTGCATGGTTTATGGAAAATTCGCTTTCCTGTTTGAGGGAAAAAACAAAATCCAAAACATCTTTTTTCAAGGTCATTTAACTTTAAAGCGCCACCTCAGCTAGAGGGTAGGTGATAGACATATGCTGTCACTGGATAAATTGTAGAGTAGTTAGTCTTCTTTAATTTACTATTGAGGTATTTTTTTGTGAAACGTAGCAGGAGCGCTAGAAATTTTGTTGGAAAAAGTTAGATCCCTTGTACTACCAGAAAAAAAATAAAACAGAACTTGTGTCGAGTTTGCGAGGTTTGACCCCTCTTTCCTGGCCTATAGTGGTATCTCTTAAAACGGACACCCGTATGTTTAACTTTTGGAATTTTGTTCAACAATATTGATAATAAATGTTAAGTGTCTATACATTTGTTTAATTTTTATGATTATTATAGAACAAGTATCCTGTTAATAGCAAGGTAAGTGACAATATTTTTTACGCGAGAGCTTGCTTCTGACGATACGGAGTTTAAAGAGAAAGAAATTCAATAAAAAATAATATGTATGTATTTCCCAAAAAAAAAAATCAATATTTGAATCTAAAGGTACCGTCGTCAGCAAAATAAACTGGGACATTCAAGGTCATATCATAATAATAATTAAATTTAGTGGATGACCTTAAAAGTTTCGATTTTCTTTTGCTGAGTAACTACATCGAGAAATCCTGTGTTTCGTTTTTATCAAAACACAATACCATTTGATATAGCAAACTGCAGAGCGAGTAGTTTCCCATTTGTTTTTTGGCGATAACTTCGGAATTCTGACTAGATAACCATAAAAATCCCATTTATCTAGTAACGACAGTTTAACGAGCGTTTGGCTGGTGATTTATTTTCTAGTATATCAATTTAGATAAAAAGTTATTTTATCAAGCCACAAGTAGGGTAAGAGAAGAATATATTGTTCACTCAAGCATATTTGAAAAAGCGTATATTGAAAATTAATCATAGTCGACAAAACAGGATGTGCAACAAATAAAATAAATTTATCGAAAGCTATAGGATTCTGTAACATCATCGAACTTGGCAGAGCTATTGGGATTGAAAAATCATTTGTCCAGCAGCTTGTAGCAGCACCAAAGTGAGTGGAAATATTGCTTGAGAAGATCCGAGGGACATATAAAAAAAGCACATGTTTCTCTAAGCGTTGAAGGAGGAATATCAACCCCAAAACTATTAAAAAAAAAATCTTTCCAGATATCCCGAAGGTAGTGTTAAATTAAACCCGTTCTTTATTTGGCCGAGATACAGGAGAGAGTCTATTTGATACTACTATTACCTACAAGCTACTAAACTTAAGCAATTAACTAGTGACAATAATACGACGCTATCAGTACTGTACTCGATGCTTCCTAAACCTAGTTTGTGTACAGCAAACAATGCTTTTTATGACTCAAACTCTTAGTCAACAAATCTGCTGGCATTTCTCCTGTCAGCAAATATTTCAATTTTAAATGTTCAAAAATCAAAAAAATCAAAATCTTTATTAACGCATGTAGCATTTACAGATTATAAAAAAAACTTAAAATTTTAAAATAGAACATTTTCGGCTTGTCGATACGTATAAAATACAGGAGCAAGATGGCGAACTGACCGTTCCATAAATATTAAAATTAAAAAAATATATAAATAAAATTCAAAACCTAAAAGCGAAAAGTGAAACATACAAAAACACTTAATACTAAAGTAAAATAAGAGTTATCATTTGCTTCCCTGACCAAATGATGTCTACTTATGCCTTTTATGTTATACAGAATTTGAAGAAAAGTTCATAGCACTCTGATTATCATAACTTATTACATAAAGTTTTTCTCTAAATTATTTAAATAAATTGCCTCTTTGACAGCCTCTGATAACGCTATATATTCAGCTGAAGTTTTTTGCTTTGTGCTTCAGTAAGAAATAATAGAACCTGGAAATTTGAATACGTAACCCGTGATCTTCTGTCTTTTGAATCGTCAACTGTCAGCACCGACAAAACCAACCAGTTCCTTCCCTTCTTCTGAATAAGTTCATTTAAAATACCCTTCATAATATAGCGTAAAATTCGTTTCATTTCTATTGAACATCGGTATGTGATACATTCAATTGGCTCAAAAAACTGACACTGATATGCCTGGAAGTGTGAGAACATACATTAGGCTTCCTATCATACACCAAATCCATCATCACCAACCCGAGATAAGTCTAATTTACTCTCTTTGCAATTTTATAATCCATCATGATAAACCTTATCAACTGTTCAATATAATGTTCTTGACCTAAAGTTAATATGTTCTTATTTTTATCTAAATATATCAATTCCCATACCTAAATAATCCTTGATTTGACCTAAATCTTCAACTTTAAATCTAGAACCAAGGTCTTGCTTTAAAATCTTTGTTTCATTGTCTGAACTTGAGAAAATTGAAAAATCGTCGACATATACAGCAACAATAGTTCAAATATCATCTGAATTTTTAGCGAAAGAGCCATGTTAATTTTTTATAGTCTAATTTCGACGAAAAATTATTGACTTTCTCATACTAAGCTTTCGAAGCTTGTTTTAAATCATAAATGGCACGTTTTAACCTATGAACCTTCTTCTCATTCTATATGTTTCTTGGTTTTAACCTTGAGGAATTTTCATGTATTGATCTTCCTTGAAATAACCATTGAAGAAAGCAGTTTTCACATCAAAGTGTCTAATATCTAATTTCAACTGGACAGGACAATGATTTTATTTCTCCGAACTATTCCCCTTTCGCTTAGACACCCACTTACAACCAACCAATGGTTCTTCTAGACAGTCAGTATGGTTTTCACACATAACAAATTTTTAGGCTTTCGTTGCCTACTGGATCGTCTGATGTCATTATGTTGAAACTCATCTTCTATAACACCCTCGTATACATAATCCTCTTCATCAACATCTTCCAACTTATCTGCTAAATTCTTTTCAGCTTTTAAATCATCGATTTAGTTATAAAATTAACTCCCGGACACTTTCTTAGTGTTTGTGTAGAAGAAAGAACCCTATCAAAATGTTTATTCAATTTCATTAATATGTCTGTGTGTATATTTTCCATGAGGATAAAGTAACAAATTGCTAGAAACATGCCCCAATTCAAATTGCTACTCTATACTACATTCAAATCAGTCGACAGACATTTAATTAACATTAAAGGCAAGAGTACAACATCTGGGACGTTTGAGAATTATTGTAGCTGTGCCAAAAACGAGATTTTCAAAGAACCTGTGCATTCGTCGAATTACAATTTGTTTCACGAAATGAATTTTACTTTGCGAAGAATACAAGGGTTGGTTAGTCATGCGAAATGTGTTCCATTTAATTTATTACTTAGATACACTCATTCTTGTCAGCTGTTGAAAACTTTTTTGTGTTCAAACCTAGCAACTAATAACTTTAATGAAAATTGTGTTTTTGCCTTATTTGACTCGCTTTCAGTTCAGTGTGCCACGAAAAGTCGAATAATTATTAAAACGGGAGACAGTTTTTTGGTAAAATGTCTCTCTTGCGATTTTTATTAGGCAGATGATGGCAAATGCGAGTAATGCGATGGACGTTGAAAAATGATGATGAAATGAGGGTGGGTAAATGCTAGTTTTTTGATTGAAACATCATTTTTCATTGGTTTATCCATTATTCAATAGTTTGTGTGCTCTCTACCTACATATTATTTTTAACCACCACCAACTCAATTAATTTTGTTATCAATATGAATTTTTGGTTTTATGATTAAAAACAGTCAATTTCTTCTATCTTTTAATAATATAAGTATGTAGCATCCGCGCCAAGTACTCTAGGTTAGATGATAAATTGCGAGCGGTCGTATTTGATGGTAGTTATTTCCTTGGGCAGCTACTGAAAAATAAAATTATGGGGGAGGGTCTATTTGCAATTGAAAGAAACAACTGATTTATGGTTATCCGTCAATAACTATACTTTATTAATAAGAAAATAAACAGATTTTCATTTCCAATTACAATGGTACAAATTTTCTAACTCCTGATCCAACACCTTTCTAAACAGTTCTAAATTGATGTAATCGTACAGCCTCCTCTACACTGTCTCTGTGTTTGTAAATCAAATGATGTAATCAAAAAGCCTTGTACTTTAATAACACTTTCATATAGTCCTACTACGTTAGGTACAATATTTTTAGGTCCTAAACACCTTTTACACCTCAAAACAATAATTCATAATTTAGTTTAATTATTATAACCTCCTGTTCTATAAGCGTATAAAATACAACTCGCTTACTGCCAAATTTTGTACAATACTTGTACTCAAAATCGTGTACTTAGCCAGAGTAAATACTATCAAAACAATGAACATTTTATCTAAATTCATTCAATTAGAAACCAAAATATATAACTAATCATTTACTTAACGGAACAAAACAGTCAATTTGATTATTCAAACTCTTCAGTAAAATTTATTTCAAATTAACAGTCATTTTAATAATTATATTTCTCTATCTATACTAAGAACAAAAATATTCAAAGATAATAATAGTTATGCAATAAAGTTTCATAGTCAATTCACTTCATAGTTATTTCAACATTGATAAAATAAAGATAAAACTTGTTACTAGAGTACTTACAATTAACACTTATTTATTCTAATTATTATTTAGTGCAAAATAGCTAGAGCACGCACATAAAAACTGAAAGGTTTACTTCTTTCTTAATTCGAGTTATTTACTGTAATTTTTACATTTCCAAGGCCCAACTTTGTATTCTTGAGATAATTCGCCATTTCTGAATACTACTAAATATTGAGTCGAATTTTCGATAATTGATTGATGATTGCCTTAGAGCGCGCACATAATGTTGAACGAATTTAAATGTTCTTTCTTTCACAATTTTCCGTTACTTTTTCAAAGTTCGATTTAACGCGTTTTCCCGAGGCAACAAAATAGAAGAAACTCTTCGCGAATTTAATCCGCACTGGCTCATTAGGTACTGTAGACTTAAATTCAAGACTGAACTGAACTGCAAACTAAGCTTAAACTGATTCCGAAACCGCTGTTTCTACATTTTTCATTCCCCCCAAAATATTTCGGGGTCACTTTACACAACACTGATCATTGACCGTTATTCTTTTCTAGGAAATCTAATTTATTTGTTTAAAACCGAATAATTATGTCGCATGTTGAAATATTAGAAATTTAATTTTTGATTATTTGATTACATTTAATTTTTACTGTTAAGACATCTTAAATTACGGGTCTATTTTTCCCGGGTCATTACAAGCATTTCAAAATCTATACTTATGAACACAAAAGTACGAAACTGTCGCGTCTAGAAGTAGGTATAGTGTTTTACGACCTGATCGATAAGACCAGAATATTAATACTTTCATTCTCATTTCATAGACTATTTATTTTCATCTCGGGAGCTTGCGAAGTTTAACGATCCATTAAGCGTTAAAATTAATGGACTCTTTGATGGAATTTAATTCGATCTATCAGAACTTATACGACAGCTCAATCATTTTCCAATATAAGTTGGTCCAATACAGCCTATTTTTTTTTGAAAAGTTGTTAACCCCTAGGAAGTCTGCGCTTCAAATCAACTAACTGTCATAAAACTATCTGTGAAAAATTTCCAATATAAATGTAAAACTTTTAGCTTCTTTATGGATTGATTAAAATTGGCAATTTGGAATTATTCTCTTCAGAGAAATCTCTAGAGCTAATAATTTTATCCATGAAATTACAATAAACTTTTAACTGTAATAAAATTAAATTTGTTCACCTATGTAGGATAATAATAATTTAAAAAATCCTCTCATGTACAATTTTATTATATTGTTATGAATTTGCCTCAATAGCTTGGCTGCATTGGAAATTCGTTGTTTACATATGGAAGCAGGTATTTACTGGGAATTCTATTATATTCGCTTCGATATTTTTTTTTTTGGATATATGAGGTCATTTTCGACTATGAATAGCGCATAGTAGTAGGTATAAAGGACAGTCTAAATACTTAATAAAGACTTGTTGAGAATAGGCTTATTCAGCCATCAACACAGATAATGATAAGCTGAGGAACTTGTGCACAAAATTAGCAACACCGAATGGAGGTCTCTAGGGAGTTACTTTAAGGCTTCAAGTCAGAAAAGTGACATATTCTCTTGGATAGATGACACAAACTTGTGGTAATGCTGGGAAAATCATCATTCCTTCACATATGGTTGTAAATAAATCTATGGATATTGATTTATCCAAAGGGAGTGAAAAAAAAAAACTATTTCGTCACAGACACGTATCTAACTATTTATTTAAAATATCTAACTAAAAACCGAAAATAAATCCTATATAAATTTCACATAGTACATCGTAGAGCTTTATAGAACTCGCTAAACTGATATGTAAAATAAAACACCAAAATGTGAACTAATTTATGCATGAACATCAAACCTATCTATCTGACCTGGAAATAAAATCGCAAATAACTTGAGCCTGATCTAGTCCTGACTCGTAAGCGCCGTGTGTCGTCGAATAATGTGACGGATGAATGGCTTCTCCGGCCAAAATAATCCGGGGCACGTCGTCAACCATCACAGGCTTTCTCAACGCCCGGATTCCGGAATTCGGAGCGTCACATTCTGGAGTTATGTGGCAATAGCTGCCTTTCACGTATGGGTTCGAAAGCCACTGGGTCCTGCAAATAGGAAAAATTGTTTTTATTGAATGTGTTCACTGAAAATTTAGCAGTGGATAGAAATTACGCATTAAGATTTTACCTACATATTATGGATGGGGAGTTTCTAAATACCTATTATAATATTAAATCGATAATTCGATCGATTGATAAAATAATATCGATCGGAACCCTCATTTTATTAGGGTGAAGTCACTAAACACAATATTTACCTAAATTAATTTATGTACAATTGTTTTCAATTTTGCCTTCCTCAAATTAAGTGTTTATTATAGTAGTTTTAAGTGTAGTAGTCCAGACATATTTTTCTATAATGTGGATGTCCTTACGGATAGTATCCTCTTCTTTTTTTGACTCTTCGCACTGATGATGGCTGATTAGCTGAAAGCGCTTTGCTCTTATTAGAAAATATAAACGTTCATACAAAGTCTCCTACTTTATTTGCTTCAATTACATTAGGTACTAAAATTATATTGTAAAATCTCCTGGTTATTTTAATATTGTCTTTGGGTCTGTTTCAAATATAAGTTCAAAGTTGAGTAAATCTTTCTCTCAGATTGTTTGTATAATTTCAACTATTTCAAGTTATTACTATAAAAAGAGGTTGTATATTTGCTTATGCGCTCCCTTGTTATTGGCTGAGTTAGACGGTGGGATCACTAGAATCTGAAGAATGTGAACTCAATTACTGAAAGCTGATTTCGGTGATTTACATCTTAAAAAAGTGAAATTTGAAGGAAGCCGTACTACAGTTTCTCTACTTCAAATTTATATGGTTAACTTATGCCTTGTAACGTGCCTAAATTAATGTAAAATTGCCTTATCAAAATTAATCCATTGTTTTTGTAATTTTTCTATATCAAGGACAATTTTTCCATTAACTGTGCCTTCCTTCATAATCGAATATCTTAATAAATCCTAGATCTTTTCGCTATAGAATCAAATTTTATTAATTACTTACATATTCGCCGAAAGTATATAATTTCTAGCTTGGAATCAGCTGTTTGAGTAAGCAAGTTGTTTTTGAGATCGATGATCTTTCTGGTTGATAATTTTACCAACTCAATTTTGGTTAAATTCGTTTGAAAGCGCCTAGCTGTACGAAAGTATTTACCGGTGCGTCATCTAGCTAGTTAAAGGCTTATCTCTTATAATTTTGGTATTTTTCTGTAATTACTTCCGTCTCACAAGTTTGCAATTTTAATACTGAGGGCACTAAAATCTCTAGTATTGATATCTTGGGTATCGACTTTTGATCGATAACAATTTCACTTAAATTAATTTTTATTCACTATTGTTACTAATTGCTGCTACTAGTGCATTTAGTTTTGTCCAATTCGTTAATATCTAGAGTTGGTAATGGTTTTTGGCACGTTTTAACTCCTTCCACAGCTCCTTGGCAAAACATTTTATTTCCAGAATCAGTATCGATTGTCATATTTTTGCTCTATTCCTGGCCAAAATTTTATGGAGTTCAATGTCAAGTGCACCATTTCGCTATGCGAGGTGACTTGCAGGTTAATTGTAAGAAAGGTTTTTTTTTTACATCCAGCTTTCAATTGGAAAAGAGATCAGGGTTAAATAGTTACCTTTGCCTTTAAGTCTACCCTTTTCGGGGATTTGAACCCTGCATGTCACAAGTATTAAGTTACAGTGCTTATCTGTTGCGTTTTTACCTTTGAATCTGTAACTTAAAATCGTCGTTGTACGGATTTTGAACCAATTGTGTCTGGAAGTGGAAGCCATTCTGGTACCGTAGACCTGAGTACCATTATCTTGCCAGAAAACCCTGTGTGACAGGTAATATTATATTAATGTATTTATTTTATATGACAATCGACAATTTATTCTGTTAAATTGCCTACACCTTTTTCCCTCAGAACTAATTTGAAGTCTAATTTTATTCAAAGAATGTTGTCACATGGTTTGATTTCAATTACCACGTTTTCCATAGTTTTCAATCAGTTATTTTAAAAGAAAAAAAGATTTAAGAGTTCTTTTTACAACAGTATTTCATTCTTAGGGTTTTTTTTTTTCTATCTGAGGTTTTCTCTCCGTCTGAGAGTTAAGTACGTTACGGTCCCATTTACCCCACCGAATTGCTGCTTGGTAGAAATTCAAGTCCATCAGTTGGATTCCACCAATAACCGGTGTCTCAAAGCCGATCCTTGAGATCTGCTCATTTCATCAAGCCCTGAGTGAGAACCAAGGAGCCAGCAGCTGTTTTGTGGTATCGTAACTTAACAATTGATCATAATTATTACCTTTTTTTTTACCTTTCATTCTCTTACCTTTTTTTATAAATTTAAATTTGTACCTTTAGTAACTTAGTTTTTGTGTTGATAATATTTGTCAGGTTGTCAATTGATCAACAACATATCACCAAGCTTAACTATTTATTTTCCTCAAACCAGTTGACTTAAATTCCATTTTTAATTAACGTAAATTCCATTTATAATTAATTTAGTTGCACTTTTCATAACCTCATTGACCTTATCTGAACTGCAATAACTTGATCCAAACCCAATATTTAGATTTAATAGGTGGTTATAATCAACCAAATTCTAGCAATTAACTGTTACATAATTTCATAACAATTTAATTGAAGGTGTAAACCAGAGTGATATCACAAAGGTAGTAATATTGCGTATACTAACGAACCGGTTTATATAATATATTGGATTATTTATTGACATTGATTTATTTTATATTGACTTGAACCCGGATTGCTCTTGTAATTTTTCTTAATGGACTAATGCCTAACTAACTCTAGTTTTTTTTACATCAGAATTGAAGTCAATAGTTACCAATATCTAGGTTGGGTTATTGATTTATTACAGGATTTAACCGTTATTTAACTGAACGTTTAATTGAGGTATTACTTTATTGCTTATGCATTTAATTCATATTGTTCAACTGACTTGAGTTTGGTATTGAACTACAACTTTTAATTTCAACTGATTTGTAGACTTTTCATATTTATTACCTGACTATTGAACAACCGATAATTACCTAATTCATTTATGCTGACAAATTATCGAGCAATTACTGTATTTTTATTAAATAAATTTAGCTCTTGAATCTTAATATATATTTGTTTCATTTGACTCTGGAAGCTCACTCTTGACTACCAACCAGTGGCGTTACTTTGATTGAACTGAATATTCCAATTAATTATTTATTTATTTTATTTTATTATTCTGTTTTATTTTTATTTTGTTTTGCCTGTATCATAATATCTTAGTCTTTGGGTCCAGCCAACAGCCTGGAGAATATTGACCATTCTGTCCAAGGTCAGTGGCGCCCATAAAAAAAAAACCACCCCTACTCTCCGTATTTAATTTCTGAGCTAGGGCTAAATTTGCAACGTCCTAGACATCCAATAGACCAAAGCTTTTAATTTCATAATTTCAATTAATTTCAATTACATTTCACTTTTTATTCATATTAAGAAAAAAACGTAGCAGCCTAATGTGGAATATATTCCTAATATGGTATGTAATTGGAAACAAAAAGTTGGTTGGACAAAAAATGTCATACACAAACTTTACAATTATTATTAAAAATTTATTCCGGAGTCATTTCAAAAATTAGACGGCTTTCTCCGCATGAAAAGTTGAAAAGCTCCATATACATTGCTGGATTTGGAAAGCGATGCTTTGAATAACCATCTTTGTAGCAGTTATTTACAATGCATGAAGCAGCAGGCATGATGAAATGGGACTCAGTTTATCACCTTTAAAAAGAGTCAACTTTTTTCTAATAATAGTTTATGATATACCAAGGGACTAAAGTTGATATTTTATTCCCGCAGGTGAAATTTTGCAGCCTGAGTGAAATGAGGGCTGCAATTTACTAAAGGGATGAGAATATTCATTTTAGCCCCTCTCCGCAGAAACTTAAACGAACAGTTTACTCCTAACATCACAATTTTTTTTTTATGATACACTTTTGAAATACCGTTTGTTATGCATATTGCATATTTTTTACAATAACAAAATAGAATGCATATTTAGTGATTGTGTATGTATATTGTGATCCATAATAGTGCCTAAACCATAAAAACATGAAAGGGCTGGTATTCACAGACTCTACCGCGAAAACAGGAACCAAGCACGACCCCAAAACCGCGAAGGGAATATATGAAAGCGAATAAATTAAAAATGCCATGGGTCAAAAACCATATGGGTTATTGATAAAGTAATGGAAAATGTATTAAAAATTTGATGTTAGTATTTCCAAACTCAATTGAAACAAGGTATTGTTCGTCGATTTTTATCTGACACTTTCCGTATGAGGAGCGAGGGGGTGAAGTATATGGCAAAAACAGCTGTGACGTCAGGTGACCAATGGCGTTCTAATGTAGGGTGCCACCAGCTCACATTTCTTCGGAGTATTATAACGATTCCCTTTTGTAGAATTAGTGCTACAAAAGTGTATCCTTATCCTTATATTTTACATGATTTTAGAAAAAGATGTGGATACACTCAGTGCACACTGATTGACAAATGGAAATCGCCATCTCAGATTAAAATCGACGGACTTTACCAACTGGTGGCTGACAAGTCATTGAAAATTTCCATAAGAAATGCACTGCTACTAGTTAGCCATGCACTAGCTATGATTTATGTTCACCTTGTTCCAATTGACTTTGGAAAAACTATACTAAATAAAATGTTTTAGAAGGTACCTATAGGTAGAGGGCTTAAATTTCAAAATTGAAAGGTTTGTCCAGTTACTGTCCTGTTTATGCAGCGGAGTCCGGGAACCGGCTTATATTACATTTATTTATACTTTCATTTCAAAACTTGCCACCCACGTATTCTGCGTGAACAGACAGATTCTTGAAAATCGCCGAAACACGTCAACAAGTTTATTGAAGGGGGATGTTTTTTACGCGGATGAGATTTTTACAAAACATATGACTTCTCAAGAAATAATCTTTGTCTTCAAACCTTTTGAGGATATAAACCTAAAAAAAAGAACAAAGCAATTCTTGATTTATTTTTTTTTAAATAAAATCTTTACAAAGCTATCAATTACAGAGAGCCGAGCAACCCCGGAGTCTCAGAATCCCATTATTTACAGAAAACAAAATAAGTCGATCATATCCTTTTATTATCACCTTGACCGGTGTGTTAAAGCATTGTATGTTAAAATTTAGATGAAAGCTTTTAGCAATAAAAATAATTCTCAATTACCCAAACGACCTGAAAAGTGCTAATGGACCGGAGTATATGATTAATGGATAAAATGGATACCTATAAGATTTTGGAATCGCGAAGCAAATTTAAACGACGAGAGTTTAAAGCCGTCGTAAGTTCTTAATAATTGTGATTACTATAATTAAGTAAAGACAAGCGCTTTCTTCAAGATTTTGAAAAGACAAAAATCAAGAAAATGGAAATGACACATTTCTTCAAAAAAAATTGTGTGTTTCTGTTGTGAGGGAGAAGGGAGACGGGAGACTTGCTGAAAACAACTGTAACAAAATCTCTCATACACCCGAATTCAGGTAAACAGAAAGGCCAAAATAAAAACCTTGTAATTGGAATTCTTACGCACTGATTAGAGGATTAGGATTTATTGATATTCTTGTGATTAACTGACGTTGGAATAAATATTATGTTGCAAAGAGAACTCCTCCCGAACACAAAACAGATTCGATTAATAAAATAAAATACAACTGCTGTCTAGACGGGAAAGTTTAAATTAGCTAGAAGTCACAATCATTTGACACCAACTTTGAATTTAATGGGAAATTAAGTTTAACCGCAATTTTCAATCGGGGATTAAATTCAAAGTTGGTGTTAAGCGAAAATAATGACTTTTTTAGAGTTTTTGATTTTTTTGAGACACTCGGATGTCGAGTAGTAGTAGTAGCTAACATTTATAGCTATTTACAATGTGCCACAAACATCCATTTACAGAATACAATCGGAAGTTTTCAAAAATCACCACCTTTTTAGGTTATAATTGCCACACTTCAGCATTCCCAGAATCTTCCGAGGCCATCCCTCAGTTCTGCCTTACTTATTCCATTACCGCGCACTTGGAAAGCAAGTCATAAAAAGATTTATGAGAATCCGGCCGATATAGTTAAAAGTAGACTTAACCGCGATTCGATAGTTTTATAGCTGAGATTTTATGGACAACTTCACTCTAAAATACAAAAGAATGAAATCAAACTATAAAATTACTTTAGGACGTCTAAGTTGTGGAAAATAAAAACATTATGAAAAGAGAAAAGTTACTCATATAATAATCATCAAATATACCGGATGACCACGAAATTACTTACCCAATTTTATCTTAGGCATAGAAATCGATATCGATTTTAAATTTTGGACGTCTAAGTTGTGGAAAATAGAAACATCACGAAAAGAGAAAAAGTTACTCACATTACAATCATCAAATATACCGGGTGACTACGAAATTACTTACCAAAATGGATATCGATTTTAAATAATGGGGATGTTTATTATTCATATAGATACAGAATTTTAGCATAAAAAGAATTTACTGTCGCTTCCAGTTTAACCGGAGGTGCCTTCAACTACTCTATTGCAAATGGATTGCATTGGATTCTACGAGAGATTCTAAGCATATTTCTTGTATAATATCCTATAGGTACCTAACTTTAACAGTTTGCGAGAAAATCGTGATTAAAAATGGAAAAAAAAAAAAAATTCAGTTTTGACAGAAAATAATTGAAGGTAGTCTCGAACTAATACGATATTCTCAACTTCTTTTAAGAGCACTACACTAAAGAGTCCTACCACAAAAATTTCACTTCCGGTTCAATTAAAAGTTTTCGGACTATCTTATTTTGAGATTATGTTACTGCAATGATTTTAATGGTAACCCATACTAATTACTGAAAATTTGTTCTCTATAGGACCAATTTTGAATTGTTTTTGTACACATTTTCATATACCTAAAGTGTACTGTTTTTGAGATATTTTGTGTTTTTGAACTTTTAAACCAACGAAAATTTGCACCTGAACTATCATTATGTGGTCACCCGGTAATCGGTATTGTGAAATAAACATAAAAGTGAACTAGGTATAAGCTTAAGTTATTCTAACATTTTGATTCAACTTTTGGATGCATCCAGTGGAAGACTAACCTAAACCAAGGCTTGAAAACTTCGGCCAGACACCATGAATTATTCGAGTCTTCCACCTATACAGGGTGGTCTTCCGGGAATGACATCGATTGCTTATGGGAAAACTGTGAAAGGTAAAAATTTGAAAATTTGCTAACATAGCAATGTCGATGGGGGACATCCAGGTAAAATATTTTCAAGATGGCGGCATTTCCGGTCATACATCTAGAAGGCTTCAAAAATAGGTATAGTTTTTCCAAAGTCACTTGGAACAAGGTAACAACTGGTGGCTGACTGGTCACTGAACATTCTCATAACAAATGTACTGCCACTAGTCTGCCACCAGTTATGATCTACTTTTACCTTGTTCCAAGTGACTTTGGTAATACTATAGCTCACCATTTAGATTTTCTTGATAGAATTCTAGTGCCACGACCCCGTAATTTCTTATGGCACAATAAACGGTAATTGTTTAGTATATCCCCAACATCCAATTTGGACTAAATTTTCTACAATATGATTAAATTAGTGTCTAAATAGATAATTTCTACTAAAATAATTTGGCGTAAATGATTTATAAATCTAAAAAAAAACACGTTTATATAAAATATACGTTGGGGATTTATTAAACTATTAGCCCTAACTAAATATTTAGTATATCCCCAACACCTAACATTCACATAATTTCGAGGTTTAGCACGCATTACGGGGACAGGTTATTAACGGGCTAGCCCGGTATGAGATTATTCACTGTTAGAGATAGAGCTCAGTAAAGAGATGTTGACAATTAAAGATATCATAAAAAATATTGTAGCAACAATTTCTTCATACAGTCATAGTAAGCTTTGTACTGACGTTGCCTGACAAAGTTAATTTAGTTATAGAGTAGCGTCCCTGGAGCTCGCTTTGTTTTTCAAATAAAATGCTAACTTACCAGGACTAGATCGCACTAGACGGACGGGTTATTTCGGGTTAGTTTGAGTAAGTCTACATTTTCTCGATCATTATTAATTCAAATTGATGTGTCGCTCTTTTGTTTAAAGGTCGCCGTTTCAAATGTCGCTGTTTTAAATTTCGTTCTTTTCATAATATGTCGCTCTTTTCCAAAGTCGCTGTTTTAATGTATCGCGCTTTTGAATGTCGCTCTTTTGATAAGTCGCTGTTTTGATTTGTCGCTCTTTTTAAATGTCGATGTTTTGAATGTCGTTAAAATGAGACCGCCATTTTGAATATCGCCGTTTTGAATATCGTCCTTTTCAACCAGAGCCGTAAATTATTTGTTTAGAAGTTGTTGTTACTACATATCTATTTAGACACTAATTCGATCATATTGTACAAAGTTAGGTGTTGGGGATATATGAAACTGTTACTTAGGGGTAATTATCTAATAAATCCCCAACATATATTTTATATAAGTATATTTTTTTATTTTTTATTTATATACCATTTGCGCCAAATAATTTACGTTGAAGTTATCTATTTAGACACTTATTTAATCATATTTTACAAAATTTATTCAAAATTAGGTGTTGGAGACATATGAAACTGTTACCCAATAAACGTTAAACTGCCACAATTCTTGAAAATTCAGTTCTCTAAATAGATGTAGGTTTGAGTCGCTCCAATAATGCGAATTGTGTCGATTGAACATCCCGTTTTTTGTGAATTTAGCTTCTTCCGACCAAATAATATTATCCAAATCGCATTTTCTTGTGACCGAATTAACATGAAATCACAGAACTCCACTCTTCCTGGAAAATCAGTCTCTTTTAAATGTTATACTGTAGATAATGCGTATGGATGAAACTTATGTTTCCATAAAATTCTTAGAACTGATGTTTTAGATAATCCTGATTCTAATGCTACTTGCCTTGTAGATATTGTTGGATTTACGCCAAAATATCCCAAAATTGCGATTTCAATATTTTCATTGTTAACAACTGGTTTATTTCTATGTACTTTAGCTTTGACGGATCCAAAGTTCTTGAAGTTTTCTAAAATTCTTTTAACAGTTTTTTCACTTGCTTTCTGTTTCTGCGAATATCGGTTCGCAAATGTATCACATGTTCTTGAAATAACTTTATTACATTCTCCATAAATAATAAATTAATTTAAATAATCTTCATTTGTATAATTTAATCTTCCCGGCATGATTATTATCGAAAATTATTTCAATTTTTGTGACAAGGACATGCACGTTCTGCTTGACATTCTGTCATGCGCAAGGGTGCGTTCAGTTATTATTTTTAGAGCAAAATCGCCATATAAAAATATTAAATTGGCAATATTTCGAAAACTAAACATTTACGGAATAGATAACCTTACACAAACTTACCTTTATTTTTAATGCTTAACAAGATAAAATTATAAAATTTTGGGGTTTCCATTTGAAAAAATTGATTTTTGGAAGTTTTCTCAACTTTATTTTTAATCTTATTTTTTAAGCACTCTGTATTAAAAGTTATCAAAACCTAATGAAAATCTAATAAAATAGGTCCTTTTCAACAAGGAATCAAGGTTCAATCAAAGAATAAAGGCTTCCTTATAGGAAAAATTGACAATTATTTTAGGGTCTGCAAACGTAATTTTTTACATAAAAACTTAAATATGTCAAAAACGGTTAGACTTAGGTATAGCCTATCGTACATGAAATGTATTTAGAATTTTCCTTAGAATCCAAAAATACATTAATATACGGGGTTTTCTATTTAAAATAACCGAATTGGTATCAACTTCCGGTATGACCGGAAATGCCGCCATCTTGAAAATATTTTACCTGGACATTGCTATGTTGCCAAATTTTCAAATTTTTACCTTTCACAGTTTTCCCATAAGCAATCGATGTCATTCCCGGAGGACCACCCTGTATACACAAATCCACACATTATAGATTTTAGAGAAATATTATTCACAGCAAGATCGTAGTCTACTTGAAAAAAGACAAATACAGCTAATTATTTGAACAATAAATTATTTCTAAACGATTGCCCAAGCATAATAATATATTATCTTGTAAACAAAATAAAGCACAAACACTTTATTCTCGGAAAAACAGAGTCTGCTGGTGACAGCAGCGGTCTGTAAGTAATTATAAATCTGAGAGACACAAATACTGCGAGGAGAGATTAATTTATTAGTGTGACAAATTACTAAGACAATTTAATCTTGGACATTTCGGAGGGTTTAATTTTAATAATTAGGATGTTTCTGAGGCCAGTTATCTCTAGTTTTCTATTCTTTTCCTAGTCCCCTTATCAAAAAAAAAATTAAATTTATATTAATTAGTTGTTTTTTACAGTTCTTGTTCAGTAGGGAAGATATTATTCTGGTGTTCTTGCGTATATTTGGACCAATAAAACCAAGTGATTTTGTTTTTTAAGCTACGTTTCGAAAAATTTATTTTCTTCTTCAGGCTGTTACCAATCGAAACAGGACAAATTTAGTAATAATAAATAAATAATATTCAGATAATTGAAATATTTTGAAGAATTGAATTTTTTAGATATGTTACTCCATAGACAAGAAACTGGTGAAGTGAAGTGTCAGCAACTTTTAAAATTTAAACTAATAACCTACATGACTATATTGAACAACATCAAGATCGGTCCTTTTGAGAGACAGACATAACTGCTACTTAAATCAAAAGCTGATTAATGGGGATGAGAGATTATTAATAAATAATAAATTGAATAGAAAAAACAACATTCCGTTCTACACGACGTTAGAGCTCCCAAAGGTCCCCATAAGATATCTATACAAGTTATAATAATTTAGTTTTTGATCGAAACACAGAATGAACGC
The DNA here is from genome assembly GCA_917834065.1 of Ceutorhynchus assimilis. NCBI lineage: Eukaryota > Metazoa > Arthropoda > Insecta > Coleoptera > Curculionidae > Ceutorhynchus > Ceutorhynchus assimilis. Next base: position 1,507,518 of record OU892281.1, read on the forward strand.
TTTAGCCGTTCAGCGTATTTATGATTTAAATTTTTAAAATTCAAAATTCGAAAGAAGGCGAAACGCGTGATACCAATGATGTACAATAGGCATCAGTGTATGGAACACGAAAATTGGAATACAATGTTGTTAATTTCAATAATATTGACCTTGTTTTGAAGGTAAGCAATCATTATTAATTAAATACTGACACCCTCTAAAATATATTTTTTTTACTTCTTTTTATTATTATGTCGTCTCGAAAGTCTCGTAACTTTTATATTTTTTATTTTTTTTTTATCATCTTTGTTGTTTTATATGAATATTTGTTGTTTTGAGATAATTTAACTCTTCAAAATATTTCAATTATTTGAAAATTATTTATTTATTATTGCTAAATTTGTCCTGTTTCGATAAATTTTTCGAAACGTAGCATAAAAAACAAAACCACTTGGTTTCATTGGTCCAAATATACCCAAGAACAATAGAATAATATATTAATTAGAGTTTTTGTAACAAAAAAAAAAATGTTTCCTACAACAAATTTCATAGGCTCGCTAACGGAATCAGGAAAAGTGAATCAGGCCGAAGCAATTAGACGTAGTTATCGGCCCAATAGATAAAATACATTCTGGTGGAAATTAATTTTCCGTTTTCTACTCCAAATAGAAGATTGAAATTCCAAGCAAAAACTACCTAGCAACTTTATTGCTATTGTTAAAGCGTTTTATCAAAATCAAATCACATAAGTCAGTGAAAACTTCAATCAATTTAACAGAACGTTTGGACGCGGAAAATTCATTTGACAAAAATAATCAAACTGATAATTAAAAACTCTAGTCATTTTCCATGCTACAATAGAAGAATATTACGTTTGAAAAAAAAAAAAAAAAACAAGCAGCTGGTGATCGGGAAAATCGGATCAGCGTTTCCGAGTAGGCATAATGAAACACTTTTCACCTCTGCATGTAATATACAACTGTTATCTTCTTTATTTTCCCTATATCTCTGATATTGTCTTCTCCAACAGACTTTTAGTTGTTTATCATCCAAAATCGATTTTCTGCTCTGCTTCTTCCAACTAAAGTTTAACTCGTGTAATATTTTCCACAACACATCTATTACGATCTCCTCATTTAAATAAAACGAATATATAATCCAAATATATAGGTAATAATTAATCTGCCTTTCATACCATTATTTTAAATTAAATTGGCTGATGTCGAAGTTTAACGTCCCTAATTGAATTACGGAAACTTTGTTATAATAGATGACCAAATTTATCCATCCAGTTGCTCTTGGAAACTATAGTAGATAAATATAATGGACAACTTGTGTAATGTATGCAAATTACTGGGAAAGTGGAAAATCGATTGCCTACCTAATATGTAGATACCTCTACCAAATTTGAATTGTGATCGTATGAGTGCAATGAAAAAGGAAAAAGAGAAATTCTAGAAGCAGCTAATATATTGTGTTTGATGTATATTTAGAGAAAATTGTACCTAATATTGTCATGCTCGCTACCCCAAGAAATAATTGAAATTCAATATTTTTTTTAATAAAAAAATCAATGTTCACATCAATTACGAAAAATATTTAAAAAAAAAAAAACATTCATTTACCATCAAATAAATAAATTCCCATACTTCTAAGAAGTAATAAGTTTTGTTTAGATCAAAAAATTGAAAAATGCCTAGTTGATGTTTATTAAAATTGAAAATTCTCCGACGACAAAAGCAAAGTTTGCATTCATTTTTCTGTAAGTTAAAAATTAAAAAACTCATGGCCATAATAAAGGCCATGATGCAAAGTTATTTTAAATTATCTCAATTGCAATAAATAAGAGAAAAACCAATGAAAACTGTATTTTACTTGGTATTTTATTTTAAATAAAATATATGGTTCAAAAAACCTGTACAGATTATAAATTAATTTTCACTCAAATTTAAATAAAATAGCCAGAGTATGCAGATTTTGATTTATAATTCTGTTTATTATTTTCCTTTTTATTATACACTGACCCATGGAAAAAGTGGGATAGTTACTAAATTGGATGAAATGCCGGAGGGTACAGTCAGCGAATCGCTGAAAGTAAGGAGGCTTAGAGATCTTCGATTTTTCTCGACTCTTAACCCCGGTACTAATAGATAGCCAATGGCGTTCTAAAGCAGTACCCAGAGAGTGGTTCCCTCTTGCTTATTTAAGCGAGTGTTGAGACCAGTTAACGCGAGTGGTCGCCGGATATTTAAATCGCAAAGTATCAACGAGTTGTTAATCCGTTTTTTTCATCCTCCAGTTCATCTGCCGTCCAGTGTTTAGTGAAGGCTCTTCAAAGAGGTGATAATTTATCTTTAATTTCAATTCTATTAAAGTGTCAGTTTTGGGACCAAACCTTTTAATTGGAAAAATACTTTTTTCTTCAATTTTTGTTTAGTTCAATTTGTTTTTGGTCTATTAATTAAATATGGGTTATTTTAGTAGTATCTGGTCGAAGTGCCTTTATTATTATTTTATGTTTTTCTTTCTCTTACCTTTTTTTAAATGAATTAACTCTTAACTTTTCTTTTTATTCTTAAATAAATTAATTTTTAATCTTTTAAAATTAGTTTTTCATTTTCCGATTTTAAAATTACTGGTACACACTGGTAGTGGCAACATCTCATCATCAACAAAAACTAGGTAACTCGTTACGAGCCTAAAAATCAAACTAAATATTTCAAAGGTTCCGGCCAGTAGCATCTTAGTAGCTCAGTGTTGTTTTCTAAGTCGTCTTCTTCTTTCGTACTATTCTTTTGCTTCAAAATTGCGTATCTGATGACAGTGATAACCATAACCACAATAAAAATTTTATTCCAACTTAGTAAATAATATCTGCCTGATATTGAATCGCATTGATCATTAAAATTTTCAGGTGTCCCAGTTTTTTTGCCGCTCATTGCAGATTTGTTGATATTCAGAATTTACTGAACCATTTTGCGAAAGCACTTATTTTAATGGCCTATGGAATTGAAAAAGACAAATTAAATCGTGGCAATTTATTCCAGGTAGAACTACTCATTGTATTCAACTGCAATAATACTTAAATTGACTGAGAATATTAATTAACCAATTAGAATATTTTTTAAATAATAAATAAATATCTTATAATTTAAACCAACAAATATTTTTCGCGGTCGAAATTTTTGCGGAGGAAGGCCATGAAAGAAGACGATTTATGTCAATTTCATCATTAACTTATAAAATTTCATTGCATGTTTAGTTCAATCAATGTTCAAGGTTCGCTAAACGTTGATTAATGAACGGTGCAAGTCCTTTTTCAAATTAAACAATGATTAAAATCACTAAAAACGTTATTTAGGCAAACGGTGCAATCGGCTATTATCCTCTAACTGAAGTCAAAATGTAAACAATCAACAAGCGCGTTGAATTTTAATTTAACGAAAAGTTTCTGGTACCTATTTCAAGACAAATCCAATAAATATTTCAACCATTTTGAATTAAATTTTGAATGATACACGTCAGATGTGAAGTTAATTAATGAAACTTGTGTAACTAATAACTTGGTGTTCATGTCAAACTAGTACCACATAATAATAACTTTCTTACCTTATAACTTTACTGGGAGCTGGTACCGAATAACGGTTTGTGAGAAACTTGCGAAGCAAATCCGTGCACTGTACGCCAATTTCGTCCGTCTGCAAACTTTCCACTTTCTGCACAGCATCGCCACCAACCCATGCCATTAGGGCTGTTTCATGATTGAATACTTCATCGAAACCGGTTATTTGCCGCAGCCACGAATCTTTCTCGGTAAATTCACAGTCTTGGGTCCAAAGTAATTGGAAACCTAAGTTTAGACTGGAATTAATATTTGTGTATTATGTAATATATAAAAGCTTTGTTCCAACTCGTAAAAGGCATGGCCGATAACAATCGGTCAGCCCATTTTAACAGTGCAGTAGTCAATCGTCAGGTTTAAAATTTAGTTGGGCAGTTGAAATTTGCTATTCATTGGACGCTTGGAAAAAATATATTATTGCTTACCTTTACTATCGCTCCACCATCTTTTCTCATAAAACAAGTATATCTTGCAAATGCCTGCAAAGCCCATATTCTGAATATTTTGAATTAAATTTTCTGATAGTACAGCATCTAAACCCTTAAAATCTTTTAAAACCCCTAAGGAAGGTGTTAAAATTAAATGATCACAAATTATTGATTGGTCTCCTTTAACATCGATCCTAACTTTTTTGTCTTTGGTATAATTAATTTTGATAACCTCAGCGTTATACTGGATACATTTATCTGGGAGACTATCTAGTAATGTCTGTATCAACGGTTGATATCCATATTTTAAATTGGAATGAGCTTCATCATCTAAACAAACATATTCCCCCCAACCTTTAGCACTTAATCTTGATAAGTCTTTACATGAATTGTCTATCACTTGAAATCTTGTATGCCACTCGTATAACTCTTTAGAAATATCAGTTTCGTTTAAATTTGTTTTGTTCAAAAATTTAGAAAATCCTTCATCTAAAAAAACATTTAATGATGAAGGATGATTATTCTCTGCATTAACAAACTTTGCACAATCGTCCAATATTTCGCCTACTTTCAATGATACTCTATTTACGATAAATTGATCAACAATTTCGCCATTGCTTCTTATGTATAGGCCACTACCTTCTTCAGATTCCCAGTCTAAAATCAAACCAAATTTCTCAACACGTATTAAACTGAAAAATAAAATATATCCACCTGCCAGTAAATTATTTTCTTTTGCTAAAGTATATAATGGATTGTTCTTCCCGTGCATCCATTGTGCTCCTAGATCCAAAGGCTTACCATCAACAAATATTGTTTTAATGCGACCTCCTGCTTCATCTTGTGCTTCAAGTATAAGAAAATCTTCAATTGAGTTTTTTTGACACTGCTTTGCTGCTCCTAGACCTGCCAAGCCTGCACCGACGATTACTATTTTGTGATAATTTGGGCTTCTAAAAAAAAGTTAATTTTAAGAATAAGTTCTTTTAGACTTTTGTTTGTCTACTCATTGCAAAGTGCACTTTGTCAGGAAGGAATTCCATCTTACGACGGTCATTAAGCCGAAATCATCGATAAACCCGTGCCGCGAAAGCCTCACAAAGTTTATATAAATGGCTGTCATAACCTGTTAAGTGGTGAAAAAAATACTTAAATGAGAGATGGAATCTGAAAATTCAAGTTGTAGAGGCTGTGAGCGGGAACCCTAAGTCTGCCAGTTAAATTATCATTCTCTTTTACTTTTTCATCTCCAGGGTAGAAATATCGCATTTGTTTTTAAATTCCGACTTCTCTTTATTTTGTTAATTGTGTGAAGCATCAGCTGCGTGTAGAACAAAGTAGTAACTTACTACTGATAGAGAGTCATCATATGAACATTTAATAGGGTAACCAATAGCATCATCATTTTTTGGTTCAGTATATTTTAGAGATTTTGAAAAGTATTCAAAATCAGCATACATACTATAATAATATCACAAATGGAACCTTCAGCTGTTTGTGGAAGTTTCTAAATTGAAGAATATTTTCTGGGATATTTTGTCCGTATTTATTAACTCTAATATCAGTTGACGGGATTTTTTTGAACAAATGATAACAATCATTACGTTCATTTACATCTGATTTTTCTGAACTAGGGTAAAACGAAAAATATTAATTGAATATGTTTCGGATCTATCATCAGCATGAGTTCAAGGGGTATATGTAGTAATTAATTTTTCCACACTCTTCGCCTCGTTCGGCTAACGACAATCGCGTGCGGAAAAATGGTACTTTCCGCACTTATTAGGAAAATAACTATTGTATGTACACCGCTGCACTAAACAGATTTATAAGTTAGAATTTTGACTTGATGCGAACATCACGAACGAGGGATGTATGTGCCAATTGCAATGATTCGCACTGTACCTATTTTAGTTCATTTTCTTGATCCATCTTCACACATAAATAAATCACACTTATCACGTGAAGAACACAACTGAAACTAAATTTCCGTTTATTTTCAAAAATGTATAAATAGTTTACCTAAGGCTAGAAAAGTAAGTTGGTCACCTACAAGAAACAATATACAAAATACAAAAATTCGTCACTTGTATCTTCTGTCACTTGTATCTTCTATTCAGGCTCAGGTAACACAGGAAACGGAAAACTAACTACAAAACAACTGTGTTACTCACTTGTATAAATCTGTTAACCTAGCAGCTTCTCTGAATCCAGATTCGATAGCACCATGAACAGTAGAAAAATACTTAGAATGAGTAGATTCTCCAGCAAATAATACAACTTCTTTCCCATTTACCAAAAGCGGTTTAGCTAAATCCTCATGCGTTGCTCCACTCTTTATTGTGTTTGTTCCTATGTAAGAGTAGGCACCGAGAAAATGTGGATTAGTGCCCCATTTAGACCTGAAAAACATATATTGAGTGTGTGAGAATAATCGAGTAAAGGCCAGTTTAGCCTGTTAATAGTGTATAATAAACAATTCCTAATTCTTAATTTACAATTCATAATAGTCATAACAGAAACAAGTCCCGTAATTATTAATGCGGCTTTTTTGCTGTTTGTTATTATTTTTATCAATATCGTCAATAACGAAATATCAATTCCAATCCAAGCTAAATATTGTTATCTTTATTTATGCATTAAAAACTAAGAATTGTGCATTATGCATTATACATTATTAGCTGGCTAAACCGGCCTTTGGATCAAGTAGATAAACAAAGAGCCCGTAGTTCTGGCCGGCAGTTAATTGAAATCCTGATTCAAGTTGAGCGGAAATCAATTGATGCAATAATAAAGGTCAGAAGAACTGGAACAAGATGACATTTTCTATCCGTTTCGCTTTATTTTTGAGGCTAATAATCTTATAGCTGGGATGACAAGTGGAATTAGATTTAAAAATAGAAATAATATTACCAATAATTTCACTATAGAAATAAAATAAAAATCTTTTAGATAAAGAAAAATTAGGTTCCCGTAAAAAGGTAAATAAAAAGTTATTACGTAAACCAACATAAATCGCGAGTTCGGTATATTCCATATAGGGTTAAAATATGCGGAAATGAAACGTGTCTAAAGAGAAGCTATAAAAATTACTTTCCAAGGTTTGAATAAGGATGGGATTCAGGATTCCTCAAGAATCAGGGGTCGTATTTTCGAATAATTTCCCATACGAAATCTGAAACGATTTCGAATGCTCCCTATTTGATTTACATTGCTATCAGTCAAATTTCGTGTACGAAATGTACTCGAATGAATTCGAAAATACGACCCTTGAGAAGATCGTCAAGAATGAATAGAATTTTGCCTTTTCTGAAAAAAAGTACATACTACCATATTTCGGCAAATATATTTTCCATATGAGGAAATAATTTTGAATAAACAGGATGTTTGTTTGAAAGCTTCAGATAAAAAATTAACGCAAACCTAATTCCCTTGAAAAAAATCAAATATTTACGAATACGTGCTTTTTAGCTGTTCACGTGGACATGAAAAAACGGGAGTCGTTTTTTGGAAAGCTGGGTATTATCTAGATTTATTTCTTCTAATAAACCACAACAAATGAATAAATTCATGATGTGTCAACAAAATGTTTAATGTTAAAACTTGTAGAAAAAAAAATATATATTATTTTTAGTTCAAATTATGATGATTGTAAATAAAATAGTACACAAACCTTGGTAGGAGGTTTCATCCCTGTCTCGAGATTATAGTTAACCAACTAATCTTTCGACAGGAATGAAACACTTCCCACGTCAGTATGTAATTTACTAGTATTTAGTAGTTGGCTAGTAATTAACACCTACAATTTGTAGCAGTAAGTTCAACCAATTAGATAGTTTTGGATTCCCAAGCTGAGCGAATGATTAATTGTTTAAGGAAGAGCAATACATGAGGAACGCCCACAAAAATCAAAATTTTTTGTAAATTCAATTTTGTGGCCAATTCAATAATATAACAATTCTCTTTCGAGCGGATATTATTATACCCATGAAAACTTTATCGCCTTTACAGTTGACATCTAACCAGGTCAATCATATACATAGATAGGGATTAATTATGCCCTTCTAATACTCTGCTCAACATTCAACCAATTTAACATCTGCAGCGTGTTTTTAATTGAGGTATACTAATTATAATTAGGAATTATTTTCGAATGATTTTGCTGTACCTACCTATGTATATTTTTCTGAGTACATAATATTAATAAGAAAATATGGCAATATAATGGTATCATACACTTAAACTTTTGTTTACCGAGATAAACACATGAAATATTTCTCCGAAAGACATTCCAGTATAGAGATGTTTGACAATTTCAACTCATCAAACTTCCTACAGTTTGTTTTTGAACTAATGATTATACATTTCATTTTAATCTATTCTGTTGCTAGAGCAAGTTATACCTACAATATTGTTACGAAATTGCCTCGAGGACCCAACTGGATTCTAGGAAGTTATTAATAGAAAATTCCATTTGATCGTTGAATAGATTTACTCGCTCGCATGTACGCACAGGAAGAATTTTTTCGATGTTTCTTGATATTCCAAAACGAGTCAAACTACTGTTTATAAAGACACACCCCCCAAGAAAAAGGAATAAATTTTGACTTTTGATAACTTGCATTGCCAGGTGTGGGGGCATTTTAGTCAGCGTCTCACAAAGTGCAAGGTACCGTCATATTTCAATTCATTGTATAGAGAAGTTTTCCTATCTATCATTTTGCATTTCGATTCATCAGTTGCAAACCAAATTGAATCAAATCAGTATATCTATCGATCGACGTACCTCAAAATGCTACAAGGTTCTGAAATTTCATACATAGATCCAATGAATTTTCTCAACAGGAACATAGAAGCTTTTTGAACGTATTCATCTGGCAAACATTCAATTTCTTCAGTCATTGGTCCAACTACCCAACCAAGTAAAATATTTGGAAGGTTTTCCACTGGGTAAAAACCAAAAATGTCTTCTAACCAATACCTGTAAAAAAATCGTTTTGTATTTTCCAGATATATTATAAAAACCATTCTAAGGTGAGACAAAGAAACATACATTTGCCTGTGGCGCCGGGTTTCTTACTTATATAAAAATAATGTCCCTAGAGTCTTATCTATATTTAGGCAGGATCTTTAGTTCCCTAAAATACTGAGTGAAGTTCAGCTGATGAAAATGTCTCCATTGGAACTTTCGAATTATATTTTTTATGATACATTAAGGAAAATGATGATAGAACGTTTAAATAACTTGCGGATTATATTATAAAAAAAAATGCTCGCGAAGGCTTGATTATTGAATTGTCTAAATATCAAGTACAGAATTTGCACCGTAACGTCCGTAACCCATTTTTTCTGTAAAATATTCTCAAATGCAGTCCAAAATAGCCCATTTTTCAACTTTTTATTTTATATTTCTACATTTTTGCTACGCTTTTCACAAGGGTCAGTTTCTAGGTCAATTATCTTTTAATAGTTATTAGTGAAACTAGTTCGATTAGATAATAATTAGTCGGTCATTCTTCAACTTTCCTATAATTGAGTTCTCTATTTTGCACATTATGCAAATTACATTTCCAGTTAGTTGACTGTTCACTGATTTCCGTTTCTAGTTTAATTAACTTAGTTGCCGTTCAGAGTTTAGATAAACACTGAACTATGGGTAGGTATATCGTCTATTTTGATGATGCCGAACAATTATAATTCAGAAATTGTTGTTCTCAAAATGAATCTCGGACTTAATTACCTGCCGTTGTGTTTTGGTCCACCAGGAAACTCCGTCTCCAAGTTCTCCTTATCTTCTCGAGTCCACAAAAAACTAAAACCCTGATCATCGCTCCACCATTTCTCAGGAAATTTTAAAAATATTTTATGGCTGGTACCTAAGGGGATATTGTCCACGCAATTAATTTTATAACTTGGAAGACTTGGTTCAAACAAATTTGCATGATTGTGCTTTAAAACTGCCACTGATGTTGTGACTATCACGTGATCGGCTAGGTAAGAAGTGCCGTCACTACACTGGATTTGTACTTGGGCGTTTTGGTTCCAAATTATTTTAGTGACTTCCTTGTTGATTTGGATATTTTTGAGGAAGCCTTCTTTTGAAACATTCGGAATTTTGGACTGGAATAAAATAAATAATCAAGTGTATGCAAGTTGCAGGCCACTATAATAATTGTCCCCAAGTATGCACATGGGCATTTTATCATTTCCATAGGAAAAAACAAAAATTTAAATTAATTATTGTTTTCTTTTATTCTAATTGAATTGCGCGCGCTTTATGCCTAAGAACGATACAGCTTTGCTTAATTTGGCTTTTAAATCCGCGCGTTAAACACTGAAAAAGGATAGCAGCAAAGTCCTTACACTGCCGGCAAGTAAATCAGTCGCCAAAAACACTCTGCCCATTTCGTGTGGTTCGAGAAAATAGACCCGCGGTTTTTCGTTTGCCGCAACCGGTTTAAATCAAGACGGTTTCGTAGCACTTTTTCGCATTGGACTTAAACTTCCTGAAAGAGCTGGTCAGCTGAGTGGAGTTTGGAAATAAAGCCAGGTAAGGTGAAAAAATATCCTTTTCAGTTTCGATATCTTACAATTTCATTTTAAAACCTTTCATCGATTACTATTCTATCAGTAACCTGTGGATTTTCCCCTTGGAACTATCACAAGATTATTTCTTGATAATAATTATTCAAAGGTATAATTCTGGGAATCAAAATCTAAAACAATCTTCAACTAAATGACAACAATAAAATGCGCATGTGCAGATTTGCGGTATCGTGAAAATCATTCTCACAGTCCATATTTTTGTAGAACTGCAGTAGTGGGTGGGTAGCACAAGAGTAGGTATACTTACAATTAAAACATCAAGTATTGTAGAATAACCGTTTTCTCTCCAATTAATTAGCTGATCACCTTCGCAATATTGATAAGTATCAAGACTAGCTGCAGAAATTTCATGCCAATTATCAGCTGGTTCGAAACATAATACAAACTTGCTGTAAAACTCTTCAATCATTTCAAAAACTTTTTGGACTTTCTGATTGTCTTTGCCGAATTCTTGTGTGACTATCTCACCAAATCTACGACATACTTTTTAATTTTATCCAGTTTTTAGCTTGTAGTTTTCACAAACTTGTCTAAGAAATATGAAGCATATGTTCCACTAGTATTATGACTGTTTTTAGATCCATACTCGCCATCGAAAATGCCTTCAGCAATTGTACAGAGTCTTCGTGTAAAATTTTCATCAAATTTTGAGTTGTTTGAGGTGTAAAATTTAAAATTTTTGTAGCCGTTGAGCTCAGCATGGCTGACAAGATTTAAATCTTTCACTGTTTCGTAAACTATGTTGCCTTTTTCTCCATGAACCTATAAAAATCTACTTAAGTTAAATAGGTATAATACGGTAACAATTTAAAAACTTGGATTGGGCTATGAGTTGACCAACAAAAAATATTTTCAAGAAACGTTCATACTGTTTGAAGAGGAATTGCGCCACTTGAAAAACCTATTCTCATACTCGCAGCAACAGCATCAAAATAATCTTAAATGAGTTAAATGGCAACCCCTACCCTATTTTACAGCTTTGATAAAATGCTTTACGATGATGTTATAGGGACTAGCGTTATTACTCATTCGAGTAGGTACTTGAGTATTGAATATGTATCTCGATATGGTTAATATTATTTTCAAACAAATGGTAACGCCTATCTTGAACCTCCTGATTTTCCTTTGCGAATATTTCTCTGGAAAAGCTAAACCTCAGAGAGAAACTATAGTTGCTTAGTCTGAGGATGTAGGTGGTCATTCAACATAAACTTTTTTTTCCAATACACTGCTTTGTTTGATGAATTGGGATTACATTGAGGACTTGCAATTTTTAATAGAATATTTGGAACATGGAACGTTACCCATTGTGCTCCTAAATCCACAATCGTGTCTCCCCAATGAACTGAATACAGTCTTCCTCCAATTCGGTTCTCAGCTTCTAATACTGTAACATTATTGAAACCGTTGGAAATAAGTTTAGTGGCTGCTGCTATTCCTGCAGCTCCTGCACCGACTATCACAATTGCTGGCTTATTGAACTTCAACATATCTTATACTGAAAATGACAACATGAGTAGCTATGACATCTAGTCTAGAACAATATTTATTTCTCAACTCTGTCTAACCAAAGTTGAACGTTGAAGGTCAGTTACTCGAATATATTATCACAACCCCCATACGTTTCGTCCTGGGACATCACAACAGGAGCGTGACATGGGGGCGTAGGTGGGGTTCAGGTAGAGAGAAACTGGCTTGGTATAGGTATAATAAGATAATGTATTGAATAATAATAATATTACCCTAAAAATAGTATCATGACGTCTCTTCTACGGAGGGACGTACTACTTAAAGGCCACTCTGTATTATGTACAATGGCGTGACTGAAGGACTGAAGCTGCTTTTTCAATAAAGGTAGTTTGCACTGGACCTAGTCTGCTGCGTTCAATACTCCCAGAAGGGCATTTCCCATTAAAGATAGTTTGCACTGGGAGGAGATCGACTTAGCTAGAGGGGCTTTTCCCATTAGAGGTACTTTGCACTAGCCTTCGTCTGCCGGTAATGGATTTCGGCGCGGTATTTATACCAAATAAATGCTGACGCTGACTCGTCGATCCACTTTAGTAAAATTGATGCACAGAGTGGTATTTACTTAAGTAATTGACAATATCACAGACGTTGGTTTTTGCTGTTATCTTTATTGCACGAGCACTGTGTTTATCAAACCAAAATAGGTTCGAACGTGTGAATCCTATGGTTACAAGGATGAGTAAGTGACCTTCAACGTTCAACTTTGGTTAGACAGAGTTTATAGGTTTTAGCTTCATTAACTTGGTTCGTTTTTAAAATTTTGAAAAAACGTGGCAACGTGGTTGGATGTTTGCTTATTGTTGTGAATAGACTGTCAATGCATGGATAAACTGCATGATATGGAACTTATAAGTACGACTGTTTGTTTACTTAGTTTGATGAGCCTAGTCAAGAAAATGGGTGAAAAATTGGATGTTGAAGAAAACACCGCTTTCACTGCTTATAGAATGACTAAAAAGAACCCTCCGTCTATTGATCAAAGCATCTCATTCATAAATTGACCTTTTTTGTGATGACAAGACACAAGCCCCTCATTCCATGGGCCAGAAGAAGTGAGCTGTTCGAAGGAGGTCACGCTGGGACAAGGTTCCTAAAGTTAATAGGTTGTCTGGTAATAAGTAACTTGATGACGCATCTGGGGTGCCTTTTGGAGATTTGCATTATGTTGAGGCACCCCAGATGACGTCATGAAGTTATCAGGCAACCTTAATCTCTCAAACAACCCCTTGAATTCTTGAATAAAAATTGACGTGTCCGAGCGTTTTTTTTAAATCGACCTTAAAATACCTCAAAACGCTTCTGTTTCGATGTTCATGAAACACCCTGTATACATTCATATGTGAAAGTAGCAAGAGGTAAGCCACAAAATGGCGGCGTTTTCAATATGTATATCAAGGATAGTACTACAGGATTGCTTATCGGCCTCGTTTATGGTAATCGCGGTTATATGGTGTAGCACCATTGGCGACGTCATTAACTAAGTCGTTAGCTGTTTGCGCCAGCGGTTGTAGTCTAGAATTTAAATATATTATGAAAAATAATATTTAATTTTGATTAACATAGGTAATAGGCAAAGAGAAAGATGCAAACGAGATCTAAAAAATAGTTATTTTAGAATGTTAATTAATGTAGAAAAACCAAGTACGTATAAAGCAAAAGCCTGCGGTAACCTGTGGTGCAAACACCCTACGTCAAGGTCAAGGATAATACACACTACTACTGCACAAGATTGCTTGTCTTGTTTTTGGGAATCGCGGCCATATTGTAGCATCATTGACGACGTCATCAACTACGTCGTCAGCTGTTTGCGACAGGGGTCGTAGTTTAGAATAAACATTTATGATGAAAAATACTATTTAATTTTGATTTACATAATAGGCAAAGAGGAAGATGCAAACCAGATCTATAAAAGCGTTATTTCGGAATGTTAATTAATGTACTGAAGCGAAATATGCATAATGCAAAAGCCCGCGGAATCATATCCTGTGGTGCAAGCACCCTACGTCAAAACTAGAGAGGACAGGCTGCCCACGTCTGACGTCATCACTGGTTCTTTAACATGGTAGGGGACTCGAGATTTGATCAAGACAGAGTAAAGTGTCAGAATAATTTTGTAACGAAAATAAAATTTAAAATAAAAAATAACCTCAAATTTGCATTGCGCCAAACTTTGTTGGGCTGGGCATTTTTTGTTTATATAATCAAGGATATTATTTAATCTCCCCAAATTTTCATAACTATACCCATTCTGAAAAAACAGAAACTGAATGGATAAGTACCTATACCTAATTATGTGCCTAGGTACCTATATATACGTATATATAAGGTACCCACAATATAAGAATATATTGTGTGTAAAATAAATAAAATTAAAAATTTCCGAGTTCTAATTAGGAAATTAAATAAGTAGTGTAGTACCTACCTGCTAGGTGTGTTTTTTTTAGTTTGGTACTAACTTACACTAAATACTTTAATTGCAAAATATTTCAGGTTTGTGATGTTATCACCGTAAGAACAGCATGTGGCTTCCCAAATATGCCACGCCACAACAAATTACAAAACAAATAAAATACATTATAAATTTCATACAGGAACCTCTTGTTTTTAATTTGTAATTTTAATTTGTGAGGTTAAGCTGTTCGGTTCGCTCTAAGTTCAAGTTCGCTGTTGCGGCTTTTGCAGATCTAGCCATTTTCAGATGAAAGCGTACGTAGGTTTGGCACCGCGCGTTTCGAACCGCACAAGCTTGGAACGCCGATATCAGTTGGAACGCGCTTCTGAAACCTTAAATATTTCCCGCATTAAAATCGCCGTCTTTTATGGCTAATTGTTTACTTGGGCTCGACTCGAAGCCTCGAAGCAAAAATAATCCTGCTCTGGAGTAGGATTATGTTTGCTCGAAGCCACTATTCCGAGGTTGTGCATCGGCAGGGAAGAGGTAGCTTGCGTTCCGTTCCAAGCCCATTGGCAGATGGAACACACTTTTCACGAGTTTGTGCACGCAAATGCATGATTGCGTCCATAAAATAGCCAGCTGAAAAGCGGCTCATGTGATGTGGCGAATTCAAGGTGGAGCAACAACCATCCGATCCGCCCCATCGAAATTCGTTCCAAAGATCCGTTGGCTACACGACGACGAGACCAGCGGCAAGCGGTAAACTTAGGCCTGTTCGGGTTCGAAAAAAGGTTCTAGAACGGCTCAAAACAATCGTACAATCAACAAAATGACAACGACTCGGCTATCAAAAATAATACTTATACGCTATTAAAGAATTGCTTATTGGCCTCGTTTTTGGTAATCGCCGCCAATATTATTTAATTTTGATTAACATAATAGGCTAAAGGCCCATATTCTCCGTAGTTCATAAAGCCTGGCTTAGTGGAAACGCTATGTTTTTTGTGTGACAAAGCCGAGCTTTTCCACTAAGCCAGGCTTTATGAACTACGGAGAATACGGCCCAAGAAGAAGATGAAAACGAGTCCTTAAAAAGAGTTGTTTCAGACTGTCAATTATTGTAGTAAAACCAAGTAGGCATAAAGCAAAAGCCCTGTCATAATCATAAGCTGTGTTGCAAATAGCCTACGCCAAAGCGAGAAAGGACATGCTGTCACGTCATAATTGGTGAATTGCCGTGGTGGGGCTTCAGATTTGTACCACACAGGCCTCATGAGGATAGGCTATCCCTATTCTTGACACAGGGGAGCAGCGCTCTCAGGATAACAAGTGTTGCGTCTTTCTCAATGATATGCAAATGATAATAAAAATAACAAAGACGGAACACTCGTTCTCTTGCGTTCTTATTCTTGAAACAGGGGAGCAGCGTTCCCCAGAAGAATGAGTGTTCTGTCTTTTGTTACTTATACTATCAGTTGCATTTTATTGAGAAAGAAGGAACACTCGTTTCTCCTGAGAATGCTGCTCCCCTGTTTCAAGAATAGTAGTAGTAGTAGTAGTACACATGCTTTATTGTCCAAAAAACTCTAAAAATCTTATTGACAAAGCAAACTTAATTTAAAACACTTAAATCTCTTCATTATTAAAATTACAAATAAAGTATCTACATATAAAAACACTCAGAGTAAAAAAAAGCAAGAACAATAGAAAAACAAAAATATCTGACAAGTGATAGCTTCATATTTCTCAACAAATAGATAAAAAGCTATGATAAAAAAAGATTAGCAACTAATTTGGTTAATAAGCACCCAACAAGGAATAAAGGTTAGTAGTAGTGTGTATTATCCTTGCTCGACTATCACAAATTTCATAATAAACTGTGCGACAGTGTACGATTGTTTTGAAACGTGCCACAAAGTCTATAGCACTTTTGAATGCATAAGTAGCTACAACTACCGGGTTCCTTGGGTTGGGGATCCGCTTTGCTTGATTGCAATGACGTCATAACTTCTCGGCTCGAAAGATGTTCCCGTGAACATAACCTCATTTAAAATTGTCAATGTCAAAACTTTATCCGAAATGTCGTTTTCGGTTTTCGTTTATGTTCCGGTTTTTTTTTATCAATAAATTAATTTTTTGTTAAATCATGGCGTTCAATTTTGCGGCATTTTCTTATATTATTGCCTTGATTGGAGATGCCTTTTTAATATTCTTCTCGCTATTTCACGTCATAGCCATTGACGAACTGAAAACTGACTATAAAAACCCAATAGATCAATGCAATAGTTTGAATCCAGTGAGTAGAAGACCCAGGTTAAATAAACAAAAATACTTATTTATTGAAAAATGTTTGGTATTCTTCTAGCTCGTCTTGCCAGAGTACATTCTTCACATGTTCTTCAACTTGTTGCTGGCGTTTGCAGGCGAATGGTTCACTTTTTTCATTAATCTACCGTTAATATTGTACCACATTAATAGGTACAGGACGAGACCAGTTATGTCCACTGTTGGCATCTACGATCCAACAAGTATTATGAATCAGGACCAATTAACATTGTGCCAGAGGGAAGGATGGATTAAGCTTGCCTTCTATCTCATATCTTTCTTCTATTATCTATATGGGTACGTAATGGCTTTAGAAAGAATAGTTGTGGAACAATAATAGTATTTTTGCAAAGTTGCATCACCAGCAATATTTTTCAATGTTATTTTTGGAGAATATTGTTAATTTGTAAATAATTATGACATAAAATTGATATGAGCTTTTTTAAATGTTGTAAATTTTAATTATTTTTTATTTATAATTTTAGAAGCTTGATTCTTGAGAATTTTTCAAGGAATTTTTAATTTCAAATTCAAAATTACATACTTGTACAACTTTCTGTGATAATGAAGTTGATGCAATTTTTTTTTTTTAATTAAATTTTAAGCTTTATTGGTTTATATTTGGAGATTAAATTTTTACCTATTTTAGTTAGCAAATTATTTGTCAATTATCATTAGTTTTGATCCTCATAATTATAACATATTTTTGGCCTTTTACTGTTAACAGCAAAAAATCTAGAACCGAAATCTCTAACATTTGCCTGTTTGTTGCAGAATGATTTATGTGTTGATCGCGTAGAGCAGTTGAAGGATTCAGTCAAGTCACCCCAAGATCAAAAAAATATATTGTTAAGAATTAAGCAAGCAGCAAAAAGTTGAGTTTTAGGATTTCGGTTCTAAAATTTCACAGAATTAACAAAAAAAAATACGCTAACCCACTGAAATTTTAGAACTGAATTTTCCTGTCTCCCATTTTGTGAACTTAGTTATTTATTATTAGATGTACGTTTTCTTTTTTTTTTCATTTATGTATTATTTATAAAGTCACAGTAGCCATAGAATAAAAAAAGGGAGCCCTTCGATTGTAAATATAGGTTTATAATACACATAAGAAAATACTTTGTATTTTTATTTACTTTGTGATTTACATTATTAAATCAAAACAAAATATGCTTTATTGTCCAAGAAGTACATCTTTTTGACATAGCTGACATAGTTCTAAGGTAAAAAATAACCAAATAAAAATTAAAAAGCAAACAAACCATTGGACCAGGAGTTAGATGGATATGAGTATGCAAAATGTGAGGACCGCTTTTTATCAATGAATAGTAGCTGAGGAAAGTTCAAAAATTAATAATCTGGTTCTTTCGGGTTCATTTTTTGGTCCATTTTTTAAAGCCCCTCTTTTTTTACCTGTATACAGGAAATTCATGGAGCATTATGCTATGTGTGTGATTTCAATGACTATGATAGTTCCAATTCAGTTTTCTCTTATGGTGAAAGAGACAAAAGGGTTTTAAATGAAAAAGTCTGTTAAAATGTGCTGTTACTAGTGGGATTTGAACTCACGACCCTGGGTTGCTGCCCTCTAGAGGTATGGTGACCTAGCTATAGCAGCGCATTTATTATTAATATTATTATCTGAAAATGTACTAGAGCATGGGGCTGGAATCCCAGAAGTCGGAGGTTCAAAATCAACAACAAAGAAACATGAAGTAAAAAAATAAATAATTTTAAAAGAGTATTCTGAAACATTTACAAAAGGAAACAGCAGATGCAAGTAGAAAGATATTGGAATGAGACAAATAATTGGTAATTTTTATTTAGACAATCATTATTCATGCTTTCACATAACACAATGCAATACAGGGTGATTCTGACTTTTTACAACTGCAACACAATGATTCTGGCAAAGGCAACGTGATCATTTGGGTAAGAAGTTACAATTATTATTCTCTTCATAGCCAAATGAAGAATAGTCGATAGGTTCTAATTGAATTTGATGTGCATTTTTCCAAATAAATGTTTGTACTGTAGCCCTGAACAAATGCAAATGTAAAGTATCTGACATACATATTACTTTCATATAATAGGGTACTTGCGTCCATTTTTTTTATTGCTGATTTTGTCTATAAAAAATAAGTCAACACATGTTTTTTCTTTTTCTTCTTAGTCAAAAATTGACGGAGATACAACACTATGAAATATGCCTATGACATCAAGTAACGATTTTTTTTCGATTTCCTACAGTTTGCAATAAACAATAATCAATTTAATTTTCCATGCAAGTACCCTATTGAAACAGTGATTGAAGCCGAAACCTATGTTTTGGGAAATCAGCAGTTAGTGGGGGCAGTGACAACAAAAGTAAATTTATTCAAAATTAACAAAATTTCTATTAGTTCATTTTGTTATAATTAAACAGTTACCGAATGGAAATACATACTCAAGATTTTTTTTTTGGAAAAAATCTCTGGGAATGATTTTTGTATTTGATTTTAATTGTTTCGATTACATCAGACGCAAACCAACATTCTGTAAAAAATATTAATTATTAATACACACATACAAATATTAAAAATTCCTTAATTCGCTATTTTTAAAGCCTAAAAGATAACATAATTCTTCTGGCAGTATATCATAGGCATTTCAAAAACAGATACTTTTTTTATAAATTATAAATAACTTCCGAGATAACTTCCTACATTTAAATATTTTACATTATAAAATAATTGTAAAGACATAATCTTCTATACCTATATGTAACGGGCTTTTAAAAAAAAAAAAAACAAATATTGCTCGGATGAAAACATATATCACATTATTGTTTCTTTATTGGTCAAAATTTTTGACATAACATTTTGACATTAAAGAAAAATATTGCTGAGACATGTTTAAAAAAACATAGCAATTTTGATTTTGAACACCCCTTATAAATATAAATTATTATTTTCATATAGATAAAAATGAATAATAGAATAGGTAATTGAGATATAAATAGTAATAATGATTTATTAATTTACAATATGGTAACAAAATTTTAAACCTAAATTACAGAATTCCTAAAGAAATTTTTAGCATTTATCGCAGTACAACTTTGAAAAATAGAATTATAAACTAAATATATCTTTACCATCTTAATTGTTTTAGATTTTTGGAAGCTTCAATGGTAAATACATAAGACTATTTAAGAGTATATATTTTTGATATTTTTCTTTTTTGATGACTCAAGGACCCAAAATACAATTCCATTTTGCCACAATACAAATTAGTAATTACTAATTGCCAAGTTTACCAAGTAACCACTCTTCCGTGAAATCGTCTAGCTCTCTTATTTCATAAGCCCGAGATAAATCGGCTTCTTTTTGCAAAGCCAATTTCGAACCTGCATACATCAACTGAAGCTCTGGATGACTGTCTTGAGGTGTGAGAAATATAAAACATAGAGGATACGATATTCTACCGTCTTTGTGTTCTTGCTTGTAAGATAAAACTACAAAGCGAGGCTGGTGACTGGGCAAATTTTCCTGTAAACTTTCGATGCTTGTATCATCAAGTTGTTCATCTAGGATTATTTGTTGCTTTTCGCGGTCAACTTTTACTACAAATTTAATTTAGTTCACTAAAATTTTGAATCAATGATTTTTTTACTTACAAATAAGGGCAGCAGTATCTTTTACTTTTCTAAACCTGAAATCTTTGAGAAGTTGTTTGACTTCGTCTGTAATTTCACATATATTTACGTTTCCAGACTAGAAAAGTTACATTATAGACATTTAATTATAAATAAATTTTACCTTTGCTACTTACCATATTTAGATATTTAGCTGTTATCTAGAAATAAATATTTTAATCTCCAGAGTGGAATTTAATTTTTGTTACTAATCTAATAACTATTTTTGTTATTGTGTATTGTGTCAATGTCAAAAAAAAACAAAAATCTCCGTTTTTTACGTCATCATCGGGCAAGGAATCATCGGGGCGAGTTCAGGAATGATACACCCAGTGTGAGTGTGACACCGGTGCGACGCTCTAGCTGTTCAAAAATGCTAGAAGGTGCTGCTATAGGCACAATGGCTAATTTTGTCAATTCAGACACACCCATAAAATCGCATCCTGCTGTGCGTTATTTGTGAACTCGGCCCAGTTGTAGTGCACTCTGGGGTGCGCTACTTATAGCTACAGTGGCTAAATAAACCTTTACATACAGTGGCGACAATAGAGGTCCCGCCGCCATTTTGTTCCCAACCACATGTTACTTTTAAATATGAATTTATAGGTTTTAAATGGACATCTTTCATAAAAAATTGAAATCGACGTATTTGATGACTATTATTAGGTCCATCAAATACGTTGTTTCCATGTTTTATGATGGATGTTCACCCAAATCCCATATATTCATATTTGAAATAAGCAATAGATGGGAACAAGATGGCCGCGTTCTCAATATAAATATATGGGATTTTAGAACCAATCAAAAATAAGACAGCAATTGTCGCCACTGTGGGTAATAGAGTCACTGTACTTATAGCGGTTCCATTTGTCGAACCAGTGCATAAAAATGTATCCTCAATTCTTACATGTTAAATGCTTTTAGGAAAAGATTCGGATACCCTCAGTGCGCACTGATTGACAAATGGCAATCGCCATTACTGTATTTTTTTCATACATCGAGTTACACCGAACGTGTCGCTCTAGAGCTTCTCGGAGTCACTCCAAAACACACAATTCAGATATTATCAATATTCTTTAATATTAACATTACCCAAAAGGGCTTCTTGCACCCCCCCCGCTAATTTAATGCATCAGGGAAAAGGGGGATGCACTATGAGCGCCTCGAGTGCTTAAAGCTTAATTTTCATGCATCCGTTTTTCCGACGAAAGATGTCCGAAAAACATTCTATTCTGACATAATCCTATAAAAATATGTCAAAATAGAAGATTTTTCGGACATATTTCGTCGGAAAACGGATGCATGAAAATCCGACCTAACGCACTTTTAAAAGGAACGTTCAAGCTTTTGACATTAGCTGCTTTGCAGCTGTGTGCTTCAAGCACGATGCAGCACCGTGTTCTGTGTTTGAAACGCAAAAGTTATCAAGCCCTGCGTTTTTATTCTCATCAAATTTTACCGATGGATCCACCATTCTATGGCCGTCACTGTCATTTTTCATTCACTAAACAAAGATAGCTGATTCATCGGTGAAGTCACCGATGAGAATAAAAACGCGACTAAGCTCTCGAAGCGCAGTACAGCTGGAACACGAACACGCGCTTGAAGCATTTACGCGCGCAAAAGCTCGATTGCGTGCTCAAAAGCGTCAGCTGGAAAGCGGCTATTAAGCAGCTCCGAGTAACTCAACGGGTAAAAGGAATACAGTAATTGCTGAACGTACTGGGGCGTTGCAGTGGTCAAGTCATGAATCACGTCAAACCGGGTAAAAACCAGTAAAAACCGCGAGGCGTTTCTCAACCTAGTCCCTGAGTGGGGTGATTTGGGCGCACTCTGAGGCACGTCAACTCTCGATTTTTGAACGATTCCAGCGTAACGCTTCGAGTAAGCACCTGTTAATCTATGAACGGTTTACCAACGTGACACCTTTAGTTAACCATTGTAGTTGAATTAACCCAAGGATACGTATGAGTTAACTATGGGCGTGTTTGGGTTGACGCTCGGCGGAGCGAGCAGAGCGATTACGGAGTAACGTGACGTCACAGGGAGTACACCGTGTCAAGCCAAATAAACTTGTGCAAAAATGCTGGGTTGAGCGATCAGCTGATTATTGTTTATTTTTCTTGGCATATATTTTTTGGAGCCCGAGCCCGCATTCCGCATTTGCACCAGAGTTTTCTCGTTTGTTTTGCATTTTAGTCGATAATTTTCAAATAGCCCCATTTTCTTTTGTATTCTGCAAAAAATGTGCTACATAAACAATAAAACGGACCTAAACACTCTGAGGCTGCCAAGTTCCCTTGGAAAAATATGTTCAATAATACCAGTGATGAGGACTATCGAGAAAATTTAATTAAAAGTAAACAATTATGCAGAATTTACTAGCTATTTGATTGTTAACACTTGAACAAAATAGCCAAAACTATCCACCTAACAAGTATATGTTAAAATTCAGGATTGTTTATTTATCTTATCAAGGAAAATAGGTTAGGTTATACAGACAGATTAAACACATCTGTTCTGCGCATGCACGCTCCAGGTGCCCACCCCACAAACTCGGAGTTTATCGGGCTCGCTCTGAGCGCTCAAAATATGTCAAACCAAACACAATCGAGCGTTGTCGGAGCTTCAAAAATAACGAAAAAGAGACAAAAGTGCAAGCTCTGAGTGGACCGAGCGTGAACCCAAACGCGCCCTATGAGTTAGCTGAAATGCTTCGTTTTTAGGGCAATTCAAAGTGTTAAGTTTGAAATGGTAAAATTATTCAATGAAAACTTTTGCATTCCTTTTTCCGTTAGTGATA
The DNA here is from genome assembly GCA_917834065.1 of Ceutorhynchus assimilis. Classification (NCBI taxonomy): domain Eukaryota; kingdom Metazoa; phylum Arthropoda; class Insecta; order Coleoptera; family Curculionidae; genus Ceutorhynchus; species Ceutorhynchus assimilis. The sequence continues at coordinate 1,530,879 of OU892281.1, forward strand.
CAACATTCCACATCATTCTATAATGAATTTATACTTTTGCACGAGAGACACCAATAAATATTCTTCTTCCTTTGAAAAATTCACAGACTTTTTCTCACTTAACTCCATTTAAACTCAAACAGGAAACCCGGCACAAAAACCAATATTGAATGGGTAGGTATCTCTGAAATTCTAGTGCCACTGACAAAAATTAATATAATTATTAATGACAAATCATAAAAAGTGACGTTATAGTGAAGTATTAAGGGGCCTTCCTTTATTTTCCAAGGTGAATTGTAGCATGTCAAAAAATCAAATACCAACCTTTGAGAAATAAAATTCAACCACTAGTCATATAACCAACGATTGTTTGTTTAGTGTGAAACAGATTAATAAGCGAAGTCCCAGTTAACCCCTGACCCCTAGTTGACTGACTAGCACTGGTTACCACCGATTGTGAAATTGGGCCTTAAGTTACTCTAGGGTCACTCTCACAACCAGAGCCGCTTTCCAGTATGGGAGTGTGACGCCCGGAGCTACTCGGGGCGTGGAGCCCCCGAGCTGTACGTACGCGTCAACCTATCAGCTGTCACATCCGTGAGTGGCTATTTATCTATTTATTGCTTGTTATATCTCAAGATTGAACATTTTAAAATATATAGTTTTGATTCTCTTTCATTTTTGATAAATAAAAAGACAAACTGCACAAACAAACAGATATTAATTATTTTTAAAATTTGACATATTTGACACTAAGACAGGCGTCTCACGCCATGATACTGGAACGGTACAAATCTAGTGCGTGGCGCCCCCGAGGTGCTCTAGAGCGCGCCAATGTGCATACTGGAAAGCGGCTCAGAGTGCTATTTCTAACGCAACCCTGAAGCGGGCTCTAGAACGGCTCTAGTAAAACGAGATATCAAGGAACGGTGTTCGGTGTGGTAGTCTAGAAAGTGTGAAAATTGTTTCTTGTACCACCGATTAACCCTTTTCACGTGGCTCCGATTTAACAAACCGCAACATACCGCTCAAATTCGAGTGGTAGGTATCCATCACGTTACTTCGTAACCGGGTTAGAAAACGGTATGTCATTTCTCTAACCGTTTTGTAACCCGGTTAGTTAAACCGGAGCCACGTGAAAAGAACTATTGCGTTCCTACCGTGCGTTCGTTATTTTGGTCTGAGTTCTCCGAGCATGACTTTACCGTTCGTTTATTCAAAAAGTGTACTCGGTGCAGCCTCATTCGCGTTCGTTTATTAAAATTTCTGGCACTTTTATATAGCATTCAACTGCTCTGTTCCCTCGCTGGTCACGTGATTACGGCTCCGCTCAGCACGCTCTGCTCTTCGAGCAAAATACCGAACGTAAGGCTAGTAGGAATTCAGAGCTAACTCGGAACTATTCGTATACAAATCGTGCGTTTGTTATTTTGATCTGAGTTCTCCGAGCTTGAGTTTACCATTCGTTTATTTAAAAAGTGTACTCGGTGCAGGCTCATTTGTGTTCGTTTATTGATATTTCTGGCAGTCTGATACAGCGTTCAACTGCTCCGTTTGCTCGCTGGTCACGTGATTACGGCTCCGCTCAGCACGCTCTGTTCTTTTAGCAAATTACTGAACGTCAGGCCAGTCACGTGCCTGTCAAAATTTCGAAGTAAATCGACGAAAAAGATGACGAAAACGAACTCGGTCTGTTTACAACCCGTTTTGAGTCTGGTGAACGCAGTCCAATAGCTTTGTTAAGGTTCGAAATTTGGAACGGCCTTAGGATTGCACAGAACTGCTTGCGCACAAAAAAGAATACAGGACTCTTCTACTAATATTAGTTCTGAACCGATTCGGAACCAAAAAAACCAAAACGCAGCAAATCACAAAATTCCAAATCAGTTCCTCCTCCAGAGCAAGAACGGAGAGAACCGGTCTAGAACAATCCCAGAATTGTTCTAGTTCTAGATAACCAAAACGCTGGTCGCTGTCTGTCAAAACAGTTCGATTATGATTCAGAATGATTCCGAACTAGTTCTGAGTGAAACCAAAACAAAGCTATACGAGCCATGTTCGTCGATTTGCTCCGAAATTTTGACAGGTACGTGATTTGTAAATTGAAACTGTCTGATCTACTCACGTTCCTGTCAAAATTTCGGAGCAAATCGAGGAAAAAGATGACAAAAACGAACACAGCAATTATTAGGTCTGTTTCTGCAAAAATCACAAACTAGTCAGAGCGAATTTCATTGGTTGAAAACAGTCAGAAAACTAGTTTCAACCAATGAAAATCACTCTGACTGGTTTGTGATTTCTGCAGAAACAGACCAATTGCGATTGACTTTAGTTGTATTCCTTTCAAGAGCTTGAAACACTCGAGCTACTCGCTCCGGTGTTTAGTCGCCCCCGATTTGCAAGGAACAGATACGTGGTGCAAAAAACACTTTTCGAAAGGAATAGCGCGTGAAGCCCGGGAGCTGTTCCGGAGCTCCTCCTAGGTGTGAAAGGATTACAGTGTTTTCGTTTTGTTTTCCGCTGACCAGTTTTCCGCAGTGTCATAATCATAAATCAAAACAATTAAAATTAGAAAAAAAAAAAACATCATTCAAACAAGTACGCGTATTACATCTACTGATAATGAATTTAATTTTTTTTTCGAGTACTTAGTGATAAGTATCATTAGGCCTTATATGTTATATTAAAACAGTGGCAATATTTGTGGACTTTGAACAGCAATTAATATAGCCCCAATGATGACATCTTCGAACGGTTGGGGACCAGCTCCCCCATTATTGCAAAATTCCTCGCAGTTTTTACGAAATCAAACCGTGATGCCCGGCAGGGCCGCTCCAGTTTTACCACCCAGGCCTCTAACTCTAGGATCTAGTGCTGTAAGTTCTTATTCGATGCCCTACTCTCCATATAATAATAATTCATATGGTTCAATGAGCTCGTATGGTTCTTATGGAGGATTTGGTACACCGTATAGAAGTTCACTTTATGGGTCATCTTATGGTGGTTATAATAATAATGGTATGTTTGATTATCCAAGGTATTCATCCGACGATCACGAAAGAAGATTCATTCAATATGCAGAAGATAGTTCCAGACAGACTTTTGCCAGTGTGGAAAGTGTAGTGCGGGCTTTTAACAGTTTGGCAATGATGCTGGACAATACGTTTTTTGCCATGACCAGCTCCTTTAGAGCTATTTTAGGGGTGGCTGAAAATTTCGGCAAATTAAGAACAATGTTTGGCCATATATGGTACTCCGTAAACATATTCAGATTTATTACTTGGTTGTACAGAAAGTTGAGGCAAATGATGGGTCTCAAAGTGCCAGCTAATGCCAGTTCGCTGGCTTGGAAAGAAGCGGCTAATGGAGCTAGCCCCAAACCTCCACCCGGTTCTAGTTGGCCTACTCTAGCATTTTTAGGTGTTATCGTATCGGCCCCCTACATTATTAGTAAGTTATTACCAAAATATGAAGACAAATTGGATCCTGCCAACTGGAAATCTCCAGGTATTGATGCCAAAGCTTGTTTTGACTTTGTTGGAACTTCGCCTAATGAATTGACAATACATACAAATGATAATCTTTTACTTGCTCCTACTTATTTACAAGAAGAAATGAATTTGAAAAATACTGGCTGGGCTTATGCATTTTATAATGGCAAAGGTGGAATGATTCCACTTAATTATATTGTTATTAGCAAAAATGGTAAAATATTGGGGACTAGTAACATGAAAGAAGCCAATAGTAATGGAAAAACCCATTCGAAAAGGGTTAGTTTTGGTGATATTGAAATTTTTGAAAACGGCGAGGATGGCATTAGGAAACAGCCAATACCCCCAGAAAATGCGACAAGTGACAAAGATAATGCAGATTAATTATTGGAAAATTGCAAATTATATTAAAATGACTGAATTGGCTGTTGACGAACATTTTCAAGTTGTTAATAGTTTTTTAATAATCTTTTTAAATGTGGCAAGGCTTTTTTAATTAGTTACCTATATTGGTGTTTGTAAAAAATATGTAAATTTGTTTTGTTTAACTTTAAGTGGATGCATAATTGATTAACAGTTATTTCACTGTTCAAAAACTGTCTATTCATGGTATTTAAATTAATTTTACCTTTAAGTGTTTTTTTTTTTGTCCACAAAATTACCAGTTTTCTGAGTATTAAGTATGGGAGAAATTGAGCGATAGATTCCCTAACGTTCATAAGGACTTTGCCAAAAAAAAAAAAAACTTTTAGAAATAAAATCCATTTTAAAATAATTTTTCCAATTTCCTACACATTTCTATCCAAAGACTGTATTACAACTTTTCTTTATACATTTTAGCTTTAGATTAATACCTAGATTAGTTGTTGGTATATTGTAATTATTTTTTTATTGCATCTAGTTCTAGTAATTATTCTAGGCCAAGTTATTCTTTTTATTGTTAAAATGCTGTATCTTTATGTAAATGATATAAACATATTCTATCATTGTTTTTATTGATTTATTAAACCCTAAATAATTTATTTTACTTGTAAATTTTTTCCCAATCAAACAAAATTAGAAATGAAATGCAATATATTGAATTGTTTTTCAAGGATTTTAATAGCGATCTAAAAATAAGAAAACCATTAAAATCGTCAAAAAACAATGATATTAAATTAATTGATTTCCCATGTTAATTATTATGATATTACATTGGCAGTTCAAATTGGTTTTAAATTAATTAAAATAATATGTACATACAGGGAGTCCCAAATTTTAGGGTGACCATTGAGATATCGGAAACTATAAGAGATACGAGGTCGGTTAAATTATGGTAAAGTTGCGCAATTTTATGACTAATAGAATGCCGTTTTGAAATTTGAAAAATTCCGAATACTATATTCGGAAAAAACCGAAATTTTGCAAAATCATTTTTATTTTTTCCTAAGTCTATATGAAGAGCAATTTTAAAATAAACGTCACTTCATCGTTGTCACTTTTCGCCCTTTACAAGATGCTGTTACCAAATTTCAGATTCGTCATTTTGTCTTTCGAGCGGCCATCATCAACTTTTTTTTTCAAATACGGACCTGGATTTTTTATTTCAGATTTTAAGAGCTTCTGATATCCCAAATCCTATGACGTATCGCATTTATTCGAAACATTTATATTATTGGCACTTTTCATAAGAACTGTGTTAGAGTTTGACAGAGAAGACAATTGGTAGGATATTACTTCGGAAATTACTAAAGAATAGAAAAAATATTTTTTCAAATAATTGCGATACGTCATAGGTTTTGGGACATCAGAAGATTTAAAAGCTGAAATAAAAAATCCAGGATCGTATCCGAAAAAATAAAGTTGATGATGGCCGCCCAAAGACGAAACGTCGAATCTGAAATTTGGTAGCAACATCTTGTAAAGAGGAAAAAATGACAACGATGAAGTGACATTTATTTTAAAATTGCTCTTCAAATAAACTCAAGAAAAAATAGAAATGATTTTGCAAAACTTCGGTTTTTTCCGAATATCTTTGGAAGTATTCGGAATTTTTCAAAACGGTATTTTATTGGTCATAAAATTGCGCAACTTTGCCATAATTTAACTGACCTCGTATTTCTTATAGTAGTTTCCGATATCTCAATGCTCACCCGCGAATTTGGGACACCCTGTATATACAGTGTGCGCCATAAAGTTGGGTACATATCGTCGTTAATTTCACAAAGTGTCGTATCTCAAATCAGAGTTTTATTGAGATACGTCACTTTGTGAAATTAATGACGATATGGGAAAATTCTAAATTATTCCTTTTTTCAAAAAACTTTTTTGGGGGATCGTTTAGGCATGTTCGATAACCAAAAAATCGATTATGACACATGTCATGCGCATATCGGTTAAGCGGGAATTTTGAAAAAAGTTGATATTGATGTCGAAAAACGGGTAAATTTGACAAGATATCAAAAAAATTTATAAGAAAAAGTTGTTCAGAATTCAAAAAGAACTTCACATGCCGATTTTGAAGCAAATCAGAGAAAAAAAATAAAACTACTTATTTTACCCATACCATTAAATGGAAAATCGAAAATATTAATTTTATTTCAAAAATAGCCTTATTCAACTAAACTACATAAGTTTGATATCAAATGAATCGATTGTGTTGCGAAATACACACTTGAAGGGCATAAATTAGAAAATACCGTCCGGTCGTGTCGCTATAACTGTACCCATGTCCCTTTTTGCACATGGTCATCAGAAAAATAACATGACATGTGTCATAATCGATTTTTTGATTATCGAACATGCCCTAACGATCCCCAAAAAAAGTTTTTTGAAAAAAAGAATAATTAAGATTTTTCCCATATGTACCCAACTTTATGGCGCACACTGCATAAGTATTTATACATATTTTATGCTGCCAAAACCTTCTTACAACAAATAATGAAAGATTATTTTCTGGGAAATTCAAAATTGAAAATCATCAAAATTCAAATTTTCAGAACCAAAACCGATTTTGATTGGGTTAGTTGTGACGGCGTTGCAATGTTATTCCTAGGTAAAGTTATATCACTTCGAATATAACTAACTAATATGCATATAAATTGGAACTGAAAAAAAAAAAAAAAAACATTCAAATTTATCTTAAATAGGCTTTCACCAAAAGAGGCTAATTTGAAAAGTATATTTGGAGTTGGATAGTTAATTCATTGATTGACAGTGGATAAGTTATTTTTATTTGTGAAACAATATCCGATAAATTTAAAAGTTAAATTTAATTACAAATCAAATGCATTTATTTGGAAAAAATAAAGGCATATTTTGTGTAACTGACCCAGCATTTGAAATAAATAAGGAAATTAGTATTTATTATGTTGAATATGATAAAGAATAAATAAATAATAAAGAGTTAATGAACATCAAACAAGTGAAGTTAAATAACGCTTTATTACAAATATTTAACTTTTGTACAATTTACGTAACAAAAATGCAAAATTGTACTATAACGAACACCCCCATTTACTGTAAGGAAGTCACAACAAAATAGGTAGCTGTTTTGGCGCGCTTTTAAATTTTTTAGATTTAATTTGCTATCACATTGTGCAAGTAACTTATTACTTTTTTTTCAATACGTAAGTAATATTACGATAATGATAAATTTCAATGCTGCCAAAATCAATAAATGTCTCCTACAAATAATTAAAAACCACTTTACAATATAACATTAAATTTTTGATGACCATAATAATCAAGTTGGAAGAAGGATATTTATGTCATTTAAAATTGACCATTGACCTTAAGAAAATTTCAATGAAGCCTTGAAATATAATACAAATTTTTAATGAGTCCAAATAAAAAATATTTATCTTTATCCTGGAAGCAGCATTGTTTGTATTAAGCAACATCCTGACCTTTTTCTCTCATTAGAGGACATTGCTATGATACAAGGTAAAGGACTGATCTTGTTAATGTGAGAAGCCATTTTACTTATATTCAAAAGAAACATTCAATTTTCAATTATAGAAATCTATAGCAAACTACCTACAAATTGGCAAAGCTTGCGATTTGATACCCTCAAACATAAGTTGAAAAACCACTTACTTCAGAGGGCTTACTACTCAGTGGAGGAAAATTGAACGAGGTTTAAACAAATAAGTATCTGTATTTTAGTATTTAGTTTGTAATATTAGATTTAGGTATTTCAAATTGACACATTCTATGTTTGAAAGGGCTTTTGTGATGATTTTTTATTTTACAATTGTGGAACAAATAAATGCTATGACTATGACTTCTTGTTACTTGAAAAAAAAAACAAGTTTTTTAAAAGTCAATCTTAAATTTAATTACAATATTACAACAAAATTGTGTGTATAATTAATTACTCAATTATTATTGAAATAAAAGGATATAAAATCCTATAAGAATCAATCAATTTTAATCTCGCCTCTTTTTCTTGTCCCTATCGTCCCTCTTTTCAGGCTCCTTGCGTTTACTGGCTCTCTTAGCTTGCGACAAAAACTGATCCAAACCAAAAGGATCTTCTTCTTTTTCAAATTGCACAGGCCCACTGCGGCCCGTTCCAGATCTATCTGTACCCCCAAATTCTTTGTCGGGCACAAAACGATTTGTTCTAATAGCTTTGTCCAAATCTTCACCTCCGTACATATCTTTGTCAATGTTTTTGCTGGGCCTATAGATGTGATTGGCCATAGAGCCTCCTTCCCTCCAAGGTTTATCATATACATTATAAGCGTCATCATCCCCATACCCGTGTCCCAAGCCCTTTGCTTGTCCAAATAGTCTTTGATCAAATTGAGTTTCACTTGAAGAAACTCCTCTGGCTGGCATTCCAAGTGCAATTTGCTCAGATATGTCACGTTCTCTTTCGCGTTGCAATTTGCTTCTTTTATCTGGAGCAGCTCTAGCAAGATTCCTGTCTCTTGCTCTCTCTTTATGCCTGTCTTGCCTGAGTAGTTCTCTTTCTTGCTCTTCTTCGTCAACATTTCTAGCATGTCCTCCGCCACCTGCAGTTTTAATTCCGGCTCTTTCATCACGAGCTTTCTGTGCTAACTGACGCAAGTGCTCTTCTTTGGCCTCTTTCTCTTTTTGAGCCAATTTCTTTTCTAGCTGAGCTCTAGTTTCCACAGCTTCCCTAGCTTTTCTATCAGCTATATAAAGCGCTTCGGCTAATTTTGCAAAATTTTCGTTGATGTGCAGTTGTTGCAGACCTCGCCCGTCAGCCGCCAATCGTTTGTCCAAAGGCACAGTGTAACCTTTTGCGTTTTTCCAGTTTGATATGCACGGAGGAATTTTCCATTCTTTTTGTTCTTTGACCGTGACTCTTCTGGTGGGACTGTGCAGTACTGGGGCAGGGGGCGATGGAGGTCCTAGAAAAAAAAAATCAATAGTTAAAAATACCTACATATTTTACTGCAGAAATCATTTTTTGAATTTTCAATTTTGCATCCACTTTAGCTTCACAACTTTAATAATTTTAATGTAATTAGGCTAAAATTAAAGCCAATTAAATATAAAATTTTAAAACATTAGGTACTTCAAAACGCAATTGATGAAGTAATTTTATTATGAAATAATGGGCCTTTTTCACTTTCCAGGAATATAGCAAATTATGCCATGAATGCAACTGCAACATGCTGTTAGCATGGATGCCACCTTTTTTTCTACCATTTACTAATAATTCAATATAGGTACTTTGGCATTTAATGGAACAAATATGTATGTATATAAATCTAAAACTTGTAACAACCAAAATTATGATTTTTGGTATTCAGTTTTAATTCACCTTATTTGAGAAGAGCTACAAAGAAAAAAAAGCACAAGCTATAAAATGATGCTACTAGATTTTAATTCCCACGTTTCAACTATTAGGTTCATCATCAACTTCTTATTTTTAAATATGGACCTGAATAAAGAAACCAGATTTTTTACTAGCAAATTTTGGTCTAATTCAACCACTTTCAAATAATTGAAAAATCACTTACCTCTTGGAATTTTTTTATTAATTTTAAATTTGGGGGGTTCCATAGGATCCACTTGAGCCTCCACAAGCCTTATAACCCTTTGTTTGGCACCAGAATTAAAAGCAGCCCCTTGCTGAGACGGTGTATAACGTATAAACTGTGCAGGTCCCAATTTGTCCGCTGCTCGGACAGGCATAGCCGCAGCAATTTTGGAATTTGTAATTTTCATCAATTCCTGTCTGGTCCTTTCCGTGTTGTCGTCCAATTCTTCTTGTGAAGGTTTTTCAAGGGAAGGATCGTTTTCCGCTACAACTTCAACAGGTAAAAGATCCGAGAGTTTAGAATAAACAATTTTGTCTTTTCCATGTCCTTGTCTGGCAAGGACGTCATATTTAACTTTGCCATCAGCGTCCAGCTGGACTGCTAAGGCATTAGAGGCGGAATCCTTTCTACGGCCCATTTCCAGGGGAAATTGAGCGACGTGGATTTCAGGAAAAGCTCCACCATCTCCATAGTCTGGAACGTGACGGGGCACCCAGCCCCTGCGCTGCCCATAAGGGGGCGCGATAGCCTGAGCTGAAACAATGGCAGTACTGGGTTTTAAGGAGGCTCTTTTCTTCCTTTCATCGTCCCTGTCCCAGATGGGTTGCACTGGGTTTGGTAGAATACTTGATAGATCCATAATTGTTTGTTTTGTTGTATGGGTATAACAAACTTACAACATAAAATTCATGAAAATTATATTTTTCTCAGCCACACTACACAAAATATGTTAATATATATTATGAAGTAATTGAAAACTGATATTTTAGAAAAAAAGGTTCAACTCAACATGAAAATGGTGTCCACAGAAAAATCTGAAAAACCAATAAAAAAAAAATGATACACGCGTCAATGTCGTCAAACGTCAACAATGTCAATTGCTCGTCTATTTCAAGGATAATACATACTACTACTACACAGGATTGCTTATCGGCCACGTTTTTGGGAATCGCTGCTAATAGTTGTATTCCTTTCAAGAGCTTGAAATACTCGAGCTACTCGCTTCGGTGCTTAGTCGCCCCCGATTTGCAGGGAACATATGCGTGGTGCAACAAACACTTTTCGAAAGGAATAAGTGCGTGAAGCCCCGGAGCTCCTCCTAGGTGTGAAAGGAATACAAATTATGTAGCACCATTGACGTCGTCTTCAACTACGTCGTCAGCTGTTTGCGCCAGCGGTCGTAGTTCAGAATATATTTTTCTGATGAAAAATAATATTTGATTTTTATTAACATAAAGGAAAGGCAGACAGAAAGATATCGGGTCTTCAAAAAAAAAACCAATCGAAGGTTGCTTTGATTCCGAAAACGTACGTCGAATTATTGTTTGTTTATTGGTCAGGATTTTTGACATGACATTTTGACCGAGATTTTGACATTAAAGTTCATTGACAAAATTGAAGGAGAATATTGCTAAGACATACGTTTAAAAAACCATAGCAATCTTTGATTGGTTTTTTTTTTGAAGACCCGATACAAACGAGATCTAAAAAAGCGGGTTGTGGTAATGTACTAAAGTCAAGTACGCACGCTTCTACGTCATCGCTGGTTCTTTGGGGTAGTGGGGGCTTGGGAGTTGATCTACACAGGCCTTATGAAGATAAGATATCCTGTAGTATAAAAAGTGTGTATTATTCTTGGTCCTTCGAGGTATTCCCGAACGGAACGACTCGGAATTGTCACCCTTTCCGTTCAGCTTAATTTTTTTTCTAATAATAGCTAGAATTCTCGGTGGACGCAGTACGAGTCAACAACCACTTAACCAAATGACCGTGCGTTCGTTATTTTGGTCCGAGTTCTCCGAGCTTGACTTTACCGTTTGTTTATTTAAAAAGTGTACTCGGTGCAGCCTCATTCGCGTTCGTTTATTAAAATTTCTGGCACTTTTATACAGCGTTCAACTGCTTTGTTCGCTCACTGGTCACGTGATTACGGTTCCGCTCAGCACGCTCTGCTCTTTGAGCAAAATACCGAACGCAAGGTGAGTATACTGTACAATTTTTATTTGAAATTGGATTTTTGATTAGTCCGGGCATACCTATATTTTTAGTGTAAATGGAGTAACTACGATCCCATTCGGGTATATGGAGTAGTTAATCGAACTCACTCCAAAAGTTCGTTTTGTTTGCTGAAAGCACTGGGGCGAGTTCAGGAATGACACACCCAGTGTGAGTGTGACACCGGTGCGACGTCCTAGCGGTTCAAAAATGCTAGACGGTGCTATCAGGCACACCCATAAAATCGCACTCGCACCCTGTGCGTTATTTCTGAACTCGGCCCTGCTTCCTAAAGTACTTGGTACGCGCTCCAACTGTTCGGGTATGGATTTTTAGTGTAAGCAAAGTAAGTACGCCAAACGAAAGGCAATTTTTCGCGAGGCTAATCAAGCATAATCTGCTGCCGGATTCTATTTCACGAGTCATATCGAATTGTCTGTTATGGCACTCGATATCGAACACGACATCTCCGGAAGTACCGTGTAAAACAAATCGAGAAATCGAAGTCATACTCTCCAACTGCCTCTTCATCAAATACTGGGCCTGCGAGTGACGTCACTATCAACAGCTTAAAATTAAGTGTTCTTGATCTTCGAGTATCCCAGAATTTGATGGTGAGGGAATTAGGGGAGTATGACACATCACATATTAGAGAGTTCTCGTGCTGTCCAAATTCCAAATACCGTAACGCTATTTGACAAGTATGACAGTTCTTACCGTATTAGCGTTAGCGGAGGCCGCTACCTAACGGGACTTAGCGGATGCCTTACCGTAACGCTATGCTATGTCAAAATTAGTTTACGTTGCATTTTTTCCATTTACGTCTGCAAAAACAGCAACTTCTAATAATTCCTTCATAAAAAACACCAATTAATGAAATTCAAGAATCATTAGGATAAATAAAAGTTAGAAAACAAGCAGAAAAAAAGGTGGGTTAGCTGTCGAAATGTAAACAGAATAAGGGATTACAGGATTTCTGTGTCTTCATGTCCGAGAACTATAAAATACCATGTAAAATACCGTATTGTTAGCGGTACCGTATTAGCGTAGCGTCTGAGGCACGAGAACTTTCTATTATCCGTTCACAGGTAGGTACAGGTAAAATCACCTTTTAATACTATTTGATGGGGAAAGGTGATAAATTTACCTGCACCTGTGGACATCGGATTGTGAACAGGATATGATCTAGCATAAAGCTAAGTCCTTATAATTAATAATAGTTGTTCTAGTACTAGTTCTGAACCTATTCGGAACCAAGAGCAAGAACTGAGAGAACCGTTCTAGAATAATCCCAGAATTGTTCTTAAATACACCAAAACTCTGTCAACACCAATGAACTTTGCACTCCACGGAGCGGAACGGTATGAGCATGGATATCGTGACGTCATAGAGGCAAAAGAGAATACTTGAGGGCTAAAACAAACAGAATCTTATCGTTTCGTGCGCGCTCAGAGTTTACACAGTGTAAAGTCGAACTCAGCCAAAAACAACTAAAGAAAATGCAGCCAATCCAGTGCAGTGAACCAATCACAATTTCACATCAGAAAAATTTCATTGAGTCAGAATTCAGACTTTTTTTGTTGTACTAAAATAAAGCAGAACAAATAAAGTCTGAGTAATTAATATACATAAAATAAAATATTTCCTATAACAATATATAAAGGATTTTTTAGCAACTAACTGTTTTAACGGTTACTGAAAATACATGTATTTTTAGTAACCGCTTGTAAGACGGTTACAAACGGTTAGTTGCTAAAAAAATCCCTATATTTTTTAAATATAAAGTAGCTCATTATATTTGAAATATAAGCTGGGCGCAAAAAACAATAATTTGTCTAAAGAAGTAGGTACAAGGATTAAAATAAAATGAAACAAGAAAAACAAAAACTCAAATAACTCCTATTTTATTACGAGTTCAATAATTACGCATTCATTATAACATAGCAAATGTAAACGAAATAAATATATAATATCCTTATAGCTTGCTAAAATTATTGAGATGTCAGAAACGATATGGTTGGGTTACAATTGATCAAATATTTTACTTTTATAGGATCAGATCGAAATTATTTAAATCAAGGCAAACACCAATTAAATAATAATGTTTCAATAAGAACCAGATTTTTCGATCCTTATTGAAACAAACTCATATACCTGATCCAATCCTGATTATAAAAATCATTAAAATCCTACTTTGTACTTAGCATAAAGCGCGGACAAATGTAAATGTACATTTAGTTATCAAAACATGGGTAAAACGGAATGGGACGCACAATTTTTTTATTTTTAACTTTGACAGTGATAGATTAACTACAATTTATTAAGCATTTCACAAATTAAATATTTATTGATTTCCTGACAAATATTTTCAACAACAAAAGCCATCTATATAATACTGTTTCTTTTTTCATGTCATTTTTGTCCCAAGTCCTTAAATTTTATATTTCATGTATGCATATTGAAAAACTGGATATAATTGCTAGGCAGCTAGTTACCAAAAATGTCTACACCTTGCTTGATTCAAAAAAAAAAAATGGCAGTGTCACTTCCCAAAATTCAAAACCATGTCGTTTTTATTTTATCTGGAACATTTTAGTTACCAACAAACTTTGTCTATAATAATCAAAAATATCAACTGGCTCAGTCAAATAGAATCTCGTTAATACTGCGACAAAGTTATTGTTTTATAGGTGAGCGAATTATTTTGACTAACTTGATGCTGTTATTTTGGTAGTTTAATGACATTAACTTGGAGCGACTTTTTAGGAGCTCAAATTCTCTTCATAAAAAAATTTTGTAGTTGAATTAACCATTTTTGAATACTCCCATTCATAAAAATTACCAAAAACTGATATTGATTAGTCAGTCAAAACAATAATAATTGTTCACCCATATTCCAAAAAAACCAAATATGTTTTAATTTCACCTTCAATCAGATAATGAAATATTAACGCATTTCTGAGGGTGGCGGTGGTTGATTGACCCTTCCTGGTCCTGGAATATCCTGATTCAATTGCGAAGCAGTCACGCTTCTAGTTTGCAACGTTGCAGTGGGTGTTTCGTCCAAAAGCTGCCTCAATCGTTGCAACTGAGCTTCCAGCTGTCTGTTGTGATCTTCCAAAATTTGCATTCTCGCTTCTAAGCGCCCTTTGTGCTGTCTCAGTAGTCTGGCCTCGGCTAGAACATCGTGATGCGGCTGTTGGGGCTGATGTGACGGTGCTGCGCCCCTCTGTAAATGAACATAATGTAAAACATTCTGATACTGGATTGTTCCTTACCTGTAGTTGTTCGTACTCGGATCTCAAAGCTTGATTCTCCACTTCCAGTTCCCGAATCATCTCCTGTAGTTCGGCTCGTTGTTCTTCGTCAATGACAAGCATCAGTTGGCCGGGACTGGCCGGAGCGCCCTCCAACGAGTGACAGTAGTCAGCGATGAGTCTGTGTTCGTCGTCTGGCGATGCTGCTCTTAGTTCTACTTCGGCTAGACGTGATGCGTAGATTTCCAGTCTACAAGAAGAAGTAGTAATTTTTTGAATTATGGATATTTATTTTTAATTTAATTAACTTGAAAATTACAGATTCTTATCTAAATTAAAAAAGTAGCTATTGAGAAATGATTTTATGTGGAGATTTCAATTTGACGTCATCAATTTATTTCAGTCGATTTTTATTTGTTAAAAAAGGAAGGCAAAAGTACAAACCCTAGTGAAACAAACAGTAAGTAAACATAGTCAGACCTTGTTGGAGGAATTCAAGGCAACATTGGGAGTGAGTTGAATCCTTTACTTTTTGCTTACATTTTCCTTCAAAGTAAATTTTCAAATGCTTAAATGTGCTTACCTTGAATGCATATCGTTGTGCTGAGGCGAAGCCACGGGACTTTCCAATTCATCTCCTTCTAATACCGATCTCACCGGCAAATACCCCACTCTTGGATGCTTAATAAAATACCTCTTGCTTTTAAACTTATTTTTCAAAGCCTTTGTAAAATCTCTCACATCTTCAATAGAAGTAGTAGCAGCACAATACTCGTGCATCGGATGAGTCAATTTGTGCCCTTTAGTCAATTTACCTGAGAAAAAGCAATTCTGGCACATATCGAAATTGAAACATTTCAGACAACGATATCGCAGTCCGATTATCGGGAATTGTTTGCAAGAGTTGCATTTGGCTTGATGTTTGGCATTTTCACCGGCGGCTATGCGATGAAGTACTGGGAGCCAGACGAGCGACTGAGGCTCTTGTTTTAGCCAAGCTAGAAAATGAGCTGCCTCTAAGTCGTCACGTTCGCCCAGGCAACTTCTCACACTCGGCTCAATATTCGAGCCACCAAATGCCGCCACTTCGCCCAGCTGTCTGGGCACTTGCAAAACGTCATGAAGCAACAAACCCAATTTTCTTTGATCAGCTTTTTGTTGAGGATCCGCTATCAAACGAAAAAGGTATCTGTATTTGTCTTCCAGATGTCCTTTTGAAAGGATTGTCAATCCGACCTGAAATTTTCAAATCTAGCATTTTGGAGAAAAATTATTGAGTGTCTCACCTTAAAACTAAGTACTCTAAGTTGTCCTGTGCGTTGACTATCATAAACATTTAACAACCAATTCAGTGCCATATCTACACAAAGCGGAACGTCGATCAAATTTGAATCTTGTGCTGCTAGATTAGTGTAAATTGCTCTTAAAACTAATATCATGTCTGCTACATCTAAAAACGAAAATTATTTAAATGTAGACAGCAACTATAGAAGTAAATCAGCAGCAGCATATAATTGAGATTTCTAATATGGAGTGCGTTTGTTTAAAAACTATATACTAGCCTAGAGACTTTATTACAATATTTTATTATATCCAGAAAAATTACTCTTATATCCAAAAATATCCTAGTACCTTATTAAAAAAACTAGCCTAAAATTACAGTCATTAATAATTAAAAATTTACTGTTCTCACCTAATATCTTATCATTTTGTGCTCTCAATCCATGCAAATCGAACGCCTCCGACACTGTACTTAAATTGACTAAATCCAAACAAAGTTTCTTTTGAATGGCCCTTAACTTTAGGGCCGTTCTGTAGGCGGAAAATCGCACCTCGTTCAATTGTAGTAAACAGACGGCTAATTCTAACATGTGCGGATGATCCCAGTGCGTTGTTTCTGTGCTGTGATTAATATAGTAGGGGACTTTATTAGGTGTAGTGGCTCGTTCGTAGGGTGGCTGAACGCTGGGAGGGCCTGGAGAAATCTCACCTGAAATTACAATAATACATACAACTTTGCCCTGACTGACAATCAAAATATTTTGGGTGATACATCCTAATAGTGTGAGGAAATTTACGAATAAATGACAGAGATAAAATTGTTTTTTTTTTTAATTCCAAGCTCTTGAACTTTCCTTATTTAGAAAAATTCAGAAGAAAAAGCAAAATTTGTAAAATAAATAAGCCAAAAGTTGCATATAAATAATAAAACTTCCTTTTTCAGTGTATAAAACAAATAGAATATGAGAAAATAAAAAAATAAAACAATTTGAATATTCAAAATTTATTTACTACTACAGAACTCTCCATTCTATGGAGAAATCCAAACATATAACGGAAAGTATTTTAGAGGCGAATAATAAGAAGCAAGTCACAATTCTTACCTTGAGAACTACTAGTCAAAACATCTCTCCTTTCCCTGATGGCGGCATGTAAAGCCCTACACCTAGCAGCACAATCTTCCAACTGTCCAGCTAAATTGTTGGGCAAATAATTTCCCATACTACTCGCCTGGATTCGAGCTTCCTCTAGGGATCTTTGTAGCGGAGGCAATTGTTGCTCCAACATCCTCAAGTTATTAAGTAGTTCTCTTGCTTCTGCGGCACTTCTTGGACCCGCCCACGTCAATGTGGCTCTTTCTAGACGGGACACTGCGGCACATGCCTCGTCCAGACTAAGAGTGAGTTGTTTTAGTTTCTAAAATAAGAAGGAATAATGAACTTTGGATGAAATCAAATTATATGTAATTTTCACACAATTATACAACTTTTGATAATGCTGAGGATGTTACTTACAACAGCGTTTTGTTCAAATTTGGCTGCCAGTTTGTCAGATTTCTCAATCAAAGCATTCCATTTATCAGACAATTTCACCAATTCCCTCCTCAAATTTCGAGCTAGTTCGCCTGAAGGATCACCAGCAACAAATTGTCGGGCACTCCTCAGGCTGGCCTCCACTAAAGGCCGTTTATCTTCGAGTTGTTGCCTAATTGAAGCGACATAAAATAAATGCAATTTGTAACAAAAAAAATAAAAAATTCACCTAAAAGCCCTATGATCATCTTGTCTTGCCGCCAGCCCTAGTTCCGTATCTTTCCTAATAACCCATTCAGTAAGTTCACGTAAAGACAATAGAACAGTGTTCCAATAATCCACATTGTGTTCCAGACGATTTCTCAAATCTGAAGTTCGAGTTTTGAGAGCCTGACACAACATTTCAATAAATATGTTTATGTAGCAAATAATATGATTTTTTGGAAAACACAAGTGTTTAGCCAAAGCTCCAATGAATATGATACATATAATATAAAAATTTAAGATTATACAGTGTGTCCACTTAAGTTCGCAGCATATGGGAAACTTTTTATTTATCAATTTTACGAAAAAAAGTTATTTCTTATAAAAGTTTGTGCTTGTCGAAAAAATAATATTCAACTACTAAAACTTGAAATAGTATGTACAGGGTGGTCAAAAAATAGAAAAATATACAGGGTGTTTCCTGAGTACGGTTCATAACTTCAGGATGTGATTCCTTACAATATTTTAAGAAAAAAAGTTCCCATAAACATGTGTCCGGAAGTGCATGGTTTCTGAGATACAGGGTGTCAAAGTTTTAGAAAAAATCGTTTTTTTTTAGCTCAAAAATCCATTTTCCATTTTTTTTCCAAATTTGGCAGGTCTGTTTGTAATAATGAAGGGTATCTTTTGACTGTAATATGACTTGCTGAATCTGAAAAAAATATCAAAGGTTTTAAAAAATAGTGACATGCCATTTTTTTTTTACTTTTACCGTTTTTTATCAAAAAATTCTGTATATTTTTCTATTTTTTGACCACCCTGTACATGCTATTCCAAGTTTTAGTAGTTTAATATTATTTTTTCGAGAAGCAGAAACTTTTATAAAGAATAACATTTTTTCGTAAAATTAATAATAAAAAAGTTTCCCATATGCTGCGAACTTAAGTGGACACACTGTATATTTTGTTTTTATTAAATAAATTAAACTACATCAATTCTGATTTTCCATTACAAACATCAGAAAATTTTAGCATGTACCTGCCATCGTCGTTCCATTTCATCACCTCTAAGTTGTACCATAAGAGCATCTTCAGGTGTTAAACTTCCCAATAAAGCCAAATTGGATGATCTCAAGGCGGCGTGTGTCGATGCTTGTCTTTCTATATCTGCCTGGATTTCTTTCAGCTGATGGGCTGCTCGCCTAGATTCCGTATCGCCTTCCAAATTTTCAACAACTGATTCTACTTCGCTTAACCATGCCAGGAATTTATCCAGAGATCTGTCGAAGTTTTGTAGAGAACTTAGAGCGGAGTGAAGGAGCTTGCCGCGATTTACTATGCATGCGTCCAACCGAAGGTAGTGTTGGTTTATGTACTCAGCTGGCTGAAAAAAAAAAACTCACCTTAATTTTCTTCTTAGTGAGTGAAAGTCAGTGACATTTCGTATAAGCAAATAAAAGTTTTCTGAGTAAAAAGCAGGTATACAACATTTTGTAATACCATGTATTAACACATTATTTATTCAGGGTGACACATGATACAAGGAATAGTACACAACCTATAACTTTTTTAATGTATAAGTTGGAAATTAGAAATTTGAGGAGCTTAAATGGGGCAACTTTATGAAATCAAATTGCGTTGCCAGTCCATAACTTTTGATTTTCAAATGGGACACCCAGTATTTTTCAATTTTTTTTGGCATCAGCAGATCATTTTACGCGTAACAGAACCATATTTGAGAGATTTCTAACAAAAAAATGAATTTTTAGGAAAAAAAAAAATTCAACGATGCCACTGATGTAAATTCATTAGTTGGATGTTCCAGTTATTAGGAAAGTTTGCAACTTCAATTATTTCCCACTTGAACGCCAGAATTTCAGTTCACCGTGCTTCATTAATTTTTGCCCTATTTTTTGATATAAACTGAAAAATAACCCAACAACTTGAGAAAAATCTTTATTTTTGAATGCAAATGATGTGGCTCTTAAAAGAACCGATATGATTAGGATTATGTGTAAACCTTTTACAACATTTGCTGCAAATGGGCACCATGGGATTGTTATATCTACCAATGGACCTGTAAGGTGGCCAAGGTCTCCTGACTTAACTCCTGTAGACTTTTTTTCATGAGGAGTGGGGATACATTGAAGCTATTTTTTATATCACTCCAGTATTCGATCCCCCCCCAAGGCTTGGAATCTATCTTAGATCAAGAGAATGTCTCTCCCAAAATTCAGGTAGGAAAAAATTAAAGTTGAGAATTTTTTTTTTCTTTTTGAAAATTAGATTTTTTCTAAAATTACATCAACACACATTTTGGCTTATAACTTTGTTAATTCTAATCTGATCTTGATCTTTTCAGGCTGAACTTAAGGGCAATTGAATACTCTACAAATCTCTAACAAATAACTTCAATGCAGCTTCAATAATTTAGCTACAAGGATTTAAAGTTGAGTTGAAAGTCTTCTTACTCTGATTATTATCAAGGTGAGCAAGCAAAATTTTTTTTTTTCTCAAATTTAGAGGATTAGTCTATTTGTAAATGTATCGAAAGCATACCTTTTTAAATCTATTAGTATCTTCATGCTGATGTGCAGTGATCAGTCTTTGCGTTAATTGTTGAAAAGGTTCAATTTGTGCTTTGAATTGGTGCAGTTCAGCATGCAAACTTTTTTGCTCTCTAAGCTGATGTTCCAATACGTCCGCTGTGTGACCTACTGGGGCCATACTGCCAATCCTTGATTCCATTCTTTGAAGATAGACCTGGAAATCGACAAGGAAATTTTTTAAAGTTTCTACGAAAGTGATTTGAAATGCACTGGGAAACGTAGGTTTATGTATTATGAATATTCTGCTACAAATTTAAAGGACAAGATTTGATACCTCAAGATCCATCTTCTTCTGGTCAAATCCTTCATCTTTCTTTTGCATTTTGACCTAGGACTCCTTTGACTCTTTGACCCGGTAGCAGCTCAAAATTAAGCCAATAAAGAGGTATATATTATTCTTTCATTTTTATGGATTTATAGGTGATTAAACAGATCAATGTTTACAGTGATTGAGGTAAATGACCGCGCATCTTAGATCCAAATCTGCGGTAACAGGACCTCAAAATCAGTTTTATAGCGAAAATACTTCATTTTATAAAGTAATTAATCTCTTGCTGAGTTAAATAAATTGCTTTTTTGCTTTTAATGAATTATTAGCGAAGCTATATTTAAATTTTAAAGAGCCAGAGAAAAACACTCCCTTCCCTTGCCTGACTTGACATTCATGACTTTTGATTTGACATTTTTCGGTTGCTACTTTTCAAGGATGATACACACCCTTTGGTAATCGCCGCCATATTTGTGTGTCACCATTTCTGACGTCATAACTGAGTCGACAGCTGTTTAAACACCCTACGTCAAGGCGAGAAACAACATGCTATCTACGTCACAACTGTTGATTTGGCGTGTTTGGGGGGGTGAAGGGGGGATTTGTTCCACACAGGCCTTATGAGGTGCTTTCCAGTGACCCATTTGAGTTACTCCTGAGCAGCTCAGGAGTGCTCCTCAATTACTTTGCGCGGTTCCAGTGGTTAGAGTGTCGTACACTTGAACTACTCATTTCTGTTATCCCCTGCCCCTTCGTGCACCAACCTTTATTTCGGTGTTCCATGCTCCTGAGTCCAAAATTTTGGGGGTTAAGACGAAAGCGTTCCAGTGCTGCTTATGTCGAACAGTTCAAGAACATCACACTTCAGGGGCATAATACTCTAACAATTTAGGCATTGGAAAGCAGCTATGATGTAATAGTAGTGGGTATCATCCTTGGCTACTTTTGGGGTGTCGATGACAGCTCCGAGCAAGCAGCATGTTATTTCTCGTCTTGACGTAGGCTGAGCCTGTTTAAACAGCTGACGACTAAGTTATGACGTCGGCAATGGTGGCACACCAATATGGTAGCGATTACCGAAAACAAGGTCGATAAGCACTTCTAGAAGGCGTATTCTCCGTGTTACGCGCTTATTCCTTTCGAAAAGTGTTTGTTGCACCTGAAGTGCTCAAGCCCGAACTAAACCATTTAAATGCACGAAAGCCAGTGCTTCCTTCCAAATCGGGGTTTGGATCGTTTGCGTGCATTCGCAATATTGTTTTTGTAATTTGTATTACATGTATTTTACCGCTTATAGAGTAATAGAGTAATTGACCTTTTCAATTTAAAAGCTTCTCTCTCTGGCGTCAAACTGTCAGACGCCAAAAGAGTATGGCTATGTTCCGATATCAACTGCCAGTAGGTACTGGATTTTTTTGTGCTGATTTTACTGTCATTTGCCGTTCCGATTTCAACAGCGTATACTCTTGTGGCCATTCAGTACTGAATCGACTGAATTCAGTGTACTGAAAATGATATCGGAACGGTGTCCAGTGAATTCAGTACTGACAGTTGATATCGGAACATAAGCTATGAAAACAACAGTTGACAGCCGCTGACAGTGGTTTGTTGACAAGACTTTTGTACATTTGGAAACTGGAATAGTATATTAAAATACAAGTTGCAGAAGGCCACATATTCCCGCACGAATTCGAAATTTGGCCACGAGCGACGAAGGAGCGAGTGGACGAACGAATGAGTGCGAGAATAGCCTTCTGCAACGTGTGTTTTATACTATTTTCTCGATTTTGGATTTTATTTTCAATTTTTTTAAAAAATTTTGTGAACGCTGTTAGTTGGGGATTTTTTATTTTCAAAATATGTCAGTTGGTGACACTTACTTACCAACCAACTGACAGGTGGATTCTATCATTTTAGAAGGTTTGACAATTTTGAAGGTACCAATAGGTATATGTACTTTGAAAACCATGAAAACTAAATGCCACTAAAAATCGTTGAAGAATGAGCTTCATTCTTCAACGATTTTGCGTGCGGGAATAATGACATTCTCACATCAAAATCGAGAAACTATTATTTCCTCGGTTTTTTCGAAGTTTTTTCCTAACAATGGTGATTGTGTAGTGTGCCTTTTTGTAAAAATAATTCCTATTTACCAGCGGACGTGTCTTTCCATCCATAAGTTTCCATCAAATCCTACATTTGTCAAATTTTGGATACATAAAATCAGAAAGAATATTCGGAAAAAAAAGGGAATCCACGGCCCATCAAGTATACAAAGTAATCCACGTTCAAGTTTAGTTTGCGGGAGCTGTTTGCTTCCAAAATAATTCACCGCTTTCTCCATAGCGAAGTTCTGCAAATGAAGTAGTAACTTTTCCCACAATTTCTTTCAAAACACCCAATACACACTGGCATTGACAAGCAAGCAAATGTTGGCGGGAAACTGATTGTTTTCATACTTTATTGTCCATCTCTTTTAATTGAAAACGTCAATTATTAAGAGGTGTCCTCCAAGAATCGTAAACTCTACAGGATTGCTCAATCGGCTAAATTTGTTCACAATTGCTGTGACGTCACGTGCATCCCGGATTTTCAAGATGGCCGCTGATACGAATGATGTTCAGTTTGTGGGTTTGTGCTATTTATTTTATCGTAAATTCAGATTTATCAAGTGTTAAGTGTAATTTAGAGTTTCATTTATTGTGCGTAAGCATAAAAGTCTCGTGGTTAAAAATACTCGCGAAAACCCCAAGCATTTTCTGGTTTTAGTGGTTTTAAAATACTGGATTTGTTGTATCAGGACATCGCTTTCTTTTATTAGTGTGTATTGCTAGTTTTCTACTGTTAAGCTCAATTTATAAACTCGCCGTTGGGAATCCGTTTGCGTCTGCGCGGACGCACTGAGGCATTTGTATTGCTTTTTTTTTAAATCAAATATCTACTAAGTTGTAAGTTTCCTTTGCATGTAATTACTAAAAATTAGTGTTTGTGAAGAGTAAATGAATGAATATGTAAATAAATTCCTTTACTGGCGCGTTTACTATGAAAACTCATGGAAAATATAGGAAACTTGCAGTGTGTTTCTGGAATATGATTATGAAAAAATGCATGCACATTTTAATATAATATTTATGTGGGCATTTTGAAATACCTTGCTGATAAGCAGAAGCAAACAAACTCGTCTTCCTAATTAGCCAATCACTCAAGCCTCAAGCACACAAACTTTTGAAGTCTGCTAATTTTAAAATTAATAAATTAATTAAAAAATACAGTTTTTAAAGGAAATAATCTCAAAATAACAATTTTTCACATTTGAAAATGCAAGGAAAGTGCACTGTCATAATAAAACACAAACCGATCAAGGACTGCGTGACGTCATTTGCATACCGCCATCTTCGATGGTTTTATGAACGTTTGTCTTATGGGATCCCCGATTAAAAAAAACGGTTGTTTACATTTCAAAATCGTGATCCAGGGCGCCCTGGGGCGCCCAAGCTCCTGAAAAGAATCCAGCTATGATGTTGGAGTGCAGTCAGAGCAGTTTGAGAGCCGTTTTACACAAAGAAATTCTTGCCAAAATATTTCGTAAGTGAACTTTTCCTGTTATACATGACAAGAAAAGCCTACGAAATATTTCGCCATTAAACTTAGAAAATGTTCTTCAGTTTTGTGGGCGGTACAAGATAGCCTATCCTTCTGTGTAGAACAAGTCCCTCTCTTCACCCCACGCCAAATCACCAGTTGTGACGTATATAGCATTTTGTTTCTCGCCTTGACGTAGGCTGTTTAAACAGCTGACGACTTAGTTATGACGTCGGAAATGGTGACACACCAATATAGTGGCGATTACCAAAAACGACGCCGATAAGAAATCCTGTAGTAGGTGTGTGTATCATCCTTGCATTAAATCGCCCATTGATATAGAAGCGGCAATATTTTTACTTTACTTTTTGTAATCTACTAGATCTGGATCATTTTTTTGTTGGTTGAAGTGAACTGATCCAACTACAATCGAACTAGAATCGATTTGGTTCACTTAAATTGAACCAGATCGAGATCGATCCAATCTTGTCAATCGAATGTAGCAATTAGTTGTATTCCTTTCACACCTATTTTAGGAGAAGCTCCAGAACAGCTCCGAGGCGTTACGGTGGATTTTCATGCATCCGTTTTTCCGACGAAATATGTCCGAAAAACATTCTATTCTGACATAATCGTATATAAATATGTCAAAATAGAAGACTTTTCGGACATATTTCGACGGAAAAACGGATGCATGAAACTCCGGCCTTAAGCCTAGTACTCATAACAGCGAAATTCGCATTTTTTTGACATTGCGTTGACAATTTGACGTTTTATGCGTGTATCAAACGTCAAATTGTCGAAGCACTGTCAAAAAAATGCGAATTTCGCAGTTATGAGTACTAGGCTTTAAGCTGGAGTTTCATGCATCCGTTTTTCCGACGAAAGATGTCCGAAAAACATTCTATTCTGACATAATCGTATAAAAATATGTCAAAATAGAACATTTTTCGGACATATTTCGTCGGAAAACGGATGCATGAAACTCCGGCCTTAGGCCTAGTACTCATAACTGCGAAATTCGCATTTTTTTGACATTGCTTCGACAATTTGACGTTTGATACACGCATAAAACGTCAAATTATCAACGCAATGTCAAAAAAATGCGAATTTCGCAGTTATGAGTACTAGGCTTAACCCGCCTATTCTTTCCGAAAAGCGTTTGTTGCACCTGAGTGCTTAAGCCCGACTCAAACCATTTAAATGCATGAAAGCCACTAAAGCCAGCGCATCTGTTCCTTTCCAATCGGACACACCGGAACGAGTAGCTCTAGTGTTTCAAGCTCTTCAAAGCTTGAAAGGAATACAACTATAGCATTGAGGTAAATACAATACAGCTGAGATCAGTGGTAGAATCTGAGTCGTATTTGATTCGTGACGCAGTTCGTTCAAAAGCTTCCGGCAATGTATCGACTTAACGATTGAGAATCCCGCCCCTGTGGCCCATTGCAGAAATTTTTTATTTTTATCTCTTTCTTATGCAAAATGATAGAAAAAGACACGATAGACTCAGTCCTCGCTAACTCTTCCAATAGAATTCGCTATCAAATATGTATACACCTTGCGTTCGGTATTTTGCTCGAAGAGCAGAGCGTGCAGAGCGGAGCCGTAACCACGTGACCAGCGAGCGAACAGAGCAGTTGAACGCTGTATAAAAGTGCCAGAAATTTTAATAAACGAACGCGAATGAGGATACACCGAGTACACTTTTTGAATAAACGAACGGTAAAGTCAAGCTCGGAGAACTCAGACCAAAATAACGAACGCACGGACAGAGTGATTTGGAAACGAATAGGACGGTTTTTGACGTGTTTGAACAAACCTAATAGCGCATGGTTCTTGTAAACTCCCTCTAGAACCAGTAGAACTGGTACAGAATCGATAAGGAACTAAATAATTAAAGTTCAAACGCAAACTTAACTAAAATGGCGTTTCCGATTGGTATATTTAGTGCGCATTGAGTGTATTTGCATCCTTTTAATCAACTTGTAGAAGAAAAAGACAGAAATAGAAAAAATTGCACTAGTTCCGCACTAGATCTACCAATCGGTTCGGCTTCGCACTCCACGAAGCGGAACGGTATGAGCATGGCTATCATAACGTCATACGTGGTCATAAGCCCAACGCAAAAAAGAACACTCAGCCAAAGAAAAAATCGAAATTTAGTGATCAAGCTGTGCGCAAGCGAATTGTTCCGAAATAGTTCTAAATCATTCCGGCGAACGAAACAATAGGTTTTATTCAAGGGTTCTGGTTCACAGGATGTCGAAAAAAGGGAGAGTCACTAGCATAGGCATTTTTTTTGCCCGAATAGTTCGGAGTCGCGTGTCGTTCGGGTGTAAATCGTTAACGCAAGCTCTACTCTAGAACAGTCTGTCAGAAAGCTGCTGACTACTCGGAGTTCATTGGTAATTTGAGTTGACAATTTTGACATTTGCCATATAACTCGGCGGGACTTGGTTAATGGTTGTGTTTAGTTTAGTGCCTCCATGTTAATTTTCTAACAATTTATTTTGAGAGTGAAAATGATTTATTGTAAAATATGTATGGTAATTTAGTGATAAGTTGGTGAGTAATTTTTGTTGCAGTATTTAAATTAACAATTTATCATCATAAAAAAAGCTCATTGGGTTGTTCCTGATTTCAAAAAATTTATCAAAATACAACTAGAAATTAGTGAATATTGTTAAAAATGTATCTATTAAAATCCCTTTTAAATTTTTTTACTTGACTTTTTAGAGGGGTGCTTAGTACTTAATAAATTTCATTGGAACTCACATCTATAAAATAGGTCAGTAAAATTCCTGAATTCCAAAGTTTATTGGTAGTTAGGTAGAGCAGGACATGAGTATTAAAAATTCAAATTACCAAATTCAACAATAAAGGACAAAAAAGTTGCAAATTATCTAGACAAATAGGTACATAGTTTTTGGAAAGTGAACTTCCATAAATTGGGTAAGTAATTTCTCAAAAACTATGCACTGAACAAATATTTTGAATACCAGATTTTATTGACCATATTAGGTTTAGTCTTAGGTATGGTATATCCTTTTGGACTTTTTTTCAGAGAGATTTAATTTTTAATACTTAGTACTCTTTGCCTTCAACCTGCTGCTTCCGTTTGACAACCACTCGATTGTTGTCCACAAAAGCTCGCTCCAAATTCCCATGCCTGCAGCATAAGCTTCCAGGGATAGCGAGAACTTGTAATCTATGGTCCCTGCTGCAATGGTCAATCAGTGATAGTTTAAAATTCCTATAATTATAGTTTGTCATTATAATATGATCACTGAGAGATGATTTATGAATCAATAATATTCCATAAATCCCTGCTAGTGTTGTAACAAGCGAACTTTACCGGGCGAACGTTCGCATTATTACCGAAATTTACGGTAATGTTTGCTCCACTCGAAGTGAAAGTTCGCTGAAAATGCATTTATTTATTTATTTATTCATTACAAACTCTACAGATTTACATCCAGTTACAGAGTAGGGTAGAAGACTAACCTAAGTGGAAGCAAAAATATAAAGTAAAGAGTCATCGAGAGAGTAACTTAACATTAAAATCTACATTTGTACAAATATATCATTAAGTATTAATTTCAGCCTACTTACAGAACTTAAATTCCACATATCAAATTGTAGGCGCATTTGGTTGTATAATTTACACATTACAATAACAGGCGAGTTGTTGTAGTAATTAGTTCGAGTATTATCAGTATATAAGCTCAAAGGATTTCGTGTTCTATATGTCGGAGCATAAAATTTAATTTGGTTCAACAAATAAGGAGCATTTATCATGTTATTTAATATTTTATAAAGAAATATAATTGTAGAAAATTTCCTCCTGCCTTCAAGCGTTTGTATATTATGAGCTTTCATGATTTCTAATTTTGGTATATGCATTTGCCCTGTTTCCTTGTAGTGTAAATATCTCAAAAATTTATTTTGAATTTTTTCAATACTATATTTATGATTCTCATAACATGGGCTCCATATTATAGAACAATATTCTAATATAGTCCTCACATATGAAAAATACAGAGTTTTAACACACAATATATTGAGCTCTTTGCAATTTCTGACAATAAATCCATACATTTTAGATGCCCTACTTGTTATGTCATTTATATGACTTCTGAATGTAAGCTGGGTGTCAAATATTACTCCAAGATCCCGCATTTCTGCAACCCTAGCCAGTGCCCTCTTGTTCATTGTATACTCATAGTTAAAATGCGTTTTTCTTCTACTAAAACTAAGCACAAAACATTTGTCAATAGTAAATTGTAATTTATTTTTAATTGACCATAGACATATTTTGTCCAAATTTTTCTGAACATACTGACAGTCATTGTAGTTGTTAACTCTTGAATATAGTTTTAGGTCATCTGCAAACAATAATACTTCTGTACCACTAATTTCATCAACCAAATTATTTATATACAATAGAAAGAGCAATGGTCCGAGGTTGGAGCCCTGCGGGATACCTGAAGTTGCACAAAAATAATCGGAGTAGTAACCCCTGACAACAACCCGCTGTGGTCTATTATATAAATATGACTCAAAAAAAGCCACCAGATTGTCATGAAAACCAAACTCATTGCACAGCTTTTGTATAAGGATGCTATGCGATATTCTGTCAAAAGCCTTGGCAAAATCTGTGTATATTACGTCGACCTGGCATCTTCCATCAAGGCTCTCAGCAATATACTGAGTCATCTCACACAAATTACTAGCTGTAGATTGCTTACTTAAGAAACCATGTTGTCTGGCTGATATCTTGTTTTTTACAAAATTGTATATAAACTTATATAAGATGGACTCAAATATTTTGGCCGGGCACGACAACAGTGATATAGGCAACAAAGAAATACCGATCAATTCTTCAAAATAAGCAGTAACTGCAAAGTGTTTGTTTACACAAATCCACAAATACCTTCAAAATATTTGGACAACGTTGCCAAATGGGATCCCAAAGCGATGAGTGTAACATATGCAACAAAGTTGTAATGGACAGCGAAGACGGGCTACTATGTGATAAATGCTTAACGTGGAAACATAGAGAGTGTCTGGGGATAAGTGTAAAAAACTACCAAAGAATATCGAAATCCAAGGAAGAATGGTTCTGTAATCAGTGCAAGAATCCTAGAAAAAATGATGCTACGGAACACAAACAAACCACTGCTCCGAGCAGTCCGAGCAATGTACGGTACACGTTAGCTGACGTGATGATCAAACTAAACGAAATGGATCAAAAATACAATAACCTATTTACAAAATATACTGAGCAAGTAAAAATAAATGAAGATTTAAAGAAGGAGTTACAAGTCATAAAGTCCCAACTTAATAAGAATGAACAAAAAGATTTAAACAATAACATTATAGTTCATGGCATTCCTTACAAAAAGGATGAGAAGCTTAATTACATAGTCAAGGAGCTTGGCAAAAAATTGCAGACAACTCTAACAAGTGAAGAATTTGGGGTTGTGAGACTGGGAAAACCAGAGGGAAAAACCAATCCAATTAAAATATCTTTTCAAAACTATGAAAAAAAAAACCAATTGCTAAAGTCTACAGAAAGAAGAAATTTAACCACCAGAGATCTTGGATTTATGGAAGCAAACAAGGTTTTTCTGAATCATGATCTTACCAAGAAGAACCTAGAATTGTTCAAGGAAGCACAAAAAATAAAGAAGGAAAACAACTACAGATACCTGTGGGTAAACAGGGGAAATATATTATTAAGGAAAACGGATAACAGCAAGATATTGCTAATACAGAATGAAGAGGATTTAAAAAACTAAGTGAAGGAAAACCTATGCTGAATATTGTATACATGAACATACAAAGTCTAAGGAATAAATTCGATGAGGTACAATGTCTGGTTAGTGAAAACTGTTGTGATGTTCTTTTGTTGGTTGAAACGTGGCTTATGGAAGAGGAAGCATACCTTTATGAACTTGAGGGGTATGAAGCTCTACATTCATGTAGAAACAAAAGAGGGGGTGGTGCCTCTATGTACATAAAAATAGGTATTAACTACAAAGAACTATTCAAGTCTGAACCCGATAATGAAATGAGCTGGCTCAGTGCCTCAATAGATAATAATGGTTTGAAAATTAGTTTGATCTACCGACCACCATCATACGAGTATCGGCAGTTTGAGAATAACATAGAAACTATAATGGCAAAATATCCGAAACACCACATTATAGTGGGAGACACCAACATAAACATATTGGACAAAGATTCCACTGCTACTAAAAATTACATGAGTACAATTATGCTGAATAACTACAAATTAATAAACACAATCAGCTCAGAATGTGCCACCAGAGTAACAACAAATACTATCAGCCTGATTGATCATGTGTTAGCTAATCAGGCCTACAAAAAAAACTGCAAACTAGAAGTGGAAGGAAACGCAATATCTGACCATAATAAAATATTAATCTCTCTACAAGAGGATGTTAAAAAATATAAACCAAAGATGACATATGAAATCAAAGGCATAGATCATAATAGGTTTAGAAGACACTTCAAAGAAAAAAGCGGTGGGACTGATGTTAATACATTCCAAAAGCTGATTGACTTGATCTCCCTATGTAAAAAAGAATGTGAATTTCTTAAAACAATGAGAGTCCGAGAGAACAACACATGGATAACAAAGGAATTAATGGATATGATTACTGAAAGAAACAGCCTTTATAAAAAAAAATCTGCAAACAGGAATGATGTGCAAATTGAAAGTGATTTTAAAAAACTTAAAAACAAAATCAACAACAAAATTAAAGCTCTGAAAAACAGACATTTTAGAGAACAGTGGGAAAGCGCTGGTGGAGATGTAAGAAAAGAGTGGAAGTTTATAAACAATCTACTAAAAGGTAAGAACAAACAAACCTTTATTGAGACTCTTATAGTTGATAGCAAAATAGTTTCGGATTCAAAAGACATAGTAAATAAAATTAATGAACATTTCACTAACATAGGCAAAAATATTGTTCGAGAGCTAAATAATGAAATAATAAATCTAGTACCTGATAGACAAAATGAAGCTATTTTCCCAGAAATTTACTGTGATAACACTATTTACATTGCTAATACAAATGCTAGTGAGATTATTGAAGTAATTTTAGAGTTAAAAAAAAATTCAGCTCCTGGACATGATAGTATCACCGTGAGAGATATTATTAACCTGGAAATTGATATAGTTCCTATTATAACTAAACTTGTAAATAATGCACTTAATTTGGGGGTATTTCCTGAAGAATTGAGGGTGGGTAAAATAAATCCGGTTTATAAATCTGGAGCAAAAGATAGCATGAGTAATTATCGGCCAATTACCATTATAAGTACTCTATCAAAAATTTGTGAAAAAATCATAAAAAAAAGAATGCTTAGTTTTGTTAATAGGTTTGTTAGTGTAGATATGTATCAGTATGGTTTTCTTAGTAATAGTAATACTTTGAGTGCGACTCTTGATTTGATGGATACTATAGCAACAGATATAGATAGGAACAGAATAGTTGTAGCTGTTTTCATAGATTTAAGAAAGGCATTCGATGTTGTTTCTTTTGAGATACTATTGAGCAAATTGTATAAGTTAGGAATCAGAGGGAAAATGCACAACCTTATTAAAACATACTTAATGAACGGGAAGCAATATGTAAAAATGGGGGAACATGTTAGTAATACTGGAGATATTGAGTGCGGGGTACCTCAAGGCTCGGTCTTGGGGCCACTTCTTTATTCATTGTATGTACTGAGTCTACAGTGCTCAGGAATACAAGCTAGGTATTTTGCCTTTGCCGATGATACGGTACTTTTATATAGTTTGGAAAATGAGCATAACCTAGAAGTTACAGTCAATACAGACTTACAGAAGTATATGAATTGGCTGATGTGCAATAGACTTAAAATAAATACAGAAAAAACTCAATATATGATATTTAAGCAAAAAAACAGAACAATCAGAGCCCCCTCGATAAAAATAAACAACATCAATATTGCCAAAGCAGAAAAGGTAAAATATCTGGGCCTAATCATAGACGAAAAACTTAACTGGAATGCACATATAAATCATATTTCGGACAAGATTGTGCCAATGGTTGGGGCTTTGTACAAAAATAGAGACTATTTAACTCATAAAACCAAAATGAATGTATACAATTCTTATTTCCTATCTCACTTTAGATATCTGCTCCCCATATGGGGAAACTGTGGTGTAATGAACCTCAAAACTGTTCAAACACTTCAAAACAAAGTACTTAAAGTCCTCTTTAACTATAATATATTAACACACACTGAAGATCTATATGCTGAATTGGGTGTCTGTCAGATTGACAAACTACTTAAATTAGAACAATGCAAGTTAATGCATAAAATCATAAATAAAAAACAAAAAACCAATACACACATAAACTTTGCATTCAATATACATTCACACCATACACGATCTCAGAGGGACATCTACCTTAATCATGTTAGAACAAATAGGGGAATTTTGAATCCATTGTATCAAGCCTCTTCTATGTATAATAGTCTTCCTTTAGAAATAAGAAATATTGTTGGGGGTAATAGATTTGTAAAGAGGGTTAGGTTGTTTTTGGATATGTAAAGCATGGATTAGTGATTGTACTGTTTTACTATATAGGTAAATATATGTATACTTTTTTTCTTTTTAAATGTTTTATTATAGTATAATTATTGTTATATAATGTGTAGTAGATAACAATAGTACTGTTGCATAAATATTAGATTTATTATGGTCGATACCAGTATTTTAAATACTGTTTAGATTACAAAGATGGATATAATTGTTATTATTGTTATACTTATGAATGAATAAACGATTTCAAAAAAAAAATGGTGTACTAGCTCTCTACCTACATGATATCAAAATAACTGAAAATAAAACTGAAATAATTCTGATTCATGTAGAAATAGGAACGTGCCAATTACAATAATATTACAAAAAGTTTTCAATTACAGTTTAAAATCTGTTTTTTTTTCAGTTTTAAACTAATTATAGAAACATGGAACCAATGGAAATTGAACTGCTTCTAGTCCTTAAAAATTTGGCCCAGGACGTGAGACATTTTTTGTTGAGGCAGAAAAATGAAGCTGACAAATGTATAGCCGATTTCGACAAGACGCATGACAAACAGAAATTATGCCACAAGTTGGCCATTATTTTGTGCGAAATTAATGCTTCTAATATTCAACATGCTCGAGCTATCAAAAACAGAATTAAAGGTAAGATTTTATAATCACATTTACTTCTTTACTTGAAGAAACCAAATAGTCTATATTTGTGAATATTTTTTTTCATTGTCAATTTTTTCTATTTAAATATTGAGAGAAACTGTTGTATATTGGGGTGAGATTAGATTTCAACATTTTCTTAACTTGAAAACCAGGAATTAGCTTGAGCTGCCTTCACCATTGAATATGCACCAAAATACTTAAAGCCTGTTGATAAATAAATAAATTTAAAAAGAATAAGTAGTGATTCAAGTCAATATTGAAAGAAAGTCATTTTTAATAGGTAAAATTATATTGCCTCATTTTTTTTACTGTGGAACTATCTTATATTCTGCAAATGATGAAATCATAAATAAATTGTGTGTGAAAAATGTAATAATATATTGAATTGGAATTCCTATCATCAGATTTTGGTGAAGAAGATGAGTTCGACACTACCATAAAAAAACTAGAAGATCTACTTTCGGAAAGCAGCCATGAAACTAATCATGAAAAGATTCCAATTCCAATCACAAATAAACAGTTAGAGGAATTACAACTCTCCCAATGTAACAGCCCTGAAATTAATCATGAAGAGAATCCAGTTCCAATCACAAATGAACCACAACCTTCCCAATGTAACAGCCATAAAATTAATCATGAGGATAATCCGATTCCAATCACAAATGAACCGCAACTATCTCAAATTAGCAGTGTTCATTTAGGTGAGCGAATTGTTATTTAATTTAAGTCAAAACTATAAAAATGGGAATCTATTTTTAGATGAAAATCTCTCACAGACATCTACTGCTGAATATACTATTGAAGGGGGTAAGTTTTAATTTATGCTAATAAAGTTCCAATTTCCCTTCAATTCCCAATATTTCAATCTATTGTTTTTGATTTCTCAACTATTAAAATTTCAGATGGCCAAGAAATATTAGATAGCCTTCCCAAAGAAATAAACAGTCAAGACACAAATATATCTCCAAATTCTGTTCCAATTGAGAGTTACAATCCAGACCCAAATATGACAATGCCATTCAGTGAAAGCGACTTTGATGTAGAGGAACTAATATCTTATGATCATATTTCACAAGGGTCCAGTGCTGAAGAGAACATTTCCAATGAAGAGGACATGAATCTAGATACAACTGTTACAGAAGTTGCCATTGCTAATCTAGACAAAGTACCATCTGGTGATGTAGATGTTGAAGCCACCAAACAAGTTTCAGATGTTGCTATTGATCAAGACAAAGATGCCGACACACCACTTCCATCTTGTGTTGACTCAGATGCAGTTCCAGATAACTCCACAAAAGTTTCTGATGATCAAAACAAAGCAAAATCTGATGAGGTTGTTGCTACTGGTCCACAAGTTTCCAGTGTTTCTGTTGATCAAGACAAAACAAAACTCATATCTGGTGCTGACGAGAGGGACTCTGATGTCGATTTTGATGCCTCCACAGATGTGCCCAGTGATGCTTCTGATCAAGACAAATTGGTAGCCGCTGAAAGTGATACTGAAGCTGCAAAAACGTTGCCAAATGTTGAGAGTGATGACCGAGCTTTGATTGAAGAAGAGTTGAGACAAGAATCTGTTAATAATGATGGTAAGTTTTCTGATAGTTCGGTGTTTTTTTCTTATTAACAAACTACTACAAGAAAAATGCATAGGCAAATAGGTTATTTCTCTACTTATATAATTTTTCCAGCAAATTTTGAGGAAGATGTCTGTATTAAAGTATTGAACTTTTTGTCCCAAAACATTTTTCTTGTAGTCAACAACAAATCCACTATTTGGTCAAAAGTTGGATTTATTTTCCTAATATTAATTTTGCATGTAATCTTTGTAGAAAAAATAGAATTTTTAAAAAACTTCGGACTAATCCCAGTATGTCGTTTAAATAAGTATTGCAAACCTCAAGATAGAAATGTTGTAACCAGAAGTATGGCTGCAAAAAAGCAAAAAATCCAAAAAGTTTTGGCAGGTACATGTATTACAATCTAAGAGAAGCCTCTATTGTCCAACTACTAGAATAATTTAACCCTTTTGCTCGGTGGCCATTGAGGACAATGCAGAGGATAGAATTTTCTAGATATTCCTTGAACCTCATCCCAAATTTTGTACTTTCCCAAAAATTCTTCTTTTTTACCCACCTTATGACCTCCAATTTATAATTCAGATTGAACAATTACTTGAAATTAATTCAGGGATTAAAGACTTTTTAGCTAATGGACAAATAGCCATTCAAAAGTTTTTAAACCAAAATCAGGAAAAAATACATTTGAAAATTGAAAATAATTATTTTTTTTTGTAGAAATTTATTGCTTGCAATTACTGATAATATGTATTTCAAATTGAACAAAAATTACATGAAAAAACTTTCTAACAAACTACTTCCCCTCACTTTCATAAAATCAATCTATTCTTACTATCCACTTATTCATATAAATGAAATTGTAGTTATTATTCCATTGCATATCGACTGTACATACTGTAGAATAACAATGCCTTATTTTCTTTTAAATTTCTCCAAATTATGGTCATAACTATTGTGAATTTCTTATCCCATGAATGAATAAATAAATTCAAATTATGAATTAGGGGTTAAGCTCTAAAATGTAGTTCACTAACAAAAAATTCCACAAGTAGGCAAGAGGGTTAACTACAACTTACTTCAAATTATGTCACATAGCAATTTTCTAATTTGAAATTCAACTTTTTAGGTGATATCTCGGCTTCTGATTCCTCGAATGAAGGTAAATAAATGCACTAGTTGAGTCAAATTTATTTTATTCAAATACTTAATCTATTTTAGTCCAGGGACAATCAAAGAAAAGACAAAAGATTTCCAATAAAGCCAAAATGGCCATTTTCAAAGTAATCTCGGAATTTGTCAGAAAGAAAAGGGAACAAGGAAAAAATTCCAATAGTAACAGCGATACCAAAGAACAAGATTCAAATTCTGGAGACAAACCTTCAACAAAGAAAAAACGAAAGAGACGAAAAAAAACTGATCAAAAAGCAAGCACTAGCAAAGAAGATAAAGTTGCTATTCAAACCAACGGCTCAAGCTCCGATATTGACAATAGAACCTCGCCAGACAATGCAATAAACAAGAAAGACAATGAAGAACTAACCCCTGAAAAAACTCGCTTGGAAGACACAGACTCTGATAAGACTGAAATATCAGACACCGCCGAAGCTGATCACTCAGAAGCGATCAGCCCGTTCAAGAAGAAAACTATAAAACCTCTTCCACCAACATCCAGTGATTCTGAAAATATTTTCACCCAGAAAAAATCTGCCGCTATACCACTTCCAAGTTCAAATACTGAAGATAGTGATGCCTCTGTCCCAATTCCAAGCTTGAATATTGATGATACTGAGCCAGTTAGAGGTACAAAATCTGCCGCTGTGCCACTTCCAAGTTCGAGTACTGAAGATAGTGATGCCGCTGTGCCAATTCCAAGCTTGAATATTGATGATACTGAGCCAGTTAGAGGTACAAAATCTGCCGCTGTGCCGTTTCCAAGTTCAAGTACTGAAGATAGTGATGCCGCTGTGCCAATTCCAAGCTTGAATATTGATGATACTGAGCCAGTTAGAGGTACAAAATCTGCCGCTGTGCCACTTCCAACTTCGAGTACTGAAGATAGTGATGCCGCTGTGCCAATTCCAAGCTTGAATATTGATGATACTGAGCCAGTTAGAGGTACAAAATCTGCCGCTGTGCCACTTCCAAGTTCGAGTACTGAAGATAGTGATGCCGCTGTGCCAATTCCAAGTTTGAATATTGATGGTACTGAGCCAGCTAGAGGTACAAAGCGGCTTTTGAGTTCATCCGATGATAGTGGTTCTGAACCGTCAAAGAAAATTTCCGCGGATAATGATGGTGACGTAGATTTTGACGCTCCAACACAGGTTCTGGATAGGTAAGTGAGATTTTAATCTACAAATATTTCAGCAAATTTTTTGCAGTTAGGGATGAGTTTTTTTTTTTTTTTGTAAATGTCGCTACATCACACAATTAGTTGCGCTAAAATTGTTGATATCTGGCCAATTAATTTCACAGTGGTAGATTGATTAATAAATAGTTATTCTTCTAATTTTGTCGAATCCAAAACTAGACTAATTAAAGAACCATCTTGAAGTTTAAAAATGTAGCTTTAAGGATATTTTATTATAAACACATTCTTTACTATTATCAGATTTGTTTCAAATGTGTTTCCTTTTAAATTTTCTATTCAAATATCAAGAGAAACTGTCATAAATAGCTGTAAAATTACATTTCAACAACAATTTCTGTGAATTTTTATTTTTACTTCTTTTAAATCAAAATCAAAATTTATCAATCATAATCTCAAAGTGTACATTTAACTATAAAACAACCCAAGTTGGAACAAATTTATGTATCCATAAAATGAACTAAATTTGTTCAAAATATGATTCATATTGGGTTTTTTTAATTAAAACATCTAGAGAAACTGTCCTAAATTGGTGTAAGATTGATTTTCTTAACAATCAAATTGCTCTTCCACTTTTCTCCAATTCATTAAGGCTATATTTACAAATTTAAAGATGATCTTCAAGAAGTAAAGTTTACTTCTTTTATGTAACGAAATATATAATTTAGGTAAAACATACAGAGGTAGCGCAGAGTTATTTTTTTATCAATATAAACAAGTAAATAGTATATATTAATATATCTTATTCTTAGGCCTTCAACAACACCAGATGAAGATGGCGATTCCATTACACCTTCTGATGATACCATGTCTAACAAAAAAAGAAAAATCAGCGAAGCATCAAATCATAGTATCGAATTTAATTTAGATGATCAAGACAGTTTGATTGAGTTTCCAAATTCCCCAGACAAAAATAAAAGCTCTGAAGAAGAGTCTAGACCAGAAGAGTCTGTAGCAGCTGATGTGCCTATCCCTGAAATCCCTTCAGATTTCTTCAGTGAAGACAAAACCGATTTGCTTAATATGCTGGACGATAAAGAGAAAGCTCAAAATGCTCTGCAGGGTAGAACTAATCAAGACCGATTATTGAATTTAGGATCTACCGAAAGGAATCTGTTAGACTTGTATGACCGAGTCATTAACGCTGGTGGAGACGAGGAGAGTTCAGAAAACGACGATGGTAATCATTAGAAATACTTTTTTACAAATAAATAACAAAGCTTAACAATATTGTAGGAAGTGTACATGATGATCGTCTTTTGTCAGCGGGCGATGTACTAAACTCCTCTCCTGAAGAAGCGCCCAAAAGACTTAATCTAGACAATGCGGAACGTGACGAGTTATTGGACTTGCTTAGCGAAACATACCAAGAATACCAAATAGAGGACGGGCAAAGGACAGATACGAATGGGGTAAATAGAGGTTTCTTATTGGGAATCCTAAATGATTATGTGCAGACAATTAGCAATAGACAAGGTAATAAATTAACATTTGTATCTTGCTTTTAGCTTTTTCTCTAGTTTGTTGCTTTTTCCTAACAACTTTGCAATGGCCTTTAACAGAACTAATCATTTTATTGTAGACTCGGATATTGAATTAACCAAAATGGAGTTTGATGGTATGGAATTAAGGTATATCAGCAATCCCGATTTGGACTCAGGTGTGCTTTTATGTTTGTGCCCAATATTTGTTAAATCAGATAGTTTTTTTTTTTGTATGTGTCGGTTGGTACTTTATTGCTTGGAAAGTCAAAATTTCATGGAGAATAAGATACAAACATTTAAAGTCTGTAGAATGCTTAAAATACCTAGTCAATTACAAAGTTTATTAGGGAGAGCACAACTTTTGGTTTAACTGCATGGACTTTTATTGTTTATTTTATTATCACAGAACGTCAAAATTATAATGGTTGGCTTACACGAAACTTATATCTCTTGATTAACTCTGTATATGTCTAGGATCCGACTCGAACTCTGTCTTCCTGGACGTTATAATGGAGGAGATCGCCCAACAAGGCAGCAAAAAACCAACAGACGATGAAGAAATAGATGACAGCCTCGTTTGGGACACTTTTTACGAACTCATGCATAGTGAAGACGACTCTTTATCGTCATCAAGGTAGGATTTGAATTTAGTTGACTTTATTGTGAAAAAAAAAAAAAATTGAGTGCCAAGGATTACTGAAGGTAAAATCAGTAATATTCTTTTGTTTTGAACGAAATGAACAAGTGAAACTGAATTAACTGAGCAACGACTTCAGTTTCACTTTAGTTGTTTTTCGTTTACATTCTTTGTAAATGAACGAAGTGATTGGCCATCGGAGGTTGTCCTTGAGGGGAAAGGGGGCAGCAAACATCCGTTCACTTTATTCAGTTTAGAAGATGGAGTAGGGGAACTGACCGGAGACGAAAGAAGAAGCCACAAGGCCCACAAGTGAATCAGATAAAATGAAAGCAATCACTTTTTCAGAACAAGTGATTTACAATGCCTTAAATCAGACAAAAGAAGTATTAGTTTGCTCTTTGTCAAATTACACTGGCCCCTGGATAAGAATATGGCGCAAGCTTGTAACAAAAGTTGTATTCCTTTCAAGATTTTGAAACACTCGAGCTCACCTGCAACCCACGAGTTGCGCGCGCAGTCAAGGTTAAAAAAGATAGGTCTATTGAGGACGTGCAACGGATTTAGTTTTGGATCAACTATATGTATACAAACTTTGTTCATGTATAATTTAAATATAGAAAACCCTGTGGAATTCCATTCACATCTTTTTTTATCAGTCAAGCCTGAATTTTTGGTTCAACTAGTTCATTTTTGATTATCATAGATACTCGTTTTAAACCATTTTGATTGTTCTTGTACAGTTATTTCCTAAAATTTGACTCCATTTTTCTGATATAATTCTAGTTTAACAACCGACATCGATTTAGACGATTTGGAAATTGACTTTTCTGATCAAGAAAGACGGGCAAAAAAAAAGGAAAAAATTAACATATTAAAACAAGACTTTGGCATAAACAAGGAGCTTCATATTGATGTAGAACAAATTGATGTTTCTCCTTATATTGATAAGGTTCTAAAGAAAACTGCTAAAAAAATGGACGATGACAGGTGAGTGTCGATTTTTAACTAATAAAAACAGACTTCTTGATTAACATTTTGGTTATTTTTGTTTTCCTGGCAGAAGTAGAATTTTCTATTTTTTTCTAAATTTCTTGAATTATCATTGTAAAAAAAAATTCCTACATTTATTCCTAAACCACAAAGTATAGAAGAGACTTTAATCTACAAATCCTGTAACTTTGAACTCAGTGTGAGAATTGGAAGTTCATTCACAGATAATTTTGGGGGATTTTTTCAACTTTCTTGAATTATCGACATGAGAAAAATTTCTGAAATTTATTTTGGAGCTCCAAATTCATTTCCGGGTTACTCTAATGTATTCCATGAATCCTTAAAGTTAAAAGTTACTGTGGTGATGAAAACTATGGAAACTCGAAGAATTTTTTTTCCCCAGGTAATTTGGCGGATTTTTAATATTTCTTCAAACATGGGAGAAAATTCCTACATTTATTTTGAAGTCCCAACTCCACTTTACTTTATAGAAGATACTTTATTTAATTCATAAATCCTGGAAGTTTAAAGTCGCTGTGGTGATGATGAGAAGTATGTATTTATTTCAAGTAATTTTGAGGCTATATTTTTTCAATTTTCTTCAACTTTGAAAAAATTCTTGAATCTATTTACTTGCCTCAAATTCACTTCCGATTCATATTCGATTTATAGAAAAAACTTTAATTTGAAAATTCTGAAAGTTTAAAGTCACTATCCTGATAGAAAGTATTTTTCACAAGCGATTTGCTGGATTTTTTAAATTTCTTCATAAGCCAACATGGAAAAAGTATTCTAAATTTATTTTGGAGCTCCAAATTCGCTTTCTCTTTACTGTGATTTCAATTCAAAAAAAATCCTGAAAGTTTTTAATCACTTTAATGATGGAAAGTATATTTCACAGGTAATTTGGATAATTAATATTAACATTTTTGACAAATGATTTTAAGTGTTCTATGTTTTAATATGTATAATGAAATATCATTTTTAAAGCTCTCTCAAAAATGTTTGATAGGGTTAATTCAACCTGACCCACTTTTCCATAAAGTTCATATTTGATCTTTAAAAAAATAATCTAAAAATGTCACACATTCAATTGGTTTTATTTTTCAAGCTGCATGGAGGATTCAACAGAAATAGAAAGGTAATATTTTTTTGATTTTATCAGGTTTTAGTTATTTGTTTGTTCCATTTTATTAGGCTCTGCAACATAGCAAATCTCGCTAAAAAAAAAGTACAAAGGAAGAGATTCGCAAGATACCATACTGTATCTCCAAGCTCATCTTCTTGTCGATCACGATCCAATGATTCTCGATCAGAATCCAATGACTCTCGATCAGAATCCAATGATTCTCTATCAGGACCCAATGATTCTCTATCAGGATCCAATGCTTCTCTATCAGTCAGATATGATTCTGATACATATTTATCAGACAATGACGTGCCGTTATTGAACGATGACCAGTCAAACGACGATATATTCCACACCTATTTAATAGACAAAATTATTAATAGTTCTGACGACGAACAAAGTAGAAATGATAGCGACGATGAATATGATAGTTCAGATAATGAAAAAACTAAAAAGAAAATATTGACCAAGAAGAACAAAAAGAAAAAAGATGTCAACAGTTCGGGCAGTGAGATAGAAAACGCTCAAACAGATACTGAGGTTAAAGATTTGGATTCTAGCGACGAAGAGGACTTTGTGGGGGTACGAAAAAGCCGGGGACTCTGGAGGAATGATCCTTTGCTTGAGAGCGACTCCGACACAGATGATGAAAATTCCAAGAAGAACAAGAAAAAACGGTATGTGTGAAAATTGAAAAAAAATAATAATTTGTTGTAATATGTTATTATTGAATAGGATTAATATTAACTGGGATGACGCACATAGTGACGATATGGATAGAATATATCAGAAAACACCTGATGAAGATTCTGGAGACGATTGTAGAGTGTAAGTAATTCATAATTTATTAAAGTCCTTATAAACAATTTTGAAGGGGCAAGAGTGTTAGGACACCTACTTAAGTTAACGTATCAGATGTTCTTCTTGAGTTAATAATTGTGTGTCATCGGATTATTCAACCTCTTTCTAGTCAACTGATATTTTGATAGACTGTATGAGATGCAGCTCTGAAAATCTCGCAGCTGCGAAGCTGGAAATTCTCTTGATTTCGATTTCTATTCAGATGAGCAAGCAAAAGGGGATTTTTATTTATTTTTTCTTAAATAATAAATAAAAAATAAAATTTTTGGAAATTTGATATTATCCAAAATGACATCGACATTTGTACATACATAATAGCAATAAACTCGTTTTTCAAAAAATAATGAAACATATCTCAAAGTCGTTTTTTGGAAACGATTTTTTTCCAAAATAACATTGACCTACCAAAAATGTATTGCACCTTGACTAATAGTCATACAATACACAAGTACTTAGGACTAGAAGACATCCAACAGCAACAAAAATATTTTTTAGGTTGTTTTCTTCGAAAGTGAAATAAAGAAAAATTACAACTTTGTTAAAATCAAATTTATTCTGTGTCTAGATTGAACAAAACGCCTATGAAACCCATCGTAATTACTGACGATGAATCTTCAAGTAAAAAAAATACAGGGCGAAGAAATATCAAACCACTGATGGAAGACAATGCTCTCTCAATATCCACTCAAGTAGCCAACAGCGAAGAAAGAGCAAGGATAAAACGTTTGCAAGAGAGAGACGAGGAAAAAGAATTATTATATTCAATTACAAATAATACTTGTAATATAGAGGAAGAGGATCCTTTGAGTGAGTTTGAAATTTCCGAACTCATTAATCAGTTCTTTAAATATTTTTTTAAATAGTTTTAGACACTTACAAAAACAAGGAAGTGAGAATCCATCCAAAAATAACCGCAACTTTAAAAGCTCATCAAAGACGAGGTATTCAATTTATGTGGGACTCTTGCTATGAGAGTATCAAACAGTTAGAAAAGGGATGGGGAGGTTCCGGTTGTATTTTAGCCCATTGTATGGGCCTTGGAAAAACTTTGCAGGCATTGGCTCTAATTCATGTTTTATTCAATTGTGCCCTTACCAAAACCAAGCATGTGCTTGTAGTGTGTCCTTTGTCTACTGTATCAAATTGGAAAAATGAATTTAAGCTGGCTTATCAAAATATTCGAAATCCAAATGTCAAGTTATTTACAATCGAGTAAGATATTTTCAAATAATACATTTTTTACTAAGGAATCTTCAAAAATAGGTCTAAAATATAATTTTTTTCTAGGAATGATGGCGATCGCCGTTTCAGAATCGTTCAAAATTGGTATAAAACTGGAGGGCTACTCGTATTGGGCTACGAGTGTTTCAGCATCATGATCGATGAGAAAAAGTGGTTAAAATGGGGCAAAAAAGGTCTGGGCTGTTTCAAAGATGATATATTCAAA
Source organism: Ceutorhynchus assimilis (assembly GCA_917834065.1). Taxonomy (NCBI): domain Eukaryota; kingdom Metazoa; phylum Arthropoda; class Insecta; order Coleoptera; family Curculionidae; genus Ceutorhynchus; species Ceutorhynchus assimilis. The sequence continues at coordinate 1,574,841 of OU892281.1, forward strand.
GCCTTAGTCGATCCTGGTCCGGATTTGGTTATTTGCGACGAGGGTCATCTTTTGCGCAACAAGCAAACTCAAAGAACAATGGCTTTGAACAAGGTGAAGACCAAAAGGCGAATTGTTTTGACCGGAACGCCTTTGCAAAACAATTTATTGGAATGTGAGTTGATGATTTAAATATTGCATTAATTTGTCTACTCTGGTGTCAATTTTGAGGCTTTAGGGGTAGAATTACTATGGTTAGATCGCCTTTGAACCTACCTACTTTTTACTTTGATGTGGGTTCGTGAATTTTAAATTAAAATAAAATAATTGAGATGCATTTTTTTTTTTCTAACTAATTCTGATTTTTTTTTATAATGTCTTCGGCTTAAAGTTATTATATAATATTTTAAAATCTAGACTATTACATGGTACATTTCGTCAAACCCAATTTGCTGGGTACCGAAAAAGAGTTCAAAACCAACTTTGTCAATCCGATAAGCAACGGCCAGTTTGAAGATTCCACAGCCGATGATATCATGTTCATGAAGAAAAGAACTCACGTGCTGCATAAAATACTCAACAAAACAGTTCAGAGGGTCGAAGACTCTGAACTGAAGCAGTACTTGCCAAATTTCACGGATCAGGCACTATTTGTAAAGTTGAGCGATTTGCAGGTGAATCTTTACAATGCCTATTTGGATATGGTAAATTCAAGGCCCGTGGTTTTTACTAGAGCTGGAGAAATTAGCCGTGCAAACTTTTTGGGTGACATACAAATTCTTAGGGTAAGATTGAGCTCTTGGTTTAACATCATTCAATATCTTAATTTTCAGTACATTTGTCAACATCCGGATGTGGTTACTATAGCCGAGAAAACGTCGAAATTGAAAATCAAAGAACAAGATGTTATAGACGATGTGGATTATATAGAAGAGGTAAAAGCATTCGACAGAAATGGATGGTATAAAGACTTGCTGCCTAAAGAAGGTACCAAGAAATTGGAGAAGGGCAGTAAAATGATGACGGTGGTTAATTTAGTTAAGGAAGCGGCCGAGGTTGGTGACAAAGTGTAAGTGGATTTTTATAACAAATATATGTTGAGCTTACAGGAGAATCTGACTGACTGGATCATCAAGTTAGAATAATATGACGTTTTTTTCTAGACTGATTTTCGCCCAGGCCTACGCCGAAATGGACAATTTGGAGTGGTTCCTATGCAATCACTTGAAATTCAGAAAGGGTCACGACTATTACCGTATGGACGGTCTAATAAAACCTGAACGCCGGGCTGATATGTGCAATAGTTTCAATTGCAGAAATGCTTTGAAGTAAGACCAACAATATGTTATTGTCAGCATTAATTAATTTTAATTTTTAGAGTTTTCATAATGTCCACCAAAGTAGGAGGCTTGGGCTTGAATCTGACCGCGGCCAATCGCGTTATTTTGATGAACGTCAACTGGAACCCTTCTTACGACATTCAAAGCGTTTTTAGGGTCTTCAGGTTTGGTCAAACTAAACCTGTCTATGTTTACAGGCTAATTGCCATGGTAAGTATTTTATTAAAAAATATTTCCATCAGATTTATTGCTCTCTCTTTACTCACCAACTATTAATATTTTCAATAGGATACAATGGAAGAAAAAATGTACCAAAGACAAGTCACAAAATTGGCAATCGCCCATCGAGTGGTGGATAAGCATCAGATAACTAGGCATTACAGTGCTGCCGATATACAAGAATTTTATTCAGTCAGGCCTACTATTGCTGGCGTCAGACCTGTACCGAATGTACCTGAAGACAGGGTAAGTTTGTCTGCTTTTTTGATTCAATATAGTGAAACGATTTCTTTCAGGTTTTAGCTAAACTCCTACAAAAACACAAATTCATTTATCGCTGGCACGAACATCAAGCGCTATTAGCCAATCGACCAGAAGAAGATTTGGATGAGCTGCAGAAAAATGCGGCTTGGGAAGAATTTAATAGAAAACCTGGTAAGTTCTTTATTATTAATATCTAGTTGAATTCATAACTTTACATCTTTCAAAATATTGTTTATGGTGGTAATTTATTCTGCCATGTTTTCAAAACTGCTATGTTCGAGAGTTTGACATTTTTTGCCTGAACAATATTGATAAGCAATATGAATGATTTTGTTTTTTTTCCTGCATATTATTCAGTCATTTATTTTCCATTAAAAAACTCGTTTTTACTTTTTCTTTCAATTTATGTATTGCTTTTTTAATTTCTACGTACATTACTTTGTGATCTGATATGTCACTGTCCTTTAGTTCAATGGTGCTAGCTAAATATTTGTTATATGTATAACATAATGATTTTTGAAAGACATTTTTGGCCTTTTTTTCCAAAATTTACTCCGATAATGAAAGTATATGATTATCAATTATTCAATTCTATAGATTTATGAAATAAGATCTAGTGGTAACTGAATTGACATTGAAAACGTTTGATATCCTATCTTTCTTCTTTCCAGATTCTCCTCCACCTTTTACAGCGATGGGAGAACACCCCAATTTCTGGACAGCTTCCGCGGTACTGGCAGGACCCCCAAATTACAGGCTTTTAGGCCCACAACACCCTGGACCATCAGGTTTGCTTGTCAGACCACCTGGAATGTCAAACATTTATGCGAGACCATCAGGCCAAAATTATGGACCAATAGGTTTGCGACCTGGACCATCAGGACAGTATCCTGGGACATCAGGACAGTATCCTGTACCACCACTAAGACTATCGGGCCCATCACCAGGTGTCCAATTTAGACCATTGAATGCAATATCAGCTTCACAGCCTAGACCTTCCTTTGTTCCTGTGAATCCAAAACTTAACGCTGTTCGTCAGAAGTAAGTAGATTTGATTTTGTATTTTACATATTTTTGCGGTTCTTTTGGATATTTGAACAGAGCACAAAATTGCCTGTGATTTGGTAATTAAATAATAAAGAGCTTTAATAAATTGTTATCCTGGCGAGGTTGGAATATGAAATGTTATTTTGGGTTAGTTTCCACTTGTTATCAAAACCTCCAAAGATATTTTATAGTAACTGGAAAATTTCCTGATAGGTGGGAGATAATAACCTTTGCCAAGATTTCCTACTGATAAAAATGGTGCTTCTATATGAAAAGTCATTAGAAAATATTGAATAAATATATGTATATTAAAAAATAGCCACTTTTCAAAATGTTTTGGAAACCTGCATTACAATTTCATTTTTCTTCATTTCCATTAAGCATTGGAAACTATTATTATTAGAAGAAATTAGGACATATGAGACTAATTGGAAATACTTTAAGATTGATGGAAAAATACTAACAAAATAGGGCCAGGAAATAACGCCAAATTAATGAACTAACCCAAAATTGTTCATTATACAGGGTGTCTGGTACTTACCGTATGCCATATGGCATACTCTCAGGAGCGTATAGGAGGGTTCAAAACAACCCTACTTTGTTATAAAAAGAAATAATCCTGAAGTGCCCCATAACACATTGCATCCCACATGTATATTGGGAAAATATCCCATGAGGCCACATTTGTTTTTCTCTTAATTTTTATTAAAAAGTGGCTGAAATGAATTATGATTCTGTGAGAGTTTTAACTAGTGAATCGCACTATTCAAAAAGTCTCTTCAAAGAGATGGTTTTTATTTCTGAAAGTGATGATTTTATGAACAAAAAATCTGATATCAAGCACCTCAGTGAGATTAATTCTTATCTTTTTTGGTGTGTTCGTTTTTGTCATCTTTTTCGTCGATTTGCTCCGAAATTTTGACAGGCACATGATTCGTAAGTTTAAACCATAAGTTTAAACTGCTGATCGAGTCACGCAGACAAAAGCGAACACGGCTATTGTTTATAGTATTTTTTTGTTTGTTTTTAACTTTCCCCACCATTTTTTATATGTCAGTCATATATGACTGACGTGGCTCCTCTGGTTATTTTCATGGACTTGAACATGGAAGGGGCCACGTTAGTCAAATATGCCCGATGATTAAATGTAAATGTTTTCTGTCTAAGCATATATTTTATTAGACTTCTTTCTACCCTGGAACTGGAAGCTTAGAAGTGTTTCCATGTGTAGTTTTTAAGAAATTTATTTATTTTTATTTATTTATTTATTGTTTAATACACAACAGAGCAAACTCCAAATGGTATACTTATATCTATAACAAACTTTTTCAAAAAATAAAATAAAATAAAACTGTGCTATACATATGATCACAACAATTAATACAAGGCAAATACAAATAAAAGTAAATAAACACAATACAATAGGTACATACATATGGCACCCTTCCCTTAATTACTTCCCTAACTTCCCCTTAAATCATATATCGGCGCTGCAACTCATTTTCACAGAGAGTCAAGATCCATACTGCCGTATTTAGAGTCACTGAAATGCCTCCGATCTATAGTCGTTAAAGGTTTGCTAATATTGATTTCAGTTGATTTTTGAATGTAATCGGGGTGCAATTGAATTCAAAGTTTGCAGGAATATGCGTGTTGAAGAGATGCAACACTATTTTTACCAACATCAGTCCGGCTTCTGTTGGTTGAAAACGTACCACTTAAACGCGTATCGCGTGAAGGTACACGAATGTTTATAAGTGCCAAAAGTTCCGGACAGTTCACATTATTGGTTAGTATTTTGAACCCGAACAGGATTGTCAGAAATGTCCTACGCATCTCCAAGCTATCGATATTTAGTAGTTGCAAACGATCTTGGTGTGAAAACTGACTTTTGTCAATTCCAAGTTTGTATAACAGGAAGTTGACAAATTTCCCTTGAACACGTTCAATGCGCTTAATATGGGTTTGGTAACATGGCGACCAAACTATGCAACAATACTCGAGGTGACTTCGCACCAATGAAAAATACAGAGACTTCAGCACCTCGATGTTAGAAAACTCCCAACACCTACGCATTATAAAGCCTGCCATTTTGAACGCTTTTGCCAAGATAAAATTTATATGATTGTTAAATCTTAACTTAGTGTCAAAAACTATTCCCAAATCGTTAATTAGATCTACTCTTGGCAGAATGGAACGTGCAATAAAGTAGGAGTGCAGGATGGGCACTTTTTTTCGAGAAAACGATATTATCTTGCATTTGGAAGTATTTAGTTCAGTTCCATTTAACGTACACCATTCTGATATCTTATCGATCTCCAGCTGTAGAAGTGAGCAGTCGTGGCTGCAAGTGATGTTTCTGAAAATTTTGAGATCGTCAGCATAGAAGAGAAATTTGCAATTGGTGAATGCGCTGGCAAGGTCATTAATGAAAACAAGAAACAAAATAGGGCCCAAATGTGACCCCTGGGGTACATCAGATGTGACTGCAATTTCTCTAGATACAGCTTCCCTAATCCTAACGAGCTGTGTTCGGTTTTGGAGGTAACTTGCAACCCAAGATAAAAGAGGGCCTGTGACGCCGAATGACTCTAGTTTATTGAGGAGCTTTATGAAAATTATACTTGAAGAGTTGCAGATCCGATACATTATCTCCCACTGTGTCAACAAAAAGATCAATCAACAAAGCAGGGTGATGGCTATCAACGTTAGTTGGAGGTGACATGTTATTTGATATAGACATGTTGGGGTAGTTTGAAAAAACTAAATCCAATTTAACATTATTGGCATTAAAAACATTATTATACTGAGTAAGGTCGTAAAAACATGTACAGTCGAAAAGTATTTGTTCACACTCATTGTTCGAAGTAAATATCTTATCAAAGTCACAGTCACTGTTAGTAGAAAGCAAGTTGAGGCAAATATTATTATCTACATCCACTCTATCACAAGTTTTAACTTGAACAAACGAGGTCTCGTAGCTAGGCAAATTAAAGTCTCCCAATAGCAAAACCTTAGTCGACGGAAAATGGTCAAGAACATAACTCACGGAAGTTACAAGGTCTTCATAAACCGCGGCTTTGGAGGATGGTGGTACATAGAGTGCTGCCACAATGTAGTTGTCATTTCCAAATTGTATACTGACCCAGATTTGTTCAACTTCGTTATCAGGAACTGTACAAATTAATGATTCGAAAGAGCATTCCACTGCGATGAGAACACCACCGCCTCTTGATTTATTTGTTTGATCTGGCTCTCTATCCCTTCTATATACCATGTAGTTTGGAGGGAATAATTCTTCATCGGCGATTCCCTCGTTCAGCCATGTCTCTGTCAGCACAATAACATCATAATCACAGTTTAGTACTTCCTGCTGAAATGGCACCGTTTTGGTTCTCAGTCCACGAACATTCTGGTATGAAATTGTGATGTTTCTATTTTGTGAATTTGCCGTTTCATGAATATTCGTTTCAATGGTTAAGGTGTTTAGATCTAATGTTGTGTTGCCTAAGGCTGAGTGGGAAGGTGATTGTCTGGTGGAAAATTTTCCATGTTGTTATATTCTTGGTCAATTACTTGATTACAGATGAATCTGGACAGCCTTCTCTTGATTTCATAATCCAGGTAGCCATTTCGATTTCGCTCATAAGCAGACATGAGGCTATCACTGGGTAAGTAATAGCACTTAATACACCTCTGGTACAGGTGCTTTTTTAAGTCCAAGTTAAAATTATAAATAAAATTGTTGAGAACTCTGCTGCTGTCACAGTAAGGAGGAGTGACTATGATTAAGTTGGTTCTGGTGGATATTTCAGAGATTGTACCTCAACAAGACTCATCGATGACTTTTCCTTGTAAAGCATTGACCATCCCAGCAAATAATACGACAAAATCTTTCTTTGTGAAATTTTTACTCAGTGGGGCAAATTGTTTGATGAGTGTTTCCGCTGGCATTTTGAAATTAGAGTACTGACAATTTATATCATATTTGCTCTGACAAAAAGATTTGACAAGTAACCCAGTTCCACTTACACAAGACTTGTTACCAAACAGAAGGATTTGGTTCTTGGTGATTTTATCAGTGGCAGGTTTAGGTACTTCCTGGCTGGGAGCTAATGACTGTTCTTTTTCCGCTTTATTTGAGCTAGTACATAGTTCACTCTTAAGTTTCATGATTTCCTCCAAATATAGATTGTTCTGCACTGATAAGGTTTCTATCGAAGTAAGAAGATTATTCTTCAAAATATTCAGGTCGTTCAAGTCGTTTTTTGCTCTTGATAGTTCATTTTGAATTAACTGAAGTTCTTTTTCAGTGGAAATCTTCTCCACGCTTAACTGAGTTATTTGTTCGGTGAGGCCCGCTCCATTGTGATTAGCTATTTGATTATTCAGTTCTTCAATAATCGAGTCTGTGACATTCAAATCCTTTCGTACTTGTATAAGTTCGTTTCTTAAATCATCGCTCATCATTTTGTCCAATAATTCTTTTTTTCTCCTTTTTCAGTTGAGAATTTTCAATGATAGATTTATTTAACTTATCCTTTAAAGCGTCGATCGTCTTTTTTTGTCCGCGCAATTTCAACTCTAGATCTTTTTCCGTCGAAAAAACCTCATCCTGGAAATCTAAAGATTGTCGTCTTAGCTTAGAAAGTTGTCCGTCCTTTTCCTCAATTTCAGTGAGGAAGGTCAGTGACCGTAAAAGGATAAGGATTTAAAATTCCTATCTATGTTTTTTTTTTGCATCTTTTTTTTTTCCGAAGAGTAAAATTTAAATTTAATAACAGCAAATAATTAAATCAAGGTTCAACTATATTGCACTTCACCTGTCGGCCTCGAATTTACAGGAACATTACACAAAACACTAATTAATTGCTCGTACAATTTTCAAAATTTTTGGACTACTTTAACACATATAAAATTGACTTTAAACAGGAGCGATACTTTATACACTTTTAGCATCAATCAGCAGCTTAATCATTAACCATACTTTTAAGATAGAACTAAGAAACTCTAAATTTCAATTCTGAACAATGGTCATATTTATGAAATAGGTTGAATTTTGCTTCAATTCAAATATTATAAAGTTTTGTTCGGACTTGTGTAATGTTTTTGGTGCTAGTTTTCATTAATTAAAATGTCATAAGGTACGTTGTTATTTTTTATGGCAATTTTAAGATAACTGAAACGTTATTTTTTTTCCAGGTCGCCTCAAACTTCTACAATACTTTTCTATGTGCCAAAGGACAATCAAAAGACTGTCTCAATGGTAAGTCTGGTTTTGTAGTATAAATATTTTCTGGTTTATCATTATTTTTAGAATACTATTGATGATGTAAATAAATTAATACGGTCTCAAACGATGCCCGAACAGATTTCAACATCTTCAGGTAACTATACTTTGTTTTTTTTTTTTAATTGATTATGATTATGATATTTTTTTAGCATCAGTTTCTAGTCCCACTTCAACTAGATCAGAATTTGTCCCAAAGTTGCAAGAGCAGATAACTGAGTTTAATTCAATTCTGTCTAAGCACTTAAGTTCAATTGAATATGATCCAAGAAATGAAAGCCAAGAATGGGCTAATGATGGCATGAACGACACTTTAAGCACCATAGATATACCTTCTACTGATGAAGAACTTGACTGAGTTATGGCGTTGGTTTTTTTTTCGATAGCAATTTGCCAATTCAACCAAAAATATGCCCTTCTATTTATTTTTAGTTTAAGTTTATAATAAAATTCAACCTAATTTTTAGGTGATAACTAGCAAGGTTTTCAAAAACTGGCTGTGAAAAACAAAACTTTGCCTTTTATATTGTTAATCATTTTACAATATGGTTGAGGAAGTTATTTATTGAAAAAGTTGAAAGTTATTTATTATTATTGATTTAATTATGGCCCTTTTGGTCAAAGTAACGCTTTTTAGTTCAAATTTTTACATTTGAATAAGTGTTTTTTTCATTGTTATTTATCAAACATGTTCTAAAAAATATAAATTTATGCAAATATTGTTTTTTTTTTTATTAAAAAAAAAAGTTCATAAAATGGTAATTTAATAATTTTTAAATTTGTTTTCTAGCCTGATCAACACCCATTTTCCAGATCACAGCTATTCACTACCCAAAGACAGGTGAGTACATTACTTACTATAACACTAGCTTTTCCCTCGCAATCGCTCCAAAAATGACTAATCTAATCTAATTACTTATAGACCAGCCCATTTCCAAAAAAAAAATTCCTATGATGACTTTTATCCTCCCAGAATAAGACTATCCAAATCCACTCATATTTATAATGCAAGGTGATTTTATAGTATATCTTTGATGATCTTTTAACAAAGAAAAATATATTTTTTTCAGTCTCAACACAAAGCAAATCATTGTAGCCCCATTGAATAATCTGGCAAGTCAGCAATCGTCTTTACCAAGGATAATTAATAGTGGCAACAACACGCAAAATGTCAGACCAACTGTTGTTGCCAGTCAGCAATTACCTTCATCTAGCATAAATAATTTTGACAACAATGCTCAAAATATAGTGGCAAATCAGCAATCGTCTTCATCGAGGATAAATAATTTCGGCAACGTTGTACAAAATATAAAAGCCAATGTTCCGACAAAGACGACTGTGATTAATTTTGGTAAAGTTGTCCAAAATTCAAGACCTACTGCAGCTTTAAACCAAAACGTAAGTGGTTTTATTATACTTGAAAAAGTTTAAATGAATACTTCAATTTTCCCGATTTTTGCAGGTTTCTGTAGGAAATGGAGGTTCTTTATCTCTTGAAAACCCAACGAAAGCCCCCTTTATCCCGCCTCCAACATCCAATAAACAAAATTTGACGAAAAAGCGTGACAGAGAGCCTGAGAAGCCAAATACAAATGACAATTTGACTGCAAAAAGGCCTAAACTAGACCCTCAGAATTTGAACAATTCCAATAAGAATTCTACTATAAATCTGTCAGACCTATCTCCTGTAAAGGCTGGTGATAGTTTGGAGCAGAAAATAGCAAATGCAATAAATGATGTGAAAAAGATTAATGGTAAAAATGCTAGAAATGTTACGCAAGCAACATTGCCGCAGACTAACCAAATAAACAATAATTCATTAGTACAAAATATCAATAAAAAATCGCAGAAGGTTAAAATACAACCAAACACGACTCTGACAACAGGATATAATAAATCTGGTAAGTACAATATTAGGTATATTAAATTATTGAAATGAGAAGCTTTCCAAATTATCTTGGTCCCTAAAAGACTATTCTAAAAAGGGTTTTTCTGAATAGTGGGATCAAATTAGGATACTCATTAAAATAAAAAAAAAGTTGATAGAAGCACCATAAACCATGATGCACCAATAGGCCACAGTGACCATGTTGTGATCACGGCTAAATCACAACTCAAATGCAGAGATAGACCAACGCATAAAGTCACCAAAAAAAATTTTTGGAAAGCAGACTACCATGAAATTAACTTGTATTTAAGCCAACAAGACTTTGATATAACATGTCCATCAGGAATCAAATATGAGACATTCACTAACATACTACAGCAGGCTATATCCAAATATGTCCCATTAATATCATTTAAAGTCAATCCAAAAAATCCCATTTATTTATTCAATGAGATCAACAAAAAAAGAAGACTATGGGACATTTACAGAAATTCTCCAAGTGAACAAAACTACTCCGTGTATAGAATTCAGAACAACCAACTCAAAAACAAAATCCGGGAAGCACGGAGGGACTTTGAAAAAAGAATTGCATCATCAAACGACAACAAACAATTTTTCAAATACGTAAAACGCACTCTTAATACAACAGTCTCCAAAATTACTTTAAAAGATCTGTCCACAGGAGCTCCAATTACGGATGATTACGCGATAGCAGAAAAATTTGCACAACAATTCACCAGAGTTTTCTCAAGAGACGATGATCCAGAGCTCCCGAAACTTCCTGAATCAACAAAATCCAACAACAGATTAACTTCAATCGTTTTTACCAGTGACAAGGTTTCTGAGGCCATTAACTGCTTAAGGAAAGACGCCGGTCCCGGTCCTGATAACATTCCGGAAGTATTTCTTCAAAATTGCAACGAAGCAATTACGAAACCTCTAGCAGACGCCATGAATGAGATAATGGAGAGTGGAAGACTACCAGACATATGGACACATGCTATTGTAACCCCACTTTACAAAAAGGGCGATAAACAACTACCTTCCAACTATAGACCAATAAGTTTAACTTCCAATATTTGCAAATGTTTTGAGAAGGTCATCACAAAAGAATTAACACCATTCCTCCTTGAAAATGGGGCCATCACAGATCACCAACATGGATTCCTTCCAAAAAAGTCAACCATTACCAACCTCACAACTTGTTTGAACACCTGGACACAAAGCTTTGATAAGAATGAACAAACCGACATCGTCTACTTAGATTTTGAGAAAGCATTTGACAAAGTACCATTCAATAAAATGCTTCATAAGATAGACCACTATGGTATTGATGGTAATCTATTTGGTTGTCTTTCCTTCTTTTTGAAAAAAAGAACTTTTCAAACAAGAATAAATGGAGTACTCTCTGACGTACATGTGGCTCTCAGCGGGATAGCTCAAGGTACAGTGCTTGGTCCTCTGCTCTTTTCAGTTTATATCAGCGACTTAGCAATGGAAATAAAAACACGTATAATATTTTTTGCCGATGACGCCAAGCTGTTTGCAAACTTCAGAACTAAGTCTAAAGAGCTGCAAGAAGATCTTCATAGAATAGAGCAATGGGCAAAAACCTGGAGCATGAAACTAAACGAAGAGAAGTGCACAGTACTCAGTATTGGAATAAACAACACACCTATTCACTAAATGGTACCAATCTAAATAACGTCGATCAACAGAGTGATTTAGGCGTCATCATCAGCGCAGACCTCAAATGGGAACCACACATTCATAGGATAGTGAAAAAAGCAAACTCGTTCATTTATTGCATCCAAAAAGCATTTTCAGACCACTCAATGGACACCATATTGAAACTATATAAAACTTATATTAGGCCAAAACTAGAATATGGCGAAACAATATGGAACCCTTACTTTGTAAAGGACATCGAGCTATTAGAAAAAGTTCAAAGACGTGTAACAAGAATACCACCAGAATTATCACAGTTAGACTATACTACAAGACTACAAAGACTTAAATTGACAACTCTACGAGAAAGGCGTTTAAGAGGAGATCTTATTGAGACCTACAAAATTTTAAAACCATATTATAATGCTACTCTTAATATCTTCCATGCGAATGCAAACATACACCTTCGAGGACACAGCAAAAAACTGGAAAAAGAGAAGAACGCAAAACTACCCCGTAAAAACTTTTTGACAAATAGAATTGTCTATCATTGGAATGCATTATCGGAAAACTAGATAATCAACGGGAAGTGCTGACTAGTGTGAACATTCACTTCGGACTGTAAATGAACAAGCTGAATATTTTGAAAAGCCAAAAAAGAACCACGGAAATTATGACAACAGTTTCATCGGTCATAACCGTTTACTGTTGTAACTAATAATAATAAGCATGGGACCACGAATGCTTAGTTTTCGAGATTCAGGGTGTTGAAAAAAAGATCGATTTTCTAACTCAAAAATCCCTTTCCCGATTTCCTTTAAACTTGGCAGGTTTGTTTGTAAAGCAATAGGTATCTATTGACTCAATTAGATTTACCATAATTATTCCAGTGAACTACATTGGTAAAAGTATAAACAAAATTGCACTTCACTGTGAAAGGGATTTGTGAGCTAAAAAAAACGCGTTTTTTTTTTTTTCAAACTGTATCTCGCAAATTAGGTATTTGTGGACCCATGTTTCTATCGACTTTTTTAAAATTTTAATGAGTACTTTTTATCCTAGAAGTTTGATCCCACTATTCAATAACACCGCTTAGAGATGAGATAATTTAATATAATTGAATCTTTCAGCAAATGAACGCTCTCAAAACATTATCACCCAAAAACCGGAAAATGGCCCTCAATTAAATAAGTCAAATATAATAAAAGCGACTCCATTCAAGAAGTTGCCTCCAGGTTCAAAACCGCCTATTTCTGCGAAAATAATCAACGTGAAGCCAACCAATGTCTTTGGCGGTAAGTCACCAGTTATCCTGGCTGATGGCATCGATCTGACGTCGCCTCCTCCGCCATCCAATCAGCAGCAATCGCCTCAAATGAGAGAACGCGTACGGTCTTCTCTGGATCATTTGCGCAAGTTGCAGCAATTGGAAAAAGCCAAAACTTCGCCAGATCTAAAAGATGGTAAGATTTTTACCTCATTAACTGCTAAAAATCCAATGTTACAAGACAAGGGTGAGGGATCTCTCCAATTATTGACTCAAATCATCAACACAGTATTTAAAGAGCTCATAATATTGTGTCTATCTATTGTAACATTATTGGATTAGTCTAGATAAGGAGAAATAAATTTTATTAGACTTAAGAGATAAAGGCAATCAATAGCTCCTTTTTATAGTTTTAAGGGCTGGTTATTCATCTGCTGATAAATTCTCAGGTATACAATCTTAGGAATCTTAGGATAAAAGCTCAATCTGTAATCCCATTGGCCGGCTAATAGAATTATAGAAGGGTAAATTAGTCTTCCAGAGAGTTTCCAACAAGTTTATCAGAATAGCACCAGAAATAATATTACTTACAGCCTTGGAGCCTTACAGCAATAATTATTATTATTACTGGAAATGAGGTTGAGATTGGATCTGATTCAAAACATCTTTGAGATCAATCACAGCCTCAGAAGTAACAGTGAAAAATTGCCCAGGAGGCATTTTCTGAGCAAATTCAGGTTTCGATGAATACTTTGTTTGGATTCTGATCTCGAACAATTAGCGTGGATAAAAATTACCAAAATATTGGCTAAAGACGAAATTTTTTAAAATTTCCCTTAGGAAATATTGTAAGCACGTGTTATATTTTGATAGGAAATTTCCCTAGTTTGAAACTTATTTACTACATTGTGTCGAATTCTTTTATTGATGCTGATTGCTATTGATCTTTCCATATAAACTGCTTTTGTCAAAAATATACACTTTGACAGATTTCTGACATCAATGCGTTTTAAATGGAAAAACGGGCATCAATGTCAAAAATGACAATTCTGGAAATTTTCACCGGGATATTTCCAAAAATTTCCACTTCTTAATTTTGACAATTTGTATGCAAAATTTCCAGTGTAATTTGCACAAGGGAAATTTCCAATAAAATACCTGAATATGTTAATTATCTGAGGAATATCATTAGCGATCAATAATTTTTCCCCATTAGCCTAGCCATTTTCTTGCATGAATTAATGTAACTCTAACTTCTAATTTCTACATTTTTAGATCCAAAATTGGTTGCACCAAACTTACCGAACTTCCAGCAAAACCCAATAGGTCCTCCATTTCCCAGAATAATAGGCATGAGGCAGGGATCGCCTGGTAGCCCATCCACTCTAAGTGCGGCTAAAAATCTGACCTTTGCGCACACTCCACAGATCTCTGGTAAGTGAGAAAAAAAAATATGCCGGAATTTTTCACCTATAAACTCTCTTAGGGCAAATTGAAAAATAATGAAATCCGTTCTAATCTTTTTATTGTTAATCCTGCTCGGTAAAGTATCTAGCGGCAGGGCTTTAGTAACATAATAATTTATAAACATAATATAAAAAAAATCACAAGATCTTCTCTCAAATGTTAATATGAATTGTATAATAACTAAATTTGTAATTATAATTAGCTGTTGCTGCATCGACATCTAGCCAGAGTCCAAAATCACAGAATGTTCGTACGTCCAATGGATCTCCTCTGAGGAGAGTACCGCTGCCTTCAAAAATTAATGTTAACGGCATTCCAGTGACGCTACTTAATGGCGCTAATACCAGCCCCAAAGTCGTCCAATCTGGACGTGCTAATACCAGCCCCAAAGTTGTCCAATCTGGACGTGCAAATACCAGCCCCAAAGTTGTCCAATCTGGACATCAAAGGGTAAGTTTCACTTATTTGAGGAGAGATAAATTGAGTTAATATTTCAACTTGCTTAAAGTGGAAAATAATAACTAAATGATAATCATAAAAGAATCTTCATCAGCAAGAGCAGCAATCAATTCCCATGCGATTCTCCAAAGGACAAACCAATGCAAAAACTCTACAAAGACAAATGACTAATAACCTGAACAAAATAATCCGGTTATCAACCATATCTGGGTCCCCACCAATTTCTTCTCAGCCCAGTAATACCACCAAAGCAAATCTTCAATCTAATAAAAAGGTAACTTTTAGCTAATCAAATATTTATATATTTTAAATAAATTTTTGTTTGTTTTTCACTAGTTCATTTAACAAATGTATTACTTGTTCTTGCCACAAAAGCCATAATCTTTGATACGTATAAGTACATTTTCTTTTTTAACTTTTGCGATTTTACTTATTTATTTTGAACTTCCTGGATCCATAACCTATTGTTTGTTTTCACTAGATCTATTTAAAATGATACTGTCTGTTAGTTTATTAATGATTATTTATTTAAACTAACAAGTTCATTTACAAAAATCAAGTTTTAACATTAGTAGCGCCATCTAACAATATACATATTACTAATCTATATAACTTTGTTCAAGAAAACATTATCACAACACAAATTAAATAAATAAACAATTTTTAGCCTGTTGGTGAACTTGTTAGTGCCGCCTCACTGCCTATTCTCAATCAACTGCCATCCACCCCCACTGAGTTTAAATCGAACAAGGAAAATAGGTCGAAAAGAAAGTCTTATAATAATAATGCAGAAGAAAATCAATCTCCTGGATCAAGTGCCCGAGAACAGTTGTTTAGCGACTTGAAAAAAAAAGGTTTTAATATAAGTCCAGTTAAAAAACATAACCCAATTAATAAAGGTAACAATTAACTTGCTTAATAATTATTGCTATAAAAATACTTTTATTCCAGATGTAGTAAAGAAGGATTAGAGCCAATTATGTTAAGTCTTTAATTACCTATGTTAATTTTTCTGATGACTGATTTAGAAAGTTATTATTTAATAATAGTAGTTCAAAGTGTTCTCAAACTTAACTTCATGGGTTGTATGATAACTTTTTATGTATATTTTTGCCTCTGCCATGTTATCATACAACCGATTGAGGGAAAAGTTAGTTTATCATCTGTTTTAAAAAAAAAAATTGTTTCTGGTTTTTTGTTGATTGTTTATTTAGTTTAATTTAATATAGTAATTCCATTTTTCAAATACTATTGTAGTTTTTATTTGTGAAAGTTTTATTTTGTTCTAAACTAAGAGAAGGACCACTTCTACTTGAAGTAAATCTTTTTATCTTGCTTGTGAAAAAACGAGACGAATCTTTCATTAATTCCAAACGTTTGAAATAAGTTATGCCCATAAGAAATACATGTGCTGTAACCTATACATAGTTCACACACCTTTGGAATTAAAAAAGGAAATATCGTATTTGAAAATTATGAAACTTATAAACAATAATAAATTGTTGTTATATCAAATCAAATCAAATCAAAATATGCTTTATTGTCGTAAAAAAATAAATCCATTGACAAAGCCAGTAATTCCTAAACCTAAACTTTCAAAATAAAAATAGCATAACATTAAATGAGGTAGGGATATATAGAGTTATACAGATGAAACCGAAAACAACAAAACTACCATCCAAACATCTTCAAAGGGACAACAAAACAAAATGGGAACATCGTTTGCCATGGTAAGGTTAAAAAAATAAAAATACATTACAATTAAAATTATAGACACTGATTACACTTAGTTGTTGATTAAAATACGTACCTAAAAACGTTTACAGTTGTTACACACACAAAGAATTTAAAATAAAAAATAAATAAAACTTAAAATAAATAGAAATAAATAAAATTTAAAGTGCAAATCAGACTCAAGGAACAATAATGTGTGTCTTTTTGGCAGATAGTAAAATTTTAAATTAATAATGATCACAGAGATATTCATTTATAGAATAGTGTGCCCTATCAGTCAACCAATCCCTTACTTTTCTTCTAAATTTTTTGAAATTATCAACAGATTTAAATTCTGGTGGTAACTTATTAAAGCTTTTTATACTTCTATAAATAATGCAATTTTGTGTAAGGCTGGAACTAGGAATAGGAAGAGGAATATCATTGTGATTTCTGGTTTGATAAAAATGAGCATGAGTGACATCTTTATATTTTTTGAAAATTAAGCTCACAGTTTCCAATATGAACAATCCAGACAATGTCAAAATCCTCTCTTTTTTGAAGAGGGGCTTACAGTGGTCCCTAAATCCGGCCCCACACAGATATCTCACACATCGCTTTTGCATAATAAAAACGGACTCAAATAAATTCTGGCAACAATTTCCCCAGAAAGCTACACCATAGCGCAAATGCGATTCGACTAAGGCATAATACGTTGTTTTAGCCATTTGTGAACCCAATTCCCAGAAGGTTAGTCTAACTGCTGTAACTGTCCATTGCAACTTTTTTGTTCTAGTTCTCGATATGAGTTGTAAACTTTAGTTTGCTGTCAATATGAATTCCTAAAAATTTTGTATTTTCACTTTGTGATATTGACTGTTGACCCAATTGAAGGTCATCAAAATCGAACTTAAAACTTAAGACCTTAGTTTTGTCAATATTGAAACACAGAAAGTTAGAGTCGCACCATAATTTAATTTTCTCCAAATCATTAGCAACCATTTGCTTTAAAACTTGCAAATCCTTATGACTCCAAGTAATTGTATTGTCATCGGCAAAAGTCGTAAAAGCACCTTCAATCACTAACTTCAACAGATCTTCAAGATATATTAAAAAAATAATTGGCCCAAGTACAGACCCCTGTGGGACCCCAGTATCTACCGGCATTAGAGTCGACGATGACTCTCCATTTTTAACCATTTGGTATCTTTCGTCCAAGTGAGATTTAAAAATTATAAAAGATTTTTCTCTAAATCCGTATATTTGCAGCTTATTCAAGTGCAATTCATGATTAACACAATCAAATGCCTTTGAAAAGTCAATGAAAACGGCAGCTGCAAATTCTTTGTTATTTATCCTAAAATAAATGTTTTTTAAGAAGGCAAAAATTGCATCATTCGTACCTTTAGAACTCTGAAAGCCATATTGACAAGCACTCAGCAGGTTCTTTCTACTTAAAAACTCTAGCATAATTTTTTTAATAATTTTTTCAAAAATTTTTGATAGTGTGGACAAAAGTGAAATTGGTCTAAAATTTGATGGCTCTGAGTATGATCCCGTTTTTTCTATCAGAGATAGAAAGCTGAAATTTCCAGCGATTCTTATCCCAGTGGCAGACTACAATCCACAGTGGCGGCTCGTGACTATTTCAAGTGAGGAGGCTAATTACAGTATAGGATTTTATGAAATTCCTCGGAATTCCATTAAGACTTCAAAATTCCCTTTTTTTTTTTTCAACTTTACTAAAATTCTACCACTGAAATATCCTGGAATTCCACAAAATTTTCATAAAATTCTTAGGAATTTCATTGACATTTCATGTAATTTCTTAAAAATTTCTCGGAATTCACTAAAATTTTATGAGAATATCCACGTTCATAACCGAAAATTTCTCGAAAATCCAATGAAACTTCAAGCAATTTTCAAAATTTAATTTATTTTCATAAGAATTTTTCGGAATTTCACTGAAATTCTCTTTTAATAGCCAGGAATTTCTGGGAATATTCATGAAGTTTCAAGTAATTTTTTTTAAATTCATCGAAATATATTGAAATTTCATGTTATTACATGGTAAGTTTTCGGAATATCACCGAAATTCCATGTTTTTAGTTGGAAATTCCTCGGCATTACTAAAATTCAGTAAAAACTGAAATTTCATGTTGGGAATTTCAGTGTAATTGTTTAAAATTCCTCCATGTAATTCATTTAGGATTTCGTGTAATTCAATCAAAATTTCACTGAAATTTCAAGAAATTCGAGAGGAATTAAAATTTAATGTAAATTCTATGGAAACTCCGCAAAAATTTCACATCTAATTCCTTTTTCAGAATAACATAATTATTCTACCGAAATTCCACTAAATTATGGAATTCTGAGATTTTAATAGATTTTTGGGGATTCCAAAGGATATTTGGGAATTTTAAAGGAAATATTTTTCAGAAATGTTAATGATTGGGCTTAAAATAACCTATAAATCGAGATTTGACAAAAACATATGGCAACGCTGCTCATGATACAACAAATGTCAAAAAATTAAAATATCAAAGTAGGCCTATATAAAATGGCGTCTTTTTGTTTCAAAAATTACAATCCGAAGAGCTGCAGTATTAAAATCAGTTGACAATGAACGGGTTCGTATAATTCCGGCCCTTCAGGCTCGTATAACCTCATCGGACCTTCGAGCTCATAATTGAAATAACTTCAGCCTTCCAGAATCAAGATTCGAAAAAAAACATATGGCAACACTGCTTATAATACAACAAACGTCAAAAAATTGGCCCTGTTTGGTTACTTTTTAAGTATTCGCCGAGGCTAAATCTATATGCCCTGTAACGAAGTTACAGTATTTTTCGTTAATTAAGGGCACCTCTCGCCTCGATTTAATTTAAATATAAACTGCGTGCCTTAATTTTCTATATTCAGCGCGGTATTAATTAAAATCTTCTTCATATTATATTTAAATATTAAATAAATCATCGTGATAACGCGTGACCTTGCCTGGAATCTACCGAAACCCAGCAGAGTTTCAACCAATATCAGCTAATTTGCATATTTCCATGTACCCCGCCGCGGCCCTGACCCATCTTTTCGTCTATAAAATAGGCCCGATTGGCTGATAAAGGGACAGTCGTCTTGAACCAAGTTTCGCCAGCTAGCCACTTGCGTCTATTTCTCAACGTGACTCCTTCAGTATGCGCGTGCGCGTACTTTCCACAGAAGATTTTAAGGTTAGGTTTTCCTGTTTTGTTTTGATTTTGAACTTGTACTTGTTTCGTAACGTAACATTGTTTCTACTGACCCTAAAGTTTCTATTCACTCCGTTTAGGGTAATTTTTGTAGTTACATATCTGTTGATTCGTATCGTGATGGAGGGAAACAGTGAAAACATTAAAAAGGGCTTATAGATAAGTAAAAGTGATTGAGTAAGTCTAATGAGAAGTAAGTCCAGAAGTGAAGATGTATCCAAATTTTGTAGATATGTATATGTCTGTACTTGGTGTTCCAAAACATTTTCAAATCAGGGCAATTTAAGCAGACATACCAAAAATATGCATGATTCGTTGGTGGCTGGAAGGAAAAAAACAATATTTCCTAGAAAAAATGATTTCTTTGTCGGCGATGCCCGGATAAACAAAATCAAAAAATTGATGCTCTTGGACTAAATTTATTCTCAATTCTTTATGTGTAGAGTTTTTTGCAACAGTTTTTGCTTATCCGGGCATCGCAGAGAAATCATTTTTTGAAGGAACCTCGATTATCTGTGGCGGGGACTATAGATACTTTCTTTTAGATTTTATGTGCATTTTGATTTTTTTCTGTGTCAAAATAAATTTTTCACCCAAATACATAGGTACCTTTGTGTTTTATTTATTACAGATATAAATAGTTAAGGGCTAGATTGAGTTTCTTGCGCTAATTTTTTGCTAAGTAAAAAATTATCCTAAACGGGGTGGATAGAAATTCCAGAGTCAGTAGAAACAAAATTAGGGAATTTAGGTAACAACGTACAAGATCAAAATCAAAACAAAACAAAAAAACCTAACCTAAAAATCTTCTATGGTAAGTAGGCGCACGCGCATACTGAAGGAGTCACGTTGAGATATAGACGCAAGTCAGCTAGCCGACCTGACCTGCAGTAATCACCAGAACCACCCAAGGTAAGCATATACTGGAGCCGGCCGTAACCACAGTAGGGTCAGTTCTTGCAGGACCGCGAATCACACCAAAAGGTCAAAAACAAACAAATATATAAGCTTCATTAAGATTTTCTCCCGGTACCTTGACGGGTAAATCTATTGCTGCGATAAGAGCTTCTCCCGGTACCTTGGACGGGTAGCTCTTGCGGGTCTCGCCTGGAACCTTGCACGGCTGATTCGTATGAGAGATTTTCACCTGGAATCAAGGACAGGTATTTCTCTCCGAAGCTTATATA
This sequence comes from Ceutorhynchus assimilis, assembly GCA_917834065.1. Classification (NCBI taxonomy): domain Eukaryota; kingdom Metazoa; phylum Arthropoda; class Insecta; order Coleoptera; family Curculionidae; genus Ceutorhynchus; species Ceutorhynchus assimilis. The sequence goes on from OU892281.1 coordinate 1,595,874, forward strand.
ATCAGGCCTATGATGTATCATTTTCTGTTATTTTAACAGCAACGTTAAGTTGCCTGTCACTGTTTATTCTATACTTCAAAATAGAGAGAAGTATAGATGTTGAGCTATAACATAGCTGTTAAAATAACAGGAGTGGATACATCATAGGCATGATTGTCTCTGATCCGTTAACAATTACGATTCAAGAACTGATGCTTGCGTGGTTTCGGCTGGGTTCCGAACATTTGCTTGGGTAACCGGAGTTTGTTTTTCCCGCTTGATTGCTTTGACTGTTATCATTAGCTCTACCAGGACTCTTAGAGTCACCGTAAGACTGATCGTTTCATTTTTATTATCATTTGACTTTTCCGGACACGCTTTTCCCCGCTCGCTTGGTCACGCTTTTGCCGCACGCACACCATTTTCACTCATTTAATTTTCTCTCTCTCCCGCATCCCCGTTTATTCTTTCATCACGGTAATTTAGGGTTTTTCCTGTAAATATTTATTTGTTCTATCTTTCCAGTAATACAGGGTGTTATATTTTGTTAAAATTTTACTTTTATTTCACTACCCTTTCCCCCCGAACCCTTCTGGAAATTTTTCAGGAAATAGGCTTTGCAGGACGTTTTAGGTAATTCTCGACTGTCAGCATCTATTGTGACCCCTGGGTTACCGTTTTCTCCACTAGCAAGCTACCTGGTGCACGTGGGCCCTCAACCACTTTAATCCTGAGGGTGGCGCCCGAGGCAAATCCGCCGACTATTCCCTTGACTGGGAAATCACCACGATTACATAAAGAAAGCGCATTACAGCCCATGTGGTTTTTTTTTTTTAATTTTGACAACTGTCAATGTCAAAAAAATTTACCTTTTCTTTTTTTCAAAAAACAAATGTCAGAAAACGATCCCCAAACTCCAAAAACCCTAAAATAAGAAGTTTTATCGATATAATTATGTTAAAAACCAACCGCCTGGCAACGCCGAACGTCTTTTTTGACATATGTGTGACAAATTGGTACTTCTTACGTATTCGCCGAGGCTAAATCTATATGCCCATTAAAATTTTGACAGCTGTCAATCTCAAAAAAAAAGTCTTTTCTTTTTTCCAAAAAACAAAGGTCGTTTTTCAGTGGGTTTTAGGGTGAGATTTATGTAACAACATGTAGCAATAGTTGGTACAAAAAATTCAATTTCCCGTCGGGTTTGGAATTCGAATTTTTGAATTTTCCCGGCTCCTGATTGGTTTGGGGATTCGAATTTTGTTTATTCCCGGCTCTTGATTGGCTTTAAAATAATCTATAATCTCGGCCCTTCGAGCTCGAGATTTGAAAGAAAAACATATGGCAACACTACTTATGATACAACAAACGTCAAAAAATTGAACTTTCAAACCTTTGGGTTTTTTGACAATCGATACATAATGATGTCTTTTTGTTTCAAAGATTACGGCCCGAAGGGCCGGAGTATGAAAAATTAGTTAACAATGAACGGGTTCGTTCGGATAAAACTTTTGTCGCACGACACTTTGACAATATTGTCACCTGTCAAATTTGACACATGACATTGACACAAAATCAAACCCCGGTACAAGGCAGTTTCGCGATGCCAACTATCGATTTGTGTCAAAAAAAATTGACAGTGGTAGAAAACGTTCCCCGGACCCCAAAAACCTTAAATAAAAATTCTAAAAAAAAAAAAACAACGAAAATGACATTCCAAAACCTACTTGATAAAACTAAAGTTTTTCTCACTTACCCCGTTGAAACACTGGAAATTTTTGGTGGAAAATGAAGAAAACTCAAAGCCTCGTACTTTAAATCGGTTTTTCCGACCAGAAAAGCCCTGGAAAAGCGGACAAATTCAAAGAAAAACCTCTAAAAATGACATTCTAAAGCCTACTTAATGAAATTTTAGTTTTTGTCACTTACCCCATTGGAAAACTGGGAATTTTTAGCACAAAATGTAGGAAATCTAAAGCCTCGTATTTCAAATCGGTTTTCTTGACTGAAAATGGCTTGGAAAAGCGGAAAATTCGAGGAAAAACTGGATAGAAATGTAAACACGTCAATTAAAAATTGCCGACTGTCAAAACTGGCAAATGACATTTATTACAAAACCTATTTGAAGCTGGTACAAACGGTGTTGCCACATAAAAACTTCCAATTTTAAATGGGATTTTGTTTTTATGTCATTTTAAAACTGGACATTTTTACTAGAAAATGAAGAAAACTCAAAGCCTCGTATGTTAAATTGCCTTTTTCCATTAAAAAGCCCCGGAAAAGTGAAAAATTCGAGAAAAAACTAGCAAAAAATTACAAGGGGTCACTTCAAACTGGACGCTGGACGACTAAAAGCAATGTTGCCACATCTCATTTCGGAGAACAAAAATAACATTTTAAAAGGGTTTTTTGTTTAAAATTCAATTTAATAATTAATTAATAATAGTTAAAATTCCTCAAATAAATCATAGGAAACTTGTTTTTAGTTTGATTTCAATGAAAATGACATTACAAGGTTTCTTTATTGATTATAGTGAGTAAGACAAAGACAATGATAAAGTAGTATATGTTTGCAAAAACTAAAAATCTTAAGAAAACCAACATTCCAAAGCCAATTTGATAAAACTAAAGTTTTTGAATATTCCCGACTCTTTGATCGGACGCTAAAAATCGCATTTTAAATACTCCCGGTTTTTAATTAGCACTAAATTATCCGCTGACCAATAGAATTATAAACTAGGCCCCGTGATTAAAATAACACTAGCCCTTCGGGCTCGCGTATAACTCTAGCCCTTCGAGCTCGTATTACTTCGGGCTCGCATATAACTCCGGCCCTTCGGGTCGGTAATACTGAGTATCCCAGATTCACAGATATTTGTCGGGGAGGCGCGGGATTGATTAAAAAAATGTTGTCAGATTTTTCTAAATTACATTGAAATATCGAAAATTGGAAAGTGTGATTTGTTAATTATTATTTTAATTAGAAATCAGGAATAAAAAATTGAGATTGAATTTTCAATTTTTTGGGGGAGGTTTAGCCTCCCCTGCCTCCTCTGACGAGCCGCCACTAACAATCCAAGAAAATTTTAGCTCATTTGAACTCACAGGTTCCGAGAAAAAATGGCGTTAAGGAACCCCGCGGGTAATGGACGGGAGCAAAATTTTCTGAGTGCCTTTTTTCATAGAATCCGGCTCCAATTCTTGGAATAATTTAGTGTATGGAATCCGGAGGATCCCGAAGGACGATTAGGACACAAAATCTCAACAAAAAAAAAAAAATTGAAATTTCATCGTTTTAGTAGTAAGGTAGCTAGCTAAATACCTTATGATTTGGATTTTGTAAAACTTTGAAAGGTCATAACTTTTTTTCTATTATAGACAGAAAGCTGAAATTTTCACTGAATCTTATCCTAATAAAGGACTAAAAACCCTGCTTATTTGGACTTATAGGTTCCGAGAAAAAATCGCGTTAAGGAAACCCGCTGGTAAGGGGTGGGAGCAAAATTTTCTGGGTGCTTTTTTCCATAGAATCCGGCTCCAAATCTCGGAATAATTTAGTGTATGGAGTTCAGGGGATCCTGAAGAACCATTAGGACACAAAATCTCAACAATTTTTTTTTTGAAAGGTAGCTACCTTATTATTATTGTTATTATGATTGAAATGCGATTTTGTTTTCACAAAATAAATCAAAGTTGCCGCCTTCGATTCACACACAAAGTCCCACATAGAAAATACACTGGCGTCTATTATTAGCCGAATTTGTATTCAGTCTGCGTTAATTTTAAACCGGTGGATTCTATTTAGGGCCGAATGGGCGAACAAAAAAAAAAGGGAACGCAACAATTTTAGAAGAGAGCCTACTTCTAATACTCTATTTTTGAACCCTATTAAGAAAAAGTTGTTTTATTTATAATGAAGATTTTCTATTTTTGTCTCAAGCTCGGTGTTTTTAGGATTCCATATGGCTGCCAACCACTGGATGTTCTGCAGGTTGGGGTTGGAAGAGATTCTCCAGGATGAAATCGGTTCATTAAAACAGAAAAATCCTTGTTACTTCATAAAATGTTTATTCAATTGCTCACTTAACGCGTTTCGGTTAAAAACCGTTTTTTAAAGCTTAAGTAGTCTGTAAGTAAGAAAGAAAGAGCGGTGAAAAATGTGTTGTTATGGGTCATGATTTTGATCATCAGGAGTAGGTAGATGTAAAATGCGAACACTCCATATAGATCATTTGCGAAAGCGTTTCCAGATTTTTTTCTCGTAAATCGTAAAAGGGATTTGGGACTTGGAAACTGGAGCAAATTTGTTTGTCTACTTGCCAAACGTTTCAGTGGCGTCGATTTGAAGTAATATTAATTAATACACTATTGAAAAAAAAAAACAAATTGTGACACATCAGACAACATTCTTTACAGGCGTTCTTTCGGAACTTCAAATTGAAATATTTTCCAAGTGAATAAACGGATCAGGATTTCGAAATCATGATTCAAATATATTGCGAAAGAATGCGGCTCATGTAACATGGTGGGGCACGAAAAACTTCCCTCTCAGGTGATTTCGTGAGTATAATATGTATCTATTACTATGTATAACCCAATGAACTAGAGCTAAAAACTGGAATGCGCACACAGTGCCATATCTGCCAAAAAAATGAAGCCATGAAAGACAGATGCCACAACGGGGAATGTTGTCTTTTTCTGTTGCTCGCTGACATATGACGTTTTCGAAAGTTTTGTCATATTTTCCTTCACAGGTTTCATCAATTGGAATACGTGTTGGAAGCAATTTTCGCCATTTAACATAATGAGTGCGACAAAAACAGGTATCCCCTCCGCAGCAGCCGCACTAGGCTTCACGTTCGTCCTTATTTGTAAGCATTCCAGTTTTTGGTTATAGTTCATTGGTATAACCTAACACCTGGGTGAGAAGTTTTTCGTGCCCCACAATGTATATTTTTGTTATATATACGTGTCATACTTCAGTCGAAACTTAAGTAAGTTAATTGGGAAATAAAGTTTCAAGTGTTAAATTGCATGAAAACTGATTGTATCACAATAAATTAAAAATAAATATTGAATAAACTAATGATAATGATGATATTGAACAAAAAAAAACAACTTCAGGAAATAGATACTCACGTAAATTAATAACTCAAGGCTTAATGAGGTCCAAAATATCAGATATGACGTGGGTTAGTTATTGATAACAATCTAAATTGGTCTGAACATATTAGGAATCTCCGACAAAGTAACAAAAATGATTTCTGTAATAAATGTAAGGATTACCTTCCAAAAAAAAAAAAACTAGGCACAAGGTACAGTGTCTTTTTTCTTTCTCATTTTCGATATTTGTTGTCGATATGGGGAATATGTGGGAAAAATAAATTTTAATGCAATTCAGATAGTAAAAAACAAAATTTTGAAAGTTTCTATATTAATAGAAACTTTATATAAACTTTGTTTCACGAGGGTTCATATACTTTTTGCCTTCCTTTTTTAACAAATAGACATTGACTAAAACAAATCAATGATGTCAAAAATGTTCGTCGCTTCTTGAACCAGAAGTCAATCATTTTAATTTGTCAAAAAAATTGAATGTGTCATATGAATTAATCTACGACAACCCTTTTTTTTTCAAGTTATGACGTGTTCGATGTATGAAAAGTATGAACCCTCGTGAAACGAGCTGCAGAGAGTTTTTCAAATTTCAAAACTTGAAATAATGGATTTTTGAGCTGAGTGCAAAAGCAAAAAAACTTATCATACGAGAATTTGACGTCAATAATTATTCTAACATCACAAAGTTAAAATGTAAAAAGTAGAAAAACCAAATTTTATATTATGTAGATAAAAACCATTAGGAACTTAATTATAATGAACATAAATTGGTAAAAATTCAAAGATACAACAGTCAAAAAATTTAAAGAATAAAAACATTTATACCTCCCAAACTGTAAGACCGCCTTTTTGAATTACCTACCCAATTTCCTCCATATTCCTGATATTAGCAGGCAGGAGTCTGTAATACTGCGATCTGCGATATTAAGGGCCTCTTTCAAAAAATGTAGAGCTATGTGTGGGGGTGCGGAGTTTATCCCTACCTCAGTTAAGTATACTAATGTTGAAGATAAACATAATAGTATATTGTTGTATTAGGAGTAGAAGCTTTACTTTTTACAAAAAAGTGCTTCTACTCCGTATGCAACACGCTATTTTTTCTCCAAACAAATGGGGTGAGCTCGGGGGTGACTGAATGGTTGAGCGGCACTAAAAGTACTTTTGCTGCCGCTCCAGCGTCACTAAAAGTACTTCTACTGCCGCTGCGGTTGCCTGGCAGCATAGAAATTAAATTTCTACCACCTTGACAGGTGTTAACCTGCTGGATTTGCCTACCAGCATAGAAATTAAATTTCTGACATCTTGACAAGGGTTAACAAAGTGACGTTTTTTTGACGTTTGGAGAAAAAAATAATTTTCATTTTTTTTTTTACCTTTATTTTGAGTATTCACAATATTGTCCTTTTATCTTATATCTTGGATTTAGTATGCTTTGGTATTAGATTTTTTTTATTTTTTGACAATAAAGAAAATTTTCTTTTTTTTTTTTCATTTATTATGTATTATAATATATCAAATCAAATCAAATCAAAAATGCTTTATTGTCACAAAAAACTGTTTTTCATCGACAAAGCTGATTAAAAAAAATATACATAAAAAGGTTATAAAAATGTCGCAATATACAAACAAAAAATAAACTAAATATAAAATCACAAAGTACCTAACCTAAATAAACTCTTAGACAGATAGAAGCTTAAATTAAAATATAAAATCCAAAATTAAAATACAGAACATACAAGTACAATAAGAACATGTGCATATACAGAGCAGGGAAAAAGTAAAATAAAATATATCAAAAGTCGCACAAAAGTCATATTAATAACATGAAACATTTCATTAGACAAAATTATCATTAAAAAACTCCTCAACACTATAATATCCCTTTGATAGTAGAAGCGATTTAACATCTTTCTTGAATTTTATTGGGTTAAAAATTTTCCTCAAGCTGAGTGGTAGTTTGTTGAAACATTTTTTACCCATATAGATTAGAGCGAACACTGGTTTTAAACATAAGCCTAATTGCTCGTTTCTGTAACACAAAAAGCTTATTGAAATTGAACTGTGAGCAATTTCCCCAAAAACAAATTCCATAGCGCAGATGGGATTTTATTAGTGCAAAATATGCGTTCCTAGCTGTATTAAAGTCTAGCTCCTTACAAATTATTCTAAGAGCGTAACAATTTGAAGCCAACTTTTTGGATAACCCTTCAATATGTGGCTCAAACTTAAGCTTGCTGTCAATGCAAACCCCCAAAAAAGTATTTATCTCAGTTTTATTGATAATTTCACCGTCTAGGTATATATTCTCTATACCACATTTGAAAGACATTATATTTGTTTTATTAATATTAAATTTTAAACGGTTCGCATCTGCCCACTTTTTAATATCACAGTGTGACACGCCGTCCCAGTGTGAACTTAATCATTTGAAATATAATATTAAAATTTTTTTTGGGCATCACTACAGCGGAATCGCGCAACGCTCACCGCTCGAGCGGTGTCAATGTGAACTCGCACTTAGGGTTTCCAGTTGGTTTGATCTTTTGCCAACCGAAAGAATCGTGGCGTCGTCTGCAAAGAGTGTAAATTTACCCTGTATATTAATATTTGGAAGATCATTTATATAGATGAGAAAAAGAAGTGGTCCTAGCACTGACCCCTGTGGTACACCAAACTCCAACTCTTGCTCACCGGAACTGGAGTTATTGAAATTCACTTTCTGGGAGCGGTTTGACAAATAAGCCTGGAACCAATCTAAAGCATTTCCGCAGATCCCATAAGTGTGAAGCTTCCGCAACAGTACTCCACGATCCACAGAATCAAATGCTTTTGTGAGATCGCAAAACACTGGCGCAGCAGCCTCCCCATCATTGAGACTCAAATAGAGCCTTTCAAGAAATGAAAAAATTGCGTCCTTTGTGCTTAGCGACTCGAGAAACCCATACTGCATATCACACAAAAGACCATTACACCCCAGATTAGATACCAAACGCTTTTTCACAAGTTTCTCAATTATTTTTGATAGGGTAGTTAGCAATGAAATTGGCCTAAAATTACTTGGATTATTACTGTCACCACTTTTATGTAGTGCAGTGGCGCAATTAGGGGGGGGGGCTGGGGGGGGCTTAGCCCCCCAAGCTTAAGATTAGCCCCCCCAAACCTGATGATCACAAACTCAAGATTAGCCCTCCCAAACCCGCGCGAGCAGATCTAAGTAGCTTTCCAGTGACGCACTTTAAGCACTCCTGAACTGCTCTAGAGCGCCCTGGACTGTCTATAGGCGTTCCAGTGCATTAGAGTTTCGCGCAACCGAACTGTTCGTTTGTCCTCTCCCCTGTCCTCTCAAGCACCTGCTATTTTATGGGGGCATCAAAAACACGAAGGTTAAAGTAGGGTGAGTTCCAGTGACATACCAGTTTTTTAACCCTTTCGTCTGATGGTTCGTGTCTGTGCACTTAGGAGGAATTTAATTTAACAGAACTTGTTCAGTTTTTAAGTTGTTTTTAGTACCGATTACTACCGATTTAACTAGTTTAAGAAGTTTCAAACTCAATATATTTTCAGTGGCGTATCTACCGGTGTGCCATGTGTGCGAAGCACACAGGCCCGGCCCCGAAAGGGGCCCGTGAGCTCCACAGTGAAACTACAAAAAATAAAATTATTAATTGTGTTTTTATTTTTTTTCTGGTATAATAATGATTAATATATGGGCAATAGTCTATTTACACGCAAAAAAAATACCGGCAGGGGTATAGTATTTTTATTCTGACTTGAAACACTGCATTATACAAGGATGTTTCAACATCGCGTCACTCGTCTTCTATTAATTTCATAGAAAATCTATTGTAAGTTTCCCATTTGAAGAAATAAAAATTATGTGACGCCCATGTCTTTTATTTGTTTCATGTATGCCGACTAGATGTTTTTTTAGTGTTTCAATTCGGATTAAAAATACTATATATAGTTTTTATACCACTTTTGAAAATGGTGAATTCACAATTGGGCGTGGCGTGGCACCCAAAAAAAAATTCCGCCTCCGGCGGGGTATCTGTAATGGGCCCGCGAAGATTTTGACACACAGGCCCGGAGCTGGGTTGATACGCCACTGTATATTTTTACTTACATAATTATATGTTTGTACAGTCGTGAGCATAAAAAGTGGGACACCCGACTGACAGGTCTTGTCATTTTTCGCTATTTTGGGTAAATCAGTCTTTTCTCTACAATGGATTTTTAGTCAAATATGACAATCCCTGTCATTGCCGTAGGTATAGCTGATGAGCTCGTTTTACAATAGGAAAAAACGGGTGTCCCTCTTTTTATGCTCACGACTGTACATAAAAATGGCAACGTTCACCAGAACCAAAACGGATTGTAAACAGTTTACAAATACCAACAGACGAGGGATGTTTCACGATCGGCATTGGTGTACAAATTTACGGCAATAATACAGTGAGAGTAATGATTTAGGAATTGTGGGCTTTGAATAGATAAATAAGGGAAATTGAGGTAGTGATAGAGGAATTGACGGCATTGAATCGATTTCGGAATTGACGTGATTAATGTCAGAATTGACGGCATTGATATCGGAATTGATGGCATTATTGATGTCGAAATTGACGGCATTGATGTTGGCATTCTTGACATTGATAACAACATTGTCGGCATTGACAGAAATGTTCGCAGCAATCGCCATAGGCATTGACTAGGCAGTGTTATTAAACATTGCCTAACTTAGGCAGTGGTGTACACATTTTTGGGTAGGTGAAATACCCCTCGCCAACAGAATACGTTGGGTAAACTCTTGGGTTCTGCTGAACAATTCAATTTTTCAATGATAAAACAGCACCCTCTGAATGTCTTTCAAATTATGCTTGCAAAAATGGCGACCGTTTGCAAAACATGTTTGGTTTCAACACAAATTCAACGTAGCGTTAAGCAGAACAATCGCAAAGCGTTTACCAACGTTTGTATCTGGTGAACGCAGCCGTCTTTTATAACTTTGTTTTTTTTTTTTAACTAAAAACGTAGATTATAGCAATTTTCGGGTTCGAAAAAAGCTATAATCTACGGTTCTAGAGCAGTTCAAAACAATCGCACAGTTCATCAATCAACAAAATGACAACGGCTCAGCTATCATAAATTTCAATAACAAACTGTGCGATTGTTTTGAACCATTCTAGAACTGTCCTTTTTTCGAAACTGAAAATAGCTTATATCAAAGAACAACATTTTTAGCAATTTCCGTCAAATTCAGGCATTTGTGAAATACGTACTGTAGTGAGTTTTGAACAACATCATATACTGTCACGAAATCGACTTATAGAGACCCGGGGCTCAAGCCCCCCCAAAACCAACAAGCTAGTTGCGCCCCTGAGGTGCTTTCCAGTGACCCATTTGAGTTACTCCTGAGCAGCTCAGGAGTGCTCCACAATTGCTTTGCGCGTTCCAGTGCTTAGAGTGTCATACACTTGAGCTACTCATTTCTGTTATCCCCTGCCCCCTCGTGCACCACCCCTTTTGTCTGTGTTTCATGCTCCTGAAATCCGAAATGGTGGGGGTTAAGACGAGAGCGTTCCAGTGCTGCTTATGTCGAACAGTTCAAGAGCGTCACGCTTCAAGAGCATGATACTCTAACAATTTAGGCACTGGAAAGCGGCTCTGATGTAGTGGTATCACTACTGCCCTTTTTAAATATTTGGGAAATTTTCCTCCATGAATCCATGATTCAAAAATGACAACGGATCCAAATTTGATTCAATCTTATTATATAAGTCAAGCGCAACTGAGCAGTAACATTCATTTAGATCGTTGGCTGTAAGGTTTGATTGCGTTCCGGAAACCTTAGTTCTTCCAGTTAAATCATTTACAATTAGCCAGGACTCTTTTTGTTTATTTTTACTAGTAGAAATTCTATATTTATAGTATGAATTTTTAGCAGTTTTTATTAAAAATCGGTAAATTTTTCTATACTCATGACAATAAGAGGTAAAAAAAATCATTATTCATATGAAATTTCCTAATATAATGCAAGGAACGCATATTCTTTGAAGAAACTCTAAGGGCACGAGTAAACCATGGTTTCTTTTTCCTATATTTTACATTTCCAATAGGGAAAGATTTATTGCAGACATCCAAAAAAACTGAGTGGAAAGAAGATAATATGGACAAACAGAATTCAGTACAATTTCCCAGTCAACATCTTTGCAAATGCTTAAGAAGCGGTTGTAGTTTCTGGGTGTGAGCAAGCGTCTTTTTTTTGGAGCTGGCTTATTTTTCAATAAAAACTGACAAAGGATGGCTTCGTGCTCTGAGAGGCCTGCATTTAATGTTTCACAGAAAACACAATCAGGTTCAAAATTTGAAACAACACAATCAATGAGGGTGCGAGAAAAACTAGTGATGCGAGAAGGTTCATTATTATGCATCTTTAAATTATAAGATGGTATCAGGTTGGTAAGGCCACACAAGTGTCTTCAAATACATACAAATATGTAAGTAGGCTGTCTGTGTCTTTTGAAATCATTTCATTTTGTTTGAAGCTGCAAGACTAAAAAAATCTAACCGACGTATGACTTACTAGATGACTTGTTGATTTGCATATTAACTTCTTGACTTACTACAATCCACAATGTCTTACTCAGCCGCTCAACAACAGTAAGTAGTAAGTACCTACTTATTATTATTTTCCAACGACGACGTGATCTACTGCCGAGAAAGTGAATTGATTATAGTTATAAAGTAGTAGATCAAATAAATAATTAAACGAAACAAAACTGTTACGCTACTGTCGTACAAGCAAGCGTATTACTATTGCTGCTGTCCTGTTGCCTTCCTCCTCCTGCGGAAAAAGCGAGACTACAGGCTCGTTTTGTGCCGAGCCCGAGCAAGATAGAAACAAATGGCCAATAATGCCTGCTATGCAGGAGGCGCCGTTCTTTAGTCGGTCGTTCGCCAGCATCAGCCCTGAAACGGATTTTATCTTTTTATTAACAGAAACGGCAACGTTGCTCTCTGATTCGGTGTGTGGTGTATATTATACTACTTGTTCAGTATGACCTCACATACAATTAATGAATTAATTCTGACACTTGTTCCGGAATTAAGTGTCTAGTGTTTGTGTTGAAAAGTGCGCGATTATAGTGTCGTTAAAGACTCATGTCATGGACAATAAATAAGGGGATGGCGGATGGAGAAGCGCCAGAACGGGAACTCGAACAGCAAATATTGCAAATCAAAAAACAGCACCAGCTTCAGCATCAAATTTTGCTGCAACACTTTCAGCAACAGCAACAACATTTGGCCGAACAGCACGAACAACAGCTCAGATTGCACCTGAAGGAGTTCTGGGACAGGCAAAAGCAACTACAAGAGTTGAGGCAAAGAGAACAACTAGAAGCTCTCAGGAAAAAAGAGAAACATGAGGAAAGTGCGATCGCCTCCACGGAGGTTAAGCAAAAATTGCAGGATTTTTTACGGCAAAGGAGGTCGGGGAATTCGAAGATTGCCCGTCCCGAAAATTCTTGCTGGTAAGTGTTTGTATACACCAAAAATTAAAAATTTCTATTTTTGCGTCTGAAATCCGCTAACTGGGTATTGCAATTCAAGGTTACGTTCCGAGAAAAATTGCTTTCCATGTGCAATAAATTTATACACAATTTATATGCATTTATTTGAATCATACTTTTCTTCGTGTTTCCATACAAATATCATGCAAAAATTATCTACATACCTACTTATAAAAATAGTTATCATTATAAGCTACTTAAAAAAGATCAAAGATTTCTTAACAAGTGGTTAATTATTATTGATCACCTCAATCAAAATTTCATATTTTAATTAAGAATTCCTTGTTTTTAGATCATATTATTATTGAAGCGGTATTAAATAATGAAACATAGTAAGTAAACTGCTGGACAAATAAAACGGAACAAGCGATTCTTCTCTGGTTCGCGTAATATTGGAATCCAAAGTTGAACTAAAAATTCCCTTGTTCTGTTTCATTTGTCCAGCACTTTAGTTAGGTATCTATTTATTAGGAACGATAATGATGTATTGTAGAAAATTGAAAAAAATACCTTGTTTGCAAATAAACAGGATCATTAATGTTCTTCGCAAAGAACAAAAATACAATAATTGAAGTGAAAATATTAAAAAATCGACTCTTGTTTCATTATATACTGCAATTGAATTGAATACTTGACCAATTAAGTATTCCATGTGAAGTTATTACTGCATTATTTCCCTGCAAAATACATTACAAAGATAGCAATCTTCGAATATGCATATAACTAGGACACACACAGAGAGATAATTAAATTCATCCAAATTATTCCATTAAGCTATTTAGCATTTAAATTTGCCTTAATAAATATTTATCAATCCCTCATGGTAGCCTCCACTCGTATTATCGTTATTTTAACATAAACAAACACGAGATATCGGATTGCGACGAAAATTCGTGTGTATTGTTGACTATGTTGTTAATGAATGGACATTAATAAGACACTTGTTTACGATTTAAAAAAATATTCCTTCTTATCAGTGTATTCTTGGTAATAAACTTGTTTGTTTAGTCAATTAGTGGTATAATTTACAATAAAATACGTGTAACGACAGTGAAAAGAAGGAAATGTTCTTAACAATTTGAAATTGAAAGAAGAAAAAATCATGATGATTAATGGAATATTTGGCAATCGAAATTTTAGTTTAAATACGCAAGTAGTAGATACAAAATGTGTTACTAAAGTTTTACAAGATTGAAATTATTTGTAGAGTTTTTCTTCTCTTATCAAAACTTTGACAAAGCTACTCAGAAGTGCTTAAGATCTGACTTCCAGACGACTACTATATGCGCTATTTTATAGACGACATCGTACTCCTGATTTATCTAGAAGGTTTGTTTTCTCGAATGAAATAAAATTCCCAGATTAAACGCGCTGGTAGACGTGGACAAAAATATACCTACTTTCTGGCAAATTAAATAAAATTTATTTTAAACCTGGATGAAAATTTTATAGTGTTGAACGACCATGCATACTTACAAGCAGATAGGTACAATTATTTCGAAAGTGAAGTGGCCGCCTGATGTACCTGAAATGAACCCTAGTGAGCTCAGTATGAAGACAAGAATGCAAAAATTTATCTCAAGATTACTTTTTTCCGCCGCCTCTTTGTATTAAAACCCGGTGGTTATCCACCGTTTCCCCCCTGTAAACAGAGAACAGGTTGTTATTTCTATTTTTAGCCGTCCGGGGGTGGAAACCTAATTTAATATCAGCGTCAGCGTCAGTCAAGTCCCTTTCTCTCTCTCTCCCATTTTCTATACTTCATTACTTGGAATGAGATTGATGTTATATAAGGTAAAACCGTATTCTCCAAGGTAACACTTGGCTTAGATTGATTTTGGTTTTTATTCACCAAATTTTCTACATGGAATAATTTATTGGATTTAGATTAAGTGCTTTTAAGGGGATTAAAAACATAAAAAAAAATAATTAGTCAGGGAATAAACCCAAAATTAGAATTATGGTGTTTTTTTTCCTTAAAGATGAAAATAGATCAAGAATAAAAAATATAAATATTATGTACCCAAATATAGCATTATCAATTTTGGGTAACGAGGGAAAATCCCTCGATTTCTGTTGCTTTGTAATAATTATTACTGGCAAATGCGGACAAAATTATCAAATTATTTTAGAGTTCAAATTCTATTCATAAGTATTGTCGCTTATTTACAAGATATGTAATCATTCACTAAATAGCTGCTAATGATGGTTTAAAAAAAAAAATCAATGCTCTATTTCTGGATATCGATTGCGAATTAAATAAATAAATCATGTTAAGATCAATGAAGATGTCGATTGAATTAAATATGGAGAAGTTATGATAATTAATTATTTATAACAATAATTGTTATCTTTTAACTGGTTCTGTTTCACATTGAAATGCCAATTTGATGCAATTATTAAAATTTCAAAAAAAATGTGAAACTTTGCACATACATACTCACTTATATCTTTTTTTTTTCTCTTCATTCATGAACTTTTCCCTGTACCATATCGACAAACCATTATACAGGTACCTACTTAATTTTTTTTGCTTTTCATTTTCCATTTTTTTATACATACTTATTACAGAAAAATTGTACATTAAACAATTATTTGTTTGATACTTCTAAAAGACGCTGCTATTTTTATACCACATATAGGCACCTACTAAAAACTAAATATAAAATATTTAAACGAGTCAGTAGGTAGGTACTTACTTACTACTAAAATTGGCTCGATCAAATTATTGTATATTCCTATTTTTTGATTAATTATGTATAAAGTAGTCAGTTGTCCAAACGACTATATTTCCTTGAACAAACATTAAAAAAGTATTTATTTTACCGTTTTTCTAACCTGTCATTGAACTGGAGTAAATTCATCTATATTTAATGAAAAATACTAGGAAAAATGATATTATGACGTAATAATTAAATTTTTATTAAGTATGTATAGTATTTTTAATACCTATTTACTGTCGTTTTAGTGACAAAACGTGTGTCGCTTCTTGACACACAAATAAAATTAGGTTAGGAACTTCCTATTTGTAGATGAAATTGACGTATTAGCAATCGACGTTCGTTTTTGTTGGTAATTTTTTGTTTCATCTGATTCGTGATTGATAAATAAGGATGAGGTTATTCTAAATGGGTATTACAAATACTATATCATATTTTGCCTCACAAAAAAATATAATTCTTTTTAGAAAGTTTGTTACCTACCTATTTTCTTAAATCACTTTCGATCACTTTGATTTTTTATTATGTTTTTCTTCAAAGACTGAAAAATAGTTTTTCAAAATCTCGTATTTCCACCTTGCGTAGTTTTTGAGTACTTAAATAACAAATATTAATTTTTCCAAAGTTGTAACTTTATTGTTAAATCAATAATCTAAGGACATGATTTCTAGGATCTTAAAAATCATTACAATAGTCAGATAAGAACAAAACATAGATAAAAAAATAATAAAACAGAATGTTAAGCACAAGATAAAACAAGAATAAATACAATTTAAATCAAGAACATTGTAAAACAAGAGTAACATATATTATTCATACATGCAAATAAAACACTAATATATAATAATATGCTAGTATATAGGGCAGGCCTCAATTAAATCTAAGGGTAAAATACCTGATTTAAGTTATAAAATGCCAATGGTACGGACTAATGAGAGATTCTTAACTCCTCCTGAACAACAGATAGTTGTTCAGCATTCTAACCTCCAATGGTTAGTGTGTGATTAGTTGTGATTGGCCCTATCATGAAATAACACTGTTGTATAGAAGTTCAGTTTGGAGGGGACAAACCTTCCTTATCAATTTGCTGTTTAATGAAAGCAAAAGTTGAACCGCCATCCTTATTTTCAAACCTCACTACAAATTGTAGACCTATCATCACCAAATCACGCAGACATTCAGCTAAGGATGAACAATTTATAAAGCAGGAAATCAAGAATCTTTTAGAAGACAATATTATTGAAGAAAGCAATTATTTTCCTTGGCGAGCTCAGGTTTTAGTAGTCACTCACAATGAAATTCGGAAACGACGTATGTGTATAGATTATTCACAGACCTTCAACAAATTTACTCTACTAGACGCCTATCCGCTTCCAAAAATTGAAACATTTGTCAATAAGATTTCGTATTATGAAATGTTTAGCACAATTGATTTGAAAAGTGCCTATATATCATCAGATACCCATCAAAGAACAAGATAAACCATAAAGTGTATTCGAAGCTGCTGGTAAGTTGTATCAGTTCCGAAGAATACCTTTTGGTGTAACAAATGGAGTTGCTTGCTTTCAAAGGGGACTTAATAATTTCAGAAAAAAAATTGACAGGCGTTTATGCTTATTTGGATGATGTAACCGTGTGGAGCGGAAATCAAGAGAAATATGATCAAAATTTGAAGAAA
This sequence comes from Ceutorhynchus assimilis, assembly GCA_917834065.1. Taxonomy (NCBI): domain Eukaryota; kingdom Metazoa; phylum Arthropoda; class Insecta; order Coleoptera; family Curculionidae; genus Ceutorhynchus; species Ceutorhynchus assimilis. The sequence goes on from OU892281.1 coordinate 1,612,937, forward strand.
TTTCTAGAAGCCGTTAGCAAACGTGGACTTACACTGAATCAAAATATGCTCAAAAATCAATCAATATCTCTGGCTACACTATACAAAAAGAGCTATGAAACCCGATCCGCACAGACTATCGCCACTTTTGAACTTACCGGTACCCAAGAGCACAAGTGAACTTCAGAGAGTACTAGGAATGTTCTTCCATTATTCTAAATGGATACAGGATTTTTCAAATAAAATCAGAAGTCTCGTCAGCTGTAAGTATTTTCCTTCACTAGAATATCAAATCCTGGATTTTGAAACGATAAAGACAGACATTGCAAACTTACTTCTTTGGTCAATAAATGGACATGAAACTTTAGTTTTGGAAACTGATGCATCAGAATTCTGTCTAGCCGCGACTCTGGGTCAATCAGGAAAACCTGTAGCTTTTTTCTCAAAGACATTGTCTGAATCAGAAAGAAAGCATTCATCTGTAGAAAAAGAAGCATATGCATGTGTAGAAGCGTTAAGAAAATGGAGATACTATCTAATGGGACGACATTTCAAACTTGTGACAGATCAGCAAGCAGTTTTGTTTCATACTAAACAACTTGCTTGCTACAGCTATGACATCATTTATCGATCTGAAAATAAAAACACAGTAGCTGATGCATTCTTGAGAATTTCAGTAAGTTGTACAATAGACAAAATGTTCCAACTACATCAAGATTTGTGTCATCCGGGCATTACTAGGATGTATCATTTTGTCCGAGTGAGAAACCTACCCTATTCTCTAGAATAACTCAGAAAAATGACTGAAGTGTGTCCAGTGCGTGCAACAAAATCAAACCAAAATTCTACAAAAATTTCAATAGCCACCTGATTAAAGCTACAAAACCATTAGAGCGCCTAAATATTGATTTCAAAGGAACACTACCTTCAAGAGGTAATCATTAATACATGCTTACCATTGTGGACGAATACAGTAGATTTCCTTTTGTCTTTTCTTGTTCGGATGTCACAAGTGCAACTGTCATAACATGCTTTGACCAGTTTTTTGTAATATTTTGAATGCCTGCCTAATTCATTCAGATAATGGACCATCTCAGTGAATATTTGCAATTCCGAGGAATAGCTCACAGTCGTACCACACTATATATAACCCAGAAGACAAACTGCACACCTCATGCAGGGCCGGCTTCTAGGTATTTTGCCACCCTGGGCAATGTGTAAATTTGCCGCCCCATCCCATGACCCACTGAAGGAAAATGTGAAAATGAGGATTATCTTTAATTGTAGAAACAACATAATATTAACACGAAAGAATAAGTCATAGCTTCATATCAATAGAACCACATACGTTATCATGTGTTATGTATTAAAAAAAAAAAAACTAACATGAGAAAACAAGTACCTAACGTGAAAAACAAAGTGAAAGTAATCCAATCCAAACTCTTGGCAACAATCAACAAATACATAATACATTCAATATATAGGGATAAAGGAAGGTATACAGGTTGTCCCACGACGTTTTACCCAAGTGATAACTTTGGAACGCGTCATGCAATATAATTGAAATTTTGAAAATCTGAGTAACTTTTTGTGCCGCTTCTACATGTGTCATCCAATTTCACCCCTTTCATCACTTTCGCTTCAGTTTGAAGTGACGGCAACTTTAGAATTTTAAATGTAACTTATTTATGGTATATTATGGCATTTTTCGAATTTAAATTACCAAATCGTCAATGTCATATTTGTTAAGGCTTTGTTAAAGAAAATGATAATAAATTACACAGTGAAATATTCGATGACGCGTTCCGGAATTATCACCTGGGTAAAACCTCGTGTGACACCCTGTATAGATACCCTAATACAGGGCCGTATCTAGATCAAAATTTTCGGGGGGGGGGGGTTAGACAAAGTGGCAAAAAAAAAATGTTACACTAGTAATAAAAAAAATAATAATAAATAAGTATTTAATAAGTGTTGTTTGTTTTTAAGTTAAATTTTTTGAATTTTATTATTTTTGGGGGGGGAGGGGGTTTGAACCCCCAAAACCCCCCCCTAGATACGGCCCTGCCCTAATAGCACAGAAACGTTTCAAAAACGTATCCGATCGGACGTCAGAACATTCTAAAAACGTCAATTAAAGTGACTGAGAACGTCCAAAAGATGTAGGTATATGTTTAGAGCAAATGTTACAACTTCAAACGTCATAGACGTCGAAAATGGACGTGAGGTTTTAAAAATATCTTAATTGATACGTCTAAAGAACATCTTTTTACCACCTTTTTGAAAAACACTCTGAAATGGACATAACTTACTTAAAAAACACTCTTAAGACGTTTGCTGTTGTTGGTTTTAAAAACGTCCTACAGTAGTTTCCGACGTTTCGACGTTAAACTGACTTTGAAAAAAAGGCCATCGTACTATGCTATTAGGGTAAGTATAGTCCAACAAATACCATTTTAAAGTGACGTGATTTTTCTCTATCCTTGTTGAATACATCTCAAACAGCGGTGATAGCAAAATTGACAAAAAAATTGGTGTCTAATTATTGTTCATAATGTTTGTCAAAGAAATTTTGGAAAATGATACAACGAACAAACACAGCTAATAATTTTGACTATATTAACCTTTTTCCAACTCGAAAAGAAGCAAATAGAAATCGGGTACCCAATTCAAGTTCAGAATGTATTACAATGGACAGCAGATGCGACAAAAGTGAGTCTCACAACAATTGCAAGTATTAAAATTCCCATCTGATTGGTCAATACTACTTCAGAAACGCGTTTGTAAAATGCTATTGGGAACATATCTTAAAATTCAATAGTAATTAACCACTAGTAGCTTTTTGTAGGTGATATCAACGACATAATCAATGGACATACGTTTTTTGCCACCAATATCACGTGACTTTAAAATGGTATTTGTCGGACTATAGGTACCTACATTTTCAATAAAATTATTAGGAGAATTTCATACATCTATCAAAACTGGTATTCCAACAATAAATTGACATGTTTTGATTGTTGATTTGAACCAATCAGATTGTAATTACGCGATAATTTGCACTAGTGCAAATTATCAGATAATTGCATACTAACTGGTGCGAAAACTGGTGTTTTGACATTTTTTGACAAAAAATTTAAATTTTTGATTTATGAAATTCTCTCATTAAATACAACTCGTGCAATGGAAATATATTTATAATTTTCGACAAATTTGCACTCATGCGTTTTTAACTGAAAAAAGCACTCGTGCACTACGTGCACTCGTGCTCTTTTTCAACTAAAAATGCATTCGAGCAAATTTCCCAAAAATTATCAATAATTTCCATTGCACTAGTTATATTACTATTGAAAATATTTAAAATATTTTCGTAGTGAATGGATATCATATAAGTTAAAATGCCCACTGTGCTCTTTCAATTCTTCAATATGTTGACACCTATTCTATAATAATATAATTAGTCCGCTGTTCGATTTATAGTTCCTAAATTGTCGTTGGTTTTATCCACTATCAATTTTTTTTGGATTTATTGGTATGAATTTGCCGCCCCTGGATCGTGCCGCCCACTTCACGCCCCCCTTAAGCCAGCCCTGACCTCATGAAAGATTATTTGCATATCAGAGAAGATCTACAAGTGGCATATCTATTCCATCTTGGTTGTCAACACCACAGAAAGTTCTTGTTAAAAAACAAAATAGGAAAAGCAAATATGATTCTTTAGTTGAAGAAGCAAATCTTATAAATGCTAATCCTGAATACGCCTGGATACGCTATGATGATGGGAAAGAAGCTACCATTTCAGTGAAACATTTGGTACCAAGGGGAGACGCCGCACTCTTCTGAATGGTTCGAACAGCTCAACCTCTTCTGGAATTATTCAAGGATGAACTAAATCAACCTAATGCACCAGATAGCTAGAACAGAAAAATTTCAGACTCAAAAGAAATCGAAAATCGCCGAAGTATCTTGAAGATTACCAGAAAAACTAACCGCGCGAATTTCCTCGGTCACAAAATAAGGGCAAGGCTTGTATGATTGCCTAGGATTGAGCCCGCACAGTGCTCTCTTTTGGATAACGAAGATCTGTCAGAAAAGGTATGCCGCACAAGATCCAAAAAACATATGTCATATCTTAAATCGCTCTCCACAACACAGAAATATACGGTTCTAGAAATAATCCTATCTAAATGGGATTTGACAGTCCGGACAGGATAACACCCTGATGAAAGCCTGCCGCACAATGGTGTTATATGACACTCAAACTGTAACTTGGAATCCACAAATAAACCCAAAAATTTCGTTGAGCCAGTCTCGATCACCTCGCTACCAACCGAAACCTTACCCAGATCTCCCTTAAAATTTAGAATATTTATTTTGGTGATATTATAAAAGCTAAGCCTATTTGATTCACACCAATCCCTAACTGCCCTAAGTTCAACTCCAATAATGTCACAGCGGTTTATGGGGCTCCAGTGGTGCCAGAAATTGATAGTGTCATCAGCAAATAATGTAAAATGGCTTTGAGAAGTTGAGTGTGGAAGGTCATTAGCATAGGTGAGGGGTCCCAACACTGACCCCTGCGGAATTCCTGCTGGGGCCCTGAAGATAGGAGTTATACCAGTGCAAAATTGTGCCTCTAAGTCTAAAGCCATAGGTGTTAAGTTTCATCAGCAAACCCTCGTGATCTGCACAATCGAAAGGCCTTCGCTATGTCGCAGAAGACTGCCGAAGCTGCTCACCTTCATTTAAACTGAGATATAGTGTTTAGTGTTTCTAAGAAAAAAAAATATGCATCATTTGTGTTTTTTGAAAAGGCTTGTTGAGTGTAGGGAGTGAGATTGGTATATAGTTTGATGGAGACTGTTTTCCCCCATTTTATAGAAAGGTATTACAATTGCGTTTTTCAAGAAGAGTGGATGTTGCCAGATTGAAAAGAAGTATCAATGGTACCAGCCAGGGCATTATCAGCAGGAGGGGTTAGGAAAGGCAATATCTTGTATACTATAGGTATATTATTATTTTATACTTACCTGCCTATACTTACATAACAAAAATTCATTATTGTGATCAAATTAAAAGACTAAGCATAATAATTATTGCCATTGTAAAATTTCTCAAATTCCAATATTTACAGCTTGATTATTTAATTAATTGATTGATTAATGACTAGTTTAGTTTGTTTGTTGAAAAGAGCTCGATATGACATTAAATCTGTACTGCGAAATAATTAGGGCAATAATTATTATTTGATGTTTGATGTGAATCAGCATGCAGATCAGCGAACCCAATTAAGTATTAAATCAATTAGCAACAGGTTGTGGAAATTCAATATACATTTTATTTGATATTTGAAATAAATACATATTATTGTTAGAAAGATTTTTACAGGTAATGACCAACGTGAATACAGGGACACTTCGGTCCCTGTTTGGGAATCGGCCCACTAAGCAGTGGACTCAGGCTTCCCGTGCCAATCCTTGACGCGTTTCGTCCTTGTTAGGACTCATCAGAAGGACATAGGCTGAAGCTCCCTGTCCAAGCAAAATTGAACTTCGTTGACCAGTCAGAAACAACTACTCCGAGGGACAAGGACGAAACGCGTCAAGGATTGGCACGGGAAGCCTGATTCCACTGCTCAGTGGGCCGATTCCCAAACAGGGACCGAAGTGTCCCTGTATTCACGTTGGTCATTACCTGTAAAAATCTTTCTAACAATTTCTATTGCCAACGAAAGCTCAGACCAATCAGTGTAGTTCAACGCCGGTAGGGGTATTTGCCCTCGGAGTAGTTGTTTCTGACTGGTCAACGAAGTTCAAATACATATTATATTTACAACTTGTTTTGCTTTTTTTTCTTTATAATGTTTTTGAGTTATATTGTATGATTTCATTTATTATGTTTTCTTCACATCTCTATTATCTATTTTTACTTGCTTTTTTATTACGTTTGTTTATTATTGTACCGTTCCCTGCTTCAATCATTATTTCTTTTCGATGGACGGTAAATGACACTCACCGTCCTTATTACTTAAATTACTATTTGATTAATGTAATTACATAAAAATACTGATGGCATCTCTCACATTTCATTTCTTTTTTGTGTATCCAAGTGAATCTTTTCTAAAAGAAAAATATTATCTGCCCACAAAGTCGACCGAGACCTTATCAATAAGGAAATTACTGCTTATCAAATTAACGTATTCAAACGTGCGCAACTCTTATTTTCGCTAATATCGTCGGAAAATTCAATAATTCAAAAGGAAATTCTCGAGTGGGCAAAGAAAATGAAATGGTGCGTTGCTAAGGAGGAGAGGCGCCCCCTCCCCCTCCCAAGCACCCCTTTGACCTTATTTGAATTAAAGTTTTCCGAGAAAGGTTTATTGGAAAATCTTGCTTCTTGGTATACTAATAATATATTTTCTTGGTAAAGGCATTAGAGACTTGTAATTTTCATGAGAATTTCACACATCTGTCAAAACTGGTATTCCAATAATAAATTGACATGTTGTTACGGGATGATTTTCCCCGCACCAAAATAAAAGGAAATAATTCACCTCTCTGAATAGCATACCTTCGTCAAGCCACTGTTGTCTTTTCAATAGTTGTGGCCAAACTTTTCATCAAACTTTTCATTTTCCCAGAATCATTAAGTTAGAGGTTTATTAATGGAATTGATTTTCTGTTAGTAGGGTTAAAATAAATAGACAATTAATTTATTAATAAAACAAAATCACAATATTTACACTAGAACAGCTGATTGTCTGATCGGAGTAGATTGTCTAGATTGGGTCAATGACCGGTACTAACTTAACTTGAATAAGTCCCATGCCCCAACTACCATCAAAATTCCCAGTACCCTTCACCTTGGAGTTTTGACAGAACCTTTTTAAAGGACATTGCAGGGACAAGCAGAGGTCATTCAGGTCGAGGACTTTCCACGATTAAGTGTTCGGGAAAACTCCTCAGGCACATTTTGCCGATTTCTGAGTTGCCAAGTTTCGCTCATAGATCTAGGGTGGCTAATCCGCTATTTTAGCACCCAATCGCCTTGTGCAGATTTTTTTTGTGAGTTGAAAAAGAACAACGTGGTCATTTGTTTGTTCCTAAAGGCCAAAGTAATTTTGGTAAGTGGTTTTTCTTATTAATCTTCTCTGTGTTTCTCTATTTCCTATGTAAAAGCATAGTTTTCTGTTAATTATACGGTTGAATTCCGAATATCGGACATACCTACCTCTATTGCTCCACGCCCTGTCTCATAACGTCCATTTGTTTCAGGCCTTTAATCTTTACCCTTAGATGTCACTTTTATTCGTCACGCTTCAGTCCCTAACTTTCAGTAAAGAGTTATACGTTAAGCTTACTGTATACTTCGAGTAAGACCTACAATCTTCAGCCTCCTTTAGACAATTGGAAGCCTTAGTGCCCAGGGCCAGTTGCTTCTTGTTGCGGCCCTGATCCAGTCCGAGGCCATCGGAAACACTGGAAGATATTAATCCCAACCGTAAGGTTCCCCCAAGAGTGTAGGGACTACTCAGGTTGATAAGTGTGTTGTATTATCTTAATATCAAACCTTACCAAACCCTTGTTGGAGTAAAACACCACAACAGCGCAGTTCTACTACCTTAAAATTATCCTTCAGATTATGTGTTTTTATTTCAATTTTTAATTAATTATAACTATATCACCTTTTTTTTTATGAAACTTGCCATCCAGGTTATGTATGGTTAGGTACTTCAATTTTATTAGGTATCTAGGTATCTATACTACCTATATTGTTACATAATATTAAAGCCCTTCAGGTTACGTATTGTTACTTCAACTTTGATTAATGCCGCACTGAATAAAGGTAAATACTTGTACACTGGGGTTAAATGGACATTTACGAAGGTACTGCATTTAGTGAGCTTGTCCATTAATTATTTATATTTCAGGTATTATTGCTTAATTTATTGTGAATACTATTTTTAGAGTTTATAAGGTAGTACCTACCTAACCTAGTTTCTAGGCGATTTCTTTTCTTCTTTGAACCTGCTCTAGAGTCAACCTGTTCTGGATTACATTTCTGGTCCTAATTGAAACCCGTACCTGATTGTAGCAAAGCGTTTCACTTTTGTCCTTCCTTCTTGTTTACGTTTATATTTCAGGTTGTGCTGCTATAGTTCCGTAGAAGTTTCCTGGTTTCGTTATATCAGTTGATTTCGTGTACTGCAGGGAAAAAGCAGGTGGCACTGTATATTTAGTTATTTAATTAACCCACACCCCTCTCCGTATTGGAAGCTAGTCGGCAACCCTTTACACGAAATCACGTTTCTAGATTTCAGCCACCAACCAACCCACTTTCCCATCTCCTCAAAATCTTATTGACTTCTCCGTTACGTTTTGCGGGTAACAAAGTGGCAGTGTCCGTTGTGCCACGTAATAATGTTTTGATTGTTGATTTGAACCAATCAGATTGTAATTACGCGATAATTGCTTACTAACTGGTGCGAAAACTGGTGTTTTGACATTTTTTGACAAAAAATTTAAATTTTTGATTTATGAAATTCTCTCATTAAATACAACTCGTGCAATGGAAATACTTATATTTATAATTTTCGACAAATGGGAATGTACAACTTTTTTTAGTAGGACTGAACTTTGAAATCGGCCCTTAAACGTGACTGAGCTCGAATTTGAAAAACTACGTTTTTCTAAACATTACCCGCTGTATTAATTTAAGCATACAATCTAAAATTCTGATTTTTTGCACACTTATACTTGAAACATGAGCGCTTCTGATGACAGTTCAGAAATTTCGAAAAGGTTTAAGGTTTTTTTTGTTAAAAAGTTAGGAATATAGAATTATCAAAATCGTGCATCTAAAACTTCACCCTGCGGCGAGCTATGTGAATTATTGAAAATTTCTATACATATAGGTATATCGAATCAAATGTAGTAAAAACATTGACGAAGTTTTTGAAAAAAAAATTAAGTCGCTAACTTTAACGGATATAGAAATCGGTGACCGACTTCGTTTTATGTCGTGTTATTTCTTCTAGAATTGTCTAGATAATTCGTTTCCGTTCGTTTCGGCAAGGTTGCAAGATTGTGTGCAATTTTACCAAATCGAAAGACTTATAAATTATGTAACTTAGGTTTATTGACTTTAATGCTACGAATAATATTAAAATCCATAGATTAAGCTCAAAAGTCCGAATTAAAATTCAATATCTCGCAGTTTGCTATCTGAATTGTTAATAACCAACAATTTTAATTCATTTATCGACCTACAAAGTTAAAAATAGACAATGGTAATTAAACAAGCCATAACAACATAAATACCACTCAATGTGCGTAACCTTCGCCTTCCAAATATATAAACTAATACAAGGAACGCTTGCGCTTGGACATTGATTGGTACTACTTTGGTTGGTTTCGATGCTGATCGATTTTATTCAACTTTTTTAATTAAAAAAAGAAAAACATTTTAGACAACAGGTTTTGTTGTGGACAGGATCTAGGTGCTAAAAATAAACTTTAATAAAGCGGTTTATAGTGTTGAATAATGAGCAACGAAATGACGAGGCAAAAAAAAATAAACGACAAATTTTTCAATTAAACAACTAATTGGCATTTCGATTTTTTAAATTAAGCCCACACGCTGGCTCTCAGCCCCTAATTTTTCTAAAATACAATTTCAAATTAAATATACTAGCCTCTAGGGTTTATGTACGATAGGGACGCCGCCCCCGCGTTCGGGGTTTCGCCGCCCCCACAGCCAGGGGGTTGGAGCTATTTTTAGAACCGCGGTCACGTGTAGACAGTGGTGGCGATTTTTGGGGGTGAATTGATTTTTTTTTCGTAGCTTTTTGGAATGTATCTTCAGAAGTACAATAATGTTGAAATTTCATTCTTTCTGTGTTGGGAATCTCACTTTAAACGATCATTATTTGGGTCTGATACCTCAACTCCATTTTGTGAGTTATTCGGTATGAAAAAAGAGCAGCGGAAAAATAAGTTGTAAATTGATAAAACTTCCTCATCTTAACTTAGCGGGAGTTTATTTATGGAAGTATTTTTTTTTTATCTCTGCAGAATTTATAAAGAAATCTGATTAACATCTCATTACCAATCCACCAGTGCCATTGCCATCTTTAGGCACGGGCCAACTGGGCCCTGGCCCAGGGCCCCCTGTCATAGGGGGCCCCGTCGTTAATTTTTATAAAAAAGTATTCAAATAAATGATAATATCAATAATATCAAATAAAATAATATTTAAACAATAAATATTTGAATATAAACTAGGTGCTGTTCCACCATGTATCCTTTATTTGCGGAACCTAATTGCTATACTGAGTGGTAGGTACCTAAAAATATGTGTTTCATTTTGTTATTTTTGATATATACAGGGTGCCCACTTAGTGCGATATCGGACTATATCTCCTTACAGGGTGATGCAAGAAAAAAAAAAATTAAATCACAAAGTTGTTTGATACTCTAATATGCATTAGTTAAAAATATTTCTGAATATACAGGGTGCTCCGTTTATGGGATATGCGACAGAACTTTCTTATTTTAAATGAAACACCCTGTACGTGATTGCATATTTGGATTCTACGTAAAATTCTGACCAGATTTCATGTTATATACCCTATGCCTAGGTTCAACTGTTTTGGAAATATTGACAGTTAAAAATTGACTTTTTGCAACTTTGACAGGCTGTAAAACCTAAACGGTAAATTTTAGACGAAAATCCATTTTACATTCCCATCTTAGATTTTCATAAACTATCATTTAACACTAACTTTGAATTTAGTCCATGATTAAAAATTTCAGTTAAATTTATTCTCCGGAATATTTTTAACTAATGCATATTAGAGTATCAAACACCTTTATAATTTAATTTTTTTTTCTTGCACCACGAATGAGATGACACATGAGTGGACACCCTGTATAAATAAATTCTCTTCCGAATTATTATTGTTGCCTTTTTTGACATTTTCAAAAATGGGGATACGGGCCCCCAAATTTAGAAGTGCCTAGGGCCCCGAGATGGCTAGAGCGGCCCTGCAATCCACCGTCTTTAAAGTTTAGAAACGATTCTTCTGATTTTATCCAAATTGAGCCTTTTATAATGTGAAAAACTGATAAGATATGAAATATTTCTTAATCTCTCTTATATAATAAATACTGAAGAGATCTCATCAACATGTCATCGCTAATTCAGCATCTCTAAATTAGTTAAATGATCTAGATTTTGGAAAACTTTGAAAGGTTCAAAGTTTTTTTCTATTATAAATAGAAAGCTGAAATTTTCAGCGATTCTTATCGCAGTAGAGGACTACAAACCCTAAAAATTTCAACTCATTTGGTCATAAGATCATGTTAAGCAATTTGGGGTGATTTATCAATTTTTCAGTTTTTCTGATTGTCTTTTTTTATAGATTTCGGCTTCAAATCTGAGAATAATTTAGTGTATGGAGTTGAGAGGGTCTCAAAGGACCATTAGGACACAAAATGTCAACAAAAAGTACCTTATGATTTAGATTTTGAAAAACTTTGAAAGGTCATAACTTTTTTTCTATTGAAGATAGAAACCTGAAATTTTCAACGATTCTTATCCCAGTAGAGGACTACAATTCCTCGTCTTCGGCTCGTGTTTGAATTTTCATTGTCGTGAATAATAGGCATCTTTATATGCTCGTTGAAGAATATACTATTTTTTCCCGCTTGACATGTTTTTCTGTTTCTATATGCGCCATTGAGCGATTCTCTGAAAATGACATCATATTTTATTCAATTACACTGGTAAATATCAGGTATTTATTTCGTTTACCTGCTGTATTAATTTATAGTCTACAACACACCAACGTAAAAATTTGATTTATTTTTTGGTTCACCAATAATTATTTAATTTTTCCAGGTCTCAAAATTTAGCACAACGAAAATGGCACACATCAGAAAAACTAGAGTACTAAATTCGGGCCTATTTAGTGCTAATTTAGTACGAAAAAAATAATTTATAACTCTACTTTTAAAAAAATCACGTGCATGTGTGCCAGCTTAAGATTAAGCTGGCACACTCTAGTTGAATAAGGTCGAATCTTTGAAAATCTAGTACCTCATCTTTAATGCTAATTTAGTACATTTATGTCACGCCTAAAAAACAATGATGTATTTATTACAGAATAACCACAAAAAAGTGCTAACTTAAGACTTGAATCAGCACACATAGATCGAATCGACCGCACGAGAACGGAATTCGCATGCACATATTTAGTGCTAATTTAGTACTTCAAAAAAGACGACCCGAAACGAACTAGTATCACATCAGCACAGAGCTAACCCAAACTAACCCAAAATTACCCAAACTAACTCGAACTAACCCAAACTTACGTCCAAAATTAACACTAAAAGTGTGCTAATTTAGTACTCCAGTTTCATCGCGTCATCGGTGATAATGTGTGTTAACTTAAACACTAAGCCAGCACACAAGTGCTAGCCTGTGCTGATGTGATACTAATTCGTTCGGGTCGTCGTTTCTGAAGTACTAAATTAGCACTAAATATGTGCATGCGAATTCCGTACTCGCGCGGTCGATTCTATCTATGTGTGTTGATTCAAGTCTTAAGTTAGCACTTTCTTGTGGTTATTTTGTAATAAATACATCATTGTTAGTTTTTTAGGCGTGACATGAATGTACTAAATTAGCACTAAATATAAGGTACTAGATTTTCAAAGATTCGACCTTATCCAACTATACCTTTACAATTTCAAATTGAGACTTATCACAATCAAATTGAGAACAAACATTTTCAAATTGAGATTAAACAAAATCAAATTGAGAACAATCAATTTCAAATTGGTAAAACGTTCAATTACATGGAAACAGATGTTGTATCAATTTGAAATTGATTGTTCTCAATTTGATTTTGTTTAATCTCAATTTGAAAATGTTGTTCTCAATTTGATTGTGATAAGTCTCAATTTGAAGTTGTAAAGGTATAGAGTGTGCCAGCTTAATCTGAAGCTGACACACATGCACGTAATTTTTTTTAAAGTAGAGTTATAAATTATTTTTTTTCTCACTAAATTAGCACTAAATAGGCCCGAATTTAGTACTCTAGTTTTTCTGATGTGTGCTATTTTCGTTGTGCTAATTTAAGGAACCAAATTTTTCCAGTAGTTGTAATTAAGTGCGATGAATAGATACTTAAATATTAAACATAAATTTCCTATATCGATTCAAGGATGATCGAGTCCACTAAAATGTAAACACAAAGAAGTTGTCGGCCCCCGTATAATTGATCTCATGATTCATAAAATGTAATTTTATCATATAGTTATGCGACTCCCACACGCGGATGTCGGAGCCTTTTAAATTTAAATTTGCCCCGAGGGCTAAAAATAAAACTTTTGTGTGTGTTTTGGATGTTTTCACTTTTGCCGCATCACGGATTTAATAATTCATCGAAAATTTGACTATATGTATACGTACTAAATATTGAATCCTATAAGTTTTCGAAAATAACATCTTTAGGTCATTAACTTTGTTTTGGCTCCAATCGGAACAATTTGGTTACAATAAGTATAATTAGAACTGGTTCTGATTGGTACCAAAATTTTGTCATTAATGTGTTTTCTTGAATTATTGTAATCGCACAAAACATTTTGACTCGACAACAAACATTTATGTTTATCTGAAAAAAAAAAAAACATTTCGTCAGAAAATTGATGTTGATTTTAAATAATTAGCCCAGCATTGTAGATTTAAAAATAGCTCGGAATGTGGGCCAAAAAACCTTTAAAGTTTTTTTTTAATTGTTAACCTGGATAGTTTAGAAACTACAAAAAATGTAATGGAATGTCGAGGTAGAACAGATTCAGATTCAAATTTGGAAGTTAAACCTTTAGTTGGTTGAATATGACGTGATCAATACAACTTGAAAATCGAATTGTTCAATTATTATGGACTGATTGTTAATTGAATCAGAATCGAAGTTTTGTCTAGTTTCTTTTTTATCCCTCTATCAAAAATATATTGGATTTGATTTTCGATTTTGTCATGTCCCTTTAAACTTTGCCCTTTGTTTAAAATACTGTTTTGTTAGTTCTTATTAAATCGAGAAGAAGGTTTTCTGTTAGAATTTCTTTATTACATTTCGTAGCATTCTTTAATTTCTGCTAATAATATGATGACCTTTAATAAAGATATTTTTAATTTACTCTAACAGAGATGTTTTGTACTTATTTTACTGTGTTTGATGACTTTTTCAAATAAGTTAAATGGGGTACCTACGTCCAAGATCCAAGGTTCTCCTTTCTACAACTTATATATAACTGAAAATTTCTAATTTCTTTAGATTCTAGTCGACCTGGAATGTACACATGTATTGTATATCTAGAAGATTTTTCAATTTCATTGGTTTCGTATTAAAACTTTTAACTGAAATAGATCTGGAACTGCAACAAATTTTTCTCCCACTTGCTGTCTTGTTTGTTTCAATAAATTCTCATTCGAAATTTTCATAAAACACCAATTAAAGCGAATAGCAACAAAATCAATCTTCTTTACTTCAATGTTTTACACATAGACACGTTATTCGTGTGTAGTGGCAATAACGCAATCTGAATTTTTCGAATCCCACACACAGTTTTCGTTTTACTAATCAGATTTCGTTCACGTGCCCGAATTTCGATTTGTGTCGGAAATTAAAATGCAAAATTTCACACCATGTAGGTACATATTTTTGCCCGTTACATCCTTGACCCCTAGAAAACACCGCATTTCAATTTGCTGTCCATCCGTTTCATAATTAAATTGGATGGAATTGAAATTGGAAAATATTTTTTCTGATTTTTCCGTTAATAATTGTATCTTGCATGTGTTTACATGGGAAATGCCTCAAGTTTATCTATTCCAGATGTTGGGCGATTCATAAAAATTTGTATGCCTTGGACTTCAAAATTATTAGTCGATTCTATGGGAAATTGGAAAGGTGGGCAGTATGACCACACCATCCTTCCTCAGCATTACCGATGAAATTTCATCTGAGCCTCTTTGTTGTTTTTAATTTCTTTTAGAGCTTTGTTATTCTCAAAAATCTCTGTTGCATCTGGCTAATTTATTTTTAATTTACAAAAATTTCTGTTAAGCTGTTCTTCATTTTTACAGATTTCTGTTGTGTTTCTTATTTTCAAAAATCTTTGGTAGATTTGTTGTTTGGTTTCTGATTCTCAAATATTTCGTTTGAATGTTTTCTCATTTTCAAAAATCTCTTGTAAATTTATTTGTTTGGTTTCTCATTCTCTGTTTTCATCGTCATTCTTCAGAATATGTTATGAGTTTTTCATTATTTCATTCTGAAGAATCTCTGTTGAATCTGTCGTTGTTTCCCATTCCCGAAGAAAAAAATCTCTGTTGAATTTAGCTAGCTTGTTTTTAATTTGCAAAAATATCTGTTGTAATTGTCAAATATTTCGTTTGAATGTTTTTTCATTATCAAGAATCTCTTGTGACTTTACTCTTCAGTCTTTTGAATCTTATTCTATAGTATAATATCATTCTGCATCGGGCTCTCGTGGTCGTTTTCTTCAGAAACAAAATTTCTATATTAAGAGCTTCATAAATTTTCAAACTCTATTGGTTGCAGCTATTCAACAGTCACAACTTGTACACTACAATCAAAGAACGCGATAATTACAAGTTTTTCCTAAGCAAAACCCAAGTATTTTCATCTACTCAGTTATTAACAAAACACCAAAAAAACCAAAAAAAAAAAAAATATATATTCCTAGGCAAAAATAAATAGATACCATCACCTAATTATTGCCTATAGAAACGTTAACTACTAATTACGAACAGTGTGCAATGCAAATTGTATATTTTTGTCTATTTTTAGAGTCATTTTATTTTTAAACCTAGATAAATCTCAAGGTCTTCAACTTCGGGATCCTCGAGCATGTAATGAGCCACGTGGCTCCAATTAATCATGGAATCTATTAGTGAAAATCGTTTTTTATGTTATTGCAAAATGCCTTTGTTTCAAGAAATTTCCATGGAAATAGTTAAGTATCTAGCAATTTTTACTTTACTTTAAACAGAAATTTATATTTATTACAGTAATTATTTGCGTTTTGCAATTCAAAATAACGACGTAGAAGGAGAAGTTCATTCGCCACTTCATTTGCGTTTTTCTTTTTTCTTTGCTCCAAGGCTACTGGTTGGTTTTTGATATTTTTCCTAGCTCACTTATCAATAGAACACCCATAACAACGTAATTTCAGAGATTGGGAAAAGCAATAAGTATTCAAAAATCATACCCTTGTTGAAATTTAAAATGAATTAGAAATTATGTAAGATCACTTGGGGATGCAATCTATGTCCATCTGCTAAAGAATTTCTACCAATATAATTCGTTTTTTTTTTTGTGATGGGACACACCTTGGGGAAAGCGAATCAATGTATTTTTTGCCTCAAATAAACCCACGAATTACCCAGTGAGTGTAACAAAATAATGTTTAAAATCTAAAAACTATAAAAAATTATATCTCCAATTGTTTTTAACATTTCCAGTTTTTGTAGTGAAGAACTAGAAACCCTGAAAATTTTAGCTCATTTGAAGTTATATAGTTCATAGTTCATTCTTTCTTCCGTGTTTCTCCTCCACGAGATTTTGGAGTCAAAAAACGCCGTAAATACTTTGCTTCGTTTGATACATAGTTCGAGGGTAAGTCCCCAATAGTTAGCATTTTAGAACTAGTCATTTCCTATTTTCTTATGAATAGTACTAGCTTGGTTTTCTGAGCGTGTACTCGCAATTCGTTCTTTCCTGCTTATTTGGAAAGTTTCTTTAATGCTGATTCCATGATTTCACTGATGGCTGATAAGCTGAAGCCCCTCGCAAGTATACTACTATGCCATCAGCATAGGCAAACAATTTTATCCTTCTTTCTAAAGGTTTTTAGAATCATATTGATTAACGAAAGACATCAGAAAAAGCAGGTAAACAATATATTTATTTGGAGCAAAATATTCGAATTGATAATCAAAAGAATCAGATCTTTCACTAGATTGAAACACATCTTTGAAAACACAAATAGAACATTGAAGTGAAAATATCTAAACTATTTGAGTGAAAACTTCAACAACGTATATTTTAATTACCTATTCTTCTTCTTCTTCTTCCGTCCATTATCTTCTACTTTATTTTACGTCGAGAACATTTCTTCATTTGGTTGATTGTCAGCTTCAGTTGTGAAATTTATGCCTTTTAACTGAATTCCATTTGCTTGAAGTTTTGGAACAATAATGTTACGGCGTTTGCTGGTTATAAGGTTTCCTGGCGTCTTCCAATTTTCCATCTTCATCTATCTTTGTCGATTCACAAGTCTTCGATGTCCTCTCTTCAGCTTTTCCTTGGCTTCTGAGTTTCGGTTGCCAATCTTTGCATTGCAATAATTGAATGTTAATTTTTTAAATTCTAGTTCTAATTTTGGTGAAATTTAAGTGCACCATGATCATACACAAGTGTGTTTCCGTGTTTTTCTTTGATCTCGAAAATTTCTTGGCACCAAATTCTCGATTTGCATTTATAAACCAATCCGAAACGTAGGAGAGCTTTTCATTGAACAAACTCCGAAATCATTGAAAAATAAATTTCGCAACCGTCGTAATGGAAATGTACTTTTTTTTTTTTTGTTTATTTGAAACTACTCCAACTATTTTTAACACCTGGGCAACAGAATCTCGTACGTTAATTCGACGGGTGACGTTATAAGCGAGAAATTGCGTCGATTTAATCTAGAATCTGATTGGTGTCATTTGACGCAAATATTGTACCATTGGACTATTCAGGGCCGGCTCCAGGACCCGTGCAGCCTACGCCTGCCGCCCCGTGCGGCAAACTCGAAGAGCGGCAAAAATCTTGGGGAGAATTGTTGGGTTAAAAAACCCACACTACAAATTACAATAGCTTTATGATTCATTTCATCAATTATCGCGTTCGCCTGCCAGGGCCGTAGCTAGAGTCAAATTTATGATAGGGCATGACAAATTTGACATAGGGCATACACCACTTGCCCCCCCCCTTAAATTTTTTATATAGGTAAACAAAATGGGACTAATGGCGCCGAAGGCAAATTTTTCAATAAATCAAGGTTCAAGTTGTCTGGTAATGAGTAACTTGATGACGCATCTGATTTGGGGTAGCTTAGCCGCATTCTTTCGGACCGGATCACTTGATCAAAACGCGTTTTGTTCCAGTAATCACCTTCTCTTACATTTTGACAATTGACAGTTAGATTAGGCAATCTACTGACCTGTCAAAAACGAAATTCAATATGGAAGTTCGGGTCAAGCATTGGGTCAAGCCTGGTCAAGCACTGTGTTGTTTATTCTGTATGTTTTCGTCAAGATTTGAATTATCGGATTTTGTGTTTTTTTGTGTGTTTAGGTATTGTGTTAATTAAAATGCCAGCGATTTGCATCGTAATTGGGTGTGGAAGTTGAGGTAACAGGGATAATGTGAAATTTTATTCAGTTCCTGCTATTGCAAATCATCGGCTTTTGATCTACAAAAGTGAATTATTAAAACAACGCAGGGCTTTATGGATTGCTGCAATTGAAAGAAAGGATCTAACAGAGGCTCGATTTTCACTTGATAATAATACCATTAATACCTTAGGATATTCACTCTCCATCTCAGAATTTATTAGTAAATTAAAAAATACGTAGAAACATTGTAAACACTATAAAATTCACTTTGTAAACAAGGGCCAGAACACTAAAAAATACGTAGACATACTGAAAACTATAAAATTCACTATGAAAACAACAATTTGACCAAAACCAATGAAAAATATGTTGAAACACATAAAATTCACTTCGTCAAACGTCACCGGCTTGTCACCGCAATATTTGACCCGAACGGCCATTAGAAAATCACGTGATTGAGATTGCCTAAGCTAGCCTATTATTATAGGCACAAAAAACGTCGTAGCAAATCAAAATACTGCAAAATATAATAATAACCATAACCATCCCCAGCAAAAATAGAGGAAAAACACCAGTTGGCAGTGACACATCAGTGACAGCGTTCTTTCGGACTATAAATTGAAACATGTTCCAAATGAACAAACGGATCAGGATCTTGGAATCATGATTCAAATATTTTACGACAGAATGCGGCTCTTATAGAGATTTGCATTATGTTGAGGCACCCCAGATGACGTCATAAAGTTACCAGGCAAGCTACCTCTCTCGCATCTATCAAACAACCTTGCAATAAATAACATCTCTGGCAAGTAAACAAAATGGCGCTGATTCTCACGCCAGCCGCCTTGGGCCATTCGCACTCTTTCAAAACAAAAAAACTTCCTCTGTGCAAACGTCAAACATTGTTCATTACATTTAAGGTGGGTATTATAAAACTATTTTGACAGTAGTTAACCTAAAAGTAAACTTCCGGAATGACGTTACTTCCCATAGTAATCCCACAAGTTAACTTTTTGCTATCTGTCAAAATAGTTTTATAATACCCGCCCTTAGGCGACTAATGGCCGTTTCCGCCAACTATTTTAGGGGAGCCTTAAAGATAAGTATTCCCTAAACTGACATTTCTTCATGTAAAAATGTCAGTTTAGGGAATACTTATAGGGTACATTCAGGCGGTTCCAGTGGCTAAGTTCAGCCACTCAGCAGGAACTTTATTCTTGAAACCAAGGAACAGCGTTCTCATGAGATTAATTGCTCTGTCATTGTCAGTGTTATGGAAATATAAATAAGGACGACGAAGACAGAACCTACGTTCTCATGGAAATGCAGCACCCCTGTTTCGAGAATAAAGTCCCTGCTGAGTGGCTGAACTTAGCCGCTGGCACCGCCTGAATGTACCCGTTGTTAAGGCTCCCCTAAAATAGTTGGTGGAAATCGCCATTGAGCGTTTTCGGAAACATTCATCCTCGCTTACTCGATTTCAGGCCTATCTACTTCAGGCATTATCTACTCCTAAATTTTCTAGAGAAACCTTTAAACATGTTGATTTTCAAAGGTAGGACATCATCATTTAATAGATAGGGCATTGCCCCCCAATGCCCCCCCCTGGCTACGGCCCTGTCGCCTGCTCAGTAAAAAAATAAAATAAAACATGTTCGGGTTTTTTCAAACTCTGATCAATTGACGTTTTCAATTAAAAGTGATGGACGATAAAGTATGAAAACATTCAGATTCCCGCCAACATTTGCTTGCTCGTCAATGTCAAGTGTAAAGGGTGTTTAGCAATCCCCTGGTTTTTATTCTAATCGGTGACTCCACCGATGAGTTAGGTATCTTTGTTCAGTGAATGGAGAATGACAATGACCGACATAGAATGGTGAAATTTGAAATTGTAAAGAAAATGTGGGAAGCAAACAGCTTCCGCAAACTAAACTTGAACGTGGATATCTTTGTATACTTGATGGATCGTGGATTTCCCTTACTTTTGCGAGTATCAGTTCTGATTTTGTGTATCCAAATTTTGACAAATGTAGGATTTGATGAAAACTTATGGAAAGACACGTCCGCCGGTGAATAGGAATTATTTTCACGAAAAGGCACACTACACACAATCACCATTGTTAGGAAAAAACTTTGAAAAAACCGAGGAAATAATAGTTTCCAGTCTCACACGTATAAAACTCTTATCAACAAACCATTGTCAATAGCTGTCAATCATTGTTTTCATACTTTTCATACTCTTTTGGCATCTGACAGTCTGACGCCAGAGAGAGAGGCTTCTAAATTGAAAAGGTCAATTCCCAACGATCTGAGCACAGTTCTATGGACTGCGACTGAGGGCCAAGTTACAGTATATTTGCATCTGCAAATTTGCAGTTCTGCAAATATGGCCGACTTGCATATGTGCTCTATTTGCAGAAACGAGCAAATTACAGAAAAAATCTGCACTTTCGTCATATTTATCGGGAAAAAGTGTTTGGGCGCTACTGATTTATCAGTTTTGAATGTCAAAGTGATTGCAAGGACTTGCGGGACCGTTTCACCATGCGCAAATTTGCAGGCGACCTGCAAATGCATTCTGCTTCTGTAAAGGCCGTTTTACAGCTTGCAATTCTATCTGCAATATGCAAGAAACTTGAACGAGGGCATGCGCAGAAGTGAGTCAGCTGATTGTTTCCTGCAAGATTCTTGAAACTTGAATGGCATTGCATGCAATCGGTTTGGTGCCATTTTTCTTGAAAGTTTTCGCGCAAGCTGGGGAATTTTTAGAAATTATGATGTTTAAAGTGGCTGCTGTTGCTTTCTTCTTTTTATGTCGACTTATAATAATTTTTTTCATTTTTGTAAAATGCAAATATCAACAACATAAAATTGAAAACCAAAAAGTATGGTTAAGGTTAGAGAAGGAAACAACTTAAATTGCAAGGTGTAAAACGACGTGCAAGAAATATTGAATGCAATTTTTTGCATGCAAAAAAATTGCATTCAAGTTTTCTTGCAAGCTGTAAAACAGCCTTAATACGAAAAGTCAGACTTGCAGGTGCTGCATTCATATCGGGCACTTTCCAAATTTCACCGATAAATTGACCGGTTAAATAAACCGGTAGCAATCAAAAAATTCCGGTAAAAGTTAGGTGTAAGTCCGGTTACAAGATTTGCCTGATGCATTTTGGAACGCTTTGGTGGGTTAAAGTTTGGTTATGACGGTTGTGTTGCGACAATTTAACGAACAACTGCCGATAGCCCCCATTCAAAGTAATTGATGTACGTCAAAAAAAAAGTGTCAAAAAATCTCCAACCGAAAAATCCGACAAAAATTCCCGGTGGATCCGGTGCCTCACCGGTCTCAAACAGCTGATCATTCCGGTCAATTTTGGAACGGATGATCTGCTTCAACCGGTAAAAAGTTGATACATTTTGGAATGGTTTGGTGAGTGAACTATTAAACCGGTATCGCACCGGTTCAGAAACCGGTGAATTTTGGAAAGTGCCCATCTTGGTGTCGAAGAGCTTTTGTTATTCATTCTAGGCTTTAGTTCCCAATTACAGTATATTTGCACATGCAAATTTGCAGTTCTGCAAATATGGCCGACTTGCATATGGGCATGCAGAAACGAGCAAATTAGGTACAGAAAAAAATCTGCAATTCCGACATATTTATCGAAAATAGTATTTGGGCGCTACTGTTTTACCAGTTTAAAATGTCAAAGTGACTGCAAGAACTGGCAAGCACTTACAAGGACCGTTTCATCTTGCGCAAATTTGCAGGCGACTTGCAAATGCGTTCTGCTTCTGTTATACAAAAAGTCAGACTTGTAGGTCCTGCATTTGTATCTTGCTGTTGCAGAGCTTCTGTAATTCACCACTTAGTACGCAATTAGTTCAGCGCAGTTCCAACTGGTTCGCGATCAGTTCGAAAAACGATAACTTGAAAACACCTCTTGCTAGCAGTTTCACGCGTCCGCAAGCTTGAACGCGCCTTGTATAAAGCCAAAAACTGACACAATTTTGGCATTAACGCCTTGTTGAAAACGTCAAATTTTGATGCAATAAAAGGTGCGTTCACAAGTTTAGCAAATAGGAATCGGTGGGAGGGGCGGCAAAAATACTTTTTGCACGGGGCGCCGAAATGTCTGGAGCCGGCCCTGGGACTATTGTATTAATTATCTGAATAATGAACTTTGAGAAAGGAAAACGATAAAAACTGCTGATATTTTGACAGTACCTGAATAGAAATAGTGATACCTACATTCATTGAATAGGCTTAAAATATTTCATTACTAAATCTGTGTTTTATGTGGCCTTACTCCCAAATATTGTCAATATTCGGTAATTTTTTCAACCCCAGATAACTTCAGAGGGAGAAATCATCTAGAACTTTGTCCTCGCTTTACTTCAGGAAGAAAAAAATCATTTAGTCATTAGTTCATACCGGGTGCCCGTACGAGATTGCTTTCCGGCTGCCATTTTTTTATTTATAGAGAAAATTTTTGTGGAAAATTGAAAAAGTTGGAGTTAGTGGAGTGGAAATGTCCATATTTTCATAAAAACCCTTTTTTCGATGAATCGCAATTATTAGTTTTAACCCCTTAAACCACCCTCAAAGTAATTTGCAAGTCAAGTGAGGTTCCCTAAACGGTGTATTTTGGTACTGCTTATAACTTCCAGTACCATTTGTATCTGAGACTTAGGGTGGAAATGTCCATATTTCCACAAAAACCCTTTTTTTGATGAATAGCAATTATTAGTTTTAACCCCTTAAACCACCCTCAAAGTAATTTGCAAGTCGAGGTTCCCTAAACGGTGTATATTGGTACTGCCTATAACTTCCAGTATACCATTTGTGCCGAGACAAGGGGGGAAATGTCCATATTTTCACAAAAATCCTTTTTTCGATGAATCGCTACTATTAGTTTTAACCCTTCAAACCACCCTCAAAGTAATTTGCAAGTCAACTGAGTCTCCCTAAACGGTGTACATTGATAGTGCCTATAACTTCCAGTACCATTTGTACCCGAGACTAGGGTGGAAATGTCCATATTTTAACACCAAAAAAAAAAAAAAACATTTTTTCGATGAATCGCAATTATTAGTTTTACTCCCTTAAATCAACCTCAAAGAAATTTGTAAGTCAACTGAAGTGTATATTGCATGGTACTGCCCAAATCGATTGTTCCTCAAATTTCGTATTATCAATAAAAAAAGTTATGGAATACCGATACAACAATCCTTAACAGTCAGACCTTGACAATGGCAGACGATTTCTTGCAAAAGTACAACAGGAAACAGTTAAAAAATCTATAGGTTCAAGAACTGAAATCAATTCAAGCAAAGATGTATATTTTACAAGTAGTGTTTCTGATAACCTCCTAAATTTTCATGTATATTCAAATGGCTATACTAATGACCCACTTCTTGATAGGGTCGGACAAAAATAAACTTCACGATATGTTTAGCTCGTCACTTATAATTAGAAAAAATAAATATCGCCACCACCGCTAGTGCTAATTTCGTATATAAATAAAACCCGAAATCGAATTTGAACGACAAGCATCAATCATAAATTTAATGGAAATAACATTATTCGGTGGTCCAAGATGGGCGTGCCAAAAATCGTAGTTTCTCAATTAGAATTAAGTGTTATTAATTTCTCGGTGTCGTTCATTGGAAACGCTAATTACGGATTCATAAAATCGGGTTTTAGTATGCTGATTATTTTTCAAATACAAATCGAGTAATTTATTGGCAAAACAAAAATATGTATATGGGTTCGTCGAATATCCAAATTGAAAAATTTCCGTTTGTTCTGTTGTTGTTTCTGGTAATTTTTTCCGTTTCTTAAATGGTATAAAACCGAATTCTTCTCCTAATTGCACGCCCATGATACAAAGATAACAAATCATTTTTATATTATTTGCAAATGCATTACATACTTTCAAAATAAATAAATAAATAAAAAGATAAGCACTCGTCGTAAAATGTCTATTTTTGTACTAATTCTATTAGGCTTTCTAAATTAAAATTTTTCATTGTTCTCCCTCCATCCGTCAGTATAAAATTTACATTAGTTTATTGCCTCTGTATTTATCCAAAGGATTGTGTCACTTTATTCCTTATCAATTTGCCTGATATCGCACACGTCACAGGTGTAAACATAACAATCAGTATTTTTTTTACTACTACAAGCTTATCGATCAAAGAACATTTAGTTTCGAGGTTTTTATCTAATCTTGTGTGAAAAAAACGATCAATTTTGAATCTAAATTTATACACCAGCAGATCTTTGTATTATCGTTGATTGGTATTATGCATAAGAGGGGTTTTGCAACCTCAAAATAATTATATTACAGTTATCACTTACAGTTAGGATATAATTTCTATTTTACCAATATTTATGTTAACATTTCAATCCTAAAAGTATATCCATCACTCAGTAATATAATGAATTATTGTTTGATAAATATTTATATTTTCAATTATATTTTATTCGATTAGTTAGAAATATCGGCAGCCATAAGCAATTATTATAGTCAACATCGAATCGTGTTGGAGGTTTAAAAATACACTCCAACATGTGGTAGAAAAATTCACATTGAGTCACGAAACGCAACGTTAAACGGACATTTCTATTAATGAAATTTACTATTTTTAGTTTGGTTTGGGTTTATTTTTAAAAGGCTATCTGTCCACAACAGCAATAATGTAATGTGTCTTACACAGACAAAGGAAAAAATATCAACTTTTTTTTTGTCACCAATTTTTCTAAAAATGTTCCAGACTTGTATGATATTCTTATCAGCCCACTTGATTATCATCTATAAATAGAGGCAATGGAAATACATTGTTGATATCGCCAAAATTAAAATTTCGTTGAATGAAATGACAATTTAGTGATAAAACCATTGTGATGATTTTTAATTATTATAAGTAATTCGCGAAGTGGCTGATTAAAGCATTTTTGTCTATATATGAGAAGGAATTAACAAAATTAATTACCTTGCAACTAAATGTTTTCCATTTCTTGGCAGAAAGCCAAAAGATAGCATCATTAAGGTACTAATGGAATGAAGTAGGAGAGAAAATACATATCGACAACACCGATTCTCAAGGAAAACACACACACATAACATAATCAAACAATTTATTAGAACAGTTACCCCAAAATGCAATATGCCATACCTGATATGTGCTTGAACTAGGTAACGAAAAATAAACCAACTTATATAGCAGTATTTAAACCAAATTCATTTGATGCTATTCTTACAGCATAGCAACCATTTGCCAATCGTTTATTCAAATTTGTAACATGTTCATTAAACTTAAGTTGAGTATCCACATGATTACTAAGAAATTTACAGCTTGTCTTGTTTTCAATTATTGTGTGTGTGTCTAGTATTGAATCATCAAAAATATCAATATGTTGGTTTTAGAGTCACACCAGCTCTTTACAAGATTTAGGTCTTCAGAGATATTCTGTCAACTCTTCAATATTTTTTTTCCTTCCAGTACCAGTATAATGTCATCAGCGAATGATGTTAATTTTACCCTAATAGGGAGGTGATTAATATCATTTAAATAAAGTAAAAATAATATTGGTCCCAACACAGATCCTTGTGGAACACCATTGGCCACAGCTAAGTTTGATGACTGAGTATCACCAATCTTAACAAATCATAAGATTCAAACCATGAGTATGAGATTCCTCCGAAACCATAGATTTCTAGCTTTTTAAGCATTCATTTCATGATTTACGCAATCAAAGGCTTTAGAGAAATCACAAAACACAATGGCGACAATCTCATTTTCTTTAAGACTGATGAATACCTGTTCCAAAAGATTAAACATGGCATCATGGGTGCCCTTAAATGGTTGGAATCCAAATTCCTACTCGTTATATTTATTTATTCTAAGTACCTAGATCCTTTTGACTGAGAAATAGATAGATAGAATCAGTGCAATATTGAAATCCAAAAAATTATTCTCATTCGTCCTACAAAATCCATTCCCTGGACCACGGCCAAATATATTATAAACCACTATTCATGCATATTTCAGCCTTTATGGCACTTAATTGTAGTGCCGGAGTGCCGGTCATTAAGGCACACGTTACCGGGCTTCACCTTCACGTGCTGATTTCGAAATTATGTAAAAGCGGAACTAAATTATTGATTGCAACTTTGTTGTTTTAGAAACACAACTTCGCTTGTGAAGGAAAGAAGTCTCAGCAATGAATCTGTGTAAAATTGGAAGAAAACCTTCAATGCTTAATTCTATCAAATATTTTCAAGAACTTCTATAAAACAAGTTGTACAATAAGTCAAAGCTAGAGCCAAATTATAGACAGACTGGAAATTTATCCTACTTAATCGAATTCAGTTCTTAGTTGTACCAGCAGGATAAATTTGCCAATGACGTTACCAGTCGGTCCATCAAAAATATACCTATAGCAGACAAAAGATGTTGCTCTATATTATCACAAAAACAAAACTTACAAAATTCCACTATTAATTAATTTTTCAATTTTTTTGATTTCAGGTCGGAAGGAATGGACACGGCATCGGATTCTTCGACAACGAATAACGATTTTCCATTACGGAAAACAGGTAAACGCCGTTATTAAATTTTTAATAGGTTTTTGTTTGTTGAATTTGAGAACGTGTATTCTATTTATATCGCGTTTTGTATGTATAATACGTCATTTCTTCCGGAATATTGTTTTTTTTTTTTAAATTTTATTACATGAAGAGGTATTAGACTTTTTCTACATTATAAATTGAAGTTTTATTTTCTTTTTCTTTTTCTTTCGGATTTGTATCTACAAATATACGTATAGCTTAAAGTTTCTTTTGCGTGTTTTTACTATTTTATTCTTTTGTGCTTGTTCATATATTTCTCCGTTTCTTGTTTTTTACGGTCAGAATTTCTACCTTTTGTCTGCTATGTCTTTCTCGATCTCTTTTTCCATCAAATGCTGCACTTTTTTGTAAGTTCAGACTACTCTGTAATCTTTCGTCAAATATTTTTATGTTTTGTTTACCTTTACGAAGAGTTTTTATTTACCAAGACGCAGATTCAATAAATCATCATCATAGAGCTTGAGCCCCTCCCTCTAAATACATAGTACCTAAATTAATTTTATGTGGTGACTTTCCCATAGATTTTGTGCTGCTCAAGAATTATTCAGTCTATACATTGAATATTTTGGTATAGTCATGCATGTTCAATCTCCAACCCGAGTAACTAAAATCAGATCTAGCACTATCGACTACGTCGTGTCATCTTCTGATCCAAACTTCGTTGATTGTACTGTCTTTAGTTCAGGGTTTTCAGATCATGGAGCAGTACTCACGATCTCTTGCATTTGTCTTGCATTGAAAATCATGTCAGCTGAACCTCAATTGGGTTTTGAGCTACACTGTATTTCTGGAGGGTTTTTTTCGGCAGTTGGGATTAGACGATTTGTTTATATCTTGGCAAGTATCTTTTTCGCAACAGAACGTAAAGATTTTCCTGTGTAGTTTCCACATTGAGCCTTATTTTGTCTATGGAGGCATATCTAAGTTTGGCAGGTATTTGCTCAGTAATCCATATTTTGCCAAGTCGCAGATCCAATATATTACTAGAATACGAAAATGTATTTTCAAAATACTCTGTTGCGAGAGCGGAATAATTAAATAACATCCCTGCGAAAATAATTGAAAAAGATCCAATAAGAAAATTACAAATTATAAAATACTTTCGCTTGGTATATCAACAACGCATTTTATTAGCTTATGCGTAATGGAAATAGCAATCTCGATGACCTTAATTTTTCGTTGACCCTTCCCAAATTAATTATTCCATTTTATTCAAATTACTTAAGTGGACTTTGATTTGAAGTAATTGGCTATTGAAATGATTTTAAACTTGGCTCAGAAATGGAGCGCATCATGTTATTATACTGATGCGCAAACAACTATTTGTTTCGAATAGAACGAAAATCTGAAACATGATGTGATTAATCATTGGCATTGTTTTAATTTCTACTTAGAACCAATCAGCTGTTTCAAACTGGTTCTCATTTGAAGTTTGAACCAAAACATAGCTATAATTATTAATTTTTTCGATCAAAATAAATACAAATAATTCATCATGTAAATTTAATTCAACGTTCAACCTGTGCTATTTTAAGAAATGCTGTTTATTTAATCAAGGACTAAAATATTTATAAAATTCTTAGCTAAATATAAATCTTGAGTGTAAACTGACTAATCGTTTGACTTATGTTCATGGTAACAAAGAAAAGCAAAATTTAAAGTTTAACAAAACCTTTTTTTTTTCCAGCCTCCGAGCCTAACCTCCTGAAGGTGCGTTTAAAACAGCGCGTCATGGAACGTAGAAGTAGTCCAATGAGTAAAAGACTTCCGCCATCGCTCAAAAAGAAGCTGCTGAGCTCCTGCCTGCCACCTAGCGAATCGCCACCTCAAGAACCTCCAAAGGTAATAATTTTCATTCATTTTTGATTAATGGAGATTTTAAAATGCTAATCATTATAGCATTAAAATTATCAGGAGATTTTGATGGAACCATAAAAAAAAAATACATTTTCCCTTATTCAAAGTCTACAAAATAACTTAATTTATGAAGATTTTCTTAACAAGAAGAATGTCTGGTGCCCACTAAGCAACATAAGTATAAGTATGCGTGACCGAATCCAATTATTAATCGAATGGTTTTATTTTTGTTTCAAATCAATTGGTTTTTGATTTTTCTTTGTATTTAGGTATAACAAGCAATTACTCTACTTTGTTGCAATTTAATGGACTGAAATTAGTTTCGAGAGCCAAAGGTAGTAAAGGTGCTAGGACAGAACTGGCGCAAAATCGGTCATTTTCCCATGTAAATCTCCATAAGAAAATTTCAGGTCCATTCTGCCAGTTTTCGGACCGTTTTGGAGTGGGGGTAAAATTTCCTAGAATTAGGCCCCGCCCCCTTTCCAGCGCCCAGGTCTGCATCGTCCGTTCGCACTACCTCAGTAGCCGCCGAGGCAGCCACACATACTTGCTACCTGATACTGATGATGCCGTAACTCTCGCTCTCTTGCTCTCATACCTCAACCTCGTACCTCATACCTCTCTCTCTCTCCCGCTCTCATATATAATAGGCCCACGCAGCTACAGCATCACGAAATAGAAATTAAAAAAAAAGTCGGTAACCACTGAGAACCGATCTCCCGTCGCCAGCTTGAAAGCCCGCTGCAGCAACCACTAGGCTATTCTAGCAGTTGATAATAAATGGTGAAAAGGAGGAGACAACATGCAAGCATGAGGAGCGGTCAGTTACCTCGGACATATTGGCACTTTGTGTGCCGCATACCTCATACTGATAATGGCGTTACTAATTAAAATTGATGTGGGTGAAATAATTGTCGAGGAAATAAAAAGTGTAAAATATTCAGCGAATCCATCGAGTGGACATAGACCGTGCATACCTGTCTCTCTCTCTCTCTCGCACAACAAACACAAATTATTTTTGTTATGGTTTTGTAGGAAACTGGGTTTTATTATCAGCTCAGTGCATACATCTAATAGACAACCATTGCCTTGGAAAAAATTGATTATAATATAAAAAGAGTGTTAAGTATCGAAAAAGATCCTAGTTATTTTTTTATCAGAGGTTTCAATCAATTATTCCAAGAAATTCAGTAACATTAATACATGAGCACCTCACAATAAGTGATGTAATTATAAAATGCCTGAAAAACATAGATTACTATAAAAGTTCAATTCAAAACTAGTTGACGAGTCTAAACAAGAGTTGCGGTTTTTACTGATAACACAGATAGCCAATTATTTCAAAATAATTTCACTTACTTGGGTGATATCAACAAGAGGTACCAATCAATTATTTCAAGAAATTCAGCAGACAAGACCAAATTTTTTTACACGTTCGCAAGAACAATTTTAAATAACTAGCGATGTAATTATAAAATATCTAAGAAACATAGATTAGTTTAAAAGTTTAATTTAAAAATGAACACTATACCAATCGAGTCATGCGGTTTTGCCGCCATCATTACACTGATAACTGACAAAATAATTTTACTTTATAATATAAAATATATTTCATGTAAACATCATCCAGCGCGCCAGCTACCGTCGCTATAACCCAACACCTTTCCAAAGCCTGTGTCTTCAGTCGATCACACTAGCTTGCACACAGCCTTTAAGGCGGGGTCAATGACCGCATCGGACATACAAACACACTTGCAATCCAGCACCCTCACGCTTCATCATTCTCATACATAATCATTTGGCTCCAATGCTCCAATAATCAAACTAATCAATAATAATCACAACAAATAAGAGACACATCATTTCGATTCATAAACCAAAAAAAAGCAAATTATTGTTTAATTTGAAAAGGTTAAGTAAAGCTATAAGAGGCGTTATCTCTCTGGAGTCTAGTCCAACCTTGAAAAGATATTGATTATAATTTTATATCCAAAAATGATTCCAATTACTTATGTTATCTAAAAAAAAAAAGATCCTAGATCCTCAGAGAAAAAACTGAGGATTCGATCAAAATAATAACTATTCCATGAAATTTGGCAACAGGAAGACCTTGCGGTTTTGCAGCCATCATTTAACTGATAACTGACGAAATAATTTTAAATTATCCCTAAAACATTTTTCATAGAAGTGAAAACGTTCCTGTACCAAAATTTTTTGTAACAGAAGCCCCCAAAACGAAAAATCAAGTTTATTGCTGGATGGTATCATTTAACTTGCACCATTTTTCACTTATGAAATAATTGCATTGATGACTCACCACCCACATCGTATCTTGAACAAAACCGCAAAGCTTTAAACTAAAAATGCATGTATTTAAATGGGAAAATGTGTTCAAATTGGGTAAAAACCGATAATTGCTACACTTTTACATTGATTCTTATGGAAAACGTCTTCAAGCACCTGATAGATTGGGGGGCCTTTCTCATCAGTTACACGAAAACCGTTCTGTCCTCCGTCCGTCCTACAGGTTAAAAGGGCTACGCTTAATCGGGATGCTCATTCGAGATT
The DNA here is from genome assembly GCA_917834065.1 of Ceutorhynchus assimilis. NCBI lineage: Eukaryota > Metazoa > Arthropoda > Insecta > Coleoptera > Curculionidae > Ceutorhynchus > Ceutorhynchus assimilis. Next base: position 1,644,451 of record OU892281.1, read on the forward strand.
AGTGCGTCATAGAGATAACTAGGTGCTCTAATCATCCCGAATTTTTATCTGTGTTTCGTGGTTTTATTGAAAACAGTGTTTCTTCTTGAAAATATTTTCAAAGGTGAGTTAATTTATTTTTGATAACATTTTTTTGATAACAGTTTATTTTTGGATTTAAGTATAAGGATTTTTTAATTGTGGTTATTATCTCAGATGTAAAACGTAGCCAAAAGGTGTGGTCAACTATTTAAGTAGATTATTCTTTAATTTAGCAGATTGTTCTACTAAATTATAAGTTTGAGAGATAACAATTTTTTGATTTCATAAAATATTACTTTAACACCTTTGATCAAAACTAAATTTTTTAATCTTTTACAGATAACATGATGCCAGACTTTGCTGCAATGCTGAGACATATAGCTGCTCTCCTCGGGCTCATTACTCCCGCTAATACGGACCAGGCTGTGAGGGACGGGCTCCTCGAGTGTACTCGAGGAGCCCGCAAGCTCAACAAGGCTCTCAAAGGAGCAAAGACCATGGGTGAAAAGCAGCACTTGGAGGCCTCACTCCGACACATAAGGACTCTTAGAAATCAATTTAAGACAATGCTGAAGAAGGGTGCGGGAATTACATCACGTCCTGAACAAGCGGGGGAGCGGGTGCATTGGGATGACTCCATTTCTGCTTTTAACAGCAGAATAAGGACTGGAGTCATCTCAAATTTAAAGCATAAAGATCCTCAGACATTTTTAGCGGATTGTAAGAAACTTTTTAGGAGACGTATTTACAACGCTCTCAAAAAAGAACAGGGCATAAAAGTGAATGCGACGTTTTGTGGCGAATTCGAAATCGTGAAAGGTGGTAAAGTACTTAAAGAATTCAAGTACTTTACCACCTCCAACTCCCCCATCTACTTAGACACCAATCTCGACCAGTGGTTCAACGAAAAGGTCACTGAACCAATTATGATCGAACTAGAAGAGTTCCAAGAACGTGACAGTGGTTGGGCGCTGAAGAAAATTGTTAATTTGGGCATCAACATTAACAAATTCACGCCTCAACTAGGATCCTCCTACATCGAGCTACCTCCATCAATAAAACATAAAAAGGCCTGTATAAACGTGCAGAACAATGATGCTAGATGTTTTGCATGGGCAGTAGTTTCGGCATTGTTTCCAGCGGAAAAAGATCCTCAACGATTAAGCAAATACCCAGATTTCAGAGAAGTGCTAAAGTTGGAAGGGATTCAGTTTCCGATGACCTTGAAACAAATTCCCAATTTCGAGAAACAAAATAGCCTATCTGTGAATGTTTACAAGCTTGAAAAATCAGGAAAAACCTTTAAAGTCCTACCGACATATTTAACCCGTAATAAAAAAGACAAACATGTGAATTTATTGATGATACAAGATAAATATGGCGATGGGGGAGAAGACGCTCCAACCAAATTTCACTTTTGCTGGATAAAGAATCTCTCCAGACTAGTATCCAAACAGCTGAGCAAGCATGATGGGAAAAAACACATCTGCGACCGCTGCCTGCACTATTTCAGATCGCAAGATAAGCTTGAAAAGCATCAGGAAGACTGTGCAAAGATGAATGACACAAAAATTAAGATGCCAGAAATTGGAAAAAATATATTAAGATTTAAAAATTACAAGAACAAGGAAAGGGCGCCTTTCATAGTATATGCGGACTTGGAAAGCGTCCTAGCACCTACAGCAGATTCTAAAAGAACTCAACAACATATTCCAGCTGCTGTAGGATATTACCTAAAGTGTTCATATGATGATTCATTATCCTTTTACAAGTCATTCCGAGGTGCAGAATGTATGCAGTGGTTCGCAGATGAGATGTCCCAGTTAGCGGAAAATGTGGCAACTGTGTTCTGGTGTCCATATGATATTGACATGACTCAAACAGAAGAAGCAGAGTTTCAGAAAGCCACAAATTGCCACATCTGCGAGCAGCCTTTCACTTCACCAAGTGACAAAGTTCGAGATCATAACCACTTGATTCCCAACAACAACTACCGAGGTCCTGCCCATTCAGCACCCTGCAACCTTAATCACCAAGATTCTCACGTGATATCTGTGGTGTTTCATAACTTGAGCGGCTATGATGCTCATTTTATCATAGCAGACATTGCCAACAGAATGAAGGGATCAATTGATTTATTACCCATAACAAAAGAAAAATACATCTCATTCACCAAGCATATTGATGAGTATCCCGTTCAGTTTCGCTTCATAGATAGTTTTCGATTTATGAGCTCATCCTTGGATAAACTAGCATCGTACCTACCTGAATACCCCAACTTAAGGTCCCAGTTCGCAGAGCTAGACGAAGACAAAATTGGTTTACTGACAAGAAAGGGGGTGATGCCATATGATTACATTGATTCGTTCGATCGATTCGAGGAAGCTTGTTTACCACCAATAGAAGCATTTTACAACACACTGAACGATACACCATGTCCTCGAAAATTATACCAGAGAGCCAAACAGGTGTGGTCCAATTTCAATTGTCAAGACTTGGGTGAATATGTTGATCTGTATATGAAGACAGACATTTTATTGCTGGCAGATGTGTTTGAGCAATTTCGATCCAGCTGTCTCAAAACATATGAATTGGATCCAGCTCACTACTACACGCTCCCAGGTTTCACTTGGGATGCAATGCTAAAATATACCAGACAGGAAATTGAGCTTCTCACCGATCAAGATATGTTTCTCTTTGTGGAGCGGGGTATTCGAGGCGGTTTGAGTCAAGTATGTTCGAAAAGACAAGCTCAAGCAAACAACAAATACATGCCCAACTATGATTCAGATAAAAAAGAGTCATACCTGATGTATTTCGATATAAATAATCAGTATGGTTGGGCAATGTCGCAGCATCTCCCCTATGGTGGATTCGAATGGACCGATACTAACATTGATGTTACCTCTATAATTGATGATGCCGAAACTGGCTATATGCTGGAAGTAGACTTGGAATATCCCCATCATTTACATGATTTACATAAAGATATCCCTTTATGCCCAGAACATATTAATCCGAAAACTGGTAAACCGCCAAAATCTGTACGAGAGCTAACAAAACTAATGGCAACACTGCATGGCAAGGAGAAATATATAATCCATTATCGAGCTTTGAAGCAAGCGTTAGAGCACGGCTTAAAAATTAAAAAAGTGCACAGAGTATTGAAATTCAATCAGTCGCCATGGTTAAAATCATACATCGATCTCAATACCAAGCTGCGACAACTGGCTAAAAACGAGTTTGAAAAGAATCTTTTTAAGCTAATGAATAACGCGGTTTTTGGCAAAACGATGGAAAATATTCGGAAAAGAGTAAATGTCAGGCTTCTCACAAAATGGTCAGGCAGATATGGTGCTGAGGCTTATATTTCAAAGCCTGAATTCAAGACCAGCACCATATTCAATGAAAATCTAGTGGCAGTAGAGTTGAGAAAGCTTGAGATATACTTAAACAAGCCAATATACGTTGGGCAAGCAATTCTGGATCTTGCAAAAACCACCATTTATGATTTCCACTATGGCTACATGAAGAATGTATTTAAAGATGACTGTTCAGTTCTATACACCGACACTGACAGTCTGATTTATGAAATAACTGAAAAAGATCCATATGAAATTATCCAACGCGACTGCCATACACATTTCGATACCTCCGACTATGACCCCAATAATATTTATAAAATTCCACAAGTTAATAAAAAAGTTTTGGGCATGATGAAAGACGAAAATAATGGTATTCCAATGACGAATTATGTCGGCCTTAGATCAAAATTATATGCAACCAAAGTTATGGTAACCGAAGGGGATATCCAAAAGAAGAAGAAAGAATTACGTGATGCTGATTATGATGATGATGAAATTGAATTGATTATATCAAACTATGGAGTCACAAAAAAAGCTAAGGGAGTTAAGTACAATGTAGTCAGAAACAAAATAACGTTTGATGACTACATTGAATGCTTGGAAACGTATAGCGAAAAATGTATTTCGCAAACCATAATTCGGAGCGAAAAACACAAAGTCTACACTATGAACCAGACAAAAATTGGTTTAAGCTCCGCCGATGATAAGCGGTATTTAATCCCAGGATCCAATAAAACATTACCTTGGGGGCATTATTCAATTTAGTGTGAAATACCCCTACCAGCTCATCATTGTACATAATAATTTCCAATTTTTTAGTTTTAGCTTTAAGTATTTTGTAATTATTTTATGTACCTAGATATTAATGCGTGTTACGATTTTATAGTTATTGTATCTATACAAATTTTTTATACTAATAATTTAGATAAAAACCATAATTTTGGGAAGCATCCTTAGCTTTAGTAATCATGGTAATTTAGTATTTGTGAAAACCTATTAGTTATAGCTGAAGTTATATTAATTTATTCAACCTACACCGATGTAACTGTATACTAATTAAGTAAAAATGTAATTTTGATAATTATTTCAATAAAATTAGTAATTGTGAAAACCTATTAGTTAGAGCTGAAGTTATATTAATTTATTCAACCTGCACCATAACTGTACTAATTAAGAAAAAATGTAATTTTGATAATTATTTTCAATAAAAAAATATTTAAAAAAATATTGCTGCACTTATTTTCCCCAAACACCTAGGAATGCGTATGGAAATTCAACATACAACAGCAGCATCAAGCCGATAGAAGCAATTTATTTTCTAATTAATGCTCAAGGATTCAAGATCTTTTTTTCCGAAATAAATATCCAAACTGGAACAAAAGTATTGAATACCTAGAGGAGGCTTTTTCGATTAATGCAAAATACGTTAATGTAGCCAGGTACAGCGCTATATTAAAAAATAAACTTGAAAAATTTGAAGGCTTAATTCGCGTGAGTTAGTGAGCACCAGCTGAAGTTATCCAAGTTAGTTATCCGAGCACATAATGTCAATAGTCAATCATATTTTTGAAAAACAAACTACAAAAAGTTTTATAGTAATTGCTATAGCTACGAGCGGGTTCTGTTGTATGGAAATAACAACCTAGTTGGAATGTGGGGCTGATCTCATGATTAGAATTTACATAAGTCCAGCTCACATCCATACAGGTTGTTATTTTTTAAACCTCCAGCTGTATTGCTATATCACAAACTTTCAAACACCTCCAAAACAACTAAACAACACCTCTAAAACACCTTCAAGACAACTAAATAACAACAACAGCTCCAGCACATCTCCAAGGCATCCAACCAGTATACCTGTGTACTGTAGGTAGGTGCACCGCTGAAATAACCATTTTTTCATCCCCACGTTGAATGAGACAAGAGCAAAATACGGTTCCGAATGAATGCCTGAAAAAATTACAAACATCCAATTCTGAACTATATCTCCCCCTATTGTCTCTACTGCAAGACATCAAGTTTGGGGAAGGTATTCGATTTTTATATTAATCAAAATAATCCTACACTTCAGTACGAAAATTATTGCTTTATGTAAGTACATATATATAATTTATTTGCCTACTCGCATTCAGTTATTTCAAAGATTGATGACTCCTCTAGATTACTCTATAATCAAAAGTTAACCCAAAAAGCCTCATTCTTAGTATATTCTCCATTTTATTTTCAAATCGCGAGAGTTTCAAAAAAATCTCAAGGTAGAACAAAATTTGTAGGGATGAATCATAATGTTTACTGTAAACTATCTTAAAAAAATTATGAGCGCTCATGAACGAAAATGAAAATCTAAAATCGCTTCAATAATTCCAAAAAGTACTCACCTACTTATTCCCAATAATCACAGATAACTAGGTATGACACTTAAACAGAATGGTCCAACCGATTTCACATAAAAATTCCACCAGCGCGAAGAATTCATTATAAACGGCACTAGGTACTGATGCAAGCGAAGCAAGTTTTAAACTAAACTATAATAATTAAATAAAGGTTTAATTTCCAAGTTGTTTTTTCTACAAGCCAAGCCGCAAACACTTCCGTTACTGTGATAAGAATTTTTTGCCATATTAATTTGCTCTCTGAACTTGGAAAAAACGTTGATGGCGGTGTTGCAAGAGTATTTTTTTATCAGCAGAAAATCTACGAAAAGTGAACGCGAGAAAACAACTCTAATTATCGGATTTTTCGCTCGTTTTATGGCCTGTTTCAGGTTTGATATTAATAGAGAATTTTAACCTCGATTTCCACGGCCCCCTCATACCCCCGAAAAGCTTCAAAGGGGGTGTGACCCAAAAAGGAAAGTTTTTGTGCAAAAAAATCTAAGAATAAATATTTAAACCGCATTTTGCTACGATGATCCGTTTTCGAGTTAGGGTTCTATAATAATTTCTATAGCTAGCTTAGTGCAAGTACTGTCTGGAAGATCGCTAACCTGCACGGTAGGTCCTCCGATCTCCAAATGGATTCTAGACAGGTCTGTATACATCTATACAGGGCAGGAGACAGCTTTTAGACAGCTAAACAGGTCTAGAGACAGGTCTGTATACAGGCCTGTCTCTAGCCCTGTATAGGTGTATACATAGACATGTATAGCTGTATACAGACCTGTCTCTAGAGCTGTTTAGCTGTATACAGACCTGTCTCTAGACATGTATAGCTGTATACAGACCTGTCTCTAGACCTGTATAGCTGTATACAGACCTGTCTCTAGACCTGTATAGCTGTATACAGACCTGTCTCTAGACCTGTATAGCTGTATACAGACCTGTCTCTAGACCTGTATAGCTGTATACAGACCTGTCTCTAGCCCTGTCTCTAGACCTGTCTCTAGACATGTATAGCTGTATACAGACCTGTCTCTAGAGCTGTTTGGGTTAGTTATAGGTTAGCATAGGACCCCCCACGTCGTTGGGTCAGTTAGGGAAGATTCGTAACTGACCCAACGACGTGGGGGGTCCTATGCTAACCTATAACTAACCCAAACAGCTCTAGAGACAGGTCTGTATACAGCTATACATGTCTAGAGACAGGTCTAGAGACAGGGCTAGAGACAGGTCTGTATACAGCTATACAGGTCTAGAGACAGGTCTGTATACAGCTATACAGGTCTAGAGACAGGTCTGTATACAGCTATACAGGTCTAGAGACAGGTCTGTATACAGCTATACAGGTCTAGAGACAGGTCTGTATACAGCTATACATGTCTAGAGACAGGTCTGTATACAGCTAAACAGCTCTAGAGACAGGTCTGTATACAGCTATACATGTCTATGTATACACCTATACAGGGCTAGAGACAGGCCTGTATACAGACCTGTCTCTAGACCTGTTTAGCTGTCTAAAAGCTGTCTCCTGCCCTGTATAGATGTATACAGACCTGTCTAGAATCCATTTGGAGATCGGAGGACCTACCGTGCAGGTTAGCGATCTTCCAGACAGTACTTGCACTAAGCTAGCTATAGAAATTATTATAGAACCCTAACTCGAAAACGGATCATCGTAGCAAAATGCGGTTTAAATATTTATTCTTAGATTTTTTTGCACAAAAACTTTCCTTTTTGGGTCACACCCCCTTTGAAGCTTTTCGGGGGTATGAGGGGGCCGTGGAAATCGAGGTTAAAATTCTCTATTAATATCAAACCTGAAACAGGCCATAAAACGAGCGAAAAATCCGATAATTAGAGTTGTTTTCTCGCGTTCACTTTTCGTAGATTTTCTGCTGATAAAAAAATACTCTTGCAACACCGCCATCAACGTTTTTTCCAAGTTCAGAGAGCAAATTAATATGGCAAAAAATTCTTATCACAGTAACGGAAGTGTTTGCGGCTTGGCTTGTAGAAAAAACAACTTGGAAATTAAACCTTTATTTAATTATTATAGTTTAGTTTAAAACTTGCTTCGCTTGCATCAGTACCTAGTGCCGTTTATAATGAATTCTTCGCGCTGGTGGAATTTTTATGTGAAATCGGTTGGACCATTCTGTTTAAGTGTCATACCTAGTTATCTGTGATTATTGGGAATAAGTAGGTGAGTACTTTTTGGAATTATTGAAGCGATTTTAGATTTTCATTTTCGTTCATGAGCGCTCATAATTTTTTTAAGATAGTTTACAGTAAACATTATGATTCATCCCTACAAATTTTGTTCTACCTTGAGATTTTTTTGAAACTCTCGCGATTTGAAAATAAAATGGAGAATATACTAAGAATGAGGCTTTTTGGGTTAACTTTTGATTATAGAGTAATCTAGAGGAGTCATCAATCTTTGAAATAACTGAATGCGAGTAGGCAAATAAATTATATATATGTACTTACATAAAGCAATAATTTTCGTACTGAAGTGTAGGATTATTTTGATTAATATAAAAATCGAATACCTTCCCCAAACTTGATGTCTTGCAGTAGAGACAATAGGGGGAGATATAGTTCAGAATTGGATGTTTGTAATTTTTTCAGGCATTCATTCGGAACCGTATTTTGCTCTTGTCTCATTCAACGTGGGGATGAAAAAATGGTTATTTCAGCGGTGCACCTACCTACAGTACACAGGTATACTGGTTGGATGCCTTGGAGATGTGCTGGAGCTGTTGTTGTTATTTAGTTGTCTTGAAGGTGTTTTAGAGGTGTTGTTTAGTTGTTTTGGAGGTGTTTGAAAGTTTGTGATATAGCAATACAGCTGGAGGTTTAAAAAATAACAACCTGTATGGATGTGAGCTGGACTTATGTAAATTCTAATCATGAGATCAGCCCCACATTCCAACTAGGTTGTTATTTCCATACAACAGAACCCGCTCGTAGCTATAGCAATTACTATAAAACTTTTTGTAGTTTGTTTTTCAAAAATATGATTGACTATTGACATTATGTGCTCGGATAACTAACTTGGATAACTTCAGCTGGTGCTCACTAACTCACGCGAATTAAGCCTTCAAATTTTTCAAGTTTATTTTTTAATATAGCGCTGTACCTGGCTACATTAACGTATTTTGCATTAATCGAAAAAGCCTCCTCTAGGTATTCAATACTTTTGTTCCAGTTTGGATATTTATTTCGGAAAAAAAGATCTTGAATCCTTGAGCATTAATTAGAAAATAAATTGCTTCTATCGGCTTGATGCTGCTGTTGTATGTTGAATTTCCATACGCATTCCTAGGTGTTTGGGGAAAATAAGTGCAGCAATATTTTTTTAAATATTTTTTTATTGAAAATAATTATCAAAATTACATTTTTTCTTAATTAGTACAGTTATGGTGCAGGTTGAATAAATTAATATAACTTCAGCTCTAACTAATAGGTTTTCACAATTACTAATTTTATTGAAATAATTATCAAAATTACATTTTTACTTAATTAGTATACAGTTACATCGGTGTAGGTTGAATAAATTAATATAACTTCAGCTATAACTAATAGGTTTTCACAAATACTAAATTACCATGATTACTAAAGCTAAGGATGCTTCCCAAAATTATGGTTTTTATCTAAATTATTAGTATAAAAAATTTGTATAGATACAATAACTATAAAATCGTAACACGCATTAATATCTAGGTACATAAAATAATTACAAAATACTTAAAGCTAGAACTAAAAAATTGGAAATTATTATGTACAATGATGAGCTGGTAGGGGTATTTCACACTAAATTGAATAATGCCCCCAAGGTAATGTTTTATTGGATCCTGGGATTAAATACCGCTTATCATCGGCGGAGCTTAAACCAATTTTTGTCTGGTTCATAGTGTAGACTTTGTGTTTTTCGCTCCGAATTATGGTTTGCGAAATACATTTTTCGCTATACGTTTCCAAGCATTCAATGTAGTCATCAAACGTTATTTTGTTTCTGACTACATTGTACTTAACTCCCTTAGCTTTTTTTGTGACTCCATAGTTTGATATAATCAATTCAATTTCATCATCATCATAATCAGCATCACGTAATTCTTTCTTCTTCTTTTGGATATCCCCTTCGGTTACCATAACTTTGGTTGCATATAATTTTGATCTAAGGCCGACATAATTCGTCATTGGAATACCATTATTTTCGTCTTTCATCATGCCCAAAACTTTTTTATTAACTTGTGGAATTTTATAAATATTATTGGGGTCATAGTCGGAGGTATCGAAATGTGTATGGCAGTCGCGTTGGATAATTTCATATGGATCTTTTTCAGTTATTTCATAAATCAGACTGTCAGTGTCGGTGTATAGAACTGAACAGTCATCTTTAAATACATTCTTCATGTAGCCATAGTGGAAATCATAAATGGTGGTTTTTGCAAGATCCAGAATTGCTTGCCCAACGTATATTGGCTTGTTTAAGTATATCTCAAGCTTTCTCAACTCTACTGCCACTAGATTTTCATTGAATATGGTGCTGGTCTTGAATTCAGGCTTTGAAATATAAGCCTCAGCACCATATCTGCCTGACCATTTTGTGAGAAGCCTGACATTTACTCTTTTCCGAATATTTTCCATCGTTTTGCCAAAAACCGCGTTATTCATTAGCTTAAAAAGATTCTTTTCAAACTCGTTTTTAGCCAGTTGTCGCAGCTTGGTATTGAGATCGATGTATGATTTTAACCATGGCGACTGATTGAATTTCAATACTCTGTGCACTTTTTTAATTTTTAAGCCGTGCTCTAACGCTTGCTTCAAAGCTCGATAATGGATTATATATTTCTCCTTGCCATGCAGTGTTGCCATTAGTTTTGTTAGCTCTCGTACAGATTTTGGCGGTTTACCAGTTTTCGGATTAATATGTTCTGGGCATAAAGGGATATCTTTATGTAAATCATGTAAATGATGGGGATATTCCAAGTCTACTTCCAGCATATAGCCAGTTTCGGCATCATCAATTATAGAGGTAACATCAATGTTAGTATCGGTCCATTCGAATCCACCATAGGGGAGATGCTGCGACATTGCCCAACCATACTGATTATTTATATCGAAATACATCAGGTATGACTCTTTTTTATCTGAATCATAGTTGGGCATGTATTTGTTGTTTGCTTGAGCTTGTCTTTTCGAACATACTTGACTCAAACCGCCTCGAATACCCCGCTCCACAAAGAGAAACATATCTTGATCGGTGAGAAGCTCAATTTCCTGTCTGGTATATTTTAGCATTGCATCCCAAGTGAAACCTGGGAGCGTGTAGTAGTGAGCTGGATCCAATTCATATGTTTTGAGACAGCTGGATCGAAATTGCTCAAACACATCTGCCAGCAATAAAATGTCTGTCTTCATATACAGATCAACATATTCACCCAAGTCTTGACAATTGAAATTGGACCACACCTGTTTGGCTCTCTGGTATAATTTTCGAGGACATGGTGTATCGTTCAGTGTGTTGTAAAATGCTTCTATTGGTGGTAAACAAGCTTCCTCGAATCGATCGAACGAATCAATGTAATCATATGGCATCACCCCCTTTCTTGTCAGTAAACCAATTTTGTCTTCGTCTAGCTCTGCGAACTGGGACCTTAAGTTGGGGTATTCAGGTAGGTACGATGCTAGTTTATCCAAGGATGAGCTCATAAATCGAAAACTATCTATGAAGCGAAACTGAACGGGATACTCATCAATATGCTTGGTGAATGAGATGTATTTTTCTTTTGTTATGGGTAATAAATCAATTGATCCCTTCATTCTGTTGGCAATGTCTGCTATGATAAAATGAGCATCATAGCCGCTCAAGTTATGAAACACCACAGATATCACGTGAGAATCTTGGTGATTAAGGTTGCAGGGTGCTGAATGGGCAGGACCTCGGTAGTTGTTGTTGGGAATCAAGTGGTTATGATCTCGAACTTTGTCACTTGGTGAAGTGAAAGGCTGCTCGCAGATGTGGCAATTTGTGGCTTTCTGAAACTCTGCTTCTTCTGTTTGAGTCATGTCAATATCATATGGACACCAGAACACAGTTGCCACATTTTCCGCTAACTGGGACATCTCATCTGCGAACCACTGCATACATTCTGCACCTCGGAATGACTTGTAAAAGGATAATGAATCATCATATGAACACTTTAGGTAATATCCTACAGCAGCTGGAATATGTTGTTGAGTTCTTTTAGAATCTGCTGTAGGTGCTAGGACGCTTTCCAAGTCCGCATATACTATGAAAGGCGCCCTTTCCTTGTTCTTGTAATTTTTAAATCTTAATATATTTTTTCCAATTTCTGGCATCTTAATTTTTGTGTCATTGATCTTTGCACAGTCTTCCTGATGCTTTTCAAGCTTATCTTGCGATCTGAAATAGTGCAGGCAGCGGTCGCAGATGTGTTTTTTCCCATCATGCTTGCTCAGCTGTTTGGATACTAGTCTGGAGAGATTCTTTATCCAGCAAAAGTGAAATTTGGTTGGAGCGTCTTCTCCCCCATCGCCATATTTATCTTGTATCATCAATAAATTCACATGTTTGTCTTTTTTATTACGGGTTAAATATGTCGGTAGGACTTTAAAGGTTTTTCCTGATTTTTCAAGCTTGTAAACATTCACAGATAGGCTATTTTGTTTCTCGAAATTGGGAATTTGTTTCAAGGTCATCGGAAACTGAATCCCTTCCAACTTTAGCACTTCTCTGAAATCTGGGTATTTGCTTAATCGTTGAGGATCTTTTTCCGCTGGAAACAATGCCGAAACTACTGCCCATGCAAAACATCTAGCATCATTGTTCTGCACGTTTATACAGGCCTTTTTATGTTTTATTGATGGAGGTAGCTCGATGTAGGAGGATCCTAGTTGAGGCGTGAATTTGTTAATGTTGATGCCCAAATTAACAATTTTCTTCAGCGCCCAACCACTGTCACGTTCTTGGAACTCTTCTAGTTCGATCATAATTGGTTCAGTGACCTTTTCGTTGAACCACTGGTCGAGATTGGTGTCTAAGTAGATGGGGGAGTTGGAGGTGGTAAAGTACTTGAATTCTTTAAGTACTTTACCACCTTTCACGATTTCGAATTCGCCACAAAACGTCGCATTCACTTTTATGCCCTGTTCTTTTTTGAGAGCGTTGTAAATACGTCTCCTAAAAAGTTTCTTACAATCCGCTAAAAATGTCTGAGGATCTTTATGCTTTAAATTTGAGATGACTCCAGTCCTTATTCTGCTGTTAAAAGCAGAAATGGAGTCATCCCAATGCACCCGCTCCCCCGCTTGTTCAGGACGTGATGTAATTCCCGCACCCTTCTTCAGCATTGTCTTAAATTGATTTCTAAGAGTCCTTATGTGTCGGAGTGAGGCCTCCAAGTGCTGCTTTTCACCCATGGTCTTTGCTCCTTTGAGAGCCTTGTTGAGCTTGCGGGCTCCTCGAGTACACTCGAGGAGCCCGTCCCTCACAGCCTGGTCCGTATTAGCGGGAGTAATGAGCCCGAGGAGAGCAGCTATATGTCTCAGCATTGCAGCAAAGTCTGGCATCATGTTATCTGTAAAAGATTAAAAAATTTAGTTTTGATCAAAGGTGTTAAAGTAATATTTTATGAAATCAAAAAATTGTTATCTCTCAAACTTATAATTTAGTAGAACAATCTGCTAAATTAAAGAATAATCTACTTAAATAGTTGACCACACCTTTTGGCTACGTTTTACATCTGAGATAATAACCACAATTAAAAAATCCTTATACTTAAATCCAAAAATAAACTGTTATCAAAAAAATGTTATCAAAAATAAATTAACTCACCTTTGAAAATATTTTCAAGAAGAAACACTGTTTTCAATAAAACCACGAAACACAGATAAAAATTCGGGATGATTAGAGCACCTAGTTATCTCTATGACGCACTAATCTCGAATGAGCATCCCGATTAAGCGTAGCCCTTTTAACCTGTAGGACGGACGGAGGACAGAACGGTTTTCGTGTAACTGATGAGAAAGGCCCCCCAATCTATCAGGTGCTTGAAGACGTTTTCCATAAGAATCAATGTAAAAGTGTAGCAATTATCGGTTTTTACCCAATTTGAACACATTTTCCCATTTAAATACATGCATTTTTAGTTTAAAGCTTTGCGGTTTTGTTCAAGATACGATGTGGGTGGTGAGTCATCAATGCAATTATTTCATAAGTGAAAAATGGTGCAAGTTAAATGATACCATCCAGCAATAAACTTGATTTTTCGTTTTGGGGGCTTCTGTTACAAAAAATTTTGGTACAGGAACGTTTTCACTTCTATGAAAAATGTTTTAGGGATAATTTAAAATTATTTCGTCAGTTATCAGTTAAATGATGGCTGCAAAACCGCAAGGTCTTCCTGTTGCCAAATTTCATGGAATAGTTATTATTTTGATCGAATCCTCAGTTTTTTCTCTGAGGATCTAGGATCTTTTTTTTTTTAGATAACATAAGTAATTGGAATCATTTTTGGATATAAAATTATAATCAATATCTTTTCAAGGTTGGACTAGACTCCAGAGAGATAACGCCTCTTATAGCTTTACTTAACCTTTTCAAATTAAACAATAATTTGCTTTTTTTTGGTTTATGAATCGAAATGATGTGTCTCTTATTTGTTGTGATTATTATTGATTAGTTTGATTATTGGAGCATTGGAGCCAAATGATTATGTATGAGAATGATGAAGCGTGAGGGTGCTGGATTGCAAGTGTGTTTGTATGTCCGATGCGGTCATTGACCCCGCCTTAAAGGCTGTGTGCAAGCTAGTGTGATCGACTGAAGACACAGGCTTTGGAAAGGTGTTGGGTTATAGCGACGGTAGCTGGCGCGCTGGATGATGTTTACATGAAATATATTTTATATTATAAAGTAAAATTATTTTGTCAGTTATCAGTGTAATGATGGCGGCAAAACCGCATGACTCGATTGGTATAGTGTTCATTTTTAAATTAAACTTTTAAACTAATCTATGTTTCTTAGATATTTTATAATTACATCGCTAGTTATTTAAAATTGTTCTTGCGAACGTGTAAAAAAATTTGGTCTTGTCTGCTGAATTTCTTGAAATAATTGATTGGTACCTCTTGTTGATATCACCCAAGTAAGTGAAATTATTTTGAAATAATTGGCTATCTGTGTTATCAGTAAAAACCGCAACTCTTGTTTAGACTCGTCAACTAGTTTTGAATTGAACTTTTATAGTAATCTATGTTTTTCAGGCATTTTATAATTACATCACTTATTGTGAGGTGCTCATGTATTAATGTTACTGAATTTCTTGGAATAATTGATTGAAACCTCTGATAAAAAAATAACTAGGATCTTTTTCGATACTTAACACTCTTTTTATATTATAATCAATTTTTTCCAAGGCAATGGTTGTCTATTAGATGTATGCACTGAGCTGATAATAAAACCCAGTTTCCTACAAAACCATAACAAAAATAATTTGTGTTTGTTGTGCGAGAGAGAGAGAGAGACAGGTATGCACGGTCTATGTCCACTCGATGGATTCGCTGAATATTTTACACTTTTTATTTCCTCGACAATTATTTCACCCACATCAATTTTAATTAGTAACGCCATTATCAGTATGAGGTATGCGGCACACAAAGTGCCAATATGTCCGAGGTAACTGACCGCTCCTCATGCTTGCATGTTGTCTCCTCCTTTTCACCATTTATTATCAACTGCTAGAATAGCCTAGTGGTTGCTGCAGCGGGCTTTCAAGCTGGCGACGGGAGATCGGTTCTCAGTGGTTACCGACTTTTTTTTTAATTTCTATTTCGTGATGCTGTAGCTGCGTGGGCCTATTATATATGAGAGCGGGAGAGAGAGAGAGGTATGAGGTACGAGGTTGAGGTATGAGAGCAAGAGAGCGAGAGTTACGGCATCATCAGTATCAGGTAGCAAGTATGTGTGGCTGCCTCGGCGGCTACTGAGGTAGTGCGAACGGACGATGCAGACCTGGGCGCTGGAAAGGGGGCGGGGCCTAATTCTAGGAAATTTTACCCCCACTCCAAAACGGTCCGAAAACTGGCAGAATGGACCTGAAATTTTCTTATGGAGATTTACATGGGAAAATGACCGATTTTGCGCCAGTTCTGTCCTAGCACCTTTACTAAAGGTCAATAAAACTTGGACATTGATATTGAGAAACGGTTGTTTATTTGTGATGCATTGGTTTTGATTTTGATAAACATTAATGATTCAAGTCAGATAAATCGCATAATATGAAGTGAGACAATACTTAGGCATTAATATAAACTTACCCAATTCCATGCGTTTCATTTTTCTCTATTTGAAAAAATTCGGAAGAAATGAAAAATTCAAGTGCCTGGAATAGACAAAAATTGGAATGGAAAATTGAGAAATGGGAGAAAAATTTAAGCCGAATTGAGAAAAAAGTGCTAGACAATAGACAATAAAAACCTCTATTTATCCAATTTCATGGATTCGTCGAGGCAGACCAGGTTACCCTAAAATCATCTACAATTTGTATTACCTGATGTCATGTATAATCACTCAATTTTTAGTCTGGACATTATTGATGAATACTTTTCATGTTTTTGTAGGAATTAAGCCCTCCATGTGAAGCCGAGGAATACCAGCGACTACCTCTGTTCAGCAGTCCGTCGATGCCTAACATCTCTCTAGCCGCCCATCACGTGTTCAGTCCCGATCTGTCGGAGGCGGCGGTGCGGGCGGCGTGTACCGCCCGCCTCGGCATGCCCTTGACCGGGCAAATGCTGCCGGGCACTCTGCCCTTTTACCCTTCGTTGCCCGCTATCGATAACGAGCAAGACGAAACGCCGCTGGATACTATTAGTGAATTACAGGTGAGAGTCTAGTAAACTTGGTGTAATTTTTCAAATTAAGCATTTTAACGTTGCAAAATATATTATTTAATTTTCAAACGTCATGTAATAGATATTTATCTTATTAGGAGTAGAAGTAATACTTATGTGATGCGCATGGAAGTTTGAACGCCGAGTGCAGCGAGGCGAATCAAATCCATGCAAGTTATATAAAGAATACTTATACTCCGAATAAAATACAATATTTTATTTTCAAACTATCTTTATTCCAAAAAGTGTACAATTTTTAATTGGAATTATGACATTCATATTTAGAAGGATCACCTTTATAAGTACCTATACCTGAGCCGCTTTCCAGTGCCTAAATTGTTAGAGTATCATGCTCCTGGAGTGTGACGCACTTGAACTGTTCCACACAAGCAGCACTGGAACGCTCCCGTCTTAACCCCCACCATTTCGCACCTCAGGAGCATGAAACACCGAAATAAAGGTTGGTGCACAAGGGGGCAGGGGATAACAGAAATGAGTAAAGTTTGTTTCACCAGGGTTTGTACTTGCCACCAGCATTTGTCTTCCTAGTTTAACAAATAAAAATTGACTGAAACAAATCAATGAGATCAAAAACGTCGGTCGGTTCTTAAACCAGACGTCATTTATTTTAATTTGTCAAAAAAATTGAATGTTTCATATGAATTAATCTACGACAACCCTTTTTTGTCAAGTTTCAAGATCAAGTATGAACCCTGGTGAAACGAACTTTAGTTCAAGTGTACGACACTCTAAGCACTGGAACGCGCAAAATAATTGTGGAGCACTCCTGAGCTGTTCAGGAGTAACTCAAATGGGTCACTGGAAACTGGAAAGCACCTCTGTATGTACAGATGAACTACTTTAAATTGCTATAGGAAAATATGTATAACGGCGTATAAATGTTATACCTACTCCGCCGGAGTATAACATTTATACGCCGCTCAAGCTAAAAAAAGTAATTGAAGTGACTCACAGAACACATATCCTCACGGATAGAAAAAAAAGCTTATGGCCGTTTCCACCAACGCAAATTTAAGTTTACTTAACGTTAAGTGCCGCTTATATTATAATTTTGTTTCCACCAGTCTCACCTAGTCTCATCAAGATAAGCTTAACTAAACATAGACATTTCTAGGCTTATTCCTCCCTTAACAAAGTGGGGATGATAAGCGCAAGCAATTTGCATCATACCTATATGTTTTGTTGACATAACCAAACGTTAAAATTGAATTGAGATAAATAATGATCTCAATTTTCTAATGTCTGGTGTAGATACTCCGTCTGTTTTCATTTTTATTTTCGATTATGTTCTCATTTTTTGATGTTAGTGATAATAGCAGCACTTTTTCCTTTATTGTATAGTTGGGTGTCCGGCTTTTTTGAATAAACTGTCCCTGTTTGTTTCTCTTCCCCGACTCTACGCTGCTCTAGACACCTTCGTGTTTGTGCACACGCAATGCAGAATGCAGGATAAACTACGAATATCTAAACCTCTCCTCTATGAAATAAACCGAACCTGGACAACAGCAACAACTATTTTTAATATTATTATTTTCATCTAATAAAAATTAGCGGGAAACGTCGAATGACAGATAACATTGACACGACTTGTATGTAAAAACGGAAAAGTACGCAAATCTTTCAATTAAAATTCAATGTTGCCAAAGCTTCACGCCACTTAGCTAAGCTTGCACTCAAAAACTATGGTGGAACGAAATTATATTTGAGCGTCCATTAACTTTTAAGGGCTTCATAGTTAATCAAAGCTTAGTTATAGTTTGGTGGAAATGGCCATAAATGGCCATAATGGAACGCGGGGCCTAAAAAAAAAGCTTCGGATCGCATCCGCTTGGGGACGCTGGAGTAAAACAGAACTACAGGTGCGGAATGAACGCCACCAGAAAATATGTTGATAATTTACTTTGGCAGTTTACCTGTTACCTATGTTTAAAAAAAATATGTCAGATATGTCATAATAGTTTTGAATAAGAATTCGTCTTGATGTTGGTGTGCAATTTAATTCCAGATAAATGTTTCCTAAATTGAAAAAAGAATCAGATTTTACACAAAACACAAGAAGTTTGGCTGTTTTTGCTCTACTCGGAAGAAAAATCCGTCAATATTCAATACCGAGGAAAAAGTTTTGTTTGGACTTCAATTCAAAATCAGTTCTAAATTGGACTGCGCTTGCGCATTTGGTCATATCAAACCTATATAGAGAAATGAGAAAGCGTAGTTCAATTCTGAACTGAAGTCCGAATAAATCTAATATTGGAAATATTAACATTGGAAGAACTATTTTGAAAGCTGATTTGATTACAGAAACCTTTATTATAAATAGTTCGGATCGCATCCACCGCGCCGTGACGGCGCATTGTTCCCCAAAATTTTATTAGGCAGTTTGCCTTCTATCCGTGAGGATATGTATTCTGTGAAGTGACTGTTATACCTTGTCAAAATGATCACAAAAATACCTGTTATATGAAGTTTGAAAATAAAAGTAATTTTTCTACAAACGTGTTAAAAATGCAATTTTTAACACCCCCTCGAAGCATTAAAAATGTTACTTTATTGCACTAGTGTTAAAAGTCTTTAAGGCACTAGTGTTAAAAATGAAACATCAAAATTTGAAAGCAAACGTCAAAAAAAGTTTGTATTTTTAATTATTTACATTAATATTAATGGTAAAATTTGAACAACTGAGGAAGCTCCATCGGCCGCCTCCTCTATATTTTTCAAGGGCTTGATGCAACCCTCTTTTTCTTGTGTATTTTGTTGCATTTTTAGCAAAAAGCTTATTGACCACGATAGACCATACGACAGACTTTCAAGAAACTGACGAGACATTTCATTACCTGTAAAACAAGGTGCTGGTTGTTTGAATTTTTTGACAAATATCAAATTCAATAATTTTACGTAGGAAAGATGCTTCCAATTTATTATTCATTTAAAAATCCAATTTGTCACTGGTTATTGCTTGTTATTGCCGTTTGTAGAAAAAATATTGTATGATATTTGTGTTAAAAGTATTTTTAAGGCACTTATGTGAATTGCAGAATTCGCTTCGCTCATTCTGCAAACTTTCACATGCGTGCCTTAAAAATGTACTTTTAACACTTATATCATAAATAACTATTTTGGGATCATTTTGACAAGGTATAAGTCAGTTCAATGAACTTTCAGCTTGAGCGGCGTATAAATGTTATTATACTCCTGGAGTATAACATTTATACGCCATTATACATGTCTTCCCATGGCGATTTCAGGTAGTACACCTCTATCAAAGAGCTTAAAGAGGTGATACTTCTAAATATGAATGTCATAATAGTAAATGTGCTAGGAGAGTTCTGGCGCAATTTCATCCATTTTCTCATAAGAAAATCTAAGGTCCATTCTGCGACTTTTTGTACCATTTTGGCTCATAGAAACCACATAGCACCTCGTGACTTAGTTTCCCATTCAAGGTACCTCGTAGTGAGGACGACGTAACTAATAATAAAATCCATCTCGTGCTTTGTCTAGTTGCAGATGTAAGTTGCACGAGGCGAGAGCCAACTTTTAGGTTATGAGTTTTAGGTTATCTAAATGGGGCCCGGAGAACAAAGCGCCAGAAATTGGGGGCCCGTAATACGGGTCAGTTCAATAGCTGTATCAGACCAATCTCTAGACCTGTATAGCTGTATACATACCTGTCTTTAGACCTATCAAGCTGTAGACAGACCTGTCTCTAGACCTGTATAGCTAGTCTTGAGACAGGTCTGTATACAAGTCACGAGGTGCTATGTATGTTCGATGAGCCGCTCGGAGCAAGGTACAGTCAGATTTTCTTATGGAGATTTACATGGGAAAATGGTTGAAAGTGCGCCAACTCTGTCCTAGCCCCTTTACTCATAATTTAAATTACAAATTGTACACTATTTGGAATAAAGATCTTTTGAAAATAAAACATTATATTTCATTCGGAGTATAATTATTCTTCATGTGACTTACATGGATTTGATTCGCCTCGCTTTGCTCGGCGTTCAAATTCATGCGCTTAACATAAGTATTACTTATACTCCTACTAAAATAAGCAAGGGCGCCCACAGGGAGGGTCAGGGGGGTCACTCGACTCCCCCTGGAAATTTCTTAAATTTTAATTATTTTCTATATAGGTATATTATATTGTAGGTCCGATGATGCTCGTATGAGCGAAACGGGCATACTTGAATTCGGCCACAAACCAGGTAGCTGCAGTAATCCTACCTTTGAATTCGACCAAATCCTGAAACCCAACCTACTTCCCATAAAACTTACCTTATGATGTTAACAGATTTCGCATTGCATAAGATTTAATAAATCTAAAAAAGTGTAAATATGTATTTTGATGCGCAAAATAAAAAGATCTACCAAAATGACTATGGAAAGATTCACAGGCATTTGTTTTCTTATCCAGGTCTATCGAGGCATGTGCCATGTGTCGATGAGATAATCTGAAAATTTAACTAGAACTTCGTGATTCGGCTGAATAGCTATAACAACTTGAAAACAAAGAAAACGCTAACTTCTTGATTCTCCAAAAACATCATTCCGAAACAATTATGTAACGATTTACCGATTTCTGAATCTTTTTTTTCATATTCAATGCTTAAGCCTAAGTTTTGGATCTTCCTCTACCATGCCTGAGATATCTATATCTCAGTGTACCGATTTGCATATTGATAAATTGTCACCCTTTCCTTATTCCGGAACTGGTCAATTTTGTGGCTGAGTTCAAGGATCCCGGAGCTAAACACATGTCACTATTAAGTGAATCAAATAATAAACAGTCTGTGTATTAACATGTGGCTTTTCAAATTATGTTTTTGCTTAAATTATGCATTGCAAGTGTCACATTCAAATGGATAAATATCCGAATGTGTTAGTTTGTGAATCTTTAAATCGGCTATCCATTTAAACTTTGGCCTTGCAAGTGTCACATTCAAATGGATCGATATATACCCGAATGTGTTAGTTTGTGTATCTTCAAATCGCGTTTCCGTTTAAATTTTGATTTGCAAATGTCCCATTCAAAAAAATTAAATATTCAAGTGTATCAATATGTGTTCCTTCAAATCGCCTTCTCTTTTCAATTTTTCATTGCAAATGTTACATTTGAAATTCTCCTCATCCGAGTATGTTAATATGTGGCTTCTCAAACTACGTTTGTGTTCAAATTTTGCATTGCATGTGTCACATTTAAAAGGATAAATATCAGACTGTGTTAGTTTGTGTCTCTTTAAACAGTCTTTTCCTTTGAATTTTGCTTTGCAAATGTCACATTCAAAAAGAAAACTATCGAAGTCTGTTGATATGTGACTTTTCAAATTACCTTTTTGTTTAAATTTTCCTAATTTAAATTTTTCTTTAAAT
Source organism: Ceutorhynchus assimilis (assembly GCA_917834065.1). Taxonomy (NCBI): domain Eukaryota; kingdom Metazoa; phylum Arthropoda; class Insecta; order Coleoptera; family Curculionidae; genus Ceutorhynchus; species Ceutorhynchus assimilis. The sequence continues at coordinate 1,666,529 of OU892281.1, forward strand.
TTTGCATTGCATATGTTGCATTTAAAATTCTTCTCGTCCAAGTGTGTTAGTGTGTGTCTCTTCAAACTGCATTTTTTTTAAATTTTGCTTTGCAAATGTTGCATTTAAAATTCTGATTCTGCTTCTAAAATGATAATTTAGACTGAAGTGCCCTTTTTTACGCATAAAAAATTTATTCAATTGATTTTGACCCCCCCTACATATTTTTCTGCGGGCGCCCCTGAAAATAAGTATCTATTTTCACTACTTTTTTGAAACATATAGTCATTATTCAATCTATTTTTCTAGGAAAAAATTGAATTTTTTTCCCTAGGTGAATAACATTAATAATGAATACAAACCTATGTCAATAGGTAATGGAAATCACGTCATGACGTATCAGGTTTCTATTGATTTAATTTCAATTTCAATCTGTCAATTAGGACAAAAAAAGATTCTGTATGTACCGTTGCGTCCATTGCAACCAAAAAAAAGTAGAACAACAAAAGTTTCGAAAATATCCTGGCCTATTATGCGATAATTTAATTTCTAACCAAAACTTACATTATTTTGGCATTTTTCCACCCGTTTTCAACCTAGAATCATGTTTTTCTCCTAGTGCTACTAGGACTCCTAGTAGTGGTGAAAAAAATTATATATTTTATACAGGGTGTTTCAGAAATGGTTAGGAACTTCCTATGAATATGGGATATGGGTCCGGAAACGTTTCGTTTCATAAAACCAACCAAGAAGAAGCCACCGCGTGATCTTTTATCTCACTTCAAATGGACCGAAGGCCCTAGAGAGAAGGAAATTTGCTTTCTTCGTCAGTGATGACGTCAAGGGTTCTTCTTAGTTAGAACCCAAACTAATCCAAAAAAAAAAGATCAACTCCTCGATTTATCGTGAAAAGTGAAGATTGTGGCCATTTTTGAAAAAGAACAAATATATACGCTCTGCACAATATTTCAGCTGTTTATCTTAAAAATTGAGAAATATAATACAAAAAACATTTTATTTTTTTAAATTTCTAGCTCCAATAACTCGGAAATAAAACATTTCCGGACCCATATTCATAAGTATCTTTTTTCCTTATTTTGACGAGTTATATCCACCCTTAAAGTTTGTAACACCATTTCTAAAACACCCTGTATATCTATATACCTTGCGCATTATCAACCTCGGCGCTTCGCGCCTCGATCTATAAAAGCGGTCGGTATACAGGGTCTTCTTGAATATCATGTACAAACGGAAGGGGGTGATTTTCTGGTTTATTTTATGACTAAAATTTCCAACAAACATATCCGCGAACGCTTCGTTATACCGATCTACAAGGTGTTAAAATTTTAAATTTTGTTTAGATTTTTCCCTATAACTGCTGCAATTTTTGAGGGATTTAGCTCAAATTTGGAACATAAGTTATGCAATAGGAGCTGAATGATTGCACTTGTCAAACGTTTGCCAGAATTTACAGGGTGATGTTTTTTCAGGGGTCATGTTCCCTTTTCTGTCCTTGAACTTTTTTGCAGTGCACCGCTGGTAGATTCTAAAACACAGAATAATTTTTCTACCTTATTCAGAAACTTTTTGTTCTCTTGTAGTTTTTTCGAAGCACCGACCCTTATCGAGAAAAAAATTAAAAAACAAATCTCTGTAATTAGCTAAATGAAACTACAGTGACTCAATAAACCTTTTCTACCTATAGTGGCGACATAAGAGGTCCCGTCGCTCATTTTCAATAGGAATCTAGAAGAACGCTAGAAGTATAAGACGCGCCGCCATATTCTTGCTCATTTTCAATGTGAATACTTACCTTGTAGATCGGTATAACGAAGCGTTTGAGGATATTTTTATTTTATTTTCCTTTTCCGTTTGTAGATGATATTTAGGAATGTATAATGACGAACTTCTCTATCGGTATATAATCTACTATTATTGATAGACTTTTTAGTAGTATTGTCTTTGCTACTACCCAAATCTAAATTACACATTATCAAGTACATAAAAACAACAGTATTGCAACAATCATCGGAGATTAAAAGAAATAGAAAATTGGTAAGTATAGAAAATGTGTAATAGATTTCAAAACTTGTATTTCTCTAATATTTTTACGTTAAATTAACACACAATTATTCAAATTATCACCAACTGCAACATAAATCACTAGAAAACCGCAATAAATCAGTAAAACGTTGAAAATTGGAGACACACATAATGTTGCTTTTTACTTAAATCGACACAAATTTATGGCCAACCAGTTTCTATATACAAATAGTTTGAGACATGTTTATAGACATCTTCAATTTCCTTTAGGAACCTCAAGTGCGAGGAGTGATAAGACCGTTGGGCAGGACGCAGTCGTCGCCGTTACCTCTCGGACATCCTCTTTTGAGAGGTCCGTTACCTCCTGAACCTGAACCTCCGCAACCGCCTCCCGAAGAACAAGAACAAAGGGATTTGGAGTTACGAGCAAATGAATCCAGAAGGTAACTTTTTTTCTTGTTACCTATTTCAACTAGATTATTATTATTCGTGTAGGTTTTTATTAAACGTGATTTTTTTCAGAAAATGGATATAGAAATTTCAAAAATATCACTAGAAATTGTCTTTATTAACCGAAGAAATCGATGTATATTTTATATTTTTATGGAAATCATTAGAAAACAAAGGAACATTAGTTTAAATTACATGGGAAACAATAAATATTACGTGAAAACATCTTTCTCTCGATTTTGGTGTAAGAATGTCATATTCTTGCACGCAATATCGTTGAACAATGAAGCTCATTCTTCAACGATTTTTAGTGACATTTAGTTTTCAAAGTATATGTATTGTCCGTCGTTTTTAATCTGACACTTTTCGTAGGAGGAGCGAGGGGGTGAAGCATAGGGCAAAAACAGGTGTGACGTTAGGTGATCATTGCCATTCTTATGTTGGGTGTTACCAGCTCACATTCCTTTGGAGTATCAGATTAAAATCGACCTATTGGTACCTTCAAAATTGTCAAACCTTCTAAAATAATAAAATCCACCTGTCAGCCTATATCGGAACGTACTTAATAAATCGGAATCATACTTAATAGTTAAATGGACATGCATGGAAATGGAAATGGAAAAAGGAAATCAGTGCAAATCATATCAGAATTAGTGGAAATCATATGGGAAGTCTTGTCAACTCCCCTCTACCTTTTTTATTATTTGACATTGTAGAAAGAAGTGTCCCAAATAAAAGTTTTAAGGTTGAAATTAGATTTTTAAAAAAACTCACTTTCACATATACAGGGTGTTTCAGGAAAGCTGGTCGTGGACTACTTTCTTATTTTAAATGGAATACCCTGTATATTATTGAGAATAGTTAGACTTTCTAACTTATTATTGAAATTCCCGAAAAAATCTTAAATCTTCTATAATAATTATTCGATAATAATCATTTTCCTGGCCTTCATATAATATTAAAATAATATTATATGATTGAAGAGCTTCCTTTGCGGTTATAAAACGAAACAATTAATTAATCAAACTTTCCTGGGATTGCGCTTTTTGCTGTTAGAATCCGTACAAACAGGATTTTCGATTCTGGTGATGTTTTGTGGTTTCAATTTGAAATATGCATGCTTAGTTATTTTCCAGTTTCAAAAATTTCGTGTAGTTGAAAATCTATTTAATCATTACATTTTTCTATTCTAGATCGGGCATTTTTTACATCACAAGACAAGGGTACATATTTATGTAAAGTATACTGATATCAGGAACCAAAATACCTACGTCATTCTTGATAAAAATAAATTAAATAGAAGCAAATAACTTATGTTGTTTTCATCCAAAAATTATTAGCTTTCAAAAACAAGAATTAACTCAAGTAGAAGCAATTTTTGATTGATTTTTATCTCTATAGCAACTCTGGGGGGGCTTGCAGGTGCTATCTGAAATTCTTTTTGCTTCTTTTTGTCAGAGCGTTCTTGATTGGTGCAAATCGCCAACAATCAGGTTTCTGACTATTTTCAACTAATGAAATTCGTTCTGACTGGCTTGTGATTTCTGTGAGAACAGACCTAAATGTGCTGCATCTTAAATGCAACTTAAATATTATTAATAAAGAAAGTGAAATCTACCACTTGTTATATTGAGTAAATTTAGATTTTTCTCTCGTTTATTTGGTCTCCTTCAAACCTATTTTTCTGATGATATTGGTAGGTATGTTTTCGCTTATGTTGCACTGATGGAAGCTAAATAACCTCGGAACCGTTATGCAATTAGCGCAGCATCCAATGAATGAAAACTCTGTTTCTTTCCATAATCTTACTACGGAAAATCACGCGCATTTTGTAATCTGCGGCTGTGACCAGAATCAATTCAAACTTATAGTAAATTGGAATAGTTTTTGAGCCACGCATGAAAGCAGCCTTGAATAGCCAACATTACCATTACCAAATGAGTTTTTATAAGAAAAACCTTGAAGGAAAACCTAATTTTTCTAAGTGAAATATGAATCCTTGTCTAGTGACCTTTTCGAGAACCTTAACAAACCCACAATTATAATATTGCGTAAAGTCTGCCTCGCTCAATCGGGAATATGTAGTCGAAAAGGTTCTCCGGGAAAGCGTGCGGCCTTGGAGGCGGTTTTTCTAAAAATAGCGCCAAATCAATAAAGTATACGGCGACCACCTACCGGGACGAAAATAGAATTTTCCGACAAATCGGTTGCAACGAAGCTGATCCAGCGTGGGCGACGATTTTAGACTTGTATTTGTCCCTATATTGCAAATTGGTTTGGTTCGTTAAGGACGTGGTTTTCCGTTTTATTGACTTGCTATTTTTTCTGAAATTATTGGAGAACTTACCTATGAAGTTTTTAGTTCGCTAGGTAAATGTTTGTTAACCTTCTCTCTACAGAAAGACTAACTATGAAATCAGAAAGTACGACTAATTTTTAAAGTATACAGGAAAATACCTTGCAATTTACTTCTATTACTAGATTGACAACTTGTTATGAGGCTTCTCTAATCTCAAGAAGCAAAAAGAATTTACATTGCAACTGCATACCCCACAGAGTAGCTATACAGATGAAAATCAATCTTAAATTGCTTCATTAGGTTTCTTCTTAGAGTTAATTCTTGCCTTTGAAAGCCAATAATTTTTTGATTTGCTTCTATTAGACTATTTGATTTATTTTTATCAAGGATGACGCATTTTGGTTTGTGATTATCATTATTGTCCATTTTGATTAAATATGTCCCTTGTGATGTTTTTTTCACATTCAATAGATTTTTTTAATCACATTTAACTATGTAGGCACACAAAATTTTTGAATCATTTTTGAAATGAAAATGATAATTATCATAGTCACCAGTTGTAAACATTTCAAAATGACACTGTCGTTAATAAAATATTTATTTATTTATTATTTTATTTTCATATAACGAAATGATTCCATATAATTTGCACTGATTCCCATAAAAATACACATGGGTTTTCCAGTGGTGGATAACAGACGATTTTCATTGATTCGCTTGTCATTTACACTATAACTTTTTTGGATTCAAGGGATTCTCTTTGATCTTTATTCTTCAAAAGTATAGCACCAAAATATGTTTAAAAAATCTAAACTGATACCGGGGTGATTCACAATTATACTAATTTCTTAGGGAAAATAGTTAATTGTGCTTGATAATGCTGTATGTAAACAAAATTAACACTCTTCTAACTACGAAGAAAAACTTTTAAAAATTATCTAGAGGAAATGTTAATCTTTTTACTCACAGAACAAGCAAGTTTAATGATAAATTTCAAATGTTCATTAAAATAAATGTAGTAAAAGGAATTCTATCTTCTTGAACAAACAAACATATTAAGTACTTTTTCTGTGATTACCATGCAGAAAAATGAACTAATGAACATCGGTTTGGCAATTACCTTATCCTATATTATTACGAAAAACACGATGAGTGGATCAGCGAAATCACATGTGACGATTCATCTTCAATCACAACAAAATTGAATTTATGAAATTGCAAGTCCATCAGACTTTTCAACAAACGTTTATATTTTTACAAAAACCCGGCAATCTATAAAACTTCCTACCTACTTGCCTTTTTTCAGGTTCATTATTCAAAGTTGTTCAGCGTCAACTGACCGTGTGTGGCCGTCCTTAGTGTAGGACTTAAAATACACATCTTTTAAAATTCACTTATTGATAATTTGTTTGTTTTATCTTTCAGTATACGACCGCTTTCCCGAGCCTTAAGCTCACCGGTGGTCCACCTGGGTGCACCGGACGGAATACCAGCGTTGACGCGTCGACGCGCGTCTTCGGCGCCCACCACAGGCTTGGCGTACGACAGTCAGATGCTCAAGCACGCGTGCCAGTGCGGCAACAACGTTGTGCATCCGGAACACGCCGGCCGTCTCCAAAGTATTTGGTCCAGGCTGCTGGAGACCGGATTGGTGGCGAGGTGTGATAGATTGCGTCCACGGAAGGCGACCACTCAAGAGTTGCAGATGTGCCATTCGGAGACGCATGCGTTGTTGTACGGTACCAGCTCACTTAATAGGTGGGTATTAGAAAGAACTTGTTTCACTCGAATTCAATAGAATTCTTAAAAACTCCATGTCTAAGCGTAAACAGGTTTTGTTTATAGGTACAATGGAATTCTCAGAATTGCATTTTTATAGAATCTGGCCGGACTCTCGGTGCAAAGACTTTTGGAAAATCATATAGACTTGAAGAGGCTGAATCACAAGCACTTATCCTCAGAATTTGCTCAACAACATTCAAAACTTAATGCTGTCAAAATTTTATTTTTGTGGGAATAGTACACATCCAAGAGTTTTATGTCCTACCACTCCTACCAGAAAAAGCATTTGTCGGAGCTGTAAAAAAAGGGGCATTTTTCAAAAGTTTGTTGAGACGTAGGTACTAACAAAAGTCAATTTGTTTCTACAATTCTTCGAAATATGTTAGCTACTGCTTCCTTGTCTCAGTAAATCAATAACTAGGGTGAAAATAAATAATACTTTCAGGGATGCTCTCATAGATAGGTAGTTCCCAAATTTACCTCAATAGAATTTTGTTTAAAACCAAGGTATAAAAATACATTCCAGTGGAGGAAGCAATCTATATTGACTATATTCCAAAATATTTGCTGGGTTATTAATAAAACTCTTTGAAAACATACTTTTTATCAGAACTTTGTGCAGATTCGATGTTGTTATTGGTCATGCAATATACAAGAATTGGACTTGAATTTGGTGCATCCAGAGCTTCATTAACTTTATGTAATCTTGCAGTTGCTAAAATTGAACCATTTTTTCTCTTCAGCAATCCTTCTCCTTATTGTAGACCTATCGGTAACTAAGTCAAATTAACATACAGTTGAAGATGGTGAGTTTATATATCTGAAACCTGAAACTGAAAAAGTTGTTATCTGAGGATATCACCCTTCACCCCAAGCACTGGTTACAAAATCTGAGAATCATAAAAAAAGGATGGTTATTGAAATCTCTTAAACCATAAACAATACTATTATGATCTTATACCTAATAAGATATCCCATCAGCTGAAAGATAACTTAGGAACAGATCCATCAGATGGTATCCCAGTTTCTGTCATTAAAAACTATACATATACGTATACATATTTTCTTACTTCTCGTGTATTGTGTGTATAGATCATTATCTACGGGAATTTTCCCAATAATTTGAAGTTGGAAAACTAGTTTTGTAATTCCAATTTTAGAGAGTGGTGACAATTACAAGATGGAGAATCTGCCCAATTTTAAATATTTCTATATTTTCTAAAAATTTTGAGTCACTAGCAACATAATTATACCAGAATAACATGGTTTTAAATATGAAAGACAACTCCACAGTCTCAGGACCGGTTTCTCTATAGCAAGTTACCCCCGGGTTAAACATAACTCCAGGGTAAACATTGCAACTGGACACTCTTACCCTGGAGTCATACTCAAAACCAACCTGGAGGTAATTCGCTATTGAGAAACCGGCCCTCAAACGATAGAATTTGAGCAGACTCTATGTTTGATGCACTGGAGGAGGAGTATCAGGTAGAAGTAATATATACCAACGAGAGTTGATCATAAAATTCTCAGAAAAAAATATTGGAGACATAGGGTTTCGTGTCGTGAAGTTTTAAGGTGGATCCTTCAAAAGTATGTGATACTATCTGCCTTGAGATGCTTTTGAAAAAAATCCAAAACGATGTGAGCTGGTGGCTCCCTATGTTAGCATGCCAATGGTCAACTGACCTCACACCTCACACCTGTTTTTTGCTGTATTTTTCCTCCCCTGACTCCTTATACGGAAAGTGTCAAATTGAAAAAGCTAAACATTACTTAACTAATAGAAAACAGCATACAAATATTGATGGAACTCTGAGTGATAAAAGATACGTCAAAGGCGTATTACATAGGGAACTGCTCTGGGTCCACTACTATTCACCAGGGGCGGCTTCTCAATAAGTGCGCTCGTGCGCGCGCACTGCCTCCAAAAACCAAACAAGAAAATAAAATTAAAATTTTGGAAAGAAAAGAAACTTCAATTAAAAAATACCTACCCAATTTTCTAAATTAGGATAAATATCTACTCATTTTTCTATTTTTAAATTCGCACGAACGGAACGAAAGCGCGCCCTGCGCCTGTCTTGTATATTTTTTTCTCCCGCTTGGTTGTGCTGGTGGTCCGGGTGGTCGGTGTGGAATCGTTCGGCGCTCTGGGTAAATGTGTTTTCTCGCTGTGCGATTCATCGGGAATATACGGTAAGTCGCCCGATGAAAGGGATGCGCCGTGCGCTATTTGAATACACACTTCCAATGTTGTTTCCACTCAATCGAGAATGTTTCGATGTGTTTTCACCATTTTGGCGGTTTGACAACTTTGTTGTTCGCGGTTTTTTTTTTAATTATAAATTTCAATATCAATTATGTATTATGGCTAGAATACAAACATTCAAGCCTCATTTAAATACATATATTTTTGTTTTCGATAATTTTTCCTAAAGTAAAAAGAAAAAAATCAACATACAAAATAAATGTAAAACAGGACGTGGCACCTCCAAAAAATTTTCCAAGAGCGCACAACCACACTAGGTTGCCACTGGCCGCCACTGCCATTCACTATCTATATAAACAACACACACACAACAACAAACACTTGTTAGGCTTGCAGATGACACAGTTCAATTCTGTAAAGCAAAATCTTGCCAACTTTTAAGAATACAGATTGGAAATTACTTTGTGTAACCGAAAAAACTGGTAATAATCAATATGTCAAGTTAACGTTGAATGTACAAAAAACAAAATGTGAACAAAATATATATATGCCATTATCTATCAACATACTACCAAAACTCGGAAACATAAAAATTGCGGATTATAAAAGCTCAGAAATAACAGCTTAATAGTATGGTATCAAAATAAATGACTTCTTTTCGTGTTTTTTAGCTATAACTTAAGTCCTCAGCAATTGAGAATATTATATGTATCTCTCTGGTGCGAAGTCACTTGACGTACGGTGGAAAGGCGTTTCCCATTTGCAAATTTTATAACATACTACAAAAAGGGTTTATGAAGATAGAACATATCTACAAATGCTCTTTTTCTCTGAAAGGCCCTAGATTAGCGTCAGCACAAGAAGCAAAAATAACCCATAAAACTCATGGCCAAAGAAGTTTAAGGTATTATTCACGGATATTGTACAAAATGCTTCCAAATGATATAAAATTAATAGAAACCTTCAATCTTCTAAAGTAAAAGCTGAAAATTTGATATTTTTGAAAGGTAGACAGGCTGAATTGAAATACAGCAAATAAATGCTTTTTAATTCAAATATATAACTTTCAGTTAATCTTTTCACTCCGACTCAACTCAAAATCTGGCTGTTATTTATATAACCAAGACTTTTCTAAAACTCAAACTTTGACATTATCTCACTACAAATCACATACAAACACTGAAATACTCTGCGCTTCAGCCTTCAGTGATATTTTTTTCACGTTTCTTATAATTTGACTTTGAATAAACGTTATTTTATTTTCCAGGCATAAGGTGGATATGAGTAAACTGAGCGCTCTGCCAGTAAACGCTTTCGTCCGACTAAGCTGTGGAGGAATCGGAGTGGACACGGACACGACTTGGAACGAGCACTACACAGCTCCGGCTGCCCGGATGGCCGTAGGCGGTACCGTGGACTTGGCCGTTCGCACCTGGACCGGAGACATCAAAAACGGGTTCGCGATCGTTCGACCGCCCGGGCACCACGCAGAGCCTCAGCAAGCCATGGGTTTTTGTTTCTTCAATTCTGTGGCGATCGCCGCTCGCGTGCTACAAAAAGACCACCGCGTCCATAAGATACTCATATTCGATTGGGACGTGCACCACGGCAACGGGACTCAGGAGATATTCTACGACGATCCTCGGGTTTTGGTGATTTCGATGCATCGGCACGACGACGGGAACTTTTTTCCTGGTACCGGTGGTCCGAACGAATGCGGTACTGGTGCGGGTATCGGTTATAACGTTAACATCGCCTGGTCGGGAGGATTGAATCCTCCTCTTGCAGATGCGGAATATTTAGCCGCCTTCCGTAGCGTAGTGTATCCGATAGCCAGAGAATTTGATCCTGATTTAGTACTCGTTTCGGCCGGTTTCGACGCTACAGACGGACACACGCCACCACTAGGAGGCTACCGCATATCGCCTGCGTGTTTCGGTTTCATGACTAGACAATTGATGCAACTCGCCCACGGTCGCGTGGTGTTAACTCTAGAAGGCGGGTACGATTTGACATCGATTTGTGACGCCGCAGAGGAATGCGTTCGTGTTCTACTAGGTGACACGCCTTCTCCAATTTCTCCACTAGAATTAGCCCGATCACCTTGCGGAAACGCCGCCGTGGCTTTGCAAAAGGTATTCGCCGCTAATGCTTCGCATTGGCCTTGTTTGCGGGAGGCGTCCAAGACGGCTTTGTGCTCCTTCACGGACGCAATGCGTAGTGAGAAGGAAGACAAAGAAACGATTCACGCGATGGCCAGTCTGTCAATGCAGCATCAGCAGCACACGCCGATGGTGACATCGCCGATCAGCCAATCGCCTCCTCGGTTTCATTCTGGCAGCCCGCATCCTGCATGAAAAAGGAAACTTCGTGTCCCAATCAAAAGCGGTTCAATAAATAGAATTCTGTTTGAGTGAGCTCAAAATATGTTTTTGCTGAGTAACAAATAGAATCTTATTTATTGTGACGGTTATGATGGGTAAAGTATTTTCCCGTCAACCGAACATTCCCGCAGTCGCTCAAAGTGACCGCCAGTTTTAAATTTTAGGAACAAATCTATCGCGTGTTTATTTTTGTTAATATATTGACGCAGAGAGATAGGGAGAGAGAAAGTTTTTAATAAAACATTTATTTACTTTAATAATTGTTATTTTTATTTATTATATAGATATGTTTATATTGATGGTAAATATATCCTATTTACACAAATTATATAAATGTTTCAGAAACAAATCGTGATAATAAAAATTGTTTAAAATTTAAAAAAAATTTTTTTTTTTTTTTGGCTCCAGTTGAAATATGTTGCTAAAGTGGTTCAGAAAAAAAAAGGTTTTGGAATATTTACGGAAAAATAGTCAGCTATTTGATCAAGCAACACTTACAAGTACAGTAGTCCATCCCGCAGACTTATTTTAGTTATTTTTGCCTTTTTTTACAAGCAAAAATTAAGCTACATGTGAAGACTAACTACGCTTCCAGGTATCTACCAGCTAGCAAAGTCATAAAAGCAGAAATATATAAAGCCAAGGAAAGAAATGAATTCAAAGCAACACCATATAACAACCTTTCATCAGATTAAAAGATCGCTCCTGCCTCCTAATCATGTTTAGCTATGCTTAGCGGTTGATAGGTCAGGTTTTCAGAGGGCGCCACTGACTGTAGGAAACAATTTAAATGATGTCATTGAAAAGACATCGTCCAAACCAAAATATTTACAGCCATATGCAACATCCTCTTTCAACTTAAAAGCGCTTCTTAAAACTGATCACTTTTAAAAATTTGTATTCTAAGCAGCACCTACACTTTTTTAAAAGTGACCAGTTTTGAAAAGCGCTTTTAAGTTAAAAGAGGATGTTGCATACAGCTGTTAGTGTAATAAAATTAGAAAGTTAGGTAGCATAGTTATTATTTAGATTATACTTATCTTTGGAAAATTGTATTGTAAATTCAGTTAATAACAGCAATTAGTGCGGTGTCACAGTATGCGTTTTCAACGCTGCGACAAGAAGGAATGCATTTTGACCGGATGAACTCTACTTGTCACACATCGCGATCCGTTTTGACGGGATGTTTCGCCTGTCGAAATTTGGTAGTGGTAGATTCATGGCGAATTCATTAGAGATTATTTAAAATAACCTTTCTCATCTCTCTTCGTTGAGTCAAGCTCCTTCAAATTCTTATTCATAATTTCTCCAATTTCCACTCAGGCTTTATCTGTACAGTTTTTGTCTGAGTATTCTTTCTACCTTTTCTGCCATAATGCTTGTTCACCGTAGATGCACTAAAATTTAAAGAAAAACCAGACCACGAACGCAAACATTTCTGAAGAAACAGTCAGGTGTGACTACAAACATACAACTGCGCGTGTTTTTGTTCTATTGCGGTGCCGCCGCAGCATGATGCGGTCCCATCCGGTTTGGGTGCGGTACAACGCTGTATGTGACAACTCTCAATTAATACGATGGGTGTACACCATCCCGGCAAACCGGAGCATTCTTCCTGCAGCAGTGAAAACGCTATGTGTGACACCACCCTTAGCTCTGGAAAGTTATTAAAAACGCAAAAATTTTATGCACTTTAGTGATTAAAAGCACCCTTTCAATCCCTGTTTTTAGGGAGTAGGGAATTAAATTTCACTCTATTTCCCGGGGATTAAAATTTTACTTTATTTCCCGGGGATAAAATGAAACGGGGATCAAAAGTACCCTTTTATTCCCCCAGGAAATAAAGTAAAGTGCATAAAATTCTGTATACACATCAGGACTAAAGTATGACCTATCGTATTCATTCGAAAATAGCACAGTACATTTATATACCTAGGGACTAAAAGTGTTTTTTAATCCCACGACAAATTATAGCCCTCCCTACCTTCAGTATTTTTTTTATCTCGGGATCTAAAGTACCACTTTAGGTATATGTATAAGAACTATTTTCGAATAATGAGATACGTCATAGGTTTTGGGAAGCTCTGATGTCCCAAAAAAGCTGAAATAAAGAATCCAGGAACGTATTTAAAAAAATAAAGTTGATGATTGTGGCCCGAAGACGAAACGTCAGATTTTAAATTTGATGGTAGCATGATGTAGCATCTTGTAGAGGAGAAAAAATGCCAACGATGAAGTGACATTAATTTTGCGATATCATTTCAAATAGAGTCAGAAAAAAATTAAAACGATTTCAGCAAAATTTGGTTTTTTATGGATATCTTCGGAATCATTCGGAATTTCCGAAATATCAAGACATACGAAGCCACTGAGCGCAGTAATGCGCAACTTTTTCCAAATTTAACCAACCCTGTATCTCTAATGATTACGGAGATTCCTGGTAGAGTGCATCCTTATTCAGGACACCCTGTATAGTTATTTCGCAAAAAGTATACTGTAACGCGTGTGAAAACCAATTTTCATAGTCGTGTATTTTTTTCAAAACTTGTTGCACAGCAATAATACTATTCCAAATTCTAGAAAGTATCTTTTTCCTACAGCCGATATGCGTGCGGAAAATGAGTTTTCCCGCACGGTGCGGTAAAACTTTTTTTTTGACATATCAGTGCGGAAAAAGTTTTTCCGCATGGCTGTCAGTGCGGAAAAAATTTTACCGCACTGATATGTCAAAAAAAAAAAGAAAAATTTTACATTTTTACGCCTGTAGGAAAAATATTGTACCTAACACTTGCGGAAAAATTCATTTTCCGCACTTGTTAGGTAAATAGCTATTGTGCAAAAAAAAAAATTATTCCGATACCGGGAATCGAACCCGAGCCTCCTGGGTGAAAGCCAGGTATCCTAGCCACTAGACCATATCGGATATACTAATATTATGTAGGCTTCCCTTATAATTCCAAAATGAAATTATAGCTACTGTTTATATCCTATTCACAATTCAAAGGTAAAGGTAAATTTATCACCTTTCCCTATCAAATAGCACTAAAAGGTGATAAGTTTTACCTTTACCTTTGGACATCGGATTGTGAATAGGATATTAGATGAAAGTTTTTTTCTATACGTTGTTTCTGGTTGAATTTTTTTTGTCAAAATGCTTCGCGATTTTAACTAATAATTTATTCCCAATTCTTAATTATTCATGGAAAGTTAAGTTTCTTCCATTATCAACATATTTACGACCCATACTGTATAAGAGCTTATTACGGAATTCATTTTAGCAACCTGTTTTGAGTTAGGTACGTAATAAGTTGTATTATCGTACTAGTGATGTAATGAACTCATTACGTAACTCATTTTTATTGAAAAACGGCACATAGCTCTCAAATACTTTAGGGATAGTAACTACTGATTATACATATACTTAACTTACTAAGTACCTATCCTATATATGTCATAGGTCTGTTTCTGCAGAAATCACAAACCAGTCAGAGCGAATTTGATTGGTTGAAAACAGTCAGAAAACTAGGTACTTTCAACCAATGAAATTCACTCTGACTGGTTTGTGATTTCTGCAGAAACAGACCTGATAATTATTGGTTACTGCGACGTTTTGTCGCCAGATTTAAAGATGGGCTTTAAAATAATAAGTACCGTAGAATGGGGTGAATAGGATCACTTTTATACTTTGAAGTGGTGCCTCTCCCAAAGTAATAGAGTGAAAATTCTGATGTACATATCAAAACATCAGTCTATACCTGGGCTATCCATTTTTGAGTTCCAATATTTTTTATGCCGACTTGTTGTCCATATATATTTTTTTTTTTTGGCTGATCCTATTCACCTGCCATTGTGGTGAATAGGATCGGCAATGATCTTATTATGCCTTATCGTATTCACCTTCTTGTGGGGTGTATAGGATTGCAGAAATTTTATATGTGAACTCTACAGATTCTTTTTTTTTTTGTTTTTCACTCAAAAACAGGGATCAAACGCATTTTTTTATTGACTAGGTCATGAGCGCGCTTCGCGCGCTTTTTTTTTAAATCAAGTCCATCAAAATAATTATAAAATGGAAAATATTTATTAGGTGTTGTACAAAAAACAGCATAATTTTTGATTTAAATGTACATTATACATTAAATGTAACAGTGAGATAAGTTGTATAGATGTTATTCTAGTGAATAAATTTCAAATGCGATGGATGGAGTTGGTGACTAATTATTTTTGTATGGTATATCATAATGAATTTAAGTCGATCACATTTCTTGAATGTACGGTGTGCGTATGTCTACTTATCTCATTTTGTTTTATGGAACTCGTAGGTGTAGGTATACATTTTTCGAAGTGGTTTATTTAAAACAGAATAATCATAACCATAATCAAGGTGTTATTATAAACCGAGTTAGTAACTATTTATGTGCTGTGGTATAATACGAGATATCGAGTCTTAATTTTTTTTTTTACACTTTCATGAAGTTCCTTTTTTTTATTAGGCCAGTTATTGAAGTCTACTCGATCAACATTTTACTGCCAACAATCGAAAAAAAATTTTTTTAAAAGATTTTAAATGCAATTGCTCAATTATTCAACTTACATTTTTTGTTTGTACCTACGTGGTAGACATAAATTTTAAATGTGATCAAAGTAGTTGGCGAATTATTACTTTTGCGGTATATCGTAATGACTTTAAATCGATCTTATTTTTTGAATATACGGTGTGCATATGTCCAGTGCAACTTATTCTATTTTATGGAACTCGTAAGAATCCAAAGTTTAAAGAGTGCTAAGTCTTCATGTCGTTCTTCGTTATTTTCAATTATTTATGTTTATCGTGTTCAGGTTTTTGTCTTGTGATCTTCAAATATCTTGTAAATAAGTTGTAAAGATCTTCTGAAATCACCTATGACTGCGAAATTTCAAAATTAAATTATCAAAAAAACAATTCTTTAAAAACATGGTTTTTGACAACACTATTGCCTCTTTGTTTCCCTGACTAAACTTTCAATGAGTCCCACGAACGAACTCTGAAAAGCGCCACATAAAGTTGTCCGTGACTAATACATCCTTTCTGGAGATCAATTACTATCCTATCAAATGTTTGTCCTTGAGATTTGTTAATCGTCATTCATTGCAAAGGCTAATTTTATTTTAAAATTGTCATTGTTTGAACGTAAAGGGGTAGACGTTTTCGCAGTAGAGTGTTATTCGATTTATGAACACTATTTCTCCCTGTTTATCTACAGTCAATATCTCACAGCGTAACAGATTATCCCCAAGTTCCAGAACTAAAGGCCTTGTACCATTGCAAAGGCCTGCACTGATGCTTAGATTTCTAATAAGCATACAATAGAATTCGTTTTCAATCGTAATTCATGGAGCGGGAATTCGGCGGATTAAGCCAATTTAAATATTTTGGAAGAATAGCATCATTTAGATCACTATTTTATCACAGTTCTTGACACTATCTATACTGGTGTAGAGTTTTTCGGTCTTGACGTCCAACAGTTCGACAACTTATTCGTTTATTTCTTCGACATCAACATTTCTTGCAGAAAGTATTGCAGATTTGGTCAAGTCCCTGAATCTTCCTTCTTTTAGTATTGTTCGTCGACTTTTCGAATGAGGAGCGAGGGGGTGAAGCGAAAACCAGGGGTGACGTTAGGTGACCATTGGCGTTCAAATGTAGGGTGCCACCAGCTCACATTTCTTTCGAGTATTAGATTAAAATCGACGGACTTCACTTCTCATAGATGTTTTCAACAATATCCGAATTATCAATACATTTCTCCGACAATTTTAGATTGTCGTTAGAATCATTTAGTGTTCGTTATCGCATCAAAATGGCTCAATTTCAGCAATAAGTGCTTAATATTGGCCTTTAAGGCGGCAACCGTTCGAGATTTGTCAACATAGACTTTGGATTTTAGAATGCCTAGAGAAAAAAATCCAGTGACGTTAGGTCGGCCAATTGTGGATTCTGAAGGACGATCGTTGACATCATAAATTGCACGGAGTGCACGAAACGTTTTCCGAATAGAACATTGGTTTTGATAATGATAATAATTTTTAACAATTCCGACGCGTTGCTCAATCGTGTAGCGCTCCATAATAAAATGCAGAGACTAATTGAATACGGCTGCCAAAGATAGCACCTGTGTGCCTATCGAGTTTTTCATGGGCTATTGTCAAACATCGAGCGTTACTATTGGAAAACCCTATACATACCTAGATTCTTCTATTGGACCTCGAAAAAATATTAAACCACTTCCTTGCTTTGAAAAACAACCATCTACAGAGCAATATCTAATAGCCCAGCTAATAGGCATATTGTCAGAGAATTGTCACATAAGTAAAAAATTCAGAGTCCTTCTCAAAGATGCAACCGAGGAGAACATTGAAAATGCCGAAGCAAACTTCAACGCTAATGCTTGTGATTATTGTGAGCTTTGAGATCCGCTAAAATTCAACCCTTTCCAGATTTTCCAGAATTTTTCCGACCCAATCCAGAAATTTCCATGCGTTTCCAGACGTTTCCAGAAATTTCCAGACTTTATCCAGATTTTTCCAGACTTAGCTAGACTATATGCAGACTTGTCAAAATTTCTCCAGACCTTATCAAGCCTTTTCCAGAGGTTTCCAGACATTTCCAGACTTTCCCAGACTTTATCCAGACTTTTCTAGACTTGGCTGGATTTTTCCAGACTTTATCCAGACTTGTCTAGATTTCTCCAGACCTAATAGAGCCTTTTCCAGACGTTTCCAGAAATTTTCTGGCTTTTCCAGACTGTATCCAAACTTATCCAGACTTTTCCAGATTTAGCTAGACTTTACCCAGACTTGTCTAGATTTCTCCAGACCTTATCCAGCCCTTTTCTGACCTCTCCGGACTTCTCCCAAACACTTTCCCGACTTCAAATACACTTTTCCAGACTTTATCCAGACTTGTCTGAATTTCTCCAGACCTTATCAAGCCTTTTCCAGACGTTATCAGAAATTTCCAGGCTTTTCCAGACTTTATCCAGACTTTTCTAGACTTCGCTAGATTTTTCCAGACTTTATCCAGACTTGTCTAGATTTCTCCAGACCTAATAGAGCCTTTTCCAGACGTTTCCAGACATTTTCTGGCTCTTTTCCAGACTTTATCCAAACTTGTCTGAATGTCTCTAGACCTTATTAAGCCTTTTCCAGACGTTTCCAGAAATTTCCAGGCTTTTCCAGACTTTATCCAGATTTTTCTAAGCTTAGCTAGATTTTTCCAGACTTTATCCAGACTTGCCTCGATTTCTCCAGACCTAATAGAGCCTTTTCAAGACGTTTCCAGAAATTTTCTGGCTCTTTTCCAGACTTTATCCAAACTTATCCAGACTTTTCCAGACTTAGCTAGACTTTATCCAGACTTTATCCAGACTTATCTAGATTTCTCCAGCCCTTATCCAGCCCTTTGACCTCTCCGGACTTCTCCCAAACACTTTCCCGACTTCAAATACACTTTTCCAGACCTTATCCAGACTTGTCTGAATTTCTCCAGACCTTATCCAGCCTTTTTCCGACGTTTCCAGAAATTTCCAGGCTTTTCCAGACTTTATCCAGACTTTTCCAGACTTGGGTAGATTTTTCCAGACTTTATCCAGACTTGTCTAGATTTCTCCAGACCTAATAGAGCCTTTTCCAGACGTTTCCAGAAATTTTCTGGCTTTTCCAGACTTTATCCAAACTTATCCAAACTTATCCAAACTTATCCAAACTTATCCAAACTTTTCCAGACTTAGCTAGACTTTATCCAGCCTTATCCAGACTTTATCCAGACTTGTCTAGATTTCTCCCGACCTTATCCAGCCCTTTCCTGACCTCTCCGGACTTCTTCCAAACACTTACCCGACTTCAATTATGTATAAGTAATTGCCTATCTATGAGTCGGCACTTAATGTATGCAAAAGCGGTAACAACCTTGAACTAACATAAACATATCGATTTTATATTCCGATTGCCTTATTTGCATAATTAAAGCGGTGACAACCTTGAACTAACATCTCGATTTTATATTCAGATACAAGTACATGTTAACAGGTATATGTATTATCTAACAGCAAAATCTATTTAAATTGTTTATTATATTCACATAAACGAATTTCAAATCTCATAAGACCTCTTCCATATTTTGCCGGAGGATTCAGTTTTCCAGCAATTTGTTGGAAAGTGAACTCGTACTCGTCTTTCACATCTGGAAAAGTGTAAACATATCCTGAATAGTCTCTTGTAGTTTTTTCGCGTAAGAAGCTTCCTTCGTACCCGTCCTTGTTTATTTTTACAACTTGAGCTATATAATATTTGTTAAAGGCCTTGGATGTACTTGGTACTTTGTCATTGGAGAAATAAAGTAAGTTTATGAGTAACCAGTCACCAATATCAATGTCATCCTTGGTGACGGGCAAGAGACCATGTGAGATTGCTGGTTGGGGTGAACTATTCGAAATGTGAGGGTCAGCAGATGGCAGAACAATGTCTTCTTCTTCAGCACCATCAGAATTTCCATCAATTTCCTCCTCAAACTCGGACATGGGATCCATATCTGAATTTGAATCGTGAGTGCTAAAATTTTGGCTACTTTCGCCAGAAGACTCAAAATCATCAACTGCTACGCTTTTTCCAGCAGGTACATGGAGTTTTTTCTTTCGTTGTTTAGGTTGATTTTCATCATACCGCATCGACTTCAAAATGTGAACAAATGAAGTGTTTATGTCATCTTCCCTATCATTCGTTGGATTCTCCACAGGCAGCATGTTCAATACCCTATCAGCATTTAAAGGTATAATGCCGCATTTATCGAATCCGGCCATTATATTTTTAGATTTGTTGTCTTCAATCGATTCTAATAGCTTCCTTAATAAACCTGGAAAGACGTTTTTAGGAATACCAGATTCCTTTCTTCCAGGTCCTTTTTTATAGAATTCAACAATCTTTCTCCATGCAACCTTCAATGGCTTGAAAAAGGCAACATCTAAGGGTTGCGTCAAGTGGGTGGAGTTGCTGGGTAAAAATATAAAAGTAATATTGTTCACTGAGCACTCTTGTATCGATTGTACTGATAGGTGCGACGATAAATTGTCACCAATTAATATCTTTTTGCCAGGCAACTTCTTCAAGTATGGTATGGCGATTGAATGTACCCAATCCTCGAAACAATAGCTGTCACACCATCCCGATTTACTACGATTATATCTTGTACGGGGTGGCCCTCCAGTAGTCCAAGAGTTATACATGTTCAAGGCTTTGTAGACGATGTAGCATGGAAGTAAATCTCCACTACCAGAAGCAGCGAACATGATTGAAGTTGACGACTTACTGTGGTTCATAATTCGCTCCGGATATTTGCATCCCCTCTTTGCAATAATTTTTTTTCGTCCTGGGTCATCGCAAAGGTTGGTCTCATCGTAGTTTATGATGTTGCTGGCTGGAATACCTTCTAGTTCTTCAGAAAGGCGTTCGAAATACTCTGTTATTGTTACCCTCGTAACACCAGCCCGGGCTCGTTTTATATTTTGGCACATTCTCTCCGACAGCATATGCGAATGTCGTTTCAAAAAGCTATATGCGAACTCTTTACCAGGAAGATTGTCCTTGAAACGGGGCACCACCCTACCAGCTCTATTTAAATATTGTTGGATAACCAATCTTAAATCATAGGTATCTAAGGGGTAGCCCCACTCACTGCATGTAAGTAATTTTTCCGCAATACATTTCTCTTCGGCTTCACTTAACACTGTTTGACCTCCTTGTCTTTTAACATTCACATTTGCGAGGCGTCTTTGCAGAACGGTGTAAGGAATTTTGTGTTTTATAGCGGCTTGTCGAATACTATACCCGTTGTTATTAACATCATTTTTAGCCTCTTCAATGATGTTTGGATCAGGTTTCTTGTAAAGTTTTTGTCCTGCTTTGGGTTTATATTCTCTAGGCATTTTGATCCTATTGACCCCAGCCCTTGATCCTATTGACCCCAGCCCTTGATCCTATTGACCCCAGCTCTTGATCCTATTCACCTCGAAAACCTGAAAATCGTGCAACGAAATAGAAAATATTTTTCAATTTTGTTTTTGCTTACGAATAAACTAAAATAATTTTGTGTAGTTACTAACCTGTTGGAGTTAATTAGGCCAACTACTCTCAATATATGCTTCTCAAATTCGTATTTACAGACAAAGTTTTGGCGACAATGAAAACAGATGACTGACAGTACTTCTAATTAAGGCCTGGTTTACAGTGCTACCAACTGCTGAATGATAAAATATTGGTAACCTTTATGAGATATAGAGTTAGGCAACCAATCAAACTCAAATAGAAAGCATTCATTACGATATTAAGATTTCGGAAACTAAACTGATAAACTCCCTCTTTTTGATCCTATTCACCACAGCGAATCTATTCACCCCATTTTACGGTACCTATTCTCTTTCCATGGAAAGAGAATATTGCAATATTCGGGAAAAACTCCAGTATGAAGAGAAAGATTAAAGATATGATACAAAGATCGTGAAAGATTATTGAAGCTGCATTTTTTTAGGAACAAAGGGACGACCCCGTCTAGTCCAGTGCCCTTGTTGGTATCAAGATTAGAAACGTTAGTATAAACGTCAGAAATAGGAATATGAAGGTGGACGACTAAAGTAGAAGTTTCATGTGTAAGAATGACAAGGTGGTTTTGTGAATAAATTATGGAGAAATTAGCTGCAAACACATTAACAATATCCTCACCTGAGCAATTAGACCCACCTAGGTATTTAAAGTTCATTTGGAAAATATATTTATTTTTTTTTGTCCAGACCAGAACTTTTTTATATTAGTGTTAATGGCCAACTCTGTCGCATAAATATAATGATGCGAATGTCAGATTTTTACATAAGACTCTCAAGCCAAAAAAAAAAATCCGATAATCAAGAATAAGTTAAGTAACTTACGTCTTAAGTATTATACCTATAGTTTTTTTTAATTCAGTTGCGAAAACCATATAAGAAACTTTCTGGCAGAAAATTTCTTCAAAGGCACATACATACAAACAAAGGCAATAAAAACAGTTTAGAAAGTACCTATACCTACTCAATATTATCTTCAAAGCCTGATTACCAAATAATATATCCCACTTAAATTGGTCTAAAAACATAACAATATTGCGAAAATTAGCAAATTATGTGACGATAAGTAGGTATACTGGTTGAGCTAGAATAAGTTATGGAAGTTGTATGTATTTGACTAAGTATTTGACATAATCTCCACACTATAGCAGTCTCCTGAATTGTTGCACCAACAGCAGTCACTGACGAGCAAAGGTTGCCATGCTGCCAAATAGCTTGTGGTAGATTAGAGTCGCTAATAATATGTAGGAGGGTAGAGTTAGGCAACTGGAGCCTTAGGAACCTAGCGACGTCATCTAATAGGTGTGCTTATTATTTGAAAATAATGGTTTGAAACAAGACTCTGGCAATTCTTTAATTATTTATTATTTGAACTCAGAAAACTTTTCAAAATTTTAGATAATTTGTACAAATGCCACTTTTAATTATTTGCCATTTATTGCTACATAATCAGAACTTCTCTTAAATATTGGAGATTCAATTCAAATTAACTCAGGGTGTCCCACGACGTTTTTCCCAGGTGATAACTACGGAACGCTTCATTCAATATAATTGAAATTTTGAGAATCTGGATAACTTTTTATCCCGCTTCTACCACTGTCATCCAATTTCACCACTTTCGCTACAATTTGGTCAACTGACGTCAAATTTCGAATCTTAAATGTAACTCATGGTATATTATGGTATTTTTCCTTAGAAAATTGAAGTACAAAATCGGCAATGCCATATTTGTTAAGGCTTTGTTAAAGAAAATGATAAAAAATTGTATAGTGGAACATACGATGATGCCTTCTGAAGTAATCATTTGGGAGAAACCTCGTGGTTGACCTGTATAAGTTTTGTTTCACTCAACCGTTTTATATTTTAGTTTCTATTTTGTCATTAAGATTTTCAAAAACATACTAGGAGGTATAAAGATATCTGGGATAAACTTTCTCGTAATTAATCCTGATTAAAATAACTCTTAAAACTACTTCTCATTGAATTAAGAATATTATGCAGAGGCATGTCCTTTCATAAAATTACTAATTGCAAAACTATTTTCTGTAGTCTTTCCCTAGTTACTTTATAATAAAGAATTTGAATTAAGTTTAATTGTACCTACCTAACTTAATTTTCTTTTATTTTCAGAAAACTCACTTTTAAGTCCCTGTGAATTATTGTTCTATTTTTCTGGATGGTTATAATATAGTACTCCGCATTCTTTCTTTTAATTTGATTACTGGTGTAGATATTAAAAAAAATAAGGAACCGTTGAACCACTTAACATTTCATCTCAAATTTGTGTACTGAAATCATTTTCAACCAGCCTCAAATTTAATCTAAATGTTTACCTAATTATTAGGTACACAAGTGATGTGCGAACTTGCTTACGCCACTTTATTTTTCAAACTGTCCATACAATCGTAACTCAGGTAGTATTAACAAAGTATTAGAGAATTTTTCGTGTGTAATATAGTTTGTGAATATGAACTTCGAATAGAACAATAAAAAATGTGAAATGTTAATGACAAAAAAAAGTGAGTAAATATTTTTGTAAAAATTTAAGTTAGGTATGTAGGTAACTAAACCTACCGAGATTTGGCCACCGAAAATCTAATTCTAGCCTAAACTAAACAGCCATCAATGTTTTTGTTTAATACATAATTAATTAAAAAAAAAAAAAAACTTTGGGATTCTTGACGTTTAGGACAACAAAAATTTTATTCAATGATCACTTCTAGAAAAGCTACTGTTTGGAAACATATTTTATTAAAAATAAATAGGTAATTAGTATGGTTAAAAATATTTTGAAAACATTTAAATGTTCTGTGAAGATTTTAAATCTTGATTTAAATCGTTTGTTCAAATGAAAAGTATCTATAATGTTTGATACAAACTTTTTTTTGAAATGATCTTAAACAGATCTGCTTATAATAAAGAAAAACCCTGACTGAAGATCGTCGAAATTAGCAAAGTCAGCACAAGATATACAAATTCAAGGAGACTTTTCTACAACTATTTTATTTAGATACATATTATTTTATGACACATATTAAATGGAACTGTTCAATTAAAAACGCAGCTTTCACAATAATTTAATGTGCCTACCAAATTTTTATTATCTATTGTAAAGTTTATGTTCTGATAAAAAATTGATTTCCAGTTATTTCAAAATGGACACAAAGCATTGGAAAATCTCTTGGTGCAAAACAGAAACCTGTAACTTTTCTCTTATCAGAGCCCCAAACGATCCGAAAGAGTTTTCCGGCTAGGGCGCAAGCTCAGTTTCGCCGATATGGATTTTCCGGGAACCGATTTTAAGATGTTGCCCTTCTGTGCCTATATGGCCGTCAGTAGTGATCATGCCTTCACTATTCACCCCTTTTTATCGGTAAGTGTATCTTATTGTTGTAAAATAATTTTTCTTGTATCATACGATAGTTTTATGGGATTTATTTTTTTTTATTTCTTCTTATTAAAATAAAACATCAGGTGGAATTTTGTTACATAGCTACATTTTTGCTTAAGTTAAAATATTATAAAATTATTAAAAAGTTTAATAAGTAAAAAGGTACCTATACCTACATTACCTACCTACTTATTTATAATAAAATTATGTACTTTAGTAAGGTCAGGCACTGGGTGCCAGTCACGGGAATTTAGCGTGTATCCAGGATATTTTTTTAAACATTTAATATACAGAGTAAACTATTTATAGAAAATTTTCCTTATAAAAATGAAAGTCATTCTATATTCAAATCAGTATTTAAATTTGCCCCCCCCCCCCCGAACTTTTTATGTTTGTTGCTTTTTACCAGTTCTTAGAAATAATCCATAACGACCTAAACTCTGAAAAATGCGCAACCGGATATACACTTTTCATTTTGAGAAAAACGCAAAATATCGAAAATCTAAAATACAGATATTATAAATATTTAATCGATCAAAGCATGTTTATGTAAAGTTTGAGCCAATAGGCCACTTCCATGTGCCAGGAATATGGCAAATTATGATATTTTTTGACACAGATACATGGATGCAACATGGAAAATGAAGAATATTCTCCAAGATTTTAGTCAGATTGTTAAATGAATTAATAAATAAAAATCACGTAACTGAAAACGCCGTCTCATTGGCTGAAGCCGATTTCATGCTTTTGCTGCCACATTTAAAAATGCGAAATTTAAATGATTTCAACGATTATACCTATCCTTCACTGATAACCTTGCTGAGGTAGCTAGCCATGTAGGGTAAGAAATATTAATTGCGGAGTGCTAGCGTTAAGTTGTCCACCGACTCCGATTTGGCGAGACAAATATGTAATTCCTGTGGGTGTGCTAGCTCAACCAGTAGTAGTGCTAGCTATAACCTTTATGTGTTTAATGTATTCAGGTGGCACTTTTTTCGAAAAATCGGAATCAAGGAAAATTTCCAGCTATGTAAAAAACGCCTCAATTAGGTATATCAAATACGTGTTTTTTTTTCTGTTAAATATACTGAATAGTTATATTGTATGTATATTTATTATCACTAACTAAATATACATGGACTTACCTACCTTTTAAAAATCGAATGATAACCATATTTGCACAATATGTAGTATTTGCAGGTACCTAAAATAAAATGTGTTACACAGTACAGAGAGTTTTGCAGTGATGATTGTTGAAAATATGGCGTAAATGTTGAGATTTATTAGATTAGTGAATGAAAGCTTTAAACCAGAAATTCTTATAGAGTAGGTACTTACCTAGATTCAAAAAAGTGTAAGTTTTTCCAAATAATTTCCACTCTAAAAAGAATTCTAATGAGATACCTAGGTACACATTAAAGTTTGTCCTCTAGCATGGGGAATTTTTTAAACAAATTTGCAATATAACAACAATTACGGAAAAGACAAATTATTTTCACACAATGCCATATAATTTAATCTTCTTATTTAACACATATTTTTGTGTATAAACAGTGGATATCGTTTATTTTTCATGAGAGTTTTCTATATATACTAAAGCTCATTTTTACGAATTAATATACAGATGATTTAATTTTTAGTACGGAAGTGCTCTAATTATAAAAGTTTCGGTCAACATAATAGTGCTAAATTGTGAAACATTGTGCTGGAACCTGAAAAATATTCAAGTATGTAGGTATTCTTTTTACCAAAAAAAAAACATAATAACTTTTAAATAGAAAAATATGAAGGATTTCTAATCTTTTAGCATTTTTCTTACTCTTCTTTCTATTTAGAAATTCTAAACCAGAATTCAGCAGTAAACTAATCCCTTTGCCTCTGAAATTAGCAATTTTTTAGCGGCAGCTTTCAGCTAACGTAGTTTTAAGAAGTTTTTATTACTGTGTAGGTAATTAATTTTGAGCTCCAGCCGAGTATTAAAAAAGTACGTTGATGAAATTGCGTAGGATCAAAATATTAATTGATGAAACACTGGTCTCAAAAAATTAAAAAAGTTACCTAAAACATTATCTATTTTTCTACTGTAGAATAATTTGATTCTAAAACAATTCAAAAATGATAAAGAAACCTATAACTGTGAAATAGATGTTTATAAAGCAAGTTTTTCTATGAATTATTCGTTTTTCTGTGTAGACAAATGTACATGTAAAGGAACAACACTGGCAACGAACAGTTTGGATCCAGTTTTTGCCAAATTTTCCTTTAACTTAAGGATTTTTATACATAGATCGATTAAAATCGAAATTTTCCGGAGAAAAAATATCATTTCGACAACCCTAAAACTGTTCCAGCTCCTTGAGATAAGCTTTACCTTAAAAAATCTTGATATTTCCTATCTCAACGCCATACTGTAAATTGCTTGAAAAATTATAAAATTTCTTCTTTTTGCTTTAGTGGAAATTTATCTCCGGAAGTATAGCTTTAATTGAGCTGAATCTTAAAGATTTGCAGTCCTCTACTATAATAACATTGATGTTATTGTAGTAAATGTATTAATGTTGATGGCCTGTAGAAAAAAAAATTTCAATTTTTAACGGTTTTTGGAAAAATTACTTTTCGAAATTTTTATAAGGACTGGATTTTGGTTGATGGCAGGAGACCCTGAACCCATTATAGATGAAATCTCTAAATATTTAAGCGTAAAGGTGATTTTCTTTTTATAAGTAATAATTATAATAATGTTTATTTTCAAACCAAGTAAATACAATAGGTACCTAACATTGTGAAAGGTTAACACTATCATTTTCTCACAGGAACTAGCTAATAGGAAAATGAACATAGGACAATTTACAGGAGTAGGTAGTCATTTTCTACTTGAACTTGAAATCTCAGCCATTTCTACATTCTTTCATGCAGCCTATTTTTGTAATATATGTGGACTAGCTATAATATTCATTTTCAATAAATTGTTACATTATTACAAAAAAAAAAAAACAAGATAAGGCTCTTTATCTACATATATCAGCAATCGTACTATTTTCCAGTGATACATCTAATCAGTAAAAATGGTACTTACTTACTTCCTCACAGACTGTTCTAAAAGCTAGACACGTTCAGTTTTTTGATAGAAAATTCATGAACATAAGAATAGACATTTTCCAATTTGTTTCAAATTGTAGTTTTTGAACTTTTTAAAATATTTACTAAGGTAACTTAAGCATTTTAACAAAATTCCAATATAAGTACTTTTCGTAGAAAATGAGACAAATCCTTCATCGATAAGTCCATAATATTTCAAAAATTCATTTTTTTTTCTAGGTAATGAAGCATCCCTAAAATGCCTCCACGGTTAACGCCGCGTAAATTTTTCCTCACATTCCTGGTGGTCATCGGCGTAACCCTATTGGTGGGAAGCAAATTTAATTTTTCCTATTTTTCGAATGGCACCAAATCGCACCATTTAGATAGCAAAAATAATAATGGAGTGGAGGATCTTACGCAGCAAGGACTGGAGGAGGAAAAAGAGGAGGTAAGAATTTGAGTGTCGAGTGATTTGCTGTACTTAACGTAAAACACTGGCGGTTCGCCCATATAGGCAAGGTGGGCATCGCCACTCTGGAGAAAAAATGGAAAAATAAAAAACACTTTTAATACAATATTTGAAAAGGCCGCGACCTTGAAAATCTGAAAAAAATTGCCCACCTTCACTTGAACACCACGAGCCGCCACTGAAGTAAAATTCTCATAAGCCATGTAAAATGTTTCTTTTTATCATAAAAACCATGCAATTACAAAAATAGACAAATAATTATAAGTGAATTGTGATGGAGTAACTTATGGTGTAAAACTGATTAAATGATAGCCCAGATTTAGTGACTATAATTCTCTCTGATGATAACAACGGAAATTGTAGCAAAGAGGCGCACATAGCGTGTTTTATTCAGGATTTTACAGTCATGCTAGAATTTTAGGGAGTCTGGAGATTGCAAAATGTCGAAACTGTGTTGAGTAAAAATCTAGACTGGATGTTTCAACCAATCACGAACCAATAATAGCAATAACAAATCCAGAGTTAAGGTGAAATAGATTTTGATAATTAAATAAAAATGACGATTTTTATGTTTACCTGAAATGTAACTTTATCTATACTCATTCAATAAATCAGAGTCAATAGTACATATTTTATTTATTGTTCTGTTGATGTAGGTATATTACAGGTTTCCTTAAACTACTTGCCTTGTTGTTTTCCAAAAACTGGCAAATATCCATTGAAAATTTGCTAAGAAATGTATTTATAAACCAAATTTATTACTAAAATGACATCCGATAAGATTATTTATACATTTTTTTCCAAGGGTTTTCTGCTATTCATTTCCCGATGGCCTGTCGGATTTTTCACTAATTCAATTCCCAATTTGAATTCGAATTTAGATAAATTAAAACCAAATGCAATGATTGACAATTATTGAAGAATTCAATTTATTCATAGATTAAAAACGAAGAGTTATTAGAAGACGAAAAAGAGCCATCCAACCCGCCGGAAAAGGCGTACTTTTTCACAGGCGGTACGCTTTATCCCACAAAAACTAAAGGACCGGCAAGACTGTTTCCAGAACAGGCGGACGGAGATCGGATCGTGGATCAGCTTATGTATGTGCCAGAAGATTATCAAGGTGAGAATCCAGTATATGTTATCTTAAGATTTTTATTCTGCAGTTTATTTCAAAGACAAGGATATTAGATAATAAGTTATAGTCTAGGAGGCAGTGACGATTTTCGGCGTAGAGCTTACAAATGCACGGCCCTTTGTTTGTTCTAGATTAACTAGATTTTTGAAAATTTAGTTTTGTCTTTTCTATTATTGTCTATGGCTTTTTGAATTTTCATAGCAGGTATTGTAACTCATTTATCCCTATTTTCTTTATAAAGATCCCAAAAGAAAAAAAAATGGCGGATATATTGTAGCAACATTCTAATCGAACTACATCACTGATTCACTCATAACAAAATCTTGCATGTTGTACCTTATTTTCCATTATCGGGCTTGACATCTTTCCAACCAAATATTTCATAAAAATACATTTTATCGATTCCACTGCTAATGGGTCGTGGCGCTACACTTTTCATTGTTCTACGATGTAAACAGGTAAATTTTGCATGCGATTCCCAATTGTGTAGTTAGAATTCGAGGCTTTACAGGTTGTGCAAATTTCATATATTTTTTGGACGCGATCCAAAAACGATTCTCTTGGGCTGTCGGCCGTACTACTTTCGCGAAACGATTCTGCCAGCAAATTTATAATTTATTTGTTGCATGTTGCAGCTCTTGCTAAGCAATACAAGTACTTAAGTTTCTGCTGCAATCGTAAATTAGTTATAAGGATGTTTTTAATTGTCCAACAATTATTTCTGAAGCTTTTCCTTGAACTACTAGCAGCAATATGGCTGACATTATGAGGTTTAGGCGGTGCAAAATGATCAAGTTGGGTTAAAGTTTCAACATAGAAAAATTGAAAAGGACCCCGCAATATTTAAACGGAAATTGGTTACCCGTGATATTTGGATGAAATTTAAATAAAATCTGTTTTTTTTTTTTAAGATAATTCCCCAAGTCAAAAATTTAGTAACTATGTTGGCAACACAAGCCTTTTCTACATGAAAAATTTGAAAGCATTGACAATTTTACATTGTTTTGCCAACCTAATGTCAGTTTGACTTTTATCTTTAAAAAAAATAGTAGATTATACCACTAGTCAATAATGATAGCTATTATTCCCGAGGATTATTACGAACTGAGCCGCGTTAGCGGCGAGGGAGTAACATTCCGAGGGAATAATAGCCATTATTGCGAGTAGTATACTCTACTTTATTTACGACAAATTAATTTATTTGAGATTTTCAATGAACAAATTTCATCCGTCTCATAATTTTCAATACAAATCCACAAGCACTACACGTTTGACACTGACACTTTTGTGGAATAATGACCATTAATCCCGTTACTCGTCATTAATCCCTGGAGGAATAACATATGTCATTATACTGCCAAAATCACAAATATAATACGCACATTATACATTAGTCGTAAATAAACGCACTTTATGTTATTGGAAATGCCGTAAGCAAAATTTTTTACCATGGGTGTAACCTTGTATATATGACAGGTGTAGCAAAACGCCCCAAGTACACTATATAAATTGTTAGATGGTAAATGGCGAGCGGTATATGGATGGTGTTTATATATACTTGGAGCTTGCTATTTAAAATCTGTGGAAGAGGGTCTATTTGCAAGAGAGAGAAACAAACTAAGGAAGTGTACTAAATTATATTTTATTTCACATAAAACCCAAAAATCTGCCAAATATCATCCAATACTTTACATCCTTCTTTTATTTCTATAAAGGCAATACTTCACATCCGTTCTATATTGTTATTTTACGGACCACTGAAATATCCCTACTAAATAAGAAACGCCCTATTCATACTATTTCTCAAAATTATAATTCAACTCATTTTACTACATCCGAATCATTCCTAATAACTATCCTTTACCTAGTTAAATAATTCCTTAAAATCTCTAAGTCCTTTACCTATGAAAACCCAAAATAATTACCTATTTGTTTATCAACTAATTTATTCTCATAAAACCTTACTATAACTTGAAAAAATAAAATCCCTAATTTAATAGTTCTGCCTTTAAAATCATCAGTGTCTCTTGATGAATAAAAAATTTCACATACAACTTCTCAATACGTCTAAAGATAATCGTTAGAAGTTTTATCTCCTGAATGACTACAGTCCTTAAACTAATCTCTCCATTAAATTGAATGATAATCGTCAACAATCTAGTTTCAAACACAAGTTTCTTTTCTACACATCCCATTTCCTTTTCAAAGGACCAAATTACTAGCATAAAATTTCTTTGACAGCTTTCCAATATATTAAGGCAATTCTATTTTTCAAGATTTCCTATTCTATTTAATTAAACAATTACAATTTCTCGCCATCCCTGGCTAATACACAAAGTTATTTAAATTCTTATGAGTTCGATTTTATAGCCCTTAATTTTCAAAGAGGACGAACCAGTTCAAACTTCTACTCAAATCAAAAATGTTTAGGTTCAGTTAAATGCATTACAACGTTCCTTCTTAAGTTCTTTTCACTATTAAATGTCATTATATCTGAAGGTAATTAAGTTATGCGACAATGTTTCCTTTATAAAACACTCAAGTTATTAAGTTTATTTTAATAAAGTTCCACCGTGATTAAAATCAAAAGTTTTCTAGTAAAATTCACACAAAGTCATGTTCATCAAAATAAATCTTGTCACTATAAAGTACTTACATTTTGTCCATAAAACACACGTAAAATTATTTAATTAACTACTCAAAATATTTAGCTAGCACGCACATAATTTATTGAACGAATTTCAAATGTTATTACTTTCTCGATTTTCCGTAAAATTTTCTAAGTTAAAACATACCCGAGGCAGACTTTACTTCAAACTGGACTAGACTGTTCTGTGGCAACTATCCCCCGGCAACTCAAACGCGGCTTTTTATATCTTTTGTTTCCCCTCCGAAATTCTGTGTCCATGACAATTAAGATGATGCAATTTCCTTGGAATTTTATATTATTTTTTAGTCTAAAATCAATTAATTATGTCGCAATAATCTGATTTATTGAGGTCAACACGTTTTGGGTTCAAGAATGCCATAATTCATTCGATTCAATTTTTGTTAAGCGGAAAGGCCTTGGCTAAAAAAAGTTCATTGATCGGATTTTAGGATGACATCACCTCGTTTTTATCAGTTTTTAAGAATTTAATTTAGATTGACTTGGCCGGTGTTGCAATACTTTTTGCCATAATTTGTTTTATTTTTTAATTTATCGAATACAGATTTATAGATACGGAAATTCAGTTTTTTGACTGTTTCATTAATTATTTGATTTTTACAGTAATTGACATTGGGATTTATGAGTCTATTTTCTCGGAATATTACACAGGTGAGGCGGTATCAGCTGTCAAATATTGGAATCTAATATTCAAAAGCAGGGTAACTATGACAGATTTTGATGAAACAAGTACTGATTCCCAATAAGTCAACCGAGGAAAATCGAAAAATGTCAATCATTTTGACATCTGTCAAAACCCTGCCAAACGGCAGCACTCATATTTTTAAGTTTTCAATATTTCATGTTGTGTCATTTGACAGTTTCAACTTATGTAAACTCTTAGTTCAGAAATTGAAAAAAAAAAAATTTACAGAAATGTCAAAACTTGTCATTTGTTTTAGTAACAAAAAAAAAATCCAATTTGGCCCTTTTTCGTTTGAAGGTAGTTTATTGGTGATAAATCATTAAACAAAACTCATAGACATCAAATTTTGACAGCTGTCAGAATCTGAAATTAGCTTTAATTGAAGAAAAATAAACTGTTCTGTTCTGTTCCAATTTATTTAAGTTATGCTTATTTATTATGAAGCATAAAAAAACTTATACACAGGTTTCAAATTTTGACAGCTGTCTATGAGCTTTGCTTAATGTTTTATTACCAATAAACTACGTTTTCAACTCAGAATTGACATAGACTAAAACTGTCAAATGACACATTATGAAATATTGAAAACTGAAAAATATGAGTGCTGCTGTTTGGCAGGGTTTTGACAGATGTCAAAGTGGTTGACATTTTTCGATTTACCTTGCTCGACTTAGTAGGAATTTATACTTGCTTCATCAAAATCTGCCATAGTTACCCTGCTTTTGAATATGAAATTCCAATATTTGACAGCCGATACCGCCTCACCTGTCATATATACAAGGTTGCGCCCATGGTAAAAAATGTTGCATAATAATAACATATTTAAATTTCATCCAAATATCACGGGTAACCAATTTCCGTTTAAATATTGCGGGGTCCTTTCTCATGCTCAGGTGCCCCCATTACTGGTGACTTAAGCATGTGCCTGGAATATTCCTGTCACTTGAAAAGATCTTCATGGCATATGCATTGGATATCTTTATATTCCTATGAATATTCCTGCAATATGTTTGTGCCATCTGGGTATTTCTCAATTTCTTTGTCTCAATTTTTGTCTATTTCTAACTCTTGAATCTTCAATATATTCTAAGCTTCTTCAAAGAAAGAAAATTCTGAAAAATAGTCAAAAAAAAAAGAGAGACAGAAATAACAGTTTTTCCTCAATTTGCTTTAAATTTCCTCTTTATTTCTCAATTTCATTGAATCAATTTTTGTCTATTCCTGACTCTTGAATCTTCAATATCTGCTCAACTCCTTCAAATAAAGAAAATTTAGAAAAATAGACAAAATATGAGAACCAGGAATAGAAAAACTATACGTCTTTTTGTCCAAAATATGTCAAATGCCTCAAATGTCCTCTTCATTTCTCAATTTATTTGTCTCGATTTTTGTCAATTCCTGGCTCTTGAATCTTCAATATCTTCTGAGCTTCTTCAAAGAAAGAAAATTCAAAAAAATAGTCAAAACATGAGAGCCAGGAATAGGAAAATTACGTCTTTTTGTCTAAAAGTTTTAACTCAATTTGCTTCAGATATCCTCTTGTAGGGAAACTCTTGGGCAATCTTACTGGTAGCGAAATCTGGGGAAATAATTATTGGTTTCCTTTAAAACTATAATTTGATGTACAAAAACTGACTTTTGAGTCACCCCTCAGGGATAAACTGCAAGGGATATCTAATGTACAAATTAGGAGAAATCCGAAGAAATCTAAGGCAATCAAGGAAAATTATAAGGAAATCTCAAGGATCTCGGGCGAAATCTTAAGGAATTTATGGAGAAGCTAAAGAAAATCAGTTAATCTCTAAATCTATAGCGTATTCGCAGTTTTCGAAAATCTTTATAATTTGAGGTTATGTTATTAGGGGAACTATGAAAGTCTTGGGCAATCTTACTAATAATCAGGAGAAATCTTCCTGGTGCACAAAAACTGACTTGCGAGTTACCCTTCAGGGGTAAACCGCAAAGGAAATCTGGTGTACAAACTAGGGTAAATCAAGAAGAAATTCAAGGCAATTAGGGATAATCAAGGAAATTCTTAAGGAATTCGGGGGAAACCTTAGGGAAATAGTGGTAAATCCTAAGGAAAGAAGTTAATCTCTATAGATCCAGCGCATGGGCAGTATTCGAAAATCTTTAAAATTTGAGGTTATGTTATCAGGGAAATTCTCCACTCGGCAGTAAAAAAATACATGCATGTTTATCATCAACAAAATATAAATGCAAGTCTGAGCTTGTTGTTTTTGCTAGAATGGAAACGCTTATCAGTTATAAGTAAAAATAACCGTGAAACATGGTACCGCTGTTTGTTCCCACATTAAACGTCGGCGGCATGATGATTCACGAATTTTCCTTATTAACCATTACAGCATCCTGTAATGAGATAACATCAAGACGTCGAAAAATTTGGGGTTGACCCGGGTCAAATCCCCGAAATTTCAGACCAAAGGCACCGCCGATCTAGAGATTTTCCCACGGTATTGAAAAAGGACCTCGCAATATTTAAACGAAAAATTGGTTAGCCGTGGTATTTGGATGAAATTTAAATATGTTATTGGAAATGCCGTAAGCAACATTTTTTACCAAGGGCGTAACCTTGTATATATGACAGGTGAGGCGGTATCAGCTGTCAAATATTGGAATCTAATATCCAAAAGCAGGGTAACTATGGCAGATTTTGATGAAGCAAGTATCGATTCCCAATAAGTCAACCAAGGAAAATCGAATATTTTTCAGTTTTCAATATTTCATGTCGTGTCATTTGACAGTTTCAACCTATGTAAACTCTCAGTTCAGAAATTGAAAAAAAAAAAAAAAAAATAGAGAAATGTCGAAACTTGTCATTTGTTTTAGTAACAAAAAAAAAATTCCAATCTGGCCCTTTTTCGTTTGAAGGTACCTAGTTTATTGGTGATGAATCGTTAAACAAAACTTATAGACATCAAATTTTGACAGCTTTCAGAATCTGACATTAGCTTCAATAGTTGAAAAAAAAACTGAACTCTAGTTCTGTTCCAATCATTTAAGTTATGCTTATTTATTATGAAGCATAAAAAAACTTATACACAGGTTTCTAATTTTGACGGCTGTCAAAATTTGATGTCTACGAGCTTTGCTTAATGTTTTATTACCAATAAACTACCTTAAAACAAAAAAGAACCAGACATGAATCTTTTTTTCCTACTAAAATGAATGACAGGTTTTGATAGTTGTGTCATTTTTTTTTTCCAAGTTTTCAACTCAGACTAAAACTTGACAGATGTCAAAATGGTTGCATTTTTCGATTTTCCTTGGTTGACTTATTGGGAATTGATACTTGCTTCATCAAAATCTGCCATAGTTACCCTGCTTTTGGATATGAAATTCCAATATTTGACAGCCGATACCGCCTCACCTGTCATATATACAAGGTTGCGCCCATGGTAAAAAATGTTGCTTACGGCATTTTTAACAACATATTTGAATTTCATCCAAATATCACGGGTAACCAATTTCCGTTTAAATATTGCGGGGTCCTTTAAACATTTCTGAAGGTAGGATGAGGGACTTTTTGAAGTTAAATTTCCAAAAATTATCGAAAATCATATTTCCAATTGAACTGAAATTTTCTGAAAATGTAGTTGTAGTGAAGGGTTACTACAAGTTTTGATCAAGATTTTAACATTTCTCAAATTTTCAACTTGTATTTTTTCATTAAATCTTTTATATAAGTTTGATCCACAATTTTAACTATGGAGACATATTGAGAATTTTTTTTTTGTCTTGGCTAGGATATGAACGCAGCACCCTTGCATATTCAGTGCAGTGCTCTACCAACTGAGCTATTGCACTTCACAACTAACAGCTTAAAATTGATGAAAGACTTGACCGACAAGGTAGAAATGAGATAGGTCTCGGTAGCTCAGTTGGTAGAGCTCTGTACTGGATATGCGAGGGTCATGGGTTCTAATCCTAGTCAAGGCAAGAAAAAATTTCATCAATTTTAATTAAAGTCTGCATGCTACTAAATTCATAACACACTGTAAATTATATTACAAACGATAAAATTAGAAAAATTGTAAAATTGTATTGGCTTGATTTGATGGTTCGGCGTCCCATCTCGACAGGGCCGATCCTAGGGTAGGGCCGCCCGCGTGCAAAGAGCAATCGCGCCGCCCCATAGAGATATAGCCCTCCTTACGTAGGTGCCAGTGATGGTAACCCGCCGCAGGCGCCGCCGGAGTCAGAATTTTTTTTTGGGTGCCACGCCCAAAAGCGTTCATTTCGAGCCTCAAAATGAACGTTTTGGGCGTTTGGAGTTGAAAAAAAACTTGTTTGGAACATATTTGTTTTCTATGAGTTGTTTGAATGCGGGTGAGTGGTGATCAATAATGACAAACACTATCCTAAAACTAAAGTAGGGCCTGATGGGCTTGGGCCTGGATATGAAATTGAAAAATAGGGCCCTGTGGAAAATCAAGACACCCAGTTCCTAGTCGTAATACTTATCTACATAATTATCCACCTGGATTTGGAAGTCGTTGGTATTAATTTTTCCAAAGTTAATTGGAACAAGGTGAACATAAA
The DNA here is from genome assembly GCA_917834065.1 of Ceutorhynchus assimilis. Taxonomy (NCBI): domain Eukaryota; kingdom Metazoa; phylum Arthropoda; class Insecta; order Coleoptera; family Curculionidae; genus Ceutorhynchus; species Ceutorhynchus assimilis. The sequence goes on from OU892281.1 coordinate 1,703,803, forward strand.
TTATAACTGGTGGCTGACTAGTGGCAGTGGATTCCTTATGGAATTTTTCAGTGACTAGTCAGCCACTAGTTGGTACCTTGTTCCAGTTAGGCACTAGCTGACGTCACACACAACCTCACATTCGACTTTCGATGAGGGGACAAACAAAGCATTTGATGGTCTATTTTTACATGCAGGCGCTAGCTATTAACGTCAAAAATCAAATAACGTCACTTTCGATAGGGGGACAAAAATGTCATTGTGAGGTTATGTGTGTGACGTCAGCTAGTGCCTAAAACAAAGCAGAAGCATTTAGGAAATATAAAAAATTATGCAATCTTATGATGGATGTGTAAAGAGTTAAAACATTATGCTTGAGCCTACACATTGACTGCACTAAACTTTCTATTTATGTTATCCAGGAGATCGGGGTTTATTTTCATTTTTCAGGGGTTTTTAAAAGGTCAGCTTATTTCTTTATTAGAAGTAGTTTTATTATGAGAAATTCGTAAAAAGTTTTACTTGAATCTTGAATGACAGAACTAAAGGGCGGCCTGCGGCCGCCCCTAGATTTGGCCGCCCGCGTGCGGGGCACGCGTTGCACACCTGCTAGGATCGGCCCTGCATCTCGATGTCTGCTGCCATATAATCGTGAAGTTACTCTTCACTTAATCAATCTAAAGAAATCTTTGACTCACAGAAAAATTTCCATTATTGGCGAAGTCCAGTGGAAATCTGTTTTTAATGTTTCAAATCATTTTATCTGATTGATGATTTCTAAACATTTCAAAGACCTCAAATCCGAAAAACCAAATGAATCAAATTAGAAATTGAATAAAATAACACACTTAAATCGGAATAATTTATCAAATGTAGTGACGCTAATTTCAGAAAATTCTTTCCTAAACTCCATTCTTCATTCAGCCGCGGATTGAAAAGATGAAAAATGAGTTTTCAAGAATATTTTTCCGTCGTGTTTTCCAGCGGAAAACAAAATCATGAATTGCGAAGTATCAAGCGTGTGTCGGGCATTTATAATTTACGATCTGTGAGTTTGTTTGGCGAAGGGGAATTTTATTTTGTTCATAAATAAGTGGAACTTCTTTTATTATGAAATATTTCAGGAAAATCTCAAGTTAATATTACCTAAATTTGGATGTAGGCAGGAAATTCTCCGGATATCAAAGCGCAAAGTTTTGCTACCTTCTAGATTATCAAGCCCGAGAAGTTGCAAGCTTGAAGATTATTTTACCCGATAAACTTCGAAGGGAGATAAGACATTATTTGACCTAAATGAGCACCGATAGTAATCAAATATCCTAAAATAGACTTCTTGTTTTATTTCAGGATACGACACCCCCGAGAAAACGATATTGCTTTATAGCGGATTGGGTTCTTGGGGACAAAAAGGAGGTTCCGGAACGTTTCACCAGTGTCCAGTTAGTAGATGTTCATTGACCGCAGATCGAAGTAGAGCGGCCGACGCCGATGCTATTTTGTTCAAAGATCACGTTGCGCTTCCTGGGGTTGATAGACCTATGAATCAGGTAATTCAATGTTGATTTGATATTTAACAGAATTCACAAAGTATATTTTCTGGACAGTGTATGAAAAAGTACATTATTCACATGAGCCTCGAAAATGCCCAAAATCAAAAAAATAACTTATTTGGCTATAATTAGAGACTGATTACATTGAAATGAATCAAAATTAACATAATTTTGTGTTAAAATAGGCTAGAGGATTTACAACATGAGCCTTAAAAAAGCCTAAAATCTGGAAAATATTCTCAATAAATATTTCATTTTTCAGGCCTGGATTTTGTACCACTTGGAATGTCCATATCACACTCAAAGTGTAAAAATTCCAGATTCCATTAACTGGACTGCCACTTATCGTAGAGACAGTGACATTGTTGCGCCTTACGAAAGATGGACCTATTTTGATCCAGAGGTATGCTAGAGTTAGGCTTGCTTAATATTTTTCTAGTTTTTTCATGTATTTATTTGATAAAATGACCACTGTTCTGTTAGTTTTTCAAATTTTTCAGTAATTTGGAATTTTTGAATAAAAAGTTTTATGCAAAGCAATTTTATTTGGGAATTTATCTTTAGCATCACTTAATTTTGTTTTTCTCTTTCTACTCTCTTCATTTCTTGTAGTTTCAAGTTAGTTTTTCTGAGGTGGGATTCTGTAACGGAGTGATCGTTATCCCTATCGCTAAGGCACTTGCTGTCTTCTTCTCTCTTTTCGAAATCAATAGAGATAACAAAAATATCTCTATTCGTTACAGAATCCCAACCCTGGCGCTTAATTACTCATTGAACCGTTAATATTAAAATATTTTTGTTTTGGATACTTCAAACTAAATTCATAGCACAAATTAATAAAAATTATAAATCAGATTTTTATTTTAGGTAAAACAACAAGTCCAAAACAAAGATTATTCGGTGAACAAAACGAAAAAAGTGGCTTGGTTCGTATCGAACTGTGGAGCACGCAACAATCGACTGCAATACGCCAGAGAATTGGGGAAATACATAGAAGTCGACATATACGGCGGATGTGGCAGCTTCAAATGTCCACGGTCTGACGACAAAAAGTGTTTCACCATATTGGAGAGCGATTACAAGTTTTACTTGGCTTTCGAAAACTCAAATTGTAGAGATTACATTACGGAGAAAATGTTCGTTAATGGATTAGGTCACGATATACTGCCGATTGTTATGGGTGCCAGGCCGGAGGATTATCAGAAAAGTGCACCGGAAGGTAATTTGAAGTCTTACTTTAGTATTGTGCTACTAAAATTGTCAGGAGAAGATTTTTGTATGGGTAAATCACAAAAGGTTGAATTTTCTCTATTTTTAGTCTTCAGACTAAAATAGATTGGCTGCTGGTGGGTATATAGGGTTATGGGGTATCAAACATTCAGTTTGTTTTGCGACTTATTTAGATCCATGTGCTTTCACTTAACGAATGAAATCACAATATTTTTCCTAGGAGAATTTTTTGGAACAGGAAAAACTATCAAGTCCAGTGACACACCATTTAGTTAAAAGTGAGCTTCAATTCTTCTAATGCTCAAAGGTTATTTTTTTTTATCTAATTAGACAAATACTGCATTGAATCCAGGGTGTCCCGAATAAGGTTGCGCACTAGGTAGGTACCTATTGAGCTCAGTGGCGTCATGTTTTGATATTTCGGATATTCCGAATAATTCCCAAGACATCCCTAAGAAACCGAATTTTGCCGAAATGGTTTTTATTTTTTTCTGACTTTATTTGAAATGATATCGCAAAATAAACTTCACATTCTCAGTGCCATTTTTTCTCCACTACATGATAATGTTATTAGATTTTTGATCAGACGTTTCGTTTCTTCATGATCATCATCGACTTTAATTATGTTTTAAAATGGTCGAATTTCTTTATTTTATGCCTAATAAATCCTACTTTTTATTCTAAATCCAACGACATATCAAGCTCATAATTCCAGGAATATTAATTGCCACAATCGATTTTCCACCCTTATTTTCTCTATTTTCCACATTTTTCGGTTGTTTGCTTTCCTCAAAATATAGTGGGGCTATAAGACACTTGTGGATTCATTTCAGGCAGCACTGTTGCCGACGTTTCTTGACCGCTGTGGGTAATAGAGTCACTGTAGTTGTGATCCCTTAAGAGTCATTGGTCATTTTGATAGTTTTTAGACTGAAGATTGGGTAGATGTTGATTAATAACTTCTATAAGTAATTAATTAGTGTTAATTGGTCTTGGGAGAGAAAATTTGATAACAACTTTGAGTTTTGTTGGTCATCAATGTGGTTTGGAGTGTTCCGTTTCAAGCTGTTTGTTCCGTTTTCCTAGTCAACACCGGAAATCTGGCACCAGAGGGCAAACTAGAATTCTAGAAAATTTTTCACATTGAAGCTCACCTAATAAATCGCTAAAAAGGAATCGTTCTCTTTTAAATTCGCACGTTGAGCAAACAACAAGTTCTTTGGCAGATTTTACCAGCAGTCCTTCCTTGTCCCATTAACGGGCCTCCGCGCAGTGGCGGATCCAGGGGGTGAGAGTCTCAGAAACTACAATTTTTTTTTTTTTTAAATCATAGATAGAAAATTTTTATAATAGAATTTTCCAATGAAAGTTCATGGAAAAATTTTCCAATAGAATGTTATAGGAAAATTTTCCAAGCTACACTTTTGTTTTTATCAGGTAAATGTTATATTTTTATTTGGAATAGGTATTTTCATTTATTATTTCCGGTTTTTATATATTATGTGCACTTTGGACACTTTTAATAGAAGTGAGATACAAAAAAATCAACTCCCACTCTGAAACTCAAATTCTATATCTTAAACCGTTTTGTGGCTAGAGAATCCAGTGACTTTCTCAGTTTTTTTTAGCTCGATACCTTTAAAAAAATAAATAAAACAAATATAAAAAATTGAGCACGTCAATAAGTTCTGCTTGGAAAAGTACCTCTAGAAAGTTTATACATAAATCAATTATTTTTATAAATAAAAAAGTTAGGAAGTTTCACCTTATCGCTCAAAATCGAGAAACACCCTCTAGCGGCAAAACGGTTGAACGTATCAAAAGGCGATTTGCAGTGTTCAGTTGTTCAGTGGCGTATTTACGATTTTCATCTGGGGGGGGGGCGCCCAACGTAACAATAAAAACAAATAAAATTAATTATCTTTCTTTAGCAGGGATCAAGGTTCATAAAGTTAATGTTAATAGGTTGTCTGGTAATGGGTAGCTTGATGACGCATCTGGGGTGCCTTATGGAGATTTGCATTATATTGAGGCACCCCATACGACGTCATCGAGTTATCCAGGCAACCCAAGGACGATACACATTACTACTACAGGATAGCCTATCTTCATAAAGCTTGTCTGGGACAAATCCGCCCCTCGCCAAATCACCAGTTGTGACGTGGCAACATGTTATTTCTCGCCTTGACGTAGACTCTTTAAACAGCTGACGACTTAGTTATGATGTCGGAAATGGTGACACACCAATATGGCGGCGATTACCAAAAACGGTGCCGATAAGCATATAAGTAAAAAATTATATAACGCGTGTACTCCATTTACGCAATGAGAGGCGTTTGATGCAAAAATGAGTGAGATGGAAATATCATTTCTGCATAAGTCTATCTTGTAGTTCAAACCAGGCTGAGCGATAGACTTATGCGAAGTTGATATATCTGTCTCACACATTTTTGCATCAGGGTACAGCAAGAACACGCGTTATACAATTTTTTACTTATATATGCCGATAAGCAATCCTGTAGATGTGTATCATCCTTGCAGGCAACCTACCTCTCTCAATAATAACCTTGAGCGAGGGTAGTAAAATGAAAAATCGAAACGAAAATTTCCGACGGAAGTGACGACATCAATGTGACGGCTCGAATGTATATTGATCCCCCTGTGTCTCTCTCTCACTCCTATTAGTCCTATTCGCTTTCTTTCATCAGACATTTCTGTCTCTGATGTTTTATGCGTTCAAAATCACCCTGGCACACCACCAGGGTTGCGTTCGAGAGCCTGGTTATTAGGCAATTCAGTCCATCTGTCAGATAGGGAAATTCAATATGGCGTGGCGGCCAAACAATTTTGTTTTGAATGTGTTTTTATGCGTATTTCAAATTATTTTGCTTAGAGTTTTGCTTGCAACTTTGATTTAGACTATTTAATAAAATATTTGTTGACTAGGTACCTAAACTAATAAATCGAGCAGATTCTAGATATTTTTTTCTGTTTTTTGGCCCATATGTGGCCGCCACGCCATCTTGAAAGTCACGTGGTTTGAATTGCCTAATTGGTGGGAAAATTATTCCAATGAGTGAGGGTCCGACACACTTCGGTGTGTAAATCCTCTAGGTTTTCGAACGGTGACCGAGTCGATTATAGTTTGTTAATGTGCTTATTCAGTAAATAAAAATTGAAAATACATTTCTGGGGGGGGGCTCGGGCCCCCTGGACCCCCCCGTAAATACGCCACTGGCAGTGTTTGTACCAATCAAGATTTCATGAAATTTGAGCCTCAGCAGAGTGAGGGGTTCATTTTTTTTGTATCTGGCTCAGAAATTATTGTCGTTTCATATCAAAAGTGTCCAAATCGGACCACCCTGTACCTACATTCTTTAACGTATAGGTAAGTGAAGTAAAAATAAATTTTCAAAAAATCATAAGTGATATAATTCTAAGCCTGCGCCCCCCCCTGAACAAAATCCTGGATCCGCCACTGCCTCCGCGATCTACAGACTACAGAAGTCAACTTTTAATTTTATTGATTCAGCATTCAAAACTCCCTAACTGTTGTTTAGCCCTGAAGATAGATGCCTTTAAACAATAAAGGCGAAACGTCGGCGAGTATTTTGATCGGCTTTTTTTTCCTTCTTCCTTGAAAGAGATGTCGATGGAAACTTAACCACATGACTTTGTACCTACTCTTATAACGAAATGGAATTAGTTTAAAAAACAATCTTAACAGTTTCAAATGAAAATCTTGGGTTTGGCACAAGCACATTATTTTTTTGAAAATGTTGACGGAAAGAAAGTGTTCGCTTAACCACCAGAATCGAGATATTTTTGAAAAATTGAAATCAGATCACAGCCATAATATTTTGGTTTAGATAAAAACTGAAACTGCTCATTATTCATCTCAAAAAACGTTTAATATAGTAATCTGGAAATGGAGTGCCCTTTCCCCTGTCTTCTGGAAGCAACCGCCACAGAGGATCACAAACATTCAAAATTTTCTTGAGCTCTAAAGCCTACTATAGTTTGGAAGAATTCTTTTCTGATGATCAAAAATTTAGGAAAATAGATAAAATCACAAAAACTCAATTAGGTATCTAGTAACAATAACATCAGTAATTAACAATAAGGTAATTGCACTGGCCCCTTATGCGCTGAAACTCTGGATGTCGGGATCAACTGTGGAACAGAAACTCTTACTTTCGTAGATTTTGTTTAGCTTCAGCTTTAGTGTACGTTTTATGTTAGTACCTATGTGTTCTGAAAAATTATAAATATCGAATAAAGAATCCTGAGTCCGCGTCTTCTTCTGTGGAACGCTCTAAACAAGCCAACATAATTATGATAATTGGCGTAACCAGTAAAGAATTTCAGAAGATTTGTATCCATACAATGTACAACCTGAAAAAATGAAATGTAGCTGTTTCAATTCCCCAGAAAAAAACCGAAAAAAATTTCATCATTGTTTCAGGCTCCTATATTCACGTCGACGAGTTTTCCGGTCCAGAAGAACTGGCAGCCTACCTCCATCGGCTAGACAACGACAACACCCTGTACAATTCCTACTTCAAATGGAAAGGCACCGGTGAATTCATCAACACTTACTTCTGGTGCCGACTGTGCGCCATGCTGCACTCGCCTCAAGTTCCTAGACACTACGAGGACGTCAACGATTGGTGGCGAGGGCCTGGAATTTGTACGACCAAGTCGTGGAGAAATGCTGAATTTGTTTAGGTTGTGAATGAATGATGATGATATTTGTTTCAGCAAGGAATCACAAATCTTGGTAATGTTGATGAAAAGTTTAACATAATAGGGATATATTTTGCATACAGATTTATTTCCTAGGAATACCTCTTTACGTACGTATAACTACTAAAAATTCACAATAATTTCTATTTTAAAACGAATTTGCTTTTGATAATTCCGGAGACGAGTTTACTCTGACCAAATTTCTACTGGTAACTGAGCCCAAAGACGAGTTACCAGTAGCTTGAAACCTTTTTTTTCCTGAAACTTTTCCGAGGCTTTTCTGCGTAGATTTCGACGAATTATAATCACTAACATCAGAAACTCCAGGAAGATTATGACAATCGAATAATTTTAAAATTTCCTCCTGATTGGTTAAAGTAGAAGGGGCGGCGCTTCTCGATGCCTCATTGGTTCCTGTTTTCCTCACTCTCTTGGGATTTTCATGTTTAATATAATTCGTCAATCGGCTGTTGGTTTTTTCTAAATTAAGTTTTTGACATTTCGAGTTTAAATTGTCCACTTGAAGCTGTAGATTGAGATTTTCATGCACGAGGCAACTATTTTGTTTCACCAACTAAAAATAAAAATCTAATAAATGATAATTAATTTTTTCATATAAATATACATTATTACATGTAAATATTTTTTATTACTACTGCTACTTGGTGTATTCAGGTGATCTTGTACTAATAATTCATTTAATTTATCTGTTAGTTGGTCTATTTTGATTTTGTAGTCGTTGGAACACTAAAAAGAAAAAAGATACTTATAAAATGATATTAAGAGTTTTATAACTGTTTACTTTTTTATGATCCAATTTTATACTTTTAAGCTCATCTTTCAAAGAACTGTTAGTATTTTTCATTCTTAAAAATTTGATGCCTATGTTATAATTTGCTTCCAATACTTTATTGAGGGTGCCTTTAATCTTTTCTGTTTCCTTTTTGTATGGTTCTACTGCCGCTTCGTTTACAAGGGGATGGTTTTGTGTGGTATCACTTAACGCTTGCTTTAATTTTTTAAATTGATTAATCTCTTGACAATATATTTCTTTTTCTTTAAAGTAAAATTTTCTTTCGTCTTCGAGTTGTTTGAGAAGAGTTTGATTCGATTTTCTTTGCTTTAGTAATTCAATCGTAACTTCTGCTTTTTCCCTTGCCAGGCTTGCTATAGCTACCTAAAAAAGATGCATTTCAAGTTAAAATTTTGTTTAGTAAATTAGTCAAATTACCTCTTTTTTGTCCCTGTCCTGGTTCAATGTATTTATGGCAGCTTTTAACTGCTGAATTTGACTCTCTAAAGCCAAAACCTTATCTTTGAATTGTTTATCGCTAGACATTAAACTACTCATGAAAGGCATTGAATATTCACGACAAATGCATTTTTCGAGTCAAAGAGGTGAATCTGGGAGAAAAAAATCAGTATTATGTAAAAAACCTACTAATAAGTGTATAAATTCTTATAAAACTCCCTTTTTAATGTCAGACTAGATTACTAGATATAACATTGAGACAAACTTTATCAACATTACTTATTTCCACTTTTTATAAAATATTATGTAAAGGCAGAGTCAATACCAATAATTTTATGTTCAAGCGCAGATCAATTCAGAACTGATTCTGAACTAACTCCGAACAAACCTATTCTAAACCTTTTTGGGATTTTTTGACTAATTTTGCTTAATGGCAGCCCTACCCTATACCTAATTTCTACCTATAAATAAATTCAAAAGAAGCAGACAGTTGTCTGCTTAAACTAGTTACCTAATTGATTTTCTATTAGAAAAATTTCATTTAGAAAAAGCGAAACTACAAAAAAAGTAATTAGGAAAAAACGATTGGTAAAAAAGCAACCATAATTTGCCAATAAGTTTTATCTAAACTTCCGAAATACTAAATAATCAATAAACTCACGTAGGTATATAATCAAAACGATTTCCACCACCGACTTCCATGCAAAAACAAACACTGATGTTGAAAATTTCCTAAAACTACATTTTTGACGTTTTTTGACATTCCTGTCTAAAATTTTTAAAGTCGAGCTTCCTAAGGCAATGCCTGCAATGCCTTTTTTTTCTTTCTATAGACTCAAATTTCGAAGAATAAATTCAACACTAGCTGATGAAATTATTTCCCGTAAAAATTACTAGATTAAGATTTAAAAAAACGTTATTCTTATTGTCTCTGTCTTATGACAATCCAAAAAATTTAAAAAGTGAGTCAGAAAAAAATCGATGTCCCTTTATAGTTACGAAATGGAATTTTCAGGGTTGTGTATAGATTGTCCTCGGTAATTCAATTCCTACGTTTTAGGATAATAATTATAGAAGCTTTTTATGAGAAAAATTAAGTTTTATCGATACTTAGTTTAATTTTTATGCTTTAAATAAATTTTAAATAAGAAATTGGCTTATACCTACTTAATTTTATAAGTAATTATATCCAATTTTATTATTTCTATTATGCCTAACCATTTTTGGTTTTATAGAGACCATTTTACATAGGCGGATATTTTGTTTTTGTAGCGTCCCTTTTAGAAAAAACAAAACACTAAAAAACCCAAATTTGTTATTTAGTCTTAATTATTGTGTAGCAACATTTTGTTAATATATGTATGTAATATCATAGACTTTGTAAATAATTAAGAACTACATATTTCTTTTTTAGGTATAACTGGTACAATTTTCTCTCTCTATAAATTCGCAAAATTCACTTATGGCAACAATTTTATTGTTATCGACATGTTGAAACTTTTCATTTTGATAATGGCCTAATTCCGTTTCTACTAATAAGATCCAAGAGACATTCCTATAACTTGTATCTATCGTTGTAATTTTTTTTAATGTAAATATCACAAGCCTTCTTGTATAGTAAGATGTAATTTTAAGTATTAAATTTATATACCAAAAAGGGTGCACAACCAGTATTTTTGCAGCTACTTTTATTGTTCTAAGTTAAACTTTTTATGTTTTTACTTTTTTGTTAATTATATATTATTTTGGGCACAGCATAATTTTGTTCTAGATAAGTGTTTGCATTCTGTGATATTGTGTTTTAATTACCTACATAATTATTATAAAAATGTGTTATGTATTTTATTGAGTTTATATTAAATTTTATTTCAGAATTATTATTTTCAATTTGCTACTTTATATTCTAATATTTATTGTTAGATTTCATTTACGTTGCAAAAGGTTTTTTAGTTTACGCTCAAACTTCTCCAGTTTAATATCTATGTTCTCAATTTGACCAGCAAAAATTTATAAGTTTATCGATTTCTAATAGACAAATCAAAATTGAAATTCTATTATTTCTTGCAATTGAAAGCGCACAATAATTAATTAGTAGGTAGGTATCTTTAATTGAATTATACGTGGTCAATTTCAATTTCTTCATCAATAGTTAAATTCTGTAGTGATTGAATAATCAACTAAAGTTTGCGTCAAATAGTTTGAATTCAGGCACTTACTTAATAACAATTTTTTTTATTATTAGAAAAATTCTATTTATTCTAAAATTGTTCGCATTATAGGGTCTGGAAGATATCTATTAAATGTGATTAATCTAGAAAACTAAAATAATTTGTGTGCAATGAAAATGGAATTAAAAAATTATAATGGTCATTAAGTGAAAATGTTCGATTGTTAATTAATTGTAAAAAAGTATTGATAAAATTTATTAAGTTTTTATTTTCGTGTTTTTTTTTTGTATTTTCCTTCTGCTGTTTTTCTTACTATCATATTCCGAGCCTTTATATCCATTTTCCCCTGTTATGTTGAACCCAAACTCTCCCTCAATTTTTAGGCACAGGCCTTATAAGGAATATAAGGATAGGCCATCCTGTAGTATTTAGGTAGTAGTAGTGTGTATCATCCCTGCATAGTTCCCGCAGGAAAACGTGAGTAGCCCACCCCAATAATTCAACCTATAGACGTGTGCCGACCTAAATTATTTATTTTGGGCTACTGTAGCGATATTTCGTTGCTGCTTAATATTTTGTACAGGGAAAATTGCAATAGATTTCCTATGAAATTAATAGAAGAAAGCGACGTGATGTTGAAATATCCTCGTTCAATGCAGTGTTTCAAGTCAGAATAAAAATACAATAGAATGCGAAAACTCTCGGTGGAGGTGACGTCAGCTGCAATCCTTTATTGTTGCGTTAGTAAACGCAACAAAGCATACACATAAACATAAGCCTTTTTAACGTAATAAAATTTAGAACATACAATTTTACTGTATTGCCAACATAATAGGTCTGTTTGTTATCCTCCACTAGTGCACACTCATTTACACTTTTCTGCACGTTTGTTATGTTACATTACATACGTAACAATCACCTCAGTGCAGAAAAGTGCAAATTAGTGTGCACAAGTGGGAGATAACAAACAGACTTAATGTCATTTTGACTTTCTCTTCTCTTTAAAAGAAAAAACAGATTTTAGATACATCAAATTACAGGTACGTTGTTTTCAGTTTTTTATGATGGATGTTCACCAAGGGTCGGTTTCTCAATAGTTGTATTGATCCTTTCAAGAGCTTGAAACACTCCGCCCTAAGGGCGGTGTAGCGCTACTTTGGTTTTCCAGGAGGAAAGCGGTTGATTTCGGAATTTTCGGAAAACTCGGGCGCCACCCTTAGGATTAATGTGGTTAAGGGCCCACGTGCTCTGGGTAGCTTTTAAACAGTGGAGACGGAAAACCAGGTGTCCCTACGCATTTCCCAAAAATGAAACACACAATCCAACCAAGAAAGTAGTTTTTATTGACTACCCAATAATTTATAATACAAAAAGGAAATGCAAGAAAACTTAATTAAGATACAGGTTTTATAAAAGGAAATGCTAAGCGGAGAGTGAGGGGGAGCGAACGAAGTGCGTGTGCGTGACGGATTAGTCGCGTGAATTTAACGGTTCGAGATTACGGTACGGTGACGGTTACGGTAACGGTTAATCGGCAAAAGAAAGCTCCAGGAACCAGGATCGGTCCAGTATCTACACCGTCAGCTTGCAGGATTAGGCCTTTGGGCCTCGTACGCGAATTTCTTACTCCGAGTAGAATGCAGGTCAGAGAGAATAGGTGTGAAGAGTAAAGAGCACTACCCTGGTCGTATCACAGCCCGTAGCCCTATTTACTCTGTCACGGAACGAACGGAGCTGCCCTGTTTATGTGTTCCAGCCCGCAGTTCCGGTCACTCCGTGCACAGAAGAGAGAAAGAAGAAATACCTGCATTCTTACCCGTACTTACATTAAACGGTCGGCTAACATCTGGCGTCGCGGCGCTGCTGACGGCGGCGGTACTGGCGGCGGCGGTGGTTTTACCTTATCGGTCGGCTGCGGCAGGTCGGAGCGGTCTGGTAGGTCTGGTCGGTTTCGGAGCTCGGAGAGAAGTGACCAAACGCAGTGCGTGCTGCTATATTTATAAGCGGGAGGCACCGCGTCATGTCGTCGTCGATCGGCAGCGCAGATATCAGCGGTGGGGAATTGAGTTTTTGAAGCGCGTCGCGCACGTCGGTTTGTACTGGAGAGTGCTTTGCAACCGAGGTCACGCGTAGCCACAAAATATCAGTAGCAAATTAATTTAATTAACGGAAACGCGGATAAATTAGTAAAAATCTAGTAACCTACGTTACAGCGGGTATTATAAAACTACTTTGAGAGTTAACTTAAAGTTAACTTCTGGAATTACATGTAATTCAAAAAGTTAACTTCAAGCTAACTGTCAAAGCAGTTTTATAATACCCGTCCTAAGCCTAGTACTCATAACAGCGAAATTCGCTCTGTCTTGACAAGAACTCTTTTTACGTGGCTCCGGTTTAAACTAACCGGGTTACAAAACGGTTAGAGAAATGACATACCGTTTTCTAACCCGGTTACAAAGTGACGTGATGAATACCTACCACTCGAATTTGAGCGGTATGTTGAGGTTTGTTGAACCGGAGCCACGTGAAAAGGGTTATTGGTTCGACACTTTGACGTTTTATGCGTGAATCAAACGTCAAATTGTCGAAGCAATGTCAAAAGAGAGCGAATTTCGCGGTTATGAGTACTAAGCTTAGCATGGCAAATGTTAAAATGACATACATATAGCGATTTCCATTTGTCGAACCAGTGCAAAATAAATGTATCCTTATCCTCACATGTTACATACTTTTAGAAAAAGATGCGGATGCACTCAGTGCGCACCAATGAACTATAGCTAAAAACTGGAATGCGCACACATTGCCATATCTGCCAAAAAATGAAGCCATGAAAGACAGATGCCACAAGGGGGAATGTTGTTTTTTTCTGTTGCTCGCTGACATATGACGTTTTCAAAAGTTTTGTCATATTTCCCTTCACAGGTTTCATCAATTGGAATACGTGTTGGAAGCAATTTTCGCCATTTAACATAATAAGTGCGACAAAAACAGGTATCCCCTCCGCAGCAGCCGCACTAGGCTTCACGTTCGTCCTTATGGGTTAGCATTCCAGTTTTTGGTTATAGTTCATTGGTGCGCACTGACTGACAAATGGAGATCGCCAATAATCTGAGGCGTTTTCTCGCGTCCACTTTTTTGAAACTGGTTCAAAACTGTTTCGAAATAGTACATTTTCGCGATAAACCCATGACGTCACGTCAAAACTGGTTCAAACCGTTTCGAAATACAATCCAATCCACGTTTTAAAACCATTTTCTCGCGCTGAGAAATTATGACGTCATGGTGACATTACTTAAACCATTTTTGAAAAATGTTTTGAAACATTTGAGACGCGAGAAAACGCCTCTGATCTGATTATGCTCAGATGTGTGAATGGTGTCATACTCCCCTAGCTCCCTCATCATATAATTCTGGGCTTGCGTGTGACGTCACTATCAGCAGCTTTCAGTGATGACGTCACCCGCAGACCTCGATGGAATGCTTGCGATTGAGGCTGTGCTAGTGAGTTAATTTTTTCGTCGATCTTAAATGTAGAAAAGGTGACTTTCGGTCTGTTCTCACAGAAGAAACTGCGTTTTTGACCTACCTTAAGATTGAAAAATTATCACAAAGGCATTTTCTCGCGTCTCAAATATTTCAAAACTGGTTTAAGTAATGTCACCAAGACGTCATAATTTGTCGGCGCGAGAAAATGGTTTGAAAACGTGGATTGGATTGTATTTCGAAACGGTTTGAACAAGTTTTGACGTGACGTCATAGGTCTATCGCGAGAATGTACTGTTTCAAAACAGTTTTGAACCAGTTTCAAAAAAGTAGACGCGAGAAAACGCCTCTAATCTTAACAAACAAATGTCAAAAATGGAAAACAAACCAAGACTGAGTTCGGCTTTGCACTCCACGGAGCGGAACGGTATGAAGCATGAGCATGGATATCGTGACGTCATACGCGGTCATAGATAAGCCCAACGCAAAATAGAACTCTCTGAGAGCTAAAACGAACAGGATCTTATCGCTTCGAGCGCGCTCAGAGTTTACAGAGTGTAAGCCGAACTCAGCCCAAAACCACCAAAGTTTTTTGATCAGAGTGGTTAGGTTACGGAACGGGAACCGGAAAAACCAAGAATCTTGATTAACTTGCGAAACGTCGCCTTAAAAAGACTTGCCGTCCTTGCTGAACTTTCCTGAGTGCTTATGGAGTTCTTAGAGTACACCACGGAGCGGAGTCAACAAGCCGAAACTTCGCTAGCTAACTAGCTCGCGAGAAAACGGCTTTGGGCTGGCTATGTTCTCCTCTCTTGTGGTCATTCCGTAGCGAGTCCGAACGGCATCCATACAGTGGCTAAATAAACCTTTACATACAGTGGCGACAATAGAGGTCCCGCCGCCATCTTGTTCCCAACCTCTTGTTACTTTTAAATATTTATATATAGGATTTAAATGGACATCTATCATAAAAAATTGAAATCGACGTATTTGATGACCAGTATTAGGTCCATCAAATACGTTGTTTTCCATGATTTATGATGAATGTTCACCTAAATCCCATATATTCATATTTGAAAGTAACAAGGGCTTGGGAACAAGATGGCGGTGTTTTCAATATAAATATATGCGATTTTAGAACCAATCAAAAATGAGACAGCAATTGTCGCCACTGTGGGTTATAAAGTCACTGTAGGCATCCAGTAAATTCAGTACTGACAGTTGATATCGGAACATAGCCTTTCTTATCTTCGTTGACAGATGTCATGTCAGTGAAATTTGTTGTTGATGGTTTTGTGGTTATGGGGTGGGGTGGGGTGAGTTGTTAAGTAGCTGGAATGTTGGAATTTTCATTTTGTGGTGCGGAACGTTGGAATTTGAAAAGTAACAATGCCCAAAACTTTGTTTATCTTATTTTTGTACCAATAATTCATGGTTAATGTTCCTTTAAAATCAAGAAAATTCTTGAAGCCATGGAAGGAATGATAATAAAACAGGAATACAAACAAAAGGTGGAACAAGAAGAAACTACGATTTTCTCTCCAGATGAAAATATCCAATTGATCCAGATAGGAGATGGAACATACACTTACGTAATTGAAAATCCGGATGATATTAATGAAGACGAAGTGATCCAGTATGATTTATCTGAAGACGCTTCGAATCAAGAGCATTTTTTTATTGAAGAATATGATGGAAACTATGAAGAGGAATCCCAATTTGAGACCGTTTATGTTGAAACGGGAGACTATCAACCTCAAGAGGAAGAGATTTATACAATTTCAGAAGAAATCGAAGAAGAGCAAATCCCTATTGTTGAAGAAATTGTAGAGGAGCTTCCTGTACAAAGCTCAGAAAATTATGAAGTCATTTATGAATGCAGTATTTGCCGTAAAGGTTACAAAACATCTGCAGTAAGTAAGCATTTTAATTAAATAGGTCTGTTTATGCAGAAATCACAAACCAGTTAGAGTGAATTTCATTGGTTGAACTAGTTTTCTGACTGTTTTCAACCAATGAAATTCGCTCTGACTGGTTTATGATTTCTGCAGAAACAGACCTAATAATATTTGGTATTATAAAAATCTTAAAAAAATAAAAAATTATTCACTCAGCTGGCAGGAAGCCAGCTGATTCTGTCAGATTAGCTATGACCAAGGTTATTAGACCAAATAATTAGCCTATCCAAGGTTGTTTGAAAGATGTATTTTAGGTTGGCTGATAACTTTTATGACGTCATCTAGGGGTGCCTAAACATAATACAAATATCCACGAGGTCCTCCTGATGACGTCATTTGTTTAGCATTACCTGCTACTACAGAGAATATCCCCATTATTAATGGCCGTTTGCACCAACCTTTTTAAGGGAGGTTTAACGATAATCAACGTTTAAAGTGACATTTTTGCATGTGAAAATGTCACTTTAAACCGAGCTTTAAACGTTTGTCGGTGCAAATGGCCATAATTTAGGAACGTAGGCTGTGTTCCGTTGCTAACCTTGGTTACGGAGACACTGGGTTACACATTCCGTAATGTCTGGTTCCTGAAAAATCAGTCTATACGGAACGCGGTTGGTTATGTCAAAAATGTCACCAAGGCAACCGGCAGCGATTCTGCGATTGGAAAAGCGTTCGGTATGAAACCGCCAACAACCACTTGTCAATCGTTGTCAACCGACGTTGTACCAACCAGTTAACTGTTAGGCAATGGAACCCACCCGTAGTCTATCCGAAACAGGTGACTTTGACAAGCAAAATATGGCCGACAGAAGGCACACAAACCATAAGGTTAATGTTAATAATCATAAGAAGGGAGTAGGGAGTATTTTAATTCTGATAATGAATTATTTTTAAAACTTGACAAATGTCTCGATCCCCACGACTTCTCTACTATTAACACTTGTATTTACATACACTATTTTTAACATTGATAAAAACAACAATTTTAAGTATAAGAACGCAACTAATTCACAATTAGCACTCTCATAACACCATTTGATAACACATAAACAAAGGCTTTTTGTGCCTCCTGGCGGCCATATTGATTTTCTTGTAGTCCCAGTTAGCAAATATTAGGCAATTTTTCGTGAGGATAACCAAGCATACTCGATTATGCTCAGATGTTATGTGTCCATTGTGTCATACTCCCCTAACTCCCCCGATATCAAAATTTGGGATACTCGATATTCCAGAACACTTAACTTCTTCTGTGAGAACAGACTGAAAATCACCTTCTCTACATTCAAAATCGACGAAAAAAATCAACTCACTAGCACAGCCTGAACCGAAGCATTCCATCGAGGTCTGCGGGTGACGTCATCACTATAAGATGCTGATAGTGACGACCCTCGCAGACCCAAAAATTGCATAAAGTCTGTTTTTTTTAAAAGTCAAAATGACATTATGTTGGAAATACAATGCTTTCAATTTTTTTATGTAGAAAAGGCTTGTGTTGCCAACATACCTAGTTACTAAATTTCTGACTTGGGGAATTATCTTTAAAAAAAAACAGACTTTATTTTTATTTGTAAAGTCTGTTTTTTTTAAAGATACCTAACTCCACAAGTCAAAAATTTAGTAACTATGTTGGCAACACAAGCCTTTTGTGCATAAAAAATTTGAAAGCATTAACAATTTTCATTGTATTGCTAACATAATGTCATTTTGACTTTTATCTTTTTAAAAAAAAACAGACTTTACATTTTTCTAAACTCTGTTCCATGCATTTCAACAAAAAAGCTGTGTTGCCATATTTCAATAACCAACTCAAATGAATATTTGGCATTTAGGGGTCTTCTTAAATTTTACAAATGCATTTTTTTTTTTTTTTCTGAGCTTATTTGAAGAGATATCCCAAAATAAATGTGACTTCATTCATTCACTTTTTCTCCTCTACAACATGCTATCATCAAATTTAAAATCTGAAGTTTTTTCTTTGTGCCACCATCATCAAATTCATTTTCAATACGGCTCTTGATTTTCTCCTTCAGATTTTAGGAGCTTCAATTATCCCAAAACCAATAAAGTATCGCAGTTATTCAAAAATTTATATTTTCGTGTGCATTCCACTAAATAAACAAACTTCTACTTCTTTTACGATTTTTTTGCTTACTGTTTCTCGTTCTTTTGGTGTTTTGAGTTTTTTTTTTTCACCATTTACGGCCATGTCTATCTCTGTGGCAATTTGGTAGCTATTCATGTTCATCAAATGATTTTTGATGATGAGGACGAAGACGAGAGGAAGCTGGTCCTTCTGCAAAGATTGAGGGCTATGCAGAAGAAATCGTGTTACGTTTTTCTAAGCTACATTTCAAGAAGCACTTTCGGATGGTTTCAGCAATTTTCAAGGATTTCTTACAAAAACCTCATGATGTGAGCAGCAAAAATGTAAAAGATAACTATGGTATGGTAATGAACTGGGAAACTCGATTTCGGTAATTTTTGCAGAAAAGCGCCTGAGACATTGTAGGTTTTTACATTGAACATATGCGGCACAAGTCTACCCGCGGTATTTACTTCATGTTGCATGTTGCATATTTGATGTTTCTCTGGTGTACGACCGCACAGTGGAATGTCATTGCACCTGCCACACAAAACCAATATTTTTGATTTTACTACAGAATTGTCATTCACATTTTGTCTGTCAAATAAAGTTTGGGTTTCGAAAAAGAAAACAAGCAGATGGCACAAAAACAACCAAAAAGAGACCCTGATCGTTATTATTATTTCGACACCCCAGATGGCCAGGACGTTATGAAGAAGTTGTGGTACGTTGTGAGACCCGCCCTTCCCGTAGCCTCACTAATCGGAATAGGAGATGTCATGCTCCACAGTTACCCCAAAGGATATTTGAACAGTGCCCGCAGATTTGCTATAATAAGTGGCGCAATTTTGGGCATAGCCAGTACCTTTGTCCTAGTCACTAATGGCCTGACCATCTTAAGAAAAAAAGACGACAAACTGAATTGGTTTGTGGGTGGTTTTGTTACTGGCACTTGTGTAGGGCTTATGAGACCCAATCTAATGTGGAGCTTCAATACGGGCATGTTATTTGGGATTTTGGGGGTGATCACAAAAGAATGTGATCAGCAAGGGTACGAGATTATACCTTCTAACCCACGACGTTCGCGTAGAGGAGGCTGTATTTCTTGTCTGAGTGATTGCAGTCTTACTGCAGAAAGGCCCAGGAACTGGATCACTGGGACTGAATCATCTTAATTTATTGATATTATAATTAAATAATTTGTATGATAAACATCTAATAAAGTAAACTATATAAAAATTGTAGTTTTATGGTCAAACTTAAAGCAATGTATTGATATTTTCATTATTCTTTTGAAACTAAACTTTGATAATTTATTTTAGGGTGTAAAAAGGCACATAAATGTTTCTCATTGTGAGAAATATACGGAAAAGGAAGACGAATTGCAATTCTCTTTGTGTCATTGTTGCGGAGAACCATCAGATTCAGCTCATACGGTAATAATAATTAAGATCAGGGTTAGGAATAATATGTATTATTATACATGTGAATATGGTAGGTATATATGTACACCACAAAATAAAATAATTTTCTTAGTAAAAATAACTTTTCTATTTACCAATTTTAATAATAATTTACTAATCAGCTTATTTAAGAATTTATTCAACCAAGATCATTTCATACCTTTTTCTATCCACTTGCGAAGTTTTAATCCAATCCCTCAAACATTTTCTTCAAAGAAAAAATAAAACGTATAATTCCCAACCCTGATGATTGAAGCATTTGATTTTTTCTGAAATTGTATTATTTTAGACAGGTGACTTTGAGTGTGAAGCATGCAATAAGTTATTTATTTTGAAAAAATCCTTGGACCGGCACAAGTGTATCGAACATCCTCATCCTGTAGACAATTTCGAGTGTTACGATTGCAAAAAAACCTTTTCCAGTAAGTTTAAGCAAGACTTTTTTCAAGCGTTTTTATTCAAATGTTGTTTTTTAGCCAAAGAACTTTTAATTGAACATATCAAAGTGCACTCGTTGCAATCGGTAAAGTGCGAGGGATGCGGCAAAGAGTTTTCCAGAAAGTTTCATTTGGCAAGGCACCTCGAACAGACTGAGTGTTTGGGACAGCCTAAGCAGGGTTACGAGTGTAGGGTGAGTAGACATTTTTTAAATTCTGGTCACAATTCCAACAAACTTTGAATAAACTGTAATTTCAACTGTTTTTTTCGTGGCTCAATGGTAATTACAGATGTTGCGATTGTGATAATGTTGAGCTGCCTTTAATAACATACAGAAATTACAATTTTTATTCAAAAATATTTATATTTATTAAAAAAAGACATTATAATTTTCGACAATAAAGCTTTTTTGAAATTGAAATATCTCAGAAACGAACAAGATTTGGCAACCCTTTGAACTCACCTCCAGTGGTATCACTTAAAACGGACTTTAACTCTTGAATTTCAGTTTTCTTCCACATTTAAGAACATAGAATAAAAAATGTTAAGATTTTTTCTTTCTCGAATTCTCCCTGTCAGTTTCAACTTTCAACTTTGCTAATTATAATCTTGGACTCTGAAGCTATTTTTGTTTTGCTTTAGGTATGTCAGAAATCGTTTACTCGTAAAGACAATCTAGCGGCACACCTTAAAGGCCACGCTGGACTAACGACGAACCGCAAAAAGAAGCATAACACTTGTACGTTTTGCCGCAAAGAATTCAGTACAACGGCCTTGTTGCAAATCCACGTTCGCACTCACACAGGTGAAAGGCCATACGGCTGCGACATTTGCGACATGAAATTTCCCTCTTGCGGTGCGATGAAAAAACACCGACGTACCCATACCGGAGAAAAACCGTATTCGTGTCCGGAATGCGACAAAAAATTCGCCGCCAAAGAAACTCTGAATCGTCATTGGCGGACTCACACGGGAGACAAACCCCACAAGTGTCAGTTTTGTGGAAAATCGTTCATTCAAGCGGTCCAACTTCGAGCGCATATTTTCCATCATACTGGAGAGAACGCTTACAATTGCCGTTATTGTAACAGAGCCTTTAATCGCAAATCACGTCTTACTACTCATA
This sequence comes from Ceutorhynchus assimilis, assembly GCA_917834065.1. Classification (NCBI taxonomy): domain Eukaryota; kingdom Metazoa; phylum Arthropoda; class Insecta; order Coleoptera; family Curculionidae; genus Ceutorhynchus; species Ceutorhynchus assimilis. Next base: position 1,725,279 of record OU892281.1, read on the forward strand.
TTAAGTTTGTTCATGAGGGCGCCGAACGTTTGTCTTGTCCCAAAGAAGGTTGTTCCAAATTATTTTTTCGTCAAGAAGACATACAGCGCCATTTACTATCACATAGTGGCCAAAAGCGTAAGTAAACTTGTTTTACGATGAAACATATCAAATGATTTTATTTTAGCTCATGTGTGTAATGCATGCGGCAAAACATTTTCAATAAAATCTTCATTAAAAGCACATTTAAACGTCCACAAAAAAGAGTCTCCAGTTATTTGTGAAGTTTGCAATAGAGCCTTTTTGAGAAAAGACTGTTTAATGAGGCACATGCGAACAAAACATAGAGACGTGCTCGAAGATGTTATGGCCAATGCGGAAAAAAAACGACTTCAAAGTCAGCTACTTCAAGCTATTGCTAATCAATCTATCGACAAAGAGGCCTTAAAAGAGACAATCGTCTGGAACGAATTGACTTTTACCGATTCCATCAAGGAGTTGTTGGAATTATTAGTCGATGAAGATTGTTTGGAGGAATTCGGTCACCCAGAAACGCCTGTGGATAGAGTTTTAGATTCGGTCATACGACGGTGTGGCTATATTCCCGCAACCCAGTGCGATTATTTAACAAAGATGCGAGAAAATGCCAAATTATTGTTTGCAGTAGTCATTGATGATGAAACAGCGAAAGACCTTCTTGAAGAACACACTGTTGATGAAATAATTTTGCACTTATTGAAGTTAGCTAGGAAACAAGTTGTCTTGAATGAACAAGAGGATAAGTTGGTAACTGAAAAATTAGAAGAAGATGTAGATGATCCAGATGATATAAAAGAATTGTAAAATTATTTAGGTATTGTTTAGGATTAAACCAATTTTAAGTTTAGTGCTTTCTAAGTAATAAAATATAACATTTTTGGTAGCTTTTTTTTAATTATTTATTGGCCAGAAATGCGAATTTCATTGTCTTCATTGAAAATTTGGAGATGTTATGGCTTGGTTGTGGGTATCTGATAAGTAATAAATACAAACTTTAAACTGCAAGACGTGCAAAATGATTGTTTGATATCTTCTAGATCCAGTCGGTGAAATTTATAGTAGGTACATATTTTGAAAGAATGTCGCTTGTTTGAGATCTTCAGAAAAAAAGTCCGGACATTTATCGATTTTTACGAGAAAATAAATATCAAATGTTATACTTACTTTCCGTCATAATGTCAAGATCGAGAATAACAATATATAATCAAAAATGTCAACCAAGTAGCCTTAAAAAAATAATAAAATCCCAAAGTTTTCTCCTACGTTTCCAATGTTTGAAGCAGAAAAGATTCCAGCATTTTTCCATACATAAAACGAAAACAAATTGCGCACGCACACCATCTATTGATCCAAAAACGTTGAAATAAACATTCTCAACCTTCATGTAAATTTTCTTGGTAGGAGAAAATGATCTCCCTTTATGCTCTTTTATTAATTTCTGGTCTCCATTTATCGATGATCCCGGCACAGTCAACTACGACGATTCCGCCGACAACAAATAAAGGTACAACTACCTATACATTTCCAGAATTTCCATACAAGGAATCCAAGAAAAATGTGAGTAAACTCTGACTTTATACTAATAATCAATTTTTTTTTTTTTCGCCTGGTTAAAACCTTAGGTAGTTAGGACAAAAAAAACCTTTTAAATTTCAAAAAATGCCGACGTTTCGACTTTATTAAAGACTTTTTCAAAAAACATCAACATTCTTTTCTTGTGGTCAAAATTACTAACCCAAACTAACCCAAACCAAAAGGAATCAATATTTTCAAAAAAACAATCAATTTCAACCAAGGTAAGAACTGGCATGACCTTAAACCTACAGATCTTTGTACATTTAGGTAGGTACCTGTCTTCAATAAAATCTCAGGCTTTTCTTCCAAAAATTTCAATTCTTTATAACCAACCTGAAACAGTGGTTAGACTTCAAAATTTCAGCAAATTGTTTTTTTAGGAAGCCACATTTCGAGAGGTGGAAGCGGCCTGCGAAAAAGGATGTTTAGGCAAAAGCGGCCTGTCAAAAGTCACCTGTATTCGTCAGTGCGTTTCGCCATCTTGTTATCGAGATTTATACCAACAAGATCTGGTAAGGTTTATGACTGATTAATAATAAGATTTCCACTTTTATCATCATCAATTATTTTTATATTGGGATCCACTCGACTGCGCCAATAATGACAAAACAACTGTCTTTGACACATTCCAGTGAGGTCCAAATAATCATTAATAGCTAATACAAGTACATAAAGTAAGGCTTTATTGTACGGATAATTTTAAATTAAATATTAAGTCAATAAAGCCTGTTTATGTTAGCGTCATATACGTGTCAATACGTGATTTTATGTACGATTGTGACTGGTTTTTATTGAAATTTAAAAAATTGTAAGAAATAAATAAAATATGAGTATACCTGTTTCACCTTGGCAGGTTGTCAGGTAGTCCAGGTAGGCAATAAAGAAGCACTTTATTTTACAGTGCTACTTTATTGACACATTTATTGGTCAATCGGACATAAAACTTTTTTTTTCAACTTACCCATTAATTTCTCATAAAAATATCATTGAAAAAAACTCTGAAAAGGTGATCTAATTGTTTGCTTTAAGTTTGCTTATTTTCAGCTGGAAGAAGGTGAGGTGGATGTAAGACTAAACTCTTTTAAAGGATGTTTTATTCAACGATACAACAAATCTCGCCCGTAAAGTTGGCTAACACCGATTATTTTATAGTTAACAATTTAAATTATTACATTTAGATTAGTAATAATAATATCTATACTTTGTTTTTTTTTTAAATTTATTTTGGGAACCCACAAACTCACAGTTTAAAAATTGAGAAAAACTTATGTCACCAAAACAGAATGAAAATTTTAATTTTATATTTTAATGTAAATCTATACCTTGTTCAATAATGAAGTTAATTCTAAATTGGTGACATTACAAAGAATAAAACTGGATGTATTAAATAGTGGCAAATAATAATAAATTAAATGCAACATTCTAGTGCTCCAAGTATTTACGTCCAGTTTTTTTAGAGCCACAACATGAAAGATGTAAATACAAATTTTCAATTATTTTTCTACGCTACAATTAGTTTACACTTATAGTTTTCTTGTTGAATAAAATTGTTGGGAAAAAATGGTTTTTATTTTACAAAAGTACTTAACAGTAAGTATAACTTAGTTTTGATTATTAAAAAGCTCCATTAACTACTTTTTTCTGCATAATTTAATATGCCTACATAAAAAAAAAACTTCCAACCATAACGAATAACTACAACTTTCGATATATTTTTTTTCTTCTAAGCAATTGTCTGTTGAATTGGTTAATTGAATTTCGGTTTAATATTCGAATTATTATTAAACAAAAAAAAACAAGCATTTAAATGGATTGGGTGGCTACATATTCAATAGTAACACAATTCAACAAACGATTTAGGATTTTTCTACAGAATAATTTATATAATTATGGTTTTCTAGATAGTTTCTGGTTTCCTGAAGTGGGAGAATACACATAAAACTTGACAACGCTGTAAAAAACGAAGTTTTTTGAGATTCATATGGACTGTTCTCACAGGTCAAAAACCGTCCCATGAACGGTTTGGAAATCCAATCTTTATACAAATTTCAAATTCTAGGCACAAATTTTAAGCTTTGCACAGAATCGTTGTACGATTGTACGGTTTCCTGCTCTTGACAACAATGCATTGGGCCAAGAAGAAATTAATGGAAATTCTCTATAAATCTTTATGCTGATCGAGAAAAATACAATTTTCGTTCGACAAAATAAATTTTTCCAGATCACTCTGTAAATAACAAATTTTTCTGCCTCTATTCTACAATGGATTATGGGCCCAGAGCCTTAAGACTTATGAGATGACGAATTTAATAATTTAAAATAAAACCACAAAGCAACATAAGTTCGTTGGAAATCGATTTTTTGGGTAAAAACTTCAACACATAACGATGTTATGTTAATGCAAAATATGAAGAACTGGCAGAAAATGCATGCTATGGTAAAGTGTCACGTATATATAAATTCCTTTGAATTAGTACATATATCACAAAATCAATTCAAAATTGTACAAATGTAGAAAAATCCTAAATGCAGTGGATTATTACTACTAAACAACCTAATAATTATTATTAAAACTTTACATATCACAATTAAAGTAACATTTAGGCATCAGAAAAATACCCATAACTAACCTGCTACAATATCAAAAAATAAATAAACCCTATGTCCATATTAATTTATTCTACTATATAATACATATATTGATTTTTTAGTAGTTATATCAATTTATAGACAGTACAGATCTCTCTATTTACAGATTTTTTTGCTTTGAAATGATAGGGTGAGACCCTTTATATTTTTCAGAAGTCATGTTTATTGTAAAACTAATAAAAATTCTAATATATTATCAACACCCTGGTTTTTGACCACAATACCTTTTTTTTTTTCAAATGACAATCTATCTTGGTTAAAATGGTACTAATCCGATTTTTGATGATTTAGTTAAAAAGTTAATATTGGGAATTAATAATTGAGGTATTAAAATATTCTAATTCTACTTAAGTTCTAGATAAAATTTAATTCTGTACATTAATAATGGGAATATTCTCGATTTTCTCATTTCAAAAAAGGCGGAAAATAGTTGATACTGAATATATTTTATGGGTGTTTTTGAAAAAAACCCATATAAAAATAAGGAACAAAAAAATATTGTTTTATTTTTTGGCTCTGTTACATCTAAGGTGAGGTGCTTTAATAACAACTGTAATTATTATACCAATAAGCATTAAAAAAACTACTCAATGGTTCTAGTTCTATTGGTAATTGAAAATACAATATATAAAGTTACTAGCTGTTAATGGGTAGTAATTCTATAAATCGCATTTTAAGATAAAAACAATATCTGGTCCAAACACCACAATACTACTACACGGAAGAATAAAAATGTCTAAAAAAATAGTATATTTTACAATACAAAGTACATATAGGAGGATTTATTTCAGACCGCACTCACGTGAACCGAATTGTAATTACCTTCATTACTTGAATCCAAAATTCCATCAATGGTGACCTCGGTTAATGTGTCTCCTTGAGAAATGTTTTTGGTTTTGTGTTTTTTCGTTAGACCCGGCAACTTCGGAAGGTGTTTAAGAGCACTTACAGTTTTGTTTTTCGCCTTGTCGTTTTCTTCTTGCTCTTCCGTTATCGAATCTAGAGTCGCATCGGCTTGTTGCTGATCAACTTGTATTGGAATATCATCTTGAAATAATGGAATTTTTAACATTTTGTTATGATAATTATACTATCTTGAACATAGTCATTGAGTTTTGAGATAATGGGATGGTAATATTATTGTCAATAGTAGTTTTATGGAGTTTTTCCTAAGTTGAATAAATATCTCAGATCTAGTGAAAACAAAAAAATAGGTCATGGACTCAGCAAGCTTGAAGTAATTGAGTAAAGTAACAAACATTTGAAAATAAAGTATAAATCAAAGATGTGGCAGGATAAAGTAATACATTTGATATTGAGCTGTTAAATAAACAATATTATCAAGTCAAGAAATGAAGATATTACTAGAGAAAACAGATGTAAAAGAATCAACAGACAAAAAATTTAAAGCTGCAGATTATAGTGATGAAAATAAATTGCAAGAAGCCAAGAAACGAGATGTAAATCATATATTAAACAAAAAACAACAAAATTCTTTATTAGGATAGACAATATTGCTTACCCGGCAATTTTTTCGTCCTAAACGAAGCATTCGTTATCATAGATTTTGATACAGCATGAGTATGGGATGGCCTAGAGGTCACTGCTATTGACGGCGAATGCTGCAGGAGATTCTTAACAGCATTGGCTGCCAATAAAACATCTAAAAAACTGCCAATAACTTCAACAATTCAATGATACCTGTTTCATTTTACCTGGAAAAGTTTCATAAGTAGCTCGTTGAATGATATCGTATAGGGCCTGAACAGCTCCACTAGCGCACCTTTCAGCTCCGTGATAAACTATGTGAAGTAATTCTATAAGTAAAGGTCCAGCAATTTGAACACGTGGTAAAATACTGACTGGTTGATGAAAGCTACTATCACTAGCTACTGAACTTCGGTTACTACTCGAGTTTGATGTATTAAAGCCCTGAGTAACTAACCTAAAATATATTTATTAATAATACCCAACAAAATATAATTTAAAAAAACAAAACTCACCTAGATATTCCCCTACAAGTAAATTCAATTCCTTGAGTAATTACATTGGCTAATTGTTGATTGTACAAAAATAAAAGTGCCGTGACGACTCTCTGTCTGTTCTGAGCATTTAATGTTTCTACTTGAGGCAAAGGGCCCCAGCTAACTAACTTTGTATTGCACTCTTCCCAGCGTCTTAGGGAACTTTCAGCTATGAAAGCCGGTTCCAGGGTGGTAGAATCGTGGTATATGGAGGACTGGGCTATACTAGGGATTCGAAAGGATAGGGTGCGGGGTTGGCCTTTGGCATCGATGACCTGAAAAAAATTATTGGGGAATCAGGAATTTTGTTTAAACAGTGATCACTAAAAGTCAAAAGATAATAAGACCACAAGGAAACATGGTTATAGTTAATAATGATTCAATGCAACTTCAACCAACTAAATTTTTGTTTATTAGAGTTTCTTGAGACTTGAAGGTTCATTAGGTTTTTCTTTCCTAAATAAAAAAAAAAGTTTCAGAACCCGAAATGGAAAAAATCAAAACCTTGAAGTTGTACCAAATCTCTCATCTTCATAAATAACATCCTTAGTGTTTGAGATAGAGTAGAGACGAGAGTAGAGATAATCGGTTTAAGACTTTAGAAATAAAACTGCCTTTTTTTAAAAAAAATTACTCAGTCGCGGCTGTGTTTGCCAACTTAAGCTGGATTTATACAGCAAATAAAATAAAATAAGATAACATAAGATAAAATAACAAATATATTGTCGGGAATTAGCCAACAACAGAAAAATAATTCTCCGCCTATGGTTATGACTTCCCTATGGCTTGCCTAGTCTCAACAGTTCCAGTTGAATCCTCCTCTGTATGAATGGTGGGATTTTGGAAGTTGACGTAGTGCCAATGGGAGGACAACAGGATTACATCTAGGAGAGTGGGGATGTGTATGAGGGGCGAGTTTTCCGCTAGTATTCTTGCAGACTAAGCTGGAAATGTGCTAAGTCCTAAGCTCTAATTTTATGATTGTCTCATTCTAACTTGTGTTTTAGGGATTAAACATGTTATTTATTAATTTTGTACAAATGGTAACAAATCATGGTACGACACTGAAGGTAGGATAGTGAGGGTAATTTTCCTGATGAAAATTTTGTATAAAAATGCATGTTGGCGTAAAGTGGGTAGCTCTTACTTAACTCTTAGTGCAGAAAGTTACTCTGCTAGTTTGCATTTTGAAATTAATATAGCTCAGTTAAATTTATTCAAACTAGTGATGGAAGCCTACAACTTTATTCCGGAAAAACTCTACTTTCCGCCAACACCGTAAGTGGTATTTTATTTATTATTTCTTTCTCAAATTGTAAGATTTAGAAGTTACATATTTTTGTCTTATATTTAATCCCATTATTCTAGCAAGTAAGAACTTATTTGAAACTTATGATTATCTTTATTATTTGAACTCAATATCCAATTATCTATCAAATAATTATATTTTCGCTTCGCTCATCTTATAGAAATAAATTTGATTTAAACTGATTATCTAGTTTCTTTTGAATTAATGGTTATTAGAAGTTTTGGATAAGAAAACAAGGAAGATCTTGGTAAGAAAATATATAAGTATATTTTCGTTTTAGGATCGGATTTCTAACAAAAGTCCGACCCGACAATATAACTAATGCATTTCTTATTTTATTTGTTATTTTCTGTATAAACACTTTAAGGGTATCTCATGAGCGAGCTCATGAGGTTAACTGTTATTTCTTATTTTATCTTATTTTATGTTATTTGCTGTATAAATCCAGCTTTATTTGTTACCTAGGTGTTTATTTATATTTAAAAAAAAAATTAGAATGATTTTGTGTGTCCCTTTATATTTTGGAATGTTTTCCACAATGATTTTTTATGTCAAACACCCTTGCTGTGAAGAAGACCAAATATATAGTCGAAAAGTCGGCATATATTTTTTTTTCAAAAAAGGGAGTTTTATTTCCAAAGTCCTAAACCCATTATCTCCACTCTATTGGGAGCTCTATTGTTGTACCAAATGTCAGTCAAATGTGTAAATTTTTAATTTAAAATTTAACTTTTTTTTCTGAACCAATGCATGTTCTGTTAATACTGGGAATTCATTGAGCAATGATTAGAACTATACATAGGTTCAATCCAAACAAACATTTCTAAATTCGATGGGTTGAACCCTTGATTGTTGAACCTTTGGACCAAAACACAAGGTCTTATTCAACACCTAAATACAAAATAATATGTTCTAATTCTTACCTCAAGGTTATATAAACTAACTAACAAGGTTTGTACTGCGGAATAGGACTTGTCAGTTAAATGTAAGAACACAAGAATGGGTATAAATTGCATGGCAAACTTTCGCAGCTGGGGCTCACCCGATCTGTAGAAGTTTAGCAGTTGCTGACATATCCCATCTATTAGCTAAAAGAAAAAAATTAAAGAAGACTGAAGGAATCAACAAATAATATTTTCAAGTAGGTAGAAATGAATGAAAAAAGTTGAAAAAACTTACATTATCAGATTTATATTTTTGTGGTTCAGATAGGATATTATAGAGAGCTATCATAACTTCCTGATTATGTTCTTGTTCCGTTGAATATGTATGTATTTCGCTTTCAATTAACGATTCAAATTCGTCCATCCATTCAAAAACCAGTGAGTATGCCATTATTGTCTCCTTGAAAAAAAAAATATTTATAATACAGACACCGGACACCGATTGATTTGTTGATTGTTATCCACTCCACCAAAGGTATAACTAATTAGTGCATGACACACTATTATTTGCTAATTACTATTAGGTATTTAACATTAACAATTAATTGAAAAATTAAAAAAATTACACCAAAAAAATTGTCTAAAAGTGACAAGACAACCGATTAAACGAAATGTCATTTCAGATAAATTGTGACGTAAGTCACAATAGTTGTATTCCTTTCACACCTAGGAGGAGCTCCGGAACAGCTCCGGGGTTTCACGCGCTTATTCCTTTCGAAAAGTGTTTGTTGCACCACGCATCTGTTCCTTGTAAATCGGGGGCTACTAAACACCGGAGCGAGTAGCTCAAGTGTTTCAAACTCTTGAAAGGAATACAACTAATCAAGGAACGCTACGGATTGCTTATCGGCCTCGTTTTCTTGTTGCACCACGCATCTATTCCTTTCAAATCGGGGGCTACTAACACCGAAGCGAGTAGCTCGAGTGTTCTCTTGAAAGGAATAAATACGGAGAATTTGATTGGTCGACAGGCCGTGGATTCCGGTTTGGAATCCACGGGGCGTGCAGAATTCGTATTATCACATATATAATCAGTTTAATATGGAGCAAGAATGAATGTATTATTTATTGTTTGAAGAGAAAACACTATGCAAAAGCCAGCGGAATCGTAACCTGTGGTGCAAACAGCTTACGTCAAGGCGAGAAACGACTCGCCACAAGTCACAACTGGTGATTTGGCGTGGTGGGGGATACAGCCCGTTTGGAATACTGGTTCCACTCTGTGCGCACTGATTGACAAATGGAAATCGCCATTACTTGCGCGAAATTCGCTCCACTCGCGCGAGATTCGCTCCTTTTGCGCGAAATTCGCTCTTTTTTTGAAACTGCTTCGACAATTTGACGTTTTATGCGTGTATCAAACGTCAAATTGTCGAAGCAATGTAAAAAAAGAGCGAATTTCGCGGTTATGAGTACGCTTTAGACCGACGAAAGAGATTGAATACTGTTTATTTTCTGTTCAAAAATTTAATTTTCAGTACTTAAATCAGGCATTTTTTTGCAAAAATTACCAAAATTGAGTTTCTAACTCCACTGCCGGATGTTTAATTCAATGTTTTATATATTTGCTGCTCCGATCATGAAACGCGGTTCCTGAAAAATTCGGTCCCAACTGTCAACCACAACCGAATCTACCGATCAAACTGTTTTTTTCGGTTCGTTTTTGTTTTCAATATCTGATTTGTTTGTTAGGTGCTTTCGACGTGTATTTGCAGTGAAAATGGAACAAGAGATGAATACATTGAGTAAATACATGGAACAAGAGTAAATATATTCGTTAAAAGGCAATACCCAAACGGCTGGAGTGCGAACGGAGTCACTCGGAGTGTGCAAGCCGAACCCAGCTTGAATAGTGCAATAGAAAATGGCATCGGTAGGCGGGGCTAAGTGTCGGAACAAAATAGTTGTATTCCTTTCAAGAGTTCGAAACACTCGAGCTACTCGCTCCGGTGTTCAGGAGCCCCCAATTTGCAGGGAACAGATGCGTGGCGCAACAAACATTTTTCGAAAGGAATAGGGGCGTGAAGCCCCGGAGCTGTTCTGGAGCGCCTCCTAGGTGTGAAAGGAATACAACTTATGACTACTTAAACAGAGCCGAACTAAATGGATTCTATAGGTGTATTCCTTTCAAGAGTTTGAAACACCAGAGAGAACAGATGCGCTGGCTTTCATGCATTTAAATGTTTGAGTAGAGCTTGAATCTCAGGTGCAACAAACACTTTTCGAAAGGAGAAAATCGAGGTTACACCAAGAAAAAAAAAGTTGCTACAGAAACTTCAACATAGTGGAACAGGAGATCCTTCCAAGTGCCAAAATAGGAATTCTGGACTTCAATAATTTTTCGCATTTAAAAAATCTTCGGATGGAAAATGCGGCCCTGATGCAATTCTGACGCGTTGCTATAGTTGTATTCCTTTCAAAAGTTTGAAACACTCGAGCTACTCGCTCAGGTGTTTAGTAGCCCCCGAATTGCAGGGAACAGATGCGTGGTGCAACAAAAACTTTTCGAAAGGAATAAGCGCGTGAAGCCCTGGAGCTGTTCCGGAGCTCCTCTTAGGTGTCAAAGGAATAAAACTAATGATGAAGGTGACAGAGTCTCAGACAGAAGTGTCGTAACAATACGGCGGAAGTGGATACGGTTTTTTTCTCCTCATGTCGTCGCCTCCTTATTATTCTACCTCAATGGGTAAATACTACATTCATTCCTGACGATTGCTTTTTACAAATATATTTTCAAGAGAATGATAATGATAGCCAAACTAAAGCAGAACCGGAACCGAAGCGTTCCACACATAAACATAAACCGCATTTTCAGGAACTAGACTGTCAAGGATAATACACACTACTAATAGCTGTTTGCACCCGATTCTTGGTTTGCACCGATCATTTGAAGGAAGCCTTAACGATAAGTATTCTTAAAATCACATTTTTACATGGAGAAATGTCATTTTAAGGAATACTTATCGTTAAAGCTTACTTTTCATGCATCCGTTTTTCCGTCAGTCCGTTGATCCGGGAGTATTCCTATTGATCCAATATTTTGGCACCAAAGAATTGGACCAATAGGAATACTTCCGGACTGACGGAAAAACGGATGCATGAAAAATAAGCTTAAAGCCTAGTACTCATAACTGCGAAATTCGCATTTTTTTGACATTGCGTTGACAATTTGACGTTTTATGCGTGTATCAAACGTCAAATTGTCGATGTAATGTCAAAAAAATGCGAATTTCGCAGTTATGAGTACTAGGCTTAAAGCCTAGTACTCATAACTGCGAAAATCGCATTTTTTTGACATTGCGTTGACAATTTGACGTTTAATGCGTGTATCAAACGTCAAATTGTCAACGCAATGTCAAAAAAATACGAATTTCGCAGTTATGAGTACTAGGCTTAAGGGAGGATTTTTATGCATTCGTTTTTCCGTCGAAATATGTCCGAAAAGTCTTCTATTTTGACATATTTATATACGATTATGTCAGAATAGAATGTTAAACGGACATATTTCGTCGGAAAAACGGATGCATGAAAATCCTCCCTAAAGCTTAAGGGTGGATTTTTATGCATCCGTTTGTCCGACGAAATATGTCCGAAAAATCTTCTATTTTGACATATTTTTATTCGATTATGTCAGAATAGAATGTTTTTCGGACATCTTTCGTCGGACAAACGGATGCATGAAAATCCACCCAAGTCTTACTTGCGCGAAATTCGTTTTTTAAACGTCAAATTGTCGAAGCAATGTCAAAAAAAGAGCGAATTTCGCGCAAGTGAGAATGAGGCATGGCTTCCCTAGAATAGTTGGTGGAAACGACCATTAATGTGGTAAAACCAAGTATCCATGAAGCAAAAGCCCGCGGAATCATAACCTGTAGTGCAAACAGCTTACGTGCAGGCAAGAAAGGACATGCTGCTTACGTCACAACTGGTGATTTGGCGTGGTGGGGGCTTCAGATTCGTTTCACACATGCCTTATGAGGATAGGCTATCCTGGAGTATTATCCTTGACAATTATGCGTGGAGCTTACAAAAAGTGCACTTTACCTTTCCGCATTTATTTGCAAGTGGAAAGTATCACATTACCGCACACTATGCGGTAAAGTGCACTTTACAGCATAGTGTGCGGTAAAGTTAACTTTACAGCATAGTATGCGGTAAAGTAGAATACAAAGTGTGCGGTAAAGTAGAATTTGATATTTATAATCAAAAATCCTCCCTTTTTCAGAAAATGGATTTTTGATCATTTCTAAATCTTATCTAATTTCATTAATTAATCTGATCTTAACGTCTGCGTTGCGTGCGGTAAAGTATCACTTTCCGCATTTGTTAGGTAAATAACTATTACCTACGAGTGCACTTTACTGCACTTATTTGCAAATGGAAAGTAGCACTTTACCGCATAGTGTGCGGTAAAGTTAACTTTACAGCATAGTATGCGGTAAAGTGGACTGTAAAGTGTGCGGTAAAGTTAACTTTACCGCATAGTATGCGGTAAAGTAGACTTTGGTATTTATGATCAAAAATCCTTTCTTTTTCAGAAAATGGATTTTTGATAATTTCTAAATCTAATCTAATTTCATTAATTAATCTGATTCATTAATTAATTTTATTAATGCCTTTTTTTGGAGATGTAGATGCTCATAGGTAAAATTTTGTACCTAACACATGCGGAAAGTGCCTTTATCGTATCACTTTCCGCATTTGTTAGATAAATAACTATTTCGGTAGAGTTACTTTACTGCATAGTGTGCGGTAAAGTAGACTTTGGTTACTGTTATTAAAAAACCCTTCTCTCTCAGAAATTTCATATAACTCTCCATTACATATTTAATTGTAGAAATTCAGTAATAAAATCTTAACTTACCACAGTAGGGTAGAATTGTTTCTCACCAAAATATTCTTCTAAATTATTCCGAGACATTTTCGAAAAGCAAAATGTATAATATTTTGACATGCAAAAAAGCATAAAATTAATTGTATACACTATAATAATTGAAAACTGTTTCATCAAATCAATAAAAGCGAAAGTTTTTCTATAGATAGATGGAAACTTTGAGAACATCTGCTCAATTAAAACTAAAATAGCTAGAATTACATAATATAATATTTAGAAAGGTCTGAGGTCATGTAATAAAAAATTAATATATATTCCTGTCTGATCAGAATGGAAATCCCTTGCTGCTTTATAAAGGGTGGATGTCTGATACTTTAGTTTAATATGAAAATTGGTATTTCCATTCAAGAAGATAAGAATTTCTTGAGACTGGAAATAAATGCTGATTCTCAAGAAAATGTGATGGCAGCTTAAATAAAAATTAATTAAAACCTTAGAGCATAGAATAAAACAATACATATTTGAGTATCAAAAGGGTAAATATATTTACCAAAAAACATGAAAATAATTTTCCAGCTTGCTGTATTAAAAGAAGCGTTTTTACTTTTACAAAAAAAAAGTATGTACTCATAAATCAACACTTATAGTAAACGCCATAGGGGAAATAGGGACAAAATGCTAAGTTTTTGAAAATTTTAACTTGATCCCAAAAAAATCATATTAATAAGCAAAGTGTCTTGAAATCAGTACTTTTTTATTTCCATGGTTAACAAAACTAACTTTCGAGTTTATGACTTCCTCAAACCTCAAAGATATGTACAGTGTGTCCAATTTTGGTTGTACATAAGAGATATCTCATTGTTTCTTATGATAAAAACAGAAAAAAAAAAAAAATTGCTCAAAAACTGTTAAAGATAAACCAATCAAATTTTATATCATTGAAATCAGCAAAATCAGAGCTATCCAATGAGTTAATAATATAAGGGTCTCATTTGAAAAAACGTATGTTTGGTAGACTATTTAAAAACTATCACTTCTAGAGAAAAACTGACTAAGCCACTGGAAATCTACGTTAAAAGATCTAGAGATACAAAGGGTGTCTCAAATGCAACTTTTTCAAAAACACCTTGTATCTGAAAAACAAAAAGGGCGATTACAATTCTGCTGACGCCATCTTTCGTTTGTCGAAAAAGTAGCCAAAGTTCATGAGAACCTCATCCTTTTAACTCCAATAACAACTGAGATAACCCCTATGTACAAACAAAATGGGACACACTGTACATATATTGTATTACAACAATAATAAAAAATGTAGCTGAAACTAATAAATTGGGCCTCATACCTACCAATCTTCTCAGCAATGATTTATTGTAAAAAATGTAAAATTGCCTGCTTGACTTTGATTTAAAATAATTATTCACAATTTAAGAGACTGCAGAAATGAATCCATCCATAGACTTCAGCATATTAGTTGGTTAGACTGTTGCAGCATAGTAGGCTAAGAGGTTCCAAATCCTAGTCAAGGCAAGAAAGTTTTTCGTTAATTTTAAATTTACTAAATAGTTACAAGAAACCCAACACCAATAATTTATTACCCTTCTCACTCACTACTCTAGGCATAGGTAGAAAGTACTAAGCCACGATTTACGATTTTTATGTAACCAACTGCCTTATTGGCGATTTCAGCTACCAATGGAGATGTTAGAAGTATTAATATCTCAAGTCTCTATTGTACTTCACAATAGTCAAGAAAATACTGTAGTCCAAAAGACTCTGACACTCAATAGAAACAATTTTCTCTTGGATCATTAAAAGTCGAAGATTCGAAAAATAAAATTGTTTAAACTTTAAGGAATCTCTTCCATTTTATCGCACATGTTTGCTACTCATACAAATTAGCAACAATACCGATTCCTAAAAAAAAGTCTACCAACAAAAATAATTAACCATATAAATTTCCAGGGAACTCTTGATCTGACAATGTATCATCGTCATGTTCCGATTCTGGATCTTTACGCTTTCTTCCGTAAGCTCTCTTGCTTGTAGTAGGCAACTGGTCAGTTTCTCCATGTAGCAATGAATTCCTGTAGAGTTGTAATGGTTGCCAATCTTCGCCTCTGCTACTAGGCATACCTACAGAAAACATTAAACTATGTACGTATAGATATTTGATTTATTGCCATTAATCACACAAATTATATCAATTTCGGAAGGCGTCATCATATGTTCCAGTGCAAGTTCCACTGTATATTTTTTTATCATTTTCTTTAACAAAGTCTCAACAAATATGGTATTGCTAACGAAAAATGCCATAATATACCATACGTTACATTTCACAAACTGAAGCGAAAGTAGTGAAATTGCATGACACATGTAGAAGCGGCACAAAAAGTTACCCAGATCCTCAAAATTTCAATTACATTAAATGACACATTCCGAAGTTATGATGATAATGATTTGAATATAAAAATTACTTACCAGTGTGTATTCTCCTGTCCAAAAATGTCATCACAACTTTTTT
Organism: Ceutorhynchus assimilis; assembly: GCA_917834065.1. NCBI lineage: Eukaryota > Metazoa > Arthropoda > Insecta > Coleoptera > Curculionidae > Ceutorhynchus > Ceutorhynchus assimilis. The sequence goes on from OU892281.1 coordinate 1,741,153, forward strand.
ATCTTGCTTCAAAAGTTTATTGGTGAATTCGGCGAGAATTTCCAAAAATGGTAAATTCGGAGGTGGTCCGGTTGGATCTTCAGCATTTTCAGCTCCGGTGACAGCGAATAAAATGCCTGCTCGATGCAAAGCCGTGATTGCTTCGCGATTTTTGAGGGCGTCCAGGCCAAATGAGAGAGCAAACCTTTTAGCTAATTCCTAAAACAATTATTTTACTTACATTAATGTTTTATAAAATATATTAAGTGATTACCTTCAATGCGAAGAATTCTTCTTGTTGTCTCACATTCCTCCCGCCAGCCCTCTGCACTTCGTTGAACATCATATTCAAGCTGAGGCACATTGTTAAAGCGCAGTTTACTTTATTTATTTCTCTGGCTTTGCCTAAGGTGGTTTTTATGATGTCTCCAAAGTCGTTATAGTATTTTACGTAGTTTTTAAAGACTTCCGCTCCTGAAATTTTCAATAAAAAAAAAAATAGAAATAGAGCGGAAACTATTTGAAAAAAAAACTCCACTCACCTGCTTTAGTAGGCATAATATTGTAAACTATCAACTTAGAATAAGCCGCCAAAAAGTTTCTCCTTTTATGCAGCTCCTCTATCTGAGGCTCATCATTATCGTTGTCCTGCTCAGAAATAAAGACGTACATTTGTACAAATTCGTTTAAAAGATCTTGCAACTCTTTGTTAGGGGTACAGGAAAGTTCACCCAAATACTCATGAGCGGATTTCAATTGATCACTAAAAAAAAATTATTCAACTAGAATTCAATAGAAAATAATATTTATTACCTGAATATTATCAACAAATCACACAGTCCAACATAAGCCTCCTCTTTGATAACCACATGAGGTGATGCACGGATTAGAATTTGAGAAGCTTCAATAAATACATCGAGTTTATTCCGTAACTCTTGAACGTCGGAATGTTGTAGACTTCCTCTTTCTTGAGCAGCCTCCAAATCTCTCAAGCCCCAAAGCAAGTAAAAGTAACAGGAACTTACACAATATTTTAGAGCGTCTTGCGGCATTTTACTTTCAATATCCTAAAACAAGAAATCAATGTATAAAGTCAAACTAATGCTTATAGTTACCTTAAAGTCTTGGAAAAAAGTGTCCCAAAGGTCCCACTGGTTCAAATTATGACAAGCATAAAACATTGAAACTTTTTTCAACGAGCTGACAACATTGAATATTTCATCAGCGTTTGGGGTTTCTTCTCCCAACAATAAATTCCTCCAATCGTCGATGGCTTCTTTGTAAGCTGCAACTATTACGTCCATAATAGTCGATCTGGCAACATCACATCTTGTGTAAATCGAATGACCTTCTGTGCAAAGAGTTTCCAGAGTTTTAGCCAAAGTTTCTAATACCTAATAAAATAGTAATATGTATATTTTTTCTAATTTATTTGGCCATAGTTTACCTCTGGTTCGTGGTGTACTTGGACAATGTACTTCAATTTTGCCAATAAGGCTTGTAGAGAACCTTCTTGTCTTCCGCTGGTGTATAGATCAAGATCGAAATGTTGCGGAATGCTAAGAAGATTCGCTAATTTTTCAGGATCTGCTGAAAATTTATCTAGTAAAGGTGGTAGTGTAACAATAAAGTGTTCTGTGAGTTTCTGTTTGTCTTCGCTGGTCTAAAAATGATTGAATGACTAAATAAACCAGTATTAATAGGAATGATTACTTGTTTAATTTCTCTCAATGAAGATATTTTTCTGTTGGGTCCTCTTCCAACAGGAGCTTCACCAGTTGCTGCTTGTTTCACACAGCACACCATAATTTCAATTAAACTAGTTTCTTGCCTAAAAATAAATGTTGAAAATATTTAAAAATTAAATTAATTGTTCTCTTACCTATTATCTAATGGTTCCTCGTGTGGTCCAGGTTCCTCCAACAACAAATCAGTCATACATTCCCAGTCTTTCATCATGGTATTTGATTCAATTAGAGAATCGACCAAATAGGCTGCATGTTCGTGCAATTCCGATTCAATAAAAAACTGAACCAAATCTCTGATAAAAGGCGTATTAGGCAGACGCCTTTTGCCCCTTCTAGTTTTACCGGCATCCATATCGGCCGGTTGAAACAGTCTTTCGTTCAAAAACTCACCGGCAGCTTGAGCCACAGCTCTGTGCGACGAATATACCAATTCGTACACGTGTTCGCAATCTTTATCAGTTAAAATTTCGATGTGGTGCTTCAAAATTGAAATAACCAGCCTTACTGCTTGTACGGCAACATCGTATTCTTTGTCTAAAGTCATGGCGACAATCCTGTCTTTGAATTTGTTTGTGAATAGTTCAAGTTTTCCTTTTAGTTCTTCACTTGCGTATAAGGGTTGAAGGGCCTGCAGGCATCTCAGTCGAACTTCGCCAACCTGAAAAAGTTTGAGAAATGTTAAATTTTCTGAGCGAATAGGAGGCCAATACTCCAGCACACCAGAAGATTCTTTGAGAATCGAGATAATTTGTTTGTAACAGTTGAAACCTAATTCCCAAAAATAATGATGAGCTGAATTCCAATTTTCAATTCTACTGGAATAAAAATGTTTACTTTGTCATGAAGAGTCCATCCAATATACTTCAAATACGAATCGTCCAAAAAGTTGGCATGAAATTTGTGCATCCAAACGCCAATTTCTGTCATAGCGATAGCCCTGATTTCTGGCAAAGTGTCCCTGTACCGGTGCACGAACACTGATTTAAACATGTAAGTCAGCATGTTTTTAATTTCGTCCATGTTCTCTTCCAGTTCCTGCCTTTTGCCCAGCAGCGCTTCTAAACGATCGCTGGCTCTATTTTCCCTGGACTTTTGCCGTTCTGAGTCATACTGCCGTTGAGTGTTGTCCAAGTTTATTGACACTGTTAGAGCGACATCTACTAGGGCTGTCATCAGTTTCATCGCTCCCAGTGTGGCTGTATGTCTAAAGGCTCTGACCTAATAATAAAGAATATATGAATATTATTACTCTTGGATTTGATTAAAATTCTTACTTGAGAATCAGACAATCCAGTTAAAAGTGAAATAACATTATCCATCAAAAACTGATCATAGATAATAGTGTACTGACACTGTTTGACCAAAGTTTGCACGAAATCACAGAAATTCTGCCTGAACTTTTTCCATGACTGTCCCGCCATAATAAGTGGATATTCTCCGGATTCTTCATCAAACTCTTCAGTCATTTTTCGAATTATAGTCGCGTGCTCCATCTGAGCTTGCATTTCTTGAGTTATCCTGCCTTTACATCCAGCGGCATTTATGAAAAATTGCATCAGAGAAATAAGGGCCGCCTCACGATTTACCTATAAAAATGTTTTATAGTGAAAAGCGAGGTAAAAGGTTTATGAACATGAGAATATGTTTACCTTGTAACTTTCTATCCAATCATCTACAACATTAGTCAAGGAAACTCTGCCGCCTTTAATGACATTATAGAGAGAATCGTCATCGATATTGTGAGTGTGGAATTGTAGCTCTAATGTCGCATTGTTTTTTCTTCCTGGCGGTCTTCCTCTGCCTCGTCCTCTTCCAGGTTTTTCCGGCGGTGGAGAATACGATATCGGAAGCGGTGGTGGATTTGTTATACCTCTGGCTCTTGCCCTTAGAAATAATTTACAATTAAGGATTTGAAGATAGAATTGGACAAAATACATATCATTCATAGTACTTCGGAAAAAAGAACCTACAAATCATTGTGAAAATCTATTATTTAAAAAAAGCCCAATCAGTGAGATCCAGAATGGTTCTTTGATATAACCGAATTCTGGTCATTTGCATGCATGTTCAATGGTTAACTTGAATTTATATCAAGGTGAATGGGCAGAAAGAAATATCGAATACCTCCAAAATGTTGGAGGTATTCGATATTTCTCAAAAAAAAATCCCTTCGGGTAGGTTAATTTAAATCTGAAATAAATGTAATTAGGCTCAAATTAAGGCTAATTAAATTATCTTCAAATCCCTAGTTGATAGTTTCAATAGTTTCGCAGCTGACAAGCTTTAGATTTTCTTATTATTATTTTTTCAAATTTCAATCTTTTTCCTATCAATTTCTAAAAAATCCAATCCTTCCAACATTTTCTCAAAAGACAAATAATAAAACGTCCCTCAATGTCGTTTTTTGGTTAAGGTGAACAAGCAGAAAGATTTTTTTATTTTTTTCCTCTTATTCATTGAACATTTTCCTAAAAAAAAAACTGTCCCCCACATCATTTTCTGAAAAATGATTTTTTTCCAAAATCAATTTCATCATTAACATCAAGATATTTTGCCTCAAACCTTTGTTAATTTCAAACCGATCTTAATAATGTAATTAGACTTAAATTAAATAATCTACAAATCTCCTGTTTATAGTTACGAAGTAGCTTAAGCACTTATATTCCAGATCTTGGAATGAAAAAATTAAGAAAGTCTAGGATTTTGAAATAAAAAAAAATTGTGAAATAAAAAAACGAATAATATGTAGAGTGGAAAATCTTTAAAAAAAAATTGCAGAAATTATTACTTCTCCACGTTCAATGCATGAAATACTTTACAACTTTCAAAAAAAAAATTCCTAGCAAAATGCTGACAGTCTCTGCCCTAAATTTCCAGTGTGCAACAAACTTTACTTTCAAATGTAAATTAATGAATTACATAGTTGTATAGCTTCAGATTTTTCTTCGTCTATTTTTTTTTTTATGCAAAACACCAAAATTTTTGAGTGTGGAAAAGTACTTTAACACACGCAAACACAGATAAATTTAATTTTATTTTAATTTAATCTTTCTGTATATGCCAGCAAAAAAGGGTGAACATAATTTTTCTGTTCAATATAATGGTTTTCGCTTTGTCGCTTGATGAACTTTAAAATTTAAGACAATAAAAGCTTTGTAAAAGTTAAAGTCATAGGAAAAATCCTGCATTTAACACATGCGTAAAGTGCCTTTTCCGCACTTGTTATCAAAATAACTAAGCAAGAACAAGTATTAAGTAAAAGATTATTTTATTATCATTTTAAACAGAGTTACAATACAAAAAAACTAAACTGGGATTTCCAAATTTGATAAACATAATATTTATATAATTCAAAATAATATGTTTATCAATCAAACAAATTATATAAAAATGAAACTAATCTGATCGCGTTTCTGTCTGACAAAGTTCTTTGAGCGCCGTCAGCTCATCCATCAGCTCTTTGTTTTGATTTTCTAGTATGGCCACTCTTTCTTCCAAGCATTGTATGTATTGTTTTTTCTTCTGCCTACATTCGCGGGCCGCTATACGGTTTTTCATTAGTCGAACTTTGACTTTTTCTGGATCTCTCCCATTTGAGTGGCTCACATCTATTTCTTCTAGAACAACTGGCACTAAGAACTGTGTGTTTTTTTTTACGATTACGCTACCTGCTTCTGCATTGGTAGATATTTGCTCACTGGGCTCTTCCAAGAAAATCTCCTCGACCTTGAATTCGTCTTGTTGTATTTCTGATTCTTCCTCTGACAAATAATCGTTGCTGTCTGATGTTTTGACTACTCGTGTTCTGGAATTTCTTTTCGAACTGCCAGAGAATAAACATGAATTAGAACTTCTCAAACACTACAATTGCATTGAAATTACGAAAATAAATCAATAAATGAGGGAATTGAGAACTTGGCCTTACTATGAAAATAGGTTTTCAAATATTTCATAATTTTTCAATGCAGTTGTAGAAAAAAAGTGTTTACATTTATTATTAGGTGCACAAAAGATTCTCCTGCTCTGCCCAAACAAGCTAAAGTTAGTTTCAAAGATTACATCAAATTCAAAAATCTACCTCCATCCCTTTTTCCTCAAATAAAAATAGACCAAAAGTCACCAATCGCATTATGAGAAATTTAGAAATTTTAAGAACTTTGATACACATATTGGAATAGCGGCTGAGACTATAATGGATAGACAATTTGAGTACCAATTTTAGAAAACGATTAAATGAAGCAGAAAAAACAAAATGTGATAGAATCAAGAAGTTATTGAAAACATAAAAATAAGATCAATTCCATCAAAACACGAAAACAAATGATGATTGGAACATAAAATCGAGCATAAAATACAATGAAACAATTGATAAAGCCAGCAGAATTGAAATTTTTTGATGGAAAAATAGATGGAAATAAACAAAACTATTACTAAACTAACTAAAAACGATAATTATCAATAAAAGAACTAGGAACATGTGAATAAAATTCTTAGCAGAGCAGTTGTTGAGAAGAATATAAGAGTTTAATGAACATTTTCTAAATTATAGTATGTATCCTAAATGAAATCATATACAACTCTAAAATGGACAATATGCAAAAATGTAAAGGAAATGGCACTGGAAACGTGTAATCCTAGGCACCGGTCGATTTTTGAAACTTTTGGATATGTTATAGCTTATTTATATCAATCCAAACATTTTTTTCCCTATGAATTTTTGTGGCTATATCGGGTGGAACGAAAATGCTCTTTGGAAGCGAACTTTTTATCCTTCTATAATGTTGCAGTTTTTCTTACGCGATGATAGGCAGAAATAGACCATGTATAGGTAGGCATCTAGTTAATTCACAATTAAGTAAAAAAGACTTCTATAGATAACATACAGGGTATACCTATAATGAACAATATTGAAAATATATATGTTTCCACTGGAATATCTACAGATGGATATTTGATATCCTAGATAAGTATTTTCGTTTACGTCAATGAAAGCATTTTCTTTTGTCCAGCTAACCTACTTTTTTGTGTAGCTATACCAAGTGACCCTAAGGGCGGGTATTATAAAACTGCTTTGATAGTTAATTTGAAATTAACTTTTTGAATTACATGTAATTCCAGAAGTTAACTTTAAGTTAACTCTCAAAGTAGTTTTATAATACCCGCCCTAAAAGTTCCTTTGAAGTTTAAACTTTGACTTTTCCACATTGCGGTTTTTTTGACAGAAAATATAGTCAATTCACAATGAAACTAATGCCAATAATTTTATCTAGTAGTTTTTGCTAAATTTTTTGGGTGTTCACAAATTCATGGAAAGACTATGAAGGAGAACATAAAACATGATTCAATAGGAACTTTTATTATATAAAAATAAATATTTATGTATATATTACTTGAGGTACCAATTTGGAATTATATTTGTTTAACAGAAAAGTGAAAACAATTATTATGTACATTTTATGTTAAAACTACCTAATAATAAACACTATTCCTATTCTAAATTAAACATTTACTATTTCAATTTCGTACCAATTTGCCCCGCGATTTGCAGCATCTAAAACGGAACGAAGAAGATCATTTTTAGGATAAATTTGTTCCTCATGTCTTGAATCTTCCACAAACCATAAAATGCTAGCTACATGAGCGCATGTCCCCAAAGTTCTTGTACCAACTTTGCAATTACCGGGTGATTGTCTATATTTTGCACCCACACCTATCTCACCTGTTTGAAGAGATACCCAGGAATGTCAAATATGAAAGTTGTTGGTAATATCAGAAAAATTTCAATGATGTTAGTTACAAGTATACAGGGTGTGTGTCACAAAAGTGTGGCGAAGCAAAGTTATACTTTTTTAAATGGAAAACCTTGTATATTATTGTCCCATTGGATTAGCCTTTCAAACCTGATTCCAAATAGACTAGCAGCTGTATGCAACATCCTCTTTTAACTTGAAAGTGCTTTTTAAAACTGGTACCTTTAAAAATTTGTATGGTTTAGAATATACATTTTTAAAAGTGACCAGTTTTAAAAAGCGCTTTCAAGTTAATAATGGATGTTGCATACAGCTGTAGGCTTATTAGGTTTATTCCTCGTCATAGTCCAGCCTCTGAATATCCCATTTTGAAAAAAAAAATGAATTTTTTATATGAATGATTACCTTTATATTTTGCTGGTGGTTTCTATCCTTCACCTTTTTTTAATAAAATATGCAATTATTTCACCCTTTTTTGTCCTATTTTCTCCTGGACTAAAAGGAATAAACCCCGGAATAAACCTAAATAACCTACTAGATATTTGGAATCAGGTTTGAAAGGCTAATCCAATGGGACAATAAAATATGGGGTTTTCCATTTAAAAAAGTATAACTTGGCTTCACCACAATTTTGTGATACACCTTATATACTTGTAACTAACATTATTGAAAACTGCCTGATATTACCTAGAACCTCGCTTCCCGCAATACGTGTACATTTGGCCTGAAATCACTTGCAATCATCTCCGAAATCAATCTGAAATCCCGCAGTCATTTCGCAATATCTGAAATCCTTCTTGCAGTCCCGAAATCGTTGTCCGCAATCGCTGAAATCCTATGCAACCACCTTTGCAATCTCTGAAATCGCTCAAAATCAGCTCTGGTGGGGATAAAAAATCAGCTGTTGATCGGGATTTTGCCCGTTTTTGAAGTACATTGATAATTGACATCAGCTTTCTGTTGCTCCCATTTTTGAATTCAGCACACAACAGTGTTTTTTTTTTTTGAAGAATCAAATGCTGGATCTGATGTGGAACAAGTGGACATGTGATTTCAATATCCAATGAAAAATATTATGCAGCTCTTTATGACACCTGGTATATTGGACGTATTTCAGAATCATTGGAAAATGATACTTGAATGAATGTTATTTTTTCATTGCATAGCTCTTTTCGAGCTGATTTCAATGATATAAATCCGTTTCTTTGTGAGAAGCAATGAATTAGAAATATGAAACGGCTACAAATTTCTATTCTTAGGGCCGGTTTCTCAATTGCGAGTCACCTCCGGGTTGGTTTTAACTCCAGGGTAAGCGTGGCCAGTTGCAATGTTTACCCTGGAATTATGCTTAACTCGGGGGTGACTCGCTATTGAGAAACCAGCCCCTTATTCAACAAGTTTAGTTTTCTTTTTTTCAATTTGAACTATGAATTATTGGGGGTGATAATGATGAATAAGCATCAACACATAATTTATTTCATGACTTATCTCTTTCTAGCTCATTGTTTCTTATGGAGAAACGGAATTTATTTTTTTCCTCTAAAACTAATGAAGATAAAGATAAAGCTATAAAATCATATATCATTGAAATCAGCTCAAAAAAGCTATGCAATGAAAAAATAATATACGGGGTGTCCTATTTAAAAAACACAACTTTGGTTAATATTCCAAAATCGGAGGCATCTGGAAAAACAAATTAGTCATGCCACTGGATTCTACTTATGAACCTGCTTGAAGAAAGTCGGTAGGTTTTTGGATATCTTGATTAATGAAAAAATTGGAAGCTTTTAAAATTGGACAAACTTTGCCCTGATGTATTTCGTAAACACATCAAGTTAGCTGTGATTTGTTCTCGCCATTATTATTTTCTCAAAAAAGTGCTCTAGAATGTGCTCCCACATTTTTGATATCTCTGCTCTGCTGGTTCCTGTAGATACCTATCTATAAACTTATGAATGAAAAACTGCAGTTAAAATCGAAAAATTCAAAAGATAGTAAAAAAATCGAATGAATTATGTTCCGCAATATTTACAATCCCCAGAAATCACCGTGCAATCCCAAAAATCACCTCGCAATCTCAAAAATTAGTTCGCAATCCTCCCTGCAGTCTCTGCAGTCACTGAAATCGCCTCTCAATCCTCCGAAATCGCCAATTTTTAGAAAAATTCTTCTAAATCGCTGCAAACATTTGGAAATCATAGGATTTCCGCAATACATGTACATATTTTTCGGGAGTGGTCGCCCCCTCGCCTAGAACTTTCTCACATTTGACATTTCTGGGTATCTCTTCAAACAGATGAGATAGGTGTGGGTGCAAAATATAGAAAATCACCTCGACAATCACCCAGTACAATATGTGCCCATTATGAGGTCATCGTTTTCAATGGCACCAATATAAAAGTCTATAAATACAGTGCGGGCGTAAAGTAAGGAATAAATTCAATAATTATTCTTCCGAGCAATTTTTTCAAAAATCCTCGAACACGTCAATTTTATTTTTTGTCGAGGATTTTTTATAAAATAAAATTATTATACAGGGTGGTCGCAGAAAAGCTGGACAGGTAGTAACTTAGTTTTTTTGAATGGACACCCCTAGTTTTTTAACATTTTCAGATTTTTGATAAAATTCTAAGTGTTTTTCATGAAACATGTCCTATACCTATCTTCAACTGTTTCAAAAATATTGACAGTTGTAAATTGACTTTTTGCAACTTTGACAGGCTGTAAAACCTAAATGGTTAATTTTAGAGGAAAACCAATTTTACATCCCTATCATAGATTTTCATCTATCATTTGACACCAACTTTGAATTTATCCGGAGATTAAATTTAACTGGAAATTTTAATCATAAATTAAATTCAAAGTTGGTGTCAAATGATAGTGTATAAAAATCTAAGATAGGAATGTGAAATCGGTTTTCCTCTAAAATTAACCTTTTAAGTTCTACAGCCTGTCAAAGTTGCAAAAAGTCAATTTTCAACTGTCAATATTTCCGAAACAGTTGAAGATATTTATAGATGTTTCATGAGAAACACTTAGAATTTTATCAGAAATCCGAAAATGTAAAAAAAATTAGGGGTGTCCATTTAAAAAAATTAAGTTAGTACCTGTCCAGCTTTTCTGCGACCACACTGTATAATAATTTTATTTTATAAGAAATGTTTGACAAAAAATGGAAATTCCCAGGAATGAAAAATCTTTCTTTATTAATCCTACAGATAGTATTGAAATTTCTAGAATTATAACACAAATGAAAGTCAAATATGCGGGAGGTGATGGTATTAATGTTAAAACTACTAAAATAATCAAAGACTTTATTGCTAAACCATTACAGCATATTTTTAATAAATGCATTCAATTGGGAATATGGCCAAGTACACTAAAATCAGCAGTAATTATACCTATATATAAGGCAGGTGATAGGCACTGTGAAACCAATTATAGACCAATCTCTTTGATATCAAACATTGCAAAGATACTGGAGAAGGTAATACATATTAGGTTGTTTGGCTTTTGCTCAAAATTCAAATTAGTATCTGAAAAACAGTTTGGTTTTGTCAAGGGTCGTGGTACAAACGATGCATTGAACTATGTTGTGGGTAAGGTCTACGGGTGTTTAGATGGAAGTAAACCTGTAATTGCAACTTTTTTAGATCTGGCTAAGGCCTTTGATACAGTTGACCATAGCATACTGTTGAAAAAATTGAATTGCATTGGTATCAGAGGCGTGGCACTGAAACTGTTTGAAAGTTACTTGTCAAAGAGACAACAAGTAGTTAGATTGGCTAACTATTGCAGTCAGCCTATGTATGTAACACATGGCGTGCCTCAAGGCACAATTCTTGGGCCTCTGTTATTTATTCTCTATATCAACGATTTACTGTCTCTATTACCATCTGAAACTATTGTTTCCTACGCTGACGACACTGTTATATTGTGTAGTGATGATTCATGGAACAAAGCCCAGAACAGAATGAACAACTCGCTTAACTATGTTAGCACTTGGCTGGGTTTAAATCAGTTATCTCTTAATGTCCAAAAAACAGTTTATATAGCTTTTGGTGCATATTGCGACAGTGTCCCTAATTTTTTGAACATAAAAATAAATGATAAACAAATAAAGAGAGTAGATAGTTGTAAGTACTTGGGTGTTCATATTGATTATAAGGTTAGGTGGGATGTTCATATCGAAAGTATTGTCAATAAAACCAAATATTTATTATTTGTTTTTGCTAAACTGGCTAAAATAATGCTTCCGAAGATGCTGCTGTCAATTCATTATGCCCTTTTTCATAGTGTTTGTAATTATGGTATTATAGCCTGGGGAGGTGGTTATGGCAATGTTAAGTGTATGTTGGAGGCGCTTCAAGGGAGATTGTTGAAAATTGTCCTCAGGGGTGCCATAAATCCGAGTTTACATCTGTCTGTTCCATTGAATTTGCATCAGTCCTTTATGCTGGAATCTCTTGTCTATTTCTATGAGGAATTAAAGAGTAACTTTATGCAGTCAATTAGCATCACCAGAAGTAAAAATATTATTCTACCTAAATTTAATCGAACGTTATTTACAAAGAGCAGCTACATCACTGCCATTAAAACTTTCAATAACCTTCCCAACAAATATAAAACCTTACAGCATACTAGAGCAGCTGTAAAACAAAAGTTGAAAAAATGGATTGCTTGCAATCCGCTAAGAATATAGTATTTTGCTAATAATTACATTTCCCACAATTTCATCTCTCACAAGAAAATCTTGATCCTGGAGCGCCCCAGAACATAACCATTAGTATCAACCTCAGTATCAACTACATACATATTATTTTGTTATTTTTTTTTAAAATTTATTTCGTTATATGATTTTTCTAAAGATTTTGTCTATTGTTATTATTATGGATTTTTTTTTGTATTTCATATATTTTATTATTTGAAGCAATGCCTAATATGTAGGTATTTCCTTCACACTGTGAGCATGTCTAAAATTGAGTTAGGTACACATATCCCTGTGATAGCTATATAGGGGCATTATGCACACGGTGGGTTTTTGTAGATTTTAAGTTTAATTTTTAAGTTTCACCAGTCCTATGTATAGGTAACTGATTACCTCTATAGGTATTATAATGTTTAACATTGTAATAATTTTCTGGAAATAAATAAAAAAAAAAAATTGACGTGTTCAAGGATTTAAAAAAAAACTGCTTGGAAGAATAATTATTGAATTTATTTTTTACGGCCGCACTGTATATAATGTTTAACAGATTGAATAAACGTTGAATTAACTCTTGCTTTTAATAACCCAGGTATGTTCAGTTGCATTTGAAGAATAAACTTGTTAAGCTCCCTTTCTGTGGTACCTTGGACATACTTAGGCGATAATTTCACTTGATAGATAGGTACCCAAAGTTTTTAATTGTAGATATTCAAGATTTAACCTTGGAAAAGGTAAATCATTGTGATCTTGAATGTTTTGCCAAATTCCACCTCCACGCTGCAGCACACATTGCCTTTCCAACCGTATTTGCAATCAGTTAATAGGTTGTTCTCTTCTTATTTGTAGCATCCTATTTGCAAGTTCTTCATTTGCATCCTGCATGTGAATCGGCTAGTTGAATTTATTCACCAGAGCACAGGCAATTCTTAAGAACTGGTTTAAGTTAATAATTTAGTCCAAATAAGGATGTCATTGGTAAACACAAACTTCAACACATTTAAGACTGAGTTGGATAAATTTTGATTGCAAAAGAGGAAAAAAATCATGGAGAGTGTTGTTGAAATGCAATTTTGCACCCATGGGACAGTTTCTCTCAATTACAAAAAAATAAATGTACCTGACACATTTTCTGGTTTCAAATGCAATAAGAGGAAAAATAAATCAGGTTAACAATACAGTAGGTACAATAAATATTGAGTAAAATATATGTTGTTCTAAGTACCTACTCGAAGAAAATAATTACAATAAAAGAGCTTGAGCAGGAGGTGGAAAGCAAGAATTAAAGAAAGATAGGTGGGGTAGGTAAGTACCTACTACTTCAAGTTCATCTCTATCTGAGCAAGTGCCTAAGACCAAATTGTATTTATTGGCATTTCAATGCTCCTCTTATTAAACAAGACTTGTTGAAAACTGAGAGCCCCCTAAGCAAGCAAACTATAGATGTTTCCTAGATAACAATCTTTCCCTTGTTCTTACTAGCTACAACAAAATTACTATATTTGAATTGAAATATGGCCATAAAGTTTATCAAATAATACAAGGAAAAGCCCTTTTACCACCCCACCAAAGGGCACCTTTTTAAATCAACATTTCACCTCTTTGGATGGAACTTACCGGGTCATTCGTCTGCCCTGCCCTGGCGTCGGGGGCGATTCGAAAAGACCATCCGAAGATGTGCCCGCCTGTTCCGCATAAGAAGGTTCTCCGGCGTGATGCACGTAATTCGAATTGGCCCCATAATAATCCTGTTCGTGATGGGGCGTCATCGGGTTATCGTATTCCGGCGGCGGATCGTCCAGGCGAATTCTTTTGCCGCCGCGACGATGCATTATGAATTATTGTTTTCAATGTTTTATATGAATTTCGAGTTAATTAGAAATTAAACTGCAAAAAGTAAAAGTGTAGTGTAAACACACAAAACAAGCTTTCTATAAAAAATTATTTTGGCATTTGACAGTTTTATTTTGTTTTATCCGCCATGACCGTCATCATTTGACATTTACGACGTCAACGTCAATGTTTTCTTTCCGTGCGTTCGATATTTTGATCTGAGTTCTCCGAGCTTGAATTTACCGTTCGTTTATTTAAAAAGTGTACTAGGTGCAGGCTCATTCGCGTTCATTTATTAAAATTTCTGGCACTCTAATACAGCGTTCAACTGCTCCGTTCGCTCGCTGGTCACGTGATTGCGGCACCGCTCAGCGCGCTCTGCACTTTGAGCAAAATACCGAACGAAATTCGTTGCAGGTTCCGAAAGTAGATCCCAGAAATAGCTATTTTACCATTTATGCAACAAGTGTGTGTAATTTTTATTTACTACTTATAGTAATGCCAAAAATTAAAAATATGCACGCAGTGTCTAAAGGCAAAGGCTTTTATGATACCTATATCCATTGCCTATATCAAATTCTATACTTGTTTTTCTACGTCTTTTAAAGAGTACGAAAAGTAAATATATTACACACGGTAGTAGAAACTACTATTTTACTAGATACGAAAGTTTACGAAATGATTGCCGATGCTCAAGGATTCTTCTTTTTTTTTTGGCCAGCGACATCTGCCGGCTCAACAGATACAAAACTTTCAAAAAATCAAAGTAGGCTTTGGATTTTAAAAAAATATATAGGCCCGTGTGCATCTTGATTTATTTCTTCTATTCGCAGTAATAGATTAATTTGTTTGTTTTAAGACCAGATTCGGAAATGAACGGTAAAAAATTGAAAGAAATGATGAAATCCCAATGCGAAGCTGAGTGGAGTGAGCTCGAATCTTCAATATGGGTGAGCGATGCTATTAATTATTCAAATTTGTTTTTGTTTTTATAAATCCAAAATTTCCCCATTGAGGGTGCTCAGCACCAACTGAAACATTCGAGGCCCAGGAGTTTAAAACAGTTATTTATGTATTACCTGGGCTGGGGCGCAATTAGGGTGTTTGCGGCCTATCGCGTGAAAATTAAAGCACGAGACGCAACCTTTGAGACACGATCTATTTGAATCCTATAGTTATAAAAAAAAAGTCTGCAGTTCGCATCCAGTAGAAGTGAAACCTTCATCGAACTGCATGCATTACACACATACTAACAACTAACATACACAGTAGCGTCCGCCCCCCTCCAAAAGACTTGAGAAAGAACGTAAAAAAAGTGTCGCTTTTTCGTTTCATCGAGTCTCAAATCACTCCCAACGATTCTAAAGAAATTTTCATTTCAAAAAATGCGCCATTTGCGCCTGTGGTACATACAAAATTTTATCTACCCACGACCGCGAGTGATTAGTTGAAATTCAAATATTATTTTAGAAAAATTAATAATAAACAAAGAACGCATTCAAAGTCAACTTAGGGTGGGTATTATAAAACTACTTTGAGAGTTAACTTAAAGTTAACTTCTTAAAATACATGTAATTCAAAAAGTTAACTTCAAGTTAACTGTCAAAGCAGTTTTATAATACCCTTCCTAAATCTGGAGCTTGACCAACAACCACACTAATGAAACAAATATATTGTATTAGGCTACCCAGTGTCTTGTGGTTACCTTCGGGTTACCACCTGTTTGTAAAATTGACCCTAAGAAACAGTTAATTGTTTAATAACTTAATTTGTCTTAGTTGGCGCAAAAATAGTATATATCATGCGGACTAAAATAATTCATGCTCATTTTCCATACATTGTCCCTTTTGAGTTTTAAGATACCTACCTACAGTTTTTTGAAATTGATCCCAAGGCTCACAATGACTGTGACAACCATCTATATATCATTGGTTGAAAATTTTGCTTCTCAGATAAAGTTGGTTCCTCCAAGATTCCAGGGAAGCTTGCCTAGAACCTGTCCATACTCGCTTTGTTCTCCGTTCAATTTCCTCCGTTATTGGTTGCTTTCGTCAATATTCAATATCTGGTCCTAAGTCGCTGATTTTTTTTTTCTCCAAAAAGAGGTGAGAAATTAAATTGGTGCTGAAAAGCCGAGGTCTCGTTATGTTCACGAACCAAGCATGAATATCCAGAAATTCCACTGCATTTCGATGTGATAATAATAAATAAACAAATAATGTATACCTACTATTTGAAATGAGTAAGGCTTTTCATACTTGCATGAATAATTTATTAATCATAAGAGATTTACTCTGCATAATATTGCGGAGTTTAAGCATCAGATTGTTGTTGGTAGCTCCTATGGAGGCTGGAGATATATTATAGGTAGGTACCTATAGAAAGTTATTGAGAGAAGAAACTTGAAATTGAAGCAAAATTTCGAAAATGTAAAAATATATTTATGGTAAAAATATACAAGAGTCGAGTCGTTTGAAAAAACATAACTTTTGGGACACTACTACTTACCTATATTGAGCCACCCTGTAATAATAATAATTATTATAGATCTCTAGTACTAATAGTACAGAAACGTTTCAAAAACGTCTTAAACAGACTTCAAAAAATCGTCCATCGTACCTACCTTTTGTGCTGTTAGGGTAGGCAGTGCCGGCCTTAACTGATTTACCGCCGGGTGCAATTTAAATCTTACCGCCTCAAGTTCTTAGTTTTTAAAGTTAAAAATACCTACATGATATAGGTATTTTTAACTTTAAAAACTAAGAACCTTGAGGCGGTAAGATAGTGGGCACAGTTAATCGAAAAGTTAGCTTCGTTAATCGTTAATTCGCTACTTGAAAAGTTAACTTTGATAATCGTTAATCGTTAAATTTTTGAGAATATAACGCAAGTTAAAGTTATCCGTTAAGAGTTAATCATCGAAAAGTTATACTGATGTTTGAGGCTAATTATAAGTAATAGATAGGTAATTGAAATAGAATACAAAAAGTATCTACACCATTTCCAAATCCAAGCGGCAGTAAATGACATTGAATAACCTAAATTGTAAACAAACACCAGCCTTCTTATTAGCCTATCCAAAACACGTGACTTTGACAAGCAAATAAAGGGTTTGTGTGCCTCTTGGCGGACATTTTAATTTAAGTTTGACAGCACCTTGAATAGTCAGCCTATCCAAAACAATGTCACTTTGACAAGCAAACGAAATGTTTGTGTGCCTCTTGGCGGACATTTTAATTTAAGTTTGACAGCATCTTGGATAGTCTAATTGGTTGAAACACCCTACCTAGTAGTTAGTAGTTGGCATGCGCAGAGGACATTTGTTAGGTTGTAATGAAAATGACCAGTTTGTCATTTACTGCCGCTTGGATTTGGCTTAACCATAGATCTAAAAAGCGGCACTATTTCCAATTTAGGTAGTTTATTTATTTACCATTCACTTCTCTTCTGCAAGAAAAATGAGCTTATATAGAAAAATGCAGACAACGTCACAGCTCAATGATACGCCTCAGCTCATAGCCTACCTAACAACAGAACTAAGGGCTTGCGCATCGATCTCACTGTACGGAATCGGGTTTGGAGTCATTCCAGAAGAGTTCCAAACTGCGTAGTGTAGCGAACTGAAATCTTTCTACGCCTGTGCAAACTGTCCTGATTGACATTGACGCGCAATTCAAACAAACCAATGTAACGGACTAAAGTTAACGGAAGTCCAATGTAACGGAAGTTAAGAAAACCGTTAATATTTTTTTAGGTTAACTTAAAAGTTAAATTTAAGCAATTTTTTAACTTCGTTAATTAACGTATAACGGATTAACGGTTTTCTGCCCAGCTTTCAGCAACCTTCTTTTAGTGGAACATATTTTTTGAACAAATTAATATTAAAAGTTAGTAAAAATACATAAATGGGTACAGTACACTGATAAGCTAACAAAATTAAGCAACAATAATAAATATATCACAAATAAACTCAAGGAAAATATGAACAAAGTAAAAAAGGGCGATTTCACAAAAACAGAGTAGGTACCTAACAGAATGTGAAATTTGTGTAGAAAAATAGTATATATTTTTTTTTATTGATCACCTTTTCTACTTATTTAAAGTACTCCTCAGCGTGTTTAAATCCAACATTCAAAAACGCGCGTGTTATAATAAAGTTACCATGACATCATCAACAACCCAAGAAAGGTAAAGTCTAAATGTCAACTTTTTAATTATTGATTTGTCAGACAACGAAAGGTATACCAGATGTCATATGTCATATCAGGAATTTAGCATTCTACAACTATTAGTAATTTATGATTTGAACGTATAGGTACCAATAAAAAAAAACAGTGTAAAGTATTCGTGGATAACTGGTCTTTAAAACACTTGCTTTATTTCAACAAAACTGACTTTACCAGTATGACGTCATCGGAGGCTGGTGGCCTCCTTAAATTGAAGGGGTTAAGTTGTATTTGCAAAATAATTTCATTAAAAAAACATTTAGTAAAAAAAAAAACTACTCATTTCTGTTATCCCCTACCCCTTGCAATAATTCAGGCACTGGAAAAAAGAGCTGGTATTTCAATTTTTAATAGACCTCCAGCGATTTCAGTGTATCTTTTTCAAAATTTATCAACATTCAGAAATTATCGTACATTTATCCATTATCGATCGTACATCGTAACTTCTTCTAATTATCGTACAAATACGATAACTATCGTATGTCTGGCAACACTGCCACTCAGATCCATAGTGACTCAATCTATTTCTCTCGGCTAACATCATTATGCCTGTCTAAGTCGACTGCGACCTGAACCCAAACCGCTCGGGCATCCTGACATCCAACATCTATCCTCATGTATGCATGGTTTTTCTTCCCTTGAATTGACGTCATAGATACTAGATAAATGGCTACCTGATCATATTTCCTATTGATTGCTTCTGAAACCCTTCCGCATTTATATTGATGCTTCCGGATAGGCCAAATTAACCAGACGGCGGACGCCGGTTTCAAATTCTTGTAAGCTTTCTGCAGTCTTGTTCCTAGTTTTACCTGGTAAAGCTGCTTTCGGTGTTGATCTCCATAACAACGCTCTAACGTATCGCACCATATAGTTTTGTTGGGAAACTGGCGGAAGAGTCTCTAATATTTCTGAGGCATGGCCATGCAATGCTTCAATCAAGCCTGCAGCCGTGTCATATTTGATCTCCAGCCTTTGAAAAAATCTCAAATTGATGTCTTTACATGGCCCACGATATCGGTCCGTCATATTATCCAAAATTCACTTATCACTATTTGTAACGGTAGGTATATAACAAAAAAACGAATTAGAACTCACCTAAATTATTCATAAGCTCTATTTATGCATATAGTCGCAATTAAACTTGGGATTTAGATAGAAAACCATCGAATCGAATATAATAGAATTCCAGGAAAAGGCGCCCTGCCCGACGTAAACAAGTGACTAATTTAATTTCTTAGAATCCGGGCGGCGCCATGTCAATGCATTTTCGTAACAATACCTAATATTTTAGTATTTTTCATAAATATTATTCTGAATACCGTTCGATTTTTTTTATGATTTAGGTATATTTTGAATAATTTTCTCAATTTACCGCCTCTTAAATTTTGCCGCCGGGTGCAGTTAGCTCCTCTGCACCCCCCTAAGGCCGGCGCTGAAGGTAGGTAGTAAAGAAGATATCGACCACCGCGCGCTTATACCTAACTCGTAATTATCGTTATCGGTAAATATCGTAACTAAGTAAATCAATTAGTTTAAATAAGATAATTGTTACATAAAATAGTGATTAGTAGATTTTGTTGTCAATTTAGTTCAATCAATATAGAAACAAAAACATCAGCTTAGCTTACAGCTCTTTTACAACAACAAGATTATCGGAGACGAGAAGAGAAAGCCTGAAAACAAAACAAAAAACAAGCAGAACATTAGAGGAAGAAAATAAATAAATAATGTAGCATTCTAAAACATTTTCTCAGGATTGCTTCTGGGGTGTAGACCATTTCCACACGAGTTTCTCATAAAAACAGATCACTTAAATGTGGCTTCTAAACATATGAATCAGTGGAGAAGTTACAATAGTACAATTTCCAAATCAACCATCATAACAACGCAGATGACTTTATCAAGGCGATAATGTCCAATGCTATGCAAGAATTGATCAGCGTGAAGAGGTTCCTTTCAGGAGTCTCTCCGATTTGAAACGAATCAAGAATGGATGAGTTTCGAATATCTTGGAAGTTTTGAAAGGAAACAATTAAAAAACTTTCTATTATTTTAAAATTGTGGAAATCTAGAAACGTTTTGGTTTTGTTTCAAAATTTTCAATGGATTTCCATCAAGTAGGTATCGGCTAAAATCTCTCTAGCTTAGAAGTGATCAATTAGATGATGGGTGGTATAGGTAATGGTATAAACCATTTTCGAATCTAAGGAATTCGCACCTGGCATGAAATATCATCTAAAAGGTTACAGTTAAGGCACTGGTGAGCTATGGGACTCACGCACAACAGTCGTGGACAAAAGTTGTTTTAGAAGAAGTTCATAATAATGGGACATCTGAAGTTGAGCTCACTTATTGGGAGTTGGAACTCAACAAGCCCTTGGACCAGATCTACTGAGTGAACTAGGCATTTACAAGACTAGAACCACAGTATTGCATCTGCAACTTTAAATTTAATCTAGTTCAATATCAATTGAAATGTATAAATTTGGAATTAGGAGGTATATACAAATAAAAAGTTAAAAGTTACAACTTTTGGAAGCACTCCTCGTTCTCACTCTGTATAAAATAATCAGGGAGCATATTTTAGCATAACCGATAACTGTTATTTATTTGTTACTCTAACATCTAACAGAACCTGCGCTTGTGCTTGCTAACAGTTCCGAGTGTTGTACAGAACAGAACATCTCTACTTCAGGATGCGCGCGTTGATTGCGTTCATTGATCGTCCCCTCACCTCACAAAAAGCACCAGCCAAGCAAGAGAGAGAATTCACTATTCAGTGAATTGAAATTACCGATAGCAGCGAGCAACGAACAGCGGCTGCGGATAGAAACTGAAACTTGAAGCATGTGCCCCTGGTGCCGATAATTAGAGCTGACTTTTGTCGGGGTAGTTCGTGAATCAGAAACAGATCAACTCTCTTTCAGATCGGGCGTTGTTCTTTGTATTTTACTAATTTTTGAAAAAGAAGTATTTGGGCGTCAAAACAAAAACAACGCGCATGTAAACAATAAACAATAAGAAATTGTTTCCAATCGAATTTCGCCTTTGTGCAAGTCTTTCTTTTTTTCGTGTGAACTGTTCCTAAACAAGCAGCCAAACTGTGGGGTGCCGGCGCTTTTTTTCTTCCTCCCCAGGGAATGTATTATCCGGTAAGTTCCACGATATTTTAAAACCGAATTGTTTTGGCAACCACGGATCAGAAATTGTAATGTAACCTTCACAAACGAGAGGTTGAGGTTAAATTGTTATGAAAGATTATTTTTAAATTAAAATCCCGTGTACCATTTTATCATGTAGTTTTGGTCCACGAGTTAGAAAAAGAAGAAGAGTTTTTTTTTGGGCGAGCTTTCTCAATTTTTGCCCCTCTGGCTCGTGTCAGTGGCGTAGGCTTAGTTGTTTCTTTGTGACCCTCCTTTTATTTCAGAAAATTTTAATAAATAGCTCAAATTCCGTACAATGCCTCTATATCGTCGCCTTCTTTACAAAGGAGCTTATCTCAAAAAATTGCTAAATTGAGTTAGACCCTTGGGAGACATCATCAAAAGAGTTACCTGCAGCTACCCTTTAAAAGGCGTATCTCAAATCCTCAAATATAGGTAATCTCGAAGGCCTATCTCAGATTTGGCACGAATATAATCTCACAAAATATTTGTAAAAACTTCTTTTTTCTCTCCTGAAAAATCACAAAAAATGAGATAAGCCCCTTTGCAAAGAAGGCGACGATATGTTTTGTTTGTTTAAAAAAATCAAGGGTTTGTTCGTTTTTGGAGGGTGGTACCATCTAAAACCACCTTAAGTTTTTGATCAGCACATTTTTAAACTCTACTATTTGTACTGTTTCGTTGCAAAATATGCATTTTTTACGTTTACATGTATTGAAAATTTTCGACGGTATTTTGCAAAAAAGATTTCGGTTCGGTTTTAAAAAAATTTACTTTTATTCATAATTTTTGGAAACGTATTTTGTTTTTTTATACCCAAGCACCTCACTAAGTTTATCTTTGTTTCTATTTTGTTAAACTATATCTGCCCTTAAAGTATCCCTGTGATACAAACTCAAACTACAAAATATCAAAGGGCCAGGGGTGCGATTTTCGAAACCATTCGAGTACATTTTGTACACGAAATTTGACTGCTCCCCATTTAATTTACATTGCTGTCAGTCAAATTTCGTGTACGAAATATACTCTAATGGTTTCGAAAATCGCACCCCAGGGGATTTTTCCTTAGATTTTTCCAATGAACTATAACCAAAAACTGGAATGCTAACACATAAGGACGAACGTGAAGCCTAGTGCGGCTGCTGCGGAGGGGATACCTGTTTTTGTCGCACTCATTATGTTAAATGGCGAAAATTGCTTCCAACACGTATTCCAATTGATGAAACCTGTGAAGGGAAATATGACAAAACTTTCGAAAACGTCATATGTCAGCGAGCAACAGAAAAAAACAACATTCCCCGTTGTGGCTTCATTTTTTTGGCAGATGTGGCACTGTGTGCGCATTCCAGTTTTTAGCTCTAGTTCATTGGATTTTTCAGACCTCTCAGGTGGCTACCTGTATGCCAGAAGAGGTGTTGCCAAATGCCAAATGTAATTTGAAATTCATTTGTATTTGTTGTTTTTTTTTTTTGTCTCGTTTTTTGTCATCGATTTTCAATATAAAAGATCTGTTTCTGCAGAAATCACAAACCAGTCAGAGCAAATTTCATTGGCTGAAAACAGTCAGAAAACTATGTTCAACCAATGAAATTTACTCTGACTGGTTTGTGATTTCTGCAGAAACAGACCTAATAATGAATTAAGCTGATTTTCCACTTTTCACACATTTTTGGATGAATGCATTATTTACTTTTTTTCTGTTCACTATCTACTTACATGGGTAAAAAACTGCTCATTTTGTCTAAAAAGAATAAAGCCCTATGAAATATGTATCTATTTCAAGATATTTTATTTCAAACCAAGACAATTGGTAGAGCTTGGCAACATTGTTATAGTAGTTTTTGCATTGGAATGTTTAATACATAGGTAATGGTTATGTATATGCGAGTTTGTGAACCTTTATTCTTATTATACTTACCTATTAATTATTATCAATCTTGTATCGTAATATTTAACGACTTAGGCATAAGTAAACAAAATAAATATTATGTGAACGAAATTATTTCGATAATAAATTTTACACAAATAAAGTACCTAGGTAGGATTTATAATGAAAAATCTAATTTTGGTTAAATAATCATATCTACAGGGTGTCCGGAAAATCTGTACTCTGGGCTTAGGATTTTGCAGCACTCAGGGCTATTTCATAAAAAGTTGAAGAGTGAGCTCATTCGGGGGGCTTATTACTCTATTTACGAGTTCTTCAAATAAAATTAGTCTAAGTCTAAACATATACCTATATGACCTAATTTGTTAGGTATGTATTGTAGATGTTTGTTTATACATATTTATTTTATTGTCTATTATTGTTTGAGTGGTACGAGTTGGTAAGAACTTATAGTAGGAACTTTCTTTACCTTTTTTGTATCTTCAATCTTTAGGGTTTGTAATCAATCAATCAATCAATATGATAGATAAGGTACCTTCAAACTTTACTCATATCATAGTCATGTTTGTATGTGAGTAAATTTTGAGGTAAATTTGCATATTCAGCCTCTGGCACCATCATTATCAGTTTCTGTCAAATGTTTGCAGTAACAAGAAACAGTCAAGAGAACATTCTGGAAGCTTTTACCAACTTTTCAAACCATGTTAAGTATTTATTTTATAACCCAATCGCCATTTTTCTGCTCAAAGATACAGCATGTGTAAAGCTTACAAAAATCTAGGCGTGACATTTCTTGAAACGATAAACCAGTTCAACTCTCAGAGTATTTTGCAAAAAGAAAAAAACGTTTTTATTGCGTCTTGGTGCCACATACCTATTGTACTGGTTCGTTATATTTATAATGGTTATGTGTGATCCTTTTTTGGTTTGGAATTGGACTATTGGCGTTTTTATTTTACTTCGAAAGAATCGTAAAACATGCCAAAGTGAAGGTAGACGTGAGTATGAAGGTTTTTTTTTTTTTTGGTTGTTGCTTTTACGCAATTTATGTGTCTGCAGCAGCAGGTGAATAACCCCCCAATCGTTCAGTTCAAATCAAATTTGACAGGACCGCAAATCATATATTATTTCCAGTTCTTGTTACCAATAATTTAATTTTCCACAAACACAAAATGTCCCAATGAGTTGTATTATTTAAATTAAAGCCAAACCACATTCCGCTACTGTTTAATTTCGAAAGGATGCGGGGCAACATGTGCGTTCAGTACCCAGGCTATACGAAAATAAACAGGACACTAACTGGTAGTGTTTCTTCTCATTCTCCGGTTTAACGATATTTATGTTACCTCACGATGATACGAGATGTTTATAAAGAGTAAAAAGCTGGAGCGGAGGCTAGGGATTAAAAAATGTGTTCCATATGGGTTATTGTTTGAGGGAAATCATTTTTTAGACTATACTACTTCTATTCAATATTTGATGTATAAAATGGACTGATAACTGATATTATATTAAAGTATTCAGAGTTATTTTTCTTATTTCTAATAGATTCACTGTATTTTTTGATGCCAAACCATTTGGATTATTTTTGTATTGTTGACATATTAGTGAGCATAGGTATTCAATAAGTTTTTTTCAATTTAATTTTTCTTACTCTTCCGTTTTTACCATTTGGCACTTTTATTGTTCCTATCGCTTTCTCAATTATCTTGTTTTGCTCTCCTGCCTATCTATCCAACATAGTCTTAAAGTTTACATTCAACTTTAAAACAACTTAAATTTGAGCAAATAATCATACAAAGAGACATATTTTTGAGAGGAAGAAAATGGTTTAAATGTGTTCCCTTTTGGCTTTGAAATGTCTAAGGAAATATCAAAAACTATCGTAAATAGGTGTAAAATTTTGGTTACATCAGACAAATTTTGATACAAACAGAATAAAAACATGAATAAAATAATCTTGTATGTACTACATACATCATCATGAAAATTTAAAAGAATTCTCCTCCGAGTTTTATCTTTCTTTAGCTTTAGCACAAGCGGCAATTTACGAAACAAATATGAGACCACCTTTGAGCTGAATCTGCATTTATTGCTCCTACAATATAGTGCAATAAATTTGTGAATTTTATGTGAGAATGTAATATATAAGACGTTCAAAAAGCAATTTATTTTATATTACATAATTTTACATTTTTTGAAAGGAAATATTTTCTGAAATACTTAATATATATATTTTTTAATTTCTAAGCAATTTGCATCAAAGTTACACTTGCATAGATTTCCATGACGTAAATACAAAAGTATTCAAATTTTAAATTGCATCTCAAATCCAGTAAATTTAATTTCCGACTGGATGATTTTTGCCTTTCAAAAATATATCTCTGTTGGAATATATTATAATGGAGGGAATGCGAAATTTACAGTTGGATTGGCACATACCTATCCTATGGAAGTTTCAGTGAAGAACGGATATTAATATATTATGAGAAAAATGTATTTCTGTTTCATTAGTTTATGTATATTGATATAAACATTTTTTTAAATAATTTGTACCAAGTTGCCCAACTTGCATTCCAAGAAAATTAAAAAAAAACAATCAAATGCATTAAAATAAGCAGCAGCATTATATCCAAACTCCCTCTGGCAATTTTAATTTGACTTATTTCTGGCAAAATTGATTACAATAATTAACAACTGACTAACAAATATGTATAATTATTATTAATTTGTTTGCTTCTCAGAAATCGTTCAGATTAGTAATATTCAGTGGAATGATAATTGTTGTAAATTGTACAGATGAATAATTGCATAATTGTTCTAGTAAGTAATAATTATTGTGTTAAAAACTATGCCGCTCTAATAAGTATTGGTTTTAAAAGGGAATTTTAGTTTCAAGCATTCAATTGGCCGAAAAAAATCATGATTATTTTGCCATAAAGTAACAGATTTTTGATCTTATTATGTCACTTCTTTATATGTATGGGTTTTATTTGGCTGGTCATGTTCTCAATTACTTTCGGTTGTCGTATTTCAAAACATTGATTCATTGAATATTAAATCCTTTCAAACCGTTTCAAATTGAAATTAGAATTTATAGCCGGAACTTCTACTAGTTAAAATAATATAAGTTGGAAGGTGTCCAAACAACTTTGCATTGTGTTCGGAGATTTGGTGAACGGTCAAGTTTGCAAATTTCTTTCGAAAGTTAAAAACTATCTGGCTGGCAGAATTCCAATTCGTGAACCTTTATATCCGATTCGTCAAACCTCTATTTAGTTGTCAAGTGAATTTATATCGGAATTTTCAATGTTTTGGAACAACAAGAAAAGTCTAATCACAGGAAATTTCGTATAATAAATCTATAACAAGACACGTATAATTTTATCAGTGCCAAGGGAAACATAAAAATGTTAGCTTTAAAAGAGCAGTTTTATGAAAATACAATAGCCAGTCTTTTATTTTAAAAGGGGCATGATAATAAAAGCCTTTTACGTGCTTGCAGCTGCTCCCAAGTTCCAAGGAAACAAAGACTTTGCTCAAAGTCTAATGTGGTCTTAATTAGCTCATTTAAAAAGGAATTCATTAGTCACAGATAAAATTGCAATGTCTCATTTATTAGGTTGCAAAATGTTTTTCAAAAAGAATGCTTACCATTATATGCATTTTTTCAAACATCTTCACAATATATTGTTTTCTCTTTGGAAACACTATTTACCTTACCAATTCTCGTCCAAATTTTCTTGTGTTTGTTGTAGACAAATAGATAATGTGTATAAAATTAACAATTCCTCTACACAAAGGTCTAATTGTTGACTTTCAACTAAACAGGCTAAAGGCTAGTTAAATAAAGAGTGTGGCGGCTTTTATAAAAATCTGCAAAGGTTGCTGATAAATTTTCAAAAAGTTTGAGAAACATTCACATTTCATTTCATACTAAATATTTAATTCGACTAAGTAGACTATTTTACATACAGGTGCACATAGCAATTTTTAATAAGTTTAACAAAAGGGGAATAAAAATACCTTCCTAAAATACTGTTGATGGAAACGTGCTTTGAATTATAATATGATAAAATGCAACTATGTTTCGAAGCCCGTTGACTACCGCAACCACAATATTATTGCACGCTACAACCAGGGTGAGATCTTAATCGATGCAACTATTATAACATACAGCCGATGGCAAAACGTCACGTGACTTTCGCCATTTCCACGCAAACTTGCCTCATATTTAATCGAGGAAGTTCAAGTTAAAAATAAAGTTCGCTCGCCTCTGAAAAGTCTCGCGAACTTTGCCTATTCGTGTTATAAACTGAAATATTCAGAAATTATTTTTAGAAAATTAACAAGAATGTTCAAAGTAAACGAAAAACTAGTAGATGTTACACCTCTGTATCATTCATAGCCCCCAGACTGATATATTATAGTTCGTCAGCTTAAAATATGAGCCCTAATTTGGCTAATTTCCGTTCTGCCAATTGGACACACTACAGTGATGGATTTAGGGGACCAACTTGACTAATATTCATAAGTTGGGAGAAAATATTAATGATTAACGGAGAAAATGCAAGTTGAATGTACAAAATGGAAAAGCACTTTGCTCTAGCTGCTCATTTTTTGGCAGTAGAAAATATTCTCAGATTGCCCCAAATCGAAAACCTCTAATGTATTTATTCAATGCACGTGATTCTACAATAATTATTGTTTAAAAGTGCGAAGTGAGAAATTTTAAGTTGTCTTCTCAGACTGGAAATTTTGAATTTTAAATTCCAAATTAATTTTCCCTATTTCCAGCATTTGAATAATGATTGTGATAGTTTGGGTTGGTTCGAGGGTTGGTTGATTCAATTTTTTTCAATATATACATACATAATAAAACTTATCCATTCAAGAGCCAGGAGGAATATGTACTTAAATTTTGATTGGAGTAAACAAGTAGTTTAGAATTATCATTTTGTTGCAATAAGGTTTTGTTTCAAGAAATTTAATGCAAAAGCCTCGGCAAAAGCTTTCGAACAATTAATATTATATCCTTTCCAAAATAGGGTCGATTTTCAATACCGACAATCCATGAACACCACAAACACTATTCGTTAATTTTCTCCAATTAAATTCTCTGCCCATGTGGGCCCCCATATAATAATAATCGAGCACATTCGGTAGACCTTTTTTTTCTTCCACTAGACTGGTTTCAACATCTGTGGTTCGTAAACATTTTATTTTCTCCTCTCGAATATCTCATTCCGCTTTTCTTTGATGTAGGTCTTGAAATGCACCAGAAATAACGCAGACTTGAACTTAGCAGACTGTAATAACGACATCACGGTGGGACACAGGGGCGACTGAAAATTGCGTCTTAGAAACTTTTCAGCTTTTCAATTTGAATTTCTTTCCTTAATTATTTGGTAAAAGAAGACCTGAAAGAAGTGCACATTGTTGAAAAAGTTTTCAATAAAACTAAATATGCAATCAAAAAATTGTTAGCACTAAATCACATCAATAATTATTATAATATAATTATTATCCTAAAATGGCAAATGTTTAGCTTTGAAAGTATTCAATAATATAATAAAAACATCATGAAATCAACAAAATATGATGATGATTTACTGGAAATTATTGATAGTAAGGTTAAGGATCAAAACATAAGCTTTGACATGTTTACAATAATCTGTAAATAACAAGAAAACCTTATTATCATACCCATTATTCCATAGAAAATGCACAATTAATTGGTTGGTGATAAATACATTTTTACTCCTCCATAAAGTACAATAAACTCGTTATTATAATATTATCGATCGATTGACTTTTTGACCTGGAAACTGATAGTGGTTTTATGGCCTTATTAAATAGTATTATCATATCTTTCTGTAGACTTCCAGTCTTCTTCAATTATTATTGACGAGAACAAAATTTTGCAAAATATCGACGCGATGCAAGAAAAAAGGTCTGTACTTATCCAATTTCTGCAAGCCTAACAAATTTTCATAGATAGATGATCATAGGAAACCCAAACATTTTCTAAATCGCAATTTTTTTAATAGAGACGCTGTAGGGGTGTTCAATACACAGTAAGACAAAAAAAAACTCTATATTATTGAAATTTTGGATTCTAAATCCATTTTATTTCCATCGTCTCATGACTCATGACACAGCTCATAAGTATCTTCAAGGCTACATCGTGATATTCGGAGAATTGGAAAATTACTAAATTGGAACAAATAGCGTCATGCAGATTCATTAAGAGACTTGAAAAAGTCTATAACTCTGTGCATATAACACTAAAATACTGAAACATTAAGATCTAAGAATTCTCCCCTGCTTGTAATTTTTTTTTTCCACTAAGAAGCTTTCGAGGGCTTTTTAAAACTTCTGTATGAATATAAATTTATTTTGCGAAATCGTCTACATTATGCAGGTTATCTTCGTAATTGTGTCGAGGTTCATTAAACGCACACCATATTTGTGTTAAAATGCAGATTCCTATTTACCTATCAACCTCGGCCGATGAGTGTACACATTAATTCATTTATTTCACTCATGAATAATGTATAATTGGTTTTTGAAAAAAAAAAAAGATGACAATGCTGGGTCGTCCACAAAGGAAAAAGCCATTGTATTCTAGTGACATCGGGGCTTACAGATGTCTGGGACGGATCCAAGGTTTTATGCACCTCCTTTTGAGTTTGTTTTATTGCAACTTGTTCATGTGGGAAGAATTTAATTTTATTGATATAATAATTGTAAATCGAAATTCTCCTTGTTAAATCAGTAAATATTATGCTCTGTCCATTTAGACATTTTAGCATTCGTGCAGCAGGCATCTAATTTGATTCATCTTTTATTTCGTTTGGCGTTGGCGAGGAAATTTCGCATTTAGTTTTCCGTCGAAAATATTACCCGCTGTCAGGAAATAGTCTGGAATTGTGTGAAGGAAAATGCGCCACTAAATAGACGTTTGTGACTATGAAAATAAATTCAGACTCTTTTCATCTCTAGTTATTTGTGTGGCTTGGGAAAAGTACAGATTATTCAAACAAGTTACCTAGAATAACTATATAATAGTTGAAAAGTTTCTGGCCAACTTTAACGAGCCGCCATAATTATAAAATCAGCTGGGTATTGAAAATTACCAAGATTGGTACTGTTGTTATAACAGGAGATACGGTTTGTACGCGTCCGTGGTGGGTCATTGTACTGGTGGAGTATGTGGACCTTCCAGCAACAACACACACACAAAAATCAAACTATTATGTACCAACAGGCCATGTTATATTATAATCAATATATTTTTAATCACTAGATTTTAGTTTGCAAAGTTAACGGCATAGGCAATTCAGATATAATTTGGCCACAAACATCAACACACAATGACCCCACAACCAGAAAGTTGCTTAGAAACGTATAGAATTTCAAATCCTGGAATACTTGGAGATATTGGAGCGATATCCGAATGCTTAATGCATCTGTTTTCCAATAAAAATTTAATCGTTTTCTCGATAGAGTAGGTATAGGATAAATCCATCCAAAAGTACTTTAATATATCGACTCAATTTGAAAGTGATTCAATTTTAGAAATTGAATCTCTTGAAGACCAGTTTTATTACACATCTTGAGAAAAAAAAGCATTTCAACTGTCACATCCTTTTCTATTACAACTACTTCTTCATTCGATTCTGTGGGGTTTTCACATTAAGAAAGTCATCCATTGAAATCATTTCGAGAAGCATTTCCAATTTCTGTATTTCATTTCATTGTTTGTAAAATAACAATATCTTGATGGAGCCTCTAAAAAACCATAATCCCAATTTGATTTTTAAAAAAAATATATTGAAAGAGTAGGTATATTATTTATAAAAGCTTTTAAAGCTTATTTGGCGTTTTTCATTGAAAGCATTTGTCTGTGTTCATTCTCACAGAATGAGACGCTGAGAGCTTATTAAAAGTTTCCTTGGGCAAACGAAGCTTGAGCGTTAATAATTGAGACGAAAGGAAACTGGAAAAACTTTCAAGTCGTTGATTTTTCAATTAATGTAAGATTTCAAAGGCAATTGAGATATATTTTCCGGAAACGAGAACATTTGAATAGAAAGGTGGGTTTCCCACTTTTAGAGCCTTGTTGTATTTATTAGATTTCAGTCTCTCTAAATAACCTCCATTTCCTAGTTGCACCTTTCTAATAAACTAGAGGATATCCCTTAACTGGTGAGAAAAAAATATCATGCAAATGGTTCAAATTAGAGGCCTCTTCTATAAAACGTCTTATACTTTTTATCCATGATTTATCCGTTTTCTCTTTCTGATCTGATATCGTTAGTATTTGGGATTTCTTATAAGTACTTAATATCGAGTAAAATTTCTCTATTTTTTCCCATTCCTCATAAAGATTTCTTTCTTAGTTCCTCTATCAATCCATAAAACTCCCAGCAGTTAATGTTATATGTCTACATTTCAAAAACTTCCGATTTGTTTACTTATAAACAATCTTTAAGGTCTATGTTATTATATCATAAAGTAAGACAGAACATATGAAGCATCCTTGAGTTTTAACTCATTGTTTCTATTCTCACCATCAAATAGTCTTAATCTGAAGAAACCTACCATCTCAATTCTGAACATTCTTCATCCAATTCCTTTTCAAATAACTCTTTACATTGTCTATTAAGAGCTGACCAGAAATCAGAAGACTTTTCTAGAATCAAGTTTTTTATGCTTTCATGATACAAAGACAGATATCCTTCTGCACATTACAGCTATTCTGAGCCAATACTCAGATTCCATAAAGAAAGGAGGTACATCTTACTGTAATACATATAAGTTTTTTCTTTTAATTTAACTTTGTTGTAACTTCAGGGTAATCCCTTCTTAGTTATCTTTCCAACTTGTACTGTAATTTAATTTCATTAAATTGTAATAATACTTGAACCTTTGGGGTCTGTTACAATTGCAAATTAATCCAATTGTTTTCGGGTCCCGCTCTCCGAAATTTAGGCCTAAAAGTATTTACTTTAATTTCACAGCACGTAAACCTCTCCCCTTAATCCGCGTTTGATCTCCTCCTCCCAGATCCAGCTTAAGTTTTATATGGAAACTGGAAACGTTCTTAAAAAGGTTGATGTCGAATAGGAAATCCCGTCTTGTGTGTTGTGCATTATTAACAGGAGCTATGTTGAACGTCTTTTGAGAGGATCTTTTGCCAGAGATTTTCATTATTCCAGACTGGATGTTAATTAAAAGTTTGCGGCACCTCGACGTTCGGAAATTAGGGGAATTTAAGAGAAAAAGTTTTTACTTCATTAAAACAAGAATAATTGGTTTAGATTTAAAAGGGACTCTTAATGATAAAGGAACATTTTAGAATTCTATGCTACCTATTTATAGGATGATTTTAAACTTGAGATTGAGTTTCAGTTTATAAACAGGGCAAACATTTCTGTTATCATATAAAGCTGTAATGCAACATTGGACATTAAAATCAAAAAGAAACAATTCTCATAGAATATCTTCTGAAACAAATATTGAATACTTTTTTAAAGCAAAGCAAAATCTTCAGTGGAAATGGATAGGGCAAGACGATGCAGCGCATAATTTTGTAGAAATAGAAGAACATTATTAACTAAAACCATTGGATAAGAATAGATCATATTATATTGAAAGAAAAACTAGAAAATGTGTCAAGATCAGTCTAGTAGAATCAATAATTATTATTGATGTAGAACATTTGATTGAACAGATCATAGATGCAATAGAGACGAATATACTTTGAAAACATAGGCTAAAAACGACAAGTTGGAGAAAATTTATACAGAGAAATGATCAGTATTCAAATAGTGCTCGGAATTACAATAGTACTGAGAAGATAATTAAGACTATAGAGCTAAATAAAAGTTCAAAACGGGACAAAACAAAAATCATTGAGTTAAGCAAAGACGAAGGACTAACTAAAAATCAATTTGAAAGTGTTTCTGATAATAGTAGAACACTTTCCAGAGAGCTGAATAGAAAAAGCAATCTTGAGAATCTTATCTGTTCAAGATGATGAAAATTAAATCTTATGTTATGATTATGATGTATTGACAACTTCAAATAAAAATCAACTTTCATACAGAAATTGGAGTCATTGGATAATCCAATTCCTGTTACATCCGCGAGAATATTTGACGAGTACTTGAATTGTTAAATCTATTTTCCTTCCTCTATTTTAAGCCTGATATTTAATGTTCCAGAAATCCAGCTTATAAATGTCTCTGCCTTTCAAAGTGAACAATGGCTTTCTGGATTTCAAATGGGATTTATAAAGTGTCTTGCTACTTGGAAATAATTTGCGAATATCATCCAATTTCTTTTAAAATTATTCGAGTCCCTGTAAAGTTGAAACAAAGAAATCCTTTTATAAAATTGCGAAACATGTGGCGCATTTGTTGGCCAGATGTTGGCAAAAATGTCGAGATGGCTTGTTTAGGGCACGTTTTGATAAATTTAGTATTTGTTGACATTTGAAATATCCTTGCTCGTTGGTTCCTCTTCAATTTTAACGTCAATTTACTCGTATCATCACATTTAACAATTTTCCAAAGAAGATACCTTGGGACATACTTAAACCAAATTACCATAGATTTATCGGTTTGAAGCGCCTATTTCAAATGGCAAATACCTAAATAAAATTTGCTTCAGAGAAGCCGGAATTAATTAGGATTATTGGAAACTTTCTGATATTACCTGAAACTTTCACATTTGACATTTCTGGGTATCTCTTCAAACAGGAAATAGGTGTGGAAGCAA
Source organism: Ceutorhynchus assimilis (assembly GCA_917834065.1). Classification (NCBI taxonomy): domain Eukaryota; kingdom Metazoa; phylum Arthropoda; class Insecta; order Coleoptera; family Curculionidae; genus Ceutorhynchus; species Ceutorhynchus assimilis. The sequence continues at coordinate 1,775,237 of OU892281.1, forward strand.
AATATAGACAATCACCCAGTACAAAGCTATTCATTTTTTCTCAATTTTTCTTGAATTTTTCTCTCTATTTTTCTGTATTTCGTATTATGTATTTTCGGCGCTTAAATTTCCGTTTTCTTCGAAATTTTTTTAAATAGAGGAAATTTAAGTGCTTTGAATAAAAACAAAATAAGTACTTTGTGTCTACCAATTTTCCTTTATTTCCTTTTGAATTTCTTTTCTCTATATTCGAATTTCTCAGCTCAATTTTTTTTTTATCTATTCGTGGCTACTATTTAACAACTTAGGGCCGGTATTTCAATCTTACCTTAAAATCTAGACTTACCTAAGGACTGAATTTATAGTCGGTCCTTTCGGCCCTAAGGTAATCTTAAAGTTAAGGTGAACTTGAAATCAGTTAATTCAGGTGGCTTAAGATCCACCTTGAATCAAGGGATTTTTGATATACAGTGAAACTTGTATTAGGTTTGTTCGGACTTAGTTCAGAATCAGTTCTGAATTAAACTAAGTCCGAACAAACCAGAATTAACGTTATTCTGTACCTTAAGGTGACATTGAAATACCGGCCCTTAGTTATGTCAATTCTAAACGTTCAAAGCTTCCTCACGGTCTGACATTTGACAGCTTGCGGTCGGCAAAAGTGACAAAATTTGTCTCGTTTTGAGTTTTTTCCAATGTTAGTTAAGTTAAATCCGCACTCTCCATTAATTGTGATTTCTCTTGTTGTGCAAAAACATTTCGAATGTGTTTCTTGGAAACTGTAACACGTAAGTCCAAGGAAGAAAGTTAGTAATCAGACACCTACAGCAAATTAGTATTATTAAAGTTAAAAGTGGCCACGTCAAGTGAAAACAGGCCTTCGACGCCCACACAACTGCCCACCAACGAGGAATGTGGTATCCGAGACGTGTGGGCTCATAATCTGGAAGATGAATTCCGAATAATTCGACGGATCGTCCAGAAGTTTAATTATGTGGCTATGGACACTGAATTTCCAGGTGTAGTGGCTCGTCCAATAGGAGCATTTCGTAGCGCGGCCGATTACCAATACCAAATGTTGCGCTGCAATGTCAGTTTGTTACGCATCATTCAGTTGGGGTTGACATTCCTGGACGATAATGGGAAAACGCCTGGAGGCGGTTACACCGCGTGGCAATTCAATTTCAAGTTCAGCCAGCAGGAAGATATGTATGCTCGAAATAGCATTGATTTGTTGAAAAATTCCGGAATTCAATTCAAGAAGCACGAAGATGACGGCATTGAACCTTTCGAATTTGCAGAACTTCTCATGACATCTGGCGTTGTACTGATGGATAACATCAAATGGTTGGGCTTTCATTCTGGATATGATTTTGGCTACCTTATTAAACTCCTAACATCTAGTAACCTGCCAACTGAAGAAAGTGAATTTTTCAACTTGCTGAAACTGTATTGCCCAGTCATTTATGATGTCAAATATTTGATGAAATCCTGCAGGGCACTCAAAGGTGGCCTTCAAGAAGTGGCTGAACAATTGAAACTGGAAAGGGTGGGGCCTCAGCATCAGGCAGGCTCAGACTCGCTTTTAACTGGGATGGCCTTTTTTAAAATGAAGGAGCAGTTCTTTGAAAATAGTATTGATGACTCAAAATTTTCAGGACATCTATATGGCTTGGACATTTCGGGATCCAATAATTACGGACAGGATAATGGAGACAACACAAATAATGCTACATAATAATTTTAATAATTTGATTTTCAAATTTCCAATAAAAATTAACAACAGATTGTTAGTAATGTAGATTTTTAGTATCTTATTGTTTTTATCTCAATTATATTATTGTTGTTAGTTTTTTTTAGCACACATTAGGTACCTATCCCAACTCTTGTCATTGTTTTGAAGTCGTAGGCTTGTTAATAATAATAATCAGTTTTTATTAGGTAAAAATTTTATATTTGTAATCCTTATCCCTAAATTTAATTCTCAAGAGTTTAAAATTTAAACTGATTCTAAATTTTCAGACCAAAGTGGCAGTTTTTATGGGCTGATATAACTATTTTTAACTTAATTCGTCAATAAATCCGAATACATAAAAATTTTATTTTAAAATTAGTGTTTCCCATTCCAGCAACACACAATTTGAGTGCTATCGAAATGAATCACTGGCCAAAATATTCATTTAAGTATTTATATGTGGCTTGAAATGAAAATGTGTAACAAAACATAGGCTAGTAACTGTATAGATCTGTCCTCCAGGAACCCGTGTTGAAGTTGCAATATATTATTATAAATACATATGACACAAAAGGTCACTGTACAGAATCTTTTCAAAAATCTTGAACTATTCAGTAATGTGGCTTATTGGCTAGTAATTCCTTATATGCGTTGCCATTCTTGAAAAAATAGACGAAATTACTGCCGTTTTAAGAATATCATGAAAGCAGCCCTGTTTCAATGCTAAATTGAATGTGAATTTTGATGGATATAAGAAAAATTCGGCGCATTCCCATATAGGATGGTATGCCTTCAGAGTTCAGGCCGTGTTGATATTTTTGATTTTAAAGATTTGATACTGTCAAGAATGTCATAATCCGAAATGCAGGAAAAGTTAAAAAGTGTGTGGTCAGCTTGGGTTTGGCAATTGGAAATTTGGTCATTGCCTTCCGCAAAAACAGATTGAAAATACTGTGGAAAAGCATTTGCTATACCCATAGAGTCAACGAACCTGTGATTGTCAAGCACTATTTCCCGTGGTATCCCAATATGGCCCGACTCACCATGCACAAAAGACCAGAATATGGATATCAAAAAATATGTGTGAAAGTGCATTTTCTAGACTTTTTCTGCATTATTTCACTTTATTTACCTACTAAAATTTTGCTTAATATTATTTAATTTACAAGATATTATAAATCATAGTCGTTCTTAAGAAACTAATTTCAGGGCACAATTAATAAAAATCTCTAGGCTATTCAACTAGTTTAAAAAATTTATGAGAAGATTGATCAACCATAAGTCATTGGCTGCTTCAAGTAATGATATTCTTCACATGTAGTTGAACGCGGTAGATGCTTAGCATATGAATCGAAATTTCTATGAATATATTTTATGTAAGTTCCTGTATAACTAATAACCTTACCGGTGTCTTTATGTCAGAAAGAAAAGGATTAATTTTATTCTAAAAGAAAAATATGCCAAAAAATTCCTGGGGCAATTTTCGCACCCTTTGAAGCATAAAGAGGTAAATTTTTTCCGGCTTTAAAAAGGATTTCCATAAGGCTATTGCATTTGAATATGTAATTAAATCGGGAACGATTTAGAAAGGAAAGGTTTTATAAATGAATTCTTCCAATTAAATTCTGTTTGTTCTATTTTTTAATCTATTTGAATAGCCTAGAGGTTTTTATTGATCGTGCCTTGAAATTTGTTTCCTAAGAACGACTATGATTTATAATGTCTTGTAAATTAAATAATATTAATCAAAATTCTAGTAGATACATAATTCCGAGCTAAAACTTTTATCATAAATCATATATCTGAGCAATGACGAATTATGATTTGTACTTTCAAAATATGTATATGGATTAGATACTTCAGCCAATCACAGGTCTTTCTAGTCAACAAATAATACAATCATGGGCTGAAAAATTCCAGCGGAGCTGTATTTCTATTGGCATGAAAATATTTATGACAAAAGTCTCATACCAGCAAAAATGAAGGCAATTTGGGGAAAATAACGAGTTTCAGCTCCATCTGGGATTTACGATATGATGTGCTATCTAAAAGGTGCCTATACTGGCATCAGGTAATTTGTAAACATAAAACTACGAGTTTGTATGGAAGAAAGTTTTTATAGGCTACTGTTATTTTTTATGTAGGGCTTCAGCAGAATACATCAAAAATTGATTACATTGGGCCTCGATATATTGTCAGAAAAAAGGTTTCTCTATGAAACAGCTACAGGTAAAATATTTAATATGATTTTACGGAAGGTAAATTTTTGATGGAGTGAATGCTTGGGAAAACTTCACCAATAACGGTTCTAAGTCAAATCTGCACATTGTATAAATATGGGCTCGGAATCAAATCAAAATAATGAGTATCTTTTATATATTTCAAATATGTATTTATGTATTTTTCGACTTTAAAATCTCCAGAATTTAATCAGATTCTTTAAAGTTTAAGCTCTTCAAATTAAAAGCTTTAGGATCTTCAAATATGTATTTAAGTTTTTCGGCGTCTTTGAGTCTACATCCTGAAATCTTAAAAAATGGGACTTAAAATCTTCAAATTCTTTAGTCTCCAGTGTTGTCTCAAAATTATTCGGTTTTGAGCCGTAAGACAATCTGGAAATTCTCCTTTTCAACAGATCTACTGCTGGCTGTAAATCCACACTGTTCACTAATCACAATCTGATATTTTTTAAAGAATATTTTCAACACACTGCTCAAATAATTTAGGAATCGCAGACAGGATGCTGATAGATCTGTAGTTTGTTACATCATTCTTGCTGTCTGACTTGTTCTGGAAAAATTCCAGAAGTTGAGAATGAGGGAGATACAAAGTGTTAGTACTTTGATAGAAATACCATGTCCACTTGCGTTAAAGCCGTCTCAATATCGGGTTAGGTCTATGACAATGCTTGAAACATTCTCAAATCGATCAGCAAACTGTAGAGTCTACATTCCAAAATCTTCAGAAATGAGCTTCAGAATCATCAAAGTCATGAGTCCGAGATATTTCCTCAAAGTTCAAAATTTTTATAGAAATTTTTAGAGAATTTCAGCTATGAGCTTTCAGAACCTTCGAGATCATTAGGATCTTCATAGTCCTGGGAATCTTCAAATGCTTCAACAGTTTTGCGTCTCGAATTTTCCCAGAGACTTTAGAATCTTCGTATCCTCTCCAGTCTCCAGTCATTAATCAGCCAAGTCTTACGAATCTGATTTCTGAAATCTTCAATTATAAGTCCTAAGGTCCTTTTGAATCATCAAATCCCTACTTTTGAATATTTAGAAGTTTTGTATAGGCTTAATTCTGCCTTGAGTCATGAATCTTGCCCAAGATATTTCAGTCTCCAATATTTTAGTCATGATTCTCCAAAACCTTCAAGATCTTCAAGATCTGTAGAGTCCTTAGAGCCTTCAAATGACTGACAGTCTCGAGTATCGCATTTGCCAATTGCCTGTGTCTTTAGTATCTTCAAATTCTCACCAGTTGCAAGTTTTGAATCTATTCAGTCTTGAAGAGTCTGATATATTCTAGAAACTTCGGAAATATGAAAGGTAAAAGATTTTGAAATAAAAATTGAAAGGGGGTACCTACCCTCAGAAAAAGTCAACATTTTAAATATTCAGTTTTTACTAATTTTGATTCCATCAATCGATAGAGCAGGTTAAAATTAGTCCAAAACAACTTTAACGTCAATTCAAAAGGTTTTTGTAAGTAAGAAAAAAAAATCCAAAAGAAAATCTCATTCTTGGGTGGGTGAATTTTTTCAAAAAATAATTATGACATGGTTATGAACTATTGCACATATTGTCAATAATTTTGAATTAAATTGACATAAATTATGCACCATTTGAAAGAGCATTAAATTCTCTACATTCTCTACATATATATTAAGTTATTAAGCTTCAAAGTTGAAATGTGGTCTAAAAGTTTCATTTCGATTTTCTCAAGTGAAGCTGATCTGGAAGACATGAAAAAATTTGCCTGGCAAAGTCGGAGATCATTCAGCTATTCTATCAAAGCCCCATTAGGCTGAATTCAATTGAAAGCACATTATGCAGCTGACATCCAACAGCCAATCACAATTCGACCATTTCTCGCCGGTATTCGGTAGTGCCCCACTGCTACACTTACCGTATATAGTATATTCAATGCAACAAATGGGATCCTAACCTATTATGGTGGACGGCCTCCCCAGGGGACACCAAATACCAAAAAGAAATAATCAAATCATGAATTGTTGTCCTGGATATTAGTGAAATGCAATTTCAATTGGTAAAAATTAGTATGTACTTAATCATTTAAAAAGGAAGTTATTTTATTGAAAACATTTACAGCCAAATGCTCAGATAGTACCTTGAATTTATAGCTTTTTTCCAAGTGGTAGCTATGCAGCAAACTAACCAAAATTACATTTTTTATGACACACTTCAGCATTCTCTTAAAGTAGGTAGGTACTTCCAGAATTTTCCTGGATCATTTCATTCCTCAGAGATCATTCATACTTTTACCATTGCAGTCAAAAAATTAAGGCTTAAACGTGAATCGAAAGTTTTATGATTGATATTTTATGGAAAACTTTACTCCTAACATCAAAAGAGATTTTTAGGATATGTAATACATATTTCCAAAAAAAAAGAGCAAGTTCTGATTGCCAAGCTCATGATTTTCCAGAATTTAGACTTAACATATATTTTTTGTGCCTTAAAAAATTTTAAACATCGTTTTTCAACTCAATAGCAGAGGCTCTCAAATTTGTAAATGAGGGGTTGTTCATACAAGAAATAAATCGGGGACACTGATTTTGAATATTTACGACAAAATAATAGTTGTTGGTAATTACCAAAATCCAGTAGGTAGTTATTCTGTACACTACACTACACTAATAATTGGAAAATATTAACTTGTTAAGACTTCGATTTTAACGTCACGGTACTTCCTCGATCGGCAATTTAGTACTCAACTAAAACCCTTTCCGAAAAATAAAGGCAAAGTAATAAAGTATTAAAAATGAGAAAGGAAAAAATACACTGTGTAGTACCGTTGATTAGTACAGAAGAGTCCCTGTTTCCCATAACAGAGCCGAATTATTAAAATTTTCAAAAACTTACAGTATTTGGAGTTTATTCTAACAAATATAGGTCCTCTGTTATTTTACACAATATCGACTTTCACACTTGTTATTCAAGAAATGGACTCAAGAAGTATTATTATTATTAATTATATCGATTCTCAAAATATTTAAATTATATCCAACACAATAGGTACGTACAAAGCACAACAAGTGAACTTATAGAACTAACTATACTTACGAGGGGTGTACACGAGAGAGCGTTTTTAAAAAAACTTTATTTGACTAATACAATAGAACTGACTTAAATCTAGAAATTACTCCTTTTATAATATTAAAAATAAGCTGAATAGAACAATATAAATGCTGAATTGGAGTTCTCACGGGATATAACTCCTCCATCCTAAGTTAAAAGCATACCAAAAAAGGTATGGTTTTATACAATGGAAAAAATAAAGAAAATGCTAAAAGAAAAATATGATTAAACTAAATAAGTAAAAGTAAAATTGTTAAATTACAATATCGTCTTCTAACGAGGCTTTTTGGGCACGTTTAAGGCGATGTTTCAAAAGTAATTTATAGACAGTAAAAATGCATAGTATTCCTAAAATACAATAAAGTAAAATTGTCCAAAAATTTATTTGGTGCATTTCCATTGGGTTAGATATTTCTTGTAGTCGTCTCTTCTGTTCTTGAAGCGTTGTGGCAATTTCATTGGTTTCCTTCAAGTTGATGGAGTTCAGGTCAAGTGTAGGTGGATTAAAAGCAAACTCCTTTGTTTGGTAATAATTCATCGATAAATTCAGTGTAGGCAAGGATACATCATCATAAGTCAAACGATTGGGCTTATAAGTTCGTAGAGTAATTGACTTTATTTGTAAGCTGCATTCATTTGTAGATTCGGCTAAGTAGGAACCATGAAGCGGTACGTTGTCCTTAGAATTTGGACAAGATGCTGAGACAATTAGTTGTTCGGGCGTTGTGATTATCCATTTTCCGTCCGTTATTTTAGTGATTTGGACATTTTGTAGTCTAATACGGAAAGGGTGGCAAGTAGTGGCATTTTCTTTGTATAAAATCAATTGGACTGCACATGGAGGCTCATGATCAATGTATGCAGTATGGGCTTCTTTACATAAGTACTCGTTGGGTAACAATTGGTTGCAGGTTTGGTCCATATAAGAGTACTTGTTGTTGCTAAGTGCAAGGTATGGTTTGTGTGGAAAGTTCATAAAGAAATCAGGATTTTGTTCGCTTGGAATTGGTATCGGAAATAATTGATAATAGTGATAGACATCCGATTCGACCAATGGTATTTCCAAGATGAAGGTGATAATCAGGCCCTTTGAATAACCTTTAATCTCGATTATTTTTTCGTAGTTCAATATGTTATCAATATTGGCTTCTAATGGTAACACGTCATGCACTAATTGTTTTTTAAATCTACAAATTTCTTTTATTAGCTCTAATGGATCGATTATTGAATTATGGAGCGTATTGATTTTAGCAAATGAGATAGCTACTTCCGTTTTTTCTAAGATATCGTAAATTGTTTGATATAGCATTGATATCTGATTAATTATTATGTGAGTTTGGAAGTATTGATGGTTGTCAATAGCAGACAGAGCTACCTTTTTTATTGTGCTTTCAATTTGCAGTATTCTCGATTTTAGCGTTATTTGATTGGCAGATATATTAGAGATAACGTTTTGAAACTGTTCAATGGTTTTCCCTAATAAATTAATTTGATTAAAAGATGATTTTTTAAGTTTATCTTGATTTTCTTGTAATTGTCTAATTTGCCTATCATAAAGATCTGCATCATCTTTATCAAGATTGCCAGTAATGCATTTTATTAATGATCCTAAAGGATTCAAGATGCCACGTTTTTGTCTTTTTGAGTAACTACTCGTTGGGTCAATTTGCCTTATGTTGTTTTCTATGCGTTTTTCTAATGCCATTAAAGGCAGCAACGTGTTTTTATATTCTCGTTCATAGGATACATTATTTGTAATGTTTTTAATTAAATAGTTAGCGTTTTCTTTGATCAAATAAAATTCGTTAACAAGGGGTGTTAGGTCGTGAATTTGTATTAATGACCAATGATTGGAAACTATTTTGGCAGTTCCCAATTTATAAGGTAGGAGTCCGGGATATTTATTCAGGTTATGGAAGTTTATTCCTACTGCTCCGATGTTGAAGATTCGGATCCATCTGTAACAATAGATTTGATTTTGGTTTCGTTGATATGCAAAATCTCTTTTCGATTTGTTTTGGGGTTTTCAATTTCAATCTTGTTGTTTTCTAATATTTTTGTTAAGATGAATGGGCCTGTGAATCTGTGGTGTAATTTACCACGTCGTTTGTCTTGTTTTTTATATATTTGACACCCTATGGTTAGTTTTTGAGGGGTCTTCTTTTGATTATGTTTGTCAATAAGTTTTTGTTTTAAATTAATTGAGTCTTGTTGTATTTTGTTATACAAAGCTTCCGTGTTAGTTTTGTGATTGTGGACATATTCAGTGAATATTTGCGCGGGCATAAGTTGCATAGGGTCACTAGAAGAAGTGTGTCCTAAAATCAATGTATAGGGAGTAAAGCCTGTGCTTGAATGGATTGTGCTATTATAAGCAATTACAGCATAGGACATTAGGGTTGATACGTCAGTATTTTTGTTTTTTTCTCGTAGTATTCTTATGTGTTCTATCAGGGTTGAATTTAACCTTTCAACGGGCGAATTCGACTCGTGATGATTTGGAGTAGTAAAATGGATTTTAATATTATGTGTTTTCAATAAATCCTTAACTACTTCGTTCTTGAATTCTGTTCCATTATCGGATACAATCAATTTAGGGATACCGAAAAATGAAAAGAAATGGATTAGATTTTGGGATACTGATATGGCGGTGCCAACGCAAGGAAGGGCTTGTCCATATTTGGAAAATTTGTCTATAATTACTAGGAATTTTTGTTTATCTACAAGGAGTGTATCGAGGTGAATAATCTCGAAGGGTTTCGAAGGTGTTTCTGTCAATACAAGAGGTTGGTCTGGTGGATTCCTGTTATACTTAGTTCTTTGACATATTTCACATCCATTAATAAATTTAGTGACGTCAGATTTCAGGGGTTTCCAATAATAATTAATTTTCAGGCGTTTTAGGGTTTCCTGTATTCCTCGATGGTTAGTTTTGCCTTCGTGTGAAAATCTTATTATCATTTCTCTTTCCTCTGGTTTAACATTATTAATGAGTTTTGTGCATTCTACAAGCTTGAAATTACAAAAGTGTTTAGATAATGCTTCTTGAAATAAAACACGTAATTCTTTTGATAAAAAGTGCACATAGGTAGTTTTCTCTGTGAGGTTTTCTTTCAGAAAATTTACTATCGCTTCTTGTTTCGTGGGAATCGTTGCTCGGATTATCCTATTACCGTCAAAGGTTTCAAATTCTCTTTTTATGTAGGCGTCGTATGGTGATTTTTTCACAATTAATTGATTCGTTTTGTTGTTAATTATTTCGTCTAATATTGGGATTTCATTTAGGGTTTCGTCTGCGTTTGTACTATGAGCAGTGTCAGTACTGGACGTATTATCCATTGGTGGTTTAATTCGGATATCTTCAAGAATTTTTATTCGAGAGGTTGAAGGCTCTTGAGAAGTTGAAGGCACTGGAGGTAATTCAACCGGTCGATTAAGTTCGTTTATGATTTTGTTATATTCGTCAGTGTGATGTTTTTCTAGAAGATTTTTATCGATTTCGTTTAGAAATTTATCGATGTCAGTTGTAATATCTCCTGGATTATTAAGGAGAGATTCTGTTTCTAAAGCGTTGAGTGGAATTCTTGAAAGAGTGTCGGCGTTTGTATTTTGTTTGCCGCTTTTATATATAATGGTGTAGTCGTATTCTTCAAGCTTTAATCTCCATCGAATAAGTTTTGAACCTGGCTCTTTAACATTGAAAAGCCAGACTAAAGGTCGGTGATCTGTATATATTTGAAATTTCCTTCCAAATAAATACGGCCTAAAGTATTTACATGCCCAGATGATAGCGAGCAATTCTTTTTCAATTGTCGAGTATCTCTGTTCTGTTTCATTTAGCGTGCGGGAAGCATACGCCACGGGATGATCGTTGGGGGGTGTTGATTGAGATAAAACTGCACCGAGAGCTGTATTAGAAGCATCGGTTGTTAATACGAAGGGCTGTGTGAAATCAGGGTATTTAAGGATTGGGGAATTAATTAGAAGATTTTTTAAATGGTTGAATGACGATAAAAATGCTGGGGAATGTTCGACTTTAGCATTTTTCTTAAGACATAATGTCATTGGCTTGGCAATTTTAGCAAAATCCTTTATAAATCTTCTATAGTATCCAGCTAGTCCTAAAAATGATTTGATATCTTTTGGTGTTTTGGGTATAGGAAAGTTTTTTACAGCTTCTATCTTATCTGGATTGGGTTTCACGCCTTCTTTGGTTATTAAATGTCCAAGGTAATTGACTTCTTTGTGTAAAAATTCGGACTTATCCAATTGAATCTTGAAATTTGATTGTCTGAACCGTTCAAATATTAGTCTCAAGCGTTCTATGTGCTCTTGGAGTGATTTACTGTATATTATGACGTCATCCAAGTAAACGCAACATATTTCGTTCTGGAGGCCACGAAGAACGTTGTTCATCACCCTCTGGAACGAGGCGGGGGCGTTTCGTAAACCGAAGGGCATACGTTTGAACTCGTAATGTCCTGTGTCGGTGGAAAATGCTGTTTTGTGTACGTCTTCCGGTTCCATCTCTATTTGGTGGAAACCATTTGCTAGGTCCAACGTCGTAAAGTACTGAGCTTTACCTAGTCTATCTAAAATATCAGAGATGTTGGGTAATGGGTACTTGTCTTCGATTGTTTTGTCGTTAAGTTTTCGGTAGTCAATTACTATTCTCCATTTTCTTGTACCAGATGCATCTAGCTTTTTTGGTACTATCCAAATTGGGCTAGACCATGGGGAATTAGATGGTTGTATTATACCATTTTTCAACATCTGGTCCATTTGGGTGCTGACTTCCTTCTTATGAATCTCAGGGTATCGATAAGTCTTTGTAAAAATAGGTGTTTCATTTGTAAGATTGATTTTATGTTTGATTTGATTCGTAAAAGTCAATGGAATACCTTCACAGTAAAATATGTCTCGGTATTCATAACAAAGATCTCGAATCGCTTGATATTCTTCTTGATTACAGTGGTCTAAACGTAAGTTCTTCAAATTTTGTTTTAGTTTCATATCATTTGGTTGATTTACTTCGATATCCATATCGGTTTCCATTTCCTCGATAAAATTATTTTCAATTTCGTTTATAGGTTCTACTTCAAATGGTTCTGTGAAACTAATTTTTATTGGGTTTTCACATAAATTCGTAATTGTTGTCAATGCAAAATTACTTTCAATTTGTACCAAGGCTTCTGGCATTTCTGCGATATCATCAAAGTTAATATGGTTTAGTATTCCTATTCCATCTGTTTTGTTTACAGGTACTTTAACCTTTTGTGAAACACGAGGAGGTATAACAGTTTCATATGACTGTGTGGGCTCCGTTGTGTTTTGTGGGAAAAATAATTTGTTTTGAAAATGCAAGGGTAAATTTACTTGTGACGTTTCGAGTGCAAAATTCTTTAGATTTATTTTGGCACCGATATCGATTAGAAAATCGACACCTATCAAACCGTCGAATTTATTAGAGAAATTAAACAAGTAAAATTTGTGGTAACCATTTTTTTTGAATGATGGAAAAATGGGTATATTTATGACTTCGTCATGTATTGATGTTGCATGAGCAGTTTTTACAGTGAAATATTCATTAGAAATGAATTGAGAGTAAACTTGGTATGCTAATTGCGGATTGATGAAACTTTTTCCGCTGCCTGTGTCGACTAAGAACTTAGCATTTAATTCGGGGATAATTATTACAGGCAAATCTGAAGTACTATAGTTGTTGAGGCATATTACGTCACATTGGGGTAATTGGGCGTAATCTGAAAATTTTGGTATTGGGAATCATCGATATTTGTTTCATTATAGTCATTATTAGTGTTGTCATACATGTTGTACATATAATCATATGGAACATTGTATGAGTTGAACATTTCAGAATTTGGCATTTGGTAATAATTACTGAAATCCAATTGTTCGTCATTATTGGGAGTAGAATTAACGTCGATATTTGTGTCTTGAGTTTGAGTTTCGGTGATAGTATTAGGGGACAAAGTATTTGCGGATTGGTTCGAAAGTTCTTGCACAGTGAAATTATTCAGGCGAGATCTTTGAACTGTATTTGGTCTTATAGTGACACCAGACGATGTGTCCATTGGTTCTGGAGCACTATTGTTTTGGGTGATATTGGGTCTTTGGAATGGTCTATTGAAATTATTGAAGTTTTGAGGTCTTTGGAATTGGTTATTGAATGGCATATTTGGGAAAGGTCTTGCAAAGTTTTGGTTGTTAAACGAATTATTTGGTCGATAGAAAGGATTATTAGTGAATGGTGTTATAGGCATTCTTGGAATATTAGCAGCATAATTTCCAAGTGTATTGTTAAAACTTGATTGAGGCTTACTTTTATTATTGACGTTGTTATTAGGTATATTTCTTGAGCTTTGATTAGACCTGTTTCTATATTGTATGAAATTCTCTTCTTCTCGTACAAATGCGAGAGCTTGTTCAAGAGAATCTGGGTCTTTTAATCTTACCACTAACTGCATATGGTAATTTAAGTTGTTAATAAAAGTTTTTAGACACAGATTATCAAATTGTTCGATTTTTAGAATTTTCATATTATTAGGATCGTTTGAGCTATTAATTTTAGCAAATAACAAACTTCTAGAATCTTGCAATTTTAATCCAAAAGAATGTAAGGATTCGTTCTTGTCTGGTTTCATATTAATGATATCTTGGACAAGGCAATCTTCAGTTCTTTGGTCAGAAAATGTGACAATTAACGAATCTTTAATTTTCTGCCAGGTATCGAGTTCCGTGCGAGAAGCAATTAATTCGGCAGCTCTACCTGTCAATTTACAAATTACCGTATCGAACAAACAGATGTTTATTGGATCTGCGGCATTTTGTCGATTTTGGTGATTCTGTAGAAAATGTTCACATGATGTTAAAAATCTGCCAAGTGTTTTGGTGTTACCATCAAAATTTGGAATATTATCGGCTTGGTATCTAATAAGCTGATAATTTGGGTTGGCCATATTAACAAAATTTTGAATCTGATTATTAGGTTGAAAATTATTGTTAAAAATGTTTATAAGATTGTCAAGCTCGTTATCACCTTCCAGATCGAACAAATATATACCAATAAAATCAAAAAATATAAAAATAAAAGGAAAAGAATAATGGGATCACTTACAGCAATATCAGATTGATCTTGAAGTACATGAATTTATCTTCTATGGATTTTGGACGATGTAGTTCCGCTATCCGCACCAATAGGATTAATGGACGATTTTTGTTCCGATCCCTGGTCGCGAGTTCACTGATTGTCAAAAGTCTTTCGTATACCACGAACGTATATTTCGATTTGACGGTAAATCGTTAGCACGAAAAGACGATGGTTTTTTACGGCCCGCAAAATCCAAATTTTCGACTGAACCGGACTGTTTTTTACCGAAGTCTCCGTCAAAATCCTACCGACTGCGCCACTTACGAGGGGTGTACACGAGAGAGCGTTTTTAAAAAAACTTTATTTGACTAATACAATAGAACTGACTTAAATCTAGAAATTACTCCTTTTATAATATTAAAAATAAGCTGAATAGAACAATATAAATGCTGAATTGGAGTTCTCACGGGATATAACTCTATACATCAATCAATAAACAAAGAAATTCAAACCCTTTCCTAAGTAAACATGTTTTTTCATTTATTTATCTTACATATAAAAACCATTATAAACACATTCAGTCATCCATATAGCCACTGATATGAATATCTAAGTATAAAGTTATTAAAGAAACATTTATGTCTTAGAATAATAATGCTACCAACTTACTTTTTAGAGGAAATCAGTCACAAAGGAAGTAGAAAGATTCCACTCAAAATTCTATTTCTAATCCACATTATAATAAGGTAGGTACCTTATAATTCCAAAGAATGTCAAACAATTCCAAAAAATACCTAGTGGTATGAGCACTCTCACTCTATCTGTACCAAAATGGAATTTACTGGCATTTTTTTGGAATTTCTTGACATTCTTTGGAATTTTCTGGCATTTTTTGGATTCCCTTGTGAATTTTTTTGGAATCAGTTAGTGCCGGCTCCGACTACCACAGACTTGGAATATTATTAATATAATATTAATATTAATTTAGGAACATTAGAATCTCAAAAATCTTCGACTTCTCTATAATCTGTATATAGGTTTACTAGGTTTAGTTCCAGTGAAGTCTTTGTACTAAGATTCTGTAAAATCATTCACTTTGAAATGTTTTAGTTAGACCCTTGGAGTATCAAAGTTTAAAGGCTTCTATCAAAAGCACAGAAGTCTTTTTTTTTTCTTGCCTCATCTAATAAGATATTTTTCCTCGTATTTTTCGTATCAAATGAAATGTCAATTCGAATTTCCCAAAACAAATAAACAGAGAAAATACCCTAGTTCTCGTATCGTTCCAGCTCTAGGTTTGCTCAGCAATAACAACCCTTACTATTTCACATCTTGGCAGTCGTAAATTATTTTGTTTTCCTCCGTCAGGGCAAATTTTGCAGGAAAGTAAATCCTCTACTGGAAATTGCCAGCTTTTGACTGAGTAAACTTTATTATAGATCGTGATGAGTTGATTTATTTAAAAAATGGAATGGAAAGCAACACAAACAACGGCATTTTCTTTCTCCTGGAAATTCTTACATTTAATTAATCCAACGCCCAGAGCTACACGTGCCTCAAATTACTAATGGAAATTTTCATATAAAACAAAACGCTCCAGGAACAGACAAAATTTATGCATGAAGAGTCTCGACTTTATTACAACGGAATTTGCTCAGAAAATTGCATTTGTTTTGTACTTTTCTCCGCAACGCAAAATATATACCATTTCCGTGCTTGTTTTTATTTAATTTTGCGCCACCAAAACTAAAAGTTTTCCACATTAATTTTACTTTTTAATCTGGACACATAAATCTTCCGCTTTTTTAATGGCAATTTTTTATTTCATCAAATACTGGAGCGTCTTTTGTCCGTGCCAGATAGGGAAAAAACTACAGGAAAAATCGACCACTACTGCGACGAGGTTGGGCGTTGCAGAAGGATGACGTTCCAACGTCTGACGATTTACGAAATATCCAAGAGTTTCAGGTACGAGGGGCGCAAAATAGCCCCGAAACGTACAGAGCAGCAAAAGGGAATGGAGGGTTGTTCCCAGCCACCGAAACTGGAGTTTTCCAGCCCCGGAGAACGAGGCTATCGATATTGTCCCCGGGCTCGTCGGGAATAAAATTCCTATAGGTGGGGATGCTGGCTGAATGTTTACTCTATATTTATGCTGATTGCTCTAGTGTTTTGTTTTTTGAATTTTTCGTAATATATTTTTTAAGCTAGAGAATCACATTTTCTATGCTAATTTTTGGTAAATTCTAATTGCTAGCTATCATTAAAAATATCACTTTACTTAAAATGTATTGTATCTCTGATAGTCTCAACTACGTCTGATAGTCTTTCTCTCAGGTCCTTACGTCTACTACCACAATTTAATAGGATTCCCTAAAATTAACCAATCTTATTATTTGGATTGTTTTAAAGAGTCTTTTTTGTATGGTTTATTTAATATGGTTTTTTAAATTTTTTTGATATCCAGATTAGGAATAAATCAATTATATATAAAATAAGTCATCTTGAACATAATCCACAATAAATCTTTCACAAACAACTCAATTATAATCTTTTTCGGATGCAAACAATCCAAGCCAAGGCGGCTAAATCTCAATTACATCAAACAAGACCGTGTATCCGTCAAAATAAACATAAAACTAAACTGTTGTACTGTAAGCTAAACAAATTTAATGTTTATTTTGCACTTAAGACTGGAATTTGATGCTTTGAAATTGTTGTTTCATGCTTCCTTACTATAGTTTAATTTTTGTAGGAGGTTGGGCTATTAAAAAAAAAATTCAGGACATTAAATAAGTAAAAATAATAATGTTAATCATCTCCGTATGTATGTGGTTGAGAAAAGTAAATCGTCATTTGATTCTAGTTTTATAAATACCAGCTGTTAAACTAGAGCATAGAAACAATCTAAAATCATTAAAAGTAGTCTGGTAATATGAGTTATTATCAGAGCCTCTAGGGATGTAGATTAGTTTCAGTCAGTGTAATTATTACACATCCAAGAAAATCTTGTAGTGAATAAATATACCCTTTGTTCACCAAATCAATCAATATTCAGATTGATACTATCGAACGTTATTGACCCCTTTCCAAGTTTAGTTGAAAATCGTCTAGTTGTGGCGTCATAATAATTGGCGCATCCTTTTATGGAAGGAAAAATTGCGACGAAGTATATTGTTGTGAAACAATGAGTTTATACAATGAATAATTCTTATAAGTTATAGTTATTTTACCTAAATTATTGATATTTTATTTTGCCTCCTTGATTCCTGAGCATTTCTAGTATAAATTCACAGCTATGTTTATTTTTGATGTTTTAATTATTACTTTTACGATGTCTTTGATGATTCACAGTCTTGGACAGTTTTACAACTAGGGGAACATGGGGCAAGACTAAATTTTTTGTGAAAATATTTGAAAAACTATTTCATAAACTCTTGCACAATTTATTAAACGGTTGGTTTTGTATGGAAAAACTTTTGCAGCAGCATTTATATTTGCATAGGAATTTCTTTTAACTAGGGAGAAACTTTCCCTGTATAATCTGATAACACAGATTGGTCTACGGAAAAGTTTTATTACAGGAACGATCTGCAATCATTAATAAACGTAAAAAACGTGTGCTACAAAATACGAGAAACGAAATCTCTCAGCTAAATCGCCTTTCTTTTAATAATTATTATGCACCTAAAGCTATGCGGTCGTAAATTTACAGATGTAAGTCGGATATGGATATTATAGGTAATAACTAACGCTATATATTTATGTAATAGGATAAGTTGAATAGCGGTTGTTTGTTTACAATCGGTGTCAACTTTCTTACCTTCTCAAACTATGACTTGATAGTTACGATTTATTTTGATTATTGCTAATTTTTTCTTTTTTTTTTTTTGCAGGTAAGTCTTCCAAAACAAAACTTTTCATGATGTGAAAGTAGATAGGTACCTACTTATCCAGAGTAAGTACTAAATATTAATTTCTCTTCAATCTCAATATAAATACATTAGATATTTTATTGGTAATAAACTATCCTTCTCGAGGGATGTTCCACTCATGTAGTAAGTGTACAAATATCATACATTCATGTATATGCAGTCGATAGATTCTTCTGTAGTCTATACATTCTCATGCAGTCAATGGAATACATGGACTCAGGCAGTCATAATACAGTCACATGCAGTCATAACACAGTCGCTTGCAATCGCTATACACTCTGTGCAATGTGAGGTGCAGTCACATTCCATATACACTCACGCAAAATCGTAAGTAGTCGCTGCGAGTGGAGCCTGCAATCTTGTTACAAATTGCTCAAAAGTCAATGCAGTCAACTATCATCTTTGATGCAATCAATGCAGTCAAATACAGTAGGTGTACGAAATTTAGTGGATGAAACACACTCGATCCTCCTTAATGTATGACTTTTTTGTAATTTTGCTTTAATTTCGAGAGAAGTTTTTGTTAGAAAATAATTTGGTACTTTATAATCAGAGCTTCCATGTCATATCAAACTGAGTTTTTGCACCAGCTTCTAGTTCCTAGAAAAAGGCAAACAACTGTTCATTGATACTTGTAGAAAGTTGTTCATAAGGATCCAGGAAAAAAATAATAAAGAAAAGAACAAAATAGAAAAATTGTTGGAACAACGAGATTTGTTCAAGAGAGGTCCAAACTGAAACTTGCAGGTGAGTCTCAGGAAAATAATACCCAGAAAAATATAGAGATAATAATGGAGAGAGACTGAGCAGGAGTACGTTAAATATCATGAAACATTACTTTTCAGAGAGTTTGAATTACTTTCCACAAAATGGAAGCCATTTGAGAAGAGTTGTGAAGCTTATTTTTTGTTCAAAATTGGTTAGCCCAAATCCCAAGTCTTCACCAATACAGGAAGAGAAAGCAAAAATGTATTTTTTCAGTTTAATCTGTAAATGGAATCGTTATATATCAAGAACACGAACCAAGAATGTATTATTAGAGAAGTAAAAGAAAATATTGAGGATGTTGGAGATACAGGAGAAGAACCAATAAGTAGAAGCAATCGGGAGAAAACTAAACCAAAATATCTTAAAGATTATGTAGCTATTGCGCTAGGTCCACAATCATTTCTCAACACTTTTTCTCAGAAATTTTCTTAAGTGAATGAAATAGACGAATGGAAGCTTTTCAGGAAGAAATTGATTTACAAAACCAGACCAGAATGCCCTTAAAACTCAAAAGCTCTTGATACCAAATGGATTTTCAAATTAAAGTGGAGGATAGGAATTCGAATCGGTACTCCAAGAACATTGGAAGGCATATTTTGGAATCAATAGATATATCTAGAAAACTTACCAGAGGGATTCGAAATACTAAGAAAATTGACTAGAAGTCTCAAAAATGGAAAGAACTGAAACGAATCGCAAGATAATAAATCACTTATAGTGCAGTCAAGTTATCGGAATTTAGGTCCAACTTCTGAAAAAATTATATACAAATGTTTATGAGTGGGAACATACAGATAATGTGGCCCTAGATGACATACTAAAAGTCCCGTAGATTCTGACAATGGCAAGTTGCAAAAAAGTGGCCGCCAATAGCTTTATTTGTTTATTTGCACCAATATGGCACTTTCTACTCCAAATGTATTTTAATCCCTATATCTTTGTTAGTCTGACAGAGACAGACTGATTTTTTGCTGCACCTGGTGCAGCTTGGTGTAACTTTGGTGCAAATAAACAAACAAACCCATTATGATCGTCTCGACCGGCTGCTGCGGTTTATTAGAGCAGGAAGATCAGTCAACTTTACAATTACTGTTCAAAATTGATGATCCCAATATTTTACGCAACACCTTTATCTACAACAGATTCAGAAACTTCATGATAGGTATGAGTCCTGAAAACTATGAAAAATTTGTTAATGAAGGAATGTTCACTTCTAAGAAGAACCAACAACTTTTGGTCCGGTAATTGGACCGACATGGTGATCGAGCAGAATTTGATGAGGTCAATCAAAACAACTGGTGGCCTAACTTATAGACGCGGATTTACTAATTCGTCTTTGACCAGATGGATTGCTGGTATGTCAGTTTGTATGCCTGTTACAAAAGCTTTTGGAATGTAAGTCTGTGACTTCAGAACAGCATATAGAATTGAGGAGTTCATGTCAGTTTTCTCTGGACCAATAGCTAAATCCGATATAAACTGCGATTTAGCAGATAAAATTGGAAGAACATTACTAACTATAATATAGGCAAAGTATTCACAGATATTAAATGCAAGCAAACGGATTAACTCAAAAAATTTTCACAAATGAGCAACATTATTAAAATTAATCAGAATTATGTTAAGGTGTCCCGTATGCAATTATTTAATAGCACTGTCGTAACTAGCCATCTGACCTGGGGGGGCCTAGGGTGGGCCTAGGCTGGGCCTGGCAGAGGCGCCGATTTTTGAAAGTCCCCATGGGTGCAGGATAATATTTTTATTTTGTTTATAGGGCGAGGGGGAAGCTCGCCGCAGGCGCTGACGGAGGCGAAATTTTTTCATAGTGTATACCGGTTTGGCAAGTGAACATCTTACATGCCAATTTAAATGCAATAGAATGAAACGTCGAGAAAAAGTCTAAGGTTGAATAGAGAACGGAAACGATTTCCCTTGTTCCACTTCCAGCGTTCCAAGCGCTGCATGCTGGAGGTGGAACAGGGGAAATCGTTTTCGTTCTCTATTTAACCTTGGACTCTCCCTATACATTTCATTCTATTGCATTAAAATTGGCTTGTAAGATGCTGGCTTGCCAGACCTGTATATTTTTCTATTTTTCTCTGCGAGCGTGCGAAAAGTGCTTCTTTCTGCACGCATTTCAGGCCAGAAAAATATCACTTCTTCGCAATAGTATGCAGTAGGTAAAAGTAGAATAATTATGCAATTTAAGGTTACCCTGGTACTTTTATGTCCTAAAATGCCTCATGTCCCGATTATTATCAAAGAATAGAGATGGAGAAGGAGAATAGCAACATTAGCAATATAAAGTAATAGAGAATAGAACTGACCACAAATAACAAAAGGATACCTTCCTAACTAATACCACTTGTATAATTCTTATACAAAGTTGTGTAAATTTGAATTACATGATACCCACGAGAGCTCCGAGCACCCATAGGTTGCTTATGGGAGCACCTGCCCCAATGCCCCCATGTACTCGGTGCCAGTGGCCTGGGGCCTGTTATTGTAACTTATTGGAATCTTTAAAAAAGTAGAACAGTGCATTTACTCAGGTATGCACCGTAAGCTAATATCGAGGATTAGTTATGAAAACCTGGATTAGATATAGTATGTAATTTTAAGATACAAGAGTGGATGGGATATATGTTAGATTCGTTATTCTATGGATGGGAACGAGATCTTGCGCCTACATCCGTAACAAAAGAAATTGCCCCCTCTGATATACTAAAAATGGTATTCTGTAATTGCAAGGAAGGGACATGCAACAAGGCATGCTCCTGCAGAAAACTTGGATTAAAATGTTCTGCAAAATAAGTCAATGCTCAGGAATGATTTGCTGGAATTCGTGCATCGTATATGAAAATGATGAAGATGATATTACTTATAATTGAACGCAGGTACTTATTCTTTTGTGAAACTGGAAAAAGTCAGTAATTACTCAAATACATGTTGCTGATATATCCCAACAAATGTAAATTTGCATTTTAAGTAAAAAATATCCCTACACTTTTCCTCATAAACCTGATAGTTTTTGAGATATTTGCAATAAAATGTAAAAAACAAAATGGCGGCCGTTTTTTTCAACTTGCCAGAGACATAATCCATGGGACTTTTAGTATGTTGTTTAGAACGTTACTCCTCGTACATTTTTGTTAAGAAATGCTTGTATAGAATTTTTTCAGGTTCAACATCTAACTTGCCTATACTATTAATGTTTGTTTGATGTCCAGGTCATAAAAATCCAGCCTATAAGCCCGCTCATGCCAACAGTAACAGAGGAAGTAACACTGATAAAAAATCAACCACAGGATTTGCTTCGAAAGTTTTTGGATCCACAGTTTCTTGGACAACAGAGCAGAAGTTTTTTTCTGCTAGAGAATTTGTCTTCACTTCACTTGACGAGTTGAAGATTGAAATTGTTTGAAAGGCAACCAAATTTGCATACATCTACTGGAAAAATGGGAAGACAAAAGACCATAGTTCAGTTTTAACCACATAATAGAAATATCTTTCTTTTCCTCTCAGCTCAAACTTGATGATCGTTTATTATATAATTTTTGCTAATGATGCGGAGAAGCCCACTCAAAACTGAAAACCTTGCTGGGGCAAAAACGTCAAACTTATCGATAAAGCATCTTGCCACAACAAAATCTCATTATTTTGAAGATAAGTTTTTTCCCCAAGCGTCTTTTCATGTAATTTTAACAATAGAAAAGTGTCGGCGTAATTTAGCAAAGCTTTTAGGAAAATTTAAAAGCGCTTAATCACCAGACCCACGACGGCGTTACCATCTCCCTCCGTTTCTGTCGCTTTTACCTTAATGGGATCCACAAGCAAAAAAAGCCATTTTGATTTTTGGATTGGCAAAATTACGTCCGCTTTAGGTTGCCGCCGATAATTCGATTTGCAATAAAATTCGAGCAGATAAAAACAAAGCCCGGATCAACCGGATGAAAATACGTGATGAATTGTTTCTTGGAAGTTAATTGGGTTTAACTAACGAAAAATGATTTTTGCAGCCATCCTGAACTCCAAATTGCATTTTGGTCATTTCAAAAATGCTTCAGATTCTATTTTGAGGATTGTTCCTAGAAGTCATCCTGAATTCTTGTCAGTTCTGGATAGTTTCAAAAGCTATTTTGAACACTTTGATTGAAATTTAGTTAGTTTCAAAAGTGTTTAAATACTCAAAAGTTGCTTCAAATGATTTTCAAGCTATTTTGGTTTTCATTTGGCACATTTTCAGAGTCTTGAATTAGCAAATGTCTCATTCTTTTACTTTCTTTTGGTTCTTCAGGGACTTCTCTAATTTCTAATATACTTGTTAAAGAAAATCTTAGATTGTAGCATCATCAACTACATCAATATTATACTCTTATTTTGATGGATTAGGGATTCCTCAACATCATCGGATCATATTCCCATATATATAAATTCATAACATTAGTTTATTCTTCAGTCAAATTGATAAATTGATTAATTTGATTCAAAACCAATCAGCCTAATTATAATCGAACTATGAAAATCACTGGATTAAATCGATAAACCATAATCATAATATCAAGCACAAAGAGAATCCAAAACGTTTATTATCGCGAGTCCCACAAATTACCGGGGCGGAAGTAAATTGTTATGCCTTTAATTTAGGTTTCAGGCCTGAGAAGTGAAGGTCCATTTCATTTGGAATCGGTATATGGAAATAAATTGGACTGCCAACGTAGAGCACCTAGGCTAGGTATAAATAAAATCAAGAATAATGGAGTAGAGGGATAGTGGTCGCTGCACTAGAAGGGTTTGTGGTTTTAATTGAATAAAATTGGTTGAACCAAAAAGGGGTCTTGGCAATAACAATAACCAAATAAAAGATTGGAATAATTTAGGCTGAGGTTTTTTGAAGGTTCAAAATCGTGTCAATCAGTTAAGTAATAAATGTAGGGATTTTACACTAACATCTTTCAATAACAAAAATATTAACTCCTTTTCTTTTCAAGGGTTAATTTATGATCAGGATTGATCTACTGATAAGATATGAGCTCCCTTTTCTCTTCAAAATCAACAAGTCTTTTTGAAACTGTATTCCGATATATTTAAAACATTTTAATTTTTGTACTAGCTTGCTTTTTTTGTCTTTGGTTTTATGTATTTTCTGCTTCTCAGCTTTCCTATTTCGATAATTTATGGTTTGATGCCAAGCCTATATTCTTTTGCAACAGTTGCCTGTAAATTCACGTTATAATTTTTTTTCTTTTTTGTTATTTTCAGATCTGTCTAAAGTACCTACTTACTGACCCAAATCTTTCAATACCTGCTGTTAAATTACTTTAAAATTGAGCTTGAGAATTCGCGTCTCCATCCATTACGTTTGCATTATTTTCATGTTTCCATCTTTCTCTTGCACATACGAAAAGATACCGACCAGATATACGGATGCAAATAACCGTATTAATTAGCAATAAAAATACTCGTTTTCACTTGTGAATGATTTTACTTGTATTTCCATTTAACCAGTTGTTTTTAAGGCGCCGTTGAGTACAGAATAAACAGATTGTGTGTTTTAAAAACGTTCCGTTTTGTGTACTCGTTAAGTGGTATTTCGAGAAAACTGTCTGAGAAATTGGGGTATGTCTTTGACCGATTTTAAATTGCCACTGTCAGGCAAAAATGTTTATTAAATAAATTGCAATTTGAAATCAACGAAAATGCATTTATTAACATCAAAATCACGTTCAGCTGCACCAAATTCCAATTATAAATTATTCTGCACCGTATCCATCAAAAGCTCGGTGCATGTTTACGCCATCCAGGCAATATTATTATGCCAGAGAATGTTTGATTGAGGCCTGGATTTGTTTCGTCGTCAGCCACTCACCGGATCGATTTATGGGCTAATCTTGTCCCAGGAGTGAGCTGGATTTTAATATCTGGAATTAAATAACCCATCCTCAAAATTTGAACAATTAGAACGAAATATCCGAGGAAATATCATTCTAATTACTTACCGCCTAGGCGTGATAACCATTTTTGGGCTGAGCCAAGAAACGTATTAATTAAGGGCTTGGCGTCACATTTAAATACCTCCCAACGGTTATGGTTAATCAAAATTTAATAGGAGTTAATTTCACCAGGAAATTTCCCATCCTACACTCAAATTTAATCGCTGCACCGCGCTTTTCCTGGCTCTGCTTTGAAAACAATGCAGTTTCATGTTGAATATTCTCAACTGCACATTAGCTTTCCAACCCTTTTACTTTCGAACACTAAAACAAAATTATCAATCCATTTCGCCAAATTATCTCAAAGCCAAAATGTCAAACGTGTGGATAAAATAATAAAATCCTTTAAACATTTACTCTTGAAACATCACGATATTTCAACCAAGAAGATCATGTAGCAGAATCGTTCCTTCTTGACATGAATTTTCTGAAATAAACGATAGAAGTGGTGCCAAGAAATGGATGGAAGCTGTTCTGGAAAAGTTGATTCACAAAGATAAAATCAAACCTTCAACAACAAAATCTGTTAATGCAAAATAGATTTTCAAATAAAAGTCCGATGAAGATGGATTATTCGATTGATACAAAGCTATTGTCACGATATCGTCCGCCAGGCTGTCAAGAATCGATGGTGTAAATACTAGAATCTAGCGAATTATTCTACTTTTATCTGGAAAATTAGATTATCGTGTGTATTCTAGATTTTACAGGAATAGAATTAGGGATATATAAGAAGGCCGGCATTGATTTGTAAGTTAAGTTAAAGTTTGACTGTGATACGAGTTAAATAGTGATTATTGAGTTGTAAAGTTTAATTGTTGAGTTAGTTATTAAAGTAATTAGTGTCAGAGTGTATTGTTAAGTGGAATAAATTATTGCTATGTTAGGCCCCAGTTACCCAATTCCTTAATTCTTAATATTTGTCCTTAATTCTTAATTCTTAAAAAGTTCAATTTATTTAACATTGGGGTTTTTAATGATTAAGAATTAAGAACGAAAATTAAGAATTAAGGAATTGGATAACCCTGGCCTTAATTGGACTTTGATTTTTGGAATAAACGAAACTAACGACGAACCCGAGATTTCTGTCCGGCGATCCAAAGCCGCGACACTATACATTGGATTGCCAGAGGATTTATTAAGAGAAATCTTAAGATAAATACAGTACACAGTACTCGACTTTGGTTCGATTTTGAGGCAAAGTGAATCCAATTTAGAGATTAGATAATTCTCAAGTGGTTTTTTGAATAATCCTAAAGCCAGTAGAAAAAAATTTATTGATTTCTTCTACTTTGTTTCGGTGTTACGTGACACTGTTTTAATAAGGCTCCTCTAGATCTCATCGCCTTTCGCGTAAAATGAAACCTTGTGAAATTCAAAAGGGTTTTTAAAGAAAATCAACCAGCCAATAATTGACTGCTTCAATAAGGTCCGGATTAGATTTTCTAGCGGAGCAGCGTTGTTGCCTTTTCAATATTTATGAGAGGTCCTTTTTGGGTTTAAGTACCTATCATTTCTAGTTAGTTGGAAGTTGAATTGGGTAAATTTGAAATTTAAATTTGTTTTCCAAATAGAAAACTAAAGTTCTTCACTGCATAATTTTGTGTTTCTGGATAATTTTCCATTTATGTGATATTATCATTGTGAGTAGTGCTGGTATTCCAAGAGTTGCTATATTGAAGAATTATTTGATTAAAAGCCAGAAATCATTGAAAATTCAACATTGGAAAAGATCAATTAATCGAATCAATTCTGTTAGCTTTTGACTGACATAATATTGATTGATTGACGAAATATTGATAAGAAAAATGCGGATATATGGAATCAACATTTTTAAAGAATTGATACATTGAAGAATTATTTGATCGAGTCATTATTCTCGGCACCTCATTCGAGTCAAGAGCCGGGAATAATAAAAAATTGAATATTGCGTCATCATCGCAGATGATCTGATCAAATCAATTTTGATACCATTTTCTGGCTTTTCATTGACATCAAAAAATTACACAGAACATAATAACCTAATGGTCACAAAATCAGTAGTTTCAATCAAAAATTGTAAGGAAAATCACTCGGAAAATCAGTACTCTGAAACTCTGATCTTTAACTTTTCTGTATTTCCTAGACTACAAAATTATCTGTACTAAAACGGATATAGAAGAACAAGCAGATAAACTTTGTTCAATGTAAAAACTTTTCCTTTAACAACCAAAGTTTCGGACAGGCCCAAAGGGAATAAAACACGTCGATAATTCAATTAGTGGAAAGATGAGCCCCAATCAGACAGAACTCGGGGATTAAGTATGAAATAACTTTTTGCCATTTGATGTTTCAACTAGGAATATTTGAATCCGTAGCCATTAAATTATCAAACTAGCCAGATATTAAGAGACAAGGGCCAAAGATCAATGAGAAATTATTGAACATGTAATACACATACCATACATGGTTGTGATTGAATTTTGCATAATTATATTAAGGACTTCAATTTACTGTGTAATCGAAGGAATAATGTTTGTATTAATTGGGAAAACGATTTGATATAATCAGAAACTATTTTCGCAATTTTTTATAAATTCAATTATAAAGACGCATGCCTCGGATGATGGTCAGATTATATTTGCATAATCACACTCATCTCATTAAAAACTTGCCTCTCGAATGTAAATTTATGCAAAAATTGTAACACGTAGACGATCGAAAAATTGTTTAGTTTTTTCATAACCAAGTTGCAGTGACCTGTGATCAACAACAATCAGTACTCAGGTTGCGTCAAAAGAAAGGAAATCGCCATACAGTTTAAAACTTGAATCAAAGACCACAACTTCTTAAATTGTCCGTTTAGAATTGGCTTCAGTTTGATTAACAAGGCGATGAATTTATTCTGTGGTTATCGATTTTTTTTTAAGGGCTTCTATAGAGGCGTGGGAAGCACGATTTTCCTTGATTGAGCAATGTTTTGCTAAAAAAACATGATAATCAAGTGGAAATAAATAAAATATTCTCTAATGTTGAATTGCGAAGTCGAATTCTCCAATCGATTCATAGCAGCAGGTGGGAAATAACAAAAATGAGAGTTCGTTTAAAAAGGGTGCGATCGACGCGCCTAGCATTTAAGATTTAAGGGTTCAAATCACGAACTGTGCCCTTTTCCCCAGAGAAAAAATTACATAATTCTACTCTAGACATGTCATCGGCGTGTTCCCGAGGGAGATTTGCGGAAAATAATTCGAGCCGGCAAAAATATCATGTTTAGAATATGGAGAGACGACCTATTTTATTGGATATATGCGAGGATATAATATGTATTGGTATTTTTTTTTTTCTCTCTCAGGCCTGTCCGACTCATTGTCCCCATGCGCTGATGCCTGAGAAAGCTTATTCTGCAAATGATAACAATAATAATTCTCTTTGCTTTCGCAATTTTAAATCCCATTCCTTGTACTTGTTTTTTCCAGTCCATCCAATTTTTGCTCTTCTTCCGTCTTTTCTTTCTCTGAGACTCAGTAACAACCAAAGTGATCTTTCTGTTTTCTACAAAATTGACCCAATCTCATTCGTCTAACAGTACTTTTATGCTTTATTTCCAAATACAGGGTGTCCCAGCCGAAAGTGAACCATTTTAAATGATTATTTCATTCATTATAAAATAGACCCATCAGACAACGTCATTTTTTGAATGAATTTTGTTTAAATAAGTGATTATTTCACAAGATCTTGTTTATCAGCGATTAAATTTTTGTTTACCTTTTTTGACAGAATTTTGATAGAAATATTCTGACATTTTATAATAAATAGAACTCTTTGGATAGGATTGACGCCAACAATTCAATCCTAATTATTCAGGAAATAATCTAGCCGTATACCACTCGACCTATAAATTTAAATGGATTAAACTATCCAAATATTTTTTGCATAATTTTGCTTTTTGGCAAATAGTTTCATGCACAATAACTTTTAAATAAAAGCCCTCGACCATTTTTCAGTTTTCAACATCAAAATTCTCCACTATTTTCATTGGAACGCCCGTGATATACAAAAACGTCAAAAAAAAAAGATGAATATTTAAGGTATCCATGTACCAATAGACAGTCCCTAAAACTTGAAGTTTAAGAAGGTAAAAAATCAAAATCGAAATCTTGGTATTTTTGCAAACGCTTGCAACTTCATGTTGTAGGTACTTGATTTGATATCACTATGACAAAGAATTTTGTAACTGTCTAGTTAGATATCAATTAAGTTAAAATACAATTTCCAAGAAAATTTTACGAGTCAAATAGACATACCCCAAAAGTCACAGTTTGGTGTGCAATCTCTATTAAAAAAAAATTAATGAACTAACGATAACAGAAATTGTATACACTGATATGTTCTTTTTTCCACAGTTAAGACAGGAGGGTATCTTGGATGATATCTATTTCCAGCAAGATGGTGCCTTCAGGGGCGCCCGCAGAAAAATATGTAGGGGGGGTCAAAATCAATTGAATAAATTTTTTATGCGTAAAAAAGGGCACTTCAGTCTAAATTATCATTTTAGAAGCAGAATCAGAATTTTAAATGCAACATTTGCAAAGCAAAATTTAAAAAAAAGGCAGTTTGAAGAGACACAAACTAACACACTTGGACGAGAAGAATTTTAAATGCAACATATGCAATGCAAAATTTAAAGAAAAATTTAAATTAGGAAAATTTAAACAAAAAGGTAACTTGAGAAGTCACATATCAACAGACTTCGATAGTTATCTTTTTGAATGTGACATTTGCAAAGCAAAATTCAAAGGAAAAGACTGTTTAAAGAGACACAAACTAACACAGTCGGATATTTATCCTTTTAAATGTGACACATGCAATGCAAAATTTGAACCCAAACGTAGTTTGAGAAGCCACATATTAACACACTCGGATGAGGAGAATTTCAAATGTAACATTTGCAATGCAAAATTGAAAAGAGAAGGCGATTTGAAGGAACACATATTGATACATTTGGATATTTAATTTTTTTGAATGGGACATTTGCAAATCAAAATTTAAACGGAAACGCGATTTAAAGATACACAAACTAACACATTCGGGTATTTATCCATTTGAATGTGACACTTGCAAGGCAAAATTTGAAGAAAAGTAATTTACAAAGGCACATTTCAACACACTCGGATATTTATCCTTTTGAATGTGACACTTGCAAATGAAAATTTAAATGGAAAGCCGATTTAAAGATTCACAAACTAACACATTCGGATATTTATCCATTTGAATGTGACACTTGCAATGCAAAATTTAAGCAAAAACATAATTTGAAAAGCCACATGTTAACACACAGATTGTTTATTATTTGATTCACTTAATAGTGACATGTGTTTAGCTCCGGGATCCTTGAACTCAGCCACAAAATTCACCAGTTCCGGAATAAGGAAAGGGTGACAATTTATCAATATGCAAATCGGTACACTGAGATATAGATATTAAATCAACTTATTTACTTCTTATAAATAGCTAAAATCTCAGGCATGGTAGAGGAAGATCCAAAACTTAGGCTTAAGCATTGAATATAAAACAAAGATTCAGAAATCTGTAAATCGTTACATAATTTTTTTGGAATGATGTTTTTGGAGAATCAAGAAGTTAGCGATTTATTTGTTTTCGAGTTGTTAGCTATTCAGCCGAATCACGAAGTTCTAGTTAAATTTTCAGATTATCTCATCGACACATGGCACATGCCTCGATAGACCTGGATAAGACAACAAATGCCTGTGAATCTTTCCATAGTCATTCTGGTAGATCTTTTTATTTTGCGCATCAAAATACATAAGTATTTACACTTTTTTAGATTTATTAACTCATATGCAATGCAAAATCTGTCAACATCATAAGGTAAGTTTTATAGGAAGTAGGTTGGGTTTCATGATTTGGTCGAATTCAAAGGTAGGATTACTGCAGCTACCTGGTTTGTGGCCGAATTCAAGTATGCCCGTTTCGCTCATACGAGCATCATCGGACCTACAATATAATATATATAGAAAATAATTAAAATTTAAGAAATTTCCAGGGGGGGTCGAGTGACCCCCCCTGACCCTTCCTGTGGGCGCCCTTGGGTGCCTCCTCCTCATTATTCTTTAATAGCAAGGGAATCACTAGATATGACATTTGGGGAAAGACGGATATGCAGGTCCTATAGAATGGACACCTTACTCTCCTGACTTGAGAGTTCCACACTTTTTTCTCTGGAGTTATGTCAAGGAAAGATGCTGTAATCCTTTGCTCAAATAGCTTGAAAGATCTAGAGCGGAATATTTGTAATGTTATTGAAGTGATTCCCCAGGAAATGTTACACAAGTCATTCACCCATTTACTGATCCATAAATGCCTGGAATAGAATGGCTAACATATACATATACAGCATTTTATATAGTTTTATGCAGTTTTTATTAACTTTTTATTGGACAAACATAAGTTCCAAGCTTTGTAAATATGCGTTTGCAAAAATACCAAGATTTCGATTTTGATTTTTTATGGCTAAAACTTCAAGTTTTAGGGACTATGTCTATTCGTACATGGATACCTTGAACATTATTCTCTTTTTTGACGTTGTGATATACAGGGTGTTCCATTAAAAATAGTAGAGAATTTCAATGGTGAAAAACGGATTTTTTTTTACTTTCCTTGTTTCAAAAAAGTTTGCAACCTACTAGAAAAAACTTTAGACCAAGAGAAATCGAATGGCGCAAACCGCAGGTAGCTAGCACACCTGGTTTAAAAGTTATAACCATTCAAAATGGTTCACTTTCGGTTGGGACACCCTGTATTATAAATAATTCATATTGTGATGGCGCATCTGTCAGAGAGAATCCAACCTGAAATCTAGAAAATACTGATTCATTCGGGAAAAGACTCTATCGCGTTTATTCTGGATTGTACATGAATGGATTACGGATATATAAAGGCCGGTATTAGTTAGTAGATTTTAAGTTTAAGTTTAACTGTGATATGATTTAGATAGTGAATTTTGTAAGAGTTGTAAAGAGTTTAGTTGTTTGAGTTAATTAGTGTCAGAGTGTATAGTAACGTGGAATAAATTATTGTTGTGTTAATTGGAATTTGATTATGGAATAAACGGACCCAAGATTTCTGTCACGCATCCCAGAGACATGACAATATTATCTTTCTTTTCTTCACCCATCTTCCTTTTTTTTTTTCGAAATTATTTGTTAGCAAACTAAATGCCGTCGCGGGATAGGTATTCGTTATTAGCCGAGTGCTAATTATTCCTGTTCAAGATGAAACGGCGTCCTTAATTAAGTTCTGAAGTTTATTTGAACTTAGGACCGAAAACACTAATAAATATAGATTCACGTTGGACTGAAAAGCTTTCAGCTGAATTTAGGACAAATGA
Source organism: Ceutorhynchus assimilis (assembly GCA_917834065.1). Taxonomy (NCBI): domain Eukaryota; kingdom Metazoa; phylum Arthropoda; class Insecta; order Coleoptera; family Curculionidae; genus Ceutorhynchus; species Ceutorhynchus assimilis. Next base: position 1,807,472 of record OU892281.1, read on the forward strand.
ATTCTCTTTGGATGGCAAGAGTAAAATTCAGTTTTTGCATTGTTTCGTTAAATAATTGACGAGAATTTCAACTTTATTTTCAAATTAGCGGGAAATTAAAAGTTAACCCTCCAAAACTTAAGTGGCCCTTGAATAGTTTATATTTACGTGTGCTTGTAATTATTGTTAGTTGGATGACTGCCAGAATCATTGTTTTCTAACATACTGGCTAGAGCTTGATTATTACATCTGACAATAATGGCTTGAGAATATTCTGTCGTTATTGAGGCATGGCTTAACTTTATGTAGTTTACCTCTTTAATCAAGTTTATAACTCCCACTGTAAGTGAGAAATTTGAGAACAGTAATAAAACAGCTTGGCAGAGTTACTGGTGCCCTTGCTCGACTTTATTTTATTTTGAAATTGAAACCTACGTGACGGTCGTAAACATTTTTTACGACTCTTTTCTAGATATGAATTTTATGGATAGAGTTAGGAACCATCAATTCACATCAGCTGCCGCCTATGAAAACCTCTAATCCTTTTCTATCTGGTTGAAATTAGCAATTTGATGAGAAGCAAGGTCCCATTTCCTATTAAAACCAAGTATCACTGTAATTTAGGGAGTAATTTACCCTGCCTACGTCATTAACCCCAAGTATAATGGCAGCGTACCTTTGCAAAACGCTTTTATGGTTATAAGAGGTTTCCCTGGATTATTGGAGAGATTTTAATTCTCCATAATCAACGGCAATTTTGGCCAATCGTCAAGTTATCTTTAATAACGATTAGGTTAATTATATGGCAAGTAAAACATCATAATTACATTCTATTGGTACATTTGAATGTCGTAAAATATAGCAAATTCCTGACATATATAAATTATCTTTGTTACTCATACCATGTTTTTGTTATTTACAAATCACCGGTAGTTGTTCTCTTGTCCCCCTACGTTATGTGGATTGTCAATCATTTCTAATCGTACGGTTTGTTTACAAGGTACACATACAATTCAAACATCGTGGGAGCAGTCTATAAGCACATACGCAAATATCGATATTTGTTTCACTGGACCAGATTCCTATATCCGAAATTTAATGAAATCTAGTTACAGATTGTCCAGCCAGCAGAAACTTTTAATTGGTTATATCTGATTGAAATGACTTGACAACCTCAAATTATCAATTAGTCCACAAGAGGCATAATTTCATTTTTGTCATTAACAAAGTCAGAAGTGCTTTTCAGCTACAAGAACATCGTTATCCGCCTCGTCGCGACATATTAAATTAGCCATTATTAATTTAGAATTTAATTAGACGCACTACGTTAACCAACTTTGTGGTGATAAAGTTTTGGACCGAAAATGTACCGCGCTTGGCACACTAGTTAATTGAGTTTAAAGATGAATAATTTATATTGCGAAGCTACTCAATCAATATTTTCCTAATCGTTGGATTGGAAGTATGTAATCACATTCGCTGTCTGACAGCAGCAGGAACATGTTCTAGAATCTCAACTATTACAAGAATTTCCCAGTTATTTAAAGTTCGGAGAATATATTTTATGCCAAGAAGGCTTCACGATAGATATAGACACCAGGAAGCATGGGCGCCGGGAACAGGTTGCAAGGGGGTGCACTTGCACCCCCCTGTCAGAAATACATTGAAAACATTATTTTTTTTTTTTAATAAGTTACTGTTTGAATTGGGTTATTTTATTTTTATTTCGCGCGCCATCAACTTGTAGAATGGAGGGAATTTCGAATTTACTTAATTTCTAGTTCACTGATATAAATTTCTTCAATTTCTATGATTTGATAACCCGAAAAAAGTAATAAATTGTGAGAAGCCCATGCCCCTTTCAATAAAAAAAAAGTGAAACGGACAAGATTTGCGTGCGGAAATTTAAATTAAAATAGTATAGTCAGCTAAGTTGGTTGTTTGGTAGAGATCATATCCCTTGAACCTTAACAATATTTTTAATTAGTGGTGAGTGAGAAAATACCGAGGTAAAAACATCAAATAACTTAGGTACCCAATCACCTAGAATTTTTTTTTTTTTTCAAAGCTCTAAATACTAGTTTTTGGGCGTGGCACCCGGAAAAATTTTCGCGCCTCCGGCCGGCATTCACCTTCTTGAATTATGATTTGAACCAATATAACAATCCACGCTGCCACTGCCTGTATGCACCCACCTGAAACTAATCCTAGCAGCGCCCATGCCAGGAAGCAAAATGGAAATAACATAAATTGCAGAGAAAGCCAAATTTTGAAAACCCCACAATGTTCAACAAAAACTTATGTATTTGCGACGCGATAATAATGGAGCTCGCTCAAGTTAGGTTACCAATAAAATAAGATCATTGCTTTACAAACTGAAACATCTGCAAAAATCGATACTACAAACTGAACATTTTATTTTTAGCATTGATTGAACCACATCTTACTTTCGGTATCATAGGATGGGGGGGGGCGTAACAAAAAATTATTTAGCATGATTAGAGAAAGTTCAAAAGTGACGTGACTCTATCAAATAACTCTCATCATCTACATATTCTGAGAAAACCTTCTTTAGGAACCAGATTTGGGTATTTTCAAGCGAGTCATTATGGTAACGACAAGGTATATAGACAATTGTTTTGGATCGCCTGGCCACGCTTTCTGGACAATTGGCCAAATTCGGTCCAGACGAAATTGATGAGAAGCAAACAGTAGATAAATAAATATTCATAATGATGGAGAAAAGGAGAAACAACAAATAAATACCCGAGGGGCTTTTCACCCAAGGAAATCGGTGTACAAATTCTTGGAAATACTTGGAAATACCTAGAAATATTTGGAAATACCTAGAAATACTTTGGAATACCTTTGGGAATACCTAGAAATACTTTGAAATACTTGGTAATTTGGCCAAATGATGTGAGAAAACAATATGTTTATGAGCTTCCTGAGCGCTGCTTTTTCTCATAAATAGGTTTTTTTGAATTTTTACAGTCCAATAAGTTAGTTTTGTTTGATTGTGATAACCTTGATGAGAACTTATTGAAAGGTACTTAAGTGTGTACAGGGTGTCCAAATTAAAGCAGTATCATCGGGATATTGGAAACGGTAAGAGATACAGGGTTGGTTAAATTATGGCAAAGTTGCGCAATTTTATGCTTAACAAGATACCGTTTCGATAATTTGAAAATTTTGAATAGTTCCGGAATTATTGGGAATAATCCGAAATTTTACAGCGTTTTTATTTTTTTCTGAGCTTATTTGAAGAGATATTCCAAAATAAATGTCACTCTATCATTGGCACTTTTTCTCCTCCACAAGATGCTCCCATCAAATTCAAAATCCGACGTTTTGTCTTTGGGCTACCATCATCAACTTTATTTTTTTAAATATATCCGTGAATTTTTTATATCAAATTTCAAGAGCTTCTGATGTCTCAAAACCTATGATATACCCTCGGACATACCGCATTTATTCGAAAAAAATATATTTTCTTTTACTTTTTAGTAATTTCCTACCAAAATTCTCTCTCTTCCTTGTCTCTCTCTAACACATTTAATTTTTATGGAAAGTGCCAATAATTAAAAAAAAAAAGTTGATGATGGTGGCCCATAGACGAAATGTCAGATTTTGAATTCGATGGTGACATCTTGTAAAGGAGAAACAGTGGTAATGATGAAGTGACATTTATTATTTATTTTGGGAAATCTCTTCAAATATGTAAGCTAAGAAAAAAATGGAAACGCTTCTGCAAAATTTTGAATTATTCCCAATATACTATTCGGAATTTTTAAACTTTCAAAATGGTATTTTGTGAAGCATAAAATTGCAAAAGTTTGCCATAATTTAACCGACCCTGTATCTCTTACCGTTTTCAATATCACCATGAAACTGCTTGAATTTGGGACATCCTGAATATATTTTAAGTGCCATTTTTATCTTATTTATGTTTGGCAAAAAAATTTCCTTGTTGTGTAGAAAATTGTTTCCCAGTGTATCAAAAATAGTTTGAAATTTAAACATTTTTTATCCTTGTCGAATTGCTGGTCAATTTATGTGGTCTCTCCAAAGTGACGTCAACAGGCGTGCATGCGCAAAGCAGTTGTAGACAAATCTATAGGAGAGTTTTGCTAATTCTCCGCGAGCTAATAAGAGATGACACTGTTGAAAAAATACCATGTGATCTTTCATTTGAAGTTATTAAACTGGTCCGAGAACAGGTTTCTTTTTTCTGTTTTGTTGTTTGTAAAAAGTGTCCCTAAAATTTGATACCCTAATATATGTGTTTATTGCAGAATTTTTCTTTTTGTCCACAAATACCAAAAATGTGCTTTGCTACGCACCAGCTTTAGAAGAGGTTTTTGTCTAAAAGCATGCGTAAAACGTCACTTTCCCGCACGCATTTTAATTCGGAAACTATCTTTTTCCCGCTCGCCGGACGGGAATTTTTTTTCCGCACGGCTTGCGAGAGACAAATACTTGGAAATACCTGACACTCGACCTGAAAATACTTGGAAATACTTATAAATACTATGAAATACTCAAAAGTACTTGGAAGTAATAGGGAATACTTGGAAATACTTAGAAATACTCAAAAATACATGGAAATACGTGAATATTAAGAAAAATGGAAATCGGTGTAGGTACAAGTTTTGGTAGGTGAAAAGCCCCTCGTAAATACCATACAAAAAAATAAGAAATTCCTGGTGAAGTTGTGTATGTGTATTCGTATATGCGAATTTGACATGCACCTCTCTGTTGAATCTTGAGAGAACCGACCCTTATAAAAATATCGTTGTCACCTTTTCGAAGAAACGGTGCCAAAACAATTTGGGCAAATTACCTGTTTCAAATTCCGCTTCCGTTGGCAACTTTCTGGAAGGCAATTTGCATTCATTAGATTAGTCATTGCAAAGGGTTCAAAGTTAAATTGAAAAATATCCATAGAGTGGTTTTGTTGTATGTATTTTTAACTTCATAGCAAAACGAGTACCGGATCCTTTACAAATGCCTAGCAGCCAGCCTCTACTCAATTTACCATAACGGAAAAAAAGCGCTATTAATTCCTTTTGAATTAAAAAAAAAAAGTTCTTTCGCCGTATCGATGACGACGAATGACTCGCTCGCTTTTATTTAGAATTCTAATACATGTGCGCCTTTGTGCTCTGGGGGGGTACCCGTGCATTCCAACTACGACTCGCGAATTTATAAATAACCCCGGTTTATTTTCGTAGTCCATCTAACAAGTACCTATCGATAATGATATTTTCGAACAGTTTGATTGGGATTTTAGTTTGTTTGTTTTATTTCTTGAACGAACAACTTTCACTGCAGGAACGAAAATAGCAAAAATGCAGGATAGTGGCGTTGAAACAAAGAAAAAATAACGGAATATAGAGAAACCAATGAAATAATACGAATATTTTTCGAAGAAGACATAAAAAACAATAATAACGAAGCAACAGAAGAGGATGAGTCTAATGCATGTCGGGGAAGTTAGCATCACATTCGGAGCAGGATCGCTGAAACATGTTCCTGCTTGTGCTGCTATGGTCCTGCCTCATCCTGCTTCAAATCTGACCATACAGCGATTTTTATTTTGGTTGCTTACTTCACCTTTGGAATCACATTGAGAACATGTTCCTGCTTGTGCTTCTATAGTCCTGCCTGCTTCAAATCGGATCCCGGTAGCACGTACTTTTTTCGAAATACACCGATTTTTTATTTTGGTTGCAAACTTCACCCTACGAAAAGCAGTAATATCGCAGCACAAGCAGAGGTGCATTTTAAAGATCCTGCTTCCAATGTGTTGCTTACTTCCCCGACGTGTCTAATGCCTATAAAAATGCGCGTGAAAAATGGAGACAAATGGACAAGAACAAAATCATTTTGTCAAATTCATATCACATTTCATAGGTTAATATCTGAAACACGAAAAAAGATACCAAGATGTGTTTCCTATAGCCTATAAGCTATACCAAATAACTATGTAAAAGACTCTGACCTCTGACTAGTTCCATTTTAAAATACATTTCTGTTCTAAACCGAAAAATTCTTGCTACTCGAAACAAAGGATATGAAACTCAATATAAAGCAATTTCAATGTAAGCTCTTCAAAATACGTATATCAAATGCAAATTCCTGGGATTATATTGCTTGGAGACCAAGTTATGATTTATTATTCATAAAACCCACATCTTGGGTAAAGAAAATCGTATTGTTTCGACTATGAGAATGGATTCAGTAGAATTTTCCGCAGCTGTACCTAGGAAAAAATGAATTTATTTATTTTAACTTCAGCCCTATATAATATTGGCGTTTGGATTATCAATTTCAAGTTCCTTCCTGGAAATTCAATATAAAGGCACGTGGAAGCTAAGCCGGCTTTTCTCATTGTTTATATAAGCGATTTTTTTAATGAGAAACTTTGTTGGAAAAATGTTTCAGTAACAGGATCAAAAATTCATTAATAAAAAGAACACTTTTTTGTTCAATAATTAACAAGCCAAAAAAGAAACTGGTTTATTTTTGGCTTACACACATTACACAGGGTTTGATGGCACTACGAAGAGAAATCTCGAAGGCCGTTATCTGAGGCCTTGAACTTGCTCGGCCTCAGACGTATATTTAAACTTAACTGGTATATTTTATCGCCCGACTAAGTTAATTGTTTAATTAGGCACTTTATCTATTTGGATGATAAATATCTACAGTTCTTTCTTTTAGAAGAAAATTACTTATCTGATCAATCAACTGAAGCGGTTTGAATAGTTTATGAATTATTCTTCCAAAATCTCAGCTGATTTTTCAAGTAATACAATTGTTTTATTATGGAGGAGTAGAAGAGCAATTGTCTCAATTTTTACAATTGAAAATACTACATTGAGAGTTTATATTGTCTATTGTCTAAAAAGTTCTTCTCAATTCCTTCCATTTCTCGGTTTTTGTCTATTCCCGGCTCTTGAATTTCTGCTTTCCATTAAATACATATTTCCGAATAAAGGAAATTGAATAGCCTGGAATTGAATAATTTCTTGTAATTTTTTATTTTTTTTAATTTCCTTATTCTACTCCAGTCAATTTTTTTGTCTTTTCCCGGCTCGTGAATTTCCGCTTTCTTGTGAATTTTTCCTAATAACGAAAATTCAAGAGCCTGGAAATAGGAAAACATGTCAAGTAGACAAGCTCTACCAATTTTTTCTCATTTTATCCTCAATTTTAGGCTCACGAATTTTTGTTTTCATCTGCATTTCTCTAAATGAGGAAAGTTCAAGTGCCTTGAATAGAAAAAACATAATTTTCTTCTATTTTTTTTTTCTTAAATTTCATCATTCTCAATCGTCTTTGTTTATTCCCAGCTCCTGTGCTTCTGTCTTCTGCCAAATATTTCCGAATAAAGTAAATTAAAGAGCCTGGAATAGAAAAAAAAAAATTTCATGTTTATAACCTGTTTACCATTTTGGACCTTTGGAGAAGATTATTTCTCCATGAAAATGCCAAAACTTGTAAAACAAAGATACCTAAATAAGATTTTTTTTTCGATCAATGTTCTGCACATAAAAAGCTGGATCACGTCATCAAAAAAAAAAAAAAAACATACATTTCCAGAAAAATCCCATAAATCACCAGGATATATTTCCAGTTTTGTAGGGCAATTTTGGCACGCTCAACGTTTTCGGTAGATACGGGTAATTTCGCCAGATAATGGATAAAACACAAAAGCCGTTTTCCACTCATTACCAGGGTTTATATCGTATCCCTGTTTTATTATGACGGGCACTTATCCACAATATTACCCGGATAAATGATTAATGATTTTGGTAAATATGAAAATTTACTGGAATAGCAAAGTTGTAGTTTTAGAGATTTCAAATGAATGTTTTGCTTTTAAGAAGGGCGTTTAAATAAAATGTCATTTACAGACCTTCACTAATTCCTGTTCAATTCCAAATTTAGACCACTTTTCAGTGAAATGAAGCTATGTTCATAACAATAATAGATTGGAGTAGAAGTTCAAGCATTTCTGGTTGCAAAATACGCATTCTAAATAGTAAAATTATTACCATTTTGTTGACAACAATATGCAAATTTTGGTCACGGATTTAAATGAAAAAGGGATAAACATATAGAGTAGCACACCAACAATAAATGTCCAAAATTTCGGATAGTAAAATGCTGGAAAAAATGAATAGAACAGAATTTTCGAAAATTATAATTTTTGTATCACAAAATTAATCAAAATCTGTCAAACAACGAGGTGATTGCTGTCATTTTCAGCAAAGACTCAAACCAAACGTTCGTTCAGCGCTTCTCTAAAAGATGTCGCTGAGTTCGGGAAGCATAATAACCTAACTTCTTTCAAACGCTAGTAAAAACTGTTTAACCTAGCTAATAATGTGAAATACTATTATTTCATTTGTATCTGAATAAAATTATTTAGTCCACTGTAAATTACTGTGTAAACGAATTGCTATTGAAGATGTCGCCATCTACTTGTAAATTAGTCAATCACTTACAGAGAATTTGAACACCTGTGATTAAAAAATATTTAATGTATGTCATAAAGCCCAAAAGATAGCGTGCTGGCTCTTATCTGACGCCCCTCTTAACTAGTTTTCGTTCGAAGAGAGACAAAATCCTCGTCTATGATCAACAAAGTACATCCTTCTCATTTTTAGGTCCCCTTTCTCTATTAGCCTAATTTCGTTCTCTGTGTCCCTACCTTTCTAAGACGATAAAAGGGCCTTATGAAATAGTTGAAAAGATTATTTTAGGCAGTGTTGCCATGTTTAATCAAGAAAAATTCAAGCAATGATTCATCAATTGTTATTTTATCAGACTCCTTATAATTGAAAAAGGGAACGATTTGGATATTACTTACATGGAAAGTTAAGGATAAAAATTGGGTCATTTAGATAAGAAATTACTTTTAAAGTAAAAATGTACCTACCTAGACAACACTGTAAATATTTCTTCAGGTGATTCCTTGACTGTTATCAACATCAAAAGAAGATCATCATAAAGCAGATGGTTTTTGTTCTACGTTCTCAGTGTGTGGTTTCTTATGTGTGTGTAATATGTTTTTTATTCTTGGAAAGGTAATTTTTTAATTTTTTCACGATTTTACTGTAAAGCTATCATATAACTGGAGGAAATTTTTTTGATTAAAATATGCTAAATATAAACCAGAGGTCGTTAAAATTTAATTATGCCTCAAAAATCTGGTCCTGGTTTTTGTAGTAGTTTTGTTGCTTTGCCTGAATTTTTATTCCAATGAGAGTTTCACAACACTGTCAACACTGTGAGTATCTCTGGACAGTCTTTTCGAACATGAACATACTTTACTGAAATGATATGAATTATTATTAGTAATTTACTTACCGAATACAGAAAATTATGCTTTTTCGTCTTGGTTACCAAATAATACATTGAAATTCAAATCCATGCTTTTATTAAATTTGTAAGAAAAGTCTCATCCACGATAAAATCGTGTTTCTTTTATTTCAAATTCAAATTGATTTCAATACTCAGATTGCTTAATGGTGTTATTGTTATTAAAATATCATATAAATCTTAGATACCTGGCATGTTATACTATACGCTAAAAAAATAACTACATTTTGTTTATTTGTTGAAAAAAGCAAATTTTCGAAGATTGGGGCAGTCCTGACAACCTGCCCATCTTTCCATTTGTCACATTTGACAGTTGACACCTTTCAATTTTTTTCAACATCTAACGGCCGTTTGCACCGACCATTTTAAGGGAGGCTTAACGATAATCAAGGTTTAAAGTAACATTAAGCGTGTGTTTTATACAGGGTGTCCGGAAAATAGCGTAAAAGCTTCCACTACCTAATAGGAGATCCATTGACTAACCCTGGAAAAATAATTCGACCATTCTTGGAAATATGAAGTGGTAAATGTGGAAATTCAACTTCCTTATTTTTGATTTTTTTTTCAAATTGCAATATTTCGTACAAAGTGTCCGGTATCTTTTGTTGATTCACTACATTCACTACACATTATGAAAATTGTAAAATCTCTAAATTATAACAGAAAAATTGATCTGACAACTTTTTCTAGTTACCTTCGAATTTTTCAGGTAATTACATAGGTATTTAATTTAATTCTGTGACAAATTTTCAACAGGATATTTTCAGTGTTGCCAATTTTAATGAACATTAAAATGCTAATAACTTTCCTAAAAATGCCAACAGATTTTTTAAATTATTTTTCTGGGGTTCCTTCAGGGGTCCTCCACCACGTAGTGAAGGGCTTTTACGCTATTTTCCGGACACCCTGTATATGTATATACAGGGTGTTTGGTTTGGTACATCGATAGGAAGTTTTCAATGAGTGATAGTTGGGGTCTGTTGGGAGCTGTTTGACCACGTTTACCCTTATGCAAAGTTTCGTCGTTTTTGAGATAGGTATCAGAATTTTTAGATATATACCCTGTATATAAATAGATAATTACTATTTGAGATTCGTTGTCGAAACTTTATCATTTCCGATTCAACGTGAATAAATAAATAAGGTACAAGCGCGTGCCCTTGTCCATATCAACGAGGATAAATAGAAATTAATATTTAAGAAACGTGAGCCTGTCGGATGGAGCCGATCTCTGGTTGCATACCAAATAAGTTGGTTAGAGGATGTCAGGGTAACGTTGTATGTTTTCCGTAAAAGTTTTATTAGAGAACCAGCCAGCGATGATTTACGTGCTTGTCTAGTATAATTTAGTTGTGGCTGAAACTTCAATTTTCATATAAATAGTAATTTTTCCAGATAAAACCTATTCCTTCCCCTATATTATTTAGCCTTGCTTTAGATTTGGGTCTGGGGGAAAAAAAAAGCAAATCGATCCAATATATCATTGAAGCAAACCTCTCACGCCATCATTATTTATTCTATACAGAAATAAATTGAATATTATGGTTGAGGTTGGATACAAAAATACGAAGAATATTATACTTGTAGGTATAACTACCTAATAAATATTAATTTATTGACCGATATATTACGATTAGTAAATAATATTTTTTTATTGGTCAATATTAAACTAAAAATTAACTTTCATATTTTTTTAAATTCAAAATAGGGCGAAACATCTCGTACATTCTCGAGTGACACTCAAAATCCGTTTCAAGTGGTGCCTAACCTTGTTCCTCTTCTTATAAAGTTAGCTTTTTATAAGATCTTTCCATATTCCTACTTATTTCTCATAAAGCATTCTTCAGAATGAAACGTAGACAAAAGGCATAATTTTGAAGAAGGAAAAATCCCCGATTGAATCAAAGCCTCATTTTTTTTTTTTGTGTAAATTTTTCCCTTTTTCCTAAATCTTTCAGAAAACGGCTCCTGAGCCTGATTGAAATTTATAACCCCAATAAATTGCATCTTTCCGCCTCTAAATTATGTCCGGGATAAATTTGAGGTCAGACGTGCTTGGAATTGTTTAAAATTTTGCACCAATAACGAAGCTTTACTTAGTTATTTTCAATAAGGGTCATGGTAACTAAAAAGAACCTGATGGAATATCAAAAATCGAAATAACTGAATTATCACATAATTATCCACTGTTTATTTAATTAAATACAAGTTTCTTTTTCAAAATTACCTAAAAAAATTAACGTTAAAACTATTAACGAAAAGTTGACAATCGCTTTACTACAAGCTGATGGCTAGATCCAAGATCCGCGTCAATAATAGACTCCAAGAGATGATTTGAAAAGAAGAGAAGAAAACTTCAACTGAGAATTGGAACAAGCATTTAAGAATTGAGAATGTCTGTACGGAAAACTCCAAAATTCGGCTAAGGAACAAAAAAACTCAATCAATCAAGAGATGAGTTTAAGAATTTTCTCTATTATTTCGGAAAATAAATAATATTAGCTTTCTACTAATGTATATGGAAATACTTAAATCATCAGTTGTAATATGATGCTCTTAATTTTCGGATAACTACTCACAAAGTCGAGCAGAAAGGTTTGACACAAGTTGTGGATTGGTAAGTGTCTTTTTTGTGAATTCAGTTCCTTTGGTGGTGAACTTTATACTACTATCTTTGCCAACCAATGTTAGTGATTGCATTAAGATATTTATGTGAAAACTCCGTGGATGTTCCACTCAGCTTTTCGATGCAAATTGGAGTCCCTTGCGATTCAGTCAAAACTTTCGATGAAAATACTAGACGTGGAATGTGATATCCAGAAAATTGGCAGCAATTAAGCAAACGGTGCATACTTATGCGGAACATTTCTTGATAAATTGATTATCGTAAACTTTTCGTTTTCCTATTTCCTGACTTGATACCCGTGAACTTGTTCGTTTAGAGGTTTTTCTGAAGTCAACTCAACAGATAAAATTGTATTTTAATAAAAATCGAGCAGTTGATTATAATTCAAAAAAAAAAAAAAAATACTACAAAGTTACTTATTATTATTATTATTATTATTATTATTATTGTCTGTCATGTATCATAATGTAATAAACTCAAACAAAGACAATATTATCTATAAAACAAAAAGCTTCAAATTTCCGAAACTGGGCTTCACCTGCAGCGACGCTCCATTTATAAGAAAGGCATTAAAGAGCCATCTTTGTCCCATATTAGTTCTTGTTGAATATAAATTGCTGGGAAATCTACTGGCGAATAAAGTAGCGACGCTCCAGCAAGAAACGTTATAATAACGTCGTTTATCATCCACTTGGATATCCGTATTTTCAACCGACTATGCGCTTGATTGATTGATGATTACTAGCCGGGCTCTCTGATTCTGATTAAGTGAGATTTGTTGAAAAATTTATTAGTTTTGGTGTGATAATATACAAATTTTTTGAACTACTATCGCAATAGTTAGAAATAATGGCGCTGGTTTTATTTACTGCTGATTTTTTTAGTTTCAAACTCTCAATCATTCTTTTTTTGAAACAAAAATATGTTCATGTGGGGGACAAAATCAAGCTTTATGGCAACTGGTCAATCAAATATTTATGAAACCGAGTGTTAACTCAAATATATGACTATTTTGTGTTGAAACCTTTACTATTAATCGATATTTAGCTAGGATGTTCGATTATGAATAAAATATTGTGTACGAATCATTGGTGCTCGTGAATAGACTATCCATTATAGGCATTATAAATAAAAAAATCCCCATTTAACATACAACAAAAAATAGTTGACCATATACACTATAAACTTGCAATCTTCCATGATATTTAATTGAAATTGTTTAACGTTTTTCGCAGATGTTGTCATAGGAACGCTTAATAAGGGGGTACTTAGTTTAAACCAGACCAAATGAATGCCGTCATCCGAATTAAGACAAGTTAACCGAATGGAATCTAACTAAACGATAAATTACACAATTACTCTGGTCGCTGACACCAGTGAAATAGAAGGCTACAATTCAAAATGTATGGAACATGTTAAAAAATAATTATACGAGTGTATGTTCATATAGCAGTCATTCCAATTCGGACTGGTCACAATAATTATGGAACATTTTTATTTTATGATAAATGACTTCAAAGTTCTTCCTTATTGTTCCTGTATATTTCAATTTGTCGATGTTGTTTTTAATAAAATTTCTGTTGTAATACTTTTTATTATAGCCCTGAAAAAGGAGAAAGCTCCATTACCAATTATTTAAATACTATTATTGATTTTTGATTGTACTCTTGATTGTATGCTTTAATCAATATTCCTGTTGCGCTTATTGCTAGGAATGCTCCCAATGATTTTCCTTGATTTCACCTTATTTGTACTGGGTTCTTATTCTTGAAATCGGTGAGCAGTATTCCCAGGAGAACGAGTGTTCCGTCTTTGTTACTTATATTAAGAGTTGCATATTATTGACAAAGACGGAATACTCGTTCTCCTGGGAACGCTGCTTCCCTGTTTCAAGAATAAGAACCCTGCGGTTTACCTATTCCTTGTAGTCAATTAAGGTAAATCACGGGAAATCAATGAGAATTGACGTTTCCGTGGTTATTCCGATTGAGGAAAGGTTCTGCTTCGGCTGGGCCCCTGAAATTCACCTTTGCCTGGACGGATTCTGGCCATTTGTCCAGACCGTCACAATGATAAACGTCTCAATAGTCACAGAATATCTTCACTATTGGTATATTTTGATCAGTTTCTTGATTTATAAACTGTTATGGAATACATTTGTTAAATAAAGAACATAAATCAAATCATATAATGTAGGAAATATTGGCCGAATTCCAATTATTGTAATTGCATAGTTTTTAATAGCGCCACCAGAAATATTTTGTTCCACTTCTAAGCAAATAATAAACCTGGGAAATAATTTAATAAATTACAGCTTAATCAATCCATCAATTCAACTTGAATGAATTTTCTCTTCTGCATTCCATTGACCTCAATAATGCCTTTTCGACACAATGAGTATAGGAAAATTTGGTTTGGCTTTTCCCAAAAAATGTTTTGGAAAAATGTGATAATATTCCTTTGGGAAATATGGAAATGGGATAAAGGTCTCCCTTGCCTGGATCATTTATTTAAGTCGATCGATTTTACACACATGGTGTATTTGTTAGGATAAAGATTACTGAGTTCGAACAATATTGAAAAGAATTTCCATCTACAAAAAATTTGTCATTGAAAAAGATATCATTTGTCCTTAAAGTATAGAAATATTGATACAATGAAGAATGGTAAATTTAAGTTCAAAAAAGCAATAAAGTTGAATATGTATTTATAGCAAACACACATCCCAAACTACAAATCATGTATATTTGTCTTTTTTGTACCAAACTCGGTTTCCATAAATATTGCGTTTTCTCTCCTGCAAATATGCTCTTTCTTCTCTTAGGTTATTGCCTTCTCTGCGCTATTTTCTGCAGATCCGTTTTTAGCCAACAAGGCTTTTTGGTTTTTGTTTAAATTTCCTTAAATATATTCCCTTTTGGTTTTTGTCCTTGAACAGATGTTCAACGAATTTTGCTAAATATTTATAGCTTTTAGTATGATTAGAAATTATTAATTAATATGCATGCCGTGCTGTACATATTTCATAAATACATCCAATTATTAATTAAAGGAAAGATGCATTTGGGAAATTAATTCGCACGAGCAAAACCTTTTATAAATTAAAGATATTGCTTTTCTTATGAAATTGGTTGATGGGGTAGCTACCGGAAACTTTAATGCGCTATATACGAAATGGATACTTTAATGGATTTTCTCAAGAGTAATGGAGTCATAAAATCGTTCATTAAAACACGAGAGCTTGCCCCTTTCACATTGTAGGCTTAAAAGCAAAAATTTATACTAATTTATTTCAACTATCGATTATTCAAAATAAACAATCAAATTAAATGCATGCAGCGTGCAGTTTGATTAGAGAAACTCAGAACCGCACTTAGAATCTTAATCGAGGAATATAAGTATTACTTATATATTTTTTTTCTAGGAATGTAAGTGTGTGTTATCCTGTAACATGCAAAAAAATTGCTGGCTATTTTATTTCTGGAACTATAAGTCCAAATGAGCTGAAATTTTCAGGGATTGTAGTCCGCCACTGGGATAAGAATCGCTGAAAATTTCAGCTTTCTATCTGTGATAGGGAAAAAGTTATGACTTTTCGAAGTTTTCCAAAATCTAAACCATAAGGTAACCTTCTTACTTAAACGATGAAATTTCAAAAAAAATTTGTTGAGATTTTGTGTCCTAAGGGTCCTTTGGGATCCCCCGAACTCCATACACTAAACTATTCTGAGATTTGGAGTCGGATTCTATGAAAAAAGGCACTCAGAAAAATTCTGAATAGAACTACTTTACCAATTGAAAAAAAAATATCATTTTAACTATTCTAATAATTACTTTTTTTTTTCAGCACATGGTCCAGACGGGCATGACGGCGCCCTACGGGGCGGCCGCGCCCGCTACTGGCTTTCCCACACAAAACGGGGAAGTCAAAGCGGGTGAAGAAAAGGCCACCGTACCGTTACTGCCGCCTCCGACCGGGGCACCCGCTCCCGGAGCGGGACCACCTTTCAGTCCGCCGTCCCCTCAGGGTGCCACGGCGCCGGAACCGTCTGGCGGATTGGTGGGTAGTCCGGTAGCTGCGGCTGCTGCGGCCGCGGCCGTCATCGCACAACAACAGCAGCAACAGCAGAACCACGCACAGCAATCGTTCAAATGTGAAACATTGACACAGGTGAGACTTTTTCTTCTATGCAACAAAAAAGTTTGACACTTCTCAGGTATAAGATTTTCGAGTTTTTCCATTGAATTTTGGCTCTATACGAGGGTCAAACATAAGCTTCCTGCACTGCTCTAGCTCAACTTCACCTGCTTATGGTGAAAAAATGTATGGAATTAAAAACCCTTCAAAATGATGTATCACTTGACCCCCCTTTCCATTTAAGATTTTCTAGGGGCTGGCTCTGGGGTCTGGGGAGTTGAATGAAGGGAGGTGAATTTTGCTTGCATAAAAACATCCCCCTTTAAATTATAGTTGACGTGTTTCAGGGATTTTTTCGAAAATTTTTCTACTCCAAGATAAAAGGGGTTAGAGTTGCCAGACCTCCTATTTTTAATATGAGACATATATTTTAACTGTTTCTCATATCTCATATTAGCATGTTTAATATGAGACTATTTCTCATATATTTTCCTCAAAATAAAAAAGAAACCATGTATATAGGTCTGTTTCTGCAGAAATCACAAACCAGTCAGAGTAAATTTCATTGGTTGAAACTAGTTTTCTGACTGTTTCTGACTGTTTTCAACCAATGAAATTCGCTCTGACTGGTTTTTCATTTCTGCAGAAACCGACGCAGAAACAGACCTCTACTGTACATGTGATAGGCCGGAGTTTCATGCGTCCGTTATCCGACCGTCCGATGGTACGACGGAACTCCTATTGGCTGAAAAATTTCTCGCCACTTTTCATCCGAATATTTTCAACTATTTTCTGACGTCGGGCAAAGTTAAAATAATAACAAAACGATTTTGAGTCAGGGATTTGTTTGAACATCAAAAATTTCTTGAGATTGTTGATTTTCTTCGAGGTTTTCTTGTTGAATGGTCTTCTCTTCGTCGATATTCTGATTTTTCTCCTTATCCAAGGTTTGGGGTGTCAAAGCATGAATAGGTTGTTGGAGGCATAACAATCTCGTATCTATGCGTTGTATTGGTTTTATGAGAGTTCCATTAGACCTTTTTACTTTCACAGCTCTAATCACTTGATCTTGTCCTGGGTAAAATTCTATAATTTTTCCCATAGGCCACATTGTTCTTTATATATTTTCGGCTTGAATTAGGACTTCTCCAACTTTAATGTTTGTGTATTTTTCCTTTTAAGACTGCACCAATGTAGCTAGATCTTCATTTCTAAATCGTTTTCTAAATGCTCTAATAATATTTTGAAAGTAATTTAAACGTTTCTTTAAACTAATTTTTTCAATTTGATCTAAATCTGGTATCTCACTGCTGACTAAACTTTTCAAAAACGAGTCTGGTGTTATTGGTGTCAAATCCCCATTGGTATAATTTTCATTGTAAGTAAGAGACCGAGCATTCACCACAGCTTCACAATCACATAAAACTGTATATGTAATTCATTATAAGCAACACATCTTTTTCCCAAATTTCTTCTAAGCAACTTTTTAATCATACGTACTACTCGAGGGGTAAGTCACCCTTAAAATTTTGTACAATAAATTACCACTTTCTTCAAAAAATACCAATAATTACCAAAAAACATTACCAAAAATACTGATAAATACCAAAAAAAGTCCAATAATTACCAGAAAAATACTAGTAGTTGTCAAATAATACCAATAATTACCAGAAAAATACCAATAATTACCAAAACAATACCAATAATTACCAATACAATACCAATAATTACCAAATCAATTACCAAGAAATACCTACCAATAATTACCAGAAAGTTAAGGATCCGTGAATCTAAGAAACTTCTGCTGTTGCATACTCTAAGTGGGGCTGCAATCTGCAGGCTAACTCGAATGACAGCCCGTGTAATAAAAGAATTCATGGTCGGGACGTCACTAGCGGCCATTTTGGGATACGAAACAGGGCCTGATTAACAATAATTTAGGTTTTTTTCTTTCGTGTCACAGAGTCGTATTGGTTCTAAATAAAGTTATTGATTTAGAAGGAAGACAATGGAATTTTATAAAACGTTGGCTATGGCTTGAGAACTTTTAGTATTGAATCAACTGATAAAATAATTTAATTATTACTTATACATAATAATATTTATAATTACCAATTTATTATTATAATATTTGTAATACCCATTTAGAATAACCCCATCCTTATTTATCAATCACAAATCAGATGAAACAAAAAATTACCAACAAAAACGAACGTTGATTGCTAATACGTCAATTTCATAGAAAATCCTAATCTAATTTTATCTGTGTGTCAAGAAGCGACATACGTTTTGTCACTAGAACGACTGGTACTTCTAAATAGGTATTAAAAATACTATATTATTAAATTGACAAGAATGATAACAACATAAATGACAACACTAAGAATACACTAAAATCACAGTATCTAAAACTATATCCTGTGCTAAAATTACAGCTTAAATTCCACTCTACACCGCACGTCTATGACCTCCACCAGAAATAAACAAGTAAAATAAAATTTCGGCGTCCCTGCCGTTCAATGACAGGATGGTATTCCCTAATGGCGGCGTGCGCAGAAAAGATGCGCGTGAGAGTTAGCCTGTTGATTGTTATAGTATATGCTGTGGTAATGTTCAAGTTATATCGTAGACACCTGCTGCAATAAATCAACCACCTCAACATAAAAGCTAATAAACCAACCTTTTCAGTCAGGGCCGGCCCTTAGAATTTTACATGGCATGTGAACTGAATATAGAATAGATAAAATATTATTTGTAGATAATGTTTTAATAATAAAATAATTAAGTATATTCCTTATATTTTTCTTATTTTCCAATAATTTTTCAATAAATTATTCAACAGAAATCCCGAGACAAAAGCTTTTTGGGTAATAAAATAAATGGCGTCATATGTTGCCGCGCATGCGCATTGTGTCCCGGCCATGATAAATAGGTATCAATTAAATACCAAATATTACCAAAAAAATTACCATAATTACCAAGTATTACCAGAAGTACCACAAAAAATACCATAAATACCAAAAATACCTATAAATACCAATAATTACCAAGTGCTTGTACAATAAAATACCAAGGTGACTTACCCCTCGGTACTACTCTCTCCCACCATCCGTCCCACCAAGTGGCTGTGGGTGGAATGGAATTCCATTTTATTCTTGTCACTGAAGAGAATTTTAGTATTTCGTTCTAGTCTATTTGTTTAAAAAGATTTTCAGTTCCATGAAAGTTACCTCCATTATCAGAATAAATAACAGATACTCTTCCTCTTCTGGCAATAAATCTTCTCAAAGAAAAAATGAATTCTTCTGTTGACCTATTGGATCAAATACACGATGCGCAGCAGACAAAATGCCTCTTTCTGAAAATGGAATATTTGGTATTTGTTCTAGAAATGAGGCATCACAACAAAGTACATCTTGTTCAAAATTCCATACCATTCCGAAAACTCATACTCAACTTCCTTTACAAGGCTTCTCATTTTCGTCTTCTTTAAAGAACCTTTGGGCATTATATATTCATCCTCTCAAATCAAATCTACCTGAAGACAAACATGTTTTAGACTCATTTACAAATGTTTTTAACTCTTGCATACTATCCACACTCGTTACATAATTATCCACGTAAAATTACTCTTTCAGCTTATTGTGTCTGAAAAAGTTTGTTCCAAATGATACATAATAGTAGCTCCGAGCAAAAATGGACTTGAGGAAACTCATGTCTATAGATTTTGATTTCATTCATAGAAGCATCTTTCCACCATCAAAATCTTAATACATCTCTGTTTTTTTCCTGCTATACTAATCATAAGAGAAGCTTTTTTAATATCGGAAATTATACCTATCAAACCTAATCTAAATTCAACTAAAATTTCAGGTATCAATTCAATAAGATTAGGTTCCTTTTCTAAACTATTATTTAGTGAATTTCCGTTACTATCTTTAGCCGAAGCATCAAATACCAGTCTCAGTTTTTTAGTATTATTAGACTCTTTAATGACGGCGTGATGAGGAATATAGTGAATTGTATTTTCTGAGCTTAGAGGAATACTTTATTATAGCTATCAAATTTATTTAGGTTTTTAAGTTTTTTTGTAGTTGGGAATAATTTACATTCCGCTTGTTGTCGGTGGATAACCTTCAATCAAAGCTCTAGCAGGAGAATTTTCTTCGATCGATTGCAATAGATACTCAAACTTATATTCTATATCTATCTTCATCTATCTTGCGAAATTGCCCCCAGAAAGCTATCCATTTTTTGACATCCCCATCAAATTTTTTCAGGTTCAATTTAGGAAGAAGAAACTTATGCTTGTTACATTTGGTTCAGCCTGACTTTCACAACTTAGGAAATAATAGTCTAACTTATTCTTGTAATCTATAATCTTCTCCCTAAAAACCTCTACTGCTACCATTTCAGCTTCTATTTCGGTATCGTTGGATCCTTGGGTCACTGTCATCTCCCAAATTTTGTCGTCAATACTGAAGAGGCTTATTTATCCTCTAAAACCTTCAAGGCTTCATAATTTTTTTTTTTGGAAATGTTTTGGCAGTTCAACTCTTCGTCCAAATCTTTACCATTTTCGTCGAATAATAATTGTAATATTTTCCTCTCTATCTTTAATTTGTCTATGGTCGCCATATGCTGTTTGTAATTACTGCAGGTTATGTAAAAACTAACTATAACAACCATTGTTGCATTCATTGGACTTCTGGTGTGGTCTTTCAACACGTGACTCTTACTAATCTATGATCACAGTGTAGGTATCAGAGACATTTTTGAAAATATACAGTTTTTTTTTAAATTCTATCGAATGTTTTTAGGTCTTGCACAACTCAGTTTAGATTAAATTGCAAAAAAAAAACAAGCTCTGCCCTTCAAAATAACAATTAATTATTTATTGCATTAAAACACTTGTAAATAGCATGGTTCTCATGAAAACAAGTACCAGTATTGCTCGGACAGGAAATAGCACATCGTTAATCTAAATTGCCTCTTCTATAGAGTTAACTAACCAAAATGGCCAGTTCGCTAAAATGGTGCGAATTGTATTATTTGATGCTACTGAATTTTCAGTGTCATGTGAAAGGAAAATAATTTAAATTCATCATTTAATGAACACGAAAGAACTTGTCTGTTATAATTAAATTGATTTTAGTTAGAAAAATGGGTATAGACTGTGAATAATAATTAATAGAGCTTTTCCATTTATAGTAAACTTTGCCTTGTTCATTGAAGACTGATTAACTGCACTCCGTTCATTTATTCATGAGCTAGAGTAGGTATTACACCTGCCATCACTTCTGAAACTGTTTCAAATACTGAGTATTGATCTTTATTTAGATGATGACTCACAAAACCAAACTCCTTATTTAATCACTGATCGAGTGTATTATTTCTAGGAGACTGAAATTCAACAGAACGGCACAGGGCAACCGCCTACCTCAGAGGCATCAGACAGTACAAAGGCAGCTCAGAACGCGCAGGCAGCAATTGATTTGGCGAACCAACCGAAAAGGTTACACGTCTCGAACATTCCATTTAGGTTTAGAGACCCCGACCTAAGGGCCATGTTTGGTGTAAGCCTAATAATTTATTTTGAAGGTTTGCAAGTTAACATTGTATTTTTTTTTTCAGCAATTTGGACCAATACTAGATGTAGAGATTATTTTTAACGAAAGAGGATCGAAGGTATGTTAAATTCAGTTCTTAAACTATTATAAATTTTAAAAAAATAGTTTTCGAGCCAGCTATGTTGCTATTAAATTTCGAAGAGTTGTTTCTAATGCAAAAATACTCGAAAGTTACTATAAGTTTTCTGATTTTTTTTTTTTATTGTTTTTACAAGGAAATATTTTTCGAGTATTTTTATTTCAATAAATTCACCTGAGACAAGAGTCAGTGCTATATTTAGTCTAGAACCTATTTTACATGTTTCCTGCTTCAAGTACTAAAAGTGTTCCAAAATGTTAGTTTTTTTTTTTTTTTTGAATTTCCAAAATCACTGCTATTATACCTAGATTTCACTTTGGAACATATTTTTTTTTTATTATAATGCATAATGAATTAATTATGCCTGGCTACAATGTTTTTTATTTAATTTTTTAACTAATCAATACACCATTGGCTAAAAAGTTAATGTTTGGCTATTTTATTTATTGTTGTTCAGAATTTTTTGGTAGCTAATGTTTTTGCGGTGTTTGTATTTTTTGATATGTTTACTTAGGGTTATTTCCTTTAAAAGCCTTTAGATTGTACCTTTAAAGGCTCTCACAGATGCTTAGTGATTTTGCACAGGCCGACTGTGCAAACCTGGTTCGCGCAGGCATATTGGCACAAGTGGATACTTCTTTGCCTGAGTAATTTCAAGATTTGCTTGAAATTTTGCCTGCACAAACCATTTTCACTGTAGAACAAAAATATCCTTGTCGTCCTGTGTGGAAAGTGCGTGTGTGCGAAAGGCACAGGTACAGATTAATTTGCGCAAATTTCAGCCTGTGCAAAAAAACTGAGTGTCTGTGGGGGCCTTAACTGAAAGAATTTTTTTGAGAAAATTGATTGAGGATTTGCATGAAATTAAAATACACTACTTTAAAATTAATTGGGACTTTTTTTGTAAGGGGTTTTACCTTAACAGTAAATTGTCTCAGTAGATATTCTTTTTGGCAACATCTTTCAAATCAGTCTAGTAACTTTAATTTTACAATCCCAGAAGTTTTTTGCCAAGAAACTTTGGAGCAATAATTAAAAAAATAAATAATAGAATTGTAGTTGATATAGCATGGCTTTACAGAAGATATGGTTTTTATATTATTGCATTGACCGACTTTTTTGAAAAACAGCTTTTTGTGCTTAAATTAGATCAACAACATTGTTTTTCGATTCTTACTCTAATGAGAAAGTTTTTCTTCTGTCTTGCTAATTAGTGTTAATAAGTTTAATGGATTATAGTCTCAACAATTTCACCCTTACAAACAACAATCTATAGCTTAACTTGAAAACTGTGTCATGTTTCAATTTCTAGCATTTGATAATGTTGATTTGCTCACTCTTGGTGGGGTTTTGTTTATTACGGATGTTTGTTTTTGATTGCAAAATAAGTAACCTTTCCAATACTGACTGGGAAATTTTGTCTTCTATTCTATTTCTAAGCTCCAGATTCATTTCCGACTTGTTTTATATATTAAAAAGACACAATTGGTGCTAAAAGCTTTAAATCCCCCTGAAAGTATTTTTCAGAGGCATTGAAAGGTGATTTTATGTAAGAATTTTACAAGATTTTCTAGTATTGATGTGGAAAAAAAGATCATAATTCCATTTCTAAGTCCCAGATTCACTTCCAATTTGTTTCATTCTACCATCTGCAAAATTTCGTTCAAATTCCGAATCTACAATATCTGATTACACGATATATCATCACGCGACATCTTATCACCAGACATTTCATCACTTTCCAATTTATCACATACAATTTCATCACATCCGGATATTCGAGCCCTGGCGAATACTGCCTGCAAAGAGTTCATTGCTGCAATCTCAAAATCAGTGCTAATTCCTAGGCTTATTATTTATATTTAAAATCAATTTTAGTTCTAGAATTTTCGTAAATTCTTGTTGAAGTCACAATGGATTCTTGACATTCCCGTAGCAGTCATGCACAGCGACGGCTTTTTCGTACCAATGTACTTTTTTAACATTATTATAATTTTATCAACAACATCTGTACTAAAAAAAACATCAACCAACCAGTGTACTGTTTAATAAAACTAGTTGTAAACTTGCATGAAAAGTTTATTACTGAGCTGGAAGTTTAACTAAACTAGACCATAATCTATTTTTTGTGGCTCCTTTTCTTTGTAAAACTCAAGTGTCTTATTGTATCCAACTAAAACAGCCAACTACTGTTGCACTACTATTCTATGGGCTTTTTTAGGCGAATAACACCCTAGATGATTTTATATTTAAACATATATCACCCTAGATTTGATAGCAGCAAAGTAGGCTCCTTTTCACAGTTTTTTTTTTCAAATAATAACTACCTATATTATACAGTGTAATTATTATATAATGCATGAATTTACTATTTTTTTTTTAATTTGTATTTTTGGTATTTCATAAGTGTTATTGGAAGAAATTTCGTATCGAAATGAGCTTATTGTAGATTTGCATTGTGATTGTTGACTGGTAGCTTGATTATGCAATTTTACCTTTTAGTGGAAGCTCCAATTTTTGAAATAATGAGCTATTTGATATAATTTCTTCAAATAATGCCATGATACCAAAAGAAAAACTGCAAAATTCCATTTAGTAAAATTTGCAATCGAAATTCTTCTACTTGGAATTTGCAGTTAAATATTTTATATATACATTTACCGTTCAATTGTGCAATTTGACAATGACTTTAATTTTATACTAAACATGATGGCGTAGTGAGATTTTTGGTTTTCCATATAATGATTGTGCTGTAGCAGCTGTCAAATCGTCTTTTTAATTTTCGTTTCTTAATTGAAAACTTCATATCCATTAACTTTTTTTTTTTTGCACCAAGAAAAATGCTGATTCAGGTCTAAACTTTAAATTCTCCGCATTTTGCTCGGTCAATAAAAGCTGGACAATATTTTTTGTAAATATGTACTTGATAATTTTTTAACGATAAAATATTGTACAGTTTTAAAGAAGTGCAATTTTCTTCAATTATTAGATATCTTCTGCCTTGTGAATTTTCCTTTTTTTTTTTTTTGAAACTGTCTGTTTTTATTTTTTATTATTATTTTTGTGTGGTTTTAAACGGTGGTTTGGGATGTGTGCTCTAGATTTTAGAAAGCTTAATTTATCATACACCTGCGATTAATTAATTAATTAATTAATAATCAGTTCACCCAGTAGTTTTAGCGACGTAAACTAATAATGCTCTTTTCATTCTCATAACACCAAAACGCATTTTATCTTTCATTTGGAATATCTCTAACATTGAATAATAATGTTTTCTACCGATTGATGAGTTGAAAGTGACATAGATGTTATTAGGGGCTTAAATAGAAATAAGTTGGTAAAAAACTCAAATATATCAGAGCCAAGTTTTGATTTAAGTATATCACTTATATACTTTTAATTCTGCTACTTTGACTGATCAATCTTAACTTGACAATGGAAAAGTAAGGCCACGTACCTACTAGAAAAATAATGGTGTTGATAATATTTTGCGAGAAGAAACTATAAGTTTGAGTTTTGAATACAAATAATTTTCATAAATCGTGTACAAATATTTTTTTTTTATTATCACAAATTGTTATAAAATTGCTAATTATTGTTCTGAACTATTTCTCTTTAATTAACTTGGCACAAAAACATATGCTATAAGTTAAAATCGGTCACACGGATTATTGGTTTATTTTATAGCAAACATTACTTGGATAAGAAACTTGAAATAGTTGGACAAACTTCATAGGATTTACTGACTTTTATTTTTGAACGCACATCTCAAAACCGTTTAAAACCAGGCTAGGCTTTCCTTGCTAAAACATACCTAAACTACAAATTAAATAAATCACTATCCTGTCGATGTTATTTGCCTTGTTCATAGCGATACTTAACTAATACTATTTTCCAAAATAGTTTCAACCAGTATTTTGTGGAAGAATGACTTTTTTTTTTAACAGTTTATTAGTTTTTGTTTTTTTTGGAAAACTGTATTTTATTTTTTTGTCTTTTATACACAGGTCTCTATGCCTTTTTGGTATTAGATAGTGTCTAATGTTTCTTGTTTAGGTTAGGATGGTATTTTGTTTTTTACTTGAATCGGAAAATGACATATATTTTTTATTTTATTTTTTATTTATTTGACAAAAGAAAGCCCCTAGAAGTCTTGTATGCGAGTTTATGATTTTATATTTTCGATGAAAACAAAAAAAAAATGGGTGTAGACTAGGTTATGTTGGTGTAAGGGAGGCTTAACGCCAGTAGATGGATATAAACCTGAAAAAAAAAACTTTTTAGAAAGGCGGCGATGAGTAGTGTAAATAGTACTTTCTTTCAGCAGCACTTAACGGTCGTACCTATTTGTTCTATAAAAAAATAATAATGCATAGTAAAGTAACAAATAATCAAAATCGTTTTTGATGCAGTACATGTGGTAAGATTCTGATTATTGCTCATAATCTCTTTTTTCTATACTTTTTGTATAGTAAATTAATGTAAAGTCAAAATCATTCATTAAAAACTAGCAGGATTACTAGATAGTTATTAACTAAGTTGAGTATTTCCTTTTGCCTGGAATTCTTAGGAAATTATCTTATCTATAACTTTTGGCATTTTCCTCTAACGATATCATCCCTTCCTCCATTGCTTTACTTCTTGCATTTGACTTGATATTTTCATTTTGAGCTGCACCATCTTCTGGATGTTCTAGTTGTTGAATATTGCTATTTATTCAAATTTAAAGTCAGGCTGCCCTTGTTTTGTCGCATACTGCAAGATTGTAAAATTACTTCTTTTGGCAAAACTTCTCATTTAAATATGATATACCAAATACCTATGAGTGACTTAACTTCTCATCCAGTCCAAAGTTGAATTGGTGCTTCTTCTTTAACAAAAGTTCAAGGCTAATTCAATTTTTGAATGTTCCCAGGCATTTCGCTACTTCAGACTGTTTTAACCAACAAACATGTTAAAAACAAGGAGAATCTCCCCCTGATGATAACATATTAGTTTGTTCCACACAAAGATTGTTATTAATCCAAAATATGTCTCAAGCAAGGTTGGTATAATTTGATTCATCAATAGTAGATGAAGTTGGTTAACTTTCAACCATCGTTTCAGGTTCGGCAAAGTTGTGTTGCAATATCTTTGGTGGTTGTTCTTGTATATGTATTCCAAAAATAACTACGATAATTTACATGATGTAAAAATCATAACAACAAAATTCAGACTATTAAAGAGAACTGGGACACAGCAAAAGAGATCATAACTGATCCTGAACTTTCTTATTATATTCAATCCAGCTTATTCGACACAGATTTTGCTGAACTACAAATAGATTTTCTTCATATTTCCTCCTCGAACTATAACACTGTTCACTCCTGGACATTTATTAGGCCTCGCCTCCAGTTTCTTTAACTTTTCTTGCTTTTTTCTTCATACAATAAAAAAGGAAAATATGTTATACAAGAAAAAACACAACGAATAAACGGCGAAAGGAGATCCAAGATTTAATGAGTCGACGTAGAAATTTGATTAAGAGAACATTTACACATGGAGAAATTAACAGCATAATGGAAATATAAGAAACTACATCAAATAATTGCGATAACGGTAATTAAGAAAAAAACAGAATGTGAACAGTGATGAACAAAAATGAGACACAAAAGGTTCGTTCGCACAGAAATCATAAACCACTCAGAGCGAATTTCATTGGTTGAAAATAGTCTAATCGTAGCCGCTTGAGTTGGGAATGGATCGAAGATACAAGGCACAGCTGATAATAAAAATACACAAAAATACTGCAAATTTTGCAAAAAAAAAGTTGTTTCATCGTTGGATTGTGGTGTCTGCAAGACCAGCTTTCACCCCAGTTGTGGGATACAGGCCGGGGTTGCTGATAGCGGTAACAAAGTTACTTGTTGCAAAACGCTCGACAAAAGTGAGGCTAGAAACATCATGGACGAAAAAACGTTCAAAAACCACTTTGAACCTTTCAAAAATACTATGCAGAAAGAAATAAGTGAAATAAAAAAATCCATGCAGTTTTTATCGGATAGTTTTGAAGAACAAAAAAAAACAGATCCAAACAACAGTTGAAGAAATCAAGCACCTTAAGAAGGAAAATAACGAACTGAAGGAAAAGGTAGACTCAATGGAAGAAAGGATCAATGAAATTGAACAGAGAGAAAAGGAGAAAAATATCGTTATATCTGGTATACCAAAGCAAGAAGAACTGGTGAGCGAAACAATTAAAAAGGTCTTTAAAGCTCTAAAAGTGCCTATACATGAAGGTGATGCCCAGGAAATTTTCCGATTAAACAAAAACGAAGGCGCGCCAATATTACTAAAACTCAAAAGCACAACAATAAAACACGAATTGATGTCAAAAATAAGGCAACTGAAGGGACTTAAGCTGAACGAATGTGGCTTGACCGGAGGTCCAAAGAACATATATTTTAATGAGGACTTAACGCGCCAGAATCAGATGCTTTTTAAAAGGGTAAGGGACACAAAAAAGGAAAAGAATTATTACAAAGCGTATGTCTTAAATGGAAAAGTATTTCTCAAAAAAAATGAAAATGACAGACCAGTAAGGATTAAAATGAGAACGATATAGAGCAGTTATAAATAAAAGATATGTAAATACAATGTAAATGAGAAAAAAATATTTATTCATTTAAAATGGAGACTGAAAACTTGACTGAAAAAATGGAGCAAAAATTAAATGTTCTATATATCAATATAAGAAGCGTTAGAAATAAACTAAATGACAGGGGCGTCCATAGGGGGGGGGGGGGGGGGGGGCAAATGGGGCACATGACTTGGAGATTATTATTGTTTCATGATGCTACCATTGCTACCAGAAGAATAAAAAAACAGAATAGCAAAATAGATACTAAAAGTTGCTTACACAATAAATAATAATTGTCAAATTGACATTCTGTCTGTGCAATGTGTGTTTATTTTTTAAAATGACGTCATTACAAATGAGTACAGTTTAGACTGCTTATGTTCATTCGACATTCAGTAATATACGTATGGTTACCTATTGGCCGTCGTTCCGTATGAGGAGCGAGAGGGTGAATCACATGGCAGAAACCACATAAAAACAGATGTGACGTCAGGTAACCATTGACGTTTTAACATAGGGAGTCACCAGCTCACATTTTTTTGGAGTATCAGATTAACATCAACGGACTTTAAATAGATGGTTTTATTTACGACTGACATAATGTAAGTATTGTACTTGTGATATTGGCAGTATAATGCCATATATTATTCCCGCGAGGGATTAATGGTCATTATTGTCGTAAATAAAGTAAAGTATACTACTTGCAATAATGGCTATTATTCCCTCGGAATATTACTCCCTCGTCGCTAACGCGGCTCAGTTCGTAAATATTTCTAGGGAATAATAGCTATAATTATTGACTCGTGGTATAATCTACTATTATTTAAAAACTAAAAATAAGTCAAGTTTTTGCCCCCCCCCCCCTGAAAAATGTTCTATGGACGCCCTTGCTAAATGATATTAGTGATGTTATACTAGCACACACAAAAATTATACATTTGATAGTCCTAACAGAAACTTGGATCTACCCAAACGAGAAAGACTGTTTTAAATTGAATAACTACACTGCACTACATGATTGCAGAGATACATGTGGTGGGGGATGTAGTATCTACATACGTGAAGATCTACACTATGTCCAAAGCAACAAGCATAAAATACAAATTGAAGACTGCAATATCGTATTCCTCTACCTACCAAAACAAAAGCTCTCTTCGTAATAGCTATATATAGACCCCAACATAGCAACTGTGAATTTTTCTCAAACAAACTTGACACAATACTGGAACAACAAAAAAATGAGTGCATAATAATAGGAGACATGAACTTAGATTTATTGAAGCAATCACAAACTATCAATAACTACCAAAACATTATACAAATGAATGGATTTAAGTTCCAGAATGAAGTGCTACAACAAAATGCAACTAGGGTGACTAGCAATACAGCATCTATCCTGGACCATATAATAACGAATCAAAATTTAGCCTGCACTATTAAACTACAGGACAGTGACATATCGGACCACAAAGTTATGTACATAGAAATTAAAAAAGCAATATATTTAAAGAAAAAAGAAAAAGTAAAACGAAGTTTTTTAATGGAAAATAAATGGCTAAATCATATGCAGGAAAAAATAAAACAACATCAAATAACAACTTTTCAACAACTAGCTGAAATCATAAATACCTCAAAAAATGAATGCACGAAAGAATACAGTATAAAAGTGAAACAAAACAATTATTGGATAACAAACAATTACCTATCTAAGCTCAAGGAGAAGGACGCACTGTATATTAGGTGGAAACGAATTAAAAATGAATATTGTGAAACGGAGTTTAAAAAGGCCAAAAACCAACTAAACAACCTTAGAAAAAAACTGCAGAAACAGTATGCAGAAAGACGGTTTAATGAAGCAACAGGCAACTCAAAGAAGACCTAGGCAGTACTAAATGAAATATGTAATACCAATAAAAATAAAAAAAATACATCAAATAATCAACTCTACTGGAAAGTTAGTTAAAAATAACAAAGAATTCAATACGCATTTTTCCAAAATAGGAGATACTTTAGCAGACAAAATAAAACAAAATTCAAAAACTCTTTTCAAAGAGGAGGAAGTTGAGGAAAGCATAATTCAACAACCCTTACAGAAATGAAAGAAACGATCAATACCTTAAAAAACAACTGTGCTCCAGGCATTGATGGTATATTGAAAAAAGATTTGAAAATTGCTAAAATCATCCCAATATTCAAAAAAGGCGAGCACGATAACATAAATAACTATAGGCCAATTTCACTACTCAGTACTTTTTCTAAAGTGTTAGAAAAAATTATCAAGACCCGATTAATAAATTTCATTGAAACAAATTTTAAGTTTGATGAACAGCAATATGGGTTTCAATGTAAAAGAAGCACACAAGGAGTAGCAGTGGATATGTTGGAATATGTTTCCACTGAGTTGGACAAAAGCAAATATGTCATAACTATGTTTGTCGACCTTCAAAAAGCCTTCGACACGGTTAATATAGAGTTAATGATGAGCAAACTATTTAAAATGGGTTTCCGTGGACCATGCTATAACCTGCTAAAATCTTACTCTACTGGAAGAAAGCACTTTACAACAATAAATAGTGAGAGTAGTGCACAACTTAACTTGAATGTAGGAGTTGCTTTATTTACTGTATATACATAGTTTGAAATATGCAAACTTAAAAGCAACCTACTTTAAATTTGCAGACGACACTGTATTGGTCTACTCAAGTGACAGTGCAATACAACTTGACGAACTTGTAAATAGTGACTTAAAGCAATATTTTAGTTGGCTGTGTTATAATAGACTTTCGTTGAACGCGCAAAAAAACAGTATATATGGTTAGTAAACTAACAGGAAAACCACCCCTAAACTTACAAATAAACATAAACATAAATGAAGTAGCTTTGAAAAGAGTGTGTGAATATAAGTACATTGGCTTGCTCATCTAACATGGGATAAGCACATTGAAACTGTGACAGGAAAAATAGTGCCAATGATAGGTGTAATTAAAAGATGTTCACATCAACTAAACCAAAAAACAAAACAGCTGCTCTATAATAGTTTTGTAGAGCCACATTTTAGGTATTTGATAACGTGTTGGGGAAATACAAGTATTGCACAAATAAATAGGCTCCAGAGACTTCAAAATAAGGCTCTTAAAACAATATTTGGAATGAACTTTTATGTCCCTAGTGAAGAAATTTACAAAAGTCTGCCTTGCCTAAAAATATCTGAGCTTAAAGTTAAAATACTAGAACAAACAAAACTTATTTATGCTATACAAAATAAATTGCTTAAAACAAATATAGAACTAAATGAAAATAGACAATATTACAACTACAATACCAGAAATAACCAAAGATTAAGAAATACCTATGCCAGAACAAAGAAAAAACAAGACTCTCCAATCTATAGATGCGTACAGGCCTATAACAAAATACCAAAGACTGTACTGAACATGTGTCATAACCTTAAAGAATACCTAAGAACAAACAGATTATAAATCTAATATATTTTTTAAGTGCTTAGTTAAATGTTATATTTTACTTCTGTTATGTTATATTACTGATATTAAGGCCTCGGTTTCAGTTTATTCTAAACTGTTTTGAGGTCTGAAATAAATAAATAAATAAAAAAAAAAAAAAATATAATCAAAGGTAATTGAAAATATAGATTACTGCTTCAGTCAGTGCGATTTGGAAGATGAAAACAATTCCGAGGAATTCAGAAATATTTTTGCCCTTGTGCCATGGAAACTACTTCACTAACAATACAGACTCAAAAAGACATGAAAATAATGATGCTGAGAATAAGTCTCAGGAGTCATACTAGAAATGGAGAAATCAGTGTCGAAAGATTGCAAATGAAATTGTTGCTTGATGTGGTCTATTGGTAAGGCATATTTTTCCCTGAATAATGGTTTTGCATTTTCAGTTGTGAGTATCGCAATCACCAGGCAGTAGTACTGCAAAACTTAAAACGTTTTTGATTGAATTATTACAAGTTTATATAGAACAAATAAGTGACGATGGCTGCATTTTATACCGTTATCATTTCCGTTTACCATTTTTTTCAAATACTATAATTCGATTTAACTTTTCCTAATTTTGTACTAAAACGCACTAGTTTTTTTTAATTTTATTTTTTATTTTGGTTTTTGTGTTAATAATAATAAATACGAAATCAAACAAAATTGAATAACTCATCGTATCGGCGCCTATAAAGCTTTAACAGTGTAACGTAGTCTAACCCTTCAAAAAGCTGAGATAGTGAGCGAGTGTGGAATGAGGCTTCTAGACAGAGGCATGTCTAATGTCTAACGTCATCATGTCATTGCACGAGTTTGAAGAGCTGTTTATAATGCATGTCTTGTCTGTCTCTGCATGCAGGGGTTCGGTTTTGTAACATTCGCAAATAGTGCTGATGCGGAGCGCGCACGAGACCGACTACACGGCACCGTGGTTGAGGGAAGAAAAATAGAGGTGTGCATGACTATAGCTCTACGTGTAGCACTGGCCTGTCCCGTCCCTCCCCGGTAAAACAAGGTCAAAACCCCCCGTGTGGCTGGCTTGCTGGCTTTAGTGACTAACCGGTAGCACCTCCCCGCTTCACACGTGTTGTTTTGACGTTCTTTTGCCGCACACACTATCAGTTAATTATTCAAATTATCAAACTGTAAGTCACTTGAACATCAATATCGGTTCTCCAATGTCTGTACGTTGTCTTTAGAACGTGTCGGCCATTTAATTGGCTTGCGCTGATGACGCGAACAGTTGTAGTTCCGATCCCCCTCCCTCCCGCTCACGGGCCGCCGAGGAGGTAAGTGGATAAGGCCAGGGGAGCGCCGCCACCGCCTCCGGATCGGGCGGGGGCCCTGGCGGCGCTCCATGCCACAAAATACTCCCCCCAGAAAACGCTACACCGAAAAGCCTTTCAACCTAAATTCGATTATCAGGTGATTTAATTCATCTACACCATTAAAGTCTTTGTAGATGTGGTGATGTGTCAACAAATTCAATAATCTAGAGCTTAGAAATTGTACCCTATGTGTCAGGTAAAATGACAAAAAAGCCATAAAAGAAAAAATGAGTGATGAAGGTGAACTGCGGCACCATCATTTTCGGATATCATGAAAAATTCTGTATAAAACATGTCAGACATTAATATGTATGAGATAAAGAAAAGATCCTTCTAAAAATCTGAAAAGTCTTTGGGGCTCGATTTCCATATAGTTGATTACGTCGTCAAGTTCTAGATTTTTAAGGATTCTCTGCAGATACCTACATTTTCAAATGAATTCAGTAAGAGAGCTGTCGTGCTTCTTATCGAATAAAAATTTGAATTTTCACTGAAAATCTGGATATTTTGTTCAAAATCTCTAATTTTCTGTCTCAATAACCATGAGAGTTATTGAGCAACATTTTTTTGAAATTGTAACTTTCATTAAATGATTTGATGCTTTTTCTAATAGATATTTTTAGAAAAGTTTTAACTTTGAAGCTTAATTCTCCAACTAAGTTCGTTTTCGGAGGATCTATAAGGAATAAAATCCTCTTTTAGAAAACTTATGTATAATACAAGTTGATTTGTTGGAAGTTACAGGAACTGTTTCTAAACTAATCAAAACAACACCTCTTAATACTAGCCTATTAAATATAGTAAGCAAAACCACAACCAAAACCTAAAAAGCACACCATTAAATTGCTTTTTAAATTCTCTTAAAGATATACCAAATATTTCAACGTGATGGTCATTAACAACTCTACAGCGTCTATCCATAAGCATATTAAAACCATAATAATTAGGAATATAAAAGAATCTGACATTGTGTCTTCTATTTCTAGTAACTATCTCAACATTTATTTCACCTAATAAATCAGAACAATCAATTGTACTGTTGACAATACCAAGTAAGCCCTGCAAAATCTCTCCGATCTGATAGAGTCCGGAGGTTAAGATGATTTTCTAGCCTAACATAATTGTGATTATCGATCACTATTCCTAGTTTAAATGCACAGAAACAAAAAAACCTATGCTGAACCTTCTCCACTGTGTAACTGTGGATTGCATGGTACAGAAACCAAACAACTGCACCGTACTCTAGTTTCGACCTCACTAATGCACAATAAACATTTCTAACAGTATCAACAAAGAAACTGTTACAGTTTCTCAAAATAAAACCCAACATCTTAGAAGCCTGTACTGTAGCTGTGTTTATGTGATCAACGGAAGTTAGGCCTTCATCAAAAATAACCCTCAAGTGTTTGATTTTTTTCACATATTTCCCATTGATTGAATAAAAAGTATGATATTTTCTTTTGTTCTTATAAAAACTAATTTGACAACATTTTGAATTATTCAGAAACAGTTTGTTTGTACTGCACCAATCGTTCAACCTGTCCAGGTCCTCCTGCAGGAGCTGTTGGTCGGACAAGTCGTCAATTATTCTAAAAGCCTTGAAATCGTCAGCAAAAGCGAGACCCTCACTGTTTTGAAAGCAATCAAAAATTGAATCAATAAACAAATCAAAAATGGAGTGCAATGCCGTCCTTGAGGAACGCCAAAATTGCATCAGACTGAAAAGACCCTATTTTCATCTTCTGCTTGTGATCAGACAAAAAACTCCTTGTCCAACCAACAGTCGCCGCACTGAAGCCCATATCATGTAATTTATTAAGGAAAGTATTGTGATTCACTCTATCAAACGCCTTGGAAAAATCAGTATAATATATTGAATCAACTTGCTTAAACTCTTCCAAGGCTTTAGTTATTTTATTATGATATGTGATTAGGATGGTTACCGTTGAACGACCAGCACAGAACCCATGCTGATTTTTATTAATTAACCTGGAACACATCCATTTTAACTGATCACTGACGAGACTGTCAAAAAGTTTGGGAATCAATGATTGTATGCATACACTCCTATAATCAGGTACTTGTGCCCGTCACCGCTCTTGAAAATAGGAACAATGAAACTATCCTTCCAAAGGTCTCGAAACGTTGACATGTTAAATAACATATACAAAGGAACCACAAGAGTGCATAAACAATGTTTCAAAAAACAATTTGGAATCCCATCAGGACCCAAGGTGTTTTTATTGGGAAATTTAATTTTTATAATAAAACAAAAAACAATCAATTCCGTCTCTTTTAACACTATTTCATAAATCGAATTGGACAGCAGTGTATTTTCGTTTCAAAGTGACTCAAAAATGATCGCAGAGAAACAATATTGACTTTTTGAAACCGTCATTTTTCTGAGTGAGGTCTTCTGGTCATGTTTCAAAAAATTCTAAATCGTAGGGAAATGGAACGTAGGAGTTTTATAGAATCTTCATTGATTGGCAGGTTCTATTTTAATTTCCTTCTATTATTGTACTGGCTCTATAGGTTACGATTGTTTGTCATAATTTGCAGATTCAGAACTCAGACTTTACTTATTGCCTGAAAATCAATGAATGTTAAAGGCTTTTTGGTGGAACGTTTAGAATAATTAGTTTTAAGTTTTGAAAATGATAAGTCAAATGGTTTAATTAATCGACATTTCTTCAATTTCATTCTACTTTAATTTTTTGGGCCACACATTATTATTCAACATTGAAATGTAACCAATAAGGACTCATTTATTAATTATTTTATTTCAACAATTATTATTATATAAAAAACAAATACAAAATCCTTATTTAATGATATACCTACCTACAAAAAAAAAAAATATATAAAACTTTGTTTACTGTTCTTATTTTTAAGCCATAAATACCATTATAATTTTTTTAATCATCACCGCCAAATTATTCAGTCACACAACATGTCAACACATTTTTCATTGAGGAAAATAGAGAATCATATTTTTCTCTCACTGTGCTTTTGTTGCCAAGATCAATTCTTCTGTAAACAAAGTTTTGATTTTGACTGTTTTAAGGGAGAAATTCTATCAAGACATTACATCAAAGTTTTTTTTTTGCTGTTGAAAAGAAATGCCGATTAGTTAAACATTTTCTGCCAAGGTAACATTCCAAATTATTCAGTATTGTTTATTATTGACCCAAATTTATTTTAGTTGCAGTAAACTTCAAAATTGAATTTCCATTTAATGTTCAGAGCAAAAATTTCATACTAAATTCAAATTAATTTTCAATTTCAAAAATTTGGAATATTACTAAATAAAATAATATTTTTTCAATTATTAGTTCAAAAACTTAATTATTGTTTTCAATTAAAAAAATATTATTGAAGCGGCAGATATCACTTTTGTAAATTGAAATTAGGCAAAATAGCTGGTTTGGCAAAACTCCAAAATGTTGCGACAACTTTACATTCTTGGCGATTATCGGAATATCGCTTTCAATGAAAAATTACAACTTCTCGTTAAATAATTTGGTAAATTGCGCCAATTTATCTTTTGCCTGATTTTAATATTAATATAAATATGTTGTGAATTATTTAGGAAAACTGGCAAGATCTGTTAATTTCAAAACTGAATGAAACAGATTTTTGCCCTCTAATATAAGCACTTGTTTTTGTTTTTCGTCTTTAGGAAAATCTACAGTCAATGCTAAAAAAAAAAAACAAGTGGTTATATTAGAATGATTGAGGACACTTATTAATTGTTTGTTTTTTTTTTATGAATATAGGTAAATAATGCGACAGCTAGAGTACAAACCAAAAAACCACCAACACTTCCGTCTGGTAAGTCTAACAGACACTTGATCATTAAACGCGTCTACTGTACAAGTTTCTTCATCCTCAGACACTTTAATTGCTTGCTTTAACTGGAGATTAAGAAACCATCCCTTGCAGAATTCGACCTTTTTACAACATTAATTATTATTGCTGCTTTCTAGTTCCTGTGATCCAGTGGTCAACCGACGCAGCTACCCTCAGAGCCGGCGTGGCGGCAATACAAAGGGGCAGAGCGAGGGCGGCTTACCCGGCGGCGGCTGCAGCGGCAGCCGCCGCCTTCGCCAGGCATCCCACACCTCTAGCAGGTAAACTTTTTATTGATTTGGAATTGTCTTGAATTTGTCTTAATCTCATTCATCAATGTAAAGGCACTGAGGATCATTTCTCATAATATATCAAACATGAAATATTACATGTTTGCTTCCCACCCTAAATGATTTGGTCTAATGATAGAAATGTTGTTATTAGAAATATGTATTATTAACATATTGTTACGTGAGTTACATTGTAGCCACAAAGTATACCCATCCCGAATCCCGTGAAACCTGCCGACGCAAGATCTTTCCCATCGCCGGCACGTGGACCAGCTCAGCACTAATTAAAATATAAATGTACCTTAGTTTAAGATTAATATTCATTCCATATTGTTTTGCTCTCGAGATAGCTTGTAACTATTAAAAATAAAACTTTTTAAAAACAGACTTTTTTCGGTGATCGACGTAATTCGTGTCGAATTTTCAGTCAATCAAGTTACGACATATTTTTGCTGCCTTTGGAAAAAAAAAAGGAACTACTAGTATAAAATCTTTAATATATATTTCACATAACAGTTACAATAATTATTCTCCATGAAGATATCCACAGCTTCTGGCGATCTCTGAAAATAAGATTGATTTGAGATAAGATAATATCGTATAAAGCAAAATAATTACCATCTTTTTGAGTTTTCACTATTTTGTTCTCTGTTCTAGGAATCAGGTAAATCAGCATTTGTTTTCCATATTTTTGTAGAGGTTTCCATTGTGCAACTTGGAAAACAACAGGTTTCCAGCCTAAAATAATAAGAAAATTTAGATTAGGATTCGAATGGGAAAAGTAAACAAATAATAGTAGGTGATAGTAGGGTTAGGAAATTGTTTAAATCCGACAATGAACTTAAGTCAATAATTGTGGCACGAAAATTTGAATATTGAGTATTTGCATGCGCAATATGCATTAATTAAAACTGTCAAAAAATAAACGAAAAATTCCCTAGAACTCGATTCGTGTAACCAGAAATTTTACTGTTGAAGGAATTTTTCTTTTTCTAGAATCACTCAGAAGAGAAGCACGTTTATTTCTTCTGAGGCATTTTGCCAATATTTGGGAAGTAAATTGAGTCTTAAACGGTGGCTATTATTTTTAAATAGCACTACAGCAAGTATTTGCTAATTTAAGATTTCAGTACGAAAAAACCCAAATTCTCGAAAATAAGTTTGATTCGTGTCACGTGTTGAGTGTCGAAAAGGCCAATCCACATTGGTAAGTCCCTATTATCCATCATTTTATTTAGTATTCTGATCCTCGTTAAAGTTTTATGTCCTCAAAAACGTAATTGATTGCCGTACTTACCTCAATTGTTGTTGAAATCGAATTTTTATAGTGTGAACTCTCTCTTTTAGGCCTTTTCTTTTATACTGGGTAACGTTACATCCCTTTCTGCTGTTGCTGTCGTTTGATGCACAAAGGCACCTGATTGCTGAATTGCTGATGCTCAATCCTGAACCTGATAGATTGCTTGTGGAGCTTTTGGGGCCTGTGAATCTCAATCGTCCCCCACGAGGTTCCTAGTAGTATCATTCCATCAACTAACTACATAATCAGGTTTGCGTATTGTTGTGCCATTTTGGGAACCATCCACCCCGTCTGTATTAAGGGTTTCACCATCTCCTTGGGAGTTGGAGCCTTTTACCTGCAACCACTTGTACCTACTCTTCAATATTATAGCCAGCTGAATTACCTCTACCTGTCTTAAAAATTACCTTATAATCGTTTAGGTTTAAGTTAAGTTAATTTTACGTTTACTTACCATTTTATTTTGATTTCCTGGAACATTCCAAGTAGGCCAAATTAGTGTAAATACATAGGTCTAACTGTACACCAGGTTAAAATGGATCCATTCACGACGGCATTTTTAGTATTTTGGTATTGATTCAAAGGGTGAGAACCGTACTTAATTATCACCCTTCATTTATTTGAACTTAATGAATGAATTAATTTTGGAAATTAATTATAACTTTTGATCACCATAATGAACCAGAATGTAAGGTAAGGTTTGCACACTTCAAATACCACCCTTTTGGTTGGAATATTGTAGATTACACATTTAATTCACCTAACTACTGTAACTAAGTAGTAGGTAGGTACTTACTTATTTTAGTTTTTATATTGGTTATGCGTTGTAATTATGGCCAATTTTATCACAGTAATTTAAGTTTACTGATAGATTCTTTATTATTTTTAAAAGCTATTAAATAAACAATTCAATTTTGGTGCTTATCAGCTGTTTGCTGCCATTTACACTAAACATTATAAATAACTATTTTGGGCAAATAAAAATCATGCACCGGAGTGAATTTTTAAGCGCTTTCATTTTATTTTATGCATATTTAGGTTTTTTGCAGTACTTCCAATTAGGATTGAGTGTTTCCTGTTTTTAGCTTATAATCGGTAGCTTCGTTTGACTGCAGGGTAGTAAAATAGGTGGCGCCTTTTTGATGTTTACCCACTCCACTCTCCGCTGTGTGAGTTAGTCGGACACCCTAAAAACGAAGCTCCATTTGCTCGATTTTGGTTATTGGAGTACCTCAGCCACCTTTTTCTGTATTAATTAATTAATTAGGTTGCCCAGTTTGCAGCCTAACAAATTGGCCGTACTTCCAAAATATTTTGTAGTAGGTTTGTGTTTGAATTCCTCTGTAGAATGAAGTCAATTTTGGTCTTCATGTCTTCATATCCAATTTTCAAATTGCGTTTGAATGACTAGATGTTCAATACAAAGTTGTTTTTTGAGTCACGGAATTTTATTTTCAATTGTCCAGAGCTTAAAACGTCTGACAAGAAAACAATATCATCTTCATGTGTGTGTGTTTTTTTTTTTGTTAAATTTGCTCGTCTTCTATCTATTACCTTTTCCATGATTTCTACCAGCATTTTGCCTTGGATAACATCATTAAATTTTTGGCAGTAAAGGTGTCATCCTCCTTTACATGATACCGATTTCCCGAAATGGGTCTTTGTTAAGAACCTTCTGAAGGATCTATATCTAGAACATTTAATGATTTACCCAATAATATTAAAAATATACCTACCCTGCAGCTGTTTACAAAACGACTTAAAGAACATATAAAATAGATATTAGTTTAATTGCCCATATAGTTTGTTGTACTGTACTTCTACGAAATCTAATAGAATGCATATACCTACATATTATACTAGTTGAATTAAGTGTTTTTCATAGATCAGTTGTTGATTGTTATTATTATTATTATTATTATTTTTTTCTTCTCATTATTGTTATTATTTTTTTTTAATAATTTTACACTAGTGTGTTATGGAGTGGGTATGTTATTGTTGTCTTTTGGATGTTTATTATATAATACAACCTAGTTTTGTTGAACTTCTGTATTTGATGGAAGTTATTATTGAGAAATAATATTTAAAAAAAAACCACTGTATATTTAGTATATTTAGATTAGCTTGTTTTTCTTGTGACCAGTATTTTTATATACTGATTAAGGAAACTTATAAAATTGTAATTTATAAATTGTTTGAAGGAAATAAATGATTTTCAAAAAAATGTCTTTCCGCTTCCGTATAGTTTTCTTTTTCGTTGCAGTAAGTCCTCCAGGCATCTCTTTGTTTTTATCGTACAGCTTTTTTATACTGAGGGCCGGTTTCTCAATAGCAAGTCACCCTTGGGTTAAGCATAACCCCAGGGTAAACATAGCAACTGGACACACTTCTGGAGTTAAAACCAACCCGGAGTTGTCCTTACTGAGTACAAATTTTCAATTTCAGATTTAGTGGACTGAGTATTTGAATTGAATCTAATTACCATCTCTCAAATTCCATTTATAAATAAAATACTGATTTTTCTTTTTGTTTTCAGGTGCTTTAGGGTACACGCCGGTACTAAACACCCTTCCGGTAGAGGGAGGAGTTTATTACGATCCATTTTTGGCGGCGCACGCTGCCGATCCAAATTACACATCACGACTTCAGGTGAGATTTTGAAATTTTCTTCGTTTCATCTTAAGACGCATATTAATCCTCCCCTGAGTGAATAGTATTAAAATATTCTACGAAATTTGATGAAAATTTGCATCAATTTGCAAAAATAATTAATTATTTTACTATTACGACAAATTGTATCTACGTCAGGCGTATATAGTCTTAACCTAATGTTGAAAAACTTGAATACCAAACAAAACTGTCACACAGAAATCGTACATAATTGTCGTGACTCGTAATACCTGGTGTGCGCGCGCAACTCGTGGGTTGCAGGTGAGCGTCCAATAAAAATCGAGTTTGTTACGGGTTTGTGTCATATTCGTATTCAGGGACGAGTTCAGAATTAATCGTTTTTTCTTTCTTTGTAACGTATAATTCGACAAAGAGCAAACTAGTACTTTACGTATTACTTGAACTTATCCCACTGTCGTTTAAGGTTATGTTAAATTATACTTGACATATTTTCATTGTGCGATATTGCCGGATGAAACATTTATAAAAATAAAAGTGCCATCGATGTTCACATACACTTTAAAGCTCTTATTTTATCTGATTTAAGGCGTTGTAAAACACTTGACAATATATCACTTCTTTAGTGTTCGATTTGTATTGTCCACATTTGTTCTGCAACAATACAATCTGGCTACACTGCAGCCACGAGTTGCGCGCGCATGTCATTTTTTATTACTTTCAAACTTGTATTTATTACAATTAAGCTCTCTTTTTCTATCTCTACGAGACACGTCCATTTTCGAGTATTGAGGGGAACAAAGTTCTACTACTTTAAGCTTGAAATACTCACTTATTAATGTTCGTTTACTTCACTTCACCCGATTTTTTGTTGTCTTTGTATATATGTCTAGCTCAATGTAAATATTAGTAATGTGCTATTTTTGCTTAAAACTTATTTTTGTCTCTTATTTTTGTCTTCTTTCTTGATTATTATCAATCTAATAATAATATGTTTCACTTTTCTTTTCTTGATTTTTTCGATCATCACCCTAACAATAATTTACTGAAATTATTATTGAGATTATTATACAAATATGTAAAAAAATAAAAAAATAAATATAAATATATAGAATATTTTAACCAACACCGGCATACTGAATGACTGTTCGACAAGGTTGACAAATAATAAAACTAACAAAAGTATAAAGTACAGAACATTTAAAATTTTCTGTAGATGTATAATATTAACATTCATCCTTGATCAGTTTCATAATCTTTGTTGTTCAGTCGGTTATATTTTTTACAACTCCTTCGTCTGGATTCCTTCTTGAAGGTGTCTCATGAAATTCACAAATTTCGCAATCTTCGCAACCATCGGAGACATTGGAAATGATAATACCATTATTATGGAACCTATTTAACACATAATATACATATATTTATTTACGTCAGTGAGTGCAACTTCCACACTTAAGTATACTATTAACTCACTTATATTGTAAATATCTATTATTTTATTGAAATCCCCATCCAATAGAAAAAACATAAACGCTATGATTTTTGTCCCATTATCCCCATTTAATTTTTGATCGCCCAGATAATGATATAACCTTTGTCGCGCGCTGCAGTAAGCACTGCGACATACGCTTCGCCTTATACTTCAAATTTCACCGCACGCCCCTGGCGACACCGTCGTCGTTTGACCTTGAACAAACACTTCGAATTTGATCCCCGCATATACGCGGGAACATAAACATTTCCAATGTTGAAAATAAAAAAAATAAAATAAAATTCTTTAGGTTTCTTTTACTAGAGTTGACTTCTATATGCAGTCTTTCTGGTTTGAGTTACTTATACTCATCCATTTAGTTAATATATTTAATAAATTGAAGTAAAGGAAAACTTCAAAATTTCTGGAATACAGGATACAGGCTTTAATAAACTAAAAAAAAAATATATATAAATTAAAAAAAAAAAATACAGAACATAACTGACATATTCATATAACATATTAACATATGTCTCTCAACAATAATATAATACATAATAAGTATCAATAGCCAAGCCGTACACCCCCATTTAACCCCAAACAAACATAACTGTGCACAGCCTGGATGTTGAAAAGACAAAATCTATAAATGTCTAGATGGCGCTTTAGCCTTGATCCACATATGGATACGATACATGATCACATATGTCCGTATAAGGTTGCGGGACAAATTTACACATTTTTATACAACTATTTTGAAATATGACTTAGTTGTCTATAAACAATAACAACAGCTGGCAGTAAAGTTAAAATGAATCATCCGCTATTGTCACGTACCAATGTGGATCGAGGCTTAGATGTGCATGGCTGTTGCATGGCCTGTATTGTTTTAGGCGGCGGCCGCGGCCGCAGCAGCATCAGCGCCTTTATTAAAAACGCCCCTGTCGACTGCTCCGCAGGCCAGCTACGCAGCAGCGGCGACGTACACGGCGGTAGCGGCGCGCTACAACGCAGCGGCAGCCGCAGCGGCTCAACCGGTCGCCGGATACGCGGCAGTCGGATACGGCAGAGACTACGCGGATCCGTACTTGGGACACGGGATTGGACCGATGGCCGGATACGGGGTAAGTTTATCAATTATGTCTAACTATTGGTGTTTTAGAATTGTTTGGTGTTGCACTTTAGTTTTGTTTTTCCTTAATCGCCGTACTAATATACTTTTGATTTAGCTTCAAACAATGGCGGAATTTGTGAAATTAGCAATGAAAATTCGAATCAATCATTTGTTTACTCAAAGTCAAAAAGCTGATTGTTTGAAGCATAATGGAAAA
The DNA here is from genome assembly GCA_917834065.1 of Ceutorhynchus assimilis. Lineage (NCBI taxonomy): Eukaryota > Metazoa > Arthropoda > Insecta > Coleoptera > Curculionidae > Ceutorhynchus > Ceutorhynchus assimilis. Next base: position 1,851,642 of record OU892281.1, read on the forward strand.
ATGTGGTTGTTTTTTTGTCCCAGTGTTCCAAATTCTAAGATTGCAGACATGCGATCTTCTAAAGTAAAATTAATTCCTTATTTTAAATGAAACAGCCTGTATATTTTGTCAAATTGAAAGCCGGCTTAGTAAAAACTTAATCAGAATTAATTTTAAGTACAGGGTGGTTGATTTCCGATAGTTTTATAGGGTACAGCCAAAATGACCGAAGATTCTGAGAAACTGATTCACGCTTCCCGTCCTCTTTTTTAGTGTGTCATCTGATGGTGTAGTCAGATCTTGGCCAACTAGATTGGTTTGCGAGGTACAGGGTGTTTTTCAAAATTAGCTGTTTTTTATAATTCCCTATATCTTTTTACCCTACAGAGATACAGAAAAACATACGTCTTTTTTTACGTAGAATCTAGTGACATACTTAGAAAAAATATGGGGGCCATATCTTCTGAGATATTCGAAAAAACAAAGATTTTTCAAATGGAACACCCTCTATCTTATTGATTCAGTAGTTCGGAAAAAAAATTGCGAATTCAACAATATATAACACATGACATTCTGCTTTGACCTAAATGTCAAAAATAACAAAAAACACTTTTTTTTACTACCGTGCGTAAAGTACTCACTTTACGCACTATTCAGAAGAGGTAAAATTTCTCTTCACGCGCTAGTGCGTAAAGTAGTTCACTTCACACACTAGTGCGTAAAGTAATGTCAATGACAGATGTCGAATTGTCAAATCACTATTTTTCTGGTAAATTACTTCACGCACTAGTGCGTAAAGTGAAAATACTTTACGCACTAGTGCGTCATGAATTTGTCTAAATTTATTTTTTTACACATATTTGATTGGTAGTAGAGAAAATTTTGTATGCAATACGTGCGTAAAGCACCTTTTTTCACGAATGTGAATTTTGACGCACGAGCCGAAGGCGAGTGCGACAATCACTTTACACACTTACAAACTTTACGCACTTGTTGCATAAATAACTATTTTCTACTACCAATAAAAATTTGTAAAAACAAAGTTTGGAAAAATACTGAATTGACAGTGTCGACTTCTGTCATAGACATTACTTTTACTGGTGTAAAGTGCACTAGTGCAAGAATTTAAATTTTACATCTTTCGAATAGTGCGTAAAGTGAATAATTTACGCAAGGTAGTAGAAAAAAAATTGTATTCAATAGGTGTGTAAAACATACACTCATGTGATTGTCGTACTCGCCTTCTGCTCGTGCGTCAAAATTCACATTCGTGAAAAAAGGTTCTCTTTACTACACACTTGTTGAATCATTATTTGTACCAATTTAGACAGGTCAACTATCAAATAACACACTAGTTTGTTATAAACCATAACTCACTAGTGGGTTATGGTTTATAACTCACTCTCTTATAACGTCAACGCAAAACGTCAGGAAATAAAAATTTATGAATCCTGCTTCAAAGAAGGCTCATTCCCAAAAAATACCTGTTAGTTTTTTCAGTTCTTGTATGCTGCTTGTGTGTTATGATTTGTCAGTTGTTAGATAAAACAATGTAGGTATGCTACTCGTGTGTTATGTTTTCCGTGTTACTCGAGAAATTATACCACTCGGCCTGCGGCCTCGTGGTATAAATTTTTCTCACGTAACTTATTTTCAACATAACACAATAGTACCTACCATAAATAAAAAAAATAATATTTCAATTAGAAATGATTGTATCAAATATTCTTACATAATACATATGTGCGTTTGATGTTGAATTTCGATTTATCTTCGATATTACCTAAGAGCCGCGGGACTGTAAACGCGTTGATTCATCTAAATTTTTGCCGAAATATAAAAACTATGATATTTGAACCCGAGCCATACAAAAAATGGAGGCACTTACTTGTGTTCTTCCAACGATATTTTCTTTTCCTGCAGGTGCACCTGGATGGTCTACCAATTCTTCGACGAACACAATCACATAAAATAGGTTTAAAATATCTTCTAAAACTATGAGGTTGATTTTCTAACGGAATTTTTAACTGAATTTCGAAGGATCGGTTTTAGGGACTGACAAGTTCGGATCTCTGTCTTAATTTGGTTGGTGCGCTGATTTCTGGGAAGCGCATCGAATCTTCTCGTGCCATATAAAACTTGAAATTGTATGGCGCCAAAATTTAAAATCAACTACTTATACGAATAAAATTAGTTTGGACATTAAGCTATGCGCGAACAACATATTTTGTTTACAAACTTTTCAAATATTTATTATTTTAGAAAAGGTTCAACATCAAAACCAAAGTTAAAATATATCACTTCAAAAACATAGAATAAACAATTTATTGCATAAGCAATTTGAAAATAGCCATTTATGCAAATAGTGTGTAAAGTTAACCTTTCTTCACGAATCTGAATTTTGACGCACGAGCCGAAGGTGAGTACCACAATCACATGAGTGTGTGCTTTACACACATATTGCATACAATTTTTTTGTAAAATTTCACTGCACTCACTAGTGCGTAAAGTAATTCACTTTAACACCAGTAAAAGTAATGTCAATGTCGACACTGTCAATTTAGTATTTTTCTAGTGAATTACTTCACGCACTAGTACGAAAATTGAAAATACTTCACGCACTAGTGCGTAAAGTATTTGTCTGAATTTATTTGTTTACACATTTTTATTGGTAGTAGAAAAAAGTGTTGTTTGTTTTTTTTGCCATTTAGGCTGGAACAAAATATCATGTGTTATATTATATTGTTGAACTCGTAATTTTTTACCCAACCTACTGAACTAATAAGATACAGGGTGTTCCACTTGATAAATTTTTGTTTTTTCGGATATCTCAGAAGATGAAGCCCCCATATTTTTTCCAAGTACGCCACTGAATTCTACGTAATAAAAGACGAATTTTTCCTTTTTGAACTTTTTCTGTATCTCCGTAGGGTAAGAAGTTATAGAGGATTATAAATAACAGCTGATTATGAAAAACACTCTGTACCTCGCAAACCAATCTAGTTGGCCAAGATCTGACTACACCATCAAATGACACACTAAAAAAGAGGACGGGAAGCGTACATTAGTTTCTCAGAATCTTCGGCCATTTTGGCTGCATCCTATAAAGCTATCGAAAATCAACCACCCTGTACAAGGTCTGTTCCTTATAATTAGTGCGGCGGCGTTAGTTGAAAATAAGGTATTGGTCCCCACAGAATCTTCAAAGTGGGCAACATCTATCGTCCCAATATCAAAGAAAAACGTGGTGATTTTAAGGTTGGTTGGATAACGGTGGTTTAAGGATATCAAAGACTACCCTTTGGCATACACTGTGCGCCATCTATTTTCCAAGTAATTATGGAACAATTATTTAATATTCCCGAAGTTATTTCATTTTTGGATGATATTCTGGTGAGAGGGATAAATGACCTCTAGAGCATTTAGAGCGCTTTGAACAAGTTTTCAAAAAATTATCGGAATGCGGTTTTCAGCTTAAGAAAGAAAAATGTAGTTTCATGTAAGAATCATTGGCTTACATGGGTCATCTGATTGACAGGTTTGGTTTGCATAAAACGGACGAAAGAGTGGAGGCGGTGGTTAAAACCAAAGTAAAGTCTGTTTTTTTTTTTTTTTAATATAATTCCTCAAGTCAAAAATTTAGTAACTATGTTGGCAACACAAGCCTTTTCTACATAAAAAATTTGAAAGCACTGACAATTTTACATTGTATTGCCAACATAATGTTATTTTGACTTTTATCTTTAAAAAAAAAAAACAGATTTTACCCTCAAATGTGACAGAGCTTAAGTCGTTTCTTGGGGCTGTCAATTATTACGTCAAATTTTTACCGAACGCGTCAACTATCCTTTATCCTTTATATAATTTATTAAAAAAACGAGTCTCTTGGGAATCGACCCAAGCTTCTACAACTTAAACAAAAAAAATTGAAAAAAAAAAATTAAATACAAAAGTTGTAGGGTATTATCTCTACTATCTGTTTCACATGTCAAAACGAGCAAATGACAGGTGCTAACTGTCATGATTACAAACACTTGCATTTTTCAAATGGAACACCCTGTATATTTTTAAATAAAATGAGAGATTTCTTTTTCTGATACCAAATATACCATATATGTTGATATTTGATTCAGCTGTTTTTACCCTATTTAAGTATAAAAATGCATTAACATTACCCTTAGGTCAGTTCCCGATTCCTTATATCAATGGTGAAGGTCACTTAATGCAATTTTAAACTTACATAACGAAGAAACAGCTGGACCAAATATCAACATATACAGGGTGTATATTTTAAGTGATACCACGATGGCTATATCTGAAACGGTAAGAGCTACAAGATTGGTTAAATTAGAAAAAACTTGCCTTTTTTGATGCCCATTCAAGAATTGTTTACAGTGTTGCCAAATTCCTTTTAGTTTATTGTATTTCATAATTAATAAGAAACGCCCAAAACTATTTCATCAATTATTTTGAAAACTATTGATTTTCGAGACACAATTTAAATTTGAAAGTTTTATAATTAATCTTCAAATTTTAAATCCGACGTTTCGTGATCCAGCTACCATCATCAACTTTATTTTTAAAATACGGACCTGGATTTTTTATGTCATTTTTAAAAAGGAAATAAAGGGCGCCTCCTTCAGCGCTTCCTAAAAATGACATAAAAAATCCAGGTTCGTATTTAAAAAAATGAAGTTGATGATGGTAGCTTGATCACAAAACGTCCGATTGAAAATTTGAAGACCCTATATTGCAGAGCGGAAAAAAATTGTAAAACTTTCGAATTTAAATTGTGTCTCGAAAATCAATAGTTTTCAAAATAATTGATGAAATATTTTTGGACGTTTCTTCGAAATCACCCTGTATTTCATAAACTAAAAGGAATTTGGCAACACTGTAAAATAGTCTTAAATGGGCAACAAAAAAGGCAACTTTTTTCTAATTTAACCGACCTTGTAGCTCTTACCGTTTCGGATAAGGCAATAGTGGTATCACTTAAAATATACACCCTGTGTAGTATATTTGGAATCAGGAGAAAAAAAGAAATCATTCTAGCCAAAAATATTCAGGGTGTTCCATTTAGATAATGCAAGTGTTTGTCATTATGACAGTTGGCATTTGTCCCTTGCCCATTTTGACATATACGAAAGATAAAATAGATAAAACCACAGTTTATGCCGTACAACGAATCAGTTATTTAACTCTGTTAATTTGGATGAAGCCAGATTTGACTTTTTTATTTTTTCCTCATATTTCGCGCAGGCGCTTCATGTGTTGAAAATGTTATGATTAAATCGCAAGCTGGAGCTCGACAGGGCCGGACTAAAATTAATTTAATCAAATTTTTAAATTAAATGATATGCAGCAACTTGAGTCGAATTGGTAAAAAAAGAAACCTAGTAAACGTAGGTAATTGAGAATGATCAGTTATTTACTCATAATTTGATAGCTGGTACTGGTAGGCAGATAGGTTTAAAAAAGAGCGGAAAAATTGCATAAAATGAAGTACCTATTTGAAATTTTTTATGTCCGATTGACCAATAAAGTGCCATTTATAGAACAGCGTTACCCCAATAAAGTAGCACTTTATTATGATACCTTTATATTTACCCGAATAATATTTAAAAGTTGCATCTGAGATTCTTCACTTAGGTAGGTTATACTTATAATTGAATTTACAAAGGCACAACCTAGTAACATTATAATAAGAGTGACGATTTTATAAATTGTTTGCTTTTATTTCGAGATCATACAATAGGTACTTTAATCCCACTTAATGTAAAAATCTACTCACAGTCTTTCATCTTTTCGAAAGCTAAAATATCCTAAAGCTGGATTGGCTTTCTTGTAAGTTTTGCAGATAAAACAACGCACCGCACAACCATAATTTTTTAACAATGAAAACTGAAAACACTATTCACCTTTTCACAAATTAATTGTCAAAAAATCCAACACGCTTAAACAAATCACTTGAAATCGCCGAAAAATCAATCTAAAAGATAATAAAATAACGCTTCCAACCTCCAAATAATTCAATACACCATCAATCAAGGGGCAAACCACCTAGGAATTCTTTGCCAAAAATGTAGGGAATTTAGAGGAATTTGTGGGGAATTTGTAAGAATTAATCCGAATTTATGAGAATTTGTGGAATTTAAAGGGAATTTGGAGGAATTTATGGGGAATTTGCGAGAATTTGTGAGAAATTTATGAGGAATTTTTAAATTTAAAAAATTCAAAAGAATAATGAATAGAGTTTTTGAAGGTTGATTTCCCAGATTTTTCATCTTAGTGTTTTTAACTGGAAAAATTTGAAATTTTGAAAAAATGATCCTCTTTACATGCAAATAGTTTCAGAATTCTCCCTTCACTAGTTTTCTAGGAAAACTTTGAAATGTGTGAGACGGTATTTTAAATTAATTCAGTTATTGTAGGTTGATTTCCAAGATTTTTCATGTTGCTATTTTCCACTGGACAATTTTGAAATTTTGGGAAAATGAGCTTCTCAGCTTCTTCTTAACATGCAAAAAGTTTCAACATTTTCCCTTCACTAGTTTTCCAGGAAAACTTTGAAAGGTGTGAGACTGCATTTTTAAGTAATTCAGTTATTGTAGGTTGATTTCCAAGATTTTCATGTTGCTATTTTCCACTGGAAAATTTTAGGAAAATGAGCTTCTCACCTTCCTCTTTACATGCAAAAAGTTTCAAAATTTTCCCTTCACTAGTTTTCCAGGAAAACTTTGAAATGTGTGAGACTGTATTTTCAAATAATTCAGTTTTTGTAGGTTGACTTCCAAGATTTTTCATGTTGCTATTTTCCACTGGACAATTTTGAAATTTTGGGAAAATGAGCTTCTCAGCTTCTTCTTAACATGCAAAAAGTTTCAACATTTTCCCTTCACTAGTTTTCCAGGAAAACTTTGAAAGGTGTGAGACTGCATTTTTAAGTAATTCAGTTATTGTAGGTTGATTTCCAAGATTTTCATGTTGCTATTTTCCACTGGAAAATTTTAGGAAAATGAGCTTCTCACCTTCCTCTTTACATGCAAAAAGTTTCAAAATTTTCCCTTCACTAGTTTTCCAGGAAAACTTTGAAATGTGTGAGACTGTATTTTCAAATAATTCAGTTTTTGTAGGTTGACTTCCAAGATTTTTCATGTTGCTATTTTCCACTGGACAATTTTGAAATTTTGGGAAAATGAGCTTCTCAGCTTCTTCTTAACATGCAAAAAGTTTCAACATTTTCCCTTCACTAGTTTTCCAGGAAAACTTTGAAAGGTGTGAGACTGCATTTTTAAGTAATTCAGTTATTGTAGGTTGATTTCCAAGATTTTCATGTTGCTATTTTCCACTGGAAAATTTTAGGAAAATGAGCTTCTCACCTTCCTCTTTACATGCAAAAAGTTTCAAAATTTTCCCTTCACTAGTTTTCCAGGAAAACTTTGAAATGTGTGAGACTGTATTTTCAAATAATTCAGTTTTTGTAGGTTGACTTCCAAGATTTTTCATGTTGCTATTTTCCACTGGAAAAATTTGAAATTTTGGGAAAATGGGCGTCTCACCCTCCTTTCTACATGCAAAAGTTTCAAAATTTTCCCTTCACTAGTTTTCCAGGAAAACTCTGAAATACGTGAGACTGTATTTTCACTTAATTCAGTTATTGTAAGTTGATTTCCAATATTCCACATGTTGTTATTTTCCACTAGAAAAATTTGAAATTATGGGAAAATGAGCTTCTCACCTTCCTCTTTACATGCAAAAAGTTTCAAAATTTTCCCTTCACTAGTTTTCCAGGAAATCTTTGAAATGTGTGAGACTGTATTTTCAAATAATTCAGTTTTTGTAGGTTGACTTTCAAGATTTTTCATGTTGCTCTTTTCCACTGGAAAAATTTGAAATTTTGGGAAAATGAGCGTCTCACCCTCCTTTCTACATTCAAAAGTTTCAAAATTTTCCCTTCACTAGTTTTTCAGGAAAACTGTGAAATATGTGAGACTGTATTTTCACTTAATTCAGTTATTGTAAATTGATTTCCAATATTCCACATGTTGTTATTTTCCACTAGAAAAATTTGAAATTATGGGAAAATGAGCTTCTCACCTTCCTCTTAACATGCAAAAAGTTTCAAAATGTTCCCTTCTCTAGTTTTCCAGGAAAACTTTGAAATGTGTGAAACTATTATTTTATACTAATTCAGTTTTTGTAGGTTGACTTCCAAGATTTTTCATGTTGCTGTTTTCTACTGGAAAAACTTGAAATTTTGGAAAAATGAGCGTCTCACCCTCCTTTCTATATGCAAAAAGTTTCATAATTTTCCCTCCACTAGTTTTTCAGGAAAACTCTGAAATATGTGAGACTGTATTTTCACTTAATTCAGTTATTGTAAGTTGATTTCCAATATTCCACATGTTGTTATTTTCCACTAGAAAAATTTGAAATTATGGGAAAATGAGCTTCTCACCTTCCTCTTTACATGCAAAAAGTTTCAAAATGTTCCCTTCTCTAGTTTTCCAGGAAAACTTTGAAATGTGTGAAACTATTATTTTATACTAATTCAGTTTTTGTAGGTTGACTTCCAAGATTTTTCATGTTGCTGTTTTCTACTGGAAAAACTTGAAATTTTGGAAAAATGAGCGTCTCACCCTCCTTTCTATATGCAAAAAGTTTCATAATTTTCCCTCCACTAGTTTTTCAGGAAAACTCTGAAATATGTGAGACTGTATTTTCACTTAATTCAGTTATTGTAAGTTGATTTCCAATATTCCACATGTTGTTATTTTCCACTAGAAAAATTTGAAATTATGGGAAAATGAGCTTCTCACCTTCCTCTTTACATGCAAAAAGTTTCAAAATGTTTCCTTCTCTAGTTTTCCAGGAAAACTTTAAAATGTGTGAGACTATTATTTTATACTAATTCAGTTTTTGTAGGTTGACTTCCAAGATTTTTCATGTTGCTGTTTTCTACTGGAAAAACTTGAAATTTTGGAAAAATGAGCGTCTCACCCTCCTTTCTATATGCAAAAAGTTTCATAATTTTCCCTCCACTAGTTTTTCAGGAAAACTCTGAAATATGTGAGACTGTATTTTCACTTAATTCAGTTATTGTAAGTTGATTTCCAATATTCCACATGTTGTTATTTTCCACTAGAAAAATTTGAAATTATGCGAAAATGAGCTTCTCACCTTCCTCTTTACATGCAAAAAGTTTCAAAATTTTCCCTTCACTAGTTTTCCAGGAAAACTTTAAAATGTGTGAGACTATTATTTTATACTAATTCAGTTTTTGTAGGATGACTTCCAAGATTTTTCATGTTGCTGTTTTCTACTGGAAAAACTTGAAATTTTGGAAAAATGAGCGTCTCACCCTCCATTCTATATGCAAAAAGTTTCATAATTTTCCCTCCACTAGTTTTTCAGGAAAACTCTGAAATATGTGAGACTGTATTTTCACTTAATTCAGTTATTGTAAGTTAATTTCCAATAATCCTTATGTTGTTATTTTTCACTAGAAAAATTTGAAATTTTGGAAAAATGACCTTCTCACCTTCTTTTTTACATGCATAAAGTTTCAAAATGTTCCCTTCACTAATTTTCCAGGAAAACTTTGAAATGTGTGAGACTGTATTTTAAATTAATTCAGTTATTGTAAGTTGATTTCCAATATTCCACATGTTGTTATTTTCCACTAGAAAAATTTGAAATGATGGGAAAATGAGCTTCTCACCTTCCTCTTTACATGTAAGAAGTTTTAAAATGTTCCCTTCATTAGTTTTCCAGGAAAACTTTGAAATGTGTGAGACTCTGTTATTTTATAATAATTCAGTTTTTGTAGGTTGACTTCCAAGATTTTTCATGTTGCTGTTTTCTACTGGAAAAATTTGCAAATATACAAAAAGTTTCAAAATTTTCCCTTCACTAGTTTTCCAGGAAAAATCTGAAATATGTGAGACTGTATTTTCACTTAATTCAGTTATTGTAAGTTGATTTCCAATAATCCTTATGTTGTTATTTTCCACTAGGAAAATTTGAAATTTTGGGAAAATGAGCTTCTCACCTTCTTCTTTACATGCACAAAGTTTCAAAATGTTCCCTTCACTAGTTTTCCAGGAAAACTTTGAAATGTGTGAGACTGTATTTTCAAATAATTCAATTATTGTAGGTTGATTTCCAATATTCCTCATATTATTTTCCACTAGAAAAAAATGAAATTTTGGGAAAATGAGCTTCTCACCTTCCTCTTTACATGCAGAAAGTTTCAAAATTTTCCCTTTTTTCATTGGAATAGTATTTGGAGGAATTTGTGATAGGATATCTGGAAGAATTTGCAGGAATTTTGAGGAATTATGCGAAAAACATTCCCCTTTGAGGAATTGTTTGCACCAATTCTGGGATGGTGGTTTACCCCTTGACATCAATAATAAATAAACTGCAAAGGTCAGCGACCACCGACCGTGTGCTACTCGAAAAACCGATAGACCAGCCCTGACTGGTGTGTTCGCTTTCTGATTCAATCAGGTGCGGCATTTGTTTATCTCTCTCTCTGTTGTGGCGAAACTGTCGTAACAGAAAAAGACAAAACTAGACCGGAAACCGGTGCGGTTCTGTTATTTATAAATAAAAGAAATCGTCCTCATATCAATCGGCATGTTGCGCATGCCCAAAATACGAGGAAAGTGTTCCTATTGGTTGAATTCTATGGCTTCAAATGAGGTGGAGAGTTAAATAACTGATTCGTTGTACGGTATAAACTGTGATAAAACCCTGCAACTTTTGTATTTAACTTTTTTTCTAGTTTTTCTTTTTTTGTGTCCGCGAAATGAGCTTTCGCGGCCACCACAACTTACGTGCAAAGTGTGTCAAACTAATCTGTTTTGGTATATTCTATTCCTTGTAATATTTGTAACATAATTTATATTGGACACATTTAAAAAAATATATATATATATATACCTATGTACTCTCATAAAAGCGCCATTAGAAATAATAAAGCTTCATGTGGATCAGGAGAACGTCATCATCATATTGATACTGGTTATTCTACAAGTCCCAGGCAACCTTGCGCAATCGTGTAACACTGCCTGATGACTAGAAAATTCGCGATTTTGAAACCAACTGAAGCAAATTAGTTAGACAATTCAAGCAACGACGCTCTATAAACCGGAGTCGGCCACTAAATGGAGACCAAATTAGATACTAGTGTATCAGTTAGTGGTGTCGAGTGTAAGATAGGGAATTGCGATTTAGTTTTGTCACTAGTCATGAAGAAGAAAAGAAAGCATTAAAAGTTAATTAGGAAGAATGGAAGCAATCGCAGCAAGATCCAGAAAATTCGAGAATAATATGAAAACGAATCGTAAAAGAACACTGCTGATTCATTTAAACAAGCGCAAGTATCTTTCCAGGAATTTCATGGAAAGACCAAATAAGACTGACAGAAATTTAGGCCGCAACTTAATTCATTTGGGTTTTTAATTGAGAGGAGCTAGATATGAAATAATGCTTTAGAATTTATGCTATGAAATACATACGTATATTAATTTTATTTTGTATGGATTCGGTATTTATATGATGAAAATCCATATTAAATTGAGTTCAAATATATCTACTTAAATTAATTTTGATTTAAATTATCTATTCTTTATTTGTCTCATTTTATGTATGACTCATTCTCTCACTGTGATCTAATTTCTATTCAGGGCTTAACAGTTACTTGTTATAATAATCCTCTAAAAAAGTTCTTTGTTAATCTTTATTCCAGACTTGGAGATCAAATAATGAACGTGCTGTTGCAAGAGCTCGAGCTTTGGAAGATTTACTAAAGCAAATCGATTTCTTTTAAATTTCCCTTCCTTTAGTAGTTGTAATAGGTATTTAGTTTAATCCTCATCTTATTTTGCATGCACTATTTTTGTTGTTTTTTTTTTTTGTAGTATAGTATTGTTATGATAAAATCAATGGAATAGGAATATCTATAACAAATAATGCTAGCAAAACATTTAAATATTAAAATTGAATTATTTTTTGGCGATAACCATTGACCCAACTTACAGAAGTAAATAATGCTATCATTTTTTTGTTTTTATGACTTTTTTCAATTCTATAACCATAGGACATTCCTCCAATTTGTTTTTTTTCATCAAATATTTAGCCATCTTAAAATTTAAGAGCTAATATTATAATTTATTTTTCCATTGATTTTATACCCCACTAACACTAACAGGGTCTTTTATCAAAGTTCCTGTTGGATTTATTTACAAATTACTAATTCACTTATTTTCTGTTACAGGCAGCTGTTTATCGTAGCGGTTACAATCGATTTGCACCCTACTGAACATATCAGCAGCTCCGGTAGGCCTATATTTTTACCCGACCGAACAAATCATCAAAAAATACTCAAATTTACTGTTCTTTTATTTTGTGTATTACTACGTAAAGCACAAAAGAGCACAAAAATAAGATTAATAATTTTTAAAAATGAAAGCAAAACAGGAGCCAAAGAGCTGTTAACTCACACTAACGTAAGCCCTTGTGATAGCCCATCTAACCCAGCTCTCTAACTTAGATTGTAAGTTTTTTTTTATCTCTATTATTTAATGGCTGTTTCCATTCACTTATAGGTACATCACAAGTTGAGGTTACTTTTGTTTTTGACTAATGTTTTAATTTATTAAGTAACCTCGATTTTATAGTTATAAGCAATAATATCATCAAGCCAGTTATTTATTGATTTTCGTTTTTATTTATTTTAACTTACAACCCGAAAACTTTTTGTTTTATTTTTGTGTTTTCTTTTTGTTGTAAATATTATTTTTCACAATAATTAGGGCCTTCAGTTTAATTTTCTTGTGAAGTCTAATGAACAGTAGAACAATAATCGTAGATACAAAATACAAAATAATTTGAAAATCATGTTTTAAGTTCAACCAAGGAAAAAACTTCTCACTGCTAATTAATAGTTGATTACTCTGAAGGCTCTTAAGTTTATCGTTTAGTTATCTAAGATCAAAATATTGACTGCTAGGAAATATTGTTAATAAGTTTTAGTTCTAGTTTTTTTTTTTAAGCACACTTATATAAAATATAATTATTATTATTCTCAATGCATAATTGCAAAAATAATGTATAAGTGCAATGGAAACATTTCCTTGGAAATAAGTTTTTGCGTTCAGCTAAAAATATTTTGATACTCTCTTTATTTATTATTATTATTCTTAGGCTGCTCCATTTTATGCCTATGTATAACATATCGAGGATATTATATCTCTCTCTCACTTATTCTCTATTTCTAGTTTGTGTACAGTTAGAGGTCACATTTTTATTATCTCGTAATTACTACTCTCTAGGATGTATTTTCATAAATAATTATTAAGCTCTCTAATTATTTTGTGATCCTAGACTTTGTTAGTTAAGATAAAATACTCAAATGACGTGCCACGAATCTCACATATTTTGTGTTTTTTTTTTTTTAAATATTTATAATAGACAGTGTGAAAATACACCCTACTTGAAATTTGGAAACCAAGTTTTCTAGTCGCTGTAAATATTCAATACACACGTACAATAATCATCCATTGACCAAATTTTTTGGTTTTTAATTGGACCACGGCAAAAATTTTCAGTTTATTCAACTAAAATAATTCCAGTTTTATTTTGTACCTACTCATATGAAGTTTATTTCATCCAAAATAAAGCTAGAATTTTCTTGAGAAAAGTAACCCGAGCACAAAATATTGTAATATTCATCATAATTATAATTATTAATAAGTAATTATTATTAGACATTCTGTTGTTTATTTTGTTTTTGACATTCATGTGTGATGAAAGCGAATTATGATTGTGTATGTGAGAAATAATAAAGTTAATTAAGCAAATAATAAATTCTTGTTTTTATATTTTCAGTTTAAAGGAACAAAAAGGGAACCTATATTTGGAATTAGTGAGGATTGAAGAATTTATAGCGACAGGTGCCTAAAAATAACAACAAGGACCAAATGTCACTTTTTCTGCATGCTGTAAAAAAAAAACGAGCGCTATTTTGCACCATTATATAGTTTTATAATAGGAAAACTGATAAGTAAGTTAGAGGATGGGGATAATCCCGACTGGGACCAAGCTCTTGCAAATATAGGCTCTGCATAATGATAATGCCGTGCAGTATTGCACTTTACAGATTTACCCCTCACAAATACATCCTAAAGTACATAAAATCGTGAAACCCGAAAAAACACGACAGTACAGGACTAAAAAATGAAGTTAGGGCAATGTCAGCCTGCCACGCCATCTTGAATGTCACGTGGTTTAGTTATAATAAGATATGTTTGAAGCATGCGCAATTTAATGTGATTATTTCTGTTTTCATTGGATTGTCGAGAATCCTTTGAGGACTTTTTCCTGAAGATTCATTGTTAAAAATACTAAAAACTCAAAGGGATTGAATTGAGTTATTATTAATGGATTTATGACTTTTTTTAAATAATGATGTTTTGTAAAGTAATACTCTACCAACAATTTTTTCACTCAAAAACTGAAGTGAGTGTAGAGTTGAAATTTTGAGAACTTTTTCCTGAAGATTCATTGTAAAAAAATACTAAAAACTCAAAGGGTCGGAAGGACATTTCAAAGCGTTGTATCTCGTATCTCCGTCAATTTTTGACTCACAAGAAAAAGAAAAAACACGTGTTGACTTATATTTCATGGACTATCGAAATCCGCAATAAAAAATTTCATGCAAAGAGCCTATTGAGTTAACTCCAAACTGGTTCAGAATGTGATCCGCCAACAAAGCTAATTTGACAGTTCAGTACAAGTTGGGCACTTTCCAAAATTCACCGGTTTCTGAACCGGTGCGAAACCGGTTTAATAGTTTAACTCACCACACCCGTTCGAAAATGTACCGACTTTTTACCGGTTGAACCAGATCGTCCGTTCCAAAATTGACCGGAATGATCAGCTGTTCGAAATCGGTGAGGCACCGTATCCACCGGGAATTTTTGTCGGTTTCTTCGGTTGGATATTTTTTGACACTTTTTTTTTTACGTACATCAATTGCTTTGAATGGGCATTATCGGCAGTCTTTCGCAAGAATCGCCTGTTAAAAGAAAATGAAGCAATAAGCCTAGTACTCATAACTGCGAAATTCGCATTTTTTTGACATTGCGTTGACAGTTTGAAGTTTTATACGTGTATCAAACGTCACATTGTTGAAGCAATGTCAAAAAAATGCGAATTTCGCAGTTATGAGTACTAGGCTTAACAATTTTCTTTTATAGATTTTTGATAAAGTTAACATGATTGTACATACATTCACAGGAAAAAAACATTTTTTTATTAAATCTCGTGAATCCTTGTATTTTCCGTTTTTTAGCAGGTGTTTCTGGAAGCTGCTGATGCCCGATTGCGCCGTCTCTCTTAACCGAAGCTTAAAGGATAACTATTCCCTAAAGTGACATTTTTTCATGCAAAACTGTCAGTTTAAGGGATAGTTATCGTTAAGCCTCAGCTAAGAGAGACGGTGCAATCGGGCATTAGTCTCGTTTTCACATTTACTATCATCGAGTTGGCCGAGTTCGTTTTTGTCATCTTTTTCGTCGATTTGCTCCGAAATTTTGACAGCGACGTGACTGGATAAGACAATTTCAATTTACAAATCACGTGCCTCTCAAAATTTCGGAGCAAATCGACGGAAAAGATGACAAAAACGAACTCGGCCAAGTCGCCAAGTATCATCAGTAGGATTGCTCATAAGGCGTACGTTCGCTAATTCTCGAGTCGTCACCCGCAGACCCGATCGACTGCTAGCGATTCAGGCTGTGCTTGTGCTTGTGAGTTAAATTTTTTCGTCGATTTCAAATTTCGCTCCATACCGATGCTCTAGTTAAAATACGGAACTAGTAGATGGAGCAGTGGAGTAACTACGTGCACGATCGGTTACACAGAGTGGAGCAAATAGAGCTCACTCTGAAAATCCCAATTGAAGACCCTGATGCAAGAAGGGGATAAGTAACAAATATGTAAATTTTTCAGGAGAAGCGAAAAAAGTTTTTATTTCAAAATTGAATTTTATGTTGATCATGAAGTATGGCCAAACTAGTACAACAGCTATATATGATTTAAACAGCATTTGACAGCCAAATAAGAATGCTATTAAGCAAAAAAAAGTTGTGGTGCAATAATGGGATAAGTTTAAAACTTTTTATAATGTAATTTACAGCAAGTGCAAGAAGGGGATAAGTTACATTTAAACCATTTTCAGCAAAAAAGTAATTATTATTCAATGTGTATCAACCCCAGATGAATATAAACTGAAGTAATCTGCAAATAATTTTAACATAAAGTCAAATGTTTCTTATGAGAATATAGCCAACTATCATCAAAAATACATAGTTTAAAAGAAAAAAAAATAGTGTTATCAATCAATAAGACTCAAAATCACCAGAGATATTAGTGTCCTGTGACATTTTAATCAACTTCTACCTCTGCTAGAACTTGAAGGCAGGAACTCACAGCCGGAACTTTGAAATGGTTCATTCTCCTTACAGCCTGTGAGCTCATACTATAATGTCCTATGATATTTCAAATAATAAAAAATAACGCAATATTTTAATGCACCGCACCCTTACTTAGGTACCAGGTTAACTTAATTATCTTTACTGTCCAGAAAGTTGTCTCTGGTCCAACGGTTTTTTGGTGACTACCTGACTGAGGTGATGAGGTCGTATATCTAAGTATGCACACATACCTTACCTGATCATGCAAACAAAATAGCCGGTGCATTAACGGGACAAAATTTCCCACATATAAAAATAATACTTAATTTGGTGCAAGAACGGGATTTATGTTACACAAATTTTATCCCATTATTGCACCAGACCCTACCAGGGGATATGTGGTTTGCTATCATAATTCAGTATCTGTTAAGCGTACGTATTCCATACTTGCACCAGGCAAGAAGAGCAACTTTTTAAACCTAAATATGCAGCTATCTCACTTTTGCAGATTTATGCACTTATCCCCTTCTTGCACCAGAGTCTTCAATTTCAGAGTAAAAATAAAGTTGTCATTTTGCCAATCATTACCAAGTTAACAGAGAGATTGGAGCTTGATTCGGCTTGTTCTGGCTTCTTAGGAGCTTATTCGGATTTGAAAAAAGGCGGTTCTAGAACGGTTCAAAACAATCACACAGTTTAATATTCAAATTTTTGATAGCCGTTGTATTAATGCATAATTCATGGTATACTACTTTTCTTTGATGAAGAAAGGAGTGCGTTCATAAAATACACACAAAAGAGTTCGCACTCTCGACACTCTGTGTGGAATAAAAGCACACACTCCGTAAACACACGCTTACACCCACACCAACAACATTTTCTTCTATGAACGCACTCCCAGTCCCAGAGTGACATAACAACAACATAACCTAACTTTTGCCCCCTTTAACTTTTTACTTTTTTGAGTTGTGGTTTGCCTTGAGCGAAAATTTGTGAAAATGACGATATTTAATATTTTAAAGGCTGTTAAACCATCAAATATACAACGCCTAAACCTAAATAAGCTCACAAGTGTAAGTAAATGACTTATTTGCTAAAACACCACTCCACTAATATGAATTTGATTTTAACTTCAACAAACTTATCTTTTTTCTAGTGTTATATGTCCGGTAATGCCAAGTTTGATCCCAAAGACCTATCCAAAATCAGAAATATCGGTATATCTGCTCATATCGATTCAGGCAAAACCACATTAACAGAAAGAATTTTATTTTACACTGGCCGAATCGAATCAATGCACGAAGTTAGAGGCAAAGACAATGTCGGTGCTACGATGGACTCTATGGAACTCGAACGTCAGCGAGGCATCACCATTCAATCGGCTGCTACGTATACATTATGGAAAGATCACAATATCAATATAATTGATACACCAGGGCATGTGGATTTCACAGTTGAAGTAGAAAGAGCTCTGAGGGTCTTAGATGGGGCTGTTTTGGTTTTATGTGCGGTTGGGGGAGTGCAAAGTCAGTCTTTGACAGTTAACAGGCAAATGAAAAGATATAATGTACCTTGTATAGCTTTTATAAATAAATTGGATAGAATGGGAGCCAATCCTAAAAGGGTTTTATCACAAATGAGGTAAGAATAATGATAAACATTCTTATTTTTTTTTCGTCCAAATTTTGGTTTATGCCAGGCCAGGTTCCAGGCTCTTGAATTTTCTAGTTTCTTCTCTAAATAAAATAAAATTCAACAATTTCAATGTAGCTGCCACATCTATAAAGTCAGCAGCACTGTGCAAGATTTCTGATTGAAATAATTAGTGCAAATTAAATGCCAAGTTCACAAATATTGTGCTCTTGTAGTTTCCGAGATATAGCCTGCAGTGCTACCCGTTTGAGATAGCAGTGCACCATCCAGGAAAAAGGTAGGGTGATATAAATGATGATGAAAATTAAATCCTACCAATTCCATAAAAAAATCTTGATTTTCAAATTTGTTTCGTATATTTTTCAAAAACAACGTGGTGCATTGCTAGCTTGCAGTACGCATATTGAGTTTTCATGACAGAAGCAGTTGTACCTACATGTATATAATTAAAAAAAAGTCTAAAGATTGAATAATTTTACCTGAACTTACAAATAATTTATTTCAGATCCAAACTGAATCATAATGCAGCATTCATACAGCTTCCAATTGGACTAGAAGGCGAATGTCAAGGATTAATAGACATCATCGAACAAAAAGCTATTTATTTTGAAGGAAACTACGGCGAAGAGGTGCGTTACGATGAAATCCCCCAAAATTTAAGAAGTGAAACCGATGAAAAACGCCACGAATTAATCGAACACCTTTCTAATGCAGATGAAATTTTGGGCGAATTATATTTAGAAGAAAAAACGATAACTGAACAAGATATTAAGGCTGCTGTCAGAAGAACTTGTTTGAAAAGGACATTTACTCCAGTGATGCTTGGAACGGCTCTAAAAAATAAAGGAGTTCAGCCACTGTTAAATGCTGTTTTGGACTATTTGCCAAGTCCCGATGAAGTTGACAATTTTGCTTTTAAACAAACAATTAATGAAGATCAAGAGGCAGAAAAAGTTTTGCTAAAACCTGACAGAAGTAATTCACATCCATTTGTTGCGTTGGCTTTTAAATTGGAGGCAGGTCGTTTTGGTCAGTTGACATACATGAGGTGCTATCAGGGAATGCTGAAAAAAGGCGATACAATTTTTAATGCTCGTACCCAAAGAAAAGTACGTATTGCCAGACTAGTACGAATGCATTCTAATCAAATGGAAGATGTAAATGAAGTTTACGCTGGAGATATATTTGCTTTATTCGGCGTAGATTGCGCTAGTGGCGACACATTTGTTACCGAGCCCAAACACAATATCTCATTAGAATCTATTTTTGTACCTGAACCAGTAGTATCAATGGCCATTTATCCAGCTAATAATAAAGACAGAGATAACTTTTCAAAAGCGATTGCAAGATTTACTAAAGAAGACCCAACTTTTCATTTCAATTTTGATAGTGACAATAAGGAAACTATTGTATCAGGTATGGGTGAATTGCATTTGGAAATTTATGCCCAAAGAATGGAAAGAGAATATAATTGCCCTGTGGTTCTTGGAAAACCAAAGGTAGCCTTCAGGGAAACTTTAGTCTCTCCAGTTGAATTTGATTATCTACACAAAAAACAGTCTGGAGGTCAAGGGCAGTTTGGTAGAGTCACTGGCCTACTGGAACCTTTACCGCCTCACAAAAACACCATGTTGGAGTTTGTCGATGAAACTGTAGGCACAAATATACCCAAGCAGTACATTCCAGGTATAAGAAAAGGTTTTCTGGCCATGGCCGAAAAAGGATTGCTAGCCGGACAAAAATTATCTGGCTTGAAATTCAGATTGCTGGATGGTGCACATCATATAGTTGATTCTAGTGAACTGGCTTTCTTTCAAGCGGCACAAGGAGCTGTCAGAGATGGTAACTACTTTTACTCATAATAATTATTGACACGATTTGATTGAATTTCAGCATTTGAACATGGTCTCTGGCAAATCCTGGAACCAATCATGGCCGTGGAAGTCAACGCTCCGGACGAATTCCAAGGGGCAGTCATGGCGCAGCTGAACAAAAGGCACGGCATCATCACAGGAGTCGAAGGTATAGAAGGTTGGTTCACTTTGTACGCAGAAGTGCCTTTAAATGAAATGTTTGGCTATGCGGGAGAGTTGCGGTCCAGCACTCAAGGCAAAGGCGAATTCACCATGGAGTACAGCAGGTACATTCCTTGTTTGCCCGAAGTACAAGAGAAATTGGTTATGGAATATCAAAAAGTGACAGGGCAGGTGAGCGAGAAGGATGTTAAAAAGAAGCGAAATTAGGTAATTTATTGATGAGGAAATTGAAAGTTTGTTTCATCATAGAAGAGACTGAATTTTGAACTCGCTAATTTATTATTAGATAAATGAGTTGTCTAGCATGTTGAAACTAAACAATTTATTTTTGATTATTGGTATTGTAATTATTTACTTATTCATGATTGTAACAGCTTAAAAGATGAGGTTTATTTACATTGTGATATTTCTTGTAAAACCTAATTTATAAACTGTTTTTGTTCACTTGCATTATTGTTGTGCAAGTATTTTGTTTTCTTTTAATGGCAATTTAAGTACCAAATTGTTGTATACTATGCATAATAAAAATGTTTTTACTGTGATACATAAACATACTTTTAATTTTTATTACCTGTTGTGTTTAATAGTAACTGGCCAAGTAGAAGAAGCCTACTGAAGCTGTAAAAATAGCAGCAAATAATTTTATTCCGCCAGATCCTATGAAGATTGCAACTGTGGTATCTATATGATGGTGATGCTGACACTCTTTCAAATTCCAGACCAATATCTCTATTGCCCATGTTATCGAAGATGATCAGAAAACTGGTAAAAAACGGGACTTCACTCTTTTTTTTGGGAATATATGGCTTACTTTGCGCTGAACAGTTGGGATTCCAGGAATCCAAGGTTATGAATGATGCTACATTTTCCTTTCTGGCAGGATATTACTTGGGGATTCATGAAGGAGAAGTGGCCGCTGCAGCATTTTGTGATTCGTTGAAGGCTTTGATATGAGGAACTGGGAACAGACCTAATTTCGGTTAATGTGAATGCATTTTTAAACTTAAATAACGTAGAAACAACTGAACCAAATATCAACATACATATAGGTATGGTATATTTGGATTCAGAAGAAAAAAAATTAATCATTCTACCCAAAAATATACAGGGTGTTCCATGGTGAGCTCCAGATTTGATTGTCTTTGGTTTACTTTACTTCACCATAGGTTGATGTTGGTCTTACAAGGACAAAGGAATACATAGGGAATACAAAGGAATATATAAGAATACATGTGGATTCAAAGGAATACATAGGAAATTACATATCACAATATAGGTCACAACAAGTCTGGTCTTTCCATGTACCACCTCTACTGTGCATAATTAAAATAAACAATCAGAATCTGAATTCTAGATGTTGTGTGCGATTGTAAACTGAAATATATGAAAAAAACATGCGTTATGAATTCATAATTTTAATTCTGTTATTTGACATTTATTCTTGTTTTACATTTACTTACTTTGTATAACATCTTATACACCTAAGAAGAATTACAGCAGAAGCCTTGCAGACAATGCAAAAACTATGATTTCACTCCAGTAGAAATATTAAATTGAAAATATTCAGATCTACAGGATATCATCATTTTCCAAGACAATAAGGAGATAAGTTTGGTTGGAGAACAAGAAGTTCTTGATGCTAAGATATACAATAACACAGTATAAATTACACGATACTGAAGAACAGAAAATTATCCTTGTGTGCGTTTTATAATAAAAATGAAATAATCGAGAAAATAATAGAATAGAGACGAACAATATAAATAAAACATACCTTGAATCAAAGAGTTTATTATAAAGGCTAAATTAGACAAAACAGGAAACAACTTCAAACATGAACGGCAAGAAATAAAATAAAGAAAAAGACATAGACAATAACTAATTAAATACAGTGAATTTGAAATGTTCGCAGGATTATACGTATGTATATACCCAAAACACTAGAACATTTGACTGATAGAAGGGGGGATAAAAATGTATGGATAAACATAAAACATGCTTCAAGTTTATACTACACCAACGACGCATTTACTACTCTCTAGTTTAGCCTATGCTACTGAGAGTAGTAAATCCTTCGTTAGTGTAGTATAAACTTCAAAAGCATGTTGTAAATTATTCCACCTTCCACCCAATGTCTATTTCAAGGATTATTACAGTAGTTGAAGATTCGAGCAAAACATTAATTAAATATTTTATGGGTAATATTTCAAACATTGTTAAGAACCTTCCTTTTACATTGCAATTGCTGATTCGTCCGAAGAGCCCTGCACATCATTTCCAAAGCCTTTTTCTCGCTCTCGTCATCATCGTCGATTATGATGGCAGTGTGCATTTGAAGTGCATGTCCATGTTTTGTATCTTCTTGGTGCAGCTTAAACTGTTCATTCATCCTGTACACATTGTACGGAAACTTATTTACACCCTTTTTCGGACAATCTAGAGAAATACAATGAATTTTTATGTCTACATTGACACAAGCCTAAAGCTAATTATCAATTATGTATATTGATGATACGGTAAGGGACAGGGCGACAAATGGTTTGAATATGACTTGTTTCACTCATAAAAATTTACATTGCATCTTTATTAGACAAACTATATAACATTTCCAATAACTCTATGAAAGTGGCTTGAAGAGCACACATACACAACTGAACATTTTGTATAAAAATACAGAACGAGCCGCAGGCGGCCATTAAATGAGGGTTGCATAAACTATTTTTTCTACTCCAATTAATTAACGAAATACATCTTTACATATACATATACATATTTTTCTGGTTTATATACAAAATTATTTACAGTCCAATTTGTAAAATATATTTGAGGGGTTGTTCCTATGTGAATGGTTATCGAATTTGAGGGCATGCAATTGTTGATTTCGTCACTCCTATTTTCAATACGAAATTTCATTTCAAATATTTATTCTACTTTGCACACGGTTCTCAATATAGCTCTCGGCCACCGTTGTGGATTTCCATCCACCATGTCTCTTTGATTTAAGGTGGTAATATCACCACTGCCATCCACTAATATGGTTGCAGAAGTTCTACGAAAACAGTGTCCTGTGTATAAATTTGCATCCGGGAGTTTTAAATAGGTTGCAATTTGCTTGCACAAGTTTCCAAATTTATTTAGACCAATGTTTTGCACAGTACATTTTCCATTCATATAGTTTAAAAAAAAATATGGAGTACGACAATTAGCCGGTCGAAGATTCATATATTTTTTACAAGTTTCGTATAATTTGCCGGCAATTGTAAATGTTCTTCGTATTTTTGTTTTACTCTCGACTATATTGACAATTAATATTTCCTTTTTGTCCTGAACATTTTCGAGTTTCAAATCGTGGAGTTCATGTCTACGGCATGCCCCCATAATTCCGAATATCATTGCTACCTAAAATAAAAATAAAATATGCATTAAAAAAATAAAACATAAGGTTTACATGAAATATAGAGCAATTCACTGGTACTTACTTTTGAAAACAGAAACTGCTTATCTGGTGCTTCATCCAAAAACCTCCTAATTTCATCAGGTGAGAAGGTTTTTGATTGTTTGCTAATGAATCCTACAGATTTACGCATTAACATAGCATACAACTTATGATATTTAGATATGTCAACATTATGGTTAATATTTAATAGAGATTTTATAATTGAGTAATGCGTCCATACAGTTGAAGGTTTCATTTTTTGTTGTAATTCTCCAAAATACACTGTCAAATCATTTTCTGAGAAGGATGATATGTTGTTGGTGTTTCTCCAGTCCATAAATTGTCCATATATTTTTTGGTAAACTTTCCTGGACTTGTCCGGTAGTTTATTATTAACTGCATTTGTCGCCCTTCCTGTAATTTCTGGAGGTGAAAATTCTTCGTTATCAAAAAACAATTCGAAATCTATTTTTATAGTTATCAAAATAATTGTTTTACGCTAAATTACCATGTAAAATGTTTAAATTTTTCATCTGGTGGTGCAATCTATTGACATTGTATAATAATGAAAATCTGTATCATAATGAAGATCATTATGAAAAAGATTGATTGTAATTTTCTAATTAGCTTATTATAAAATAGGAGTAGAAAAAAGTAATTTTTGTCCAAGTTTTACTGACACTAACAAATTTTTACAACTTACCTTCACCAAACTTTAATGCTCGTTTCATTCTGGGAAATTTTATACTATTCTCATGTAATATGGCTTCAGATCTCACTGAATCTGGAAACAAAAATAATTTAATAGAAATGATAGAAATTATTGTTTAATTGAATTTTTTTTTTTTCAAAACTTCCCTGCAAGTTATCACCTGTATTTCAATAATATCAAATACATACCATTTGAAAGGCATTCATCTGTTTCCCAATCCATTTCTGATTTTATCCATTCGACAGAAGTATCTGGCTCCAATTTAATTACTAGAAGAAATTCACACATCAAAATGAGATAAATTTACACAAATTTCATTGACTTACAACTATCATCTATAAGACCTAAAGTAGGAATAGCAGTATAAATCAGTTGAGTATCGTTTACTCGATATTTTTCTTCAAAATGATTCAAACATAAAAACTTGTCCGAATACTGATTTAATTTTTCAGCAGTTATTTGAGCTGTGTTTTCGAGGCCTTTGATCCATAGCTGCCTTATAGGCTTGATCAAATTAGAAAACCCAAAAAGGACAGTTCTTTCATCGGATTTGCAATGTTTCACGCAACATTTTTCACTCTAAAACAAAAAGGATGATATAATTTTGGATAAGGTGAGCTCAATATTTGTTTCTTCCAGGATTTTGAATTTTCTTTATGTTTTCCTCCTCTAAATTAAGCCTGGAATAGAAGAATAAAAGAAATCCTTAACTCCCGCGCGGAAGTTAAGACCCTGTTTATGATTATCGTAACCAAGGTATTATATGATAATAAAAGTTCAGTAGGATATAATAGTTATTTATGTATCAAGGGAATTATGCAGGTGTTAATACCCCAGGACACCAATTGCCCGTGGGTATTAACTCCTGATAATTCCCGTGGTACATAGATAATTTTATATCCTACTGAATTTACTGTATTCTGTCTATTTTTATAAAGGAATAAGCCATAAATCAAAATTTCTATTTTTTGTCAAAGTGTTACCTATTCAAGGTAAAAGCGGGAGTTATGGAAATCCTTAACTCCCTTGGGAGTTATGATATCCTTAACTCCCTTCCTTAACTCCCTTGGGAGTTATGAAAATCCTTAACTCCCTTGGGAGTTAAGACCCTGTTTATGATTATTGTAACCAAGGTATTATATGGTTTTAATAGTTCAGTAGGATATAATAGGTATTTATTTCCTACTGAACTATTATAACCATATAATACCTTGGTTACAATAATCCTCGCAATAATCGTAAACAGGGTCTTAACTCCCGCGCGGGATTTAAGGATTTCATAACTCCCAAGGGAGTTAAGGAAGGGAGTTAAGTGTATCATAACTCCCAAGGGAGTTAAGGATTTCCATAACTCCCGCTTTTACCTTGAATAGGTGAAATTTTGACAAAAAATAGAAATTTTGGTTTATGGTTTATTTCTTTATAAAAATGGACAAAATACAGTAAATTCAGTAGGAAATAAAATTATCTATGTACCATGGGAATTATCAGGTGTTAATACCCACAGGCAATTGGTGTCCCTCGGGCCTTCGGCCCTCGGGACACAAACTTTGCCCTGGGGTATTAACACCCTCATAATTCCCTTCATTCATAAATAACTATTACACTTACCAATAATAATTGGCCTTGAAGAGGATTAGTTGTTTCCACTTTTCTTTTCTTTCCTGTTGATGGACCATCATTATCAAAATCTGTAGATAGACTATCGATATTAAAATCTATAGATGGGCCATCATTATTAGAATCTATAGATATGGAAGGTTGCGAATTTTTTTCCTTGGGTATATACTTTCTCTTAGTCAACACGGATTTTCTTGTCCAATGAAAATTACTAGAATTAGCTAGTGGGTCAATGTAATTTTTATAGGACTCAGGTACACTGCCTCTTTTCAAAATACCCTGTTTGTTGTATTGAAATTTTTTGAAGTGTTTACCACACACAAAATTGTTGGGAAAATCGATCAGATTGATGTAATCGGCGATACCGCAAGCTTTCTGCCATTTTCTCAATCTGGAATGGAAATATTTGCTGAAATTCAGAGACAATTAACAATCCTACTTACAGTTGTTGGTTCAACGGAAACCTGTATCTTTTTTCTGCAGTTTTTATGTAGGATGAACAGTTTATGACTGCGCAGTACACTCTCATTGGTACATACGTTTTTACCTCTAGAACTAAATCGTCCTGCTGCTTTTCTTCAGAGTCTTAAAAAAATAGAGCATTTTTGTAAAATAGTATTTTTTATTTAAAAAAAGTTTCCTCACCCCAAATTTGGTCATCAGAAAATTCTATTTTCACTAATTCACTCTCATCCTTGAAAGTCTCCGACGCTTCTGATTTAATTTGGTTATAGTGCTTAGAACACAACCTCTGCGATTTTAGATCCTTTTTTATTTCTTGCCTATTTTTTGTTAGTATATCGGTTCTTTTACATAGTTTTAGCCAATCGTATGCCCTGAAAATAATTATTGGATAATGTCTGCCTTTCAATTCTCAAATTTTTGTCTATTCCCGGCTCTTCAAGAACCTCTTAATACATAATAAGAGCCAGTTTATTCATTTTCTAATAAACTGTCAGGTAATGCAATGACGGATAAAAACGCAATATGTAATCCAGTGACCAACAGGATTATAGATCTGTAATTTTTTCTTACAAATAGTTACCAGCAAGTTTATCTCAAGATGGATAAACCGGGATTAAGATAAAGAACATTGGATGTTAGCGAATACAATTTTAATACAAAAACAGATCTGCAAAAAAGCCGTCTAATCCAAATTCATTGAAACATTCAAAATGCTGCAGGATGTTTTCCAGCAGGTATTTTTTCCTATTCTAACAAACATCCCAAGCAGCAAAGGTTAGTCGTTATGAGGTCGATTTTAAATAGATTTACGTCCATTAGCCAAAATTCGATGTCGGAAAGAGGTTGCAAAATATGACTTGTTTGGGACGTCACGTAGTGGACATTTATTTGACTATGACATGAACCAACAGGTTCAAAAGTTAACATGTAAAACCCAATATGACCCATTCAGAAAAAATACTTAGCTGAAAGTCATTCAAGCAAATCTATGAGGAACAGTATAATCGATTGTTGAAGTTAAAAATTAAATTGTACTCACTCATCATCATCCTCAGGAAATTTATAATTTTCACTACCAAGCTTACGGTTGCACATCGTAAAAGCGCAAGCACCGTCATTTTGGTTTCCTAATAATGTTTGTAGCTCACGTCTTTTCTCCAAGTACTGCTCTAGTTCATGTTCAATTGAAAGGTTATGAGTTGGCTTCAGGTTGAACATATTTTCTTCAGTAACCGAATCGAAATGTCTAGTACAGACCCTATACTGAAGTATCTCATCCAAGTCAATATTGGCCAGGTCTGGTATTAGTTTCGTCCAAAATCTATAATCAGTCCACACAGGCACTGCATACATACTTGAAGTATTTTTGTATCTGTTAATGCAACTATGTATGCCACAACCAAACCTTATATTTCCTAGAGATGTGGGAACTACGTGAGGTTTCAGTTTCTACAAACAAAAATATATAAAAATTAACACAAAATTAATATAAATTATTACTCCAAGACTGTAAAAATCAGGCGGAAATTCCAAATAATCTTCCTTGATGAAGTGAGACTCACAAACTACATCAGAGGACTTCAATGATTTATCTCTAATGCAAAGCCGCCAAATGTATAGTGCTTTACTACAGGTTGGTACAGCAAAGAAGAACCCACTTTTATTGTTCGAACAAATTTTGCAAATGAAATCTGAAAAATATAACAAAATAAAATTTAATGAACCAACTATATTTTAAAATACCTTATCATTCAAAACTAGAACCATTTTTTCTGAATGAAAGGCAAAATTGAACTCACAAAAAAAAAAAGAAAAAAGTTTTGGTATTTTTTAAGAAAAATTACCTGTTGTACTGTTATTTCCATTGGAATTATCAGTTGTAGACTCCCTGGGATCATCTTCCAAAGTAAAATCAATAATTTCAGTCTTTACCTCGTTGGGAATTTGAGGCTCGGGTATCGCAACTAAATTATAATAATAAATGCGTTGAAAATTTAAAAATATATTTTTAGTTTTTCAAAACAATTTTTTGAATGAAATTCAAATAAAACAGTGGTAATTAAAAAAAATCTCACCTGTTCTATCATCATTTCCATTGGAATTATTAGTTGTAGAATCCCTGTTAACATCTTCCATAGTTAAATCAACAGTTTCAGTCTTTATCTTAGTGGAAACTTGGGGCTTCTGTATAGAAACTAGCTTTAGGGTAGGATTTGACTGAAATTTATATTTAAACATTGACTCAGCTCCAGCAGGAGCAGAAACTACCTTTATTGTTGGAGCAGCATTTATCTTTTTGGAAATTTGAACATTGGTCTTTGAACAATCTGGAATGTGAACTACTGGCAATTTTAACTTTGGTTGAAGTGAAGAATCTGCCTCTTTGTTCGATGATTCTGTGATTTTAGATTTATAAACTTTGAATTTTGTCGTTTTTAGGTTGTTGAGCCATACAGGAGAGATCCTTCTGAATTCTTTTATTACCGCTTTTTTAGGGAGTTGCTGCGGTTCTGCTGAGGATTTTTCTTTTTTAGAATATGTCAATAATAATGGATCCACCAAAGAAGCATTGATAGTCTCTTCAATTTTGATTTCGGGTTCTCTTAATTCTGGGGCTGATGTACTGGTTGATGGAGTTTTATCTGCAACAAAAAGAATATTATTTCAAAGTCTTGAAAAGTATCACCAAATGGTCTAATCTGTAATCTTTTATAGGTTTGTTCCAACCTGCAATAATATTACTGTAATATTATCGTCCATAACTGCGCTAATGCTACTGCGCAATCAAAAACAGTAATATTATACTAAATAACTTAAAAACTTGTTGGAACGTTTTTTGAACTAGTAGTACTCACAACACAAGATGGAAATAACAAAATCAACATAACTTGCGTACTTGCAGGTGAATCATCTTTTTTCATAAGGAATTCTTCTAAACCTAATATTATAAGACAAAAATCAGATTTATTAACTCTGAGAACAAATAAAATAAAATTATTTAACTTCTATAGCAGTCATTTTCAAATAAATAATTTAAATAAACAAAAAACTGATGTTCTGGGTTATGTATTATTATTTATGTTCGTTGTTGTTCAACCACTGACCCGTTTTCGACCTCACTAAGCATGCATCTAATTTTAGAACCAACAGTTCTTCCTTTCAAGCAAGAATCGTAATTTTACTATCCGTAACTCTGGTTGTAATGATGAACTGTCAATTATCGCTGATTCTAAATTAATTATTTTAACTGGTTGGAACAGCATTTCACAATTGCACATGTGTGCCACTAATATTACTGGAAACTACTGCCGATTGGAACAAACCTAATGTCTTCAGGAGGACCAAATTTTTTCTAGGAAACCTATAAAACATTTACTCAGAAAGGATCTTTTAATTTCTCATGGTCTGTTTTCACGGAAATCACAAACCAGTCAGAGCGAATTTTATTGGTCAAAAATAGTCAGGAAACTGGCTGTTGGCAATTTGGACTAATCAAAAACGATCTGACTGGTTTGTGATTTCTGTGAAAACAGACCTAATGTTATTGCTGCTATACTAAAGCTCTGCATTTTCCAAAAACTGCCTATTTTGACTAAAATTTTTAATTTTGCAGGATAGATGATAGACATACATACTGAATATTTACTGCCTTTCATTGAATAAATATCAAAACTAAAGTTGAGACCAAAGTCTAAACTATGTATGTGAACCAATGAGTCTTCTTCCACTCCCAAAAAACTGTACATATATTGCAGCAATTCTGGAATTTCAGGATATTTTTTTTAACAATTGCAACCACTTCCCAGACAGATTTTGGCTTGGATTTTGGTGATTTCGACTTCTAAGAAATCCCTTCGGAATTCCCTGACTGCAGCGATTTCCAGGAAATCTTCCCAGTGATTTCTTTGCAATCTCCCAAGATTACGAGATTTGTTTGAAGTCTCTATGAGTCTGCAAGATTTCCTTGCATAAAAACAAGAAATATATTCCTAAATGTTTATATTGTAGCCGAGATTGTAGCATATTTGCTAAATTAATGCATTTATTATTATCGAGATTATTATTATCTTGTTCATTGGTTCCAGAATAAAAATGCTCATACAATAGACTCACCTTTATACAAGCCTTGATATTTTACTGGCACTGCAGAATTATTCAAGGTCCTTTTGAATGCGTCGATTTTTCTCAAACTTGATACCAAAAAATGCTTTTCACAGATAACTCTCTGTTTTAGTTCTGTTTCGCTCATGTTCAACAACTTGGGGTTTCCACTGTTTAAAATCCAAGTTTTACATCGTTTTTCGTCTTTCACAGGAAAAGTATAATAACTCAAGAGAGGTTGTGTATTCCTATTATTCAAGCACTCCAAATACATACAAGGGCGGTTACTCATTTTTTACCAGTTCCAGTTCGTACAAAGTTTTCACAATAATTGTTTTTATGGTAAAATGCAAACAGAGAGTAAAAAAGTAAAAACACAATAAATCACTATTTTCTCGATTATATTTTAGAAAACAACTATTTTCCTAATGTTTTTAATTTTTATCAATTTTAACAAACATAACCTCATACCTTTGAATAGGGCAATCCAAACAAAATGGCGGTCAATGCATAGTCAATGCCAAAAAATCGGCGCCATAAATTTAATTCAAACAACCGTGACATTTTTTTTATCAAAAAACTGTTTTTTGTGTATTTTGTGGTATTTTTAGATGATTTTCTAGTGTTTGGGAGGATAATTTTCATATTTTAAGATGAAAAGATTTTAGTTTAAGAAATTATTAGTGGAAAACCCGGATAAAAAGGCATTGGCCTCCATTTTGAATTCTATTTTGACTGGTCGTTGGATTGCCCTTAAAACTACAGGAAGGAGCATAACTTCGAATCAGCGCGACCAAAATATGTGGAGGTTGCATATGGCCTAGTATTTCCGGTTTGGCAGTGGCGTATATTTATTTAAATATGATTGTAAATATTATGACTCACTCTTTTCTCACTAATTCCAATACTTATTATCACTTAAAACGGCTAAAATCCATTAAACATCCACTTGAATGAGGACACAGCGAACCACCAAAACAAATGATGAGTCCAAACTTGGAAGCTCAAAATGGCCGTTTCCGTCCCTGCGTTGTCTGTAGTGACAGATAGAAAACGCTCCTTCCTGTAGTTTTATATTCAAAGCCTCATACCTACCAAACTTTTTAAGGCAATCCAAACCACATAACATTCAAGAAGGCGTGGCGGCTACACATGGACCAAAAAACACAAAAAAAATATCTAGTTTCTGCCCGAGTTAAAGGGGGTGTGCGCCAAAAAAACAACTTCATCTCAAAAAAAAGAGAAAAAAAATCTAAGAATAACAGTGAAATCCGCACCCCTCTATGACAAATAATACCGCAGATATGGCTCTATGAAGGTACCGCATCTCACCCTATGACGTCACGAAAGCTCAAGCGACGCACGAGAAAGTGGATTTAATTAAATTTACATAATGTTTTTCCTGTGTTACCTGCAATAATCTAAACAAAAACTACTCACGCGTGCCGGGAACAATCAAATTAACAATGCAGAGCGCCGCTGGACGAAGTTTTCGTGACGTCACGAGAGCGTCGTCCACCCTTTAAAGCGGTATATCTCAGCGATGGTTTATCGTAGAATAACGAGGTTTGAACAGTTATTCTTAGATTTTTTTACACTAAAACTTTAATTTTTGGCGCACACCCCCTTTAATAGTTTACGTACCTAGTAAACAAATATTTTTTTTTACTACTAACCTGAGAAGTAGTCATTATTCCATCAATTTTTCTGGGAAAAAATTGAATTTCTCTCCCTAGGTTAATAATGAAAAAATACCTAGGTTAATAATGAAAATGACGTCATGACGCAAGGATATTGTCATGTTTTTATTGGTTCAATTTCAATTTCATACGTCAAATAAAAAAAAATACAAGTTTATGTAGGTACATAGGAAGTTATCATAAGCTGTTGATAGAGGGCACTACTTTCAAAAGGACGTTCAAAAAAAATAATTAGAGCAAACCCAAGTAACAACAGCACGTGAAAATGACGTTAAATACTGGTCATCAAGTGACGAGAAATGACGAGCTAAATGACTTAATTATGACGTGAAAATGACTTCCTAATGTCTGGGACGAATGACGTCATAGTTGGTACGTCATTTTTACGTGTTATTTGACGTCAAGTTTATGAGTTATTTAACGTGATATTGGCGTATTAATAACGTTCCATTCGCGTGATATCTATTTTATAAATGACGTCATATTTACCTGATATATTTTCTATAAATCCTTGTTTTTTCAAATTTATATGACCTGTAACGAAAATGAACCAACACTATATCACTTTTGAGAAAAATATATTTAAAAAAAGACAATATAAATATTCTGTAGGCGTATTAAACATATTACTTGTAGTACTTGCTAGGTGAGGTAACAACCAGACACTTACCTGTTGGTCCATAAGTTGGCCCTTAGGTGAAAAAGCAATAATAATAATGTATATTATAATATAAAATAAGGTATATTAAAACAAAAGACATATACTTACGGTTGGTGATTGTTATTAGTCTCAACACAAACACGTGAATAAAACTCACATTCATATAGAGGCGTTTCACTTGGATGCAGCAGGATGATTCTGAAGAGAAATTAAAACCGAAAAATATATCAAGAATTAATAATTCCACGCGATACTTGCGTAAAAAAGAAATGAGGGAAACTTGGAGGGAAATGAGAAAGCAAAAAGCGAGAGAAAACCAAATGAAACACGACCACGCCATGCTACAACCACAACATAACCTCAACAAACTCCCTCACAACAATCAACGTCAACAGTCACACACACAGTAGCGAATTGGAAGGGTTAGTGCGCACTGAGTGTGTTCGTGTCTTTTCTACCGACTTCTATAAGAAAGAGATAAAAAAACATTTTTCTGCACTGGTTCTACCAATAGAATTCGCTGAATAGCATATTCGTTTCCCCACGCGGCGATGCAATATTTATTGTTGTCCCTTACTAATACTAAACTAATGCTAGAATTTCGAAACAAAAAAAATACAGGAGTGAGTGTATTTGTATTTACTCTTTTCCTTTTTCCCGTTGAGTTACTCGGAGCTGCTCAAAGTCAGAAGCTTGAACGTTTTTCGTTCGGTGTTTGTTCGGTGTCACTCGATGTATAAAAGGAATACAGTAATTTCCGCATTCACCAAACCGTTGACCAAACACAAAAACAAACCAAATACGTCCCCTTTCTGGCCTTTCCACAGTTTCTACCGTTTATTTCTATACTATTTGAAAGTCAGAGATGGAACTATGAGTATGAACTATGGGAGTTTTCCATTTAATTTTTATTCAAAGATGTGTTTTCAAACGCATTAAAGTTTTGCTGTAGTAAAAATTAAAAAACAGGATGTCGAAAAAATGCGAGGGTAGGGGTATTATTCGCATTCGATTCGATCAAAATTTTCGTGAGTAGTTACAAATGCGAAAAAAAATAATGATTTGTATCATCACTTTGTCTCCTATTCACTATAGAATACAGTATACACGGCACAACCCTAGGAATTCTAGGAATACATTCAAAACACATTGAAAAAAAAAAAACTAATTCAAAAAACCAGGTTTACTGAACCACAAGCAAAATACGTGAATATTACATGATATATATTGACGTCAATGTGTATTACATTTATCACCAGAAAAACGCGTCAATATTACGTGATAAAAAGCACGTCATTTGAACGGCATTTATCACACGTCAATATGTCGTCAGTTTTTGGTCAGGTGACGAGTATTGACGAATTATCACCATATAAGGACGTCAATATGACGTACCCTTGCTGGCTGGGAAGATTACAAATTATTAATTTTCCACTAGCAGTAGTAAAAAAAATATATTCCTCGGTAGAGAAAGAAAGCCATTATATATACCCCACGCATTATAAACCTCAGCTATTTTAGGGGAGCCCTAACGATAAGTATTCCCTAAAATGACATTTTTACATGGAGAAATGTCAGTTAGGCATACCTATTGTTAGGGCTTCCCTAAAATAATTGGTGGAAATGGCCATTAGAAAAATTAAGAAGAAAACGAAAATTCAAGATCCGGGAATAGACAAAATATGAGATGGAAAAATTGAAAAATATAGTTATGTCAAAGTTTGTATCTTCGGCCCGAGGGACACCAATTGCCCGTGGGTATTAACACCCTATAATTCCCGTGGTACATAGATAATTTTATTTCCTACTGAATTTACTGTATTTTGTCCATTTTTATAAAGAAATAAAGCATAAACCAAAATTTCTATTTTCTGTCAAAATTTCACCTATTCAAGGTAAAAGCGGGAGTTATGGAGATCCCCCTCCCTTGGGAGTTAAGTACCGTGTTTATGATTATCGTAACCAAGGTATTATATGTTTATAATAGTTCAGTAGGAAATAAAAGAATAAATAAAAATATATACTTATATAATAATAATATTAATAATAATACCTGAGTAAACATCAAAAAATTTGCAAAAATATGGCAGCGGGGGCGTGGCTAACTTCTATATTCATATTCAAAATTGGCAAGAATATGGCGGCGGTACCGAATTTCTATTTGAAAAGGTTAAGTCACTGTAGGTGGGCCGGGGCCATTGGAAAGGGTTGAAATGGAAACAACCAATCAAATACCTTGACGATACATAAACCCCGGAAAGGGACGGGGCTCAACTAACCAATTAAATGCCCTGCTGATATCACTCGCATCTGATTGGAAAAGGGCGGGGCTTATATCCAACCTATCAAATGCTTTGTTAATATCCTTGCGTTTGATAACGAATCAGCCACAGTGTTGCCAGCTTGACGGAATTATCCCCTTTTTACCTTTTTGAGGAAATTTTCTATTTTCGTTCGTAAAAGGGTAGAAACGAAATTTTTAAAGTTTTTTTTTTTAAGATAAAAGCTAAAATGACATTATGTTGGCAAAACAATGTTAAATTGTCGATGCTTTGAAATTTTTTATGTAGAGAAGGCTTGTGTTGCCCAGTGGCGCAGCCAGAAATTTTGTCTGGAAGGGGCCATGCAGAAAAAAATTATAGGAGTTTAGTTCACACAGACCACCTATCCTTTAGAGGGGGTGCAATGTAAACCAAAAATCAAAATGTCTGTATAACAAATTCTAATAATAATATTCCAAGCTGTACCATTTTATGCCTGCGGTGCTGGAGAAATTTGCAATAAAACCGTGTGGAAGCGTGACGTCACAACCGCTCGGATACCGTAGACTCAGAGTAAAAAATCCTACGATTCTCACTTAAATACGGATTGACTCAAATAGCTGAAACGAAACATGGCTTTGGTTTTGAACCAAAGTATGTACCATTGTCACCAAAAGTAACTGGGACAGCATCATATTAGCTCTTGTATAGTCTGTTGCATGGTTCTTGAGCTACGGCTACTGAATAGACAGGGGAACAATAGCCCATTGTTCTCTCTGTCTATTCAGTAGTTGTAGCTCAAGAACCATGCAACGGACTTGCATTCCTTAGACTCCTGCCTTATATATGCGACACCTTCAGAAACTTGCATTCTACCACAGACGAGCGCCGTAATATTAGGTCAACTTTAGGTTGACGTACATACACGTCATCAGGCGCTGAGGCTGAGGCAATGCAAAATGAGGCCGGCCGTAGGAGAAGTACGATCGAAAAAGGCCCAGTACTGAAAGGGTTAAGACATTATTGAACTTTTGTTTTTCAAAGACGCGCCACTTTCCAGATATTAAAACGTCTCAATTTAAATGGACCACCCTGTATAAGTATGGGTATAACATCTCATTCTCGACCAATGAATATAGCTAAAAACTGGAATGCGCACACATTGCCATATCTGCCAAAAAAATGAAGCCATGAAAGACAGATGCCACAAGGGGGAATGTTGTTTTTTTCTGTTGCTCGCTGACATATGACGTTTTCGAAAGTTTTGTCATATTTCCCTTCACAGGTTTCATCAATTGGAATACGTGTTGGAAGCAATTTTCGCCATTTAACATAATGAGTGCGACAAAAACAGGTATCCCCTCCGCAGCTTACTACTTACCTGAGAAATAGTCATTATTCAGTCTATTTTTCTAGGAAAAAATTGAATTTCTCTCCCTAGGTGAATAATGAAAATAATGAAAAAGTCCCTAGGTCAATAATGAAAATGACGTCATGACGCAAGGATATTGTCATGTTTCTATTGGTTCAATTTCAATTTCATGCGTCAATTTAAAACAAAATAC
Source organism: Ceutorhynchus assimilis (assembly GCA_917834065.1). Classification (NCBI taxonomy): domain Eukaryota; kingdom Metazoa; phylum Arthropoda; class Insecta; order Coleoptera; family Curculionidae; genus Ceutorhynchus; species Ceutorhynchus assimilis. The sequence continues at coordinate 1,888,318 of OU892281.1, forward strand.
AGGTTTCTGTAGGTACATAGGAAGTTATCATAAGCTGTTGATAGAGGGCAGCACTTTCAAGAGGGCGTTCAAAAAAAAATAATTAGAGCACAGATTTTAAGCAAATTTTTTATTTTCTACTAGCAGTAGTAAAAAAAATTCTATATATTCCTCGGTAGAGAAAGTCATTATATACCTCACGCATTATAAACATCGGCGCTTTGCGCCTCGGTTCATAAAAGCGCTCGGTATATAATGACCAACTTCTCTACCTAGGTATATAATATACTATTCCACTACCGCGCGTAAAGTACTTACGTTACGCACCTTTTAGAAGACATAAAATGTCACGCACCAGTGCCTAAAGTAGTTTTTTTACTACTAACCTGAGAAGTAGTCATTATTCCATCAATTTTTCTGGGAAAAAATTGAATTTCTCTCCCTAGGTTAATAATGAAAAAATACCTAGGTCGATAATGAAAATGACGTCATGACGCAAGGATATTGTCATAACGTAACAGGTTTCTATTGGTTTAATTTCAGTGTCAAACTGTCAATTTTAAAAAAAGCAGATTTTTGTATGTACCATCGTCTCCAAAAGTATCTGGGACAAAAATAATGCATAATAATCTCCTGGACTAATTCTACTGTCATTCATTTCAATGCATTTGATTCATAGTTTGACAAATATTTGACAATAAAAATCATATAATAGTACAAGAGTGATGCTGTCCCAGTTACTTTTATGGTACATTATAGAAAATTACCGTAAGCTGTTGATAGAGGGCAGCACTTCCGACAAGAGAAAATAATTTGAACACAAGTTTCAAACCTATTTTTTATTTTCTATAGTCTGTTTTTTTTTTTAAGATAATTCCCCAAGTCAAAAATTTAGTAACTATGTTGGCAACACAAGCCTTTTCTACATAAAAATTTGAAAGCATTGACAATTTTACATTGTATTGCCAACATAGGGTCACTTTGACTTTTATCTTTAAAAAAAAAACACATTTTACTAGCAGTAGTAAAAAAAATTACGCATTATAAACCTCGGCGCTTTGCGCCTCAGTTTATAAACGCGCTCGGTATAAAATGACCAACTTCTCTACCTAGGTAGATAATGTACTAATTCAATAATCAAAATCAAAGCTGCAAGCAAAACTCGAAGCAAAATAATTAAATTATGCATGAAGAAACATAATTCAAAATAAACTTGCTGGCCGCCACGCCATATTGAATTTTTCGTTTTGACAGATGGATTGGATTAACAGTTGACAGTTGGGCTGGGGATACGTTCGAACGCTTGAAATGTTGTTCTGTTCTGACAATAGAGACAAATTCATGGCCGGATATTTATTAAATTTTCTAAATTATAATTTGAAAAATCACAAAATAAACAAATTCCGCTTCTATCATATTTCAAAGAAAGGCAACCATGCTGCAAGCGCAAGCTCTAATCTGGATTCAATTTTCTCGCTCCGTGTACTCTAATCACTCCGTGTCCGTAGACACTTCGACCGATCTGAGCATATATTCGATCAATATCACTATCACGTGCTATCACTTATCTCCAATCATGACCCTTCTCTATTGACTTCGATCGCACAGAGTGCGAAAGAGGGAGTAGTAACGATCCCGAGCCGAGTAGTTACACAGAACGTTCACGTTCGGCTATTCAGAGTGGAGTAAGTGGAACTCACTTCAAAACATTTCACTCCGAGAAAAGAGTCTGTTATGATAAAAGAAAGAGTTGAAGCCAGAATAGACAGAGACATGAGAATAGAGTGCTGCTAATAAACATGAGATAGAGACGACTGAAAAATGGTTGAGAATTTGAAAACGGTACATGCCTTAAAATCCCCCTCCCACAAATTGTCAAAAAAGAAAAATGTCATCAATGTCAAATAGAATTTGTCATTGTGAAGTCGTCGTCCGAGGGGTACGTACGGTCCGTTGCCTTTAAATATAAAATCCCGTTTTTTAAATTTAACTTTTTAAAAAAAAGGCCATTGAATGTGCTATTAAATAAAATTATTCCAAGTAAAGTTTCCGCGTTCGCCTGTGAAATGCACCATGGCAGTGTTGGTACCGAATATAAACGGACACATACAAAACCATTTGACCAGATCCTTGGAAAGGATTTTGGAAGAGGCAAATCAAAGTGGAGAACTCAAATTGAGCAACAGGAAGTTAAAAGATTTCCCAAAGGCTAAGGATAAATATAATTTAAGTGATACGGTTATTGCAGGTGAGTTTTCAAATGCACAGGTTGATATTTTGCTTTGCTAATAGTTTGTACCCTTGATTATACCTATATAAAAAAAAAACATTTCCTCAGAAATCAAAAAAATTGATTTAGGAACCTATTCCTTGGAAATTTTTATTCTTATAATAAAAAAGAAGTTATTTGAGTCATGTATAGGTATTAAGTAAGTATACAAAACTTTCTCAAAAGAAACAGATGGTTATTAAATTCACCTACCTTAAAAATTGAGATTCTCTACAAAATTAGGCCTGCATTCTTCAATTCTTCATTTATGTCCTCAATTCGTCAAATGTTAAATTTATTTACCTTTCTGGTGTACCTACCTTTTTAAATATTATTTTTCAAGTGAATGTTTCTCTTGGGATTTGCTGATTGAGAAAATCGCTTATTGAACAAGTTATAAGAAACAAAAAAATAAGTTGTTATAACTTACCAAAAATCTTTGATTGATAAAGGATCCCCCACACCGGCGCGATATGGCAGTTGTGATATGTCCCTTTACCACTGTGGACATATTGCTACCACTACCTCCATATCCTGCCGGTGTGGGGGATCCTTAATACGAATTTGATGAATGAATAATCTGAATTTCTACCTAGAAATGAACTGAAATTTTATTAATTATTAGTGTAAGCTGTCATATAGGTGTAGGTAAGGTACTTATCCAGGTACTTATCCTAATTTTTTCAAGAATTTTTCTATATGGAATGTCAAAAAAAAACCAACTACTCTCATGAAATACCACAAAAATTTAATTTTCCTTAGCTTGGACACAATGTCTCTCATGCTTAAAAATCTAGTGGGATGATTGATATTTCTACAGAATATAGTACGGCTTTTTCATAAAATTAATTAAATATACCTACTTCATTCATCAATCAATATCAATTCGATATACCTAATCTTGGTTATATAAACAGAAACACAGTAGGTAGGTATTGTCATTGTATCCATACAATCATTCAACTAATATTTGCACTACTTTTATGCTTACCATGTCAAAATGATGCAATTAAAAATATACCCATAACAGACACAGACAATTTCGTTAATATTATTTATCTATTATGGTAAATTGCACAATAAGTGCAAAGCAACTTTCAAATCTAATAATATCAAGATACATAATATATTTATATGCTGTAAATATTACTAATTCATTTGTTTACAATCTTTAGGGTTGCAAATTATTGAGGAAATTATATTGTAGGTATAATAATTATTAATTATTGGTCTTTGAGAATCTGGAATAGAACTAAGTAATTCAAAATCTTCTCTTCCTAGTTCTCTTCATTATATTTTCTGCTTATTTTTTCTTTTCAATTTCTGTTTATTCCAGGCTCGAATTTTTAAAAGTTTTTCATTTAGGAAAGAAAAATCGAGAAAAACAAGATAATTTGCCTTAATTTAGAAGGAAAATCTCCCAGAAAATCTGAATTCTTTGTCAGTTCCTCGGTCAGTTCATTATGGTCCCATAAGTCAAATTGTCAAATGCTCGGTCAAATGGCCTTTTTTTTATTGTGTTAACTTTGTATTAAGTATGCTTATACTTGTTTAAGTCCATTCTAATGTTTTTATTATGTTTTATTTTAGTTTTAAGTCACTTCTATAATTTTAATTTTAAGTAGATTGGGTACAACCCGTTTATATGATGAATAAATAAATTAATTAATTAATTTGAGCCTAATGGGGATATTTAGTGTTTCTTTTTTATTTTATTTTCCAATTCTAGAACACAAACTAAGTCTAATAGCGCTATTTTGGGGAACATTTAAGTTGTCGTTAATTTTTAATAAAAAATATAAATTCAGCAGCATTTCAAACGCCGCAGAAAACCCGCCGAATATGACGTCAGTCCCTACAACTAGCAAAAATATACTGCAAATAAGTACGTTGTCAGATTGTCGTTGTCATTGTTGATTTCCAAGATTGCCTCTAGAAACCTCGTTATTATCCTTGCATTATATAGTTTTTTGTTGTATATTTTGGACTACAGGTATAAAATTAATGTAATTTTTTAATGGTTAGTGGGTTTAGTTGCAGAACAACAGTTTTTCTAGTGTTGAATAAGGATTTATGCCACGTCATGTTAGTATTAAGGAATCACGACACTCAGTTTGGCAACGTTGCACTGTCTAACTGTCAAGAGTTTATGTTGACCGCGTTAAACGAACAAGATGCAAATAACGAATGAGGAGTTTTATCATTGTCACTCTTCAGAACTTAGACAAGGAAAGCATATAAGATATGCGCCAGAGCTATTGTGAACGATTCTTATTGGTCAGAAAGTGTATATATGTCATACAATGGTGTTGATATAATTTTTATTTTTGTCAGTATTTGATCAATTTCTAATAAACATATGGAAGGGATAACAATAAGTATCAAAAACCCTTATAAATAAGACAAAACCGTAATAATTTGTCTTTTGAGTCTCTCATGCAACGACTACTACTGCCCTTTTGTATATTTATAACTTCATTAAAAGAGGGAAAGTTTTATTATTCTCCCACTCTGTTATATGTTTGGTTTTCATGCTGGGACCCCAAATTTAGGGGGACCTCGATCAATATGAACACATGTTCAGGAACAAACATAACCTAAGCCAACTCATAAATTGGGTGTTGGCTGATAGGTTGCATTTATTAGTGGAATATCTATTTGATGTAAATATTTTCATCCTGACCTGTTTTAGTTAAAAGAAGGTTTATTTCAAGGTTTATTTATCTAGTAAACCCAAACTAGAGCTTTTTTTCTTCTATTTAACTAGTCTTTTTTTTTTAATGGACCTAGGTATTGAATCAATATTAGTTTAAAATTTAATATGAAATATTTATTTGTTTTTATAGAAATTTATATACTTAGTGATAAGTTATAAGATTTATTCATTTATTGATTTCCTGGGAATTTGTCATTTTATTGAGTTCTGTACAATATGTACAGGGTGTTTCCTTATATTTTGACCCCTACCTACAGCTTTAGGTATACGAGGTGGAAAAAAACTTTAGATATGAAAAATGTAAAGTCTGTTTTTTTTTAAAAGATAAAAGTCAAAATGACATTATCTTGGCAATACAATGTGAAATTGCCGATGCTTTCAAATTTTTTATGTAGAAAAGGCTTGTGTTGCCAACAGAGTTACTAAATTTTTGACTTGGGGAATTATCTTTAAATAAAAAAACATAGTTTAGGGTTTTATATCTACCTATTATCTTTTGCGAATGTCAAAACAGGCAAATGACAAGTGCCAACTGTCACAATGACAAGCATTTGCATTTTTCAAATGGAACACCTTGTATATTTTTGTCTGGAATAATTGCTTTTTTTCTTCTGATTCCAAATATACCATATGTGTTAATATTTGGTTCAGTTGTTTTTGCGCTATTTAATTTTAAAATTGCATTGAGCAAGCCTCATCATTGACTAGGACAGATTAAATTAGGGGTAATGTAAATGCATTTTTAAACTTGAATAGCGTAAAAACAGCTGAACCAAATATCAACATATATGGTATACTTGGAATCAAAAGAAAAAAATTCTATCATTCTAGCTAAAAATATACAGGGTGTCCAATTTGAAAAATGAAAGTGTTTGGCATTGTGAGAGTTGGCACCTGTCATTTGCCCATTTTGACATTCGCAAAAGATAATAGACATAAAACCCTACAACTTTCATATTTAAAGTTTTTTTCCACCTTGTATAGCTAAAGCTGTAGGTAGAGGTCAAAATATAAGGAAACACCCTGTACCTACTGTAGGTAGGGGTCAAAATATAAGGAAACACCCTGTACCTACCAAGGTACTTACCTATAATTTCCTTTCCCATGTTTGTTATAATGGTCAAAATTGTTTCAAGTGAGAAACTATAAAGTACCTAATGTCTGATAAATGAATGATCTACACATTTCATTGGTTTTGAAATAACTCTGCATAAACAATTCTCATCCCCAACCAGTTATCACTAGTGAAAACCATTCAATATTTTGTCTATTTCTCTTCTTTATTTCCGATGTTTTATAAACAACAAATCATCCTCTCAAAATAATTAATGATTGTTTGTTACAAATGGGGCAACATCCTATCATCAGAAAATTACAAAACACATGCCCAGAATGTGACATTTAACCTTTGTCTGGATTATAAAAGCATACGCACTCGTGATTATAAAAAAAGCCATTCAATTTTAAATGTTTCCTTTAACCTCGACAGTAAAACGTTGAAGGAATACTAAAGTGCCACCCACCAGTGAAAATGCAAATTGCTTCTTTTCCTTATTTCAATAAACGAGTAGATTATTATAAGTAGGTATTTTTATTTCTGGTAATAAATTTGATAAAAACTTAGCAGCCAATTTGAGGCACTCCAAGGTATTACAACAAATTGGATCTGAAGCCAAACATTTCCATGTTACTCTTTTTAAAATCCACTCTAAAAAGGTCAAACGACCAGGCGGAGGCTCTATCTGTTAATACCGACCTTTCGAAGTCATTTTTAGACTTCCTATTAGGGCCGAGCGTCAATTATTGAGGCACCTTTAGAACGCTCTAAAAATAGCCGTTTTATTTTCGTTATCTATTCCGGATCAGGGTGGATTAGGAAATTAACGGAATGGCTGACTATTCTTTGCATTTTGTACTGGTGATTTAGCAAAAAAAAAAAATTAGTCATTGGAAAAAATGCAATAATTGTTTTGTTTTTTTAAATTAAAATTGTCCTTGTCTTACTTTGGATTATGTTCCTCAAGATACATATATTAAATTGTGAGGAATTCCAAATATAATTTTGTGAGAATATTTTGAACAAAGAAAATTACTCAATTGGAATACTTAAGTATAAAAAAAGCTTGCAATTCTAAACATATTTGAAATAAAGTTTCGTTTATATTACGATATTTATTTCCTACTTACTTACATTTTTTGTTTGACCATTTTATATAAAAATAATAATAATAATTCTCGTGAAAACCTCTCCTACCTAATTATGCCGCTAAAGCAAAGAATAATCTTTTGCGAAACGAGTTTTTCATTCAGAGGTGCATATTTCAGGATTCAAGATATTCAACTTCAGACCAAATATGGAAGATCGTTCTCAACTATAACGAATAATTATTACATAGAGCAAAAAATAATTCTCTAAATAGGTAGCGAAGTGGATAAAAAGTGACTATTTTGTTGGCTTAAAAGTACCGCGAAGACCCTAATCAGATAATCAGTTTGGGCAGGTGCAAAGGGCCCAAAAGTCTAAATTTCATTTAATAAAAGAGCCTTTGCACCATCGGGAGGGCCATGACATCCGATAGGCGAGACGGCTGGCTGACTGCGGAAGGATGAATGAACTTTCTGTTTCGTGCCAGTAATAACAAAAATGAATAAACAGATTGTCACGATTTGAGGCAAAAACCATGAACGGATTTATATTGTTAACATCAAATTTTATTTGAGAACTCCCAGCGAGACCCTCATTAACAAGGGGAAAAATAATTATAATCGACACGTTTGTTGTCATGTCTAGACAAAATTATGTGATTTATGTGGATCAAGTCAACAGCCTTTCTTCTTTGTTGTTTGTATAAAAGCCTATTAGATTAAATCTTGAAAAGGGCAGGATAATAAGAAAATAGCCACCAACCAAACCCTAGGTCATAGAAATCTATTTTTTTTTTTCTGACTTGCCATCAAGTAAATATCTATTAAGAATTCACCCCTGAGTTTCAAATAAAAATATCTTAGTAAAATGATTCAATAAAATAAGGCAATCAATTAAATAATTTCTATTAGAACTTATTGACAATTGACAAATTTCGCTTAATATTATAGAAAAAAAAGGCGTCCTTTCCATTTCAAGCAATGTGCATTATGGCATTAGTGTGCGGCATGTAACAAATAAAACGAGATATTATTGCCTCAAGATTTTACAAAAGTTAACAACTTCAAGCAAATAAATGAGCTACATAACATAAAACTTGTTTTTGAGACTGCGGAAAAGTCAACATACTTGATGAGGCCCTGTTTTTTTTTATATCACAGTGGTTTTATGCACGATCATCTGACACCTTTCCTGCAATTGTTGTGTAGAAAGTATTGAGTTTTTCAGGCTCAACATGAACAAAACTTTTGGGTTTTTCTTTTTTACCTCTAAATTTGTCTCTGCTTTTGTTCTGTGCCTTGTCACCTCCTATAGTGGATTTTTTATTCAATTTTAATTCTTACCTACAATGAGGCTGTTATGCAAGAAGTAAAATATTTAATTCTATCTTGGCCTAGACTAGGAAGTCAGCCAACTAAAATCTTCAATTTACCTTATTGCGTAGGTAATATTGTAAATTCAGTAAATAAACTTAGAGAAACATTATAAGTTAATTAAGAAAAATCTGGCTGCTCGGCAAACTACTTTATAGATTACATTTTCAATATAAAAGCACTAAAATCTATTAATGAATTCACACCTTTATGTTCGAAGAAACATGAATGAATAACATATGCCATGCAAATTTATGTATCTAGTAGATAATCAAGAAAGTAGTAAAATTTAGATGTATTCGAATTAAATAATCAACCAAGTTATTGAACGCGGAAGTTGTGAGGAATAGTAGTGAAAAGATAGTTTGTAAGTCTTTCAATTCTGTCCGCTTTAAAAATGATAAATAAATCAACAAACGCTGGTTTTTCTTTACTGGAAAACATTCTTACCAGAACCTGAAAAAATTAACAACCTCTCTCATTTTACAAACTTTAAAACAATTGACCGCAAATACTACTTTATCATCATTATCCGATTAATCCAATTTAGTTACTTCACTATAAATCCCTTAGAAAAGCACCTTGTTAGCTGATGTAAGCTTTTTCTGTTCAACCAATCATTAAATAATGTCGCTGAACTTTTTCCAACGCTCAACCAAATGGTGAAATTCATGTCGTTTATACTTAAAACTTAATTTAAATATTTTATTACTTAGTCACTCCTCCTAAACGACCACGGAACCGTAAAACTTTAAAAGCCTTAACGCATTTCTGTAATAAGTCAAACGTCTAAGATTCTTCTTTTTTGGTTTGAAGCACAACGAAATTTAATTGAAAATGATGGAACACGTGCGGCTAGATTAATTGTTAGTTAAGTCTTTGTTAGTTAACAAAAACCTTATATGATATTGTTTTTGTGTGGCACAACCTGGAGGTAATTGTTTGCTAACAAGGACTTAACTAACGATTGATCTCACCTCCCTAAAGAAGTAAAAATTCCAAACTTTAGTAACTAGCAAAATGTAATCAGTAGGTGCGTTTTTATATTTTTAATTGAGGTTCTGAAAAGACATAAAACTAAAGGAATAAATTGTATAAAAAAAAGATTATTATTATGTATATCAATCATAAAAACTTGTTTGAAGATCATTTGATATTCCAAACCAATTAGTAGATTGCAAATTAATTTTTTAAAACCTCATCAGATTGTAACACGACCCATTGAAAACAAACAGCCAGTAGGTTTAAATAATATACAGATTTTCACTGTTCAACCGAGCCTGCGACAAAATCCTAAACTATAATTTATCCATATGCTTCATGAAAATCTCTAATTAAATCAAGTCTTACAAGAGCGTCTTTCACGCTTTTTGTATCTAATTTCCGATCCGACACAGATGAGCGTATGGAGCCCGCACGTACATAAGTTGTTTTGATTTGTTGTGTTGAGATGATGTGTGGTCTTTCTAGAAATTTTTTTAGGTGCAATTTTGAACATCACATTTTTTAGTAAGTTAAAAGTAGATTAAGTAAGTAAGTTATTATTATTTGGTAAATCAAGGGGAAAACGTCTTTGTTAGGCAGTAAAGTTGTCGAAGATTGATAAACGCAACTTTAGAGAAAAGGAACCAGTCAGTGTTTCATCAATTTGTTTTTACGGTAATCAGCTTTACAAAAGTTGGACTAGTGTTGTTACAGTTTGGAATGGTGTTTAAGGTTTTTTTTTTCTGCATTAATTTCCATATTGTTATTTTCTGCTATATTTGTTGTTATTATATTCATCTTTGTTTAATCTTAATTGCGCTTAATTTATGTTAATGCTTGCTTTGATTGGGATCTTCGCCTGTAAAGAAAAAGTTTACAACTTTAACATCTTGGGTTATGCCCTAATGTGAGGGTTCATTTTTGTACTCATCCCATGTTTTCACACTTATAAAGTCAGCTTAATTTATTGTTCGGTTGTGGGTGACATATTTTCAGATTCTTTAAATTTAAATCATTTGTGATGCAAATATGTACATATTCTACATATACAGGGTGTCCCAAAAAGATACCGACAAACTTTAAGGGGTAGTAGGGGACATCAAAACAAGCATTTTTGTTTATATAAACATATGTCCGCAAATGAGCCATTTGGGCTGTAGAGCAAAAAAACTGTTTGATACTTTTATTCTTCGCAATAATTAAATCACTGTTACTTGTTAATTTTGCTTTATTATCAAATAAATTATGGTTTACAATAATTGTTCAAAATGTTGACCATTTACTTCAATGCAAAGATTACACCGTCGGGTCATTGACTGAAAATTTTAGTCTACAAAATACCTATTCGTAATGAGGAAGATCTGTTAGCAAGGATACTGGCGAGTTATACCCATGTAGAAGCTATTCCCGGAATATTCCAAAGAGTTCGCGAGGTGAACAATTATTGTAAACCTTAATTTATTTGTTAATAAAGGAAAATTAATAAGTAAACAGTAATTTAATTCTTGCGGAGAATAAAACTAGGTACTAAACAGTTTTTTTGCTCTACAGCCCAAATGGCTCATTTGCGGACATATGTTTATATAAACAAAAATGCTTGTTTTGATGTCCCCTACTACCCCTTAAAGTTTGTCGGTATCTTTTTGGGACACCCTGTATATTATGTGGTGTGTCCGCAATCTATGTAACGGAAAGTAAGCAAAATGTGACGTCCTTAACAACAACAAGTAAACCACTATGGCATTTTCTAAGCAGTATCATTATGCCACTGTTCCGGTGTTCCGTCATCATTGATAATAAACGTGCATACCATTAAGGCACGATTTTTCTTGGCATAAACTCAAACGGTATAATGGATAGATACATACACAGTGCAATAGAAACATGAAGGTCGTGTTTATTGACATTTTGTTCATTCTGGCATACAATGATTGAGGAAGTTATTTTATTTGAAATATTTATGATAAATTATCTACATAGTATTTAGGGCTAAATATTGAGCAATTTGCAGTATAAATAACACTTACTTTCGTTTCTTTAAACCTCTGAGTCACTAGTGGGATAACAGTGAATTGGTTAGCGTGCCGACATTACACAGAAATGACGTCATACCGTTATGATTTTCCGTTCACCCATAAGGCCTTATTACGTTCTACTTCCGCCCATTTATCTACCTATAAGTGCATAATCAAGTCTTGGAAAATAATTATTATTTATACGATTAGAATAAATACCAATAAAACTTTATTCAATATTTTCTCGCTGTGGCTATTAAAATAGGCCTATGAAATTAATGAGAAAATCGCCTCGAATATAAATTCTTCAAGGATGCAGACTTGTCCAATGGATTTACGATCACATAACCATTTCATGTCTCATAAAGTTTGGGGACACTTTTTATTGTATGTTTTTGGAATTAGTTACCAAACATGTGTTTGATTTTCGAATATTCACAATATTTGAATAACCAAAAAGCGAGGGTTTGAAAATATTGTTACAACTTCATCGATTTTAACACAAAAACTTAAAACATGTTTTAGGTACTATTATTCATTTATTCATATATATTGCCTCGTATATTGCTAATATCACATTTCACGTTGTTTCCAGAACTTTGTTGTACACGAGATTCGAGAATCATTAAATTTGGGTTGGGTTTTTATGACAGGTGGAAGCGGATAGTGGCACGCTTTCAGGCGGAGAACCCCCTTGAAATACTTTTTCGTGGCTACAAAACAACTTTTGGGTTGCATATTTGAATTTCCTAAATTATTATCCCATTAAGCAGCCTATTCTGTGGCTGAATGCATAACTCGATTCGTATCAAAGTTTACGTATTGATGCAGCATTCTTTTAACTTATATGTATACATTTTTGGGTTCTACATTAGAGTGACTATATTTTTTTTGTATGAATGCTGTACACATCTAAAATTTTGGGACAGGTGAGTGGAAAAAGCACGGTGCCACGACCAAAAAAAGCTATTTATGCAACTAATGTGTTAAGTGAACCTTTTTTCACAAATGTGAATTTTGACAATTACATGAGTGGAAAAAGGTGCTATACACACGTATTGCATACAACATTTTTTCTACTACCAATAAAATATGTGTGAAAAAATAAATCTAGACAAATACTTTACGCACTAGTGCGTGAAGTATTTTCACTTTACGCACTAGTGCGTGAAGTAATTTACCAGAAAAATAGTAATTTGACAGGTCGACATCTGTCATTGACATTACTTTACGCACTAGTGGGAGAAGTGAACTACTTTACGCACTAGTGCGTGAAGACAAATTTAAAGTGAGTACTTTACGCACGGTAGTAGAAAAAATACTAAATTGACAGTGTCGATATCTGTCTTTGACATTACTTTACGCACTAGTGCGACTTTATAGCTCGTTAATACCAAAAATAACGCAAAAGTCAAGAAGTGCAACCTGCAACTACTGCAGAATCGTTCCTAATTGTTTAATATGTTATGTCTTTTTTTTAGCGGTCAATTTTTCGTATAATTTTACAATTTTTAAGAAAAACTTAATTGTTACCCGAATCGCTGTACGTTTGCTGTACAAAATCAAATGCTGGACCGACTTTCAAAATGCTGTACAATACAGCGAAATGCTGTACGTATGGTCACTTTATTCTACATCAACTCTAGAAAGTTGAAAAATTAAATAGTTTAGAATCTTTAGCTCTATATTCGTTTGGGCTTGATAAAATTCGCACCCCCATTAATGTTGTGCTTTTATTGGTAGGGGAAATACCTCTCAAAAGGGCGCAGCTGTAGTTTTTCAGCTCTTCTGAAGTGCGCTTTGTCCTAAGGCTCTTATGACTTGTTGAAGCGTTATCAATTAGAATTAAGATGAATTTTTATACGGCTTAAAGCTTATCCTTATCATATTATGTACCTCTATGGAATCCTTTTATCAATTTATTCTTAGTTCTCCACCACATTCTACATACAATTTTCTGTTTTAATAATAAAAAAATATAGAAAGGAGTTTTATGAAGTTTCAATGTAATCCAACTGAAACTAATTTGATAAATTCAAATTTGGAATCAAAACTTACTTGAATTTAATTTTGAAAGAATTTCTTCACCCTTGGCTTTTAAAATTCATAAATTCCACTTCCTGAAAGCCCTTTTAATCTACAATTCGATTTACATTTAAAGCCCCCTGGAAGTTGTAGTATTTTGCCATCATAACTCGCTTTCTGGTTGTTTGCGTGATAGGGAAATATTGCTCTCTCTAATTCCTGTTTTTATGTCGTGCCTATCGGTACTTGGCCTATTCGCGTGATAGATTTAATTATTACATTAATCTGATTGTCTGTTGTATCACCGATTAATATTATTTTTCGTTTTGATTAGATATTATAAAAATTAAAGTGGGTTTTATTATGCAGGTTGTCTTTACCCAGGTGTTTCAAATGAATATTTTCCACATAGTATAATAATTATATACTTACAGTAGTAAATGGCTTCTGGCATAATACTTTTAGTTTTGATAAGATTTATCTGGTAAATTTACAGAGAATAATAATTTATGGATAGAGATTATAACGTTGGAAAAATGTTTTTCTCATAATTGGATGAAGGATAGACGGGCCAATTTTTTGAGGGTCAGTAGAAAGTCGTAAGTACGAGAATTCAAATAATTTTTTTTGCGCAAATCCTTCTCGAAACATTGGCTTGTCAAGCCATTTTGCAGATATGTTTTATGCTGTGTATTTTATTGTAAAAAACGTTATATTCTAAGACTAGAAAATCAGCTAGTCTGTCATTATTAATCCTTATTACAAATTAATTATTACTGGGTTTATTTAATTGCAGGTGAGTAAATCAACTATTACCTTTCACCAAGCCTTTTACTATTTGCATCAGCTGGTAACGTATGACAAATCGTATAGTCTTTGTGTAAAAAATACTTCATATTCATTGTGTATCTATCAAATATGATAGCTGAAAAATGATGAAATGATACACCCTGTATGTTCCAAGTGAGCTCATTTTAAATGTTCTAGTGGATACTTTTTTGTATAGAGCAAAATCAATTTCTGACGTTTTTTTTTGTCGTAATACAATACCCAACTATTCCGGAAAAGAATCTCTTTTAGTTTTATGGCTTATTTTAGCACCCTCCACGAAACATCTGTTCAGGATAGCAGGAACTTCGAATCGATAGGAGACAAAATGCGTTAACATGGCGGGGTTCACTCCTTTTACCCCAAGCCAAAGCTTTTAACACCCCCGATATAATTTCGAAACCCCAGACACATACATTTATTATGTCGGCTACCGGCTACACTGTATTTTCGGTTGGGAGTTTTTCAAGAATTTCTTTGTTTGCAAGTTTTATTAGAAATGTCGAGGCCAAAGTACTGAATAATCGATATCTAATTACGAGAAGTTCAAGGAAATAATACCTATTATCTGTCGGCAAATTAGGAAAGAAACAGTAATGGGTTTCCTACCAATTACTACTTTAAATGATTTAAAGAATCGGCGTTTGAATGACAAAATCAAAAAATGTATGCCTAATATTTGAATTCCAAGTTCTGAGAAGAGCATTTTACTTTTTTTTTTGGATTGCACCAGAAGTTTTCAACCTACATCATCGCAATTATTACAATAGAAGCCACAGCTATCATTTCCAAATCTCTTTGTAAATTGATGGACCGATCTTAATGGAAGTTCTTTGGGGCACAAAAAGACTTTCAGCTTTATAGGGTTGTTCAGGCGACTGTGTTTCTAGGGGGGGTATAAATTCATTTAATTATGGTAGTCTAACTTATTTTATAATGACTTTTGAATTTGGAAAATGCCCTAAGGATGATACTGTAAATAACAAAGTTAAAATTTAACAGTTCAAGACTGTTGTTGTTTATTTTAAAAATGGATGCCTGGACATATTTGAATAAATAGTTTGTATTTTTTCATGTTTTATGCGATATTCTTCCAATTCTTGCCTGATTTCATTGTCAATAGAATGATTTTAAATATCTCTTAGGTTAATTGACTTCAATAAAAACTAACTGCACGCGCTTACATACAAATTCATTTAATCGAGAAATATCTGTAAATCTCGAGAAATCTAGAGATGGAGCCACACGCTATGATAGATTTATTCCTCTCTTCTGTAAATTTGTTTCTCCGAATTGGTATGCTTTCGCTTACGTAATGATTGAGAAACCGTTCTTGATCTGCTTGAAATTGAGGGCTTCTAACAGAAACTCCTTCACAGTGATTTGATTAACCTGGTAAATACACATTATTGGTCTTTGGTTTTAAACTACATAGGTATTTGACATGCTTTGCTCTAGAACCCATTTCTCATCCTGGAAGGAAATAGAAGTACATAGTTGTCAGTTTTGAAATTAATGCACTGTATGAAGAACATTCCTTGTAATAATGTTATCAAGTTATTTGTGTTTGATTAATAAAATTCAAGTTGTAATAAATGCTTTTTTTTGTGGATAATGAAATAAAATAGGCCCCATTGATAATTGAACATTAGATAATTAATAATCATATAGCCTATACACTTGACTAATTATACGGAAAATCCTCAAAAGCTCTTCATCATAATAACCTAATTACTCGATGCCGAGCCTCTTAAAATGCTAATGACACCGAATTGATCGCCTTAATTCAGTTTATTTAGCATACTTGAAATCCTGGCAATATAATACTGGCACACCTAATTAAACTTCTCGGCATTAAAAATAGCTCACTTTAGGTCATCCAACCCCTTAAAAGATTTTGTTGAAACTACTTGAGCCGTTATATTCTGGGCGTGTTCGCCAGTTGGCAGTTTACTGTTCAAGAAAGATTGAGGCTATTTTCAGAGTTTTGGCTGGATTAAGGGGATTTGATTCTGTTTCTGTTTTAACAAGGAAAAGGATCCAGTAGTTTACCAAGTCTTCCATAAATACATATACATACT
This sequence comes from Ceutorhynchus assimilis, assembly GCA_917834065.1. Taxonomy (NCBI): domain Eukaryota; kingdom Metazoa; phylum Arthropoda; class Insecta; order Coleoptera; family Curculionidae; genus Ceutorhynchus; species Ceutorhynchus assimilis. The sequence goes on from OU892281.1 coordinate 1,904,734, forward strand.
AAAAAAAATGATGCTAGGTGAACCAGTTCCTATCAAAATTTGGTTTGCAGTATATTTTATATAAAAACTATGCTTTTATCAATATTTATTTCCGTTCAAAGCGGATATGTGCATAGATATTCTAAGAAATTATCATTAAGGTCATACTAATTGTTATCATTATGTTTCTTTGAAATTGTTGCAACATTGTTGCTTCTTTTTCTTATAGGGGTCACATCTCATGTTCTTATTTTTATTTTATTCATAAGATCCATATGTCTTTACAACAGTAAAGCTTATTTTGATTTGATATAATTTAAATTGCATAGTAACTCCCTCTGGGTCCTTATTCTTGAAACAGGGGAGCAATGTTCCCAGGAGAAAGCGTGTTCCGTCTTTCTCAATGATATTCAAATGACAACATAAGTAACAAAGACGAAACATTCGTTCTCCTGGGAACGCTGCTCCCCTGTTTCAAGAATAAGGACCCTGAGGACTTATAAGTTCCGAGAATAAATCGCGGGATCAAAATTTTCTGAGTGCCTTTTTTCATAGATACTTGCTCCAAATCTTGGGATAATTTGGTGTATGGAGTTCGAGGGATCCCAAAGGACCATTAGGATATAAAATCTCAACAAAAAAAAAATTGAAATTTCATCGTTTTAGTAGTAATGTAGCCTATACCTTATGATTTAGATTTTGGAAAACTTTCATAACTTTTTTTCTAATAAAAAGCCGATGTTTTCAGTGATTCTTATCCCAGTGGCGGACTACAATTTCTCAAATCCTTCAAAAATCTAAAAATCCCTGAAAATTTCAGCTCATTTGGACCTATAGTTTTAGAAATAAAATCGTGTTAAGCAATTTGGGGTGATTTATCAATTTTTCAATTTTTCTGAGTGCCTTTTTCTATAGAATCCGGCTCCAAATCTCAAGATAATTAAGTGTATGGAGTTTGGGGGATCCCAAAAGACCATTAGGTCACAAAGTCTCAACAATTTTTTTCTTGAAATTTCATCGTTTAAAGATGGAAGGAATTGTTTATCTCACCGAATTGATGAATCATCACTGAAGTAAACAAAAAAAAGGAACAATGTAAACAAACTTTCTTTTCTTATCTATTTTTATATTCTTAATTCGGCGGTAGACTATTGTGGAGGAATAAGCTATTAAAAAAATAATAATTTACCTAAGCTATGATCCTAACTGCCTTTCAAATCAGAATTTTGGTAACTTACTTCTAGTTGAGCATGTTTGGTGTTGGACTTCAAACATTTGGTTGTAGATGTTTTCAATAACTTGCTCTTAACAATTGAAGTCGCGTTTCACTGATATCCTGGGGGCCAATTTTTGACCATTCGTAACTATAGAAAGTCTACGTAAATGTACGAATATTATGAAATCCCATTTCTGAGTATTTGCATCTTTGCGTATGCGCACATTTTTCTACGTTTTTCTGCGAGCGGTGAGAGACTCGCCGATGTGTTGCGTATACGCTGACGTACCGACGTACCTACATTTGTGGTTATATCGACCTTTATTATTTTATTTCGTCTGTCTATTTGTTCAGTATTTGTGTGCGAACTTTGTGTGGCACTTTTGGGTTCTTATCGTGAATAACCATTGAAAATGGAAGAACTAATAAATATGTTCGCAATACGAAATATAGAAATTGCAGAGCAAAAAAATCGACCAAACAACCAGCATAATCGTCGAGATCCCTTCATAGAGCTTAACCATCAACAATTTATTAAGTTGTTTTGATTAACAAAAGATCTTGTTTTACATTTGATCGAATGTTTGGGAACCTTACATCCTTCCGGCACTCGGCACTGCGAATTACGGACTTCATTTTATAACTTTGCGCTTGTTTACCGCTAATTAGTTGCATTTTCCTTTTCACATAGTCCATGAACAATTTTTTCTGCTTATCTGATGCATTTGCACTCCGTTTCTTCTTGTTTTACGAAATTTTTTTCATAAAGTAAAAATTTGTCAAAAGTCGACAGTTTACACAACCTATTTTTTTCCCCTATTAGTAATACAAAAATCTCTCAATTTGCAGTGTTGCCTGATCACCCTTGCGTATTGCTGCGAATGCTTAACTCAGACGTTTTTTGACTTGCGCACGTCATCCAAAAATTGGTACAAAGAAAAGTGAACGTTTCATATCGTGCGCATCTTTAAGAATACGCAAATAAACGTGCATTCCCAAAAATTGGACTCGGCAACAAATCATGGTTTGATTATTTCTTTTTGGTAATTGCTGTCCCCCGGGGAAGCCGTACGTCATAATAGGTTAGGATCTCATTTGTTACACGATTATACTATTAAAGGTAAGTGTAGCAGTGGGGCACTACCGAATACCGGCGAGAAATGGTTGAATTATGATTTGCTGTTGGGTGTCAGCTGCACAACGTGGTTTCGAGTGAATTCAGCCTAATGGGGCTACCTTATAATTTAGATGTTCGAAAACTTTGAAGGGTCATAACTTTTTTCTATTATAGATAGAAAGCTGAAATTTTCAGCGATTCTGGCGGACTACAATTTCTGAAAATTTCAGCTCATTTGGAGCTTATAAGGAAATAAAATCGTGTTAAGCAATTTGGGATGATTTATCAATTTTTCAGTTTTTCTGAGTGCTGTTTTTCATAGAATCCGGCTCCAAATCTCGGGATAATTTAGTGTATGGAGTTTGAGGGATCCCAAAGGACCATTAGGACACAAAGTCTCAACAAAAAAAATTGAAATTTCATCGTTTTAGCGTTTTAGTAAGAAGGTATCTACCTATTGATTTGAATTTTGGAAAACTTTGAAAGGTCATAACTTTTTTTCTATTAGAGATATAAAGCTGAAATTTTCAGCGATTCTTATCCCATAGAGGACTACAATCTCTGAAGGTAGCTACCTTATGATTTAGATTTTGGAAAACTGAAAGGTCATAACTTTTTTTCTATTATACATCGAAAGCTGAACTTTTCAGCGATTCTTATCCCCAATAGAGGATTATACAATCCCTGAAAATTTCAACTCATTTGGACTTATAGTTCCAGAAATAAAATCGTGTTAAGCAATTTGGGGTGATTTATCAATTTTTCAGTTTTTTTGAGTGCCATTTTTCATAGAATCCAGCTATTTAATTTCTTGAAACAGTTATTAGTTAGTGTTAAAATCTGTAAATATATTCCTATTCAATCAGTTCTTTTTTTGTGTCCTCCTACAACTCCTTCACCAAAAAAAAAACCCTGCTCCCATCCCATTATATGCCATTGTTTTACATTTGTAACCGTGCCTCTTAAAACAATAATTTCCTTCTATATATCCGTTGTATTATTGAAAGCCATCAACAATGGATTTTCTATGCAAATGTAATCGGCATATCCCTTGTGGACGCCCAAAGAATTTCAATTAGGAACGTAAGCTATTTATAAGAAGACGTGTGCGCTCGAGAGTGTTTTATTGTTGAATAACGGCCAAAGAAACAAAACCTAGAAGTGCAATTCTTGGCATTGGTTCAAAATGTTTTTCGTTTTTCAATATTACAAAATATTTATGGTGCAACCAGGAGTAGAGAAAGTTGGCTATAGCAACCTCGAATAAAATGAAAACTGAAATAAGATAATGAGTTTCTGTTCGGAGTAAAATTGCAAAGATTTTTTGCACATTCAGGTAGATAAAGGTAGCGCTTGGGCTACGATTGAATTACATATGTATAGGCTGTTGTCTGTCAAGTCCAAGATAAGTGGACACTTAACGCATACTATGTTACTACTGTACTTCTCCCTTAAATAGAGAAAAAATTAAATGGCTACACGTTGACCATGCAATAGATTTATGTCGCTTTCTATTCCAGGCTTTTAAATTCTCTTTATTCTTCTATTTGAATTTTTCTTTAACAAAATCAAATCTGAAAGAGACAAAAATTGCGACAAAGAAGTTTTTAATGTGTGAAATTACATAATGGACACACAAAAATTAAATAAAAAGTGCTCAATTTAAAAAAGAAAATGCATCTTTTGAATAAGCTAGCAGTTTCTCCATACCGTGGGTATGTTACACCAGCCCGTCCCAGTAGTTTCATCAAAGCAGGCCTGTATAAGTGTTAAAATTCCCAATTATCTACCTTATCATTACCGCAGTGACTTCAATAAAGCTCGTTAGAAACATCATTTGCACTGTTTCATTGCACGTTTTTATGTTCTCACAGTAACAAGATATACAGAGTAATTTTTTTAAAAGAAATCCCATGCGTGAAAAAACAAGTTTTAGTTTATTTTCGAAGATTTTTTTCGGCAAACTTTGTCAGTTTATGTAGGGACTATCTTGAACTTGAAATATTTTCCATCTTGCACTAAATGTTTTCCTCCAAACATAAAAAAAAAACTTCCCAGCATGTAAACCATTGTGCATAACAAAACAGTTAACTTTTTTCCTATGCATTGTTAGTCGGATTCATGGGAAAATCTTAACCCATTTTTCATGCTCCATTTTAGAGGCGCTCCTCTTCCACCTTTTTATCTCGCACTGGTAATCTAAAAAGAAGGAAAAATAGTATAATTATTACCCGCCCCCTTCGGTAATTATCCGAGTGCCTCGTTTCCTTTGAACAAACAAAGCGATGTTTGTTAGTTTGTGAATCGAAAACAATGGTGTCGTTTTTCTTTTGAAAATATGTTTGAGGCGCATTTTTTATTTAAAAATCTACGCCGTTAGGAAGGAAATGTATGCCTATTATAAATTGTAGGACATTCATTAGAGAATTAGATAAAAGTACAAGGAAGTACCTATTGCAAATGCATTGTTATGTTCTAAAAAACTTGATTACGTGCTAGTGATACAAACAAAATGCAGAATTTGTTATAAAGAAACCAATTTGAATATTTTTTCTTGGAAATTATTTGTTTAAAAGTTCGTTCCGAGTAAAATAATGTATATTTTCATTTCAAAAGGGTATAAAATAAGGTAAACTGACTAAGATGAAATTTTTTCAATAAATAATTTAGCAAAATAATCAATCTGAATTGTGTACGCCGAAAACCATTTATGTAAATGTTTGTTCACCTCAAATGTATTGCAGGATAAATAATTTACTTTAAAGTGGTATATTTTAGCAACAATTCCAAATGTGAATATTAGAGAATGCTGCCTTGCCAGAAATTGTATTAATTGGTCTTAAAATCCCTTAACACTGAGAAAAGTTTTCCCCACATTACATTCTAAACCCCTAAATTCAATTTCTGTTTTGTTTCCGAAGCTATAAATACTCCTTTTAGTGGTCTGGTCTTGGCTTTTGCACATTCACAAAACAATTCGACATCACTAATGGCCTTAGAGCTGCTTTATTAATAGCAACCAGTTCTTTGCTGTTGTAAAACGCCCCAATACTTATTTTTCCTGATTTAAAAGGAGTTTCGATTTCGGATAAAATATATGAGGTCATTCACATGGAGTGACCCAAAAAGCCTAGAATAGTCTAGAGTGGTTCCTATAAATTTATTTGAGTACATAATCCAAAATTAATATTTGTTTGTATACCATTTACTTGCATCATTTTTTTTTATTTATAAAAGCATTAAACTACAGTTTATTACACAAAATTAAATTTCGTAATACACATTCTTGTTTGTTTTCCCTCTAAAGGCCTAAAGTGCACCAATAGGAAAAACAAATATTTATCTAAATTTTTAGATTACCTGGCTTGGGATGTGATAAAGTTCTTTCGGGTTCGAGTTTATATGAATATGTTACCCAATTCCTTAATTCTCAATTTATGTAATCTTTAAAAACTCACATATTAAATAAATTGAACTTCCTAAGAATTAAGGCAAAATGTTTCAAAATTTTCTCAGAAAAAATACTTAATTAAAATATCTAAATCAATATTGCCAAATGAGTTTCCATCAAGGGCAACATGGTAAATGAATAACCATCACATTTCCAGTATTTTCCAGCTTGCCACAAAACAAATGTCCAGCGATAATTTACGGTTATTTGATTCAATTTTGCTTATTTACATCATGCTACTGTTTAGCCCAATCGAGGATCCTTTAATAAAACGTATCCAATTTATATAGATTTTTTCTAATAAGAGTAGTACTTAAATGACTGATAAATCATATTTATTGGATAATTTGAAAATTTTATATTTTGCTAATTACTATACGTACACCTACAATTATGACATAATTTTCTAGTCAATTAATTTAATTGATTTTCCTTTTTCAGATCTCTCAAAAAACCGTTTCAGCGAGTTGCCCGAAGAAATATCCGACTTCCATTTTTTAGAACGGCTGCAGTGCTACCACAACGCGATCCGATTCATTCCTGACTCCATCAGTAGCTTACAATGTCTGAGTTTCTTGGACCTCAGCCGGAACCAATTAACTGCCTTACCGAGAGAAATATGTTTATTACCGATACAGGTAAGAAGATTTTATATTCGAATAACATTTATTAACAGTTCCAAAGTTAGTATTATACCATTGCTTTTTTCTCAAATTAATTATCAAATCATATATCAACCAAGGACTGCAAAATAAACATTCTGATGTAAAGTTCATTGACAGATTACAAAATAACTACATAGTAAGCACAACTATACTAAAAGCGTTACCTGCTAGGAGAATCACCAGTCGTAGCATGTGTGGTGCTTTCCTATATTGTATCAAAAAAATTTAGAAGCTTCGTGTCCAAATCACCACCATCATTTGCCATCTTTTTTAAACTATTTTTCATTGTTTGAACATATCGTTCTGCTTGTCCATTTGTAGCTGGATGGTAGGGAGCGGAAAAAGTATGTTTTATTCCATTGCTGGAATTTTCAAATTCTTGGGAACGAAAAGTTGGACCATTATCACTTACTAGAGTAATTGGTATTCCGAATCTAGCAAAAATATGTATATTGCAATTGTTTTGGTTGATGTAATAGAATTCATTCGAACTATTTCCGGCCATTTTGAAAATGCATCGACCAGTATTGGAAAGTATTTTCCCATAAATGGACCAGCGAAATCAACATGTAAACATTGACAAGGGCTTTTGGGAATTTCCCAATGATGAATTGAAACCTTGGCAGGCTGATTAAGAAAAGACTGACCTTTTCTACATTTTCTTGATAAATGCTCAATCCTCATCGATGAGAGGCCACCAAACATATAAACGTGCCAAAGCTTTCATTTTCACTATACCAGTCTGGGCTTCATGTAATTCTTGTAAAATTTTATTTACTAAGCTAGTAGGAACTACTACTCTTAAACCTTTTAAAATAACCCTTTCACTTAGAGATAATAATTCTGTATCTATTTCAATAAATCCTGATTCCAAAATTTTTGGTCCCCGCTGCAAACAGTCATAGACATTTTTCAAAACAGGATCTTCTTTTGTTTTTTTCACTATTTCTGATGAGAATTTGTTGTAATTGATAACATGCAACTGCATCAGAAAAAATATTGGTATCTGAAGTAATGGGTTGAGATAATCTGGATAATGCATCGGCATTGGCATGCTTTTCTGTTGAACTATAAATAATTGAAACCTTGTAAGAAATTAGCATAATATAACATTCTGGTAGCCACCATACTAGGTAAATTTTTAGAAGGGTGAAAAATTGATACTAAGGATTGATGATCAGTGATTAATTTGAACTTTCGACCATAAAATTTATTGCAACCCCAGAAAATTCCTGTAGCTTCTTTGTCAATCTGACTGTAATTTTTCTCAGCACGAGTTAAAGCTTGAGATGCAAAAGCAATAAGCTTTTCACTACCATCAGGAAACGTATGTGATAAAACAGCTCCTAAACACTACGGACCAGCATCTGTAGCTAACAGTAAAGGTAGATCAGGATCGTAAGCACAAAAGATTTGGTCGGAGGTAACTTCTTCTTCAATTAAGTTGAATGCATCTTCACAACAGGCAGTAAAGAGGGTGTAATTTAGAAGCAATATTTTTAAGAAATCTTCCGTAGTAATTAACCATCCCCAACCAGCTTTTCAGTTCTGAAACATTTTTGGGCGTTGGTGCATTTCGTACTGCTTTGACTTAATCTTCTATCTTCCCTAAACCATTCATAGAAATTTTATGCCGTTTATGGAGTTTTAAAAAAATTGACACTTTTCTTTTTCAATGCGAAGGCCGTCATTTTGTAAGACATGTAAAACCATACATACGGACTCTACTCAAGTTTTCTTGAAGATCTTTTCCTTGTCATCTAGAAATACACAAACTCCAGGAATGTCAGAAAGCAGTTTTGTTATATATCGCTGCCAAATAGCGGGAGTTACTTTTGTACCAAACATCAGTCTATTCACCATAATAGACTTCCTTTTCTGTAGATATTGGTTGTAATTTAGAACTCTCTTCTACCATAGGCATATGTAGGTAAGTTATGTGAATTTCTAAAGTTGGAAAAATTTTACCTCCGTACATAGTGGTTGCGGATATGTCCTCAATATTAGGAATAGGATATTTATCATCTTTCAATACTTTGTTTAGTGTAATTTTATAATTAGCACTATACAATGTTAGCACATAGTCTTATCGAACCATCATTTTTAACTATTGGTACCACAGAGGTGCCCCATTCATCATATTCCATTTTGGACAAAATTCCGACTTTCTCTACTAATCTATCTATTTCTTCAACCCTCTAGCTAGGGGGGGAAAAACCCTCCAAATTTGAATAGGGGATAGGGGGCGTATTATACCTGTTTTTAAAGGTCTCATCGAGTTCTTCATTGCTCTAGAACTTAGTCTTATTATTTTTATCCGTAACGAACGACAGTTGACAAAATCTTGGAAATATTATGGACTATTGTTTTAGTACTAGTAAAAGCGGTACTTACCTCCCTTAATAAAAATACTTACAATTTACAATCCATTTATACATCGTATTGTCAACTACTTAAATAAATACCACTCTGTACATCAATTTTACTAAAGTGTGTCGACGAGTCAGCATTTATTTGGTATAAATACCGCGCCGATATCCATTACCGGCAGACTAAGGCTAGTGCAAAGTACCTCTAACGGGAAAAGGCCCTCTAGCTAAGTCTCCTCCCAGTGCAAACTACCTATAATGGAAAACGCCCTTCTGGGAGTATTGAACGCAGCAGACTAGGTCCAGTGCAAACTACCTTTAATGGGAAACGCCCTTCTGGACCTGTGTCAAACTCAGCTTCAGTCTTCAGTCACGCCAAGTGTACAGAGGGTACATAATACAGAGTGGCCTATAAGTAGTACATCTCTTCGTAGAAGAGACGTCATGATTTTATTTCTAGGGTTATTCTAATAGGTATTTATACCAAAAAAATGCTAACTCGTCGACACACTTTAGTAAAATTGATGTACAGAGTGGTATTTACTCAAGTAGGTGACAGTATAAATAATAACAATAATAATGAACTTCAAGTATTTTTATTTAGAGAAGTAAGTATCCTCTTTTACTCGCACTAAAACAATAGTCTATTTTCAAGATTTTGACAAGCTGTTATTTTGTTACGGATAAAAATAATAGGATGAAATTCTAGGGTCATAAAGAACTCGATCAGACCTTTAAAAAGAGGTATGACACGATTCCTATCCCCTATTCAAATTTGGGGGGTTGTTCTTCCTCTAGCTAGAGGGTTGAAGTTACGGGGATGAAAAATTGTTCCCCTTCAAATCAAAAATCAACGTTTCCAAGCCTTTTTCCAGATTTTTATTCCAAATCTAATCGGGGTGGACTGGTTTCCCTGGGACACCCTGTATATGCCTTTTTCAGATCTACCCATAATTTGTGAACCACCACTCTGGAAAGGTTTTTTAGCCACGATTTCAATTTGTTTTTGAATGTATATGGTCCGTTAATTTGTCTTATATGGTGGAACGTAAATATACAGGGTGTCCCACTAAGGTCGGCCAAGTACGATATTATGGAGACCATAGACCTTACGTAACTTGAAAACGAATGCAGATATTGAATTGCGGTTTGCGCCAAAATGTAGATATTTTTTTGCTCTTCAAGCATAGCAATACAAAAATAATATTATGCCATTTGGATTTTTCATGAAAATTAGAAAAAAAGTGGATCTTGAATAAATAGCGCCCTCTAGAAGACGCGGTGGGAACTATCGACCTCGAACGAAGTGGTGTTCTTAATAACAATAAAATACTCTTCCAAATGAACCCAAATTGAATGAGTTTGAATGAGGGGTATGGAAGATACAGCAATTTCTAAAAAATCTAAAAATTTTCACCAGCTTACCCACCCTTATTACTGAAGATACGAAAAAAAACCTAATAACCAAACTGGCGCAAAAATTAATGAACTTTTGATTTCTGTTGTTAAAACAGTATCTTAATATAGCAATTTCTTGAGAAAAGCTGAATTTTTAGCTATATCATCGTAATTGCGCCCCCTAGCGGTCATCCTAGAAACTTGAAAATAATTTCCATCAATTTCTCTTGGCCGATTTAGTGAAGAAAAAAAAAATCCCAAAGCCGTAAGGTCTATGGTTTCCATAATATCGTACCTGGCCGACCTTAGTGGGACACCTGGTATATTTTTGGTGCTAACAAATGATAACTTCTTTGTGTTTGAGGTTTGCCTGTTTTTGGAACTCTATAGGTGTGTCCAAGATAAGGATGGGATAGCACTAGGATCTGGAGAACGGTTGGAGTTACAATGTTGGTTAGATTAGGAAAAAGTTGAGCAATTTAACGCTGAATAAAATGGTACTTTGACATTTGAAAAATCCCGAACCCTGTAAATTAATTCATAGCTAGTTAGTTAATGAATTAACTGATCAAGAATTTGAAGTGTTTCTGTATGCATTGAGAATCCAGTAAAATCTGTTGAACATTCAACCAAAATTCATCAAAACATTTATTTATACTGCTAATATTCGGCAGTTTCGATTTTACGTTATTAGAGTTAACTTCTCCCGTCATTTACAAAGATATTTCAATAGAACTGTCTCAAAAGGTTGAAATAACAGGCATTTAATGTTCATTTTATTTAAAATGCATTGAATATCAAATATAAATAATAAACAATGTTTCCGTTTCACTACACATCGAAACTGCAAAACCTTGGTGGACTACTAACAAAAACACTGCCGTCTCCTAATATACAAATATTACCTCTTCATAAATTTTTGTCTCTTTTACAAGAATGTTTATTATGTTTCAACCTTGTGGGTATGTTGCAATACAATAATATAATGGATGTGTTCCTCGACTCTTCACTAAAACAACATATTGTGCAGGAAATAATTTCAAAAATGCGTCCACTGCAAATTGAAACATGATTTTTTGATTTTATTTCACCCTGGATGGCAACTATGGACCTGCCACGTTTCAATTGGATTTAAAAATGCATTTTATGTGGTAAATAGGCTGTTGTTTCGGTTAATAAGCAATGACAAGTATTAGATTTCTTTTAATTAGAAGTAAAAATACATAATTATGATTGATAGTCCTTAATACTTTTTTTTATCAGATTAATGTGTATGAAAGAAATCAATAACTGATTCAGCTGAAAGGTAAATATTGATACAACTTGAAAAGGGCCCTTCTAAAAAAAGTTTCCCCTATTTGCTCTTTTTTAAAAAAGAACAAGGGAATGATGAATTAAATTGAAGGATTGTAACGAGCATATTCAAATGCTAACGATAAGGATACCGAAATGACAAAATAAAGAGACTTTGAATTCCTCACTCTGATTACACATTTTGCCAAATGGCCCCAGTAGACGACTTAAGTATCCAGACAAATTAAAATTTCGTTAAACTGTGACAAATCAAACCGCAATTTGAACCTCCACTGGCGCCAAAGCATTGATTAAAAAATAAACCACATCTTGACGCCAATTATAGCTTTTTATAGAAAGGATTGGACTAGTTAATTTAAACGGAAGTTCGTTATAGTAGAAAAGTTTATATTATTCGCAAATGTGCCAAGGTTACACCATTTTGCAACAAACGAGTGGGTTTATTTAAACAACAAATGCAATAGGCCACCAGTTTTGTTTTATTTTGCGAGCCTAATAAATTAAACATGGCCATTCATCGAAATTGAAATGGCTTAATCAAGTTACATTGCATGACATAATCCAGAGTAAACAAAGTCATATGGAGGGTAAATTTTTGACTAACCATGTGCACAATCTTCAGACAATTTTTAGAAGCCTGAAATTTTGATTTGGATACCAACAAGGAATAATTTCAACTGATACTGATTTTTTAGCCTTTTTTAACTGGTCAAAACACCGAATTGGGAATTTGAAAGGTACTTCTTAGAGTGTGGATAGCCACTCTTTCCAGGTTAATTTTACAGTCTATTTGTAAATTATTCTTTTTAATACAATTTCATCTCATACATTTTCTATGTATGTTTTGCTCAGGAATATTTTTTCTTTTTATTTTTTTTCCTATAAACGTTTACTAATGTTATTTCTATGGTTGCAAAATTTTATTAACCCTATCAGTAATTTCTAAATAGAATAAGCGGATATCTGATTCTGGTATTTATATCAATTCATGACAATTATTAATTGTTATTTTATCAGGACAAATTTTTATTACAGATGACTTCATGAATTTTTAAAGGTATGACATATTTTCGATTAATTATTAATGACTTCTTGAATATAATTCAATCAACAATATTTTTTTTCCAGATCCTATTAGTTTCAAACAACCGGCTCTCTTCTCTACCGGACGATCTCTACAAAATGTCCCATCTGACCGAACTGGACGCTTCATGCAACCAAATCACCCATTTCCCGCCACGAATGGGCGAATTGAAGTCGATGCAATCGTTGGTGTTGCGTAGTAACCTTTTGCTGGCTGTGCCCATCGAAGTGACGTACTTAAGACTGATAAGGCTCGATCTGAGGGCCAACCGTATCAGCATATTGCCGATAGAGATGAGGGAAATGGAAAATTTAATTGATTTGTTTGTGGATGAGAATCCTTTGACCAGTCCACCGGCAAGTGTAAGTATATGATAATATTGAATTAATTTGAGCCGACGTATATGTTGTTCATTTTTGAATCAGATTATCTGGTGCTTTATTGATATTGCCAAGATGTTAAATTTTAATAGATACCTATAAAACAGGTAAAATTAGATATAACGGGGTTTAACTTGGTGTTCTCGTTAATCCTTTGGTTAGACATAGTTTCTGGACAACGAACTCCAGTAAGACATAAATAAAATCCTGCCAGGATATTTCCAGCGTCCGGAAAATCGGTTGGAATTATTCAATGAGTTCCAGCTCGCTCTATTTCGTAATTGAATTGTGATTACATGAAAGTGGTTTGTACAAATTTCTAATTGAATAGTGATGATCAGCGTTGCCAGCAGCGTCTAATTTTTCGTACTAAATTTTGTGGAGATTAAGATTTTTCGTAATAGACTAATTTTTGGGTAGTTTTCTGAGAACTTATTGAAATGTACAAGGTTCATCAGATGTTGGTTGTTCTCTTCTAGTAGAACAGCCGATTAACAAATAGCTACGTTCGCGAAAATGATTGAGAACAATCAGAACTGTTTCGCATGTGCAGTTCAAAAAGCAAAATTTTAAAAGTAAGGTTATTGTCTTTATTATTTTTTTTGTAACTTTAAAGAAACTATGTAATATATGTTTTCACTTTATTGTACTTGGGCCTCTCTGCCCTCTGGGACTGGTTTTTTAACTTTTTGTCTCGCAAAGTCCATACGCGACGCGGCTTTAGATTCTCCGAGCGATTAATGTTAAACATTTTAAGACTTGATTTTTCAAGGGAGCGTGTGGGTTTGATCCCCATACCAGAGACTTTTTTCAATTTAAACCTTTCACTTGTCGAAATCGTCTTCTTTCCGCCCTTAATACACAATGAACTATTTTAGAATCTTTTCTAATAATTCATGTTTTTTTTTAGTTGTGTAAAAGAGGTAGAGTGCACATATTCAAATACCTAGAGACTGAAGCGATGAAAATTGTAAGCAAAACCGGAGGCAACACAGGAACGTTGGGCAGGCGATCGAGAAAGGGCGGTGCTGGTTCACCGGGTCCTCCTCATTTGGCCAGCAGACTGAAGCACAAACGACAAAACGTCGATAGCGGTTATAGTACGAGTAGCGACGGTTACGAGAAACGGTGGTCTCAAGAAATAGGGGGTGCGTTTTTTTTTTTTAAATTTGTTTTGGTTATAATCAATGTCGATTTTTGTTAAGGAGAAGAAAAACCGTGGCCTTCAACGCCTATTTTAGGAAGAACTATCGACCAATTAGGAGCCAGATCGACGAATTCGACTCCGTCGACAATTTCTCCAGCTCCACCCGACTGCATTGAAGAAGACTTTACAAAAACTAATTATAATAATGGTGATTATGATAAGTTGGAGCGAAATATCAAGGATTATACAAAGTAAGTTTTATTTTATATTATGTAACCGATGTTAGTTAATTTTCTTTCTTGTAGGATTAAGAAGATTTCTTACATTATTTATTTATTTGTTTTTATATATTTTTCGTTACATTTATTGAGAAGTTAGGCTCTAGCAGGTATATTTTTTGTTTGTTTTTTTGCCTGAAGACCTAACTCACTTTTGCTTGTTTTTGTTGGATTTTAAATGTGTCTTGGCGGTTTTTTTTAGTGTTCGTCTAAGTCCTTGCACTGATACAATTGCTAACGGAAACAACGCCGATGATAAACCTAAAATTCAAACGTACAGGTTCGTGTTATACTAAATGTGTTTTTGTTTGCATCCTACTTATGTTTAATGTTTTAATATTTGCCAATTTTTTTTTCTAGGGAGTACAAAGAAGCCTTAAAACAACAACGCGCGCACGATGTGCCTTCGATATACCGTACAAAAGACAACGAGGAGCAAAGCTACAATAAAACCGAACCAAACACTCCCACACATCAACCCTCTATTATATCGCAAAGTATGGCGACATCAAAATCAGATCCGACTCCTTTGAATTCGGCTTTTAGTAGCCCCAAGCACATTTTCGATGATACAATGAATATGAAGAAACCAGTGCAAAAAGTGCCACCATCTAGGAATACGAATTTTTCGCCCAGTACTTATACTAACGGGAATGGCTTGGAGAGTAAGTCCAGGTTGATACAAGACTATGTCAAGCCTAATTCGCCTGTTAGAGGACCTACGGGGATTATGACGCATGATAATGTGCCAATAAATGTGCCGACTGTGATTTTAAATGGTAATATTTTTGTAGTTGTAATAATTAAGATTGGGTTCATGATTGAAAGTGATTTGTTCTGGGAATAATTTTAGTTAGTACAGTATACATCGAACTAGGACTGAACAGGGGGAAATCTGCTCCTACAAAGACTTAATTTGTCATCTTCAATGACAAGAAGGAAAATTCAGGGCCTCAAATTATTGTATGGTCTTACGCATAATACAACCGATTGCCTGTTTCTTCTTGGGGAGTTGCCATTTCGTGTTCCTCGCCCCGAATCTCGGCATGCTTCAGTTTTCTATCTCAGCACAGCAAGATCTAATATCCTTATGTAGGGTCCGATATATCTCATGTGTACAGTCTTTAGTTCACTGTTTTATCAATGTGATATACATACTGACACACTGAATGACATTATTGGGTCTCTTTTGTGTGCAGAGTGATTGATGGTTGCTAGTGTTAATTTCACTATTGCTAATGGTGCTGCGGCTGATATTGCTATATTTGTAGTCGTTGTTGTTATTGTTAGTATTCCTAATGATGCTGTTACTGATATTGCTATTTATTTATTTATTTATACCATAAGTATCAACAGCTAAAAACAGCCAATTATAGACACTGTAACATTCACTCTATTTACTACAAACGGTAATTCACCAAGAATATCAGAACTGTCAATATTTCCCTTTATCAACCTAAACAAATTACACAAACATGCTCTTGTTCTACGACATTCTAAAAGCATCCTGTTGAACACACGTAATAAAATTCTATTATCACAGCCCTGTTGAGGATAGACACCAAACTTCTGACCTCAATAAATGATTTCCATACATTATACTGTGGTGACCATATACTATTATACTCTAGTTTAGGAAGCACTAAAGTGTTAAGGCTTACGTCAATGCTAAAATTATTGATATCTCTTATCTCAATTCCCATTATTTTCTGTGCATCCTGTATCGTAGTTACTATACATATGGTCATTAAATGCCATATTTGTATCAAGAATTATACCCAAGCCACCTTGAGAGCTTACCCTATTTAACAAAACATCCTTAATACTATATGGATTATTAAAAACATTATGATTTACCAAGAAGAACATACAGGAACGGGGAATGCCTGATGAACTTTCATAGACTACAGACTTACATCCTTTTATTTCCACATAGTGGTTCCTTTTAAAAAGGAAGGATTCAATAATATCAATTAAATAAGGTGGAACATTCATATCCATCAATGCTTTCACAATTATACAGTACTTAACCTTATCAAATGCCTTTTCCATATCTGCATAAATTACATTCACCTAAGTTTTTTTCTTCAGCGACTCATGAACAAACTGGGAAAATGCAGCAAAGTTAGTGAATGTAGATCTTTTTGGTAGAAATTCATGCTGAAATTGTGTGATTTTAGAAGAGACTTCACTATAATGTTTTTTTGAACATGACGGGCGAGTCAGACGCAGATGGCGATTCTGAAACAAACGTAAAAGATGCAAATTTGGGTGGTTTTAAGTGCTGCTCAAACAAAAGTTGTAGTGTATGCGTATGCATAAATTATTTTTCCATCTACCATAATAGTTGTGTGAAGAGACTGTGAAAAATTAAGACCAAAATTGATGATACAAAAATCGAGTGTTGCCAACGTCAAGATTCTCCTCAAAAAATATGATGAATTGCATAAAATGAAAGTTTCCAAAATGACTATGGAAATTCAGTACCTGAAGAGGATGCTGGATGAATTAGCGGATAAAAGTAATGTGCTCAAACAAAACAATGCACTGCTATTGGAGAAAATTGATAACCTCAAAGTAAACCCACAAGTAAATAAAGCATCTTAGTCCAGCATTCTTGAGCTCAAATCTCAGTTAACTGCAAATTCTCAACTCCAAACTACAACGGGACAGCTTCCAATTGACGAAAAATCCAATAAAACTGAATTGCCCAAAAATACAAATCAAAACTATCATATAATGGTTAAAGGTCACAAAAATAAATTACATCAAATCATAAATCTGGAAAGTGATATGAATACCACTACAAATACTCTATAACTTACGAAGGGAAACCCAGTTTTCTCTGGATGAAGAAAAGAGTGATGACGGTTTCAAGAGACCACAGAAAAAGAGGTTAGGCATAAGAAATGTGGGTACTGGACAGGAAGCAGATAGTTTCATGGGTGGTGACAGGAGAGCCTGGATTTATCTGTATTGAATAAAACGCCATGTTACATCACAACAAATTGAAGACTATGTTTCAAAGCAGCCAGGTTTTGAAAACTTAAAAATTTCAGTTAAAGAGTTACCAAGTGACCCTACAAGATTGAAATCCTTTGTTTTGACAGCACCGTTAAACCGCAAAGATGAACTTTATGAATCTGATTTCTGGCCGCACAATGTTGGAATCAGGCGCTTCAACCACAGCCTGTTTATGAAGTATGAATCAGAAGGAGATTTTTTAGCTTAAATCATTCAGAAAGTTCAGGTAATAATTGTGTTACATTTAGCAGATCAAAATATACACTGTCTCAGAAACAAAGTGGATGAAGTGGAGGTTTTCTTGATGCAAAAACAAATACACATTATGTGCTTGTCAGAAAGTTGGTGTGTTGACTCAGAGATGGACAGTTTGAATATATCTAGTTACCATACTGCTAGTTACTTTAATCAAACCCCAAAACAGGCACGGGAGTGTCTCAAGTGTTGATTTTATACAATAATGAAATCTTGTTAATTAGAAATATTTATTTCTCACCCTATAGTGACCTATTTATTTTTAGGTAAGAACAATGTGAGTCCTAGAAAGCCGACTGCAGCTTTCTTAAACGGTAGCAGTCTTTCACCAAAAACAACTAACGGAGTCAAAACAATGACTAGGAATATAAGTTGGAACAAAGAAAGCGATAAAATGTCCTTCACTATGAGGAGGGAAATTGACAAGGCTAGGGAAGAAACGGATTTAATTAATCAGTTACGAAATGTGAGAAATTGGAAAAAAAATATTTTGGTTTGTTTGTAATTATTGTTGTATTTTAGATTATAGAAGCTAGATTAAAAATGGCATTACCTGAAGACTTGGCGTCATCTTTAACCGATGGCGTAGTGCTTTGTCATTTGGCAAATCATATCAAGCCAAGATCGGTGGCTAGTATTCATGTTCCATCTCCGGCAGTTGTGAGTTAATTTTATTTCAAAATACATTTTTATATGCTTAATATTTTGTTTTTAGCCTAAACTTACTATGGCCAGATGTAGACGGAATGTAGACAACTTTATAGAGGCTTGTCGAAAGATTGGAGTTGATGAGGTAAGTGATGAATCAATTTGCTTTATAGCTACAGTAGAGACTTTTTGGTCAAATTCAAATGTAAAATTTAACATAAAAAATCAGTATAAAAACAACAATGCAGGTAACAAAGATACAGACAAAAGAATTTTGTTTAGATTATGATTTTTTGCCAATATTTATAGTTTACTAAAATCAATAATACAGAGTTATGCAACTTTTGGGTAAAGTAACAATGGTAATTGGCACATCAATATTTGATAAATGTGCTTTTTTATCAAGATTCAAGGATTCAAGTGTATATGTATTTTCCAATGCACTGCTAATAATATATTTTTTGTAGCACTACATTTGTTAGGTTTAAAATTAATTATTGTAATCTAACTCTTATTGTAAGTCTGTACCGGTAGGTAAACGCTTTAAAGATGTTATTTTTATTCATAATAATAATTCTTCTGCATGTCACTAAAACTAACTTTCAAATTTCAGGCTTCAATATCTAACCAAAAAACTTTAATTTTTCAGTATTTGCATGTTTGGTTTCTTTCAATTTAGATAAAATAACCACTACTAATAAATTGTAAAACAATCAGTTTTCTATCACTTTTAGCTTTATATGTGCAGTCTAGTTTAATTGAAAGTAAATTTGTATTTGAAACCAAAATAATTAGGGCTGGTAACTACTTATGCTCTTGGTTAATAATTAGGGTTTTTAATGTGCATCCATTGAAAACCCTGATTAGATAAATTTATTAACAAAGAGCTAAAGTAATGTCACCTTCAACTAGAAATATGCAATTTTTTTTTTAAATCTACAACTGCTTTTTTCTCATGTCACAAACTGTTTCTCAATATCTTTTTAGCGTTGTACCATACCAAAAACACTGTCAGACAGTAAGAGTGAGACTATGGTTGGTTGCAGGGACGGCTGTGCAACACCTTAGACGTCACCGAAGCCCTAAACGGCCGAGGGTTGCCCCGTTTGGTGGACACAGTGGAGGCGTTGTGCCATCTAGAGGACAAATGTGAAACGATTGAGACAGAGGCAGCTTTACCTGAGACATTTCTTAGACAACCGCCGACTTTGTGGGACAACATATTCTCACTCTTTCTGCTGTCAGTGTTTGCCAGCACTATAGCTTTTCTTGTCACTTATCCGCCTCCGAATTGAGGATGATAACTGGTCTAATGTTTTTGCTTTTTGTTGGAGTTTTAATGATTTTCTAAATTATTGTAGTTTTTAGCTGAGATATTAATGGGGTTTTCAAAAAAAATTCAGAAATTTGAAATAAAATGGAAAGTTTTAGGTCTTGGCTGATTTCTGTAAATCACTTGAACCTACTTGATCACATAATCTTGGTGACCTGTTGATATTACACCATTTTTTGATTAAATTTTACCACGAGTTTTAGCTTCAATATAAACGATTTGCATCAATATTTCTAAAAAATAAGGTGAGGATAAAGAAGCAATTATTCTTGAATCTACTGGAATTTTTCAGTTCTTTATTGAAAAACCCCGAAAGTGGATTGGCTTCCAACTATGCCAAGTTTTTTTTTTATCATTAGCTCAAAAGTGAACTCCAACAAATATGCAAACCTTCCATATCGATTTTTTTCTGGCAAATATGTAATTGTATTTCCCAAAAAGTTTTCAGTTAAATAGTTTTTCAAAAATTTATCGTTTCCTTCTTGTTACTTAAGTATTATTTTAACACTAACATTCCATTTTATATTGTATTTATTTTTTATGTAAACAGTATTAGAATTATGTTCAAAACTAAACCGCTACCAATCGAAATAAGGTGACAAAGGCCAATAAGTTTATGGATATCAATCTGAAAAGTGTGTTTTCCTGATAGTATTTAATTTTTGTTTTTTTTTTTTGTGTAAATGTCTCAATATGGAACTATAATTATTATAATTTTGTTAAAAATTTTTTTGTTAATAATTATTCTGGCCAGATTTTTCTAAAATTATTTATACTGCGAATACCATAAGTTCCGCAACAATCCACTTATTTGTACTTGAAAATAACTTATTATTACGACGGTCGAAATTTGATCGTGGCGCCATCTAAGACAAGGATTCAACACTAAACAGCAATTTTTGCTGTAATTTAGTGATTGACCATCTAATCGGCCGACTAAAATTCAGTTCGTGGGAAAACCCAGAATAGGGAAAACAAGTTTTCTCCTATTATCCACTGATCTTCTCATAACTTATTATATTAAAGTCAGAATTTATATGATTATTCACTTTTTGTCAATTTGCCTTTCAACAAGAATTAGTAATGTTACAACAGCGCTCGTCCCGCAGGGTTTCACCCATAAGTTCCGCAATAATCCACTTATTTGCACTTGAAAAATACATCATATAAAGTCAGAGTTTGTAAGAATACTACGGAACTTATGGGTGGACCTCTGCGGGGCGAGCGCAGCGAGCTCCGCAGCCATCTATTCATCAATATTTTGTTTAATTATGATAATAACTTGACTCACTCAAATATGAGTTATTCTCATTGGTTTAAAAACTACACGTTTCAGGTGAATGACTTACTTGAACAGTTCAAAAGTATGTATATTGGTGATTAAATGGCTGTGGAACTCGCTGCGCTCGTCCCGCAGAGATCCACCCATAAGTTTCCACTTTTTGTCAATTCGCCATTCAACAGGAATTAGTAATGTTACTTTACCAAACTACTAATATATTGTGATAAGTTATTCAAGTACAAACGAGTGGATTGTTGCGGAACTTATGGGTGGACCTCTGCGGGACGAGCGCAGCGAGTTCCGCAGCCATCTATTCATCAATATGTTGTTTAATTACGATAATAACCTGACTCACTCAAATGTGAGTTATTCTCATTAGTTTAAAAACTGCCCGTTTCAGGTGAATGTATTACTTGAACAGTTCAACAGTATATTGGTGATTAGATGGCTGCGGAACACGCTGCGCTCGTCTCGCAGAGGTCCACCCATAAGTTCCGCAATAATCCACTTATTTCTACAGGGTGTTTTTTTTCTACAGGGTTATCGTTATGTATGGAAACGGTCTGATATTTCAGAACTGGCTTGAAAAAAATTTACAATATTTCCTACCTGGGGGTTTTTGGGAATGACCGATTCAATGATGATATTTGCAATGTTGCCAAGTTTACCGTTTCTTAAATTCCGTATGTAACTTGATTTTTTTAAATGGATGCCCCCATTTATTTTTATTGTAATTAATTCAGCGTCCCAACTTTACTTAAACCCCTAAATGCCAAAACTCCATTTTACTTGGTTTATGAAATATGGCAACACAGATTTTGTGTTGAAATGTATGGAAACAGTCTCGTATTTCAGAAAAGACTTTATCAAAATGTACAATATTCCCTACCTGGGGGTTTTTGGGAACGCCCGATTCAATGGTGGTATTTGCAATGTTGCCAAGTTTACCGTTTATAAGATGCCGTATTGAACTGCCCGTAGGGGCATCTATTTAAAAAAAATCAAGTTACATACGGTATCTTATAAACGGTAAACTTGATACCACGATTGAATCGGGCATTCCCAAAAACCCCCAGGTAGGAAATATTGTAAATTTTTTTCAAGCCAGTTCTGAAATATCAGACCGTTTCCATACATAACGACAAGCCTGTATATTGACACGCCATCTACAGCCTTTACCTTTACAGGTAGAAGAAAGGTGTAAATACAAAAGTTGTATACAGTATTGGCTAAATTTTTAGAATCCATGGTCAGAAACAAAAATTGAATGTCAGAAATGTGAAATATTGCATGCTTTCAGCTTTTTTCAAATGGGATGCACTATATTTGGTTCTATATTCTTGAAGAACCAAATTTCCCGATTCCAAACCTATATAGTGTGTATATATTTGGTTGAGCCGTCTCCAATATATTGATTGTAAAATTTTTTAAAATATTATCAGATAAACCAATTACCTCATTTTATCTGCAGCTTTCACCTGTACAGGTAGAATGGTTCACAAAATCAGTAGTAGAATCGTATTTTTACAATTTTTGGACCCGAATTTATGAGAGACTGTTCAATCAAAAATAGACAAATTACATATATGTTTTTAAAATCGGGAAAATGTGCTCTTTAAGAATATTGAACGAAATATAGGGCATCTCATTTGAGAAGAGCTGAAAGCATGCAAAATTTCACATTTTTGACATTCAATTTTTGTTTTTGACCATGGATTCTAAAAATTCAGCCAAAACTGTACAACGTTTCATCTACCTGTAAAGGTAAAGGCTGTAGGTGGCGTGTCAATATATAAAAAACATTCTGTACCAAAAGAAATACTATTTATTAAATTACCCAAAAAAACATATCATCTAGTAATTATTAACTGAGGATATTTCACAACGTCTTGGATAATTGCTATTCCACTGTGTATTAGTTTTGAAATATAAATGCACAAAAAAAAAAATTAAATTCTTACATAAAATGAGGTTGAGCCTATTATTATTAATCCAATTTTCTACTTGTAACTAACTGTTACTTAAACTTATTGGCCCTGATCACCATTCCTTACCAAAGTGACTTTTTTCTTATTAAAATTATTTTAATTGCTTATACAGTGCTTGAAAATTGTGATTATTTGCTTTATGTCATACGCGAGTGCCTGAAAATGTAGCGATTAGTTCAAAACTTATTTATGCATATTATGTCTGTTCAACCAAGAATCAAAAATCTGGTAATAGGAATTAACAAAAGTTGATAGTCAAACTTTGAAATCTATTTAAAAAAAATTGAAATTCCAAATTCTTCAATGTCTAGATTTTCTCTTCATACTGTCAAGCCGAAATGATGAAATTTCCTCCTCTTTCCTTAATTCAGGGCTTGCAAGACTCTCCGTCTATAATACAATTCAAGATATGATTTTTCAAAGTTTTTAGAAAATCTTCTAGTTGTAAGATGTTTGGAAAAAGAGCAGCAGAAAATTTCCTTCTCCTTCCTTAGCGGGATTGTATCTGTGAAAGTATAAATTTCTAATTTGATTCGATATTCTTGTTTGAACAAACCAAATGATTATTTATGATGTAGGTGCTAAAAATTTGCTGCTTTAGTTATTAGAAAAAAAAAACTAATATATTATTGAGTATTGATTAATTTAGTTTAAGCTTAAACCAGTGAGTGAGTATTATTATACGTTGAAAACGAAATCCGATACCAGTGCCTAAAAAAACAAATTTTTCGATAGTTTAGTATTTTAACTGATTTTAGTGATATGTTAAAAAAATTGTAATCAAAAGGAATTTTTGGAGGGAAAAAAACTCAGGATTTAATTTGAATATAGGGTGTCTCTTAAATTAAAAAATAAAACAGAAATATTTATTTGAGTTACTTTGTTAAACAAATTAATTTCATGCAATTTGTTTATTTTTTTTGAGTTGTCCATAAAAAGCTTTAAAGGCATCCTAATGGCCATAATTTAAACGAATCTTATATTGAATTATGATTAATATAAAACTAGTAGTTCTATGGTATTTTTGTATTAAACACTAGACATTCTACAGTCTACGCTTAATTAGGAAGCTATTAAATGTAATAATAATTATATTCTAGTCATGCCGATTTATATAGAGTTATTTTTTAACTTCCAATTATAGAAAATAAGGTGAATTATAATAATTTGATTGGTAAATCTTTTTAGAATTTCTGGATTAAAAACCATATAGAAATTGCTAATGTATGTATAATATGAGTATAATTTTCTTACTCTTCTTTATAAAAATTATCAACAAGGTTTTACTACTTTTGTTAACTTTTTCATGCATTATTTTTGTGATTGGAAGTTTTTCCTTAGCTTAGTATTTTTCCAGTATTATATTGAAAATGAAGACTGGCAACTTTTATTCTACTAATGATGCCCGGTTTCATAGATTTACATTAATCAACTTGATTTATATACAGGGCGTTAATAAATAGTGGGATCAAACTTATAGGATAAATATAACTCATTAAAATAAGAAAAAAGTTAATGGAAACATGGGTCCGCGAATGCTTAGTTTTCAAGATACAGGGTGTCAAAGTTTGAAAAAAAAAAACGTTTTTTAGCTCAAAAATCCCTTTTCCAATTTTCTTTTTCAAATTTGGCAGGTTTGTTTGTGATAACAAAAGGTATCTTTCGAGTTTTGACTGTAATATGACTTAATCTGCAAAAATATCAAAGTTTTAAAAAAAAAGTGATATGCCATTTTTTTCTACTTTTACTAACGAGTTGTCCTCTGGGGCGCCACTGGAATAATTACGGTAAATCTAATTGAATCAAAAGATACCTTTTGTTATTATTACAAACAAATCTGCCAAAATCAAAGAAATTTGGGAAAGTGATTTTAAAAAACTGATTTTTTCAAACTTTGACACCCTGTATCTCGAAAACTAAGCATTTGCGGACCTATGTTTCTATCAACTTTTTTCTTATTTTGATAAGTACTATTTATCCTAGAAGTTTGATCCCACTATTTATTAACACCCTGTATATGAAATTGAACGATTTTTGGGTAGTCAGTTACCCACTTGATAAGTTCAAATAATTATTATTCTAATAACTTATTTGTTTTCTTTTGTTACCTGTATTGTGTACGTTTTTTTTTTTGATTGATTTATTTTTCCTTTAAATGGGTTTTGGTATCCTTTTTTTTTGAAGGGGTTTTTCCTTGATATAAGTACTTAGAAACTATGCGATGCTTTTTTTGAATAAAAACGTTAAAAGACATCAGTGACAACTTTTTTATTTATTTATGAAAAATCATTCTGAAATATTAAATTTTCATGGTAGTTGAACTTACAAAAAATAACATCTTACACAAAAAACGATGTAGAACCAATTTTTCAAGTACTTAATACTTTGTATCATGTTTTAGGGCTGCTTTCTTCATCTCCAATAAGAGCTTCGTTATTTTCATTTCTTGGTTATATTTGATGTGTGCTCTATGTGTCAAATCAATCAAATCAAATCAAATATCTTTATTAACGCACATAGCATTTAAAAACTTAAAACCTAGCATAAAAAATAAATATCAACAATATAACAATTGAGTACATAATAGTCCTAATTAGGAAGTACTAACTAACCACAAAACATCCCCCCTTAGAAATGTAAGTCTTATGAGAGACGTCAGTCTAGTCGTTTCAGCTTTCCCCTCCAATCACTAGAGGCGCTTCAATCAACCTATTAAAGTTTTCTTTTTCCTGCCGGACCGTGCGCCAAGATTTGAAGTTTATTTTGTCATTTCCAGTCGTCAAAATTTAAATTTTGAACTTCTCCCAACATTTAGAATTATCAATTACCTATCAATTATCAATAATTATTATCTCAAAATGTCTCCTCCCAGTTTGTTAATTGAAAAGCATCAGAAATGCTGTGTTCCGGGGTGCGGCGACAAATACAGCAGCTATTTCCGGTTTCCAAAAGATGCCGAAAAAATGAAACAATGGCTAGAAAAAGTTCGCAATCCTTTACTAAATAGCCTCAGTGTCGAGAAGGCTTATAATAATTATAGAGAACAAGACATTTTCCTCGAGAATTTATTGTTGGCGATCCAAAAGCCAGACGAGGACTCACATGGAATGCTGCGCTTTTGCTGTATCTCCCTGAAGGTAAGTTAATACTAGATATATGTGAGAAAGACGTACTTACATTTTCACTTATTCCTCCCCATAGTTCTGATTAACGACAACGTGTTAGAATTCGGGTTTAAAGGAGCATAGGTCAGAAACATTAAAATTAATTTTAATTTTAGCCCCAATTATCAAAAACAGTAAGGAGTCGTTAATTGATAAACCACAATCACCAAAATGGCAAAAAGTGGAGATCGACACAGTTGAAACTCGTCGAAGAGTCCTAAGACGCCTTCAGAAATTAGTTTCGCAACTATGATTGACATAGGTAGGTAAACATAATAACTCTGTTCCAACACGTCAAAAAATCGTCCCATGAACGGTTTCGAAACCACTCAGTATAACAATTTTAGTTTCTGCGCAGAATCGTGACGGTACATTGTACGGTTTTCTGCTGTGTTGGAACAAAGCTAATATTATTCATTTCTTTTTTTTAAATGTTTATTCCTTTATCAGGAGACACAATAATTAAAATATTCCTGGTTACATACAGGTACACCATATTCTACAATGCATGTATCCAAACTTTTTTGGTAGAATCGTTGGTAACGAAATTTCTGTTTTAGATCAATCAGGCCCTTCATGTCGTCAATTTTTATCTACTGAAACTTCTGCAATTCGGGCAGACATTGCTACACCAAGTGGAACCATCACATCTGCAAACATGAAAAAGTCACCAACCCACTTTGTCTCTTAAAACTTTTATTGGTAGGTACCTAAGTGTTATTGCTTAATGAATAACCACCCAGTTGGGAGTAGGTGAATTTTAAAACATCCTAACTCAAATAGGACTACTACTATAAAAGACTACTAATTACTAAAACTTGCAGTCGAATGCTAGAAAAATTAGAAGCTAAATGTGCGAAAAGCTCGTCTCCAATCTTGATCTATTTTTTTTTTGCAGGTCATGAGAGATGATGCCAAATTTTAAAGAACATTAACGTCACTAGGCAAAAAATTCCTATCCCCAAGGGAAAAATATCTTTATTCCAAAGTTATAGAATCCAGCAATAAGTTAAGAAGAATCAGTAGAAGGTTGTCGTCATTTAAATCCAAAGTTTCTACTGCTGAATAACTTGCATCATAAACCAAATTTCAAAGGCTCGTAGACCACGTCAATCCATTGATATACAGCTTTATTTTAAGCCAAGTCCGTACTCAAAACCAAAAGCCTAAAGCTAGACGATTTACATTGGACGAGAAGTTGTTGGCGTTGTCTTTGCTTAAAGCTAGTGGTAAAGGGTATAGACTATTATCAAAAATATTTATTCTATCATCCAGGCGAAATCATTTTCTTGAATGAGCTTTATATTATGTATAACTACATAAACTTTCTACCTAACACATGCGGAAAGTGTATTTTCTGGACTTAAAGGCTTGTTTGAACTCTGCTTTTTGTTGTCATTCGTGCAACTTCCATCACGTGCAGAAACACTTTCCTCACTTGTTAGGTTAACAACGATTTTGGATTGTGAGAAAAGGACCTCTTTTGTCATTTTATTTACGATTTAAGTTTTTCATCAAGCTATTGTTAAATGTACGTCATTACTTCTTGTAACTGTCCTTATTATCTTTAACTTAACTAGCATTACCTACCTATGTATGTATACTTACATGAAAAAAAAACTGTTTCGCAATAATTGTAATTAATTCCATATTCTTTAATATTTTCTGTTTCAAACTTTAATAAATATCTAAATTTGTCATCTTAATTTTTAGTCAATTTTACCTTGAAGGCGCTTCAACACTACCGATTTTATGAGTTTCTTCTTTTTGGCACAATTATTTTATGCCAAAAAATGGTAGAAACTTTAAAGTGGTGGTGTTGAATCGCTAGAATCAAACAATGGTGCAAACGATCCACCGGAACAAATAAGATACCGAACGAACCCTAATTGCGTTTTGCATTCGCCAATAAATCCAGAATTACAAAAGCTTACCCCCCCAGTCACTAGAGGCGCTGAAAACTTATAGACAGGTTCTCAACACGGCACTTACCTTTCTAAGGGGGGATGTTTTGTGTAACTAACAAACTAAAGAAATGAAAATAACTGAAACAAGCAACAAAACGATGTTGAACTAAGTAGTAAGATGGCGAAATAACATAACATAAATACATACACATTTTTATCTTAAGTCAGGCTATAATAGTACAATATATACCTAGGTAGAGAAGTTGGTCATTATATTCCGAGTACTTTTATAATTGGCCTATTTGGGTTTACAAAAAGTATGGTTCTAGAACGGTCCAGAAGAATCGCACAGTTTATTATTGAAATTTGTGATAGTCGAGTCGTTGTTATTTTGTTGATCAATAAACTGGACGATTGTTTTGAACCCTTCTAGAACCGTCCTTTTTCCAAACCCGAATAGGCCTAATGTGTAAGGTATGTAATGACTTTCTCTACCGAGGGATATATAGAATTTTTTTTACTACTGCTAGTAGAAAATAAAAAATAGGTTTGAAACAAACCTGTGCTCAAATTATTTTCTCTTGTCGGAAGTGCTGCCCTCTATCAACAGCTTACGGTAATTTCCTATATAATGTACATACAGGAACCTGCTTTTTTTAAAATTGACAGTTTGACACTGAAATTAAACCAATAGAAACCTGTTATGTTATGACAATATCCTTGCGTCATGACGTCATTTTCATTATTGACTCAGGAATTTTTTCATTATTTTCATTATTAACCTAGGGAGAGAAATTTAATTTTTTCCCAGAAAAATGGATGGAATAATGACTACTTCTCAGGTTAGTAGTAAAAAAACTACGTTACGCACTGGTGCATGACATTTTATGTCCTCTAAAAGGTGCGTAACGTAAGTACTTTACGCGCGGTAGTGGAAAAATACAATTATTGCGCCTTCACTTACAGTCGGGAATGAGATGTGGTACCCATACTTATACAGGGTGGTCCATTTAAATTGAGACATTTCAATATCTCGAAAATGGCGCGTTTTTGAAAAAAAAAAGTTCAATAATGTCTTAAGTTCAATGGCCCACCCTGTATACCTATTGTATATCGTGTGCTAGAATCTTAAAATTACCAATTTCTCATTGAATATGAAAATTTTGCGACTAAATAAAAGAAAAAGTAAAGTCTGTTTTTTTTTTTAAAGATAATTCCCCAAGTCAAAAATTTAGTGACTATGTTGGGAACACGAGCCTTTTCTACATGAAAAATTTGAAAGCATCGACAATTTTACATTGTTTTGCCAACATAATGTTATTTTGACTTTTATTTAAAAAAAAAAACAGACTTTAAAAATTCCGCTTTCCGCTTCTACCCTTTGCGAACGAAAATGTCCTCAAAAAGGCAAAAAGGGGATAATTCCGTCAAGTTGGCAACACTGTGGATGACTCGTTATCAAACGCAAGAATATCAACAAAGCATTTGATAGGTTGGATATAGGCCCCGCCCCTTTCCAATCAGATGCGGGTGATATTAGCAGGGCATTTAATTGGTTAGTTGAGCCCCGCCCCTTTCCGGGGTTTATGTTTCGTCAAGGTATTTGATTGGTTGTTTTCTTTTCAACCCTCTCCAATGGCCCTGGCCCACCTACAGTGACTTAACGTTTTAAATAGAAATTCGGTACCACCGCCATATTTTTGCAAATTCTTTGATATTTACGTAGGTATTATTATTAATATTATTATTATCCAAATATATATTTATTTATTCTTTATTTTTTAATTTTTCCATCTCATATTTTGTCTATTCTCTGATCTTGAATTTTCGTTTTCTTTTTAATTTTTCTAATGCCCATTTCCACCAACTATTTTAGGGAAGCCCTAACAATAGGTATGCCTTAAACTGACATTTCTCCATGTAAAAATGTCATTTTAGGGAATACTTATCGTTAGGGCTCCCCTAAAATAGTTGAGGTTTATAAAGCGTGATGCGTGAGGTATATAATGACTTTCTCTACCGAGGAATATATAGATTTTTTTTTACTACTGCTAGTGGAAAATGAATAAAGTCTCTGAGGTCATTACAGAAATTTAATTTGCACCCTCTCTAAATTTTCTTTATGTACCTTGTAACAGGGCTACCATACCGAGCTGACATACTCCAGAATGGATCATCAACCAAAAGATTTAATACCGTGGATCTCCCCTTTGTGAATCCATGTTGTTCCTTGATAATAATATTCTTAAAAAGAGGTGTTATTTTATCAGCGACTCAAGTATCTTTGCTAACAAAGAAATCCTGCAAATAGGGCGGTAGTGTTTGACATCTGCTCTGTTCTCATTCCTAAAAACTGGTATGACATAAGATTTTTTCCTTTCAGGAAAAACTTCAGTTTCAAGAGATATTACACAAAATTTGTCCCTTAAACATTTCTGAAATATCTTGTGCATCATCAATTTCCCGCCCATTAAAGAACATGCATTTTGGGTATTCTGCATTGTCCAGAATTTGGGAGAAAATGATATTATGGTTTAATCTTCGAAGAAATTATTTTAATCAATTATCAGAAAAACCATAAGTGTTTTTACCTAGAATGCAGCACTCTACCATATCTACAACGATAAGGTACCTATACAAATTAAGCTTACATATCTTGAAACCTTTAATAAAACTGAAAAAAGTCCCACTTACTTGTAATACAATGTTATAAAATGTTGTGACCTTATAATGAGGTCACCATAGTTTAAATCGCAAAAAATGAATAACAAATTATTAATACAAATCCAAAAGAGTCTCAAATTATATGTGAAAAAACACAGATTTGTTTAGCAAAACAATTTTTTTTTTTCAGTTCATGATTCAGAAATGGTAAATGTTTTCCATGTTCAGATATAAGCTGAAATTTCCAGTTTGTAATCGTTTACAAGAATAAAATTCTCTAAATATTTCATATTTAGATTAAAATAATACAAAAACACAAATTAATAATAAAAATCACATAAGATTCGTTAGGCTAAAATAAACTTACAAAACCAAATAAACATTTTTATTAATATTCACAGCCTAATACTTTTTCAAATAATTGCAATGTATAAATTAAATATCAACTAACACTGGTAAAATTTCTACAATCTCCTTTAAAATCTTCAATAAAACCCCCAATTTCAGAGTACATTAAAATGTCATTATGACCGAAACCATAATCGGCAGAAAACCCGTGAAACCTCACTACTCCTTGATCATTTTTCCGGTTTTTTTGGGCTGTCTTAGCTAATCGCTCTCCTAGAAAATAGGGAACTACACTATCATCTTCTGCATGTAGTATCATGATTGGACAATCAATAGATATGATATTTTTTATTGATTTAAAATGAAACCCATTATTGTCAAGTGGATTTATTATAGTGGCATTGAAGTAACTTAACCAAGTAAATATTTTTCCTAGTGGATTATTAATGATAACGTCTTGATAAGCGGTAAAAGATGCTTCTAGAATCATTCCTTTTGGTGTAATATTTTTTTGGTTTTTTAACATTTTTACGGTGTGGCTGGTCAGGCCGGTACCCAAGGAATGTCCCCAATAGTAGACGTCACTTTTCGAGTTTAGTGATTTTACCCAATCAAAAATTTGCAGATGATCGTGGACGATTCCTGCTTCAGACATGCGAACATTTTGGCCAGAATCGCCATATCCTCGATGATCAATTGCAACAATTAGAAAATGTTTCCGTAAAACACCATATTGTTTTATAGCTTTTGCCCTATTAGCAAATACTCCATGTAAATATATGGCAATATCGTGTTGTGTATTTTGTAATATTTCACTTACATTATTGGACTTAGTTTCAAAGTTTTCAGGTAATATTAACCAAGCTCCGATTGTGGTTGATGTATTGTAATCGTAATAATCCCGAGTAGAAATGTAGAAATTGTGAACGCCTTCAAGCCCGAAGTTTTCTGGTTGATTAAAATTCGCGTGTCTTGGCGAGGCGATCGGTATGAATACCATAAAAGTTTGGAATGGTAGCGACAGCATAAAGGATATTGGTATTAGTATCCAAATAATTATAAAAGCTAATGATATTAGAATAAAAAATGATATAGTGCTCCATATTAGAGTTTTTCTGCAAAGGTTTTTTCGCTTCTTTTTTCTATGTTCTTCAGATAGTAAATAGTCGTTGTCGTGGTTGTTTGGGGCGATATTCTGGAAAAAAAAAACTGGGTTGTGAAGATATGAATCAATAATGGTGTTTGTTAGAAATAGGAAGACGCGTTCTCACAAGGCGATTTTAGTTTAGAATTTCTTAATAGAGAGTATGAAAGAATTAGTTATATGATTTTTCATAGTTTTTCGAAATTTTACCTTTCTTTAGAAATGTTGAATATTCAAATATTTTCCTATTGGAGATTTTGCCTTTAAATGGGACTGCCTTCAATCCATAATGTAAATCGTTGTTAGATTTGAAGCCGAAATCACCCGAAATGTTTAAAAAAGTGAAAGAGCAGCGGAAAAATTGAAAAATGGTAAAATTAATATCTTCCACTATGGGCTGAAATTCTCATGTTTGTTTTTTAATATCAAACATTTATAAGCAAAATCTTCAATCTCTAAACTCTGTTTCATATACACTCATCTTTAATGGGTATTAAACTAAATCGCCTTATCATCATGAGTCACAGGTTTGAAAATAATATCTTGTTTAATTACGTACCTTTTTCAAACAACTATGGGCCATTTTTCTGTCACTTTTTTAACCTTGCAGCACAAAATTCACCAAAAAAATAGAAGTTCCATTTCAGACGAACCGTTCATCACTAATATGCAATGTTAGCTTACGCCATAGACTTTGCTTACGCCTTAACTTTTCAAGTTAAGATAAAACTGATAAGCTGATGGGTAAATGAAAATTGATCGGTTTGAGTGTTGTTTGGCTTGTTAAGTTTGAACAAATAAGGAATTCATTAGATCACTTCGGTTTTTGATGTATAAATGTGATGATCCTTGTACGAGAAACAAGGTCAATGATACAAGGCGCTCGCGGTATTTCCTTGTTGTTTCAGTGTAAAGAATACGGAAATAAGTATTATTGTTGATCGGAAAAGTAATGAATACTAATGAATGACCTTTTGTGGAAGCCTGTACTATATGATTTGTAAAAATTTTGGTATGCTTGCGATATGTCAATAGATAATTTTTCAGGTTCCAAACAATATTTTGACTGGAAGAGAAACTTTTTTCCAAATAATCATTTATTTTTTTGATCGAAATCCATGGGTCGCCATATGTTCCATAATTATTTCGTCTTATATGTAAAATATTTTGCAGGAAAAACAATATATAGATAAAAATGACCACTATTTTGTTTTTCCTCATTTCGCCATGGTTTTCTGTGTGTTACTTAGTAAATTTTTTAATTGGGGAATTATCTTTAAATAAAAAACAAACTTTAGGCGGTACGCGAGGGCGGCGGGCACTCAAACGGAAGGAAAGGAACACAACACCACAATCTTAGTTATCACTCACCAGTGTTGCCGTTGCCGCGCTTATGACAATACATAATTATCATCACGCAATTATCAATGCACCCTAATTGCAGCTATTTAAATTACAAATCAACGGCCCTCCAAAATACCTTATTTCAATCCAACACACCATCCACAAAAAAAAATTATTATCAAAGGTAGCGCCATCTCTCGGGGACTTTTCAAACTAAAAAGTTTTATATCGAACTTTGCACAATGCCAAATTCAATATATATAATATTTTTTCATATTTTATAAATATTGAATTTTGCATGGGTCAAATTCAATATATATATTTTTTCAAAGTTTTATATATATCGAACTTTGCACGGTGCCAAATTCGATATATATAATATTTTTTCAAGTTTTATAAATATTGAATTTTGCATGGGGCCAAATTCTATATATTTATTTTTTCAAATTTATTTTATATACAGGGTGTCCGGAAAGTCAACGATAATACTGAAAGGGCTGATGGAACAACTCATTAGCATCCAGAAAAACATAATATGACCTTAGTAAAAAATCGATGGTTTTCGAGATAATGTCACTTTAATAAAATTCGTTAAAATGGTCCTCTTCGATCAGATTTTCGAGTGTCACATTAAAATTTTCATTATTTTCAGATTCAGTTTTGCAATGGCGAGTAAACAGTTCATTTGTCATAGAACAACATTAAAAGTCAAAGTTCAAAACATTCACTAAAAAATCTTTTTAAAGTCAAGTATCAGGATTATTCACTTTAAAAAGATTTTTTAGTCAATGTTTTGAACTTTGACTTTTAATGTTGTTCTATGACAAATGAAATGTTTACTCACCATTGCAAAACTGAATAGAGAATCTGAAAATAATGAAAATTTTAATGTGACACTCGAAAATTTGATCCAACAGGACCATTTTAACGAATTTTATTAACGTGACATTATCTCGAAAACCATGGATTTTTTATTAAGTTCATATTATGTTTTTCTGGATGCTAATGAGTTGTTCCATCAGCCCTTTCAGTGTTATCGTTGACTTTCCGGACACCCTGTATATCGAACTTTGCATGCTGCTAAATTTGATATAAATATTATTTTTTATTTTAAATATATGCAAAATAGTGGTCATTTTTATCTATATATTGTTTTTCCTGCAAAATATTTTACCTATAAGACGAAATAATTATGGAGCATATGGCGCCCCATAGAAATCCAATACTGAATGAATGAATATCTGAACTGGTTTCTGTGATTTTTAGAACCAAACATGTTGGAGACGGCTCAACCAAATATAGATAAACTATATAGTTTTGGAATCGGGGCATTGTGCTCTTCAAGAATATAGAATGAAATATAGGGCATCCAATTTGAAAAAAGCTGGAAGCATGCAAAATTTCACATTTCTGACATTCAAATTTTGTTTCTGACTATGGTGTCTAAAAATTCAGCCAAAACTGTACAACTTTTGTATTTACACTTTTCTTGTACCTATAAAGGTAAAGGCTATAGGTGGGGTGTCAATATATAAAAAAACACCCTGTACAAATAAGTGGATTATTCCGGAACTTATGGGTGGACCTCTGCGGGACGAGCGCAGCGAGTTCCGCAGCCATCTACTCACTAATATACTGTTGAACTGTTCAAATAAGACACTCACCTGAAACATGTAGTTTTTGAACTAATGAGAAAAATTCACAACTGAGTAAATCAGGTTAGAATTGTACTTGAACAACATATTGGTGAATAGATGGCTGGGTCCACCCATAAGTTCCGCAACAATCCACTCGTTTGTACTTGAATAACTCGTCACAATATACTACTAGTTTGGTGAAGTAACATTACTAATTCCTGTTAAAAGGTGAATTGACAAAAAGTGAATAATCTTACAAATTCTGCCTTTATATAATAGGTAATTTATCAAGTACAAATAAGTGGATTGTTGCGGAACCTATAGGTGGACCTCTGCGAGGCGAGTTCCGCAGCCCTCTACTCACCAATATACTGTTGAACTGTTCAAATAAGACATTCACCTGAAACGTGTAGTTGGTAAACTAATGAGAATAACTCACATTTGAGTGAATCAGGTTACTATCGTAATTAAACAACATATTGATGAATAGATGGCTGCGGAACTCGCTGCGCTCGTCCCGCCGAGGTCCACCCATAAGTTCCGCAACAATTCACTCATTTGTACTTGAATAACTTGTCACATTATGTTACTAGTTTGGTAAAGTAACAATACTAATTCCTGTTAGAAGGCAAATTGACAAAAAGTGGATAATCTTACAAATTTTGACTTTATATAATAAGTTATTGTTCAAGTACAAATAAGTAGATTATTGCGGAACTTATGGGTGGATCTCTAGTCATCTATTCATTAGGCCGGCATAGACACACGTTTTTTTGCGCGGTTTATCGTGTCATCTGCAAGAACCTGTGAAAATCATGTGCGGGAGTGAGGAGGGCTGCACGCAATGATAGAATGGGAAGGGATTTCAGACGTACTTTCATCTGGAATGTGACGTTAATACTAAGGGCCGTATTCTCCGTAGTTCATAAAGCCTGGCTTAGTGGAAAAGCTCGGCTTTGTCACACAAAAAACATAGCGTTTCCACTAAGCCAGGCTTTATGAACTACGGAGAATACGGCCCTAAAGTACATGATAGTGCAGTTCACACCCGTGTCCACAAGTCATTCCACGTCGCGGTTTTGAGGCTAGTACCAAATCAGCCCCAGGATTCTATTTTACGAGTCGAGTCGAATTGTCTCGATATCGAATACGACAGCTCCGGACTTACCGTGTAATAGGTCTTGATAAATCGGAAAATTGAATCGCTATTCTGACAATTCGATACGAATTTCAACTCGACTCGTAAAATAGAATCCGGTAGCAGGAACGCCGCGTCTCAAACTATAGGTGAGCTCGGCTTGCTTACTCCGTGCACTCCGAGTGACTCCATTCGCACACCAGCCGTTCGGGTTAAGGTTCAAGTATTGCTTTTTACCGTATTAGGGGTGACTCCATTAGCTCTGTTCACTCCACTCCAACTTCGCGCTGAATAGCCGAACCCAGCTTATTGAAAATTAGCACATGACCACATGCAATTTCAAACGACACGATAAATGACACCTTTTGTCCACACACATACGATTTTTCCTTTGAAACTAATATGCCACGTGTAATCACGCGCGGTAAATCATTTGAATTTTTTGTCAAGTGTATGGAACATGACGCTTTTTTTGCCACGCCGTTCTTTCGCGCATGCTAACCGCCACATCCCATCATGCCACAATAAACCGCGCGAAATAACGTGTGTGTATGCCGACCTAATAATAAATAATAATAAAACTGGTACGCATTTTCCTATTGTGTTGTATTGTGTAAATCGACCTTTTTTATCACCTCAAAAATACCAAAAAGAGTCAAGTCAGTGTCATCTTTTAACCAAACATAACAAAAAAACATATTGAATTTACTTTTGTTTAGCTTTGACATCGACAAAAACTGTCTGACCCGATTTTCTCAAAAGAGACTTTTTGTTGTTAAGCCTGACTCACACTAGGCAAATTTGAAAAATATATATTGCCTGTACCAGTTTTATGTTTGGCCAAAGGCGTTTTCTCGCGGGGCGAATGGTTCGAATTACGGTTTAAACCAATTTGTCGATGACGTCATCCCTTGTGAACGCGAGAAAATAGAAGGTTTTAACCAGAGTCTTATGTCAACGGAGAACGAGTCATAAAACTGGTTCGAACTTTTTTGAACCTAGTTCAATGTGACGTCACTGGTTCCACGCAAGAATGTACAGGATCGAACCTAATCGAACCGGATCGAACCATTTCCACCGCGAGAAAACAGCTCGATACAGTGTACGATACTAACCTGACTCACTCAAATGTCAGTTATTCTCATTAGTTCAAAAACTACACGTTTCAGGTGAGTGTCTTATTTGAACAGTTCAATAGTATATTGGTGAGTAGATGGCTGCGGAACGAGCGCAGCGACAAATGAGTGAATTGTTGCGGAACTTATGGGTGGACCTCTGCGGGAGGAGCGCAGCGAGTTCCGCAGCCATCTTTTCATCAATATGTTGTTTAATTGCGATACTAACCTGATTCACTCAAATGTGAGTTATTTTCATTAGTTTACAAACTGCACGTTTCAGGTGAATGTCTTATTTGAACAGTTCAACAGTATATTGGTGAGTAGAGGGCAAGAAGGCTGCAGAGGTCCACCCATAGGTTCCGCAACAATCCACTTATTTGTACTTGAAAAATTAGTTATTATATAAAGGCAGAATTTGTAAGATTATTCACTTTTTGTCAATTCACCTTTCCACAGGAATTAGTAATGTTACTTTACCAAACTAGTAGTATATTGTGACAAGTTATTCAAGTACAAACGAGTGGATTGTTGCGGAACTTATGGGTGGACCCAGCCATCTATTCACCAATATGTTGTTCAAGTACATTTCTAACCTGATTTACTCAGTTGTGAATTTTTCTCATTAGTTCAAAAACTACACGTTTCAGGCGAGTGTCTTATTCGAACAGTTCAACAATATATTAGTGAGTAGATGGCTGCGGAACTCGCTGCGCTCGTCCCGCAGGGGTCCACCCATAAGTTTCGCACCAATCCACTTATTTGTACTTGAAAAATAACTTATTACATAAAGTCAGAATTTGTGAGATTATCCATTTTTTGTCAATTCGCCTTTCAACAGGTTTTGGGGTTTTACTTGAAATTTTTGAATCCGATGTCGAAAACTTTTTTGTTTTTTAGAAATGTCAAATTTTGACAGATGGTCAGTTTTTTCTCATGAAACACCCTATATATGACTTTATAGTTGAGAAGAGTCGATTTTTCTTATTTCAAATATACAGGGTGTCCCACGAGGTTTTTCCCAAATGATAATTCCGGAACGCATCATCGTATGTTCCACTGTATAATTTTCTGTCATATCCTTTAACAAAATTTTAACAAATATGGCATAGCCGATTTTGTAATTTAATTTTTTAACGAAAAATGTTATAATATACCATGAGTTACATTTAAAATTCGAAGGTTGACGTCACTTGACCGAAATTGAAGCAAAAATGGTGAAATTGGATGCCAATGGTAAAAGCGGCACAAAAAGTTACCTAGATCCTCAAATTTTCAATTATATTGGATGACGCGTTCCGAAGTTATCACCTAGGAAAAACGTCGTGGGACGCCCTGTATATGGTTTAAGTGCTTCTAGTTGAGCCGTTTTGGAAATATCGGGGTCTAAACTTCAACAAAAGAATACATTGAAACTTGAAACACATCCAGCTCTGTTCCAGCCGACATGAGAACTGTTCTAGAACGCTAATTTCCAGTTGCTCAATTTATTTGTCAATTAGGATAAACGTTCAACTTATTGAAATATAGGTGGGCGACTGGAATTTTCCGTTCTGGAACAGTTCTCATGTCGGTTGGAACAGAGCTTATGTGTTTCAATGTAATAATTTCTTGAAGTTTAGACCTCGATATTTCCAAAACGGCTCAATTTAAAGTAGTTAAACCCTATATATTTGAAATCAGAAAATTCGACTCTTTTCAACTGTAAAGTCATATATAGGGTGTTCCATAAAAAAAAAACTGACCATCTGTCAAAATTTGAAATTTTTAAAAAAACAAAAAAAATTTTGACATTGGATTCAAAAATTTCAGGTAAAATCCCAAAACTTTTGTATTTTAAATTTTTTGATACCTTTTCACATAGCCCCTGTAGGAACGGGGTCAATATATGGTGAAAGACCTTGTACATAGAAAACTGTATGATAATTCAAAAACTATACATGGAATTGAATTCATACTAACATGTCATGAGGGGGTAATCAGAAACAGGAAAATACCAGTGGCGTACACTCGATCGACCTAGAAATGAAGAACCATACGAAAATATACAAAACTGTTTGATTATTTTTCAAAGTCTCTTGTTTGTCCATTTGAAGAAATTGTTCTGTATTCTAATGAATGATTTTATCTCATGATGATTCAAAAGATGATATAATATGTATTTATCCTGAAAATCCGTTGTAATAAAAACCTTTATTTATTTTTTCAGAATCTTGTTTGCTGTGCCTCCGACGTCTTAGAAGGAAAAGGACTAGTGCAAGTAGCAGTCACCGTTACAGAACTTTTGAGGTTCCACTCGCCCAGATCACCTTTACACGCAACCTCAATTTCGACTGTAGTTTAAGATTTCTTTTTTTCATCCTTTTTGCCAAGTAGTTAACAATTTTAATTTATAATAATTGTCAAGACAAAAAATAGAAATAGATATTTTTAGTTACAATGAGCTCATTTGCTTCATTGATTTTTATAGTCATGATTCGATTTTTATAGTGGTTTAAGGTGTTTTTTCTTGCTTAAATTGGTTATACCAGGTTGAACCTAATTCAAAACATTACATTTTCGCGTTGAACTATTGACGTCATAACAAAACTGAAAATATTTTTAAACGAGATTTCGCCTCGGTTCAAAAACAAACGCATGCGCAATAGTTTAGGAAAGTTGACAGTTTGCTGTTTATGTTTATATTTGTGTTGTGTTTTTTGTAGCAGGTTATAGAATCATGAACAGAACACAAAAAATAGAAAATAGGCTATCGTTAATTACTAGGAAAAAAAAACAGACAAAAATCCTAGTTTATGTATGGTTAAATTCTTCTGATTTGAAAACCTCATTTTTTCTCGAATGTAAGTAATGACGTAATTTTTAAACAGGTTCAAAACAGATTTCAAAAACATTTCGAACTGCTGGGGTCGAGAAAAAACACTTTTAAACAACAACAAACAATTTTGCAGGTTGTGATTGTAATAAAAATTTTGTGATTTGTGAGTCGCGTCAAACTAGTGATTTCAGCTTGGTAAAAGGTTTATGGCGAAATATTGAAAACCCAATAATCAAAATAATCAAACAATTATTGCTTGAAAGTTAAAATTTTCCGCAATATGATTTTATTTTTTATGAACATGAAACATATCCTGAAAAAAATATTATTGTACAAATAACTTTTAATTTATTTAAATTTATGGAGCCATTTTTATTTAATAATTGTAGGCGAATCGGACTTAATTTAATTGTATCTCACTGGACAATAATGTAATCCAATGAATTTTAATTTATTGCTTAGGATGTAAATGCACAAATCGCTCAATTTTTTTCCAGGCGCGGTTGCTCTATCAAAGAAACCGTGCCTTAGTTTAATTTCAAGAGTAGGTAGTTTTTTTTTTTTTTAAATTTTACTAAAAATAAAAGTGCCAAAGATTACAATTAACAGTAGACTAGAAATTTGCTTAGTTTATTTTTTTTGGAAATCAATTACATAATAAAATGCTTCGTAAAGGCAGTCTGCTCTTCAGTAAGTTAAGTTTTATTGTGGTCATTTAATTTAACATAATTGTAGTTAATAATTAAAATTGACCATGCAAAAGTCATATTATGGGACAAACTTAATATGCAAAGTTTCAAAAATGAATACTTAAACAATAATTATTGTCGATTGTATTTTAAAAGTTGTGATATCAACATTTTGTGTTTGTGATAACATGTAAAAGTTTCTGTCGTACATTTTTGTTGAGCTTCTTTAAGGCTATTCTAGACAAATCCATATTGAATTTGTGAATAGGGACATTTAATTTTTCTTTGCACTATTTTAAAGGAGTCAGCTTTTTGTTATGAGTAATTCATTGACTTTTTGAGATTTTTACTGGAACAAAATAATCTAGGAAAAAAAATCAAATTATTATGATACCTACATTTTGTAAATCTATTATTTTTTTTTTTTTTTGGTGTTCAATAACTATGTTTCAATTTACAGTTTATTAACGAAAAATATGTCTAGTCAATTTCTGAATAATAAAGGTTTTTTACTTATCTGTGTGTTTTTTTTTTAGGTAGTCTCATTTTAATCTCAATTATTGAAATATCTACTGGCGTGAACTTGGTAGCCAAAAGTTAGCAGCCTCACTCCCGGGTTTACCCAAACAATCAGTGGCATTATTTCCCTGG
This sequence comes from Ceutorhynchus assimilis, assembly GCA_917834065.1. Classification (NCBI taxonomy): domain Eukaryota; kingdom Metazoa; phylum Arthropoda; class Insecta; order Coleoptera; family Curculionidae; genus Ceutorhynchus; species Ceutorhynchus assimilis. The sequence continues at coordinate 1,946,281 of OU892281.1, forward strand.
TTTGTTCGAGGTTTTTTTTTAACAATGGTGATTGTATGGTGTGTGCCTTTTTGTAAAAATAATTCCTATTCCCCAGCGGACGTGTCTTTCCATAAGTTTCCATCAAGTCCTACATTTTTCAAAATTTGAATACACAAAGTCAAAAAGGATAGTCGCAAAAGAAAGGGAAATCCATGGCCCATCAACTATACAAAGTAATCCACGTTCAAGTTTAGTTTGCGGAAGCTGTTTGCTTCCAAAATAATCCGCCGCCCTATCCATAGCGAAGTTCTGCGAATGAAGCAGTGACTTCTCCCACATTTTATTTCCAATTTCAAATTGCTCAACACCCAATACACATTGACATTAGAGAATTATTGGACGTGCAATAAGGTCAAGCAGTATTTAAATTAGCCTTATTTTGACATCTATGCATGCGCATTTGGGTCTGAAAATAAGAATTCCCTTAATAAGAGCCGCTTTCCGGTGCAGAGTGCGAAGCTCCTGGAACACTTCACACCTGTCAGTGACCTGTCATTCTCCATGCGTTTTGCACTCGAACGCTTGATACCGAACGGGTCAAACTGTTGCTGGACTTCTGAGTAACTCGGGAGCGCTCAAAAGGTGGCACCCGAAAGCAGCTAAGGTTACTACTTGTCTTTATTTGTGTTTGGTTATTGCGAGACAGTAAACTACCTATATCAAGTTAGCAATACCACATGCACGCCGGAATATGGCGTTAAGTGATTAATTTGTCGCTTTTTTGAAATCAAGTTAGCACTACCAGGGTATTTAAGAAAAACGCGACAAATTTTTTTTTTTTGCACGACAAATTTACGACAAAAAAGCGACAAATTAATCACTTAACGCCATATTCCGGCGTGCATGTGGTATTGCTAACTTGATATAGGTCAGTAAACTTCCCTTATTTCAATATTTCTGACATTTTTAACGACTTTGACGTTTCGCTTTTCGACGATGACGTAATTTTACTTAGAGAATTTCATACATCTGTCAAAACTGGTATTCCAACAATAAATTGACATGTTTTGATTGTTGATTTGAACCAATCAGATTGTAATTACGCGATAATTTGCACTAGTGCAAATTATCAGATAATTGCATACTAACTGATGCGAAAACTGGTGTTTTGACATTTTTTGACAAAAAATTTAAATTTTTGATTTATGAAATTCTCTCATTAAATACAACTCGTGCAATGGAAACATTCGGGCAAATTTCCCAAAAATTATCAATAATTTCCATTGTACTAGTTATATTACTATTGAGAATTTATTTTTTATAATAGTTTTTAATTTTTTTGTGCTGTAGGTAACATCAAAAAATGGGTATCAGCAGATAACGCAAACAAAAATAAATCCTTTTTGAGATTAAAATTTATAAACATAGCTGTCAAAATTATGAATACAAAATAAGGTAATACTCTAACACCTACTACAGCCTTCCAATAACTGATTTTCTTGGGGAAATAGTGCTGATGCACTAATAAAATAACGTAGATCCTTAATACTGCGAGGGGGTATTTGATAGTTCCAATAACTCTCTATTGACAAGCAAGCAAATGTTGGCAGATTTTTATGAAAAAAGGCAAATAGGGTACCTATATATTTTGCATCATATAGATTCAATTAATAGTGATATTGAAAAATGTGCAAGTACCCTATTCTAATATTAATATTGGTCCAAAAACCACCCTCGGACCCATTTCTAAGTCAAGTAAGGTGTCCATGGTGCCTAGGCAGAGTTGTCAATAGGTAGATTTAGTTGTGAAGAAAATGTCGCAAGACACGTAATTCTTTGAAAAACTGATAATTACAGTTTTTCAATTTTTATGTTGTTCCCCTAAAAACCACCCTTCGACCCATTTGCTAGTCAAGTTAGGTGCCCTAAAATGTTCCCATGGTGCCTGGCAACAAATTTCAATACATTTGGCTGTGTAGAAAATGTCGAAAGATAGGTAGGTACGTAATTCTGCGATATATTGATATTTCTGATTTTGTTTTACCACCTAAAACCACCATCGGACACATTTGCAAGTGAAGTAAGGTGCCTTTAAATATGCAATATTTTCTTCAAAACCAAATGCAAGTATTATGGACACTGTGCTTAGGCTCCATGTGCACAGAAGTCTGTCGCTACGAGCTACGACTATAACAAATAACGAAAAATACATAGTTCAGCAATACAACCATTTACCGTAAAACGGGGATACTTTGTGACAGATTTTGAGGTTTTTGTAATTGTCAAACAGTTCTTTGCCACATAAAATTCTAAAAAAAATACACTGATATCGACCAAATTCCGATATTTTCAAATAAAACACCCTATATATTAAAAGCTCATTGGATAGCTCTGTTTTTGCTTATTTCAATGATATAAAGTTCGATAGGTTTATCTCTAACAGTTTTCGAGAAAAAAAAAAATATCTGTTTCGGTCATAAGAAACGATGTGTTAGAAAAGGATTTTATATGACAAGGAGAATGAGGAAGGTCTCTGTCTAACATATTGTTTCTTATGACCGAAACAGATATAATTTTTTTTCTCGAAAACTGTTAGAGATAAACCTATCGAAGTTTATATCATTGAAATCAGCAAAAACAGAGCTATCCAATGAGCTATTAATATATAGGGTGCTTTATTTGAAAATATCGGAATTTGGTCGATATCTCGGAATCGGAGCGATATTGAAAAAAACCGAGTCCGCCACTGGATTGTGCTCAAAAAAGTGTCTCCATAATGTTTTTACAGAAATAAAAAAAATTGATAAATAAAAAACTTATAGCCATTTTTCATAATAGGGGAAAATCGAAAATCACCCTGTATCAATGGTACCATTGAAGATATCGCGATACGGTTTTTGACAATCGACGTTTTTCGAAAATCGATCCCATGACATCTAAGTCAATTTTCCTCTATCTGGTCTGGAAGTATGTTTTTCCTGTCAGAACACTCCAAATTGCAGCACCCTGTATATCAAACGATATAGTATTTATCGCCCTTATATTCAGCCAGAAATTGGGATGTGAATTCCACCAATAGAAAGTCGTCCACATTAGGAGACATGTCGATCTTTTTAGCGTTGTTTTAGGTTGAGCATAAGTTTCTTCCATACTAATTATATCTATGTCACAAAGTTGCCCCGGTAGGTTCCTCCTGTTTTGTTTATTGTTAAAAAAAATGTGTCAAATTAATAAATCGTAAGCGATTTCACGTAGATATCCCGACCAGTACCCAAGCAATTGGAAAGTCTTACGAATTTTTCTCAGCAATGTTCAGTTCCTGATGTACAGTAGAAAGTTTTGGGGGTTTCGGAAAAGTTGCAAAAACGAGATGCTCCCTTCGAATCGGGATGCTAGTTACCAAGGGAGCGTTGGCACGTGGAATTTAAAACGTATTGGCTTAATTAGATTTGAATTTCACAATGTCACAAAGTTTCCCCCTTTGTCACAAAGTATCCCCGCTCCTGCATAATTTAGGAGATAACTTCGGTTCTACTTTGATTGATCCAAAAATGGTTGTGCTAGCTATTGACCAAGCTTCCATGACAGTTTTTATGACCAACCCCCGAAAAATCCCAAACGTTAAGTTAATCCTCCTGCATTTGATCCTTATTTTGTGACAACGAATAGTCGTGCTAGCATTTTTCAAAAATTATGTTAGCCTGTGCTAAGTAGCTCCAAAGAAGCTGTGCTATATATATTGAAAAAATACGGGGTGGGCTATCGTTGATCTGGCCCTCTCGCACTTACTAACATATATTATTGTTACTATGACTGTGCTAGCTCTACAACAGTTGTGCTAGCTCTATCGACCCTGTGCTAGCGTTTTGAAAAAAAAAAAAAATTAATGCGAGAAGGACCAGATGCAGCCTTAACGGAACTGCTTTCCCAAAAAAAATCGTTGAGTACTTGCCTCCGGAACATGAACAAACAAAAATCTTGCTTGAACTCACTACTGTCGGATGGTTATGTTATTTTATTGCCGCGATCCAAAAATACGATGAAACTCTTGCAGGAAGATATTTATTAATGTCACTCTGTCGAAAGAAAAGAATACATTTTATGTTATGCTGGAACATAATTTATATTGGAAGTTTTAATTTGGAGGATCAAAGGAAAATGTTTACGAAATGTCATATAAATGATTGTTTGCTGTCAGTGAATTTGTGGATGCCATTATTTGTATAAATTTTCAGATTTTGATCATCAGTGTTGCAGAACAAAATTATTTTCTTGGCTCACAAAGTCCAGATACCCATTTTTTTTTTTTAAGCTTTCTGGAAGAGAATTTAAACTTGAACACTAGAGTGGGTACATTTATTTTTCCATGGACTCCTAAATATCTAAAGAGCCACTGGAAGAAGACGAAATTTTGCTGCCCAAATCTAAATCCCAAATCGTTAAAACACTTATCACTATAGCATGAAATTCATATTTCTGTGGACTTTTTTCCAGAATAATTCACAGTTGTTAAAATAAGTCTGACATGTATTATTATTATAGAAAGAAAATAAATGTCTGCCTAGACTATACATTATATTTTATTAGATACTTTTTAATTTTGGAACACGCGGTCATGGACCATGTACCAACATTATTATGACTACATTATGACTAAGAAAGCAATTAAATTTTTGAAAACATATGGAGGAGAAATAAAACTGTTTTTTTAGCACGCCAAATACTAAAACACATAAAACAATCAATTTTCGAGTTCATATAACCCAACCGCCTATGAAAATAGATTCGGCTTTTTATTGTTTAACACAAAATCGGACTGGTACAATCATTGCCTATTATAAAACTTATTTTTAGACAAAATTAGTGTACAGTAAAAATAAGAATGATTTCAGGAGATGATTTGTTCGAATAACTGGGAATCGGATACCTATTTATCATTATAGGTAATACCAGATGTAGATCTCAAAATAACTTATACCGAGAAAACTCAGTCATATTTTGTTTATTCACAATCAATTTATCGCTAAAATAAGTTATATTCTGCCGTATATTTGTTGGATTTCAAAAATAGATACCTACACGACAACGACGTTTTTGATTTTGTAGAATAATTCCATATGGAACAAACACTTTTTTTCATAAACATTTTTCTGTTAATCGAATTGCACAATCCCACTTCATAGAAAAGTACCTACCTATATTTAGGCTGCTTTTGATGTCGAGTCTTTGCCTTCATCTTCTTCTAAGTAGATATTTACTTCATCTGTCCATAGAGGTTATTGTGGTACCACATAGATCATATCACTAGATAGGTAGGTACTTTTTTTCCTTATACTTTTAAATCTTTCTACTTACTTTTTTTTTTTTTTGAGCACCTAGTAGTATAGTCATTAAGAAATTCGTCCACATAAGCCTTTATTAGTAGAAACCTTAACATTTTTCCAATTTGGGCTTTAAACTTGTTGATGTTTGGAATTTGCTTCATTCGCTAGACGGCAATCTATTAAAAATCCTTCTGCACACACCTTGAATTTATTTTTGATTCTTCGATTGCTCGCTACTATCGCCAAACCTCAAAGAGAGGATCCTCGGGAGCGCAAATCCACCAAAAACGTGAAAAACCTTTTTCGAATACTTATATCACCTTCTTGTTCAAAATATTTTTGAGTTTCCGAATGCTCGCTCTGCTGGCCGAATCTCAAAGAGAAAATCCCCGAAACGTAAATCCACCAAAACCGTGAAAAACCTTCCATCAAAAACGTGAAAAACCTTTATTAAATATAACACCTTGAAATTTTAATTATTTTTGAGTCTCTGATTGCTCGCTCCGCTCGCCAAACTTCAAAGAGAAGATCCTCGGAAGCTTAGATCCACCAAAAACGTGGAAAAGCTTTTTCAAATATGTCACCTTTTTGTGAATGCAGGTATAGTTAGGTTAGATAGGTAAATAGAAAGTAGGTAGGGTAGGCGACGGATTTTTGAATTAATATGAACCTACCGGTAAGCTCAGGATTCTTTTTTCAAACAGTACCTACCGATAGACGTTATATCATGTCGCAATTGGGGACCTACCATAATGTTTTCGCGTTATACATAAACGGTAAGCACACAATCCATGAAACAAAGGTCACCTACCGGTAGGCGCAGAGTTCATTCCCAAAATGAATATGTTATTTTTCATAACAAACACCTTCTTATTTTCAAAAATGACTTTCTTCAAGTTTTCTGATAGTAAATTGTAAAGCAAATTCTCACAAACCCATACATTCTTGATTTTTACTGATTTACCCTCGGGTGTACCTGACTTTAATTCCACATTGAGTTCACCTTCAATTGATGTTTTCAATATTTCACCCTGTTTTGCCACATTTATGCTATGTCCAACTTCTTGTCCATTTTGTATAAATTTTTCTACATTTTGTCCAACTAGGTGGTTGGTTGCACCACTGTCTACCACAAATTTTATTAGTCTTGAATTTTGGCAGAAATTCGCTGACATTTCACTTTCTTCACATGACGTCAGGAAGGATATATTGAGCTTTCACCACTATGTAAAGTATGTTTTTTTTAAAGATAAAAGTCAAAATGACATTATGTTGGCATTACAATGTAAAGCTGTCAATGCTTTCAAATTTTTTATGTAGAAAAGGCTTGTGTTGCCAACAGAGTTACTAAATTTTTGACTTGGGGAATTATCTTTAATAAAAAAACAGGCTTTAGATTTTCCTGATTATTTTTTCTCCAAACGTCAAAAAAACGTCACTTTGTTAACGCCTGTCAAGATGTCAGAAATTTGATTTCTATGCTGCGAGGCTAGGCCAATCCAGCGGGTTAACACCTGTTGAGGTGGTAGAAATTCAATTTTTCGCCAAACGTCAGAAAAACATCACTTTGTTAATCCCTGTCAAGATGTCAGAGATTTGATTTCTATACTGCTAGGCAAATCCAGTGGGTTAACACCTGTCGAGGTGGTAGAAATTTAATTTCTATGCTGCTTGGCAACCCCAGCGGCAGCAAAAGTACTTTTAGTGCCGCTGGAGCGGCAGTAGAAGTACTTCACTTCAGCAGTATTGCAAGCCTCACTACGTTCGGCTCGCAAACCTACCGCTTCAGCACAAAAAAATAAAGCTTCTACTCCTAATACAACAATATACTATTCTACTGCTCCATGAGCATTATAATGTCCTCGCTTACCATAACGAGCACCTCGATATCCTCCTCTCTATTTATTCTGGCAACTGAAAACAATCTGACCTTTTATGTCCAGTTTTACCCCAATGGTGACATTGAAATCTCGATTGAAATGGAAAACTACCATTATTAACATTTCCTCTTGTATTTCCATCATCTCTAGTTCCAGTTTTACTGTGATTTCCTCTAGCTGATCTCCAATTATTACCACCTCTTCTGTAACCAGATCTATAACCAGGTTTGTTACCCACAAATGCCATATTTGCTTATGTATAACAAATTCCAAATTTACTTAATTCAGAAATAGTTTGGTCAAATTCTGTTAAAAATTGTGTCAAAGGACTCCCTTCATTGTATTTCAGGCTTCGTTATTTTCTTTGAAAAGTTACCTGCGATGAAATTCCTTTTTTCAAATATGCGTTGCTTAGATAGGTATTCGACGATTTCTTTAGCAGTATTTTTACTTTTCAATATTTCTAAAATATTGTCCAAGACACATTGAATTAAAATTGTTCGAGCTTTTACGTCAGCTTTCATAAACTTCTCATATTCTACTACATTTTTGTTTGATCAGGACAATTTTCGGTGAGTAGGTGTTTCACACCTTGTTGTTCCAACAATAGTTTAATAGGGTACTTGCATGGAAAATTAAATTGATTATTGTCTATTGCAAACTGTAAGAAATCGAAAAAAAATCGTTACTTTTTTTTTATTTCGCCCAAATATGATTATTCTGGAAGTTATACAAATATTAAGTTTTGTATGTATAGATATACTGAGCATGTGCAACGTCATTTATTTATTAGATAAGTGACGTCATAGGCAGATTTCATAGCGTTGTATCTCCGTCAATTTTTGACTAAGAAGAAAAAGAAAAAACACGTGTTGACTTATTTTTCATGGACTATCGAAATCAGCTATAAAAAAATTTGATGCAAGGAGCCTATTCTGAAATCCCAATTTGAGTATTCCGTTCCATCGAATAATAAGGGTTCCACATAGAATAGTTTGTCTGCCATCTTTTCCTTCTCACCGTTTAAAATGTGTTTAATTTCCTCACCATGAGCCGCCCGTATCTCTTTCTAACCTAACTTTTCCTTTTTCAAGTTTTCGCCAAATTCCAGCGCAATAATTCAAGTTAGTAATTGCTTGGGGTGACTGGGCCCATAACCTCTTGATATTGTGGTATATCCTATTCACAATCCGATGTCCACAGGTACAGGTAAATTTATCACCTTTCCCTATCAAATAGCATTGAAAGGTGATAAATTTTACCTGTACCTGTGAACATCGGATTGTGAATGGATAATATGTATAAATTAATTAAAACAATTTTATTACTTTGATTAATAACTTTTTAATTTCAGCAAGATGAGCAAGCAAGACGAAGAATAGTTGTTCTCTTCTTCTTCTTCTTTAATTTTCGCTTCTGCTTCCTGAAGGGCAATTTGCTAGCACATTTGTGTGTGACCAGAGATCGTCTGGCTCTAAGCCATACTCCAGGCACATTGATTTAAGCTTTTTAAGACAAGGTAAATAACTGTAATGTATATAATTTCACTGTGAACTGAATTCTGTACTACTCTTCTTTCTTCTTTCTTCAGTGGTGAGTAAGTTAATAAGACAAATATAACACAGGATGACAACACAATGGGAATTTCTGATCTGAAAGGAACAACAACATAGATTTTTGACTAATGACACTTCTATTATTTGACACTGTCACTGTAATGTCGAGTGTAGCGCTTTCAAAGAACCAAAATTGGAGTACTCTACAGCAATACACAGGGTGAGTTTTACTAAGCGGTGGTCTATATCTTCTATACCTACAAATTAAATTTCAAGTAACTTCTTCCCCCTGTATAAATATTACGGAGAGGCAACAAAATTGTAATTTCTTTAAGCTTTGTTTAGCTATGATTCAAATTTCAATTCATTATTATTTTTCACAAACGAGAAATCGCAACTTATTCCAGATTAGTAAGTTAAGAAAATATAACTTTGGGTCATCATTACTTATGGTTCACATCCTGGTTATATCGGAAAATAATTAAAATTTTCATACTTAAACTACTAATTTCGAAAATTCTTAGGAAGCTTTCGGCTAGCCGGCAACGTCGCGCTTAAAGCACATGTGTTCGGGAACTTTTCAAAAGTTTTACACTCTGCTTCGGCGGACATTCAGTTTGGTGCCGCGACGAGCGTGCTTTACACAAACCAGCTTCTTTGGTCCAGTTCAGTGAGATCTTTTCGTGTTCAGTCAGTTCAATCTTACGCGAGCATGACTTATAGTTCGTGAGTGACCAAAAAAAAAAAAGAAGATTCGCCATTGAACCATGGGTGCCGTGCCGAAATCTTGCGCCCATCAAGGACTTATGTGGGTGTTTGGGCTACTTTTTTGTGCCCTTTTGCTTCAAGCGAATACTCAAGTGTCTGCAGACTCTCAGGTATTTTAACGTTTTGTTTTTTGCTTGAGATATACTTAACTTTAACCGGGCGCCGATTAATATATAAAGGAACTTTCCGCATTTGAAAGTTTTGCGGTTTTGCGGCTTTTAACAACACGCGCGCTTTTTTTTTTGTATTTTCTAGCACAGTTTTTGAGGAGAATGTAACCAATCTTTTTTGGTTTATATAATTCATCAAAAATCGCCTTTTATTCTAAATTTTGTTTCAAATAACTTATTCACAAAATTTATTGTACAGCGAAACTTTTCTTACAAAAGTCGCGTTATAGGTATACCTACTTACATAAAAGCTTTTTCTGCAATTGCGATTTTTCCAAATATATTTGAAACAAAAAACGCAGTAACTTCAAACTCGAAACTTGCCAAATCTTGATTTCCTAACATACGCAAAAAGTTTTTACTTTCTGGCATTCCCTATTGAATTCTCGAAAAGTTCATTGCCGTCAATTTGCGTAAAATAACTCGCGCTCCGTGCGTATTGTAAATTTGAATTGACAAATGGTCAGAAACTTTAATGTTTTACTCGGGTATTAAAGATGAAATCATACGATTTTGATACTTGAAACCTGCTCTGGAATGTAAGTGTTGCAAAAATAATAAACTTGAGTAAACTTTCGTTTTTTTCTAGTTCCCCAGAATACTTGAAATTATTCCCATTTCCATATATACATGTGTGTCCGTAAAGTAACGGATGAATGCATTTATAAATCGTATCATTTTTTTTTTTTGTGAAAAAACGCTCGGACACGTGAATCTTAATTTTTAGTGACGTTGTTTTTGAAATAATTTGTTTTTATATAAGGTGACTCAAAAAAAATGTATCACATGCACATGACACTTTAATTTTTCAAATAAAATGCCCTGTATATTTTGACGAGTATCGACAGAGAGAGAATTCATCTCGATGCGCTCTATCGATATTCATCAAAATATACAGGGCATTCCATTTAAAAATTTCAAGTGTCACGTGATATCTCTTTCTTGGGCCACCTTGTATAAATACAAGTTAGCTTAAATGCAGTGCCACTTAAAATCAATAGTATTTTCCCAAAAAATATACTTATGCCTAAATTTTTAATGAAATCATCCGTTACTTTACGGACAGTAAAGTAACGGCATACAACTACATACCTACATATGTAGTTGATATGATTTCTGGAAATCTTGTGAGGTTCCTGGAATATTCTAGAAAGCTTTTGTCCTAAAACTATACTAGAAATTTCTGGTGCATATAGAAATTAGTCAACAAAAACTCTAACATAATTTCTGGAAAGCTTAAATTTTCAGTGATTCTTATCCCAGCTCCTTTGGACACATAGTTTCAGAAATAAAATCGCGTTAAGCAATTTGTGGTAAATTCACAAATTTTTCAATTTTTCTGAGTGACTTTCCATAGATTTGGACTTCAATTCTCAGAATAATTTAGTGTTTGGAATTTAGGGTGTCCCGAATGATCATAGACACAAAATCGCAACATAAACAAATTTGAAATTTCATAATTTTAGTAGGAACCTACTTTATGATTTGGATCAGGCAATAGTCTATTGTCTACCTTTATTCATGTCGGAATCTAGAATCTAGACTAGAAGAAGATCATCTTTATTATGTTCAGTATAGTTGGTGTACCCTGCGGATCAATAAGAGGTACTTGCCGCACTTAGAATCCAGTTCACCACGTTCTGAAGAGACGGTACTACCACTAAGGTAACAGCTGTTATTGTCACTGTTGAGTCGTTTATACAGGGTGATTCAAAAGTAAGCGGCATCCTTTCGGGAGCGTATTCCTTGCATAAAAATAAGACAAAAAGTTCCTATTAACATGGGTCCGGAAATGCTTCCTAAGGGAGCTACGCCCCTTCGAATAGGACATCTGAAAGACGTAATTTTCTTTATAACTTTGAAACCATTCACAATTGGATTTTGAAAATTGGTGTATTTTATAAACATTTGATGGCAATTAAGATACTAAATTGAAAATTCAAAAATCTTAATCAGTGGCGTCACATACTGGGGAGGGTGAGGGTTAAAACATCGCAATTTTTTTTACTCGTCAGGCTTTTGCGATTCTGATTAAAAATTCAGAAAGTTTACAGCTTTTTACACAGAAAAAGTACTCTTGGTTCAATTTGACACAGCGTACCGTTTACGAGAAAATTGACTTTGAAAATTTTCTGATTTGCGTATGTTTCGCAAAAACCTGACGAGTAAAAAAAAAATAGGGATGTTTTCACCCTCTCCAGTATGTGACACTGATTAAGATTTTTGAATTTTCAATTTAGTATCTTAATTGCCATCAAATGTTTATAAAATACACCAATTTTCAAAATCCATTTGTGAAGTTATACAGAAAAACATGTCTTGCAGGTGTCCTAATCGAAGGGGCGCAGCTCCCTTAAGAAGCATTTCCGGACCCATGTTAATAGGAACTTTTTGTCTTATTTTTATGCAAGGAATACGCCTCCGAAAGGATGCCGCTTACTTTTGAATCACCCTGTATATACCTATTTCAAAATATTTAGGGCTGATTGCTCAGTCGAATCAATCAAATGATTTGCTTTGACGCAAAATTTTCTTGTGCTATTCACAAGATCTTCAGTAACATAAGAAGGTTGTTACCATCATGTTTATGCAAAAATTCAATGAAAATACTTAAAAACAATATTATTTTTCGCTGCTTAGTTGTTTAGTGAAACATCAAAAGGCTTATCATAAGAATCATTATAACTTTAAAGAAAATTGAAAAAATGTGTTTAGTTTAAAATGTAGGTATGTGGATATTTATAAAAGTAATTGAGTTGGAGGATTAAACCTTTCTGACGTCTATAATGACCTGAATTTTCCTACTTGAAAAAATATTCAATTTTATCTAAATTAAACAGTTAAATTACATACACAATTAAAAATTACAGTAGGTTTTTTTTTTTCACAAAGAGTTTTGTTCCAAATGCAATATTTTCTACCATTGATTAGCTGCAACAAAAATTCCGCCTAGTTTCGGGGTGAATTGATTAGCCTCAAACTATTACTGCTGGTCCAAAGCCTGGTTAAAGGAAGATGGTTGGTTGTGGGACTAACAACCTTTACACCGTAAAAAAGCCATTGTTTAGAAATCGCAAAAAGAACCAACCCGGCGGAAATTATTACGACGAAAAATGGATTTGAGAATATTTACATTGAATGTAAGAACACTACACTTGGAGAACAGTTGGAAAAACATAAATATAATATAACAGCCATCCGAGAGATTTGATGGACTGAAATAGGCACAGTACGCAGAAGAAACTACAATGTACACTACATCTGCCGTGAAAATGAGCACCAGTTTGGCACCGCTTTCATTGTAAGCAAAGAAATGAGAGATTTGGTGCTAGGCATCATTAACACCTAGGCTGTGTGTACCTGAGATTCTGAGATCATTGTTCAATTCCGGCAACAATGAAACAGATAAGATGAAGAGACGAATATACTGCTTGCAAATCGTAGTTACTACTAGGAGCTACCTAAGCAACTACGTAGCAGCCACATAACTAGGAAAGCAAAACTTCAACTGTACAACACTCTTATACAACCGGTCCTCAAGTATGGTTTGGAGACTTGGACAATCTCGAAGCAGAATGCTATTCTTCTGCTCACCTTTGAGAGAAAAATCCTACGGACTATCTTTGAAGATGTGCAAGAAGACGGAATTTGGAGGAAGAGATATAACCATGAACTCTACGAAGCCAATAACAACGCTAGAGGCATGGATGTTCTCTCGTAGATTCCAGCTTGCCAAAGCGAGTGTAAACTCTAAACCTAATGGCACTAGAAGACCAAGAAAGCCAAAGCTTCGTTGGGAGGGCAGCTTCACCTTATGGACGTTAGAAAGGTTGGCGTGCCAAACTGTAAAATCGGCGCCTTACAATCACTGATTTCCCTACAATGCGATGTTTGGAAGGGAAAAATTGCGAAGGCCAGGACCCATCTAGGGTTGTTGCTCTACTGATGATGATGATTGACTGCAACCTATTTTTACCTCATATATGAAATTGCAACTTAGTGGCTTCCCGCTAAATGAGAAATTAATTTAATTAGGTTGCATCCCAATATTTCTATTTTATTACTGCCTATTGGTTCTTTTTCTGTATCTTCTAAGTATCTGAGCTTCATCATTGTTTTCCTCAATATGTTTTTCTACTTATTCAACAATACTTTCTGGTGCTTGATATTCAACTTTAAATCCATCATCTCTTCCTCCTTCTGCTTTTATGAGAGAATTGTGATTTCGGCTTTGATTGAATGCCAATTCTTTATCAAATTTGACATGGATGTGATATTATTTCAAAACGCTGTTGAATTTTTCGTTGTTCAACTTTTGGTAGATGAGACAATATAACTATAAATTCCAAGTTCCAGCAAATTTAGATAATAATATTCGTAAAACATTAACAAACAATTTTTATAACGAGATAACTTTTATCGCAACGAGAGAAAATTATTAATAGAAATTTCATTCTGCCATTTCCGAAATGAATATGCAAAATCCAGAAATACAGTTTTTTTTTTTTTGTAACTTTTAATTTTTAATGATTGTATTATTAGCGAGAATCCTATTTCGAATGAGAGTGCGTCTGTTATCTTATCTCTTGAAAATAAGTTCGTTGGCCTTTCCTAGTTTGCAAATTCGCGATAAATGAAATTACGAAGTTGGAATTAATAGTCCATAATATTAGTTTGTAAACTTGGATTCAATTTGGTAGGCCTGAAATTAAGTTGTATATAGACACAAATTAATAAATCTCATAAATAAGTCGATTAGATGACATTAATGATGTTATCAGCATTGAATTTGTTTTATTGACGCAAAACATTGATCAATTAATTATTGTGATTTGAAGTGATGAAATTGAATCATAAACGCAGTTTAAAAAGACTAAAGTCGATGTTGGCTGAAGGATTGGGCAGCAAAATTATTGTCATAGCATAACTCACTGAAAATAACGAAATCTCGCAAAACGATTTATTTTGTCGCGTTATTTATGACTTTTTGGAAGAGTTATGTCATTCTATTTATCAACATTTGGTTAAGATTTACCTTAGGTTGGCTTAGTTTGGTTAGGAATTACCTGAAACAAAAAAAAAGCATATTAATAAAATATAATATAAATTAACTTTCTAGATCATAATATTTCCAGAAAGTTTATGTTCTGCAAGTTTCGTTATATCTTTAATTTTTCTTGCATAACAATCTCATTGTATGTCAAAATGTAACTAGGAAACTCATTCATTTCCAACAGTTGATGACTTGTTGTCAAGAAAATTTGGTGAAAAACAAAAGTGATAACAAATCTGGAGAAGAAAGGAGAGTCGCCATTAAAAACCTCACTCTAAATTGATAAAAGTTAACAATCAGCAAAAATTGTAACGGAAATAAAATGATTGATTTTAGCAAAATGCTTCTTGTTCCATGAGCACCATGTTCTATTTATACATTGCCGACATTGAACTTTTTCATTGGATTATCAGGTGGCATTACAGATGCTATTTAAATTGCATAATACGTTCGTTTCCGAGCATGCATTAAAAGCTTTATTTTGAGTTACTGGAGTAGGTAATAAATAAAATTTTACAAGTATCCTGCAAATGCACCTATTGAACATTGAATATTTTGATTATTTGCTAGCTAGTAACTATTACTTTGCTTTTCCTCACTTTATTGACATAAAATCAAGAAATAAATGATGTCAATTCATCCTGTAAGTTGTTGCATTATTTGGCCAAATGGAAGAAAATACCAAAAGTAAAATACGTAATATGGAAAAACTTTTTCTTATGTCTACAAATATAGGACAGCAAAATTCAGAACACAATGTTCTTGTTCAGATCGCAAAAATGAAAGCAAATAATGCTACAATTTTTGAATAATATGGAAAATAAATTTATAAATAATAGGTAATTATAATGTCTGCTATATTTCATCCTATTATTTCTTGTTTTGAAACACCATTTCTTATGAAAGATAAAGTCATAAATTTTCCTATTGTCAGAGAAAAAACAAAAAGTCCTCATATTAGTGTCGCCCATAAAACAAACGTTCCATATTCTTTACGCCGAGTGGAGCATGTAGCATATGCACTTTTTATTATTAGACACATTCTATATTTCCTGTTTTATGCCATGATATTTTATGTATCACTGTGAATAATCCTGCAAGTAGGTACCTTTATTACGAATTAATTTCCAAAGTATCAACAAATGATTATAGTACATGCATATGGGGAATTTCTAGAAGTTCATTATCTGGGAGGTAATAAGTATCATATATAAGTAAAAACAAGTCGATGACAGCAAACCGTTATCGGCACTCGCCCATCCATTTTACTGTCATTACGGTGTTCTCGACAATCTTTCCAAATTATGCTGAGAAGTATAAGTGAAACCCCGGCGTTAAATGATGTCTGAAAGAAATGTTGTTGATAAACAATGACAAGAGGATTATTTGACGAAGTCTACAGAATTACGTATTTGATTTATCTGAACTCGAAAATGTCAGTTTAAATACAAAAGAGATACGATGTTTTAAGTTGTTCTTGATAATTTAGGGAATTTCAAAGTAGAATTAAATAAATAAAAAATATCACACAGTCGAAATAGTGCAATTAGATGTGATCTATCAAAGAAAAAAGTTTTTAACGAATTTTTAACTCTGACACTGTAGTTCCAAATGAGACAAAATTTACAGAATAAGAACCTTGAATTCGAAAATAAACGAAAGATTGAAATAAAACATATATTTTTTCTAGTAGTGCGGCAGCTTAGCTAGGATATTTCAACATATTGTGCACTTTTTGATAAAGGCACCAAATTTGGCACAGAGGTAGAGCGATGTATTATGAACAAATTTGGATGTGGAGCCATCGATTAACTGCCCCCCGGCGAACGTGGCGGCGTTTCTCCAAAATGGATGCCAGTGGACACCCCGAAAGACACCGGAAGTTGGATAAAGTTTGCTTCTGAAGGTTTTAGTGGATGTTTATTGATGGTTTTGAATGAAAACATGTCAGATAGTTTGTTGTTATACAGGGTGGGGCACGAAAAACTTCCCACCTAGGTTTTTTCAAGTCTTGTCCCAGGTTTCAGGTGATTAATGTCCGTTTCCACCAACAATTTTAAGGAAGCCTTAACGATAAGTATCCCTTAAACTGGCATTTTCCCATGTACAAATGTCATTTTAAGGAATACTTATCGTTAAGGCTTCCTTAAAATGGTTGGTGGAAACGGCCATAATCAAAAATTGCTTGGACACATCAATTTTTGTTTATTGGGGGACACATTTTATTGGTATTTTCATCCTTTATATCACAACTGTACATGTCAACCCCTAATCGGGGGTGACAGGGACCGCAAAATTTCAAATGGAAACGGCGTTCGAGTAATACAATGTATGTACTATTTCCTAACTTTGACAAGCCGCAATTTTGGCAGGGTAAATAGTAGCAAAAATTTCTATCAAATCACTTATCACTCGATCCACTTTTTGTTTTAAGCTTTGGAGGTACTTTTCACCCCCGCTTAGGGGTTGACAGGTTAAGGTAGGGGGTAAAAATACCAATAAAATGGTTGAGCGATTTTTGATTAATCAGGTTAGGAAGTTTTTCGTGCCCCACCCTGTATATACAGGGTGTCTTACGACGTTTTACTCAGATGATAACTTCGGAACGCGTCATCAAATGTTCCACTTTGTAATTTTTTATAATTTTTTTCAACAAACCTTGAGCAAATATGGCATTGCCGATTTTGTAACTTTATTTTCTAACGAGTAATGATATAATACCATCATCTACATTTAAGAGTCTAAAGGTGCCGTCACATGACCGAAACTGAATCGAAAGTGCTGAAATTGGATGACGCATGTAGAAGTAGCACAAAAGTTAACCAGATCCCGAGCCAAATCCTCTCAAAATTTCAATTATATTGGATGACGCGTTCCGAAGTTATCACTTGGGTAAAACGTCGTGACACACCTCGTATATAGGTACAGGGCGGGCCACGAAAAACTCAATTCCCACACAGGTTTTCTCAGGTGTCAGGTGAATAATCAAAAATCGCTCGACAATTTTATTGGTATTTTTACTTTCCTACCTCTCAACCTTTAAGCGGGGGTGACAGGTACCACCAAAATTTGAAATAGAAAGGGGGGCCGAGTGATACGTCATTTGATAGAATTTTTTTTAAGATTACTTATATTCTCGAAATTTCAAGTTGCTATACCATTTACCCTGCCGAAATGGCGGCTTGTAAAAGTTAGGAAATAGTACATTGTATCACTCGAACCCCTTTTTTATTTGAAATTTTGCAGAAACCTGCTCCCCTCGCTTAGGGGTTGACAGGTAGAGAGTGAAATACCAATAAAATGTGTCCCCGAAAAAACAAAAATTGACATATCCGTGTAATTTTTGATTATTCACCTAATACCTGAGAAAACCTAGGTGGGAAGTTTTGCGTGACCCACCCTGTATTACTAATAAACTATCGGCCATGTTTTCATTGAAAACAATCAATAAACATCCACTAAAACCTCCAGCAGCAAACTTTATCTACTACCTTCCGTTGTCTTTCGGGGTGTCCACTGGCGGCCATTTTGGAAAATCGCCGCCACAGCCGCCGAGAGGCAGTTGGCCGATGGCTCCACATCCAAATTTGTTCATATTACATCGGTCTACCTCTGATGTGCCAAAATTGGTGCCTTTATCAAAAAGTACACAATAGGCTAGCTAATCTGCTGTACTATAGGAATCAAGTGAGTGAGTTTCCAGTTCGTATTTCTGGGTTTTTTATACGAAGTAGTTCGTTCCTGCACTGCTTTCACGTCAAACATTATGACTCTTTGATCGGAGAGGGTTCATTGGAGACCCTCCAATTCCTGATCATTTGGTCCGGTTATCGTACCATAATATGATTTTATTCTCCAGTGAAAGACTTCAAACTCTGAAACAAAAATTTCAGCCTTTTTGGGCTAATAGTTACAGGGATAAAATCCCGCTAAGGAATGGAAAGGAAATTTTATAATTTTTCCGCCTAAACTTTTCACCAAATCTCAGGATGACTCACATATCGAATTTGGAGGTTCCAAAAATGATAACGCAACGACAAAATCATGGAAAAATTTGAACTTTGAACGTTTTTGAAGAGGCGAGATTTCTAAAAACTATAAAAAAAATCGCATCATTTAGACATCTGAAATTTTCAGAGAATTCAAGTGAAGGACTACAAACCCGGAAAACTTCACCTAATTTGATTTTAAAATTTCACAGATAAAATACCGTTAAAAAATGAGAGGGGAATTTTATCATTTTTCAATGGAAAAATTTGAAATTTCAATATTTTTGGTAAGTAGGTAAATTATATTCTTTAAAAAAACATTGTATTTGGTGGCAATTACTGAACATCAAGCAAGCACACCAAGCATAACAGTGAAAATACGTCTTATGGAGACAAACCTAATTTCTATACGCATTGTCCTACAATGCCATTGTAATGTCACACATTTGTACCGAAAGTTTCATTGTTGTACAGCTTATTGTCAATCTTCAGGGTGTTTTGTATAGTTTGGATTTTGTTGGATGACCGATTTTAATGTATTTCCACCCTCACGTTCATGTGTAGAGAACATTTTCGCAGCTGGATTATTTATGGTTGGTGAATAATGGCTTTTATAAAAGAATAAAAATAGAGCATTTCATCAGTAACTACTACGTTTTCTATAGTTTATTAGGATTAGTTAGTTTTATTGTAAGCTAATCATTAATTATACAAAAACATGGGCTCTTAAAGTCTCATCAAGGAAATCATCCTTTTTCATAAATATGTCCGTAATAAAATTAATTAGCAGTTAGTAAATTTTTGTCGAGTGTCACGAGCCGAAAACTTTTTTTCCACAAAAACATCACATCATACGAACGTTAGCTGAAAAACGAGTCTCGTGAAAGTTTTTGAAGGGTAGTTCGAATGTTTAAAAACATTTTAACTCGTCTATAACACACCGGTCGTCGGTCTGACTTCAAGAGGAACTTTCCGAAGTTGCGTTAAATTGAGTGAATATTAAGTTTACAAATTAATTAAAATTGGTTAACTTGGTAAACGAGCCTGTAATGTACCGTGCCGAGTAATTTGATATAGAAATTTCGTTGATTTTGCCCTTTATCGTGTTACAAATTTGTGCTTTATATTAGTAGAAATTGTGGTGTTTCTCTACGAGATAAATAAACGTCTGATTACAAAAATAATATTTCAGATACTTCGGTACGTATCTGGTTTAATTTTTAAAATAATGCTATACTTTATTAAAACCTGATTGAGTATAATTTAAGCAAAATATTAATATAAAAATATGAAAGGTATCATTCAACCATTTATTCTAAAGAATGGTTGATGGATTTTAGTTGAAGATATTTGTAACTGAACCAGAAAAAGAAGAAACTAGGAATCTCATGTCCTGTACAACAAAGAATCAAAGGCAAGACAGATAGAAAATTTGCTTTATTGTCTAAGATCTTAACTGAATCTGCTGATAGTAGTAATAATTCTTGTATAAGCTCGGTCGGGCAGAGCTGAGTCTCCACATCCGTAAGCTTCTATGAAGAAATAACCCGGCATTAACATGCATTGCTAAGTCATAAGAGAAAAACAAGGTGGTCAGCAACAGAGTATTGGGAGAATTCGCTTCGTCATAATTCACATCCAAATTACCTGCCACAATAATTTTTGATTGATGAGGAATTCTAGATAAGAGAATGTCGAGTCTCTCCAAGATAAGATAATTTAGAAAAGGAAAAGACAACATCGCAATAGTGTAACATTTTATATGTCTAACAACTACTTCATGATTTGAGTATGCCCAGGCGCGGCTCGTGAGTTTTTTTACAGGTGGGTCAAATTAAGAGGGACAGCGCCGCAGGCTAAAATAGCGCCTTAGGCGAAAAATTTTTGGTACTTGACTAAATTTTTTGGCTTTGGTAGGAATTTAAATTTGAATATTTGAATTTCGCGCTCATTTATGGTCATTTTGAAATTTGACAAATGATGACGTAGATGTTGGGTAATATCCTTGCTAGATGTTGGGTAATATCCTTGCTCCTAATTTCAGGATTTTCAGGTTATGTCTTTAAGTCTACGTCAAGTAGAAAACAACTGGCAATTTTTGGAAAAACCTCGATGTATCGACATCGATAGACATCGGAAAGCAATGCATCGATTTATAAGATACATCGAGTTGAAAACATCGATGTGTTCGATGTTTTTGAAAATGCGATACTTTATTTATTATTTCTTTTTAGTTATTGAAAATAAAATTATAATTGGGTCAATTAGATAAGTTGAATTAAAAAATTAGACAAGCATATCAACATAATATGAGCAAAAGCCCGCGGAATCATAACCTGTGGTGCAAACAGCCCACGTCAAGGCAACAAACGACATGCTGCCTACGTCACAACTGGTGATTTGGCGTGGTGGGGTGGGGGCTTCAGATTCCACACAGGCCTTATGAGGATAAGCTATCCTGTAGTAGTAGTGTGTATTATCCTCGAATCGGATCAGCGTTTCTGTTAAGGCATTCTGTCAACAGCGTTAATTTAAGTCAACTGTAAGTTTCTCATCAAAACTCTCAAGAATAGCGATTTTCTATTTCGTAGAACCTATAGTGTCGACTGCCAAGTAACAAAAAATGTATTTAAAAAGATCATACATTTCAAAGGTTAAACATCGATAAATATCGATGTCGATGTATCGATATATTGACTTGTTTTGTATCGATGTAAAAGTATCGATGTTTATTGTTCGATATATCGATGTTTCCAAAAAATCGATGTATCGTTGCCATCCCTAAAAACAACAGGTTAGAAACCTTTTTAGAATTCATGTAATAAGTTAGTGAATATTTAAATAATAAAGAAAATACAACAACAATTTAGTTAATTAGACCCATCCCTACGTACATTTTAAATAGAAAAAAAAACTTACTTTGGGTGGGTTCAATGTTTATTGTTTAAGTCGACTGAGTCCCAAATTTAGACACGTTTGAACAACAAATCAATTCTCCTATCCTTCTGATGAGCAAAGTGGTCAATGACTAGTTCATTGAAGTTCTCAATTTTTTTGATAAATGCCTTCTGAGCATAGCCAATGCACTCAACCTAAACTGCTCTTTCGTGGTTTGGCATTAATCAAGCTTTGCTTTTGGACGACCACTTTTCTTTAATTCCAAAAGTCAATCCCCCACTGGAATTTAAAGATATTATTTCCTGAACAAGGGAACCCATTTTTGTGAAGCGATTAAAGAAAGATTCAGGACAGATTACTCAAAAAACAGTGTTGCCAATCTGAATTTGTGAAATTACACGATATGCTGGTCAAATTACACGTTTTTACACGCTTTCATTTCTCACAATTACACGATTTTTATACACAGAATAGGTACCAAGAACCTATTCTGTAACATTAAGAAACAAGTATAATTTTTTTTTGTTAATTATGATTTTGGGAAATGGGTTAAATCCAGTCAAATCTGAGGGTTAATGCTCCTGATCATCGCTCCTCAACCAAGAATAAAGATGAACAACTACAGAAAAGCGTTTCGAAAGTAATCAAATCACGAATTACTCTGGTTCCTGGAAAGAAGGTTACTTTTGGACCTCAGTTTCCTGCAAACATACTACTGCAAACACTACTACTACTACAGGATAGCCTATCCTCATAAGGCCTGTGTAGTTCAATTCTCAAGCCCCCTGCCATGCCAAAGTACCAGTGATAACGTAGGCAGCGTATCATTTCTCGTCTTCATTAATTAACATTACAAAACAACTCTTTTTCATATCTCGTTTGCATCTTCCGCTTCGCCTATTATCAAACTTAATTAACATTTTTCATCATAAATTTAAAAAGACCGCTGACGCAAGCAACTGACCAGCTGACGACTTAGTTAATGACGTCGGCAATGGTGCTAAATCATTTGACCGCGATTATTAAAAACGTAGTTCAATGTAAAAACGAGGCCTATAAGCAATCCGTAGTGTGTATTATCCTTTGCCATAAGAGTAGCCATTTGACAAATCATTTGTTTAGATTGGAAAGCCGTAAAACAGACAAAAATAAAGAAAATGTCAAATTTTTCAAATTACACGCAAAATACACACTCTTTGTTTATGTTCGAAAAATACACGCAAGCCAATCAAAATACACGCAAATCGTGTAATTACACGCTAATTGGCAACACTGTCAAAAAATTAAATCAAAACAAAAACAATGTGCACCACAATGTCAATTCAGTAATTATTGTTTTAAGAAAAATAACTCTGGACACCCCAACACTCTAGGACTTTTGTTTTTCATCTTTCTTCAATAAACGCGATTGAAAAACGACAATAAAATCGTCAAATTCTGAGCGCTCTTGTTCCATTCCGATAAATACCCATATCGATCGATCGAGGATTTGGCGCCATTGCCGGCCGTCGACGTGATGGAACATATGGGAGCAAATGTGCCTCTTTATCTTACTCATTTACGCCCGTTATGTCTCTCTCTCTCTGATTCCTATTGCATTCGCCTATGATCATTTCAAAGCTATAAGCCCAATTTTGAATACGGCCGAGCGCAGCTAGGCCTGAATTTGTAATTTTAAAAGGCGGGTACCCAATATGCGCAAAATAATTCGATTTCTGTATTCTGTTGAGCGTGATGTTGGTTAATTTAAAACGTAATATTCAAGATGTTTAATTGAAAATTTATTGTTTGATTTTTTGGTGGGTCATTGACCGAATGACCTTACAGAGGAGCCGCGCCTGAGTATGCCTAAAACCTCCTCTTTACAATGTAGTTGTCGAGTTCCTGTGCAGTTTGGAGATTCGAACCTTCTCCATTTCGGTGCAAACTTCCCTTGATTTCATCAAATTATAACGGTAATGACTTTATGAACTTTATTTGAACGCATAGGTATATGCCGATATTATTTAAATCCCATTCAATTAAATCTTAAGAATTGCTACTGAGTATTAAAACCATAGAAGTATTCTATACCTATTATTCATCAGACAAGAATTTAAAACATATTCTAAAACTTGACCACTTTCCAGTTCGCTTGGGCGTGACGAAATGAGTAATTCCGAAGTTTTATATCTTAACTTGGTTCCTTTAGCTTTATGTCTAGACGCAAAATGTGGAAAAGGTTCAACATGACGTTACATTGGTGCAAATTGTATTCTCAAGGTTCTATTTTTATATTTGTTTGGTTTCAAATCAAATACTTCGGAATGTTTTTCTCTTTCTGATCATAAAATAAGCCTTTTGTTATTACTATTAAATAATAGGCGGTTACATAATGCATGTGTAAATTTATTTATAGATTTCGATCGGTATCGGTATGCTGTAAGAGTGCTAGTAGGTAAAAAGATATAGCTATTTTTAAATAACTAACTAAAAAATATTCATAAATTATGGTTTTATAAAAAACGTTGAAGCTTCTTCACGGTGGTGGTGCTATTCGGTTGCTTTTTGAGAAACCAAAAATCAAGTCATTATCTAAAAACCATCAACAGCCAAAGCTATTAATAATTTCTGAGAATGGTCGCCTAGAAATTATACTTAATTGTCTTGCCAGTCATAAATTTTTTGGTACTCCTGGTTTTTCGTGGGTAGGACAACAAAAGCAAACAACAATTAATGAATCTATCTAGAACTAGCCTATAACTAATGATGGTTCCTTACCAATGAGAGTTCTAATTTTACTGATTTAAGAGGTTATGATTAAGTTGATTCCTAAATTGTTGGAATAAATCCATCATTTTTTTTCTCTCCATCGTGTATATTAACTAGTCATGTTTGTTAAATTACCCTGCTGTACAAATAGAGTGGATTTTCGATTTTGAGACCAAATAACTCGACAATAAAGAATCGTATCGATTCGCGATTTTCGAAGATTGATGACAAATTTGATTGAGAAATAAAGGATTTATCAATAAAACTGAACAATTTCAACAAATATTGTTACAACACCACCTCTTCTACGATGGGACGAAATGTTACAGAAAAGATTTTTTTCTTCTATCTTGAGGATTTCAGAAGTTTGCGACGTCTTTCATCTATACCTTATAATTTTCGACTTTTTAAAAGTTATTTCGCTGATATTATCAAAGATGACCATATGACTAGGCAATTCAAAACTACAATATAAATCTTCTTACACAATTTGTTTCATCCAGATGGTCTATAAAAATATGCCCGTTATAAATTAACGAAAAATAAATCAAGGGCAACCAGCCGAGTTGAACCATTTCATCGAATAAGAAATAAATTTGAATTAAGCAGATTGTCCAAAACCGCACGCTATTGACCTAAAATAGCATATTAACTATTATCTAAATAATTTTCTGGTGCGTGCCCAACTAATAAAATCAAATTTATATTAATTAAGCTTTTCGGTATGGGGGAGCACATATTCATTATGGTTGTTGCTGAAAATTGGTATGCTGGCAACATAAATTCTTAAGGGAGTCGATTATTTTTATATTTTTCTATTTTTTTTTTTTGAGTAGGTATGGGATTGGGACGTATGATGGATGGATGACCCAGTGCAATGAAATTTTCAAAAATTACTCGCAAAAATTATAGCATTATCGGATACCATAACTTCTGGAAATACCCGTGGAAATATCTTATTAACGTTCAATAATTTTTGTCAATGTTGAAGCATCCCTGAGTATGTTATTTTCTACAGAAAATTATACAGTGACCGCCAAACAGTTTGCAACAAATGAGAAAACAGATGTCATGTGACCACAGTCATGGCGGCAAATTTAAAAAGTTCGCCTTAAATATGTGAAAAGTGGGGTTAGACGACCAGAAATCGAAAAATTGTAGAGAGAAAAGTTGTTCAGGATCCAATTTTACGTCCATGTGTCAATTTTCAAAAAGGTACAAGGATTTTTAATAAATATTAATTTTTTGGCCTGTTTTCTGGTAATTTGAAAAATATCGACAACATTTCATAAAAATATTGGCTTGATTAAATTTAGAAAAGAGGTATTGGATCATTTAGAAAGATTTCATGATAATTCTAAATTTGTTATTCCAAATTTTTGTTTTCTGTAGGTCATTGCAACAAGATCAGAGTGGTCTGAAAATGAATTTTTAGTTTTTTACAATTTTTCGCGGGACAATTAAGCAGAATTACTGCACTAGATTTTTTTTTTGTTAATTTCACTTTGACTTATGTGAACCAGACGGAAAATTTTTGATATTTTTCAAATTACCAGAACAGGCTAAAAAATTGATATTTATTAAAAATCCTTGTACCTTTTTAAAAATTGACACATGGACGTAGAATCCGATCCTGAACAACTTTTCTCTCTACAATTTTTCGATTTCTGGTCGTCTAACCCCACTTTTCACATCTTTAAGGCGAGCTCTTTAAATTTGCCTCCATGACTGTGGTCACATGACATCTGTCACAGTGATTTTTTTTGTTAATGGGTATGCTGAATTGATCCCACGAAACATTTTTTTTGATATCTTAATAATAAAATATTTTCCCATTTGTTGCAAACTTTTTGGCGGTCACTGTATAACATTTCCTCCGTCCTTCTACTCCTAATTCGGTCTTCGAAATCTTGTGAGTCTTTCCATTCCTAGACTTGTTGAGTGCCGACTTTGTGTATATTATGATGATGAAATCTCTTCAGTTTGTTAATGATGTTCTTGATGAAAGTGATACTCTCTCTTAATTCGAGTTTTGCAAATAATGATCATCATCATCATCGATATTTACATCATGTCTTTTGTTTTCTTGTAATAACTAAGGTTATCTTCAATTAATGAAGATCACCTCTGAAGCAAGTACAGTACATACTCGGGATTAGCCTCTATGTAAGCTCGGCTTCTTCTACTAGTGGTTCATATTTGCTTTGTCTCACTTGTCTTGGAAAAAAAACTGGTCCTGGATGAGCTATCTTGCTTGGTATAGCTTTCCAAGCGTCGATTTTCTTGGATTATTGAACATCTTCTCATGAGGAGTACAATAATTAATAGCTTTATGTACAGAGAAGAGAGCGGTGTAAAATGGAGTGTAACACTTCTGAAAATACTTCTTCTCAAGGATGGATGTTGAGTCATCGGGATTTCAAACTAGAGGTTATAGTCTTCCAAATTATTCCATTCATTATAGCGTTCTATTAGGCCATTATTACCTTCCGGATTATTTGGATGGAGTACTTCAATTTCTAGCCATTCCTCTGGTATGTAAATATGATTTTAATCCATAAAACTTGATCCTTGATCTGAATGAATGTGGCATTCCAAATAATAAGAAAATTTGATCAAAACATTTGATAACCGTATTAGAAATCATATCGGAACACGCAAAAGCAAGAATAAATATAGGAAACTCATCAATTATTGTTAGCAAATACTTGTTTCCATGAAATGCTGGTAAAGACTCTATACGTTCCCCTTGTGTTTTAATAAATTCAGGCTTAATTTCTGCACATATAGGACAGGAAGTTGTCATTTAATATAATAAGGCTAATTCTTGATTTGATCCAATGCGACATTCGCGATTCGCGTTACCCCAGGATGGCATAAGGTTTTATGGAGGTCATATTTTCACTGACTGATCTACAAATTCTGAAAAATGTGCTACAATATTTCTTTTCCCTGGCCTATACGTAAAATCAAAATTTGAAACAAGATAAATGTCTATCTAAGAATTTTTGATATATTGTAATATTGTCCGTGCGTTCGGTATTTTGCTCAAAGAGCAGAGCGTGCTGAGCAGAGCCGTAATCATGTGACCAGCGAGCGAACAGGAGTGCGATTTTCGAGACCATTCGAGTACATTTCGTACACGAAATTTGTCTGTTTCCCATTTAATTTACATTGCTGTCAGTCAAATTTCGTGTACGAAATGTACTCGAATGGTTTCGAAAATCGCACCCCAGAGCAGTTGTACGCAGTATCCGATTGGCCGAAATTTTAATAAACGAACGCAAATGAGCCTGCTCCAAGTACACTTTTTAAATAAAGGAACGGTAAATTCAAGCTCGACGAACTCTGATCAAAATACCGAACGAACGGCGTGTGTCATTTTTTGTGTTGACTCTGTATTTTGCTGCTTATTGCTTAATTTTGTGAATTTTGAGACCTAAAAAAACGCACACTCACAATAATTTAAAAATATTTTGGAAGGAAATTTGTAAAAAGCTGGAATTAATTATTTTAAAATTCCAACGTCAAGAGTGCGTTCGAAATCACCCTGGGCGTCACACCGAGTGCACACCAGCCATGAATAATTCATAAATGGTGTGAACTCGGTGTGCCGCCCAGGGTGATTTCGAACGCACCCCAAAGGTGAACACAAGGGACGCTGACTGATGACACAAGAAATTTAGGGTTATGGGCAAGAATCGTAAACTCTACAGGATTGCTCAATCCCATAAGACAAACGTTCATAAAAAATCGAAGATGGCGGTATGCGAATGACGTCACGCAGTCCTTGATCAGTTTGTGTTTTATTATGACAGTGCACTTTCCTTGCATTTTCAAACGTGAAAAATTGTTATTTTGAGGTTATTTCCTTCGAAAACTGTATTTTGGAATTAATTAATTAATTTTAAAATTAGCAGACTTCAAAAGTTTGTGTCCTTGAAGCTTGAGTGATTGGCTAATTAGAAAGACGAATTTGTTTGTTTTTGTTTATCAATTTTGCTATAGTGTGTTTTATTTTTTACTGCCCCTACCTATAACTTCTCAATTATTATTCAATAGTTTAATAGGTACTAGAACGATTTAATATGGACATTCAAAGTAAGCTATTATTTCACAAAGCCGAATAGTGATACCTAATTTAGATTTTCATAATCATATTCCAGAAAAACACTGCAAGTTTCCCATATTTTCCATGCGTTTTCATAGTAAAGGCGCCAGTAAAGGAATTTATTTACATATTTATTTATTCACTCTTCACAAACACTAATTTTTAGTAATTACATGCAAAGGAAACTTACAACTAAGTAGATATTTGATTTACAAAAAAAAAGCAATACAAATGCTTGACTAGGAAATACTAACAGTAGAAAACTAGCAATACACACGAATAAAAGAAAGCGATGTCCTGATACAACAATTAATCCCAGTACCTACTATAAAACCACTAAAACCAGAAAATGCTTGGGGTTTTCCCGAGTATTTTCAACCACGAGTCTTTTATGCTTACACACATTAAATGAAACTCTAAATTACACCTATAACACTTGATAAATCCGAATTTACGATAAAATATTTGTTAGCACAAACTGAACATCATTCGTATCAGCGGCCATCTTGAAGATCCAGGATGCACGTGACGTCACAGCAATTGTGAACAAATTTAGCCGATTGAGCAATCCTGTAGAGTTTACGATTCTTGGGTTATGGGCATATAATGCCAACAGTCGGCCATATTTGACACATCGTTGGATTGCCTAATTAGATGGTGTCTCCACTGGCATCGACTGATAGCATCTTCACGACTATAGGTGGGTTCGGCTTGCTCACTCCGTGCACTCTTTCCGCATGACTCCATTCGCACTCCAGCCGTTCGGGTTAAGGTTCGGGTATTGCTTTTTACCGTATTAGGGGTGACTCCATTAACTCTGTTCACTCCACTCCAACTCCGCGCTGAATAGCCGAACCCAGCTTATGTAGAGCGCTGAGTTTTTCTAGATAAATCCCGAATACACTGTCTGCTATAAATAGCGCGTAGTAGTAATAAGCACCCAGGTATTCGCTTATTGACACAATTTGAAGCGCAGCTATCAGTCTGGTTTTCGAAATTATCTGCAATATTGTAAACCACAGAATTGTAAACGTCATTTGTCATCCAACTGGTTTTGAATGACGTGAAATGCATTGCCACAGCCTCGCATTGCTCATCTGTCAAGGTTACCGACTGGTCAATCGCTTGAAAACCCCCATTGTGAATAATTTTCCTCCAAGGGTTGATTATTAACTTGACGAATGTCTGATATAAAAAACAAATGCGCACTTTTTTCATATGATCCCACAATCTACGTCCAACTGGTAGGTTTCCTGTATTCAATATGTCTCTACTAGCTAACTTTGATGCCTCAAGTGCCATATTTTTGCTCAAAAGTTCGTCAAAATCATCGGTAGTAGATCACGAATCGAAGTTCGCAAATGCCTCTGATGACCTCTTACAAAAATATCAACGTCGAGATAAAATTGCAGTTTAAAATATCACGTTCTAACTAAAACAAATATTCGGAAATAGTTAGATTGATTTTTACATTGCCCAAAAAATTAGTTAACGTCTATAATTTTCATCATAAGCGTTCTTGTGCTCCAGATAATTTTCGAATCGTTCGCTGTAACTCTTGAAATCTTTATTCTGGGGGTGAAAATTTTCGAATGGGAAGAAGAAGTGAAATATATACCTGTTGAATTTTTTGTTTGTTCTCGAATTTGTTTTTGTTGAAGCATATAGAAATGATACACTGTATCTGAATACTAACTAAAAGAACATTCCAAAAATAACTATAACAGTTATAACCTTCAAATTAAAGTAAGGATGTAACATCAACGTACCCACATAAGAATTAATAAATATTAATATGCACAGTGCAACCACCGATATTAATAATACATATTAATCTCTATATATGGTCTTGAGGCTCAGTTTTTTCGTTTTGCTTCGGGCTATTAAGCGTAATGACTGCAATTAGTCAGCTTCTTGGTCTTGGTCATTACAATCAAGTTACACTTGGATAACGAAATAGTTTTGAGACACCCACGTTGTGGGTAAGAGAAAGTGAATATGGGTGGCAAAAGATTTATGGTAATTTAAAGAATTCTGCAAATTGACACAAAATGCACGTAATCCTACATTGTCTCGTTTCTAAGTACTAAAATTAGTAAAAGCTCTCAATGCTTTCTGATTATTCAAAAATTCTAGACGAAGAAAATCGTGATATTTTTCAGAAATAAAAAACATTAGATTATCCGTGGAGCTTCCCCACTAAACTAATGACCCACTTTAGTTCAAAAATGACAATAAATTTAGATTATTAGTGTGAACTACAAATAGTTTGTTTATTTTAAGATAACAGTCGCGCTTGTATTATTAGGTATATTATATTTACGGAATTGAATCATTAATAAGAAGGTATTAAATTCTAATGGAGCCTATTAATTGAAATTTAAAACAATAATCATGCTCAGGGTACAAATTGTCCAATTGACTGCACCATAAAGAAATTTAACTACCGGACGCCCAATAACCATTTTATTATCTACAGCATGTTTCAAAATGATAATTATTACCATCGTTTTGTTTATTTGCATGATAAATAGCGGGTCGTTAAGGTCATCACATATAAATTTCTTTTATAACTATGACATAATTTCTACAATTTTATGGGTGAATGATTTTTGGACGAAAATAAATTTTAAATTTGAAAAACATATGCTAATTTGTCATTGATACGTTTCAATTTGTTTTCCAAAATCCAAATATTGTATCAAATGTGAATGTTTATCATTGAATAAGACATACAATGTTTGGCAACGAATTTAGTGAGATCCACGAATAAGTTTTCAGTTTTTCACCGTTGAGTTCAAACTTAAAATATTTTCATTTCTCATTGCTTAATTTTCTCCTGGATCGTCATCAACATTTTATCTGTGCTAGAACAGTGCCTGTTGATAACATCTATTTACCGCGTCTATTAACTAATCTTTGTTTAACTACGCATTATCAAAAACGTATTATCTCATGGTTCCGAATAAAAGATGCTCTTATCGGGCAACTTTATCTCCGATAAAAAAATATATTACGCAAAATAGCAAACAGAAATTTAATCCTCTGTTTTGTGCACTGAACGTGAATGAGCATGAGAAAAGAAGATTTCTAAAAACTTTGAAAAATTATATCTCCAATTGTATCATGGATAGGAATCTGAAATTTTCAGTAATCTTATTCTGGAAATTTCAGCTTATTTCCAGAGATAGAATCTCGTTAAGGAATAGAAAAGGGGATTTTTTCCACCGCTCTTCTGTATCTGTAAGTTTGAGAGGGTGGTATGCCATAGCACTTGACTCGTCATCCAGCCTAGCGATTTAACGTAGGCAATGACGCGTCTGGTCCTCCACAACTGTGCTTGTAGAATCAGAGAAGTGCAGGCATGCCAATAGTAACACTGTGCTTTCCTAAAGTTTGACAGTGGAGGTACCTTCCTACTTGCACAGGATACCTACCTACCGATTTTGCCATCGCTCTTATTTTTTCACACACTACACTATGAAGTTTTGAGGGTCCCAAAATGATCATATTAGGCCTTGCATATGTTATTTTAGAGCAAAAATATTAAATTTGAACACATTATGTTCTTTAACATGCATGAATATCAAACAAAGAAACTTCCTGAAAAAAAATCCTCAGTAATGAAACACTTCCCACTTTTTACATAGAGCTAAGTATATAATCAAATTGAGTTCAATTACTAATAAATTAAACGTCTGCGAGGATTTAAATGATGTTAAATAAGTACAAATAATGTAGATTCAATTGTGAATGCTTTTATTGTCATAAATAATAAATCAGCAAATTTTAATGTAGTAAAGACTTGTGACTATTACGTCCGTCTAGTCGTACAATAAAGTTGACTCGACTATTTTCTAATCGCCACTCAGTTCTCGGTAAATGCAGAAAACTGCAAATAGTGCTTTTTACACCAACAAATTCGCTATTGATTTATTTTAAAAGTTAATTTTTTCAAAGTATGAAATATCATCTGAATCAATAATTTCAAAATATTTGTAGGTTTGACAATATACGAGAACAGCTATAATTATTCTTGAGATAATTTCTATAGTTTCAGTTGCAAAGAAAGAGGAGATCTTAGTTCAGTCACATTTGAAATTAAAAAAGTTTTCGGATTAGTTTTGGAAGACGTTCAGCGACAACAGAGAAAATATAGCTGAGTTTCAACAATCGGGATCCGAATACTAAAAGTTACTATAGAAATAAAAACAAACTTTGCAATTTTAACAGAAAATGTATAAGATACGATTTTGTTGTTTTTTTTTTTAATATAACATTTTCTGCAGTGTCCAGGCAGTTATTTTTTTCGTTTTTCACACTAATCTACTAAAATATGATATCACTCAATACTCGAGAGATAAAATTAATAGGTGGGTAGGTAATTCGAAAGTCGAACAATAAAAATGTAGGTACCTACCTATACATTTCCCAAAAAATGGATTACATATTAAGTGAAAAATCAGTTGAAGTTTTGGTGCCCTATTACTTATAACAACCCGAGTATTAACCTAATTAGACTTATGTTTTCTTTAAAAATCGTATTTGACGAAGCCTTGAAAATATTGTTTGTGTCACCGTTCTCTGAAGCTCAATAATTGCAAAGATATCATTGATCAATTGTAGTTTAATGATATAGTCTTCAGACTTAAGTAGGTCTTCAAGGCGCCTTATAAATCTATAAGGCGCCTTGATTTTTATGTCATTATTGTGATTATTACACATTGACGGGTTTCAAACATTGTTTTTATATTGATTAAAACATTACCACATAAAAAATAAAGAAAAGTTATCATTTTTTTCAACTTTGATAACAGGTAATAGTTATAATGTAACACAAAATTGAGAATGCTCATTACAATGCTTAAAAAATAAGTCAATGTTACTTAAATTTTTAGCAGCTTGTCGCAGACCCTTTGTTACAGGCTTTGTCATTTAATTTTTACTTTTCCCTCCTCTTCAATTTATCTGTATTCTAGCTTTAATTCATCTTTATTTCGTCAGTTAAGTATGTATTGTGTTATGTATTTAAATATAACAAGACGGTTTTGATTAACTCTTTTAATAAGAATGCAAAATATAAATTAACGATTACAACGTGCTTACTCGAGACCCGTGGAAGACAGACTATCACTGTCATTCCTTGAAATCCCTTATCACTAAAGCTAGACTCACAACATATTGCTTTATACTGTAATTTACCATCAGTTGAAAGTTGAGGAAAACTACTCACAGAGGTTTGACATAACATTGAACTATTTTTACCTTTGCTTGTGTTTGTAGAATAAAGAAGCACTTGAACCCCTTTTCTTTGCCGCCCTTCAGCTGTGAATTTAGGTAGAGTCGTTTGATGTCAAACATTGCACGATATCGGTTTATTTCATTAAAAATCCTCGTAATCAAGGAAAGAAATAGAAAAACTAGATTTGTTTCTAAAACAAAGGGGTTTAGTCTAATTCAGCAGCTTTAAATGGATTAACTTTTATAATATCTTGTAAGCCCCATGTTTCCGAGATAAATCGATACCAGCACAAGAACCTGATGAAACCAAACCTTTATTTGGAATTAGGACTTTGTTAGGTTAGTTAAAATTACATTCATTCTACATGTTATTTAAAAAAGTTATTTTGGAAAAATTGCAGAATAATAGGTATCATTTAAAGGACCCTGCCCAAAGTATACGGAGATTGTGTTTATGTCAGAATTGGCTGAATTTTGTATATATAGTATTATGTGCATCTATTAACCTGTATTCCTGCCTGATAGCAAATGCTGCCGGAAATATCTTTTAACAAATTATTAACAAATTGAAAAAAACGTAACACTACCCCCATCGAGTTATACCCTAAGTAGGGTATCAGATTGAAGGTCTCGATGTCCCCTATCTAAAAAGTCGATCCTGCCTCGTGAGAACTTGCCGGAAAAGGGTGGCAGGACAGCTTATTGGGGCAAGGGTCCGCGGTCTCTGCTTTGACACCTATCAAGCTTTGCACTAAATGATGTGTCAAATTAAAGGTGTCAATAAGTTGATTTTAGGTCTGTTTGCACAGAAATCACAAACCAGTCAGAGCGAAATTCATTGGTTGGAAACAGTAAGGAAACTAATTTCAAACAATAAAATTCACTCCTTCTGGTTTGGAATTTCTGTGCGAAGAAACCTTAAATCAACTTATTGACACCTTTAATTTGACACATCATTCAGCGCAAAACTTGATAGGTGTCAAAGCTGAGACCGCGGGCCCTTGCCCCAATAAGCTGTCCCTGCCACCCTTTTCCGGCAAGTTCTCACGAGGCAGGATCGACTTTTTAGATAGGGGACATCGAGACCTTCAATCTGATACCCTACTTAGGGCATAACTCGATGGGGGTAGTGTTACGTTTTTTTTCAATTTGTTAATAATCTTGTTTAGATTCAATCATAGTTAAACCTCCAAAGGAGCGGACTTCCCTCTGTTAAAAGATATTTCCGGCAGCATTTGCTCTCAGGCAGGAATACAGGTTAATAGATGCACATAATACTATATATTGATAATAGTGTCGACACATAACTCGATCGGGGTAGGAAAAATGCGGTCGTCTCCCTAACTATCAGGCCTTCCTGATGAAAAGTTACCATTGCACCAATCCTGAAAAATGATTCCTTTTTGAGAAAATTAATTTCATAGGTAGCAATAGTAAAACGCTTGGACATTGTAATGAACGTACATACAAATAAGTGGATTATTGCAGAACTTATGGGTGGACCTCTGCGGGACGAGCGCAGCGAGTTCCGCAGCCATCTACTCACCAATATACTATTGAACTGTTCAAATAAGACACTCACCTGAAACGTGTAATTTTTAAACTAATGAGAATAACGCACATTTGAGTGAGTCAGTTTAGTATCGTAATTAAACAACATATTGATGAATAGATGGCTGCGGAACTCGCTGCGCTCGTCCCGCAGAGGTCCACCCAAAAGTTCCGCAATAATTCATTCATTTGTACTTGAATAACTTGTCACATTATGTTTCTAGATTGGTAAAGTAACATTACTAATAATTCCTGTTGAAAGGCAAATTGACAAAAAGTGAATAATCATAATCTTACAAATTTCGACTTTATATAATAAGTTATTGTTCAAGTACATATAAGTGGATTATTTATGGGTGGACCTCTGTGGGACGAGCGCAGCGAGTTCCACAGCCATCTACTCTCCAATATACCGTTGAACTATTCAAATAAGACACTCACCTGAAACTCGTAGTTTTTGAACTAATGAGAATAACTGACATTTGAGTAAGTCAGGTTGGTATCGTACTTGAACAACGGATTAATGAATAGATGACTGCGGAACTCGCTGCGCTCGTCCCGCAGAGGTCCACACATAAATTCCGCAACAATCCACTCATTTGTACTTGAATAACTTGTCACATTATGTTACTATTTTGGTAAAGTAACATTACTATAATTCCTGTTGAAAGACATATTGACAAAAAGTGGATAATCTTACAATTTCTGGACTTTATATAATAAGTTATTGTTCAAGTACAGTGGGAATCATTGCAATTAGCACACACTCTTTAAAATCCCTCGTATTAAGTCAAAATTCTAACCAATAAATCTATCTAGTGCAGCATTTTGCTATGACTGTGTGTCAGATTTGACACATTACGAGGGATATTTATATAGTGTGTGCCAATTGCAATGATTCCCATTGTACTTACAATGTAACACAAATAGGTAACCTTGTGGCACGTATAGTACCTAATTTTTCAGGATTGGTGCAATGGTAACTTTTAATCAGAAAGGTGTGATCTACATTACATACACAATTCAGGCAATTCTGACATAAACACAATTTCTTTGGACAGGGTCCTTTAAAGAATACAACATGTATTAAAAATTGCTTCAAAAAATGTACACGTATTGCGGCAATCCTGTGATTTCCTGTATTTTGGGGTATTTTAACTAAAATTGTATGCTACAAAAACTAAGTTTCCCTCAGTTTAAAAAGAATTTCATACATTTTGAAGCGATATACCTACACTGATCAAAACGAAAATGGACCACTTCTGAATATCTTCGAAGTATTAAACGAAAGTATTTCATTATTTTATTTGAATATAAGTCTGCTCCAGCACGTCAAAAACCGCCCCATGAACAGAAACTTCCTGTATACGAATTTCGAATTCTATTCATAAATTTTAGGCTTCGCGCAGAATCGTGACGGTACATTATACGGTTTCCTGTTGTGTTGGAACAAAACTTATATGACAGCAAATCTACAAAACTTGTAATTTTTCATAGAATAAGTTAACAAACCGCCATAGAACAACCTTTTTCGTTTCATATGGAACTGCGTGTCTGCTGGGAAAACAGACATTTTTCTCTTTAATGCAATACAGAATTGTACTGTTGTAACTTGCTACCTGTCCCTCTGGTTGTGTCATGTTTAGAAGCCATCTATAGCATGTATGTTCCGTTCTAATGAAAAATTCTTGTCCTTGTGACAAACTCTGACTATTGCTAACAGTTCCTTTCTTGTAACGCAGTAATTTCTCTCAATGATCCTTTCTTCACCATCTTGCATTTGCAACTGTGTTGCTCGCTGTTCACCAATAGGAAAATTGTCCTCAGGCTTTCTTAACATTTTGATGGATATGATTCTTGGGGCTTCACTTGCACTAGCCAACACCCGCCCCTTTGTGTTGACTAATTGTAGTTTTCCTGATTCTCCTATGAAAACTGAGAGTTACTAAAAAGAGAGTGAGATCTTAGCCGTCACGTTCTACATTCCAGTTTCCTTGATTAATTCTGGAACCCACCTTTCGTATTTCTTCCAGAATTTCCTTTATTGTGTCTTCAATTTTTCTCATTGGTTTTTTTTTTCTTCTTATATGGACACAGCTCTGACCTTTGGCTTTGATATCTTATATGCCGCTCCAATTTCTATATAAAGCAGTATTCTCTGTACGTCCATTTCTCGAACACCATTTATAAAGATTTCGACCGCTAGTTGTTTCGGCATTTCTGCTGCTGTTTCTAGTGCGAATTGAGTTTTGTTTATCGCTCAATGTCTTTCTGTCATAAGGTGGTGGATCAACTTTAATACCAGGTGCAGGCGAGGCTGAGACAAGACATTCAGTAATCTCAATTCACACATGAAAATTTTAATCTTCTTCTCAAAAGTATCAATTTCTTTTCCAACTTTTTAATTATTATTTTGCACTTCCAGAACTTTCTCGAGTCTAATTTATTCCTCAGAGATTACGGTTTGCATCCATTCCCGCTGAAATTTAATGTTTTCCTGAAGCCAATCCTGTTTGTAATTATCCTTTCAATAAAATATCAAGTTTATTATCAATTATGTGAATTTCTCCTCAAATATTTCTTACAAATTAGTTTTGGTAGTTTATTGTATATTTTCTACCAGACGTTTTACGAGTAGACGGAATTCATTTAAATTTTTATCTCATATTTTTTCATTACCAACTCGTAGATAATAAAAATTTCATAATAATTAGCAAACAGGTTGCCTCATTGAATAAACATGAGAATGTGTGTGGTGGGCTTAGGTACTTGATGGTGCCCGTGTTACAATTTTGGGAATGAATTGTTAAAATAATTCATGGCTATAGTTTTTCCTTTTCAATGTCATTTCGTTTCCGCCTAAGATTATTTTTTTTGAGTAATAAATCAATAAACCAATTATGAGTTTTTTGTAGAAAGTTTATCGTTTGATTTTTAGGATTCTATTTTTTTATTAATAATTTTTGTTTCGGTAGTTTTGTCTTTTCTTATTCTCATCTTCATCGTGGTGAGTTTTGCCTGATGTTACGCAACATAATGTTTTTTTTGCTGTTGTGCTTTATGGTACGATTAACTCTCATGGTTTATTTTTCCCGTGAAAATAAACGTTCCTTTATATTGTGATTTGGACTCGATCTTTTTCAAAATCATTGGGAGTCGTAATTTCTTTTCTCTCAATTGACATCTTATGTTAAATTGTATTGCAAACTGTGACTTTAAGATTGAGCCACAAGTATCATTCAATAGCAAGTGATGAAATGAAGCTATTCTGTAATATAAAAAAAACTACCTACGTCGGAATAGACAAATCCTGTACCTAATAGAGGAAAAAATGCACTATAAAATTCATCATTTCTACTTTTTTGTAGTTTTCCGGAAAACAAAAATCGTTTCCGTCGTCAATAATCTGATGACTAATTCCAACTAAACCAATGTTGACCCCGGAATAGAATGTTAACCTTTGTGCCAGGATGATAACGCTTTCAACAACGCATTATTACATTCTGTTTGCCTTGGGCATTTTGTCCGGCTTATTTCGAAGCCCAGAATCTCTGAGGGACGAAGTGATGGAACAAAACTGGTCAGTCAGGGAGTAAATTATGACATGCATCAGTTTCTAGTTTGGAAGGTTTCATGAAGCAAACTCTCCTGTACTTAGTTATGTATTTATTTTTTAAACGCATAAAATAACGAAGAAAAAACATGTTTTCATTATCCTCTGGAAGTTTCAAAATAATTTGAGAATTTATATGCCTTACATCAATATTTCTTAGTCACAAACGTGTTAGAAATCTTTCTATTTTGAAACTACTAGTCAAAGCTAGAATTATCAACTGCATACTGGTCCTTTAAATTAGCTCTGTTCTTCATAAACATTATTTCTAAATAAATTGAATATACAATGATGAACATGAAATTAATTTTATTCCACAAATTATTAGAAATCGATCCTGACAGATAATATATATTACCGTTTATATAGTTCAAATGACGTAAACACGTTAGTTGCATTACACTAATGCAGTATTAAAATGAAAAAAAAATTGGTACGATAAATCATGAATAAATATTATTAGTATGCCACCAATTAAAATTATAAAAAAAAAGTATCTTAATCAATAGTTTAAACAAAAATAGTCAGAAACTAAAATAATTAAAAGAGTTTGTATCAACTATTCAATATATTTCATATGTCAACTGATTCTGGATAGAATATGGTGGTTTCTAGGACAGCTTTTCACTAATGAGCAAATAGAGAAAGTCAGAATCTTGTGGGAAAAAAACGTGCAAAGTAAAACTTACCGGAATGGTTTTTAAAAATCCGAAAACATCGGTGAAATTATAGCATTTTACGAAAACGAAACGCAACGTAAAGCAACTCAATGTGATATAAATTCAATTAGTGAGAAAATTAGGGCCAAAATTCCTTTTAGAGCGAAGACAAAATTAAATTCTTCAAGAGAGACCCTTTTCCCAGAACAACCAAATCGTAAAAGGAAGATTCACCACAAGTAATTAATAAAGCTGTCCTAGATTTGAAGAATAGAGATGTGGAAAGTAACGACAAAACTTAATTTTCAACTGTCAATATTTCCAAAACAGTAGAACTTAGTATGTATAGGGTATATCACATAAAATCTACTCAGAATTTGACCTAGAATCCGAATATTAAATAATATACAGGGTATTCAATTTAAAATAAGAAAGTTGGAGCACGACCAGCTTTTTTGAAACACCCTGTACCTAAATGTAAAAGTGAGTTTTTCAAAAAATTTAATTTCAACCATAAAATTTTTATTTGGGACACTTTTTTCTAAAATAGAATTTAAATATTGAAGATTAGAAGATTTACAGGATCTGCAATTACTGTAATTATTGTTGAATTTTATGTAAACAAAGTTAAAGGAATTTTGAATGGAAAACTTAAAATAAGTGTGAAATAGTAACAGCCAATTTTGGCACGTTACAAACTATGAGCTCAGCACAAAAAGACTCAGTTCTTGACTCATCCACATAAATAACTAGGTACCTACTATTACGAATAGTTATTAGGTACATGTTACATTTGAGCTAATTAACGATTACTACTTATTCAAATGCAATAATATTTTATTTAAATGTCAAATAACAAATTTGGAAGTGCTAATAACCCAAGGTTAAACATATGAGCGATGATTATTGATAAGGCAATTAACATGCTAAATATATGCAATTATGTAATAAATTGATGACAAATTTAATTTATGAAATCCATGAGAAGCTCTCTTCATTTGACCCATGCATAGATTCTAATTGATAATTTACGTAACGTACGGCGGAAATTTATTTCAAGAATCACGACACTCAGAAGGCGTAGGTCCAAATTGTGTTTAATAGTCTTATCAATTATTTAGTGTCGGACGTTTGCTTTTCGAATACGAATGAAGGTGTTTCGAATAAATATTTGAATTTTCCCAATTCAAATGTTAGTCATGCAAATAGAAGAACAGGAAAGTCATGGAGTTGTTTCTTTAGGAAATAAAATACTTAAAAAACAATGTTATATGTATTTGATTTATTTGAAATTAATGTATTGGTACATTTCGTTCGATATCTTCTTGATATAAGTAAATTCTGATTAGTTTCAACACTGTTGAGACCCGAGAATCCGATTTTCACTTTATCGTTATTTCTCCGTCACTCTCCTCCAAGTTCATGTTTTTCCGAAAATTCTTTTCACGTCAAAATCTATAATACACCCAAAGAATAATTTCCTCCGAAATATTTTATATATTTTTGATAAGGTTTACTAAAAAATTGTAAACTTACGTGGGATACAGTTTTTCTTTTACTTATTTGAATATAGGTAACTGGTATAAATAAAACAAATTTGTTACATCATCTATAACCTGAGAACAGCAGGAGCGATTTTTATGATTTTTGCTTTGTTGGATTTGTCTTTGCCCCGAATGACATAATAATCATTGAAACATAGGAAAAATAACGAAAAACAAATGTATGAAGAAAATTCATAAAAGCCGCATACGGCATCATCTCTGTTGGCCGCGTCAGATTGTGCGGTCCTCTAGTTGTTGTAGTCTATGTTGATCGTCTGACATATGTCGGTCTGAGATTTTGCACAAGGATATCACAAACTATAAAGCAAAGGATTGCTTATTGGCCTAGATTTTTCGAATCAACTTTATGGTGTATCTGCACTGTTGCTGACGTCATCAAGTTTACTGTCAGTTGTTTGCACCAGCGGTCGTAGTTTAGAATAATAAACTTTTGAAGGAAAATATTATATTTTGGTTGATCTAATAGGCAAAGCTACAGTGACTCAATAAAATGTTATTACATATATGTACAGAGCGTTTTTTTATACAGGGTGTTCCGAAACTATTGTGCCAAAAATTAAGGGATCATAGATCGCGCCGAAATAAATGTTTTTTACTTATAAACACATAGGCGCATGCGCTTTGGTCATGTGATAATAGAACATTACAAGTCGCGCTGTGGTAGCCACCTTCCCCACGGAGAAACGTGTTTGAAGCAGAAACTGTGTTATTAAATGATGCATAACCCAAGGAATGCTTGCAGTATTTACTAAAAACAATGATTCACAGCAAAAGATGCTCAAAGCTACGACCACCCACCTCCATACGTGCGTGACAGCGCCGTAGCATAGCCTCCTGAACACCTTGATAAATTCATGGTATTTCGAGAATTTCAGCAGCTGCTGCAACAATCCTTCCTACTAACTTCCTCTAGCTGTTTCAACTGGAGTGTCGTAAACAAGAGCTTTCATAGGACCCCATAAAAAAAGTCGCATTCCGTCAGGTCTGGTGAACGTGGAGTCCATGCCCCCTTAACAATCACTCTTTCCAGATGTTTCGTTGAGATATTCCCTTAAGGCTAACAAGTAATGTGGTGTTGGTACCCTATGTTTTGTCTGGCATACAGGGAAACAGTTTCAGGAAAGGTTTCCTGCAGAAATCTACTCGATATTTCTGCTACAACGCTGTTACACATGCATTGAGGCGGGTGGTCGTAGTTTTGAGCATCTTTTGATGTGAATCATTATTTCAAATAAATACTGCAATACTTTGGGATCTGTATTATTTAATAACACAGGTTCTGCTTATTCAAACACGTTTCTCC
Source organism: Ceutorhynchus assimilis (assembly GCA_917834065.1). Lineage (NCBI taxonomy): Eukaryota > Metazoa > Arthropoda > Insecta > Coleoptera > Curculionidae > Ceutorhynchus > Ceutorhynchus assimilis. The sequence continues at coordinate 1,988,674 of OU892281.1, forward strand.
GTGTGCAAGGTGGCTACCACAGTGCGGACTGTAATGTGCTATTATTCAACCAAACCAAACCAAACCAACCTAACCAAAGCGCATGCGCCTATGGGTTTATAAGTAAAAAACGTCTGTTTTGGCGAGATCTATCATTCCTTAATTTTTGGCACAATAGTTTCGGAACACCCTGTATATTGACACCCCACCTACAGTCTTTACCTTTACAGGTATATGAAAGGTGTAAATACAAAAGTTGTACAGTATTGGCTAAATTTTTAGAATCCATGGTCAGAAATAAAAATTGAATGTCAGAAATGTGAAATATTGCATGCTTTCAGCTTTTTTCAAATGGGATACGCTATATTTGGTTCTATATTCTTGAAGAGCAACATTTCATGATTCCAAAAATATACTCCTGGACAAAATTATCGCACCACTGCAGATAAGCACCACCATAAGCAGTGGTGCGATAATTTTTGTCCAGGAGTATATATAGGTTGTCTATATTTGGTTGAGCCATCTCCAACATATTTGTTTCTAAAAATTTAAAAAATACTAGACAAAAAAACAGAGTTCCTCAAATTTTACCTGATGCAGCTTTCACCTGTTCAGGAAGAATGGTTCAAAAAATCAGTTAGTGGGATAGTATTTTTACAATTTTTGGAGCTAAATATATAAAAAACTCTCGAGGAGACTGCTCAACCAAATATAGACAAACTATATATTTTTGGAATCAGGGCATTATGCTCTGCAAAAATAGAGAACCAAATATAGGGCATCCTATTTGAAAAAATCTGAAAGCATGCAAAATTTCACATTTCTGACATTCAATTTTTGTTTCTGACCATAGATTCTGAAAATTTAGCCAAAACTGTACAACTTTTGTATTTACATCTTTCTTCTACCTGTTCAGGTAAACGCTGTAGGTGGGGTATCAATATATAAAAAACACCTTGTACAAATAAGTGGATTGTTGCGGAACTTATAGGTGGACCGTCTACTCACCAATATACTATTGAACTGTTCAAGTAAGACATTCACCTGAAACGTGTAGTTTTTAAACTAATGAGAATAACTCACATTTGAGTGAGACAGGTTAGTATCGTAATTAAACAACATATAGATGAATAGATGGCTGCGGAACTCGCTGCGCTCGTCCCGCAGAGGTCCACCCGTAAGTTCCGCAACAATACACTCATTTGAACTTGAATAACTTGTTACATTGTTACTAGTTTGGCAAAGTAACATTACTAATTCCTGTTGAAATTTGAATTGACAAAAAGTGGATAACCTTATAAATTCTGACTTTAAATAATAGGTTATTTTTCAAGTACAAATAAGTGGATTGTTGCGAAACTTATGGGTGGACCTCTGAGATCTATCTACCATCTACTCACCAATATACTGTTGAACTATTTAAATAAGACACTCATCTGAAACGTGTAGTTTTTGAACTAATGAATAGATGACTGCGGAACTCGCTGCGCTCGTCCCGCAGATGTCTACCCATAAGTTCCACTCGTTTGTACTTGAATAACTTGTCACATTATGTTACTAGTTTGGTAAAGTAACATTACTAATTCCTATTAAAAGGCAAATTGACAAAAAGTGAATAATCATAATCACAAATTCTGACTTTTTATAATAAGTTATTGTTCAATTACATACATATTATTATGTTTATATCAATACATCCTTGAAATTCAACATTGATATCGATTTCCATCTTGGTGATAATAATCTCAACAGTTAGGCTTAAATTTCAAAATTTCATCAAAATTTACAGATAATTATTATCGCACGATGATTGTGTCAAAATAAATAAAACCATTGTTTATTCGAGCAATGATACAAGGCCAGTTATTTATCGAAACTTCCTGGTAAATTTATTATCGACTCATACTTATCGTTGGTAGGTTTTTTTTTATTACAAAACTTCTGCGACTCCGTATGTATTTTTTTCCATATGAAAAATTGACAAAGGTGATATTGGTGTTGGTCGAATAATCATTCATGCCAATATCAAAGTGATGGACTAGCCAGTATAAAAAACAACTAATTTTCAATAATTATAAAAGAAACAATTCATTCAGTGACAAAATAGAAACTTAACACACTGACATCCTAATTTATAGTGGTAACAATGTTTGGGTGTTTGGATATGTGAGATTCCTCAACTCTAGTAGGCGGAAGTCTATATTTATACCTCTTCAGTGCCAGACAACAGGTAAAACGCTTATAACTTCCACCTACAAAAAGCGGTAATTTTATTCGAAGCTGCATAGATTATTACCATCAGACGCCCACTTTTCATTGTCCACTATTTGGGTTTATATTAAATTTAAAAAAAATTAAATAACATTGATATTATTGATTCGTTTGCGATTAAGAGTTTATTTCTACTTGAAAAGGATATCAAGTGATGATGATCTTTCTCCTGCCAAAAATTTCATAATCCTTTGTCAGGCAAGAAATTTAAAATAGTCTACAGATATCAGAGATGTGTTCATAAACCTGTTAAACAGCAGTTTTAGAGTGATGTAATCCAGTCTTTGAAAATGATTTTCTACTTATAATTGAATTATCTACCAGTTGTTAATTAATTTCAATTGAATCGAATCGCATTATAAAGGTACCAGTGAAGTTAAAACTTATCTTTTTCCACATTCATTAATGACTCAGTTTCCTTTCCTTTACTTATATTTTGTAGTTCACAAATGAATAATGTATAGACTTGTTCAAGTCATTCTTATAAGTTTTATTTAGCTCACATTGCACCACGTTTGACTTGCGAAGGGTAGAAATCTATCCCAGTGAATGATACAATTTACTGCAGAGCCAGATTTGAACTGAGAATTTTTTTTTCTCTAGTTTCTGTTAATTTCATTTTAGTTCAAGTCCTCCATATTTGCTATAGAAACACATTTCGTACATTGTCAATACCATTACTTTTCTTTTTACTTCCCTTGGTAGTATCAAGGCAAGTATTGTATTCACGTAAAAAATCGACTTCGAGATTTTTTCACATTTATACGGTTCCAGGTTACGCTAGATTACGAAAATAATATTTGGTAAACACGTTGGACACCTATCGACAACACGCGTTCGCAGATATATAGGGTGTCCCAAAAACTATGCTTCACTCACAAGACCAATGAATGATACGAAGTTGGTTATATTAGCAGAAAGCAGAGCTGTCAAAGATACTTTTGAATACTATCTAGTTACAAGATAAGTTACTTTTGGAAAAAGTATCTGAAGTTACTTCGGGTATTTAGTTACTCATTGAAAAAAGGATCTTAAATACGTATCTAAGTTACTTTTTAAGATACTTAATAAGATACTTATTAAGATACTTTTATTATTATTAAAAACCGATTAGGCTATGGCTGTTTATTTGTTCCACAGGTTTTGGATTCAATTTAAAAACTTTAAAACAGAAATTTTTATAGTTCAAAAATCCCAAATTCGAGAAGGGTCAAAATCGCAAGAAACTATTTTCTAAAAAAACTAATTTTCCAAAAACCAAAAAACATTATTTGAAAATCAGGGTCACAGCCTTGCAACTAACGTAACACGAAATTATCAAATAAATGGTAGGTATCAATCAAGACAACATAAGCAAAAATAAAATCCATAATTGCACAAATAAAGAAATCAAAACACCGACATTTCTAAGAGCTTAGTGCCTATTTTATATTTTTTATTACGCATGCATCATAATCAGCGATTATCGCACGCTGCAGCGTGCATAAAATGATGTTTATGATGCGTCTACTTTTTCAAAGGTTTGCTATAGAAACGTTCGATCTACTTTCATTACCTAGATATTTACCTGCATACCTGCCATTTAAATTACTACTTATCAAAATGAATGAACACTTTTAAAACATTTTTGAGATTATGATGCATTCGTATTAAAAAATAGCGTATGATATGCGTGTATAAGAGGGCATTTAAAGCCCTTGCGACTTACAAAACACGACGCGCGTGCTTTAAATGCCCTCTTATACACTTATATCATAATATACTATTATGACACTTATGACAGTCTATACTCTATACATACCATACCTATATAAGTGGTATAACTATGGCGATAGTCATGTTGGTTTTCTTGTCTGCTACCTTATGATTAAAATTGATCTGATTTCTATCCAAAGGCAGTACAATATTTGCTTGCTTTGTCATGCTAGTATAGAGATAGAGATAGTCTTGTTGCTTGTCTAGAGCTAGACGGTAAAACTCTCTCCACAGAGCGGTGGGTGAGTACAAATGAATAATACATAAAACGTAATAAGCTTGATGTTCTTTGAAGTATTTCGAACCAGTTCCATCTTGTTGTCGTGAGGTTTTGTGAACGTCTGAAGGAACTTTTTTCACGGTAACTTTAATACTTTTCGTTAATCTAGATAGGTCAATTTCAGTATCTAAGATACTTTTCAGTATCTAAGATACTTTCAGTATCTAAGATACTTTTCAGTATCTAAGATACTTTTCAATATCTTAGATACTTTTCAGTATCTAAGATACTTTTCGGTATCTAAGATACTTTTTTAAGATACAAGTTACAGATCCTTCTGAAAAGTAACTAAGATACTAGATAGGTACTTTTGCCAAAAATGAAAAGTATTTAAGATACAGTATCTTAGATACTATAAAGTAACTAAGATACTGTGAAGTAACTAAGATACTTTTTTCTGACAGCTCTGGCAGAAAGTTACCGTTCTTAGAGTTTACTACAGATAAGTTTTTATTTTCGTCGATTTTTTATTCCTTTTCCAAAAATATTTTGTCATATATTTTCAAAACAACTTACCTATTTCAGAAGAATAGTTCAAATTTAAAAATTCTTCATTTTCATGTGGTTCTATAAGATTAAAATCTGAAATTTTCAAATGGTGGAATAATAAGCCTTTCACCGTCTACTCCTGGACATAAACCTCTCCAAGCTGCATCCATCATGTGTCAGTTTTGAAAAAGTTCATGCCTGCTGTCTCTTTGATGTCGTCCGTTCATTATCGATCACTTTTAATGAATTTTTAATCTATCCCAATGAGCGTAGCAACTGTCATGTTTGAATACTGACTAACGAACAAATCTAATATCAATCGGATCCAAATCAAATATTATCTTTTTCGGTGCTAACCAACGAAATCGTGGGATTACATTGGTCGTTGCGGTTTATTTGGATCCGTATAAATAGGGACCGTGGACCATGAAATTAGACCACTCAATTTAATCAACTGGAGCATATAAATATAAAAGCCACATTTTGCGATATTTAAAGTGACTGTATTTTCCACGCCAGTTTAGCGGGAACGTGTTTATTTGTTTTAACGGCTTGTTAATACTTAGAGGCTTTTGAATTGTACGTGTATATTTGAAAATATTTATTGTTTATTTGTTTCTTGCTCGTTCAGTAGATTTTGTATGATATATTTATACATTGTATTGTTTTTTATTCAATTTCAGTTAAACGCAACTATGAAAATAACCTACAACACCAAGTTATATTAATTTGGCTGCAAATTTGATTTGTCTTTACAATAAACAATAAACCACCATAGACTGGTGGACATTCCCAGAAATCGTACTCTATTTTACTCCGAGCGGCATTTCGTGCGACATTCGGCAACTTGACATTTCTAGAGAATTTAGACCCCGCTGAATCCGAATCCGGATGTTACCAAGCCAAATTTTGCCTCCAAAGGCCTCAAATCCAAGATGGCGGCCAAACTAAAAGACATTTTTCTTAAAGCGTATCGTTATTGACCGGCGAGATAACGTTTCATATGTTTTTGGGGTCGCTGAACATGAATATGAGTACCGGAAGTCGATTTGGATACCGGAAGTACCACAATTCAAGATGGCGGCCGTCGGAGGCCTGAATACAGAACTTTCAGAAGTTGGCATATTGTCAATGTTGTCAAGTGCGGTGTATCAGCACATATGTTTTTGACGTCGACTAATCAAAAATTAGCACCAGAAATCGATTAGGCATCCGGAAGTACCGCAATCCAAGATGGCGACCGGTTGGGGCTCAAATACCAAACTTTAAAAAGTTGTTATAATATGACGTGCTGGGTATGACCACAAGTGTTTTGGAGGTCGCTGAACACGAATTTGAGGTCGGAAAAGCGATAGGAAACATGTTAACACAGATTTGCCGAAATAAAATAGTACAACTATACTTTGAGGGCTAAAAAAAATGCACAAAACATTTTACATGAATACATCATCAATGTCATTGTTGTTTTCGCAGTCTGCCTGACACTTGCACATCTTGGTGCAGACCTCTCCCTCCCGCCTGCACTTGCACAAGCCTGTGTCGCACCCTGACCTGCAGCCACAACTTAGTAACTGCGTGCAGGCCTTGTGCACCGCTGGCAGGGCGGTGTAGACTGAAATGTAATTCTCCTCCAGATGCCATCCGTACCGGCAAGGATCAGGAGGGTCTGGCCTTGCTATATGTGCATTCAGCCAGACCCCGGCTTGGTAGGTGACTCGGAGAATGTGAAGACGGGCTGCATGAGACGTATCTGGGAGCAATTCAGGACATGAAACTTTTCTAAAAAGAATGCGTTTCGCTTCAGCACAGATATTTTCTCTTTTCTTGTACAAAGGTACCATGAATTGCTCGCTCTTTGACAAAAATCTCTCCTGAACTTTTGCAACTGTGAGTCCATCAAGAAGCTTGGAATGTGTGCAATATACAACTAGAGCACCTCTCTTTCCTATACCTGTAATATGAATTTAAATAAGTATCTAGTGCAGCAAAAATGTACGTAAAAAAAGTAAACTGGATACCGACCTGCTATGAATAAGTTAGTGTCACAACCGGTCAGCGCATGGGTATATTGTTTCGCTTACTGAGAGATATTGACGCCGCAACTGTATGAATAGGTACCATCGTCACCAAAAGTAACTGGGACACAAATAATGCACAATAATCTCCTGGACTAATTCTACTGTCATTCATTTCAATGCATTTAATGCATAATTTGACAAATATTTGACAATAAAATTCATCTAGGACAAGAGCTAATGTGATGCTGTCCCAGTTACTTTTGGTGACGATGGTACGTACTTTCTATCCTGTGCAAGAGCAAAACAAATATGTCTGTGTCTCTTGCAGACACGACAACTCTACTGTGTCTATGTTTATCCCTCAAAGTATATTTGTACTATTTTATTTCGGCAAATCTGTGTTAACATGTTACCTATATCGCTTTTTCGACCTCAAATTCGTGTTCAGCGACCTCCGAAACACTTGTGGTCATACCCAGCACGTCATATTATAGCAACTTTTTGGTTTGGTATTTGGCCCCCTGACGGCCGCCATCTCAAATTATGGTAGGTACCTTTGGTATCCGAATCGACTTCTGGTACTCATATTCATGTTCAGCGACCCCAAAAACGTATGAAACGACATCTCCCCGGTCAATAACGATACACTTTTAAAAAAATGTCATTAGGCTCTTAGCCGCCATACTGGATTTGAGGCCTTCGGAGGCAAAATTCGGCTTGGCAACATCCAGATTCGGGTTCAGCGGGGTCGAAATGTTGCACGAAATGCCGCTCGAAGTAAAATTTCTGAAAATGTCCACCAGTCTATCACTCAACTTTACATTATTTCTTTTACATCCTGGTTTAACCACTCCTCCATACAAAATAAAGAAACTCGCCAGAAATAACTTAAATCATTTTTTTTATGTATCAACACGATATGCATATTATAATAATACATTTATTTTATTAAACCCTAATTTACAAACAATGCACAAACTGCAACAACAAATCCATTAAATGGTGATAAAAAAAAAACTTTACGACCCATTCGAATTGTCACCTATTCCCGAATATGGCGACGCTAATACTGCACCTAATTCAAGATTATATTTGTATGCAAAGTATTTCTAGTCCTAGAATTAAATGTGACCAACCATAAGTATCTAGATTTGTAATTCAAATTTTAGCTTTTTAATGTGTTTGGTAATAGTATATTGTTTTATTAGGAGTAAAAGTGATACTTTTTGTGGCGAGACTAAATGTTTGATGTCACTTTTTTGTCCGGACGTGAGCGTACAAAAAAGTACTTTTTTGTACGCTCACGGAACGCGCGGACAAAAAAGTAACCAAAAAAATGACGTCTGTGAAGTCAAACTTCAACATTAAGAATTGAGGTTAAAAAAGTCGTCATTTTTTGACGTTTGCGGAAAAAATAAATTACATAGATTTATTTTTGGACCCTGCACACTTACTTCTTATGGGATTTCTGACCGCGGCCAAATTTAAACAAATTTTAGTATGTTGAAGATTTCACCTTTTTTATCAATAACTACCACAGGCACAACTTAATCCTATGACTAGTTTTTGAGTTACAGGTAGTTTAATGTCCAAGAAATGCACACATTTTATATCCATTTACATCTACCTGTCACCTAATAATACCAGGATGGACAGGTATCCTCACACTCAGGTGAACAGTGTTGCCAGATCTCACGATTATTCGTAAGATTACACGATTTTGGTCAGAATTTCACGATCTCACGAATGAGGTAGCAAATCTCACGAATTCTCTTTGTAGTAATACAAATTAGTAATCAAATATAATGTAATCGGAAATAATCGAAATAACGTCTACTATACAATATTTAGTTATGTTACGCTGCTCTTGGTACATGCGCGCTCAAGAACACTTTACCTAAGCCGCTTTCCAGTATGCACATTGGCGCGCTCCGGCGCGCTCCAGAGCACCTCGGGGGCGCCACGCACTAGATTTGTACCGTTCCAGTATCATGACGTGAGACGCCCGTCTTAGTGTCAAATATGTCAAATTTAAAAATAATTATCTGTTTGTTTGTGCAGTTTGTTTTTTTATTTATCATAAATGAAAGAGAATCAAAACTATATTTTTTAAAATGTTCAATCTTAAGATATAACAAGAAATAAATAAATAAATAGCCACCCACGGATGTGACAGCTGACAGGTTGACGCGTACGTACAGCTCGGGGGCTCAACGCCCCGAGTAGCTCCGGGCGTCAAACTCCTATACTGGAAAGCGGCTCTAATAGCACGGCATATACAAAAATAATCAGCAGGCTAACTTGAGCTTTGTATCCCAAAATAGCGGCGTGCGCAGATGAGATGGGCGTTAAATATCATTGTTTTGCCATTTAAAGATAGACTGTATCCTCGAATGGCGGCGTGCGCAGAAGAGATGCGCATGAGAGTTAACCTGCTGTTTGTTTTTGTATATCCTGTGCTAATAGGACCGTTTATTGAGCTGAAAGTGTCTGCGAAGTCCACGAGACCCCACTATTTGTGACGTCAGCTGCAGACCTCAACTCTTGGTAGAAAATACATTATCCGAGTCCAAAAAAACGAATTCATAAACGTTGAAATCGCCTTTTCCTAATTTAAAACTCCCAATAAAATTAACTCACAAGCACTGCTTGAATCGCAAACCATCCATCGAGGTCTGCGGGTAACGTTACTACTATCAGTTGCTAATAGTAGTGACGTCACTCGCAGACCAGCTGCCGACTCGAGAATTGGCGAACGTACGCTTTTTTAGGATAATGAAAACGAGGTTCAGCTCTCAGAAACACCTGCTAAAAAACGGAAAAACAAGGATACAAAATTCAAGATTTAATAATAAAATTTCAATATCTTATGGATCACTCTATCAAAAATCTATAGAAGAACATTGTGCATTATTTTCTTACAAGCAATTTTAGGTCTCACGATTTTTCTTTATCGATTCTCACGAATTTTTTTATTTCATCTGGCAACACTGCAGGTGAAACGTAGATGTAAATGCATATGAAATGTGTGCATTTCTTGGACATTAAACTACCTGTATCTCAAAAACTAGTCATTGGATTAAGTTGTGCCCATGGTAGTTATTGATCAAAAAGGTAAGATAAGATAAGAAGTGTGCAGGGTCCTTTGTCCATTCCTGATGTTTGTATATTTTTCATTGTTTGCGTGTCTCAGTTTTACTTTGTTCACTTTTTATTAGCTTTGTTCCAACCTAGCAGGAAAACCGTAATATTACCGTTAGGATTCTGCGCAAAACCTCAAATTTTTGCGTAGAAATCGAAATTCGTATACACAGTGGTTCCGGAACCGTTCTGAGACGTTTTTTTTTTTTTTGACACACATATTCATGTTATTCAAGTTGTATGGCTATTCTGAGTTGACTTTCCTTCTCTAACTTGCTGTTCTTTGAATTAGTTTAACAGCCCACGAATAACCTCTTAATTATTATAATTTTTTGTTTCTCAAGGAAAGAAAAATAAAAACTAGAAAGAATTGATAATATATCTGATAATAATATAAAATATTCTGTTTCAGGTAAGGGACATGTAAGATAAGGCAGCAGATATATTTCTGCCAAGGTAAGTGTTTTAGTATTTTTCATATTTTTTCATGATTGCATAGTTGTAGAACTTGTAGTCTTTATCTTTTGAGCGGCACAAAAAGTTACCCAGATACTCAAAATTTCAATTACATTGGAAGTTATCACCTGGGAAAGACGTCGGACAAATTTTGTTGGTTGTTTCACGTAACTTGAGCTATGTGAATAAAGGACCCCGCAATATTTAAATGGAAATTGGTTACCCGTGATATTTGGATGAAATTTAAATATGTTATTGGGGATGCCGTAAGCAACATTTTTTACCATGGGCACAACCCTGTATATATGACAGGTGAGGCGTGGTTAGCTGTCAAATATTGGAATCTGATATCCAAAAGCAGAGTAACTATAGCAGATTTTGATGAACAAAAAATCTATTTCTTCTAAGTCGACCAAGTCGAAAAATGTCAACCGTTTTAACACCTGTCAAAACCCTGCCGAATGACAGCACTCATATTTTCCAGTTTTTAATGTTGTCATTTGACATTTTTAACTTAAATGTAAATTCTGAATTCAAAAATTGAAAAAAAAAAAATGACTGCTGTCAAAATGTGACGTGCATGAACTTTGTTCAATGTTTTATCACCAATAAACTACCTTAAAACGAGAAAGGACCAGATTGGAGTGTTTTTTCTACTAAAACAAATGACAGGCTTTGACAGTTCTGTCATTTTTTTTTCAATTTTTGAGTTAGAATTTACATATAAGTTAAAAATGTTAAATGAAAACATAAAATATTGAAAACTGGAAAAGATGAGTGCTGTCGTTTGGCAAGGTTTTGACAGGTGTTAAAATGGTTGACACTTTTCGACTTAGCTTGGTCGACTTAGTAGAAATAGATTTTTTGTTCATCAAAATCTGCCATAGTTACTCTGCTTTTGGATATAAGATTCCAATATTTGACAGCTAACCACGTTTCACCTGTCATATATACAGGGTTGTGCCAGTGGTAAAAAATGTTGCTTACGGCATCCCCAATAACATATTTAAATTTCATCCAAATATCACGGGTAACCAATTTCCATTTAAATATTGCGGTGTCCTTTGACTCATCAAAATAATAATGATAACCTATTTCTGCATTTTCTTGTAGCAAAATATGCGTTCCATATAAGTAATATTTTGCTGGTCACATAAAAAAATCAAGGTATTAAACGTCCCAAAACTTCAGGCATATCAAATATAATAAAGGTAATAAAATCAACTTTCACTCATTGGCCCTCAACGAAACTTCTCTTATCACATCAATTTCAATTAGCCGCTATATACAGTCGTATAAAAGCAATTAGATAACGAAGAGTCTCATCATTTTTAGGGCCATTTTATTGGTTTCCTTTATGGAGTGTCTTTTGCGATAAGAGATCGTAATTATTGAAAGTTTATTCTCAACTGAAACCGATGAATGAAATAAAATTGAATTGATGATTAATGGTTTCAATCATCATCATCATAGTCAGCTCCATAGCGTTTTATAATCCTAGGTTTCTTCTACAAATGCGGTTTTCTTTCTGTTTTTTTTTTCTCTGTCGGCATGGATGGATACCATTTTAATGGAAAAAGCATTGATGATATTCGTTTATGAGTGGAAAGCAAAAGGAGCATATTTCAGGATGAATAATGTCATCTCACTGGTGAACAGTTCTATGTTTGATACTGCAGAAAATGTTATCAGCTCTAGACTGATACGATGATACTTGTCAGTACTAAATCGAAGCAAATGCAAGCACAATTAGTTTTTGAAATGATTGTTCATCAACGTTAAATTTTTTTTAATGGGGTTTCCTTGAGATAAAAAGACGAGTATGTTGACCTATTTTCAATCTAAATTCGGAGAATCATGTCATGTTGTATTTTATTTGTAATCTGCAAGGTGGAAATTACATTTTCAAAGATTTACATGACAAGCTTGATCTTATCGAATGAGTGGAGACTTTTTTCCCCAATGATCCGCCCAGGGAATCAATGGTCTTCAGCGAAGCGTTACTAGCCGATGTCACGGATCCTCTTAAAGTAGAATGTGAAGCCATTTTTTTCTCTTCGATGTATTTCACTGCCAGCGGCATTTCGAATTCGTAAGGCCCATTATGACCGGGTATAACCTACAATACTGAGTAAATAGAATTAATCATATATTGTCCATCGTTTTTTATCTGACACTTTCCGTATGAGGTGAAGCTTATGGCAAAAACCAGGTTTGACGTCAGATGACCATTGGCGTTTCAATGTAGGGAGCCACCAGCTCACATTCTTATGGAGTATCAGATTAAAATCGACGGACTTTAATCTTGCTTACCATAACTGTTGGTTCTAAACCACAATGCCGATTGATAATAGTTGGGATTTTGTCAGCAGCTTCTCTTGTAATCAAGACTAAGCCGATATCTGACCGCTCAAGGATATCTAGAAATGCGAGCTCCAACTCGAAATGGTCAGTTTTCTCATCTACCACGTAATAATTTGGCGTGTTATGTTTGTCTAATTCACCTATACCAGCTAAAACCGATTGATGATTGATAAAAAGCAACGTTGATTGTAAATTGAAGGATTTTTTGCTTGATATATTTTAAAAATCTCAGAAAAAAAAAAACGAAGCAGAGACGCTAATAATAATGAAAGATAGGGGTGCCGGGTTTCAGAGAACCTCGTGGGTGCTGATGTTCATGCACCGGCATTTATGAGGGGAGGTGAATAGCCGGCCGGTGGCGAAAAAACTTCTCCAGAAGCCACGCCCAAAAACGTTTACCAGCATTCTTTAATTTACATTCGGACGAGTTTCTAAGAAGGGAATGGTAATACATTTCAAACAACGTAGTTCACACCTTTCCATATTCGTTTTCCAGCTGCGGGAACTAGAGTTGCTTGGTGTTTGCGTAAGTTTTTTGCGGTGTCTGCTAAAATTGAAAAAAAAAGACGGCTATAAGGGTAAAGAGTAGAGTGTTTTCACAGCTATCAGAACAATACCCACTTCAACCACGTAAAAGCCCCCCTCCAGCATAGCCATCATAGCCCACCATTAATCCATTTTCAAAAGACGCCGCCGATCTAGAGATTTTCCCACGGTATCGAAAAACTTCCTAGGCTCAAGTACCCCCAGCTATCAGACTAGCAGATTCACAAGCAAAATATTTATTATTGCAATAAAATTAATGCACCTGTTTATAACCAATACCCACCTCACAGCTATCAGAGCAATACCCACCTCTACTACGTCAAAAAGCTTCTACTCTGAAGAGGTACCTCTTTCCATATCCCTTCACTTTCTTGAAAACTAAAGAATATTTCAACAATTCCTGCATTTGTATTCGGCAATAGTGTTCTAAACTCCATGAGATTAATTTTATTGCAATAATAACATTTTGCTTGTGAATCTGGTGGACCACTTACGTAGTAGAGGTGGGTATTGGTCTGATAGCCGGGGGCACTTGAGCCTGGGAAGTTTTTCGATACCGTGGGAAAATTTCTAGATCGGCGGCGCTTTTGATCTGAAATTTTGGGGATTTGACCCGGGCCAACCCCAAAATTGACGAATTTGAATACAAATGGAAGAATTGGTTAAATATTCTTTAGTTTTCAAGAAAGTGAAGGGATATAATAAAGTGCCATCTCAGGGTAAGAGTCTTTTGAAAATAGATTAATGGAGGGCTTTACGGAAGAGGGTTTACAGTGCAGGTGGGTAAAAAGTCTCTCCTCAGGGTAGGAGCTTCACGGAAGGGGGTACAGTGGAGGTGGGTAGTGGTATGATGGCTGTGCTGGAGGAGGGTTTTTACGTGGTAGAGGTGGGTATTGGTTTGATAGCTGTGAAAACACTCTACTGTAAAGTGTGGAAAACTCTCCTGCAGATATTCTTTTCTAAGCAGCATGTACCGAAAATCTGCGTTTTACGCTGTTCTCCATAAAAGATTTCTGATTTTCTTCATCTTCTTCTTCTTCTAAACAAAGTACCACCATGTTCTGATATCAACTGCCAGTACTGAATTTACTGTTCTGATTTTACTGTAATTTGCCGTTCCAATTTCAACAGGGTACTCTTGTGGTCATTCAGTACTGAATCGACTGAATCCAGTGTACTGAAAATAATATCGGAACGGCGTCCAGTAAATTGACTACTGACAGAGTTGATATCGGAACATAACCTATATAAGGCTATGGTCCAAATATAACCAAACGTTAACCATAGGCTCTGTTCCAACAGACATGAGAACCGTTCCAGAACCAATAATTTCCAGTTGCCCACCTATTTTTCAACAAGTTGAACGTTTTTCCTAATTGATAAATGGATTGATCGACTGGAAATTACCGTTCTAGAAAGGTTTTCATGTCTGCTGGAACAGAGCTAAAGTAACCGAATCGGTCAACAGATGTTTACTGAAAACTCCGGTTACTTTGGGGAACGCAAATATGGAAATAAAACATAATTGACAGAAGTTACAGATAAAACCTTGATGAACCGACATCCGATGGCCGGTAACTATTTTGACATTTGGTTAACCAGATTTCAGGAACCCGAGGTACAAAATTAACCAGTTTTCCAGGAACTAGAGAGGATTATCAGTTTTTAAGTCTATGCTCGTGGGTGCTTCGCACCCACTGTTTAGGTCTCGTGGGTGCTCGAGCCCCCGAGCACCCACGAAGTCGGCGCCCCTAATGAAAGATAATCAGAAGTAGAAAGTTTTTCTAAATATATAGGTATCGGGTGATTGTCTATATTTTGCACCCATACACCTAGCTTAACTGTTTGAAGAGATACACAGAAATCTAAAATGTGAAAGTTGTGGGTAATATCAGAAATTTGAGAATAAAGTTAGTTACAAGTATACAGGGTGTGTCACAAAAGTGTGTTACGTACAGCTTTCACATTTGACATTTCTGGATTCAAACAGGTGAAATAGGTGTGGGTGCAAAATATAGACAATCACCCGGTACTACATAACTAGCTGAAAAGCTTTACTACAAATAAATGAGTCAAGGAGAAGATTTAATTCAAGCGCTTTTCAGTGTAAAGTACAACCAAAACAAAAAAGTTCAAAATGGTATAAAGAAATTTGCAAATTGCCCAGTATCAAAAAGAACTTTTGCAGATGAGTTGATGATCTAAGTGAAAAATGAAGAAGTACGTATGCTAAATTATAAAAATCGAGGGAATCAAACTACCAGCTACAGATAAGATTGCGGGAATCGACCCAATAACGAATAAATGTGAATATTGCAAGAAATTACTAAATAACGAAAAAAGGCACAAATAAGATCATTAGAAAAATACCAGTGCTAATAGAGAGTTATTGGAAGTGAAATAAGGTCCAGCAGTAATAATGCAAACGCTATATTGACATTTGCGCTTGCGCAGTTGCGCCGTTGAATAAGGCTAGTTTTATTACCGTTTGTGCTAGACTTTATTACTGCACGAATAAAGCCACGCACTAAAAATATAATTTGCCCTTATTTTGAAATTTGTCAGCAAAGCAAAGCTGTCAGTAAGTAAAGTAAGGTTAGAAATAGAATTAGGCAATCCAAACCACGTGACTTTTTTTGACGGATTGTTGGCACACAAAAGATTTTCTTGGTTTAATATTGTCCTTGCGTTCGGTATTTTGCTCAAAGAGCAGAGCGTGCTAAGCAGAGTAGTAATCACGTGACCAGTGAGCGAACGGAGCAGTTGAACGCAGTGTCCGAGTGCCTGAAATTTGAATAAACGCACGCAAATGAGTCTGCTCCGAGTACACTTTCTGAATAAACGAACGGTAAATTCAATCTCGGAGAACTCTGATCCGAATACCGAACGCACGGTGTGTCATTTTCTGTGTTGACTGCGTATTTTGATGCTTATTGCTTAATTTTGTGAGTTTTGAGACCTGAAAAAACGCACTCACAATAATTTAGAAATATTTTGAAAGGAAATTTGTAAAAAGCTGGAATTAATAATTATGACGATGACTGATGACATAAGAAATTTAGGGTTATGAGCACATGCATGCCAACCTTGCCAACAGTCGGCCATATTTGACACATCGTTGGATTGCCTAATTAAGGAACAGCCGTATCTTGACGTGTTTGTGATCGTGAACAATAACTGCTTTTTTCCAGCGGCGTTTAGGTAAAGCCCTATTCAAATAAGGAAGTTGCCTTATTACTGCTAGCTTTATTTTGAAATCTCCAATAACTCTCTAAAATAATATTATTGACTTTTGTACAGGGTCATTTTTTATATTTTCCCATCCCCCTTAACTTTTTTATGCCACCGTGTATAAAAAAAATGTAAATAGGAAAGTTGTAGTGCTGTGGTGCTTGAAAAATAGTTCTCAGAAAACATAGTTTTGTTCATACAGGGTGTTGCAAAAAGTTTGAAAAACAAAAAAAATATATTTTTTTAAATGGTATATTATGACATTTCTGGATTCTGCGGAAAATTCTAGACACATATCATGTATAATGTCATATACCTATCTTCAACTGTTTTGGAAATAATGACAGTAGATAATTGACTTTTTTTGACAGACTGTAAAACTTAAACGCTTGATTTTACAACAAAACCGATCATACTTGCTTTTTTAATTTTTTTATAAAATATCATTTGACACCAACTTTGAATTAAATCCATGATTGAAAATTCCAATTAAATTTAATCTCCGGTTAAATTCAAAGTTGGTGTCAAATGCTAGCTTATGAAAAGCTGTAGACAAGAATGTAAAATTAGTTTTGCTGTAAAATTAACAGTTTAGGTTTAACAGCCTATCAAAGTTGCAAAAAAGTCAATTTTCTACTGTCATTATTTCCAAAACAGTTCAAGATAGGTATATGACATTATACATGAAATATGTCTAGAATTTTCCGCAGAATCCAGAAATATTACAATATACAGGGTGTCCCATTTAAAAAAATATTTTGCAACACCCTGTATGAACAAAACTATGTTTTCTGAGAACTATTTTTCAAGCACTACAGCACTACAACTTTCCTATTTACATTTTTTTGATACACGGTGGCACAAAAAAGTTAAGGGGGTCGGGAAAATATAAAAAATGACCCTGTACAGCTTCAATATACAGGGTGTCCCACGACGTTTCTCCCAGGTGATAAACTTCGGAACGCGTCATCCAATATAATTGAAATTTTCAGGATCTGGGTAACTTTTTGTGCCGCGTCTACCATGGTCATCCAATTCCACCAGTTTCGCTTCAATTTCGGTCAAGTGACGTCATCTTTCGAATCTTAAATGTAACTCATGGTATATTATGGCATTTTTCGTTAGAAAATTAAATTAGAAAATCGACAATGCCATATTTGTTAAGGCTTTAAAAAAATATACAGTGGAACATACGATGATGCATTCCGAAGTTATCATTTGGGAAAAACTTCGTGGGACACCTTGTATATACAATGTGTCCAAGATAAGGAGGGCCAGTATGGGGATGTTGGAAACAGTGAAAGATACGACGTTGCTTAAATTAGGAAAAAGTTGGGCAATTTTGTGCTCATTAAAATACCGCTCTGATATTTTAAAAATTCCGATTGATACCGGAGATATCCGGAAAAACGCGAAATTCGACCAGAAGGATTTCATTTTTTCCTGACCTTAATTGAAGAGATATTTCAAAATAAATGGCACTTCTTCATTGCCACTTTTCCTCCTCTACAATATGGCACTACCAAATTTTTAATCCAACGTTTCGTCTTGGGGCGACCATATCATTAGATCCCCATACTGGCCTTCCTTATCTTGGACACATTGTATATAATAATCCTGAAAAAAAAAAACTGTTCAATCAGATTCTTATACTGACCTATAACAAATCCCACACAAGTATCCTCATCTCCTATTATCGCAATCAGTTTGGGTTCACCAATGTAATTGGCGCTCTCCTCCTCCTCAAAAATACATAACGAGGAAGATTGTAAAAGATTAGAAGATGCAGATCCCTTTATTTCATGTAGGGAATTGCTTGGTTCGGCATTATGATGCATTATTTAGTTTTATTTACTGAAGATTTTCTATGAATGATGATTTTATGAAAAAATAGAAATGTTTAAAATGACAATGTCGGAATCAGCTGGTTAAAATCAATGATTGGAAACCGAACATTAATATTTTTTTGGGGAGGCAATCAGTGCCGTTCATTCATCCAAACATAAATCAGTAAGATAAAAAATGGAGTCTGTGCAATTTGATTATGAGATAAATTAATTACTATTGACCCTTTCTTTTCAAATTCATACTATAATTATTGAAGTAATAATATTTCAACTGACTCTTGGCTCTTCATCATGTGAGTGACTACTTTTGGCTTCCAAGAATATTATTTTGAGACAACATAAAATAATTGTTATTGCTTACGAATGTTCGGCCTTTTTGTGTTCTGTTTCAGTTGAAAGAATGATGAGTTGCAGTCATCCAGATATCCAGAAAAGTTGGGATGATTCAAGATGTGGAAAATACTCTATACTTTCTACAGAGAGTCTTTATACATTTTTTAAAAAAATAAGCTTTTACTTAATAAAAATAAAACGAATAAATACGGATTTCATTAGCAACCTATATCCATCATCATCGCTTGCATTATTACGAATCTCTATCGTAAAACCTTGTCCATTATCAAATTAAATTTAGCAAGGAAACTCATTATCAGTCTGGTGATAAAAACTGCAGCAGCCTCGTTGACCTTCTATTAATACAAATACTTTGTACAAAGCTTCAATAAATGTTTATACATATTTATTGCAGCCAATAAGAAAAGAACAACTTGAATTTGTTTTGTTGAAGAATAAATACCTATACATAATATTATTGATTATTCAAGATTCCATTTAGCATAAACAAGCGAAGGAATAAAAAAAAATCACAATAAAGCTTCCATCCCCTAAGCAGAATCAGAAAGAAAAAAAAAACCTTGGACTTTATATTAATATATATTCCTAGAATTTGAATATTTCTAATATGTATTGGTAAAGAAGATCCCGCGCTTTATTTCCGAATTGAAAATAGCTTAGGGCCCTCCATGGGAACTTTTAAATGTATTCATAAAGTATAAAACACTTTTTGATGTATTTTCAAAGTATTATTCTTTGTATTTACGCCCTGCTGGTCTTGTTTTATAAACTTTTTGGTATTTGTTGGGCGAGAATTTACTTGAACCGATTTTGATTTACATTGTCCAATGAACATTGGCGTACCTAATCCTATTAAATTATTCAGCGAGGAATAAAAGTTTTTAGTTTAAAGAAAACGAATCTCTCTGATGTTTTAGTAATAATTGAAAAATTCAGTCTGACACATTTTATTTGACTTTTCAACTGTTGAACTAAATCTAGATACCGGTCGATATTAAAAATATACCCATTGGGAAATTTAACTAGCATCGGGTGAATATTTGTTTTGTATAAAGTTTTTCAATATTTAACATTGGCAGCAAATGGATTGGTCATTAAATATACATTTAGTTTGAAACGCTGTATCTTTTTTTTTTAATATGGATTGTGGGCGGAAAAATTAATAAAAACGAACCTTTATTTGTTTAATGAAAACCCATTAATAGCTTTAATTGTTGATGAGTATGGTACAAGTTGTTGAGCTGAGTATTGATATATTTTTTTAGCTCTGTTCTCTTGTGATTTTAATGAATCTGCTTGGTCTAGTTAGGCTTGTTTGTTTTTCTATCATCTTCTTTTTTTCTGTTTTAAGGTTTGACTTCCTAGTTCAATTATTGGCTTTCCTGGAGTTTGCATATCTGAGGGCCGGTTTATCAATAGAGGATTACCCCATGAGTTACGGATAACCTTGGGTCCAAGTTGTGACGAGTGTTTATTCATCCAGGGTCAACTGCTAACTCGAAAGTTATTCCAGGAAAAAGTTAACCCGCGCTTTCACGGCAAGTTAGTGTATTTGACCCTGGGTTAACTTCAACATTTTTTCTTATTTTCTATCTGATTTTTTTTGAAAAGTGCTGGTTTTGGCTTGAATTTTGATATTGTGAAGAGATGGAGGACCTGGATTTCAGTGATGATGGTCAAGATGTTCTAGAATTTCTGGAACATGCATGAGCGGCGCCTCTACCACAGGCACCTAACAAATCCCCTTGACGACTTCCACTTCTTCGCACGTTTTCGCTTACGGAAAGAAACAATTTTATTTATTCTAGAAAAAATCGAGCTTGAATTCCCAACAAACCTATGTTTGTTGAGAATTTGAGTATAATATTTATTTCTACACAGAATACTCGAAACTAAACTCTTCGCTTTCCGCTAATGTATTCACATCAAATAAATAGCATGCGATCTATAACTTGTTGCTAGAAAGCAGGAAGCATACTAATACGTCTGTTTCTACAGAAATCACAAACCAGTCGGAGCAAATAACCAATGAAATTCACTCTAACTGGTTTGTGATTTCTGCAGAAACAGACTTATTATTTTCGAACCTTGTCCTAGAAATATATGCCTGCTTTCACTCCGGAGTGATTGGAACATGAAGATATATTTTAATAGTTTGCGACGTACTTGCAAGATGGACAAACGTTGTTTATTTTTGACTTGTTGCGTAGAGGTGTATCGATAAATATAGTAGCACTGTGTGATTTTGGTATGAATGTAAACATGGAAAACTCAAGTTGCAACGTGCTCGCTGCTTTCTAGCAGCAAGTCGCATGGTCGCACGCATGATGCCTTTTCAAATCGCTTTTCGTTTGAATTTTGCTTTGCAAGTGTCAAATTCAAAAGGATGAATATCCGAATGTGGTAATATGTGATTTTTGAGATGGTCTTCTTCATTTCAATTTTGCTTTGTAAGTGTTATGTTTAAAAGATTAAATATCCAAGTGTGATAACATGTGCCTCTTCAAATCGCTTTTTCGTTTATATTTTACTTTGCAAGTGTCACATTCAAAAGGATAAATATCCGAGTGTGTCACCATGTGCATCTTCAAAACGTTTTTTATTTTAAATTTTGCTTTGCAAGTGTCACATTCAAAAGGATAAATATCCGAGTGTGTTAACAAACATGTGTTTCTTCAAAACGCCTTTTGTTTTAAATTTTGTTCCGCAAGTGTCACATTCGAAAGGATGAATATCCGAATGTGTTAACATGTGCATTTTCCAATTGCCTTTTTGTTTAAATTTCACTTTACAAGTGTCACATTCAAAAGGATATATATCCGAATCTGTTAACATGTGCATCTTCAAATGGCCTTTGGTATGGATGTAAACATGGAAAACTGAAGTTGCAACGTGCTCCCTGCTTTCGAGCAGCAAGTCGCACGGTAACACGTCACATGCTACTTTGGTATAAATGCCCTGCGGAAACGAAAAATAAAAGAAAAAAATAACATGATTAAGTCAGGTTATGAGCAGAAAATGTGAAAAAATAAATAAAAGTGAGCTGGCAACGTTGCATAAGTAGTGCCAACCTTCGAAGAACCCGAGAGTTTACCAGCCCTGGGTTTAAAAAGCTTGGATTAACACCTTTCGACTTAACTAGCTAGTTAGCCCAGAGTTAGAGTTGACTCAGGGTCAGGAAACTCTGCGAGTTATCCCTTAATTGATAAACCGGCCCTGTGAATCGAATATTTCCATTTGTTCCTTTATTTCCGCAATTTTTTTTTTTTTTCGTCAAATGAGATCGCGTCCGGGAATATTTAAACATTCACAATAGCCGCTTTCGGAAAGTGTGACCGAATAATCGGATTAGTAATTTCATCGTTCGTAAAATGATCCATAGTCAAGTACTCGCATTCGGTAAGTGATCTTGTTGACTCGGTTTTCTCATATTTTTTATGATCTCATCAAACCTGCTCTTGACGTGGGTAGAAAATTAATCTGTCAGCTATTTGATTTTTTTAGTTATGTGTTATGTTTAGGTGTGTTTCTGCAGAAATCACAAACCACTCGGAGTGAATTTTATTGGTTGAAACTAGTTTTCTCACTGTTTCTAACTGTTTTCAACCAATGAAATTCGTTCTGACTAGTTTGTGATTTCTGCAGAAACAGACGTTTTTTCAAGTTTTGCGTTTGAATTCTTGTGATTTGTTGTTGTGTTCGGGGTGATTTGCAATCAAGGATGATACACACCTATATAATTGCTTATCGGCTCCGTTTTTGGTAATCGCCGCCATATTGATGTGACACCATGGGCTGTGGCCTACGTCAAGGCGAGAAATATCATGCTGCCTACGTTACAACTGGTAATTTGGCGTGGAGTGGAAGGGGGGGATTTGTTACATACAGGCCTTATGAGGATAGGCCATCCTGTAGTAGTAGTGTGTATCATCCTTGACGTCAAGGCAAGAAATAACATGCTGTTACGTCATAACTGGTGATTTGGCATAAGGCAGGGGGGAAAGGGGAAGGGATTTGTTTTACACAGGCCTAATGAGAATAGGCAATCCTGTAGTAGTAGTGTGTATCATCCTTGGTTTGCAGTGTTGTTGAAAAGTTAAAGGTAGAGATTTAACCTCAAATTGTTGAAGAAAAATAGTTCATTGGTTTCGTGCGGCACGTGACCACATTAGAGGTTAGATAAACCAAAAATTAGTGAATTTTCGAAATTTCGCCGTCTAGCCCTAATACTTTGAAAAATTGTTTCTAATTGAAATATAATTCACTGCTTAGGATAGTATATGTAGACTAAGGTTAAAATACCCTCACATTATGCCGCTGTAGGATGTGAAAACAATGCCGCCGAATATACAATATGAACGTAAACACCGGACAAATATCAAAAGAAGAAAGCATGACACTCCAACTCCATTATATAAACAAATGGGATAAAGTTAGGTTGTCTTAACTCCAGTGTCAATTTAGTGACGTCACGTGCACGAAACCAATTGAGAAAAACAAACGATCGTTCGGAAATGTTGAATAGCCTACTCTGAAAACGAGCTAAACCGCGATCAGCTGATGTTAACCTACATGATTAAGGATTTACATTTCCGGAAGCAGCTATAATCACAAATAAGTGTTCATTTCACTAACAACGATTTCCATTTGTCGAACCAGTGCAAAAAAAATGTATCCTTATCCTTACATGTTACATGCTTTTAGAAAAAGATGCGGATACACTCAGTGCGCACTCATTGGCAAATGGAAATCGCCATAAATCTATATCTATTTCCACATATTTCACAAAATCGCAAATCTGATACCATTTTGTAAGGAATTTTTCATGAGGGATTTGAATTAACAGTTACACTTTTTTCACTAAATGTTATTTTTTCCACTCTGAACAAGAATCTTTCAGAATTGTCTAGAACATCTGGAAACTTCTGACGGGTTCCTAATTATTCACAGTGCACATCAAAAGTGGCTTCTATCTTTTTTTTCAGGTTCAATTAGTTTTGTTAGTCTGTCCTTGCGTTTCTTTGAGTTAGTTAGTTAGTAAATTCGTTGCATTACCCAAGTTATCTCGACACCTTTAACAAGTCCCAAGTTTCGCTTGACTGACCGCGGTATGTTTATGTACGTAAATACAGTAATCAACAGTCCAAAAACTAGCTTTAGTAAATTCAGAGAATTTTTTCGGCGCTGGCTTAGACTATAATATCGAAAGACTACTTGTAACATTTTCTACGGGATATTTTAAACATAGTTAGTGGAATCATACCTTAAGTAAATATATATATATATACAAATTATTTTTTTGACTGTGTCATTCACAGTCATGTTCCTTTAATAGTTAAAATTCCATCATAATTTCTAAATTCTCGTATCCACATGAATCAATATCGTCCATTCTTCTCAATAAATACCACCCAACTAGATGACTCGCTCAGATCACAAGGCAATCAATTTCAATTTACCACTGAAACTCCGCCAGTTTTATACGCCCAAAAGCAGTTTGTTCCTGGAGCTGTTCTATTTACTTTTCCCAGTGCGCATCAACAGCAACCTTCTGGATCATACATGACAGGATGTTGTACTTGCACGCGTACACCACCGCCAGAATCAAGGAATTATGGTGCTTTTTGTCAACAACCTCCAGCTCCTGTGCACACATTTTTTCCTTCATCGATGAAATATCCACAAATGAGAGCATTTCAGAAACAAGGAATACCATTTCATCACGATCGATGCACATCCACTTCGGACTTCTTCAATTGTTATACTCGAGGGCCACCATCCAAGGGTCTTCCAGATTTTTCAAACATGCAACAAGAATGCTATGACACTCAAATGCCTTTATTCCCTCGCCCTGGTATGGAATTCTCAACAAATCCAAGAAGATTGGTTTTGAGGAAACCTGTCTCACCTCCTACCGGTAATGTTGTAGATATTTTGGATGATAATAAAAAGAAGGTTTGCTTTGAAAAGAATCCAGATACTTCTACCAAAGACCAAAGTGTCCAAGTAACTAGCGATTGTATATGTGACGTGGGAAAAGGCGAGAGCAAATCAAAAATTCAAGAAGAAACAAATTCCGATAGTTTATCGTCCATATCGTCCAGTTCGTCGGAAGGCAAAGAAAAACCGAAAAAGAAATGTTGGCGGAAACAAAAAAAGACAACAGAAAACTCATGTGATTCAAAGAAACGAAAGAAAAAGAAAAAAACAAACCGAAAAAAGAAAACCACACTTGAGGATAGTTCTTCGCAAACTGATACGAGCGATATATCCGATACTAAGTCTAAAACTTGTATATGTAAAGAGTTTTTAAAAATAAAATTGTAAATATATACAAATAAGTACAGGTGGATAATAAGTTTTGTTGTTTAGGTGAATTCGATATCAAGTTGATGATATAAAGGCTGCGGTAACCAAGACAAGAGTATCCTAAAAGAAAATTTACTAGGATCTCAAGTGTACTTGCATCTTATTTTTATCAACATTTCCTCAACACTTTTTCGTCACACATTCATATTCTTCTTCAAGAAGTAAATTTCGTGTGGATAGGCACTGGCTGACGTCACACACATAACCTCACTTCCGTTGGGGGGACAAACAAAGCCTGACGTATTTAAGCTAACCTCAATAATCAATCAGTATCAATCAATATTGCTGAAAATTAATACAAAAACTGTTTATGATACAATGGTTCAAATGAGTTGAATGAATTCTTGTCAGAATTAGGCGAAAAAGAAGTGAAACCTTTCTTTTCACAAGTTCCCAGGCATTCAAATTGTAAGAAAACAATAGTTACGTGCTCTCAACCCGAATGAAGACGATTTAAGTTGGGACAGAGATTTGAGGGTTCGTAAAATAACGATTTTTATATTAAATACAATAATAATGTACAATTAAAGGTTTGCTGCAAACATTTTTGCTGCAGTGGGTTTTCTTCCTAATTAATGTTAATACGTATTTTGTAATATTTACGTTTAAAAATAAACAAAAACAGAAACATAACCGAAATTGCACAATTTGGCAAGTGGAACCAATCAAAGTCATTCCACACAGGTATCGCGCGTCATTATATGTGTCTTTTTCTTTATTGCAGAAATCTTAATAAACTATCCTTGTTGTTCATTGCATGAGAAAGGTCCATTGGTACGTAAGTGACGTAGCCCAACAATCTCATCCGAATTCAGTGGATAGGGCGTTTGGTACACTTGGCCAAACATAAAACTGGTTCAGGCAAAATATATACTTCAAATTTGCCTAGTATGAATCAGGCTTAACAACTGAAAGTCTCTTCTGAAAAACATAGGCTCGACCAATCTTGACAGTTTTTGTCAATGTCAAAGCTGAACAAAAGTAAATGTTTTCATGCTATGATTGGTTAAAATATGACACTGACTTGACTCTTTTTGTCATTATTGAGGTGATAAAAAAAGGTCGATTTACACAATACAACACAATAGGAAAATGCGTACCAGTTTTATGTTTGGCCAAGTGTACATTTTGACTTTGACATGTTTATTTGGACATGAGAGAAAAAGAAACAGAAAGCTACCAAACATCCACTACCCAGTCAAACCGCGGTATAGCATCTGACAGACCAAAGGGCCTACCAAAGTTGTTGTGACGCCCATCCGAAATTGAATGGTACCTGTTTTCAAGGGCGGCCACAGGGAGGGTCAGGGGGGTTACTCGACCCCCCCTGGAAATTTCTTGAATTTCAATTATTTTCTATATGTATTATATTGTAGGTCCGATGATGCTCGTATGAGCGAAACGGGCATACTTGAATTCGGCCACAAACCAGGTAGCTGCAGTATAGTCCAGGAGCTGGCGTCGAAAATATGCAAGAGTTTTCGCAAGGCTCATATTTTCAGAATGAGTAGTATTTTAGTGCTACAAAGCTAGGTTACAGTCAGCAGTTCCAGTTCCGGGACACCTGGCGCTGAGATGCGCGCAAAGGTGTATTTTTAATCAACACCTCGCAACAGTTTTCGCAAAGCTGAAAATTTGCAAAGAGCATGCGAATATAATGTAGAACCATAATTTAACAGTCAGACAAAGAAATACGGGGACACGTAGAGTCAGCGCGACTTTGAAGTGGTCAAAAAAATGACGTCACCGAAAGTGTTTTCGCATGGCTGAAATTTGGCAAGGTAATAGTAAAAACAATATATTTATTGAAAAAAACAGTCAGACACTTCTATGTCGGGACCCCGCCAGTCAGCAGTCGATTAAAGTGATATAGGTGGTAGCGCGCGTCAATAGGCATATAACCATGTCGAATAATAATTTCACCAAAAGTGTTTTCGCATAGCTGAAATTTGGCAAGGTAATAGTAAAAACAATATATTTATTGAAAAAAACAGTCAGACACTTCTATGTCGGGACCCCACCAGTCAGCAGTCGATTAGAGTGATATAGGTGGTAGCGCGCGTCATTAGGCATATATCCATGTCGAATAATAATTTCACCAAAAGTGTTTTCGCATAGCTGAAATTTGGCAAGGTAATAGTAAAAACAATATATTTATTGAAAAAAACAGTCAGACACTTCTATGTCGGGACCCCGCCAGTCAGCAGTCGATTAGAGTGATATAGGTGGTAGCGCGCGTTATTAGGCATATATCCATGTCGAATAATAATTTCACAAAAAGTGTTTTCGCATAGCTGAAATTTGGCAAGGTAATAGTAAAAACATATTTATTGAAAAAAACAGTCAGACCCTTCTATGTCGGGACCCCGCCAGTCAGCAGTCGATTAGAGTGATATAGGTGGTAGCGCGCGTCAATAGGCATATATCCATGTCGAATAATAATTTCACCAAAAGTGTTTTCGCATAGCTGAAATTTGGCAAGGTAATAGTAAAAACAATATATTTATTGAAAAAAAACAGTCAGACACTTCTATGTTGGGACTCCCTCAGTCAGCAGTCGATTAAAGTGATATAGGTGGTAGCGCGCGTCAATAGAATTTTACTCTATATATTATATCCATTTCGATGAATAATTTTATTTCTATAATTTAAATTATTTGGAATCGGAAACGGTAAAATACATTTTTTTTTTCTCTTAATGAGTAAGTGTAAACCTGTAAGTTGCAAGCGTAAGCGCGTATACTTGAATAAGGCGTATATGCATTCGAATTCGGAAACTTCATTATGGTACTGTTAGGTCGAGATTAGGGGAAGGGAAGCGGCAGATGTGATTAGAATTTTTTTTTTGTATTTTATAAAATCGGCGATGATTATAAGTATTTAATGAAACTACAATAAATATAATTAAAACTGAATTTATTTAATTACTATAGGTATACTATCACAGTACTGCTGATTAAATGGTCAAGTAATATTTATACGAATCGGGCTTTTTTCTAACCGCAAACTTTTTAACTGCATGTACAATTTTATTTTACCGTTTCCGATTCCAAATAATTTAAACTATAAAAATAAAATTATTCATCGAAATGGATATATGTATATAGAGTAAAATTCTATTGACGCGCGCTACCACCTATATCATTTTAATCGACTGCTGACTGAGGGAGTCCCGACATAGAAGTGTCTGACTGTTTTTATATTGTTTTTACTATTACGTTGCCAAATTTCAGCTATGCGAAAACACTTTTGGTGAAATTATTATTCGACATGGATATATGCCTAATGACGCGGTACCACCTATATCACTCTAATCGACTGCAGACTGGCGGGGTCCCGACATAGAAGTGCCTGACTGTTTTTTTTCAATAAATATATTGTTTTTACTATTACCTTGCCAAATTTCAGCTATGCGAAAACACTTTTGGTGAAATTATTATTCGACATGGATATATGCCTATTGACGCGCGCTACCACCTATATCACTTTAATCGACTGCTGACTGGCGAGGTCCCGACATAGAAGTGTCTGACTGTTTTTTTCAATAAATATATTGTTTTTACTATTACCTTGCCAAATTTCAGCCATG
Organism: Ceutorhynchus assimilis; assembly: GCA_917834065.1. Lineage (NCBI taxonomy): Eukaryota > Metazoa > Arthropoda > Insecta > Coleoptera > Curculionidae > Ceutorhynchus > Ceutorhynchus assimilis. The sequence goes on from OU892281.1 coordinate 2,017,363, forward strand.
CGAAAACACTTTCGGTGACGTAATTTTTTTGACCACTTCAAAGTCGCGCTGACTCTACGTGTCCCCGTATTTCCTTGTCTGACTGTTAAATTATGGTTCTACATTATATTCGCATGCTCTTTGCAAATTTTCAGCTTTGCGAAAACTGTTGCGAGGTGTTGATTAAAAATACACCTTTGCGCGCATCTCAGCGTCAGGTGTCCCGGAACTGGAACTGCTGACTGTAGCCTAGCTTTGTAGTACTAAAATGCTACTCATTCTGAAAATATGAGCCTTGCGAAAACTCTTGCATATTTTCGACGCCAGCTCCCCGACTAGTAATCCTACCTTTGAATTCGACCAAATCATGAAACCCAACCTACTTCCCATAAAACTTACGTTATGATGTTAACAGATTTCGCATTGCATATGATTTAATAAATCTAAAAAAGTGTAAATATGTATTTTGATGCGCAAAATAAAAAGATCTACCAAAATGACTATGGAAAGATTCACAGGCATAGGTTTTCTTATCCAGGTCTATCGAGGCATGTGCCATGTGTCGATGAGATAATCTGAAAATTTAACTAGAACTTCGTGATTCGGCTGAATAGCTAACAACTCGAAAACAAAGAAATCGCTAATTTCTTGATTCTCCAAAAACATCATTCCGAAACAATTATGTAACGATTTACCGATTTCTGAATCTTTTTTTTTATATTCAATGCTTAAGCCTAAGTTTTGGATCTTCCTCTACCATGCCTGAGATTTTAGCTATTTATAAGAAGTAAATAAGTTGATTTAATATCTATATCTCAGTGTACCGATTTGCATATTGATAAATTGTCACCCTTTTCTTATTCCGGAACTGGTGAATTTTGCGGCTGAGTTCAAGGATCCCGGAGCTAAACACATGTCACTATTAAGTGAATCAAATAATAAACAATCTGTGTGTTAACATGTGGCTTTTCAAATTATGTTTTTGCTTAAATTTTGCATTGCAAGTGTCACATTCAAATGGATAAATATCCGAATGTGTTAGTTTGTGAATCTTTAAATCGGCTTTCCATTTAAATTTTCATTTGCAAGTGTCACATTCAAAAGGATAAATATCCGAGTGTGTTGAAATGTGCCTTTGTAAATTACTTTTCTTCAAATTTTGCCTTGCAAGTGTCACATTCAAATGGATAAATACCCGAATGTGTTAGTTTGTGTATCTTCAAATCGCGTTTCCGTTTAAATTTTGATTTGCAAATGTCCTATTCAAAAAAATTAACTATCCAAGTGTATCAATATGTGTTCCTTCAAATCGCCTTCTCTTTTCAATTTTGCATTCCAAATGTTACATTTGAAATTCTCCTCATCCGAGTGTGTTAATATGTGGCTTCTCAAACTACGTTTGTGTTCAAATTTTGCATTGCATGTGTCACATTTAAAAGGATAAATATCAGACTGTGTTAGTTTGTGTCTCTTTAAACAGTCTTTTCCTTTGAATTTTGCTTTGCAAATGTCACATTCAAAAAGATACCTATCGAAGTATGTTGATATGTGACTTTTCAAATTACCTTTTTGTTTAAATTTTCCTAATTTAAATTTTTCTTTAAATTTTGCATTGCATATGTTGCATTTAAAATTCTTCTCGTCCAAGTGTGTTAGTTTGTGTCTCTTCAAACTGCCTTTTTTTTTAATTTTGCTTTGCAAATGTTGCATTTAAAATAGAGATTCTGCTTCTAAAATGATAATTTAGAAGTGCTCTTTTTTACGCATAAAAAATTATTCAATTGATTTTGACAAACATGTCATTGAGGTTACGTGTGATGTTTTGGATAATACTTCTGCAAGCATTCAATAGTCCAAATTACTTCACAATTTTTCTTCATCTTTAAATTGCTTTTGAACCTGTAGAAGCGAAGCGTTAGAAGTTCTAAGTTAAATGGCGATGGATTGCCACCAATTTTCTGGAAAGAGTTATCAGTTAATACATTTTTGGATCTAACATTGGAAGTTTGCAGTCTTGATTACTCATGCTTCGAAATTTGATATGCTTCTGTTCCGACCCTATACTAGACTCCTCTGGTAGAGTTCTCTGTTGATTATCCCACTTTTTCTGACTTCTCTCAATTCATTTTCCATAGCGTACCTAATTGATTTTAAAGACCAAATAATTTAATAATTTCTATAAACAATTCACTCTTATCATCTTTTAAAGTTTAGAACGAATACATTGTTACAGTATCCTTTAAACTACTGAACTCATCCCAACAACATTATCAACCGGCATATACATCATCATAGTGGCAGATATTGTCCAAACAAATTGGAACCGCACTCCCCAGTTAACAGGACACAGACTCGGGATATTTTCAATGAAAATAAACACTGTGAAATATGCGAATTTTATAGTAGCCGATTCTAGTTGGGTCAATAAATCGGTTACGAAAATAAGCAGAAATTTATTATCTTAGGTTAAAATCTCATAAATTTTGCAGCGGCTACTGGTGGTTAGCAAGAATCAAAGGTATAAATAAATGAAGTTTTAAAATCTGGTAACAGTTAATTATTTTTTGAAACAATATTTGCTCCATGTGGTCTGAAAGCGAAAGCGTATGGGACAGAATGCAAAAGAAGTAAATATTGATATTTTTCTTTCATGGTCTGCTAAATTTTGACGCCTACGAAAGTTTACTCAAGGTACAACGAATTTCACACCTTTACACAATACCTATAGAAAGATATATTGCTTTTGTCTCTGAGTGACACTTAGCCTATTAGGAGACATTATTTTTAAATTTTGCTTGTTGTTTAAGAACTCGTACAATGTAAATTTGTTTGGAGAAATAGAAATATCATGGGAAGTATTGAAGACCAATGTAAGAATTTCTAAAATAATTACTCTTGTTTATTATAAAATGTTTTTATAAAAATAAGACTTCCTATATGTACCGGGTGTCAAGTTATAAAGTACCACCATCTGTAACTTTTTTATGTACGATTAAATACAAAAAAAGTTACAGGAGATGGTACTTTATAACTTGACACCCTGTACATACCTACATAATTGTGCTGCTCTTTCATTGAGTGGCACTTGGCAGTAGATATACTCATAAATGTTACTATTCAATAAGAAATAACTTGTTCGCTCTCCACGTGTTAAAGATACAGAGATATGCAAAAAAGGTAATAATCTTTTATGTAAATTAAAGGTTTGAAAACACGGGAAATAGGTATTGTTGTAGATATTATCGCGCTGATTTATTCATAGTGGCTAACATGGCATTTTGCTTGATGCGGCAAAAGAATACCTTTATTCTGTTGCTTGACATATTAACAGAGTAGTTCTAATACAAATGTAATTGAACGCCTAATTCTAGATGATTGTTGCTTCTTTGACTATTGTTATGATATTTCACCTTTACCTTATTATTATTTAATTACTCTATATGTTAAGCAACTTAATGAAATGCTATTTTTATGGTGATAACAAGTACATACGAACCATCTGTCCCGCTAGAGATCAATTGTGTTCATATTGTAGTATAATCAAGAATCAATTGTATTCCAGTCCAGCTAAATCTAGTAGCTCTAGATTATGATTTTGCTTTTAAAAATTATCTTGACGTTTATTCATTTTTTGGCCAAGCATGGCTTCACCTTCTCATTCTAATAAAATATTTTGTTTAGTTGATTTCTAACAACTATTCGATTATCCTATAATGTCTGTACCAAAACTGGTACTAATGTTATAATTTGCCACGATGTGGATGCAATAAACAACATGATCTTTGATAGGTCAAAGCCTTATCTATCAATGTGGTGCCTTATACATCCGCCTCCATCAAAAGTCTGTAAACCAATTGCTACAAAGTCTCGCCGATATTCAGAAGCAAATCGCAGTCCTCCATTCAGGCGAAAGTAATGGGACTACTTCAAGAAGAAATTATTGAAAGCAGTACTGTTGTGCTCAAGGTTTGGTTACATGAAACGAAAAGAATAAACGCAGAATGGTAGTGGACTATTCTCAAACTGAAATATTGATAACATCATTTCCAAAGTTGCATAATTTCAAGTTTCATCCAGTATCAGTGATTTGAAAAAATGTCTATCTTCAGATTCCAATGCCCATGAATCATGATGACTTATTTTTGGAATATCTTGCTCATAGAGATCTTGCTCTTAAAGGGTTACTGATAATATAATTGAGAAAAGAGCGCTTGGAAGTTATATTTGCTTATTTGGATGATGTGACAATATGTGGATCGAATCAAGAAAATCATGACTCAAATCTTCAGCGGTTGAAATTTACAATTTACACCAAATAAATAAAAGTGTATTCAATATACGATATTCGACCAATTACTTCCAGTTGCCCTATTACCATTACTGAACCATCACTGAAGAATTTTCTCAATTACCTTCCACCTTATCTTGTCCTGATACTTGTACCAAAGCTTGTACCTTCCCAGTACAATTCAGGTACAACTGTGAAAATAATCTGGCTTTCCACCACAATCAACAGTGATGCATATTGAATGTGATAATAGTACTGTGATACAGAATTTTCCAGTAAACTTATTTCAAGAAACATTGGATTAAGTATGTTGAACAAAAATAAAAATACTACATCATATTTCTATTTTAGTTATCTTACACATACCTATGCATAGAAATAATCTTATAGTCAAGTTTCTTAGCAGCTTGCCATTTGATTTGAATACAATTTTGGGGAATCTAGTAATGATTTTATTGCTTGCATTTCTGCAAGTTTCAAAAGGTTGGAAATTAGCTGATGCGAAACTTAGGTAACGACTTTTTTCTTTATACAAATTACCAATAATCAAAGACCAGAAAAACAGTTTCGTCTTTTCAAAATAAATCATTATATAATCCAAAATCCTTGATCTATCCTCGCCGGGTTTCACTTTCTTCGCCGGAACGACAATAAAATAGACATTATAGACAGATGGAGGAACGTTTTGGCATCAAAAGAGACGCTGCGTAATCGGACAAAGCGGCACAGGCCAGACAGACGAGCCGCTATGACCTAGTTGATTATTCTCTAATCCCGACGAAACGATGCTAAACACTTGATTATCTAGAATAGACACCCACGTAGTCGTGCGGCTGCTGCCAACTTGCCTGTTGCTTGCTGCGGGTTCGAGAGTTCGAAGCCTCGGGCCCGCGATTCACTTTCAGTTTGGAGGTTAGCACGGGCCTTTAAGATTCAATTATGAGATAGCAAAAGAACAATTCAGGAACAATCTGTTTTCATGATAATGTGTAATTTATAATGCGTAATGCATAAGAGAAAAGAGGTGTTCTATCCTTAGGTCCTATATATTCATTATTACGTTGTTCAAGTACTAGCCTGACTCACTTAAATTTCAGTTATTTTCATTAGTTCAAAAACTACAAGTTTCAGATGAGTGTCTTATTTGAATAGTTCAACAGTATATTGGTGAGTAGATGGCTGCGGAACTCGCTGCGCTCGTCCCGCAGAGGTCCACCCATAAGTTCCGCAATAATTCCTTTATTTGTACCTACTTCAACAATAACTTATTATATAAAGTCAGAATTTGTAAGATTATCCACTTTTGTCAATTCGCCTTTCAACAGAAATTAGTAATGTTACTTCACCAAATTAGTATTATATTGTGACAAGTTATTCAAGTACAAACGAGTGGATTGTTGCAAAACTTATGGGTGGACCTCTGCGGGACGAGCGCAGCGAGTTCCGCAGCCATCTATTCATCAATATGTTGTTCAATTACGATACTAACCTGACTCACTGAAATGTGAGTTACCTATTTTCATTAGTTTAAGAATTACACGTTTCAAGTGAATGTCTTACTTGAACAGTTCAACAGTATATTGATGAGTAGATGGCTGCGGAACTCGCTGCGCTCGTCCCGCAGAGGTCCACCCATAAGTTCCGCAACAATCCGCTTATTTGTACTTGAACAATAACTTATTATATAAAGTCAGAATTTGTAAGATTATCCACTTTTTGTCAATTTGCCTTTTAACAGGAATTAGTAATGTTTCTTTACCAAACTAGTAATATATTGTGACAAATTATTCAAGTACAAACGAGTGGATTGTTGCGGAACTTATGGGTGGACGCAACCATCTAATCAGCAATATGTTGTTCAAGTACAATACTAACCTGATTCACTCAGATGTGAATTTTTCTCATTAGTTCAAAAACTACACGTTTCAGGTGAGTGTCTTATTTGAACAGTTCAACAGTATATTGGTGAGTGGACGGCTGCGGAACTCGCTGCGCTCGTCCCGCAGAGGTCCACCTATAAGTTCCGCAATAATTCACTTATTTGTATGTACATATTATTATATCCTATTCACAATCCGTAGTCCAAAGGTGAAGGTAAATTTATCACCTTTTGCTATCAAATAGCACTGAAAGGTGATAAATTTTACCTTTACCTTTGGACATCGGATTGTGAATAGATAATAGGAAACTGTATGATTATTTAAAACCTGTAAATAGGAATGAATTCATACTAACATGAAAAGGTTGAGGGGTAGTCAGAAATAGGAAAATACCAGTGGCGTATGGTGGTTCTCCATTCGTAGGTCGATCGAGTCTACGCCACTGGTATTTTTCTGTTTCTGACTACCCCCTTAACTTAACCTTTCCATGTTAGTATGAAAAAAGTTTACAATAATAAAAAAGAAGAGAACAGGCAACAAAAGTAGTAGAAGTACTATATTGATAAAAGACATATAGAGTGCGAAGTGTAGAACAATTCGAGAAGAAACAGAGAGTGTGGATTTCACATGACCAAGGATAAGCATAGGTTCACGAAGAAGTAGCTCCTCGATTATATATATGTATAAGATTGCAACGAACAGTGGAAAAATATATAGAAGTAGAAGATATTTAAATCGTTTACCTTACCTATAAAAGACAAAAATGTGGACAGACGCAAGGAGATTAAAAATTACTTCTTATTATTGAAACCTATGGATTAAACTTATTACAAAAATAAATAGGAAACTATAAAAATAATTAGGATTTAGTTTTCTCGTTTATCTTTTTCCACTAGACAGAGGAGTCGTTACGTTTGTATTACGACAACGTGAATGCGTAAAATTAGTAATCTTAGAAGTCAACAGCGTAAAAACAGCGATATACATTATTTATATTATACATACATTATTTGTCTAGAAAACATGAAAAATATAATCCAAATCGAAGTAACGAGACATTTTTGGTTGTTCGTTTCTTGGATACTATTTTTGTAACGGGTAAACGATACAATGTCGATAACAAAAAAAAAAAACATAATGCAAACTAGAGCCTCCTAATGTCGTATATGCACGACACAAATGACGTCTTAAAATGTTCAGATTATAACAGTGTATATGCTATAATTTTGAGTAAACTGTAAACTCTGCCCAAATATGTTTCGCAATGTTTGTCACTAAATCAATTTTGGGCGACAAACGCCCCATTATTTCAGGCGTTTCTGTTATTTTCTAATGTAAGTTTTTTTTTTCAGGTAAGAAACTCCTATTACTATACTATTTGCTGAAACCTATTTTGTCAGCTTCAACGTAAGTAGTCAATAATCATTACGATAAGGGACAAATTTATTGAAACATACGTGAATAGGTAGCCACATATGAAATTCGACAGTGGAGAAAGCGGTAATTTCGGGACTATTATGGTATTGCCACTTATCTGGTTGTGTAATGCTCCATCCGGTGTTGGAAGTGCCATATGTGGTCACATGAATATTAATTTAGTTTGCAAATGTACAAAACGTGATGGTAAATAAAAACACGTTACTATTTTACTTGAAATATTCTTAATTATTGACTTCAAAGCTTACAGACGTTTACTACTGGGTGTTTACTAACTCGTTAATCCGTTTTCAACCTTTTAACACTTCGCTTTTATTGAAATGTTAAACTCTTTGCCCGAGTATTTTATTTGCAAAGGATTATATTCGAATTACCCATATTCTGTTACCCTGAACAAATATAGGTTGGTCTTGCCAATATTAAAATTTTCGTAAACTCGAGTTTCTTTGATAAACACAAGGTTTTCAGGATTTTTATGCTTTTAGTGTTCATAAAAATGTTTCTTTATTTAAAAACTGTTAGAAGATAAAATCTTTAATTATGTACTAACTTTGTTCAGTTACTATGTTTGAGCATTTCTTTTTCGCTTGCTTATAAATTGTTGCCACGTTTTGTTTTGTGATTGTTGGCTTTATTTCAATATAAATCGTGGTTCAAACTTTTATCGGAAATAGGAAAGACGCATCAATTAATCAATTGTGGTTGTGATTTAACATTCTAGAAATATTCTAAAAGAATGTCCACCAGTATGATGAAACATGTTTCCAAAAAAGGTAACGTCTCAATTACACTATACCAGGATTATTGGGCGTGTGTTATATTAAGAAATAAATTGGTCTTTCATACCAAATTTGGAATTCTTGGAACTTGAATAAAATTATTTCAAAATTTTTCACGACATACTTCGTTTGTTGACTCGGTCACTCTACTAGTCCCAAAATTCTGTAGGTAAACTTATTAGTAGTAGATACAATGAACCTATACAGGATAGGCGATTTTGAGTAATAGAGCATTGAAGAGAGTAACATTTTGATGCAATGAGTGTTCAAAAAATCTACTATTTCATTAGTATTTACCTGGAGATAAAATACGACTGAATTGGAGATGTTATTTGATTGTAAATTGGTGTTTCAAATAGATTAGGCTGTTGATTAGGACAATTGAGTTCTACAGGCGAGTCTACATCAAGTTCAATAATTGGATTCTTCAAGATCAGAGGTATTTACGCCAACTTACACTCAGTGCACCAACATTTTGAGCACGAAAATTCACATAAGTTTTAACGGAGATGCAACTGCTAACTTCTGTCAACCCAATCCATCTCCCTTGTTCCGCCTATGAACTTCATCAGAAGCGGATTTCCTATGAAGCAGAAGAAGCAGTCGCTTCCAGCGCCAAAAATTTCAAAATTCTGTCAACTGATTATTTCTTTAACCCATTTCGAAAGGTTTATATAAATATACAGGGTTTCCCAACGAGGACGTTTTACCCAGGTGATAACTTCGGAACGCGTCACTTATTGTAATTTTAAGGATCTGGGTAAATTTTTGCACCGCTTCTACATAAATTAAATTACAAAATCGGCAATACCATATTTGTTAGGGCCGAAGAAGCGGACTTCCCCCTTGATTTGAATTTGAATTGAAAAAAATTATACAAAATTACGAAGTGGAACATTCGATGACGCGTTCCGAAGTTATCACTTGGGTAAAACCTCGTGGGATATCCTGTATATTTCGACAATTTGGTGAACTTTACCTAACTAATTTTTTATAATTTTTAGTTTTGCGATTAGAAAAGCCTGTTTTTTTTAATACGTGAAATCACTCAAACACGGTTAGTTTCCAAAAAATTTCGCCGTTGGACTATTATATAATCTATGATTTTGTCCATCTTGCTTGGCGAGAACGAAGGGCGCCAAAAATACTTCATACGCGGTTTGGTTTGAGAGAGGACTTCACATGGCCTAACCCAAGGTCGTTTGTTATACCAATACGTCGTAGGGTGTGGCATTATGGAGTTGCAGCACTCTTCATTAACGGCTACCAAAAAAGACTACAACCGCATAATTAGCGAGGCTAGAGAGTTATACAACCAACAAGTGCATAATCGATTTTTGGACTGCCCAAGTTGATCAAGGTTCTGGTTCTTTTGGTTCTTTGCCAAGACCATAGGAAAAAAATTCAAATCTTCTTCCTTTCCACTTTCAGTTAGGAACAATAACTCCATTGCAGTATCGTTAACGGGAAAAGCAGAGATCTCTTTGCCAAACAATTTGCATCAAATTCCACGATAAAGGACAATGGAAGAACGCCACCAGGTATCGCCACACATTGGTTCTTACATGGACAACATTGTATTTAGACCTAAAACTATTCGGGAAATTCTTCTAAAACTTGACACTGGGAAATCCGACGGTATTCCACCGATTGTTCTCAAAAATTGCGCACAAGAATCGGCCTCAGTTCTTTGCAAACTGTTTTCACTCTCTTACAGTCGCGACATTTTCTCAACTGGAAATGTGCCAGAGGTCAGCCCATCCCATTGGTTAAATACGTCGAAGCCAATAAGCTCATCTTTGATATACAGTATACGGGTGTGATTCTAAAAGATCAACTGGGCATCTGCTGGCATAGGCTACGTCATATTTGGAACTCAACTCTTGAAAAAAATAACGAATCCAGAATTGCAGCATTGGGTATTTCCAAGACTTTTATCAGGTGTGGCAGAAAGGTTTCCTCAGCAAACTTTCATCGTATAGTCTTCTGAACAAATTTTGCCATTGGGTGGAGAGTCATCGTCACTTAATTTCTTCCGCTCATTCCGTGTCGTTATGTAAAAATTGAAAATAATAGAATTGCATTGAGAAAGCGATTTCAAAGTATTACTGCAACTATGTTGTGAAAAATTTTGCAGTAAAACTTTGTCGTTACAAAATGAATGATATACTAATATACTAGGCGCTTTCCCTAAGTACATCTTATACCATCCGAGCGCTTTCAAGCTTATCTATTTGGTCTAAAAAACCTCAGACACTCGATATTCTTGTTCAAAAATTTCAGTTTTTAAGAAAACATAGTATCGGCAAGAAGCATTTTTTTCAATTTTCCTCGAGACATGCCATCGGGTAACAAAGCCCGACCCGCCTTTTAAAAGCTGTATATTTAGTCTCCACAAAAGATATACTTTTACACGAGATTACATGACTCGCCACTTAGGAACAGCCAAGAAAATATTACGGTTCAAATAATAACGTGTCGGCGTTTTGGAAAAGTTTTGATTTCGTTGATATCGAGAAAAAAAAATTCGATAGGCTTTGTTTTATTTCATGAGTCAGAAGGTAGAAATTCAGAAAAATGGCTTTGCAATAAAATACCCTTTTGTGGTTAGAAGGTAAGTAGGTATATAAAAATATCTTAGATTTTAAATGCATTAAAAAATGGGTATATTAAAAAAGAATATTGACCAATATTTTGGGAATCACTTAGCTTCAAAATAACATAAGAACCATCGTTATCATCACAGACAGAAGCCTCTCTCAAACTAGCCATCTTAAGCCATCACCTCCAAATCATGATTCCCCTTTAAAATAGAGAATATTTCCAGATTTCAGTTTAATATGGTTTTCTCCATTTTGTCAGATTTCACTTTGTTGCATGTGATGATTTCATCTTCTCTCCTCATTTTATTATGCTAGTACATCTCTTACTATATTGATATTGTATTTTCATCATCTCAAATTTTAGCCCTTGATTATAATCCTCCGGAATTATGAAAGAGGATCCCTTAAGATCTATTTGTGTCATCTTTAGGTATTATTGTTGATTATAAGTTAAACTTGTATGTATGTTCAAGTAGTTATTACTATTAATTATTTATGTTTTCAATTATTTTAAGAAATTCCAAATTGGCTACCAATAGCTTTTTCTTCAACATTCTCACATGAACGTATCATGTAAACGCAATTAATACGAGTCTTTAAAATAAACTGTGCAAAATATAAAACCAGCCAATTTTTATTATAGACATGTTTACATTATTCAGAGTTTGTTTTAAAGAACATTGCACCCTATAATATGAATGGTATTAATAAGGCAGGATATACAATTTTAACTTAACGCTTCATCAACCTACATTCGCAAATATGTATTGGCGGCTGTGAAAAACTAAACAGTTTTTCTTCAGTTTTATAAAATTAGCCGAGAATGAGGTGGCTCCAGAAAAACAAATACGACTTCCCTATATTGAAAGAGTTATTATAAACAACTTTCGCGATCGCAAGAAGTTTATGTCTGGCACGGTTTTTTTTTTAATCGAAATTGTTTATGCGTAATTTTATTTTAATCTCGTTTCTGCCAAATTCTAGGCCAACAACAGAGACGGATCAGAAAAAAAGTTTCACTGAGATGAAAATGAAAATAATTCCTAAAGCCGGGTTCTCACTATAGGCCATTTCATAGATCAGTATTATTGAATCTATAGGATTGCACATAGAATGGAATGGAAAATTTGTTCACATTTTCCAATAACATTGAAGATCTAGTGTGTTTTAAAAATGGCTGCAAAGAGGAAAATTCTGCGTGCCGGTGTTCGTATTATCTATGAGAATTTAAAAACCGCGATAAAAAAAAGGAAAAACAGAAAACTTCGTCGTTGGTGGGTTAGACCATGTATAAAACAACGTAAAGTTTGTTTCGCCAGGGTTTGTACTTGCCACCAGCATTTGCCTTCCTTGTTTAACAAATAAAAATTGACTGAAACAAATCAATGACGTCAAAAACGTTCGTCGGTTTTTAGACCAGAAGTCATTCAATTTAATTTGTCAAAAGAATTGAATGTGTCATATGAATTAATCTACGACAACCCTTTTTTTTCAAGTTTCAAGGTCAAGTATGAACCCTGGTGAAACGAACTTTATATATGAAGGTGCTTCTGTAAAGCTGATAAAAGAATGGGAAACATGTGACCAGGATGCTTATAGGAACCACTTAAGAATGACCGAAGAGAAATTTGAAGAACTTCTACAGAAAGTGTCATCCTTGATACAGAAAAAATACTCTAGGAGTATTGCCAGTGTGTCAAAATAGACACACCGGCAGTTCAATGCGGCTGAAGACGCTCGTTCTCACGGTCAATTACCGTTCCATTTAATTGAATCAATTCCGTTGATCCATGAAAAGTAGAAATGTCTTCCAATTTGATTGAAACACAAAATCATAGATGAATATTATTGAATGGATGTTCACATTAGTCTATTTTACTTCAATGGCATAGATTCAATGATATTGATCTATGAAATGGCCTAGTGAGAACCCCGCTTAAGTATAACCTGGTATAGAATATCCAGAACGAGATCATTGAAATGCATTTTGAATGAACTTCAGGAACACCAAGTTATCAGGCTGAAGAAATATACGATGCATTACTCTAGAGTTGATGCATATAGAGACAAGAGAAGACGCTGCTCCTGGAATAGCTCGTTAAATAACAAACTTCAATTTTGGTTGTTGTCGTTGTCTGATCGATAATTAGGTATATGCACAAAATACTCAAGATAAATCTTATTAGCCAATAACTTAAGAAAAGGAAGAAAAAATATTTCAAGTCAGGTGATTGAGAAAATGCAATGTAATTTTCAAGGAAATGAGAACTGATAGATATTTAAAAGAGATATTGGTTGACGCAAAAGAAATTTCAGAGAATCTAGAATCAGACGAAGCAAAATCGAACGTGATTTTCACTATGAACTTGACGATGAAGCTATTGGACTCAAATATGATTCTAGAAGGAGCTTTTATTTCACGTACTAGACTGTGTCTGTGACTTAGCACTTACAATGACATATTTGGATTCCCGTATGACGACATGAGATTTGAAGATCAAAATACCTTGTTGAAATACCGTTCTAATCTAAGCAAGGAACAGAGACATATGGAAGATTTCCAACTTCATCAAGAACTATTCTTGATTACTTGAACCCAATGGACATCAACCAGAATACTTATTATCTTGAATTACGAGATATCTGAGTGATAGATTTCTCAATGGCTCATATGAATAAAACAGAAGCAAGTGGTCTTGCTTTAATGCAACAAAAAGAGATGGAGGTAGATTAAAAGCATTTGCTACACCCTATCACCAAAGAGAACATTTTTTTTTCGATTTTGCTTCGGTCCTGTATACTTGAAATTTATACACAAAACAAAATTCGCTTTCACGCAAAAAATTTGCACTATTAAAAGTTATATAAGTGCTTTAGAGAGGAAGGCTTAACATATACAAGAAGTCATGAAAAAATAAATATCGGCAGAGTGTTTGTATACAATGTAATGTAACCGTTACCGATAAGCGAAAAGTGGTAAACTTTTAAAACGAATCGATTGAAAATATTGGCACGCAAAGCTGACAAATTTGATAATAATGATGCAAACCAAATTCGATATAATTTTGACCAATGCAAATTATCACTATGTTAATTTAAAACTATTTTTATTGCTTTGAAAATATGGAAAATTCCCTTGAAAGTTTGCTCAACAAATATGCATACGTCGGATAACGCATATAGGAATTTTACGATAGGTATGCACAATGGTATATAGTGGGGAAATTTTTAATATCGCTGAAGAATTTAATAGAGTTTCGGAAATTTTGCTTTATTATCATTACATTTTCTGATACTTTCATGTTTCACTACTGTCACTACACAAAATACTACAGAGTATATAGTTTTTATTATGAAAATTGTTCAAAACTATTGTTTTATTAAGAACTTCTCATAAGGCTCATACATTTTTATTGAACATTTCTTTGGTTAGCAGCCGTTAATTATTATCACATAAAAAAAAACATAATTCGTCAATGGGGCAAATAATTCCTTTAATTATAATAAATACGATTAATATTCCAAAAATATGATCTTTAATCAAGAGGACTCGATGTACTTTACGAAATTGAATTCCACGCAATACAGTACAGTACAGTACAGTACAATACAGTACCTGAATAAAAGTTTACACGAAAAATATGAAGATGAAGAATTGGAGAATCAAACAAATCAATATTGATGAACTATCCATTGTAGAAAAAGAATGGTATCTTTCCTTTCTCCAAAATGTTGTATTTATCGTATAAGAAATTTGAGGTCTTGTAGTAGGTTACTAATATCGGCAAGACCATTGACCACTTTAAAGACGAAAACAGCTTAAAAGTTATTATTCTTGAAAACTTCTCTGTCTAATCAGCACGCATCTTCCCTCACAGTCAACATCGTTGTAGGAGAATGAATTTGCATTGTGTGATTAGAACGACTCGGGGTACGACCTCGTCGTTCCAATCTTTCACACTCGTTCATAAACGCACTTGTAAATTACTATTAAATCACCCGGTTACATGATACATTCTACAATTTAGCTCCTGTTTCCCGAATGTTTTTAGAGATTGGCGCAACGCTACAAGATCTTTCTTCTTCTCCTTGTATTGCTTTGAATTTTAGATAAAACAATTAGGATAGTCAATTAAGAGACAATCAATAATGCCAGTTATCTTCTAAAATTTGATTATTGATATTGATTAAGTAAATTAGATTTCCTGATACATCATCTTTGATAATGGTGGTATTTCAACACACAAGTTTTATTATGTAAGTATTTCACAACTGCAACAACGGAAAAAGACCCGATTTCCACTGATTTATTTAAATTCGTACCGGTAATAAAAGTTTTTTACTGCCTGCACACATTCGAGATTGTATCGAACCTAATAAAATGGCAAAAGCAGAATTAAAAATAACTCGCTTTTTTTATGTTCGACCGAAATAGCCATCGGAAGCTGGCGGAATTTAAAAAAAAAGTTATCACATTCATCATTGGTTTTTTTTTGTTCTGGCTAGAAAATTTATCTGATCTTACATACAAACACTGTTTTGAATAATAGTTTTATGTATCACTTGAAAACTGAATTTTAACCGTAGTAGTTGAAACTTACAGCAAAACGAGGATTTATACGGACAAATTTATTATAGCAGAAAATGCAAAAATAGTATTTCGTGCAACAAGTTTCAAAAATTGCTCTTTTCATACGAATGGGAAGTTTGATGGCTTGAGTCCTTGTAGACGTGAGTGACATAGTTAAGTAGCAAAATATCTGTCCTTTAAACAGTAATTAATCCGCTTGTCAAGGCTTTGGTATTATCTTGATATAAATCACTTTTTGCTGCTTATTTATTCTAGAGATAGAAAGCTGAAATTTCCAGCGATTCTTAGGTAGGTACCTTATGATTTAGATTTTGGAAAACTTTGAAAGGTCATAACTTTTTCTCTATTAGAGATCGAAAGCTGAAATTTTCAGCGATTCTTACTTCTGTAGAGGACTAAAATCCCTGAAAATTTCAGCTCATTTGGATTTACAGTTCCAGAAATAAAATCGTGTAAAGCAATTTGGGGTGACTTATCAACTTTTCAATTTTTCTGAGTGCCTTGTTTCATAGAATCTGGCTCTAAATCTCAGAATAATTTAGTCTATGGAGTTTGGAGGATCCCAAAGGACCATTAGGACACAAAATCTCAACAACAAAAAAATTGAAAGGTCATAACTTTTTTTTATTAGAGATAGAAAGCTGAAATTTCCAGCGATTCTTATCTCATTAGAGGACTACAATCCCTGAAAATTTCAGCTCATTTGGAGTTATTTGGACTTATAGTTCCAGAAATAAAATCGTGTTAAGCAATGTGGGGTAATTTATCAATTTTTCAATTTGTGTGCCTTTTTTCATAGAATCTGGTTCCAAATCTCAGAATAATTTAGTGTATGGAGTTTGGAGGATCCCAAAGGACCATTAGGACACAAAATCACAACATAAAAAAATTTGAAATTTCATCATTTTTTTAGTAAGAAGGTAGGTAAATTGTAGCTACCTTATGATTTATATTTTGGAAAACTTTGAAAGGTCCTAATTTTTTTTCTATTGAATATAGAGTGCTGAAATTTTCAGCGATTCTTATCCCAG
This sequence comes from Ceutorhynchus assimilis, assembly GCA_917834065.1. Classification (NCBI taxonomy): domain Eukaryota; kingdom Metazoa; phylum Arthropoda; class Insecta; order Coleoptera; family Curculionidae; genus Ceutorhynchus; species Ceutorhynchus assimilis. The sequence goes on from OU892281.1 coordinate 2,033,951, forward strand.
TAGAGGACTACACTCTTTGAAAATTTCAGCTCATTTGGTTCCAGAAATAAAATCGTGTTAAGCAATTTGGGGTGATTTATCAATTTTTCAATTTTTCTGAGTGCCTTTTTTCATAGAATCTGCCTCCAAATCTCAAAATAATTTAGTGTATGGAGTTTGGGGGGTCCCGAATGATCATTTAGATACAAAATCTCAACATGAAAAAACTTGAAGTTTTATCATTTCAGTACTGAGGTAGGTACCTTATGATTTAGATTTTGGAAAATTTTGCAAGGTCATAATTTTTTTTCTATTAAAGAAAGAAAGCTGAAATTTTCAGCGATTATTATCTCAGTGGAGGACTATAAGCCCTGAAAATTTCAGCTCATTTGGACCTATAGTTCCAGAAATAAAATCGTGTTAAGCAACTGGGGGTGATTTATCAACTTTTCAATTTTTCTGAGTGCCTTTTTTCATGGAATCTGGCTCCAAATCTTGGAATAATTTAGTGTATGGAGTTTGGGGGATCCCAAAGGACCACCAGGACACAAAATCTCAAAAAAAAAAAAAAATTGAAACCTAATCGTTTTAGTAAGATGGTAGCTACCTTATTATTTAGATTTTGGAAAACTTTGAAAAGTCATAACTTTTTTTCTATTAAAGATAGAAAGCTGAAATTTCCAGCGATTCTTATCTCACTAGAGAACTACAATCCCTGGAAATTTCAGCTCATTTGGACTTATAGTTCCAGAAATAAAATCCTTTTAAGCAAGTTGGGGTGATTTGTCAATATATTCAGCTGCTTATGACGTCAGCTTACAAAATAGGCTGGATCGCTACGTAATCATAGGAAAACTGAGATTAACTAATCTAGCATTTATCATATTATGAGCATAAAAGTATAAAAAAAATTATTTCAGCAAGTCATTTTCTAAAATCATTCATAGTAGAGAATATATTTTTTTTTCTAATATACATTAGGTATATTGAAGAAATATGTCTCCACTAATCTAATCTAACCAAACATCCATCATTCTATTGATATGAAAAAATAAGTTTTCCTTTTGACAAAAGCATCTGATCAGACGCTATGTCTGACCACAAAGGAAACTTCTCATTATCCAAAATGTCATCCAGCCAAGATACTTCCTTCAAAAACGACATCACAATGGAAATCAAGCAGTTTTTCTAATGTCATTGTGCATACATCGCTGACCGCGATTTAAATGCGAATAGCAAGAAAGGAAAACGAACTCGGAAATGTTTTGAAAAAACTGAATGCGTTTCGTTTTTAATGGACTACGGGTGTCGTTATATTTTGTCGCTTTGTTAAGTCGTGGTTAATGTGGCTCGAAGCAATCCTGATTTACATGTTATTACGGTTTTTATGGGGGTGAAGTTTTGTATATACGAGAAGGTTTGATTTATTTCTTAGTCAAGATGCAAACCGCTTTTAATGTTTTAACACTATGTTGTCATAACAAACATATTTTGAGCTTGATATATTTTCTAACAATGTTTCTGTTATCGGAACACCAATCCGTCCAGACAGTATACCAAGCAAGCTCAGCAGTTGTAAGTAAATGTGGGTTTAAGTGTTGTACAATTTGACAAGGGCGCCACCCCAGTTCAGTTGAGTTGAATACAGAAAACCACTCCAATTTATTTATTCACCATTACAATCAATAAATAATTTTGATAGAAAAACAGTTAAATATATTATAGTGGGCCTTCACATTAGCTTTTCAATAGTACTCTTTGGATAGGTGGCAAACTATAATGAAATCCTAATACAATGTTTTTCCATTAAACAAATAACTCATTTTATTAGTAAATAAAACGTCCAACGAAATTAAACGCAGCCACAACCAAAACAAATCAACAAAATTTAAATGATTTATTTTCTGGTAAATTTCGTTTGTTAATTATTCTTCATCGAGTTAAGTAAAATGCATTCCTTCTTCTGAGAACGACATGTTGAAATACAATGAGTGCCTTGTGGTTAATTGCTGGAAATTAGGGTAAAGTAACTGGGAAGCTGCCTCAAAATATGCCATGACATGCACCATATTGACAAAATACATTAATGTGTTTTGGAATTTTACGAAGTGATGATGTTTAAATAACTCTTTAAGTGTTTCGACTGATTTATTGTGTTGAACTCAAACAAACCTTGGCTTAGTGATGGTCCAAATTGTCTTAGATCGAACACTTATCAATAATTTAGGTATTTGGGTACAATACTTAGACCTGGTTTATTCAACCTGTGACAAACTAGTCAGGTAATGCAATCTGATGGATAAAATCGTAATCTATAATCCTATTGGATCAATAGGATTATAGATTGCTAAACTTATCTTGTAGGCAGTTAATAGTAAGTTGAAGATGAATAAACCGAGCCTTAGAGTTTTTACTTATCGAAAAAGTAATGGGGAGTTTTGTAATGAGAGAGCGATATTCAAAATTGCCTTAGAGTAGATGTGCGAGTAAGAAAGCAATGCAATAATTATTGGAAAGCGAATTTTATTAAATGTAAAGTTTGCCTTACGAGTTTAGCACTATGGAAAAATACCTTAATATTTATCTATGTTACACACCTACATTTATAATGAAAAAGTAATATTTAAAAATGCTGCGCGCACGCCTATGACAGGCAGCATAAAGCTCGAAATGAATGGCGTTATTCTCCCTTGCCTTTCAGACGTCGTAGTGCTAGACTCGTAAGGCGAACTATAGATTAATTATGAAGTGCAGAAAATTATAGAACCACTAGCTGGGGAAGAAAATATAAGCAAATTGCATGTCAAAAAATAACTGTTTATGGAAAAGAGAAAGATATAGCGTACAGAAATAGTCATAAGGAAAGAAGTAAAACAAATGCAAAGCAATCTATAAGTAGAGTAGCAGTTCAACTATTTCTTTAGTAAGTCGCTAGAATCTGTTTTTGGTGTATGAAACATATTTCTGTGAAATTTATATGTAGCCAAGATAAGCTAAGTAAACAACATGTGAGATCTAATTATAAGAACTCAATGCCCATAAGGGAAATATGAAAATGGACGTTAAAATGTCTGATGCAAGGAATGAAACCGCCATGTAAGAAGGCAATAAGCTACATAACGAGAGCAAGAATCAGAAATGTTTGAAAATATTGAAATTAGACACAGTTGCGTTTTGAACTATCTATACTATGTTCAATATTCCTAGACAAAGCGATGGATTGAAACAATGGAAAAAATAACTGTTTCAGAAATTGGTTATGAGGATAGCTAGCATGATTGCAAAGGATGGAAAAACACTTGAAAAGGTTGAAATGAAAATTAACCAGAAAAAGACGGAAGGGTCATTCTTGATTTATGACAGAGTACCTACTGTAATTATAATGTGTATAGGTGTGCTTGTACAGATGAATTGTTTTCATTTAACAAAAAAAAAATTATCCGAAATTGTTGGCACGATTGCATTGAATAACGGTCAATGCCGCCGTGTCTTAATTTTATCGTCGCCTGATCCTAATCAACCACAAGTACGCGATAATTGACAGCAAAATGAACGTAATGATGTTAGAGATTTAATTGGAGCGCGAGTACTGCCGACGTGTTAAAAGTACCAGTTTAAAGTAAATTGCTATCGTAAAGTACCTCGGTAGCATGCAATCTGTGTTATTTTCACATAATTGGATTAGGTACTGCCCATATTAGGCGTTAAACTAACAAATTAAGTTTTTGCTGTAGAAATATTATCTTATATAAATAAGTTAAATTACCATACTATGACAATGCCACAAGCATTTTCAATTATACCTTAAAACCACAAAAGTATCGACGATATCGATAATTGAATTTCAATATGCGGATGATAACGTCGTGATGGCCAATACAGAGGAAGATCTCCAGGCAATTATCAATGTATTTAACCAGGAATACAAGAGAATCGGCCTAGAGGTCAACTTTAACAAGACGTTGATTCTGCAGTTGCACTAACTTACACCGGATACTAATTCCCAAGCTCCAAACATAACTATAAATTCGAGTGATCGCCTATGATGAAATGAAAACCACAATGATAGATTTCTCTTCATTTTATAAGTAGTCTATACTGGATTAAACCAATCAAGCTAAAATAGCTCATACGGCAATCAAACATTGTATTATGCATTCATTTCAATAGGAAACTTTTAGACCTTGATTGTTTATTGATTAAGGGATTTGAAACGGGAACAAACTGATTAAATTCGTGTTTCTCTACTGTATAATAATTCTGCACCGTTCACATAGACATTATTTTTTATTTATTTTGCGTGTGTCCTCGTTTGTTAAAAAATCATTAAACTTAAAAGTTGAACGCAGTAATTAATGGACATTTAAATATACGTCGTGACATCATGTTCTTTGTTTTTTTTTTTTATGACCATTTTAACTGATATGTATGACAGAGGAAATACAAATTTGCGTGGGTACGTTTATGCTTATTTCGGTTTTGCATTGTCTTGCAATTATTGGGAATCTATGACAAAAAATACAAATGCATCAGACTCATGAAAAATTTAAAACGTCACACACCGATAGGTAGATAATGCTCCAAACAAAAAAAAAAAGTTAAATTTGATGCATAGTTAAAAAGGGTCAGACTTGGCATGGTCAGTCGCTTTCACTATTTAAATATTTAAACGGGTTAGCGCATATCCTCTAACAATAGTGATGCAATATTTAAAATAAGCTCAAATGCATTGCAACTTTGAATACATTGCTGTTATCATCACTGTCTTGTGAGAGTGGGCGTGAAAAGAAGCAAAATATCATGAATATAGGTACCTAACTAAAACATGGCCAAATAATTCAGGTTTTGCCATTTGCATTATAGGAATTTGATAAATAAATTAATTGCAAACTGTGACATTATTACCATGACCCTAAAGGCGCGGCAAGGTAGTGCCCAAAAGGAAGCAGAACATTACAACAACATCAAGTCAACAACGGAGTATGTAGGTAGCCTAGAGGATGCATACCAGAATCATCCTTGTTGGAAAACCCATTGATACTACTAGCAATGTCTATGCGGATGCCAAATTAATACATTGCTGGGGATTTTAATCAAATTCATCATAAATTTTTTCACAATAATTACAATACCTTCAAACAATTTCCATACCCTCACTATTCACTTCACGTTGTTGTCGCGCATCGTAGATAACATTTATTTATAGGGAGGTTAAGGCCGAATAATCCTAATTGGCTTTTCGAATTCGCGAGCACGATCGGCCCGTTAGGAAACCTGTTGAATGAGGCGGGATGGAACGATTTCAATCCACTCCACCAGGCCCTAAAAATGTTTACGAGCTATTATACCGTCTAGGCTTGATAAATTGATTTATACAGGTATTGTTCTATTTTGTCCTAAAGCGATAGAGATTTATTTTCGACGTTTTTATTGAGTTTTTGATAGTGTGACCTTTGAAGATGTATTAGAAAAGACTTTTACTCCAGTCACTTTTCACTGAGAGCTCACAACCTATCATAAAGGAAAGATGATCTGTAAGTAAGTAATTGATACATATAGTTTTGGCGCTGTGAAAACCAAATATAGTACAACTTTCAGTAACATACTAGAATACTCCACCGATGATTCTATAAATTTCAAATAAAGATTCAGCAAATATAACTCACACCTTGTTCAATAATATTCCACTTACCCTTTCACTAACTCCATGTTGCTGAGCTGAGTATGATAACGTGAATTAGATTCTTATGGCCTTCTATTGGCAATAATTCTGTAGATGGAAATAAAACTATCCACCGTTGCCATACGTAATAATTTGCTTCAGCTCATTTAGACCTATAGTTCCAGAAATAAAGTTTGTAGTGATTTATCAATTTTTCAATTGTTCAGAGTGCCTTTTATCATAGATTTCAGCATCAAATCTGAGAATAATTTGGTGTATGGAGTTGAGGGGGTCCCGAAGGATCATAAGGACACAAAATCTCAACAACAAAAAAATTTGAAATCTCATCATTTTAGTAAGAAGGTAGCCTTATGATTTAGATTTTGAAAAACTTTGAAAGGTCATAACTTTTTTTCTATTATAGATAAAATGCTGACATTTTCAGCGATTCTTGTCCCAGTAGCGGACTACAATTCCTGAAAATTTCAGCTCATGTGGACTTATAGTTCCAGAAATCAAATCGTGTTAAGCAATTTGGGGTGATTTATTAATTTCTCAATTTTTTTTAGTGTCTTTTCTCAAAGATTTCGGCTTCAAATCTGAAAATAATTCAGTGTATGGAGTTGAGGGGGTCCCGAAGGACCATAAGGACACAAAATCTCAACAAAAAAAAAAATTGAAATTTCATCATTTCAGTAAGAAGGAAACTACCTTATGATTTAGACGTTGGAAAACTTTGAAAGGTCATAACTTTTTTTTTATTATAGATAGAAAGCTGAAATTTTCAGCGATTTTTATCCCAGTGGCGGACTAAAATTCCTGAAAATCTCATCTTATTTGGACTTATAGTTCCAGGAATAAAATCGTGTTAAGCAATTTGGGATGATTTATCAATTTTTCAATTTTTCTGAGTGCTTTTTTTCATAGATTTCAGCTTCAAATCTAAGAATAATTTAGTGTATGGAGTTGAGGGGGTTTCGGAGGACCATTAGGACACAAAATCTCAACAACAATAAAATTGAAATTTCATCTTTTTAGTACTGAGGTACTGGGTGATCTATTATAAATGTCACCCCCTGCTAACTTTTCCATTTGACGTTTTTGACAGAAGTGTCAAATACAAAAGTTTTAAGAAATTGTCAAAAAGCTTTTGACAATTTCTTTGTCTAAGTCAGTTTCAGGCATACAGGGTGCGTCAAAAAAGTGCAGCAGTGTGAAGTTATTTTTTTTCAAATGGAATACCCTGTATATTATGCGCTTATTTGTCAGTCCCCTTCAACCTGACACTACTGCACTTTTTTGACCCACCCTTTATGCCTAAAACTAACTTAGATAAAAACGAGGATAAAAAATTTCGACAATTTCTTGAAACTTTTGTATTTGACACTTTCGTCAAAAATGTCATATGAAAGAGTTAGAAGGGGGTGACATTTATAATAGATCACCCTGTACTGACTATGACTATGACCATGACTATGACTATGGCGGGTTCTCTAACATGATTCATGAATTACGCTGGATAGATTTTTGTAAAATGTGAAAGTTAATCAAAAATATTCCTCAATTTTTTCTTGTAGATGTCCATACCAGTTCCTCGAATATAACTGTGTCTTCAATTTTTCTTAGACTTGAAATTTCTTACATTATTTTGTTGCTGCTTTTCCTTCTATACGCATGGAGGACACAGGTCACTGGTGTTGAAAGATTGAGTTTTTTTGTTGTATTCAAGCCTCTTCTGCAATAATCCTGGATAAGCATGCCCTGCATCATTGAATAAAATCCTCTTCGTCGATTATACTGTCCACTTCTGCCTCCTCTTGTATATCTTTTTTGAAATCCTCTATCTGTTGCTTTGGGTCATCGCATTCATAATACATATCCTTGCACACTTAACTAGGCAATGATAAATATTTTCAATGTTGTATTACAAAAGTGCAGAATGGACCAAAATTTTTGAAACAAAAATATAAAACTCATCAAAATCTCAATAGAAACATACAGGGCTATTGGTAATTCGATACATTCCTTTGGAGATGTGATAGGGAGTAAATTTAACCGTCACATGCTTTATGCAAAACTCAATGGTTTTTGAGATATTTCAATATTTCTATTTTTCTTGAAAACATTAGACCTTAAAAATTTATTAACAAAATTCTACCGAGCATTTTTTCAACTTTTCTACTGGATTACTTGCCCAACAATAGGTCTGTTCGCACAGAAATCATAAACCAGTAAGAATGAATTTCATTGTTTTCTGACTGTTTTCAACCAATGAAATTCACTCTGATGTAAAATCTCTTGAAAAATAATTTTTAAAAATATTGTATATCCTATTCAAAATTCGTAGTCCAAAGGTAAAGGTAAATCTATCACCTTTCCCTATCAAATAGCACTGAAAGGTGATACATTTTACCTTTACCTTTGGATATCGGATTGTGAATAGATAATACCTATAATTTCTTATCGGTTGGAGAGATTTTATTTAAAATTTTCCCATGACGGAAATGTTTCCAGATATTTTTCATTACAAACATAGGACCATAGTGTTGGGACAGTAATCCGGTAGAAAAGTTGAAGAAATATACGGTAGATTTTTTGCCAATTAATTTTTATTGCAATTAGGTCCATGTTTTCAAGAAAAAGAGAAACATTGAGATGTCTCAACTCAAAGACTATTGAGTTTTGCATAAAGCATGTTACAGTTGAATTTACTCCTTTCCTCATCCCCTATCACATCTTCAAAGGAATGTATCGAATTACCAATAACCCTGTATAATAAAACGCTATAACGACGTCATTTGTAATTAGAGCAAGTTTTATTTATACATATTATACTACTATTACTAATAGTCTATTATACATTTAATCCTGAACTTAGTTTTATTGAATCATTTGATGTTAATTGAATACCTACTGGAAAAATACCTATATTGAAATGCTCTTGCGAAATAATAATAATTATAATGTTTCGGACCATCTAAAAAAGGAAATATTCATGCGGAGTAGTTACGTAAAATCGGCGCTTAATAGAGGATTTATGAGACACCGGAGTAGCGAACATAAATTTTACATGTTTAAGTACCGCAATTTAATATTATTTTGTAAATAGTTGAGGCCATATGAAATGTTAAATGTTTCGGCACAATTATCTTTATAGATGTTAAGCTAGATTTTATATAGTATAACTCAACGATTTGATTGAGTAGGAATGTAAAACTTAGGTAGGTCTATAGGCTTGAGGAAAAACCACCTATTTAAAATATTATTTCTCAAAATCTTAACTTTTTAAAAAATAGTTTACTGAATAAAAGTAAATGTTGCAACCATGTCTGCGCCCTCAAGTTTAGGATTGAACGAGCGCGCCACAGAAAACGAAGGTTCCGAAATCGAAGAGGATACAAGAGAATGCGCAACTAGACTACAGAACGAGCTGGACTGGTTCCTTAGAAAACGTGTCGCGTGTCTGTAATTATTCATTATTCAATTTTCATTTTTATTTTGCATTAAAATTGATTGTTCAATCCAATTTAGAAGGAATAAGAAGCATTCACAGGTTAGTTGATTAATTATTATTTTGTTTGTGAGAGTTCAATTTATACAAATATCATTTTTTCCATTTTTATGTTTTTTTGTTTGTTTATAACATTTTTTTTTTTATAACATGTGCATTTTTCATGTATCTAACAAAAATCGTTTCATGCTGTTATCAACACCGATAAAGAAGTAAATTAAAACCTAAGAAATTATGTGCTGTATTTTTGTGCTGAGATTTCGATTTTGTGTATTCAGAACGTGCATTAGGGCCTTGTTGAATTTACTAACAGTTTCCTACCCTGACGAGAGAATATCCTAGCAAATTGAGAAAAATCAATCTAAAGATATTGGCTCAAAAACAACTATAGCTGTAAGTTACCGTAACCAGGGACCTCAGTACCTGCCACAGATGGGCTAACCAACCAAAAACTCTTCAGTATTAAATATAGGTAATGTTGATTGAATTTAGTGTGTGTAATAGAAATTTTAGCACAAAGACAAAGGATGGTACCTAATTTAAATTTTTATTGACTTAAATTATTGAATTATTGACTCACAATTATTATTAAAATGACACAGTGGGTTTCGATTTTTGAGGAATGTTAGATCGAGGGTTTCTCTGCCGTGCTCTTTCCTCTCGTTAGTTCCAGGATGAAAACGGTACGATTTACTTTAATAATAAAGTAGACGTTTCACAAATTTTTCGTTTCTTTTACATATCACAACTTCCCTTAAATTTCCCAAATATTTGCCATGTCGGGCGCATGTCCAGTAAGTAAAATTGAGTAAGTTTCCACAACGTAGGTCCTATTTGTTTTTCATTTCATTTTTCAGAAGATTTGTTGTTTGAAAGGTAATAAAAATTCACACCGTTCAATCTTACTGAACGAACCCGGGGTATGTTATACTACAGGTTATAGGCGCTATAGCACACAAAAGGTTATTTTCCGTCTTAAAACAGATTCATGATAGAGTTGTTATATTGAGATTTAGAAGAAATATTGATTATAATGATGCTCAAGTGCAAGAAAAGGTGGAATCTAACAGTCCAATTATCAAAACAAAAAAGAGAGGTGTGAACTTGCCTCTGCACTATTCAGGAAGAGGTTTCCAAATGCTTTTGACACTGTGATTTTGTTGTTTTTTAGGTATTATTTGGAAAATGAAGTCTTTTACGCTATGATTTCTATTCTTCAGTATAAAGAGATTTTAACAATTAGTGCACAAATACAATTAGTACGTAGTCTAATTGGAGAATATTAATGTGAACACTGAAATCAAGGTATGATCCTGTATGTGATCCTGAAATGTTAAGTAATAAAACGATAATTTGTATTTAAATACATCAATTACCTCTATAACATTATTTTAGAAGAAACATATACCTTGGCCGTGAATTACTAAAGTTATTGTCCTAACGGAGCTGGTTAATATAAAATCGCCGAAGAAAAAAAAGTAATCCGCAAGGAACGAGTTTGTTACTTCTCAGGGACCGTCAAATTTATTGTAATGGTTAATTGCTGACAAGATTTTGCAGCACATAAAATACCGAACAGGGCAGATTTATTACTTCGTTGCAATTTATTTGAATCGTTGCTCAATGAAAAAATATTTTATTTAAACGCTGGTAATTGGCTTCCAAGTTTCATACATCAAAATTGACAGAAGGTGCTTTGGTTTTTGATCAAGTTTTAACAAGAAAACTGGGGAAAAGTTAAATAATATTCCTTCTTCGTTAGCCTGGATTTATTCAATTTTCCAACATATTTCATGTTTTTCTGGTTAGAGCAGTGAGGACCCCAATTTTAACATATTGATGTGGACGCTTACTTTTGAGAGAAATACACTCTACATCGAAATTTACATGATGCAAGATCTCAACCCCAAAACTATTTGTGAGTTTTGTCTGTTGCTTTTATTATCCGGAAAGCCGACTATCAAGTGATATCCTGGAAATAAGGTTATAATACCTTTCTGAAAAAAGTTTCAATTTTAGGACCACTATTCTTGCTTCTGTATATAAATGACTTGACTAACGTGGATATTGATGGAATATTGACCTTGTTTGCTGATGACATCACTATTTTATGGATTGAAAGTGAGTCACACATTTTGCGAACTAAAGTTCAGAACTATATCACGAAAGTAAAACAGTGATGTGATGCAAATTGTTTGACATTAAATCTAAAAAAAAACAACATATTGCATCTGTGAGCAACCGAAACCAGTCTGTGTCGTTTAGGTATAGTGCCGATGATGCGGCAATGCAGAGTGATACAATTGTTACAAAATCATGTACGAAATTTCTGGGAATTACTATTGACTCGACATCTAATTTTTCTGATCACATAACTGCACTTAAAATGAAAAGCTTTCTGCGGGTTGTTATGCAAAAAGATGATTAGCAAACAGTTAAATCATTCAATGGTATACGATCATCGTTCTTTTTGTTTACGTAATTTGAATCAAAAATGTAAGATACGGAATTCCATTCGGTGGATTTTCACTGACAGTTCTGAAATCATCCCAAATATTGAATGTACAATTTGTAAGAAAATGTCGAGAAAATGTACTTCTATAAGAAGTCTTAAGCACAGAATACGCTCTAAAAGCCATAGTATTTCATCGAAGGAATCTTGGTAATGTTCACCAAACCCTAATTGATACATCAGAAGATTTAAACCAACATGCCTCTAAATGTGATCTGTCTAATCTCTGTTCTCAGTATAATGTTGAAATTATTGGGTGATTTGTGTCACATGACAAGAAAGTGTTAGAACTTCAAAATAATAAACTTCCATATGTAATTATGCAGTGAAATAATGGAGTCGCAATATTCAAAAATTGATGTCATCGAAATGAGATTTCAAAATTGGTCCGAATGATTTTTTTCTGGCGTGTGCTATAATCCACATTTTTCTCCGCCATAAAATATCTAAAATATGTCCATCCCCTTGTCAACGGAGAAAGCCGGCCGTTAGAATCATGTGATGATTATTTAAAATATTTCACCAGGATAAAGAGGACTGGGCATTTATTTATTATTAAATAATATCGATAATCTATCAGATGAAAAAGTTTGGAATCGTAAATTCTATCAATGGCAAATACTCCAGTAGCAACAAATGGATTTACGTAATTATTTAGACCCTATTTCAATTCGACACTTAACGGATGTGTATAGCCGTGTGAAGGGCTGATCCAGAATAATATTAGCTTCATTTGCATATATTACCGCCTGTTGACATTTCTGTGTTTGTTTTCAAGCCTTTTCAAATCATATACGTAATTAATAAATCAAGTAGCCCATAATTATGGTATTTAAAACATTAGGTTTAACTAATGACTGTATAATTATGAAAATGCCACTGATATATTGCATGGAAACATTAATTATTAAATATCAAATTATGTTATCGGGAATCTTAACACGTTGACGGACACTCAATTTTATGGCGTGTTGATGTTTGGGCAATACCGGCATATGCCGCATTGTGTTCACATGAACATTGACGGTATATGCCGCGTAAACTTTTTTGGCTTCAGATAGCTTCAGATATCAGGGTGCAATTTTACACTGTCACCTATAATTTTGGTGTCATTTCTCACAACGGAAGTCTGACGTCAAATGCCGCGGGTGTCCGTCAACGTGTTAAATTTAAATACTGTCTACATAGGTGTTAGGAAATGATGATAAATATAAAGGATTATATCAATTTTTAGGAGAATCTGTCCTAGTTTCTATTGTTTCTAATTAGCGAAATTTGAAAACGTCTCCTAAATAAACAAAAAATGCACATATCTCGTTGCTCATATTCCCAACTGTCAGATTATCCACCACAGCACCTAACTATTTCCATTTTTATTAATAAAAAAAAACCTAATTGGGGGATTTCGCGACGCATTTCATTTAATAATTCGTGATTTCGCGAAAGGCGACATTCGCCAAGGCTGTTGACTTTGAGAGTGCAAAATTTACAACTCATGCATAATGTCTGGTGTCTGTGTTCCGTTTGCAATTTACACGTACCTATTTCATTCAGGAAATTATTTCGCGGATGGGATTACGTAACGAGGCGTTTCGTTTTTGTGTATTCAAACAGTGGGCACGATAAAATCTTATTTGATTATTGATAATAGACGATTTCGCCACGTTTTGGTTGGTAGGTAAGTTGGTTAACAGCTAGGTAGGCTCTTCGTCACAAGAGTGACGTCGCATACCATTTTCAGCCGAAATCGGCCGGTTTGTCAAATGTCACGAGTAAGACGTGATGGTGATGGTATGCCTGAGAAAATAAAAATAAACAAACTACTAAATACTTTTTATTGTTGGAAATTGAAATTGGGAATAGTGAAAATTAAATGTGTTTATTTGCTGTATTTAATTTCAAATATAAACAAAAAAGTGAGGTTGAATTACTCCAAATTAGAAAGAGATAGCAAGCTACCAATTCAAATAACCGTGCTCAAAGCTCGGTACCCAATTTGACATACCAAAATAGATACCAAAGTTATCGTAACGTCATTGTTTTTCGTGCCGAAATTGGTTGGTACGTTTTTGACCAACCAAAATGGGTTACCAAAACGTGGCGAAATCGTCTAATGTGTAAAGAAACTGTCGAAACTGATCACAAATTTAGGATCAATTTTTCATATATACAACCCGGTAATTTGTGAGCAAGGTTGTCTTCCTCTATAGCCTTTGATGAGCTAAAATCCAGGTCCAAGGCAGCAGCAATCTTCCAAAAAAAGTTAATGAAAACCTTATTGCAGTGATGATCTATAATTACTGATGATACAGTGTAGACAAATTTTTCACAAACCAGAAAAATCTCGACTTATCTAATTACTAGCATATTAATGGTAAATTTTCTATAAAGAGTAGAGCAAAGAGCAAAATAATTATGGCAATAATAAGATTGGTGACACATCATTGTCCAAATTTAGCCAGACAATAAAAACAAATTAAGATATTTTTATCGCCGAAATAAATTCTAAATGTCCTTCTATTTTGGTGTTATTAAAACGATATTTCATCTGGTAAAATTATTTGGTGATCTAACTAGCATTATATGTGTTTTGTACATATTCAACGAAACTTGTGTTGCCCAACTTAGAGACAGAGATAAATAGACCAAAGCATATTATAGGAATTCCTCGTGAATTAATTTTGAAAATTGTTTTTATTGGGTATAAATTGTTCAAACAAACCAAGCTGCAGGTTTCTGTGATTCCAAGCAAGGAAAGAACGTCAGTCACGTCATTGAACTTGAATTCCCTTTAATAGACAAGAGCCGGACGTATCATTAGCTGAAGAGACCATTATGTCCATTCCAACATTCTTCAGTTCTTATCGCTAACCAATTTAATTGTAATAATAAAACAACAATATTTGTTTCAAGATCGTATCGCGGCTAATACTTCTACTCCGATTGCTGGTCATTTGGTAGATTAACAAATAACTATTTCGATATTCGAATCAATTGATGACTCTTTTTAATATTTGATGGTGAATCGTTCGACATTAAAAAATGTTTCATTGATTGATAAACATTTTTGTTTCTAGATCTGATAGGATGATTTATTACATGCTTGAATTAATATATGTATATTCTTGTTGAATGTGCTTCAAATGAAACGAATAGCAGTGTACATATATTATTGTAAGAAAATCTATACGTATTTTGAGCTTGGAATTGCTTTCGAGATTTTAAATTTCCAACGTCACGTCACATATTTTTAAGCCTCAAATATAAACGACTCTATAATGATATGTATTTTATTGTCTAAGAAAACATGTATGCCAGGAAAGTGAAAATTTTCCTAATTTATTTAAAACGAATGTCTTTGACAAATGAGAAAATAGCTACAGGTGACATTAAATTAAATTTATAACTGCTGCTTTTAAAATAGATAGGCAATAGAAATATTTCAAAGTGTAAATGTCACAAAAGGAGAGCCAAAAAAAAAATATATGAAAATGAAGTAAAATTATATGCGAGACGTTTTCTATTACCCAATTTGAGAATCTATGAGACATGAGAAATAAAATTCAACTTACCAATAAATCAGATTTCTAACCCTGAAAATGGGTGTGTTCTCACAAGAGTAGTAAAGGTGCAACACCGGTTTTAGGCCAAAATCAGTCATTTTTCCATGTAAATCTCCATAAGAAAATTTAAAGTCCGTTCTGGCAATTTTCGTACCATTTTGGAGTGGGGGTAAAATTTCAGAAATTCATTGACATCAGAATGCATCGCCTATGCATATTTTCAATGCCGTCGTTCCAAGATAAATCAGTAGCTTAGCTGGGATCACTTAGTCTAAAAGCAAATTGAATCAGATAAATATAACAAATCCAAAAATACATCAAAATTTTACAAAAATTCAACAGTCCAGTAATACAGAATCAAGGCCATCAAGGGTTAGAGAAACTTCCAGATATAATCGAAGAGGAAATTAAAACATCCATAAAATGCATGAAGAACAACCAACAGAACCCCTGGAGAAGATAGCATTGTTACTGAAATGATGAAACTGGGAGGTAAATGCGTTATAAAAGCCCTAATAACACTTTATTATGCCTGCATTTTTGGAGGAAGTACACCAGAACAATGGAAGAATGCCATTATAATATACTTGCATAAAAAGGGAGACATAACAGAAATTGGAAACTATCGACCTATCAGTCTGCTATCCTATTTATACCGGGTGGGGCACAAAAAACTTTCCACCCAGGTTTTCTCAGGTGTTAGGTGTTTAATCAAAAATCGCTCAGACACGTCAATTTTTATTTTTTGGGGGACACATTTTATTGGTATTTTCACCCCCTACCTGTGAACCCCTAAGTGGGGGTAACAGGTACCTCCAAAATTTCAAATGAAAAGAGGGGTTGAGTGATATGTCATTTGGTAGCTATTTTCATTGAGATTATATCCCCGAAATTTTAAGTTGCTACTATTAACCCTGCCGAAATGGCGGCATGTCAAAGTTAGGATAAATGCTTTTTTTCGATAATCTAACAGCCAGTTTCATAATCAAACTTTAAAAATTAAATGCTACTTTAAAAAATTTTGGTGTTTCATAATACTTTAATGTCACTTTAAAGCCACTTTAAGTTAAAGGGCCGGTTTCCAGACTTTTATTCAACTTAAAGTGCTATGTAACCTCAAATTCGCACCAAGTCGCTAACTTGCTACTTTCTCAACATATTGTTTTGTCTGTTTCCAATTTCAATAAACTGTCGACGTTATGAACCGGTACCAAGGAATATCATCTTCATCAAGTTCAAGTTCATCTGATGAGGAGAATCCGGAAATATTTTTAAGGAGAAGAAAACTTATATATAGAAAAAGAGAAAACAGATTCAATGGCTATGATGATGAAAAGGGTATCAGAAGCAATTACAACTCTAAGGCCACGGTTCATTAAAATGTGTGGAGATAACCAGGAAATTGTAAGAGGTGCTGCTGAGTTCTACCAATTAGCTAGTTTCCCTGGAGTGATTGGAGTGATAGAATACACGTTAATAAGGATAAAATCACCAGATGATGATGCAAACATATTTAGAAGCTTTTTAGGGTTTTTTGCATTGAAGGTTCGGACAATTTCAGATGCTAATCTGAAAATTTGGAACAGTGTCGCTCGCTGGCCAGGTTCCACGTATGACCAGACAATATTTAATAATTTACGAGGGAAAAGGGAATTTCATCCAACAAAAGAAGTTCTTCTCGATTTATTACTGGATATAGCAAAAACAGGGATGAAAGTGAAATAATAAACACTCAATAACACTTTAAGGATTTTTTAGCGACTAACCGTTTGTAACCGTGTTATAAACGGTACCTTAAAATATGATGTACTTTCAGTTACCGTTTATAACACGGTTTCAAAAGGTTAGTCGCTAAAAAACCCTTTTGGATTACTTTGATTACCACTTGAAACCGCTGAAGAAAAAAAAATGAGACCTAACCTAACCTTAAAAATTGTGGAGTTTTGCTGTTCTGTCAATTTTCGGCAGTGGCTAAAGTATCGATTTTACTTTAGTTAAAAGTTCGGATGGATATGATTATGAAACATCCCAACTTTAGCTCTCTTTAAAGTCGACTTAAAGTGAAACTTTATCTTTAGTTAAAGTACATTTTTAAGGCTGATTATGAAACTGGCTGTTAGCTGTATAGTTTTTACCTGTCCCACCTATGCGTAGGTAACAGGTAAAAACCACACAGCATTTTTCTATTGATTTTTCCTAACTTTGACAAGCCGCCATTTCGACAGGGTAAATAGTAGCAACTTGAAACTTCGGGGATATAATCTTAATGAAAATAACTATCAAATGACGTATCACTCGACCCCCCTTTTCATTTGAAATTTTGTGGATACCTGTCACCCCCACTTAGGGGTTCACAGGTAGGGAGTGAAAATATCAATAACATGTGTCCCCCAAAAAACAAAAATTGACGTGTCTGAGCGATTTTTGATTAAACACCTAACACCTTAGAAAACCTGGGTGGAAAGTTTTTCGTGCCTCCCCGGTATATAAGCTTTAATTAGGTGCTTTTTAGGTGCTAATTAGGACCTCTAATTAAAAATTAGGTGCTGCTCTAGTTTTTGAGAAAATCAAAAAAAACTAAGGGATTGCTAGGTTTATGAAAGCTAGTAGTCCCCTAGAGTGAAAAATATTTTTACAAAATTTTCTTTTGTATCAGAATTAGGTGCTTTTTGGGTGCTTCTATATAGTCGAAGAAAAAATAGAATTGATTAATTATTAACTGAGTTACAGATTTTTTTTAATTATTAAGGAACTGCTGGCTTTACGTTTACTTGTTGGTGTGTCAGAACGGCAAAAAAAACTTCGGGATCTATATAATAATTAGGTGCTTTTTAGGTGCTAATTAGGGCCTCTAATTAAAAATTAGATGCTCCTTTAGTTTTTGAGAAAATCAAAAAAAACTAAGGAACTGCTAGGTTTATAAAAGCTAGCAGTCCCCTATAGTAAAATTTTTTTTTCCAAATTTTTTCTTTGTATCAGAATTAGGTGCTTTTTAGGTGCTCCTGAATAGTCCAAGGAAAAATAGATTTGATTAATTATTAACTGAGTTACAGATTTTTTTTTAATTACTAGGGTACTGCTGGCTTTACGTTTACATGTTGATGTGTCAGAATGGAAAAAAACTTCGAAATCTATATAATAATTAGATGCTTTTAGGTGCTAATTAGGGCCTCTAATTAAAAATTAGGTGCTCCTCTAGTTTTTGAGAAAATCAAAAAAAAACTAAGGGATTGCTGGGTTTATGAAAGCTAGTAGTCCCCTATAGTAAAAAATATTTTTCCAAAATTTTCTTTGTATCAGAATTAGGTGCTTTTTAGGTGCTCCTAAATAGTCGAAGAAAAAATAGAATTGATTAATTATTAACTGAGTTACAGATTTTTTTTTAATTATTAGGGGACTATGTAATAATTAAGTGCTTTTTAGGTGCTAATTAGGCCTCTAATTAAAAATTAGGTGCTCCTTTAGTTTTTGAGAAAATCAAAAAAAAACTAAGGGATTGCTAGGTTTATGAAAGCTAGCAGTCCCCTATAGTGAAAAATATTTTTTAACTTTTTTTTTGTTTCAGAATTAGGTGCTATTTAAGTGCTCCTAAATAGTTGAACAAAAACTTGAATCAGTTAATTATTATCTGAATTACTGATTTTTTTCATTATTAAGAAATTGTGGGCTTCACTTTTACTTGGCGATGTGCCAGAATAGAAAAAAAAAATTGGGGTCTATATAATAATAATAATTAGGTACTTTTTAGGTGCTAATTAGGGCTACTAATTAAAAATTAGATGCTTCTTTAGCCTTTGAGATAATCAAAAAAAAAGGGATTGCCAGGTTAATGGAAACTAGCAGAAAAAAATATTTTTTAAAATTTTTCGTTTCTATCAGAATTAGGTGCTTTTTAGATGCTCAAAAACTAGAAGAGCACCTAATTTTTAATTAGAGGCCCTAATTAGCACCTAAAAAGCACCTAATTGTTATATAGATCCCGAAGTTTTTTTGCCATTCTGATACACCAACAAGTAAACGTAAAGCCAGCTGTCCCGTAATAATTTTAAAAAAAATTAGATAATTATTAAGAACGCACGGACAAAAAAGTAACCAAAAAAAATGACGTCTGTGAAGTCAAACTTCAAAATTAAGAATTGAGGTTAAAAAAGTCGTCATTTTTTGACGTTTGCGGAAAAAATATTTTTTACTATAGGGGACTGCTAGCTTTTATAAACCTAGCAGTCCCTTAGTTTTTTTTTTGATTTTCTCAAAAACTAAAGAAGCACCTAATTTTCAATTAGAGTCCCTAATTAGCACCTAAAAAGCACCTAATTATTATATAGTTCCCGAAATTTTTTTCCATCTTGGGACTGCTAGGTTTATAGACCTCAAATTCTCTTTGGAGAAAGAAATTAGACCAGGAGATACCATCTCTCCTAAACTTTTCACTGCTTTGTTACAAAGCGCCATGAAGAACAACAACAAAAACTACCAAATTGCAGTTCCAAAGGACAATATATTTCAATATTTAATAGGTATCTCATCTTTCTTGAGAAATTGAGAAATCTTATAGTGTATCATTCCTTGCAGAAGTGAAAAACACTACCTATTTCACTGTTCAATATAGGTATTTTAGAAGATTATGAAACTAGCCGAAAAAAATCTTTAATTTGATTCATTATTTTTAAATAATTTTGATTTTTAGTTTATTCAATGTCTGACACCGTTTAGTAAATCCCACAACTCAACAAACATTTAGTTAAAATTTCGTATACTTAAACAATTTACAAGTGTCCCAACTTGTTTATTTCGTAAGCGTTGACAATGGCTTCCCAAATATCGCGGTATCTACATCTGGTATATAAGGTTGTGACGCCACTGCCTGACATCATCAAACCACCAATTTAATTTTAGATGCATAAACACCCACATTGCGGAAGATTTATTTGTACTTGTGATTAGATATATCTAAAAAACCTGTGTCTATGGCCAGAGACAATCGGACATAATTTGGCTTGGGATTTGTTGGTTTAACATGGTTCTCATATTGGTTGCCTAAAAAAAGTGAGAGCTAACCCAGTAAAATTGGTTGATTGATTTATGAGATGCAAATATTTACTTATATGCAGACGGTAGCTTGTATTTTTTAAGAAGACATTTACGACAAAACCAGATCTATTTGCCTTTGAATTTGATCCAAAGCCAGGATGAGTAAATCATTTTTGAAAGCATGTCGACCAAAAAATCTATGAAACAACTTTTCCTATCTATATTTACCTATTGTGAAATATTAATCTTCTTTTTTTTACTAGCTAGTTCTCATTCACTCTTGAATTTACCGTTGGCCATATTTGTTCATTTTTTCCTGTCCATAGCTGTTCTCATCAACTTTTTTTCGGTAATCTCCTGGATATCATGATATTTGAGGTATTCTATAACACTTCTATTGGTGTCTTTTGTACGCTATTTAATGGTGATAGTGGCAGAACATCCAGATATTGAAAACCAACTCAGAATCTCACAGTTATCTAACTTAATCAAAAATCAATTACTTCCAAATATCATTCGTATATTATAGTTTGTCTTCTGCTTAAAGTATCATCACAAAGTCTAGGACTTGAAAAATGGCGGACGCGAGGGAATTGCCCCTTGGAGACAGTCATAGATTTATTTAATTACTTTCGAAGGTAAATAAAATTTAATGGTAACTAAACTTTTATTGCTCTACAAGAAGTTTAAATAATAAATCGACATCTCGGCCCACATACAGTTGTGGGTAGAGTTTTCTTCTAATACTATTTTTATTTGTTCCATGGATACAATAATAATTAATTTTAACACCAAATAAAATTAAATTATCATAATAAAAGTCTTCTAGGATTTGAACAAACCAAATGCAGCTGTCAATCATTAATTAATACATATTTTTTTTTTCAGGTGAGGAATCAGTTACAGATTTTCCATGTAAGTAAGTGGTAAGTCCCCTAAATGCGTATCAAAGCCTACTCAGACAGGAGTTGAGGTTTTATGAATTTTCTGAAAATGACACAGTTGAAACCAAATATACAATATATTGTCAACTAACTACTAACGAAAGGAGGACCCGGTATTTAACATTATTAATTTAATTGCCGATTCGATCGGATGTTTATTGCAATTCAGCAATAAATTGATATAAATTGCGCTGCAAGCCGCAACAAAGGGAGACTTAAACTAGTGCAAGTAACTATCGTTGGAAAAGCCCCTCTGGAATTAAGTCTCCCCAGTGCAAGTACCTCTCGTTGGGAAAGTCCCTCTGGGTATCTTCAGCCTTATCGTTGTCCAGTGGAATTACCTCTCGTTGGGAAAGCCCCTCTGGACAAGGCATAAGGGAACGATAACTAATCTACAGTCCCCCAAGCAGCGTTGACGTGTGGCTTCCTATAAGGACCCCAGTGTTCGAAGGGTCATGCATCTTATAGGATTAGCGTACATGTAAGGGCATATTTGGGAAAATATATATCTATATTTTTATATAACCTGAGCGAGATTCTCTCCATCAACCACCAAAGCTACAAACCCCCCATGTAAAAAGGGCAGTTGTGACAATATGTCAAGAATAATTAAACGAGATACTCCAAACATTCTGTTATGTTAAAAGTTATAAAAGGCAAGCTTGACAAACTACCCAGTTGAAAACAAAAGTTCTCCCACATCAAACGTGAGCATTTAATTCGGAACATAGTAATAAAAAAGCCGATGTTCTTTTTATAGGAATTAAAATAATGCGATAAAGGTGTATATATTTTAAGAGGCTTTCTAAGGCACCTTGGAAAATTCCACGCATAAGTCGGATTAAAACTCACCGTTCGATGTTCCTTTGCAAAGACAGAAAGATCGCTTTCTTGAACTCCCAAACTGAACTAACACAAGCCGGGGACTTTTTTAGAGTTTCACAAAAAGAACTTCTACAATTTTTTAAAACTTCATCATCATGCTTCATTTTCTGATAGAAAATAATCAAAATTCCTTCAAAGATATACAAGAGAAATTTCCTAGTTAATTTATTAGCAATACGGTCATGTACCTATTTATTTATTTCTATAGCCAGTCAGACACAGACTCGCTCATATTTCCGTACAGTTGCAGCTTCCGAAAGTTGGCGACATATACACCTCGAGGCAAAAACTTTCCGCATCAACACCGAAACTTTTCCGGTGATAAATAGGATTTTAAAAAGACCCGGCAAGCAACATATAATTTTAAAGTTGCAAGTAACACATGGTTTGCAACTTTTACTAACTTGTAATATGAGCTTTTTTCGTATTCCTAAGTCGGCTAGTAATATCGATTTCAAAGTTTCCGCTTGATGGTTCTCGGAAGAGTTAAAAAGCGCAAAAGTTTCTTGCACTAATGCGACACCGAAACTATCGTCCGGGGTCCATAATTTATTATATGAAATCAAAGAGAGATTGTCGTGAGTGTTTACTCCGGTCGAGATAATTTATGGATACATCATGAATGTTTGGTCTGAAGAATTGCCCAAACATTACCGGAAGAAGCAGTAGATGTATTATGGGGTTTCACCATCCTCCGTCCTCCGGAGGAATCAAATGTCAATCATGTCAATCAAATTTCACTCATCTGTCAACCAATGTCAAACTTAAGTGTCAGTCATCTATCAGTCATCTGTCAATGTCTAACCGAACCTACTCCGAACTAATCTAATCTACTCTGAACTAGTATGATTTACTCCGAACTAATGTAACTAGTGCAACCTACTCCA
This sequence comes from Ceutorhynchus assimilis, assembly GCA_917834065.1. Classification (NCBI taxonomy): domain Eukaryota; kingdom Metazoa; phylum Arthropoda; class Insecta; order Coleoptera; family Curculionidae; genus Ceutorhynchus; species Ceutorhynchus assimilis. The sequence continues at coordinate 2,056,925 of OU892281.1, forward strand.
ATCTGCTCTGAACTACTCTAACCTATTGTGATAATTGCAAAGTATCTATTTTTATTACCTGGCGACATCTTTTATCAGTTTTTCAGATTTAATTTAGTTGAGCTTTTAGAAACTTATATTGGACGAGTCTAGTTCAGCCTGCGTAAATTTTAAATAGTAAAATAGTGAGGATAACCCCAAAAATTTGAGGTTGGCCCGGGTCAAAACCCCGAAATTTCAGATCAAAGACGCCGCCGATCTAAAGATTTTCCCACGGTATCGGAAAAGTTCCCAGGCTCAGGTGCCCCCGTTAGCTAGACCCTATTTTTAGGCATGCCTTATTTGATGCAATTGGCGATGAAGATCAATGAAACAACAAATTTTTGTAAAATTTTATTCATTAAACCTTAAAATAATCACATTTGCTTTTTCCTATAATTAGGTAAAACATTCTAGACAATAAAATACCAAAAACTACAGCTATGGTTATTATACAGGTATAGATTAAGTAAATAGATGCATCAGGTCTCGAATCGGTTGAAGTGGAGTTTATAGTTTCGTTTCTACAGAGGATTTTGGAGATGGTTTCTTGCTGCGGACCAATTCCGATAGTTGTCCATTCCCTGCTATCTAAAATGCTGTTGTTCAGGAATTCCACTCGCAATTTATACTGGTATACTCTATTCCGCGATTCTCGAAGTACTGTCTGGAAAGTACGTGTACGATCATTGTCTATGAGGCGGTAGTAAAGCGGAATCGATAAATCGTTGGAATAGCTATCAGTTTTCAGCTGAGCCTTGATATTTCGGACATCTGATGGCGGATGTATATAGAAGATATTTTGAACGACTGCTGCGAGAGCGATGAAATTAGAGCTAAGCCAAACCATTGCCTCAACATTAATGACTGAGTCCACTATTGGGTCAGGGCTCTTATACAGAAATAACAGGTATTTTGTGATGAGGGAGGTCCATCTACTTGCGTCCTCCAATCAGGTCTATTATAATGCATGAAACCTCACAGTTGAATATTTATTGATCACATAAATATCTCTAAAATTTTAAAGGATGTAAAATAAATTGAGGGAAATAATGGTAAAAAAATGCCTCGTCGAAGGGATGGAAGTGATAAGCTAACCATCAAAGACGTTGAAGTTGAACAACAACAACAACAACAACAACCAACGCCCTCAGAGTACATCAATATTTCCGGCAATATGCGTCAATTGTTTTTGAGCGATTTTGATCAAATGGCCCATATATCTGGATGCGAAATGAATGACCTCCATTTTGGAGACACTTCATTCGTTAACGTTTCTGCAGCCACCACCACATTGAAATTTGATTGACATGATTGACATTTGATTCCTCCGGAGGACGGAGGATGGTGAAACCCCATAATACATCTATTGTCCGTCGATTTTAATCTGATACTCGGACGGAATGTGAGCTGGTGGCTCCCTACATTAGAACGCCAATGGTTACCTGACATCACACCTGTTTTTGCCATATGAAACACCCCCTCGCTCCTCATACGGGAAGTGTCACTTAAAAATCGACGAACAATACTAGAAGCGATAGAATTTGTCACGGATGATACAGAGAAGGAGGAGGGGATGGAATCGCAATTGAAATGATAAAGTTAGAAGGAACAACTACTATGGGCAATGTCTTTGAAAAGTTGGCCAATTTCTAACCACCTCTGCTATGCTGATGATATTGTCCTCATCAGTTATAACGCAGAAAAACAAGAGATGGCGGAACTGAAGGTGAAATTTGCCAGAGTACTAGTGTTGATGAACTTTGAAAAAACAAAAATCATGTCCTCAGGAAAAGTCAAAATTCGTACGGATGACGTGATCCTTGAAAATGTCCAAAACTTGTGTGTGTGTATGTGTAGACCTCCAAGCTGTGATATTCCTTGTTTCAATGGGAGACTGGAGAATCTTCTATTTGGGTTTCTTGTGGGCGCGAGAATGATTTTGGCGGGTGACCTGAATATTGATTTTGATGATAGTCTATCTGTTGTGAATTATTTGAAATAAATGTAAACAGAGCTTGATCGTTGTTGTAACCATATAGGCTCTATAATGTTGAGAAAAGAGAGGTCTTTGTTTCAAGAGATGTTCATTTCATTGAATCTGAAAAAGAGTCTCTATTGTTTGATAAAAATAATCAAAATACTCCACAGGATTTTTTTTATTTTCCGGAAACAGTTGTTGAAACAAAACCAGAGATAGAACCTCAAGAAAATCATATTGAAGAACAATATGGAGGGACAATCGGCAAGGGAGTGATTCCAGTACTTCTTCAGATGAATATGCTGATTTTTATTCCGAAAAGGAAATTGATATAAATCTGGATGATCCTATTTTTGTTCCTGAACTAAATATATCAGAACCACAAGAACAAGTTCAGAGAACACCACAAACTAGGAAACTACCTGAATCAATGAGAGATTATGTGACATATTCTACAGGTATTGAACAAGATGGTGATCCTACTACTGTAAAGCAGGTTCTCAGTCGATCAGATAAGGATTTTTGGCTCTCGGCAATGAAAAATGAGTATGATGCCTTGATTGAAAATGGTACCTGAGAATTAGTAGATTTACCACCAGGAACAAAAAAACACATTAGACTGTAAACCAAAAGAAATGAACATGGACAAGTGTCACAACATAAAGCGCGATTAGTTATAAAAGACTGTGCACAAAGAAAAGGTATTGATTTCGAAGAAACTTATTCACCTGTGGTTAGGTACAGCTCTATTAGATATTTATTTGCTCTTGCAGCTGAGCATGATCTCGAAATTGATGCAATAACAGCTTTTTTGCAGGGTGATTTGTCAGAAGAAATCTACATGGTTCCTCCCGGATATTTCTCCAAAACCAACAAGGTTTGTCGGTTAAAAAAATCATTGTACGGACTCAAACAAGCAAGTCGTGTATATGGAACCAGAAACTTGATGTATTTTAAAATTACTGAAAAAGTGATGTTAATTTTGGCAATATATGTAAATAGATGACATAATCCTATTATGTAATAATAGGGAAGCTATAGATTAGGTCTTAAGACCCAATTGATCAACAACTTTAAGATGAAAGACCTTGAACAAGCAAAATCCATTCTGGGATTTCACATCACGCGTGACAGAAATAATAAAAAAATATAGATTGACCAACGTCTTTATCTAGAAAAAGTATTGAGGAGATTTAATATGGAAAAGGTACTTGAAGGGCATAATAGACTAGAAACTTCAGTTCAATGGTACGAAAATCAATGGTCCCGACATTATAGGTTACTGTGATGCGGATTGGGCCAGTGATCAGGATGATCGTCGTTCGATTACTGGATAAATCTTTTTGAAGAATAATTCTCCAATATCATGGAACAGCAAGAAGCAACAGACAGTAGCTGAATACATGGCTAGGCTGTCAGCAGCTCAGAAAGCTTTGTGGTTACGTTCTTTAAGTAACGAACTCAGTGCGAAAACTGATCCGGTATTGCTGAATGTGGACAATCAAGGTACACAAAATTTAGCTATGAACGGTTGTTATCAAACGCCTACAAAGCACATAGAAGTGCGTCACCATTTTCTCAAAGAAAAGATTATTATATGGGTATTTTGTGTTTACAGTATGTGCCCACGAACAATAGCCGACTCTTCCACTAAACCGTTGAACCGTATCAAGTTTTTGAGTTGTGTAAAAGGACAAGGACTCATTTAAAATATAGAGGATGTTATGAATTATTTGCAATAATTGTAAATAGGGCTCAATCGTTGTTGTAGCCATATAGGTTTAAGAAGTGTTTTGTTAGTAACCGTAACCTCACTCCACCCAATTCCCTCTAACATCCTTCCCTCAACAACACTATCTCTATCTATACTGGCGTTGTGTAATATATTTCAGTTATTTAATTCAAGAATGCATGTAACTGAATTAACTTGAATTGCTCAGGGCTCGGCCACTACACTAGATTATATTTGTAGCAGTTTTGACACAGACAAGATTGAATGTAATGTTTTCTAGGCTGGACTTTCTGATCATAAAGCCGTACTAATCAGATATTCCTAACGCTCGGCACTTTTCAAAGTTTGGAGCAGATTGTTCTTTGGCAACAACATTCAGTGTCGGACTGGGGGTCATTTGGCCCACCCGACCCAAACTCCATTCAATAAAAACAATTTTGATTTTGATAATCATTTGTTTAATCAGGGGCCCAATTCTCGAATTACGATTTCCCAATGTCGTGTACGAGAATCGCATATCTCGATTCCTTCTGGCATAATCCAATTCTCGAATGTCACCGTCGCCTTTTTTGATCGACATAATTAGGCAATCCAACGACCTGTCCAAATGGCGTCTGGTTGGCAAACAATAAACAAAAAACATATGTTTTTTTTTTGGCAGGATTAAGCCTAGTACTCATAACAGCGAAATTCGCTCTTTTTTGATATTGCTTCGACAATTTGACGTTTTATGCGTGAATCAAACGTCAAATTGTCGAAGCAATGTCAAAAAAGAGCGAATTTCGCGGTTATGAGTACTAGGCTTTATCAATCTGACAATTTTCTGACATCGTTGACATGTAACAACCCCTATTCTAACCTCATAAAAATTTCAAAATGCCGGATGGTTGGCAAAAGTCACGTGGTTTGGATTCCCTAATTACGAGTGGGTACGACCACGCGTGATTTCAGGAAGTGTCAATTTTATTTATTTTTGTCATAAAAATGACTGAGTACGAAGAAATCGAGTTTTTAGTGGCTATTTCTGAGTCCCTTTTTTGAAAAATTCTCGATTAACTAGAGGATTAACACGGGTCTTGGATACAGTCGACATTGTCGACATTACGTACAGTAATTTTGTATTTTTTTCTGTAAAGATTCAGTTTCTAAGGATCTTCTCTTTGAGATTTGGCGAGCAGAGCGAGCAATCGAAAACTCAAAAATAATTTTAACAAGAAGGTGCTTTTCAAAAGAGGGTTTATACGTTTTTGATGGATTCATGTTTTTGAGGATCTTCTTTTTGAGATTTGGCGGGAGGAGCGAGCAGTCCTAGAATTAAAAATATTTCAAATTTCAAGATGTTATTTAAAAATGGTTTTTCGCGTTTTTGATGGATTTACGTTTTCGAGGATCTTCTCTTAGAGCGAACAATCGGAAACTCAAAAATAATTTAAATTTCATAAGGTGTTATTTGAAAAATATGTTTTGGATTGAATTGGTGTAGCCCTAGTACTATCCGATAAGGAATAGTACTAGGGCTTCTTCAATTACTATTGAAGCCAAGGTAAGCATGTTCACTTTTTAAAGAATTTCGTATATTCTTCTTTTTTCCACTACTTTAGCACAAATCGTAATCGCACGAAATAGGACCTAGAGCTTATTATTTTTCACCAAAAATTCCACTTTTATTTGAATGATCAAAAATTCTGACACTTTACAGTTGTCAAAACCATGTATAAAATTTAGATGTTGCCATGTTTAAACATTCGACAATTGTCGAATGCGTTTAGTTTAGGATTCGCGTTCGACATTCAGATGCGTGATTTGTCGATTGCGAGATTTTTAGTCGTAATTGGAGAATTGGGCCCCTGAATCACGATTTCTCACTGCGGCAATATTTTCGATTGATCGACCACTGCGAGGACGTATTGGTCTTTGGACATCATAGAATATTGGATATCCAACACTGATCCGGTTCGGTCAAATTTTTGAATCTTGTTAACCGCGGCACGAGATGGACGGTTATGGTTACCGAAGTCATTTCGTAATGCACGAATCGTCTGTTAAATTTTCTCCATTTAAAATGCGATCTTGTGTTGAATACCGCTCCATATTCGTAAATGTCAATAATCACACATGAGTTATACGCGAATCCGGCTTATATATGAGTTATATGCGAGTCCGGCCCGAAGGGCCGGAGTTATACGCGAGCCCGAAGGGCTAAAGTTATTTTAATTACGGGGTCCAGTCTATAATTCTATTGGTCAGTGGATAATTTGGAGCCAATCAAAAATCGGGAATATTCAAAATGTGATTTTTAGTTGATATTCCGAGTTTCATTTTTCTCCGATGTCAGGGCCGGTTCTAGCTCTTTTGCCGCCCCCCCATAAGAAACTTTTTGTTTCGGGGGAAGAGAAGTTTTCATAATATTCTATTTCTAGATTTGAAAAAAAAAACATATGGCAACACTGCTCATGATACAACAAACATTAAAAAATTGAAATTTCAAAGTAAACCTTTTTTTTTTTTGACAATTGATACAAAATGGCATCTTGAAGGTTACGAGCCCGAAGGGCTAGAGTATTAAAATCGGTTGACAATGAACGAGCTCGTATAACTCCGGCCATTCAGGCTCGCGTATAACTCCGGCCCTTCGGGCCGGATTCGCGTATAACTCCGGGCCTTCGGGCCGGATTCGCGTATAACTCCGGCCCTTCGGGCCAGGCTCGACGTTGCCATAATTATAATCTCAAATCGCAATAAAACGGCATTTTTTAAATAAAAAGGCATTGGCCCCCATTTTGAATTTCCTTTTGACAGGTCGTTGGATTGCCCTATTGCCATATTTAAATTGTAACCTCAAACTGAATCACCCTATAGTATAGGTACCTAGGTAGGTATAGGCTTTTTACGTTATATTTAGGATGACGTCACAGTAAATTACTGCTGCCAACCGAACAAAACTAAAAGTACTTTTTAACGCATTTAAAGTAGAGCAATTTCAGATGTTTTTGGTTGGCAACGGCGCGCGACGTTGCATGATTTATATAAACATTTTCAAATAATGCGTGTCGATTCATTTCGTTATTTTTAGCTGTCAGTAGTCTTGATAATTTATTATTAACTATTTTGTATAATACTAATTAAGTGCCAAAGATACGTTACAGTTAGAATAAAGTTCTTTCAAGAAGTCAGTAATTTTTCGTAGCGTAAACTTACTCAGAAAATGCCCGCAGGTTTGTCGGAGTCGGCCTCAGGTAAGGGTAGTATACTTAATAACGTATTTCCAGCAGGAACGCGACCATTTTTGCTATGAGGCATATAAGTAAATTACCTATTTTCCGTTTCGTTTGACAGAAAAGACCTATCTATTTTTACCTGGTATGCGCGCGCAACATGAGGTAAGTCTTTTTATTAGCTAACTAGTACAGGTGTAAAGTGTTCGTTGGACGCTGGACATCTCCTTGTCCTTGTTTATTGTTCGTGGTCTGATAAAAAAAAGTACGGTAGATATTCAACTTGACGTTACTTGACAAGTGACACTCAAAAGTAGTTTGAAATGTTCATTGATAAATACGTTGCACAACACGCGGTTTTTCTTCTTCTCTTTTTATCCCGTGCAAATAAGGAGGACGGATTGCCATACATAAGTTTAACAAAATTTGGTACATTTTGCCTCATCTTGCGCAATGAGCGTTCTGTGTTTTTTTTTTATCTAATCAAGTTTTCGTATTATTACCTCTTTGTTTGGTAAAATAGATAGGTCTACTGTCACGTGACATTCTGATAAATTATAAGAAAAAAAATAGGCATTGACAACATTGTCTCTTTTTGTTCTATGACGTCATCCTAAATATAACGTAAAAAACCTATACTTAAGGTGCCAGTACTTTTATTCTCAGTTTTCGAATTTGACGGCCGTTAAAAATAATCAGGGGTTTGAATATGCTCTAACCACATAGTTACAGACCTTGGCCCATGCAAAACCTTATTAAATTTAACGACGTGTCAAATTCGTTAATCGGGAGCAAAAGTATCGGCCCTAGGTTCACTCCAGCTACCTGTTTATATTTTGTTATTACCTATTTACCGATGTAGTATGTAGTTTGTAGTTGTATATAACTGTCAATATTTCCATAACAGTTGCACTTAGGTAAGTATAGGCTATATCACATGAAATCTGCTCAGAATTTTACGTAAAATCCAAATCCGAAGACGTCTTTTTCTGTTGAAATTTTTTCAAACCGTTTCATACTGCTTCGAAACACCATTTTCGTGTTGCAATAGTGACGTCATATACGACAACGGTACAACCAGCTTTGAAATTATCTTTGGTCAAGCTTCAAACAGGGTTCTTGGCTATATAAATATAACCTCAAAATCATTTGTTGTTGTTTTTGTTAATATTACCTATTTTACTGTAAATAGTGTCAATATCAACTGAAGAGTAAATTATCAAGTGCAAATATGGATGAAGACTCAATGCGAATTCCATTTGTAGAATCAGTGAAAAAAAAATGTATCCCTATCCTTGTATTTTACATGCTTTAAGAAAAAGATGCGGATACATTCAGTGCGCACTGATTAACAAATGGAAATCGTCAAGAAAACGTGGAAATGGCAGTATTTCAACTTGGAATTTTTTTATTAATATGACTTGACAATTTTAGATGTCAACGAGTGTCACGTGATTCGTTTCAAAATCGTGCATTTTTGTCACACTACAAATTGATGACGTAACAATAGAAACAGTTTTGAACCGGGTTTGAAACGGTTTCATGATCAAAAAAACGTCTCAAATATGCAATCACATACAAAGTGTCTCATTTAAAATAAGCAAGTTGACTTCCGGTATAACCGGAAGAGCCACCATCTTGAAAATATTTTAGCCGGGTTGCCCCATTGACATTGGTATACCTACTGTCAAATTTCCAAAAAAATTCTGCATACAGTTTTTCATATTATTATTAAGATCGATTTGGTTCCCGGTGGGACACCCTGTATATAACTTCTTCTTTCCGTTCTCGGACATCTAAGGTGTATAAAAATAAAAAAATAGAGGGAGGCGGAGGTCGAGATGTTTAAATGTGGGCCAGTCCGACACTGACAACATTTCACAGTCTGCTAATCCCTTATTCATGTTTCATGAACAGTTGTGCCGATCTTTCAATAAACGTTTTCCTTTAATTTTTTATCGATAAAAAAAAAACGGAACACACTTAAATTTATAATTGCACACGGTCGGTAAAGTGTGTGCAAATATGCCTTCACTTTATAAAATCTTTGACAAAGAAACGCCATCAGTTCAAAACCTCTTCCAGTCTCTGTTTGTCCGTCTGTTCTTTGATTCTAGCTGAACGATCCATCCGGTTGGCTTCCTCTCACCTACGCGTTAAAGCGGGCAATGAGTCTTAATCCCACTTGTGTCCCCGCGGAATTTTCAAGGGTGCAGGAAGCTGCTTAAAATACGTCTTCTTCGCTTTATTTTAATCCGTGCAAAACGAGCAGTGACGTTGGTGCTGATTCGCTCGACCACTTCTCACTCGGGGGTTATTTGAGCTGCGATTATATTCGCCTTTAATGAGTCGGATTATTAAAGTATTCTGACTTGAAGTGGTTTTTCGGGTATTTGATTCGTGGAGAGATACAGATGAAATTGAAATACATAAAAAACGAAGATTTTCGTTGTTGTTATTTCACTGCACTAAAGTGTCAACATACAGTTGGGAAAGTTCAGTTTTATCGGAGAAATTTTAATAAACAAAAACCGAAGCTCATTTTGAATGACATTTATTTAAAGTTATTATCTTTCCAAGTACTGGGAAATAAACATTCCGATCCAATATAAAGCTTTAGAGGCTTGTTTGCCGAAAAATGAAAATTAATTCACGTTCCTTGGCATATAGTACAAAATAACTAGTAAAAGCTCTCATAACAACTATACTAAAAGCATTGCCTAGTAGGCACTACAATATCATTCAAATACAATATACTAACCTAATTAAAGATAATACATAATTTCATTTTATGTAATATGATAAATTTATACAATTAGCAAAATAAATATAATTTTTAAAATGAACAATAGAATGTCAAATATCCCCCAGAAGAGGTCATATTCGTAAAAAAAATGTCCATTTGGGTAGGAAGTTTTTTTTACAATACTGTCAGTATATCGCAAACTAAAAAGTGTGTGATTCATATAACATCTAATTTTTATCAATAATTATTCTCAGAATGAGGGCAAGTATTTTGCTGTTTTTGATTAGGTTGTCATTAATTTTTTTGGTTTTTAGTATCTACTGGGTGAATATCAATCTTTATTTTAATAACTCCTCTTCAACAATATACCAATAGTATCCCAAAGTGATATGATATTATTTTGTTATTTTTTATTTCTCATCCTAATTCCCGATTCTCTTGGTTTGTTACATTGTGGTCACTGTTTAAATTTTATAGAAATAAAAGCAGTTTTAATGTTGTTTCTTCCAGTTTCCGAGATACCTTATAGCGGAAGTAGAAATAAATTATAAAAGTAAGACCCTTGTTCACCGTTTATGATACAATTGGGAGATGTACCGAGAAAAATAACCCTTCTTTCGCACTTGTTTGTTTTGAATTTCCAACTTTGATTTTTTAATATTGCATGGTTTTTCGGATTATGTTTTTGTGCACTGTTTGTGTTTAAAATAAATTTTCATTGCGTGTGAATAGGATCGTATAATGCTAAAGTTTTTGTACCCAGAGCTCTTTGGTTCAAGTCTGGTAACAGTAACGTCCTGTGACTCACTTCTTCTCAAGGTGGCCACAGTTCAACGGCCCTTTCGACCACAGCGATAAGAATATTCATTATCAATTTAAAGGGAATCTAACACACTTCCATGCGTTATTTCAAATTTGATTCTATTAATTTCTATAAATTTTTATTTTGAAGCAAATTTTATCAATTATTGTGCTTTAACATTAATTTCAACTTCCATATCACACTAATTCGATTATAAAATATTTTGAATGTAATATTGAATTTGTTTAATTAATAATTATTATTATATTGACTCTTTCTCTATATACAAAGCATGTTGAAAAGTTTCAGTTTACATGCCAGCATAATAATAATAGATATTACTTTGATAGGTCATTAATATTCGTATAGTTCCTAATTATAAGTATCAATTAATTAAATTATATTAAATATCTCAAAACTACAGTAAATTACATCAAATAACCCTCGAGATAATACCTACCTAATGAGATGCCAAATTTAAAAAGCCGGTTTCTTGAAAGCAGGACGAAGAACTTTGGCTGAGAGAATTTTGCAGGTAATTGGCATATTATTTAAGAGTTGATCGAATGACTAAAAAAATTTAGTATAAAAACATGTTTGCTTATTTTAGGGAAAACTCTACAACTACAATTGATTTCTGAATAACAAAAGACATAAAAATAAAGTGAGAATGTGAAATTCGATTTTCCGGATTGAAACAATAATCGTAGAGCAAAGTAATGGAGTTCCTATTAAAAAAATAAATATAAGTAGTATGTATTATAACAATAAAAGTGTTATAGGTATTTTTCAATAAATTATTTATGTATCTAGTAATAAATTTATTTTGTGTTTAATAAATAAATCCAAACCAAAATCAAAGTTTACAGCCAAAATTTAATCAATAAATCATATCCCGATCAAATAACCTTCACAGAAAAAAACATTATTTACTTTTATAACATTTATATTTTAAATTTCAGTGTAATTTTATAATGATGAATTACGTACATTGTACAAAGCTATATTGTCATAGCGCAGAATTAATATTCAGGATTACCAATGAGAAAAAATTGCAACACCCATGGTCGTAAATCAGAGATATAATTTGTTTCTGTCCGTTTTCTAGGACGGCGTTTAAATATTTTACTGTCAGATATTAAGTAAATTCAAGAAAATGAAGTGTTTTGGGTGAACAGTTTTATGTCGCCGAGAAGAGGCGGAGAGCAGTAAAAAGTTGAGATTAATCTTTCCGATGCGGTTGCATCACGAACAATGAAAAACCTATGATAATAATTGGGAAAAACTAACTTGTACCCACGTGGATTTTTATTAGTTTGTAGGTTTCTCCTCCATTTCTGACAAAGTTTTCACAGGAAGTTTTGAATTTAATTGTTCATTTGGTTCTTGGGCTCTGTATGATCTCGATCTTCTTAAAGTTCATCTGCGCTACCACTGGCGCCAACTACATGGGGGCATCGGAGCATCGGGGCAGGTGCACCCATAAGCAACCTCTCATGAGTGCGGAGCACCCATGGGAGCTCTCATGGGAAATGCGGAAGTACAAACGTGTTTAATGGTCATTCTGTTCCATGTGGTAATATCCAGTATCATGTAATTTAAATTTACACAACCTTGGATAAGAATTATACAAGTGGTGTGTGTGTGTCGTATTCTGCCATCTGTCCTTCCGTTATTTGTGGTCAGTTCTATGTTCTATTACTTTATGTTGCTATTCTCCATCTCTATTCTTTTTTGATGATAACAATCGGGATAGTCCGGCCCACAACGAGAAGTCTGGCGCTTGCGCCGTATGCCATATAAGGTCTGTTCCAACCACAGCACGAAACCGTACAATATATGTGTTACGATTCTGAGCAAAGATGGCGCAAAGCGTAAAATTTGTGCGTAGAAAGCATAATTCGTTCACTGAGTGCTTTCGAAACCGTTCATGGGACGATTTTTGACGTGTTGGAACAGACCTATGTTTTGTTTCCGTTTTGTCAAGTTTTGTGTTTGAATTCTTGTGATTTGCTGTGTTTAGGGTAATTTGCCGTGTCTTTGAAAAGTCAAAGGTAAAGACGTAACCTCAAATCGTTGAAGAAAAACAAATGCGGGTGCCGGCGATCTTCGTTCCCAATCGTTCGGAAACGTTGAATAATCTACTCTGAAAACGAGCTAAACCGCGATCAGCTGATATTAACTTACTCGATCAAAAATTTACATTTCCGAAAGCAGCTAATACTAGCTGGGTTCGGCTATTCAGCGCGGAGTTGGAGTGGAGTGAACAGAGGTAATGGAGTCACCCCTAATACGGTAAAAAGCAATGCCCGAACGGCTGGAGTGCGAATGGTGTCACTCGGAGTGCACGGAGTGAGCAAGCTGAACCCACCTAATATAGGCTGTTCATTTGTACTTGCTACCTGCTCGAAAAATCAGGAAGATCTGCTAGGAGCTGCTATTTTATGAGCTTATACAGGGTGGGCCAGCGAAAACGAAACAAGGTCAATATCTCGTATTCATCGTTCATTGAAAAAAATCGCTCAGACCCGTCGATTTTTATTCGGAGGGGGAAATCTTTTGCACATATTTTCAATGTTGTCACTTCAACCCTTTCGTGGGGGTAATCGCCAACCCCCAAATCTTAAATGGCAGTAGGGGTCGAGCGATACCTCATTTCAAAGGTCATCGAATTCTCTTTTCAACGGTGCCTAGTTTTTTGAATTTACTAAGTTTTTTTTTCAAAAAATATTTAAAATTAGAATGTATTTAGTTGAATTTTATTGAGTGAAAAAAAAAAAAAACCTAGACTTAAACCTTGTGATTTCAAGTTGGATAGCACACGACTTTTGAAAAAATCACATAAAATCCCTATTATTTTTCTCATTGGCTCTTTCTTCTTTAACATCCATCAAAAAGAATCTTCAGCCGTCTCGGTATTTTAATCCTAACAAAACTAAAGTTTTGTAAACTCGCTATCAGAGAGGACGTGAGTAACATTCGGAAGGAAAACTTCAATAATCCTACCGTTCTCTATCATCGCGCGGAGATATCGTCCCGATAGTTGGGCGAATCCTTTGAACATGTTGTGAATTTTAGGGTCAGTTTTACAGACGAGACCTGTGGAAAATACCTATCAAATTTTCTTTATGTTATAAAAATCTTCTGATTCGTCTTTTTCCTAATCTCTTAAAAAGGTATTATTTTTATATTATTGTTTTTATAGCATATATTTTGTTCATAACATTATCTTATTAAAAGGAAATTAAGTTTTGTCGGTTACACAACTGAAAAGCGTGGAAATTAAAAATGAAGAGAAATTTAAGGAAAATTTGAGGATTGAAAATTTTGGTCTCAGGTGGGATTCGAACCCGCGTCCTCCGCATTGCCAGTGCTATGCTCTAATCAACTAAGCCACCACGGCCCTACGAATCTTTTTGAATTTTGATTGGTGTTGTTAAAGGAAGTTGCGTGGTTCTCCGCTCATTACACCATATCATCATCAAACAAAAATCAAAAAGATCTGCAAGGTCATGGTGGATTAGTTGGCTAGAGCATAGCACCGGCAATGCTGAAGACGCGGGTTCGAATCCCGCCCAAGACCAACATTTTTTATCCTCCAATTTTCCTTAAATTTCTCTCAATTTTCAATTATCTTATTACTTCCAATCTACAAACGCAACACAGGGTCAATTCTCACAAGAATTTCTGACAGTTTTCAAAGCATCGTCCTTACATGTTTTCAATATCGTTGTTCCTTACGCTGATAAATCGGTAACTTAGACTTAGCTGAGTGATTGTTTCTGATAGTTTGCAAACTGTTAGAAACTTTTGTGAGAACAGACCTACAGTCTTTTTCCACAAATGACATGTTTTTATTTCAAGAAGCAGCGAAACTCTACAAGCCTCATTCTCAAGAGGAATATACACTACTTACTAATGATGATAATTTTAGTAAAAGATGGATAAATGATGAATCATACTTACACATAAACGAGAAAAAGACACTCAAGTTAAAATAAAGGGCGGTGTGACCGTAAAAAACGACTTAAGCTACTTAAATGAAGAAAAAAAAAAGTTCTCTCGTGAAAATCACAGTCCTATATTCAAAATAGTTTTTATGAGAAAATTCCTTGTTAAGATAAATTATGCAGGAACTTGTGACGTCACAACCGCGGAAATCACTGTTTTCTGTTCGTTCAGTCGTCAGTGAACCGTACGCATCAAAAGATTCTGCCACCCAATCTAGCCATAACCCGAAAACCTGACCAATCAAATTCGATGTGGCTATTTTGGGTGGCATATTGTTACTACACATGCGCTGAATCAGGGGTTAGAATGTCGGGACGATGATTGATCTATTTAAAGGGTCAGAATGTTTTTGCATGGGCTAAATTCAGGGTCAGAATGTTACAGGCGACAGAGCATTAGTATTAAATTTAACAAATAATGTTTGATGTTGAAAAATATATAACTGTTTTTTGTACGTGTTATTCAATTCAAAAATTTAGATTTTATTCGTGTTCCCTATGGATTTTTTTCATGAATATATTGATTAAATTGTTAGTTTTTTGATTGAAACGGAGAAATTAAGAAATATTTCCATTTTGGATATAAGGGTTTAAATTTAGATTTAGCATTAGGTGTTTTACCTTAATTAAAAAAGCACGTACATGAAATTGAAAAAGGAAATATAATACCTACACTGCCGTTTGCACCAATTGTTTTAAAGAAGCCTTGATAAGTCTACGTTAAAATGACATTTTTGCATGGGAAAATGTCACTTTAAAGAATACCTTCTTATCGTTAAACCTTCCATAAATTGGTGGGTGCGAGCGGCCATTAATGTAGGTATTATTTTTCCTTTTGTACGATAAGTGTTTTCACTCACATTCGAATAAACAAACGTTGTGGGAAGTTTTATCGCATCCATCTCCATCATGAATAAATATTGAAATGTCTTCGCATAAATTTCAATAGAGCAATGAGCGACAAATAAACAAAACATGCGGCACTTCTAACGGACAAGTCCAACAGGCCTTCCCGACATTCTGACCCCATATCTAGCCCATGTAGTAACATTATGCCGCTCAAAATAGCCACATCGAATTTGATTGGTCAGATATCCGGGATATGGCTAGATTGGGTGGCAGAATGTTTTGATGCGAACCGTACCCTATTCTTTGAGTGGTTGCAACTCGTTCTAGTGAGATAATTGTCTTTTGTTTTGGAAAATTCTTACACGTGTTATTACTGTGCCTGATAATCCGATGTGATGTCACAAACACCTGTTCTTAGATTTTTTCGCACTTAAACTTTTTGCATTTACTGTATTTTATCGTTTTTACTGCTTAAAAAATTTATACAAGTTTGGTTTTAAATTAAAATCAGTAGCTAGAGGGATGAATGATGTCTTCATGCAAGCCAATAGAATGTGGAGTTCCACAGGGTTCCGTGTTGGGTCCAATACTATTTTGCTGTTTATCAACGATATTGCTAGTCTAGACATCAGCGGTAAAATCTGTCTTTTTGCTGATGATACTAGTTTCACTTGGAGCAACCCGGATATTGTAGCTCTTCATAGAACCATGTCCATCGACTTGTTGGCCATTAAAACATGGTGCGACTCTAACTTTCTCTGCTTCAACGCTGCGAAAACAAAAGTTCTGTCATATAGAAGTACGATGCAACCTATTGTACTTAATAACACTACTACTATTGACGTCGTTGATTCCGTAAAGTTTTTGGGACTTATTATAGACAAATCCCTAAAATGGAATTCGCACATCGATTCTTTATCAAAAAGTTAAGTTCCGCTTGCTTTGCGATAAGATCAGTTTCCAAGGAACTCAACTTGTCAACTTCTAGAACAGTCTACTTTGCCCTTTTCGAATCACATCTTCGATACGTCCTTCCATTCTGGGGTTCGTGCTGTGCGACTCAATTTGACCGTATTTTTAAATTACAAAAGAGAGCTATTAGATATTCCCTAAAATTAAAAAATAGAGCTCATTGCCAAGATTTTTTCAAAAAATATAAAATATTAACACTTCCTTCCCTTTTCATACTAGAATCAGTCTGCCTTATCCGCAAACACCTACCCAGTATTTCAGAGAGGCCATTGCATAACTATCCACTTAGAAACGCGGAACATGATCTTTATCTGCCAACTCCATCCTCCGAGTTAATTAAGAGCTCCATTCTATACAACGCAAAAAAAATGCACAATCATCTGCCAGTAGTCATCAAGTCCATAGCATCTCTTCCTAAATTTCGCATAGCCCTAAAATCTTATTTATCAGAGAGAGCCTTATATAAAGTAAATGACTTTTTTCTGACTTAATTTTGAGCGTTCCACACACTGGATCATAGTTTATAGGTAATTTGTTCATTTTTATATTTGTTCATGTTATTTGTTTATGTTTATATCATTTTATTTTGACTTTGTATACATGTAGATGTATATAATATATATTTTTAACTTTAAGGCTTTGTCTACAAATTATGTTATAATTTTTTTGACAATAAAGCATTATTATTATTATGAAAATAAATGAAACTCACTTTCCTCACCTAAAAATCGTTCAATTTCTCATACAAACAAAGACCTACGCTTCAGACATTAGAGCATTGATACCGTTAACAAAACACAGGGTAAATTCCCTCTAGAGTAAAAGCGGTAAACTGTTCCCCAAAGTGCGCTCATATTGGCTTAAGGTTAATCCATCATAACTTGTAAGCACTCGTGATTTGTGATTCTTTTCTGTCCGCAGTTAAACGACTCCGTACTTCATTTATGTGCTCATTTATCTTTTTATCTGACTCAAGAAAGTCAAGGAATTACGTTTTATATTTTTATTTCAACTTTTTCATTAGCTGCATTTGACCTCAATTGGAATATTCGGGTTTAAACAAAATCCAGCAAAAACAACGGCTATTGTCCTGATACACAATAAACAATTTACTCTAAGCTGAAATAGCTTGCCGGTTACATTTTATCCCAAATAGGCTTGCATATTTAATCCGGCCTACAGGTGCAATGCAAAAAAAAAACTATTACCTAAAACGCTTTGTTAAATGAAAGTTCCATTTTGTCCGATACATGCTGAGCATGTTTTCAATTCTGGCTCATTCATTTTTTTAAAATCCTATCAAGCCATTGTTTGTGTTTCGAGAGCTGCTGCTCGATCCTCAATTTAGATTTCCAGTTAATCAACACCATAAGAATACAGGTTGAAAAATTCAACTACTGCCATTTTGTACTATTAGTGTCTGGCTGGTGTGAGAAGATTAAAGCTGCATTTTTGTTGAAAGGCACTTGACTAGTATTGAAAAATTTTTAAAATGTATATACGGCTTTCATTTCAAAATTTGTCACCTTAGTTATAAAAGTAAACAAATTTCTGGAAATTGCCGAAACACGTCAACTTTATTGAGGGGAAAAGTTTTTCACGTAAATGTGGACTTCGCCCCTTCTACCCTCTAAGCCCTAGGGCCACCACAGCAAAATTTTTAAATGAAACAGGGAATCGAGTGGAAGATTATTTCAAAGGGTTGTTTATTCTGTACATTTTGCCGTCCTATTTTTTGAATTTGACTTCACTGTTGCAGAATAACACCTATTTCAATGTTTAAAAATGTCTATTTATCAGGTCTATAAACCTAGCACTCCCAAGATGGAAAAAAACTTCGGGAACTATATAATTGGGTGCTTTTTAGGTGCTAATTAGGGCCTCTAATTAAAAATTAGGTGCTCCTTCAGTTTTTGAGAAAATCAAAAAAACTAAGGGACTGTTAGGTTTATAAAAGCTTAACAGTCCCCTATAGTAAAAAATATTTTTCAATTTTTTTCTTTGTATCAGAATTAGGTGCTTTTTAGGTGCTCCTAAATAGTCCAAAAAAAAAATAGAATTGATTAATTATTAACTGAGTTACAGATTTTTTTTTAATTATTAGGGGACTGCTGGCTTTACGTTTACTTGTTTGTGTGTCAGAATGGCAAAAAATCTTCGGGATCTATATAATAGTTAGGTGCTTTTTAGGTGCTAATTAGGGTATCTAATTAAAAATTAGGTGCTCCTCTAGTTTTTGAGAAAATCAAAAAAAACTAACGAATTGTAAGTTTATGAAAGCTAGTAGTCCCCTATAGTGAAAAATATTTTTTCAAAAAAACTTCGGGATCTATATATTAATTAGGTGCTTTTTAGGTGCTAATTAGGGCCTCTAATTAAAAATTAGGTGCTGCTCTAGTTTTTGAGAAAATAAAAAAAAAAAACTAAGGGATTGCTAGGTTTATGAAAGCTAGTAGTCCCCTATAGTAAAAAATATTTTTCTAAAATTTTCTTTTGTATCAGAATTAGGTGCTTTTTAGGTGCTCCTAAACAGTCGAAGAAAAAATAGAATTGATTAATTATTAACTGAGTTAGATTTTTTTAAAAATTATTAGGGGACTGCTGGCTTTACGTCTACTTGTTGGTGTGTCAGAATGGCAAAAAAACTTCGGGATCTATATGATAATTAGGTGATTTTTAGGTGCTAATTAGGGCCTCTAATTGAAAATTAGGTGTTCTTTTAGTTTTTGATAAAATCAAGACCCCGAGAAAAAGTAAAGGACCGCTAGGTTTATGAATGCTAGCAGTCCCCTAATAATAAAAAAAAAAAATCTTTAACTCAATTAATAATCAATCAATTCTATTTTTTCTTCTACTATTTAGGAGCACCTAAAAAGCACCTAATTCTGATAGAAAAGAAAATTTTGGAAAAATATTTTTCACTATAGAGGACTACTAGCTTTCATAAACCTAGCAATCCCTTAGTTTTTTTTTGATTACAAAAACTAGAGGAGCACCTAATTTTTAATTAGAGGCCCTAATTAGCACCTAAAAAGCACCTAATTATTATATAGATCCCGAAGTTTTTTTTCCATTCTGACACTAGCTTTCATAAACCCAGCAATCCCTTAGTTTTTTTTGATTTTTTCAAAAACTAGAGGAGCACCTAATTTATAATTAGAGGCCCTAATTAGCACCTAAAAAGCACCTAATGAATATATACCTAGATCCAGAAGTTTTTGTGCCATTTTGACACACCAACATGTAAACGTAAAACCAGCAGTCCCTTAATAATTAAAAAAAATCTATAACTCAGTTAATAATTAATCAATTCTATTTTTTCTTCGACTATTTAGGAGCACCCAAAAAGCACCTAATTCTGATACAAAAGAAAATTTTGTAAAAATATTTTTCACTTTAGGGGACTACTAGCTTTCATAAACCTAGCAATCCCTTAGTTTTTTTTGATTTTCTCAAAAACTAGAGGAGCACCTAATTTTTAATTAGAGGCCCTAATTAGCACCTAAAAAGCACCTAATTATTATATAGATCCCGAAGTTTTTTTTCCATTCTGACACACCAAAATGTAAACCTAAAGCCAGGAGACCCTAATAATTGAAAAAAAATCTGTAACTCAGTTAATAATTAATTAATTCTATTTTTTCTTGGACTATTTAGGAGCACCTAAAAAGCACCTAATTCTCATACAAAGAAAAAATTTAAAAAAATATTTTTTACTATAGGGGACTGCTAGTTTTTATAAACCTTAGTTTTTTTTTTTGATTTTCTCAAAAACTAAAGGAGCACCTAATTTTTAATTAGAGGCCGTAATTAGCACCTAAAAAGCACCTAATTATTATATAGTTCCCGAAGTTTTTTTTCACCTTGGGACTGCTAGGTTTATAGACCTCTATTTATCCTTAACCTGCTTGTTGACCTGTCGCTGTAATAATAGTATATTGTGTATTTAGGTGGAAAAGTGACACATTCTCGGCCGACGGTGTAAGTTGACGGGCGAGGCGTAGCCGAGGCCGGCAAACACCGAAGGCCTAGAATGTGCTTTTCCACCGAAATACACATACTATTTTTTCTGCGATCGGTTAAATATCTGTTCTTTTTGTTCAAATTATTCAGCAGTACGAGAATCACTTGCCCGGCCTAGGCCGGAAAAGTGATTCCCACAAATATGCCTTTTCACGCACATAACGTGGGTGGCAAGTTTTGAAATTAAAGCCCTGTATATATGAATTCAATCTAGCTCAAACTAGACTATTCTACTTTCAATTTTCTAACAGAAAACATGCATAGAGAGTTACGTTAAAAGCTTTCCGAAATTAGGCTTTTAGGAAAATTTATTAAATTTCCGAGCAAACGCTGTAGCCTAAAATCCGATTTTCTAACCTTAATGGCTATGAGGGATTTTCATTTTACCAAAATTTAATTATATATAAAAAAAAATCCCATATTTGATGCAATTTTCAGAAAAAAAGTCCATCAGCGTTATTGCTGAACAAAATCGTTATTGTTATCTTATTCAACGAAATGAAGAAAGTATTCAGAGACCTTATAAAACTAAGCAAAAATTTCAATTTTCCTGAAACAACAATTCATTAGTGACTTTAAAAATCCATACTAAATTGAAAAACTTATACAGTTTAGAGTTATAGACTCCTGATAATTCAGGGTGGGCCACAAACAAAGACATACGATTTTGAAAACATTATTGCGTTGGAACGATATGCTCAGCAATTTTTTGTTATGGAGCATTCCACGGGTGTGCAGTGTGCGTTCTGTGTTAAAAATTATTTCAAAAATAACGAATCGTGCACTCTTGTTTCGTATTGAGTTCGGGTTGCATGATCTAAATCAGTATCCCAGTGAAAGTGCGATTAGGTCGTAGGTCAGAAAATTCGAGTCTACTGTTTCGACTCTCAACCATAAGCTTACGGGATGCCCAAGTTCAATAAGGACAGAGGTAACAATCAACGGAGTTAAAACTTTCGTACAACGAAATCATGGTACAACGTGATCCTGGTCTAGCAACTCGCGAGCGGTCAGCTGAGCTTGCTGTATCAGAACATCTTTGCGTCATATTTTGACAAAAGATCTAAAATTGCGTCCATATAAATTCTAAGTAGTGCAGAATCTGAAGCCAAATGACCTAAATTTACTTCGTGTTTTTGTCGAAACAATGTTGGAGCGCTTTCGGAGTTTCATCATCAATATTATGTTTTCCAACGAAGTCCATTTTCACTTAAATGGGCATCAGTGTCGTTCTCATCAAACCAGTCTTGATGTTTCTTCTGTATGTAGCCGACTGTTTCATTCTTCCGAGGCAGATATTGCGGTCTTCAGTACTTTCCAGTGTTCCTCAATGTTTACCATCCATGTACTCTAATGGAAGTTTCTGGCGTAAAAAAGCTTGGAAGTTTGTCCTGATATGATCGTCTTGGAGGCGTTCTATGTTGAATATGCGTTTGATTTGCTTTTTTTGACATCTACGCTTTGGTACGTAGCAGACTCACGGTCCCTAAGCTCGAGTTCCGACCCAATGGCATAGAAACTAAGACGATTGGGTCCTTCAAACTCAGGGCTGACTGATTGCAAGATCGAGTAGTGAATTCGAATCGCAGGCAATGGGGTCGTCACAGCCCTACGCCTAAGTGCGCGTTCACATTGACACCGCGTGAGCGTTGCGCGATGCCGCTGTAGTGATGCACAAAAATAATTTTAACATAATATTTCAAATGAACAAGTTCACACTGAGGCGGCGTGTCGCGCGGTGTTAACATGTTCATTTGAAATATAATGTTAAAATTATTTTTGGGCATCGCTACAGCGGCATCGCGCAACGCTCACCGCTCGAGCGGTGTCAATGTGAACGCGCACTAAAGGTACTTTGATAACAATACCTCAAGATACAGAGAATATTGCTTCAGTTGCGAATTATCACAAATCAACTTAAAAAGACAACATATTGTTAGGAAAAAAGCAAAGTTTTTGTAGGTCTATTTTCTGAAAACATTCTTTAATCTTCATGAATGCCCATTCTAAATGAATAAAATCAAATTACTGCTATACTCTCTTTTGAGAGATATTTTTGCTAAGTTTGGTTTGCCTCTCGTAATAATAACGATAATGGACTTTTACTTTCTCCAACATATGTCCAGGACAGTTAATAAGTAGCTCAAGGATGAAGAACCTGGGAAGTGCCCTTATACAGTTGGAAGACATTTCCAGCCCTGGAACTGCTAGACATCCTAAAATTCCTAAATATCTAGGACTGAAAACCCGAACTTAGCAGCAGAAGAAGGCGTACAATAGATCAACCTTGGTCGTGGTGCAACTGACACCTGCAACACACACATACACGCGGTTAATAAAAATACATTGAAAATATAACATTTTTCGGCATGTTACATTTCGAATCTCGTAGCTCGGTACAATAACTTTGAACGGGTTATGACTTAAGGAGCGGTAGGTTTCTGAAGGCGAGCCTTAAACATGCATTTTATTCTTATATTTTAGTCCATAAATTGGAATATTTTGTTAAAGATAACCATCCTTTGTTGGATTAAACGTGCAGTAACGGACTCGACCTACTTGATACCTAAAAATTTATTAACATAATGTTGTTGAGAACGATATAATTAGGTCAATTAGGTCCGTAATAAATGTTTAAATTGTATTTCAGTTGATTTTTACGCATTTTGAATGCGTGGCTGTCACATTTACAGTTTGGTATATTTCTTCAATCTTCACATCAGTTTTCATTCACTGGAGTATCAGCCACAAGTTCAACTTCAAAATTAATTAATAAGCACTTTTGAAAAATTATCTTTGCTCAAATAGAGGGAAACGATAAAATGTACAAGTCCCTTTTAAATAGATATCTTCTAGTGGAATAAATCTAGTTTCTTCTGTTAACATTCATTAGATTTTAACTCCATCAATAACTATCGACTTTGAAAAAAATTATATGAGAACTATTGGCTAAGATATATTCAAAAACGTTTTTCCAATGCCCTGTCAATAAAACGAAATTTCATTCCTACGAAGCTTTCCCATTTTCAAATTCGTATTTCTTGTAGGTATCATAATACCTACACATTGTGTATGGAAGTTTAGACTTGGTAAAAACAATTCCTCTTGTTACCCGTCAAACACGATTGAAAAGTAAACAATAATAAGATTTGAGGAAGTGAAACAGTGAATAAGAATGGGTAACTAAAACAAAACAAAATAATAGAAAGAGAGGGTTGATCGGTGGCTAAAATCTAGAAACGGGACTTCGTGTGAAGGGTTGCCGACTAGCTTCCAATGCGGAGAGGGGTGTGGATCAACTAAATAATTGAATATAGAGCGCCACCTGCTTTTCCCTGCAGTACACGAAGTCAACCAATATAACGAAAGCAGGAAACTTCTACGGACCTATAGCAGCACAACCTGAAATATAAAAATAAACAAGAAGGAAAAGCAGAAGTGAAACGCTCTGCTACAATCAAGTACGGGTTTTTAATTAGAACCAGAACAGGTTGACTCTAGAATCAGAACAAGAACAAAATAAATCGACTAGGAGTACCTAACCTTATGTTCTAAAACTAATATTTACAATAAATTAACTCGAGTCCCTAAATAAAGAAATAAAGAGTATATTCGACACTTATAACAGCAATAATACCTGAAATGTAAATTATTAAACAAGCTTACTAAATGCAGTACCTTCGTAAATGGCCATTTAACCCCAGTGTACCAGTATTTTCTTGTATTCAGTGCAGCATGTATTTATGGGATATTAGAGAGATATAGATCATTAATTATTTAAGTTGAAGTGATAATACGTAACCTGAAGGGCTTTAATATTGTAGTGGAAAACTGTGTTGCTGTGGTGATTTATTCCAACAAGGGGTTGGTAAGGTTTGATAGGTTCCAGATATTGAGACAATACAACACACTTAGCAAACCTGAGTAGTCACTAATCCCTTGAGGGGAACCCGAAGGATTGGATTGATATCTTCCAGTGTTTCCGGTGGCCTGGGATTGGATCAGGGCCGCAATAAGGCCCTGGGCACTGAAGTTCAGTAACTAGGAGTCACTATAGCTTCCAATTATCTAGAGGAGGCTGAAGATAGGAGGTACGACTTGAAATATACAGTAAGCGTGACGAATAAATAAGGCCTGAAACAAATGGACGTTATGAGACTGGGTGTGGAGCGATAGGTAGGTATGTCCAATATTCGGAATTTAACCACATAGGAAATAGAGACACACAGAGAAGACGAATAAGAAAAACCACTTACCAAAATACTTTGGCCTTTAGGAACAAACAATTGATCACGTTGCTTTTTTTCGGCTCACAGAGAAATCCGCGCAAGGCGCTTTGGTGCTAAAATAACGGATTAGCCACCCTAGATCTATGAGCGAAAACTGGACAACTCAGAAATCGGCAAAATGTGCCTGAACACTTAATCGTGGAAAGTCCTTGACCTGAATGACCTCTGCTTGTCCCTTCAATGTCCTTTAAAGAGGTTCTGTCAAAACTTCAAGGTGAAAGGTTCTGGGGATTTTTGATGGTAGTTTGGGCATGGGACTTATTTAAATTAAGTTAGTACCGGTCATTGACCTTATTTGAAGCGTTGTCAATCTAGTCAATCTAATCGGATCAAACAATCAGCTGTTCCAATATAAATATTGTGATTTGATTTATTAATAAATTAATTGTCTATTTATTTTAACCATACTAAAAGGAAATCAATCCCATTATTCAACCTCTAACTCGATGATTCTGGGAAGAATGAAAAGTTTAAAGAAAAGTATGGCCACAACTATTGTTCAATGAGGCGAATACGCTTATTTCCTTTTATTTTGGCCCAGGAAAAATCATCCCGTAACACTCTGTCCTGAAGTATCCTACTTTTTTATTTCGTGTAACCTCGGATCCTGACCTGTCTTTACTCGCTTTTGTACACACAATCGAATGCGTCCGCTGCGTTCAAACGTGTGGGCGAACAATTTTTATGTGGTGTGTGTAGCCTTCGTGGTTCATTAGGGGCTCGCACTTTATATGCATGCTAAATTAGCATTTCACCGTACGTATCTACCGCTGACCTCAAAAAATTCCGACTTCCGAGATGAGGTCAATTTTTATTAAGTGCCCAATTTCTACTCCAAAAGTTTTGAAGCCCTGCAGTAAGTTGATCAGTCACAATGAGATAGTGAACAGTTGAGCTTTGAATGATTTGAAATGTGGTGCTACTTTTGTCGTGATATTTGTGTTATTAAATTATTGTTTTAAATAAAATTTATTTGAATTTGGATAAGAAATCGCTCATTTAGGAGTAATTTTACTGAAAACTTTTTATTGGTACGTAAGCGGGTTTGCAGATACGTGAGACTATCCTTCTAAAATGAATTCACCTTTATTTAAATTGACACAAAAATCACGACGAAGCTACCATTATTACAATACATTGTTTAACTATACAATCAAAAAAATTAGTCACAAGACAAGTAGTATTGATTCCCAATAATATTCAAAGTTTCTACAAGCGATAGGAGATTCTCAACTTCTAATTTAAGAAAAACTCGCAACTCAGGCACTTACGTCAACTTTTCAATCCGAATTGAGAAGTAGCAAGCTTTTCAAAGTATGAAAAATTTCCGGAAAAAAATAATTGCCCTAACATTTAATGGTGTCAAAAATACGTTTTCCCATTTTTCATTTTTTTGTGTTCCAACCGTGCGTTTGGGTTGTCTGTCCTGTTTCCAGAGATGTCACGTAAACATTATACATTTTCAGACATTATGATTTTTATACGAGCGGGCGGCAATTTGGCAGTTTTAAAAACGCCTCATTTAATGCAGTCATAAGCCTCAACAGCGGCAAAATGGCGAATTTATCTAAATTTGTAAGTCGCTTAAAAGTTTCAGGGCACACGCGAGAGAAAGACTTAATACCCAAACAAATTATGTAGAAGGAGTGCTTTACATTTTTATTAGGTTCAAAATGGCTGGAAAAGTATGTCTGAAAGATAAATGGATAACAGAGATTGTATGCTATTCAGTATGGAGCTTTTATGTATGTATGCAAGTAAAAGTATGATGAATTTATACAATGCCAACATTGCTATTTGCTGCTATGAATCTGTGCTTTGTGTAAAAACGATAAATACAGCTTCGTTTTGATGTTGTCGAAGCTTTTAATCCTAGCAATAACCAACTTTTGTAAACATGATAAAAAAAACGTGAGCTGTGTTTTTAGTGGTTTCATGATTCTATCGATTGCCTCCACAGAAATGATAATACAGCTTGTGAATCCCTTAGACATGCTTAGAATTCTTAGTTCTCTAAGTGTAAAACACGTATAACCTTATTACTCACATTGACTCGAACAGAGGACGGTAATTTCATCTGTATTTAAAGATTTTTTTCAATTTGTTTAGCCTTGATCAGATGTAATTCATTGCATTTTTTGACCTTCGATACTGAATCTCCCTCAGTTCCAGAGTTCGCATACCTACTCATTTATTTGATCAATTCCACTCAATCCTTGTGAAAACTTTACCTAAATTTAAGATTACCTACAATCATTTCTTTTAACCACATACTATCTTAATTTAACAACATTGATCATAAAACAGAGGGTGCTTTAAAATATAATATTGTGTAATGACAAAAAATATGAAAACCGGGCTTCTCACAAGTTATGATGGATTAACCTTAAAGCCAATATCGCTACTCCGGGGAACAAAGTCTGAGCTTATTTGCTGTTTCTCTCTCTCGGGTAAATTTATCCCGTCTTTCGTCCCGTGCACCGGGATAGCTCGCTTTCCCATCGAGATGTAATTCGCTTAATATCGTTGATATCTATTTATCTTTCTGTCACTAATAAGCCCGAGTGACTGGCTGCGCGAGTTATTGTTGGTTTTGTGATTTTGTTTGCAGTTAATATTTTTAGTTTGGAAGAGTAAATAAACTGGTGTTATACACAAACTTAATTTGATTTGATTGCAGCAGTTGAATTGTCTACTGGAAAATTGAATTAGGTTTATTGAGGATTTTCTATTTTATAAACGATGCATGTATGTGGACTAAATAAATTATCTACTAGAGGCGATCATCGGCTGTTACGAAGTAGATTGCATCTGGATTCGTTTTGGACGGTTACAGCCTTTTAAAAATGGGATATTTTGTGCTTTATTCTGCTTCTAGATGGTGACCAAAATTTGTAAAATTCTTCTTGAGTTGTTTGGTGCTTACTTCTTGGAATGGAAGAAGTTATCGCCGCAAACACCCTAATTGCGTCCGTCGTAAATAAATAACTATTCTTTTACATTTTAAATCACATAAATTTTGCATTTCACTTCATCATTCTCAATGTCCCCCGGATGAATTTCTGCGATGGACTGTGATTTTTTTCCTGTCTTTAACCTGGAGTTAACCCCGAGTGGATCTTCCATGAGATGGTTCCTCAAAAGTCCACGGAAAAGCTTTGTGACATGGAAAAGTGCTAGAGCTCCTCGTTTTGCGAGAAAATATACTTCCTGGTTGCCATCTATGCTTTGATGTCCATTTTTTCTCGCATTCAATTACATTATAGAATCTTTTTGCCTTCCCAAATCAGGGTTGCGTTTAGGAATAGCACTCTGGGTGTGGGTGTGACCATGTGACCCTACAGTAACTCTAAACCGTTCATAAATTAACAGGTGCTTACTCGGAGCGTTACGCTGAAATCGTTCAGAAATCGAGAGTAGATGTGCCCAGAGCCGCTTTCGGGTGCTCCTAGAACACTTCACACCTGTCAGTGACCTGTCGTCGTCGCCATGCGTTTTGCACTCGAACGCTTGAAACCGAACGGGTCAAACTGTAGCCGGAGTACTTCGGAGTAACTCGGGAGCGCTTAAAGGGTGGTACCCGAAAGCAGCTCATAGTAGTGCGCCCAAATTACCCCAGAGACTGGGTTGAAAAACGCCCTGCGGTTTTTACCGTCTTTGACGTTGATATTTACCGCAACGCCCGAATACGTTCAGAAATAGCGCACCCAGAATGCACTCCAAGTAATAACGTCAGAACGCTCTGACAAACTTTACTCTACCTTCACACTCCATTTTTAAATGCACTCCAGCTGTGATGTTCATTTGATAGCTCCTAGAGCAATGACATCAAAACACAGATAGACGGAACAATAAACAAAATTTTTGTATGACAACATCTCTCTGTCTCTTTTGGGTCTTTGTGCTATCCCCACCACTGAGAATGCCAAATTTTTTCTTGAATCCCTAAATAATATATTTTTCTCCTTTTCTAATTAACGTTTTCAATTTTATTTCTGAACTCAATTTGGCAACAGCAGATTGTAGCAAAACACCGCCCAGAAGCGGCTTGTTGAATGGCAAGCGCCAAGCAGGTGTTTGTTGGAGTAGCTAGCTATCTTTATCGCAAACAGGGATTATTCATTAGCGTTAAATAAGAAACGACCAATACGATATTGGTACTCCCAGAATAAAGGGCTCGTATCGAATATTTTCAGTTTATTTGTCAATTTGTTATTTTATTTATTCATCCAATTAAATTTTGAGATATATTCACGTGTGGGCGGGGTTTTTTTACACCATTTTGAGCAATGATGTCTCCCCACCGCGACCCCGCGAGCAACTCACCTCCCCTGGCCCATGGGTGGTCTTGTCAACACAACAAATATCAGTTTATGAATGGGATGATCCGTCTATCTGTGTTTTGATGTCATTGTCCTAGAGCTTAACCAACTTTTTTTTATCATCTTTCATCACTTGGAGTGGAGAAGAGCTTTTCTTCGACCGAAGTAGTACCACCCAAGGACGTTTATAAGGGGGGGTTTTGGGGGTTCAAACCCCCCCCCCCCCCATTGAACTGAATAAATTATTTTTTTTTAAAGAAAAATAAACGTTTTTGGGCGTGGAACCCGAAAAATGTTTCGCCTTCGGCGCTATCCTCCGGCGGCTATGCCGGGTTACCTATACATCGTGTGGTCTAAAATTGAAACCCTTTCCAGCATAGACCCCGAGTTGCCACTGCTCTAAAACCCCCTCTATGTAAAAGCTATAGCTACGTCGTTGGTACCACCATTATAAAGCCAGGGACACATCTATCATGTATTCTTCCGATCCGACTCCGATCATACAATCAAGGTCCTTATTCTTGGAACAGGGGAGCAGCGGAACACTCGTTCTCCTGGAAACGCTGCTTCCTGTTGTCCAAGAATAAGGACCCTCATTGTATGATCGGAGTCGGATCGGAAGGATGCATGATAGATGTGTCCCGGGCTTCACCCCTCGCTTCCGGTCCGGTCCTGTAAATTTGATTCGAATTGTCTAGACCTGGAGCGTAACGTTACTTTCGATTTTCAACACTCTATCCCTTCTTTTTTCTTTATTTCTATCCTTCTTTTTCATTTTTTATGCTCGCTGCCTTGGATTATAAACGAAGGTGGACATATCCCTAGTGCAAATAACTAGCTAGGTTCGGCGATTCAGCACGGAGTTTGAGTGGAGTTATAAGAACAGATTTTTGTCACGTGATCTAGGAGTGATTACAGTGAAAAATTATTACACGAACGACCGGAACGGTCGGAGCAAAAATGTCAAACAGCTGATTTGTTTTGTTTCAAATAAACAGTCAACCGGCGTGACCCTACCACGTTCTATTTCCCAAATTTTTTTATATATATATATATATATATATTATACGCCAAAAAGCAATACCCGAACGGCTGGAGTGCGAATGAAGTCACTCGGAATGCACGGAGGGAGCAAGCCCAACCCACCTTCTGCAGTCAAAATACGGTTCCCATTCGGATCTTCGGGTAGAGGGTGTACGAGGGGAAGACTCCCCTATACAGACACATAATGTGCTGGTGTTAATGGAGTCACAAGTGAAATCTTTTGTCAACCTAATCCATCTCCTATGAGCTTCATACGCGACTTTGCGTCTTTTCTTGCAGTGCGCTTTCTTGCCACAGAGAGGATGATCTCGAATCACCTGATGATGATGTATTTCGGCTAAAAATTACCTGTACGCACATGGTTAAATTTGTTTGCTGCGTCTATCTTTCATCTAATGACTCTAGTTCTACTAATTTGAAAATCTGGAAAACTCATTTGTTTCTATCCAGGAGACCCATCCCAACTTCGAAATTATATGCTTGGAAGATTTTAATGTTCATAAATCAGAGTGGCGAAAACCCGTTTCTTAACAGGTCAATTTTCTCGATTTCTTTCTTACCACTAATCCCGATCCTTACAAGATCGATGTGTTTGCACCTTTGGGCAAATCAGACAACAAATTGATTTCTGCTCGTTTCATTTATCATATCCTCAGCCCCTGCTCCAACACCTCGTAGGGTGCAGCACTATGGAGCTGCAGACTGGGAAGGCCTAGTAGAACTCTTTTTCTCGACTTCTCCGTGGTCCGAAGTTTGCTTTAAATCCAAAGATTCCTCCGAAGCTATAGAAGAGAAACGTCTTCCAGAAATGATTACAACCGTATAATCAACGACGCTAAGGTGGTACACATCCAGGGCCGGTCCTAGCCCGTCTGTGCAGGTATGAAAAAGCCGCCCCTATTTAAAACAACTACATTTTTTAGTGGATATTATTATATTTAAATTGGGGCTGCCTATCGTGAAATCGGCTACGTGGGAGCAATGATGCAAGAACTTCGGTTCTGGAATGCTTCAAATCCGAAAAGCTCGCCGCAGGCTCCGCCGGAGGTGAACTTTAATCCGTGTGCCATGCCCAAAATGTTAATTTTAAGCCTAAAACTACGTGTCTATGAGATATACACGGATAACTTCAAAAAATCATTCACAAGTTAATACTCATATTATAAATATGTAAATATCCAATGCAATTTCAAATAAAGATTATTAATATTATTATTACTATTATCACTAATATATAAAATTCTCATGTCACAGTTTTAGTGACCTTCGTTCTCCGAAACGGCTCCACCGATTTTTATAAAGTTTTATATGTATATTCGGTAGGTCTGAGAATAGGTTTTAAGCTATTTCTTATGTCTCTAAGTGATAGGGGTGGTCCACCCCAAAAATTTTTATTATTTTTTTGCTTCTCACCACTACATAACCCAACTTATTTTTGTTTGCGCATTCAATGCCATTCAACCGACGTAACAGTATTATCTTATAGCATTTTTGGCTTTACTGCTCTCAGAGCGCTCTCTATTTGGGCGGTGACGTCACAGATCTCTGCGAAAGTGCTCCGAGAGCGATTATGATCCAAGCGAGGGCACCCTATTTGAAATCGATAGCCGAACGTACTTTAATTGTTTTGTTTTGATCAATCATTGATCTATCGAATTTGGCGGAGCAAGGAATAGCGCTCCGTGCGAGATTTGAGAGCGTTTATTGCTCAAATCGAACACGTGAATTCGTTCCGGATCGCTTTTTGATCAGTCGGGAGCAGTTTTGAGACAAAAGTCGAAAGCGCTATTATTATCTATATCTATATATATATAAAAATCAATGTTTGTTTGTTTGTGCCTTATGCGCTCCTACACTACTTATCCGATTACGATGAAACTTTGTTAGGTTGTTATGGCCATCCCAAGGAAGGTTTGTGGATAGGTTACGCATCTCGGAAAAAGACATTAATTTTGAATTAATTATTAATTTAATTATAAACAAACTCATTCACATAACATAACCCACCTTTTTTTTGACAAGATGAAACAACGTTGCAACATTTCATTTATTTAGGCTTGCGCATTCAACCGACGTAACTTTATTATTTTTTGAATTCGAGAACGGCTGGACCGATCTTGAATTTAATACCACGTATAAGCCAAATTTGATTGATCTAGATTAGATCGATTTGGGTTCAATGAATGAACTTCTTTTTATCTAGATCATTTTTTTGTTGATGAGGGTGCACTGATCCAACCTCAATCGAACACAGTGTGGTTCACTTAAATTGAACCAGATCGATCTAATCCGGTCAATCGAATTCGGCTATAGAGGAAAGTGATATAGGCTATTTTTTATCCCGAAAAAAAAAGTTCAGTTGCGCGAAACTCTGATACACTGGAACGCCTATAAACAGCCCGGGGCGCTCTAGAGCAGCTCTGGAGTGCTTAAAATGCGTCACTGAACTCACTGGCAAGCGACTGGTTTGACCTGAATTTAATTCAGCTACTAGATACGTTAACATAACATTTAATAGGAATTTAATAATTCAGAGGCGGTACGAAGTTCGCCGGGTCAGCTAGTTATTATATAAAATAAAAGTACATAAATGAAACATGCTTAAAGGGGGTGTGCGCCAGAAAAACAACTTCATCTTTAAAAAAAGAGAAAAAAAATCTAAGAATAACAGTGAAAACCGCAACCCTCTATGACAAATAATACTGAAGATATGGCTCTATGAAGGTGCCGAATCTCACCCTATGACGCCACGAAAGCTCAAGCGACGCACGAGAAAGTGAAGTAAATTGAATGTACATATGTTTTTCCTGCGTCACCTGAAATAATCTCACTCACGCGTGCCGGGAACAATCAAATTAACAATGCGGAGCGCGGCTGGACGAAGCTCTCGTGACGTCACACACACTTTAAAGCGGTATATCTCAGCGATGGTTTATCGTAGAATAACGAGGTTTGAACAGTTATTCTTATATTTTTTTACACTAAAACTTTAATTTTTGGCGCACACCCCCTTTAATAAAAGTTTCATTGTATATCAAAGCTCCCTTAATTCAAGGTGGATCTTAAGCTATCTGAATGAACTGGTTTCAAGTTCACCTTAACGTTAAGGATACCTTTGGTTTTTTAAGGTAACATTGAAATACTGGCCCTTAATTTTCCATAAAAAAAAATATTTGACGGTTTTTGAATGCGGCCTGCGGCCGCCCTTTTAGTTTGGCCGCCTTTGTGCCTGCACAACCTGCACTCGCCTAAGAACGGCCCTGTACACATCTAACGAGTGCGTAATCGACGTATATACTGCCCGATTGGATCAAGTTCCTTTTGGTGCTTTGCTCTGACCATAGGAAAAAAAATTACATCTTCTTCCTTTCCAGCTTTAGTTAAGGACAATAATTCCATTGCAGTATCGTCAAAAGAAAACCAGATCTATTTGCATCCAATTCTACGATAAAGGATAATAACAGAGCGCCACAGGTATTGCCATACATTGGTTCTTACATGGACAACTTTGTATTTAGACCTAGACATATTGAGAAAGTACTTCTGCAACTTGACACTGGAAAATCTTGTGGTCCCCACGGCATTTCACGAATTTTCCTCAGAATTTGCGCATCAAGAATTGGCTTCAGTTTTTTGCAAACTGTTTTCACTTTCTCACAGTCGAGGCGTTTTCCCGTTCATCTAGAAATATGCCAGAGTGCAGCCCATGCCGAAAAAGGACAGGAAAACTATTAATAGCAATTATCGTTTCAGTTCACTCATATCCGTACTCTCGAAAGTAATGGAAAATGCAGTCAACCTGAAACTGCAACAGTGATGTTGAAACCATTACCAACTGGGGCCGCAACAACCTAGTCAAATTCAATGCTCCCAAAACTCAAGCAACAGTACTCTCGAATAAAAAATCGTGCGCTAATGACCCAGTTTTAAGGATGTCGGGAAAAAACTTTTCTATCAATCTCTCGGTATCCCTTTTTGGGGTACGCGAATGTGATAAGGCTGAAATCAGACCATGCATGAAATACTGTACCCATAATATCTGAAGCGATGCTCCCAAGCATTGGTTGGCTCTATTAGATGCAGTACAAAGAAGAGCAATAAAAATGATCGATAATCCAACTTCCACCGATTCATTGCAATCACTCGAACATAGATAGGAGATTGTCAATCGAACTGCCGGAAATTACCATATCGTGGAAGAAATCAAATTGAACCAAAATTATAAAACACTAGGACGCTGATAGGTGAAAATGCGAGGACAAATACTTGTTACAAAAACTGCTTCTTCAATCGCTGTTTCTTCAATAGCCACACACTATGGCGAGCTGCATTCTAAAGAGATTGATTTGGTATCAATGCTCATCTTCAAAGCATAAAAGTCTCGAAAAGCCGGTAATAGACTTCTCTGCCTCGCCTTTCAACAAAGTGTTGCACTGAAGGAAACTTGTAAGTTTGAAACCGGTCTGTAGCTAGCCCCTAAAGATCCACTCGCAATTACATATATCGCACATATTCTCCTAGTGTCTAAAAGCGATACAACCTCATAGTATGAGGAAAAT
Source organism: Ceutorhynchus assimilis (assembly GCA_917834065.1). Taxonomy (NCBI): domain Eukaryota; kingdom Metazoa; phylum Arthropoda; class Insecta; order Coleoptera; family Curculionidae; genus Ceutorhynchus; species Ceutorhynchus assimilis. The sequence goes on from OU892281.1 coordinate 2,091,487, forward strand.
ACACACGTAACGCTTGTACTTTAAATTTTCCATATGGATAGGTAATATTCCAATTAGATTCTTCGCAATGATATTGTAAATTGTTCTAATATTCTCCAAGCTACAGGATTTAATTAATTTAATTATGTGCGATGATTCTATTTGGCGTAAAATATGTAATTTACCAAATATCTGTGCAATAAAACGGAATGGTGGTTCAATTGGCGTAATCTCTCCTGGTGAATAATTACGGGTTGGCATACAAAGGCTGTAATTTGATCAAATCGTCGGCCAATATTAATAAACGCAACAAGCCGGGTGCTTGGTGGTACAATAATTGATTTTGCGTATATATTTCTCTACATTAACCTATTTTTATGCTCATTTTCAGGAACATTCTGGTAAAATACACACGTGTCCTTATTGTAAAATATTTGTTTTATATCACAAAACCATCTGGCAGCTATAGCTCTAGCAGAAACGGGGTCGTATCTTGCGATTGTGTCCATTAATAATATCATTCTTTTGACAAGTTGGAAATCCGAGGTGCATGCCCGTTTCAAATGTCATACAATGCACTTTAAAATGGCCCCACTGTAAGAAAGCAAATATACATTTCTCATGTTTCGTTGGCCGCGTGTGTGTTTCCCAGAAGTTGAATGATTTTAAAAAATTTATATCTCGGCCTGGATAGATGTTTTGCATTAATTTTTACAACGAATCGGAGAGAATCTCTTTTAGCTCTTCATTGCAAGGTAACATATGAAAAAAATAAATAAGGAAATTATTCAAAATTGAATTATAATAATAAATAAAATTCGAGTTTTTCGCACAACGAAACCTTTCCGTGATGCACCATAATGCAAAAATTGAGTACACTTCTTTAGCGGTAAACATTTTATCCCGAAAAAGGCAAAAATCCCTAAAAGCATCGATAAATTCTCAACCTATCATGTTACCTGAATCATGACCATCATTATTAAACCCAACATTGACTCATTAAATAAGCCAGCAGCAATTTCTTAACCATCTCGGCCCATACCACCACGACTTCGGTCTACAGCTTAAGCTACCTTGAAGTCCGATAAGAGAGATGATATCTACCGGTTCCTTCCGTAAACACCCGACCACTTTAATTTACGTAATTAACGTCGAACATAATGTTAGGATTTAGTTTCACAGAAAATGTTCAATATAGCGTGCCAGAGTTGCTAGGGCAATGTGTAACGGAGAAGTTGTTTGTAATTATTAGCAGTGGCTCTAAGGCCCTATACCAGTTTCGATGTTGTTAAGAGATATTGTCAGATTGAGGTTTGCTATTGATTTCTTGGATAGGATATTGAATTTTTCTTCGAATTTGCAATCACCTCACATTGATTTAAACTTTTACACTAGATTCTAATATATATGAGTTTCGTTTTTGTTTTTAAGTTACTTTGTAGCTGCTCAGAATAAAGGATTTAGAGGGGAATGATGGGCGTGAATGAAGTAAAGCCTGCAACAGTGACTCTCGTTGTAAAAGCCTTCATTGGATAAAATGTACCTGATTGTATTGCTTTAGCGGACAATTGTTTCCATTCGAAATCCATTACCAGTTCAAAGTATATTTGAATTTACATACTGCTGTTATCTCAACGAGAATTTTAAATTTTATTTGCCAAAAATGGCTTCAATCGCTTGTGCACTGACACCACTCCGTATCAAGATCTTGAGGAAAACCACCCATTTAAAAAAAAAAAAAACAAAAATCGTTTCATGCTGTAAACGACACAGATAAAGAAGTAAATTAAAACCTAAGAAATTATGTGCAGTATTTTTGTGCTGAGTTTTTGATTTTGTGTATTCAGAGCGTGTATTAGGGCCTTGTTGAATTTACTAACATTTTCCTACCCTGACGAGAGAATATCCTAACAAATTGAAATAATCAATCTAGAGATATTGGCTCAAAAACAACTATAGCTTCCCGTATGGGACCTCAGTACCTCCTGGAAAACTGGCTAACTAACCAAAAACTCTCAGTATTGAATATAGGTAGTGTTGATTGAATTTTGTGTGTGTGATTAAAATTTTAGCACAAAGACAAAGGATGGTACCTAATTTAAACTTTATTCACTTAAATTATTAACTAAATGACTCACAATTATTATTAAAATAACACAGTATGTTTCGATTTTTGAGGAATGTTAAATCGAGGGTTTCTCTGCCGTGCTCTTTCCCCTCGTTAGTTCCAGGATGAGAACGGTACGATTTACTTTAATAATAAAGTAGACGTTTCACAAATTTTTCGTTTTTTTTTTACATATCACAACTTCCCTTAAATTTCCCAAATATTTGCTGTCAGACAAATGTTCAGTAAGTAAAATTGAGTAAGTTTTCACAACGTAGGTCCTATTTGTTTTTCATTTCGTTTTTCAGAATATTTGTTGTTTAAGAGGTAATAAAAATTCTCATCGATCAATCTTACTGAACGAACCCGGGTATGTTATACTACAATCTGGATCAGTAAAAGAGCCGAACACTAACTCAAATGCTATCTCGTCGCTATATTTTTACACAGATGACAATCTGTGAAAAATAGACTAAATAATAACACAACAAACATTTTTGCCCATCCATCATTAGTTAAATATTACCAAATATATTCGAACCCAAATGTAAATTATTATTTTATTTATTAACTTCATTGGTCTCTGGTCAACCTTTTTAACAATATGGAATTAGAAAGGTTTTTTGCATCAAAAGTCAATTATAAATTGGGATCGAGTTGTCTCACCAAATCGATGCACTACATTTACCAGTGGCCAAGCTTTATGTTTTTTCAACTATGCTTTTGACTAGATGAAAGTGCTGAAAAATATATACCTACATATTTGTGTGTAAGTTATTTATAAAATGTTGTTGCAAAACAAATAATATTACATTTCACAAATAATTTTTAATATGCACTAACAGGGCGACCTGAATGTTATGGATACTCGTTTTAAATATTTTAATATTTTAAATATGATCTATATGAAATGTGATTTGATATTTTATTATTTATTTGTATGGCTTCGGGGTTTTTTGTAACGGAAGTCGACATAAAAGTAATACAAATTTGATACAATACACTTAACCACAAATCAATTCCATGCAGTGAAATTTAACAAATTATAATAAGACACAAGGATACTTTCATACAGATAAGCAATCAACTTTTGCCGGAGATTCCACATAAATTTACAATGCTATGTTGAAAAAAATGTCAACAGGAACAAAAGTTGTTAAAGAAATGTTTTCTCAAATTTCAGCGATTTATGTTCTAATATACCTACTATAAGGAACTTATTATATTTTCATCATCACAATACATTTGTATTTTTTTTTTCGAAAATTTATCTTCATCAGATTCTTCATTTTCTAGCATGATATGATAGCTAAAGCTTAATAAAATTATGTCTCAAGTGTCTGTTTTATTTCATTTCAAAACCTCGCTCATAAAAATGAAATCTGCACACGACTTAATAGTAATTTTCGCCTGTCAAGCCTCCATGAACATAAAGTTACAGCCAACCTGTGTATGTACCTACATTATTCGCGTACACTATACTTTGTTGTCTATGCAAGAGCTCTATTCCAGTAATTAACACTTGAATTAACATATATTATCGGATAAATGAGCGCCGTAAATTATACTTCACGTTTTAGATTAAATATTACAGATGACTTAGGAGTTCATTATAATGCCGGTGCTGGAGTAAAATAATTGTAAAATGCGCTTATCGTTAATTTTCGTATTAGTTTAATTTATGAAGGATTCGTGAAGCTTTTGTGCTTTTACTTCTGACGTGTTTCTTGCAAGTTCGGAGATTAGGTAAAATCTAGAAAAATCGCTGGCACATCATTAAAAAAACAGTTGGAGAGAATTTATTTGGATTACCAAAAGACTGTTGAACTACGTACAGGGTGTCCAAGAATCGATGGTTTTAGCGCGTTTTGGGTACCACTTGCGAGTCTCAATTTTCAAGAGAAGTTGACCGGTGAAACCTGCATCTCGATGTCTCGATTCGTTTTTAAGCTACAAGGGGAAAAGCTGACCAAATTTTCATAAATAAAAAGACATAGTGAAAATATAGTGTCCTCCAAAGTAATAATTATGGTATAGAGAGAAGTTGTGGGTTAAGAACGAAGTGGAATAAAACTTCCTTGTTTACAAATTCGCCGACTTTTCGACCTTTTATTTAGGTCTTCCGTCGGCGAATTTGTAAAAAAGGAAGTTTTATTCCACTTCGTCCTTAACCCACAACTTCTCTCTACCATAATAAATAAAAAGGTTATAGCCCCCCTGCCAAACTCCAAACTTTTCAAAAACCCCTCGTAGCATAAAAACGACGCGACATATCTGAGATGCGGTTTTCATCAGTTAATTTCTCTTGAAAATCAAGGCTCGCAAGTATGGATCAGATTATCTTCAACTCCTTTAGAAATACCCGAAACCCCCCAAAACCATCGAATCTTGGACACCCTGTACATCCTAATTCATCAACATAACCTCAATTCTTCTTTTTTTTCTCCCAAGTAGTTACAGCTAGCGCCATCTTTATAGGAAATGTCTTGATTACCTAATGTACACTGCGGGCCAAATTAAAGTTTTACTCGCTAATAATTTTCTATGTAATGCACCGATTCAATGTATCTTTGAAGGATTAGTAGGCTGCTATGTTCTAGTGAGACTTCCCAGTTTTGACTGAAACGTTTTAAACAGGATCGGACTTACCTACGTGAATTTTTCTACAAAGCTGCATTCAGGAATCCGGAGATAAATTGTCCAAATTGTAATTCATCAACATAACCTGAATTCTTCTTTTCTTCTCCCAAGTAATATAGTGATTCTATTACCCACAGTGGCGACAATTGCCGTCTTATTTTTGATTGGTTCTAAAATCCCATATATTTTTATTGCAAACGTCGCCATCTTGTGCCCACCTATTGCTTATTTCAAATCTCAATATATGGGATTTAGGTGAACATCCATCATAAAACATGGAAAACAACGTATTTGATGGACTTAATAGAGAGATATCGGTAACCCAAAAAGCGTCATGCGGTATTAGCGCCTACGTTATTTTGACATTAAACCTATGCGCGATTGGATTTTTAACACTACGTACTGAAATAACGTTACCGCATAACGTAATTTACCCAGCATTTACGTAAAGCGTTATTTCGAATAACGCCTAAAAATTGCTCAAATAGGCATGCGCAGATTTTTGACAACGGGCCAGCTGGTTGAATATTAGAGGTTATGTCATCATGTTTGTTTATCAACAATATGTATTTTTGTTGTGATTTCGTGCAAGTGATGTTTTTGGATGACTGAAAATATGAATATGACTCAAAATACTATTGCTTCCACCAGTAAAGAAGCTATAAAGAGGCTCAGGTTTACAGCAGATGACGATCTGGCACTACTAAGAGAATTTGTTGGTTTGAACCCATTGGAAGAAGTAGAAAAATGGGAAGAAATCCAAAAAAATATTTTCATAATTACAGGAAAAATGTTTTCTATTAGAACTTTGAAGGATCACTTGTTTCTTATTTTAGATATTTGGTTGAAGAAGGATAAAACCACTCAAATATTGTAGGTTTGAAAAAATTAATTATAATAATATGAATTTTTAAATAAATTTATGTCCAGGTCTGGAGTAGAAGAAGTACATTCTGAGAGAGACCAACTCTTACAAGAAGTAAGTGATATGTGTAATAATGCCAAAGTAAAGCCACTCACTAAAAAAAGGAAATTGAGCAAGGAAAAACAAATTGCTGAATTAGGGAAACTGTCAAGAGATGAGTGTTCCAGAACACTAATCTCGGACAACATTGATATTGAAAACTTGCCCCCAGCGGCCCCAGCTCAAGCTCCATCTTTTTCTCCAATAGCTTTAGACCATGATTATCGTAAGTGTAAAAGTATAAAACATAAAATAATTATTTCACTTCGTATTCCTAAATAAATCTAATCTAATGACAAATCTGTATAAAATTTCTTGAGTTTACAAAATAGAAGTTGAATGATCCAAAATGAAATCTCATATTAGGTAATGTGTTCTTTTTCAGAACTTTGTTCAATAATCGACCTAACTGACCACGAAACGAGCCATGAAATTCAAATATCAACTAATAATGAGAATAATAATGAGCATAGATCCAATGAAACTGAAACTCTGCCACCTCCCAAACCCACTATATTGGTTTTAGAAGCTGAAACTCCAAAAATTAACCCAGAAAAAAGTGCTCCGAGAAAAATTTTAGGTAGGTAGATAAAAGTAATACTCTAAAATATTGTTGTAATAAAAATACCCGTTGAAGCCCCTAGAAAAAACAGAACTAATAGAAGTGCTCCGTTAAGGAGAAATGCTCTAGAGTATTTGGATAATAAAGAATCAAGGGAAGAAATTTTAAAAACTAGGCAGTTAAATTTGGAGGAAAAAAGAATCGAGTTGGAAAACAGAAGGCTAGTCTTAGATGAACAACGGCACGAAATGGATTATATAGAAAGAAAACAGAAATTGGAAATGGAAAAAACTCGATTTACACAAGAAATGTTTGAAAGAGACCAAAAATCCAAAATGATTGAACAGCAACATCAACTTATTCAGTCACTGATGGAAAGATTGAAGAAGTATGAAGAAAAATAAAATAATTTTCATTTTTTTTTCCCATTTGTTCGATGTAATTATTTTTCGTGATATTTGTTTTTTCTATATTTTGTTAAGTTACGATATAGGTAGGAATATCTCTCTGTATATCTATTATGATATTTTGTACTTCCTTGGTAAGGCGTAATATCTATTTTTGTCATACGCTCCCAAAAACAGCTATTTTACGGACTCATTTAAGTCCGTAAAATGCTTCTTTTTGGGATTTTTTTTTCTTCCTGGATGCACCTTTATGATTTCAAAAATTAAGGAAATTTTGCAAATTTTAGCGTTCTGAAGAATTCTAAAAAGCGTATGACAAAAAATAGTGTTTGTCACACGTACCTAACGAAGTTTTTCAGGACTCATCTGCTATTCCAGACTCGGCTAACGCCTCGTCCGGAAACAGCAATGATTCATCCTGAAAAACTTCATTTTAGGTACTTGTGACAAAAATAACTATTTTGTTTTGGTTTGTTCTCTTCCACCTACCTATTTTGATTTATTTATTTAGGTTACTTATTTTTTTTAATGTACACTAGGTACAGGGTGTTTCAGATTCGAGTTTCAGCAGTTGGGATTATGAAAAAGGTAAGATTTACTGGGTGGTTTAAATTTGACAAAGTTACTGATTTTATCACCAATGGAATGCCGCGTCGGAATAAAGATTGCCGAATGTAATATCCTCTTTCAACTTAAAAGCACTTTTTAAAACTGGTACTTTCAAAAATTTGTATTGCTTAGAATATGAATTTTCAAAAGTGACCCAGTTTCAAAAAGCGCATTTAAGTTAAAAGAAGATGTTGCATATGGCTGTAGATATTTTCCAAAATTTCTCTTTTCAAAGCCAGAATTTTTTCACTCATTTGAGAAGGCATTTTATTGAGTACAAAATTTCACAACTTTGTCCCAATTAAGGCCACCCTGTATTTTCCACCGTTTCCGAATTTGCAAATGCTGAAGTTCCAATTTGAAACGACCTGTACATACATATACTTACCTGACTGTAATTTGAAGTTCCTATTTAGAATTTAGTGGTGTTAATTTTTGATGATTAAATTAAAAAAAAAAAAAATGTTGAAAATATGGGTTTTTAATTTCACAACCTAGTCAACTCCCTTAAGTAAAACATTCCAAATGGTATATACTGCATAATACTTCATAATCAATTCAGATTTTTTTTGTGAGGGTTACAATCAGTGGCCTAATTTATTGTCGTTCTAATCTTTCACACTCATTATTGTAATCATGTTCACTATAGATTGCATTTAGAGTTGTTACAGCTTCTTCCAGCCGCTGATATTGTTCTGTTCAGGTGGTTTTTCCAAGTAAGTTTGCAGTCCAGGGTGACCACTAGATACTCAACTTCATCCGAGAAAGATAATTGAGTGCCGTTTAGAGTGGGGGCTGGCAGATCCAGCTTTCTTCTTTCTGTAAATCAAAACAAGGTTGTTTTGCTGGGATTTATAGAAAGTCCTTCTTCCTCACTACAGTTTTTGATTATATTCAAGGCACTTTGCATTCGGCCTGTTATTATGCTTTCATGCTTACCTCTGATTATTACTGCCAGATCATCAGTATAGCCTAGGACAGTTAGTCCGACATTGCTTAGTCTGGTAAGGATGCTATCTATCACTAGTGTCCACAGGCGAGGTGAAAGGACACAACCTTGTAATCATATTCATAAACTCTCTTGTAACGTAAATAACTATCAAATTAGGTAATTGTGTATGTTCAAATAAGTGCCTGTTGAGGTGCCTATTTTTAACACATTCATTTATCCAATATATTCCTCTAGTCCCATTGGCATAATATTGAAATATTGGGAGGTTTGGCTACCATATAATGTGGTGTGGCAATTAGCTAATAAAACTCCTACTTTGTACATTGCCTCTACATCTTGAAGCAGAAGCTTTTGATTTTTTTTAAAATCTAAAAAAGCAAATTCTGCTATGGTTTTCTGAAACCCCCACTCAACTGTTAACCTAAGCCTTTTCATTAAATTGTTGAATTGCTGTTGATGAGGTTCCATGTTTATTCTATTAGCATATGGAGCCCAAAGCAATTCTCTAATTCCGTAGGCTTGGTCACCATAGAGTATAAATTTATTTCCATTTGGAAAAACTGCCACCCTTTCTAGTTCATTGTATAAATTTGATTCTGCAAACATAGCAGCATCATGTCTCCTCCCAGGCCAACCACCCTTTAAACTGGCAATTATTCCATCAGGGCACAATACCGATTGATATTTTATACAATGATATCTTTTATGCCCTGAATAATAATTCTCCTGCTCAATAGTTGGCCTACAGATAGCCCTAGCTGTACCGTCAATGAAACCCCAACAGTTGTTCATAGGTGCTCCTTTATTATGAATGACCTGCAAGAAAATGATGCATAAAAAGCATAATATAAGTTGATGTTTAGATATATTACTTACTTGGGCATATAGCTCAAACCTCTGCCGATTCAACCATGGCAGTTGTTCCAGATTGGATAATAAGTGTCCATGATTTTGGATCAGTATGTCCGTTACCCTGTTTATTACTATGGACATAGCTTGAGGGGAATATCCAAAGAATGCATGCAAATCATGTAACCTGTTTGGATATGCCAATCTTCTCAAAAGCAAACAGAGACCCGTGAGACCTTGTAGTAAAAAATGCATTGTTTTAATGTGTAGATTATAATAGGTATATTGTGGGGCTTGTCCCTATAGGTTCTCTCAGGTGTTAGGTAATACATAATAATAATATATAATCACCTGAGTGGGAAGTTTTTGTTGCCCCACCATGAACTAGGTCCATCATATGAACCTGTTTAAAGCTATTACCGCAGTTGAAGCTCACCTGTGACCTTATTCTGGTTATATGTTCTAACAAAGTCTGGCATTCGTAAAGCTCGGCATAGCCTATATATGTCATTTTTTTCAAAACGAAAGAAAAGCTTGCAGTCATTATTGTCCACATCTTCCAAATTGAACTGCTGTGGTGGGACTTGATCACCTTGTTCTCGTAAAATATTGATCAAGATTGCAGCTTCAATATCCTGATCATTCCCACCAGCAATAATTACAGCCTCTAGATCCTCTTCCATTATGCCACAAAGCCCACAAAACAGAGGAAGAATTTAAGCAGCAATTTAATAATAACTAAAAAAAAACATTGAACTTTACACCATTTTACCTATCTACTATAATTAATTATCACTTACCTTGAGAGTTGAGATTGATCCCAATGGGTACGCGATTTATTCAGTACAATTGAAAATGAATTTTAATTAAACTAGTTCAAAAAATAATAAAAAAGCATTGAAATCAAATCATTCGATTCTGATTATAAACAACAGACACGACGAAATTTAAAAATCACAACAATGTACAAGTTAGGTTATGGACATGGTTATAAAATAACGGATGCGAAATTTTACGTAAAATTGTTTTCCGATAACTGTAATTAAAAAGTGTGATACCGCTTTACGTTAAAAAAATAAATCCTGACGTTATTACCGTCCATACGCGCTATATGGTTCACCGATATCTCTCTAATAATAGTCATCAAATACGTTGATTTCAATTTTTTATGATAGATGTCCATTAAAATCCTATATAAGTATTAATATTCAAAAGTAACAAGAGGTTGGGAACAAAATGGTGGCGAGACCTCTATTGTCGCCACTGTATGTAAAGGTTTATTTAGCTACTGTACCAAGTAGCTACAGCTAGCGCTATATTTATAGGAAATGTCTTACCTAATGTACAGTGCGGGCCAAATTAAAGTTCTTCTCGCTAATAATTTTCTATGTAATACACCGATTCAATTTTTCTTTGAATCATTAGTAGGCTGCTTTGTTCTTGTGAGACTTCCCAGTTTTGACTGAACATTTAAGACAGGATCGGACTTACCTACGTGAATTTTTCTACAAAGCTGCATTTAGAAATCCGGGAATAAATTGTCCAAATTGTAATTGACGTATCTTTTTTTGGTGAATTGCGTGCGCAACTCGAGGGTTGCAGGTGAGCGTCCAATGAGAAGCGAGTTTGTTACGGGCTTGCGTCATATTTGAATTCAGGGGCGAGTTCAGACTTAATCGTTCCTTCTTTCTTTGTAACGTGTAATTTGATAAAATCCAAACATTGTTCTTGCTGAAACCCGAATTCTGGTTCAAAAATGTCTATTCCCTCACGGAACCAAAAATGGATAAAATTGGTTGATAAATAAAATAGTTAATTACAAAGATACTTATGGAAATAATGAAATATTCTTCAAGTGAAGGAATACATTACTGTGAAGTGCATTTTCAGTTTTATTAATGTTCTTTTCTTTTTTTTTAGGTAAAGAAAAATGCTACTGGCGCCAATACATTATCCATGCTAGTAAGTAAAAACCTAAAATGGTGAAGAGTATGAGTAAAAATGGACGCAAATGATTCACCTTTTATATAAAAAAAAAAACAATTAGTCAGATAATAGCTATTTATATAACAAGTACATAAAGTAAGGCTTTATTGTACGAATAATTTATTATTTATTAAATAATGGGTCAATAAAGCCTGTTTATGTAAGCGTTATATACATGATTTTATGTACGATCACGACTGGTTTTTGTTAAAGATTAAAAAAAGTTAATGAAAAAAGTAAAATTCGCGTAGGTATACCTGTTTCATCTTGGCAGGTTGTCAGGACTTGTTTCACTTTGGCAGGTTGTCAGGACCTATTTCACCTTGTCATGTAGTCCAGGTAGGCAATAAAGTAGCACTTTATTGTACTAGTAAAATAAAGTAGCACTTTATTTTACTAGTACAATAAAGTGCTACTTTATTGACGCAAAACTGTTCTATAAATAGCACTTTATTGATCAATCGGACATAAAATCTGTTTTTTTTTTTAAAGATAAAATTCAAAATGACATTATGTTGGCAATGCAATGTGAAATTGTCAATGCTTTCAAATTTTTTATGTAAAAAAGGCTTGTGTTGCCAGCATAGTTACTAAATTTTTGACTTGGGGAATTATCTTAAAAAAAAAAACAGACTTTACATATATTTAAATGCGAAATTTGTTTTAATAATTTAATTATAAATTGGTATTTCGAAAATATTACACGGTGCAGAATTTGTGAAATTAAGTTCGAGTAAACCCAAGGACGTATATAAGGGGGGGTTTTGGTGGTTCGAACCCCCCTCCATTGAATTAAATAAATTATTTTTTTGAAGAAAAATATACCTTTTTGGGCGCCTTTGACGATATCCTGGGCTTCAGTGCTCTGTGGTACTCGGGTACGGTACAAGTACTCTTCACTTGTACTATAAGTACATTTTAAGTTACTCGGCACTCCAAATGGTTTTCTATCTTGGATCTCAAAAGTGGATACTGGTAAGTGGTAATACACGAAGATGACAAAGAGAAAACTGCCTTTAGTACCGGAAGCGGACTATAGAAGTTTAACGTAATGCCTTTCGGATTGTGTAACGCTCCAGCTACGTTTGAGCGACTGATGCATCTTGTTTTGCGAGGCCTTACATGCCTTGTATATTTAGATGATGTCATGATCATGGGAAACTCATTTAAAGAACATCTCAATAACCTGAAAGAAGTTTTTGACCGCTTCCGGAATGCCAACTTGAAATTCAACCTAAACAGATGTTTTCTATTTCAAAAGAAAGTGGAATTCTAAGGTCACGTGGTATCTGAAGATGGCATACAAGTTATGAATCACGTACTTGTACTCGTAATTAGACTGCTTAAGAATATAGAAAATACCCGTTTTTTTTTATTGTACTGAAAAAATTTCAAAATACCCGCGTACATGCATTTCTACTCCAATACATTTGTTATACCAGGGTATTTTCATTGTTTTCGAATACATTTGCACTTACTGAGTAAAACCATTGGACTCTAAGTACATATTTATTTGGCCACAAGTTCATTTCCAGAAAAGTTGATTCCTGACATTAAGTTACGATATGACCAATTTTCAGGCACTTCTTGTTAAGTGTTGATCGTTGTGATTTGCAAACGAAAATTTTGAACTTTTCTGTGCCTTGTGACATTGTGTCTGTGACCATAAATTTGGAAATTCTGGGCCCTTATAAACTCATGACTAACCAAACCAAACTTCAAAATTGCTGAAATGATTTAGTAAGCCAAAATGTGTTTTTCAATTTTTGATGTGTGAACATCTATACCGGCGGTTTGATGGTAAATTTCAGGAAATGGGACGGAAGTGTGTAAGGGGAGGTGACGTCATAACCCATGTGCAATGCTTAGTGCGCAGCTACCTCAGCGCTTGTGGCCTATGAGGTGTCATTAGATTTTCATGTCAATGATCAAAGCTGTTTAAAAGAGGACGTTGCGTAATAACTTGTACCTATGACGTCATCGGGTATGCAAGGTGGCACTAGAATGTATTCATAAATGTACTCGGTACTTTGAATACTTGGGTATTGAATACTTGTAATTGTACTCTGTACCTATTCGAGAACATTTTAAGCTAAGTAGGTACTTGTGCCCGGTACCCGAGTATATTTTGCCTGTACTCGAAACAGCTCTGGCTATGCTACGCCCGGTCAGGTGTACATCATCTGGTCTAAAATTGAAATCCCTTCCAGCATATACCATGAGCCGCCACTGCTCTAACCCCCCCCCCCCCCCCATGTGAAAGCTATAGCTACGTCGTTGAGTAAACCCTAAAAAGTATTGATATAAATCACAAATACATATAAATGGGGGGTTCATACCTTTTAAAAAGGCATAAATTTGGAAGATTTTTCAACAGGGATAATTGAATCACCGAAAATTACTTTGTTTATCCAGAAGGTTTTGAATGGGTTCTCTTTGGAAGAAAATAAATGTTGGTTCAAAATCTCCTGATAATTATGGAATAATTAGATGCGTTAGAGTTTCCACAATTATTCAAGATATGATTTTCCATTTCTCAAATATTTTAGAAATTAATATTCAAGGGTAGTTTAGTACAGAAACAGAGCAGTACCGCGATGCAAGGACCACAAACTTGGATGGTTATAATAAATCCTCAACATCCAACTTGCTAAATGTCCACATTGCAATTGATAATGAACAACTGGATTACGCCGCGGATCAACTTACCACTGCGATAATGTCAGCATATTATATGATGAAAATTGTCCACTAAAAGGGTAAAACACAAAAAAAAGTGAAACGAATGCCAGGAGAGAAATTCGAAGATTATTCAATCGATTTAAAGATACTGGAGAATTATAATAAAGCCATTATAGGAAAGCAAAAACAGATTCGTGGAAGAGGTTCTGTGAAAGTGTATGCACCAAGTAGGTCCAGAATCCACAAGATTTTATCCAGAGAACCGGTGCGGGATCTGGGATCGAATAAACGACCTGACGGTACCTTCACTATCTCATGGAAAGAAACGCTAAAGGTGCTGGAAGAAAACTATTTTCCAGGTAGCAAAATAATTTGCGCATACGCTAAGAGGAGCGACTAAATCGTTTCATTCTCTCAAATCGCCTGGGATGGATGGAATATTTCCGGCTCTACTCCGAAACGGACTGGATATCCTAAGATTAGCTTGGTGTCAGGTCAAGGACAAGAATAGTATATATACCCAAAATAGGTGGACCATCAACCTAAATCGTTCAGACCAATAAGTCTTACATCATTCCTTCTAAAAAGTTTGAAGAAAGTGCTGGACGCATACATAAAGGAAGGGCCATCGGGGCAAAACCCGTTGAGTGTTCATCAGTACGCCTACCAGAGTGACAAATCGATGGAACTTGCTTTTAAGAGTTACAAAAATCCGCCAGGCCCTTGATAACAAGGAGATTGCGCTAGCAGCGTTCATTAACAGGAGCTTTCGACAACACTCTTAATATCTCCCTCTATGAATCGACTAGAGAAATTGATCCTCTTATCTATGACGGGATTCGCAAGATGCTTAGGAACAGTTATATAACGACGACCCTATAGGGATAAATAGTACAGTTTAGGGCTCTCCTCTTCTGGGTTCTTTCTTGGTGGACAACCTGCTGGCCATAATCCAACTATGAAAGGTCAACCTGCTCACGTGGACCACCTAGCCATTCTAATAAGGGGAAAATCGGAACGTAGACTCTCCGAAACCCTTCAGGAAATAATAGACAAAATACTTGCATGGTGCGAGAGTGAGAATATGATAATACATCTTCACAAAACGACTGTAGTCTGTAGTGCCTTTTACAAGAAAAAGGGAGCTTGACCAATTGATACTCCTCAATCTAGTACAAAAATGTTTAAACTTCAATTTTTTCGTGTTGAGATTTTGACTGGATCGCCCAAAGTTATACGTTTTCAATAATATGTAACACTTTAGTACCAGAAAAAAAAAACAAGAATCCCCTAGTCAACTATTCGGAATTTAGAAAAAATACATAATTAAACATACAAAAGATTTATGAGTAACAAATAAATGAATAAACCTATTGGCATAAATAAATTTATAATTAATAATAAAATAACTTTTTCATCGGTAACTACTAGTGTTTGACAATCATTAAGCCCGGTAACACATTGCATTAACAAAAACATCAAATATTTATATTGGCTCCGAATTGAATTATTTACAGAGGAATGGGAGTTTTAGACGGTTTAGTAATTATTAACGGTTTACCAAATTATTATTTTGTACGTTTATTCGGGAACATTTATTATTTGTATTATTGTCGAGATTGATTAATGGGTATTTTATTTGAAAGTATCTAATTAGGATTCTGCAAAGCAAAAAAAACATACAGGGAATGTAAATTATATTTATATAGGTCAAACATTTCTTTACGTTTACTTAACGGCCCACAGAGTGAATATAAATTTTGATATAAATTCTAGAATAAAAAAAATATATTTTCAGTAGTAGGTATTTCCGAAAACATTCACATACCTAAATAAGACGTATAGGTGGTTCTTCCAAGTAAATATTATAAAATGTATTTTCCCATATTTTATGTTTTATTTTAGACCCCCATTCATCGTTTCTGAAAATATACATATGAGTGTCATGATTGCAAGCAGAAGAAGAATTTTATACAACTGACCTGTATTCACCGTGACTATTAGACGGATTTCAGGAAATGGATGATCTTGTAGATCATCATAGTCACAATATCTTTCCAGATATCTTGTGAATTCATAAAATATACTAAGAACAATTTGATCGTAGTGCCATCTAAGACTAGGATTCACACTAAACAGCACTTTTGCTGTAAAAGTACTGACCGTCTAATAGGCCGACCAAAAATCAGTTAGTTGGGAAAACCCAAAATAGGGAAAATAAGTTTTCTCGTCTTATCCACTGATATGAAAATTTTGGATTAATTTTCTTCGCTTTTCCATTCACAGGCGCGTTTCGATCTATCAAATCTCATCAGTGTGGTTAGGAAAGCAAAGAAAACCAATAAATCCACAAATGCACTTCTGAACAATCTTCTCAAAATAAATCAAGTTCCGCCTTCGGAACGCTTTCCTATGGATAAAATTATGCTTGCGACTAATTAAGTGGCGTCAAATCTAATCCAAACATAAAAGTATTTTGGAGAGTTGTTTCTAAACTGAGGAATTTGAGTGACGCAGACCTTGGCTTTCAGGTTGCATAAATATTATATAAATAGACCTGTTTGGCATAAGGTCGCCGAACTTGTACTGTTTTTACTATACGAGTAAGGTGGGAATGGGTTTATTTATAAATAAATGCATCAAGGATCATGACCTCAGAAATCTTCATTGATGCAAAATATTATGGTATAGATTTATTGTATAATTCAATTACCTCGCGATATAATTATGTAGCTTGTTTGTGCATTTGAATTATTTGTGTGCTAGAGATATGTATAATTATATTTGATGGCGTGAAGTTAGTAACTTTTGAAAAGATCGAAGTTTAACTTACCTAGTTTTTAGAGGATTTTTTGGAAAACACAAGTGTTTTGCAAAAGCTCCAACACACTGCTAATTACTCATACTATGAGTTGTATTGCTCGCAATACTTGGTGGTTTAGCTTTCAATGGGTACTATCGCTAATTGCAGACCGGTTTTGGACTAGTTATATCCTCATCAGTGCAATATAATAAAATTTTAGGTTATTGCTTTGTTTGACTTCTACGAGAGAGAGCCACACGCTATTAAAGATCTACATCTTACCTAGCGCTTGAATCTCTTGCAAACCTGTTTCTCTGAGTTGCTGTGCTCTCCGCTTATAATATTACACTGACGAGGACATAACTAGTCCGAAACCGGTCTGCAATTAGCGATAGTACCCAATGAAAGAGAATTCTGGTTTCTCCATTGTCTTACAAAGCAAAACCACCAAGTACTGCGAGCAATACAACTCATAGCATGAGTACCTACCTAATTAGCATTGTGTTGGAGCTTTGGCGAAACACAAGTGTTTTCCAAAATATCCTCTAATAACTTGGACTCGATACACTGCCCAAGTATTTTTCGATTTTTCGAAAATTTATTTTCAAAAATCTGATTTTAACTTACCTAATTACAAGAAGATTTGTAAATAAAAAATTGACAATGTCTACAAGTTCCATTTCATTTTGCTTCTCCAACATGTTTTGGTTAATTCGGGATTAAATATTTTAACCGCTAATCGATTAGTCAGAAGAAACTCCCGGCCAGAAACTTTCGAAAGTGTAAGCTGCACTTCGGCACCAGGTCTCGAAAGTTTTGCACTTAAATATTTATAAAACCGCAGTAAATCGGCTTAGAGATTCATATCGTCGTGGTGTTTTCCAAGCGGGAAGTGGGATACCTCTGCTTTATGTTGATACGTTTTTAAGCTGGTTCTCATGCAAAAGCTTTAAGATTGTTGTACTTCTTTCTTTTTTCTTGTTTTACACTACGGTGTATCATTATCCGTTGTTTTTCAATTCTTAAATTTCGCTGTCACATTAAATAATAAATTTAGATATCTATTTTCTATTTGAAACAACATAACATGACTAGTTCCTCTTTTGATGTTGTGTTCTGGCGGACAAAGATGAAAAGATTTCCACAATGTAAACACGAAATTTATGAGGTGTTTCCAAATTTCATTATTTTATGCGTGTTGTAGATTTGAAACGGAAATAATAAAACACAGAATTGAGTCATTCACTATTACTGTTAAACATATTCAAATATATATCTTTGTTTTGTTTGGTTTGATAAAAACTAAATGAGCTTAATTTGTGTTACTATTCCACCGGTAGAGTAAGTGAAAAAAGAGTCTAAAATTGCCAACAACTAATTTCAAAAAATCAAGTTACATTGCATCCTAGACCTTGTATTCGGAGCAGCTAGAGAGCAACCTAAAAGAAATGATAAAAACCTCAATACCTAAAATACCACAACATTTCGCAATTAGTAAAAATAAATTCATAAATAAATCATTTAGATAGCGGATTTATTGCAAATGCATGTTCTCCAATTACATAAATGGCTATAATTTATACCACCGAGGAATGTCTAGTTATCACATATTATGAGTTGTGTCTTTCAATATAAACCAAATTATATTTATATGAATTTGCTATCAATTTGTAATTGTTACAATTAATTGGTGTATTGTATCAGCAAATAAAAAAAATAGTAAGTCATGAATAATACTTATTATTTATATTCAATGTTTGTGTTGCTTTCTCAAATCGCTATAATTTTGTCTCTTTTTTAAAGGTGTATCCAAAATACATGTCAAAGTTACAGAAAGGGCTGCCTTTTTCGGGCAAATACGATTATCGCGTTTGTTCTGGATTCTGCACGAATAGATTAGGGATATATAAAGGCCGGTATTAGATAGAAGTTTTAAGTTTAAGTTTGGCTGTTATACGATTTAGTTAGTGATTATTGTTGAGAGTTTTAAAGAGTTTAGTTGTTTAGTTAATTAGTGTTAGAGTGTATAGTAACGTGAAATAAATTATTATTGTGTTAATTGGACTTAGATTTTGGAATAAACGGACCCAAGATTTCTGTCACGCAACCCAGAGCCGTGACAATACTCAATAAAGAAGCAAATATTGTAACTCTTCTTTGGTCGACAAGGATTTTATTTATCAGTGATTTGTGCAGGATTCAAACAAAACTGTTTGAATTCGAAAAATCAAAATTCACGTAGGTTCCTCAAGGACAAGCAAATAAAGGTTCAACAGCTCTGACAAAGACACAATAACAATCAGTGTTGCCAGGTCTACTGATTTATCAGTAGATCTACTGATTTGGCCACTGGTCTACTGATATACTGATATCAATGTAAATTATACTGATAAAAGCCGTTGCCATTATTTACCTGCGTTCGTGCGTGTTTGTATTGTGTCTTGTTGTCTTATTTATTTGCCAGTTGCCTAAAGGCATACGTTGTTGTTGGTTAGTCTTAGTCAATTAGTCACACGTTATGCTGTACAACTAACTGCAGCTTGTTTTATCTGTTTTTATAAGACTAAACTATTGCATAGGTTCTCCCATTTGAAAAAAGCTGAATGCATGCAACATTTCACATTTCTGATATTCAATTTTTGTTTCTGACCATGGATTCTAAAAATTTGGCCAATAGGTACTGTACAACTTTTGTATTTACATCTTTGATCTACTTGCAAAGGTGAAGGCTGTAGATGGAGTGTCAATACATAAAAAAACACTCTGTACTTAAACAATAACTTATTATGTATAAAGTCAGAATTTGTAAGATTATCCACTTTTTGTCAATTCGCCTTTCAACAGGAATTAGTAATGTTACAGCGAGTTCCGCAGCCATCTATTCATCAATATGTTGTTCAAATACGATATTAACCTGACTCACTCAAATGTGAGTTATTCTCATTAGTTTAATAACTACATGTTTCAGGTGAATGTCTTACTTGAACAGTTCAACAGTATATATTGTGACAAGTTATTCAAGAACAAATGGGTGAATTGTTGCAAAACTTATGGGTGGACCTCTGCGGGACGAGCGCAGCGAGTTCCGCAGCCATCTATTCATCAATATGTTGTTTAATTACGATATTAACCTGACTCACTCAAATATGAGTTATTCTCATTAGTTTAAAAACTACATGTTTCAAGTGAATGTCTTATTTGAACAATTCAACAGTATATATTGGTGAGTAGATGGCTGCGGAACTCGCTGCGCTCGTCCCGCAGAGGTCCACCCATAAGTTACACAATAATCCACTTATTTGTATTTGAACAATAACTTATTATATAAACTCAAAATTTGTAGGATTATGATTATTCACTTTTTGTCAATTCGCCTTTCAACAGGAATTAGTAATGTTACTTCACCAAACTAGTAATAGATTGTGACAAGTTATTCAAGTACAAACGAATGGATTGTTGCGGAACTTATGGGTGGACCCAGCCATCTATTCACCAATATGTTGTTCAAGTACAATACTGATTCACTCAGCTATGAATTTTTCTCATTAGTTCAAAAACTACACGTTTTAGGTGAGTGTTTTTTTTTTGAACAGTTCAATAGTATATTGGTGAGTAGATGGCTGCGGAACTCGCTGCGCTCGTCCCGCAGAGGTTCACCCATAAATTCCGCAATAATCCACTTATTATTATATAGTACAGGGTGTTTTTTTATATATTCACACTCCACCTACCTCCTTTTACAGGTAGAACAAAGGTGTAAATACAAAAGTTGTACACTGAATTTTTAGAAACCATGATCAGAAACAAAATTTGTCAGAAATGTGAAATTTTACATGCTTCCAACTTTTTTTAAATGGTATGCCCTATATTTCATTGTATATTCTTTAAGAGCACAATGCCCCGATTTCAAAAATATATTGTTTGTCTATATTTGATTAAACAGTCTCTCATATATTCGGCTCCAAAAATTGTAAAAATACTATCCTACTATACTGATTTTGTGAACCATTCTACCTGTACACGTGCAAGCTGCACGTAAAATTTAAGGTAGGTACTTGGTTTCTCTGATAGTATTTTAAAAATTTTTAGAACCAAATATGTTGGAGCCGGCTCAACCAAATACATATAGACAAACTATATAGTTTTGGAATCGGGAAATTGTACTCTTTAAGAATATAAAACCAAATATAGGGCATCCCATAGGTAGTGCATATTTAATAGGAATATCTCATGTGTCTTAATCTTAATAAACTATTTCTCATAAGTAGTATTGGTGTTTGCTTTTCTAATGCAAGTTTTCATAGTCTAATACACAGTCTAATGATTTAATGATTTGAAGAAACGTAGTTAAACTAATTAATTGAGTATACCCTAATGGTTTACCCCTTTAACAAGGCAACTTATCTGTCTATTGATTTCTACTGATATTTAGACTGCTAATCTGACAAAACAAAATATGACCTAGCAATACTGATAACAATTGTTGAGAAGAGTTTATGAATTGGACGATAAGATATCTATATTTCATCATTAACTCAATCACGTCTTTGAATTTTTCTAAAATTATCTCATCAAAAGGCATCGAAATACGGCAATAAACAAAATGGACGGTAAATTTAAATTAATTTAATCTTTCTTAATGCCTCATAACGTCTGCTCGACATCTTTTGTTCAAGCCAGAAATTTAAATACTTACTAAAAAGACTAATTCGCTATTCGTCTTGTGAGATTTTCGACAGGCTAAGAGGATTTGTTCAACTGATTTATTCAGGCATTATAAATATTTATGTGAGACACGAATTGGGAACTTAAGAGGATATGAATACATACAATCCACATAAGTTACACATTCGCACCGACGAAGGTTGAATTTAGTCAAAAATTGTCCCGCTAAAAATAGACATGTCCCCTTACTTTTTCTTTCAACACGACAAAGAAGCAACTATACGAGAAGTTAAAATGAAATTTGTTGTTATTTGTTTAAGACGCGGAAAACTTGTGCCCCGATTTTCTTTGAGAAGTTATCAGCAGATGTTTTCTTAGAGCAGTTGTGTTGTTGGTGATATTTATAGGTTTTGCCTATTCGAATACAAACTTGTTTTACTTATTCTGATGCCATAAATGATTAAATTTTTTTTGGTCTGTATAATTGAGCTAAAGTGTCATAACCCATTAAATTACAGCTTGCTAACGACTTTCAACTGGTTCTGGCTATTTAATTTGCATATCAATTAGAGCTGTTATGGATGGTACTTTAATTAGTGGACGGATATCGATTATTCAAGGATTATGTTTTTTCAAGCGACTGTGATCTCGCGATAAATGAATGTCTGATTTTCAGTCTGACAATACATATAAAAAAAAATTGCAGTTTCACTATTAGTTTATCAGTTTCTGGGCATTATGAAAATTGCAAATTATCTTAATTTTGAAATATTTCAGCTCTCATAAATAAACAGTGTGAGACCTCCTAAGTAATATATTAGTAATATAGAGATAGGCCATAATTTAAAACCTTAACACATAAGTGGGAAATGTTTTGGTTTCGCACCAGGAGGGGACCGGACTTGGTTAGGTCCCTTGATACTGCCCGTACATTAGAGTTGGAAAGGAAAGTTTTTTAGGTTTCGTGCATATATTTCATAATTTAGTCAGTAAATTTTTGCATTATCCTTAAGCTACAATTTTTGCTTATTTGTTTTCATATAGTAGATCTTATCTAAATGAGATATTACCGTCAAAACGAAATCAATTTTCTACCTTATTAGCAGACCAGTCGATATATCAAAACGTACGAGACATTTCTCTCTTGTACAATCTTCTAATTGGGACGCGACTCCGGGCACTTTGTGCAGCAAATCAATTATTCTATATCAGCACTTAGAGATTTGCTATAATTTACGTTGCAAATGATTTATTAATCTGATTTAGAGCAAAGGAATTGAGTTGAGTTTTAATACCACAATGGTCAGAGTTATATACAATTATTCAAATATGTAGCTACATACTAATAAATCTTGCTATCATATCGCCCGTGATAAATTTGCATTTTAAAAACGGGCACATATTTCGCAAAGTTTTTCGAAAGAAGAATATAAAAGAGGCTTTCGTCGAGCGACGAAAACCCCTTCTTGTTTAAAATTCGACGTTACAACTTGGTAAAGACCACACGTAGCTCGTTGGGTCGCTCCGAGACTTCGTAACTAAACTATATCTATGATAGGGATTGACTTTGATTTGCCCCGAACAAGTACGCTATTCGTCTCTCGCTAAAGCTTCGACTAATTGTGGCGAAATATAAGTATAGAGGATTTTGCCGAACAATATTTCTTACGTTCGTTATTGTCATAAATGTGGAGCTTTTTATCAATTTATATTGATGGATTGTAAGGATCGAGGATTGGCATTTTTGATGCTCACCTCAAAGTAAATGCAAATGAGAATTAGGGTTATTGTTGAAATTCATGATTTGGGTTTGTGAAATCAAGTAAAACAGCGACTGAAGACCAATAAGTTTATTTGTTAATAATAAAGAACCGACCAGGCCAGGCCTATCAGTCAACTGACATAGCAAATAGCAAGACAAGGCACAATTCGAAAGCTTCATTCTCACTTACGCGAAATTCGCTTTTTTTTGACAATCAGGCCTATGATGTATAATTTTCTGTTATTTTAACAGCAACGTTAAGTTGCCTGTCACTGTTTATTCTGTGCGTCAAAATAGAGAGAAGTATAGATGTTGAGCTATAACATAGCTGTTAAAATAACAGAAGTGGATACATCATAGGCCTGATTGCTTCGATAATTTAACGTTTGATACACGCATTAAACGTCAAATTGTCGCAGCAATGTCAATAAAAAAGCGAATTTCGCGCAAAAAGAGCGAAATTCACGCAAGTGAGAATGAGGCATAACCCTATTCTTATACGTCAAAAACTCAAAAAAACGTTAAGGTAGTTTCACACTTGCATCATGATTAACGTGACGTCGTTCTAACTAAATACTTAAACTAAAGTAATAATAAAATATTTATTTTCTACTTAACTATTATAGATCCATAATATCCCCCCCCCCAGTGAAAATTCAGAAATTTGATCATGCTCATTTTGTTCTTCGAGCTTTGCTCCATTTTACTCCATTATCGACGAGTTTTGCTCCATTACCAGGAGAGTCCTACAGAGCTCCCAAGAATCTCTCCGAGCCCCCCACCCCCCCAGTGAAAATTCTGAAATTTCATCATGCTCATTTTGTTTTCCGAATTTTTCTCCATTTTGCTCCATAATCGGCGAGTTTTGCTCCATTACCAGGAGAGACCTACAGAGCTCCCAAAAATCTCTCCTAGCCCTAGAATTTGAAAAGCTCTATTGACATTTACTTGGGAAATCCTTGAGATTTCTTCTTAAATCCGGAGGAACGAGATTTGCTCCGGATGCTCCTCAATGTAATATGGGAACGGCCGTCAGATAAACTCGTTCTGCTCCAAAGTGAACGGTTTGGATCAGAAAGAGCAAAAAAATTGGATAAAGGAAGGCCAAGAAGCTTCAACTAGGATCCCCATAAGGCGTACGTTCGCCATTTTTCGACTAGTCGTGACGTCACTGAGACCCCCATGGGTTGTTTGCGATTCAGGATGTGCCACGCCGTTCTTGTGATGAGGTAATTTAAAATGAAGAAAAGGTACTTTCAACGTTTAGAAAAGATAGAAATATATCCCTCAGGCCAGAGGTCCTTGGGCTAGTTTCGCCTTCGGACATTATAATCTACATAATTCCCTTGGTACATAAATAGCTATTATATTGATATATGTTATTCATGTCTCTTTTAACAGTTATAAAATCATGCTGCAAGATGAATTTTATTTAATTCGCCAATATCAAAAAACTTGAATCGTTATCCAAATACTTATTCTTTTATTTCCACATTTCCAAATGCCGAATGCAAAAATAGCACCATAGAAATTCGGTTAAAAATTCCACGAAAGGGAAGCTCGCTAATTTTATCCTAATTGATGTGAGAGGGGCGTCCCAACAAATTAAATGAGAATTACACAAAGAATGAGTGCAAGTGGTGAGAATCGGAAAGACCATTTCGCGAAGGCATTACGACGAACCTGGGGATTTGTAGCACTTCTTTAAATAAACGTTGTTAGCAGTGGCGTAGTCAGTGAAAACTGAGTTTTGCTTTGGTGTAATTTTCATGTGATCGAACCAGTAGAGCTTTCTGCCTACATAAATACATATTACTACATATCACTAAAATAAATAATATGTAATAACAACAGTCTTAAACTTAGAACTGAAATTACGGTTATATCACAGTTTTTCATTATTGGATAGATTATGTTATAAAACCAAAGAACCGAGAAAAAGAAATCATGGCTAAGACAGAAAAATAATTTGAGCCTATGTTGGTACATCTTAAATTTTGATGAAAGGTGTGACCATAATAGAAATGTTTAATAATAATATGAACGAAATTGTGAGGACGTCATTACATTTCCATCTGGGAGAATTTTGTGTCGCAGTGAAGAATTTTTTAATGAGAATAATTTCCTTAAATCCTGGAAAGTTTATTCCTTATGAAATAATTATACAATGAGGTGACAGATCCAGCAAAACATCTAGATCTAAATGGCTGTTTTTCTCGTTTTCAAGAATTGTTTTTTGTTTTGTTCGGTTTTGCTCGACACAAAGCGTCAGAGGCCTTTTACTTATTAAACTTTCATATTTTCCTTTCAATGGTCTCACAATAATTTGCTTAAAGTAATTGAGAATGTATTGAATGTGTGATCAGTTTGTTCAAAGCCTTGTCCGGGTTTTGTTTAATTGAATAAGTAGGTAATCCAAATCCACATATTAATGTATGTTTTTTTTTTTAAAGATAAAAGTCAAAATGACATTATGTTGGCAATACAATGTAAAATTGTCAATGCTTTCAAATTTTTCATGTAGAAAAGACTTTTGTGTTGCCAACATGGTTACTAAATTTTTGACTTTTGACTGACAGACTATTATAAGCTTATATTCCTAAATTCACTAAATTGTTGATTCGAGAAGGTTTGTTTTACACGCTTTTGATCCAAATATATCCTGATCTTGTCCAGTACAAGTTATACAGAGTGTACGAAAAGTAACGGGACAGTCAATTATGTCTGAAACCACTAATGCAATTTGAACAATATATGGTATACCTGAAAGTTATTTGATAGGCTGAATTCAAAAATCGCATCGACGCTATTGCCAAAGTTACCAATTTTTCTGAAGTCACACAGACTCCATCGGTCTATTGATTTCATTTACCTGTCATTTCGCTGTCAATAAATCAAACAACACCTATCGATTGAGATAAAAATAAGTGAAGTATTACATTTCACTCAAGAAAGATTATGTGCCTTCAGACAAATGAGTAAGTGTAGCAACAAACAGTGTAGATACAATTTTTGAATTCGGATTTTCGAATGTAATACCACAAGAGGTTTCAGGATTACCGAATAATACTTTTGCCTGTCACGGAACGCGTTACGCAGCAACACCACGACTCCGAAGGAGGAGTGATGTTGCTGGTAACGCGTTGAGTGTCAGGTAAAAGTATTAGGTAATCCTGAAACATCGAGTGGTATTCAAAAGGTTATACAACGACCTAAACTTTAATACTTTAAAATTTAAAAAAAAAATCTATAATAGAATTTGCCATTAATGCCACCAAGCGCGATAATCCCGAAAGGCTTATCACTTATTGAGCCTCTCGTGTCATATGAAAATAATGTACAGTGAGTTGTATAATCAAGTTAAGTCTAATAATTGATCGTCCCTTTACTTTTCGTTGTTCTGTTTTCTAATCTGTTACCTTAGTGCAGAGTGCAGTTGGAGTAAAGCCCACCATTACATCGTGTATTTCTACAAGTATTTATACATGAAGAAATACATTTACGATTTAACAACAGAGGCAACAAAAATGGGCGGCAAATATTTAGAAACATTTCAGTTTTTGGATCCAGAATCAGAACATCTCCGTTAACTTTAAGAACTCAGTTATGATCCTTTCAGGCAGGCCGATAAAGCAGATCTAGACAATGTTTGGCCTAATGAGTTGGAGATACACGAATTATTGGAAACAAATTAGGAACTAGACTAGGAATGCCATTGTTAGCAAAAGGGAATCGACTTGACAACAGTGGACCCAAAAAGCTGTGTGATAATGATCCAGAATGGTGGTCACAAAAACGTATTTGAAAGTCGATGATAATCTCAAATTTTTGGTTTTGGAGAGGTTCCTCTTCTCTTCCTCTCAGTTCAGTATTTCTGTCCAACCTATCAGTCGCTTTTTCCTCCTAAGCTAGAAAATTTCCATTATTTCATATATTTATTGAATTGTCAACAAGAACCTCGACTCAAACATTAAATTCTAGAACATTCACACATTATATGTGGTCTTCAAAAAAAAAAACAATCAAAGATTGCTATGGTTTTTTAAACGCATAGGTATGTCTTAGCAATATTTTTTTTAAATTTTATTAGTAATCAAAACAATCTTTGATTGTTTTTTTTTTTTGAAGAACCGTTATGTTACGCCATTGGTAACCGCAAACGACATAACGCGTCCACAAAAGCATATCATCGCCAGTCGAGGCACGCGCCCGCTATTCTCGAGGAACTTTGCGCCCCGACGCCGACGACCGACCGACCAAAAGGCCAACGGTGCCGTCGCCTTCGTTTTACCTCCCTCGGCACGCCGCGACGCCTAATTTCGATGCCTATCAATGACGGCAAATTGTAAGTTATGGGCGGCCTGCTGGGATTTTCGTCATATTTTCTGCCGGTCCTTCCGGATGGATAGATAGTTATTGAATGAGGGAAATCTTTTGATCATAGAGGCACGTATTCAGTTGCTAATTTCTTTTTCATGTTGGTAACACTTGGGAATCACATTTTGGTTTAAGTCTTCTGACCAATTCCAACTGATTTTGAGAAGTTGTTAAAATGAATATCTCTTATTTTACGATGTTGGGTTCTATGTTCTCAATAATTGAGGTTCTTGTTGAATAAAACAGGTTTCACCCTGTCTTCAATCGCCTCTTAAACTTAAACTCCTAAACTCAATCTCTGCGTTTCTCAAGTCCAATCTGAATATCTCATAGATTTATTGGTAGGTTTTGTGTTATCCATAGGAAGTTTTATTGAAAATCTTATAAATAGACGTTTCACTAATTGTGACCTTGAACTTGCTGATCAAGTATCATTAAAAATGTAATAATAATTGAAAAGTAAACGATGGTAAAAAGTCAGCCAAAGTTTTTTTAATGTTGGAAATAACATCTGCTTTCATTCCAAAAGTACCCAAGTATGTATATAACAAAATCCTCTGAAAAGATAAAATAAAATTGCAATCTCTTCTTTAATGAATGAATTAAATGATGTGTAATTCATATTCACAGTACATCCTGAAAAAAAGCTTTCTCGCGAACATGTTCTCATCTAATCCCCTTACAGGATCGACCTCAAAAAGCCCCCAGTTCCGACCTATACATTATTTCTCGTCATAAAATATTTGTTGAGTGTAAATCCCCACAAATCACGCGGCTTTATTTGCGATTCCACGTAAGAACAATGTTTTGAAATCCATGTGTGTCAAAACGCATGAAGATGATGATATAAGAAAGATGAAGAGGTCTGATCGGGCTACACCGCATACATACAGAGCATGTGGTGATGGCGTCCCACTTCTCTGAATATTTAGGGTATCATGATAAGCTCGGTTTTATTTGAAACGACAGAAGGAAACAGAATGGCGCAGAGTTTTGGCACGAGGGGCGACGTTATCTTGATCGCAATTGATCTTTATTTGTAGAAAAAAAAGCGTATTATTTTTTTAATAAGTTGTGGGATAATCACCTCTACATATACAAATTTGAATATCCATTTGACATTATTAACGTAAATCTTGTAGTAGACATAAGAGTTGAGTTATTGGAACTAATAAATACTGCCTCGCAGTATTAAAGATGTACGTTAATTTATTAGTCCATCATCAGCACTATTTCTCCAAGAAAATAACAGTTATTGGAAGACTGTAGTAGGTGTTAAGTATTACCTTATTCAGTATTCATAATTTTGACAGCTGATAACTATGTTTAAAAATTTCAACCTCAAAAAGTGTTTATTTTTATTTTTGAATTTCTGCCGATACCCATTTTTCATTTTTTGATGTTACCTACAGTAAAATGAAAAACTATTGTCAAAAACAAATTCTCTAATGCCTGTTTGTTCCGGATTCGCCGTAAACAATGATTAGCTAATCAGAGTTTGGTTTTTAATCAACGTTTATATATTTGTGATTTTCACCGTCTAGAACTAAACGGTGTTTAGTTAAGCGGAGAAAGTACTTGGCAACAGCGTAATATTCTCCGTTTTTGCCTTAGATTTTCACAATGTTCAAAAGCACAATCATAACCACAATTTTATGTGGCAAAGTTTTTCGGGTCCTTGTTAATTTTTTGTCGTGTGTTATTTTTTGCGCTGTGCGTCAGGACCTCCTGACTTAAATTTGGTGTTTTTTCAATTCAATGTTCATTTTCTGCATGCATTTTAACATAAATTGTAAAATTTGAAGAACCAAGACAAAATAAAACTAATTAAGTAGATCCCCTATCAGTTCCAGCAATTACAAAACTGTATTTTTCTTCAGCCGAAAACCTCTGAGAAATGTCAGGTTATCCAGGTTTTGGAAATGGTTTTTCTCTGGTAAACCTTCCAGGGAAATCCGACCCCCATAGCTTTGTTCCAACCCAGTAGAGAATCTTAGAGTTTACCGTCAGGATTCTGCGCAAAATGTAAAATTTGTGCGTAAAATCCGAAATTTGTATACAAAATGGTTCCGGAAACGCTCTTGGGGCGGTTTTTTTGGCAGGATGGAAGATGGAACAAACCTAATGATGTCAAGAATATCAAGATTGTCATTTAAAAACATATCATCAATGTTATTTAAAACTAAATTAATTTTAAAATATCATTTCGTGACACACTTGGATATTTTTCCTTTCAAATGTGACACTTGCAAAGCGAAATTTAAACGAAGAAGCGACTTGAAATATCACCAACTGATACACTCGGATATTTTTTCCTTTCGAATGTGAATTTTGCAAAGTAAAATTTAAACAAAAATGACTTTTAAAGAGTCACCAATTCATACACTCGGATATTTATCCTTTTCAATGTGACACTTGCAAAACAAAATTTAAACGAGAAACCGGATTGAAGAATCACAAACTAACACATTCGGATATTTATACTTTGGAATGTGACACTTGCAAAGCAAAATTTAAGACTTGACTCCTTTTGAATGTGACACTTGTAATGGAACAATAAAAAGAAAAAAACAAATAGATTGAGGTTGAAAAGTACGACTAGCCTTATCAATGTTTCAATCACCAAAAATTGGACGTTTAGTTCAATCAATATTTAAAGTTCGCTAAACGTTGATTAGTGAACGGTGCAAGTCATTTTTCAAATTAAACAATGATTAATCATTTAAACGTTGTTTAGGCAAACGGCGCAATCGGCCATAAGTAAAATTACGTCATCGTCGAAAAACGAAACGTCAATTGAAATAAGGGAAGTTTACTGCCTCGCACTAACCATACACAAATAAAGACAACCA
Source organism: Ceutorhynchus assimilis (assembly GCA_917834065.1). Lineage (NCBI taxonomy): Eukaryota > Metazoa > Arthropoda > Insecta > Coleoptera > Curculionidae > Ceutorhynchus > Ceutorhynchus assimilis. The sequence continues at coordinate 2,121,683 of OU892281.1, forward strand.
GTAACGTTAAGGGAATCCTTATTTTCAGACTCAAATGCGCATGCGTAGATGTCAAAATAAGGCTAATTAAATACTGCTTATCCTTATTGCACTTCCAATAAGTCTCTGATCATTGAACGTCAGGTATTTTTGATTTATGTATCGCTAGGATAACAATATGTCACAAACGATAAACATGCAGTCCTTAATAAATTTATGAAAATATCGAGTCAATCTGATTCTTTCTCTTTACCAGCTCTAAATAATCAACTTTCTCTTCCGAAAATATGATTTATGTCAATTTAATTTCAGTAGTATGGAAAGAAACAATTTATTCCATGCACAATACAATTTATTGAAACTTAGCGTAGTAGAGAGGTTTCGGATTTCGCCATCATCTGCGAACGAGCAAAGAGAAGCTCTTATATAATATGTATTATAAAATGATGAATCTAGAATTTATTTTTTCTTTTTACTCACTTGTCAGGTTCCGACACAGAAGTTAAAATTTTAAAAAGACAACGACGACGAGGATAAAACACATTACGACACGACAAGAACAGTCACAAACAATGTAAAACTCTTGAAACAATCTGAAAATTTTCTTGAGGAAATAAGAAATCAAAACAGAAGCCGCCAGAGAGTCGGGATAGTCAATAGTAATTCGATATTTTATTGCATTGTAAATATTAAAATTTTTCTAGTAAAAATTTAAAGTTAATGTTTTTGCATTTGGGCGTTCAGCTTTGTTGAACAAAGCTGAATTACTAAAAACCCACTCAATAGTTTTATTACACAGACTTTTAAAATACTTCAAAGAATTCCTGGATGAAAACGATACACCCAAAACCTTAATTTCTAGCAACCCCAGCATGATCAGACTTTATACACTTCCCAAAATCCACAATATAGGAGAACCAATTAAACAGGTGGTCAGCTTCACTAACACACTGGTTTGCTTGATTTCTATATTCATCTCTAATTCATCTCTCAATCTTCTAACGATGCTAACAGACTTCACTCCTAGATATGGGATTTATAACTCCTCCTCTCTTGTGGATAGATTGATAAGTATGTTTCTGAAAATGTAAAGTTTTTCTTCTTTCGGAACTAAATAGCACAAACAATTTTCATAAGGAACACCCAATAAACATCACATCAATTTAGCTTATTCTTATTGGAAATTTAGAATTTAAACATGGTCACAACACAATAGTGTCTCTCAAAATAACCATTTTACACATAAACCATAGTAGGTATGCGTATAGTCGTCGCTCACTCCGGGGTGCATAATTTTTGCCCAATTCCAGGGCAATCTGTTATTACCAGCTCCCGATTGCCTATTTACAACAAAATGTTACTCTCGCGCGCGATTGACGGCACGCCAAGATAAATTATAAAGCGACTGTCTGCGGTTTTCACACTAATTGACTACTAATGTTGGGTGTAAGTGAGTTTATTTACGGTCTGACATATTCGTTGACATTATACGAACAACATGATATTCTTTTGGAGAGAGAGAATTGCATCCAGAATAAAATATTGATGATAATGGATGCTTTTTAATGCAAATGAGAAATCAAAATTTTGTCGAATGTTTCTGTATAACAAGATCTCTGGTGGTTATCTACATAGTATTCTATCAAAATTTGCTATCAAAGTCATCAGTGATGCTATTGTGTGATGAATCCATGTTCTCATTTGTTTTTTTTTTTTTTTAAATCCTTTCTAGGATCGATGCATCTTGTCTTGCTTTTCGACTCTCGGGCGGTATTTGACAACTTCTTATACTGAGTTTGTTGAAGTTCCAGTGATTCTATACAACCCTCAGGCTTATGTATCTCTCTAATAGATGGCGGAACTGTTCTATTAACAGCAACAGAAATTGAAATGGAAATGAAAACATGACCATACATTTAAACCATAATTTGAAAACGGCGATGTGATGTGTGCAAACAAACTTTTTCAAAAGTTCTGTTTTAAAATTAATAAATAAAAACCTCCGTCCTCCATTAAAAATTCCCATCTGCGTGCTTATATTAACTTTACCCTCCCCAATATTTTGGCCTTTGCTCGTTTACTTGGAATATGTTTCCCAGACAAATTCTCCAGCAAAATGTGCGGTACACCTCGTGAATTACAACGCCTTGCCATAGGTCATCCGTATTACACGTCGTCGACAAGTTGGGGCTCAACTCGTGCTTCGAATGATGTCAAATCGCTTGAAAAATGACAACCAGATGGTAAACTGATGGCTCTAGAATCGTTTACCGTAACACATATTGACGATTTTTATAACGACATCTTATCGATACAGATATTTATGTTATCGGAACATGTGAAATAGAGAATATTATGACTGAGTTTCTAGCTAGTATTGTTTGTGAAAATATAAAACTACTGCATATGGATAAATAAGGCATATGCATGTTCGTTGGCTGCCCTAGACAAGGCTATTAAAAATGTATGGTTCAGCTGAGAACGTATACATTTTCGTCAAAAAAAAATCATATACCCGCGCTAGTCATGCACGTCTTGCAGTGCTTTCATCCAAGGAGATTACATGTAATAAAATTAAATAATTTATACCGCTGGAGCATATGAAATTTTCATTTAAAAAACTAAAAATATATATGCCGGTGAGGCGTACATTTAAAAATAAGTGGTCACGTTGCGCTGGGGTCGAATTCGTGCCCGTTTTCGAAATCCCGGAAAATATTGGTGCATTTTCGCCGTGTGTGGTTTTCCTTAAAATAATCCGGTCTGTTATACTAGACTTTTTGCATCCAGACTTTCTCACTAACTAGTGATTGAGTCATTTTTCAGTAACAAAGAATATTGTAATTGGAACCACTATTCCTTTGCCGTTGGACTGAATGTGGAAATTTCTTAGGTCGTTAAATTCTATTCAAATCTATTTATAATTCTTACTCTTTAAAATTTGTGATAAAAATCAAAATGAGCTCAGTTTTTTTATTTTTCTGCAGGTAGAATAAGTAAAATTACGATTGATGGCTAGACAAATATCGCGCGTCTGCTGTAGTAAGTTTAAATATTGAAAAAATATTGTCACGACTCTGTCACGGTAATTGGTAATTCTGAAAAGGAAGTGAATACGGCACATAACTCAACCAAATCTTGACACAGATAAAACAATAAAACAATTAAATAAGTTTCAAATTAAATTAAAATAGTGTATATTTCACAGTGAGGTCAAAAATCAAGTATTAAATAATTTCATAGTATGCTAGTGCTCGTGGGTTAAACTTTCTTCTCATGATTAAACATTCATTTAACTCACTTGGTGTATAAATACCTATTAATTTTAAAAAAAAATTAAATGACTGATCATAATTAATGGTGTGCTTGCAAATAAAATTAGTGATGAGCGAAACCGTGATTTTCAAATCACACTGTTAACTGATACCGTGATTTTTGACTATCAGTGATTTTAAAGCGTGACTAAATTACGACTTTTAATATATTTTCGAAGAACTGAAACTGATGCAGAAATAAAGTATTTTCTACTAGCGATGGTCGTCGAGATTTTTGGCAGCTAAAATCTACCAAATATCGCGGCGGCAATGACGACTATGGAATTTCCGGGGGAATTTGGAATTTGAGGAAATTGTAATTACAAAAAGAAGAAATAATTCTTCAAAGACAAGAAATTAGTTTGCTACATTGTCGTGATCACGTCACGCTTTTTATAGAACTTTGGTAGCGGTCGTGATCCGTGATTTTTAGATATCAGTGATTAAATCACAGTTTGTGATATATCGCTCATCACTGAATAAAATAATATATTTAGTATACAAACCTCGGAGGAAAGTTTTCATTTCTGTCTCGAGATTAATAGTCAAGACAGTAATGAAACACTTCCCTACACGGTATGTATTATACTATTACTTGTGTCAAGATTTGGTTGAGTTATATGCCGTATTTACTTCCTTTTCAGAATTACCAATTACCGTGACAATATTTTTTCAAATCTTAAACGATTTCAATGTTATATAACATATAAGTTATTATAGAACTCAAGTGAAAAATTGATAAAATTTTGACGATGTAGGTACCATCGTCACCAAAAGTATCTGGGACACCAATAATGAATTAAAATCTCCTGGACTAATTCATTTCAATGCATTTAAATTATAGTTTGACAAATATTTGATATAATAGGACAAGAGCTAATGTGATGCTGTCCCAGTTACTTTTGGTGACGATGGTACATACCCAATAATTTTAAAGTTAGAATATATTGTCAAACCTCAACCTCAGTTCAGAATAATGATTATGGATTAATAAAATATTATATTCCTGAAACATGGCAGTATTAAAAGTTGAGTAAAGATAAATCTATAATAAACTAGCTGACCCGGCGAACTTCGTACCGCCTCTAAATTATTAAATATACCTATTAAATGTTGTGTTAACGTATCTATTAGCTGAATTAAATTCAGTTTTTTTCGATGGTGAATTTAGCTTCTGTTGAAGAAAATTAATGTTCACTCTCTGGATCAGAAGTCACCTAAAATTAAAATTTTACATCATCCTTTTTTAGGCAGCTTGTGGGCATTATTCTTGTAAAGTGTACCACCAAATAAATAAACTCGGGCACAGGAATGTTCAAAGAATGTAAAGAATACAAAAAAAATCTCTAGCGCAGCCTTGTTTCACTCTATCTGCACTGCATGCACTGCACTACTCCATCTGTTCTACTCTATCTGCACTACTCTATCTGATCTACTCTTTCTGCACCACTCTATCTGATCGGAATAGTGGAATAGTTCTGTTCGAAATAGCTCCAGTTCCTGAGCAGCATTCTTCTACTGTATCTGCAATGCCGAGCTTCGTTCCAGGTATCAGAGATGGCGCGGTATACAAAATACAAAATAAACTTGGTATCGGTTATAAAAGATGGCGCCGTATGCGGGCCAGGGCTGGGCAAATCCCTCAGAGAAAGGGTTTGAAGCACTAAGTCCTAAGCCCTTTATCAAAGTGCTTTCAATTTCAAGCACAAATTTCTTTTTATTTTCAGAAGTGCTTCACAAGCACAAAGCCCTCAAAGTGATTTGAAAAGTGATTGAAGCACATCAAAAGGGCTTGGGGAGCCTTAAAAAGTACTTTGGAGCCCTTTAAATGTGCTTGAAGCTCTTTAAATGTGCCTAAAGCACTTTGAATTTGTATTAAAATTCTCAAAGTGTCATAAGCTAGCGCGTACACTCATCCGTTGAATTGGTATAGTAGAGATGAACTTTACATTTTACAGACTAGCAGTAGTATGTTTTTTTTTTGAGATGTAGTTCTGGGGTACTTGGGGTAGTTGGGGTACTACATGGTAATTCAATTTTAAGGTTTTCAAAATGTTCGATGAGGAAAAGTGAAAAAAATCCAGTGATAAAGTTAAATAGGGTACCAATATAAATTATTTATTTATTTGAATAATGGAGTTCATTCATATATTTTTTTTTTTAAATTCAATTCTAAGCTCAAACCCAAAACCTCCATTGTTAAGAGAGAAAAGACATAAGACGGTTCAAGTTCAAATAATAGAAAAAAAAATTAAGCGACAAAACACATCGATCGAAAATTTTCAAGTGGGGGATAGGTTGAATGATGTCAATTCAAATTCCTTTCAAAGTGCTTCAAGCCCTTTTAAAGTGCTTCAAGCCCTTTCAAAGTGCTTCAAGCTCCCAAAAGTGCTTCAAGCCCTCTTAAAGTGCTTCAATCCCTTTCAAAGTGCTTCAAGCCCCCAAAAGTGCTTCAAGCCCTCTAAAAAGTAATTGAAGCTCCTTGAAAGGGCTTGAATTACTTTTTTCAATTACAAATTACCAAGCACTTTTCTAAAGTAATTGACTTTGCAAGCCCCAATTACAAATGTATAAAAGGGCTTGAAGCACAGGGCTTTCAAGTCCTCAAAGTGCTTCAAGCACTTTCACAAGCACAAAGCACTCAAGCCCTGCCCAGCTCTGATGCGGGCTTAGTAAATTTTTTTCATAAATGAAATAAGTAATGAAATGACCACATTAATGACATAACAACATGCTGGTACTGTCAACGCAGAAAAAAGTTTCAATTTGACAGCAAAATCCCCATCAATAGAATGATCCTCCATTTATTGAATAATTTATTTATTACAAAAAATATGATAAATGAAGAACCGCTCGACCGATTTTGTGCAAACTTCACATAAACCATCTAATAAATAGTCCGAACAAAGCCTAAACATTTGGTTTGGCTAGATGAGCCCGTTCTTGAGTTATAAAATTACAACGAAAAGTGGCATTAATTCACTTCGGTGTCAAGAAGGTAATGAATAGAATTGAAATTTTGAATATTTAAATGTAATGTCGGTAAAAATTCAATCAATTATGGTAATTGATCATAAAATAAATTTCATAAAAAGGATAATAGAAGTTATAATAGAAACTCTACTCTATACAAGCCTCAATTCTTACAAAAATGTGTCACTTGACGAGAAAAGTTGACATGGAAGTTGCAGGTTCTAGCTTGGAATCAGGGCTAGAAGTATCGACACGTGAGGGACTTGGAAATCACTTCAAGAGCTCTATGCCCAGAGATGTGGGCTTGTTGAAAATGGATCCCTTGAGAAAAACGGCTCCCCGGTAAAAACAGCTCCTCGGAAAACAATGGCTCCCCGGTAAACCCTAAGTAATAGAGGCATTCCATGAACAATCATTATTGAAAAAAATTAAAAAGGACTTACCACGAGGGGGTTAGAAATTCAAACTCAAATAAAGCGGTAATTGAGGCTTTCGTTAAAATAATGCCTGATGGCCGATAAGGTACTTTTTCCACGAGAACGGTAATCGATATTTATATTTCACTTAGGTAGATGTTTGATACAAAATCTAACTTTTACGTGATATAAAAATAATATACATATAAATTGATTGAAATATGTTGGATAAACTGATATTCATATCAGTGAAACAAAAATTAATAAATTAAACTTTCATTATTAGTCTATACTTTGCTAATTTATATCGCAGCTATGGATGACTGAATGTGTTTATAATAGTTTTTATATGTAAGATAAACAGATGAGGAATCATTTACTTAAGAAAGGGTGTCTTGATGTTGAGTCAGTTCGTAGTTATTTCTATGTGTTCACACGCTGTGCTTTCCACGCTGTGTTCGATATAATAAATATATGGAATATCGATAATTAACAAGTTCTTTTATTTCTTAGTCCATTTCCCAATAAAATATCCTTGCTGAAGTACAAATAACTTTCAGGAAAAACGGTTGACTAACATACAGAAAAAGTAAAATCTAAATAATATTTTTTTTGTATCTCAAACATAATTTTTGTTTTTTTATTTCAGAAGGAATCAGACATTGTCTTCGATAGTTTAGAACCATCAATTTCAAAAAACCATAGGATAGCAAGACAGTCAAGTAGTTATAGTTACTCAGAATCTAGTCAGCCAGTAGAAGAAGAACACTGGTTATCACGTACTGTAAATAGAATAAAAAGAAGTTTAGGTCAGTACCAATATTACTCATACTGTTACTGTTATTAATTGAATTTGAGCTATACTTAGGTTTTCTAACGTTTTATATGAATTCAGGTAATATATTTTCAAATGGCGAACACTCCAGTAGTCGTCAGCAGCAGAGTCACGAAAAAACATCGCCTCAGCAGCACCATCATAAAAAACCAGAAATTAATCATCATCCCAACGTAATCAGAAACAATCGACAAGCTGATTATGATGACGACGTAAGTGATACTTTTATAATTTGCGAAAATTTCAAAATAAGAGTCATTCCTAAAATTTCAACAAAAAAAAAAGATTATCAAAATTATAACTATCTTTGTTTATTATAGGACCTCGATTTGGATGAAGACTATGTAAGTTGTAAAGCTGCCTAGTTGTGTAAATTGCTATTTTTGGTTTTGACTGTAGCAACAACATGCCTTTTACTTTTAATTTCTGTTTCTCTATTCTTTGACTTATTGGGCTGCTTTTTCTATTATTTTTGCAACAAATTAAAAAAAAACTTAACACATTTAAAATTCATTATTGTAGGCAGAGGAAGAATATGATCAGTATAATGATGAAGTTGTTGTAGATGTAAGTCAATATTGATGTTGTTAAATGTCTCAAACGATTATGTGCGAGCTTCTGTCGGTGTATAAAAATATAAATAGTAAAAGGGGATTTTGGAATTTTGTTATCAATTTTTGAAATAAATTTTTTTGATTCTTAGGATTTGGGGCAACGGGAAGATGATACTGACACTTTCAATGTAAGTTCGGACATTTCAAATAATTTGAACAAATTGGCAGTATTTATGTAATTTATAAATTGTAGGAACAAATTGAGGATAACTATGACGAATCTCATGATATTGATCAAAGTGTAAGTTAATTATTTTTTTAAATCAGCGGTAGTACCTATAACTGGATGACTTTTAATAATTGGAATATTTGGAAAGTCGTTTTTTTTATTTTTGATGTACCTCGCAAAGAAAACATTGAGCTGCTTTAAATGTTTCAGCTATTTATGTACTCATTAAGATAGCTTGCTGCTCTAAAGCAACGATTACTCAATGTTTGTCTGTCTTACCATTGTCCCGTAAACTTCAAATTTTTAATCACACTCTTATATTTATCTAGAGCGATTGGGATAATAACGGATTTGAACCTATCCTTCATGGCAGTGGTGTAAGTTAAAAATAATTTAAAAGTTTGGGGAGCCACGTTGGGATCATAAGCTATATTTTTGTGTTCGTCCCTTAATTTAAATGTCGATCGCACGTTATCTGTGGTAACTTACACCCACAATTATTATTAAACACTGTATGTTGGCTTTTTGAAATTATTATTTGTGGCACGTAAATGTTTTTAGGTTATGAAGAGTAATTCTCATTAATGAAATGTAAAATGTTTATTCTAATGGTTGTTATCCTGACACAGTTTAATAGGGAATCCTTTCAATTATTTACTTCTTTTTTTCTTGTTTCTTGATAACTATTGCATGTATGCGGTTGTAGTACTAATGTAAAAGAGGTTTTTCTCTGTAATTTTACTATTTATTACTAATTGTGCTCCTATTCACTCGCTTTTCAAAAACACATCATTAAAGCAAAGTCATAACCAAAAGTACACAGATCTGGGAAAACCCTTTATAAGTCCATTAATAAAAGTTAGTTTTTGCATTATCAACATCAACTGATCAGATGAACTTAATTTTTTTCTTTTATTGGTGCATTATTTATCGGACCCTAACTGGGTCCTTGTGGTAGACACATATCACTCTATAACAAGGTTTTTCAAAATTAAGGTTCATAAATCATAGACTATAAAAGTTAAACTTCTCATGTTCCAAGCGTACTTATTTATTTATCTAAGTACCTACATTGCTAATAATTGATTAGGTAATAATGTTTTACATATGAATACAAAAATGGCCTTAATTTCAACAGTTTTATTTGTATGACATTATCGTATTTGGAAAAGCCCAAGTCTCATCAAATTAAATTCAGATTTCATATTTTATTGGAACTATTTGTTATTATAGGTCTGTTAAACTTATAAGTATTATTATTGGGTTTGTGGTAATTACTGTACTCATTCGCTGTACATAAATTTGCTGTCTATCATCGCATCAAGTAGCAGGTTGGTTGAGGGGTATTTTAAAATATATTTTACACCTACATTTTAATCCTGATTTCTGTTTTACAGGATAAACTTCCAGAAGGACCAGGGTATGTTTGTAAAAACCTAATTTATGCTTGTTTTTTAACTGTTGTATGTTTCTAGTGTGGACGATGAAGATGCGGGTTATGGTTCTGGAAAAGATGGATCTGGAGAAATCGACGATAACAAACCTGTCCCAACACCAAAGCCACTGCCGGATAACCATCCGAGTGAGTAGACTAATTTTATGACTGGTATCAGCTACTTTTTAACATTTTACTAGACCTTTTCACTGACGGTGACAGTAACTGTTCCTCGTTCCGCCGTTCAAGTCCGCCAATACTGATGTTTTAGCATAGCTTCTGTACATTCTATAATATTACCCCTCTATTCTCAAGATATTTTTTGATAGATCGGCGTGTTTTATCAAAGGCACCCTCTATAGGTATCTATAAAAGCTGCAAGGACGATTTCTTTTGCGTCAAGTGACTTTTCTAGAAAATGGAGTGCACTTGTTGTGGATTTGCCTGCTTGGTATGCAAATTGTCTTGGATGAACCGGTCTGCTACTTAAGAGTTTCGCTTCTGATATATTGGTCTATTGCTTTCTCCATGGATCTAAACGGCGGAGTTATAAATGAGCATTTTTTTTTCAGAGTTCTTATTCTTGAAACCGGGGAGCAACGTTCCCAGGAGAACGAGTGTTCCGTCTTTGTTACTTATATTATCATTTACATATCACTGAGAAAGACGGAACTCCTGGGAACATAGCTCCCCTGTTTCAAGAATAAGGACCCAGCAGGAGTGATATTTTTTTGGGATCACAGTAGGTATCCAGGTATCGTGTTGAGACATTCTAAAAATTTATCACCCTTCAATATTCTTCCTTTCATCTTGTTACCTACTTAGTATCTTCTACTAACAAGTACACTTTTTCCGTTTCGTTAAAAGCCGATCACTGGATGTATAATTCTATCATACAATTTAATTATGGAATTTGTGAGCAAGATATATCTTATATCTATGGTTAGACGATTCATCTCTTCCTTTTTTGGTGGAAAGTTGTTATTCATGCCTCTATTTAGCTGGATTAGATTGATATACATTATTAATAAGTATGTAATAATGCTTTACTTTTCAAGTCAACTCTATATTTTCAACAAATGACACATGACAATACTTGAAACTCTACTTTTACCAGTTATATGGTAAAGGTAAAAGGTACAAAAATACCGGATGCTGGAAGACATAACATACATATTCGTATAGACAGCCTATTGATGGCTTTCATCTGTTTATACGGGATTCCAGAATGCTTCTCTATTTTTCATAAACTGATATTTTATTTTAATTATAATTTATTTGTTCTACCAAAAAAATTTCAAATGAGCCTTTTTTACAATGTTTCTTAAAACGTAATTGAAATTTTAATTGGTAGATAGGTGCTTACGTATAATATTATTTCTTGTGTTGTTTTATCTAGAATACTATCGGTTCACCGTTACCGTGGAAGAATACTACACCAACGATTTCAGTGACAGAGAGACGCAAGCTTATAAAGAATTAGCTCATAGAGTAAAGAGAGGAGTCGAGGATTTATTCTCAAGCAGACCTGGCGAACAAGTGGCCACTGTCATCAGTATCGAGTAAGTAATTCCAATTTTTCAGGCAAAACTAAGATTATAAATTTATATCAAAACAGAATAAAAACTAATGAAGTAACATGTCTATGATTACCCCAAGATATTTAACATCGTAACTAAGTTTCCCTGAAGATAAAGAGGTCCAAGTCCCTCCATTTTCTTTCTTCTGATAAATGGGACAATTGTTGATTTGGTGGCACTTATTTTCAACCCTATAGTCTCTGTCCACCTAGAGACCATTGTTAGAGCCTGCTGCATGCGATCTCTATAACTATATGGTTGAATTTTCCCTGGGATGTTATGACCAAGTCATCTGCATATCCCACTACTTGATGGTTGTTGCTCTTCAGTAGCTCTATCAACTCGTCTATCACCAGATTCCATAACAGGGGTGATGACACTCCGCCTTGCGGACATCCCTTTCCTCTAACTTGAAGCAGATGCAGTCCATCAATCTGTAGCATGTATCATCAATACTTCGTCGGCGATGAGCTCTCATGATTACCTCAAAAGAAATGTTGTCAAACGCTCCCTCTATATCAAGGAAAGCTCCCAACATAAGTTCCTTATTTTCCAACGTACTTTCTACCCGCTGGACGAGGTGATGTAGTATCGGACGGGTTCCTGCTTTGTGATGTATTGGTTTAGAAGGCCAATGCACCACCCCGAATATGGCGCTCAAACAGTTTTTCTTCACAAAAATAGCATGTGGCTTATGGGTCTCTGCTTTTGCAGTCACCTACAACTCTGATATCTTTCCAGGCTTTGGGGATATGAGTTAGTCCCAAGCTTGCTCTAAATAAAATATAATCAGGAGCCTGGAGTTTAGCGTGCTATTGCCTTTTTGCAATAATACTGGATAAATCCCATCTGGTTCTGGCGATTTATATGTTCTTCCCTAGTGCCATATCTGGTTGTGGCTAGGTCTACATAGTGACAATTTTCGGGGTTTTCTTCAAGGATCACACTGCTCGGGAAGTTTACTCTGTAAAGCTCTTCCAGAGTTTCCTGTTTAGTCTGAGTGCAGTTTCCATTTAATATTCCTAAAGAGCCAATCGTTCTTGGAGTGTCTTCGGTCAAGAGAAAAATGTGTCACAGCTAAGAATTTCGTTGGATTTATCAACATCGAACAAAAGAAATGTCTTTATACTTCTATTATAATTGTTATTATTCATTCTGTAGTTTCTGGTCAGTTCAAAGTAACTTTTGCATCATACCTACTCGCCTAATCTTTTGTAATTATCAATGTTATGAATTAAATTTATTATTACAATACCTATTTGTTCTTAGGGAATCGCCATCAGACGCTTTCAAAGCAAAAGTCACCGTGGATCTGGAGTCAAGAGGTTGGCACGACAATGACGCCATCAGAGACGTTATCTATGAGGAAATTCGCGACAGGCATCGATTGGGAGATGCCATTGTGGCTCCGGAAAACTTTGTATTTAGACCGTTTGAAGGTATACACAATAATTACGTTAATAATAGTTATTGTACAAAACCGCTTGGTAAATCGGTAGCAGTGTAATTTAATTTAAATTAGTGATTGAAGCAATTATGTATATAGATAAGTTAAGCGCTAGGTAATTTCATTTTGTAATTTGTATGCTATAGACAATAATGATTTTGATTTTATTATAAGGTACTTAGAAATAATTGAACACATTATTTGAATGTAAAAATCAGACTGAAACAAAAATTAATGGTACCAATTTCTTTAAAGTTAGGTAGCTTCCTAGACAGCCTGTGATTTTGTTTTTGAAATAATGTGAAATAATTGATAACTCTTTATAAATGCTAGGTACCTACAGGGCCTGAAAGTTCAAATTCTGGTAATCTGTATTAATGGAGCTTTGTATATGTATTTTTTTTAAAAAGTACTTATATGTGTATTTTATTTACAGTTTTCAGTATTTTCTCTTGAACGGTGTCAAGCAGGCTGAAATCAATGATTTTGAATCTGGCTGAAATATTCTAAAAAATGTACACGGGAATTTTCGGATACTTACTATAGGTTTGGAAGATTTCCATTCAACGATTTATCAAGGGGCAAACCACCTAGGAATTTTTTGCCAAAAATGTGGGAAATTTAGAGGAATTTACGGGAAATTTGAAGGAACTCATCGAAATTTATATGAATTTATAGGGAATTCAGATAAATTTATGGGGAATGATTTGCAGGTCCAAATTTAAAAAAATTCAGAACAATAATGGAGTACAGTTTTTGTAGACTGATTTCCAAAATTCTTCATGTTGTTATTTTCCACTGAAAAAATTTGAAATTTTGGGAAAATGAGCTTCTAATCTTCGTCTTCACATGTGAAAAGTTTATAATTTTTCCGTTCACTAGTTTTCCAGGAAAATTTTGAAATGTGTGAGACAGTATTCTCAACTAATTCAGTTTTTGTAAGTTAATTTCCAAGATTCTTCCTGTTGTTATTTTCCACTGGCAAAATTTAAAATTTTGAGAAAATGAGCTTCTCACCTTTCTCTTCACATGCAAAAAGTATCACAATTTTCCCTTAACTATTTTTCCAGTAAAACTATGAAATGTGTGAGACTGTATTTTTAATTAATTCAGTTATTGTAAGTTGATTTCCAATATTCCTCATGTTGTTATTTTCTACTGGAAAAATTTGAAATTTTGGGAAAAAGAGCCTTTAACCTTTCTACTCTTCACATGCAAAAAGTTTCAAATTTTTGTCTTCATTAGTTTTTCAGGAAAACTTTGAAATGTGTGAGACTGTATTTTCAATTTATTCAGTTATTGGAGGTTGATTTCCAAGATTCTTCATGTTGTTATTTTCCACTGGAAAAATTTGAAATTTTGTCAAAATGAACCTCTGACCTTCCTCTTCACATACAAAAAGTTTCAAAATTTTCGCTTAATTAGTTTTCCAGGAAAACTTTGAATTGGGTGAGACTGTATTAACAATTATTTCAGTTTTTGTAAGTTGATTTTCAAGATTTTCCATGTTCTTATTTTCCACTGGAAAAATTTGAAATATTGGGAAAATGAGCTTCTCCCCTTCCTCTTTACATGCAAAAAGTTTCAAAATTTTCCCTTCACTAAAACTTTGAATTGTGTGAGAGAGTATTTTTAATTAATTCAGTTATTAGGTCGATTTCCAAGATTTTTCATGTTGTTATTTTCCACTGAAAAAATTTAAAATTTTGGGAAAATGAGCTTCTCACCTTCCTCTTTACATGCAAAAAGTTTCAAAGTTTTCCCTCCACTAGTTTTCCCCGAAAACTTTGAAATGTATGAGGCTGTATTTTCAACTAATTCAGTTTTTGTAGGTTGATTTCCAAGATTCTTCATGTTGCTGTTTTCCAGTGGAAAAATTTCACATTTTTTTTGGAATCGAGCTTCTCTCTCACCTTCCTCTTTACATGCAAAAAAATTCAAAATTTTCTCTTAATTAGTTTTCCAGGAAAAATTTGAATTGTGTGAGACTGTGAGAACAATTATTTCAATTTTTGTAAAAATCTCCCAGCTTTCTCCAAATTTCTAATTACTCAGTCTACTGAGGCTATAAACTAGGTACTATTTCATAAACTTCAGCATATTGTATTTAATGAAAGACCTAGGCCGGGGTTACCCAATTCCTCAATTCCTAATATTTGTCCTTAATTCTTAAAAAGTTGAATTTATTTAACATTGGGTAATCCCGGCCCAAAATATCCATTTCTGATCAATAAACTAATATTTAATATCTAATGTAAGATGTAGGTATAGCTTTATTTTTTCACATTATTTATATTTATTTTTGTTTTATTATTTAAGTTATTGTTATTATTTTTTTATTTAGTTTTGTTCTTTTGTTTTCCTTTAACTTAGATAATCGTCCTCACTGCAACGAAAATGAATTAACGTGCGGTAACAGTCAATGTGTACCTATTAGTTCACGTTGTAATGGCATCAATGATTGTAACGATAAATCTGATGAATTAGGATGTCCATCGCCACCTCCTACTTTAGCACCTTCTAGAGGTATGTGTTTTTTTTTAATTTTATGTTTATAATTTCGTTTTTTCTGAAGACACCTTGTAATAAGCCCATGCGATAATAAATATTCTCTCATGAACCCAAATTTATATTGCAAAGTAATTCTATACCAATTGATTTTCTATACATATAGTAATAGGTTCCCAATAATCCTTTAACTGATTAATATAGGTAATTATTTACTTCCATTTACTGTAAGATAAAGCTTTTTCTTGTGTCTTTTTGTAATATAGAAGACTGAAGTGCTTCCTCTGCAAATAATATGAATCCCTACTATAATAACTCATTCCAACAAAAATTCACCCTACCATATAAAATTCCCAACTTTAACAAAAACACATTCAGAAACGGAACGTCCTCCAACCACCACGACTTCTACAACGATTGAAACTACCACGCCAACTACAACTACAACAAGCCACAGAAATATTGACTTTGACGGTAGTGGAGACGGTGATGATCATTCAGGTAGATCAGACGATATTGTGTATTGTGAAGACGGAGTCGGAACTTATTATGGCGATCAAAAATGTGACGGCATCAAGCAATGCGATGACGGTTCCGACGAGGAAGATTGCGAGACGAGTAGGTCACTTTTTGTCGTGGTGTCTGGCTGGTTTTGGCTTTAACTAACATGTTTGTTGGTGACGGATTATACTAATCATTGTACATTATGTAATAATTTGTCTAGTTTAATCGTCTGTGATATAATTTACAGTGTGTTAATGAATTAGTGGCATACAGATGTAATTAAAATTGATGAAATATCATATCATAGAAACCGCCGTTGGTCTTCACAACTAACATCTTAAATAAAGATTGATGAAAGATTATTGACCGACAGGGTAGAAATGAGACAGGTCTCGGTACCTAGCTCACTTGGTTGGAGCATTGCACTAAATATGCGAGGGTCGTTCAAATCCTAGTCAACGCAAGAAAATGTTTCATCAATTTGTACCTAAATTATATTAACCTACTTCAAATAATAATTGGAGCATATGAAATCTTTAAAACAAAAGTGTACCTACCTAAAATTCAGTAGTAGGTTTTATTTTTGTTTGTGAAATTTCAATGAGGCCTAATGAAAACTGTTCTGTGGTAATTATTTTGCGTCACATTGGACCGGAAAATTGTAAGAATGTATCGGTTTTTTTGATGAACTTGGAACATAGTCAGACATACTATTTAATATGGATATTTAACAACAGCCTTTCTATTTTAGAAAATCCTATGTAGGTACCTAATAAGCTATAACAAATCGAAAGTTTTTCAAGAATAAATTTTTCTGAATTCTTTTCGTGACCTCAGTGTATAATTTTATTCAATATTTGGATATACCTACGTCAAAAAAACACTCTTCAGACGATCAATGTATATATTTTGTCGACGTTTCGATCTCTATGAGATCATCCTCAGGACTCTAGAAGTTTTTTTAACCTAAGTACCTACAATAACAAACAACAACTAAGGAAAATACACATCAAAAACTCAACAATCACTATGTGATACGTTCAAGATGTGTCTGTCTTCAATTTTGAAAAAAAAAAAAACCGTTTAGTGGTGTTTTCATTCTTGAATGTGATACTGACATTGTCATTACTGAGTTATCTTGCAAGTTTTCCAGAAAGACCATCAATATATGGTGTTTTATAAAAACAAATTGTTGGATCTGGCTTGCTTCGCAGTCAACGCACTAGGCATCTTATTATAGATACAGAATATGTTATAGATCTAATTCAGGATGAAAATGTTGAGATAGAGAAACATGATAAAGTGGTAAATACAATAAGTAACTATGTTAAATATAATAGGAATGATAATTCTCAGAGGCACTTGGTCAAGATAAGTAAACAAACAAATGTATTCTTAAAGCAAAATCCCGACATTATGATCTCAAGAGCAAATAAGGGCAATGTTACTGTGGCTATGGAAAAAATTGAATACCTTAGTAAAAGTAAAAGGTGCTATTATCAGATCAAGATACCTACCTTAAACTTAATAAAGATCCAACAATACCAATACAGAACAAAATGAACAAGATCTTGGAAAGGCTTCTACATGCTACTGCTACTGCTTTAACACAGGAAGAAAAAAAAAACTTAAGTGTTACAATGGAGTTTTTCCAAAATTGTATTGTTTGCCAAAAATTCATAAAGAAGAGATTCCATTACGACCCATAGTTAGCTTTGTTGGATCCCCAACTTACAAACTAACTGAGTTTCTAGTTTCAAAATTGAAGACAGACATAACAAGGAACCTCGAAAGTAATGCGATTCATGAGATTCCTTGTTTTATGTGTAATGGAGTTTATATTGGCCAAACCTCTAGATATCTAAAAACTAGAATTTCCGAGCATAAAAGAAGTACGAAACCATATTATGTACTTATCAATAGTTACTCAAAAACCGCTCTTGCTGAACATTTTGAAAAGTTTCAACATGCCTTATTTGATTTCGAAAAGACCGAAATCCTGTCAAGACAACAGAACTATACAAAAAGAGATTATTGAGTAAAATTAAAAAACACCCGAATCGTGTCAACAAAAAGCAAGACGTCAATAATTTTAGTAACTCTTATTTCAACCCAATTAACAACATACACCTTATATATTAGGCATAGTGAAACACCCTATAGTAGTTGGTCCCCGTATAACTATTTCGATGGCATATCAGTAGGTTGTATCAAGTATGGGAAAAAAAATTTAAGGAATGCATCTTATTTATGTTTGGTTGTTTTTGTGTTTTTTCTCATATGCAACAAGTAGGAAGAGTATTTGCTTGAAAACGATTGTCCCGCGACTGTTGGTCAATTATAGCCCATATAAAGAGAAATAAAATATTAAATTAAAAAACAAGTACCCATTTTTTTCCAATTTCCATGATGATTATTTTTGTATCATTATAGTTTCAAGTTCAATGAGGATGATCTACCTCGAGATCTACCTACTATATAAAACTGATAAAGTTTTAATTTTAAATCTGCAACAATTCTTTTAATTGCGAACGTGAATTGTAATTTTATCCACCTAATGATTCATTTTAGATCTTGAACGTATTACATAGTGATTGTTGAGTTTTTAATGTGTATTTTCTTTAGTTGTTGATTGTTCTTATAGGTACCTACTTAGGTTAATTAATTTTAAAAAACTTTTAGGCTAGCCGCGCACTAGTAACTTTTTCATTGACCAACATAAAAGTTGCTCAATCAAAAAGTTGCAGATAAATTTGTGCACCACGCACTACACTGGTGAGTTGCTTTGTTATAAAATGGATTTCGTTGAGACAGCAGTAATTATTGGTCTTATTTTAAAAAATAGAAAAAAAAAGAACAAAAAAACGTTTTTGGGTTCATCCAATTATCAGTGGGAGACTCTCAAATGGGCAGTTTTATAAGCTTTTTGAAAGTTTACGTAAATATCCTCAGAAATTTTTCCAATACTTCAGAATGTGCTATACTAGTTTTGATAGGCTGCTGTCCCTAGTTAAAAGCCATATTGTAGGTCAGGACACTCGTATGCGGTTGGCTGTGCCAGTAGCAGAAAGATTGGCTGTAACATTAAATACTTTCTTCATGAAAGCACCGCCAAAAATGGTATACAATGCAGCGAAGAACGTTTGACAAAGCCCATGCAAGCAACTAATTAATCCCAAGTACGCGCGGACAGGTCTAGACCTGTAGGTTATATTATTTCAAGCAACAGTTGAATCGCCTTCAAAATAGATCAAGATGTAATTTTTCAGTTGCCGTGATTAAAAAGTTGCTAATGCGTGGTATCTTATAAAAACAAATGCGTTTCATTTTCGACAACTATCCAGTTGCCGAAAAAAAGTTGCTAGTGCGCGGCTAGCCTTAGAGTCCTGAGGATGATCTCATAGAGATCGAAACGTCGACAAAATATATACATTGAACGTCTGAAGAGTGTTTTTTTTTAACCTATATCCAACTTAAATATTGAATACTCAAGATTAATTTTTCTGATTGCATATTCAAGCATGATTTAGTGTCGGTCATTCCTGAACCCTATTAAGACAGCTCCAATACGAGTTGTCAGTGTATATAGAGATAGCAGAAATTTACAAGATTTCCATTGAATAAAAGTGCTTATGAAGTGGAAATTTGACTATCACTATCATTCTTCTAACTTATATCTGGTATAAGTGCCTGAAGAATTGTATGAGCTGATGCAAAAATTTAAAATCAATTAAGTATACCTTCAGCTTAAAGTTTTCTTCGTACAAGAATGTTAGTATATACAAACAGAAATCTGCTTCCGCCATATTATCCAGAAAGCTATTCAATATCTTTTCTTAACTTTTAACTGAAACATCAATCAAAAGCAAATTTTAAAAGGCCAATTATGTTGGTTCTATGTAAAAATTCCTTGTATTTTTTGTTTATTCAAAGCTTTTCTTTAGATACCTATAAAAGTAACACTTTAAAATGTCTTCACTACATAATAATAAACTCGATAATAAAGTTGTTATATTTTACTATTGGCAATGTGAATAAAGACTTTTTAAACTATCCACTGTTTTATTTATTATTTTTTCAAAAATATTAAACTGAAACATTCACTGATAGTAAATTGTATAGAAGCGCGTTCGCCATAGATCTATGCCAAGCACAATATCGATTTTGAGTTGGCATTTTGTGTTGCCTAATCAGTAAAGTTTAATGAGTCTTTATAATTTCATGTAAAATTGTTACCTATATAATAATATGTGAATATTTATCATAATCATGCTTAAAATTACATACTTGTATTTTTGCATGCATGTAATACTTAGTAAAGTATGACATTCACTTGTTAAAATTTTCATAATCTGCAATGTTATTACATCCATTTGTTTTGTCCGTTTCATATTAACATAATAATCATTAGTGTTTGATGTATTATTGGTGGAAGGTTTTTTTTTAAACATTGTATTAAATATTTAAAGAAAATAAATATTTTTTTCGCAGAATGTACCCAAGGCGAGTACAGTTGCGATTTGGACAGATGCATTTCATTCAACAGCAGGTGCGATGGTCTTAGCGACTGCCAGGATGGAACTGACGAACTGGAATGTGACAGTAAGTGAATCATTGAGGTAGAAGTGAATAAACTAGGAGCTCATTTGAGTGAAGTTTCAAATTGATTCAGTGTAAAACATCAACACGAAAAATTCTTGAATATCATCTTCCAGAAACTATAAAATTTTACAAAAAATACTCTCACATATTTGATTTTTTTCTGGAAAGCTGGAGGAATAATTTTGAAATCGATACGTTTAGGACATACTTACCTTTTATATGAAGTTTTTTTATTAAAATGGACCCAAAAATCGCCTCCTCAAATATTGTCTTTCAATAAATTAGAAAACACCCTGTATAATTAGCCTAATTAAACCTAAATCTATATTAATAAAAACCGATATTGTTAAATATATTTGAATTTAATCCTAAATATTAATAAATAGTCAAATTCAACTAAATAAATTTAAAATACAGAAATAGTGAGTAACAAATACTAGAAAATCATACTTAACTTACCCCAGCTACTAGAAAAGACTTTTTACACATTTTTTATTCCATTTTTATATTAAAATCTATAAATATACACTCAGAAAATGCAAACTATTTAAAGACAATAATATTTATTTATTTATAAAATGTAAATAAATAATTATGACAGATTCAAATTTGACATTTTCCCACACGAATCGAGGCTATGCATTCAGCCGACGTAAATTTTTCTTTTAATAAATATTTAGTTATTTTTTATTTTTCTGGTAATCCTAATGCAATGTGAATTTATTTATTTCGCAGTCGTAGCAAAAAACTTAGAGAGTAACGCGTGTGAAAAGTACTCTTTTCAACACTTGTTGCACAATAAACTATAAATCTCTTAAATTGGGAAAATTTTGCACGATATCGCAACACTGTCTGATGACTGGAAAAAAGGGGAATGAAATTTTAGTCAGAGAGTTATTGGACGTGCAATAAGGACAAGTAGTATTTAAATTAGCCTTATTTTGACATCTACGCATGCGCATTTGGGTCCGAAAATAAGGTTTTCCTTAATAAGGTTACTGCTTGTCTTTATTTGTGTATGGTTAGTGCGCGGCAGTAAACTACTCTTATTTCAAATTTCTGACATTTTGTACGATTTGACGTTTCGCTTTTCGACGATGACGTAATTTTACTCAGAAAATTTATTTTTTACAATAGTTTTCCATTTTACTATGGGTAACAGGAAAAAATGGGTCACAGCAAAAAATCACAAACAAAAATAAACACTTTTTGAAGCTGAAATTTATAAACATAGCTACAGCTGTCAAAATTATGGATACAAAATAAGGTAATACTCTAGCACCTACTACAGTCTTCCAATAACTGTTTTTTTCTTGACAAAATAGTGCTGATGCACTAATAAAATAACGTAGATCCTTAATACTGCTAGGCAGTATTTTTAACAATGTTATAAACTACACGTATCTGGAATGGCACTTGTCGGATATGGCATTTGTCATCTCGTTTAGTGCGTCCAAAAAAGCTACATAGTGGGGTATCCCTTTCTCTCTCCAGTTCATTGCTGTTAGGTTTGGCATATTCCTAACCTCGAATAAAATATTTTTTAGACAAGGAAAGATTTCCATGATTCGCCAATAAGATAAATAGAGATGTGTGTACCCCACATTCTCCATCTCAATCTGCCGCAAATATATAGATCGGCGGGCCATTCCAGGTACGTGTAGTTTATAGTTCATTGATTTTTAATGGTTTCAATAACTCTCTAATATACAGGGTGTTCCGTGTTCCATTCAACTTTAGACAGTTTAATATCTTGAGAACAGCGCGTTCTTAGAAAAAAACCCTGTAAACTTATATGACGTTGGGGTGCCTCAACGTAATACATAGGGTTGCCAACCGTCCTGTATTAGGATGTCCTGGACTTCGAGCGATTTTAATGCATTTGTCCTTCGTCCTTCCGAGCCTTTAAGAAGGATGCATTTTGTCCTGGATTTTAGCCAGTTGCTCAAACAATAAGGAAAAAAAGATGTTTTTATTAACTATTTTGACGTCCGACAACATTGCAGTGTTGCGCACTGTCATTTGCGAACGACGCAGTTAGAAATTAATAGTCCAGGAGGTGGCGCCAAAAACATGCAAGAGTTTTCGCAAGGCGGATATTTTCAAAATAGGTCGTACTTTAGTGCTAGAATGCTAGTGTACAGTCAGCACTCACAGTTCCGGGACAGCTGGCTCTGGGACGCGGGCAAAGTTGTAATTTTAAGAAGCATCTAAACTGTTTTCTCAAAGCTCAAAATTTATAGAAATTTTGCACATTATCTGTTTGAAGGTCACAGATAACGTATGTAAATCGTCAGACGTCTAGTTCGTTGCAAAAAGGGGGTCAGACTGCCTCAAAGTTTTTATTTTATGGCATTTTCTTCGGTGTCCTGTCAAAATATATTTTTGCAGGTATTTGACAAATATATTTGAAGAAAATGCCATAAAATAAAAACTTTGAGGACGTCTGACCCCCTTTTTCCAATGAACCAGACGTCTGACGATTTACATACGTTATCTGTGACCTTCAAACAGATAATGTGCAAAATTTCTATAAATTTTGAGCTTTAAGAAAACAGTTTAGATGCTTCTTAAAATTACAACTTTGCCCGCGTCCCACAGCCAGCTGTCCCGGAACTGTGAGTGCTGACTGTACACTAGCATTCTAACACTAAAGTACGACCTATTTTGAAAATATCCGCCTTGCGAAAACTCTTGCATGTTTTTGACGCCAGCTCCCCAACTATAAGGTTTAAAGCTTAATTTTCATGCATCCGTTTTTCCGTCAATCCGATGATCCGATCCTATTGGTCCAATATTTTTGCGCCAAAATACTGGACCAATAGGAATATACTTCCGGATCATCGGATTGACGGAAAAACGGAAAACATTATATCGGGTCTTCAAAAAAAAAACCAATCAAAGATTGCTTTGGTTACGAAAACGTACGTCGTATTATTGTTTTTTTATTGGTCAGGATTTTTGACATGACATTTTGACATTAAATTTCATTGACCGACGTTGTCAAAATTAAAGAAAAATATTGCTAAGACGTACGTTTAGAAAACCATAGCAATCTTTGATTGGTTTTTTTTTTGAAGACCCGATATGATTAGGTGTCCTTTTTTGTTACTCTGTGTCCTTGTTTGTTTACAGTTTTGTCCTGGATTTCGAAAATTAATAGTTGGCAACCCTAGTAATACAAGTCTTCATAAGGCACCCCAGATGACGTCATCAAGTTACCTTTTACCAGACAAGCTATTAACTTGGTCACGCCCGAACTGTTAATGATTCGGTCGGATAAAGTGGCTCGAGTTGAGTTCAGCGCCAAGCGACAGAGTGAAACAATCAGCAGTGCGAGTTGAGAGAGAGATAGCGCGATTGAGATTCAATCGGGACTTTTTTCCCCTTAGAAGAAATTTCGATAACGTTGCCCATATCAGTGGCAAAATAATGTTGATTGTTTGTAAAAGGTTGTCTGGTAATTGCAAACAGATGACGTCATCAAGTGGTTAAAAGACTTGCAATATGTTTAGGCATACAGATGACGTCACGTCGTTAAAGTTATCAGGCACCCCAATCCAAGGATTCTAAAGTTAATAGGTTGTCTAGTAATGGTGAACAGATGACGTTATTAGGAGGACCAGATGAAGATTTGCATTATGTTTAGGCATCCTGCAGATGATGTCACCTCTATCAAACAACCCTGCAGGCAACCTCCTACTTTTAAACAACCTTGATCCAAACCGCAAATAGCAAAGATTCAATATGGCAGCAAAGGTTAAGCTAAAATTCTCCTGTTTACACCGTTACTATATACAGGATGGTCGATAGAAGTTATTATTTGATTTGATTGCTTGTTAGAGGTGTTGTCAGGTGATGGCAAACAGATGACGTCATCAGGTGGTTCTTTCTACAGATATGCATTATATTCAGGCATACAGATTAGATCACGTCATTGAAGTTATCAGGCAATCCCAATGTTCCTAAAGTTAATAGGTTGTGAACAGATGACGTCATCAGGAGGACCTAATAAAGATTTGCATTATGTTTAGACATTCCAGATGACGCTATAAAAGTTATCAGGCAACCTTCTTCTTTTAAACAACTTTCCAGGTAACCTCCCTCTTTTAAAGAACCTTGATCCAAACCACAAATGCCAGGATTCAATATGGCGGCAAAGGTCAAACATCTGGGATGTTTCTTTATTCAACCTACGTTTTTTAATCGTTTTCTGTCGTGTGTGGTCTCAAGCAGACAGAGTAAATTTTTATTCAAAAACACCCCTTTTCGGCCTTTCCCGAGATTTTAGACTATCTCAAGTTAAATGAACCACCCTGTATAGGTAATAATTCAAATGGAAATATTATTAGAAACTCATGGTTCGCAAGAATTTCTGTTCTATGGGGATTCACGATTATTAAATTTTCCTGTTTGCACCTAATATACAGGGTGGTCACTAGAAGTTATAATGTTTCCTAAAATTTCAAGGTGTTGCCACATTCACATTATTTCCAGTCTACACCATTGTACAGGGTGTCTCATTTTAATTGTACATAAGAGATACAGAAGCTTAGCGGTTTTGCTAAAAGCCTTAATCTGGGAATCCACTGGATTGAGAGAAAAAACAACAGATCTAATGAGGTCGCAGTGCGGAGAGATCCATAACCTGAACACCTTAACCACCACAATCTTCAATCTACTGTGAGTGAATGTGGATAATGAAATTTAACACTGTTTGCCGTATTTTGAGATAATTTAAAATCCATAATCTTTCCCTTTTCATCCAGAAAATTTCAAAATTATTCCTGCAACAGTGTTCTTTGAGATACGTTCATATAAAGTTTTCTTCTTGAAGTGGACCCAATGATATTCAAGCCATGTTCGTTTTTGTCATTTTTTTCGTCGATTTGCTCCGAAATTTTCACGTCATTTGTAAATAACATGCTGCCTACGTCACAGGGGGGGAGTATTTGCCTCTTACAGGCCTTATGAGGATAGGCTATCCTGTAGTAGTAGTGTGTGTCATTATTTGTGATTCAGTCACATGCCTGTCAAAATTTCGGAACCTGTCTGTCACCCACAAGCGGCGCACATTCTATGCGGGCACGCAGCTATTCTGTGCACGCAGCACAAGTAAAATGAGAAAGGTTCATTGCAACCTCGCCAAAATAATCTTAACATCATGACTACTCTGACTTGTAGATTTTCTGGGTTCGTGAGTTTGCTCAGCTTATCGTCGGGAAAGTTTTCCTCTATAATTTTCCCTCTTATCATAGGAGAGGGAGTGTTGCAATATTATAGAGATATAGATTATTTTACCTTTTATTCAGGATCTTTATTATTATATGCGAGTTACAAAAAATTGCTTCTAATGCCGTAGATTTTTCTTTTGTACTGTCAAATTCGTATGTAACAATGCCAAATTAACTAAAAAAACAATGTTGCCAACTTGAAATTTAGTCGCTATAGTAAATAGGCCTTGATTTCAAATTCCGTTTTTCTAATTAGCCTACTTTGATATACTTAAATAAACCCTGAGGTTAGATTTAACTTGAATGAAGTAAAAATATACTGGCCAAGATCAGTGAACCTAATTTCGCAGTAACTGGGATAAAACTTACTAAAATGGAAATTTTTTTTTTTAGCTTGCAGCTCAGATGCCTTTCATTGTGACAGCAACAAATGCTTACAGAAAGAGAAACTCTGTGACAATATTCCGGACTGCAGGGATGGATCGGACGAACAAAACTGTAAAGGTAAGTTTTGATTTTAACATGAATATTATAAGGATTTCAAGATAATCTTATATTTGAATTCTTTGGAGAAATTACCGAGCATCCAAAGGTGTTGCTAAATTAGGTCTTATCTACAATATAAATACTTAAATATCTGCTTTTGGACACTAGCTTAACAAGCTAGAACAAATTGAATCAAATCAAACATTGCTGGCTGGTAGGCGTCTGAAATGGATATATTAAAAGATATCTGTCGGCATCCGAAACTTTTTAATCCCACAAACAACTCACGTATTTCAATAATACAAAAGCAACGCTCGAATACCAGAATAATGCATTTTAGAGAATGAAACACTTATTTGTCATCTCGTAATCGAAATAAAGCGAAATTAAGTTTGGGGCATATTACATTCGCAGTGGGGGCTCGCTGATTAGGGGGCGGCGATGGAAGATGAATATCTAGGAACTCGGGCGCGAAACGACATACTTTTATTATTGTCTTGATTAAGTTGGTTTAATATTCGACATTGCACATAACTTAAAATTAAATTTGTTTTGTTAAATTAATAATAATATTTGAATTGAATATTAGAAGTAAATAGGTATACGGATATAATGGCAAATAATTATAAAGTGGTTTCCATAATACCTATAAATCCAAACATACAACTAGTTGGTTTCTGGAATTTGAAATTAATTGAGGGGTATTGCTTTTATCCACAATCGTTCATTACATAAACGAGATCGTTGCATTATAAAGTGCATCGTATATTGCTGACTAAATGACGTCAATTTGTCAATGGATAAATTCACCTTCACAAATTTCGTTTTTATATTATTGAGGTAACAGCAATTTCGGGTGGAATACTTAAGGGTTGCACTACTTCACATATGAAATAATGTAGCTAATTTGATTTGGATTTATCGACAAGTGATGAAATCGCAGTTTCACCGTTCATTTTACAGTATACAGTTGTGCCCACTGAAAACGCCAAAATATTCCATGACCTCCCCAAGCTAACAATCACTGAGCATAGTTAGTGATTGTTAATGGTATGATTATCAGGGGCGATCTTTTATTCTGATAAATGTCGGCACCCGGATAACTCGAGCAGGAACTTTAATTTTCTTCCGGTCTCCAGCTTGTCTAATCGTTTTGCAAGCTGTCTGGAGTGACGATTTTATATAATCGCTGGTTCCTTCTCGACAATGATGCTTCATCTGCTTTCTTATACTATTAAGAACATAGGATTTGAATGTTTTCTGTTTCAGTCATAGTTTCTTGCATCCCCAAACTTTTTTTAAATCTGTATTTCTGGAATATATACGTCTAGTTCTTTACAATGACGATCTTCGTTCATTTGCCACGAAAATAATGGGAAGATCTTATGGGCAAATCTTCTTGCTAGCTGTTATTCGAGAAATTCAGTTTCGATGGCTGAAAACAAACCTAGAATAAAAAATAAAAGGAATGTAAAAAAAAATGTTAACAACAGCAACATGAGACATATTACAAAAAAAAACGTTCATGGTAAACATGTTAAATTTATCGTTTCAGTAAAACAATGAGACCAGCCTAAGAATGGAGCAGTCAGGCACGCGATAATACAATAAAATAATAAGTAAATTCATTACTTTTCGGATTGCACGAGCCTTATAAAGTTAAATAAAGGTATTCCATGTGCCTCGCAGCCGAAACCTTCTTGTTGAAAGGTAGCTTTATTTATGGATGCCAAACAGTTTCCAATAATAATAATTATTGTTTACTGTTCTGCAGTAGAGCTGCACTCTGCATCGAATAATTTGTTTTATCGGGACATGGGGGTAGATGATAGCAAAATTGATTATTAAATGGAAAAGGTAATTAATATGGAATGTTTTGTGGATGAATATGGAAAAGGGAGCAAGAACATTATATCCTTATAATATTCCCAGTATAATATTATATCAAGAAGCTCTTTGTGGAAAAACTAATTCATTGCGTCTAGACTAAACGCGTTGCTCTTTTTTTTTTAACTTGTAATGTAATATATATTACTAAAAAAAGGTTAAATGAAATTATAAGCAAAATATCTCTGTTAATAGACTATTTGGAATATTTGTGTAGTTTTTAGACCAAAAGGTTCATAATCTCCGAGGCAAAGTAGGTAGGTACCTACCTTATAATAAAAATCTTGAAAAACTAGTCAAAATTATTGCTCGACTATAATTAATTTAATAAACTAATACTAAAAGAACACTGACGGCAAATCCCTTTATAATTTTATCTTCCACATTATACGTATTAAAACAACCCCCCAACAAACTACGTTAGTTATTTGGCGAAAAAATTAAATTAAATAGCCATGTTAAGTAAACGATGCCTCTGAGGCTATGCACCGTGTTGCAGAAATAAAAATTGGCGGAGCCTGGCCGTGTGGGGTGTATAAAAATACACACTCGCACACAAAAGAGAGGGTATAATGCGATGGGGGGAGGCTTTTAATTTTTGCATACATTTGCCTATTTAAAAGATATGGAGATACCAAGCGCGATGAATTACCCGCTTTTAGCATCCAGTTTTACTTTGAAACAACTCACAATTTGAATTTTTATTGTGAGAATTTTTTTTTGCTTTATTAATGGCCATTTGCACCGACCATTTTAAGGAAGGAAGGAACCTTAACGATATGTATTTTTTAAAGTGACATTTCTCCATGTAAAAATGTAATTTTTAGGAATACTTATCGCTAACACTTAAGAACAGGCATTTTTCAAATAGCTTCAATATATTTCTTATTGGTTTTGCTCATGTTCAGCCTCGGTGGCACCTGTCACCTGTCACAATCAAATCGTCAAAATATAATCCCACTCCTGGGATGTCACCAAAAATTTCACAATTTTTCTTTTGAAAAACCTCAGGGGCTGAACAAATACCAAAAGGTAATCTCTTAAACTTATAACGACTAAACGGTGTACCAAAGGTCATTAAATCTGAACTTTCATTATCCAACTCAACCTGCCAATAATCATCTTTCGCATATCAAGCACAGTAATTTTTTTTTCTTTGTTAATTAGATAGCAATATCATCATATGATGGTGTTCTCGTTTTATAGCTCAATTCAAGACTTTTTGATCAAGACAAAGTCGAAGGTCATCATACTATACAACTAAAACCAGAGGGTTTACCCACTCCCAAGGTTTATCAACTTTTCCTATTATGTTCTTGGACACAAGATCATATAACTTTTTTTTCAAGGATTCTAACAAAATAACTTCGCCTAAACATTTTAGTTTGAAATTCGGATCACCATATGACATCAAAGTAATATTTGTCTTACGAATAGACAAGTCTGGGTAAAGTGCTTACCTTAGCTGCGGTGTCTAACTTGAATGTTATAGGCTTACCATTGATCCATACTTTCTTTGTCCGCATTGTTACTGTATTGTTTCCGATTGCTCTTCTAACTCTATCAATGAAACTGACATAAAACTCATAGTCACTTCCAGCTTCACTATAGTTGACTCAGAACTGTCTTCTTCTTTAGACACACAATGGACTTTTCTCTTGGAAAATTTATTTTTATGACAATAATTTTTATCTGGACATACCTTAATCCCTGTACAAAAAATGATACCTTATTCAAAAGGAATAAAATTGTAGATAATGTTTTATCAAAAGTATAAAGTTAGAAGCAGATTAAATTATTCTTTTTTTTTTGGATGTTCGCGATCCTATCTTTTACTATGATTTTTTTCTCCCAGGTTCTTGTATTTGCAGCTGCAATAGTTCGTAAATTGACTTATTTTTATAATGTTGCCTGGGTTTTCAAGTCTTCGTCGTGAGATTTTTTTTATCTTTTTCAATTCTCTTTAGCATTTCCTGATGGTGACGTGGATTTCCTAAATAGTTCTTAGGATGACAATAGGCCATATAATTTGCCTGCCCTACTCTTACCGTTGAAAAAATGCGAGCATTGT
The DNA here is from genome assembly GCA_917834065.1 of Ceutorhynchus assimilis. Classification (NCBI taxonomy): domain Eukaryota; kingdom Metazoa; phylum Arthropoda; class Insecta; order Coleoptera; family Curculionidae; genus Ceutorhynchus; species Ceutorhynchus assimilis. The sequence continues at coordinate 2,151,737 of OU892281.1, forward strand.
TTGAAGCTTGTATGACTCAAGACACTTTGCATGCGACCTGTTTTTATGCCTCTGATTATTCCGCCAGATCATCTGCGTAGCTCAAGACAGTTATTTCGACGTCGTCGCTCAGTTTGGTAAGAATACTGATCGATGGTATCCTATAATGAAAGCTTCTACTCCTCTATCCTCAAGAGTTTTTTTTAAAGATCGGTGTGAAATGTTTTCAAAGGCACCCTCTATATCTATAAGAGCTGCAAGAGCGATTTCCTTTGCCTCGAGTGCCTTTTCTATGTCTGTTACTAGACACTGGGGTGCACTTGCGAATTTTCCTGCTTGTAGTTTGTTTAACACTTTACTACTGTTGAAAAATTAGCAGAAAACCCACAAAACACTCTCATATTGCACGACAAGACAATTTCTGGTATTTTTCTAGCTAGTTAAAAAGAAAGACTTTGTTTGGAAACCTTTTATAATTATTGAGCTTGGTCCTCTAATTTATTTCATTGTAACTAATAAATTTGCTTGTAAGTATAGGAAATAGAAACCATATAGTAATAATATAACAATATAAAAAATTTAGGGTGTACAAAGAATCCGCAATAAATGGGTTTTTTACCGTCTGGAAAACAAACAAGACACTCTCGGCGGTCCCTGATGTTGTGTCCATTGTTGGTTTTTTCGCATTATGCTTTTAGTCGGTTTCTTTCGCCTCTTGCTTTCCGCTTTTTCACTTTAGTTTACTGCGAAAAATGAGCTTCATTGAAGATTGTCTCTTTTAACCCTGGAAAAAAAATACAATGCTATTTTGATAGTTTTCGAATAACTATGCTGATTTGATTAAAACATAATTACTAGAAATGGGATAACATTTACTAATAATACGATATCGTATATCCGTTCTAGTTCATTAGGCACTAACCAAACTATACTTATAAGTACTTTCGACAACTTCACAGTAAGTTAACGAAATTAGAATATCATGTTGGAGTCTGTTCACCCAGAATAATGACCGAAATGAATATTCAAACAGGATGGTATTTGCATCTGAAGAGCGGTTCAAGTTCCGCTCTCGAGACACGGTTGGAGCAAAGGAGCTCCTTTTTTGTTTTTCCCGCGATTGTTGAAAAAGCATTTTCAGCGGAAAAATTTCCGGGGTTGCAAATTTCACATGACATGGAGTTTTTACTCTTGTCAATACTTGTTGAGGGTGGGAATCAATTTAATGTTGGTTTTACGGAAATTATAATAATAAATAATAACTAGATATAGCCTCTTTTGAGTTCAGCAATTCGAAATTTTAGCCTATTAGTTAACAAAAAGCAGCATAAAACGATCCTCTTAGCATTATTTTATGCTAAGTAGTAAATCAGTGGAACGTTTCCCATTCATGACAGTGCACGTCGCGACGTGGTACAAAATCGTGGAAAAGGAGTCTTCCGCTATACTTATTTGGCTTTTTAAATCACTGAAACTGCCGGGAATTTATCTTTGGGGGAAAATCGGAATGTTTAAGGGATGCGATTGTTGATGAATAATGCACCGGGGGGATTAAATTTGCGAAATTGCTTCGTTTACGACAATGCATTTATTCCAAATATTTTCTCTTAGGATAACGAAGAGTGACTATTGCGGGTCAGTAAAACAAACCACTCCCCCGTGCCAGAGATCCAGATGTTGACATATGATTTGTCGGCTCCGAGATGAGCATCGTCGGCTTTGACAAATGAGCGTTATTAATACTGATAAATCTGTAATGTACCTCATCCGACAAACGCTCGGTAATTTTTTGTTTCGTGCCAGCAGCGGCGGCTTTTAAATGTTTACGCTACTCATCCAAATTGGCGATGCGTGTTACAGCAACTAGTTAGTATTTTTAGAAGCCATTTGGGATTCAAGATGGAATATTTATGAAGATTCCATACAATTGGATTGGAATTTTGCTGGAACGAAAATTCTTTATGGTACTTTTAGTTGTTTAACTATAATTTTCCAAATTAAAAAACGGAACCGTATGATGTCAAGTTAAGATTGTTGTTGCTGAGAAGAGCTCTCATATTCAAGAATATTGCCCTGGCTTCCTCATTTCTGTCTCGTATTTCTACGTCTGGATCTAGATCTTCAGTTATCCAGCTTCCCAGGTACCTAAACTTTGCAACTTGTTAGATTTTCCCGCCATTCACTGTGATTTTCAAGCACACATTTGGTATTCTGCTAATCATCGTTACTCTCGTTTTGTTTATGATTCTTTGGGCCGAGTCCTTTGCCTTCGATACCTATATTATATCACCAAGGCGTTGTAATGCTTCCTGGTAGTCTGCTATTATGACTGTGTCATCAGCGTAACGTATGTTGTTGATAACCTATCCATTAATTATGTTGTTGAATATTTCCACCAGGGAGTCTATGTTCTCGTCATTCAGCAGCTTTATTATATTTGCATATACATCGTCTGGTCCTGCTGCTTTTTCTTCTTGCATTGTTTAATTGCCTTGAGGACTTCGGATTTCACTTTTTTTGGAGGGTGCTCACCTTCATATTCTCAAGGGAATTTCTTTTTGTATTCTCCGCATAAAGTTGTTGCGTATAGTTCTTCCAATAGCGGAGGAGTTCCTTGGGATCAAAGATGATTTGCCTTCACTATGCTACTCAAATTGCAAGGCTTTATTCGGTCTGTAACTTCTTTCACTAATTTGAGTGTTAAAGTAGTCATGCTTCTGTTCCAATTCTTCCAGTTCTGTGCACATTTCTTTTGTAATCATTGTTGACTTTTCGAATCCCTTTGTTGATCTTTTTATACTCAGTCTTATCCTTGCTTTTGAAAATCTTCGATTATTCATCAGTATCAATATTTCCTCTCAAATTTGGTTGTTTATGACAGTTACGATGGCGTCTTTAAAACTGTTCTAGTTGTCTTTTACGCTATATTTCCTGAGGCAATCAATACTTGTAACTCATAAACCTCCAAGTCCAAATACTTAAGATAATAAAAGTTTATCGTTTCAGAACAAAAAAGTAATCAACACGAACAAAAATAATAAAGTTTTCTGTTTACATAATTTTAATATTATTATTCTTTCTCCTAATTATAAAAATAGTGGTTGTAATTCTTAAAAAATTCCAAAATAAAAACAAATAGGCTTAAGTAATGGAAACGATGCCTGTTAACTTTGGATTGGATTTTTTAGTTCACATTTGCATTAATTAATTAATGCAATTGTAATATTACTTATAAATAGTAAATGATGTATATTCAAAATGATTTATTTACTAAGCAAATTCATATACTCATACTCTCCAGCGATATTTGGAACATTCCAAAGATAATTTGTCGCCGATTAAGCGTGTTTACGAGCAATGAAAATTCAACCAACAAGTTTATATTTCAATATTTTGAAGAACTTTATCGATTTTGCTGTCAGAGGAGCATTGAACACAAACTAAAAATAGGCAAACTAAAAGCAGGATTCTGTAACAGTATCGGATCTGGACCGAATTACCAATGATTGACTCATCACTATATCTGTTGCAATTTATTGGTAGCTTTAGTTGATTTACGGATTTTGTAGGGAAGATTTGATGGGAATTTTATGTTGAATTGACATTTCACTCATAACTGCGAATTACCGATATTTATTTTACGGAACTTTTCCTGTTGGTCGAAAATATTTAAGCTTGTCTGTCAAATTTTATTTGCAACTTTGAATTGTGGAATTTGGAAAAAATAGTTAAATAACGATAATTGGTGACTTGGACTGAAAAAAGAATATACAATTCGACAATATTAACAGTTTATTACTGAAGTATTTTAAAGTTAACACTGCAGGTACCTACCCTTAATGAAGATTTAGTAGATTGTTCACATGTATTAACTAGAATACATCGAGAAATCTTCGGAATGCCCTTACAGTGGCCCATACAAAGTTTTTGAAAGATCTAAAAAATACTTTACTCTTCTCATTAATGGAAAACGAAGAACTGTTTCAATTGATGCCTTAAACCAGCATTTTTTGATGAATTAGATTTAAACAACCACCAGAACAAGATTAATAAGAGAGTCAAATTTAATTTGAAATATTAAAATATTTGGAAAGGTTAATTATTTTCGATTTTGAAAAATCTTAATAACTTTATATTTGGAGGGGAGTGATGTATACCTGATTAGTTAATTTAGAAATAGGAGGTATTTGTATTATCATGGTAATAGTAAACAGTCTGTCTATAATATTATATAATTACCTAAGTAGAGAAGTTGGTCATTATACAGTGTGGTTATTTAAGTTTGCAACATATGGGGATTTTTTTTTAGTAATAGCACAACCTAAATACAAATAAAGCCAGAAGTTGGTGTATGTCTGATAATCATATCAGGTGCACTTGGAATGGTTGCAAGTCAAACAGCATACAGGGTAGCTCAAACAATATCAAAATTGTACTGTAAAGTACCCTTATTTTAGAAAATTTATAGCAAAATGGAAAACAGTATATTGGTGAGTAGATGGCTGCGGAACTCGCATTTGTACAGGGTGTTTTTTTATATATGGACACCCCACCTACAGCCTTTATAACCTTTACAGGTGGAAGAAAGGTGTGAATACAAAAGTTGTTCAGTTTTGGCTGAATTTTTAAAAACCATGGTCAGAAACAAAATTTGAATGTCAGAAATGTGAAATTTTGCATGCTTCCAGCTTTTTTCAAATGGGATGCTTTATATTTCATTCTATATTCTTGAAGAGCACAATGCCCCGATCTATATTTGATTCAGCCAATCTCTCATATATTTGGCTCCAAAAATTGTAAAAATACTATCCTACTACTGATTTTGTGAATCATTCTACCTGTAGAGGTGAAAGCTGCTGGTAAAATTTGAGGTACTTGGTTTCTCTGATAGTATTTTTAAAATTTTTAGAACCAAATATGTTGGAGACGGCTCAACCAAATATAGACAAACTAGTTTTGGAATCGGTAAATTGTGCTCTTCAAGAATATAGAATCAAATATAGCACATCCCATTTGAAAAAAGCTGAAAGCATGCAATATTTCACATTTCTGACATTCAAATTTTGTTTCTGATCATGGTTTCTAAAAATTCAGCCAAAACTGTACAACTTTTGTATTTACTCCTTTCTTCTACCTATAAAGGTAAAGGCTGTAGGTGGGCTGTCAATATATAAAAAAACATCCTGTACAAATAAGTGGATTATTGCGAAACTTATGGGTGGACCTCTGCGGGACGAGCGCAGCGAGTTCCGCAGCCATCTACTCACCAATATACTATTGAAGTGTTCAAATAAGACACTCACCTGATACGCGTAGTGTTTGAACTAATGAGAAAAATTCACAACTGAGTGAATCAGGTTAGTATTGTACTTGTACAACATATTGGTGAATAGATGGCTGGGTCCACCCATAAGTGCCGCAACAATCCACTCGTTTGTACTTGAATAACTTGTCACAATATATTACTAGTTTGGTAAAGTAACATTACTAATTCCTGTTGAAGGGCAAATTGACAAAAAGTGGATAATCTTACAAATTCTGACTTTATATAATAAATTATTGTTCAAGTACAAATAAGTGGATTATTGCGGAACTTATGGGTGGACCTCTGTACAACTTTTGTATTTACACTTTTTTTCTACCTGTAAAGGTAATGACTGTAGGTGGAGTGTCAATATATAAAAAAGCACCCTGTAATAACTTGTCACATTATGTTACTAGTTTGGTAAAGTAACATTACTAATTTCTGTTAAAAGGTGAATTGACAAAAAGTGGATAATCTTACAGATTCTGACTTTATATAATAAGTTATTGTTCAAGTACAGGGTGTTTTTTTACATATTGAAACCTCACCTACAGCCTTCAACTTTACAAGTAGATTAAAGGTGTAAATACAAAAGTTGTACAGTATTGGCTAAATTTTTAGAATCCATGTTCAGAAACAAAAATTGAATGTCAGAAATGTCAGATGTTGCATGCTTTCACCTTTTTTCAAATGGGATGCCCTGTATATATTTTTGGAATCGGGGCATTGTGCTCTTCAAGAATATAGAATGAAATATGTGGGGCATCCTATTTGAAAAAAGCTGAAAGCATGCAAAATTTCACATTTGTGACATTCAAATTTTGTTTCTGACGATAGTTTCTAAAAATTCAGTCAAAACTGTATGTACAACTTTTGTATTTACACCTTTCTTCTACCTGTAAAGGTAAAGGTTGTAGGTGGGGTGTCAATATATAAAAATTGAGAGAAAAAAACCCTTTACATACAGGAACCTGTTTTTTTTTTTTTTTAAATTGACAGTTTGAAATTGAAATTAAACCGATAGAAACCGGGTACGTCATGACAATATCCTTGCGTCATGACGTCATTTTCATTATTGACCTAGGTATTTTTTCATTATTAACCTAGGGAGAGAAATTCAATTTTTTTCTAGAAAAATCGATTGAATAATGACTACTTCTCAGGTTAGTAGTAAAAAAAATATTATATTTTGCGTTAATATATTTAAAATGCTACATTTAATCCGTGCTACTTACTGTACGGAGTGGAGACATGGACAATAAAGGCCAGTGTCATGAACCGACTGGAAAAATTCTAAAAATTGTATGGACAATCTTGCGTCGAACGAAGAAGTTCTGAATACAATGGGGAAGAGATAGAGAGTTGCTACAGATATTGAAAAGAAGGAAAACTCGTACCTGGATCATATCTTCAGAAATTACAAGTACTTATCAATTTCTAAAGCTGAAATAGAGAAAGAGAGACATCGGAAGGAAGAAATATTCGTGAATAAAGAACAAAGACTGGACAAACCTCGACGCCCATGCATTTTTCAGAGCCGCCCAAGTTCGAAACGAATATGCCAGAATTGTCGCGAACATTCATTAATGGATAAGGCACGTCAAGAAGAAGAATCAATGAATTAAAAGTAATAGATACATGTCTCAGTAGATTCCTTAGGTAGGGATCATGGAATTCTGAGAGTTGAAATAAAACTCCGGATCAAGTTAGAAAAAATCTGTTCTACAAAACTTGCGTTGAGAGGAATTTTCAAGCCCACAAGAAAAAAAGTAGCAAAGAAGAAAAACAAAAAGGCCCCACAACTTTGGATACCCACTGTAAATAGAATTGATGGGGCAAAGAACCAGACTTCTGAGTGATGGAAAACCAAATATATCGGAATCAAAGACGACATGGAGGAAAACAACGAAACAATGTTGGAAAAAATCATAGAAGAAAATAAAGGCCTAATATCCTCAAGACCAAGACGCAAACGACAAAAACATGCACGAAATGGAACAGGAGAAATGGAGAAGATCGAAATAGTTTCTATATTAACATATACAGTATCGCGACGTCAAGACACAAATTGATAATCGGAAATGGACGAATTTGTGAATTTGAAAAAAAAAATAAAACACATAAACAGGAAAAGATGAAGTGACAGCTGAAATGCTGAAATGCTGAAAAAGGAAAATAGGCTATTCTATCAACACTGAAGGGAACGTTAGTTGGCAAGAACATATCTGAAGAAATGTTGCCGAAGATAAATGTGGAAGAAATAAAATTCATGACAAACAACGACGAAGAAAAAAGAAGACTCACCATTGAAAACCTTTTTTCGTAAAAACCAGAGTCAGAATAATCGCTCTACACCAACAAGACTGGTCAAATCATAGGATTTTAGCGAGACTTGGCATTCCCAGTTCGTCTGTCATCAGAGTAGTGCAATTATTCCGAAAAATTGGAGTTTAGAGAACATTGAGCTGATCGCTTAGAATGGAGCCGTAATCACAGAAACTGGCATTTACCTCAATGGAGAAATGTCCTTGAATCGAAGTTTCATTGTTTTCTGGAGTGGAGGTTGAAGCTGGACTACTCGAAACAAGGTTGATGCAGATTTTTCTACTCCTTTTAACTCTTCGATAAAAATCAAGTTAACGCGTTTCATGGTAGAACATAGTGGGTATCTATTCAGGATGCTACTGATTTCAAGGTTCCATTGAAAAATAATATCATCGTTTGAGATGCTGATGCACTTTATTTGGGACATAATAAAATCACCATAGGTACATAAAATATTTGCAATAACGGAGTTATATTTGCTTTATTTTTACAATTCCACTATTCTAACAATGACATTTTCATTTTTATCTTTTTGTCAACGATTGCGTAAGATCCATTATAACATCTACAAATCAACCAATTAAACAGTTGCATAAATTCTAATATTCTAATTCGCGATGATCCCGAAATGTCATTCGTAATCTGAGAAAAAGTCAACAGACTCTTGTCATAAAAATTTAACGCATTTAACATTCTTCGGTTTTGTTGACCTTAGAAATTAGTTTTTATTGGTCACATCTGAGACTTTGGAGGTTTTTTTAAAATGGTGACATCAGTATCGCAAAATTTGATGAGCCCGGGCGCCTAATTAATTTCGCCGTTAACAATAGTTTTAATATGGAAATTACCGACCGACACTTTTGTTCTAGTTTCTTAATGTAGAACTAATTAAATCGTGCCACAAATTGATTGTTGCAAATTGCCGAGAATTATTATTGTGACGTTTTTGTTTTGATCATCGACAAGAAAACCAAGAAAGCATTTGTGTGTGGTCCAATCATATAGTAATTAGTAATGTACTTCATTGCTAAATATACTTATTTTCATTTTATTTATTTATTTACAACATACTCTAGAACTGTTTAAACCATTTTTATTAACTGGTTATCCCATCGTTAACATTTACTCAAATACAGACATTTGTATCTTTTAGTTTAGTTGAAAATTACCTTAATAAACTGTAACTTGTTTGTTTTATCAATCTTTAAGGAAGGTAAAAAAAATTTCACCTTGAATATCAGTTTGCAAAAACCAATTAAATTTCGAAACCTGTGAGGATTCATTTACAAAAAAAAATCACTACATCAAAAAATAACAAACATTTTCGTCGCTAATGTATCTTGACAGTCACCGTCAGCAGTCGATTAGATCTAGTCCCAAGAAACGTCTGAGTTTATTTTTAAAAATCGATAGATGGGTTAGCGGCGCCTAAAAAGTCTATTTGTTTGTGCGTTCATTAAAGCTTATATTGGTCATTGGGCGCGATTTGATATATTACCGCTAAATTTAAATAAGCATTAATCTTAATTCAATCAGGGACGCTTCTAAACAATTCACAATGACCGGTCATTGAAAGAGATGAAACATCTGGTTTGGTTTAAGGTTAAAGAACTGGTACTAAAGTATATTTATTCAAATATTATTCAACAATGTATTCACCTGTCAGTTACCGCTTAAAACAATGAAGTTATTTTTCATATAATGTCCGATTTCGTACGGATTTCTATCCAAAAATCAAGGAGCAGTCTAAGCTTATCTATTTAAAAGTTTGAACAAATCCTTTATGTAAACATTTTGTTATTTGTTGTTCTTTCAATTATGTTGATAGCTATCTATTTTCTCATTCTCTTAATAAAGCATCGCTCCGTGTTCCAATTTCAAAAATTGTAATTGAAAATCTAAATCTATAAACCGGCCTTCAATGGAACGTTATGAGAAAAGTACATCATCGTTGCTCGTTGACAAATTTGCATGTCTCGTTAAGATCGATAAGAGAAATAGGGAAATAAGCAAATAGTTTTAGACCTGTCGTGAACGATGCTATCGCCAAAATATTATATCATCTATGCGATATGATAGAGGGAATATGAATTTAAATGTTGCTCGAAATGACACGCAACGATCGTGCGGAGAAGTTTTTGTTTTAAGATTAGGTTAAAACATTTAACTAAATAAGGAAATAAATGTTGAAAGAGTGAAATTGAAAGCAAAATGCCACTGTTTACCAACATCAGATAAACTTGGGCTAAGGTTGGTGTTATGACTGTTACGAATCTTCAAATCAAAACGTTGACACCAACAGATTCACTTGTATAACGTTTTAGTTTTGTTCAATATTCTTCTTGAGCCAGCTCAAATCTTCCGAGTTCTTCGTGACAGATTTTCCTGCGGAAAAATTTCGATTCATTTAGGATACTGACAACCAATTGGCAAAATAATCCTGAGGTATTTTTCCACCGCTAACTGAACAAATTTAGGTTCTGAACTTCATTTTTAAACGTGATGCAACGTTTATATTTTGGCTTATCGCACCTTGGCTGCCAATTAATTATTTTGGCGCTAGAAAACAAACTTTCCATGTAACTATTAGATCAGATCTAATTCAAAATAGTATTACACCATTGACTCGAAAAATGTTCAGATTCCTATGGCTTGATGATGTGTGCTTTGTTTAATTATATTTTACTATAATATTTTTTTTTTTTGTATTTAGGTAAGCCTATGTTTCCAAGATCTTTTTTTTTCGGTAAGTAATTAGAAATTAATTAATTAATACTAATAATAATTAATTGAGTGTCGTATCATTTGAGAAAAAAAAGTTACGTTTTGACCTCAAAATGATACATATACAGATTTTGAGACATCCAGAGACAGTTGCGGATCTAAAAATTTCGCGCAGTCTACCTGAAAACCGCAAGTTCCTATTTCTCATACTTTTTAAGTTACGGATTAGCTACTGCTTCAGCACAAAAAGTAAAGCTTCTACTCCTAATACAAGAATAAACTATTATCTATCAAATATTCGTCAAAAAATGTCAACAAAGGCTTTAAAATGGTTGAGTTTGCACCCAAAGCTGTATAAACTTTTTTTATTCAAAATGGGCCATGTTTTCACGTGTTGAAATTTTTGTGGTCAGACGATAAACTAGGGTTTCATCAAGACGAGAAATCTTGACTTGAACGTAATTTCTTGACTTGACTTGAAATTCAAGATCAAGAAATTGAATATGTCTTGACTCGATGGGTTCTTGAAAGCATAAATCTTGACTTGAATTCAAAATATCTTGAAAGTTCTTGAAATTGCTTGAAAAGAAGCTGCACGTGCTGTGCTGTCCGATTACGCGTCTGGCAGACGGGATCGACCCATTTGTGCCAATGTTCATTTCTTCTACATACAATGCTTCTACCCACCCGAAGTCGCTTTCGGAACCTTCGGGCGAGAGCGGCAGATGGAGCAAACAGCACTTGGAGCACAAGCCTTATATTCTAAAATATCAACGAAAGTCTTGCACTCATTACAAGGACAGATTAGTTTGGTAAACAACCGAGTTAATTCATTTGTACCTACTTGCTCTACTTGCTCGGAAGATCTGCTAGTTAGTAAAATAATACCAACTGACATATTTTGTGAGAATAATGTCCAATTAAAAACGTTCCAAGACAATACAAAATCGAGAAAATAGTATAAAACACACGTTGCATCAGTGGCGGTTCGCCCATATGGGCAAGCTGGGCACCGCCACCCTGGAGAAAAAAATTATAAATAAATAATATTTTTTCTACTACCCTGCGTAAAGTACTCACTTTATGCACTATTCAGAAGACGTAAAATTTCACTTCACGCACTAGTGCGTAAAGTAATTCACTTCAGACACTAGTGCGTAAAGTAATGTCAATGACAGTTGTCGACACTGTCAATTTGGCATTTTTCTGGTAAATTACTTCACGCACTAATGCGTAAAGTGAAAATTCTTCACGCACTAGTGCGTGAAGTATTGGTCCAAATTTATTTTTTTACACATATTTGATTGGTACATAGTAGAAAAAATTTTGTATGCAATACGTGCGTGAAGCACCTTTTTTCACTCATGTGATTGTCAAAATTTACATTCGTGAAAAAAGGTTCACTTTACACACTTGTTGCATAAATAACTATTTAATACAACATTTGAAAAATCCTTGGTTTGTGTCAATCGTTCGTCGGCTGTCATTGTCATTAGCCGTCTCTCTCGTGTATTTCCCAAAACGTGACGCGTCTTTCAAATCACTCTCCATTCTCGTCCAATTATCAGACCGCCGCCTAAGAAGTTTTCACTTCAAAATAAATCATACCCATCGAGTTTTATCGAAAATAAATCTCTCAAACAAATAAACCCATCAAATCCATATCTTTGGTTTTCATACAAACTGGAATGAATTATATAGGTACCATTGGAAAGAGCATTGAATTCTCTATAAATCTGTGTAAAATTGAGTTTGATAGCTCAAATAGTTTTTGAGCAACTGAATCTCAAAGTTGACTTTTAGTCCAAATTTTGTCAAAAACTTCAAACTCAATTTGCTCAAAAACTATATATCTGGAAATATTGTAAATAGACCTATCTCGCATGATTAGAAAAAGAGAGCTTAATTGTAATAAATACAAGTTAGAAAGCAATAGAAGATGACATGCGCGCGCAACTCGTAGGCTGCAGTGTAGCCAGATTGTATTGTTGCAGAATAAATGTAGACAATATACAAATCGAATATTATAACATTAAAGAAGTGATATAGTGTCAAGTGTTTTACAATGCCTTATATCAGATAAAAGAAGATTTTTAAAGTGGATGAACATCGTTTGCACTTTTATTTTGATAAATGTTTCCTCCGGCAACATCGCTCAATGAAATTGCAAAGGAATATGTCAAGTATAATCTTAAACGAAACTGCGGTGAGTTCAAGTAATATGTAAAGAATTAGTTTGCTCTTTGTCAAATTACACGTTACAAAGATAGAAGGAATAATTCATTCTGAACTGGCCCCTGAATAAGAATATGACGCAAGCCTGTCACAAACTTGCTTTTCATTGGACGCTCACCTGCAGCCTACAAGCGACGCGCGCAGTCCAGGTAATAGGAGATAGGTCTATTACAGGACATTTAGAGCTTGATAACAGCTACAAATGTTGATAATTTCAATGCAATTTGCTCAACGGTTACCGAGAAATTGAGGTTTGAATATTTTGAAATCAGAACTCAAAGGGACACCCTTATGAAAAACTCAACTTTTTATTTCTTAATTTTGCTCAATTTTGACTTTATTATTCGATAGAGCGGGTCAAAATTAGTGGAAAACAACCCTGACATCATTTCCAAATGGCTATTTTAAGCAGAAACAAAATTGATAAGGAAATCCTATTTGAGACTAGAAAATTTTTAAAATCCTGACATCGTCATGAGCAATTGCCATATCTTTTTTAAATTTCGAGCAAATTGAAATAAATTATATACTATTGGAAAGAGAATTGAATTCTCTATAAATCTGTGCAAAAGTGAGTTTGATAGCTCAAATAGTTTTTGAGCAATTGAGCCTCAAAGGGGACTTTTAGTCCAAATTTTGTCAAAAACTATAAATCTGGAAAAAATGTAAATTACAGGCCATTTCGAGCTTAATAAGAGCTACAAATGCTAGAAATTTCAATGCAATTTGCCCAACGGTTTCCGAGCAATCGAGGTTTGAAGATTTTGAAATTAAAACCCTTATGAAAACTCGATTTTTTGAAGTGAAACTTCTTAGGCGGCAGTCTGGTACACGTGTCACGGATTGGCAAATTTCGAGAGAGAAGAAATATATAACGTAAAGAGACGGAAAAAGGCAGCCAATAGTTGTATTCCTTTCACACCTAGGAGGAGCTCCGGAACAGCTCCGGGGCTTCACGCACTTATTCCTTTCGAAAAGTGTTTGCTTCACCACGCATCTGTTCCCTGCAAATCGGGGGCGACTAAACACCGGAGCGAGTAGCTCAAGTGCTTGAAACTCTTGAAAGGAATACAGCCAATGACAGCCGACGAACGATTGACACAAACCAAGGATTATAAACAAGGAAGATTGCCCTATTATTGTCAAGCGCCGATACCCTTGTGACGTCACTGCAGATGCGCGTCTTTCTTTTGTGTAGTCCTTATTTTGTTTTAACTACGGACCACGACACATTCGTTAAAGCTAAAAATTGTATTTCATTCCAACGCTCTTAATTTTGTACTTTAGATGGGAGTGGGGAGGCGAAAATTATTTGGGCACACAGGCGGCTAACACCCTAGCGGCGGCTCTGAGAAGGCTATTGTGGCAGCCTGAAACTTGTATTTCAATATACTATTACAGCCACTTATAAAACTGTTAATTTCAAGAAATTCAAGAATTTCTTGATTTCTTGACAAGAAATCTTGATCTTGAGAGAGGGAATCTTGACTTGATAGTTTCAGATTTCTTGACTTGAAATTTTCTTGAATTCAAGTCAAGATCAAGTCAAGATCAAGTCAAGAACAAGAAATTTCTTGAAAATCGTGAAACCCTACGATAAACCCTGTATACTGTTGAAATGTGCTCTTTTTAATCCTGAAAACCGCAAGCCAGTATCTTTCATGGTTTTTCAATTATGGATTTTGACGTAAGCGGCCGCAGAAGTCTTGGAGAAGCATCCAAAATTTGATAGAAGAGAAGTTAACTGATGTTTTATTTTGAAGCTAGGACCTCATAATAGTGATTTAAATAAATATCTGAGAAATGATGTATGGGAAATTTTGGGGATGCGTTTTTGGGCCAATTCTTGGCCGAAGGATATTAATATTATTTATATAAAAATTCATTGGAACATTCATGCATTAGAAATTCCCTACACATTTTGAATTCATCATTCAAATGCATTACCTATATTAAATTAATTAAAATTCTAATATTGTATATGATGCATCTAAAATTCAGTCAATCTGTCAACGCCATAAATTTGCGTCTATCCTAATTTTCCAAATAAATTCTCCATTAGGACCGTAAAATTTTTATTTAGCAAGAGCGAGATACTCAATTAGCAACTATTGCATCGAACGAAATGTTGAAAATCCATTACGCCTATTTTATAGGGTGAGCCTTGTTCGTCTATATGACGTCATTCTAGATGACAGCCTGGCTCTGCAAAAGCCTTATAGATTATTAATCATCATACAATACATACTGTTCTGTTGCTGCCTACATTACGCATATATAGACGGATGAGGAATTAAATGCACCGATATGTGAAATATTATGATGGTATACTCGTGTTGAATTAGAACATATTGTAATAATTTACAGTTTTTAGGACTATGTGAGCTTATCACCGTTTTTCAGTTCTTACCTTGATGTTTCTATAAATATTGGGAAATGGACTAAGAAATAAAAGAACTTGTTAATTTATCGATTCTCATTATATACTTCTGGACAAAATTATCGCACCACTGCACATAAGCATCACAATAAGCAGTGGTGCGATAATTTTGTCCAGGAGTATATTTATTTCATCGAACACAACGTGGAAAGCAGAGCGTATAAACTCATAGACCTAACTATAGGAAATGACTCAACATCAAAAGACAAAGAATTACGATCCCTTTCTTAAGTAAACAATTCTTCATCTGTTTATCTTACATATAATAATAGTATATTATATACCTAGGTAGAAAAGTTGGTCATTATATACCGAGCGCTTTTATAAACCGAGGCGCGAAGCGCCGAGGTTTATAATGCGTATAACGGGCATAACGGGTTGGTTTTAACTCCAGGTTTAACGTGTTAAATTGCAATGTTCACCCTGGAGTTAGCTTAACCCGGAGGTGACCTGCTATTGAGAAACCGGCCCCTAGTGGAAAATGAATAATTTGTAATATGTGCTCTAATTATTTTTTTTGAACGCCTTCTTGAAAGTGGTGTCCTCTATCAACAGCTTCCTATGTACCTACAGAAACCTGTATTTTTTATTTTATTTGACGTATGAAATTGGAATTGAACCAATAAAAACATGACAATATTCTTGCGTCATGACGTCATTTTCATTATTAACCTAGGTATTACATATTTCATTATTTTCATTATTAACCTAGGGAGAGAAATTCAAGTTTTTCCTAGAAAAATAGATTGAATAATGACTATTTCTCAGGTTAGTAGTAAAAAAAAAACTATTATAAACACATTCAGTCATCCATAGCTGCAATATGAGGGGTGTAGTTGCAGAACTCACATTATCCACTTTTGACCAAAAATGAGTTAATAATGGTACTGGACTATAAAGAAATCTAAATTCTTGAACATAGTAATATAAAGTTCCGGCAAAAATGACTATATCCTATAAAAATTAAATCCTAAAAGTCGTGAGTCGCAGCAAAACTCACAACATCCGAAACGCGTTTATGTGTAAATCTCCCCTTAAACCTTAAACGAAGATTTCGCCGCAAAACTCACATAATCCGATTATCGTATTATCGATTTTCAAATTTGTTCACTGCAAAACTCACATTTTTCGAAAGCTTCCAAACAAAACCTCGAACATTTTCGAAAATGTTCAAAGTATCGCATTTTCGTTTATACCATCGAAAAGCGATTTTTTTTTTCCAATTTTGATACACTAGGTATGAGTTTTAAGAAAAAGTTTGAGGTTTTTAAGCGACAATTTTTTTGCGATTTCCCAGAAACTGCTTATGACGGAGATTGTGACTTTTGCAACTACACCCCTCATATGAATAAGCAGAGTATAAGCTAATAATCAAAGTTTGGTTCACTGATATGCAATAAGCACTTGGGATCTTGGGATTGGACGCCTGAGATTAGTTTTGGGCCCTACCCACTGCCATATTTGAAAAAAAGATCTCTTTGCTGAAAATTTGAGATGTTCGATTGATGCACAGTTCATTAGATCCAATTGTCAAGAATCCAACAATACTTTCATTTGAATTAGAAATATCAACCAAGAAAGTGGGATTTTTTCAATTATCTTCACTTGCTGAATGTTTTGTATAACATACAACACTGACTTATCTTTCATCTATATTCATGATTATCGACAATAATATAAATCCGATACTTTTCAAATGAATCACCTTGCATAATCCACCATATAAACACGAATAAAAATATACATACATACATAGTACAAAAATGAATCACTATGTCATTCCTATACAATAGCCTGTCCAAATACCACAAATTTATCATTTAACGGTTACTCAGTACACCTATAATATTTAAAAATAAATTGGCGGACTTCCAATGCAGCTATAGAAACTATAATGTATTTTTAGTTTGCATTACAGAAAACAGATTGTTTTTAGTTGTGAGATTGCTTCCAATTAATTCTGATAGGAAACATTGTCGAATTTTGTTTTCAGCCTGTAGTGGGATTTGTAACGTGTTTAATAGGAAATTCATCAAATCTGATGACTAGAAAACATTGTCTGGATAATTTTGTACAAATGGAATTAGGAAATTCTACGTAGATTTTCATAAAGTTTTGTTTAGTGAAATTCGTTGGGGGAATTTTGGAATGTGATGCGATCAAGAAAAGAAAAAAAAAAAACCTTTTATGTCGAAATATATTAAGGACATTATGTGTTGCACTTTAAATTATTATGCTTAATTATTGGCGGCCTCATAAATGAAATGTTCTTTATATTCATCCAGTTAATAAATAAAGCCAATTATAATTAAGACATTCTATTTTAAATATCCTACGTAGTGCAATAATATCAGGTTCAAGTACTCGGAGCACGGACATAAGAGTTTTTATTGCAATTTAACAAAGAAAAATCGTTTTATTTTCGGAAAAATTATGCCATCCGTTCCACGATCTTGCACTAAATCGTTAATAATTATTATCACTGGAAAATAAAAATTTAAATAGGCGACGGTAATAAAACTTTGTAAACAATTTTTGAAAAAAACGCCCACAATATTTAGTCTGCGAAATATAAAACTCGTATAATTTTTATAAAAATTTGTCTAAAGATTGATGGATAGATATTCAACATGTTACGGAGTATTTTTAATAACTTGCTAGGCATGATGGAATTACATGCACATACACGTATCGTATTTGAGGTTTTTGAATAGAAAAAAATCATAATGATAAGTACCGAATTTAAAAAAAAATATTAGTGTTGGCGCAAAGATAAATGTTCAAAAAGTAATTAATTTTTTATGGGTATGTTCGAACATTAATTCTGGTTGGCAGACTTGTTCCGTTGTCTTAGGCTATCGTTATTTGCTTTGTAGTCTCTTACCTCTTCCTAAATTCATGAAATTCTTCGTATTTTGTCTCAATTTCTCTTGGCCGATTTAGTAAAGAAAAAAAAATCCCGAAGCCGTAAGGTCTATGGTTTCCATAATATTGTACCTTGCCGACCTTAGTGGGACACCCTGTATATAAAGTCAGAATTTGTAAAATTATCCACTTTTTGTCAATTTGCCTTTTAACAGGAATTAGTAATGTCACCTTACCAAACTAGTCACATAATGTCATATGTTATTCAAGTACAAACGAGTGGCTTGTTGCGGAACTTATGGGTGGACCTCTGCGGGACGAGCGCAGCGAGTTCCGCAGTCATCTATTCATTGATACGTTGTTCAAGTAAAATACTAACCTGACTCACTCGAATGTGAGTTATTCTAATTAGTTTAAAATCTATACGTTTCAGGTGAATGTCTAACTTGAACAGTTCAACAATATATTGGTGAGTAGATGGCTGGAGGTCCACCCATAAGTTCCGCAATAATCTACTTATTTGTACTTGAAAAATAATTTATTAAAATCAGAATTTGTAAGATTATCCACTTTATGTTAATTCGCCTTTCAACGGGAATTAATATTGTTACTTCATCAAGCTAGTAATATATTGTGACAAGTTATTCAAGTACAAACGAGTGCTTTCATGCGGAACTTATGGGTCGACCCAGCCATCTATGTTGTTCAAGTACAATACTAACCTGATTCACTCAATTGTGAATTTTTCTCATTAGTTCAAAAACTACACGTTTCAGGTGAGTATCTTATTTTGGCAGTTCAACAGTATATTGGGGAGTAGATGGCTGCGGAACTCGCTGCGCTCGTCCCGCAGAGGTCCACCCATAAGTTCCGCCATAATCCACTTATTTGTACAAGGCTTAGAGCAGGCAATTTCCTAGGTGGGAGGAGTAGGAACATGAAGTTGGAATTTGAAGCCGTTTTTTTCCAGGTATTTTGAGATATTTGAAACAAAATTTGAATGTCAGAAATGTGAAATTTTTCATGCTTCCAGCTTTGTTCAAATGGGATGCCCTATGTTTCATTCTATATTCTTGAAGAGCACAATGCTCCGATCTAAATTTGATTGAGCATACCTGTAGAGGTAGGGCTGTAGGTGGGGTGTCAATATATAAACACCCTGTACCTTATGATTTAGATTTTGAAAGGTCATAACTTTTCTTCTATTATAGATAGAAACCTGAAATTTTCAGCGATTCTTATTCCAGTGGCGGACTACAATCCCTGAAAATTCCAGCTCATTTGGACTTATAGTTCCAGAAATAAAATTGTGTTAACCAGTTTGGGGTGATTTATCAATTTTTCAATTTTTCTGAGTGCCTTTTTTCATAGAATCCGGCTCCAAATCCCAGAATTATTTAGTGTATGGAGTTCGGGGGATCCCAAATGAGCATTAGGACACAAAATCTCAACAAATTCATTTTTGAAATTTCATCGTTTTAGTAGTAAGGCAGCTACCTTATGATTCAGATTTTGGAAAACTTTGATAAGTCATAACTTTTTTTCTGTTATAGATAGAAAGCTGAAATTTTCAACGATTCTTATCCCAGTGGCGGACTGCAATCCCAGAAAGCTTCAGCTCATTTGCACTTATAGGTTCCGAAAAAAAATTGCGTTAGGGAAATCCGCGGGTAATGGGCGGGAGCAAAATTTTCTTTCAAGAGCCGAACAATCAAAATTTGAACTATAAGCGGCTTTTGATTCGCTGGATAATTTTTTTTATAAAGAATCAGTATCCGTTAATAATCACGATTATGGTCAATAGTTCAAATCCTGATGATAAATTATACCACATTTAGACTATAAGTATGTCATGATTGCCACTAAAAAAATAACCTCGTGGATCAAGAGCTACTGATAATCCCAATTTGAACTATTCTCGGCTCTTGAAATGCTTTATAGGAATTTCTCAAGGACTTCATAAACCAGAAATAATCAAAATGTGGACTATAAGCGGCTCTTGATTCGCTGAATCATTTTTCTAGGATGAATCAGTAGCCAGTCATAATCAAAATTATATGATCAATTGTTCAAATCTCAATGATAAAGATATACCACATTTCCACCATAAGCCTGTCATGATTGCCACTAGAAAAATAACCTCGTAGATCAAGAGCCACTTATAATCATAATTTGAACTATTCTCGGCTCTTGAATTGCTTTCTAGAAATTTCTCAATGAATTCAAGAGCCGGTAACAATCAAAATTTGGACTATAACTGGCTCTTGATTCGCTGAATCATTTTTCTACCTTGAATCAGTATCCAGTCATAATCAAAATTATGATCAATAGTTCAAATCTTGATGATAAGATATACGTCATTTGGACTATAAATCTGTCATGATTGCCACTAGAAAAATAACCTCGTAGATCAAGAGCCACTAATAATCATAATTTGAACTATTCTCGGCTCTTGATGATAAGATATACGTCATTTGGACTATAAGTCTGTCATGATTGCCACTAGAAAAATAACCTCGTAGATCAAGAGCCACTAATAATCATAATTTGAACTATTCTCGGCTCTTGAATTGCTTTCTAGAAATTTCTAAATGATTCAAGAGCCGGTAACAATCAAAATTTGGACTATAAGTGGCTCTTGATTCGCTGAATCATTTTTCTAGCTTGAATCAGTTTCAAGTCATAAACAAAATTACGATCAATTGTTCAAATCTCAATGATACATTATACCACATTTAGACGATAAGTCTGTCATGATTGCCACTAGAAAAATAACCTCGAAGATCAAGTGCACTAATAATTAATAATCACAATTTGAATTATTTTCGGCTCTTGAATTGCTTTCTAGAAATTTCTAAATGATTCAAGAGCCGGTAACAATCAAAATATGGACTATAAGCGGCTCTTGATTCGCTGAATCATTTTTCTACCTTGAATCAGTATCCAGTCATAATCAAAATTATGATCAATAGTTCAAATCTTGTTGATAAGATATACGTCATTTGGACTATAAGTCTGTCATGATTGCCACTAGAAAAATAACCTCGTAGATCAAGAGCCACTAAAAATCATAATTTGAACTATTATCAGCTCTTGAATTGCTTTCTAGGAATTTCTCAATGACTCCATGAACCGGAAACAATCAAAACATGGACTCTATAAGCGGCTCTTGATTCGCTGAATCATTTTTCTAGGATGAATCAGTATCCAGTCATCAAAATTATGATCAATAGTTCAAATCTTGATGATAAGATATACGTCATTTGGACTATAAGCCTGTCATGATTGCCACTAGAAAAATAACCTCGTAGATCAAGAGCCACTTATAATCATAATTTGAACTATTCTCGGCTCTTGAATTGCTTTCTAGAAATTTCTAAATGATTCAAGAGCCCAGTGGCGTACCCAGGTTTTTTATTTGGGGGGGGGGGGGGGGTTTATAATGATGAATAAGGCCATCCGAAATATTAAAATAACTTTTTTTAAAATTTTAAGAAATATTTATATAAAAAAATAAATTAAAAGGCCAATAATTAAGATAATTCTCATTTTTTTAGATTTAGGTTAGGTTTTAGTTTTTCTCATTTTTCCCTAAACTTGACAAAACAACGAAAAAACAAATAAAAACTGGGTTTAGAACCTTTCATATTTTGACGTTCTTTTTCAGGTTCTTCTGTAACTTGCAAATTACCTTCAGGCTTTTTTGGAAAAAAGTCCAACATATCTGACTGCCGCCCGGGTTGCCAGATTTCCATGTTCTTGGTTTCTATTCCATATTTCAGTAATTTCGCGTAAGGTAAATAGGATATTTATTTACGTAAAATGGAAAGTTTGTAGGTACAGGGTGTTTGTTTATAAGTGGAACACTCAGTAACTTTTTTATTATTGAAAATAAAGGGCACGGTTAAATTGGTAAATTGCAACGACCTTAATCGCTGCAACGATATTTTTTTTGTCGCCATAGGTATACAGGGTACGCCAAAAAATTCATTTTTTTTTAATGGAACGCCCTGTATATTTTTGCATTTTCAAAATTCTTAGAAAATTAGCTTCACAAAAATATAAATCACTATTTGGATAACAAAAATATACGAGGGGGTTCCATTTAAAAAAATACCTTTTTGACGCACCCTGCATACCTATGACGACAAAAAAATATCGTTGTATCTCTTAAGGTTGCAATTTACCAAGAAATTTTCCAACTTAAACGAGCCCTTTATTTTAAATACCAAAAAAGTTACTGAGTGTTCCAGTTATAAACAAACACCCAGTACCTATTAACCAAAATCGCAAAAAAATATTTTTACCGGAAAATTCTTTGTACCAGTGCTAAATTTTGGGGGGGTTTTAACCCCTAAAACCCCCCCTTGGGTGCGCCACTGCAAGAGCCGGTAACAATCAAAATTTGGACTATAAGTGGCTCTTGATTCGCTGGATCATTTTTCTAGGATGAATCAGTTTCAAGTCATAATAGCTATTTATGTACCAAGGGGATTATGCAGATTATAATGCCCGAAGGCGAAACTATATTACTATATATTATTATATATACTATATATTACGCCTGAAGGGCATTATAATCTTGAAATCCCCGTGGTGCATACAATGCTTTATTTTCTACTCAACACAATGTTTTTTCATCAATTTGTTATTAACAAAATCAGTTAAACTTGTGTGACAGAATATTGTTTTGTATTTTGACATGTACCTGTACCTGTGACCTGTACCTGTACCTGCGACCTGTACATAGAAACGAAATAAATTAATATATCTATAAACATCTCATAAGGCAAGGCAACGGTGGTGGTCCTGTGGGTTAACGCGCTGGACTACATGGGAAACATTGATGGTAGACCGGGTTCGAATCCTGGCTAGACCGAAAATTATTTTCGGTCAGACATTTAGTGGCTGCCTAGGGTAAAGTGCAAATTAATAGAACAACAACAACAAAAACACCTTAAGGTATTATAAGCGGGCGTTATGGATCAGGTTGTTATAGGTGTGTTAACGTATTTCGTTTCCTAGGTATTATGGATCTATAATAGTAAAGTAGAAAATAAACAAAATTATGATCAATTGTTCAAATCTCAATGATACATTATACCACATTTAGACTATAAGTCTGTCATGATTGCCACTAGAAAAATAACCTCGTAGATCAAAAGCCACTAATAATCATAATTTGAACTATTCTCGGCTCTTGAATTGCTTTCTAGAAATTTTTTAGTGATTCAAGACCCGGTAACAATCAAAATCTGGAATATAAGCAGCCCTTGATTCGCTGGATAATTTTTTCATAAGGAATCCAATAATAATTAAAATTATGATGAATAGTCCGGATCTTGATAAATTATACCACATTTGGACTATAAGTATGTCATGATTGCCACTAGAAAAATAACCTCGAAGATCAAGTGCACTAATAATTATTAATAATCACAATTTGAATTATTTTCGGCTCTTGAATTGCTTTCTAGGAATTTTTCAATGACTTCAAGAGCCCAGAAATAATCAAAATTTGAACTATAGGCGTTTCTTGATTTGCTGGATAATTTTTCTAGAAGGAATCAGTATCGTCATAATCAAAATTATGATAAACAGTCCAAATCTTGATGATAAATTATACCACATGTGGACTATAAGTAATCCAATCCAAATCTCAGAAAAATTTAGTGTCTGGAGTTTGGGAGATCCCAAAGGACCATTAGGACACAAAATCTCAACAAATTTTTTTGAAATTTCATCGTTTAAGTAAGAAGGTACCTAGCTACCTTATGATTCTGATTTTGGAAAATTTTGAAAGGTCATAAGTTTTGTTCTATTAGAGATAGAAAGCTGAAACTTTCAGCGATTCTTATTCCAGTGGCGGACCACAATCCCTGAAAATTTTAGCTCATTTGGACTTATAGGTTCCGAGAAAAAATTGCGTTAAGAAAATCCGCGGGTAATGAGCTGGAGCAAAATTGTCTGAGTGCCTTTTTTCGTAGAATCCGGCTCCAAATCTCGGGATAATTTAGTATATGGAGTTCGAGGGATCCCAAAGGACCATTCGGATACAAAATCTCAACAACAAAAAAAAATTGATACTTCAACGTTTAAGTAAGGTAGCTACCGTATGATTCAGATCTTAGAAAACTTTGAAAGGTCATAACTTTTTTTCTATCAGAGATAGAAAGCTGAAATTTTCAGCGATTCTTATCCCAGTGGCGGACTACAAACCCTGAAAATTTCAGCTCATTTGGACTTATAGGTTCTGAGAAAAAATCGTGTTAAGGAAATCCGCGGGTAATGGGCGGGAGCAAAATTTTCTGAGTGTATTTTTTTATAGAAGTCGGCTTCAAATATGAGAATAATATCAATGACTGATTGTAGTGCTGTGATCAATGACCAATTCTAAATCCTGCTTGGGTGTCCAGTGAAATTTTGTTCTTATTAACTTGATTGTTTTCTAAAAGTTTTTCAACATTCATATTACATTTATTGGTCGCATTTCAGAATAATTTTTTGTTCTTTTCACTTTGGGCAGAGGGTTATACATGATAATTATATAATATTTTATTTTTAGACCTATTGTCAGGGCTTGTCTAGGTCTATTCGCGATGAGGACCCTTCTCCCTTCTCAAAGAAATAGTTAAGTAGGAGAAATATGTGATTATGTAAAACCTATGAAGAAGATTGACGAGTTAACCAACTAAGATGGCATGGACACGTTCAAAGAATGGATCAAAACACGACAAAAAAACGTTGTTTCTGATCAGTGATCTAGTGATCAATACATACAACATTTGCAAATGTTGAAATCTTGTCCTTGAGCCTTGGTAAAGTATTAAGGGCATAATTTATTCAATTTTTCTAAGAAGGTAAATAATGACAAGCACAGTAATAACATGACTACTAGGTATTCAATCGAATTGAATGGAAGAAACGCCTATCAATCCTGGTCTTGGTTGGGTTATTTTTGGGGGCTAACGAAAATAACAGGAACTTTAATGTATGTTTTTTCAAGTATGTTAGTTATTATTATGATTCTGTTATGGTTCAAAGCCGTATTATGTTATTTCGTAGCGGTTTTATTTGAAAGGTTATTTATTTTTAATCTGATTTCAAACGAACTACCATTGTTGAAAAAGTCATTAGCATTATCAACCATATTTTGCTTCAAGAGTTTGAATTGTTACTCTTTGTACTTTAACTAAATAATTTGTTATGAAGTTGTTGTACCAATCTTTAAATGTCTCAGTCATTTTAGGAAAATCGCGAAAAGTTTACAAGATTTGAAGATAAAATTAATCGGGCGTTTAGGTGAGACGTCCAGCTTCGTATCAAACATTCCCAATTGCAAAAAAAAAAAATCAGATGACAAATCTAAAATAAAAAATGAAGGCAACAGCATCATACTCTGAGTCGGCGCTCTCGGATTAAACGAAAACTTTAACATTGCATAAAGCGCTTTTCTTCATTCAGTCAGCGCGGTATCGTCGTTGAACAACTGAGCACCGGCCTGCTATCGTGCTTTTGGAACATCGAGCTTTTTGGCGCTCTACGATTTTCAACCCTTTCGTGAAGAAATTTTATTATTTAATTTTTGAACAGTTTATTCAAAGTTTCTTTTTGTTTTGTTGGAGCATGTGTTAGGTATTATTGTTTTTAGTTTGGAAGTTTAAGTTTTGTTTTTCTTTTTTGGATCGGTTGTTAGTGGCGTGCAAAAAGTTTTTAGAAGGGTAAATATAATATTTCAGTTGTGTTAGTTTTTTTTTTATATATACAGTGCCCCCCATAATATTCGCTACATATGGGAAATTTTTTTTTATTGTAGGATATCGAATTTTTTCTTATGTGCAATCGATTCTGCATGTCCGATAACCTAAAATTCATCACTTCAGTGGCGGTAAATTCATGCCAAGAGCATATCCATGGCAAAAAACACTTTTTTTAAATAACTTTTTCCGATATTTTGCCATCTAACTACACTTTTCGCGTTTCCATATCTAAATTTTCCCATACCTGTAGCAAACTACCTATATGGGGAATACTGTATACTTCCAGTATTTTGATTTTTGATGTTCCTTTGAGATCGTTATTATAATGGTGTTGTATCTACAAAAATTATTATCCTCAAGTTTCCTGATAAATGTATAATTTTTCCAAAAATAAGCATGAAAAAAAAATAATAATAATCAACAAAACTTCAGGTGTTAATCATTAAACAATTCAATCATATTTAGTAGGACGTAAGCGATTATTCACAAAACTGAACATTTCAATCACCAACTCTTATCACCCAAGGCTATTAAATGAGATAAAAAGTTAAGATTTGCATGTAGAAGCCATATTAAAATTGTGTGGTAAAACGTCTGAGATAATTCATATTTTTATTATCAGGTGAAATGAATGCGTATAAAATTTCAATGTAGGTGTATCAGAATCATAATGTACTGACACGTTTTTTTTTTTAATGATAAAAATAGCATTATTGCAAGTACCTACATATTATGAAATCGTAAAGTAAATTTGAGGATTTTCAGCAAGAGCTAGATATAATCTATTTATTATGCTGATGCGATCTTGGAGAGTCAATGATTGTGTGTTCAATGAAGATAACCATCACCTACAACTTTTGCTAAATACATTTTAGTTATTATGTACCGAGTTATGTACATATTTTCATAATTCTCCGAAAGTTTCATTTTGATTTCAACCTAGTCAAAACGAAAAAAAAAAAAACAATTTACCATATTGATAGGTATCAGCGTATCAGGTTCCGATATCAGTTTTTTTTTTTTTCATTATGATAATCACCAATCTCGCGGTAACAATATACATAGTTTAATATCGTCAATCAGCTATGAATATCACTCTTTCCAAAGCAATATTGACAGATAAGGTTCT
Source organism: Ceutorhynchus assimilis (assembly GCA_917834065.1). Taxonomy (NCBI): domain Eukaryota; kingdom Metazoa; phylum Arthropoda; class Insecta; order Coleoptera; family Curculionidae; genus Ceutorhynchus; species Ceutorhynchus assimilis. The sequence continues at coordinate 2,178,499 of OU892281.1, forward strand.
CAACCAGTATAAAATTTCCTGACGGATGAAACCTAATATTTTTTTAGTAAGCCTCAGCAAAACTTTTACATTACTAATACAGAAAAGACACAAAGTAGATGTAATTTATCGTGCATGAATGGACGAATTAACTGTGTACTAAAACAATTATTACTTTGTGAATCCTGAGATATTTTTGATAAGCAACTTTGTTCTCTTTATTATTATCATCAGTGCCTCAAAAAATAAACAAAATTTAAACGGTCGTCTCAATATAAATAAAACTCAACTATTAGTGGTTGGAAATAAGTCTAGTGTGATTGGCTGCTCTTCATTTATCAGGAAGTAGTCTACCATCCGATTTGATATCAACTGTCAGTTTGGAAGGCGGCTTCTTCTTGAGGATATTTTTGACAAGTACTTTGATTTAAGTCTTCGTTTCACCAAACACAACTATATCATCCTCTTCTGCGGTAATTGTGATGCTTTCATGGGTAAAACTATCAGCGACAACTTAGTTTCCCATATACTTTCTCACACTAACCTAATCATCGTTGGACCTCCCTATGCTGCCTCCAGGCCCATTCTCAACTCAACAATTTTACATACGAATCTGACATGGTCTTCAAGAAGGTCTTGCATAACAAGAAGGACTCTCCTGCTAGGTTTCTCAGCTTTAAAGAATTGTTCGATGACAGCGAGCTAAACTACTATGGCAACCCAGAAGCTCCTAGAACACAATATAATCTCCAAGTTATTTGTGGTTCCAATCAATTCCGATGACTCCTTGGTCTTTCCTAATAATGAAGGTATTGGGAGTGGTGGTTGTAATAGTCTAAATTTTTGAATTACGTCGACTGCAGAAAATTAGCCGTCTATTATCAGAATGTACGAGGTCTTAGAATGAAATCAAGTTAGCTCTTGGCGAGCATACTCACTCATTAGAGTATGATATCGTATTTTTGTCCGAAACCTGTTTCAATGATGGCATTTTGAACTCTGAAATATTTGATCCGCGTTTCAGTGTGTTTTGAAGGGACCGTAATAATTATGGTGAACTAAATTGTCAGCGTGGTGGTGGAGTTTTGATTGCTACCTCAAATCAACTATCCTGGATTCCCCTGTCAACCTGGCCTACGAAGATGTATGGGTTTGGCTGCTCTTTGATCATCATTTATTTGTTGATGCATTTATATTTCACCTAATTCATCTGTTGAATGTTATCAATCGTGCTGTAATACTTGCGAACCTCTGAAAAATGAATATGTTAATCATACATTTATTCTGTGTGATGACTTTAACCTTCCCAGCTTGCTTCGCAATATCCAGTGGTCGGTAGAGGATGATACATTAATCCCTTCACAGCTGAGTTCTACTTGTGCTGAAGCAGTTTTGAATTCCATGTTTTTTTCTGGAACTTCAGCAGATCTTTCCGCACAAGAACTGCCATAATCGAATTTTGCATTTGATCTTCGCTGATGAATTTGCGAAGTCTACTGTTTTGTTGTGCTCAGATCCACTAATTAAAGATCAACACTTTCTACCCGATTATCGAATGCTACTTCGACATTTACTATACTCCCAAATTAGAGAATATTAGTACCTCCACTTTCTATGTTTTCGACCGTGTCAATTTTACGGAATTAAATAATTTCTATGGTTCAACTGACTGGTCATTTTTGGAAACCACTTTGGACGTCGATTTGTTCGTCCAGATGTTTCTGGTCTGCCCAGCATAATGCAGTACAATAATCAACCTCTCATTATTTCTGATGATATTGCTGATGTGTTTTCCTCGCAGTTTCAGTCCTGTTATTCAAATCATGAAGATGTGGACTTGTTCAACAACAACTCTGTGCAATTCTCTGCCACTTTGTCTTTTCATATCTTTACCGCAGAGGAAATCACCGAGAAGTTATCATCCTTGGATAAATCTAAGAGAGCAGGCACTGATGGCATTCCACTCTTATTGTTGAAATCGTGTTGCTCCTCCTTTGTAAACCCATTGAGAGTTCTTTTCCAAAGATCGATGGATGCAGGTTAATTTCTTTCCTTATGGAAAAAATCTTATCTTCTTCTCGATGTTTCGATCAGGATTATTATTATTTTTTTTTTTTTTTTTCACACCGATTCCTCTTGATATCGGCTTCCAAAGTATCGATACTTTAAATATCGACGATCTGAAATCAATTCCTCTTCTACTCAAGGAATTTCAGATATTTTTGGTTGGCAACGGCGCGCGACGTTGCATGACTTGTTTAAACATTTTCATTTCGTTATTTTTAGCTGTTTACAGACACATGACATTCTGGTAAATTATAGGAAAAAAAATTGGCATTGACAACATTAATTGTCTGTCCTTGTTCGATGACCTCATCCTAAATACAACATAAAAAACCTATAACGCGACATATATCGCTAAAGAATTCAACAATGCACGGAATCCGCGTACAGATGCGTCATCAAGTTACCCATTAGAACCCAAGGATGCATCAGACTACTACTACAGGATAGCCTATCCTCATAAGACCAGTGTGGAACAAATCCCCCCCTTCCTCGCCAAGTCACCGGCTGTGACGTGGGCAGCATGTTATTCCTAGCCTTAACGTAGGCTCTTTAAACAGCTGACGACTTAGTTATGACGTCGGAAATGGTGACACACCAATATGACGGCGATTACCACAAACGAGGCCAATAAGCAATCCTGTAAGTGTGTATCATCCTTGTTAGAACCATGTTATATACCAGGCAATCTAAGGAACGTTTTCTACTCTACTAGGAAAGATGTCCGTCAGCGACGCGTTGAAAAACAAACTTCAACCATAATAAACGTCAATCTCAAACATACACAAATGGCATTTATAGGGGATTACATTTACCTATTCTTTTTGACTTCCGACCTGGGTGCCCTAAAAATTTTACACACATCTACATACTTTGATAAACCTGAAAAGATTGAGGTAGAAAAACTATATTGGTAAATTATCTGGATCGAAAATATATCGATACGAGCATATTTTTCCGATACATCTTAGTATCGAACAGCCGTAGGATCGATACAAAATATCGGGTATCCTCTAAGAAAATATCGATACTCAAAAATATCGATAATATCGCGGCATTCCTGAATCACAACACCTGAGCTTTTTCTAGCGTTTCAGGTTGTATTATTTTTTTTTTAATCCTTTTTTTGCAAGGTGCTAGCTGACGTCACACACACCTCAATGACATGTATGTCCCCCTATCGAAAGTCACGTTATGTCATTGGTGACAAGCTATCGCCTGTGTATTAAATACACCTTTCAAATGCTTTGTTTGTCTACCCAACGGAAGTGAGGTTATATGTGTGACGTCAGCTAGTGCCTAAGGGCCAAATTATGGACTGACTGGTTAACGTCTGGTTGTTACCTAGCAGGTACTTTTTATGCACTAGAGACTAGAAAGTACCTGCTAGGTAACAACCAGACACTTACCAGTTGGTACATAATTTGGCCCTAATAGCAGTTAAAGACGTACTTTCCATAGACCTTTCAGCAAAAATAATAATCAAATACCTATGCGATAGTTGCTTCTAAATAAAGCACATAATTTCGTACTTCGACATCAAACCCATTTCAAAAATAACCCATTAATATAACGAAGAGATACCATTATGTGCATTCCTTCCATTTAAATTGGTATAAGGGAAAACACACGGCGTTCCAGGCCTATTAACATGATTTTAAAGAGCTATAAAATTTAATACAAACCATAAAAAAGTAAGAAGATATAAATACGGATTAACTCTGTCACTGTGATTATGGCCGTTCTGCTATATCTTCAATAATCAATTATTTTATTGAGATAGAGACCAAAGTTGCATGTATGCGACCTTAATTTAAAATTACTCCATTACGTTTGTTTTTTATTTAAAGATAATTCCCCAAGTCAAAAATTTAGTAACTATGTTGGCAACACAAGCCTTCTCTACATAAAAAATTTGAAAGCATTGACAATTTTAAATTGTATTGCCAACATAATGTCATTTTGACTTTTATCTTTAAAAAAAAAAAACAGATTTTATGTGATTCATTTAATGTTTTTAGTTTTTCATCAGAATTACCGGTTATGACAAATTCCGCACATATATTATTGATAAATAATCGTTCGTCATGTAGAAATAATATTTTTTTATAAAGTTTTAGATTTATGCAGTTGCATCACAAGTGCATATAAAAATGTGAAGAAACATTCATAACATTGTTGATTTTATAGCTATTACAGTGGAAATTTGAAATCTACACGAAAGGTTATTCGAATTTTTGTATTCTTTTTATGACTGACGGAATGGTATTTAAGTACTCAGGTAATTATAATCGGTACTTGCATCAACTGATTTCGTTAGTCGATAAAAAATAAGTCAACACGTGTTTTTTCTTTTTCTTCTTAGACAAAAATTGACGGAGATACAACGCTATGAAATGTGCCTATGACGTCATAAATCATATAACTTTATGAGGTCGCACATGCTCAGTATATCTATATCTCGATCTATATATACAGGGTGATTGATATTGATGGTACGTTAGACGCTTATGGAAAACGGAATATTGGATGTTTTTGAAAATATGCATGTCCAAGTCCAAGTAATTGCTCCAGGATCTCATTCTAAAATAATTTCAACGATGCGACGTTGCCGCTTATACCAAAAAGTAATCTGAAGTTTGATATTTTAAATGAGACACCTTGTATATTATTGCATTTTTCGCTCCGCTAGGACTCTGATTATTTTTGTATAATACTGTCCTATACCTATCTCTGGTGATTTTCTTCTTTAATTAATTAATTTCTTCATTTTTTCTTCAAAACAAAGCTGTATTACTACCGTCACTGAGATTCATAGAAAGTTTAAATTTTTAAAATAACTTAAGGAGGTCCTGCATATTTGAGCAAGAAAATTTGCTCTACATTATACAGGGTCAAAATTAGTAATTGTGCTGCCAGGTACAAAAAGATGAAAAGTGCACTTTTTTAGATAGAACTCTCTGTATATTATGAAATATTATAAAAGGCAATTGAAATCTCTTACAAATGATGAATCATGTTCCTATACCTAAAAAGTACGGTTTCGGAAATACCCAGAAGCGAGGGGGTAACCACTCAGTAAATATGGTGTACAAAAACTGTAATTTTTTGTAATTTTTGTAAATATCAGTAATTTTTAGTAATTTCTGGTAATTTTAGTAATTTTCAGTAATTTCTAGTAATTTTTAGTAATTTTTAGTAGTTTTTAGTAATTTTTAGTAATTTTTGGTAATTTTTGGTAATTTTTGGTAATTTTTGGTGATTTTTCAATAATATTCCAGTAATTTTTTATAAATTTTGAAGGGTATTTTACAAAAACCTGTCTAAAAAAATTATGTTGGAAGTTCTGTGGAAACTTCCTCATGACAAAAGCAATCGTATACATAAAATCTATACCGGGTGGGTCAATGCTCGAGCTCAAGCCAATGAAAAGAAAAGAAAAGAAAATAAAATAAAATAAAACGGATTTTTCATATTTATCGTCAGTTAAGAAAAAAGGCTCGGAACTGTTAATTTCTATTTTTGAGGGGGAAACTTTTTGCAAAGAATTTTAACTCGAGGTCTAAGGGGTACCTATACGTCGCGTCGTATACGAAAAATTGTAGGTACGGGTGAAGGGTGAAACCATAGATAAGGGTGGAGTTGACCCCCCTAGGGGATGGTAGCAATGGATTGGAGTGATAATGTTGAAAATACGCACAAAAGTGTTCCCCGCGATAGAAAAATTGACGATAAAATATCGATACGGCTCGAAATACCTAATTACCGGAAGGCGGTCTTCATTGACAACAACGTGTGGTTTTTGCTTTAAAAACTGAAACTCCACGTAAAATTAAATTTTAGAGGTTAATTACACTCTGGCTCTGGCACCTCCCATTGTCACCAAAAGTAACTGGGACAGCATCACATTAGCTCTTGTCCTATTATATGAATCTTATTGTCAAATATTTGTCAAACTATGAATTAAATGCATTGAAATGAATGACAGTAAAATTAGTCTAGGAGATTATTATGCGTTATTTGTGTCCCAGATACTTTTGGTGACGATGGTACATGCCACAATTTGAAGAGCTCCATTGAGGTATAGAAGCAAGGATAATACACACTACTACTACTGTACTACAGGACATAGAGCTACAGGATGGCCTATCCTCATAGGCCAGTGTGTAACAAATCCCCGACCTCTACCTCCACCTTACGCCAAACTACCAGTTGTGACGTAGGCAGCATGTTATTTCTCGCCTTGACGTAGGCTCTTTAAACAGCTGACGACTTAGTTATGACGTCGGAAATGGTGACACAAAATATGGCGACGATTACCAAAAACGAGGCTGATAAGCAATCCTGTAGGTGTGTATCATCCTTGCTACAGAAACGCCTTCTACAACTTAACTGTCAATATTACATTCCTTCCTATAACGTGTGAGCTGTGTATGTACTGTGAAGTACATTCCTCTGTAATGAAAATTCGAGAAATTTAATATAAAACTTCTCGAAATGTATTGCATTAAAAGCCTATTTTGGCATTGGCACATCATTAAATGGCTAAACCCAAGGTTGTTTGAGAGAGACCAGTTGCCTGACAGCTTCATGACGTCATCCGGCCGGGGTGCCTCAACACAATGCAAATTTCCATAGGGCTCCCCAGACGCGTCATCAGGCCACCCATCACAAGGCAACCCATAAATCTCAGGAACCTTGGGTTAAACCATATTATCCTCCTATAGCAATAACAATAACGCATAAAACTTGTTTCGAGTGAGCCAGGTGACGTCCCTAGAGCAGCGCGTGCCCCCGCTAAACTGGCGGAAAAATATCACCGATGTAACCATTCTCTTTGGTTTATCGTTCTTGATTAAAGATCACCTGAGCTCTATCCAAGGCTCCTAAAGTTGATAGGTTGTCCGGCAATGGGCAACCTGACGACGCATCTGGGGTGCTCTATGGAGATTTGCATTATGTTGAAGCATCTTAAATGATGTCATGCAGCCACAGGTCTATCGTCTTTTTGCTCGGGCAGGATTAACCAACCGAACTCGCCTATTCTATAAACGCGATGACGCGTTACCAACGGAACGTGCGCGCGCACGCGTATTTGTAATTTCTGGAGCCCTATTTGAAACAGGGCCGTAGCCAGGGGGGGGGCATTAGGGGGCAATGCCCTATTTTTCAAATGATGATGCCCTACATTTAAAACACAACATGCGTTGAGGTTTCTCTAGGAAATTTAAGAGTAGATGAAAGCTCTGTTACAACCGACATGAGAACCTTTCTTGAACGGTAATTTTCAGTCGATGAATTCATTTTTCAAATAGGCTCAAATTCCTCGAGGGGACAACACTGTCACCAGAAGAAGTGGGCCAACTGACACCCAGGAAAATAGCTTCCTTCGGCAGAAGTCTACGCTTCCTGGAGACAAATTAAGATGTAGAGTCACGCACAAAATATCTGCAAAGGTAGCAGTGCTGAGCGGCTGAAAAGCCGAAACGACTCCCCCGAAATCTACAATCTACAATCTACAAGTAGGATAAACGTTCAGCTTATTGAAAATTAGGTGGGCAATTGGAAATTACTGGTTCTGGAATGGTTCCCATGTCGGTTGGACCACAGCTAGTGAATAGACCTGAAATCGAGTAAGTTGGTAGGTATACAGTTATTTTACAAGTAGTACAAGTACAAGAGGTCTCCCAAAAATTATTGCCTGAACGCGCCATTTTGTTTACTTGCGAGAGATGTTATTGAAAAATTTGCCTTCGGCGCCATTACCTCCATTTTGTTTACCTATGAAAAATTTAAGGGGGGGGGGGGAGGAAGTAGTGCATGCCCTATGTCAAATTTTTCATGCCCTATCACAAATTTGAATCTAGCTACGGCCCTGATTTGAAATCATTGTGAATGTGCCTCTGGTCCCTCTTGCGAATTTTCCACTTACAGTGCCGTATCTTTATGCCATTTTGGTAACGGGTCTTCAAAAAAAAACTAAATCAGAGAGTGCTTTGATTACAAAAACATATAATTTGTCGATTTTAATCTGATACTCCAAAGGAATGTGAGCTGGTAGCTTCCTACATTAGAACGCCAATGGTTACCTGACGCTTGTTTTTGCCTTATGAAACATCTCCTCGCTCCTCATACGGAAAGTGTCAGAATAAAAACGACGGACTTTACATCGCATTATCATTTCTTTATTGGTCGAGATTTTTGACCAAGTTTTCGACATTACAAAATGCAATGACAAAATTGAAGAAAAATATTGCTGAGACATACGTTTAAAAAAACCCAAGAAAAAACCATATGCATCTCTGATTTTTTTCTTTGAAGACCCATCACAATTGACACAAGATTAATTTCTTCATCATAATAAAAATTCCAGAAAAATTCAAAAATAATGTTTTAAAAATATGTTGTCATTTTTCAAATTGACAGTAATTTATTTTACTAATGAAATAAAGTGCACTTTAATGTACTAGTAGGTACCTTCTATATAAAAACTACTTATAAAATCAAGTTAGAAATGATGTTAAGGGGTTTTAGTAATTTTGGTAAATGTGTGTAATTTCAGTAATTTTAGTAAATGTGAGTAATTTTTTTGTAATTTCAGTAATTTTAGTAAATGTGTGTAATTTTTTTGTAATTTCAGTAATTTTAGTAAATGTATGTGTAATTTTTTAGTAAATATTGGTAATTCTGGTAAATGTGTGTAATTTTCGGTAATTTTGTAAATATCATTAAATATTTTGTAATTTTTTGTAATTATTATTTTGGTGTACACGATTGTTCGGAGTGGTTACCCCCTCGCCCAGAAGCAAGTTTCTGTTAGAATTGGATTATTTTGGGATATTTGTCTAATGGCGTTTCCGATTCGTAGATTTAATTAGCACTGAGTATATTTCCATCTCTTTCTTTCAGCCTGTTAAAGAAAGAAATAGAAATATATTTTCTTTGCACTCATTCTACCAACCGGAAACGCCATTGAATTCAAACCACGTGATTTACTACAATATCAAAATTGACAAGAGGGAAATAGTCATGGTAAAATGGATGGGTCACTTCCATAATACCTATGGTAAGATTTTTGTGACGTCATTGGATTGAACTGTCAAAAACATCGTGAGTAGCAGAGAGATAAAAAGACAATAATGATAATATTTTTCTTTCCATATGACACAAATATTCCAAAATAATCCAATTCTAACAGAAACTTGTGCCTTTCCGACCTACTCTAATCTGAGAACCTAAGTTAGTTCTTGTAATATTGGTTAATGTGAAATTTCGTTTGAGATGTCATTTGTGATTCTCTGTTACTATAAAATAAAACAATAAGATCAATACTACTAAGTTTTCCTGCAATTTTTTTTTTCAATGAATATAAATCGTAAGTTTATGAAATCTTACTAAATATTTACTGAAATTATCTGATAATAAGATAATAACTTTTGTCACGAGCAAAAGGCCCGCAAAAACAGGAATAATCCCCAGTTTACATAAAAACACAAAACAACTTTGATTTACAATCTAAAGAAGGTGCCTTATAAACAGAATAGATAAATAACGTAGATGCCCCATTTCCGTACCGTATATCTCTGCATTTTAATGTTATTTTTTGGAGTAAATAATAGGATTTCAACATAATTTTGCTTCCATTTTGAATGCCACAGGAAATATGAGTCATAATTTCATTGTATAACAGGTGCTTTCAATCTTGTTTTCGATAGTTTCTACAGATTAATTGATTATCAATTTCGCAGGGTTTTTCTTTAGGGTGCCACTAGCTTTTTGACCAGGATAATGTAAAATGATAACTCGCAATTTTTGATAGTATTTATTAATTATTTATCTAGAACACTGAATCATTTATACAGGGTATATCATTTAAAACGCTAAATATCTGATGCCACGTTTATTTTTAAAAAAAATCGCTCGTACACGTAATTTGATTTTAACAGAGTGAAGTTTCCTGCAACCATTTTTAGTACTTCAACTTCAACCCTCTAGACGAGGTGGGACCAATCCATACTATTTCAAATGGAACAAGGGGTCGAGTGATACCTTCTCGTTCAATTCTGTTTCATTTGAAAGAGAATTGCACGCTTTTTTAAAACCAGGTATCACTGGACCCCTTATTCCATTTGGAATGGTAAGGATTTGTCCTACCTTCCCTAACGGTTTAAGTTAGCGCTGAAAATGTTTCAAATACTCACACAATCAAATTACGTGTACGAGCGATTTAAAAAAAAGTAAACGTGACATCAGAATGATATTTAGCCTGTTTTGTTTTTAAATGATATACCCTGTATATCAACTTATTCGAAGTATAGAATATGTAACTCTCCGTGCTCACTATAAAATATCCACCAAACACTCCAGCTTTTATTGTACTATAAAATATAACGAGATCGAAATCAAGAAGATTTTTCAAACCTTATTCTAGTAAAGCAAATGAAAGAAAAATTTGATAGTATAGAAAGATGGATGAAGGTAAAGTTAAACAATAGCAGCAAAAAACGTACTTTGTTATGGACATCTTTTTAAAGTGCATAAGTTCCGGAATAAAATAACCGTTTTGCTGTCATTATCCATTCACTTATTTTAAAATAATTCATAATATCCTTCGTAAACGGAAATTTCCTTTTCTTGTAAGTTAATTACCATAAGAAAAGTTACTTGGGAAAAGCGGTGCTTGATAGCCTACATTAGTCTTTTTATGGGCTATTGCATAACTTTGAAAATTGCCATCGTTTTCATTTTATTGTACAAAAGTCATATGCTTCAAGTATCTAGGCTCATTTTAGTTACCTAGTTATCAAGAGGAACTTATGACGTTGAAAATTTTATTAACCTGCAAGTTTTAACAATAAATGTACATACATTATGGGCTTTTACAGTGGATATAATATATATATTTCATGAACATCGTTGCCTACCAATTAGTTGGAGTCAGTTTTAATAATATAGTAGAGAAGTCAAAGAATATGAAATATTTAATTATTAATTATATACATTTTTATTTGACTATACAAATCCAACCCAATTTGGAAAAATAAAATCAGACCGTATAATTAAAATGAGACGAAGAAGCGCTAAAGATCAATGCATTTTAATGTATTAATTGCCAATTAGCGACGTGAAAAAAAAAACCGAGGATTAACTTATAGAACCGTTTCTTTTATAATAACTTTTTTTTGATGAATTATATTCGCAATCCTGAGTTTCAGCAACACTGTTGAAGAGCTTGAAATAGCTGGTCTGGAAATTCATTCTGTTTTTGAATCGCTAATCGCTCAATGCTTCATAGGACTTAGATCAGGAGATTGGGTGTTCCAGTCGTGAATATTTTCTTGTTATGGACTCCCGCTCTTCACAAAAATTCTCACCACCAGGCTAACAATAAAATTCGATGGTTACCAATCGAAAGAACAGGCCGGCTTCAGAAAGGGTTTCAGTACAAGTGACCACCTATTAACCATGAAAATCCTAATAGAACGAGCCATCGAATATCACATCCCACTATATATTGCATTTATCGACTTCGAAAAGGCTTTTGATAGTGTTGAACATTGGGCGGTAAAGACCTCATTAAGTCCATGGGGAACAGAACCAATACCCATAGGAAGAGGTGTCAGACAGGGCGACACAATATCACCCAAACTTTTCAACCAGGCTCTGGAAGATGTTTTTAAAAAACTAGACTGGGAGGAAAAAGGTATAAAAATATGCGGACAACACTTGAGCAACTTAAGATACACGGATGATATCGCCCTTAGAAGAGCTGACAGAAATGCTGGAAGAACTTGACACAGCAGCTAAAAACATAGGTCTCAATATGAACTACGCTAAAACTAAAACAATAACCAACACAGACGATGACATCATAATCAGAATAGGACAGGAAAAAATAGAACCAGTCGACGAATATATATATCTGGGACAGATTATTAAACTTAGCAAAGAAAACCAAACAGCAGAAATCAAGAGACGAGTTAGATTAGCTTGGGCAGCATTCGGTAAATTAAGCTACATCTTGAAAAATAGAAAATATCCACCATACTTCAAATCCAAAGTTTATAATCAATGTATACTTCCTGTTCTCACCTATGGATCCCAAGCATGGACACTTACAAAGTCAAACATGGATAAAATAACAAAAGCACAAAGATCAATGGAAAGATAAATGTTACATGTGAAACTGATAGATAAAAAGAGGAACGAGTGGATAAGAAATTAAACGATAGTAAGAGACGTTAGAAAGGAGGTAGCAAAATTAAAATGGAAATACGCAGGTCACAATAGCAGACAAAAAGACGACTGATGGAATAAATGTATCTTAAGCTGGAGTACTTGGGAGAATAAAAGAAGTAGAGGTATGAGGTATGCTGATGACTTGAAGAAGCACCCTGGAATGAACATGGCAACAGACAGAGAAGAATCGAGAAGACTGCGAGAGGCCTATGTCCAAAGATGGACTGAAGAAGGCTGAATAGATAGATAGATAGATAGATAGATGGACTCCCGGGGTATTATCACGGATCAAGGACAAGAGTTTGTAACGTTTTATCAGAATAGAAGACCGCTTTTAATCATGCTCAGCGTTTGTTAGCTTGAGGTAGTGAAAGTCAAAAATAAGATTATCAAATCTCTACGTACTTCAAACAATTTTAAAAACTACTCTGATACTTAATTCATATTTGCAACATTAAATGAAGTTAATTGACCAGTCATATTGGTTCAAATGAATGCGAATAATTTCCCATCATCATCATCAATCAGCTTATATGCGTCCACTGCTGAAAAGAGGTCTCCCTTATAGTATTCTATCCGATCTTGTACTGCACTCATTCATTTGTCTCGGTCCTTTTCAGGTCGACGTTGGTGGACGGCCCCGGTTACTAAAGGCGTCCTGGCGTGGTCTTCACTCCAGAATTTTCCTTGTTTATCGACCGTCGGTCAACTTGCCACATAGCCAGCCCAGCTCCACTTCAATGTTGCTATTTTTTCAATAACATCTGTCACCCCAGAGATTTGGCACAATGTCTCATTGGTTACTTGATATTTCAATGAAAGGCCCAGCATTGCCCTCTCCATATTTCTCCGAGTTACTCGTATCTTTTCAGGCAATTTGTTATACTTGACTTAATGATACCTATGACTGAGCTTTCCGAATGCTGCCCACGCAAGCCCTGTTCATCTGGTTAGTTCGCAAGTTTGGTTATCTCTTTCAATACGAAGTTCACGTTCTAGATATTTATAAAAGCAGACTTGTTCTATGTGGTGTTCGTTTATTGATATACATAATATGTTCGGCTATTACTAAGTTGGTCATAATTATACCATATGGTTTTGCTGAAATTTATTTTGAACCCAACAGTTTTTGTGGGTTTGTCCAACTTTCTGGCTTCACCCATCCCATGTTATCGCTCAGGTGACTCAGTTTTTTGCAGTTTATATTTATACCCATGTCCCTAAAGTCTACCCTTCTAAACATACAGTGTGTCCCGCTTCTCATGATTACTTCGCGATATCTCAGTTATTAAACAGAAACATAGTATAGTATATTTGAAATCAGCTTTGAAAGGTTAATCCAATGGGTCAATAATATATGGGGTGTTCCATTTAAAAAACTTTAACTTTGCTTTGCCACACTTTTGTGACATACCTTGTATACTTGTAACTAACTTCATTGGAAACTTTCTGATATTACCTACAACTTTAACATTCGACGTTTCTGATAATCTTTTCTAACAGGTGTGATAGGTGTGGGTCCAAAATATAGACAATCACCCGGTACCTAGTATATCCAATTTTATATGTGATCACTACTCTTCTAGTTGATGCAGTCTTTCAGGGTCCTCATTCTTGATAAAGGGGAGCAGCGGAGTGTTCTGTCTTTGTTACCTCTATTATCATTTGCATATCATTGAGAAAGACTTCTCATCTCCTCTTCGTTCTCCTGGGAACGCTGCTCCTCTGTTTCGAGAATAAGGACCCTGGTGTAGAAATTGTTCTCGTATTCAATGTGGATAGCATTAGTAGTCATCTACGGTAGCCTGGATAAGCCTGGTGATTCTTGGCACCCTCCGTTTGTTGATTTCTCTGACTGCCACCTTGATCAGGGACCAACAAACCGCCGGGGAGTGAGGGCCGTATATACTGGCATGTACTTCATCATGGAGATATTAGCCTGTACTCTTGTCACGTTAGCCAATGCAGGTTGACAAGAGGGTTTATGGGAGAAGGTTAATTGGTTTTAGGTTAAGGACATGATTCCTCCTCTAAAATGGCGCGAGAAAGAATCATGGCTCACGTAGGCAGGGTCGCATCACTGAACTGGGTCTGTCTTCACTAGGACTGTGACGAGTGACCAACAGATAATTGTCCTGTTCAACCAGTCAAATTCTATTGAAGTCTATTTATAGCTTTCAACTCTATAAAGTTTCCAACAAAACCAAAATGAGCTCAGTTTGTGCGATTTTTTCGCAGGTGAAATAAGCAAAAATGTGATTGACGAGTAGACAAATATCTCGTGCTGTAGAAATCTTTACATTGAAATAGTAAAACACTTATAAACCTTGTACTATCGAATGATTTTCTGTTAAAAACAAAAACAACTTCTCAACCAAAATCATAATTGGATTATTTTATAAATTTGGGAAAATTTAGAAAAATCCAAAGATTCTAAAAAAAATAAGCATGCAATGCAAATCATAGAAAGATATGAAGATTCCTAGAAACTGTTAAAATTGTATCACTTCACTATCCGAAATGTCGCAATTATTGGAAAAAAAGGTGATGCAAGTCCCAATCGTATCTTCATCTCCATGAAACTTTTTCCTCTACACATAATTTAAGAAAAATATAATAAGAAACCTTAAGTTATAATATCTTCGTTTTTCTCGACATCTAGTATTTTCAATCAACTCTGAACTATAGGAAACTTCTAATTAAGCGCGGTTTTCTCAAATTTCAATTGCTCAAAGCTTACAAAAATATATTCTAAAGAATTGCATTTTATATAACCGATTCAAGTGACATATTCTGATGAGTTGCTATTTTTTAAGAAAGCATAATCAAATTAATATAGAAATTCGGGCGCCCGGACAATATTTGATGTGAAATACTGGCGATATCTCGCCCGCAAATAACCATACTTTACCCAGCTATGCGTACAGTCGAACGATTTCCTTAATTACTTTCTTGGCTTTTAATCGAAAACATAAGTTGAAATTAGTGCCGCGAATTCAATGATGCCCAGAACCGTCCGGAGACTTTTAAATGCTGGTCGCGACCCAAAAACAGGTTCATCTGCGGTTTAATTTGAAAACGAACATCCCGATATATACACCGATGGTGTCGATGATAGTGTGTGTGTATTTTCGGTTTTCGGACTGGGCAATTTATTTGACATTTGCTGTAATTCTGTTTGGGATCGAGTAACCGGGATCTATGTAGTAAAGTTTATTGCAAACTGCAGGCCAATTTCTACCATACAGCGAGGTTCGGTCGACTTTGTATGCGTCCAGGCAGAGAAGTAATGTAAAATATGAGAACGGACAACTTCGTAGCTGTCTTATATTTTCATTTAATAGTTGTATGTTTTTTTTTTTTTCTTTATAAGATACATTTGATAATCCGTTCGCTAACTCTTTAGTAATTCAGAGATATTTCTATCAAACGGGAACTTTGAAAGTTTTATCAAAATCAAAACAAAATTATATAAAATGTGGATCATAACTATTGACTTTTGAGGTGTTTTTACTGACTTAAAATTTACGCAAATCTTGCCTAAAAATTTGTGTCTAAAAGAACTTTCAGTATGCAGAAGGCATTTTCTCTTGAAAACTCCATCCTCATTCAACATGAAGGTTGGTTCTTGATATTATTTGTACGTATTCTTTCAATATGAGCAGGATTATCTCGTCAATTCCTATATATATTGTGTCGATCCGTCTTTTCACCAATCATAATATCGTTCATCTCCATGTTCATTTCTAGTTTTATCCTGATTGCTCCTATACTGTGACTCGAAATAAAGAAGTATATATTATTTCGTTTTAACGGTGCATTTGAAAATCAAACTCTGTGTTGCCGGATGAATAAAGCATCTACCCAAAATAATAGGGTGTACGCTGACGTACAAATCAGGAGAGACATTCCATTAGAGCATGTCTGAATTGAAAAAAGTAAGTTCTTGATAGGTGTTCTTGTCTCTGACAGTATCCGTGGCATGTTGGGAAAATCCAGTTTGTTGATGCCGGAGTAAAACTTGATTCACAAACATATACCCACAACAAACACCTATTGCCTGAAATTGAAGAAGTTGTGACAATATTTTCCAAATAACTACCTTACAATCCAATTCACTGCATTCACCTCATCTTATAAGGCACTGCATATGCGATAATTGTATGAGACAATCAGTTTTCGACAATGTAGCCCAGCTATAACTATTTCCTTTTCAACCATTTGTTCCGCCTTGGGACAAAAAACCTACTGTGACAAAACAATCCAAAAACTATTATTTTTAAATGTTTCTCGTGTTGCTGAATAATTCCCATTTCCTTATCTGACGCCGCTATCAGAATAAATAAATAAATTTCAAATGTAATTAAACAACATGGGCTTTTCTTATGCATCGGAGTTACAAATTGGACATAATACGTGCAGAAATCCGATATAACCGCACAGTGATTGCGGTTTATTTTTAACCAGCGATTTTTTTATTAACCGTGACACTGGAGGTGGCCCGGTGCCAAAATTGCGAATTTTTTTGACCAGGTGATATATTTTAGACTGACATAATAATATCACAACAGGTGGGTGCTTATGTTTTGTAAATATTTTTGATAGATAAACTTCACCGTGTTCCAGAATAGTAAAATGTTGATTTGGGACGTCACAATTTAATAGATGTCTAAAGTTCAAAAATTACAATGAGACATAACAAAAGACAGTACAGTCAATGAAGTTTGGATCAAAAGATGACACGACGTAGTCGATAGTGCTAGATCTGGTTTTAGTTATTCGGGTTGGAGATTGAACATGCATGAATGACTATACCAAAAGATTCCTATACAGACTGAAAAGATTCTTGAATAGCACATACATTAAAAAAATCGGTGTTAAAATCGCCACATTTAAAATTAATTTACTATTAAAAGGAAGGAACTCAAGCAAGCTTTAAGTTTTAAAAAACGTAATCAAGTCAGATGTTCTGTAAATGCAACAATATTCTGTATATTTTCAATTTTTCTGTAATACGCTTATTTTTAACCATAGCAGGACCTACGTACTTTGACAAGCTATATCTGCTATCGCAGACATACGATCCTCTTCACATTTTAATTTTTTTTTTTTGGCAATGATGATACCTTTAAAATATTGAAATTTGAATGAAATTTACAGGGGCCTATTTTCAATTTTTTTTTATAACGATTTTCCGAAAATAGGTACCTATTGCGGTTTTGATGGTTATGTATTTATGTTTTCTCTCTTTTCCGCAGCATCGCGTTTATACAATTCATTTGGAGAGGAGATTATAAAACGGTTTATAAAAAGATCGTTTGTTTATTTATTTTATGCCTCGTAAAGGCATTTTGAGTGGAAATCCATGTAGAAGAGTCTATTAAAAAAAATTGGAGCATGTCACCGAATTCATCGGTTGGTTATGGTCCGGACTGTGCACCTAAAATAAACAAAAATAAACTTTGATGTTTTCAGTGGGATATTTTCGATTATTCCACTCATGTGTTAGAAATCCCATAAGACAAGTGACGATTTTCAGAATTACAGCGAAAATTCTCTTTTCCATTTGTTTAACTAGAGAGAATTACAGCGATAATTCTCCCATGTTATTGTATAGATGGTTGTCATGCTAATTTTTGATACAAACAAACTGTTCCTAATAGCCAACCACTTATTTGTATCGATTGTTAAGATGTTCAAATCGTTTAATACATATTTATTTCCATATTTTTTGCATTCTCATACGTGAAATAATCCTCTAAATACCACTTGAGCTTTAAAATGAACCAGATAATTTTGAAGCTCTCGTGGAATTATCCCCGATAATACTTATACGCCAAATCGAAGAGAGAAATAAAAATTATCAATTAAAAAAAATCAGTGAATATTTTAATTTTAATAAAAATAGGAGTTTTCCTCTAAATGAGTGAGTAATGGACAAAACAAACAAATGATCTATTCCATAATAATATTTTATTATGCTTCTCATTAAAGTAAACAGTGATGCCTAATAATTACTGTCATAAAATTTTACTGCGTTTTCTTAGAAGTTTTTTCAATAATTAGTATCGACCCAATTTCACGCCATCCAGTATATGGACAACTGGCAAATTTTATTATTGATGCAATAGTTATTTTTGCATTGTTTGCATTTGGAAAACAGTTATGTTAGACAGCTTTTAGAAGATTTTATGTTGAGACGTAAAATATTTAAATACTTCTTGGAGCGTACCTACTGAGAATCGAGAAAACATGAAGACATATAAATGAGGAAGACTTTCTAAGTTTACTTAAGAAGCCATGGACCCTACTGAATTTCTAAGAAAGAACGATAATAATAAGCACTTGAATCGAATGAAGCTTATTTCTTAAAGTCTTGGAAGAAAGAAACGATGTTAAATTATATTATCAAACGTTGAGCTCATTACAAAAAGGCCCACTTCTTGGCCTAGTGACATAAAAAAACTATTATTTAGCAGACAATATGGTACAATATGAAAAATTTAAAATACATATTTTTGTTTTTATTAAATTAATTAAAATGCATCAATTCTCATTTTCCAATAAATAGTTATTTAATATTTTTTCAAATTTATTTTGTGTTTTTATTAATTTATCTAAATTATTATATCCATCAAGACCTTCATGAAAAATAAATTTATATGTAGAATGGATGATTTTCTGGTATCTTGCAAAGGTTTAATGATGGAATAGAGAAATTTTGTTGGTAAATCTCTTAAGCTTATGATTGTCCGGAATGGCATGTCGGCTTTGTGGGTTTTCAATGTGACGGCTTATTTTGATGAAGTGTTAATTTGGTTCTTATGTAGCTGTCCTTGGTGCTCTTGTGATTCCTCAGGTTGAGATGAATCTTTCTTTCGATTGAGGACGTTGGGTCTTTGATTAAAAAGCAGTAATTTATTTTCTATTGCATTTCCTTTATTTGCTTGTAGGATTCTTATTGTATCATCCTTTAAATCGTGATGATGATCGGTTTTCCCGTGCTTTCTATTTAGGTCAGTTCTGAGCTTCGATCCGAATTCCTCTGCTCTGAGCCAATACAGGGATTGCTAAAGGTTCCTTTTTTTTTTTGGATTTCCATTCAAATTTACCATGAAAAACTAGTCTTATTTATTTACCTACACGTCTTACATTAAATTGCCCGTTACTTATTATATGTTAAATTATTCCTCATGTTTTCCAGGCTCCACTTTCAACGAATACTAATTGTGTGTCCACCACTGAAACAAAAAAAAAAAAATAACTAATTCACTCCCGTTTTGCATACGTGAAAACAGCAATAACCAGCAAGCTTCAAAATTATTATTCGTATTAATTTTCCGCGGTAGACGCTGTACATTGGCTTCGTGTAGCTGCGTGTGTAAAATTGCGGAAAAATATCACTAGGAAATGTGCGCCTCGGGTGTGTTTAGCTGTCGCCGTTTCTGTTCTATGTAATTTTTTATAATAAAAAGTAACCGGGGTGCATTTAACCTCAATTGTATTGTAGTGAGCTAAATTTAGGCAGGAAACTAAGCAGAGATTCATTAACAAGTGCCGACGAATTATCATTTACCTCGCCTCAAAAAAATTACCTCCATCAGTACAAATGTAATGTTGGTCGAAACGGTTTGGTGACAAAAAATCGAGTATTTGAACATTCGGGCCTATGATGTATCCTGTCCTGTTATTTTAACGGCCGTGTTAAGGCTCAACATCTATTTCTGTCTCCATTTTGACGCATAGAATAAACAGTGACAGATAACTTAACGTTGCTGTTAAAATAACAGAAAATAATACATCATAGGCCTGATTATTATCTCAGTTGTAGTATAGTATAACATCCCCAGTAAGATTGAACAGTGTGAATTCTTATTACCTTTTAAACAACAAATCTTCTGAAAAACGAAATGAAAAACTGACGCCTGACATAGCAAATATTTGGGAAATTTAAGGGAAGAAGCTGTGATATGTAAAAGAAACGAAAATTTTGTGAAACGTCTACTTTATTATTAAAGTAAATGGTAACTAACGAGGGGAAAGAGCACGGCAGAGAAACCCTCGATCTCAATTCCTCAATAATCAAAACATAGGTAGGTACCTACTGTGTCATTTTTAATAATAATTGTGAGTCAATTATTCAATAATCAATAATTTCAGTCAATGATTCAATAATTCAATAGAAGTTTAAATTAGGTTCCATCCTTTGTCCTTGTGCTAAAATTTGAATTCCACACACAACATTCAATCAACACTACCATCTGCGGCAGGTACTGAGGTCCCTGGTTACGTAGCCTCACCAGCCATAGTTGTTATTTTGAGCCAATATCTCTAGATTGATTTTTCAATTTGTTTGCTAGGATATTCGCTCGTCAAGGTAAGAAAATGTTAATAAACTCAACAAGACACTAATGTAGGTACGCTCTGAATACCCAGATTAAAATCCCAGCATAAAAGACAGCACATAATTTCTTAGTTTTTTTTTTTCAAATTTATAGATACTCTTTATCTGTGTTATTCACAGCATGAAACGATTTTTGTTAAATAGATGAATAAGGCATATGCTATAAAAAAAATGTTATAAACAAACAAAAAAACATAAAAATGAAGGCTATGTCCGATATCAACTGTCAGTACTGAATTTACTGCACGCCGTTCCGATATTATTTTCACTACACTGGATTCAGTCGATTCAATACTGAATGACCACAAGAGTACGCTGTTGAAATCGGAATGGCAAATCAGCACAGTAAATCCAGTACTGGTATCGGAACATAGCCAAAAAAATATATTACTTGTATAAATTGAACTCTCAAAAACAAAATAACAATTATTCAACTGACCTGTGAATGCTCCTTTTCACTCACAAACTAATCACAAATTGGATTGAACAATCAGTTTAATACAAAATAAAAATAAAAATTGGATAATTAACAATGGCAGACAAGCGTCTTTAGGGACTAGCCCAGCTTCTTCTCTAGTCTAGTCTTCTAGTTCCCCATTCTCTTCTACCTACCCTTTCGGTACGCTTTTCGTTGCGGCGCGTTCGGTTCCCATAAACTTTACAGCGCATTACATTGTTGCAACATTTACTTTTATTCAGTAAACGTTTTTTTTTTAAGTTAAGATTCAAAGAAGTAACATTTTAAATAGGTGGTTTTCCTCACAGTAAAAATCTCCGAGAGAATCCTTATCGGGTATTTGAACAAAAAGAAGACGGTAGTTATGCGAAATTAAAATTGGAAAATCCACAAGTTGCTGATAGGATGGTAATCGATGAAAGATTTTAAATTGAAATTGAAAGATATCGAAACTGAAAAGGATATTTTTTCACGGCTTTACTTCTAAACTCCACTCAGTTGGCCAGCTCTTTCAGGAATAACGAGAAAAAAAAAAAAAAAAAAAAACGAATCAATTTCCATTCCCAAATAGGATTTGACATCCCAGTTTAACCTACAACTATTATACAGGGCGCGTAGACAACAGTAGTCATTATATTTGCCGCATGATCATCATTCGCCTGAGCTGCTACCAATACGGAGTGTCTGATCTTTTATTTGTATATATTTCAATCAGATTGGGATTGAATTTGATAGAATTGCTCATTTTGTATGGATTGATCTCAGCTTTGCAGCTATTTTTAGTCGGCCTGTGATTCATAATTTGAATTGATTCTTATCAAAACATTGATTGAAAATTATAGATCAAATAATAAATATTTTTGCAGTGAAGTGCTTCGTTCTATTTATACAGTTCGACATAGAAATCATTATTGAGGTGGGTCATAGTCATTCTACATATGCTATTATTTGAAGTTCCTTTTTATTTTTCGATCACACTGTCAACATCCAAACTATAAATAATTTCGTCAATTTAATTTGCCTCCACATCCAATTATTAAATTGACGTATATTTTTTAATAAAGCTGTCCACAGGCAACTGTTAATATGAATAACGTTAATTTTGTCTATTAAAATTTTGATTAATATAGGCTCATTTTGATTGGATGTGAGTAAGGTTTTAATAAATTCATTTGTTTAATAAATCATTATTTATTCAAATGAGATGCTAATTTTACCAAATAACAGTTTCGATGCTATACGGGCAGATTGCGGGTAAACTCTTCCACATCAATAATATTTGTGAACTAATCGATTCAAATTTTATTGTTATAAAAATAAAAAAACTCCAAAACAAAGAACCCCTGGATCTATTATAAATAATTTAACAATTAATTTTCCATTTTCAAGTAGCGAAAGCGTACAAAACAGAGCCGTAGATTTCGTATACGTATGCTAATACAATAACCTAATAGAATCTATTATTACGTTTGGAAGGTACGCGGTCCTAAAATGAACCAATTTTGGGTAAGCCTGCGTCAAGGGTCGAATTATCAAATGAACAAATTAGATAACGTTTACCCCTCTCAGACTCCTTATTTTGTAGTTATTGTTGCGTGGTCTGTTGGATGCTGATTTAGCGTTACGGTAAAGATGTGCGTTTATTTTTTAATTTTAGTAACTACCTACGTTCAATTGGACAACAACAGTTTTTGTAGTATTGAGAACGGATCTCTCTGACATCATTTTGGTTTTAGGAAATCACGGCAACATTGCATTGTCTAATGTCTGCTGATAAATATACAGGGTAGTGCAACAAGCGCGCAACATGTTCTGTATAAAAGTTCTAGCATTTCATCTCTGCTACAGCCCAAAATTATTTTCAAGTTTACAGGGTGTCTCAATCTTTCCAAGGAAGATCAAAAGTTTCACATAAAAACATACTAATATAGCAAAAATGGTATGCTTTCGCTTATATTGCAGTGACTATTAATTTATTCTCCAATCGATTCAGACTTAGTAATTCATGAAGACAATGAAATAATTATTTATTATGCAACGAAATCAATTTATCTGTGGTTCCACGCCTCACTTTTTTGCTAGCTGAATCAAATGGGCTCGGATTTTTCTTCTCATCCAATCGTGGAAAATTATATACTCAGAAATACTATTCACCTATTTTTAACCGGAGAATTGAATGCTAACAAATTTTCTCTAATGTTAAAACTTAATCGTTTTCCTTCGGATAAGGATAATCCAAGCCAGATTTCAATAGCGGAAAAAAAGTCGATACTGGAAATTGAATGATTTTACATTTCCGAGATTATAAATATAAAGGAGAATGTTCGTTTGAGATTGTGTCATTTATAAAATGAAAATGTTCTTGAAGGATTAGGTAACTATTCCATGAAGAAAACATGATAAATTGCAAAGAAATAAACCAAAAAACTTTATAAGCATGACCCATCAAAACTAGCAAAGCAATGTTTCTTTACTGAAAGCTCAACGCCTCTATGGATGGGTATTATAAAACTATTTTCACAGAAAACTAGAAGTTAACTTCTGGAATTACTATGAAATTTTAGAAGTTAACTTTCAGTTTTCTGTCAAAAAAGTTTTATAATACCCACCCTATATGTTTTATTTTTATTTCTTCTCATCTTTCATTATAATTGATTTGCTCTACATCTCCATATATTCAATTTTCATCTCTCTGGTACTAGAGTTGACTTCTTGCAACAGTAGGGTAAGTATCTGCGTTCTACGTCCTCCAGAGGACGAAGGACATAGAACGCAGATATTTATCCTACTGATTGAATTTATACTAACATGGAAAAGGTTGAGGGGGTAGTCAGAAACAGGAAATTACCAGTGGCGTACCTACACTCGATTGACCTACGAATGAAGAACCGCATACGAAAATATACAAAACTATATGATTATTCAAAAACTGTATAGGGTGTGTTTTTATGTATTGACACCCCACCTACAGCTTTGACCTTTACAGGTAGATGAAAGGTGTAAATCAAAAGTTGTACAGTATTGGCTAAATTTTTAGAATCCATGGTCAGAAACAAAAATTGAATGTCAGAAATGCTTTCAGCTTTTTTCAAATGGGATGCGCTATATATGGTTCCATATTCTTGAAGAGCACAATTTCCCGATTCCAAAATTATATAGTTTGTCTATATTTGGTTGAGCCGTCTCCAACATATTTGGTTCTAAAAATTTTAAAAATACTATCAGAAAAACAAAGTACCTCAGATTTTACCTGCAGCTCTCAACTATACAGGTAGAATGGTTCAGAAAATCAGTAGTAGGATAGTATTTTTCAATTTTTGAAACCGAATATATGAGAGATTGCTCAATAAAATATAGATCGGGGCATTGTGCTCTTCAAGAATATAGAATGAAATATAGGGCATCCCATTTGAAAAAAGCTGGAAGTATGCAAAATTTCACATTTCTGACATTCAAATTTTGTTTCTGACCATGGTTTCTAAAAATTGAGCCAAAACTGTACAACTTTTGTATTTACACCTTTCTTCTACCTGTAAAGTAGTAAAGCTGTAGGTGGGGCGTCAATATATAAAAAAATACCCTGTATGTACAATTGAGTGGATTATTGCGGAACTTATGGGTGGACCTCTGCGAGACGAGCGCAGCTAGTTCCGCAGCCATCTACTTAAAATATACTGTTGAACTGTTAAAATAAAACACTCACCTGAAACGTGTAGTTTTTGAATTAATGAGAAAAATTTACAACTGAGTGAATCAGGTTAGTATCGTACTTGAACAACATATTGGTGAATAGATGGCCGAGTCCACCCATAGGTTCCGCAACCATCCACTCGTTTGTACTTGAATAACTTGTATCAATAAATTACTAGTTTCGTAAAGTCACATTACGAATTCCTGTCGAAAGGCGAATCGACAAAAAGTGGATAATCTTAAAAATTCTGATAAGTTATTGTTCAAGTACAAATAAGTGGATTGTTGCGGAACTTATGGGTGGACCTCTGCGGGACGAGCGCAGCGAGTTCCGCAGCCATCTACTCATCAATATACTGTTGAACTGTTCAAGTAAGACATTCACCTGAAACGTGTAGCTTTTAAACTAATGAGAATAACTCACATTTGAGTGAGTCAGGTTAGTATCATAATTAAACGACATATTGATGAATTGATGGCTGCGGAACTCGCTGCGCTCGTCCCGCAGAGGTCCACCCATAAGTTCCGCAATAATTCACTCATTTGTACTTGAATAACTTGTCACATTATGTTACTAGTTTGGTAAAGTAACATTACTAATTCCTGTTGAAAGGCAAATTGACAAAAAGTGGATAACCTTACAAATGCTGACTTTATATAATAAGTTATTGTTCAAGTACAGGGTGTTTTTTTATATATTGACACCTCACCTATAGCCTTCACTTTTACAGGTAGATGAAAGGTGTAAATACAAAAGTTGTACAGTATTGGCTAAATTTTCAGAATCCATGGTCAGAAACAAAAATTGAATGTCAGAAATGTGAAATGTTGCATGCTTTCAGCTTTTTTCAAATGTGATGCCCTATATTTGGTTCTATATTCTTGAAGAGCACAATTTCCCGATTCCAAAACTATATACTTAGTTTGTCTATATTTGGTTGAGCCGTCTCCAACATATTTGGTTCTAAAATTTCTAAAAATACTATTAGAGGAACCAAGTACCTCAAATTTTTGGGGCCGAATATATGAGAGACTGTTCTATCAAATATAGACAAACTATAGGTATATTTTTGGAATTGGGATATTGAATGAAATATATTCATGAAATACATTTAAAATTTGTTTCTGACCATGGTTTCTAAAAATTCAACCAAAATTGTACAAATTTTGTATTTATACCTTTTTTCTACCTGTAAAGGTAAAGGATGTAGGTGGGGTGTCAATATATAAAAAAAACACCCTGTACATAGGATTGAATTCATACTAACATGGAAAGGTTGAGGGGCTAGTCAGAGACAGGAAAATATTAGTGGCGTAAGTAGTGTATGATGGCCGATTCTGCGCCCTCTGTTCTCCGGAGGACGGAGGGCGCAGAACCGGCCATCTTACACTACTACATCTCCTCTTAAAGTCCAAGTATTTCCCACTTCTTTTTCTTTAGTTTATACAATTTTAATTTTTGTTCCGTTTATACTTGTTTCGTTACGTCGATCTTATGTCTCTCCCCAAAACTATCTTTATGTTTTTTTACTATGCAATATTTCATCAAATCCGTAAACTATCATCAATTTGAGTCAGTTATACTTTTATATATTTGATAAAGGCACGTATTTTGTCAAAATTAGTTCAATATAGGACCCTTATCTATCTTATCCGATTATGCTAGATACGTCACGAAATGGAATAACGGACACTGATGACGGTATTCTCTAGTGCATTATCTTCGATCTGTTCTATTTTATTATAATTTGTAGTAAAAGGCATTAATTTATTCAACTGAGCCAAAAATAAATTTAAAAAAAGAATCTCAAAGGAACATCAAACTCAAAGTAAACCCACATCGCAAATTAATTTTCGTATTGTTCTCTTTTTTTTTTGACAGTCAAAACATGTCGCAAGGATTTTAATTTTTGATCAACTCGCTTAAATTAAAGCGAGACTACATCTCACCCTCTAATTGAGGTGTAAATTCGATAACCATGAAGGTGGGCCCCATGAAGACGACGCTTCTTTGCCTGGCGTTCCTGTCAACGTTTCGAAATAATTCAGGTAAACTAGATTTTAAGTTAATTTTAAGTTAGTTCATTCATTTTAATTGAATCTTGTCTTGTACTAATATGGAAATGCGGAGTTGATCATTTGGGACTCTGGCTATAATTTTTGTTAATATTTTTTTGGAAATTCTATTTTAACTCATGTGAAAGATAAAAACCGAGTCAACCATAATGGAAAACTTGTTGATGCAACATTATTATTTTTAGTATATCTGCCAGAAAAACCTTTATATTCCAAAATGTTGATTGTCCTCAAATTGATTTAGGCATTTTCCAGCGCTCTGCAACTTTCTATTGAATCCGTTATTTTTAATTGTTTTACGTGTTTATTTGCAACCATTTAAAGCTTGGAAAATTTGTTTTAAAAAATCCAACCGTTTAAAATTGGTTAAATTGGATTTAAAAGCCTCGTCCACTCATGTTGAAAAAAAGTGAAACAACAGAACTTTATGCTAACAATAATTGCTAACAACATTGGCAAATAGGAGGTGGATTTTTCATAAAAATTCACCCCCCTTCAAATTATAGTTGACGTGTTTCAGGGATTTTTTTCGAAAATTTTTCATCTGCGCGATAATAGGGGTAGTAAGTTTCAAAATAAACGCCCTGTGTATCATATCAATTCACGTTCTATCAAGTATTAGAAATTGGAACCTATTCTAGAAGGTTACAAGATGATTCCGAAATACACATTTCAAATAATTTTAGCGTATTTCAAATACATAAGAAATTAAAAATAAATGAATAAAAAGGGTAGGACAAAATAGTTTAAGAGTGGTATAATAAATTTGCTAACAAAAGAGAAATATTATCAGTTAGGCTGGATTTATCGTTTATAAAATAATGGTCCCTTGTTCTCCATTGTATTGTGTTCTATTTTTTTGCTCGAAAAAGTTAGGGTATTCATCGAAACATCGCCTAATTGAATAATTTTGTCCATTAGCTTTTTTTTTCTATCACTCCACGGCAGCCCATTTAAGATCTGCCCAGGGACTCCGTGTTATGTAGAATTCTACATATCGATAGGATTCTTTGGCTCGGCTCTATATGTGCGACATTCGGATATGTTTTGATATGTCGAATTCTACATAGCACGGAGTCCCACCACTGGTCCCACTCAATCACAACTAACTTGTCTTAATACTGAAGCTTTCCAAACCAGGTCACATTCTATATTATCTTGTGGTAATTTACGAGTTATAAGACGTATTCCGCGTAGCGTTCGTCTTCAAGTAGCCGAAGTATTGGCAGTTATTCAAAATCAATAATTACGAGTCTTGGGTATAAACTTTCTTCTTCTCCTACATCACGAGTAGGTTCTTAGTTAACCGCACAACAAAGTAAGATAGGAATCATTATCAATATTAGTGAAGAAGGGTCTAGCCAGTTTATCTTGTAGTAATTCTGACAACAGTGCTCATATTATATCGGACAATGCTGCTTTTTGGTCGTCTGCATTGAAACGCAGAGTCGCTTCTGTAGTATAACATATCCGGGTTCGTTCAGCAAGATTAAGCGGTGTATTTTTTTTATTATCTCTTCTTTCAACAAATCTTCTAAAAAACGAAATAAAAAACAAATAGGACTTACGTTGTGGGAAGGGAACTCACTCAATTTCACTTACTTAATATGCGCCTGACAATAGCAAAATTGAGGAAATTTAAGGGAAGTTGTGATTCGTAATCGTACCGTTCTCGACCTGGAACCAACGAGGGGAGAGAACCCGGCAAAGAAACCCTCGATCTAACATTCCTCAAAAATCAAAACATACTGTGTCATTTTGATAGATAATTGTGAGTCAATGAAAGTTTAAATTAGGTACCCTCCTTTGTTCTTGTGCTCAAAACTCAATTCCACATACTACATTCAATCAACACTACCTATATTCAATACTGAAGAGTTTTTGGTTAGTTACCAGTTTCACCAGTAGGTACTGAGGTCCCGTACGGGAAGCTACTCAGCTATAGTTGTTATTTTGAGTCAATCTAGGTATTCTTTCTATCTGAACAAACTGATCGACACTTGAGGTTTGTTTCAAACAAATTTCATCTGGTTTTTCCACGATTTCATTGGCCCTAGCTGTTTTTTTGACACCTCACAGACAAACCTGATGTGATTACAATCAGTTTGTTCAACAAGGCTCTAATACACGTTCTGAATACCAAGAATCAAAATCCCAGCACAAAAGACAGCACCTAATTTCTTTAGATTTTAATTGGAAGAAAGAGTTTCATATCTTGAATTGAAAGAGGTAGCCTCGAACATAGAAATTCAAGCTACACGGGTGAAAGATGAGAACCCAAAGGATATTTTAAAAGAAATAAGTAATGACCTATCAAACTATAAACTGGAAGATCATGAGATTCTATAATGCATCAAAAAAGAAACTAAGAAAGGGACAATTATTTCTGCGATGCTTCCAAATATTGAAGTAAAAAATAGCCAGTAGAAAACATCGCAGCATTGATTCTAAAATGTTGAAATGCAACACCTCGAAACCAGAAAGTACTAAAAGTAAGAGCTGACCCAAAGAAAGGAAAGAAAGAAAGAAAGAAAGAAAGAAAGAAAGAAAGAAAGAAAGAAAGAAAGAAAAAAGCTATTAATTCTGTTGGACTAAAAATGGTACAGTCTATCTGAGAAAAAGTGAGGACTCCTCAGTAGTTCTCGTTAACAATGAACATTCGCTAGAAAACCTTCAAAAGGTTTGCATTTACCGAAGAAATAAAACATTTTGCTAGTCTAAATCAACATAGGAACAGTCCAGGGTCTAACACTGTAGAACAAAATTTTTATTAGAATTAAGGTAAATGATAAAGAAGCTTTGGTAAATAGTTTAAATCTTCCAGATGCTATTGTTATAACTGAGACTTGGCTATCTCCAGACGAAGCTGCCCATTTTGGTTTTAATGGGTACAAATCAATTAATCTTAGTGGAGATGAGAGGTGGAGCCATTGACATGCTACTTAACGACAAAAATACAACTTCAAAGAACTTGCAAACTGTTCCATGATCTTTATTTTGGTGCATGGAAGAATGTGATATTATTATAGGAATAATATATAGACCTCCAATCTTTTATTACAATTTATTTTTGCAAACCTGTGATGGAAAATTGGATATTATTTCTAATAAAAAAAAGACAGCCTGGATATTTGGAGATTGTAACCTCAACCTTTTAAATTCGAGCCCACAGCAGCAAATACTTCAGCTCACAATTGAGTCAAATGGATTTACCATAATCAATAATCATATACCATCAAGAGTAACTCAACATTTTAATAGCTTGATTGATTATGTATCAACTAATAATAGTAATTATGACTTAAGTTTGTCTCGCAATTTCAAACCACCGACTGCAATGCTGGAGCATAAAATTAAAAAGAATAAACGCAAAATGCAATAGTTATACAGTAACCACTTTAAATAAAGAAGCTTTTAAGACAGATTTAGCTGAAATTGGAACCTTAAACTGGTCTAATCCCAATTTATTATGCGATCAAATAATACGTTCTTATAATAACAATTTCCATAATAGACACAATAGAAATAGATTTCGTTTTAAAAGTGCTTCTTGGTATAATGTGAGACACTTTCAATTGATGAGGAGGCGGGCCTTTAACTATCAATGACATAAAATGTTTCTACACAGTGCTTATTTACTTGAACTTTACAAATCAACCCAAAAAGAATATAAAAAATCACTGATTGACTCAAAAAAAGCTTATTATAATGCCGAAATAAGTAAAGCTGGGAATGATGTTAAGGAGATATGGAGAACACTAAACACTATAATCAACAACTCCAAACCAAGGAAAGACCGCTTGCTACCCAAGTACATGAACAACACACTGTGCAGAACCCACAGGATGTTGCCAACTTGCTAAACCAATACTTTTCCAGAATTATGGCAGAACTAACAGAAAACATCCCCCCAACAATTTTTTCCCCTCAACTCCAACCAACTTCTACTGCCTATATAAATCAATGAGAACCTGTGACTACAGAGGAGGTCACTACAGTTATAAACGAATTGAGACCAGGAAAATCACCTGGAACTGACAGCTTGAGCATTGATGCAATCAAGGAATTGAAAAATGGAATATCGCCTACTTTATGTAAGTTGATAAATCTTGTTTTTAATACTGCATCTGTACCAAGTTTGTTTAAAATGGCAAAGGTTGTCCCTTTATTTAAGGGCACAGAACTGAACAACTACAGGCCCATTTCCCTGCTCCCAGCTATAACTAAGGTATTGGAGACCTATGTAAATATGAGATTAACCAGTTATTTGGATAGAATAAATTTTTGGTATGCGGGTCAATATGGATTCAGAAAACCCAGCAATACTTCCTCAGCAACTACAGACCTTATTACAAATATTTATGAGAAGGTTAATAAGAGATATAAGTGTGTACTTGTCTGGATGGACTTAGGAAAAGCTTTTGACACAGTAAATCACAAAATTCGCGTGGAGGTGCTTGAAAAAACTGGTATTGGAGGTTCAGCACTACTGCGGTTCAGGGAATATCTATCGGACAGACTACAGTATGTTGAATGTGAAGGTAACAGAAGTAAAATGGAAAGCATTGTACACGGAGTGCCCTAAGGTTCAATTCTAGGACCGACACTCTTCCTAGTCTACATGAACTTACTGTCATACATACCTCTTCAGGTCTCGCTCAATTTATATGCAGATGATACTTGCATCACTTATTTTGACAAGGACCCTGCCAATTTAAAAATCATCATTGAGAAAGAAAATAATGTGAAATAATTAATAATAATTGAATGTGAAAAAATCAAGCTATATGGTAGTATCAATGTTTGAGTCGGCCTGACTTCACAATAAACTTTCAAGATCTCCCATTGACTTCGTGCAGACTGCATCAAATACTTGGGGACTCTTTGTCGATTCAAAACTTACTTGGAATATGCGTATCCTGCATATATGTAAAAAGATTACACCAGCAATTGGAGTACTTGGTCGAATATCGGACTATCTATCCATTATGCATCGTAGGATAATATACAATTCCCTTATCCATTCTTACATATCATATCTAACTCTGCTATGGGGTAATGCTTCCCTTAAGAAACTGCATCTAATATCAGTTCTCCAAAGTCCTGCTATAAAAAAATTGTTTAAGCTGCCATTTTTAATTCCAACAAAATACTTATATTATCCGAATGGCATCTTGGACATTCACTCCCTGTATATCTTGCAATCATGCATCTTTATCCATTTTTGCAAGACTTCAAATATTCACTCTACAATAAGTCTCATCCCAGCTAACACAATCCATAACCACAATACCAGACTTAATGAAAACTTAAGAACGTGGACAAATAACACTACAACTGGCCAACGCAGCATCTTATCAGAAGAACTAAGGTACTATAATCGAATTCCAGAATCTGTTAAAAGGTTGAAAAGTGTAAGCTGAAGCAGCTGATCTTCGATGGATACTTTGGGACTGTACAATGATAGACTTTATCTGCTTTCATGGATTTTTCCGAAAATTTTTCATCTGTGAGATAATAGGGGTGGTAAATTTTAAAATGAACGCCCTGTATATCATATCAATTTGAGTTCCTTCTAAGTATCACAAATCGGAACCTATATAATTCTAGAAGGTAAAAAGATGTTTTAGTATTCCGAAATACACATTTTAAATGATTCAAACAAACCCAACAAAATTTTAATTTAAACTTTACACGATTAATAGTTAAATTTAAATTGACGCCTTCGTTGTGTAATGTGTATCCAAAACCCACACAGTTTTGTTTGAATATGCATTGCTTGTTTTGGAAACAATATACAAAGCCTAATTCTGTTCCTGAGTTAATAAAATTTGAAATTAGCAAATATAGGCTATAGAATGAGATCAGAATAATATTAATCTGTGTAATGTAATCTATTTGGAAGAAATTACTATCTTCCACTCTTTACTCGGCTCAAAAATTGTAACAAAACTGAAAATTTCGATTCAACCATATTTTCTCAGAATATTTTTTCTTTTTTTGCTTTATCATTTTTTTGAATCTTTACTCTATACCTATTTGTCAATTTTTATTATTCTCTTTATTTATTTTTTTATTGATTTTTCTTTATTTTGTTTTAGGTAAGCATCCTTTGAGTTCAACTCAACTACAAATACAAAATATAGGTAAGTATTTTTAGACATGTTTTCTTAATATAATTTTTCCGCATTTTGCGTGAATTTTGTACTATACTATTAGCCTGAGAAAAGTTCCTATTCAAAATAAAGTTAGTCAAATAATTTATTTGTTTTTCAAGGTATTCATAGAGCTCTCTTCTCTTATTTCTGTCGATAGCTCTTCCAGAAAATTTTCTAGATCTTACGAAAGAGTGCATCATTAAACTTTTAAAAGTCTTCACATTCAAGTACTTGTAAAGTGAAATTACTGTCCAAATTCCCAATTAATGGTTTGCACTAAATTGAAATTGAATCAAAAAATCCCATTTTACGAAATACAAAAACTAAAAAGCTTTAACGTTAATATTCAATAATAACCAAACTGTTTAATAATTTAAATTTCGTTTGTCGCAACTTCCATCGGTAAAACTATAAGCCTATTTTATTTTAAACAAAATATTATTACATTAAAATCAAGCCAACAAAGTTTTATTTTATTGCAGTTAATATATTTTGTTTTTTATTGCTGCCTAGATAATAATAAACTTTGACGGTTTGAGTAGAGTTATTGCTAAAAGTTTCGACTTAGTTTGAAATCGTTCCTAAACACACATTTCGTGAGTTTTATTATTAATTATTTTTACATTCGCATGGTTCTCTTTTATTATTTTAGTAGGGAATCATATTATATAGTGCTTTTGATCATTAAATGGATTGATGGCTAGAAAAAAACAAATTACTATGGTTAAAATTTTGCGGAACATAACCTTAAATCAGTAAAAAAAAGTGATATTGTCGTATCTAGATAATAGCGCATCTCCCTTCGGTTAATTAAACTCAATCGTCTTCCAAAAGAGGTTCATGGGCTTCAGGAAAATCATTGATCACGTTACATTTAAATAGCATTCCATTGCAACTTAAACCCATGGAAGGTCAATGTCAACGACAGTTCATTGGTAGTTATTGTAATTAGCGATCACGCACCATGATCTCTTGATTAATATAATATTAAAGGTTGCAAGAACATTGACAGGAGATATCTACCGGAAGAAGAAAATTAGAGCACTATGACGGAGCAGAACTGACGTTGATACAAACATAGCCGCAGGCCAATCAATTCCTTTGGTGGAAAATTAATTTTGGAAAAGGGGCTAATAGTTGGAGGTTGCGAAAATTAATGATTCACTGGTATAAGCCAAGTCGTTGCTCACTTAATGGATGGAGCGATCTAAAGACCTCAACCTTTCCTGACTACAAGGAGCTTGAGATACAAAGTGAAATACAAATGGTCACACATAAAAAAAGAAGCCGTTGTAGCAAATCGCTGGCAAGTTGACCAAGGACCAGTCTGCTTCGAGAACCAACAATACCCCACAATCACCGATTTTCCAACAAAACCCCAGAAGGAACAAAAAAAAAAATTCGAATTCAACGCATGGACACCATTTAACGGAACTAGGTTTGGCAAGGCTATGTATATATGTCATCAGAAGTTCAACTCTAAATAGCCAATGCCCAGGGAGCTCGGAAGAAGAACCGGATATGTCGTATCTAGGATAATAGGGCATCTCCCTTCGGTTAGTTAAACCCAATCGTCTTCCAAAAAAGGTTCATGGGCTTCAGGAAAATCATTGATCACGTTACATTTAAATAACACTAGGTCATGAGCGCGCTTCGCGCGCTTTTTTTTTAAATCAAGTCCATCAAAATAATTATAAAATGGAAAATATTTATTAGGTGTTGTACAAAAAACAGCATAATTTTTGATTTAAATGTACATTATACATTAAATGTAACAGTGAGATAAGTTGTATAGATGTTATTCTAGTGAAGAAATTTCAAATGCGATGGATGGAGTTGGTGACTAATTATTTTTGTATGGTATATCATAATGATTTTAAATCGATCACATTTCTTGAATGTACGGTGTGCGTATGTCTACTTATCTCATTCTGTTTTATGGAACTCGTAGGTGTAGGTATACATTATTCGAAGTGGTTTATTTAAAACAGAATAATCATAACCATAATCAAGGTGTTATTATAAACCGAGTTAGTAACTATTTATGTGCTGTGGTATAATACGAGATATCGAGTCTTAATTTTTTTTTTACATTTTCATGAAGTTCCTTTTTTTTTATTAGGCCAGTTATTGAAGTCTACTCGATCAACATTTTACTGCAAACAATCGAAAAAAAAAATTTTTTAAAAGATTTTAAATTCAATTGCTCAATTATTCAACTTCATTTTTTGTTTGTACCTACGTGGTAGACATAAATTTTAAATGTGATCAAAGTAGTTGGTGAATTATTACTTTTGCGGTACATCGTAATGACTTTAAATCGATCTTATTTTTTGAATATACGGTGTGCATATGTCCAGTGCAACTTATTCTATTTTATGGAACTCGTAAGAATCCAAAGTTTAAAGAGTGCTAAGTCTTCATGTCGTTCTTCGTTATTTTCAATCATTTATGTTTATCGTGTTCAGGTTTTTGTCTTGTGATCTTCAAATATCTTGTAAATAAGTTGTAAAGATCTTCTGAAATCACCTATGACTGCGAAATTTCAAAATTAAATTATCAAAAAAACAATTCTTTAAAAACATGGTTTTTGACAACACTATTGCCTCTTTGTTTCCCTGAATAAAGTTTGAATGAGTCCCACGAACGAACTCTGAAAAGCGCCACATAAAGTTGTCCGTGACTAATACATCCTTTCTGGAGATCAATTACTATCCTATCAAATGTTTGTCCTTGAGATTTGTTAATCGTAACTCATTGCAAAGGCTAATTTTATTTTAAAATTGTCTTTGTTTGAACGTAAAGGGGTAGACGTTTTCGCAGTAGAGTGTTATTCGATTTATGAACACTATTTCTCCCTGTTTATCTACAGTCAATATCTCACAGCGTAACAGATTATCCCCAAGTTCCAGAACTAAAGGCCTTGTACCATTGCAAAGGCCTGCACTGATGCTTAGATTTCTAATAAGCATACAATAGAATTCGTTTTCAATCGTAAATCATGGAGCGGGAATTCGGCGGATTAAGCGAATTTAAATATTTTGGAAGAATAGCATCATTTAGATCACTATTATCACAGTTCTTGACACTATCTATACTGGTGTAGAGTTTTTCGGTCTTGACGTCCAACAGTTCGACAACTTATTCGTTTATTTCTTCGACATCAACATTTCTTGCAGAAAGTATTGCAGATTTGGTCAAGTCCCTGAATCTTCCTTCTTTTAGTATTGTTCGTCGACTTTTCGTATGAGGAGCGAGGGGGTGAAGCGAAAACCAGGGGTGACCTTAGGTGACCATTGGCGTTCAAATGTAGGGTGCCACCAGCTCACATTCCTTTCGAGTATTAGATTAAAATCGACGGACTTTACTTCTCATAGATGTTTTCAACAATATCCGAATTATCAATACATTTCTCCGACAATTTTAGATTGTCGTTAGAATCATTTAGTGTTCGTTATCGCATAAAAATGGCTCAATTTCAGCAATAAGTGCTTAATATTGGCCTTTAAGGCGGCAACCGTTCGAGATTTGTCAACATAGACTTTGGATTTTAGAATGCCCAGAGAAAAAAATCCAGTGACGTTAGGTCGGCCAATTGTGGATTCTGAAGGACGATCGTTGACATCATAAATTGCACGGAGTGCACGAAACGTTTTCCGAATAGAACATTGGTTTTGATAATGATAATAATTTTTAACAATTCCGACGCGTTGCTCAATCGTGTAGCGCTCCATAATAAAATGCAGAGACTAATTGAATACGGCTGCCAAAGATAGCACCTATCGAGTTTTTCATGGGCTATTGTCAAACATCGAGCGTTACTATTGGAAAACCCTATACATACCTAGATTCTTCTATTGGACCTAGAAAAAATATTAAACCACTTCCTTGCTTTGAAAAACAAACATCTACAGAGCAATATCTAATAGCACAGCTAATAGGCATATTGTCAGAGAATTGTCACATAAGTAACAAATTCACAGTCCTTCACAAAGATGCAACCGAGGAGAACATTGAAAATGCCGAAGCAAACTTCAACGCTAATGCTTGTGATTATTGTGAGCTTTGAGATCCGCTAAAATTCAACCCTTTCCAGATTTTCCAGAATTTTTCCGACCCAATCCAGAAATTTCCATGCGTTTTCCAGACGTTTCCAGAAATTTCCAGACTTTATCCAGATTTTTCCAGACTTAGCTAGACTTTATGCAGACTTGTCAAAATTTCTCCAGACCTTATCAAGCCTTTTCCAGAGGTTTCCAGACATTTCCAGACTTTCCCAGACTTTATCCAGACTTTTCTAGACTTGGCTGGATTTTTCCAGACTTTATCCAGACTTGTCTAGAT
Source organism: Ceutorhynchus assimilis (assembly GCA_917834065.1). Classification (NCBI taxonomy): domain Eukaryota; kingdom Metazoa; phylum Arthropoda; class Insecta; order Coleoptera; family Curculionidae; genus Ceutorhynchus; species Ceutorhynchus assimilis. Next base: position 2,215,910 of record OU892281.1, read on the forward strand.
TTCTCCAGACCTAATAGAGCCTTTTCCAGACGTTTCCAGAAATTTTCTGGCTTTTCCAGACTGTATCCAAACTTATCCAGACTTTTCCAGATTTAGCTATACTTTATCCAGACTTGTCTAGATTTCTCCAGACCTTATCCAGCCCTTTTCTGACCTCTCCGGACTTCTCCCAAACACTTTCCCGACTTCAAATACACTTTTCCAGACTTTATCCAGACTTGTCTGAATTTCTCCAGACCTTATCAAGCCTTTTCCAGACGATACCAGAAATTTCCAGGCTTTTCCAGACTTTATCCAGACTTTTCTAGACTTGGCTAGATTTTTCAGACTTTATCCAGACTTGTCTAGATTTCTCCAGACCTAATAGAGCCTTTTCCAGACGTTTCCAGAAATTTTCTGGCTCTTTTCTAGACTTTATCCAAACTTGTCTGAATGTCTCTAGACCTTATTAAGCCTTTTCCAGACGTTTCCAGAAATTTCCAGGCTTTTCCAGACTGTATCCAGATTTTTCTAGGCTTAGCTAGATTTTTCCAGACTTTATCCAGACTTGTCTAGATTTCTTCAGACCTAATAGAGCCTTTTCCAGACGTTTCTAGAAATTTTCTGGCTCTTTCCCAGACTTTATCCAAACTTATCCAGACTTTTCCAGACTTAGCAAGACTTTATCCAGACTTATCTAGATTTCTCCAGACCTTATCCAGCCCTTTGACCTCTCCGGACTTCTCCCAAACACTTTCCCGACTTCAAATACACTTTTCCAGAACTTATCCAGACTTGTCTGAATTTCTCCAGACCTTATCCAGCCTTTTTCCGACGTTTCCAGAAATTTCCAGACTTTATCCAGACTTGGGTAGATTTTTCCAGACTTTATCCAGACTTGTCTAGATTTCTCCAGACCTAATAGAGCCTTTTCCAGACGTTTCCAGAAATTTTCTGGCTTTTCCAGACTTTATCCAAACTTATCCAAACTTTTCCAGACTTAGCTAAACTTTTTCCAGCCTTATCCAGACTTTATCCAGACTTGTCTAGATTTCTCCCGACCTTATCCAGCCCTTTCCTGACCTCTCCGGACTTCTTCCAAACACTTACCCGACTTCTATTATGTATAAGTAATTGCCTATCTATGAGTCGGCACTCAATGTATGCAAAAGCGGTAACAACCTTGAACTAACATAAACATATCGATTTTATATTCCGATTGCCTCATTTGCATAATTAAAGCGGTGACAACCTTGAACTAACATCTCGATTTTATAGTCAGATTCCATTGCAAGTTGAATGAATTATTGAATTATTAATTCGTACGTCCAAGGAACTTAAACCCATGGAAGGTCAATGTCAACGACAGTTCAACTGGTAGTTATTGTAATTAGGGATCACGCACCATGATCGCTTGATTAATAATAATGGGTTTTGGAAGTTTTTCTACCACTACCGAATATCTTTCCTATTGTAACTTTAGCTTCCGAGATTCCCAAAGGAGTCACTTTGTTACCACCTGCAGTCATCAAAGAAATCGCCTCTTTAGTCGGGGTGATTTTGTTACACAAAGATTTTTCTATACTGCATTGACTCAGTATCTAATACTATCTTTACGTTTGGACGGTTATTTATTTGCCCACTTATTCTTAAAATGTTCGCAGCCCCTGTCTGCAGAACGACTTCATTCGGGCTTTCCTATTTTTGTATTTGGCTCTAGGTTTGATTCTCACCCCCACATAACCCCCAGGTTCGACAATATTCTCATTCAAATTATGGATGTTTTAATCAAATTTTGATTAGGGAAAATTATGTGTAGGTACCTACCAAAAATAGAGCAATAAATGAACTATATTATCGACTGATTACCTACTATTATAGCTTCATTATTTAATCAAAAAGTTTAATATTTATTGTTTAGCGAGTAGTTGAAATTTGATTTTAAATCTGTTGTTCATGAAGTAAAAAAAATATATTGTTCGTTTCAATAATTCAATATTAAAAGTTTTTTTGGTACTATAAAAATCTTATTCAAAACTTTCATATAGAAATCTTTATTTTTGAGCTTTTTGATTCCAGCGCATCTATGAAAATCATTGTTCAGAAACTAAATGCCTATTGAAGTTGGCACTCAGAATTGTATTTATTCGTTTACTTCGGCTAATTCTCTACTGGAATTATTGTTTCAATCAATTGAAACCTATTCAAAACTTTTTGGGAACTTTAAATATTAACTTTAGTGTTAACAAGTTTAATTTTATAATCAAGTTAACTCTAGTTTCAAATGAGTATGTTTGAAGTATCAGCTGTAGTATAACAGCGTTCAGTAAGATTGAACGGTGTGGATTTTTATTACCTTTTTCTTCTGAAAAACGAAATGAAAAACAAATAGGACCTACGTTGTGGAAACTTACTCAATTTAACTTACTGGACATGCGCTCGACATAGCAAATATTTGGGAAATTTAAGGGAAGCTGTGATATGTAAAAGAAACGAAAAATTTGTGAAACATCTACTTTATTATTGAAGTGAATTGTACCGTTCCTGACCTGAAATTCTCGAGGAGAAAGAGAACGGCAGAGAAACCCTCGATTGAACATTCTTCAAAAATGAGAACATACTGTGTTATTTATGATAATTGTGAGTGAATAATCAATAATTTAAGTCAATGATTCAATAATTCAATAACAGTTTAAATTAGGTACCATCATTTGTCTTTGTGCTAAAATTTTAATTCCACACGCAACATTCAATCAACACTACCTATATTCAATACTGGAAAATTTTTGGTTAGTTAGCCGGTCTGCCAGCAGGTACTGAGGTCCCACACGGGATGCTACCCAGCTATAGTTGTTATTTTGAGCCAATATATCTTTCCTTTGTTTGGTAGAATATTTGCTCGCCAGGGTAGGAAAATATATTCAACAAGGCCTTAATGTACGATACGAATACAAAAATCGAAATCCCAGCACAAAAGATAGCACATAATTTCTTAAGTTTTAATTTAATCTTTTTATCTGCATTGTTTACAGCATGAAATGATTTTAATTGAATACAGGAACAATGCACATGCTATGAAAAATGGTTTAAACAAACAAAGAAACATAAAAAATTAAAAAAATTAAATAAAAAATATTTGTATAAATTGAACTCTCAAAAACAAAATAACAATTATCCAACTAACCTGTGAATGCTCCTTACGACACACAAACTAATCACAAATTGGATTGAACAATCAGTTTAATACAAAATAAATTATAAATTAAATCATGAACAATGGCAAACAAGCGTCTAAGGGACAATCTTCTTCTCTAGTCTAATCTCCCATTTCCATGTCTCCTTTTCGGTTTTGGTACCCTTTTCGTTGCGGCGCGCCTCGTCCTCATAAACTTTACAGCGCATTACATGGTTGCAACATTTACTTTTATTCAGTAAATGTACATGATCAAATATAGGATATAGAAAATGGAGAAAACGAAAAAAAAAATAAAAAATTAAAAAAAACATATCGGAAAATTACCTATAAATTTTCCAAAAGATTCTAAAATACTGTAGGTAATTTTTATTCTTTTGAATCGTGAACTATTTCAATTTTGAAACTTTTACACCAGTCGCAGTATAATGGTCTACTCATCAATTGTATTTTCACTTCTTGGAAATTTGAGGGGTCCATCCAATCCAACTTCCAAAAAAAATGTTAGGTAATTTTTCAAATTCCTGCTGACTAATGATTATACAATATAAAAACAGATTGGTAAATTCTTATTGGCTTCTTCCAAAATTATACAATAAGTTAAATTGATTGAATAATCCAAAATAATGCAAATTTATCTCTAGGAAAATTTCCAAACGTGTAAATCGAATTGATCATTAAACGGTCTCGAAGTCTATATATGCGAATAGGAATTCCTCGGGGATTTGCCCCTGGTTCGGAGGCGCCCCGAAACTCGATTACTGTAAACCACTACATGTCCACGAAATCTTTGAACTCAACACCAGCTTTTATTCCTTTTGGACATGTCTGGAGGGAATTCATTGTATCAGGGGAAAAGCATGTAGAGATACGTCTCCGGATCGTGAGCACGTGTAAACAGGATTTAAATTGTTGCAAGTTTCTTTAAAAAGTTTTCCAGAAGTTTTCCTTTTATGTGTTTGGTGAATTTTATTATAGCGTGTCGTTCAAAGGGGGTAAAAATTGAAATTATACTACTTTGAGACAACTTAAAAACAAACTCTACATAATAGAAGTGATTGAAGTTTATGTAGATTATTTTTAAATAATTTTATAGAAAGGCAAATATTGGACTCTGTTATATCCAAGAATCTATTCTTATATCAATATACTTACCTGCTTGTTTGGAGATTTAAATATTGTTTGTATAGTCTATAGAAAGACCTTACCGGATCCGGGCATAGCAGTAATATGCCTGATGGACAAAAACAAATATTAGATTTCATTTGGGGTGAAGTTTAGTGTGTAGGTAATTGATATTTAAAACTTTTAATGGATTGAGTGTTTCCTTCAAATTGCCAAAGATTTGTAGAAGAAAACTGATAGTGAAAATATAGTATTTAATCAAAAACTTTAATATTTTGATTGAATCGGCTTTTACTTGGTGGAAATCCATTATCTAATAAAAGATTTTTTAAGTAAATTTTAATACTTATATATTTCCACAATTTTTTGTTAAACTTTTAACATGTTTCGCTAAACTTTAGCTTCATCAGAAAGATTTTAGAAACATAAAATGTAGACATAAAATTTTCACTTTTATGTCTACATTTTATTTTTCTAAAATCTTTCTGATGAAGCTAAAGTTTAGCGAAACATGTTAAAAGTTTAACAAAAAATTGTGGAAATATATAAGTATTAAAATTTACTTAAAAAATCTTTTATTAAAAACTTTAATCCTAGTATAAACGATATGGGTTATACCAATATTCAGCTCAGGCTAACACATGAAATACTTTCGATATGAATCAGAAACTCAGTTTTATCATTAAGGCTATATTTCATTTTAAAACTAACTTACATGATAGGTATACCTACATATAATGTTTGTACCTATGTAATATTTCAATCAGTTATTTTAGGATGATCTTCTAACTTATTTTGATTTTTTTTTCACACTCAATTATTATTGGGCATATACAACAGCACTTTACACCCTTTAGAGTTACTTGCAGCTGTAAAATGTTAACCTAATTTAATGCAGCTTCATACATAAACATCATAGGTAATATTGCTGAGTACTGATAAATTTTATGCCCGCACGACAAACTAACTAAGTTATAATTAATTTACTCATATATCCTCGAAGGAATGCCTCTAGCTTTATTTCAAGAAAATATACCCAAAACGTCTACAATAGCTTCCGATATACAAAAGAAAATGTTTGACCTTTCCTACGTCATTTAGTTCGAGCGTATAATAGGCTGTATAATAGGGTACATTGTTCGTGAATAAAACTGTCATATTTTGTAAAAGTTTAATTTCCGTTAAAATCGTATTACTTCTAAATTATCAGGTGTATTATAATGTGTGATCGATAAAGCTATTGTATGTGGTTCAAACTACAAAATATAATGTCTGAAATATGGTTTGGATGTAGGGCTAATTAGAAAAGTTTACTGTTGGAAGTAAATGGAGAAAATGGTTCGAACAATGAACTCATTATGGTAAAATGAGTTCGACACATTTTCTTTGTTAAGTTTGCTCCTTTACTCTTATTATCTAAATAATTGAAACATACCTAATAATTATGGATCCTTAAAAAATAGGTAATGGTACAAAGAACTAATTCAGATCGTCTCTACGATTATTCATGATATATCTTCATGCATTTTCTAAATAGCAACCTAAGAATCCTGTTAAATTAAATATTTACGGCTGCAGTCATAGTTTCCACTGTTTCCAACAGACATGCGACGAAAATGAGCCTACACGGCTCCGGTTCATGACCCAATAGAATTGGACCTATGTGATGGTATTTTTGAACAGTAAAACAACAACAATACCTATATCAAATTTGATAAAGCTACAAATAAATCTAACTACAAAATATTCCCTTCTCTTTTTATTGTGAACATTAGAAATTGTTTACTGGCAGATTATTCGGGTATTTATAAGTTCAAATTCAACATCAAACACGGATTTGCAATAATTTTTTTGGGAAATATGGTAGACAAATATTTCGTGTCATTCTATTTGTACCAGAGGCCTAGCAATTGGATTCAATCAACTAAAAAATTAAATGAAATCGCTTGGTTTATCTAAAAAACCATTAGCTCTTAAACAAACAAATTTAGTACCCAATTGTTTAATCATATCTAAATGTTTTCCTATGCTATTTTAGTATTATAGTAGAGTAGTTAGTTGCTAACCTCGATTTGTCACGTTTTTAATTACAATATATGATTATGCTTGAATTTGGTTTAATAATCCGAGAACACTTAAATCGAAGGAAATTAACTTTTATGATAGGAGAGTCAACTGGTAATTAGATCTTTGCTCAGATTGAAAGTTCAAATTATTTAATTCCGAGAGTGAGGGGGCTTTTTGAACAGAATAATAAGTGTGCTTCAGTACCTAGCAAATGAGTTATGCTGAGATTTTATAGAACCCCGAGGCACTCAAATTTGCATGAAACAACAGAGTGGAACAGCTACGGAGTCTTTACAAAAAAGTTGTAATGCACAAGCCAGAAAAAATGCCAAAAAGACTCCATTTAAAGAGAAGGGGCCCAGAAACTTCTCCACCAATCTACAGCCCCAAACAAAGATAGAAATGGCCGAGATTTGTGCTAAATTTTTGTGAGTATTTTCCCTGTATCTGTTACAAGAACCTTGAGCATGAAAAAGTCGCGTAAGAAGATTGGATTAGGTAGAGTGGACTTTCTAGAAAAGGAACATTCAACTGAACCCGAGGACTTGCATCTATGTCAACATCCGTCTGTCCACTCTTATAGTTCACTTCTGCTCTAAAGATAAAGTAGTGGTAAAGCTATGCTGCAAGGACTGGGACAAAGCAGATTGATAGTAGTTTGCTCAGCTTATCTGCCCTATGACTCAACAGATGATCCCCTAACACGGGAGTTCATCCATTTGGTGAAGTACTGTAACCCACTGGGACTTCCGTTAATTGTAGTTCGCGATGCTAACGCACACCACATGGTGTGTGGCTGCACCGACATGAACCGGAGAGGGCGCAGTCTTCTGGAGTACCTTCACACCACAGATTTAGAAATCCTGAACCGTGGCAGCGCACCGACGCAGGTGATAGACTTAACATTAGGCTCACTCTCCATTGCCCCGATGATAAACAAGTCGACAGTGTTGTTAGAAAGTTTTTTCAGGTAATGACCAACGTGAATTCAGGGACACAATGGTCCCTGTTTGGGAATCGGCCCACTGAGCAGTGGACTCAGGCTTTCAACACAAAACAAAACTTTCTAACAATTTCCATTGCCAACGAAAGCTCAGACCAATCAGTGTAGTTCAATGCCGGTAGGGGTATTTGCCCTCGGAGTAGTTGTTTCTGACTGGTCAAGAAAGTTCAAGTCGACAGTGTCCGATAAACCGTTCCTATCAGATTACGCACACATTCTCTTCAGCTTGGACCTTGATCACAAGGTTAGGCTCAGTAAGTTCAGGAACCTTCGGAACACGAACTGGGACCCCTGGAACCTGATGAAATGAAGAATGTCCGTCCTGAGCGGGCCTGCACGTTTCCTTTCTTAAAACTTGCGGGCTCCTAAGGTAAGACAGGGCTGCACCAAGAGGGCAATAGCACAATGGACCACGTGCGCGTCTACGTGCTGCCTATAGAGGTTCCCCTTTCAAATCAATCAATAAGTATCTGTAAAATGAGGATCGTTATATGTATAATCAGTAATCAACGATCAACTCACAAAATAAAGGTGAATTAGAGGTGGATTAGAGATTAAATAAAGATAAAGTAAAAATGAAGTAAAGGTGAAGTAAAGCCAGCAACGAAGGTTTTCATCGTAAAAGTGGCATACATGCGTTAACTCGATTTATGTAAAAAACCACCTGAATAATTGTTAGACGCCCTATAAATACATATAACATGAACATTTATTCTTGCACATACCATTGACAGTTCAAATATTTTGTCTTCAATCAAATAATCAAATCTATTGTAAGACGTAAAACAAAACAAGTTCAAAAAGTCGTCATGAAGAAGGATCAATGAACCCCCATGAAGAGATTGAGAACGACAGCATTTATTCAAAATAGTATATTGCGAAATATTAAATGATTGTTTTAACCAATACTCACAGAGCAAAACAATAGTAGGGTACATGAGGCTATTCAAAAATAAAACATATTCATTTACCGTATTCAGGACCGACTGGATTGTTCAATAATACTAAGGAGAATTCAGTACCACCACCTCCGGATCTAAAAGACATTTCAGCATCTAAATTCGGCTAGGTAGTTTTTCCTTTCAATCAATTATAACCAATAACATTTTCCTGATGATCTGACGGTTGTTTTCGAATGTAATGCCACAACAGTTTTCAGGATTACCGGATAATACTTTTACCTGTCACGAAACGCGTTACGCAGCAACACCACGACTCCGAAGGAGGAGTGGTGTTGCTGGTAACGCGTTGAGTGTCAGGTAAAAGTATTAGGTAATCCTGAAACATCGAGTGGTATTCAAAAGGTTATACAACTCACTGTACATTTTTCCCATATGACACGGGGGGCTTAAAAAGTGATAAGCCTTTTGGGATTATCGCGCTTGGTGGCAATATGTCATTAATAATAAAAAAAATTAATACAGTATTAAAGTTTAGTTCGTTGTATAACCTTTTGAATACCACTCGATGTTTCAGGATTACCTAATACTTTTACCTGACACTCAACGCGTTACCATCAACACCACTCCTCCTTCGGAGTCGTGGTGTTGCTGCGTAACGCATTTCATGACAGGTAAAAGTATTATCCGGTAATCCTGAAACCTCTTGTGGTATTACATTCGATTATACAACGAACTAAACTTTAATACTTTAATATTTAAAAAGAATTTCTATAATAGAATTTGCTATAGATGCCACCAAGCGCGATAATCCCAAAAGGCTTATCACTTTTTAAGCCTTTCGTGTCATATGGGAATAATGTATAGTGAGTTGTATAATCGAATGAGTTTTACAAGAGGTTTCAGGATTACCGAATAATACTTTAACCTGTCACGAAAGCGTTACGCAGCAACACCACGACTCCGAAGGAGGAGTGGTGTTGGCTGATAACGCGTTGAGTTTTTTATTTTATTTTATTTTATTAATAGCAAATGAACAATGAACAATATTGCCACCAAGCGCGATGATCCCAAAAGGCTTATCACTTTTTAAGCCTCTCGTGTCATATGGGAATAATGTACAGTGAGTTGTATAACCATCATAATCCCAATCATAGTATATTAAAAATTACGTATTCAATCTAGCATACCTACTACTGTCTTCTCAACGATATTTTAAAATTGTATGGCAAAAATGACTTCAATCGATATAATATTCTTTGATATTGATACAAAAGCCATGTAGAATAATCTTCACTTCCTCTTTACCTAATATTGTTGACCCAATTACGTTCGTAAAAAATAATTCTATGGCAGGAACAAAACGCCACTGATCGTTATAATAATAACTTCCCAACCCGAACAACCTGGCACATCGCGTAGATACAATGTATCATTTAATTGGTAGAAATGGTTCCCCCTCATATAATTCGAGATCGCCCTTAGGCTGACAAATTAAGCGCTTTAATTTACTTCTGATCGCGATAACAAAGTTGACATGTCAGGGTAATAAATTGAGGCTACACAATTTGTCTTTTGACTGGCGATGCCCTCCCTCACCCGGCTGCTGCCCTCCAACCCTTGGATTGTGTTTCAACAAATGATGGCCTTTTTTGCCTGTATTTGGTTATCATCCCTAACAAAATATTTCATTATTTATTATTGGCGATATTCGATAAACTGGCATTTTGGATAGGGCTGATAAATCGCCCCAATTAACCGTTGGGTTCTGATTAATTGAGGTTAGATATAATAATGTTTTGCTGCTTAATTCATAACGTGATTCTCAATATTCTATCAAGTTTTATAATATTAGACAATTTTCGTTGGAGTGAGAATCAATGTTGCCAAGACTTCAATGCAATGAAGATAAACTTTATAAAGGTTTTTGTTTGGTATTTTTAGATGAAAATACAAAAAGCAAAAGAAAAAGAACAACCAGCGAAAACTTTATTAAATTTTTTCTTTAGATCTAGTCCACCTGATTAAAAGCAATCATGTTGCCAACGTATCACGGAAAAGGCAATTATTCCGAAAATCAGAGTAAAAATTTCCGATTAAACGTGCCAGTTAATAGCAGAATACTCATAGAAGCGGGTCCGACAATCGGGCCGTTTTTAGTATTCAGAAAACGGCGATCTCATCAACGTATCAATTGTAAATCGTTCATAGACTGACGTGCACTAGTTCTGCGAAATGTGCACTACTGCATCGTGACAAACATTTATAAGGAGGTCGAGGAAGGTCCAATAAATATTTTCAGTACTGATGGGCGCTGGAGAAAATCTCTATGAACGAGTATTACACTATTTTATTCTTAGGTGTTTTCAGTTGAAATTTAAAACTCAACCTTTAACAATGAGTATCGGAAAATTGGCTTGAAACTTGAAGAGTATTTAAAATTCATAACGGTAAGCGCTTTCAATAAAGGCAATCTGATATGCGGTTTGTTGAACATTTTGGAACCAATTGCAAATCCAATCTTGTTCAAAATCGTACACACACAGAGAGTTTGCTGCGTGGAACTGATATGTCCACAATAATACTTATTATTACATATTGGCTGTGAAACAATACGGGTTTGCGATTTGGGCATGAATTAGCACAATACTGATGGTAATTAGCATAAACATTTTTATGTTGTTTCGAATGAGCGAATTATTCTATGAGACACACCATATAGTGTTACAAATAAATTCAGTTATCTGTGCTTTAAGACAAGAGAACCTATAGGGTCGTAGAATTCAAAAATAAAGATAACGTGTAGCCCCTTTATGTGCAAATGAAACCACTCAAATTCCAACAAACAATAATTTTATTTAATATTTGTTCACAATGTAAATAACAATGACAATTTTACTTTTGTTTAAAATTTGACAGTTAACAGTTAGGTTGTTCTGGTGAATCTGACACAATATGTAGGTACCTTTCCAATTCGGAGCTCTTTAATGGATGTTGGGGTTTCACTTTCGTGAATTGGAGCTCTTCGTGCTGTTTCCTGTATCCAGGAAAGAGGATAGATTGCTGGTGTGAAGTCACTCCAGCTGATCCAGACTCCAAATAGTGATCTTTTAGGTCGAGAAGGTACCCAGAAAAGATTAACGCAGTATTAGGTTCACCAGAAGAAAATGAGAGAGTCCTGTATAGCCTCTACCTGGATTCGGTAAAATGTTGATAGGGATGGACCAGGCCAGGCGATCTCTTATTGCCAGTAATAAACCACATAATAACTCTTTTCCGTTTTTAAAGATGTCGCTGACAACAACAGAATTGTAAAATACCAGCACATCAGGAACACGTCCGATGTCGATAACATTGACATGAAATTGACATGTCAACATATGACAATATGCCAAAATATTCATTTGATCATAACTAATAATTCATGTCAAGTGTTTCTAAGTGATTTCAATGTGGTTTTGTGTGTTTCACGAAGACCTTCAAACTTTATAGATTGGAAGATCTATTTTTATCTTTGTTAATTAGATTAATGACAGGTTCAATTAAACATCAATCAGAACTTTGAATAAATATGTTAAGGATATCCTTAACCATCGAAAAAGGAACTGTCTTTTGATCTAATTAACAAAACATTAATTAATTTAAGCAAACATTAATGTCCCAAAGTCTAGAATAAACAAATTTGAACAGACCGACTGTAATGCGAACAGGGCGCAATCTATCATAAAAATGTCTTGAAGCCCTATGTAAAGTAGGTGTCTGTAGCGTCGATGAAAAACCAGTAAATAGTGAGTTTTTAATATGGTAGATGGCGCTGACTTGGCTCAATTTTGTTGACAACAAAATTTACACTGAGATTCCATTCTCGACAGTTTATATAGTATTTATCTCTGGGATGGACACACAAATTTGGTTTGCACCGACTCTATTTAGAGCAAATGGTCCAATAATCGACGTAAAACGGAGCAGTAGTACCTATTCATTAGCCCAAAACTCTGAATTGACTCACCTCAGAAAAAACGTGGGACCACCAATCACAAAATGGAGGCACACAATTAGATAAAAAAAATTAAATTATAATATTTATATTTTACAGGTAGATAAGATAAGATTCATCAGGTAAAAACTCAACAATGATAATATGATAGTATACACTGATTGATTGAAAAATGTTAAGGGAAAATCTAGAAATCTGAAAAAAAAAATTACAAAAAATGAAATCGACTTGCCTGTCTAGTGGTTCCGCCAGAAAAGAGAGCGTTTCAGAACCTGAACCCTGTAGGAAACCAATCTTGTGTTTTTAGAGAAAGACAGAAATATATATATATTTGCTTAAAGTGAGATAAATATAATTTCTTCAAATGAAAATATGAATGACTGTCAATGAGAAATAATAAAAAATATATTTAAAAAAATAAATTTATCAGGTACTAGATGGCGATACCTTCTTTTAATAACAGATATTTGCATTTTTATGCTCATAATGGATAGATGCCAGTACTGATATTATATTGAATTAATTAAATTTTGTAGATACTTTCAAATTACTTAAGTAACTATGAATTATTATTTTTCTGATTCTGAAATGACAAAAATACAACTTTATAATGAAAATTAGAAGAAATGGAACATGTTACGTAAATGATAAATTTATCTTAACAAACAAACTAACGGATTTAAATTTAAGTGAAAGAGGTTGTTAAATATTATAATACTGGATTTGCGGTGACAGTTTTTTGTACATTGGAAGAAATAAGACATTTTTTCATCAATTTTTCCTACTAAATAACAAAAAAATCTTACAATAAATCCATGAGAATACAGCTGACTAGGTGATAAGAAATTACTTGCTCAACTTATAAATGTCAAAAAAGGCACCTAATAGTATTCGAGACACTCTCGCTCGAAGGCTGTATGTGACAGAAAAAAGGCGAACGCGAAATACAAAGAGAGCAAAAAAGCAAAAGAAACGAGATCTCGGAGAATAGAAATTGCGTTTCCAAAATTCAATTTGAAACATATTTACCATTGACCGCTTCCCACATTCGCAGCAAATATTGTTAGACATCGTAATGAGCACATAAAATCTAATCTTTGACATTTCTATCTTGGCTTTTTACCCCTCCTGGAGCGGTACACATGGATATAATGCCGGTCTGAATAATCGAATCAAATACTTTTATTGTTTTTATTAGGTTACGTTCTTGAGGATTTTTACCTTTTGAGGCAGTCTGTCTGTCTCGGATGATTTAATTTGCCTGTTTTTGTCTTCTTTTTTTCCGTGTTTGAATATTGTTTCAGTTTCTATAGTTGAAAAGCTAGCAAAATATATTTTTAAAGAAAATTGTTCTAACTAACCAATATAGTTATTTTCCTAACAAGTGCGCAAAGTAGTACTTTCCCACACGCCAACACAGTTAGACGAACGACACGAAGAGTTTGCGCACGTGTTGGGAACAATATTTCTCCTACCAGCTCACATATCAACAAAATTGAAAAAAAAAAAAAATTAAATATGTATATTCGGTATTTGTACCAGTTATATTATAAAACCCTATGTTATTATTATACATACTTCTCCTTTTCAATGTTAAATATAAGCATACGGCACTGTAAAAGCCCACATATTATAAAGATGCTGAGTAAGGGATACTGCCTTGAACAGTACCGTCACATCAAGGTTTCGCTCACACAAATGCAATCGTTAGCAGTATTTTAATATAAATACGGCGCGCGGAGGCTTTTCTATCATTCTCTTGTTATTAGCTTAGAGTAAGCAATTAGAATCAAGATTCTTTTGTTATCGGCTTTTGCCGCAGCAATTAGAGTCTAGTATTTTTTGTTGTAACTTCTTAGTTTTTGATAAAATAAATAGTTTTTAACAAGATTTACTGAAAGAAAAATATAATTTACCTATACTGATGAAAACGGAGAAAAAATCTGTTATCATGTGTCAAAGTCGACAGGTACTCTTATTGTTGCTTGATGACAATTACTTTGACTTTTTGGCATTTAGTGCGAATAAGGCTCTTATGCGCTCGGAGTGCCAAAAAGTGTAACTTGTAAAGTACCTACTACTTTGCGCACGCTCGTAAGAAAAAAAAAGTTTTGAACTAGAGCCTACTACTTTTATCAATTATCGAAAAATCTAATATTCTGTAGTTTCTGATATGATGTTTCCAAGAAAACATTTCATATTAACTTAAGCAAAAGAGCGAATTAAGATTGTTAGATGATTTGGTTAGTTTTTTGTAATTCACTGAAAGGTTCTTTCAAGACAAATGCAGGTTTTTTTTTTCAAATATTTATTTTCGTTACATATATTATTTTATCAGCACGAACTATTTGAAGAAGTATCTCCACGCTGTCCCTCACATGTATTTGTATTGCAGGACCGAATAATATCCTTTTTTGTATTACTGGTGGTAGGTTCGCTTGAAAACTCGCTCGTAGTCTCACTCGTAGACTCACAAGTGCACTCACGTTTAGTTCTGTTACCGCCCAAAATTTTACTTTTGAGATCTTCCAAAGAACACTTTATTCGTGGTCTATTTCTCACTTGTCGTTTCCGTTTTTTTCTCGATTTAGTTGCCGGACACTTCTCCAAACCACAATTAGCTAATTGTTGCGTATTTGTAGAATTGCTTCTTTTCTTTTTTGGTAAAGATAATGGCCAGAATTTGTCCAAGAAGCTCGGGGCAGGGCAATCGTTTGTAGTTGTAACATTACATTCTTCTGGTTTATTCTTACGTTTTGACCGTGTGACTGGACATTGTCTACTTTCTTCGCCGCTCGATGGACATACACATAAGGCATTCGAAGCTGGCTTTCTTAATCTTGATGACCTAGACGTGCATAAGTTACTTGTACTATTTTTCCTATTTTTACTTGGAAATATTGTCTGGATACGCTTAAGTTCTTCCTTGAGACAAAGCGATGGCGATAAATGTAGCCTAGCTGCGGGGCATATTAAAGAATAACGGTCATTATTTCGTTTCACAAAGTTGTAGCTTTCAGCCGTATTTAGAGCACTCTGAACTTGACTTTGTACATCACCGTTCAAGTTGTAGGTGAAAACCATAAATTTAACCAAATCGCATAGTTTCACGGTAGCACAACATTTAGTGGTTTGCATTATGCTGATAGATGATAAAACTTCAAGGAAAAAGGTGCCTTGAAAGCAGCATCTATTCTGCGAGTTCATTATTACTTAGGGAGATTTTAAACATAAAAAAAAACAAATAGGCACATATTTTTGGAAGCGTTGTCAAATTTAACGTTGACAGCTAATATGCAGGTGTGTTCAAGAAGGTGGGCCTACATCAATATTTTTAATCTATATTTTTTTAGTCTAGCAAGGTGTATTTCTGTTGGTTTTTGAAAATTTTTAAATTATGGATGTACCCAAGTGTAAAGGTCCGCTCAGAGCTTCCCTTACGTAAGATTTAAGACTTGAGCTGTCTTTAGCCGTAAAGCTTAAGAAAAAAATGGCAGTCAATTCAGAGCCAACTTAAAACTAAAGAAGTAAGAAATTATATTATATTCTTAGGTTAGGATTCCATATTTATCTAGTAATTCAGTGCTGCCGCATCCGCCAATTTTGCAGTCCATCTACCAAAATGAACCTGTTTTTTTCTAATATACATGTATTATAATATTATATTTTTATTTAATTATGAACTGAAAAGAAATTTAACCACCAGACACAATCAAAAACATAAACAATCAAAAAAACAGGTGGCCAAATGTTAGTTTCACGATCGGCCGCTAACGAAACCTTGCGATCCTTAACGGAAACTTAAGCCGTAACGCAGGAAATGGAATTGAACTATTTCTTACGGCTTAAGCCCATTTTCCAATGGAAGTAACGTAACCGTAAAGACGTAGCATAAGTCCTAAGCATGCGCATATCAGAGTTATTTGCGTCAAATATGTTACCGGAAACGCAACGTAAGAGATGACCAACTCGTCGAAGACCAACTCCCATTTCTCTTACGTTGCGTTTCCAGTGACATATTTGACGCAAATAAATCAAATGTGCGCATTCTTAGGACTTATGTTACGTTTTTACAGTTACATTACGTCAATTGTAAAATGGGCTTTACGGCTTAAGTCTTACGGTGGCACTATGAATTGTCCCATTGATTTACATGGTGTTTATTTTTCTTACGCTTAAGTTTCAGGTCTTACGTTACGGAAGCCCTGAATCCAGCTAAATAATTCAGTTTTTATTATAGGATCTATGTTGTTCCTGATGGCTGGGGCCATGTGGTGTGCAAAAACCAGGGCTAGTTTATTATGTACATATTATTATTTTTATTTTTATTTATTTTTTATTCTTTTATAAACAGGGTCTAAATTTTTAAATGCTAAATGTTAAATGTTTTTTATAAACTCACCATCGTCCTAAAACCCTAAATTTTAAAACTATATAAGATAATATCTAATAATTCCAAGAAGTGTAAATGCATTCGGAATTTATGGGAAAGTTAGTATTTCAGTTGTAGCCAGCGGATGAATTTTTGTCGTTGAGGAGAGCGATTTTAAAAAAAATAAAATTATTATTACATTATTAGAATTCACCGGAAATTATAAGTTTTATATTTCTTTCAAAAGTCATCTCAAGCCCAGGCAGTACCTAGTTTAACTATAGCCATCTTGTCTTATAAATACATTCATCTGTATTGGTTAGTGCCAATGCGTTCTCTTTTTTCCTAGTGAAGCTCACTCTCACTTTGTGTATTTTCAAGGAATCTCATTCTAATGAGAGACTACAAACCCTGAAAATTTGAGCCCTTTTGGATTTATAGTTCCAAAAATACAATCCCGCTAGGACGTGAATTGATTTAAGTCTTAGACATTCTTCTCCTCTTCTCTGAGTTCTGCGAGTTGTTAAAAATAAATTTAGTTTATTTGTACTTTAAGACAAGAGAAGTATAGGGTCGTGGAATTCAAAAATGAATGTGTAGCGCTTTAATGCGCAAATGAAACCACTCAAAATCCAACAAACAATAATTTTATTAAATATTTTTTCACAATGTATGTTACTTTTCTTAAAAATTTGACAGTTAACAGTTTGGTACATGCCTCTGCCTGGATTCGGTAAAATGTTGATAGGGATGGACACACAAATTTGGCCGACTCCATTTAGAGCAAATTATCCAATAATCGCACACTAATAATTGATTCCGAAAACCAAAGCAGCAGTACCTATTTATTAGATGAAACTCTGAATTGAGTCACCTCAGAAAAACGTGGGACAACCAATAACAGAATGAAGGCACACAATTAGATTAAAAAAAATTAAAATTTCCTATTTATATTTCAAAGATAGATACGATAAGATTTATCAGGTAAAAACTCAACACTGATGGTAAAATAAATTGAAAAATATTAAGGGAAAATCTAGAAATCTGAAGAAAAAATTACAAAAATGAAATCGACTCGCCTTTTTAGTGGTTCTTCCAGGAAATAGACCGTTTTAGAACCTAAACCCTGCACAAAACCAATCTTGTTTTTTTTTTCATACTCGTTATAATTGAGCAGAATGCTGTTTTTCTAGCAGTCGCACTAAACAGGCAAAATTTAAATAAAAAAAATGTAAGAAAAATTGACAATAAACAAAATAAATTTCTTGATTTTCCCCAAAAACTTAGATAAATCTTCCCTTTTAAATTAAGATACCTACTATAGGTACCACAAGATAAAATTGAGAGTGAGATAAATTAAATTCAGGAATTGTCAAAATTCTTGAGATGTTCTAATTAAAACTTTTCAAATGAATTTTTGATTTCTATTTTAAAAATTACACCTTTTTTTTAGCACTCTCCTTCTCGAGAAGAAAATGAGAGAGTCAAACAATAAATGGCTATACAGGCCTCTGCCTGGATTCAGTAAATAGTTGATAGGGATGGACACACAAATTTGGTTTGCACCGACTCTATTTAGAGCAAATGGTTAAATACTCCCACACTAACAATTGATTCTGAAAACCAGAGCAGCAGTACCTATTTATTAGCTTATTAGTTAAAACTCTGAATTGACTCACCTCAGAAAAACGTGGAACCACCAATCACAAAATGGAGGCACACAATTAGATAAAAAAAATTAAAATATAATATTTATATTTCAAAGGTAGATAAGCCTTATTATCAGGTAAAAACTCAACAGTCATTATGATAGTATACATTGATGGTAAAATAAATTGAAAAATATTAAGGGAAAATCTAGAAATCTGAAGAAAAAATTACAAAAATGTAATCGACTCGCCTGTTTAGTGTTTCTGCCAGGAAAGAGACCGTTTTAGAACCTTAACTCTGTAGGAAACCAATTTTGTGTTTTTTTTTACACTCAACTGCGTAGTAACCATCGACCAATCAGAAGACAATACTCAACACACACAAAAGACCGTGCTCACTTCATCAATG
Organism: Ceutorhynchus assimilis; assembly: GCA_917834065.1. Classification (NCBI taxonomy): domain Eukaryota; kingdom Metazoa; phylum Arthropoda; class Insecta; order Coleoptera; family Curculionidae; genus Ceutorhynchus; species Ceutorhynchus assimilis. Next base: position 2,234,603 of record OU892281.1, read on the forward strand.
AAAAACCACGCTGATTAAAAGGGAATAGATAAAAACACACTAGAATCATCTTAATTGCTTACAAATTACAATAATTTTAAGTAAGGTTATGTTGAAAACACAAAACTTGTGTGTGTGACTTAAAATAAAAATTTATGCATTTTCTTAACTAGAAATGTTGTCCCTCTTTTCTGTATAATTCGTATAAATGTTGAGTATTGTTTTATGGATACTCCATAAAGTAATGCCAAGATGTCAGTATAGTTTTAATAAAAGATACGATGTTAACAACAGCAAAAGATTTGTCAACCGGTAGTTACCGCTTTACGTCGAATGCATTATGCATCAGACATAAAATAAAATTCCTACGCATTAACGTAATACGCCGAATGGCTGTATTTATAACCACGAAACAACATTGTATTTAGACTTTTATCTAACATTTTTCTAGGGTATGCATTTTTTATGCCTCAACCGCGTCATAACTCCATATTTCGTGTTGTATAGAGGAAGGCTCATTTCAGTGCGGCTACTTTACCTAAATAATAGTTTGCAGGATGGCCATTAAGTCTCTGCACTTATAAATCGATATTGCCCACGATATCGTGAAAAAATTATATTTCATAAAGTCCTGACACTTATATATATATATATATAGCTGAAAATCGATACAACAATGTAGTACCTATGCGTTATATAATTTAATTTTTTCTTGATACAAGATTTATGATCCATATCTTATTATTACATATAAATTCTTACCGCACGGCGTTATCGATTTCCACTTAACCCCAAACTATATTAATAACTTGAAAAAAGCTGCATGAGTTTATTCGACAAGTTTTTCGGTGTGATTCAAAGTTTAGAAAATCCGTCGTGATTTACCCCTACCACCGCCTTTATATCCGCCAATTTAGATTGCTTATTACTTTCAATTAGTTTTATGAACGACCTCGGATTGCATGCAATTAAAATCCGTGTTGAAGCTTTTTGTTGATTAAAACTTTAAATCTTTTCGCATTCGTTCTTTCGCCATGCCATATGGCATAACGGACAGGGTCGGACCTCATTAGAACTAAGTGTGTGGAGAAGATTTATTTTCTACTTTGGGAAGGCGTTGTGCGATAAAAAAAAAAAAGTATGTGGTTATTATCATCTACTTTGTGGTATCAAGCTTATTTCAAAATATGTACAAATTTTCATTTTTATACACCTTATTAACCGTATAAAAAAAGACTACTACTGGTTTTAGGTGATGAGTACATGATTTTTGGAATTAGTAGTCTTCTGATTTTTTTTGTTGAATTGTGAAATGGAACACGAATAACTGCCGAATGCGATCCCTCAAAAATAAAACTACTGAACCAAGGTGGTTCAATAGTTTTATTCAGTTCAGAGAAAGAGGTTAAGAGATATTTCATAAAGTTTGACAGAAATTAGAATCACATGCACACCTATGTTAGTAAGTAAGTTGACGTTACAGAAGATACAAGTTACAAATAAATTTTAATTATTTATTTGTACTTCAAAATAAGAGAACCTATAGGGTCGTGGAATTCAAAAATAAAGATAACGTGTAGCCCTTTTATGTACAAATGAAACCACTCAAATTCCAACAAACAATACTTTTATTTAATATTTTTTTACAATATAAGTACTAACTATTTTTCTTTGAAATTTGACAGTTAACAGTTTGGTTGTTCTGGTGAATCTGATACAATATGTACCTACCTACCTTTCCAATTCAGAGCTCTTCAATAGATGTTGGGGTTTCACTTTCGTGAACTGGAGCTCTTGGTGTTGTTTCGTGTATCCAGGAAAGAGGATGGATTGCTGGTGTGACGTCACTCCAGCTGATCCAGACTCCAACTAGTAATCTTTATGTCGATTAGGTACCCAGAAAAGAATAAGGCAGTATCAGGTTCACCAAGATTTGAAATATGAAATCTCTGAATTCTGTCAAAAAGCGAATGTCTTGAAAAGAAAATTAAAATTAACATTAGTTTATTATAAAACTATTGTTGTGCAGACACTTCTTTCCAACAGAATCAGGTAAGTATGAGCAACTATTGCAAATTAGAAAAATATTTTAACATAAAAAAACAATTAAATAGGTACCACAAGACTGAGGGTGAAATTAATCAAATCCAGGAATTGGAATTGTCAAAATTCTTGAAATGTTTTAATTAAAACCTTTTTTTTAAATGAATTTTTGACTTCTCCGTATTTTTATTCTAAAATTTCAGCCTTCCAGCGCTCTTCTTACTCGAGAAGATAATTGAAGGAGTCAAACAGAAAATGGCTATACAGGCCTCTGCCTGGATTCAGTAAAATGTTGATAGGGATGGACACACAAATTTGGTTTACACCGACTCTATTTAGAGCAAATGGTCCAATAATCCCACACTAACAATTGATTTTGAAAACCAGAGCCGCAGTTACCTATTTATTCGCCAAAACTCTGAATTGGCTCACCTCAGAAAAAACGTGGGACCACCAATCGCAAAATAGAGGCACACAATTAGATAAAAAAATAAAATATAATATTTATATGTATTTCAAATGTAGATAAGATAAGATTTATCAGGTAAAAACTCAACAGTGATATGATAGTATACACTAATGGTAAAATAAATTGAAAGATATTAGGGGAAAATCTAGAAATCTGAAGAAAAAAACTACAAAAATGAAATCGACTCGCCTGTTTAGTGGTTCTGCCAGAACAGAGACTGTTCCAGAACCAGAACCCTGTAGGAAACCAATCTTGTGTTTTTTTATACTTAACTGCGTAGTAGAGTCCACCAAACTTAAGAATGGTACAGGCACGTGTTTCGCCGCAAGTTGCGTATTCGTATGTACCATCGTCACCAAAAGTATCTGGGACACAAATAATGCATAATAATCTCCTGGACTAATTCTACTGTCATTCATTTCAATGCATTTAATTCATAGTTTGACAAATATTTGACAGTATGTATGTATAATAGGACAAGAGCTAATGTGATGCTGTCCCAGTTACTTTTGGTGACGATGGTACATTGGACACTTTCTTATGGAAACACCCTTTATTTTTAGAGATAGAAAAAAATGGACCCCCCACTCTGAGTTTCAAATTTCATGAAATCTTGATTGGTGCAAACCGCATTTTGATACCTTCAACCGTTTAGCCGCTAGAGGGCGATTCTCGATTTTGAGCAATACTGTAAAACCTCCATAACTTTTTTGTTTATGAAAATAATTCATTTCCGTAAAGACCTTTTGGATGCACTTTTTCAAGCAGAATTCAGTGACGTTCTCAGTTTTTTTCTGTCTGGCTTCGATTTTGAGATATTGACCAGAATCCGATTTTTTTCAATAGGACAGCCTATATATTAAAAGTTCATTAGAAAGCTATGCTTTCGCTGATTTCAATGATATAAGGTTCGATAGGTTTATCTCTAACAGTTTTCGAGAAAAAAACATTATTTCGGTTTTTGTCATGTTCATTTTTTTCTATCTCTAAAAATAAAGGGTGTTTCCATAAGAAAGTGTCCAATTTGGACCACCCTGTACATCACGGTTGCCATAGCAACGGCGAGTAGTTGGGTCATTGAGTAGCGTACCTAAATCAGATTTATTTCCAAATTAAATGAAAATTATTGAAATAATAGTTTGCCCGCTGGCTTTGACGTCAGAACTCCGTGCAGTCCAAGCCTGTACCATTCTTAAGTTTGGTGGACCCTAACCATCGACCAATCAGAAGACAATACTCAACACACACAAAAGACCGTGCTCACTTCACCAATGAAAAGCCACGTTGATTAAAAGGGAATAGGTAAAAACACACTAGAATTATTTTAATTGTTTACAAATTACAATAATTTAAATTAAGGTTATGTTGAAAATACAAAACCACTAATTAATTAGGTCATTAAGCCAAAAATAATTATTCCAGAATCAGAAGTTAGAGAAAATCTATTTGCTAAAAGTGAGATAAATATAATCTCTTAAAGGACCAAATTATGGACCAACTGGCAAATGTCTGGTTGTTACGTAGCAGGTATTTTTTATTCTCTAGTGCATAGAAAGTACCTGCTAGATAACAACTAGACGTTTACCAGTCAGTCCATAATTTGGCCCTAAATGAAAATACGAATGACTTGTCAATGAGAAATAATAAAAATCATATTTAAAAAAAAAAAATTTATCAGGTACTAGATGGCGGTACCTTCTTTCAATAACAGATATTTGCATTTTTTAATTAAATTTTGTAGATACTTTTAAATTACTTAAGTTAAGAATTATTATTTTGCTGATTCTGAAAATGACAAAAATACAACTTTATAATGAAAATTAGAAGATGTGGAACATGTTAGGGAAATGATAAATTTATCGTAACAATATAACTAACCTAATAATGATATATTTCCATGTTTTATCTTTCAACATTTCTTTTTATACTTGAAAAAAAAAAAATTCAACAAGATCTATTTCGCACACACTAATAAAAATTTCAAAGTCGCAAATGACAGGAATATTTTTTTATTAGGGTTGCTCGGTGGTAATTTTCACACGTCTCATAAAAAATCTCTCTCCATAATAAAATTTGAAAAAATCGATTTAGTTCGAATGAAACTTTCGGTTTATCAATTAAATCGTGCGAATGGGTAATTCGAGTCGATTGTATACAAAACAAATCCCGTCTTAATTGCCCCAAAAAGAGTAAACAATTCGGGCTTTCAAGTGATCAATTCAGATGATTCAAAAATTATTTTTGTATGTTTTGTTAATATAAATGAAAGCCCATTGTACTTTTTGGCAACTCCTGAATGTTGACAAAGTCCTTACGCAAAATGTAACGGAGCGCTTTATTAGACATCGTGCCGGAAATTCGATTTTGAGCCTCTAAAATTTTATCTCAAAGGGTAATGTATTTGTTCTGCTCCTAATCTAATAATTTCGGGAAAATGTCATTAGGCAAGTTTTCGCATGTCTCTGCTGGTTAAATGGCGTAACAGCTCGACGTATATGATTTTTTTTTCCTTTGTGTGGGATTTTAGAGCTGGGACAGAAAGTTCTATAGTTGAATTGAATTAAAGCAACTTTATCGCGAAAATAACATTTTCATTGTTATAATAGAGTGAGTCCACTCCTGTACTTGCCGCTCTTCAAGCTGCAATGCTCTATGTCCCGGCCAACACTTCGTCATTTAAAAAAATTCACCATTCAACAAAACTGTTAATTAGCAAAGGATTTTCGGCTTACCTCTAATTGCACTGTAGCTGAACTATACATAAATTGTTTTGTGTTAATGTTTTTTTTTTTTTGTTCCAGGTAAGCATGTGAAGGATAATCAAGTGAGCATTTACCTGGTAGAGGTAAGTATTCAAATCATTAGGTATTTACATAGCAATTACGGAATATTTGCGACCGCAGTTGGACTAATATATTCAAGTGCGGACAGTTTCCCTTCAAGTCAAACTCAAACAACAGTTTTTTCCAAGATCTATTGTGAGTTTTCTACAGGAAAAAACATTAGATTAGATTAGATTAGATTTTATTAGGGGCATTTAAGTGATGGACCTCTCTGCACTGCGACCTGAATTGATCTATTGTGCTTTCCCTTTTTCTAGTAGGTTCCCAGGTTGAGACTTTACGCGAATCTCATGATTTTTCCGGGATTGGTTCGTTTAACATCTGCAGCAGTTAAATGTGTCTGCTCCAGATGAATAAGTCTACTGTGACATAATGCTTTGCATTTGCAGAGTATATGTTTGGCAGATTCGGATGCTTCTCTGCAGAAGCGGCAAAGGTCTGAATCAGCTTTACCCAACTTACCCAAGAGGGCAGTGGCCGTTGAGGAGACTCGTTATGAGCCTCAAGTCTGGTTTGCTGAGTTCAAGTAGTTCCTTTGCGATTGTTGACTTTGGCGAGATGAATTGCTTCGCCTGTCTAAGTCCTGGAGTATTGTTCTAATGGGAGGCCTGTTGTGCCTCTACCCATTTTTTGAGTTCGGTCCTTACATGGCTTTTTGACAGGCCAAAAAAGGGTTCTGGACCGAGGAATGGTGACGCGGCGCCTTCTCTTGCAAGCCGGTCCGCTATTTCATTTCCTTCTATGTTTTGGTGCCCTGGTACCCATGCTAGGAGTGACTCTATTGCAGTTCGCCAGTTGCTTTAGAAGTGGCTCACACTCCTAGACTAGTCTGGATTTAGTGACAAAGCTGTTAGGAGCCTTAAGTGCTGCCTGACTGTCAGAATTGATGAAGATTCTTGCACCTCGTAGGTCTATTTCAATACACTTTCTGGCGCAGAGTTCTATTGCGTACGTTTCCGCTTGGAATATGGTGGGTTTTTTTCCTAAGGCTACCGATAGCCTGCAGTTTGGGGCATATACGCCCTTCTTCTGTTTTCGATCCATCTGTGGACCAGATGGATGAACCGCTTGGAAATTTATGTACAATGTTGTCACTTTTGCGGCCTTCTGCGGTCACACTTAAAAGGTGATTAAATTCGTATCTGGGTGGCATGATGTCCACCGGTTTTGTTGGTGTACCATGGCATTCTTTGATGATGCTCATATGTCAAACAAAGTCGCCTTCCTTTAGGTTTAGAGACCGTATAACCCTTGACGCTCCCATGCAAACCTCCCTCCTCACTGCAATGTGCAAAGGGATAATATCTAACATGACCGCTATAGCAGCAGTTGGACAGGTATTCATAGTACCTGTTATTCCAAGAAATGCATACCCTATGTGCATACCTTTGTACAACTGCCAATCGGGTTTGCCCTGTCTGCTGCTTCTCTTTTGGCCACCACACCAATGCAGCATATGTGACCAGCGGGCCGATCTTCGAGCCAGGGAGTAGAGCTCCTCGAGAGAACAAATTTTTCGTCTTTATCATTCTCATTTACTTTTCGATTACGTTGACAAAGACAAAACATTCGTTCTATCGAGGAGCTCTTCTCCCTGGCCCGAGGATCGGGCTTCAGGGGTCTTATAATCATCGTATATAACCAATAGTGATCATTTTTGGCTTTAGGCCCATGTTTTACTGAATAGTCTTCGGCATGTCCAGTACGCTACTGTTGCTCGATCGCTTATTCTTTTCAAATGTGAGTTCCAGGTGAGCTTTTGATCTAGGACAACGCCCAGATATTTGACTTCACTTGAAAGGCCTATTTGTATTCCATCTAGTGTTGGAGTTATTAAGTTGAGCTTCCTTTTCCTTGTGAATGGTACAATTATTGTCTTGCTAAGATTCACCCTTGATCCCTCTTGCAAGCACCAGATTTTGATGATGTTGAGGCCATTCTGCATGAGTTCACTAATGATCCTATCATGCTTACCTCCAATGATGACTGCAAGGTCATCAGCATATCCTAGGACCATAACGAGATGACGTTATCACTCGTGAATAGGAGAGTTCAAATGGGCAAGGAAACGCTGAGTACATCAGACAGTTCGGCCACGGACCATGACAAGAGTGCTACGCGTTTACGGAGTAGTTGCCACTTCGGAGTCATTTGACGTTAGCTCGAGTGAGAGATCCGAATAACTGGATAAGTTCTCTTAGAGATGTCGAAGAGTGTCGCAAGACATAAGGAGAAATTGAGCAACAATTGTCAGGTTGCGCACTGGTACAAATTGCGTTGGATATTGCAGGTAATCTTCCTACAACAGAATCTGGAGTGTACCTGGTCACTTAGTATGTTTAGAAGTTCATCTATTACTATGGACCATAGCAGTGGGGATAATACACCTCCTTGGTGGCACCCCTTGACTGAGCATGGTTTCAATCCATGTGATTGTAGTGTCCTCAAAGCCTTTGGTTTTTGCCGCCTTTCTTATGGACTCATAAGCGGTGTTATCAAAAGACATAACTTTTCCTCTATTGTAGATAGAAAGCTGAAATTTTCAGCGATTCTTATTCCAGTGGCGGACTACAATCTCTGAAAACTTCAGCTTATTTGGACTTATAGTTCCACAAATAAAATCGTCTTAAGCAATTTGGGGTGATTTATCAATTTCTCAATTTTTTTGACTGCCTTTTTCCATAGAATCTGGCTCCAAATCTCAGAATAATTTAGTGTATGGAGTTTGAAAGGACCATTAGGACACAAAGTCTCAACAAAAACAATTTTGAAATTCCATCGTTTTAGTAGTAAGGTATAGTTACATACCTTATGATTCTTGTCATTTAATCCGTAGGATCCTTCTTAGGCACCGCTGGTGGTATTTTTCTAGGCTTTTTATGTGTCTACTTTAGGTGGTCCAAATTTCCCAGCCATATGTACGTGTTGGTATTACAACTGCATTGTAGAGGCGGAGTTTGGTCTTACCGCTGATGTCATGATCCCACGTTTTGCAAAGGATGGTCAGTGAATTCTTGACGGCAGGTGACTCTCGACAAGCTGAAGTATGGATGCGGTACTTATTCGAAAAGACTTTCCTTGTCCATCATTGCTTGGGACGGTTGCATTTATGTATTATCATGCAGCAGGCAGAGTATCTGGATGTACTTTTGGGTGAGAGAATAAAAGTTCTATCCCATAATTTTTACAATGTTTACCTTGCTAATGTATTGAGTTTTTTCTAAGTGTTACTTTTTTATTGTATGCCAGGAAAGCAAATACCATATCAGTGTTGTTGGCAAACGGCAAACCATCACACAAATAACTTCTGCAGCCTGCAAAACCAACTCAATTGTACTTTATCATTTCAAATTTTAGAGAACAGCAATTAATATCCAACAATAAGCAAACTTTATCTCGTAACCTCATTTCTTCCAACAATCTCATGCGAACCCCTACAATTTTTTAGCTTGCAAGTTTGAATTTTGCATAAAAGTTTTTCAAATATGATTTATCTGGATTATACAAAAATCTTACCATTGTCAGTTTTAAAACACAAGTAGGTATATTTTGTCTATTTGTTCCATAATATCATTGCCCTGGCATTAAAGATAATAAACCAATTATCGACCTTTTGAAGTTTATTCGTATAATACAATCCACTCGTGAAATTTCTTGTTACCTTTCGAAAAAACTACCATTTTATTATTTAGCGTTGTATTGCATTTCGCTGGAAATGCCGGACTGCATCAAAAATAATTTATATTTGCTAAAACCGTTTTTTGATCGATTGATTTCACATGTATGTATAATGATTCTTTATTTTCTATTCTGAGTAGGGTTTTTTTTTTCAGACTGTTTTTGCCTTCTTCCATTTTTTTTTCGTATTTGCCTAGGGCTTCAAATGCTGCACCGTGAATACAGTAGAACCCCGATTATCTGAGTTCTGGATTAACCGAGCCAGTCTAAAGACCCAAAAATTCTGATTATCCGAGGTACGCACGTCCACACTCCGTATTAACCGAGTTTCTAGAATATACAGGGTGTTTTATCATATAGACCCCACTTACAGCTTTTACCTTTACAGGTAGAAGAAAGGTGTAAATACAAAAGTTGTATTGTCTGGCTAGCGAAACGGCGAACTGCAAAAGAAATTGCTGCTTTGCCAAACTTGACAGAAACAATAATAAACCAGTTGGTGACATATTTTTTTGCAATATGGATATGTGTAGCATTTTGAAATAGAATAAAATCCGGCAGCATTGCGAAATGAGGGGTGTGTAGAGGCATGATTATTCAGAGGCATGATTCTATTGGTTAGAGCCTGTGGCGTGGTTATTGGTGAAACTCAAAAAAAAAAATCCTAATAATTTTTTGCTTTATTTCCCTGGTATTTTCGGTGCCACTGAACCCAAAGACATGGTTGTCATCAGGCGGTGTCAGTTGAGGTGTCAGTGAATATTCTTAGGTTACGCCCAACTTTTCTTCCCCCTTTCGTCTCTACCAAGTTACCACTTGCCAGACTATACAGTTTTGGCTGAATTTTTAGAAACCATGCTCAGAAACAAAATTTGAATGTCAGAAATGTGAAATTTTGCATGCTTCCAGCTTTTTTTCAAATGGGATGCCCCATATTTCATTCTATATTCTTGAGGAACACAATGCCCCAATTCCAAAAATATATAGTTTGTCTATATTTGATTGAACAGTCTCTCATATATTCAACTCCAAAAATTGTAAAAATACTATCCTGCTACTGATTTTGTGAACCATTCTACCTGTACATACAGGTGAAAGCTATGGGTAAAATTTGAGGTAAAGTTTGTTTCGCCAGGGTTTGTACTTGCCACCAGCATTTGCCTTCCTTGTTTAACAAATAAAAATTGATTGAAACAAATCAATAACGTCAAAAACGTCCGTCGGTTCTTAAAAGAAAAGTCATTCATTTTGATTTGTCAAAAAAATTGAATGTGTCATATGAATTAATCTACGACAACCCTTTTTTTTCAAGTTTCAAGGTCAAGTATGAACCTTGGTGAATCGAACCTTACTTGGTTTCTCTAATAGTATTTTTAAAATTTCTAGAACCAAATATGTTGGAGACAGCTCAACCAAATACATTTCACATTTCTGACATCCAATTTTTGTTTCTGACCATGGTTCAAATACGATACTAACCTGTCTCACTCAAATGTCAGTTATTCTCATTAGTTTTTTGTAAGATTATCCACTTTTTGTCAATTTGCCTATCAACAGGAATTAGTAATGGTACTTCACCAAACTAGTAATATAATGGGACAAGTTATTCAAGTACAAATGAGTGGATTGTTGCGGAATTTATGGATGGACCTCTGCGGGACGAGCGCAGCGAGTTCCGCAGCCATCTATTCATCAATATGTTGTTTAATTACGATACTAACCTGACTCACCCAAATGTGAGTTATTCTCAGTTTAAAACTACACGTTTCAGGTGAATGTCTTACTTGAACGGTTCAATAGTATATTGGTGAGTAGATGGCTGAGGTGCACCCATAAGTTCTGCCATAATTCACTTACTTGTACTTGAACAATAACTTATTATGGAAAGTCAAAATATGTAAGATTATCAACTTTTTGTCAATTTGCCTTTCAACAGGAATTAGTAATTTACTTTGCTAAACTAGTAATATAATGTGACAAGTTATTCAAGTACAAACGAGTGGATTGTTGCGAAACTTATGGGTGGACCTCTGCGGGACGAGCGCAGCGAGTTCCGCAGCCATCTATTAATCAATATGTTGTGTAATTACGATACTAACCTGACTTACTCAAATGTGAGTTATTCTCTTTAGTATAAAAGTACACGTTTCAGGTGAGTGTCTTATTTGAAGAGTTTAACAGTATATTGGTGAGTAGATGGCTGCGGAACTCGCTGCGCTCGTCCCGCAGAGGTCCACCCATAAATTCCGCAATAATCCACTTATTTGTAATGCTTCCAGCTTTTTTCAAATGGGATGCCCTATATTTCATTCTATATTCTTGAAGAGCACAATGCCTCGATCTATTTGATTGAGCAATCTCTCATATATTCGGCTCCAAAAATTGTAAAATTACTATCCTACTAGTGATTTTGTGAACCATTCTACCTGTACAGGTGAAAGCTATAGGTAAAATTTGAGTTACTTGGTTTCTCTGATAGTATTTTTGAAATTTTTGGAACCAAATATGTTGGAGACGGCTCAACCAAATACAGACAAACTATATAGTTTTGAAATCGGGAAATTGTGCTCTTCAAGAATATAGAACCAAATATTGCGCATCCTATTTGAAAAAAACTGAAAGCATGCAAAATTTCACATTTCTTACATCCAATTTTTATTTCTGACCAAGACCGAAAAATTTAACCAATACTGTACAACTTTTGTATTTACACTTTTCATCAACCTGTAAAGGTAAAGGCTGTATTGTTCGTAGATTTTTAACTTACACTTGCGGTATGAGGAGCGAGGCGGTGTTTCATATGGCAAAAACAGGTGTGACGTCAGGTAACCATTGGCGTTCTAATGTAGGGAGCCACCAGCTCACATTCCGTCCGAGTATCAGATTAAAATCGACGAACAATAGTATATATATAAAAAATACCCTGTACATACATACAGGGTGTACCATTTAAAACGAAGCAGGCTAAATATCTGATGCCACGTTTATTATTTTTTAAATTGCTCGTACACGTAATTTGATTTTCAAAGGAGGAAGTTTTTTGCAATCATTTTCAGCATATCAACTTCAACCGTCTAGGCAGGGTGGGACCAACCCTCACTATTTCAAATGAAACAAGGGGTCGAGTGATACCTCTTTTAAAATAGTGTTCAATTCTCTTTTATTTGATGTCATTTCACACATAAAAAGTGTATCGTGTATCTATCTGCTATGTATCTGCTCTTGATGTTTTTTGATATTCATTGCTTTTAGGGATAATTTGTGGCCTCATTTACTCATAATAATCAAAATCTTGATTGTGAGGCTTATCAACAACAAATTACGACACTGAATGTTAACAGAAGCATTATTTAACGAATCTGATAATGATGAAAATTTTATTTATTCGCGGCTCTTGATCGCATTTAGAAAAATTGTTAAGCTAATCAAATTTGGACTACCTATTTATTGTCCAACAAATCAAAATTTGAACAATTTATCTGCTCTTGATGATCTTTAATGTTCAACGCTTTTTGCAATAAGCGCAGCGTTTAATGATAGAGAATTCATCCCACGTTCTCTCCATTGTCTTATAAAGCAAAACCACAGCTATTATGTAATCGGTTCATGAACCGTACAAACTTATTGTATGAGTTATCAGACGGTTAGTTTAGAGTTCCGATAAGATACTTTCTCTGGTTTTATAAATAACTACATTGCACTTACTTTTTCACCTGGAAACCATATGAATATAGTGCGTTCTCAACTAGTTTTATATGCATGTTACACTGCAACTATATTTGCAATTTTGAACATATTCAGAATAATGTTTTTTTCCTACGAGCGTGCGCAAAGTAGTACTTTTCCGCACGCATTTCCGGGCTCAAAGTTACACTTTTCCGCACTCAGTGCGGATACAGGCCTTATCCGCACTGAGTGCTGAAAAGTAATTATAATTGTCAAGCAACAATAAGTGCACCTGTCGACTTTGACACATGATGACAAATTTTTCCTCTGTTTCTATATCAGCCAACATCTATACAAACACCAAAAATAAATTAACTTTGACACATTGTCAGATTTGTTCTCTATTTATATGCAAAAATCAACAAACTTTCTCATCAAATTTAAACGCTTTAAGATGAACAGCTCTGACGAGGATTTTCAGTTTTTTTTTTTTGTTATGTAATTTTTTGATAAATGCATAGGTTCCCTTCAAGTTAATTAAAAATAATTAAACAAATTATCGTTTTTTTTTTTAATTTTTGTTATTACCTACCTGATATGAAGCTCGTAGGAAAAATTTTGTTCCTAACACGTGCGCAAAGTGTCTTTTCCGCACGCAAACACGTATCCGAACTTCGCTTCGCGTCGTTCGTATAACTGTGTTTGCGTGCGGAAAAGTAACACTTTGCGCACTTGTTAGGAAAATAACTATATCGTCAAACTTTTTAACGCCTTAACGTAAGGCGAAAATATAAGTTCTTGATTTTCCTTAATTTCCATTCTGTGAATAAATAATTGATGATATTGAATAACTTTCATCATTAGATACCTACCTAAGTATTTCCTGAAGCCATTTGTCTGTGCACGAATAGCACATTTAAGGTAGATATAAGTTCATTAACTCTAAAGTTTTATCGTGTATAAACTTATCTTTGAGTTTCATAATAAACGAAAATTTTTACCGATAATGGACAAATAACAAATAAAACTAAAAGTTTTTTTCTCTATATTTTTCGCTATAAATCTACTACCATTAACTTCCGACTGGGAAAACAAGTCATTAGAGTATAAAATCCATTTAAAAGCAAAGCCCTTTATTTAACACGTCATAATCTGTCAACGGAAAAATTCAACCTGCCGATTTATGAGCTTTTCTAAGAATATAAGTCATTAAAAAGCCTTTTCGACCTACCGACTTTTGCCCCTTTTCCGGACATCTTTGCACCGGCCCTCGAGCATCCCGCAATCTCGTTTTCCTGGCGGGTTTCCTGTTGCTCCCGAAGAACAACTCGACGGGGGGTATCAAATTGCGGCCTTTCGAACTTTGCTTTATTGTCTTATTCGCCGCTTAAGTGATTTTTCATTCGAAGAATTGTTGCATTTTTCCTATAAAATCAATTTAAATTTTGCAGTTGCAAAAAAACACGGTCTACATAACTAATTATTTACGAATGCTCGACACATTTAAGGTTATTAAAATTCTATGTTGCAGTTGTATCCAATTTTAAATAAAACAAAATGGAAAAATGAATTATTTTTTTATTATTCATCTGTGACTCGTTTGCTTATTACGCCGAGTTTGAAATAATTAGTTTGCATTTGTAGTTGACTTTTTTCAGGAATAAAAGTACCTGTATGTGTTTTATTCGCTAGTTTTTCAATTTACTTTGTGTCGATATTATTTGCGGATTAATTCGAAAGAAAATTAGGTAATACAAAACAAAAGACCAATAATATGTGTGAAAGATTGAACAAGTTAATTAGTCTCAATATGGTACAGATGGGATAAAAAAAATAAGGCTGCTCAAGCTCAAACAGAAAAAAAGTTTAAAATACCTACAAAACTTATAATTAAAGTTGTTCAACTAAACTTTCAAAAGTGAAACTTTCATCAGAAGTTTAGAAACAAAGAAGTAATGTAAAATTGCTTGTGAAAGTACACTAAGTTTTAATAAATAAATACAGTCGAGTCCGGATATAGGGAAAAGTGCCCACCAGAAAAGGATTTACTATACAGGGTGGCCCTGTAATATCTATCTGTATTAATATGTCATTGGAGCTATTGGGGGTGAATGGCGGACATTTTCAACATGCTACAGAAAGAAGTTGAGACTTGAAACACCTTCAGAATAACAGACAGGGACACTTTATCCGTTAGGACAATTAGGTCATGTCCTACGGGCCACTAGAGGATGGAAGGCCAACTGCTGACCTTTAATTTATAATATAAAATATAAAAGCCCACTATATTAAAAACATCGACTTGTTTAGTAGCAGGACTAGCACATATTTCAATACTCTTTAATTCTCATAATTCCCACTGCACAAGCACATTTGGTTTGGCTAGAGTGCACTGCCTGACGTGACGATGCTCTAAAATCGCTCCGCTCGCTCCATGAGCATCAATCCGGAACACGCCCTAAAGTCACTGAGCTGCGCTGACTTGCCATCGCGTCATTAGCGCAGCACGGGCACGTGGCAACTGGCAACTACTACAGTAGGAACCTGTTAGTGTTTGCGCTAAGCCCTTTGTTGTTTGTTCGTGGATTTCTTAGAGCAGGTAAAGTGCTGTCCTACGGACATAAGGAGTAGGAACGCGCCATTCTGCTTATGAAACTAAAGTGAAGCCAAGTTTTTGGCAGGTGTTTGGCTCCTAAATACAGGTAAAGCATTGAATTGCCTATATAGTGATCGTGTGATTTACAACTTTACGAATTTCTACGTGTTAACTAAAATCTTTGAGAATCCGAATCTGTTCGTCTCTGTTCCTGAAATATAGTGTTATTTTTATGGTCATGGTGTATAATAAAAGCTATGAAATATTTTTAGTGGTTTTTTTAGTAGTTTGAAATAGTCTAAATAGTCTGAATGATTTTATTTAACCCCATAAAAAAGAACAATCACTCATGAAAGGCCATACCAAATAATTGACCTACGGGCCAGAGAAAGGTTAAAGCGTCACTGATAACAGAGCAGCGACTCTCTTTGCCATTTTGATACTCAAACCACTAGATTACTCTCCTCACTCAGTCACCGTCCATCGATATTCGAGCTCGTTCATGGTCACTCCTTTCTGTGACCGATCGTAAATCGTGTGGGCACCCTCTCGAATATGACGTAGTTTTTTTCTAGCTGTCGCTTGTCGAGTTACAACCCAGGCGAAAATTCCTACACAGTAAGGGGAGGGATTTTTATGGTTTTACAAAAGGACTAGTTAGAATATCGATGGAAAATTACTGAGTTTGTTTCACTGAACGTCGTTGCAGTTGCCCGGTGTATGAGAATCTGAACTATTTTCCTTATTCCATTATTTCCAGAGAGTCTTTAGCGTCGATAAGTCTCATCCATCGCAAACTCTTTTGAGTTTTATGCGGAATTTCGCCGTTACAATAGTTATATTCATCGGCTCATAAATCAACTAAAAGCAATGAAAGGTTGGAAAATAAAAAGAGAACACACGTCACGCTAATAAATGTAGCTCATACCGTTTGCGCTAAAAGTACCTACCTAACAAAAAGTGCCATTAAAATGCAAATTTTAAGGCCAGCAGATGTGGATGTTATGGCAAAAGAAAATTTCTTTTCCTCAAAATGTTCATAAAAAATTAAATCGATGCCGGTCTTTGAAATATCGAAATAATAATGGACTGGTATAGGTGAAAGAGGATATTTTTTTTTGGAATTTGAAAGCAAAGATTGGACATTAAACAGCAACAAAGTAATGTGGATATTTTGTGGATTAGAATCTAAGTTTTCGACCGCAAAGAACCTGTGCTATTTTGGAGGGAAGTCGAAAGACCTAGAAATTTCCGAACTATTTCGGTTTTTTGTCTATAACTTCGAAACCGTGCGTTTTTAGCGGAGTACACCAATTTATAAAGTTGAAGAACGTTAAATTTCCTTCAAATTGAAAAAAAGTATTTTATAATGCATAGAAATCGAAATACATTGATAGTTCAAAGAGACATGAAAATTCTCAACTTGCTTGACCACAATTCAAACCAAGAATAGGATAAACATCTTTCCACCCAGAAACATTGGAACTCGCAAATTTTCCAAAAAGGACGGGATGCCAAATAAAATTGCAAGGAATGTGTGTATTCCGCTGAAAATGAAAAGTTTAGAAGTTATAGGCGAAAAACTGAAATATTTCGAAAATATCGAGGCTTTTTCATAGGCTCCTCCCATCAAGCTAGCACAGAGTCTTCGAGGTTGAAAACTCAAATTCTACTCGACAAACTACCCACAAATGATTTACCAAAAACATCATTGCGTTTCCAGGTAGAAAGTACATGCCTGCTCAAAATAGTATCTAAGTTTTTGAAGGGTTTCAACCCTGTATATTTCAAATATAAATGAAAAATCTATTATAACTAGCAGCTGACATTTTTTATTTGATACACTCCAAACTTAACAGTATCGCCATTATGCTAATGATTCGTGATGATCCGTGTCGCCGAGCGATATTCCTTTTATATCCACTTTTCTAGTAAACTGCCGCAATTTTTTTTTAGCGGCACTACGAAATAAATGTCAAGTCACGTGAAAATATATGCAAAAATCCCTTCCGCCGTGACGTTTATGACTTTCCTTTATGCATGTCGAACTCTAAAAGTCCGAAGCAATTAAAGTCGGACGGGATTTTTGCGATATTCTACGTGAAATTGCGTAAATGATTTTCAGTAAAATTTTATATTTTTTCAAAATTAAAAATAAAATAAATAAAAAATAGAAAGTTGAAATTTTCAGCGATTCTTATCCCAGTAGAGGACTACAATTCCTGAAAATTTTAGCTCATTTGGACTTATAGTTCCAGAAATAAAATCGTGTTAAGTAATTTGGGGTGATTAATCAATTTTTCAATATTTCTGTGTGCCTTTTTTCATAGAATCTGACTCCAAATCTCAGAATAATTTAGTGTATTGAGTTTGGGGGATCCCAAAGGATCACGAGGACACAAAATCTCAACAACAACAAAATTTAAATTTCATCGTTTTAGTAAGAAGAGTGATTTAGATTTGAGAAAACTTTGAGAGGTAATAATTTTTTTTATATAAGAGATACAAAGCTGAAATTTTCAGCAATTCTTCTCCCAGTAGAGGTCTACAATAACTGGAAGTTTCAGCCCCTTTGGACTTATAGTTCGAGAAATAAAATCGAGTTATGCAATTTGGGGTGGTTTCTCAATTTTTCAATATTTCTGAATGCCTTTTTTCATAAAATCTGGCTCCAAATCTCAGAATAATTTAGTGTATGGAGTTTGGGGGATCCCAAAGGACCATGAGGACACAAAATCTCAACAACAAAAAAATTTAAATTTCATCGTTTTAGTAAGAAGGTAGCTACATGATTTAAATTTTGGAAAACTTTGAGAGGTTCTATTAGAGATAAAAAGCTGAAATTTTCAGCGATTCTTATCCTAGTAGAGTTCTACAATAACTGAAAGTTTCAGCCCATTTGGACTTATAGTTCGAGAAATAAAATCGTGTTAAGCAATTTGGGGTGATTTATCAATTTTTCAATATTTCTGAATGCCTTTTTTCATAGAATCTAGCTCCAAATCTCAAAATAATTCAGTGTATGGAGTTGGGGGGATCCCAAAGGACCATTAAGACACAAAATGTCAACAACAAAAAAAAAATTCGAAAGAAGAAAGAAGGTAGATTTTGGAAAACTTTGAAAGGTCCTAACTTTTTTCTATTCTTATCCCAGGACAACAATATGGAAGGGTTATAGTCCCTCTTCTCAGGACAAGCTTCAGAACTTCATGTCCTCTTATAAATATGGGCTACATGCTTACTGGACGAACTCCAAGGCAGGTCTGATGTTGTTTTTGTAAAGCTACGGTTAAAATCGAACGGAAATGGCTCATATATTAGATCTCTGTATCAAGTAGGTACAGCGGGAATCATTGCAATTGGCACACACTATATAAATATCCCTCGTAATGTGTCAAATCTGACACACAGTAATAGCAAAATGCTGCACTAAATAGATTTATTGGTTAGAATTTTGACTTAATACGAGGGATTTTAAAGAGTGTGTGCCAATTGCAATGATTCCGATTGTACAGGGTGTTTCAAATTCGAGCCACATCATTGGGATCTCGGAAACGGTGCGAGATACAGGGTTGCTCAAATAAGGGCAAAATTGCGTAATTTGATGCTCAACAAAATTCCGCTTTGTTATTTAGAATATTCCAAATACTTCCGGAGATATCCAGAAAAATCCGGCATTTCATAAAATCTTTTTTATTTTTTTCTGACGTTATTTGAAAAGATATATCAAAATAAGTGATACTTTGTTACGGCCACTTTTCCTCCCTTACAAGATAGCGCTGTCAGATTCGAAATCCGATGTTTCGTTTTCTAGCAACCATCATCAACTTTATTTTTTCAAATACGGCCCTGGATTTTTTATTTCTGTTTTTGTTGCCTTTCGATCTCCTAAAAACAATGACATATCACAATCTTTAAAAAAAATATCGGTATACGAAAAATAATTAATTAAAATTATGATGTATTTAACCAACCCTGTATCTCTCATCGATTCCGAGATCCTAATGATGTGGCTCGAATTTGAAACACCCTGTACATGAGATTCTCAATGGTTTTATGTGTCGATGTAAACATAAGTAACTATTTTAAAGTTGCTCGAATGTGTTGGGTGAAATCTTGGTTGTAGAAGATTTTCGTGACATCAGCAAAAAAGATATCCTTGTTTCGAGACTAGGAGCCATGCCAGAAATAGTTATAAGAGAAAATAATAGGCCCTGGAGTACTGTAACTCTACTCAGAACTCGGTGTTTCCAGAAGTAAACGCCATTTTTTATCATCTGCAAATTCCGTTTTCCAAAGGAAGGATTCTTTCCAAACTCTTTGGTGTTCCGCTTTGCGAAGAAGCTAGCTGATTGAGACCTTATGGATATAGAGACACAGATCATCAATTGGTGGTAAAATGTCATCAAGGTTAATGAAAAAACGTGTACCATCACAAATACACAGAACTTTTTTTGAAAATCTAATACTGGATTTATCAATTTATTCACCAATTATTTATACAGTAGCAATAATAATGATTACTTTAACCACAATTAGCGTGGGAAACATAAAAAAGTCAATAATTTCGATAAAACATACAGCTCTCCAAAACAGGTGTGCAGGAAGCTTAGGATACAACGTAATGACATAATCGCGCGCCTACGATATGCTGATGATTGAAAATCTGTTAATCATATTTTATATTATTTGTTGCTATAAAAACCGAAAGAATGCGGTTTAACTTTCAATAAATAAGAGTGACTTGTCATAACAGCTTCTTTAATAAAGTATCTCGATTATTTTGATCTAATTTTACCTATACGTGTTTGTATCTCTTTGTTAAAATATTTGCCTTTTTTTTCTTGTCCGAAATGCAAAATCGACCATTTAACAAATATTTACATTTCTATATTTATTATCGCTAATGGATTATCAGTCCAACACGATGGCAAAACAACTTTCCAACTCAAAAATACGGTATTTTCGGTTCCAAAATAAATTTTATTTTTCAATAATTATCTTTTCTGTTGATTTTAGTGGAATTACCAATTTAGGTATTGGTACCTATTGACCTATAGCTGAGGCAATCAGTAAAATTGAAGCACTAGTATTATAATAAAATGTAATTTTGGCTAGGCAGTGAGGCTTCATTTCAAATTATCATAGAACGGGCTCATACATTATATTTTCTAATGATTTTTTCCTAAATGTTTCATTTATACAGGGGACTTCAATGCAAAAATTGAATACGATTGAAATTGAAAATGATGGAAATCAACACAAGAAAATTTTCACTAGTCTCAGCACTTTTCTCAAAAACAGTCAAAAAGCAACTTACCCGGATAAAGCCCAATAGGTACTAGTAAGTGTGAATAATATACACCCAGGAAATGACCACATATGTTCACCTTGACTCCCAAGTGGAAAGAAAGACACTTATGCAAGTAGCTACCAAATACTTACGGCCAGTTCCATAATCGCAAAAAAGCCTACTTTATTCATAAAAAGCTCCTTTAACTTCTAAAATCTGTTCCATGAACAGTTTTTGAAGGAACCATTACGAAAAAGTGACCTTTACCTTAAAGTGCCGAGCTTGGCCAATTACGCATTGAAAAGAGTACTTTATAGGGCAATTCAACCTATAAAGTGCCAAATTACAGTTTCTATGTTTTGGTTATTTCCATAGACATTTCATGTCAATATCAAAATGGCAAATTTCGACCCATTCAGATGAGGAGGATATATATAATAATTATATTGAGTAATACAGGATGACAGTGGATTGTTTCGAAAAATATGATGACATAGGATTCTTTGACCGGTTTCGGTTAACAAAACCGACTGTTGGAGCCCTACACACTGTCAACATGGCCGACCATGATGGTCTTTGAGTTGTCTGAGAGTATTTTTGAGTGGCTCATACCCACAATTAACGTGAAAGTCAGTGTAACTAGTCACTAGCATAGTTTTGTGCTTATGAATTATGTAAAATAACTGTGCTTATTGTCAAATTCCTCGAGTTTTGGGATTGTTTAGAAACAAGTGTTTTCGCAGTATTGTCAGTGCATCTTGTCAGAAATTCTTGAGAATTATGGATGAGCTGCATTGTGGATTTTGCACCCAGATATGTTTTTTTCCGGGAAAGCAAGACTCAATTGTTTGGATGTTTATGCGATAATTGCCAGAAAGTCTCTTGTAGGGATTGTAGCAAAATTTCCTCACAGGAGGTAAGGTGTGCAATTGCTAAAACAAGAACCGTCCTGATATGGTGCAGGGATTGCATTGAGAAATTTTCTGAATTCAATAGTGCCGATAAGAATTTAAATACGGTTAAATCCGAGGTCTCTGCGAACTACACACAATTGCTAGCTAGTAATAATGAAGTAACCAAACGCCTACTTAATGAGACCCTGGAGGAGGTGGAAGGACGTCTAATTGAGAAGTTTGACGCCATGTTCAAAGTTCTGTTGGAGAGCAATAAGGAGCTGGTGCGATTTTTGCTGGAAAAGCAAAAAAAGAACGCAACTTACTGGAAGCCGGGGTGGACGTGGCAGCGCCGCCTTTTCCCCCATCACAAGATAAAGGTCGAACAAGACAGACCAATGTTGCCAAATTTTCCTCTTCTTCTTTTCCTGCGCCAGTGGATCTGCAAGTAGAACAGCAGCAAATCGAGCAGGAGCAGGAAGTGCAGGCACGATTGAGAACTGAAAGCGCTCTTCGACAGGTGAGAGAGGAGGGAGATAAAGAGAATATAAACAAAAACAAGGAATCAGCTGAGACTGAATTTACTTTGGTGCAATATTGAAAAAGAAGGAACCGTAAAAGCAACCAAAGTTTTGTTTTTGGACAGGCAAATTTTTCAGGGGATGAGAATTTTTCAGGCTCAATTCAGAGAGTGCTTATTTTTATCTCGGTCGCGTTAAAATAGGTGCATGTTAAAAAGCAATGTCCAGATGTTAGGGACCTTAAGGTTGTACCTTTGCCAATTAAAGGGGAAACTATCTCTTTCAAGATAAGCATCCACTCGGATTGCAAGGAAAGTTTTTCACGACCTGATATCTGGCCAAAAGGCGTTGTTTTAAGGAAATTCTGGTGGAGCAATGTACGCAAGTCCGAGAATTTTCGACGGGATCAAATGAATCAGGCCGGTGTATAACTGGGAATGGTGGTCACACTGATATTCTGATCTATTACAATAATGCTGGTGGTCTTAGAACTAAACTTAGTGAGGTTCGGAAGGATATTGAATGTTGTCACTATGATGTTATAATGCTTGCGGAATCATGGTTAACGGAACATATATATGATACAAAGCTCTGTCCAGGGCAGTTTGATTTGTTTCGTACTGATCGTTCATCAACTGGGGATCCCAGAACTCGGGGGGGGGGAGGAGTTCTGATTGCTGCCAGGAAGGATTTGCAATGCCAAAGAATAAACATTGATGTTATGACTGTTGAACAGGTTTATGTATATTTTAAAATTAAGTCATCTGAATTTGTATTGGGCTGTATCTACCTGCCACCTAGGTCTGATGTAGGCTTGTTTGTTGATGTTTGTCAATCAATCGAATCAATTTTTGATTTATATCCTAAATGTAAGTTATTGCTGGCTGGCGATTTTAATTTACCACAGGTTAAATGGGTTAATAATGAGTTTGGTCTAACCAGTGAGTGTGCGGGCAATTCTCCAGCTAATGATTTAATAGAGTGTCTAAATTATTACAATTTTCGTCAGATAAACACCATCACGAATAGCAGGAATGCCTTGCTTGACTTGGTGTTTTCAAACTTGGGTACTGTTGAGATTGACAGAGCCACCGATATGATTTTGAGTAATAGTGTTCACCATACTGCTATATCTATGGGATTCAGCCATAATGTAGAATGCAAACGTTCTAAATATAAAGAAGCACTCCTTTCTTTGATTTTAAAAGTGGCAATTACATTTCATTAAATGAATATTTGGCTAGTGTGAATTGGTGTTTGATGAATGATTTGACCCTTGAGCAGGCTGTTCTATGGTTTTATGAAACATTGTGGGAGGGGATAACTTTATATGTTCCAGTAAAGAAATTCCGAACTTCGAACTTTCCTTTGTGGTTCAACACTGAGCTGCGTAGATTGATTGTTGAAAAGAAGAAGCTACACAAAAAATATAGAGAAACGGGAGATAACTTGGATTATTTGTTGTTCTCTGAAGTGAGGGATATGTGCAAGGATTTAAGGGACTCCTCTTATAGAATGTACCTGCTCAAAACTGAAAATAACATCAATAAGAATCCTAGATCATTTTGGTCACATTTCAACAATCTCAAAAATACCTTTGTCCTTCCCTGTAACATGAGTTATAATGGCTCTACTGGCTGTAGTAATCAAGAAACTGTAGACTTGTTTGCAGACTTCTTTTCAAGTGTGTACTCGAGCCGCACCACTAACCAGGCTCCAGAATACTCATTCTCCAACGTCACTGATGTTTCTGCATACTCTGTTTCTTGTGCTGATATAATAGAACAAGTAAGAAATTCACCTGATAAGTTGTCATGTGGGCCGGATGGAATTCCCTTGCTCTTTATAAAGAAATGCCTGTATACCCTTGCGACGCCCCTGGCAAGTCTCTTCAACCATTCATTGTCAACAGGTTCTTACCCGGTTTTTTGGAAGTTCAGCTTTCTGAAACCAATATTTAAAAGTGGGTCAAGAGAAGAGGTCACGAATTACAGGGCTGTTTGCACGCAGTCTGAGATTCCTAAGTTGCTAGATTGTCTCATTACCAGGAAACTTAGCTGGGACTGCAGGTACCTTTTAAATCCGGAACAGCATGGGTTTACGGTGGGTAGGTCAACATCAACAAATTTGGTTTTGTATCAGAATTTTATTTTGAACAGCATGGAGAGGGGATTCCAAGTCGATTCTGTATACTCGGACTTTGACAGGGTTAACCATCGCCTGCTCATTAGGAAGCTTGGTTGTTTGGGGCTGAGAGGTTCAATTCTGAGTTGGTTTGATGACTTTCTTGATGGGAGAACACAGGCAGTAAGGTATGGCGGTGTTGTGTCTCGGGTCTTTGATGTTCCTTCTGGAGTTCCTCAGGGGTCTCACTGTGGACCAGTCTTGTTCAATCTGTTCATATCTGATGTGGGTAGTTCTGTTGCCCACAGCTCATTTTTGTCATTTGCAGATGACCTTAAACTTTATCGTCGGGTATCATCATTGGAAGACTCACAACTGCTGCAATATGATATCAATTCTTTTGATAAATGGTGTGGCTTGAACGAAATGGACCTCAATATCGCCAAATGTTATAGGATAACTTTTTCCAGGTTGGCCCAGTCGGTGAATTTCCCTTACACAATTAATAACACATCAATCAGGGAAGTAGCGAGCATTCGAGATTTGGGTGTGGAATTTGATTCCAAGATGTCATTTAATGGCCATGTTACCAATACTGTATCAAGGGCTGTTAGATGTTTCGACTTTATATGTAGGTCCACTACTGATATGTCAGTGAGTACATTGCGAACATTGTACTGTGCGATGGTCCGATCCTTGTTGGAATACTCATCAGTTGTTTGGTCACTCCAATATGCTGTTCACATTGCAGCTCTGGAAAGGGTTCAGAATAGATTTCTAAGGGTGGCTGCTTACAGGTTGGGCTTGGCTCATGATGAGTATACTTATGATGAGATGAGGGCTATCTTGAATGTTCATACCTTGAAGAGCAGGAGACTTCAGGCGGATCTTTCCTTTCTTTACAGACTTTTGAGAGGGTTAATTGACTGCCCGGATCTTTTGGGTCTCGTTTCTTTGAGAGCAGGAGAAAGAAGGGTGAGAGGTTCTGACCTGTTTTATGTACTATTCCATAATACTAATTATGGTATGAATGAGTCGATCTCAAGGGTGCTCAGGTTTGCCAACTCCAGGAGCCGGAGTATTGACATCTTTGGTTGTCCTTCTGTTGCTGCCTTTAAGAGGAGATTGCAACCGCTGCTTGCTGGTTAGTTTTTTAAAAATGAGTAGTATGTTTTTTGGTTAGGTATTAACTTGGGGAAGAACAGGATGTGATTGTTAGTGCTTAGATTTAGTTATTGTCAAACTATTTATTGTAAATTGTTTTACGATTGTTTTTGTAAATTGGCCTTGCCGTTAATAACAATAAATAAAATAAATAAATAAATAAAATACACTGCTGGCAATTGCCTAGTAGCAAAGCCATTGACAGAACAACATAAAATACACTGGATAAAAAAGCACATACAAGCTTCCTTTTTTTTAAATTGTCTTTCCGCTTCAATTGATCTACAACTCTCCACTAACATTGTAAGTTGTAAGCTAACGCTACCTCAAGCCTTCTCCTTAAAATATCTCATGCATAGGATGCAACCAAATTTAAACTACAAACCTTGTCTGCATTTGTTAATTTATTTGTATCTTTATTTTCAATAATTTTAATTTTGCGCTCTCCATAAATAAAGCTTCCAATAAAGCGATAAAATGTCTTATGAAACGAATATTTTATACTATTTTTTCTGTTTTGGTATTGTTTAATTTTAAAAAAAACTTTTCTTGGAAAAATGTATTCTCATATTTCCTGATTTCATGTGTTTAGGTTGGCAACACTACATGCCAAATATAGAAATCTTCTATTATTTTTTATCGCGAATGACAGTTCGATGGCCATCAATCAGCCAGTGTTACCAACCTCCGATAAGTAAAAAAGGAGTGTCACAAAGAGCTTCTTTTCGAAACTACTTTTAGTGTCGAAAAGACTTCGATATAACACCAAAATAGAAAATAGTACATTAAAATACAAGTTTCATAAAATGTCTTATGAAACAAATATTTTATACTATTTTTTCTATTTTGATATTGATTAATTAAAAAAAAAACAATTTTTTCTTGGAAATTTTATTCTCATATTTCCTGATTTCATAGTTTAGATTGGTAACACTACATGCCAAATATAGAAATCTTCTATTATAAAATCGCGAATGACAGTTTGATGGCCATCAGTCAACCAGTGTTACCAACCTCCGATAAGTAAAAAAGGAGTGTCACAAAGAGCTTCTTTTCGAAACTACTTTTAGTGTCGAAAAGACTTCGATATAACACCAAAATAGAAAAAATATTTTATGGAACCCAACTAACTTTAAGAGATGCTTAAAGTATACTTTAACAAAAAGTGTTATTTTCTTAAAGCCAACCTAACGTCATATTATGGAACTGGCCGTTAGAAAAGTACAAGTTCACATATCAAAGAAATAAACCTCGTTTTATTTATTTTAGGCTTTAGATCATTGTCAACTTCATAAAGACAATAATAATATGTCAATTCGAATAAAAGTATTACATCAATATGAAAACTCTCCTGAAAATCAATATACTAATAATATCCATATCGTTATTCAATCCTCATCTTGCCTTCGACTATTGCGAATTATGCAAACAAGGAACTCATACCATTTGCCGATATAAAGAAGGGCCGTCGGAAAATTGCATGGAATACAAAAAACCAGAGGTAACGTCCAAAGTGAAAAAGTATATTGTAGATATCCATAACGATATCAGAAACCACGTAGCTTCGGGACAAGAGACTAGAGGTACTTTGGGACGGCAACCAACAGCCTCAAACATGAACATTCTTCAGTGGGACGATGAATTAGCTGAGATAGCACAAAGATGGGCAGATCAGTGCCTAGGGTTGGATGATGAATTGCAACATGATGAATGTAGAAAAACAAACCGTTTTGATGTTGGTCAAAATGTTTTAACAGCTCTTACTCCAACACTAGAAGTTCCCGAAATCTCCATTCTCATTTTAAATTGGTACAAACAGGTTGAAAATATCTTACCATCTGATTTAGAGACATTTTCTGTGATAAAAAGAGGACAATACATTATTGGACAATACACTCAATTGATTTGGGCCGAAACTAAGTTTCTTGGATGCGGCATAGCGACATTTCGGAACAAAAATATTAGCAATTCCAAAGCAAGATACCTTCACCGATTAGTATGCGATTACGGACCTAGAGGAAATGTGATTGGCAGTTCGGTTTATAGCAAAGGTGCTCCATGCACGAAATGCCCTTCTGCCAAATGTGATTCAGTTAAAACCAGTTTATGCAGAGCAATAGAAGACTCATATAAACAAAATAAGTCTTCGACAAAGGTTAATCCATCTTTTGATCTAGAAGTTCCAATTTCGTTATTCAATACTCTCAGTCTCGGATTTATATTGCAAAATAATTTATCTGAAGTAATTAATAATGTTGTGGAGAAAGTAGATATTCATTATGATCCTAATAACCAAAATAATAATTTTATCACTAATAATAATGCTGATTTGAAAGAAATTTTAGGCCTATTAACAAAAATCATGTTACAACTGAATTTAAGCAAACCTTTGGATTTTTCAAGTGAACTAAAAACATCAAATATTTTGTATAGTAATAAGCAAATTTTCAGACTGGACTCTGGAGAAATTATCGTAGATGATTGTAGAAATCACATAAATCAGTGTCAATATTATGAAGATGATAATGGTGCCATTCAAACGGTTCTAAAAGAAAATATTTTATTGCCGAATAACATAATGTACAAACGAATTGATGGAATATGGTTTCATGGAAGATGCAGGTGCAACTACGTTTTCAGGTCAAATGGAGTTTTTGTAAATTGCATAAAAAAATTATTAATTTTAGTGACATGTTTAAATTTACTTATATAATTTAAATAATATTGGTCTATTTTGTTTCAATAAACTTCCTGGTGAAAGACGGACCACCATGGCACTAAACTATGATAGTAACCTTGACAAACATCCATTATATTTGCACAAGCTGTAATTTGTCGGCTAGGTGGTCATTTGAGTTGAATTTTCAATTCTTCATCCTCATAGATAATTATATTTTTAGTAATAGCCCCCACGTGATAGCCTTCGGGCCCATAATTATAAATTTCATACTGATATGATAAGCTATGCAATGTTTTATGGAAGCTATAATGTTTAATATATTTTCATTGCATTGTCAATTACCTAGCTCTTCTTTAATTTGTCGTTTTGACCTCATGGATTTTTGGATGTTTAAGGTTATTTATAGTATGTTCAGCCTTTCAAATTCACTGTGCTACAATTGGAGATACGATTTTTAATGGTTTTTACAAATTTATCTTTTTTTCAAAAATGGCGTAATTTCAAATTTTTCCATGTTGAGATTTTGTCTAAATGATCCGATCGTTTGGGGCAACTCTAACTCCAGAACTTTAAATCCAAAATCAAGTTTCGAGAAAGATACAGAATATTCTATGACATCAAGTACACGAAATTGAGCAAGTTAATCAAATGTTGGTAGACTTCATGAAGAAGTTGTACGACAAAAGATAAGAAGACCAAAGACAGAAAGAAAAACAAAGAACTTTTTCCCAACACCGATCTTGATGAGTTATTCGCTGAATTTAAACATGTTTTAGTGTCAAAATCTGATGAATTTCAGGAGAAGGACAGTGGATGGGCTTTATCGAAACTCCTATTTCTGGAGGTAAACATAAACAAGTTTAAACCATTAAAAGTATAAAAGTAACTAGTGCCATTTTAAACCTACCTGAAGAACAAGTGACTGTATCCTTTAGTGATATAGAATGGACCGAATTTCTGGAAATTGTCGCTTTTTTCATGGACAAGGATAAGGATGATGATGCTGCCGATGATGTTAGTGATGTGATAACAGTTTATTCTCTCTCAGAAAACTTCTCTGTTTCCTCAGCTATGTTTTTTGGGGAGAGAATGATTAAGTTGACAAGCAGAGAAGTTAATTTGTGCTTTTGTGTAGACTATATTAAATCTATTTCAAAAACCCAAGACATACTAGGTAACAAGCTAAGCTTACTCGCAGAAATTGATTTTAGAACTTTTTATGACAATATGTTAAAATATTGTAATGTAAAAACTGTTGATGAAAGTAATTGTTTAAATGTGATAAAAGAATATTGTAAGTTAAACATTTGTGAATTATCATATTTCATGTTAGAATTTATACACCTGAACCCAGAAAAAATAAAGGCAGATTTTACCAGAATATGTAATCCCCTCTATCTTTTTTATTTGACATTTTAGAAAAAAGTGTCTCAAATAAAAAAATTATGATTGAAATTAAATTTTTTGAAAAACTTAGTTTTGCATATACAGGGTTATTCAAAATAGCTGGTCGTGCTCAAAGTTTCTTATTGAATACCCTGTATATTATTCAATATCCGGATTTCACGTCAAATTCTGAGCAGATTTCATGTGATATACCCTATACCTAAGTTCAACTGTTTTGGAAATATTGACAGTTGAAAATTGACTTTTTCGCAAATTTGACAGGCTCTAAAATTTAAACGGTTAACTTTTGAGCAAAACTGGTCTTTAATTGGAATTTTCAATCAGGGATTAAATTCAAAGTTGATGTCAAATATTGCTGTCAACTGATAGTTTATAAAAATCTAAGACAAAAATGTAAGATCGTAGGATTTACAGCCTGTCAAAGTTACAAAAAGTCTATTTTCAACTGTCAATATTTCCAAAACAGTTGAACTTAGGTATAGGGTATATCACATGAAATCTGCTCAGAATTTTACGTAGAATCCGAATATCCAATAATATACACGGTATTCTATTTGAAAAAATAAATTTGGAGCACGACCAGCTTTTCTATAACACCCTGTATATGCGAAAGTGAGTTTTTCAAAAAATTTAATGTCAACCATAAAACTTTTATTTGGGACACTTTTTTCTAAAATGTCAAATAAAAAAGATAGAGGGGGTGGCATTTATAACCAATAACCCTGTACTGTAAAAAAAATGCATGAGAACATGCTTTCAATTAGGATGTAAGTGTCAATTACAGCCTAATTGGGAGCTTGGCACTATCCACTTTTTTTGACTTTGATGTGATTCGAACACACAACCTTCTGATCTGGAGTCAGACGCGCTACCAATTGCGCCACAAAGTCAATTGTCTATTTTTTATTTTCATCTATATAAGTGGTGCCCACATTAATAAGAGCTTGAAACAGTTGTCACTTTACTTAGTATCATCATGTCGGTTGATAAGTTTGGACGTTCGCAGCGCCTTAAAGCTGTTGGTGAATATAAAAACGTATTATTTCAATGACAACGTCATCAAGGAGCCCAAATTCCGTACACCTCCGATGGGAGTTATGACATGCAAAATCGAAAACTAAGCAACGTGAAAAATCCTGCTGGATCACAAGATTGTGCTACAAAATCCTACACAGATGAAAAGCTTCAAGAAATCTCAGAGACCTTCAAAAGAGATCTGCAAAACCTGCCCACCCTCACAAGAAGACTTTGAGAACAGGTTCAAGAAAATAGAGACTTCAATGAAAGACAGTCAGGATAAAGTTCAAAGTTTAATAACTAAGAATCAGTCTATTGAAAATGATATTAAAACAAAATTGGCTGTACGAATATCTGCCTTAGAAGAACAACATAAACTGTTTAATGTAACGAAAAATTATATAAGCATTGGTGACAAGAGAATAGTTAGAACTGTAAATGCTATAAACGACAACGACTTAGTCACCAAAGGTCAGGTAATCAAAATGATTAATGAGAAGGTGAAACCGCCTGTAGAACCAGCTGTGGATAAAAAAGGAAAAGGAAAGGGAAACAAAATTTAGCGCAATAATTGTCTACGTGTATTCGTTAGTCTAGTTTCAGCTTTTGAAGATGTGTGATCAATTGTTGAAATTCCTATCGGGGGAAAAAAATATAGAAGACTGTAGTGCTGAGGAGTTGAAAGATTTACCAAATGGGGTTTTTCTACAGTATGTCGTACTGCACTTTTAAATATTTAGGTAAAACTACCACTTGAACACAGGCGTGCTTTTGAGTTGCAAGTGAGACTGCCCTGTTTCATTCATTACAATAGACCTGATTGGAGAACGCACGTAGATGGACCTCCCTCCTCACAAAACCAATGTTATTTCTGTATAAGAGCTCTGGCCAAATAGTGGATGTTTCATTCATGTAACAGCAATGGTTTGGCTCAGTTTCAATTTCATCGCCCTCGCAGCAGTGGTTCAAAATGTTCTCTATATACATCCACCATCAGATGTCCGAAATATCAATGCTCAGCTGAAAACTGATAGCTATTCCAACGATTTATGGATTCCACTTTACTACTGCCTCATAGACAACGATCGTACACGTACTTTGCAAACAGTACTTCCAGAGTCGCGGAATAGATTCTACTAGTATAAATTGCAAGTGGAATTCCTGAACAACAGCATTTTAGAAAGCAGGGAATTGACAACTATCGGAATTGGTCCGCAGCAATAAACCATCTCTAAAATCCTCTGTAGAAACGAAACTTTAAACTCCACTTCAACCGATTCGAGACCTGATTGATCTATTTACTTAATCTATACCTGTTTAATAACCATAGCTGTAGTTTTTGGTATTTTATTGTCTAGAATGTTCTATGTAATTATAGGAAAAAGCAAATGTGATTATTTTAAGGTTTAATGAATAAAATTTTACCGAAAAATTGTTGTTTCATTGAATTTCATGGTCAATTGCATCAAATAACACACAAACGGGGGCACCTGAGCCTGGGAACTTTTTCGATACCGTGGGAAAATCTCTAGATCGGCAACGCCTTTGATCTGAAATTTCGGGGGTTTGACCCGGGCCAACCTCAAATTTTTGATGGTTTTCTCGGAATTTACCGAAAAATTGTTGTTTCATCGAACTTCATGGTCAATTGCATCAAATAACACACAAACGGGGGCACCTGAGCCTGGGAACTTTTTCGATACCGTGGGAAAATCTCTAGATCGGCAACGCTTTTGATCTGAAATTTCGGGGGTTTGACCCGGGCCAACCTCAAATTTTTAAGGGTTTTCCCGGAATTTGACCGCAGCGAGAAACCATCTCCAAAATGCCTAGGACACCTACAGCAGGTACGGATAATTACAAAAGGCCCCGATTAGGACACCTACAGCAGGTACCAATAATTACAAAAGCCCCCGATTCCTAGGGGTATTAGAGGTATCCGAATCTAGATGGCGCATCATACGGCAGGTACCGATAATTACAAAAGCCCCCGGGGCTATTATAGACAACTGAACTTATAGATGGCGCATCGGACACGTGCAGCAGGTACGGATAGATGGCGCGTGCAGGCGTGCTGGTAGCTCCTCCGGAAGACGGAGGTTGCAGAAACCCCATATTATACCTACTAAGAAGACCGAAAACAGAAAGAAAAAAAAGGAGGAAAAGATCGAAACAAACAAAACTCGAGAAAATTATGGCAGTGCTCATCAGATCCGTCAACCTAAAAGACTATCCCTGACAAAAAAAAAAAGAAGTGTAGTCATTGATAGACAGTATGCTTGCAGGGGGAGTTGTTGAAGTGTCTTCAAGTCTGTGGTCATCGCCAATTATACTGGTAACAAAGAAATATTGATCTACCAGATTTTGCGTCGATTACAGAAAACCTAACGATGTCTCCAAGAAAAACAGTCACTAATTACCCAGAATTGGCGAACCCTTACGACATTGGCAACGAATACTGGCAGGTGGACATTGACGAAAAAGACAAAGAGGAAACAGCCTTCTTTATTGAAAGTAGTCAATTCAAGGTAATGCCTTTTGGACTCTGTAACGCCCCCGCTACTTTCGAAAGACAATATAAATACTGTTTTGCAAAATTTCAACGGTGTCGGGAAAAATTGAGATAAAATCAAATGAAATTTCCTCAAGTAAACCACCATTTAGAATTACTGATTTTGCATAAAAACGTTGAGAACAAATTAGATATACATTAGAAAAAATGGGAGTCATTCCAAAAATGATTGAACCAACAGAATGGATGAATAGACTATGTAGTAATAGTTGAATAACCTAATAAAAAGTTATATTAAGACTTTGTTTGGAGAACAATGCCATAGTTGAAGAATATTATAGTATTATTTATTACTTTAAAATGTGCTCAATTAAAAAATTTTAAGTTTAGAGCTCAAAGTTGAATTGTGGCAAATACAGTTAAATCCTTATAGTAAAAAAGTGTGTTCTTTTGGAACAATGTTTGGTTCTCATTCTTTTAATAGACTACCATTTGGTTTAACTTAAGGTACTAAAAGTACAGATTTTTGTTATTTATTAGCAAAACGTGTCTAGAAGAAAACCTTTGTTCCAATCACCAGGCTGACATCTGGGTCCATTTTCTCTACGGGACGTTTGCAAGAAGGTATTTTTATTTTAAGTCAGTTCCTTTTGTTGCAAAACATTCACTTACATTTTTATTTGGCCATATCCTTGAGTTCCGATTAATGTTTCACTATCAGTTCCATTTGGTATTTGAGCCTCCCATTGTTGTGGTATAACAGGATGGTGACTCCTTTAAAGATACATGTATTATTTTGATGTCGTTGAAATTGAGAAACGTTATTGTTATAAAACAATTATAAATATTCTGTTAGTTTTACCTGAATAAATTCTTTAAAAGATCTTGACATTTTGATAAAGATATAATATTGTGATTTAATTTGAAGTTAAATTCACGTGTATAAAATCCGCTATGTTGCTTTGAAGTTCTTTATTGAAAAATCTTAGACCTACTTAACCAATGCCCGTAATTTTTTTCCGCTCTAGCTAAGTATAATCTGACTATAAAATCGAGATGTTAGTTCAAGGTTGTCACCGCTTTAATTATGCAAATAAGGCAATCGGAATATAAAATCGATATGTTTATGTTAGTTCAAGGTTGTTACCGCTTTTGCATACATTAAGTGCCGACTCATAGATAGGCAATTACTTATACATAATTGAAGTAGGGTAAGTGTTTGGAAGAAGTCCGGAGAGGTCAGGAAAGGGCTGGATAAGGTCGGGAGAAATCTAGACAAGTCTGCATAAAGTCTGGATAAGGCTGGATAAAGTTTAGCTAAGTCTGGAAAAGTTTGGATAAGTTTGGATAAAGTCTGGAAAAGCCAGAAAATTTCTGGAAACGTCTGGAAAAGGCTCTATTAGGTCTGGAGAAATCTAGACAAGTCTGGATAAAGTCTGGAAAAATCTACCCAAGTCTGGATAAAGTCTGGAAAAGCCTGGAAATTTCTGGAAACGTCGGAAAAAGGCTGGATAAGGTCTGGAGAAATTCAGACAAGTCTGGATAAGTTCTGGAAAAGTGTATTTGAAGTCGGGAAAGTGTTTGGGAGAAGTCCGGAGAGGTCAAAGGGCTGGATAAGGTCTGGAGAAATCTAGATAAGTCTGGATAAAGTCTGCATAAAGTCTAGCTAAGTCTGGAAAAGTCTGGATAAGTTTGGATAAAGTCTGGAAAAGAGCCAGAAAATTTCTAGAAACGTCTGGAAAAGGCTCTATTAGGTCTGAAGAAATCTAGACAAGTCTGGATAAAGTCTGGAAAAATCTAGCTAAGCCTAGAAAAATCTGGATAAAGTCTGGAAAAGCCTGGAAATTTCTGGAAACGTCTGGAAAAGGCTTAATAAGGTCTAGAGACATTCAGACAAGTTTGGATAAAGTCTGGAAAAGAGCCAGAAAATTTCTGGAAACGTCTGGAAAAGGCTCTATTAGGTCTGGAGAAATCTAGACAAGTCTGGATAAAGTCTGGAAAAATCTAGCCAAGTCTAGAAAAGTCTGGATAAAGTCTGGAAAAGCCTGGAAATTTCTGGTATCGTCTGGAAAAGGCTTGATAAGGTCTGGAGAAATTCAGACAAGTCTGGATAAAGTCTGGAAAAGTGTATTTGAAGTCGGGAAAGTGTTTGGGAGAAGTCCGGAGAGGTCAGAAAAGGGCTGGATAAGGTCTGGAGAAATCTAGACAAGTCTGGATAAAGTCTAGCTAAATCTGGAAAAGTCTGGATAAGTTTGGATACAGTCTGGAAAAGCCAGAAAATTTCTGGAAACGTCTGGAAAAGGCTCTATTAGGTCTGGAGAAATCTAGACAAGTCCGGATAAAGTCTGGAAAAATCCAGCCAAGTCTAGAAAAGTCTGGATAAAGTCTGGGAAAGTCTGGAAATGTCTGGAAACCTCTGGAAAAGGCTTGATAAGGTCTGGAGAAATTTTGACAAGTCTGCATAAAGTCTAGCTAAGTCTGGAAAAATCTGGATAAAGTCTGGAAATTTCTGGAAACGTCTGGAAAACGCATGGAAATTTCTGGATTGGGTCGGAAAAATTCTGGAAAATCTGGAAAGGGTTGAATTTTAGCGGATCTCAAAGCTCACAATAATCACAAGCATTAGCGTTGAAGTTTGCTTCGGCATTTTCAATGTTCTCCTCGGTTGCATCTTTGTGAAGGACTGTGAATTTGTTACTTATGTGACAATTCTCTGACAATATGCCTATTAGCTGTGCTATTAGATATTGCTCTGTAGATGGTTGTTTTTCAAAGCAAGGAAGTGGTTTAATATTTTTTCGAGGTCCAATAGAAGAATCTAGGTATGTATAGGGTTTTCCAATAGTAACGCTCGATGTTTGACAATAGCCCATGAAAAACTCGATAGTCACACAGGTGCTATCTTTGGCAGCCGTATTCAATTAGTCTCTGCATTTTATTATGGAGCGCTACACGATTGAGCAACGCGTCGGAATTGTTAAAAATTATTATCATTATCAAAACCAATGTTCTATTCGGAAAACGTTTCGTGCACTCCGTGCAATTTATGATGTCAACGATCGTCCTTCAGAATCCACAATTGGCCGACCTAACGTCACTGGATTTTTTTCTCTGGGCATTCTAAAATCCAAAGTCTATGTTGACAAATCTCGAACGGTTGCCGCCTTAAAGGCCAATATTAAGCACTTATTGCTGAAATTGAGCCATTTTTATGCGATAACGAACACTAAATGATTCTAACGACAATCTAAAATTGTCGGAGAAATGTATTGATAATTCGGATATTGTTGAAAACATCTATGAGAAGTAAAGTCCGTCGATTTTAATCTAATACTCGAAAGGAATGTGAGCTGGTGGCACCCTACATTTGAACGCCAATGGTCACCTAAGGTCACCCCTGGTTTTCGCTTCACCCCCTCGCTCCTCATACGAAAAGTCGACGAACAATACTAAAAGAAGGAAGATTCAGGGACTTGACCAAATCTGCAATACTTTCTGCAAGAAATGTTGATGTCGAAGAAATAAACGAATAAGTTGTCGAACTGTTGGACGTCAAGACCGAAAAACTCTACACCAGTATAGATAGTGTCAAGAACTGTGATAATAGTGATCTAAATGATGCTATTCTTCCAAAATATTTAAATTCGCTTAATCCGCCGAATTCCCGCTCCATGATTTACGATTGAAAACGAATTCTATTGTATGCTTATTAGAAATCTAAGCATCAGTGCAGGCCTTTGCAATGGCACAAGGCCTTTAGTTCTGGAACTTGGGGATAATCTGTTACGCTGTGAGATATTGACTGTAGATAAACAGGGAGAAATAGTGTTCATAAATCGAATAACACTCTACTGCGAAAACGTCTACCCCTTTACGTTCAAACAAAGACAATTTTAAAATAAAATTAGCCTTTGCAATGAGTTACGATTAACAAATCTCAAGGACAAACATTTGATAGGATAGTAATTGATCTCCAGAAAGGATGTATTAGTCACGGACAACTTTATGTGGCGCTTTTCAGAGTTCGTTCGTGGGACTCATTCAAACTTTATTCAGGGAAACAAAGAGGCAATAGTGTTGTCAAAAACCATGTTTTTAAAGAATTGTTTTTTTGATAATTTAATTTTGAAATTTCGCAGTCATAGGTGATTTCAGAAGATCTTTACAACTTATTTACAAGATATTTGAAGATCACAAGACAAAAACCTGAACACGATAAACATAAATGATTGAAAATAACGAAGAACGACATGAAGACTTAGCACTCTTTAAACTTTGGATTCTTACGAGTTCCATAAAATAGAATAAGTTGCACTGGACATATGCACACCGTATATTCAAAAAATAAGATCGATTTAAAGTCATTACGATGTACCGCAAAAGTAATAATTCACCAACTACTTTGATCACATTTAAAATTTATGTCTACCACGTAGGTACAAACAAAAAATGAAGTTGAATAATTGAGCAATTGAATTTAAAATCTTTTAAAAAATTTTTTTTTTCGATTGTTTGCAGTAAAATGTTGATCGAGTAGACTTCAATAACTGGCCTAATAAAAAAAAAGGAACTTCATGAAAATGTAAAAAAAAAATTAAGACTCGATATCTCGTATTATACCACAGCACATAAATAGTTACTAACTCGGTTTATAATAACACCTTGATTATGGTTATGATTATTCTGTTTTAAATAAACCACTTCGAATAATGTATACCTACACCTACGAGTTCCATAAAACAGAATGAGATAAGTAGACATACGCACACCGTACATTCAAGAAATGTGATCGATTTAAAATCATTATGATATACCATACAAAAATAATTAGTCACCAACTCCATCCATCGCATTTGAAATTTCTTCACTAGAATAACATCTATACAACTTATCTCACTGTTACATTTAATGTATAATGTACATTTAAATCAAAAATTATGCTGTTTTTTGTACAACACCTAATAAATATTTTCCATTTTATAATTATTTTGATGGACTTGATTTAAAAAAAAAGCGCGCGAAGCGCGCTCATGACCTAGTTGGGCAATAAAATAAAGCAGTGTTTGCGGAAATCCGGATCGTTTTCCATCAAAAATATTTAGCTAACTAGCCCCATTAGTCTCGGTAACAAAAGTTTTAATGGCAAATACGAAAAATACTTATAGTAAAAGTGGGCATATATAAAGCCCAATTACTGTGAAAGCTATGGCTAGTAAAATCATATCTAAAATGAAATCTTTTTGCTACTGATAAATGATACGCGGCTTATGCCATCGCTCATGCCGAAGCCCTCGTTTTATAAAGTATTCCTGATTTGATTGTTTCATTCGATCGGAATGGACATATTTTGATGGGCGATGGTTTCAGGTTCGATTTTTTCGCCTTAAGGATATATCAATATTATGCTTATTTTTCATTGAAATTAATATGTTGGGCTTTGAACTCGTGTCAAGCACGTGAACGTGTAATATTTTAGGGTGACGATAATCCAAATTGATTAAAAATAGGTTTCACCAGAAAGCAAGAGGAAAGATAAATGACACAAAAAAAAATTAAATGATAATGATTTTAATTAAAAACAACACAAAGTATGTAAAAGAAAAACAGAGACAGAAACACAACTACAAATCATCGTCCAACAAAAGAGAAAGTTGAAAAGACCGTAACTGACATGAAGTCCGAAAGAGTTCCCAGAGATGATGACAGAATGATGGAAAAATTTGTGCAGTCCGGAAGTCTGAGGTCCTCATTATTCTCTAGAAAGCATCATACTCATAAGAAAAGCGACTCATCAGCATCGCAAGTCCACTCTTTCACATTAACTCGCTGGATACCAAAATTTTGTAGAATAATTTGGTTGAAAAGAGACAATACAATGTGCAGTAAGAGATACGATGTTGCTCAAATTAGGTAAAAGTTGCGCATTTTTGTGCTCATTAATATAGAGTTCTGATATTTTAAAAAGTTCCAATTGATACTGGAGATATCCGGGAAAATCATTGGCATTTCAGGGAAAACCCAAAATTCGTCCAAAACGATTTTATTTTTCCTGACCTTATCTGAAGAGATGTTTCAAAATGAAGGGTACTTCTTCATTGCCACTTTTCCTCCTTTACAATTTGGCATTATCAAATTTGTAATCAGACGTTTCGTCTTTGAGCCACCATATCATCAGATCCCCATACTGGCCCTCCTTATCTTGGACACATTGTATATTGGTTGAAAATAGATTGCTACAATTGATCAAACTTTTTTTTTAATCAACCGCCAGGCATTTTTTACGATTCATAAATTATAAACTTAACATAAAGAACTAGAATCTTCGTCTAGAGTCTATTTTGAGGCAAACCAAAAAAAAAGTTCTTTGTAGTTTAGCGAAAAGCCAACCAGGGGAAATATTTCAATTTAATTCCAGAAGGGTTGCGTCTTTTTTTTTTAGTTTCGTCCGGATTCCATATAATAAATAGCTCGACATTCAGCCGTCTTGGTGGAAGGTCCCGCTTGGTACAACGCGACCTGTTAACGTCTGCTACACGAGCGAAATTTCAATACTATAGGAAAAGTTATGAAAATATTACACGAAGACTGAGTTTTCCTTTCCGTTGGTTAAGTTTGTGGTAAATTATAAAATATTTTTACTGATATTAAATTATTTATGTCATGGTACATTAAATTAATGACGTAGCGAGTCTACTTAGAGTTTGAAGTGCTCTTGACTGAGTAAGACAAATATCAATTTGTTCCGACATTTCGCCTTATCAGCAACAAATTCACATTCAAATAATTTCAGCAATGCCAAGACGAATTTTTAAACTACAAAGTCATATCTGTTGGTCTTCCTTCAAAAATTCACTTTGAACTCAACATACCCGAATACTGATGCGATACGAAAACCTAAATAGTTTCTATTTAAAAACAAAGACGCACATTATATGCATGTCTATCAGATAACATCTCTGAAATGGAACACATACGAGAAATGTAAATTTAGTAATCCGATCAGAGCCACGCACGTATTTTACTCTATAGTGAAAGAGAAAGAGAAAAACGAGAGGTTGCCTTTATGGATCCATCTGCCGTATGTAGAAGAGATATTTTATTGAAGATATTCCGTAACGTTTTTGTCCGGTTGGAATTCTTTTATCCTGTTTGGAAATCTATTTGCATTGTTGATATAATTTACCTTCCGTTTGACATAGAGCCAGAAAGCAAACATTTAAAATAATTTTGTATGGGGTTGTATCAATATGAAAATCTGCCACATATAAATGGACGCTGCGATTTTGTTTCTTTTTTTTTTTGGGTATATTTGTTGTTTTATCGTTGGTTTTATGCATGAATAAATAATTTTATTGTTTGATTTTACAGTTAAAAATTAGATAATAGAAGCAAACGAAACAAATGAAATTTCTAACAGGGTGCACTTTGAATTGATAAACCCTTTATACTATATTTTTATAGAATGTTTATATACGTTATTGTGATATGGGCACTCGTCCTTTTTTTTTAACTAAAAATGCATTCGGGCGAATTCCCCAAAAATTATCGATAATTTCCATTGCACTAGTTATATTACTATTGAATATTTCAATACAAGTATGTCCCAAAAAATGCAAAATAATATTAATCTTATTGAAATTTGAAATGAGAAAAATACATTGGTATGTAAATGCATGCAATATTCTTTGCCATCTGTGCAACCCGTGCCAAAGTATAAACGATTTCAATTGTAAAATATAGCAGGATTAATTTTAATATCGCGAAATTGTTTTCTTCCGAAATCAAAATATTAAAATAAGTCGACGCTGAAACTAAAATATCGTTGCATCTTTTATTTGTATAATTAGCAATCGATTTCCAGGCTGAATGGTGATTTCTCAAGCGACCGAGAATAGATGCTGTTTCTCGAGACATCTTGCATCCAGAAATTAATATTTCACCTACCAAAATCTGAAAAAAGATATACTTATATACTTATGTCATACCTCATCGATGATGACATAACTTAGAAAAAAGTGTTTGTCAATTTTTACGTTACATACATAATTTTTTGTTTGTTTTTCAAAGTATAGGTAGTCACATACTTCTTTTCAATTTCAGGAAACAATAAACATACGATAAATCTTGTACAAGAAATTCATCAACAAAAAATAAAATAAACTTTATAACAGATACAATTATGGAAGCATAATTCTAGAATATAATGCTCAATTTGTTACATTGGACTAAATTCGAAACATTTTTGATGTATTTCAAGTACATAAATCCAATTAATATTGGCTTTATATGGCTCTTTTAATATCACCCCAGCGACATCCGCATTTCCCTGGACGAAGGTATTATTTCATTCGGTCATGGAAACGCTAAGCCGGTTTTTCTGTCAGAGATACGAGGGAAACGCATCCGAATTTCAATTCAGAAACAAACGAAAAAGTTGGTAAAATATGCACCCCGACACAGAGACCACCTGTTGAATCGGCCAACTCGTAAAATCCTAATCGGATGTTGCGGTATTTCCATTTACACAGCCAACCCTCGACGGGGACGGGACCAAATTCGTCTAGAAATTGGTTTTATTCCTATTTTGCATGACTACGAATAGTTAAAAATCGAAATTATATTTTCAATCTTACGCTGGTCGGTGCTAGACATCGATTATGGAAACACCTGGCATTTTTTTGATTGTCTAATGGAATGAGGAATTTCATTGGTTACTTTGGATGCCGCATTCAACATCAGAAAAATTGTTTCACGTTCACGACAAGCAACAGAGTTGTACAATGCATCCTCTTTTGATTATGAAGGAAATGACAACTTAATCTAAACAGTTCAACAGGCATATAGGTGGCAGAGCTGTCAGACAAAAGTATCTTAGTTACTTTAAAGTATCTTAGTTACTTTATAGTATCTAAGATACTGTATCTTATATACTTTTTATTTTTTGGCAAAAGTATCGAGTATCTTAGTAACTTTTTAAAAGGAGCTGTAACTTGTATCTTGGATACTGAGAAAAGTAGGTATATAAGTTAACAATAAATATTAAAATTTCAGTAAAAAAAGTTCCTTGAGACGTTTACCCAAACCCAAACCCGACCCAATAAGATAAGACTGGTTCAAATAGTAGGTAATAGGTAGGTAGATGGTAGGTCTGCTCTGTTCTCAAGAGTCCCTGACAATTTGTAAACTGTCAATACGCATCGCCCATGTACAGTCATGAGCACAAAAAGTGGGACACCCGACTGACAGGTCTTGTCATTTTTCGCTATTTTGCGTAAATCAGTCTTTTCTCTACAATCGATTTTTTGTCAGATATAAACAATCCCTGTCATTGCCGTAGGTATAGCTGGTGAGCCCGTTTTACAATAGGAAAAAACGGGTGTCTCACTTTTTGTGCTCATGATTGTACATGTTTTCAATGCCCTCATTAACTGTATTCCTTTTATACCTCAAGTTACACCGAACGTGTCGCTCCAGAGCTCCTCGGAGTCACTCCAAAACACAAAATTCAGATATTATCAATATTTTTTAATATCAACATTACCTAAAAGTGCTTCTTCCGCAAATCCCGCAATATTTAAATGGAAATTGGTTACCCGTGATATTCGGATGAAATTTAAATATGTTATTGGGGATGCCGTAAGCAAAATTTTTTACCATGAGCACAACCCTGTATATATGACAGGTGAGCCGTGGTTAGCTGTCAAATATTGGAATATTATATCCAAAAGCAGAGTAAATATGGCAGATTTTGATGAACAAGAAATCTATTTCTACTAAGTCTCCCAAGTTAAGTCGAAAAATGTCAACCATTTTGATACCTGTCAAAACCCTGCCAAACGGCAGCATTCATCTTTTCCATTTTTCAATATTTTATGATGTCATTTGACATTTTTAACTTGTATGTAAATTCTGAATTCAAAAATTGAAGAAAAAAAAATGACAGAACTGTCAAAATGACATCATTGTAGATTTTATTTGTAAGTGTCAAAATGTTTGAGTATTTTAATGATTTCATTAAAGTACTCAAAAAAAAGTCGCCGGTATATAAAATCCTTTATACCAAAACTACGTACTTTAAAATGGAAATTGACATCTCTGTCAAAATCTGAAACCTGCGTATAATGTTTTTTCATGTGTTATCATAAATAAGCCCAACTTAAATTGGAAAAGAACTAGATTTGATTCTTTTTTGAATTAAAGCTATTGACAGATTCTGACAGCTGTCAAAATGTGACGTGCATGAACTTTGTTCAATGTTTTATCACCTTAAAACGAGAAAGAACCAGATTAGAGTATTTTTTTCTACTAAAACAAATGACATGTTTTGACAGTTCTGTCTTTTTTTTTCAATTTTTGAAATCAGAATATACATACAAGTTAAAAATGTCAGATGACATCATAAAATATTAAAAACTGGAAAAGATGAGTGCTGCCGTTTGGCAGGGTTTTGACAGGTGTCAAAATGGTTGAAATTTTTCGACTTAACTTATTGGTCGACTTAGTAAAAATAGATTTTTTGTTCATCAAAATCTACCATAGTTACTCTGCTTTTGGATATAAGATTCCAATATTTGGCAGCTAACCACGCCTCACCTGTCATATATACAGGGTTGTGCCCATGGTAAAAAATGTTGCTTACGGCATCCCCAATAACATATTTAAATTTCATCCAAATATCACGGGTAACCAATTTCCATTTAAATATTGCGGGGTCCTTTAGTGCATCAGGAGAAAAGGGGATGCACTATGAGCAACTCGAGTGCTTAACGGAAGTCAACAGGTAAAAGGAATACAGTAATTGCCGTCGCTCCAGAATAAATCGGTTACTTAGCTGATCTGACAGATTGTTTCTGACAGGTTGCAAACTGTCAGAGACTCCTGTGAGAACAGACCTTACGGGATTTCTGTGAGTTGGCTCTGTTCCAACCGACATGAGAACCGTTCTAGAACGGTAATTTCCAGTCGATCAATTCATTTGTCAAGTAGGATAAACGTTCAACTTATGAAAAATGGGTTGGCAACTGGAAATTACTGGTTCTGGAGCGGTTTCATTGTCGGTTGGAACAGAGCATATATTAAGATATGTTTGGCCAGTAAAGCTGAAGTACTATGTACAAGAAAAGTCATGATAATATCCCCATTCCTGTTTATAAGGAAAATATTGTCGACAATGGTTTTTTCGAATTTGAAGAAAACAGTGTTCATGTGGAGCAATCCACCGATATGAGAAGCTATATTGGTTTGGAGATCCTACAATAAACTCTAGAAGAATTGAACCTTCTCGAATTTGGGATTTTCAAACTAATTCAAACTATGAAAAACTTGTTTTTCCGCAAACGTCAAAAAATGACGACTTTTTTAACCTCAATTCTTAATGTTGAAGTTTTACTTCACAGACGTCATTTTTTTGGTTACTTTTTTGTCCGCGCGTTCCGTGAGCGT
This sequence comes from Ceutorhynchus assimilis, assembly GCA_917834065.1. NCBI lineage: Eukaryota > Metazoa > Arthropoda > Insecta > Coleoptera > Curculionidae > Ceutorhynchus > Ceutorhynchus assimilis. The sequence continues at coordinate 2,278,930 of OU892281.1, forward strand.
ATAAAAATAGTTATTTATGCAACAAGTGTGTAAAGTGAACCTTTTTTCACGAATGTGAAGTTTATGATAATCACATGAGTGAAAAAAGGAGCTTTACGCACGTATTGCATAAAAAAAAATTTCTACCACCAATCAAATTATGTTTAGGAAATAGATTCAGACAAATACTTCACGCACTAGTGCGTGAAGTAATTTACCAGGAAAATACTAAATTGACAGTTGTCAACAACTGTCATTGACATTACTTTACGCACTAGTGTGTGAAGTGAATTACTTTACGCACTAGTGCGTGAAGTGGAATTTTACATCTTCTGAATAGTGGGTAAAGTGAGTACTTCACGCACGGTAGTAAAAAAAGTACTTTTTTGTACGCTCATGGGTGGACAAAAAAGTGACGTCACAGATATTTCTTAGATTCCATCGCTTTGAACACCGTTTGCGGAAAAAATCGCATGTTTTATTCGGAGAAAAGCACTTTTTGTGGCTCGTCTAAAATTGGCGACATCACTACGTTCGGCCGTCAAACATTTAGTCTCGCCACAAAAAGTATCACTTTTACTCCTAATAAAACAATATACTATTTTGAACTTGTGGACCAAAAATAGCAATAGCTTAATCGGTTTTTCCGCCTGCTATTCGGAAATAATAATAAAGTATCTTAATAAGTATTATATTCAGTATCTTAAAAAGTAACTTAAGATCCTTCTATTAATAAGTAACTAAATACCCAACCCAAAGTAACTTCAGATACTATACCATAATCCCTTAAGGCCATTATGCTATTGTTCATAATTAAATACTAATTTTCTAGTGTGTGCCTCTAAATTTTTAGAAGTTTCTACCCAATAGGCAATATGGGAATCATTGTTCGGAAGGTTGCTCTACCTGCATTTTACCAATACCTAGTGCTGTGTTGTGAGTTTTAAATTTAACATTTTCAATTTCGGCACTGAAATAGGCATATAATTAACTATTAAAATTATTGTCATTTTTCTTCTAAGTAGATTATGGAAAATAAAAAAGGAGTATAATTTGTATGTCTCTGTACCTATTCGATACCAGTTTCCCTAAGACTTGCTTTTTACATTTCCACAGGCAAAAACATAATTTGTCCGTTTTCTTCGAACTACAATCAGGGTGCCTCTGGATGAAGTTTACTCCGGATTACCTTTCGGAACCGTTTATTGGTATATTTTGAATAATCCCCCAGTGTCAGGGACTGTATTTTGTTGATTATTTTGTTTGGTAAATTGGCCAAAGGTCACTGACCTAATAGTAAACAAAAATCATCATGACAAATAAAAATCCCTTTTATCGTTTTCGTACTTATACTGCCCGGATTAGTACTTTCTTTGTCTAATTCGTATTTAGACAAGAAAACAAAATTGTCGAAACTTCATTAAGTGTCGTTATATTTTTCATGTCAAAAGTAGGGCTGTACCTAAGTCGATCCACAAAGCGCATTTGATATTTATATGCCTCCTTTTTTGTTCGATGTGTTGAAAAAGAAAAAAAAAAAAGATTCGTTTGGAACATGGAAATTTGGGAAACAGAGATTTTTGATTGGTGCAAAAATATGGCGCAAAATTCAAGTAATCTGTTTTTTTTTCTTTTAATTTCTGCCTTCAAGATTTTTAAAAAAAGTAACCGACCATACTGTTATGTAGTATATAAAATACACTTTCGTTACAGTTAAATTATATACCTAATTTCGATTGAGTGCAAGAAGTCTATTCACTATAGAACATATTTAGAAATCAATTTGATTATATCCTAATAAACAAATAGTCAATGAAACATCAAGAAAGAAAGGCAAAACAGATGTCTCATGTTAAAAGTCCCTATGCTCGAATAAAAGCTGACATAAGAACGAGTAAAAGAGACATTAAAGAAAATATGGTAGGTTGGGTTAAGTTACGTGAGAAAGAAGATATCACATGGTAACGAGAGGAGTACTAGACAGGATCCATGGAGTCGTACCTACTTCATAACTGGAATAAATTGAGTTAGTGGTAAGGTAACACTGTACTTTATCTAATATTTCCAATCACCTTTATCAGAGTGAGAATCGCTTCGATAATAACCAATTTTTTATGAGAAGATGGCGAGTTCATAGGATGTCATAAATGTTTATAGAATTCTCATAACGTTTTCATAGTTTTTATTAACAGAAATGGAATTTTTCTGTGCAAGTTCACCTCTATTCTTTCGGCGATTGTAAACCGTCTGCAATTTTTCATTGTCTATTATTTAAGCCAAATGAAAAATAAAATGCAAAATAATACATATATGTCACCCGATGATTCTCATCAAAAAAATATGTTCTTCCTCACTCAACCAATAAGGTGACTGAAAATCTTACAAGCTTTTTTTTTATGTAACACATTCTAACCATAAATTCAACCTCTAATCCAGTAAAAAAACAAAATAAAATATTCATTTCACTTCACTGGTGACAACTTGTTGTTGTTTATCCAAAAAATCCCGAACAAAACTCGTAAAGTTGCAATCCCATATTGGTGGTGTTTGGATTTAACGGGGCCAATCCTCAGATGGGATCGTGCCGAACTGCTCCATGGTAATTAGATTTTTTCCGATATCGGTTTTTGAAAAAGGGTTTATTCGCAAGGGATATGGCGGGGTGAAATTGACCTGATACGTAATTTGTTAGAGATTTTTGTTGGAATGGAATCGAAGGGTAACAATGACGATTTGCATAAAGGTTGGATTCAATATTTTTTGATCGAGAAGGATTATCAGATTAATAGGTATTTAAAATAGGTAGATTTTCGCCAGAATCTTGCGCAATCAATTGAATTATTAACAAAGATACAACACTCAATAATGTGTTAACCTATACCAGAGGGTGTTAGCATAATTTTTCCCCTTGCGTCTAAAATATCCCAATTGAAATCCAGATACAAACAAGAAGGTGAAATATGCATTCCGACAGCAAGGACCTGTTGCTCTCTGGCAGAGCTCTCGAATCGGCTCACTCGTAAAATCGTAATCGGATATTGCGGTGTTTCCATGTTTCCTTCGTTGGACGATAGCGAACTGGTCCAGGAATGAATAAAGAAATCTTGGAGAGCATCAAAAATAGTGACACGTAGTTTCATTGAATTGGTTTTTGAAAACTAAGACTAATAGTTATTGATCGCTCAGTTAATTTCTGATTTTTGCTCCAATCTACATAAGAGAACTGAAGTTAACGATAAAATGAAGTTACTTTGTTAGAAAAATCCTAACACAGAAGAAACTTACGACTATTAATGCAAAGTTCACCCTATCAAAATATTTATCCAAAAAAAATTGGATAAATGATACAAAGTACTATAAAGTTATATTTTTTCTAGCTGATTATGCAACGTCAGCAATTTAGAATGAGCTCTGTAGAATGAGGAGCATTGAGTTCCCCAGATTTTATACTGAATAATTCGGCTCTTATCATAGTTATCAAATCAACTACTCGTATTCACTGCATCATAGCCAAATTTATTTAGAGTCTATACAAGTTCAAAAATGACTCATGAATCAAATCCTGAAAACTTGAGCTGGAGGCTTGACAACAGAAGGTTAGAACCAATTCAAAACTTCTGGTCAATTGAATGCATCCATTATAGTTTGAGTTTGACTGGCCTATTCTAACTGATTTCTCCTAATATAGTCCATGATAACGAGGCCGAACTGTGAGTGAAGCCCATAGGGTGTCGATCATGTCAACAAAATAAAATAAAATTATTTAAAAAATAAATAAAGATCCAACAACATGGAATAATCAACGATAACATTTTAAATTTCCATCCATTGTCCCACTTATATTAAAATAGCGTTCGCGTGACTAGTTTACATTTTCCAAGATCTATCAGCACTTCATAAGCTTATTGGTCATTAGTCAAAAGTGTATTTTTTTCCGTAAATAATGTCCCACTATGTATTTTTAAGGATAATTGAGATCGTTTATTTGGAAATTGAAATTTATTTTAACTTTTGTAAAAGTAAACGGATTTCTGCAATATGTCGTCAGTTCGTGTACCTACCTACCTAGAACAAAAATATTTTGTTAAAGTTTTAATAAAAATGCAATCTTTTAAAAATGGATGGAGATATTGGACTTTGAAAGCTAAGCCGTTTACTGTACCTACACACAAACTTTTCGAAACCTCAATAGAAATAAAAGCTCAATCATGCGTGCTTCTCTTGCAACGTAAAATAAAACTTAAAAACTACTAAATATATTTCAATTATTTTATATTTTCCAAAGTTCTATCCCAGAGCATTAGGTAAGGTAAATTATTCGTCGGCCTCTAAATTCTTCATATTCCCACGTCACTGTACCCTAACTAGTTTTCATTCGACAGATCTAAGCTGTTTACTTCCCTTGTGCATTGGTCACAAAAGTAAGCACCTATAATGTGAAGTATCTACATATTTATAGATTATTAATTCAATTTGTCATAGTCGAAATATGTATGTGGATTTCTAATGCAAACTGTAATAGTGTATTTATAGATTTTATATCATAACTAAAACAAACATCATGTATTTTCAATGTAAGCGATGTATTATTCATGCAGTGCCGTAGATATCATTCAGTATATTAATGTCAATTGGCTCGGAATATTTTACACGCCTTCGAGTTTTTCATACAATTTTCCTTCAATGATTCTTCTCCGTGCAGGAATGCATGTTTCAATAATTTGTAATGAATTTAACGAACTTTTTATATAAATTCTTGATTTACTTTTTGATTTTTTGTAATATTATTTACGTAACAAGTAGGATTTAACACCTAATATAACCTGTGTTTTTCAAAACACTGGACATAGATGTCAAAGCTTGTTCTAGCTGCTCAAGCACTGCTACCTTTCCAGATATTTAGATTCTGCTTCTAGTTGATTTTCAAGATTTATAGGCTTCTCCCAAATGAGGCCAGCTTCCTGGGTGCCCACCTCTTAAGGTGTTAGCCGTACCCCCGTATTTCAGCCTTTTGCAGAAGTGAGAAGGGCATTCACAAATTAAATGTTTTGTAGTTTCTGTTGCTTGTTTGCAAGATCTGCAGTGGTTATTGTTTGATTTGCCTATTGTTCGTAGGTGATGCAGGCAATGCTTAATGATCAGGTCAACGAATGTTCTAATGTCTCTTCTGTTCATGCAAAGAAGTTGTTTAGATCTCTTTGTCTCAGACCCAGAATGAATCTTCCGTGAGCTAGAATTCGGTCCTTCTCCTATCTGTTCCTTTCTTCCCAGACGTGCCTTTTCATTAGTCCACAAAAGAGCTCTGGGCCTTGGGTTAAAGCGCCTTGATTTGTGAGACGGTCTGATTTCTCGTTGCCTCCTATGCCCTAGCAACAACATCAGGGTTACTTTGTTCCTCCCAGCCAGTTGCTTAGGGATATTTTTACCAACCAAAACTAGCTCCGAATTGTAGTGGCGGACAGTACATGTGAATGTGCTCTTTCAAAAGGCCTATTTTAAGGCACTCTTGGGCACAGATGTTAATAGCTGCTTACATTCAAGCAGTTTTCTTACCAAAGTTGAAGTTAGTTTCTTAGCTGAGCTAAGTTGTTTGATCGTACGCGCAATTCATATCTCGTTATTTTATATAATAATATGTGATCTGTTCCATCGACTGGTATATTTAAACTTATTATTTCCTCGTCGTTAAATTTAAAACTGACTTTGAAAGTTTCATATTCCATTTTGTGCAATGGCAATAATGAACAATTAATTTCATTGAACTAAACACCTTTTCAAAGTTCCTGTTCCAACTACCAACTGTCAACAAAACAAAAATAAAGAAATATAACCTGGATTTAGAATCTATTAAACGTCAAAAATTCAAAAAATGCGTACTTCGCGCCAACTTAGGTCAGTTAAGTTATCTCAGTTAAAAATCCGGGTGTCTTAGCAGGGGTAACGGGGGAGGGCAGATTCTTACTTAGTTGTGACAAATCGTACGCGCAACTTAGTTAGATTCTTCAAGTTAGCTAAGAAAAGTGCTTGATCGTAATGACCAGTACTTTAGCTTAAAATATTGTGGGCGTTCTACTCATTGCTAAGAAGAGTTTAAAGTTGGGTCCAGTTATTCCCAGATCGACTGTTAGCTTCAAAACATCTGTCTACCACAGTGATGCATTGTCCGCTTGCGGTAGCTTTGCGCTCATCCATGATTGGCGTACTTATACAACCACCTCATATGGAATGTCAAAGTCCAGTAATGTTATCATAGCTCTGTCCCAACCGACATGAAAACTGTTCTATAACGGTAATTTCTATACGATCAATTTATTTGTCAAGTAGGACAGACGTTCAATTTATTGGAAAATAGGTGGGCAACTTAAAATCACAGTTCTCATGTCGGTTGGAACAGAGCTAATATGATTTGTTGGTTTACTTTGGCATTCGAGCTTTATAGATTGAAGCAAGTGGCCATTCAGATCAATAAGTTTAAATCTTTTTGTCTGGAATAGCCTATAGGCATCTATTCTTGCCTCTTCTCACATCTAGGTCGCATCTTGTAACGATTTTAATTTCTTTGGATTGAAAAGATGTTATTGCTTACGGCAGCTGTTTATCGGAAAGCATTTCTGGTCGTGTTCAAGGAGAGTTTACTGAGGGCGCCACGAAGTTTTTATCAATAAGATCTCAATAGACCTCAGTATTAAATTGGGACCCTTTTTACTGGTCTATCCCCCCTAAAATTCATATGCTCAACCGGATATCGAACTGAACATAGAAATGAGTCATTCCATTTGGGTAATGCTCAATAAAAAATATGAAATAAAGGGTAAAATTTAAACGTAAAGAAATCTGTGCAGTCTTTATTGAATTGGACCATTACTAGGCCTGGATGTAGGAGTAGAACCCCTTCAAGAGACTTTTAACAAAACTTAGCACGTTTGCCAAAAAACAAAAGGGCTAGTGGACGAAAATATTATCCAGGAGAATGGTAGCCAATCAATCTTTGATGAAAGTCTATCATGGAAAAAACTTCAAAGAAAAGCTAGACAAAAAAAAATCAAATAATAAAAAAAACTATTATTCTAATCATTTTATATCGTTTTTACTAATACCTACTTTAGTTAGTTCAAAAAAAATGAAAGTTCACATCAAATTCCTATGTCTCGGAGATCCTTCCTAATCCATTCCGAGTAGCTGAATTCTAGTTATTTCCTGACCTGAACTTTATGTAACTTCACGTGGAGAAATATTTATTTTATGCTGGTAGAGAATTGCACCCAGAAAAGCCGGGATGCATATCGGATTACTTACCCGAGTAGGAATAAACATTTTTCAATCCGAAATTGTTTTGGTAGCTGACAAACTGGTCTACGTATTATATTTTATTCATTTGAAAAACATTTTAAATGTTAATTGTTATATAAATAATTGGTGTATATAAAAGCTTCGCAAATAAGGACTTTTATTATAAAAAAAATCATCCAATATATTTGTATATGGTAAATATCCAAATAGAATATTCCATATCGTTTTTTGTTATTTTACGTTATACATACTGTTTACCTTTGCGTAAAAGCAAGTTAAAAAAAATAATATATCACATACTGTCAGGTAAATAACAAATTAAACATTGAAATATGTATGGCACAAGAAAAGTTTGTAGATTTATGTGATGGGCTTCGTTGAATTCGATCATTTATTATATTTTCATAATCCAAACATTAAACAAATGTTTTTAAGGTTCAAATGGACTGAGATATTGAATTGTCATATACATTATAAGTAAGCAAAAAAACTATTATTAAAAACTTTCTTTGTGTTAAATTATTAACGTAAAAAACATTATGTATTTACGTGAAATAATTTCGATAAAAGTTGGAGGAGCAGCTTTGCAGCTGAAAGTTTCCGAAGAATTTTGCAGTTTGTCTTGAAGGAGCTAAAAACTTTCCGATGTTTTAAGCTTTATTTTAATTTAATCTTTCAACTTTAAACTTTTAACTATGCTTAAAAGTAATGTATAATTTATTTAATAATGATGGAAAACATTTTGTTTTCGAGTAAACACTACCTAATCGAAAAATATCGAATTCGATAATACATACAATTCAAAATAAACCTGGGAAGAATGGCTGGATTCGTTTTTGTCATCTTTCCATCGATTTGCTCCGAAATTTTGACAGACACGTGATTTGTGAATTGAAATTGTCTGATCCAGTCACGTGCCTGTTAAACTTTCGGAACAAATCCTACAGGTGTTTCCGTTTCTGGGGTCCCAAATCATCAATTCAAAATTTCGGCATCGAAAAATTTGAAATTTCAACATTTTGGAAGGAATTTAGAAGGAAAATTTCTAAAAACTATTATAGCTATTTATGTACCAAGGGGATTATGTAGATTATAATGCCCGAAGGGCATTATAATCTTGAAATCCCCGTGGTGCATACAATGCTTTATTTTCTACTCAACACAATGTTTTTTCATCAATTTGTACTTATAGTTGGGGAGCTGGCGTCAAAAACATGCAAGAGTTTTCGCAAGGTTGATATTTTCAAAATAGGTCGTACTTTAGTGCTAGAATGCTAGTGTACAGTCAGCACTCACAGTTCCGGGACAGCTGGCTCTGGGACGCGGGCAAAGTTGTAATTTTAAGAAGCATCTAAACTGTTTTCTCAAAGCTCAAAATTTATAGAAATTTTGCACATTATCTGTTTGAAGGTCACAGATAACGTATGTAAATCGCCAGACGTCTAGTTCGTTGCAAAAAGGGGGTCAGACGTCCTCAAAGTTTTTATTTTATGGCATTTTCTTCGGTGTCCTGTCAAAATATATTTTTGCAGGTATTTGACAAATATATTTGAAGAAAATGCCATAACATAAAAACTTTGAGGACGTCTGACCCCCTTTTTGCAACGAACTAGACGTCTGACGATTTACATACGTTATCTGTGACCTTCAAACAGATAATGTGCAAAATTTCAATAAATTTTGAGCTTTGAGAAAACAGTTTAGATGCTTCTTAAAATTACAACTTTGCCCGCGTCCCAGAGCCAGCTGTCCCGGAACTGTGAGTGCTGACTGTACACTAGCATTCTAACACTAAAGTACGACCTATTTTGAAAATATCCGCCTTGCGAAAACTCTTGCATGTTTTTGGCGCCACCTCCTGGACTATTAACAAAATCAGTTAAACTTGTGTGACAGAATATTGTTTTGTATTTTGACATGTACCTGTACCTGTGACCTGTACCTGTACCTGCGACCTGTACATAGAAACGAAATAAATTAATATATCTATAAACATCTCATAAGGCAAGGCAACGGTGGTGGTCCTGTGGGTTAACGCGCTGGACTACATGGGAAACATTGATGGTAGACCGGGTTCGAATCCTGGCTAGACCGAAAATTATTTTCGGTCAGACATTTAGTGGCTGCCTAGGGTAAAGTACAAATTAATAGAACAACAACAACAAAAACACCTTAAGGTATTATAAGCGGGCGTTATAGATCATAACGCCCGCAAAAGCGGGCGTTATGGATCAGGTTGTTATAGGTGTGTTAACGTATTTCGTTTCCTAGGTATTATGGATCTATAATAGTAAAGTAGAAAATAAAAAATCATATCGTCAATAATTTTATCAGAGATAGGAATCTGAAAATTTCAGAGAATCTCATTTTAGTGTAAGACTACAAATCCAAAAAAAAAATTGTTCATTTGGAAATAAATATAATAATTCTAGAGATACAATCTTGCTAATGCAAGAGGGACATTTTATCATTTTTCAAACCGCTGCTCTATTTTCAAGCAAAGAGAATTATTGTATAAAATTAAGTGACAGTGTTATGTTATTGGTAATTTGTTTAAAGTCAATTAGTTTGGAAAAGTTGTTGTGTTTAGGGCGGGTATTATACATAACTATTTTGATAGAATAACTAAAAGTTAACTTCTGGAATGACGTTACTTCTCATAGTAATTCCAGAAGGTAATTTTTAGTTATCTGTTAAAAAAGTTTTATAATACCCGGTCTTAGTGGAGAGAGTTGCGTTGAACAGGTCTATAAACCTAGCAGTCCCAAAAACTTCGGGAACTATATAATAATTAGGTGCTTTTTAGGTGCTAATTAGGGCCTCTAATTAAAAATTAGGTGCTCCTTTAGTTTTTGAGAAAATCAAAAAGAAACTAAGGGACTGCTAGGTTTATAAAAGCTAGCAGTCCCCTAGAGTAAAAAATATTTTTTCAAATTTTTTCTTTGTATGAGAATTAGGTGCTTTTTAGGTGCTCCTAAATAGTCCGAGAAAAAATAGAATTGATTAATTATTAACTGAGTTACAGATTTTTTTTTAATTATTAGGGTCTGCTGGCTTTAAGTTTACATGTTGGTGTGTCAGAATGGAAAAAAAACTTCGGAATCTATACAGGGTGTCACGAAAGGTTTGTTACAAGCTTCTAGGGATGGTAGATCTCGTAAAAATAAAACTTTTTTCTTGATAAACATGTGTCCGGAAATGCTTCGTTTTCCAGATATACAGGGTGGCCTAAATTTGAGCCTCATCATTGGGATCTCGGTAACCGTAAGAGATACGGGGTCGGTTAAATTATGGCAAAGTTGCGCAATTTTATGACCAATAGAATACCGTTTTGAAACTAGAAAGATTCCGAATACTTCCGGAGATATTCGGAAAAAACCAAAATTTTGTAAAATCGTTTTTATTTTTTCCCGGGCTTATTTGAAAAGCAATTTTAAAATAAATGTCACTTCATCATTGTCACTTTTTCTCCTTTGTAAAATGGTGCTACTAAATTTAAAATTCGACGTTTCTTCTTCAGGCGGCCATCCTCAACTTCCTTTTTTTAAATACGGACCTGGATTTTTAATTTGCGATTTTGTCATCTTTGCGCATCCTAAAACCGATACTGTTTATAATTTTTCAATAACACAGCAAAAAAAGCAGGTCCGTATTTAAAAAAAAAAAAATTAATGATTTCAGAGGAACGAAACATTGGATTTTAAATTTAATACCGCCATCTTGTAGAGAAGAAAAAGTGACAATGACAAGGTGAAATTAGTTTTCCACAATCTTTTTAAATAAAATCAGGAAAAAATGAAAACTATACGAAAAAAACATGAATTTCTCGTTTTTCTTAAATTTTTTCCTAATTTCATTTAAAAAGATTTTAAAAAACTAATTTCACATTCCCATTGTCACTTTCTCTTCTTTACAAGATGGCAGTATAAAATTTGAAATCCGACGTTTTTCAAATACGGGCCTGCTTTTTTACAGTGTTATTGAAAAATTATAAACAGTATCGGTTTTAGGATGCCCAAAGATGACAAAATCGCAAATAAAAAATCTAGGTTCGTATTTAAAAAACGTAAGTTAAGGATGGCCACCTGAAGACGAAACGTCGAATTTCAAATTTAGTATCACCATCTTCTAAAGGGGAAGAAGTGACAATGATGAAGTAACATTTATTTTAAAATTGCTTTTCAAATAAACCCGGGGAAAAAAAACGATTTTTCAAAATTTTGGTTTTTTCTGAATATCTCCAGAAGTATTAGGAATCTTTCTAGTCTCAAAACGGTATTCTATTGGTCATAAAATTGCGCAACTTTGCCATAATTCAACCGACCCCGTATCTCTTACGGTTACCGAGATCCCAATGATGAGGCTCAAATTTGGGCCACCCTGTATATCTGGAAAACGAAGCATTTCCGGACACATGTTTATCAAGAAAAAAGTTTTATTTTTACGAGATCTACCATCCCTAGAAGTTTGTAACAAACCTTTCGTGACACCCTGTATAATAATTAGGTGCTTTTTAGGTGCTAATTAGGGCCTCTAATTAAAAATTAGGTGCTAGCTTTCATAAACCTAGCAATCCCTTAGTTTTTTTTGATTTCCTCAAAAACTAGAGGAGCACCTAATTTTTAATTAGAGGCCCTAATTAGCACCTAAAAAGCACCTAATTATTATATAGATCCCGAAGTTTTTTTGGAAAAATATTTTTCACTATAGGGGACTACTAGCATTCATAAATTTAGCAATCCCTTAGTTTTTTTTGAATTTCTCAAAAACTAGAGGAGCACCTAATTTTTAATTAGAGGCACTAATTAGCACCTAAAAAGCACCTAATTATTATATAGATCCCGAAGTTTTTTTGCCATTCTGACACACAAACAAGTAAACGTAAAGCCAGCAGTCCCCTAATAATTTAAAAAAAAATCTGTAACTCAGTTAATAATTAATTAATTCTATTTTTTCTTGTTATTTAGGAGCACCTAAAAAGCACCCAATTCTGATATAAAGAAAAAATTTGAAAAAATATTTTTTACTATAGGGAACTACTAAGCTTTTATAAACCTAACAGTCCCTTAGTTTTTTTGATTTTCTCAAAAACTAAAGGAGCACCTAATTTTTAATTAGAGGCTCTAATTAGCACCTAAAAAGCACCCAATTATTATATAGCTCCCGAAGTTTTTTTCCACTTTGGGACTGCTAGGTTTATAGACCTGCGTTGAACGCATGAAAATATTGATAAATCCAGTTACAGTACTAAGCGTAAGCTGTTTATGGCTTGTAGTAAATCGTTTGATAAATTAATATTTAATATGCTCAATCGCCAATTAATAATTCCATGTCAGTGATTTTCAACAAAAAACAGGTGGATCAAAAATAATTATGAAAATAAACACAGGAAAATCCGAATACCCCTACCGGCATTGAATTTAACAGCCTGGTGTCGAGTTAACTTGAAACTGTGGGACTTGCAACTGAGTAAAGCTTGAAGTATAATGCAAAGTGGAAAATTAGGTAATTTCAATGCGTACGATAATTTAAAATTGCAGAGTAGATATGGTAATATTAGAAAAACACAGCAACATTTCTAATACAGAATAGAAATACATTTGAATAATAAAACTTGTGGTATAGTTATGGTGTTGAAAACAAAATATCCTTTAGTTCTTTTCAAATTTAACAAAAAATTATATTTTCAATCGAATGAGCTGGTGACCGCTTGAGTAGAAAACTCGTTGAAATAAGAGGTGAAATATCGTTTATTCTACGCCTGGCCTAACTATGATGGATTAATATTGAGGCCTCCGAAATTAATAGACGTGTCAACAAGCAGCTAGCTCCACAAACAAACTTTAGGGTTTTTCCTATAATATCAAATGAATGAAAGGGTTATTATTGATCGAATAAAAAATAATTTTGATTGAAAACTGCTTTTGGTCAAAGCACGAATATTATTACCTCTTTTCCAAAATTATTTGTAGCATTTGATAACGACTAAATATATTCTCTAATGTAGTACCTATGTATAGTTATAAGACAGTTAATAATTATTTGATTTCAGAAAAAGATCTGTATATCACGATGACGTTAAACTTATAGTTTGTTTATTTGTAAAGAATTATCGAACATTGATGAGGACTCAGTCCATATCAGTACAACTTGACTAAGTGCCAGGCCAATCATCATCGACATAAACAAATAATCTCGGTAATTACGATTGGCAGGATCCATATAGTCAAAAAAAAAAAACCCATCCGCCGGTTATTTATGTTTTCGGCAATGCAGACATAAAGTAAATTGTAGAGGCTGATGACCGGGCGATAAATTCTTTTGTTTAGAATTCCAGCTGCGTTTCGTTAAACAACTTGATTCGGGTAATATTATATAATAAGAATAGATTATATATAGGAGGAAGATATTGTTAGAAATATTAGGAAAATCTCTTATTCGGCCTTACGCGAAAGCAAGAAAAAATAAACGTCGGAATTGAGAAATTGAAAATATGGAAGTGCAGAATTGTCGTTCATAAATTTCTACCTTCAAACCATGATGACGGATAAAAACGCAATCTGTAATTCCATTCGTCGACCAATAGAGCGGTAAATTTATCTTGTAGATAGTTACCAGCAAGTTTACCTGAAGATCAATAAACCGGGCCAGTTCTACAAAATGTCTTGGTGCCACATAATAAAACGGAGAATGAATCATCTTAATTTCCAGTTTCCAAAGAAGGGTGGCTGAAGAACGAAAATATCCATAAGAATCCGCGTTTATCATTGCCGAAAAATTCCGGAGTCCTTTGTAGGAAAAATGCAGAATTTCATAACGCCATTCCCATTACATAGACGATGCCTTGCTACCCATAATACTTCTCCTTCACCAATGCCCTTTTTATATACAGGGTTAGTAAAAAGTACTGCAACACTTAAATATCTTCAAAACAAACTGCTTAAACCGCGCTCACACAATTCGGAATCTGACATTTTTCAGGCATGCGGAATTCAACAGTGCTATTGGCAATATTGCTAGATTTCCCAGTTTTGCGCTACACGTAGTCTTTTTGTTATCTTAAATAGAATGCCCCATTTATTTTTATTGCAATGAATTGGGCGTGCCAAATTTGATAAGACTCTAAATTCTCAGAATTCTATCTCTACTAGTTATTGAAATATGACAACACCGTATTTTCGGTGAAAAGTATAGCAACGCTTGAATATCTTTAATCGCTGCTTAAGCACGTTCGCAAAATTCGATATCTGGGGGTTTTTCAACAAGTGAAATTTAACCGTGATATCGGCATTGTTGTCAGATTTCCCAGTTTTGCCCTATAAGTAGTCTTTTTGTTATCCTGAATAGAATGTCCCATTTATTTTTATACCAATAAATTCGACGTGTCAAAAAAGATAAGATTCCAAATTTTCAGAATTCTATCTCCACTAGTTGCTGAAATATACCCAACACCGCATTTTCAGTGAACGGTATCGCAACGCTTGAATATCTTTAAAAACCTAATAATACACGTTACTTGTTCATGAGGTATTCATATTTCCGGGCGTTTCCGAAAAGTTTGCGGCTCCTCCTGAAATACGTAATTAACTATCCCAGAATGATTCTCACTATAGTAGTATCTAACAGTACAAGCAGTATATTGAAAATTTGGAATCTCATTAAAATTTGCACCAATTCATTGCAATAAAAATAAATGGGGCATTTTATTTAAGATAACAAAAAGACTACGTGTAGCACGGAACTGGGAAACTTGGCAACAATGCCGATATCACAGTTGAATTTCGCTTGCCCATAAATTTCCAGATACCGAATTTAGTAGACGAGCTTAAGGGGGTTTTAAAGATATTCAAGCGTTGCGATACCGTTCACTGAAAATGCGGTGTTGGCATATTTCAGCAACTAATAGAGATAGAATACTGAAAATTTGGAATTATATTAAATTTGATTTGACACTTACAATTTATTGCAATAAAAATAAGTGGGGCATTCTATTCAAGATAACAAAAAGACTATGTGTAGCGTAAAACTGAAAAGTCTGGCAACAACGCCGATATCACAGTTGAATTTTGCTTGCCCAAAAACCCCCAGATACTAAATTTCGTGAACGTGCTTAAGCGACGTTTGAAGATATTCAGGCGTTGCTATACTTAGTGATGCCGCGAGATTCGAGACTGGTCTCGTCTCGTCTCGTCTCGAATTTTCGAGACGAGACTGGCTTTTGGTCTCGTCTCGTGAAGTCTCGACAAGACGAGACCAGACTAGGCGAGAGTCTCGTGTAGTCTCGAGTCTCGAGATTGCACTTAAAATTTTTCTTTCATAGCTTTATTATTGGACTATTCTGGACTATTTGAATATGAAATCAGTAAATTAAATATCACGGTTACTCTTTACTGTGATTTTTCACTAATTGCTTTTTCACTGTGGCAGTTTGGATTTCCGTTATAATATAAAAATAAAAACCATAAATACAGGATGTCCGAAAAATAGCGTAAAAACTCTCCACGTAGTAGAGAGGACCCTTTGAGAAACCGTAGAAAAATAATTAAGTTAAAAAAATCCTTCTCTTGCATTATTCTTGGTAATATGAAGAGGTAGATGTGAAACTTCACCTTCGAATTCTTCAGGTAATTACATGGGTATTTAATTTAATTCTCTGACATATGGGATATTTTCAGTGTTGCCAATTTTAATAAATATTAAAATGCAAATAACTTTCTTAAGAATGTCACTAGATTTTTTCAAATATTTTCCTTGAGTTCCTTGTAGGGTCTTCTACCACGTGGCAAAGAGTTTTTACGCAATTTTTTGGACACCCTGTATAACTCGAGACCAGACGAGACCACTCGAGACGAGACGAGACTTTGGTACTCGAGACGAGACCAACCCTAAGTCTCGTCTAGTCTCGTCTCGCGGCACCACTAGCTATACTTTTCCTCGAAAATACGGTGTTGTCATATTTCAGCAACTAGTAGAGATAGAATTCTGAAAGTTTGAAATCTTATCAAATTTGGCACGCCCAATTCATTGCAATAAAAAGAAACGGGGCATTCTATTCAAGATAACAGAAAGAGTACGTGTAGCGCAAAATTGGGAAATCTGGCAACATTACCAATAGCACTGTTGAATTCCGCATGCCTGAAAACTGTCAGATTCCGAATTGTATGAACGCGGCTTAAGCAGTTTTGAAGATATTTAAATGTTGCAGTACTTTTTACTAACCCTGTATATATTTTCATTTTGTTGTTGGTTTTCCTAAGCCTTTTATAAGACAACCATATTATTTGAACAAAACGATGGATTTTCAGAAAGCAAAGAATTGTCGTGAAAAATTTCGAGATAAATACGACATTCCACTTTAGCGCTAGTCTCAAGAGACATCTATGAGTTTAAATCACACTTTTCACTTCACTTTACAAGTGAAAAAAATTTAGGTAACGTTCGCTGAAATTGATTATTAATTCTGTGAACTTTTGGAAAGTTTTACAGACTGTTGTGGGTTTCAAGCCCCGAAACCCTAAATAGAAAATAGAACTTATGATATTGGCTCGCCTGTTCTGTGACGTGACCTTTGTTGTTCAGAATTTTGGGCATTATCCTTCATTAGTTACACAAGGAAGTCGTCTGTTAGTGGTTTCAGCATATTTTTCCCATATTTTACTGCATTTTACTGATAACCTGCCTGCATTTTCCTGTATTAAATCGTGCCCTTTCTTGCTGATCTGATCTGCAGATAAGAGACTTATATACAAAGCACCTGCTAAATTTGGAAATTTCTGAAGTGGAAAGTGGCTCCTGAAATTGTTTGTGGGATTTTGCCTGGCTTTGTCCAGTTTGAATTATTGATTTTGTTGTAATTATTGAAAAGCATTACTAAGCCATTTTGCCAAATGCCTTCGAAACTTGAAAGTATATCTAGAGTCGGACATATTATGTTGAAAAACTGAAGCAGAAAGTATGCCAAAACTCAAAATCAACCCGCAATGTAGAAAAATATAACTATTTCGTAAAAACATTAGAGATTTTATAAATACTTCCGAAATAAGTAACTTCTACTTTGTTATTTCTTAGTCCAAATTCGGTATTTATTCCAATTTCACTACGTGTATCAAGTATATGAATTAATAAGATCATTTTACTTACGCTGTTAGCCAATATTTTCGAGGTTTAATTAGACTAATGCAGTTACCTGGAAACAAAAGAAAATAGAAGTTAAAAAAATGCAGACAAGAATACGTGCTAAGAAACATAAAGTTCCCGACAATATCGTCTGTGTCAGCCAGTTGAATCGAGTAAATAATAATTAAATAGCATTAATTATTCTTTTGTCGTAGGTAGAACGTCTTTATTAATCTTTCTTCCAGTGTTTGTTAAAGTTGAAAAAACTTATGTCGGATAATGAAAAAAATTGTTTTTCCATTGTTTCAACTTCGCTACCTCCCATAAACTCGGTTAGAACAATAAAATTCACCAAATTACATTCTACGTTCTAAAAGCCAGAGAAATCGTCCGCTTATACCTACCTTTTTAACTTGTTAAATAATATAAATCCCAAAATGAACCGGTAAATCTCATCCAGAGACGTTTAATTTCGACAAACAAAACAGCGAATTACAGACACGAAAATTCCAGTTTTATTGGTAGCGAGAGGTTTGTATTGCTTTCCAACTATGAGTGCTCGAGATCAGAGAATATTCGGCACTCCAACGACATCGGGGCTGGATGTCACAAAGCCACTTTGTTCGAAATTCGACGTATATCATGACAAAGTAATTGGAGTGCGACGGCTTTTGAGTATCGTATAGTCAAGACAACGTTTCGTTAGTTGTTTACATGGGGATAGTATTTAAAGGCACTACAGAAGAGCGGCCCGTGAACGTTTAGAATTACGCGAGGATTTATTAGAAAAACGAAACTGGGTTCAAGTGGGATCGGAATAAAATTAGTGCATCGAGCGATGAAACGGAACACGAATAGCAGATTCGGAACGGTCTTTCGAAATAAAATCAGTAAACCGAGCAGTGGAACGAAATACGAAATTTAGGTATCTTTGTTATAAACAAATAACTCTAAAATTTGTTTTAATAAATTGTAAAAAAAAATTAAAACATTACTGGTGGCTTTGTGAAAGGTGTTTGTTAATAAGTTCTAGTTCTAGCCGTCTGGAGCATTTTCATATTCAAAACAGTGACATTTAAAAAGAACGACAAATCAAAATAGCAACCTATCAAAAAAGCAATATATCGAAAGAATGATATATTAAAAGAGCGACATCTAAACAAAAGAGCGACACATCAATAATAATCAAGGAAATGCAGACTTACTCAAACTAACCCAAAATAACTCGTCCGCCTAGTGCGACGCCCATACCTATAGTCGAGACTTGAGTCGAACTTGAGTCTTGAGCACGGCTCGAGATGTAAATGTCTACTATGAATAAGTCTTGGCCAAGAAAGCTGCACCATGTGCCCGCATTTGATGAGGCTGACTCAAGTAAGGTGGTACCCTACCTTGAGTAATGCTTGGAGCTAGAAAACAGCTGCAGTCGATTCGTTGGGTAGCGTATTTGTAATAAAAGCGAACATGATTTTGAATAAAATATTACCATAATTGCATAATTTTGATTTTTTACTTTATTAAAGACTTTTTCAACCGTTACTTTAAATTAAAAATATGAAAATTTCTTTCCCTTGTTCAAAATAAAAACCATTTGCATAAAACCTTCATGCCGTCAGCTAATGACAGATTTTGCTAACCGATTTTCTCTCTTCGGGGATTTCAACCACTGAAAATTATGTCAATGCTAAGCTCAAAAAAATGAAAATTTAATATAAATCTTACCATTTCATCATATTTTCATTTTTTTATTTTTACCTCTATATGTTTTACAAATGAGTAACGAATTAACCCATAGAATAAATTAACTATAGTAGGTATATACCTACACTATACGCACAGGTAATAGTTTTTACTGACCCTTGAAACTCTTTTACCTGGCTAATAATGTATGTAGTTATGCATTGTCCCAAACATTACATTTCAAAAAACACTATAGTCGGGCCACCGAAGAAATATAGCAATAAAACCGGGCGCTAAACCTTCGAGGGGTCTGACAGGCAATAGACGAGCGGGTTTTCACCCACTTTATACCTTCTCATGATTAATCAAATTTAATAAAAGCATGAATTTATTTTATCAGTATGTGAGTATATGCATGAATGCGATTCCAATAAATTATTTTGGGTTAAAATTACAATTAAAATCTATATACCTAATTTTAAGTATTCTCTAATTCAGGTAACCTATATAATTATTAACTCATTATGGAATATAAATTTTCTAGAATGTAGGTAGGTACTCAGTAATTTCTTGCTCAGGTAAAATGATGATTTTATATAATAACTAGCTGTTGCCCGCGGCTTCGCACGCCCTATACAAATTTTGTAGGTGTAGGGTGTAGGTAGCATTAGGTAATCTTCTTTCAAAGAGCTAAGGGGATAGTTGCGTCAGACATCTGGTCATGTAACTCTTATTTTTGCAGCACCTCTCTGTAAACCACATTTTTTGTTCTGCTTTGTGGCTGCAGAATATAGTTGTATTCCTTTCAAGAGTTTGAAGCACTCGAGCTACTCGCTCTGGTATTCAGTCGCCCTCGATTTGCAAGGAACAGATGCGTGGTGCAACCTTTGGTGCAACAAACACTTTTCGAAAGGAATAAGCGCGTGAAGCCCCGGAGCTGTTCCGGAGCTCCTCCTAGGTGTGTAAGTAATACAACTTATGAGACTATTTTTTGACAGCTGACGTTAAATTTTTTTGAAGTGCCACTTGCTGCTAATAGCTTTGTTCGCGGATCATATTTTAAACCGATTCCGAACCAGTCCGGAACTAATTGAGGACTATCGTAAAGCGCATGCCCAGTTATAGCTGGGTTCGGCTTGCTCACTCCGTGCACTTCGAGTGATTCCGTTCGCACTTTAGCCGTTCGGATATTACCTTTATCAGATAACGGCTGGAGTGCGATCGGAGTAACTCGGAGTGAGCAACCCGAACCCAACTTGTGAATGGGTTCCTATTTTATCGCGAACAGTTTTGGAACCGAACAAAAACTCCAGAACCTTGCTCCAGACTGTCGAATACCTGAACGAATTGCGAATGTCATGTCTCAAACTTGAAGTTAGCTTAGCCTGGGACCGGTGGAATTTGTT
Organism: Ceutorhynchus assimilis; assembly: GCA_917834065.1. Taxonomy (NCBI): domain Eukaryota; kingdom Metazoa; phylum Arthropoda; class Insecta; order Coleoptera; family Curculionidae; genus Ceutorhynchus; species Ceutorhynchus assimilis. Next base: position 2,299,401 of record OU892281.1, read on the forward strand.
CAGAATCGGTTCCGAATCGTTTCTGGTGAAAGCATGAAAATTTAACGACAAAAACACATTTTTTTTTGCACTGATTCTGCAAATGGAAATCGCTATGAATTTTATTCTGCTTGTCATATTTCTGAATTTGACAGCTGACACGTCGTCTGTTTCTGTTAACACTTTTTTCCCCGCACTTCCGCCCGCACCAAACCGTTTCTTATTTTTGGTTATTTAAAGCGATTGCTTAAGGCCATGTTGATATTATTTCTTAGTGAGCATCTCCAACCTATTACCTACCTGTTTGCAAAATTTCATCTCGATTGGTTTAGTAGTTTTCGAGATTTCGTGTTTAATCAGTCAGTCAGTGAGTGAGTGAATTTCACGTTTATATATATAGATTATGGTGTACTCCAACTTTTTTTTTTTTTAAACTTCTAGAAATTGTTTTCTAAAACCTTTGACCCACCAAATGTTTTTCCTAAAAGGTTAAAATTCCATGACCGCCCAAAAGGCCACCAAATATTTTGTATACGTACCTGTTGCTGTTAACTTTGGTTTACATATTTATTATAATTTTACATAAATTATCTTATAGGTAAGATGGGTACTTATTTTATTACTGAGGGATAAATAGAAAAAAAAATTACAAATTTATGTGTATGCTGAGATTGAGAAACACTCGATTTTAAATAAAACAAATATTATTTATAATAATGAGTAATATATTTATAAGTATTTAACTATAATCACATAATTTGTTTATTTGGCATAGAGAATTTGTTTAATATTAAAAGAGCGATTTGGATAAAATGTATAGGTGACTACCTACCTAATTTAATAACAAATGCAATTTATTAGGAAAAAAGCTAAACATGAAAACGCAGATGCGGAGAAATTATTCCGAGTCGGATGACGATGATGATGATTCATCACCATCAAAGTTAACAATCAGGGGCTCTATTCTGGTTTCTATCATAGCATCCATAGTCCACATACTTGCCTCCACTTTCAGCACATGCCCAACAGCATTTTTCCAATTTTCAGGACTTAAGGTACCCATTCACTTACAGTTAGCCTGCAGTCCAGAACTGCCGATTTGCATATCGTCAGTTAAAATTTCTCCATACACGTTCAGGCCGTCGACAGGTCTGAGCCTGCAGTTCACTCGAATCTAACGATGGACTAGAGTGTATGGAGAAAAATCATCAGTTGATATTGTACGATCCCATCTTCAAACTAGTTGGAAGTTTTCATGATTCCGATTTTGTGAAATAGCCGAGTCAAGCAATAATACAGAGTTTTTAGCCGAATTTATTGATATTTATAGGCAATTGCATTGTCTTTGGAAAGTAAAGAGCAAGTCCTACTCAAAAAGGCACGAGAAGAACAAAGCATTTCTCATTTTAGTAGGTATTTTTCTTTGATATTAACGGCGGCTTAACCAAGCTAAAGAGTTCTTTAAAACATGCGTTATCCATTCTAAGGTAATTTTTAAGGTCGTCTGTTGCACTAGTCCTTAATTTTCGCACCAGTCTCATATGAGATAAAGTATCACGTTGTAACAGCCAATCTTTTACCCAAAAAGGTTTTTTTGCCTTTGTTATCGGCTCTTGCACAAGAAGTGCGGCTAGTTGTTTCTTTTTATTAGTACGAAACATTTTTCACTACTGCGAGACTGTTCGATTAGCACTGACAAAATGTTTGTATGTGTGGCGAAAGCTCAGTTTTCCTTCAGTTCAAAAACTGACAGTCTCAAAACTGAGGTCGCATCGTTTCAGAAAACTGAATGGTGTGTGGCCTGAGAAAGTTCAAATCTTCAGTTCAGATCGTACAGTCCTAGAACTGCGGGCAAACTGTAAGTGAATGGGTACCTTATCGTTGTAGACTGCTTCATTAAAAAAAAATTTAACATCTGCAATTTTGAAGGTTGTATTTTTTCGGGCCACTTCTCCATGATTTGTGCCCATATCAACTCAATAGGATTTAATTCGCAGTGGTACGGAGGTAATCTTTCGACTGTTCTATTGCAAGCTCTGGCCATTTCATCAATTTGGTTCTTGTGAAAACTTTCGTTTACGAGCGTTAATAGTTCTGCCTATATTTTTCCTAGTTAGCCAGGATTGGATATCAGCTTTTTTCGTAGATGATGTCGGTTTCTTATCAATTTTTCTAGAATGGTAAGATGCATTGTGCTATGACACAATTTTCTTGAAAGCGAGGTAAAATATTTGCAAACCATTGCTCGAAGACTTGGGAATTCATTTCCTCGTGATAGTCTCCAGTTTTCTTTGACTGAAAAAGGAGCAAGCCGTTCTCAACAAATCCATCGTCTGAACCAATATGTAATATAATGAGTCTTTGTCCTTTACCTGTGGGATTCTTCAGTCCTGTAGATAGTCCATTTACGAAAGCTTGCCTCGCCGTAGTGACAGTTTCGTCGCTCCATACTTTTGGAGTGACATGGCCCGCATTAATCCAGGTTTCGTCCAGATAATAAATATTTTTTCCACTCGCCCTTACTGCTCGGATATTCCGTAAATAGCGTCGCCTCCAGCTCACAATTTCATTTTTTTCTTTTAGCATGCTATTTCGACTTCTTCTACCATACTGAAAACCAAGTTCACGAAGCAACTTTTTAAACGAGCTTTTCTTGAAATTAGGGATGTCCTCTCGCTCTTGAATAGCTGCTAATATTGCCTTTACACTAGGAAACTCGTTCTTGATAAAAAATGAATGAATTAATCTCCGAACTGAATTTTTTGTTTCCATATCTATATTGTCCAAAACAGATTTTTTTCTTTTGTAAGCTTTGGCTGGCTTCAGTTCATGCTCGTTTTTGTGTTCCCGAAGAACGTTGTAAACGCTGGCTACTCCAATACCCATGGCCTCCTCTGCTGTGAAATTCACTTTCTCAGTTTTTGTACAATCTGCATGATTTCGGTCACAAGTTTTGAAGGTATTTAGGATTGTCTCCTTTTCAGACACTGAGAAATGTCTTTTCCTCCGTCTTCTTGGTGGAGATAAATTTCCATCATTAGGATCCATGGAAAAAAAAACAAATTGAATCGCAAAAAAAAATCTAAAATAGCACAATTCAAATCACAGACGAACAACATCAACTAAATGCGCTCCACTATGAAATGATCTGTTCTTCAGAGGGTTGCGGGATAATTTATGGGCGTCGGTTAGCAGGTAATCGTTTTACAACTATATTTCTTCGGTGGCCCGACTATAGAATGTCACTAAAAAAAAAACAAAAGTTACTAATGCGTTTGCTCAGGCTTCACTTCGCCGAGAATTCATGAAGCTTGGACTATAGTAGAGACAGAATCCCGAGTTTTGAGTATTGCTTGGCCATGTTCGACTCAAGCACGACTCAAGTTTGAGATTGAGATCGGACTATAAGTACCCGCACTAAAGTCCTTCCAACGAGAATCAATGGGAGAACTGCATACGATTCAGTACCCTGGAAGAAGGCCCTGGTGCTGTTGGATTCAGCTAGTTGCTTAATTGTATAGGTAGTATAACTCACGATCGTAGATCAATCACAAACGGCCGTCAGATATCTCAGTTTTTGCGCCAAAAATGTTTTAGTTTTAGTTTTCTAAAATACATTAGAAATTTGTAATGGATAGTTAGCATTAAGTGAAGTTGTAGTGGGTTAGCGACATATTAACTTTGTTCAAACACAGCTGGAAACCCTACAATTTACCTTCGAATTTATCCAAGGGTAATACCACAACCCTCTTTACGTATCCAGCCATGAACAAACATGTGGCAACACTGCATCATCAATGACTTGGTGGTATGACCGTCGCGTGTTGCGTCGCGTCCTTGCAGTTTAATTTAGCCGTTTAACAAGGGTTATGGAAAAAAAAAACATAATATTTTTTTGATGTAAATGTTTTATTTATAGTAAAAAATTACTTTTATGTCCGATTGACCAATAAAGTGCTATTTATAGAACAGCTTTGCGTCAATAAAGTAGCACTTTATTGTACTAGTAAAATAAAGTGCTACTTTATTTTACTAGTAAAATAAAGTGCTACTTTATTGCCTACCTGGACAACCTAACAAGGTGAAACAGGTCCTGACAACTTGCCAAGGTGAAACAGGTCCTGACAACCTGCCAAGGTGAAACAGATATACCTACGCGAATTTTACTTTTTTCATTAAATTTTTTAAATTTTTAACAAAAATCAGTCGCAATCGTACATAAAATCATGTATATAACGCTTACATAAACAGGCTTTATTGACTCATTATTTAGTAGCCTCGCTCGCAAGCTCGCTCGGCCATAAAATTATTCGTACAATAAAACCTTACTTTATGTACTTGTTATATAAATAGCTATTTATCGAGGCCCAGTTCGAGGGCAAGTTCTAGCAACATTTTTACAAAACAAAACAAATCTTAATCATCGAGTAATCATCTAACTAATTATACAAAGAAGCAGAAACATACACCTAGGTTGGTCTTATATGAATTTAAATTTAAACAGATGTGGTTGGATACCAAATTATACCTATTTTAGAGATAGATAATCATCTTTGTAAATAATAGCTGTTTCCGAAAAGTGTAAAGCACAAACAACAGAATATTTTGATGGTGTCCAGTTATCCCTAGGGATTAATTTTACCCATTTTTCTCTTAAATCACCATCATTTGGAAATTTAAAATTAGAAACAGCTGTCTTACCTTGTTTCAGGCTACTCTCATAATTGGATTTGCATCAATTGCATCCCGGAACACAGCACGTTTTCGGCATAATAAATTATTGAATTCAAAAATTTGAGGGTACGTAGACTACGGAGGTACCAGTAAAACATAACTGTTCACTTTAAGCTTCGAAACACAACAAATTTGAGTCCAGAAACTATTATTGTTTACAAACACACAAACCGGCACCGTCACTTATTTAGAGCAGAGAAAAACTTGACATTGTGTGACTGCTTGTTAACAAAAACACTCTGGAAATGGTTCCAACTAGTTAGTTATTCACTAACAACACTACCTATCTATAATTTAACTATATTTTCAGCTTATTTTAATTAAAAAAAAAACTATAAAAAACAGTTTCAGAGGTTATAATACTCATCAGCTGTTACACGATTATGGAGACTGCATACCACCAAGCAGTGTTGCCGCGTCTACTTTGTTCATGGCTGGATACGTGAAGAGGGTTGTGGTAATACACACCACACAAGACCTCTTTTTGGGTTTCAAGGTCATCTGCTTTAGCCCCGTTGCGACGACATCAACTATGTCGGCAGCGGTCGCAGACTTGGATATTGAAGCAGAAGACAGCGGAATTATAGCCTGATGTGCAAACACCCTACGTCAAGGCGAGAAACGACACGCTACTATGTCATCACCGGTACTTTGGCACTATTTCGCATTTCTCAGAAGCTTAAGGGTTGCGATGCAAAATCTAATATTTATGGTGCAAAACTCGAAGAACAATTTGTGCTATTATAAATTGAAATTTGGCATGGTAAATTGAGCCCCCCCCCCCACCCTTAGTAATACTTCTTATACACCGTGATTGTCGTAGCCCGTGCATTAGAATTCAATTGGATTGTAGGTAAATTAATAGAGATATAGCATCTAATTCACCTGTAAGCCAATGCGTGGGCTACGTAAATCATCTAATCACCCTAGTTTCTCTCCAGGGTCGTTATTCTTGAAAGAGGGGAGCAGCGTTCCCAGGAGAGCGAGTGTTCCGTCCTTGTTACTTATATTATCAGTTGCATATCATTGAGAAAGACGGAATACTCGTTCTCCTGGGAGCACTGCTCCCCTATTTCACAAATAAGGACCCAGCAGGGGCCCGATTCTCGTCATAGGGAGTAGAGTTCCCCGAGAGAACAAATTTTTCGTCTTTATCATTATCGCTTACTTTTCGATTACGTTGACAAGATGAAAACATCCGTTCTATAGGGAAGCTCTACTCCCCGAGACGGCCCCTGCAGGGGAAACGGCATATCAATGAGAAAGACGGAACACTGGTTTTCCTGTGAACGCTGCTCCCTTGTTTCAAGAATAAGGACCCGAGGGGGTGCAATTTTTTTTTCGGGTGGTGCAAAATGGGTGCAAAAAAATGGTATAAGTTTCAATGGATTTGAAATTTTGAGGGGCGGGCTAACTTAACTGACCCTCGAATTGGAGTATAATACTTTTTCCTGTAAACTAGTAGTCAAAAACATCTTGATTGAATTATCAAAAACTATCTTCGGGGAATTGGGTTTATTGTCTGAGGACTTTAATAAGCATATTCAAATGCTTGTTACAACTTGAAATAATTTTTGCAATTCTGTTCTTAACCAATTTATTTGAAAGATAAAAGTATTATTTTTACCCCATCATATTGTAGCTTATAACTCAATTGCATTTAAAATTAGCACAAACAAAATATACATTGCATAGGTACTTTTCAATTACACCAGACCAATATCACGTAATTTTAATTTCGGATCAATAATAAATAATACACTTAGGAATTCCACTCGCAGCTTGCATTTATTTACGATCCTGCTGAAATGCAGCTAAATAGTCCCAATTCGAATCGAAATTTTATTTACTTGTTATGCGATTCGCTATTTACCAATAAAGGTCGGCAAAGTCTCAATTACGTCAGCACTTTACGCTATGTTTATCTCATCTCATGTGGGAAAATTAATTTATGGTCGATTACCATACGACGTATTGGTCTTTTGTGCACCGGAATTGATTGATGAGCAATTTTGTTTATTTTAAGTCAAGTATTTACTAATTGAAAAAGAATTTTGATTAAGTTTGATTTATTCTTCTGCGGTCATGATGCAGCTAGTAGTGATTAGGTATTTCGAACCATGTTTCATATTGGTTTTTGAAAGAATCCTATTTTATACCTACTAGAACACACCTCCTCTCAACCTCATCACTGTTTTCCAAAAAACAATTAGTCGCTTCAAACTTGCCAAAACCATAATACGAAATATGCCTGCCAGTCTATTTCTCTTATCCATATTTTATTCGCAGATATAGTATTTGTGATATATTAATCAATTGCGAGTGTATTTAATGCAAATTTGAAAGTCCGTTTGGCAAAATGCAATTGTCATTTACATAAAGCTTTGCATTATTCAAACTGATTTGGTATGAAATTTCTATAATATTAAACGCATAGAATATTGTATGTAAACCGAAATTAATATTTGAGGAAAATTGTTTGTATACGTATGGAAATTATATTTTATTTTACATCTAATGAGTTTTGGGCTTATTTTATATTATAGATAATTTTCGTTTTCATCGAGAGAGATAATATTTTATGATCCATAAGAACCGAGTGGTTTAAATTCTGAACCAGGAACCAGTACCACCCAGGTTTCACTAAAGTTCACTTCAAGTTAGAGTGAGGTCTTTGCTCCAAGTGAGGTCTATAAACCTAGCAGTCCCAAGGTGGAAAAAAGCTTCGGGAACTATATAATAATTGGGTGCTTTTTTGGTGCTAATTAGGGCCTCTAATTAAAAATTAGGTGCTCCTTTAGTTTTGAGAAAATCAAAAAAACTAAGGGACTGTTAGGTTTATAAAAGCTTAGCAGTCCCCTACAGTAAAAAATATTTTTTCAATTTTTTTCTTTGTATCAGAATTAGGTGATTTTTAGGTGCTCCTAAATAGTCCAAGAAAAAATAGAATTGATTAATTATTAACTGAGTTACAGATTTTTTTTTAATTATTAGGGGACCCCTGGCTTTACGTTTACTTGTTTGTGTGTCAGAATGGCAAAAAGACTTCGGGATCTATATAATAATTAGGTGCTTTTTAGGTGCTAATTAGGGCCTCTAATTAAAAATTAGGTGCTCCTCTAGTTTTTGAGAAAATCAAAAAAAAACTAAGGGATTGCTAAGTTTATGAAAGCTAGTAGTCCCCTATAGTGAAAAATATTTTTCCAAAAAAACTTCGGGATCTATATAATAATTAGGTGCTTTTTAGGTGCTAATTAGGGCCTCTAATTAAAAATTAGGTGCTCCTCTAGTTTTTGAGGAAATCAAAAAAAACTAAGAGATTGCTAGGTTTATGAAAGCTAGTAGTCCCCTGTAGTAAAAAATATTTTTCTAAAATTTTCTTTTGTATCAGAATTAGGTGCTTTTTAGGTGCTCCTAAATAGTCGAAGAAAAAATAGAATTGATTAATTATTAACTGAGTTACAGATTTGTTTTTAAATTACTAGGGGACTGCTGGCTTTACGTCTACTTGTTGGTGTGTCAGAATGGCAAAAAAAACTTCGGGATCTATATAATAATTAGGTGATTTTTATGTGCTAATTAGGGCCTCTAATTAAAAATTAGGTGCTCCTTTAGTTTTTGGGAAAATCAAGAAAAACCTCGAGAAAAAGTAAGGGACTGCTAGCATTCATTAACCTAGCAGCTAATAATTAAAAAAAAATCTGTAACTCAGTTAATAATCAATCAATTCTATTTTTTCTTCTACTATTTAGGAGCACCTAAAAAGCACCTAATTCTGATACAAAAGAAAATTTTGGAAAAATATTTTTCACTATAGAGGACTACTAGCTTTCATAAACCTAGCAATCCCTTAGTTTTTTTTGATTTTCTCAAAAACTAGAGGAGTACCTAATTTTTAATTAGAGGTCCTAATTACCACCTAAAAAGCACCTAATTATTATATAGATCCCGAAGTTTTTTTTTCCATTCTGACACACCAACATGTAAACCTAAAGCCAGCAGACCCTAATAATTGAAAAAAAATCTGTAACTCAGTTAATAATTAATCAATTCTATTTTTTCTTGGACTATTTAGGAGCACCTAAAAAGCACCTAATTCTCATACAAAGAAAAAATTTGAAAAAATATTTTTCACTATAGGGGACTGCTAGCTTTTATAAACCTAGCAGTCCCTTAGTTTTTTTTTTTGGATTTTCTCAAAAACTAAAGGAGGACCTAATTTTCAATTAGAGGCCCTAATTAGCACCTAAAAAGCACCTAATTATTATATAGTTCCCGAAGTTTTTTTCCACCTTGGGACTGCTAGGTTTATAGACCTCTCCAAGTGAACATTCCCAACACCAGAGATGAGAAGATAGGGTATTTCATGTAAAGTTACATAACATGCCGACATGGACCGGTAATACCTACAGAGAAAAATTCAGAATTTTTCAAAATCAGAAGAACAAACAAGCCTATCTGAAAATGAATAAACCAAGCCTAAGAATAAATATACGCAAAATTTCATAATTATTCATTTAACTGATTATCATTTCAACAGTATATAAATATTAATGGCGACAACACTGGTGAGAGCCACTGACTGATCGATTATTCTTTGTTATGATGTCATTGATGACACAGTAATGGGCACAGGTATTTTTTATGCTCTAGGGTAGAGAGGATGCAGTTTAATTATGGCAACAGATGCACGACGAGTTAATTAGGTTAACTGTTTTATCTGTATGGGATGGAATAATCGTACTTCCGATTACGTTTAATTATTCACCTCTAAGGCGTTTGATGCTTCAGGAAGCAAAATAAATAGTGAATTTTACATATTGTTTATTGGTGATTAAAATTTAATCAGTTAGGTACGTTAATAGCATAATTGTATCAATTAGCTTCAACTATAAGTTTAAGTTCCATGAAAGGGAAAAATCGGCATTTTAACTTGCTGTTAGAATTGTTTTCCACACCTTGAAAATTTGTTCTTATCACAGAGCATTGTCCCTTGATTCTTTAAAATTGAAGATTCTGGTCGTCTTTTAATTTTTTCTCGGAACCGAAATGACCAGAGATTGTAGTCCGCCACTGGGATAAGAATCGCTTGAAATTCCAGCTTTCTATCTCCAATAGAAAAATAGTTATGACCCTCCAGAGTTTTCCAAAATCTAAATCATTACTACTAAAACGATGAAATTTCAAAAAAGAATCTGTTGAGATTTTGTATCCTATAATGGTCCTTCAGGATCCCCTGAACTCCATACACTAAATTATCCCGAGATTTGAAGCCGGATACTATGAAAAAATGCACTCAGAAAATTTTGCTCCTGCCCATTACCCGCGGTCTACGGATTTTCTCAACTCGCTGGCGCTTGAAGTTTGAAGAATACAACAATAGCATTGACTTAGGCAAATCAATAAGAATGCTGATCCAATGTCACAAATACAGATTGAGGGAAACCACCTATTTAAAATATTATTTCTTCAAATCTTAACTTTTTAAAAAAACGTTTACTCAATAAAAGTAAATGTTGCAACCTTGTCTACGCCATCAAATTTAGGGGTGACCGCGTTCGACCACAAGGAACAGTACTGCGAACGGGAGATAGAGGAGACGCAACTAGACTTGAGAAGCTGGGGCTGTTCCTTTAGACGCGTGTCTGTAATTATTCATTATTCAATTTTCTTTTTTATTTTGCATAAAAATTGATTGTTCAATCCAATTTGTTATTAGTGTGTGTAAGGAGCGTTCAGAGGTTAGTGGATTAAATGTTATTCTGTTTTTGAGAGTTCAATTTATGTAAGTTCCTATTATTTTGTTAATTTTTATATATTTTTTTTTGTTCATAACATTTTTTATAACTTGTGCACTGTTTATGTATTTAACAAAAATCGTTTTATGCTGTAAACAACACAGATAAAGAATTAAATTAAAACCTAAGAAATTATGTGCTGTCTTTTTCTGCTGGGATCTTTTTGTGGATTTAGAGCGTGCATTAGGGCCTTGTTGAATTTACTAACATTTCCTATCCTGACGAGAAAATATCCTAGCAAATTGAAATAATCAGTCTAGAGATATTGGCTCAAAAACAATTATAGCTGAGTAGCTTCCCGTATGGGACCTCAGTACCTGCTGGGAAACTGGCTAACTAACCAAAAAAACTCTTCAGTATTGAATATAGGTAGTGTTGATTGAATGTAGTGTGTGTAATTGAAATTTTAGCACAAAAACAGGGACGGTACCTAATTTAAACTTTTATTGACTTGAATTATTGAATAAATAACTCACAATTATTATTAAAATCACACAGTATGTTTCGGGACTTCCAACATATAACATGTGGAAAAACACAGTAAACAAACAAAAAATATAAAGTAGAAAATTAGGACTTTCCAGCCGAATCAATTTTGTAGTTTCTATAGCAAATACGTCCTTGTCAAATGTTAGAATGAGTTTGAACCTGCAACTACAGAGAAATATCTTTAATTTCTGCTGCGGGAAAGATAATTGATAATTGACAAGATATTATCAAAGAAATAAAAAAGCACTGCCTAAGAAGGATCCTACGGATTAAACGACAGGACCCACGAACGAAGATTAGTGTTTAAAAGCAGGCCAAAGCAACTAGCATGGAAGGAAGCCCTCATCATTAAGCACCAACTTCACTGGATAGGTCACCTCATCCGAATGCCCGAAACACGTACCTATTCTAAGACAGATTCTCTACAGTCAACTGAAAGGGGAAAATCGAAATCAAGGAGGTCAAAAACAACGCTACAAGGATGTTCTTAGGAAGCATATGGTGGAGTGTCGCATCGATACCAGGGAAGGCCACCACCATACTTGTGAAGAACTGCCTATGTTGATGAAACCTACAACTATGGCACTGCATAGAAAATAATCTAGAACCTAGAATCCTTTATATTCACCGGAAAAAATATCAACCTTAAGATGTGCCAAAATATTGTCAAAACATTTGATCAAAATCAGATCGCAGATATCCTGAACTAATATCATACTGAAAATAAAAAGAACTTCCAAAATCCCATTCGAAAGAATGTTAATTGAATTCCTTGTTCCCCGCTATGGCCGTGTTCCAAAACTTTAGTATGCGTTCAAAAATCCAATGTGATTTTGCAGGTAAATAATGTCCTATGAGGGAGAAGAACTCACTTTTTCGAAATTAAAGTCACTAACAATCCAGCGGATCGCTGGAAAAATTCCTAGCAACTCATTTTACTTTTGAGACGGATGTTTTCAGGAAAAAGTTGAGACTTGGCAACATCCAAAGCAAAGTTAAGAAATTCAGGAAAAACGGCGTCACAAAATATGTTCACGTTTCTGATAGTTCATAGATGAACACTCTGTATAATCAACAACAAAAAATTTAACATTTAGTATTCACATTATTCCAGGAGAGCTTTCGATTTTGGGTATTTTATCGCTCAACCTCCTATCCTTGTATTGTCTTAATCTTCTTACCGTTTAAACTAGTTTTTTCCCTATCAAAATTATTCACGACTTTTTATTCGACTATACTCACATCTTTTTGTTTTTTTCTAAGCCTGCTTGCTTTAAATCCGGATTAAAGTTAAAATATTCCATACGCCATCTAATGCCGTCTACATTTACCAGCCGCACACAAAAGTACCCCCGTATTTTATTTCGCTTTAGCCCACTTTGCCACTTAAAACATTCAAATGAAAGCAGCTCTCTTTTTGTCCGTCATGGCAGTGTACAATGTGTCTTACTTTAGCATAACAATAATCTAACAACAAAAACGCTTAAAAGCTGTTTAAAAATTTGTATGCAAATGACAGTGTTAAGGGTAGTGAAAACCGGAGGGACGATAGCAAAGGGAAATTTAACTTTGAAATTACTCTAAATCCATTAGAATACAAACGAAAATAAATATTAGATGTGGCTTATTAACCTATTCTTTTGTGCTTCCATTAAGCGGTGACGCAATTTTTTTTTTCCAGGCGATCCGCCCTTTTTTCAAATTAACCTATATAAATTTTAATGTAAGCGATTTCGGCAAACGTATACATGGGAATTCGGCTATATGCAAACAGTAGAAAAATATGCGCTTTTTCGACAAAGAAAAGTCAACCAAAGTGAAAATGTCAAAAATGAAAAAACAACACCTTCTTGTCTCGCTATTTTATAAATCCCACATTACAAAGGAACTAATTAGAGGAAGATACTTTGTGAATTCACACTACATCGGAAGTTCTCTATCTTGAATACTTCCAGGAAAAATCAAGAAAAATGAGCAAAACGTCCTGTACGAGATTGATTTTATCGTAGAAAACAACAATCGCATAATCATGACAGTATAGAAATTCTGAATAGATTCTGTTTGTGGCAGTAACTTTAGGATGAATTTCGACCATAGGATCATCTACGAAGAAATGACATCCAAAAATCCAAACATGATACTGGAAGAAAAGACTGATGAAATAAGAAACAGGAGGAACGGCATAATTTCGATAAGCAAATATCAAAACAAATTCGAGTGATACAGTTACTGTACTATCCTACCAACTGCGCCAATTTAGTGTTTTGACATAACCTATTTATTCTCGAAATGATTCGTTATCCGCTTCACCCAATCCGTAAAAACTTGTAGTGTGTCCATGCTTTTGTTCCATAGAAGCCCCAGACAGTTCGCAACGTTATTTGACCTCTCTTGGTGAGAATACTCCCACTCTCTAAGATCGAACTGGCCTTTTAACTCATCCAAATCGCCTTCAACTTCAACACTAGCTACTACATTATTAACATAGAATCCCTTGAACTTCGAAATAGTATCAACAAAATAATGGGACTCACCGGAAAGAGATCTATGAAAAGCATTTAGCAAATGGTACTGGTGCTTTTAAATAATCGATGTGAGAATCAAGAACTATACGTAAACGCTTCTTAATCATATACTCAGCTAGATATCCACTAACGTATCTAATAATCATTTCATACTTGAATTATACATATTATATTACTTTCATTATAATAAGTCACCTGAATGTGCCTAAAAATCCCGCCGGCCCTTCAAGGCTGCCATTTAAAAGTATGATGTCACCAAAGGCAAAATACTGCAATTAAATACCAGCATAAATTCAATTTTCAACGCAAATGACTTTGCACAAATAATGTCGTTGTTTAGAATTATTTTGTATTGAAATACCACTAGCGGCATTTAAAAAGAAAGGAGCCTCTTGAAAATTATACAATCATTGTTTTATAATTGAATTTTGAAATGAATATCTACGACCTTATTGAAACCAATTGAAGAAAACATATTTTCAAATATTATTATTATAGTTTCATTACACATGTCCTAAACCCCAATGTTAAAGTTATTCACCGAAAAGTGATACAACGCGAATCGTAGTCGTTGTGTTAGGTACAAAATTTCACCTATCAACATCTGGAGCTTTTGGAGATCCAAAAAAAGGCACTATTGAAATTTCTGGAAGAGAAGGGATTTTTGATTATTAGGATTATAGTCTGCTTTACCGCATAGTGGCAGTGCAGTGCTATATTTTCCATTTTCAAATAGGTGCGGTAAAGTGCACTTTTCCGCTCGCTCGTAGGTAATTAGTATATTACATTACGAGTGTAGAAAGTGACAAATTTCATACGAGTATTTTTCAAAAAATCACACGAGTGTATGAAACACGCTTTCTCACGAGTAATGTACACTATTTTTCCTACGACCAGAAACCTATTTACACCAATTTTCTCTTATTTTATTTCTTTTCATTTTCAACACACGTGCTGAAAGTATTTTCAACTTTCAACCCACGTATTGAAAGTAAATTGTCAATGTCAATCACAAATAATGTCAACAGTATTTTCCACACATGTGCTGAAAGTATACTTTCAGTACACGTATTGTATTTACTTTCAGCACGCGTGTGATATTAAGCGCTTTCCAAAGAACCAACTAGTGCGAATTTTGTCATTTTCGTATGTGGTCGTAGGAAATAGTTATTTACATTACAAGTGCGTTTATGAACCTAATGACAATAACTAGTGTGAAAGATTAGAACGACGAGGTCGTAGACCGAGTCGTTCTAATCATACGAGTTTTGTAGTCATGTTTAAACGCACGTGTGATGTACAACGTTTTATCTACAAAGCGAAAAATGTGAATGTTTCTTCAATCATTTTCGTTTATCATTCGTTGTCTACCTTCATTTTACCTTTACAGGTTTAACTTTGACATTTGTCAAATCATCAAAAATAGTTGTGTTATGAATTCATAACCTAGTCCATAACATCACTGTTCTGTTATGAGGCTCATGACATATGACATAACGGAAATACAAGAAAAATGGTTATGTAAAAACGTCATAACCAAATGCTCGTAGATAATAGTTATTTACCACCCGTCTCTTTTAGGAGATAAATCAGCTAGAATTATTTATTATAATCATCCAACAACTAATACCGGTAAATGAGACTTACCGCCCTTAATACTTAAATAACTATTACAGGTTTAACTTTGACATTTGTCAAATTACCGAAAAAAGTTTTGTCACGAATTCATAATCTAGTCCATAACACCACTAGTTGTGTTATGAATTCATAACCTAGCCTAGAACACCACTGTTCTGTTATGAGTCTCATGACATAACTCAAATACAAGAAAAAAGGTAAAGTAAAAACGTCATAACCAAACGCTTGTAGATAAAAGTTCCCACTAAAACGTGCAAGTTTGGAAGAATATATTACCATCATAACAATAGAACTGAATTTTCCAGCGGGAAAAGGTTAACTTTATTGTTCTCCCACTTCTCTTGAAAGTTGCGAAAATAAACAATTATTTTTCAACAAGCGCCGTTTTGTTGATACCTCCGTATACACGGGAGATCCTTATCAAAATACTAATGGCCTACAGGTTAATGATGTAATGCAAAACTGCCCTTAATTGAAATAATTATACATTTTAAAACCGCAGCACCACCACCACCGCGCCGAGGCCCGTTTTTTTAATTAATTCAATTTTTTAGCTCACCGAGTTTTACTTTTCATTTTCGAAAACTATGATACGAACTCCAATTAATTTTTCGCGGACTATTTTAGGGAATTTAATTTGGAGGAAAAAAAAAAAAAAAATACAAATGGCCTTATGTTTTATAGGATGGGTACTGGTAGGATTATCGAAAAAAAAAAAAAAAATAAAAGAACTGGTTAAAATATAGATGAAACGTGAAAATTAAAACTACATATTTGTTTTTTTCTCTTGGATAACCCAAATCACATCTTATTTTGATAAAACTATGCAGGTATTGACTGCAAACTAAAAAAAAAGCATAGAAAACTTTGCAATTCAGCATCAACCTTCAAAATATCCTTCAATAAAGTGATAAACATAGAAAATTATGGAATGTTTTGAATTTTATCCACATAAGATAACTCTAGCTTCTCATCTCCTATGCTTAGGATCTTCACTTACAGAGATAAATGATGCTTCATGAGCAAATAACCAACGGTCTTGGTTAATTAGTTCTTACATGCAAATGGATTATGAAGGTACTTTGAACCTGAGTCGAACCTAACTCTAACGAGTCGAACCTTAGTAAAATCAGAGTGAAACCTCAAAGCAAATCCCAAGTTGGGTTGATTCCTTAAACTACCACGTTCCCAACCCAAAAAGAAATTTACAAAATCACCTCTCCGAAAAAAGAGAGGACCAAACTGACATCGATCTCGAAGTATCGACAATTCTGCCATATTTGCTTGTTGGTCTATATGAACTATGATTTCTCTGATTGCTCGCTTTATGAAAGCCCTCCTCCATTCGAAGAAAACTTTGAAACTTTTCTAACAAGCAGATGACTACGACAGAAATCGTTTAAAAACAAGCTAAACTTCATTGGACTGGAACCAGTACCAGAAATAGCTCTAAATACGGCGAACCACCCGACCCAATGTCGACCTGGACCAATATAGAGGCCAAGCAATGCTAGGAGAGCGGACACACTTCTGGGAATGGGCAGGAAAAGCCTCAAAATCCTGGTGGGTCTGTACACTGCGGCGTCACACGCACAGGATCCGAGTAGCTCAAGATGCTGATGTCGCCTGTGCATGGAAGAGGACGAAACTGCATAACATGTTTTATGCACGTGTCCGGTAATAGCCAGAATCAGGCATGCTGTATTTGGGAAGTCAGCTGTTCAATCCGAATGAATAAAGCATGCTTCCTCCACGCTCATTTCCACCTTCATCATGCTGTATTTGGGAAGTCAGCTGTTCAATTCGAATAAATAAAGCATGCTTCCCCCACGCTCGTTTCCACCTTCATCATAAGGGGAGTAAACATCGGAACTCTCACAGAAAACCCAACCTAACCCAGGGCCATTTCCAGAGCCGAAAGTTGCCAAACATTGACGAATATGTCAAAAGATGACATTTCCCAAACCTATACCCAGTTTATATAGTTTTTATATAGTTTACAGTTTATTTAGTATTTATATTTTATATTTTATTTTTATATTTATATTTATATTTATATTTATATTTATATTTATATTTATATTTATATTTATATTTATATTTATATTTATATTTATATTTATATTTATATTTATATTTATATTTATATTTATATTTATATTTATATTTATATTTATATTTATATTTATATTTATATTTATATTTATATTATACATATTATAGTATTTATCTCTGCCTATACCCCATAACAAAATTTTAGCTTCCTTCGAATATTAGGATTCCACAGATACAACACCGCTAAGGAAAGAGGATTACGTTCTATCATCTTTCAATTTTTACGCTGCACGTTTTTCAAAAATTTCAGAATCAAATTTCACAGTATGGAGCTCAGGCGATTCCAAAATTATCATTTATAGACAAAATTTTATCTTGGTAAAATTCGAAATTTTAAATTTAAGATCATGTGTCTGTGATCTTGTTTTCCGATGTTGAAGCCAGTAATGAAGTCACTATTTTTGTATCCCTCCCGGTTTCCAAATAGAACTCTATAGAAGTGTTTCTGGAATTTTCCGCTTCTGAGCTTGTTTTTCGATGTCAAATCTGGTTATAAAGTCAGTATTCTCGTATCATTAACGGTTTCCAAATAGAATTCCATAGAAGTTTGTAGAATTTTCAAAAAAAAATCTGTTTCTGTTCATATGCGGGTTGAATTGAAATTCGTCTGATATTGATAAACTGACGATTGTTAATTTTATTTATTTTTTTTGCAGCTAGTGAACAATGCCTTCCATCTGAATTCAATTGCGGCGATGGTCAGTGCATACCTGGATACTTGAGATGTACCGGCACTCCAGAATGTAGCAACAGAGCAGACGAAGCAAATTGCACTGGAGGAGGTAAGCTTTGTCTGTCCTGTATTGCTGGTTGTGGACCTGTTTTCAATCGTATTGAGAATATTGATACGAAATAGAGTGAGTTTGCCACTAAATTTAAGTGGCAAAATCATCCCGTTTCGTGAGCATGAAAATGTAAAATTAGCCACACCACGCTTCAACGAATGATTGCTCTTAACTGCTTGCAGATTTGCTCGGCTTACCGATTATTTTTTGTTTATGTTTTTTCAGTGCATTTTGATTTTATTAATTTTTTTTTCCTTGGTGTCGGACTTTAGATTCTTTTGAAGGTAATTTTTAGTTTGTCTTTATGTTTATGTATCAATCAAACTAGCAAATATCTTCAATTTCTAAAAAATTACACCGAGTAATGTTGTCATCCAAAAGAATTGGCTGCCCTTTTAAACCTAACAACCAATTTTTGCATGTTACACACAAATCAGCACCGGGACCCTCTGGCGAATACTTTAGGTGTGAATCCGGAGAGCTCATCCCCAAGAGCAAACTCTGTGATCGAGAATATGACTGTTCTGATCAGAGTGACGAGAGAAAATGTCGTAAGTTCAGTTTCATCATCGCAGAATTTCATTTTTATCATTTCAGTGACCTTTTACATGCCTGTTTTTGATACATAAATTGAATTGTAAAAATTAAATTGATTTTTTTTTTCGTTGTAAAACGTGGTCTTATCATTGAATTAAATTTTAAATTTTGAAACATGCAAACTAGTTTTACAGTGCTAATGTGAAAACCTTAAAATGCAAATATCAGATTCGATTTGACATTAAGATCTTAAGTCTTACTTATTGTACACGTTACTTTCAGGGAAGTATAATGATTTTTTTTTTTTCATAGGGGGAAATTATAATTTAACATGCGATGAAAATAATAGAAGTTCAACCTATCAAAAACAGGCCTTACCTACAACTACATTTGTGCTGCGATATGATCTATATTCTTAATCTACCCCTTTGGCTTTCTCTTCTTATGCAACATTTATTTCAAAGTTTTTTATATCCTTCCTATATTGATTTTTATTATTATTATAATTATTACTATTATTGTACTGAATTGCCGCAAAAAATGTAAATCTATGAATTATACAGGACAATCCATTTTAGGTAAGGTAAGGTAATATTCAATGTTCCATCTTGATTTCGTTTTTTTAGATTGTGATTAATCCCTACTATCAACCCACCTCTATTCTATCCTTAATCGTCAACTAGAAATGGCCATGTCACTCAAAAACCCTATCCCTTAATGTGAATTTTGCTCCATTACAAGCAAAAACTTTCTATGGCATTTGAACACTCTATGAATCATTTTATCAAGAGTTTTCAGCCTTGGACGTACATGAAAGCATATCTGTTCCGTCAAAAACTGAATGCTACAGGCCTGGTTCCTTTTTCGCTCTCTGATATTTTCTTATAGTCTGCTCTACAGTTATACAATGCTGAAAGTTTTCACGGCCAGCGTCCTCTACTGAAAACTTTTTGGGTCGATAGGTTATCATCGGTCGACTCGTCTTCAGAAAATGGTTTCATCGACTATTTTCTGAGTGTCCAGTCCAACTGCACTTTAATAATTTGAGTTATAACATCATCCACTTCCGTTCTTCGTCTGATCTCGTTATTGCTGGTATGATCCCTAAGACTTAGCTCCAGCATCATTCTTTTTATACAGGGTGACCTACCGGGAACCAAATCGATCTATATATAGAAAACTGTATGCAGGAAATTTTTGAAAATTGTATAGCTTTTTGCATGAAGTTGGCTTCTGTCGGATGATTAAGTGATGAAGTTTTCATGCGATTAGTCACCTATTTCAATACCTTTGTGGTCCAAGTTCAGCGTTTTGGAGACATCCTGCAGCGTAAAAGTGAAAATCTTTATTTGCCTTCTTGTACTAGAAACACTTATGTGATTTGCCATGTTTCGAAAACTTGATCTTCATGGAGACATTCATTCATAAGCATTTTCATGAAAGCTTTAATAGTAAAGAAAATGTGCCTCGAGTTTGCAAAGAAAATTTAAGGTTATGTCTCACCTGTTGGAATGGTTTTCATTTGCCTCTAAAA
Source organism: Ceutorhynchus assimilis (assembly GCA_917834065.1). NCBI lineage: Eukaryota > Metazoa > Arthropoda > Insecta > Coleoptera > Curculionidae > Ceutorhynchus > Ceutorhynchus assimilis. The sequence continues at coordinate 2,319,535 of OU892281.1, forward strand.
TACTCTGGATTAATCTGGATCGAAGTCTGAATTCTAAATCCTGGAGTGAGTGAGGTGGTCTTTACTCTACCCCTTAGGGCAGCTTTTCACTGATGATTAACTAGAAAAGGTCATAATCCACTTTGGAAAAAAACGTGCAAAGCAAAACTTACCGAATGGATGGTTGTGAAAATTCGAAATAATCGGCGATTCTATAGCACTTTACGAAAACGAAACGCAACCTAAGGCAACTCAATGTACTATAAATTCAATAATTGAGAATATTAAGGTCAAAATCCCTCAAAGGGCGAAGACAAAATTTAAGTTCTCCAGAAAGACCTTATTTCTCGGAAACCACCCGACGTGAAAAGAGAGAAGCACCACATGGAACAAGTTAGCTGTCCTATATTTGAAGAATAGGGATGGGGCAGATGTCTTTTGTATTTACACCTTGTTTTTACCTGTAAAGGTAAAGGCTGTAGGTACGGCGTCAATATATAAAAAAACACCCTGTACAAATAAGTGGATTATTGCGAAATTTATGGGTGAGTTCCGCAGCCATCTACTCACCAATACTGTTGAACTGTTCAAATAAGACACTCACCTGAAACGTGTAGTTTTTGAACTAATGAGAAAAATTCACAACTAAGTGAATCAGGTTAGTATTGTACTTGAACAACGTATTGGTGAATAGATGGCTGGGTCCACCCATAAGTTCCGTAATAATCCACTTGTTTTTACTTGAATAACTTGTCACAATATATTACTAGTTTGATTTCTGTTGTAAGGCAAATTGACAAAAAGTGAATAATCATAATCCTACAAATTTTTGACTTTATAATAAGTTATTATTCAAGTAAAAATAAGTGGATTATTGCAGAACTTATGTTCCGCAGCCATCTATTCATCAATATAGTGTTGAACTGTTCAAGTAAGACATTCACCTGAAACGTGTAGTTTTTAAACTAATGAGAATAACTCACATTTGAGTGAGTCAGGTTAGTATCGTAATTAAACAACATATTGATGAATAGATGGCTGCGGAACTCGCTGCGCTCGTCCCGCAGAGGTCCACCCATAAGTTCTGCAACAATTCATTCATTTGTACTTGAATAACTTGTCACATTATGTTACTAGTTTGGTGAAGTTACATTACTTAGTTCTGTTGTAAGACAAATTGATAAAAAGTGAATAGTCATAATCTTATAAATTTTGACTTATATAATAAGTTATTGTTCAAGTACAAATAAGTGGAGTGATGCGGAACTTATGGGTGGACCTCTGCGGGACGAGCGCAGCGAGTTCCGCAGCCATCTACTCATCTATATACTGTTGAACTGTTTAAGTAAGACATTCACCTGAAACGTGTAGTTTTTAAACTAATGAGCATAACTCACATTTGAGTGACTCAGGTTAGTATCGTAATTAAACAACATATTAATGAATAGATGGCTGCGGAACTCGCTGCGCTCGTCCCGGAGAGGTCCACCCATAAGTTTCGCAACAATTCACTCATTTGTACTTGAATAACTTGTCACATTATGTTACTAGTTTGGTAAAGTAACATTACTAATTCCTGTTAAAAGGCAAATTGACAAAAAGTGGATAATCTTACAAATTCTGTCTTTATATAATAATAATAATAAGTTATTGTTCAAGTATGTACATCTTCGTTTTATCGGCTTTTGGAAAAAATATGTTCATGCAATACAAGTGTTCATTTTGGTGTGATTTTGGTAACACTTTAAGAATCTTTGTCGTCATTCTGTCCTGGATATCAATCACTTTGACTTTCCCTACAATCGTTTTACGCATCTCTACGATTTCCAAATGCTCCTATGGTAGTTTCCGCTTCATCAATTTTAGAAGCGATTTTGCATTGAAGCCATTTTCAACCTGGGCTTTGTTGTTTTGTATAGTGCCTGGAATATCTTCGCATAGGATTTAAATTTCTTCGTGGTATTTTTTTGCTGTCTGTGTGTTTTTTTTGGTGATTCACCTTGCTTACATTAATTACTTATTTATCAAAAATGGATTGTCCTTTGTATTCAAATAACTATATCTAATTAAAATTGAATTGTGTCCAAGTATCCAACAGTAATTTAAAAGAATATGATACACATTAATTTAGAAAGTTCATAGAAACGATTAATACTTAGTAGATATTCCTAATATAATACATATAGGTACTTCCTAATACAACAATCATCTGACAAATAAGTGTCCTAATTCTTCAATATTCAACATTTAATCGCTCACTTCAGTGTTGTCAGATCTAAACAAAAAAACCCGGAAAAAACATCAAATTTACATGTGTATCTTGCAGCTTGTTTGGATACCGACTTCTATTGCGACAACGGATTTTGCATTCCACATCGGCAACGTTGCGATGGCACGCGACAGTGTCAGGATTCTTCCGACGAAAGAGATTGCGAAAGTATGCAATATACGACAAAAAAAACGATAACCAATAATAAAACAGTGGTTTGCCAATTTATATCAATCTAATGTGATGTTATAGTATCTGCATTGCCATCTTTTGTGGATTTCGCAAGTCTCAGCTTCAAAATGTGAAGGATCTCCGAGGTTTTGGGGGCAATCAATAACACGATGCTTAGAATATTTCGGCTATAGATGGCGTATAATAATTTTTGTACAATATTTTTTTTATTGTAATTATATATTCTTTGCGTGATGGCATGCCATGTTACGAGGTAAAGATTACAAGAATTATTTATTTACCTTCTAGCGCAAACAAGATATGGCAATGAAGAGTTAATATCGATAAAACATCATGCAAGGCCGCGTATTAAAATACTGTAAAACTGAATTATACCAAAAATTCATGCTTTGTTTGAAATAATTTGGCAAACTACGAAGCTGTTGAGTAGTATTTAGCATCGAGTTATATTAGTTTAATGCTAGGTGGTGGATTATAAGGTGATATCATGGAGCGGTTCAGGTTAGATATTTTTGGTTGAGGTAGCTTCCAACCGTAAGTTAGTTGTGAAGTGGATTTAGAATAAAAATAAGTAATACATATTAGATATCTAATCACTAACTATTTATTATTCTTTTTTTTTTTCAAGTTAATTCAGGTGTTCTAGATAGAATATGTATCTATAAAGCTCAATGTTGGTAATAATACCTGTTAAATTAACGTTTTATTATTAATATTCAATTCAGAATTCGAAAATAATTACGTATCTATATCAGACATAATAATTATAAATCGAAAAAGTTTTGGAATTGGTTTTGGTGCAGTCTGTTGCAAACCTAGACTAAGTTTATTTTTTGTGTCTGATATTATCTTCATCTACTAAAAGTGAACAATGGAAAATAGAGAGATATTCCTCCGTAGTTTCCACAGAGGAATATTGTCAAGTCGATCTATGAAACTCCCCTAAAAAAAATCGAGAATTAGAGGCTTAAAAGTTCAAATAGACTCAAAAAAAGGGAGTAAACCAATCAGAACAAATAAATCTACTCATGCAAGTACGAGAATTATACAAAAATAATAATAATGAAAGCGCCCATTCGGAAAAAAAAACTGCAAAGAAGAAAGAACAAAAAATGTCATTGTCACAAACACATTCAGAAAGTTTTTCAAATTCAAATACTGATGAAGATTTTTCAAACTCATTGCGAAAAAGGTTTCTACAAGACTATAAATATGGAGAATATGCGAAGGATTTTTATATTTGTACTCAAGATCGTTTAGATGCGGGATCATCTAACGAGACTCAAAATACAGATACAAAAATAAATCAACGATTCTTGTTGTGCTGATTCCCACGACCACGAAACATTTTTCCTTGTCAAGTTACTTAGCGGTCTAGAGACATTGGCAAAGTTTGGAATGAATCTACGGAACCATGAACAAGTCTGAAGAAAACTGAGAACTTGTTTTACGTTCTTGGGTGCGGCAAGATGGATGATAGCGGCAACCTTCTCCACCATCTCGTCCAATAAGATGACCAACATATTTAACTTCTGAAGTACAGAAAGTGCATTTATTCTTGTTCACCTTTAAGATGTGAATGCGTAGACGGTTGAAAACATCACTTTGTCTTTGATGTGTTGTTCAAAAGTCGTGGATAAAATTATTAAGTCATCAAGGTATCCTAACATCTGGATATGCGGCAAACCTGAACAAAAACGGTTTATTAGCGTTTGAAACGTTGCTGGAGGTGTGGATAGACCAAAAGGCATCGTCTCATATCGATAAAGTCCAAATGGCGTGAAAAAGGCGGTTTTATCACGATCTTCTTCTCTGACAGGTACTTGATGTTAACCATTCTTTAGGTCTAAGGTGGTTATGTATTTAGCTTTTCCAGTTGAATGGATAAGATCATCTATACGAGGCAACGGGTAACGAACATTCTTGGTGACAGCATTCAGTCGGCGATAATCAATACAAAGACGTGGAGTTCCGTCTTTTTCCGGTACAAGGATGACTGGAAATGCGTATGGCGATTCGCTCTCTTCAATGATATCGCTGGCAAGAATTTTGTTAAGCTCCTGATGTGAAACTTCTTTCTTCGCAGGAGATAAGCGATATGGTGGTGCAGCTATGAGAATATCATCAGTGGGGATGATGGTATGCTCAGCATATGGGGTAACTCATGTATTTTCATCGAACAAATGTTCCAACAGCGATTTCAATGTCCCTTCTTCAATATTGGAAAGAGTTGGCAACGACAAATCATTCCCGTCAACAACAGACAAAACTGCGTTGGAATCAATAACTTCATCCTGTAATGGCAAGGAATTGCTTAAATCATCATTGAAATAGTATTTCTTCTCAGGTATATTGAGCACTATATCGAATTGTGATATGAAATCAACACCAAGTAAAGTCTTACTATCTTTGTAGTCTGGAACAGCAATCATTTGCAGTTTTCGTTGTTTATTCATAACTTCGATGGAACACTGGTAAATCTTTGCTTCAACTTCTCGGGGTATATCATCAGCAAATATCAGTTTTATAGGAGCAGTTTTGAATGGATGCCGAATAGCATCTAAGTGGCTCAACAACTTTGAACCTGCAATACTGCATCTTGCTCCGGAATCCACAAAAACAAAACCTGATTTACTTTGAATGATGACAGGTATCATGGGTCTTAAAGGCGGACCATCAAACGTTGATAAAAAATTGGAAGGTTCACCGAGATATGTTTATTGGTGCAGGTTTACATTGAGGGCAATTGAAACGGATATATCCTGGATTACCGCAACCATAGCATGTTACATTTGTGGGGGACGGGTTACTGGATCGGACTGTTAGGGCAGAAGTAGTGGACGAGGCTTTCTCAGCAGACTTGGCTTCAAATTTTCTGCAAACAGCTTGAAATGTCCATATGCTTTGCAAAATGCACACCGATCCTTGGGCTTTTCTGCAACGGACGTAGAAGTCACTTTTACGTTGGATTCAGCAAGGCTGGATTCGATTGCTCTGCATTTGTCGATCATCTCTGAAAAGTTCTGGAACTTATGTCGAGGAAGTTTTTCCCTGATTCTATGGTGAAGGAGTCCATAAACCATTTCTAACTTATGCTCCTCTGGCAGGGGCGTGATTGTTGTCAACTTTGGGCTTGATTCACGAAAAGATCCATTGGTTCCGTACTGCCCTGTTCTCGAAAAAACAGCTCTCTATAAATCTGATGTGCTAGTTTATTAAAGCCAAAAGCATGACGTAGCGTATCTAAAACTTCAGGCCATAAGATGTTTGGCTTTTTGGTGCCTTGCCACCATACTGCAGCAGCGCCATCTAATAGCATGGGTGAACCTTTCACAGCGTTATCGTCACTATGTTCAGACAGTCTTTGTAAATAGTGATGGCATCAATATAAGCTTCAGCATCTTCGTCTGGCTTTCCGGAAAACCTTGAGCCGTATTTAGAAAAATTGGCAGCTGTACTTTGGTTGGAAGTAGATTGTGGCGTATTTTGGAACATATCTCTCATACCAGCGAGTAATGTTTGTAATTGTTCATTTGTCAGAACAACAGGGTCAACCATTTTGTCTTGATTTCTTTGGCACGATCGAAGATTATAAGGCATCAACATGAAAATACAGCTTGGAGTAAGCTAAGTGATGGAAATGTAGTGTTGAGAAACAGCAAACTCGGGTAAATCCTGACAAACAGGCGACTGTAATGTAGGAACCCTTCGAACAAATTTGGACGGACAGACAGGAAACTGGTAATTGGGGTACAAAATGGAGGACAAACTTGGACACATAGGAAACTATAATGTCGGTTTGTGTGGAATATTCCAAAAATTGTGGAAACAATATCTGAATGTGGCAAAACTTACACAATTCAGTCAATTGATGCACATTTACACCGATAATGTCTCGCGTTTAATAGTTCATTGGTCTACAGTCACAAAATTAGTCCAGTAAGTCATTGGGGTGGTGGTTCACTATAAACCCCCAGGCCCCACGTTGGGCGCCAAATATGTAGCGGTTGTCGAGGGGAACTCCAACACTATGCACTACACAGATAAATACTGCTCCAATAAAATTCTCGGAAAGAAACCATCACCTCAATACCGAGATCAAAAAAAAAAAAAAAAAACTAATTATTATGTTTGATATAACGTAATTTGAATGTTACAAATCTTTACAAATCGATTTTCAAACCTAAATGTAAAAGTAAAATGTTTCTTTTATCCAATAAAAGTAAATTTCGAAACATGATATACTTTCCACCACTAGGTACCAAAATGAATGAGAGATAAAAACACTTCAAGAAGAATCAATATTAATTATCACAAAACTCTCTCATTCATTTATCTCCACTAGCATTAAAAAAACTATTGACCGAAATCTATACACTTAGCACTCGAACGATGCGAACACTACCAATGGCAGTGCAGGAACGGTCAGTGCATCGACCAAATCGACCGGTGCGATCGCAAAATCGATTGCGCAGACGGCACGGACGAAGTCAATTGCACTTTTTGCACCCCCGATAGTTTTAGATGTCACAACGGCGCATGCGTGCCGCTCAGTCTACGATGCGACGGTGCCGGCGACTGTCCGAATTCCGAGGATGAAGAGCACTGCGGTTAGTTGGAATTATAATTTATATGGGTTATTTCTTCTTTGTGTTTTATCTTCCTCGTCTGCTATTATTGTGTTTAGTGTAGAGGCGTCTTGTAGTCTTTGGCATTAATAATAATAGATTTTCTAATCATTATCTAAATTCTGTGTCTTCTTTTGTAATCTTTTACTTGATCGTAGTAAAACAAAAATTTCCCCTAAGCTTTCTTGGTATTTTTAGCTTTCTATGTACCTTTTTAGTTGTCTCACCCTTTCTTGTACATATTCTATTCTATTAGTTTTTTTTTAGACGTAGTTACGGAAAATTTTTCTCCAAATATTTTTTTCTGCGATAGTTTCCACTCATTGCATGCCCACCGAATTTAGATGTGAAAGTGGAGAGTGTGTTTATCAAAGCCAAAGGTGTGACAGCCACTATGATTGTAGCGACAGAAGCGATGAATACGATTGCGGCGGTAAGGTTATTCAAAAATGCGATTCGCTTTTGAAGTAAATAAATGTGGTATCTGCTTGTCCATTTATTTGAAGAGTCAATAATGTACTTTGTGTAAGAGCTTTTCAATGTTCTCATATTTTTAAAATAATTGGAATAGTACGTATATACAGAATAAATCTCACGAACAAGCAATTTTTCATGAGAGGGGTAACATAATTTAATGGCCTTGGTATTTGTTCTCAATAAAATAATGTCGCATCACTTTTGAATTTTGGTGAACTGGTGATTTGTAATGTTTTTCGTTTTTATATTCATTTACAATGTATTTATTTAATCATTAAAACATTACATTATTCTTTCATCTTGGTTATTAATCGCATTTTTTTCCATTTTTACTTATGACGCTTTTTGGTATATGTATTTCCCATATTGTTGTCCACTATTATTTGCTCAGTATTTCCTGTGTGCTGCTAGATGTGGTAAGTAAAAATACTCTAGTGTTTATTTTGCTTTGAATGCTTTTAGTGCAATATAGTAATTTAAATAAAATAGTTGTAGTATTTTAATTTAGTAAAGTAGTTAACTAACTTATTGCATGTTTTGCACCATTCCCCATTGCCTGTTGCATGAACCATAGTGCATAGTTTGGACTGCTTGCCCGGTTATTGGAAATGCGAGGACGGCCTTAAATGCATTAACAATGGCAGCTTGTGTGACGGAAAAAATGACTGTCAGGACCAGAGCGATGAACACTTGGCTAATTGCTTTTGGTTTTTGAGACCAGGTAATTATTATTATTGGTATATCATACCTTTCAAAGTTATACAATTGAGTCACCACCTGCTATTGTATTGTATTTATATTGGCTATTTTGTTTTCACAAGGAGTTAGTTTTCTTTTTGCATTTTTGGACCAAAATATAACATACCAGGTTGAATGCGGGTTTCGAATTTTGCAAACAATCGTCGGGTCTTTTTTGATGTACATACGATGCACCCCGGACTTCAGTTATTTTTTATTTCGAACTAACAGCACGGCTTTTGAAAGTTGCGCATCAAATTTTTTATTGTTGTTTTGAAAATTCCTCTACAGGGCAACAGGACTGTCCCGACGGAGGTTTTAAGTGTTCCGAAGGGTTTTGCATAATGGGATACAAACGGTGTAACCAAATTAAAGATTGCGAAGATAATAGTGACGAAGAAAATTGCCCTGGTATGTTTTTATTGATTTGTTTTAGTTTGAGTTTTAAAATTTCGAGTCATCGCGATTTTGTATGTTTAATACAGGGTGTCCCTTCATAGACTGACAGTATCTACGAGTGAATATCTCAAAAAGTAGAAATAAAAGCGGAATACATTTTGCGCTAGAGTGTTACCAAATTTCAAAATTAACTGAAATTTATGTACCTATAGTATAGTGCCATCCTTTGGCTCATCCGAACACTATTCTCATAATTTCCGATAAATATCCAAGTGTTGTAACAAGCATTTCACTAATATATATATACGCACTTCACAATCCTAAAAAAAAAACAGAGGGAAAACAGCAGTCTGTTTTACTGATTATACTTTGAACCAGTGATGGAATTCTAATGGAGACATTCGTCCGCTAAGGCCAGATCCTCTGATAGATTGTATCAACTTGAAGCATATATATGCTCCTTTTACGATGAGACCCTTTTTGTTGCAGCCTTTAGGTTCTTCATTTTATTTACATTTCTAATAATTCATACTCAATTATTTCCTTTTTACCGTGTATTTCAACTGTCCAAGTTCTGGGAAAACTACACTACTCATAAAGGTCTGACACAAGTTTCAATACTTTTCACCTGTTGCTTGTCATAGTAGATTTAACACAAACATTTCTAGCTCTCTCTAGAACTTCACTCAAAATTTTGTCGTGAAGTTCCAAACTATCAGCTGCTATAAGTTAGTCGTCAAAGTAAACTATTACTCCAGGAATGTCGACAAAATTATCATTATTTATTTGTTGAAAAATCTCTGGGGCACAATTAAGCCCAAACGGCGAGCGTAAAAATCTAGAAGCTCCAAAAGGAGTTCCAAAACAGCAAAGCTTACTTGAATACTCATCAAGCTCAACTTGGTAAAACTCCTCTTTGAAATCCAAAACTGTAAAATATGATTTAGTTTTCAATTTAGCAATTATATCAGCTAATGTTGGTATTAAACAAAACTCTCTTTGTAAAGCAAAATTAGGATCCTTAGGTTCTAGACAAAGCCTAAGAGATTTATACTTGTTTTCTACTATGACTAAGTCACTGAGCCATTCAGTGGGACCTTCGCACCTTGCAATTATTCCACGATGAACCAAATCATTCAAATGTTCTTTTAACCGCTCTTTAAGTGACAAAGGGACCCTCCTAGGTGTCCTAGCTATAGGTTCAGAACCATTTTTTAATTTCAGTTTACATATTTTTTGAAATTTGTTTAGACCATCAAATACATCCATGTTGTTTTTCACGAATTCCGCTTCACTTTTGTTTAAATGAACCATATTTACTTTTGCAAAAATATTTAAATCCATACATGATGTTAATCCAAGAATAGCCATGGATTTCTCTTTGACAATTACAAATTTAAGGTTAAAATTATTATCATTATATTTACAATCCAAATCAACTACACGTAAAGATGAAATTTTGAACCCACCATATGTTTCTAAAACTATTTTTGATTTACAGGGAGAAACCTGTTAATTTTTAATTTTTTGTAAAACATTCAAAGGAATAATGTGTACCTGTGATCCTGTGTGAATCTTAAAAATAACATTTTGACTATCTATTATCACCTTTTCCGTCCATTCATTTCTATCCGTGATTTTATTTACCATTATCGTTGTCACCAAGTACCCTTCATCTTCTTTACTTTCTCATCTTCTGACTCGTCTTCTTTTTCAACAACTTCTCTCACGTAGTCTATTGAATGCGACACATCTTTGCAAAATGTCCAAATTTTTTACACCTATTACATTTCTTGCCAAAAGCAGGATACGTCTTGGGACCATGTTTAAAACCACAGCTTCCACAATCGAAAGAGTTCTGCTTTTGATCACTTCGGCTTCCAGCGGCTCTAGCACTAGATCTACCTCTACTATCTCCTTGTTTCACAATTCTTTGACTTCTAATCGCCTCTACCTTTCACACACACATCTTTCAGTTGATCTTTTGCCAGCTCATTAGCTCGACATTTGTCAATGGCCTTTTCCAAAGTTAAATTTTCAGTATGCAATTAACTTTCTTGTAATTCTGAGCTGCATATACCAAATACAATTCTATCTCTAATCATAGAGTCACAAGAGGCATCAAAATAACAGATCTTAGAAAGTTTCTTTAGCTCTATTAAAAAATGATCAAACGGTTCAGCCTCTTCCTGCTTCCGATTATAGAATAAGAACATTTCATACGCAACATTCTTTTTAGGGGTCATGTATTTCTCAAACTCAGACAATACTTTTTCAAAGTAATCTTTATCAGCTTCAGTCAATTTTAAAGTATTGTACACCTCCAGGCCTTCTTCTCACATAAGATTATATAACAAAGCTATTTTCACCTTATCTTCTTTCTTACTTTTGCCACTAGCAAGCAAATATATTTCAAAGGACTGTTTAAACTTTTCTGCCACATTACCTTCAAACGATAAGGGCTGTAGAAGTCGTACCATCGTCACCAAAAGTAACTATAGGACACAAATAATGCATAATAATCTCCTGGACTAATTCTACTGTCATTCATTTCAATGCATTTAATGCATAGTTTGACAAATATTTGACAATAAAATTCATATAATAGGACAAGAGCTAATGTGATGCTGTCCTAGTTATTTTTGGTGACGATGGTATATCAGACATTTTAGTTTTTTACATATGGCAATACTTATTATACATTAACATTAGCTGATATAAGTGCTTAAATTGAAAACCAAATCATATTTTACCGTTTTGAATTTCAAAGAGGGGTTCAACCAAGTTGAGCTTGATGAGTATTAAAGTAAGCTTTGCTCTTTTGGAACTCCTTTTGGAGCTTATAGATTTTTACACTTGCCGTTTGGACTTAATTGTGCCCCAGAGATTTTTCAACAAATAAATAATGATAATTTTATTACATGTGGATTGCTGGAAAGGCTCCATTTTCTTGAATACGGCCCCTTTGACGGTGAACTTACCTTTTAACTCCTGATTGCATTTAGAAATTTACATGGAGTTCCACTCTGGTATTCGATGTAAATTTGGGTTCCTTACAATTCAGTTATTGAATAACAGACCAAACTTGCACTTGGTATTATGTGCACCATTACCATCAATGATTTGGTTCTCAAAATGATTTCAAACTGGTACACATTTCCACCCACAGAACCGTCAATCCGATGCAGGATCCACAACGAAGCCAGAACCCTATCAACACTCTTTTTCAAATTTCTTCAAATAGAAACCTGGACAACGGATTAGAGGAAATTCAAGAGTCTGACATATAAAATAAATGAAATTCAAGAGTTTAGAAAAGATACATATATTTGTTGAAAGAGTTTTCCTTTGGGAAGTCTTGTGAGGTGAGGAAATAGTGGAAGTACCTAACAAATTTTAAAGAAAATAGGACAACTCCGATATTACTGTATAATTTTAAATATAGTTTAAGGAATTGTGTGTGTGAAAAAACTTATTCCAGTTTTTAACAACACTATCTAAATCTGAATATCCTCACCACAAATCTTATATTTTTAGGATATCCACCTGCAAATTGTATTAGTTAATGAAGGGTCACCCTGTTCTCCATAAATAGGTTTCTGCAAATTAATTCTATTATTTTGGTGGTGATATTTTGGTTATTATGCAAATTTACATTTCACATATTATCAACAACATTTATGCTTTCTAGAGGTACAGTAGTAAAAATAACTTAATTTTGAAATGGGACTGCTCTTAGTGACTTTGAGATATTCAAAAAATTGGTTTTTAGTTCTCTTGAATATTAACCAAAAAACAACAGTGCATTCTGTTCGATAAGTCTATAGTTTTGTACAAGACTGACGATGTTTGCGCCAACAAAATATTAAAATCTCATCAGCGGCGCCAGTAATATCAAATTTCATTTTCCTAAAAAATTTCGAGTTAGCTGGATTTTTGTATTCAACTCTGGTATGAAATATGTTCAGATGAAGTGGTATTATTTTGCCCAAAATTAATAGTGTATACCTATTATTCAAAATTGTTATAGTTTTATATCGGAGGTAGGTTATTTATTTACATTTATAATTTTACAGTAAATTTTCGTCACAATATCACTTTTTTTGAATATCTTTGGAATTGCCCAGTTGCCTAGAAGCTGAAACTCGTATAAATTGAACCAAAACCTTTAGCAGGAGCAAGCTTTTTTTAGAAAACCCTCATATTTTTGTTTCACAGGCTTAAATAATTATTTTATTTCACTTTGCATAAGTGGTCGTTTATAGTTTACTTGCGTCTTTCAACTTTTCAAATCACTTAAAATGAAAAGAGAGTTGCTTTTCATTGTCATCAAGAGACAGAGGATGAAAATTTGACTTGACTCGCCTGAACTAGAAATGATGGTAGACTTTTGACTGTGGCGCTATCTAGTGTTATGTTCAAGCCACCGCCAGAAGTCTACCATCTTCTATTGAACAAAACTATAAACGTCACCTTAGTCGCCTTCTAACCTTCTTTACGCTTTATCAAAACGCCACCGCTTCATCTATGCACACAGATACACCGCTGGGCGGCTGCGCAGCTAACAGCTTCATCTGCGTCGACGGCTTTTGTGTTGATGCTTCCTATCGCTGCGACGGTGTACCCGACTGCAGGGATCATTCGGACGAGCAGGGTTGCGATATGATTGGTATCGGTGGGTATCATTCAGAAATTCATTAGTAAAGATGTTAGAGACGTCAGATGCGCACAAATGATACTCACTGCGCATTAACGTCAATAGCATCTTAACTAGCCTAAACCACTTTTATGTAAAAATAAATGCTACTCATATAGACTAAGTGTGAATAATAAACTAACAAACAAATAATGGTTACTTGAAGAATTATCGACTATCTATTAAAAGCCTCTCCACAGTTTTGCGCATGTCAAGCAATTGACTTTGGAAAAAAATAATCAAAACTTAAATTTTGTCATCAAATAGTTGTACCGCAACCACCACAAGAGTGCGCCCCGCACGAATTCACCTGTGCAAGCGGATCTTGTATCGATGCATTGTACCGCTGCGACACCGTGTTTGACTGCAGCGATCGATCAGATGAATTTGGTTGTGGTAGCGGTGGGTATTTTTATGTGATTTGGACGATTTGAGTGGCGATTGCTGGTCGGTTAATCGGTGGTCTATCGATTGACCCTACAGATCGGCCTAGAAAATTCAAACCGGATAATTGTTTCATGTTTCGTCTTTTGGTGTTGCGGTGTCTAGAATATATTTTTAAGCAAAATAATATGTAGATATTATAAAACTTTGATCGTATATAAGAAAAATGTCATGGCAAAAGGTAGCAATATGGATAATATCCTCTCTAACCTCTTTTAATCATTATTATTATTACAGCATCCTGCAACTACTAGTATAGACAGTTTTCTAAGCAGATAATATATTTTTTGTGCGCTTGTACCAGCGTATAGCAGTCGTGGATAAAATTATTAAGTCATCAAGGTATCCTAACATCTGGATATGCGGCAAACCTGAACAAAAACGGTTTATAAGCTTTTGAAACGTTGCTGGAGCTGAGGATAGACCAAAAGGCATCGTCTTATATCGATAAAATCCAAATGGCGTGACAAAGGCGGTTTTATCACGATCTTCTTCTCTGACAGGTACTTGATGTTAACCACTCTTCAGTTCTAAGGTGGCTATGTAGTTAGCTTTTCCAGTTGAATGGATAAGGTCATCTATACGAGGCAACGGGTAAAGAACATTCTTGGTGACAGCATTCAGTCGGCGATAATCAACACAAAGACGTGAAGTTCCGTCTTTCTTCGGTACAAGGACGACTGGAAATGCGTACGGCGATTCGCTTTCTTCAATGATATCGCTGGCAAGAAGTTTGTCAAGCTCCTGACGCAAAACTTCTTTCTTCGCAGGAGATAAGCGATATGGTGGTGCAGCTATGGGAATATCATCAGTGAGGATGATGGTATGCTCAGCATGAAATAGTATATCTTCTTAGGTATATTGAGCACTATATTGAATTGTGATATGAAATCAACACCAAATAAAGTCTTGCTCCGGAATCCACAAAAGCAAAACCTGATTTACTTTGAATGATGACAGGTATCATGGGTCTTAAAGGCGGACCATCAAACGTTGATAACAAACTGGAAGGTTTATCGAGATCAGCGGCGAGCATTTCGACAGAGAAAATGGTTGTTGGTGCAGGTTTACATTGAGGACAATTGGAACGAATATATCCTGGATTACCGCAATCGTAACATGTTACATTTGTGGAGGACGGGTTACTCGATCGGACTGTTAGGGCAGAAGTAGTGGACGAGGCTTTTTCAGCAGACTCGGCTTTACATTTTTTGCAAAAAACTTGAACATGTCCATATGCTTTGCAAAATGCACACCGGTCTTTGGGCTTTTCTGCAACGGACGTGGAAGTCACTTTTACGTTGGATTCAGCAAGGCTGGATTCGATTGCTCTGCATTTGTCGATCATCTCCGTAAAGTTCTGGAAACTATGTCAAGTAAGTTTTTCCCTGATTCTATGGTGAAGGAGTCCATAGACCATTTCTAACTTATGCTCCTGTAGCAAAGGCGTGATTATTGTCAACTTTGAAAGCAGTACACACTGCACGGGCTTGATTCACGAAAAGATCCGTTGGTTCCTTATTGAAAACAGTTCTCTATGAATCTGATGTGCTGGTTTGTTAAAGCCAAAGGCATGACGTAGCGCATCTAAAACTTCAGTCCATAAGATGTTTGGCTTTTTGGTGACTTGCCACCATACTGCGGCAGCGCCATCCAGAAGCATGGTTGAACCTTTTACAGCGTTATCGTCACTGATGTTCAGACAGTCTTTGTAAATAGTGATGGCATCAATAATAGCTTCAGTATCGTCTGGCTTTCCAGAAAATCTTGAGCCGCATTTATAAAAATTGTCAGCTGTACAGGGTGATCTATTATAAATGTCACCCCCTGCTAACTTTCTCATTTGACGTTTTGGACAGAAGTGTCAAATACAAAAGTTTTAAGAAATGGTCAAAAGTTTTCAACTAAGTCAGTTTCAGGCATACAGGGTGCGTCAAAAAAGTGCAGCAGTGTAAAGTTACATTTTTTTAAATGGAACACCCTGTATATTGTGCGCTTATTTGTTAGTTACTTTTAACCTGATTTCAACGATATACGGTTTGATATGTTTATCTCTCGGTTTATCTTCAATAGTTATAGGGAAAAACGCGAAAATCCCTTTTTAGGTCTCTCATGTTATTTTTAAAAAAATTATAATGTTAACTTTAGATATCTGGATTTATCATGATATTTCAACTTGTATATTATTGAATAAAATTTGAACAATAAACTGTTCATAAAAGAAATTCTCTAAAGCTTATAATTTTTCTTTTTTCATATGAAATCTTGAAAGGGGTTTTCATGTTTTTCCCTATAACTATTGAAGATAGACATATCAAACCGTATATCGTTGAAATCAGGTTAAAAGGGAGTAACAAATAGGCGCACAATAAACAGGGTGTTCCATTCAAAAAAAAATATAACGTCACGCTGCTGCACTTTTTTGACACACCCTGTATGCCTGAAATTGACTTAGTTAAAAACTTTCGACAATTTCTTGAAACTTTTGTATTTGACACTTCTGTCAAAAATGTCAAATGAAAAAGTTAGAAGGGGGTGACATTTATAATAGATCACCCTGTACTTTGGTTCGAAGTAGATTGTGGCGTATTCTGAAACATATCTCTCATATCAGCGAGTGATGTTTGTAATTGTTCATTCATCAGAACAACATGTCTATCCTGACAAACAGGCAACTGTAATGTAGGAACCCTTTGAACAAACTTGGACGGACACACAGGAAACTGTAATGTCAGCACAAAAATGGAGGACAAACTTGAGCACACAGGAAACTGTAATGTCGGTTTGTGTGGAATATTCCAGAAATTGTGGGTACCATAGTCGATTGTGGCAAAACTTACATAATTCAGTCAATTAATGCACATTCACACTGATGTCTCGCGTTCTATAGTTCATTGATCTACAGTCACAAAATTAGTCCAGACAGTCATTGGGGTGGCGGTTCACTACAAAACCCCAGGCCCCACGTTGGGCGCCAAATATGTAGGGGGTATCGAAGGAAACTCCAACACTATGCACTACATATGTTTTTTTTTTTAACAATTGAATTGAAAAAAAATACAGAGTCGGCAAAATAATAGCAATAATTACTGATAATTTATAATGAACTTGATAACTTGATCGGGGAAACCACAGAACATGGGGAAACTGACTGACTGATTGACTGATTGATGACAATTGTCAGATCTGGTAGTTGTGGCTATGGCTTAACACGATTTTTAGACAAAGTTTCTCATCAGAACCAGTAAGATTCTCATTAGAAAAAATCTTATATTTGTATTGACATTATAAAACCCTAACTTCGAGCATGATTTGGGAAGTGCTGATACCTCTGCAATATTTTTTGACTAGGATAGCATTTAAATCTATTTTTTCTCTATTATTTGCAATTATTCCAAAGTTTAGCCCCCAGGCTAATCGCACCTTGTTTCTTATAATGGAAGAATGTCAGGAATGCAACTTGTGATACCAGATCACTTTTGTAGCTCTTCTCTTGAATTATGATAGTTGCCAATACAGTTTATTTTTCATGCAATACGGAGCTTTTTCAGATTTGGATAGATCAGTGTCTTGGATCCAGAAATTACTTCGAAAGCAACGCAAATCCAAATGTTTGAGATTTGTTGCTGTACTCATCACACTTACCAATATAAACTTTTGCCATGATTTTTGTTAAAATTACTGTCAAAGTGACTATAGCCTATTAATTTGCTTAAAAACACTGTACTCTTTATCAATGTTTAAATGTATTTGCGAAATTACTTTTAGGACGTTTTCCCAACTTTATTATTCGTTTGCAAACCTTAGTGTATAAATTAGTTATCCTGTTTTGCTGATTACATACCTATTGATTATAGGAAATAAAATTAAAACAACCTGTATTGTTTTCACACTAACCTCATAAGGTACCTAGTCCTTAACCATTTTCGTTACTTAACTATGTAATTAGTGCCTACCGAAGTAACACACCAATAAATAGTAAATACCTTAAAACAATAAACATTTTTAAGTAAATGAGTATAGAATATACGAGGTTACCAGGTGAATTTCTATTACTAAAGGTTGAATGGAAAATCTAAAATAATTATGTGTTTGGATATTTTTTCTTCTCGTCAATAGTTTCATTTGGTTCAGGCTCAGGTTGTTGCATGCCCTCCACTTTCTTCTAGTGATATTATGATCTTCAATATAACAAAAAACTTCCACTCAATCTAACTCACACTCAAAAAATCAACTCAAAATCCTTTTCTCAGACTCTCAAATACCAACGACAACTGAACACCCCATCTATCAGGAATGTCTAGCCAATCAAATACGTTGTCGCGATCAATCGTGCGTCTACGGTAGTCGTTGCGATCGCAGACGCGATTGTCCGGATAGTTCCGATGAAGAAGGCTGTCAGACTTGTCAGCCTGATCAGTTGCAATGCCGTAACGGCGGCTGCGTCGACTCGAGACTTTGGTGCGACGGACTCGCAGATTGTTCCGATGGAACTGATGAGGAAAACTGCGGTATGTTGGATCACGATAACTTTCTTCTTCTAATGCTCGCAGTTTGAATTAACTTTGAAGACGGTGGATGGTTTATGATCTTCTGCTAAAACAAGTGGACTAATAATTTCCTCTCTTACAAGTTTAATCAAGGATTTGAGATTTTTCTAATTTGAGACTACTAGTAGTAATAGATGGTTGGTTCGGCATCTTTTGTCCTGGGAATAGGCGGCCAGAGACAGCTCATTAGCCTCTTACTGATTTTTGAAAATAGACCTGTCTGAATTTCGACCTGTCTTGAAGCTGCATATCTGCATACCTTCTGAGTACTGTAGACGACATTCTCAATGACCATCTACCACTACTGGAAGAAACTAGTTTTGCAAGTGATTCTAATTTGCCAAATTATGGTGGTTTGTGATCTTCCGCTAATATGAATTGCCCAGATTTATTCCTAACAAAAAATCTAATTAGAGATTCAGTTTCTTATAACGTCCTATTTGTGATTTTGATTTGTCTATGCTTCTCTAACGTTGTACTGCTTTATAATTTTCAAAATGAAATGTATTTCTTTCTATGCCTTTGGAGAAACTGCTCCCTTCTATCGCTTCCTCTATCAATGCCAACTATATTTGAATGAAAACGTAAAACATAGGTTGCCGAGACGACGAATTAGATTGCGGCGATAGAGTTTGCGTAGAAATCAATAGGAGATGCGACGGGCAACAAGACTGTCCGAATGGTAGAGATGAAGAGGCATGCCCTGACGATGCAGGTTCCCATAACAGAAGTAGGATTTTTTTTTTGAAACTTACTGCTTAAAGTTTTGCAAATAATATAACGTGCTTAAATTTAGAAGCTATATAATTGATTTTGAAAATCAATTATTGGTGAAGAGTGACTTACTTCATTAGGGTCCGCTTTTAGAATCAAATTACAGATTTCATTGCAAACAAATTTGGCTTGTGGTAACCGGATAATATTTTTGTTTATAACTTATGGTGACTGGATTTTTTTGTTGGTATAACTTGAACATCAATATTTTTTCCTGAAGCAACAAATAAAAAGCTATATTATACACGTGGCTGAAGTTAGCTTTATATTCATATTCAGATTCGTGTATATTACAGTCGACCAGATAAAAAATTGAAAAACCGCGAAATTCAATCAAAGACAATTATTATATTATGTAGGGGATTCGGAAAAGGTAGAAATAACCCTTAGGCATATTTTCTTTAGTTAAGTTAGGTCTGGGAGAGTCACAACGAAGAAAAAACGATAATTTGTTTGACTATTTCACTAGAGTGGATTACACCGGTTATACAATTCACTGTACATTATTCCCATATGACACGAGAGGCTTAAAAAGTGATAAGCCTTTTGGGATTATCGCGCTTGGTGGCATTTATAGCAAATTCTATTATAGAAATTTTCTTAAATTTTAAAGTATTAAAGTTTAGTTCGTTATATAACCTTTTGAATACCACTCGATGTTTCAGGATTACCTAATACTTTTACCCTTAGAACAGGTAAAGGTAAAGAGGAGTAGTAACCTGGATTTGGAAAATGAAGCCGTTTTTTTCCAGGTATTTTGGCAACAAGAAAATGGCGCTTATGGCAATTCAATGCTTTACCTGTATCTTGGTTTTGTATCTTGGTGCCAAACACCTGCCAAAAACTTGGCTTCACTTTATTTTCATAAGCAGAATGGCGCGTTCCTACTCCTTATGTCCGTAGGACAGCGCTTTCCTGCTCTAAGCTTTTACCTGACACTCAACGCCTGACGGCTCGTGATTTTGTCAAAAATTTCGCGAAATTGCCAAACAACAAACTTTCATACCTTTCGAAAATTTTGCCGACAAATTTTTTTCTCTTATGATATTATATATGAAAATTCGTAGAAAATTAATGATTGATTGATTCGTAGAAAAATTGATGATGATGGGATTTTTTAAAGGTTGAAGATGATAGAGTTAACCCTTAAGCACAGTCCAGAAGAGCTTTTGCAGTCAAGTTAGGTCTAGGAGAGTCATTACGAGGGAAAGTCGATAATTGGTTGAAAAAATCGTGAAAAATGAATGATACTTTATAGGGATTTTCTGAAGTTTGAGGATGATAGAGTTGACCTATTCTGGACTGTGCTCAAGGGTCAACTCTATCATTTTCAAGTTTCAAAAAATCTCTTTAAAGCATTTTCCACGAATTTTCCAACAAATTATCGACTTCTCCTTGTAATGACTTTCCCAGACCTAACTTGACTGCAAAAACTCTTCTGGACTGTGCTTATTAAGGGTCAACTCTATCATCCTCGAATTTGAAAAAATCCCCACAAAGCATTATTAATTTTCCACGAATTTCCCAACAAATTATCGTTTTTCCCTCGTAGTGACTCTCCCAGACCTAACTTAACTAGAGAAAACATTCTCAAATGTGCCTAAGGGTTATTTCTACCTTTTCGGAATCCCAGATATCCTCTACATAACATAATAATAATATTTGATTGAATTTTACGGTTTTTTAATTTTTCTTTTCAAATATTATCTGGTTAACTGTAATATCTACGAATCTGAATATGAATATGATGCTAACTTCAGCCACGTATATTATACATAAACTTAACAAGCATTATCTTTCTTATAACATTGTGGGTGAGCTGTCTGTTTTTTTCTTGTGGATTTGAACCAGATCTGTTTCGTTTTTTACATGTCTTCGAATAGAACTAATACTCCAAATTATTTATTGAAAATTATATATTTTTAAACAGCACAACCATGTTCGGTGGATCAATTTGACTGTGGTAATGGACAATGTATTGAATTACAATTTAGATGCGATCGATACTCTGACTGTCACAATAACGCTGACGAAAACAATTGCGGTAAGTATCTAGATATCTGTAGAATGCCATAGATGAGTACCTACTACTGAGTTTCAATATCTAGAATAGATTATATTAGTAATAGTGTTGCTTTCCTTATTGCTATAAATGCTTTCACTGTAGTCACATAGTCTGTGTCATTTAGTATTAAGTACGCATTATTTACAGATAGTTTTGTAGTTTTAATTAATGTTAATAAATATGTTTCCTCTGTAGCCTGTGCTCAATACGAACATCATTGCACAGACGGCACTTGTATTCCACAATCTGCGCTCTGCAATTCGGTGCACGATTGCATAGACGGTTCAGACGAGCTAAACTGCACCACGCCCACCTGTCTTGGCAACGAGTTCAGGTGCGAAAGGGACAGCAAATGTATCCCGATTCAGCAGAGATGCGATAGATACCCTCAGTGTTCGGATGGGGCCGACGAACAAGGATGTCGTAAGTGAACTTTGAGTTTTTTTCAGTTTAAGTGTAACAACAAGAGCGCATAGTTTGACTATTAGATTATTTCTTTTTGGCTAACAACACGATAATATGCACATATTATAAAGTAGAAGTATATTGCTAGAAATTATATGTCGGCTCCAAGAATGTGAGTAATTCAACTTTCATCACTTACTGTGAGAAGACAAATAGTAAATTATCTATTGAAAATTATCTTTTATTAATTGTCAAGTTCTGATATCTTGCTCTTGTTACCTTCCCAATCCATAATATTTACTTCTTCC
The DNA here is from genome assembly GCA_917834065.1 of Ceutorhynchus assimilis. Classification (NCBI taxonomy): domain Eukaryota; kingdom Metazoa; phylum Arthropoda; class Insecta; order Coleoptera; family Curculionidae; genus Ceutorhynchus; species Ceutorhynchus assimilis. Next base: position 2,341,459 of record OU892281.1, read on the forward strand.
CTTTCTTCACAAACAAAAACTTAACTAAGTAACACAGAAGAATACAATATACTATACAGGGTGTCAGAATTTAAATTTAGGAAAATGTTAACAACGTGACAATATTGTACAGGTATTATCTCTGCCCAGGATATAAATGTAAATAAAACTGGTAAATTTAAAAAGTTTTTTTTTTTGCACGGAATTTATTATTTCCATCTGTTTACGTTTTGGTTTGTTATTGGCTTTCAAATAATGTAAATAATAACTTGCATTTTTATCACTTTTCTAGTAAAAATAAAAAATGTGCCGTTTTATTAAGTTGTAGCATTCAATGACATTTTTGCACTAAACATTCAAGAGAAAAATCAAATAATACTTACTCAGCGACTTGCCAAATCCTTATTATGAAAATATTAATTTTTGTTAAAAGGTTCTCAAAACACTAAAATCATCACACAAATTTTGGACACTCACACATCCTGTATCACGCAATATTTGTAAAACGGTCGAAATGTTCTTTCATCAGGTGGGTGCTTTTCTTTTGGAAAATCTTTGCCTAGTTTCCCTGAGCATTTTGCAACGATTCTGTCTAAACAAGTATCTGCATATTCGACGATTGTAAACATTTTATTTTCAAAAAAGAATGAATTTGAATTACGCGCGTTTCCCAACTAGACAAGACAAATCAAGAATCAATTTATTCAGTTCAACCAAGGTTCAACGTTCAACCACCTATTCTTTATTGTGCTATGTTGCCAGATGTTTAGACCCCGATTTACAGGTGAAATTTTTATTTTGTTTTTTCAATTTTTCGTTATTGTTGTTGATTAAAAATGCATAATTTCCTAATAATTGAATAAACTAATTTTTGAGGGCCTCGAGAAGTAGGTATTTGTCATTCCTGAGTATGTGTCCAAAGTACTCTTACTTTCGCTTTTTAAGCGTAAACGTAACTTCAAGATTTTTTGACATTCTCGTTAGCACATCTTCATTGCGCACTCTGTCCGTCAAAGATGTTTTTAACATCCGTTCCGTCTATACGTCCACATTTCAAAAGCCTCTAGCTTTTTACACATTGGGATAAAAGATTTCACAGTTCTATGTATTTCCATGTTTACTATGTAGGCCATGCTGTTGTATTGATTTTGGTGAATAGGATAATGATCATCGATGTGGCACCCACCTGATCCCTCAGATGTCGATATGCATTCCCTCCATTTTTTTGATGACATTGTGAATTTTTGCTTTCTTGGAACTTTGTATGTTCCAGGTCACAATCTTCTTCATGACTGCCCGGCGATTCTTAGCACCCTCTGGTCATTTTAGATCTGCCAGATACTGAGGGCCTGGGCTTTAGGTTTCCCAGTAATTTCAGTGGCGGATCCATGGGGGGGGGGGGTAAAGGCGGTAATTACCCCCTCCCCAGACAGCCCTAAAAAAAAATTAATTATTGAAAAAACACACAAATTATTTTTTGGAGGCTTAAAATACGTTTTGGGCGTGGCACACGAAAAAATTTTCGGCACCTACGATAATTACCAACAAAAATACGAGAATTACAAAAAAATCGAAAAATATAAAAGAATCGTAAAAAACTTGAAAAATACAAAAATTTACGAAAGTTACAAAAAATACGATGATTACAAGAGAATACGAATAAATCGTGAAAAAACACGATAAATAAAAAAAATTACGATACAAACAAAAATCCGAGAATTAGAAAAAAATCGTGAAATACTCGAAAAATATAAAAAAATCGTAAAAAATTGGAGAAATACAAAAATTGTCAAAAATTTACAAAAATCAAAAAAAAATACGATGAGTAAAAAAAAAAATTACAAAAAATACGAACAAAAAAAATCTTGAAAAACACGAAAAATACAAAAAATCGAAAAAAATACGAAAAATACAAAAATTTACAAAAAATACAATAATCACAAGCACAAGAAAAATCGATAAAAAAAATGAAAAAAAAAAATAAATAAAATAAAATAAAAAATAACTGAAAATTAAATTTTGAAAGTTACGGCAATGTTGTATACCTCTAGGGAAGCCTGCAGTGCTCGACACAATGCGACAACCGCGGACGCGCAGGACGCATATTTTACTTTTTTGATCTTTTTTTATGTGCAGATTACTACTATGTTGTATTTATTTTCGTTTGGGATAGAAAGTTCAACCTGTTCTCATATTCAGTCGTATGAATACAGTGAAGCAAAGGCTTTTACTCCATCTCCATCTCTTTTTGCTGCATTAAAGCTGAATATGTTTATCTCAAAAAACTTAAGCAAAAGCATAGCATTTGCTTCTGTTTCATGACATAGCTACTAGCTGATGTCACATGAACAAAGCGTTCAAGGAGTATTTACACATATCGATTAGGCGATAGCTATTACGTCACAAATCACATAACGTCACGATAGGGGGACACATATGTCATTGAGGGACGTTTCCACCAACTACACAGGTGCAAAAAAAATGGGCCACCTATTATTGTTTAAAAGTTTGCTATATTTTTTTGAAATCATTGGTTGGGTATTTGCATCTGCGAGCAAAAAGAGCAAATTATGGCGGACGCCACGTGATCACTTATCTTTTCTCGCATGTCAAATCACCTGTCAAACTTTGCTTATTTTGCAGTTAACGAACCCAGCCATTTTTGATTTTTTATTTACACTTTTAATCATATTGTTTTTTGTTTACAAGGGAGCCCTTGTCAATAAAAAATCAAAAGTGATCCGTAAGTCAGAATAGTAAACAAACATAGCCAACTTTCAAACAATAATAGTTGACGCACTTTTTTTGCACCTGAGTGTATTTTAGGGAACCTTGATGATGACAATTATTCCTTAAAATAACAGTTTTCGATGAAGAAATGTTAGTTTGAGGAATATTTATCGTTGAGGCGTCCTTAAAATAGTTGATGGTAACGGCCATGAGACAAACAAACGCTTTGTTTGTCCCCCGTCGAGAGTGAGGTGTACGTGACAGTGTGACGTCAGCTAATGCCTCCAACACCACAAGAAAAATACCTAAAAAAACCATGACAGAACCCCAAAAATTGTTATACCACTGGATAAAACCATTATTAGGTAAAAAACTATACAGAGGGAGCGAGTTGAAATCGATTTTTGTCTATTCCCGGCTCTTGAATTCAACTCAGTCATAAACAAATTGATTGACAAACGACGTTCAATTCAATGTTTATCTGTCAACTCCTGTTATAGAGAAATAAATGTCAAGTGTGAGAGAGATAGAACCATTACCAGGCAAAAAAATATACAGAGTGAGATAGTTGAAATAGATTTTTGTCTATTCCCGGCTCTTGAATTCAACTCACTCATGAACAAATTGATTGACAAACGACGTTTTCAATGTTTATTTGTCCACTCCTGTTACAGAGAAATTAGTGTTAAGTGTGAGAGAGATAGAACCATTACAAGGGGAGTGAAATGAAATCGATTTTTGTCTATTCCTGGCTCTTGAATTCAACTCAGTCATAAACAAATTGATTGAAAAATGACGGAAATTCAATGTTTATTTGTCAACTAAAGTTACAGAGAAATTATTGTCAAGTGTGAGAGAGATAGAACCATTACCGTAAAAAACTATACAGAGGGAGAAAGATGAAATCGATTTTTGTCCATTTTAGGCTCTTGAATTCTTTTAATTTAAAGAAATTTAAGAGCGGGGAACAGACAAAAATTGAAAAGAAATAGTTAAGCGAGAAAATTAATGAGAATTGAAAATTGAGAAAAATTTGAGAAGAAATTGGTTGATAAGCAGAAATACAAGGATTGTTTCTATTCCAGGCTCTTGAATTCTCTCAATTTAAGGAAATTTGAAGAAATTTAAGAGCCGGGAAAAGACAAAAATTGAAAAGGAATATCTAAATGAGCGTGAAAATCATTGAGAATTGAAAATTGAGGAAAATTTGAGGAGAAATTATGGTTGATAAGCAGCAATACAAGAATCTACTTTATTCCAGTATAACTGTAAGTCGCTCTATTTAGAGAGATTTGAAGAAATTTAAGAGCAGAGAATAGACAAAAATAAAGGAAGAATAAATGAGCGAGAAAATTTATGAGAATTGGAAATTGAGAAAAATTTGAGAAGAAACTGGTTGATAAGCAGAAATACAAGGATTGTCTCTATTCCAAGCTCTCGAATTCTCTCCAAATGATGTCATTTTAGAGTCAATTTCGGTTCGTGATGTAATCTTACCAACATATAACGTGATTTATGACCTTACTGTCACATGCATAAATGTCATGTCATGATCAAACTGACATATTTATGAGGACGTCAATTGAAATTTTGTTTCGACGCCATATTGCGGTGCGCGAACATAGTTGTCAAAACAAGAAAACCAAAAACTACTAGCGGGCTGTCAACTAGATATTTTATTATTTCTATTCTGCCCAAAACAAGCTAAAATTGATGGCTTTTCTTTCCAAAAACATTCGTAATAGGCGGCAAATTTAAATTTTAAATGTAATTTATTCACTAACTTTGGATTTTCAAGTTGACAGAACGCTAGTAACTTTTTTTTCTACTGTTGGCAGCTATGTTCGCGCACCGCAATATGGCGTCCAAACAAAAGGTCAATTGTACCACATTTCAAATACGACATGGCTGACGTATTTATGACGTATTTATGACATTCTCGTACGCCATTTTTATTTTTGTAAACTACGTCTTTTCCCAGTGGCGGATGCACGGGAAGTGGAGGGGGTGGGGTGAAGGGGGTTATTATCCTCCCCCCTAGAGAGGCCTAAGAAAATTTCGATTATCAAAAAAACACACAAATTATTATTTTTTGGAGGCTTAAAATGCGTTTTGGGCGTGGCACCCGAAAAAAGTTTCTGCCCTTCAAGTATAGACCACGTGCAGTTACTGGTCGAGATGCTCTACCCCCCCTAGAATGGTGCTATAGATCCACCACTGGATGATTTTTCTTGGGCAAAATAATGTGGTGGTTTCCGGTTGCCTTCCTCAAGGTAGACTGGGAATTTCAAAATTTAAAATCGGTTAGTTCAGTGACAAGAGGTTTATCTTTTTAAACATTATACCTATTCTGACAATTTTCAATAAGACCTTCGACCTTCAATTTGTTGATAAGTTGTTTCTGGCCACCAAATCATTTTTTCAAACTCAAATTGACTATTTATGTATATTGAGAGGCGCCGATAGATTTTTACCATCGAATGCAATTTATCTGTCAATACATGAACCATGCGCTCTGGTTGAAACACAAATATGTAATATAATTACCAATTTATACTAGTTTATTTTCATATAAAATTCAGGTAAAATATACGCATAACTGAAACAAATTTATTTATTACTTATATCTATTTAACTGATATTTTCTGGCCACCCCGGCCAGAGAAGTGTCTTGAGCCGGTGTGGTTCGAATGTGACGATGGTTCCGGTTGCATCGAGTCGACTCTCAAGTGCGACAACGTCTACGACTGCAAAGATTTTTCTGACGAACAGAACTGCTTCGGTTAGAGTCAAAATTTTCTTCATTTATGTTTCTATTATTGTCTCCAAATATCGGTTGTGTCCTCGTAGATTTTGTTAGATTTTTCTCGAAATAATTAAATTAAAATTATGACATGAAAGACTTTTAAGAGAAAAATTTAATAATTATTTAGCTTTAGTAACTTTTTTGTAGGTAGACGAGTTTTTTGGTAAATAAACGTACTGCTCATATTATAATAGTTAGAGCTAGAAGAGACTTTTTTCAGTAATATAGCGATGATAGATTTTATTTAGAAATGTGTGTGAAATTAAATTAAATTTATATGTAAATGGATTCTCTATATTTCATACGTATGTATAATTGCGTATTTGTATCCCCGTTCATATTTTAAAATAGATAGATATTTTCTTCTCTAAATGGAATTTTTGTTAGTTAGTTTTACGTATGACGCACGTTTTACATTTCATTATGTTTTTTTTTTTTAATTAATTTGTTTTTGGCTTTTATATTTTAAATTGTTTTTATTTCTGTTTTAGCGCAGAAAAATTAGCTCAATATAATCGGATGTAAAATGTGATATTGTTGGACTGAGCCATTGAAAAGGGAATGAGAATTGTTTTGCGTTTCATTCCTTTTAATATTTATTTTCAAAATAATTTCATCCTGCTGCAGGATCTCTATATGAGGAATCACAAACGCAATTATTGATAACGTGTTTTCATTTGGGCTTAAGGGCCGTCGTGAGTTGGAATTTCGCTAGTACGCGTGGCTAGCATCTTCAGAGGTGTCTTTATGTCTGATTCTGGTAGCAGACTGACACGTTACCGACTGCAAGTTGTATTTATGAATGAGTGGCTGTGGTGAGGGAGGAGTGAGGCTTCGCAGCACGTGGCTAATCTGACTTTGTACTCAATTGGATCTTTCTTGCGTTTTTGAGGATCGAATTCCAGGTTAAGTTTTAGTGTTTCTTCTTTCCTGGTGAAGATCTCCGTATGTTTATGGATTTCTATAGCTTCACGTACAAGACGATTGTGGTATCCGGAAGTTGATGCAAGAAGCTTGACCTCACCAAAGAGTATTTCGTGATTCCCTTCACTAAGCGCATATTCCGCAACTGTCGATTTTTCCGTTTGCCCTAATCTACAGTTCTTCATGTGCTCGTTCATCCTGGTTCCCATGGATCTTTTTGTCGTTCCTATGTATATCTTACCACATGTGCATGGTATACGATAGACTCCAGCGCTTGACAGTGGGTTCCCTTTATCCTTACCAGTTGCGGAACATGCGCTTAGTGAAGGGAATCATGAAATACTCTTTGGGGAGGTCAAGCTTCTTGCACCGACTTCCGGATACCACACTTCAACAGGAAAAAAGAAACACTAAAACTTAACCAAACCTAGAACCCGATCCTCAAAAACGCAAGAAAGATCCCATTGAGTACAGAGAAAGTTCAGACTAGCCACGTGCTGCAAAGCCCCGCCCCTCCCTCACCACAGCCACTCGCACATAAATACAACTTACGGTCGGAAAACGCGTCAGTCTACTACCAGAATCGGACATAGAAGCACCTCTGAAGATGCTAGCCACGCGTGCTAGCGAAACGTCAGGAAGAAATTTCAACTTACGACGGCCAATAAGCCCGAATGAAAACACTTTATCAATAAACCTGGGCTACGAAAGCCTCACAAACTCCATCAAACGCAATTATTTTTTTATTATTAAGCATGATAGCACCCAATTTGTTATAATTTCTTTATTTATTTTGTTTTACGTATATTTTTTTTGCACTTTTTATTTATTTTCGTTTTTGTTCTTTTTCCGTTATCGTAGCTTGTAACGACTATGAATTCCGTTGTTCGAACGGACAATGTGTAGACGATCGTGTGCGTTGCAATGGACGACCCGATTGTAGTGATTACTCAGACGAACAAAATTGTCCGACCACCACTCAAGCACCAATTACTTTGCCCCCAGTTACAGTGTCGCCGAAATCGTGTCCTTTCCCCTACGTGTCCTGTTTCACCGATGACCAATGCATATTGAGATCTCAGCTGTGTGACGGACGAGTCGACTGTCGCGATATGTCCGACGAGTCCAGTTGCGGTAAGTGGAACTTATTAATTTTTGTAAGGTATATGAAATCAGGAGTGTAACATAAACACAAATGAACCATTCAGGGTTGTTGCGACGATGTAACAGAAATGAATTTAGATGCGAAAACGGACCCTGCATTAACCAAGAGCTTAGGTGTGATGGCAAGGTGGATTGTCCTTTCGATAGCAGCGATGAACTTGACTGTTTATACGATTCTTGTAGGTTTTTTGGCAAATGAAAGTAAAATATCAAAATTAAAAAAACTTGGTTTTTATAATAATTAATCCGAGGAATGAAATTTAATCTTTTTTGAATGCAGTTGATAAGTAGATACAATCCAACTAAAATAGGATAATATGGAAATAATAAGCAAATTGTGATGATTTATTTAACTATGTTTTTGTTTATATTCAATTGGTTTGATTCCGAATTTTAATTAAATTGGGATGTGGCGTTAAATATAATAATTGGGATATGGAATATATCACAAAATGTGGAGGTTAAAGTTTCAATTTTGTACACAAAGTACAAAAAGTCTAATCAAATTGTGTGCTATTAATCTATGGGGTTTGCATTTTGCTTCAATTATCAGTAACAAATTGCGTGTTCTAACCAAAATTAGTATTTATAAAAAGGGTTTTCAACAAATCGACTATTACCAAGAAATCAATTGCTAATTACTACTTTTTTATAATACCTACTAAAGTAATTGTGTTGAACGTTTTCAAAATATTCATTCCAGGTCCCCAATTCTTGAATTATTTCGCAGACGCAAATTGATATGATTTCGAATGTTTTCTATTCAATTCACGCGTGGCTGTCATTCAAATTAGAATCAACTTACGTATGCAAGAATATTCAAGAATTAACCCCCAGTTATTATGGTTCTTCAGCTGCACTCTGCAGGTCATTTTACCAGTCTTTTCTTTTTGAGAATATTTTATGTTCAGTTTTGGCTGAATTTTTAGAAACCATGGTCAGAAACAAAATTTGAATGTTTGAAATGCCCCGATTCCAAAAATATATAGTTTGTTTATATTTGATTGAACAGTCTCTCATATATTCAGCTCCAAAAATTGTAAAAATACTATCCTACTACTGATTTTGTGAACCATTCTACCTGTATAGGTGAAAGCTGCAGGTAAAGTTTGAGGTACTTGGTTTCTCTGATAGTATTTCTAAAATTTCTAGAACCAAATAATGTTGGAGACGGCTCAACCAAATACAGACAAACTATATAGTTTTGGAATCGGGAAATTGTGCTTTTCAAGAATATAGAACCAAATATAGCGCATCCCATTTGAAAAAAGCTGAAAGCATACAATATTTCACATTTCTGACATTCAATTTTTGTTTCTGATCATGGATACCAAAAATTTAGCCAATACTGTACAACTTTTGTATTTACAGCTTTCATCTACTTGTAAAGGTGAAGGCTGTAGGTGGGGTGTCAATATATAAAAAAACACCCTGTACTTGAACAATAACTTATTATATAAAGTCAGAATTTGTAAGATTATTCACTTTTTGTCAATTTGCCTTTTAACAAGAATTGGTAATGTTACTTTACCAAACTAGTAACATAATATGAGAAATTATTCAAGTACAAACGAGTGGATTGTTTCCGCACTTACGGGTGGACCTCTGCGGGATGAACGCAGCGAGTTCTGCAATTATCTATTCATTAATATGTTGTTCAAGTACAATACTAACCTGACTTACTCAAATGTCAGTTATTCTCATTGGTTCAAAAACTACACGTTTCAGGTGAGTGTCTTTTTTGAATAGTTCAATAGTATACTGGTAAGTAGATGGCTGCGAAACTCGCAATGCTCGTCCCACAGAGGTCCACCCATAAGTTCCGCAATAATCCATTCATTTGTACTTGAACAATAACTTATTATATAAAGTCAAAATTTGTAAGATTATCCACTTTTTGTCAATTGACCTATTAACAGGAATTAGTAACGTTTCTTTATCAAACTAGTAATATAATGTGACAAGTTATGCAAGTACAAACGAGGGGATTGTTGCGGAACTTATGGGTGGACCTCTGCGGGACGAGCGCAGCGAGTTCCGCAGCCATCTATTTATTAATATGTTGTTTAATTACGATACTAACCTGACTCACTCAAATATGAGTTATTCTTATTAGTTTAAAAACTACACGTTTCAAGTGAATGTCTTACTTGAGCTGTTTAACAGTAAATTGGTGAATAGATGGCTGCGAAACTCGCTGCGCTCGTCCCGCAGAGGTCCACCCATAAGTTCCGCAACAATTCACTTATTTGTACTTGAACAATAATTTATTATATTAAGTCAAAATTTGTAAGATTATGATTATTCACTTTTTGTCAATTTGCCTAATAACAGGAATTAGTAACGTTACTTTACCAAACTAGTAATATAATGTGACAAGTTATTCAAGTACAAACGAGGGGATTGTTGCGGTACTTATGGGTGGACCTCTGCGGGACGAGCGCAGCGAGTTCCGCAGCCATCTATTCATCAATATGTTGTTTAATTACGATACTAACCTGACTCACTCAAATGTGAGTTATTCTCATTAGTTTAAAAACTACACGTTTCAGGTGAATATCTTACTTGAACAGTTCAACAGTATATTGGTGATTAGATGGCTGCGGAACACGCTGCCATAAGTTCCGCAACAATCCACTTATTTGTACTTGAAAAATAACTTATTATATAAAGTCAAAATTTGTAAAATTATCCACTTTTTGTCAATTTGCTTTTCAACAGAAATTAGGATTGTCACTTTACCAAACTAATAATATATTGTAAAAAGTTATTCAAGTACAAACGAGTGGATTGTTGCGGAACTTATGGGTGGATCCAGCCATCCATTCACCAATATGTTGTTCAAGTACAATACTTACCTAATTCACTCAGTTGTGAATTTTTCTCATTAGTTCAAAAACTACAGGTTTCCAGTAAGTGTCTTATTTGAACAGTTCAACAGTATATGAGTGAGTAGATTGCTGCGGAACTCGCTGCGCTCGTCCCGCAGTGGTCCACCCATAAGTTCCACAATAATTCACTTATTTGTACAGGGTGTTTTGTTATATATTGACACCCCGCACCTACAGCATTTACCTTTACAGGTAGAAGAAAGGTGTAAATACAAAAGTTGTGCAGTTTTGGCTGAATTTTTAGAAACCATGGTCAGAAATAAAATTTGAATGTCAGAAATGTGAAATTTTGCATGCTTCCAGCGAAAATTTGGCATACGTTTTAAATAAATTGTTACATTCTGACTTTTTTCATACTTTCAGGTAGGACTGGTAGGAGTATGATTTGAAATTTAAAAATAACATCTTCAGAGGCGGTGTGCGGTGTGAAAAGGAGGGGGCTTCGTTCTTTGGAGAACTGGCAACTAGGTTTTACTGAGGTTTATACCTTCTTCTTTTCTGTTAAAGTTGTTGTAGTGCTTTAATAGAAATGAAAAAGGTATAAACCTCAATAAAACTTGATTGCCAGTTCTCCATAGAATGAGGACTCTTCATCTGGAAGATTTTGATTACGCATGCATCAGTTGAAAAGTTTTTCAATATATATTCTGCTGCCCATTTTTGTTGTCTCTCTTTGATACTGTCTTCGCCTGGAGCCTTAAAATTCTTCATCTTTCTCACCCTATTGTAAATGTCCTTTACAGAAAGGTCTAGAATGTCTTCTGAAACTTGAACAATCACTCTTCTTTGCTCATGTGCCGCAAAGTCAAGAAAGCTCTGATTTATGTAAAGAGCTTCGTACATTCTTGTCTTGTGTCTCTACACTTTTATATTACTTTCTTGTTTCTATATTTTCTTATGTCTCTCCTAATGGCTGCAGCATTGGCTCTAGTCATTACTGGTGTGTCAGTTCTAAAATTTCTTTCTTGTTCTATTTTTTTCTCTCATTTCTGACAGAGTTGCTTCTGTTATTTGTATCTCCTATTATGCCATTCATTTTATTGATGTCGTTCAGTGATGAACTTTGCAGGAAAATACCAGTGGCGTACACTTGATCGACCTACGAATGGAGAACCATACGAAAATATAGGTACAGAACTGTATGCCTTTCCAGTTCCACCTTCTAATGGTGTTTCTTGTATGAAATGCTGTTCGATTACAACCAAGAGAAAGTTGTTTTCACCACCATTTCCACTAAACATTTCCCAAATCAGTTTTTTGTGGGTTTTGAAATCATTGAAATTTTATAATAGTAAAATACGTATATGATTTTCTGTTAACAGTCGCACTGGGACCCTATCTGGGTACCCGGAGAACATGAAACAGGCGGGCTAACGACTGACCCCAGGTTTTCTTGAATTCGGAACAGGGGGGTTAGCGATTGACCGGGTAGGTGATATGAAAAAACAATGTGAAAAAACTTATTATTCAAAACTAATTTTCAAAGTAGCTATATATTTATTTTGAAGTCTTCTATACCTTGAACGATTACCCATATCAGTTTGACACAACTCCTTGGCCTAAGCATTTTATAAAAACTTGTTCCCTAGATTTTTGTTTTGGGTTATCTCTTGCCCAGTTCTCGTTAGCTTTTATGAAACAAAATGGAGTTATAGGCAACTATATCTATCAAATTGAAAAACCCGCCATCGGCCATCTTCTTGTGTCTCGCCGACCACTGTATGCGCTTGCGCTATGAAAACGTTCGGCAAATGTCAAAGATTTTACCAATCCCAACAAATTTTATGTCTACACGGGTTGAAAAAAAAAACATAAAATTAAAGTCCTAAACTATTTTTGACAAAGAAAGTAGGGATGAGTAAGTAACGCTAAAAAAAGTTAATTGAGGTCATTGCCTAACCTCCCTGATCCAGGTGGGACTGTTAAGGGTTAAGTATTTTTAGTGAATTCTTCATCTCCAATAGATGTCCTCTTCTAGACATTATTCTCCTTGCTATCTTTCTTCATCCTGATGACCTTCTTTTAACGAATCTGGTGAGATGGTTCAGTTGTGAAGTCAAATTCTCTTCTTCTTGACATTGATATGGTTATAGTCGTAATACATGAAATATAATAATTTCACTGGATCTATTTATGCTGAAATCGTTTCTTAACACATCTAAATTGATGCTTACACAAAACAAAAATAAATTAAAACGGCATGATCTGCGTTGCTAAACATATAAGCTCGATTCAATATAGAATGCATTGTTAGATTCTAATTATTTTAATCATTTTTAGCTGCTGCTGCCGATGGTCTTCAACTAAGAACTTATCCAAACTCTCAGGAAATCAAAGAAAGTGAGTATTATTTATATATTTTTACTCTAGTATTTATTTAATTTCATTAATAGGTATATTTAGCTTATTGTTAATACACATGCCTCTTACTTTGATTTAAAGATATTTCAGTTAAATTTGCAAAAAAAAAATGTTTATCAATTGATTTTGATTCATACCTATATGACTTTTATTCACTATTGATAAAATATGATAGACTTCACAAGTATGAGTCGTTACGTTGATTAATAAACTTCAAAAGTAATACTTTTTTCTAAAATAGTATAGTTATTGTTATATTAGGAGTAGAAGCTTTACTTTTTTGTGCTGAAGCAGTAGGTTTGCGAGCCGAACGTAGTGAGACTTGCAATACTGCTGAAGCACAAAAAAGAGCTTCAACTCCGTATGCAACACGTTATTTTTTCTCCAAACGAATGGGGTAAGCTCGGGGGTAACTAAATGGTTGAGCAGCAGTAAAAGTACGAGCGGCACTAAAAGTACTTTTGCGGCCCGCTGCGGTTTTCTAGCAGCATAGAAATTAAATTTCTACCACCTAGACAGGTGTTAACCCGCTGGATTTGCCTAGCAGCATAGAAATCAAATTTCTGACATCTTGACAGGGGTTAACAAAGTAACGTTTTTTTGACGTTTGGACAAAAAATAACATATTTCGAAATTACCAAAATACATATTATTAAGTTTCTTTCCGTCACTTGAGACAAAAGTTAATCTTTATAGTACCTATTCAGAAAGTTATCTTTTCATGTTTGTAGAAAAAAAGTTTTCAAATTCATGTTATTTTTATTGGGCTTAGTTATTCTGTTGTGTTATTTATATTGGGTGATTAATAAATAATGCTGATTAAATTTGTCTCCAATTAAATACCTACTTAAAAGAAGGTACTTTGACGTGTATTGTGAAAAAAAATATATCCACCGTTTTCTCTTGTTTCATCAGCATTGTTTATCAAATTGTTGTATTTTGTACGTCAAGCACATAATGTAACTAATTGTTTTTGTCTTGTCCTATGTATTTTCGGGAGCAGACAAGTATAGACTTGGTGAGTAAAACAATAGTTTGGGGAGTGGCAAAAAATCATCCTGCTGTTTTGCTATACATATACTGGATAATTTTATTTATAAAATTGTATCATTTTCATCTTAATAATTAATTACTTCAGGTTAAGCAGACATGTATAAAATCACAATTTCATTTGAACTTACTTACATAATTACGATAACAGTTTTCAAACAAGGACTGTGGCATTAGTATAATTTTGCTTTATAAATATATCAAATGCAAACATTATAGGATATTGTTTAGAAACTATAAACGGATTAAATTTCAATATTGTCAGATGAAGCATCTGTAGGATCGAAAAGAAAATCCGAGTAATTATATTGATTACAATCTTTTTCAAACATTACTAAATCTGTTTAGAAACAAAAAAAAAAACTGGATACGATTTTGATACTATATCAGATGGAACAATGTTTCACCTTTCACCCAAGTGGAACAGTGAACAAAACTGCCGGATTTGAAGTAACGAAAATCCTAGAGCTTACAATAAATTGGAAATGGAACTGAGAAATAATTATTGTTTCTAATGTCATCACATGTAAATAGTGGTCCATATATAGCAGTTTATTTATTAGAACAATATTTTATACATAATATAATCCAATACTTTCGATTATAGTTTTAAAAAAAAAACATAACTAAATCAGAAGTAGGGGAAAATGTTCCACAATGAGACAAAAATTGCGTTTCGGTCAATAGTCAGAAGTTATGATGGAGTTTTGTAATTTCGATGATGCATGCTCATAGATTGACATATTTCTCATAATTTAACGCAATTAGATTATTATTATATCGATTCAAAAAATAAATAGGGCAATTTTTGTAAAACGCGATTTTTGTCTCATTGTGGAACAAGTATGTTCCACAATGAGACAAGTCCTTTTAGATTAAAAAACACTACAAAAAATATTGAAAAAAAACATTTATAAAAGAAAAACAACCATTCTTTCAAAGAAACAGTAGAGCAACTTAAAATATTAATCCGACAAATCAAAAATATAATAAAACCCTTGAAACTATGAACGCACATTAAAATGAGGTTGAATTTACTTCAAAACGTATTAGAGACTGTTTCCTCTTAGTTTTCCCGGTCGTTTAATGTTTGGAAAGTATTCGCATGATGTTTTTTTCTTCGACCATACTTATATCTTCTGTTACGGGGTAGAAAAAGCAGTTGTCAGATTGTCTCATTGTGGAACCTTTTCCATATTTTTTTAAGAAGTTGGCAAAAATGTATTGATTGCTTAAAACATCCCCAGTTTATACAGAATCCCAACCCAAACATGCCTTAACAATTCCAGAATTTCCAATTTATCAAAAAACCACCGAATTTTATTTAATCACCAATTGAAAATATCGACTGTAAAAAAAAATTACCCCAATTTGAGCTATGGTAGTCACTAAATAAGCCTAAAATTCACTAAATTTCGTAAAAATTGTAGGAGCACATGCACAATAAGTTATGTTCGACGTTCATATTTGTTTAAACTAAATAGGCGGGCAGTTTAGAAAGTTATTTCGAATGTTTCATTGTGGAACATGTCTCATATATTGTGGAACACTTTCCCCTACTCAGGTATAATATTACGAACTAGGTGAAGGTACATTGATCATTTCTCCATATTATAAGGCGATTTTCAGCCTGGAATGATTATTTATCGGTAAATACCGTGGTTATTCTTTTGGTTGACAACTTTGACAGCCAAGGGTAACGTCATGGCCCCCCACCATTCAAGAATCATAACCCAAGGAACTGACCGCTGAAATGATTTGGTTATAGCAGTGTAGGATTATGTTTATTATTCTTATTTGTTTTTTCATTTCAACAATAGTTTTTTGTTTAGGTACAAAAAATGGAGCTGAATCTCTCGTTACTCTCGTTTATCGAACAGATTTTCTTTGGGGATGATCTAAACCTCGATCTAAACATGGTGAATTGCAGTGAGTGAGTGAATGTATACTTCTTCCATTGTGCCAGGCTACAACGCAACTGCAAAATCACAAAACACCAATACAAATTCCAAAAATAATAACAATAACATCAAAAAGCTGTAACCAAAAGATTAACCCAAGTCCAAAGCTGGGTTATAATCGGTTATAAGTGGTAAATACCAAAAGCAAATCAGCTGATATGTCACAACTTCCCCTACTTTGGTTAAAACCGCGACGGCGGAAATGCATTGGTTATAACCAAATAATAATCATTCCAGGCTGAAAATCGCCTAATATCATATATTTTGTTCATTTCAGACGAAAAATGAATTTATAACATTTTAAGTTGCCATACATAATAGATGTACCATTTAAAAATGCACCTTTGCATAATAAAATGTATACTCAAAACATTAAATACAAACTAGTATTTAGATGTTTGATCTTTTCGTTCACATCACTTTTTTCATATAAATTAAAATAAAAATGGCCTTGAAAATATCATACTATTGGTGATGTTTATATTTCCATGCAAAAAAAAAAACCACTAACAGCTTATATTTTGAAAAACGATTTCAAATTTAGTTTGTTTTTCTAAATACAAAAATGTTCTAATTGCATTTTAACCCAATTTAGATCAGGAAGTAGTATTCACGTGTCGTGATGAAGGACCGGTTAGGGCTCCGGTTGAATGGAAAAGAGCCAACGGTCTACCTCTACCGCCTGGATCTACGGACAATCATGGACGTCTGGAAATGCCCAACATTAAACTTGAACATGGGGGTACTTACGTTTGTGTAGCTAGAAACTATCCACCTGGTACACCAGGCGCTGAAGTGTCTGTCCAATTACACGTTGATAAATGTAAGAATTTTTTTAAATTTATTTTTAAGTTTTTATGGAAGTATTTGAATCTAAAGCTGGCAAAGGATATAAAACATCAATATTAAAATATGGCATATGGGCGCCTTTAGATACAGAATACCATGGAACAGGTAAAAAAAAATTACAATTCCCATGAATTTTATTAATATTGCTCTATTTTCATTGCGCACTCGTTTAAATTATGGTAAGTAAAAATGAAGAGAAAAACCTTGTTAAATTATCACAATCGGAAAAGTTTCGATAGTTTTTTTTTTGTTATCAATCACTCAATGCACCTATTTTTGAAACCTTCCACTAGGACGCCTCTTAGAGTAGCTAAGACTCTGATGAGATAACTCACTTATTTGTCCTCCATCTCTTTCATCACTGTCAAAAGTTTTGGCTATCCCACAATTGAATCATTTAATGGAATAATCAAATTCATTACAAAATACTAGCACTATACTATTGGATATTACCTAAATCCAAATTCACGATATCATTCTAATATTGATTGATAAGTAAACCTTGGATATTTGGATTTTCTGCCACATTTTTAGATTCTTGACTTGAACAATCATTATTGAAGCTCTAATACAGAATTTGATGTGTTAAAAGTCCTGGAAGGCAATGCAATTATCTGAAACTATGTTGCTTGATGTTTCGAGTTTCCATATTGATATAAAGTTCATCATAAAGCAAATTCAAGTGTTACATTTACGAACAGTTCGATTATATTCTAGTCGAACCACCATACTTTCCACAACAACCAGTCAGATGTCTTGTTAACCAATCGACATGCGCGAACGGCGACTGTATTCCAAGAAACAAAGTGTGCGACGGAGCTTACGACTGTACCGATGGATCAGATGAAAATAGATGCAGTAAAAGCGGTAATTTCGTATATCATTGACTTTGTGCAAAAGCTTACTTGAATATTTGCCGAATAGGAAAATGCGAACCAAATCAATTCAAATGCGAAAACAGCAATTGCATCTCAGCCGTATGGAAATGTGATGGACAAGACGACTGCGGAGACGGTTCCGACGAAAGATTTTGCCAGTCGCGGAGACCAGGAGAAAAATGCGGGCCACAGCAATTCACTTGCAGAGATGACCAGTGCATACCCAAGTATTTCCATTGTGATGGCTCTCCAGATTGTCTAGATAGAAGTGACGAAATTGGTTGCAGTAAGTAAAAAATAATTACTAATAAGTTCCACAAATACTTCAAATTTGTATTTTTTTAGGGGCTCCTGAAATTTTCGAACCACCACCAAGCATGATCACCCTGAACGTTGGACAAACATTCACCATCACTTGTAGAGCGGCCGGAATTCCTACTCCTCAAATTATGTGGCGTTTGAATTGGCATCATGTACCAAGCAAATGTAGCTGGACCAGTGAAAATGGTTTTGGTAAGCTAGCTTCAATTTTTCTGATCGCACCTACTACAACGTATTTACTTTAGGTACATTGACTTGCGAAAACATCCAAGTAGAAGACCAAGGTGCTTACTCTTGCGAAGCTCTCTCTACAATAAACACAGTTTTAGCAACTCCGGACACTATTCTAATAGTAGAACAACAATCGGTCTGCAGTGCAGGATACTTCAACGTCGAAGCTAGAACGCAGAGTGAGTGTATCAAATGTTTCTGTTTCGGTCACGCCACCAACTGCAAGTCGGCCGATTTGTTCATATTCCAATTCCAACCGCCATTCGACTCTTTGAAACTTCTTGGCGCTCGCATCGACCCTCGCACTGGAGTCGTTGACATTCGCGATGAACCCATTTACAAGGGAGTCGAGCCTCAGCTTCAACAAATCGGTCGCAACGGTGTTAGAGCTTCTATACCCTACTTTGCTGAACTAAATCAAGTCGATGTGGTACCCTACTTCGCGTTACCTGAAAACTACCACGGCAACCAGCTAAAGAGTTACGGAGGATATTTGAGATACAATGTCCTCCATGGCAATACTGGAAGACCTATCGTGGGACCCGATGTAATAATGACTGGCAACAACTTAGTTCTTCTTCATCAATCACGCACATCACCACAGCCTTACCGTCCTAACGAACAAAAAGTGCGATTCTTTGACGGTGATTGGATCATCAAATCACACACTGAACGACCCGCTACCCGCGAGGAAATAATGATGACCCTGGAAGATGTCAGCCAGATTCTCATCAAGTTGGAATACAACGAAGGAGTGCTAAACACTTCTCTTACAAACATCGAGATGGACTCTGCTGCTATTCCTGATAGTGGACTTGGTGCTGCCAACTATGTCGAGGAGTGCTCCTGTCCTGTTGGGTACACTGGAACATCTTGCGAAAATTGTGCTGAAGGATTTGCCCGCCACCAATCAGGCCAATGGCTAGGTCGATGCTACAAAGAACCTCAATCTTGTCCACCAGGACAATTCTTTGATGGAAGAGAATGTCAAGTATGTCCTTGTCCATTCACCTCACCAAGTAACCAGTAAGTTATAATTTCATTGAATATTTTCAGAAATATAAATTGGTTTTTTTTCTATAGATTTGGCAGAACTTGTCATCTCAACACTGACGGTAACGTCGTCTGCGATTGCCAGCCCGGCTACGTGGGTCTTCGTTGTGAAAGCTGCGCAGCTGGTTATGTCGGAAATCCTTTGCAACCTGGAGATACTTGCAGGCCTGTTGTAAGTCAATGCGATCTTCAAGGGACGCTTAGACAAGAGCCTGATGGCAGATGCGTTTGTAAGGTGAGTTTAGAAAACATGTTTCATTCAGAATTTACAGTAGAAATAGTAATGTAGAAGTAATAGTATTTTTAAATATCAAATAATTTAATATACTTTTTGTTCTTGCCCCTGATTCCTCGATGGATTTGGGTGAGTAATATGATATAAGAGGTTTCTTTCTTCTCTATTCCTTGTTTGGTACCTATTCTGTTTTATGTCATATCAGTATAATTTTTCATTTTTATAATTTTTTTGTTTTGTTTTTCTCTATCGATAGTGATAACATCCCAAAGTAACGTTTCGACGCCATTTAACGTAGTACCTACATACATAATTATTGATAAGTACATTGATGTTGGCGTGTGACATAAGTCTTCCTGAAGATCAGAGTTCAACTAAAACTTGATCGTCTGTCTAACGTTGCCTAAAAAAAAAATGAAATTTCATCGTTTTAATAGCAATGAAATTTTCAGCGATTCTTATCCCAGTGGCGGACTACAATCCCTGAAGATTTTAGCTCATTCTGAGAAAAAAACGCGTTAAGAAAATCCGGGCGGGTAATGGGCGGGAGCAAAAGGATCCCACAATATTTAAATGGAAATTGGTTACCCGTGATATTTGGATGAAATTTAAATATGTTGTTGGGAATGCCGTAAGCACCATTTTTTACCATGGGCACAACCCTGTATATATGACAGGTGAGGCGTGGTTAGCTGTCAAATATTGGAAACTTACCCTGCGTTTTTATTCTCATCAAATTTTACCGATGGATTCACCATTCTATGGCCGTCATTGTCCATTTTCCATTCACTAAACAAAGATAGCTAACTTATCGGTGAAGCCATCAATGAGAATAAAAACGAGGGGTTATATCCAAAAGCAGAGTGACTATGGTAGATTTTGATGAACGAAGTATCAATGTCTACTAAGTCGACCATGTTAAGTCGAAAAATTTCAACGATTTTGACATCTGTCAAAACCCTGCCAAACAGCAGCACTCATCTTTTCCCGTTTTCAATATTTTATGATGTCATTCGACAATTTAAACTTGTATGTGAATTCTGAATTCAAAAATTGAAAAAAAAAAATGACAGAACTGTCAAAACCTGTCATTTGTTTTAGTAGAAAAAAATACTCTAATCTAGTTCTTTTTTATTTCAAGGTTGTTTATTAGTGATAAAACATTAAACAAAGTTCATGCATGTCACATTTTGACTCTGACAGTTGTCAAAATGTGACATACCCCAAACTTTGTTTAATATTTTATCACCAATAAACTACCTTGAAACAAAAAAAAATCAAATTAAAGTATTTTTTTCTTCTAAAACAAATGACAGGTTTTGACAGTTCTGTCTTTTTTTTTCAATTTTTGAATTCAGAATTTACATACAAGTTAAAAATGTCAAATGACATCATGAAATATTGAAAAATGGAAAAGATGAGTGCTGCCATTTAGCAGGGTTTTGACAGGTGTCAAAATGGTTGACATTTTTCAACTTAACTTGGTCGACTTAGTAGAAATAAATTTTTTGTTCATCAAAATCTGCCATAGTGACTCTGCTTTTGGATATAAGATTCCAATATTTGACAGCTAACCACGCCTCACCTGTCATATATACAGGGTTGTGCCCATGGTAAAAAATGTTGCTTATGGCATCCCCAACAACATATTTAAATTTCATCCAAATATCACAGGTAACCAATTTCCATTTAAATATTGCGGAGTCCTTTTCTGAGGGCCTGTTTTTATAGAATCCGGCTCCAAATCTTGGGATAATTAGTGTATGGAGTTCGAGGGGTCCCAAAGGTGGAAGTTATCTCAACGTTAGTAAATTACCTACGAATTGACGTTGCGCCTTAATCCGGTCACACCTAAGTGGTAAGAAGATCATTAGGCCAACGTTGATGTACTGCCGTTGTAGCTAAAGTCATAATAGGATTACAATATAGGCCCATTGCTTGCAACGTTGGAATAAGTGCAGATTTCGTTGCAATACGGAAATATGTTACTTGGGATAGTTACACGAATTTAACTAGTGACTAAACTGAAGTAGAATAGAATATTAATAAATTCAAAAAGTGTCAATAACCTCATCTTCAATACATATCCATTATTCAAATAACATTTAGTCACATTATATAGCTATACCTAAAATCTTAGAAACTGAAAGTGTCAGTCTTCTGGAATTTTCAATGAATCCTTTTACAGACTAGTCTTACTATTATTTGTAAAGTAGATAGACATATCCTGTTCAAGTGTAAGGAACGTTCTTATGTGCTGATGAATAGGCATTGATTGTAGCCCTATAATCATCAAGACTTCTTTCTGGGTGACGTAGCATTCCCTCCAGAATGACACAAATGTTTTCGTCCCGGTTTCATGAAAGTCCCATATTATGTTATTTCCTTAAATTTATTTTTCATTGTACTCAAGATGAGATGAATTTATTCACCTGTGAGTTATTTTATAGGTAATTAGAAGTGGGGGATCAATACTAAATCATGAATTTAAAAAAATCAACTAGATTGAGATTCTCTAACATATACTTCAGTTATTGAGTTGATAATGATATAATATTTATACTATGTAACTTTTTCCTTATTGTATCCTGTAGAATATTAGAGATGAAAATAATATTGATGTCAAAATAGATACAGCAAGTGAAACGTCCTTATAGGTATACCACACATTTATTTTCACACGAGTCGCACAAACATATCGTCCTCAAAATCTTTAAACTCATAAGTTAATTTTATCACTCACTGCCATAGTGACTTAATAAAAGCTAGATTTTCTAATTATTATTAATTAACTATTTTTCTCTAGGAATACACTACCGGCTTTTCCTGTAACGAATGTAAGCCGAACTCATTCAACCTAAATCCTAGAAATCAATTTGGATGTATTTCCTGCTTCTGCATGGGAGTTACACAAGAATGTACCAGTTCAAGTTGGTACAGAGATACTGTAAGTGAAAATCCCCTGAACTTAATCAGGAAAATTGATAATATTTTTTATTCTAGATACAATCAGTATTTACTAGCTCGATTAACGAATTCAGGCTTACCGACATTCACAAAGAGAATACATTCACCGAAGGTATCAGGCTTAATCAAGACACACGTGAAATTGCTTACAGTGCCTTTGGTCAGCCCGGAGCTTATTATTGGTCACTTCCGAACAAATATCTTGGCGACAAGATTACTTCTTATGGCGGGTACCTTACGTATACATTCAGAAACACTCCTGTGCCTGGTGGTGCCAGCTCGCGTAACAATGCTGCCGATGTAGAACTTGTTAGCGTAAGTTGGTAATTTTTTTTTAGAATTATTTTGATAATATTTTTCAAATATTTTTCTAGGCCAATCATATCAGTCTGCAATATTTCTCCTCAAACGTTACTCAATCAACAAATTCGGCTCAACAATTCAGGGTGCCACTTTTGGAACAATACTGGCAAAGAAATGACGGTGAAAAAACCGACAGAGAACATCTGCTTATGGCTTTAGCTGACGTTAAAAATATATATATTAAGGCAACTTACTTTACCAATTCCCAGGAAGCAGCGTAAGTGTTTCTGCATTTTAGTACTTTATACAAAAACTCAAAGAAATTTTTAGTTTGATCTCAGTCTCTCTTGACATTGCCACTGACCACAACACCGGCAGAGAACGAGCCTACGAAGTAGAACAATGTCATTGTCCGCCGGGTCATACCGGATTATCCTGCGAAGACTGCAACTTTGGTTATACAAGGTCTGACGAAGGTATTTATTTGGAATTGTGTAAGCCTTGCGAATGTAATGGATATTCCAACGACTGCGATCCAGAGACTGGAGTTTGCAGAGTAAGTGTAGAATGTTTAGACAACTTGCCTAACTTCCGTAGGTAAGCCAGTAGTAAAAAGAACTTGTTTTAATACTGATTAATTAATTTATTGAGCGATAACAGCTTACAACATTCGACTCGACTTGAGGCGATTTTCAGCCTGGAATGATTATTATTTGGTTATAACCAATGCATTTCCGCCGTCGCTCGCGGTTTTAACCAAAGTAGGGGAAGTTGTGATGTCACATATCAGCCGATTTGCTTTTGGTATTTACCACTTATAACCGATTATAACCCAGCTTTGGACTTGGGTTAATCTTTTGGTTACAGCTTTTTGATGTGATTGTTATTATTTTGGGAATTGGTATTGGTGTTTTGTGATTTTACAGTTGTGTTGTGGCCTGGCACAATGGGAGAAGTATACACTCACTCACTCACTGCAACTCACCATGCTTAGATCGAGGTTTAGATCATCCCCAAAGAAAATCTGTTCGATGAACGAGACTAACGAGAGATTCCGCTCCATTTTTTGTACCTAAACAACAAACCATTGTTGAAACGAAAAAACAAATAGGAATAATAAACATAATCCTACACTGCTATAACCAAATCATTTCAGCGGTCAGTTCCTTGGGTTAAGATTCTTGAGTAGTGGGGGGCTGTGACTTCACACTTGGCTGTCAAAGTTGTCAACCAAAAGAATAACCACGGTATTTACCCACCGATAAATAATCATTCCAGGCTGAAAATCGCCTTTGGTGGCATTGACAATTTTACAGCGACAGCTGACTACGACAAACATAACTTAAGACGGATACACACTCTGCGTCATGTGAATGCTGGTAGAATTGTTAGTGTCTATTTACAGTAAGTACCTAATTCAAAGTGTATTTGAAATTGAAGAGATAAAACTTCATTTGTGGCTAAAATCAGTATTCAGGGGCATCTTTTTGGATCGAAAGTTCCTATGAGTGTTGATATTGTTGCGTTGCATAGGATTGGCTGATTTATGGTGTAGGCGGAGCTTGTGAAGGGTATCGCCGGAACATATAAAAATAGCCATTTTCAAGCCAGTCAGTCAGTTCTCTTCAGGCAGTGATTGAGACTTCATCTCGCCTGTCTGCCCCGGTCTCTACGCCAGAGACAAGAACAGCTCTTTCCTCATTTGTTCGACAGAAGTGCTATGACATATACCCGGCACTTAAGAGCGCGTATTAGGCTGGCAACGCTATGCTGTGGGTCACCTTGCCTTAGGGATCACTTTATGTGGCCGGTAGACGAACCACTCAGAGCGTTGTTGGTGCAAGCTCATAGGTACGAAGATAGAAGAGAGAGAGTTGTAAGAAATGTTACAACCCCTCGGGCGCGAAATAAGGCTTCCAGAAAAGCCTAGTTTGTCGCAAGGGAACCCGCATTAATCCTCGCACTGGAGGTTGATGTCCTGGGGGAGTAATCAGCATTAGCTTACCACCAATCCCCGACAAAGTCCTTTTCAGGGCAACTGTCTGGGAGAAAAAGAAAAAATCGTTTGATTTCTGGTTCTTAATTGAGCCCCGCGTTTCCAATTCGGCACATTCGTGCAGCTTTCCGTCTAGGAAATCTAGACTCCTTCTCCTCGTTTGTCACTTATACTCTTGGACACCTTCTTCAAAGGTTCCCGACCCCCCGTGTCCGTCCTCGACGATTTTCGTGAATTTTTATGAAAATTCTCATCTCTTCTGCAAGCTCCACGTCGAATTTTCTTCCTCCAAAGGCTCACCAAGTTGGGACAGAATTTGCAAAAAGACTAGAAAGTCTAAATTATCCAAGCTTGACTTTTTCTTGAGGCTTTTTTAGGAAAAATCTCAATTTCAATTTAACTTAAAGCAAGATTAGCTTCGCCGAGTTGGGACAGAGTTTCTTAAGAAGACAAAAGTCGAAACTCCCCCAGCTTGAATTTTTCTTGAAATTTTTTACGGAAAAATCTCAATTTCAAAACAAAGGCAAAGGCAAGATTGCCGCCGAGTTAGAACAAAGTTTTATAAGAAGACAAAAGTCGAAACTACCTCTTGCTTCAATTTTATGTAGGGTTTTTAGGAAAAACCTTTTTTCCACTACAGTACAGACGAGACTTTGACAAAAACATACGAACCTTCAAAGGTTAGACTAGTTTTCGGACCTGGTGCACCGTTTCTGTTACCACGTGTTTTCATTTGTCAATTCTCGAAGCCGCTCGACGGTTTCCTCAGAGTGCCATCTGAGTTCAGCGTACTGTCGTTGCAAACAAAAGTTTCTAGACACCGTGTTCATACAACTTTGGCCCCTCGCACTTCAAAAAACCGAGTTGGAGACCTGCTCCCATATCATACAAAAAACGTCAATTCTCACTTCCTTTTTTCTGGAGGCTGCTGGTTCGCAAGCTCATTCCTTAAAGAACCAGCGGGGTGGTTTTGGCGGGACCTCCTCTCAGTACAACTGAGAAGTTGTACAAACACCCGTGGGAAACAAAAAGGGTTGTTGTTTCACCCCAAAAACAACTGGCATCCCAAACCGACTTCAGACAATCGACAAAAATGACGGACAAATACAGTCCAGACCTATATGGCGTCACTCTAGACGAATTGGAGTCAAGGCCCTATTCCTGCGGCCCTATCAGAATCCGATTTTAACGAACCTGAAGTCCCACTCGCCGCAACAAGCCTGAATCCGCCCGACGCAGCTACGCTCACTTTTTGCTGAACTCGAAAACTTTAGAAAGCAAAAAGAAATCGAAGCTAAGAAAAGCCCTTTGCGCGACTATATGTACCTACGTGGATCTCGAAATAATTGATACGTTTTAAGTACAGGTCACCCATTTAAGCTTGGCCTCTGAAAGTTGGATGCGCAATGAACAGGCCACTGCCCACCTCCCAGCAGTGAACTACATTTGCCCTTTCGATGGTGTTCTATCTGAGTCGCACACTAGTTATCCCTCTCTGTCATATTCGCATCTCAGAGGCCAAGCTTAAATGGGTGACTTGTACCTTGTACTAACATTTCCATTAGTTTGTTACATGAACTGAATTCAAGAGGCACGACATGTGAATTATTATGATGAGTTATCTCAAGTTTTGACATGTTCAGTAATTTTACGTAGATCACAGAAAAAAAGGTCTGTTTTTAAAAAGTTTATAATTTCAAAAGTTACAAGTTAGGTATCTCAAGAGGAAAACAATATGTAATGAAATTATAATCTTAAACTGAAGGTACATTTATATTTTAATTTGTGCTGAGCTGATCCACGTGCCTGGCGATGGAAAACATTTTGCGTCGGCAGGTTTGATATGGGATTCGTGATGAGTATACTTTGTAGTTACAATGTAATTCGCGTGACTTATGATTTATCGATGTTGCAATGCGTCGATAATTGAGTCGCACAGAAGTCGTCTTTTCTTGTGAGCGAAGGATTCTAAGAATAGATAGCTCGGAATTATTTTTAGTAACCATTTATTTGAAGCTGTTGTAAAGTAAATAGTTAACTTCTTTTGGATTTTATTCAACTTTTAGATCACAATATTTCCCTTGTACTGGAGTTTGGTCGCTTTTCAGGTAAACTTCACTTGAAAACGTGAGCTTTAACACGCTGATGGTCCCCTCATATTCACATGAAAGACGTTTATTGGATCAAATCTAATATAGTTTTGAATTTTTGATGTCAGGTTTTCCTAATTGGTAGAAAACGCTATTATTTTTTCTTTCTATAGAACTGCAGAGAAAACACAGCTGGAGAGCAATGCGAACAATGCCAGCCAGGGTACACCGGCGATCCAGCTCGTGGACAACCTTGCAGACCAATTGGACCTCCACCACCATGCAACTGCGATCCACGTGGCTCAGCTAGCAATGGTTGCGTCAATGGCGTATGTCAGTGCAAGGTAAAATATAAAATATTATCTGAATGGATATTTTTAAAAAAATATATGCTTTTCTAGGCTAATGTAGAAGGACCCAATTGTGGCAGATGCCGAAACGGTACCTTCGGTTTAAGCTCCGACAACATCCATGGCTGCGAATTCTGCTTCTGTTCCGGCGTGTCTGCTGAATGTAGCGAAAGTCAACTTTACGTCGAACAAATCCCAGTTCAAATCACAGAGAACCACAGCTTTATTTTAACTGATCAATTCTTTGGAGAAACCATCAAGACTGGCTTCAAAACTAATCTGGCTTTGAATGAAATCGGTTATACGTTCCCACCAAGCAGAAGAGAAAGACTGTACTGGTCTCTGCCGCCGCTATTTACTGGAAACCAAATTAAGTCTTACGGTGGGAAATTGGAATACATGCAACGCTACATTAACCTACCGCACGCACAAAACTTCTTAGATAAAGACATCATCATCACTGGCAACAATGTGGTAATTTATTGGTCCAATCCCAATGAACTTAAACCCGAAATAGTCAATAGTGTTAGCGCTAGGCTTCATCCAAGCGCAAACTGGTACAGACTTGATCAGAACAGAGCACCAAAGTCTGCCTCCAGAGAAGATATTTTGACTGTTTTGGCTAAAATCGATTCCATTCTAATCAGGGCCATACCTTCGACTGATACTTCTAGTACTTTCCTTAGTGATATTTCTTTAGACACTGCCGTTGATGTTTACACTGGCAAACCTTTCGCTATTAATGTAGAAACTTGCAGGTCAGTATACTTCACCTACTTTTGAACCCCAAAAAAAATATATATATATTGATTTCAGATGTCCGCCAGGCTATCGAGGAACCTCTTGCGAAGCTTGTACTTCTGGCTACTACAAAGACATTTCCTACTCCGATACCCACCCTCTAGGCTCCTGCAGACAATGCCCATGCAACAACCGGGAGGAAAGTTGCGGTTTTGACCAAACTTCACGTGGAGTTGTTTGCCTTTGTCGACCAGGTTTCTCTGGAAGATATTGCGAATCAAGTACGTATAAGACTTTTGTATGGATTTTTAGGATAGCGTAAATATCTGATATTGATAAACTCAAGATTCTTGTAAGGTGCTAAATTCGTTGCATGGTGTTATTTTTTTTTGCACGCTTAAGCTTAACAAAATAATTATTCGATTTTGCATGACAATGTAACAGAAAAATTACTTCATATTGCTGACTTTTATGTTAAATCTTGATCAAATTTGACAAAATCATTGTCATATGTAGACAAAGCTGCTATGAGAAATAAAATAAAATAGAACACAAAAGTAAATAAATAAGAAAGTAGGTAGCTAGTATTGCTAGTATTTACAATACAAAACTATGATGCACTATTAGAATAGAAAAATCTTAAATCTAATTTCTATTGCATGCACATTGGCATGCACGTACTTAGTATATTCAGAAAAAATTGTCAGGACTTTCGAGGAAAACACTTTTTTGTATTTTTGTGTCATTTCCACTCTATCAATAGCTCACTGGATGTGGGAAATAAGTCCAAGCAAATTAAGCTGGGATAGGACCATCTTTTTCCAAATAGAGGATTTATTGGCCGGTATTTGTGATGACTTTTTTCTTGCTCATATTCATCTTCGTGCCAATTTTTTCCGATATGCTCTTGTCGTTTGAGTTTACAGCAACTTCAACTCTTCAAAAGTTAGAAATGATTACGATATCGTCAGCTAATCGTAGCTGATTTAGTCGTTTGCTGTTTATATTTATGTCATGTGTAGTTTGTTGGTACTGGATTTTGGTTTGAGGCATATTGGACCCTTATTATCTTGTATAATTCTTTCATTCATTGCTTTGCTCTTCTTGGAAAGTTTGCAAAATTTCAATAACTTCTCTATATTTTCAGAAGGTTTTCTCTTAGTCTTGTTTCAGGGCTCTTCCTATCCTCATTTTTGTTTCTTTTCTTTTTCGTTTAATCTATTTTTGATGTTTTTTATGTTATTCACTTCTGATTCTTTCTTTATGACGGTTTCAAGTGAAATTTTAATTTACAGTTTGACTCGACTCACACTCTTGCCTTCACAATTTCTGGCTGAACATAAAAAAAACTCTACTTACATTTAACAATAATATATTTACTGCTGGCCACACCTAATTACATGGAAATCTTATTGGTCGAAGGAATTTACTTTAATTATGAACAATTAATAAAAAAAAACTCGAATATTTTCGCGCTGTTATTTCACGTCGTGCTTCTCCTCTCGGTTATGTTCGACAACTCTTTCACGCCGTAGTTCTGACTTTCTGGACACAGGTCTCTCGATTCTCGATTACTACTTGTTTCTTGATTGCTCAACCGACACTGGTCTTTCTCGCCGTAGTTCTGCCCGTTTACTCGCTCTTTTTCGATCACTGATTTTCTCCTGCCAAAGTTGCCTTTTTATATCATTGGTCCCTCCATTGTCTTAAATTTCTTTATTTTTTCTGACCTCGATTTTTCGTGGTTGAATTATCCGATCAATTAGTGTATTTGGTCCCTTTTTAAATAATTATCAAGGGCGTCGCTTAGTGGTTTGTTAAGTGGGTATCATCATATAGGCTCGTGCATGATTTATTGATCCTTTTAGAAAATTTTCGGCTCCTTTGGAATGTTAATTGTTGAAATCACTTACAAAAAAGGTCCATGAACTTTTGCTTTATTCACATTCCAATGCATTAGTCAAATATTTTCTTTAATTCCTATTGGCTGGTCATTCTTGAGAGGAAGGGTATCGGCTTTCAATAATTTCTGGATATCGATGTTCAGATAAATTTTAATTGAAGTTTCTGGTTGTGCGGTCTAAGTGATGATCTCTCCTGGGATGGTTGTTTGGTAAGTCCTTGTTACTCTTGATTAAAATGTATGTAGTCACTACACTATCTAGCGATATTCAGATCCCTTTTTCCCTTCTCAGTTGGGTATTTTCTTGCAGAAACTGGTATCTATAGAGCTACTCTCTTCTCTCACTTCTCAATCCTTATTCGAAGTTGCCAGTTTAGCATTCAGATCCTTGTTGCGACTTAATTTGATACTAAATTCGATAGTTTTTGTTGCTGTGCCTTTGTTTACTACTGCTGCACTTGTGAAGGGTTTGAATAAGTTCTATAATTTATTCGTCTTTGGCCATGGATCTTATAATATAGGGTGCTATGTAAAGTTTACTGGTGTTTGTCGATTGGTTATTTGGCATATCCAGATTCCTTGAAATGGATGGTGGATGGGTTGAATCAGGGTTTTTTTGATTTTAGATAGTGGAAAGTGGAAATGAAAAGGTGAGTCTCTAAAATGGCTCTATCCTGTACTGGAACTTTGAAGGAATGCGATCTGCTACTATTTTAAAAAAACGCACAGTTGTACAGCTCTCTTTCTTCATTACTTGGAATAATGTTAAGTAAATCGGACATACACTGGATTTTGGACGACTATTCTAGTGCTTCCTGAGAATTTTGTTTGAAGTAGTTTTGAAGTCTCTTACTAAGCTAGCACGTGCTTATATGTACTTAGAAATACAAAAAAGTGTTTTCCATAAAAAAAAAGGATCTGGTACCATTTTTTTGGTCATTGATGACAATTTTTCATAGGTAAAATATTCTCCATCTATTCTATTTTTAACCTACATGCATCTTTCAAAAACATAGTTGATAGACTCTACCAGCTTTACTCAGATATTTTTGGAATAATTAGGATTTAATTAGTTAGACACTTATATAATTTATTATTTTTAATATCCTTACAATACAATTTTATTTAAACTACCTACTCACAGCAATACCCGACAATATCCCAGATTACCACGTAAACATACAAGTAAGTATGTCACCGTCAAAAGTAGTCGCACCGATAGGCCAACAAGTAGGCTTCACTTGTACCTACCAAGGAAAAAATTTAACGACCGACCTGGATATTGTTATACAAAATGTTAACAGCGGCTCGACAACTAAGATGAAGAAGAACTTTTTCAAGGACGGAGCTCAGGCAGCTTTCTACGCAGTAGTCGGATGCGTCAAACAAACTATACTTTGTATTATTTTGAATAAAGACCAATTGACGATTGGGACTGTTAGTGTTGAAATCCTGCCAGGTTTGCACCCATAATCTACCAATCACAAACCCGTAGAGCTTGCTGTGATACAAATTTTTGTTCATTTATGTCGTCTACCACCATATAGAAAACAAATAAAATAGGATTTAGATTTTTCTAACACCAGTAATAATAGTTATAGCAAATGAGAATTTTGTTATATTCATTACAAAATACTAATACGATAATATTATGTTTCTAACATCCCCATCATTGCTGGCACTATTCTAACTTCACACTTGTTTTGTTTATCGTTATATTTTAGGTTTCAAAGATCTTTGGTATTTTACCATTGGTATTTGTTTTAGTTTATTGTAATTAATATTATTAAAAATCCTTTAAATAATATTATTTCCTCACAAATGAATAAAATATGACCAGCACCAGACAACAAAACTAGAAAATACATCTAAAACATTAATTATTTTATTATAAACACTTACAAAAAGACTGGGATTTGTTTGTTTCTTATGTGAGGAAATTTAATATTCGAAGAGATACTTTAAACTCAATATTCAATGACCAATTTTAATTTGAATTTTCCTTAGCTGAGATCATCACTACTACTCCAGGCTCAAACCACACCGAACCCAGTCCAGCACCACCGACAATCGAAGTGATTATCAGTGGACACAATATTGAAATTTATGAAATCGGTAGCAACGTTAGGCTAAACTGCTCAGCTGTTTCTAGAGTGCCTCAACATGTAAGTGACTGCTTTAACAATATTTACCACTACAAAGAATTTGGATTTTTATAGACTTTAAGGGTCGACTGGTCCAAAGATAACGACGTTTTACCTAACAACGCAATCGACGATGGAAGAGGCATACTTTACATTAGAGACATAACAGTTTCTGATTCTGGTAGATACACTTGCAGAGCTGACGATGGCTGGTCTGTGGTTACTGAAAGTATCAATATCGTAGTTGGAGGTGAGATTTGTATCTATTAATTATGAATATTTTCCATTTTGATTGAACATTTATGTTTTGCTGCTCTTCAGTTAAATTCAGAGAGGGTATGAATAAAACCGGTAGGTGAAAACTGAATAAAAATTTATTGATTATATGGTACCTATGCCTATTATAATGTGTACATTTTGAATCCATAGAAGGTTCAAGAAATGAAGCTCCAGTCATCGCCATTTCCTCGCCATACGTTCAAGCCAGCGAAGGTCAATTAATTGAAGTGAGATGCTCAGCTACCGGAAATCCTTTCCCCGAATTTTACTTGTCGCGTCTTGATAGACAACCCCTTAATCCTTCTGTGAGTAATGAAAATAAATTGTCCCCGAGTTTTAATACTAATCACACTTTTCAGCACACCTTTGAACATGGAGTCTTCAGAATTTATCAAGCAGCTGTAACCGATGCCGGCCAGTATCAATGTACTGCCATAAACCGTGCTGGACAAGACACGAGAAGTTTCGAAGTTCAAGTCACTGCTGGATCTGTTTTGAGGGTCGAGATTGAACCTAGTTTCTTTGAAGGAAAATCAGGTAAATAGAATTACTTTTAAAATATGTATTTCCATACTATTGAAAATATCATTTAGGTGACCAAGTCCTCCTGAGATGTATTGCTAATAGAGCACAAGACATTCGTTGGTCGAAAGAAGGCGGCTCCATACCCTATGAAAGCAGAGATGAAAACGGAGTGCTTATCATACCAAACGCTCAACCATCTGATTCTGGTACTTACATTTGTACCGCTACATCTTATGACGGCACTAGAGGCACTCAGTACGCCACTGTTAACATTAGAGGCGGGGCAGGGTAAGTGATTGATTTACAGTGAAAATATTTAATAAATACAACATCGTTCCAGAGCTCATCCAACTGCTAAAGTTATCCCAGAACAATTGACCCTAAGGCAAACCGACACTGCTGAAGTTAAATGCGAAGCCACCGGAACTCCAACTCCTACCGTCAAATGGTCCAAAATTAATGGGGTTTTGGAGGGAAACGTGGAACAAATCGGCAATAGCTTACATATTAGAAACGCTCGCATTGAAGATAGGGGCATTTACGTTTGCATTGTGTCTAACGAGCTGGGATTAGAACAAGGCGTTAGTCGTATTGAAGTTACACGTAAGTAGGCGAATGATTTCTTTTATCAGTAGGCTAATTATTATTTACTCACTTAGGATTTGAACCTCCGTTGTTACAAATCTTACCAGAAGGAAGTTTAACAGTGACGCAAGGCAACAGCGTTCAGCTTCAGTGTAGGCCAACGAAAGGATATCCAGCCCCAACCATTACATGGAGCAGAGAAAATGGTCGTCCATTAAGTCCAAATGTTGAAATTTTAAATGGAGGCAACCTAAGGTAGGAAGCTAATATTTTTACATTTATGTGTTTATTTAAATCTTGCGTATTTACGTTATTAGAAATACCTACAACACTATAAAAATTAAGTGCTATAGTTGATTTGCCATTTTTTCTAGTTATTAGGCTTTCTTCACTTCAGACTACATATATTATTAACTTGAAGCCAAAATAGTCATGTATCAAAAAAATAAAAGAAAAGCTCCCAGGACTTTGAAAACGATATACAAATTTGAGGACGATTGGCAAATTAATTTAAGTTGTACAGGGTGGCCCATTTCCGATGTTTTAATAGGCTATATCGAAAACCAGCAGAGATATCAAAAATCTGGGAGCATATTCTCGTCCTCTTTTTTTGAGAAAATAATAATGGCGAAGACAAATCACGTCTAACTTGATGCGTTTAGGAAATACAGGGCACTTTTCAAATTTTTTCCAATTTCAAAACACCCTCTAATTTCTTTATTAATCAAGGCATCCAAAAACGAAAAATACTTTCTATGGGCAGTTTTTCAAGGAGAATCCAGTGGCATGACCAATTTTTCTCCAGATGCCTCCGATTTTGGAATATTGACCAAAGTTGTGTTTTTTTAAATGGGATACCCCGTATATTATTTTTTATTGAACAGCTCTTTGTGAGCTGATTTCAATGATATAAGGTTTTACACCTTTGCCTTCCATAGTTTTGGAGAATTTTTTTTTTTTCCGTTTTTCCATAAGACACAATGAGCTAGAGAGAGATAAGTCATTAAATAAATTATGTGTTACCTATTTATAACCCCCGATTCATAGTTCAAATTAAAGAAAAGTTAGCTGAACTGAAAAATTAAATTAAGAATTAAGAAATTTGTAGCCAATTCATAGTTCAACTATTTCTTTCTAACTTATTGTTTCTTATGGAAAAAACGGAATTTATTTTTTTTCTCCAAAACTATTGAAGGTAAAGGTATAAAACCTTATATCATCAAAATCAGCTCACAAAGAGCTATTCAATGAAAAAATAATATACGGGGTGTCCCATTAAAAAAAAACCAACGTTGGTCAATATTCCAAAATCAGTGGCATCTGGAAAAAAATTGTGGCATGACACTGGATTCTAATCGAAAAACTGCCTATAGAAAGTATTTTTCGTTTTTGGATATCTTGAATAATAAGGAAATTAGAGAGTCTCTTAAAATTGGACAAAATTTGAAAAGTGCCCTGTATTTCCTAAACGCATCAAGTTAGCCGTGATTTGTCTTCGCCATTGTTATTTTCTCAAAAAAGAGATCGAGAATGTGCTCCCAGATTTTTGATATCTCTGCTGGTTTTTGATATAGCCCATTTAAACATCGAAAATGGGCCACCCTGTACAGTTTATTTGAACAAGGAGAGCATTGCATTGATCTTGCGTCATGCAATAATAGATAATTATGGTAGACATTTCTTGGGTTTAAGGACCGGGAGGTAAACCAAATGCCAGCCAATGTAAAACGCTACCTTTTTTTAACAACAGTATAAAGGAACAGAACCCAACTTTTGTCTTGTCAAATTTAAATGAAGAACAAAAGGAAAAGAAAAATAATAATAGGAAATGATAATAATCCAATAATCGTCAATTATTGGCATATAAATCAGAATTTGTCACTATCTTAAGGGTGATCATGCATTGTGCTTTTCTCCTGGCTGCATCAGGGGCTCTGGAGACATCAGTTTGAGTAAAGTACTCCTGAGCAATGTCTAATTTTATTTTAATTTATTTTGACAAGATCGTTGATTGTATATCTATAATTTTAATGTTTCTTACTATGTCGTCTCATGTGCCCTATTTCTCCGGTTCCAGGGCTTGAAAAAGGAAAAATAAAGTTCCGAAACGTCGCCGAAAGCTAAGTAGTTTCATTTGGTTTACCTCCCCGTCCTTAAACCCAAGAAATTTCTACCATAATTAATAATAGGGACACGAAATGAATATAATAATAGATAATATTTTAATAATAACTTTCATAAAAAATCCTAGAAATTGACAACGTTTCACTAATTGTGATCCTAAAGTTGGTGACCACATCAGGTATCATTCATTCTCTATTTTTTTTTTCAGAATTCTGGATATAAGCACCAGCGAAGCCGGCCAATACGCATGCACAGCAACAAATGACGCAGGAACAGCTAAGGCTTCGGCTTTCATCACTGTTCAAACACCACCAGTTCTGACTATAAGTCCCGAGCAGGAAATCATCACTAGAAAGACAGACGATTATCTGAAATTGGCTTGTTACGGCAACGGAGACCCGCAACCGTCGGTTAATTGGGTAAAGGCCGTCTCACAAGACTAGTAAGTAAACCACCACTTATTTATTTATTTTATTATACAACTCAATTTTGTTGTATAGTCGATCCAGTGTGAGAACAATTCAAGTCGGACCTGCCTATTTAGAGTTCACACGTTTGAAACTTGAAGATGCTGGAGTTTACATCTGCATTGGTCAAAATAGTGCTGGTATAACCGAGAGGAGGGTTCAAATTGATATCTTACCGGAACGTGGCGATAATCCCGGTAAGTGGAATGTTAATTTACATGAATCTTGACTTGTGACAAACGCGCTAAGTCAAAACGAATTAGCGTATTTTGCACCTATATTTTTCTATGGCCAAAAACTTTGGTGTATGATTTTTCTTCAATAACTGAAATAAGCTCTGTTGCAACCGACTTGAGAACCGTTCTAGAACCAGTAATTTCCAGTTGCCCACCTATTTTTCAAGAAGTTGAACGTTTATCCTAATTGACAAAAAAATTGATCGACTGGAAATTACTGTTCTAGAATGGTTCTCAAGTAGGTTGGAACAGAGCTATAGATTGATAGGTACCATTAAGCTACAGGGTGTCACGAAAGGTTTGTTACAAACTTCTACGGATGGTAGATCTCGTAAAAATTAAGTTTTTATTTGATAAACATATGTCCGGAAATGCTTCGCTTCCCAGATACAGGGTGTTGAAACTTTGTAAAAAAAAGCCAATTTGTTTATTAATTCTTGGAAATGCGTTGGACGAATTAAATGAAATTTTCATAGTTTGTTGACACCTTCCATGAGGTATCTTTTGGACTGCTCTGCTCAGAGTTGACCCAGTAGTTCCAGGGACGTGCCACAGGTTCTGTCGGATGGTTTTTTGCACGAAAAACATCGTCCAGTAGATTTATTTTCAATTAGGATATGTTTTTTGAATAGAACACTTAAAAATACAACTTTTTTGTCTTTTCATTTTTTTTCGTAAGCTGCTTTGTTTTCGAAATAATCCAGACATCCATAAATAAAAAAATAAATTGCCACAGAATTACCTGAAATTTTACCAGGCTATATGTTGCTTAAAAATTAACAAAAAAAAAAAACAGAAAACTTTTTTTCTAAAATGCACGCACTTCTGAGAATTAATGTAAAAATTGATTTTTTCTACAAAGTTTTACAGCTTGTATATCTGGAAAACGAAGCATTTCCAAACACATGTTTATTAAGAAAAAAGATTCATTTTTATGAGATCTACCATCCCTAGAAGTTTGTAACAAACCTTTCGTGACTATACAAATATTTGTAGTATTGTAATTATTATAGAAAAGCCTTAGAAATAGGTAATAGTTATCTTGGCAGCTGCTGTAAGGGTATTTTCAAATGTTTGCCTTTTGGAGAACCAACTAGCTGATTTTACCAGTATACAGAACAACTGAACCATTTGTGCTCTTCTTCTTTGATCATCAACTCCATTTACATCTGAGTATGCAATTAAGTCAAGCTCACATAATCACTACACTAATCATGTGTCTGTTTTGTGATGTTCTATTTGTCTCCATTTATATGAACTTCTTACCTTCACCCAGAACTTTGGCTTTCAGTTCTGCTACAACTTCTCGGTCTTTCTCTAATACCTTACAATGCTTCATTTAGTTTTATTGGAACCGTCAAAAGAGATGGTGTGATAACATCTAGAACATTACTGGAAAAAACTGGATGAGGGTTTCTTTAGACCAATGAACTAGAAAGACAAAAATTGAAAAATCTACCCTCTACTAGTTCTATACAAGATGGCCAAAAGGATTATTTCATTATTAGCTTATTAGTTACCAAGCGAGTCTTCTTTGAACTCTTCACTTTGATTCTAAATACCCATCTGATGTCTATAATCAATGTATTCTCTGGAAGCTTATAAATATATTATGTACAATCTAGGAATCTAACACTTGCTATTGCATTCTGTCACTCGATAGATTCCAGGGGGGGTTTATTTGAAATGTGCAATTCATATACGACTGACTAAGTCGCAATTTTTGCCGGTATTTCAATGCTAAAAAATGCGACTTAGTCAGACGAATTTGAATTGCACATTTCAAATAAACCCCCCCAGGTACCTTTGTAAAAGTTTGAGGATCCTCCTGATACTAATTATACCTACAAAGGTAACTATCAGATTACAAATAACAATAATAATATATTCTAAAAACAAAAAAGATTACATCACTTGTATCTTGGGTAGTGGTTGACAGGAATACTTTAAGAGCAGCCATAGAAAACTATTCCTATTGCTGGAAGGCTACATTAAATCAAAAATCCAATATGTTTCTAAGATTTCAAATGTAATCTTACATAGTAGCTCTCAATCTCATCAATGTGTGTATATTTTATGCTTTATAGGTGTTTCGTTAATG
The DNA here is from genome assembly GCA_917834065.1 of Ceutorhynchus assimilis. Lineage (NCBI taxonomy): Eukaryota > Metazoa > Arthropoda > Insecta > Coleoptera > Curculionidae > Ceutorhynchus > Ceutorhynchus assimilis. Next base: position 2,379,703 of record OU892281.1, read on the forward strand.
CTTTAAATAATAATGCTTCAGTTTCGTAGATAATTTAATATTAGTCTAACTTTCAAAGCTTTTATGGTTTACATATAGTTGGTCAGAAAAATTCACGGGCTTGTTTAGGGTAGGTCATAGATCTACCCAAAATCGTATTAACATAAAACTGTTAGAAATCATAACTATAGTTTAAACATTTTACTAATTTTGTGGTGTTGCTTTTTTATATTGTCGCCTGGCTCCTCTACTAATCAACGGATTTAGGCCGCAACCGATATCCAGGTGGGTTATGCTTTCTTTTTTTGATTGAATTTTCTCTAATAGCACAGAAACGTTTAATAAAACATGTCATTCTAATCCTCAGACGTTTCAAGTTTCCACAGTAGACGAATTTGAAAAAAAAAACGTTCATCGTACTTTTTGTGCTATTATAGGATTAGTTTGGGTTAGTTCAAAATTTAATATTTAAGAACATTAAATTATTAAAAAAACTAATCTGAATATTTTGCTAGTAATTAGTTGGTTAAAAGTGAAATTGCTAGATGTTTGCCAAATATGTTATGTACTTCGGTTTTGCGTAGATTTATTAGTAGTATATTTATAGTATAGTATTTCCAAACTCAATTGGAACAAGATACCAACTGATGGTTGACTGGTCACTGAAAATTTTCATATATATACCACAAGAAAAAAAAATTTGTTGGCAAAATTTTTGACTGGTATGAAAGTTTGTTGCTTGGCAATTTCGCGAATGACATGAGCGAAATTACCAAAAAGCAGCAAACTGACAAATGACAGTAAAACACTCTAGTGAAATAGTCATAAGAAATGCACTGCCACTAGTCAGCCACCAGTTATGATTTATGTTCACCTTGTTCCTGCCTTGTTCCAATTGACTTTGGAAAAACTATAATATTTGTGCAGTAAAAACGAAAAAAATTAAAATAATTCTATTATATAGGCGGTGATCAAGGAAGCTCGCCAGGAAACGTTGAAGAATTCGACGCTATTGCTGGGGCAAGAGCCGAACTTAGATGTCGTGTAACAACTAACGGTAAGTTCTATTTAAAATGTCTTCAATTTTACCATTTTTTTCCTAAAATAATTAGAAGATACTCATCACTACGTCGACTGGATTCGTCCGAACAACGAGTCACTTCCAGAAGGCTCTTACAGCAGACAAGGAGTCCTTTACATAGATAACGTTCAGCCATCTGCTGCAGGAGACTACGAATGTGTCACTTATCAGTTGCCCAACAGAAATGTGTTATTCAAAATTAGAAGTAGACTACATGTTCGTTGTAAGTATAGTTTTTGTCTTTGAAATTTAAAAAATAGCTTCTTAAAATATCCATAGCTATAACAAAATGGAACAACTCAGCACATTTCTCGTTTTATAGTTTAGTTAGTTTTAGTTTACCGTTTAAACTACCCTTTCTTTGATTTTTACTCACAGTAACGTTTCTTTTTTCCAACTAGCCGAAAAAGATATATTATGTGCACATAGAGGTACTGTATGTTTTCAACGGATCTTTTAGTTTTTTAACTTTTTTTTTGCAATAGTACATAGGTACCTAGATTTTTATTAGCATGGATCTTTAGTTTTTTTTCTTATACATAGCACAAAATAGTGTATGCCTAGTGTACCCGAATTAGCATATAAAATTACTTTTACTAAAAACTTTATTGTTCGTAGCACCACCTCGCATATCTTTGGACCCAAGCAGACAAACCGTAGAACCGGGCCAGAACGCTAACATCAACTGTAGAGCTACGGGAGATGAACCAATCGAAATTCATTGGTTGCCTGTTAACCGCACAATGCCAGCTTCGGTATACACAACTGACGGTTACATCCGTTTCAACCAAATCCATCTCAACGATGCCGGAAAATACAGATGCGTTGCCAGAAATGATGCCGGAGAAGCGGATTCTGTTGCAGAAGTTGTCGTTGCAGGTAAGCAAAATCAATTATTTCTTTAGTGAAAAGTCAGACTACAGTTTCTTACGTAATCGTCAAATATGTAAGTAAACTCAAAAATGTCCATTTTAGCTGTCTTATTGGTTCTCCACTATTTAATTACCAATTGTCTAATAAGTACTTTTACTGGTAATACTTCCTGCATACTGCGGAATCATTATTTGTTGATACTTCCAGAGAGTACCTAACGGATGTCAAGTTATAAAGTACTGTAGCAAAACGCCCCAAGTACTCTATTTAATTAGTTAGATGGTGAATGGCCAGCGGTATATTGATGGTGTTTATTTCCTTGAGCGGCTACCTATAAAATTGTGGAGGGGGTCTATTCGCAAAAGAGAGAAACAAACTATTGAGGTTTACTAAATAATAATTTATTATTCTCAAAACCAAAATTAAAATAAAACAAATATCTTTCATGTCTGACAGCCACTTCTATTCTTTTTCCAAATCAAATTATTTCACATCCGTTCAAATTTCATCACTACGGACCAGGAAATAACAGAACAATTACTATTTTCGAATTCCTAGCCATCATACACAATTATTTAAATTCTTATTAATTAGTTACTATAGCCCTTAAACTTCAATTGAACAATCCAATTCAAAATTCTTTAATAATTTCTACTCAAAATCGAATATTGTTAAGAGCAATATAATTTTCCTTTATTAATTCTTTGCAAAATTTATTTAAAATGTCATTATATTCGAAGGAAATTAAAGTTATGCAATAAAGTTTTTACAGTCAAATCACTCAAGTTTTTTGCACTAAAGTTCCAAAGGTAATTCACCTCATACTTCATAGCCATTCATCGTTTATATTCAAAATAAAACTTGTCACTAGAGTAGGTACTTACATTTAACTTTTCACTCGTAAAATTACTCAATTAATTTACTTCAAAATTCTCTAGAGCTCGCACATAATGTTGAACGCCTAAAAGTTGTTTCTTTCACAATTTTCCGTTTTTTTTTCAAAGACTTTACGCGTTTTCCCGAGGCAACAAAATAAAAGAAACTCTTCGCGAATTTTAACCGGATTGACTCATTAGGTACTGTAGAAATAACTCGAACTGGACTGAACTTAACCCGTAACCGGTGAGGTGGGGTTTCTCAAACCCCACAGATTTTAAGAATCTTTACCACGTATTAACTAATGGTTGGAGGCCCGCTACCTCCTGTGTAGCTTTCGGGCAGTTGTCCATCAGTACCCTAATGGTGTCAACAACGCGCGATATTTTACTTGGTGTGCAATATTACGATTTTTGTACAAATTGGGGTTTGCGTAACCCCACCTCACTGTGAATCGTTTGGGTTAGTTTGGGTTAATTGCTCTCCAAAAAGTTTACTTGAAATACAATTTTGCTAAAACTTTGTTCCTTGAATGTTTTCCAAAGATTTTTAGACACTTTTCTGCCCTTTTGTATTTTTTAAGCTACATTTTCAGTTTGATTACTTCCAGCAATTAGAAATACCTAAGTTTTGATGTGTGTTTTGTGCAGTCCCACAGTAAAATTGAATTGTTCCTAAAATATTTGTTTTTTGTTTGTTGAGAGTATGTACCAACGCGTTCCAAAAGAACCAATGTTACCCAAAAGTGAATAACATACGCGTTTTTTTATTTTGAATTAGCAGAATCGCCTTTTTTATTTGGAGTTTAGCAAACCCCACCTCACCGGTTATGTAACAAAAAAAATGACCTCACCAGTTACGGGTTAAAACTGAACTGATTCTTCTAAAACCGCTGTATTTATATTATTCGATCCCCCCAAAATTTCTTTGTCCATCATTCATTAACCTTCCTTTTTTATTTGTTCAAAATCGAATAATTATTTCGCAAATTTCCTGGTTTATTGGGGTCAAGAATGCGAGGGCAACACAAAGAAAGCCGAAAAACACGTGCGGCCATAAATCACCTATTTAATTACTTTGGCCTCGCTTTTAATATTTTCATGAATTTGATTTAGGTGATGACATCACGCTTGGTGACTAAATAATAAAATTTTAACGTATATTAATATTTTAATTAATTTGAGGTCAACGCTAATTTGTTTCATTTTCATTTCAAATACAGAAAATTCAGTTTTTGATTATTTGATTACATTTAATTTTTACAGTTAAGACATTGTAAATTACGGGTCTATTTTCCCGGGTCATTACAGTACCATCACCTGTAACTATGTACGATCAAAAATGAAACAGTTACAGGTGGGAGTACTTTATAACTTGACACCCTGTACTTTGTGATTTGACTTCAGTACTACTTGTACTTTGAACTGTCATACTAATCACTCCTCACAGTTTTTTTCATTGCCAACTGTTCTATGTCCACTGCTGTTGTAATTCTTACTACTACTGCTCTCGCTATTGACCATTCCATGCTTTTCTATACATATCCCATTTCCCCATGTTCTATTGAGACAAATTCTTCCTCAATTCCTTGAAACGTATTATCACCTGTTGCTATAGATCCGTCACCCACGATTGCGTATTTGTTTTTTCTTGTATACAGGGTGTTAATGAATAGTGGGATTAAACTTCTAGGATTAATAGTACGAAATAAGAAAAAAGTTAATAGAAACATAGGTCCGCAAAATGCTTATAGTTTTCGAGATACAGGGTGTCAAAGCTTGAAAAAATCGGTTTTTCAAAATCCGTTTCCTGAATTTCTTTAACTTGGCAGATTGGTTTATTTAACAGAAGTTATCTTTTGATTCAATTAGATTTACCCTAGATGGAATTTTTGTGGTTAACTTCTGAAGTTTTGTTGATAAAATTCAAATATTTCAAGCTATTTCTGGCACAGTTATTTTCATTAATAACATAATCATGTGGCTCAACTTGCTTTTCAGTTAAAATTTCTAACAAATATATTTTATATGTCTAGCCCAACCTGATTATTACCAGCCCACAATCCAAGCCGAGAACCATCTAGTCCAATCGGCTCCAGGCAACACAGTACAACTACGATGCCGTCCCGGAACCAGCACTCAAGAATTCGCTGTCAGGTGGACCAGAGACAATGCACCGTTGCCAGAGAATTCCAGAATCGAAGGACCGATTTTGCAAATCTACGACTTGAGGAAGGACAACGAAGGACAGTACTATTGCGAAATTCCTACCCCTAGGGGTATCGTTTCGGATTACGTCGTACTTCAAGTAGTCGGTAAGTAAAAGTTCCATAGAATTTTAACTTGAATGTTTTCGTGTGAAAATTGCCACAAAGAGAACCGTCAACTTTTGGTTTATTGAAGAAAATCAGAGCCATACAAAATTAAGGGCGGGTATTATAAAACTGCTTTGACAGTTAACTTGAAGTTAACTTTTTGAATTACATATGTAATTCCAGAAGTTAACTTTAAGTTAACTCTCCAAGTAGTTTTATATTACCCGCCCTAAGTCAACTTTCCAAGGTATTTATTTCCAAAAATTGCAAAATAGGGTTTTCACAAAACTCTGCAAAAAAGTGCCAACTCTTGCTTTTTTTCTATATTATAATATCACAGTGGATGGAATATCTCTTCGGACTGGGGCAAAATTAGCCCACTTAGGATGAAGTTATGCAAGAATTTGGTTAGTCAACTAAAAATATTAAAGTTTTTATACTTACCTGAAAGTTGAAGGTTCTAAAAATATGTTACATGTCTTCGCTCATCCTACTCATTGACACATTAAAAACAGTTATTCTTAGATCAAGATTTATCTTTTTGTATTAAATTTCTCTGCATCCGCTCCATATATCTTGCATGATCCAAACAGCCCGAACTCCTCTTGACTGCCAGCCTGGATGGTGGAGGTGTAACAACACTATCTGCATCTCGCAAGATATGGTCTGTGATGGCACCAATGATTGTGACGATAACTCGGACGAGGACGCTTGCGGAGTCACCGTCAGGACATCACGGGGTTCGTTGTAACTTAGACAAAAAGATTAGACGCTTTCTCTAGCTGTCTACCCATCCTCCTCAGTGTTGTCGTCTTGTTTTTTTTTCCAGACTGTTTCGGGTTGCGGGCGGACTTGTTTCTTTAATTGTTCGATGTTGAATGTTTGTCTAAGTTTTGATTATGATTTGATAGTTGGGTCATAACTTTACTTTTGCATGACAAAATTTAGACAAGCACTCAAGATTTGTCCCTTATATTTGTGCTTTAATCGTTATAACCAAATGTTTGTAAAAGTTCTCTAATATACCTACCTTATATGTCTTCTCTTAGAATTTTTCATTATCATATGTATAGTATAGAATTTCATTTTCTTTGATAATGATATCAAAGTTGAGGTTTAAATGTTGTTAGAGACCCTCAATGTTAGAGACCAACATATTTTTATACCTACAATAGGAAGATTTTCATACAATAAAATATTATAAACCATCCCGAAATGAAACTTTTTTCATCAAATGATATGATTCATCGAAAATGTTCATTCTGTTCTATTTTTCATTATACTTAATCATCATAACTTTAGGGATTCATCTGCAAGATTTTTTATTCATTTCAAAAGCATTTGATCCACGATAAAAGTTCCTTTTACTGTGTTGTTACTGAAATAATTCCGTTGTAATCATTATAGCAATTATACTAACTGCTTACTTAGTAATGTGTGATAATCACTAAACATCTCAGTATAAATAATTAGAGGTATACTAATTAGATTTGAATCTCGTTTTTTAGATAATCAACAACATTAGGTATCTCCAAATAAAACTTTATTAAATTATAATCCAAAACTTACACACGGTCTCCGTTCGTAGGTCCAGCTGTAAAGTCTCTTCCATCTCCGATGCCCGCCCTTCACATCTACCCCGAAGAAACCGAGTACCCGGTGGGATCCAATATCGAACTGAAATGTCAATCTAACGAGCCCGGAGTCATTCCCGCTTGGTCAAAGATCAGCGGCGGTTTGGCCGATAACGTTCAAAACAGAGCTGGCACATTGACCATCTACAATGCCAGAACTGACAACGCCGGAGCTTATAGGTGCGAAGCTACTGGACAAAGAGGCAATTATTACAAGGATTATAATTTGAATATTAAAGGTATGTTTATACAGGTTTAATCTTTCCTTTAAGTGTCATTTATCGCCCGAGAGTGTTTGTTTGAATTTACCGCCCGATCGTGCATAAAATAATTTATTTAGGATCTAATCAGTGATATAAGGGAATTGAGCCAAACAAATATTATGCAGAAGCAATAATTATAATGCTTTTTCCCCATTTGGTTCTTCCTGTGTCTTTCAACGGTTTCCAACATCTCCATGTATTTCAAGTTATTCTGGCCACCCTGTATATAGTTAACTTATTAGTACTTCAATTTCAGCAATAGGTATCCGTTTCCAATGCATTTCTCTCTCGGGAATAGTTTTCTTGATATTTCTGAATATGTTGATTGGTGTTGTAGTATAACATCTTCTGAAAAATGAAATGGAAAACAAATCGGACCTACGTTGTGGAAACTTACTCAATTTTACTTACTGGACAAGCGCCCGACATAGCAAATATTTGGGAAAGAACATCTAACACTTCTTATGGATTTCGGTCACCGACAGATTTTGTTGAAAGTTTAGTATATTATTTTGGAAGTCGAAATAAGCATTTTCTTTCATTGCACCGACCTTTGCAGCGATACAGGGTGATACTAAAAAATTCGGTCAAAGAATTTCAACTTTTATTACTGTAAAATATTGTGATTTTACCTTGGTAGATAAAATCAGGTAATTTTTTTCATATTCCATAAAAGTGATAATATTTTAACTTCTAGCATGTACAGGGTGTTCCATTTTAGTTGTACATAAGGCATATTTTGGTTGCTATTAGAGGGATGCGGTTTTCGCGAGCATTGGCTCCTCCGTCAACCAAACTGTCATCGCCCTTTTTGTTTTTCAGATACAAGTTTTTTTTTTTAAATGTTGCATTTTGGGACCCACCTTGTATCTCTGTTCTCCCATAAGTAATCGAAAAGGTGACAACGGGTTCTCATCAATGAACTATAAAAAACACGTAGGTATCTGGAATAGCACCGACCGTTGTCGTATATGGCATTTGTATGGCATTTGTCTCTCTCTTAGTGCGTCCAAAAATAGCTATACATATAGTATAGTGGGGGATACCTTTCTCTCTCTGATTCATTGCTGTTAGGTTTCCGGTGAAATTCTCAGTTTTTTGATACTTCGCCAGAATTTCGAGATATTGGCCAAAGTCCGATTTTTCAAAATAGAATACCCTATATTTTATTAACAGTGTGTTAGAAAGAGACCTTTCTCATTTTCCTTACAGGTATAGAGTCCTTTTTTAACACAAAAGGTTCCTATGATGAACACGGATCTTAATTCTATTCTCAAAAACTGTTAAATATAAAGCTATGGAATTTTATTTATCAGCAAAAGCAGAGCTATCCCCAATGAGTAAATAAAATATAGGGTACCTATTCTATTTAAATATATCGCACTTTTGGTCAATATCTCAAAATCCTGGCGAAATACCAAACAAATTGATAATGTCACTGGATTTTGCTTAAAAAAAAACTTTAGGAAAGTTTTTACGGAAATAGATTATTTTCATAAATCAAAGCTCTATGAAGCTTTTCCTATTAAAAGTGTCCAAATTGGACCACCCTGTACATGCTAGAAATTAAATTAATATTACTTTTATAGAATATGTATTGTTTTTATTCAGAAAAATGTCTGATTCTAATGACCAGAGTAAAATTACAATATTTAGAAAAAAAACTTTGACTTAATATTTTAGTATCGCCCTGTATCGCTAAAAGGTTAGTGCCATGAAAGAAAATGCTTATTTCGATTTCCAAAATAATATACTGAAATTTCAACAAAATCTGTCGGTGGCCGAAATTCATATAAAGTGTGAGATGTTCTTTGAAGGAGGTTGTGATATGTAAAAGAAACGAAAAATTTGTGAAACGTCTACTTTATTATTAAAGTAAATCGTACCGTTCTCATCCTGGAACTAACGAGGGGAAAGAGCACGGCAGAGAAACCCTCGATCTAACATTCCTCAAAAATCGAAACATACTGTGTCATTTTAATAATAATTCTCAGTTATTAATTCAATAATTTAGGTCAATTAAAGTTTAAATTAGGTACCGCCCCTGTTCTTGTGCTAAAATTTCAATTACGCACACTAAATTCAATCAAAACTACCTATATTCAATACTGAAGAGTTTTTGGTTAGTTAGCCAGTTTCCCAGCAGATACTGAGGTCCCATACGGGAAGCTACTCAGCTATAGTTGTTTTTGAGCCAATATCTCTAGATTGATTATTTCAATTTATTAGGATATTCTCTCGTCAGGGTAGGAAAATGTTAGTAAATTCAGCAAGGCCCTAATACACACTCTAAATTCACAAAATCGAAATCTCAGCACAAAAAGACAGCACATAATTTCTAAGGTATTAATTTACTCTTTATCTGTGTTCTTTACTGCATGAAACGATTTTTGTTAAATACATGAACAATGCACATGTTAAAAAAAAAAATGTTATAAACAAACATAAAAAATGGAAAAAATGATATTTGAATAAATTGAAGCAAAATAATAATTAATCAACTAACCTGTGAACGCTTCTTACACATACACTAATAACAAATAATTGGATTGAACAATCAATGTTAATGCAAAATAAAAATGAAAATTGAATAATGAATAATTAGAAACACGCGTCACGTTTTCTAAGGGACCAGTCCAGCTCGTTCTGTAGTCTAGTTGCGTATTCTCTTGTATCCTCTTCGGTTTCGCTACCTTCGTTTTCTGTGGCGCGCTCGTTCAATCCTGAACTGGAGAGCGCATACATGGTTGCAACATTTACTTTTATTCAGTAAACGTTTTTTTGAAAAGTTAAGATTTTAAGAAATAATATTTCAAATAGGTGGTTTTCCTCAGTGTACTCGACGATTATTCCTAGCCATTCCAAGTCAGAAAAATATTTTCAGATTTCAAATGCAATTTTCAATAGGGTTCTCCGATCCTGGAAAACGTGTGATCTCATTTTCCGTTTGAGTTCTGGCTGGATGAATGAGGAACATGTTCCAACGAAACGTGGAACCACTTAAACTTCCTCCTCAATTCCAGCATTGTGAATTTTTTCCTCAGTTTCACCTTACCATCAGAAACTTCCTGCTCAGTATGTGTATGTAATAATTCTTTGTCTTTCTAATGTATCCTCTTCATCGTTGTCTTCATCTTCATGATTTATCGAATCTTTCACCTCATCAGCAGCTGCAAAGCATTCTAATGATATAAGTTTATTCAATCTTTCTTGCTCAATTTAATACAAATACATCGAAAAAAAATACAAAAAATACTTCACTACTCAATAAAACAGAATAACTAACTTATTATTACCTTTGAAAACTTTTAAACAACATCCTTATTATACGTGAAAATAAAGAAACTTTATTACTGGCCGCGAAAATATCGAGCTTTACTCGTCGTATGTTGCTAGAAATAAAAAATTATTCTACATCTATTTGTTCTAGCCTCCGATGACCCACTCAGAGACGAAATCCCACTGCAAGTCCAAAGGGCAAAGAGAAGGGCGTCAGTGATGTTGGAATGCAAAACAGATTTAGAAGAACCAGTGACCTACTTCTGGAGTAAACAAGGTGGCAGCTTACCTTATTACGTTGACGAATATAGCGTAAGAAAAGCACAAAAAAAAAATAAACAACTCATTTAAATAATATGTTTATTCACAGAAAACTATTCAACTAAACTCAGTAGGAGCAATCGACGCCGGCACCTACATCTGCTCAGCAACTAGTCAAAGACGTACGCTAGACATTCCAATCGTCCTCGTAGTAACCGGAATCATTCCTTACTTCACTCAGGCACCAAACAGCTACATTACACTGCCAACCTTACCTGATGCCTACTTGCAATTCAGCTTTGAAATTTCCTTCAAACCTGAAAGCGATTACGGTCTTATTTTGTACAATGGTCATAGAGAAGTGGAAAGAGATGGAGATTTTATTTCATTGGCTCTCAATAATGGCATTCCAGAATTTAAATTTAATTTGGGTCCTGGCACACCCACAACTACTGTTAGGGCTAATGAAACTGTAACTGACAGAGAATGGCACACAATTAAGATTGTACGGAATAAAAAGAGAGTGATAATGTTTGTAGACGGAAAGGGGCCATTCATTGGAGAAAACGAAGGCAAATACTTTGGCTTGGATTTGAGTGAACCACTATACTTGGGTGGTGTTCCAAATTACAATAATATTTCACCTGAAATTGGTATTAGTAGAGGTCTTGTAGGTATGTTATTTGTTCTAAGTATATATGTAAACTTCTACTAATATTAAATGTGTTTAGGTTGCATTAGCAAATTTAAGATTGGATACTCTTATCAAGACATTTTGCATGATGGTTTAGACTCTGTTGGAATCACCAACTGCGAAACTTGTACGGAAAATAAATGCCAAAATCAAGGTACTTGTCAGGAAGCCTTGACAACTGAAGGATACACTTGCATTTGCCCTGCCAAGTTCAGCGGTCCCACTTGTAATAAGAAAAAAGGACAGGCTTGCTCACCATGTAATAACAATGAACCAAAATAATAAATTAATTATTCAACAATTATTTTTCAGATTCTTGTGGTGTTGGTAAATGTATCGATACAGAATACAGCTACAAATGCCAATGCCCTCTAGGCCGTAGTGGTAGGAATTGCGAAAAAACCGTTCAAATCTACGAACCAGCTTTCAGAGACAACGCGTTCATCGCCTACCCTCCACCAAGACCACTGAAAAGAACCAAAATTGAAATGAGAATTAAACCTAGAGATGTCAACGATGGAATTTTGTTATATTCCGCTGAAACCAACGAAGGTCATGGAGATTTTATCAGTTTAGCTATCAAAGATCGTCATTTGGAATTCAGATTCGATAACGGAAAAGGCCCGTTCGTCATCAGAAGCGACCAAGAAATCCAACCGAACCAATGGTCGGCGATCCTTGCCATCAGATCCGCTCAAGATGGTAGAATAATAATCAACGGACATCCTTCGGCTCCGACGCGTTTCGCCACCCTCTTCAAAACTCTCACGCTTTTGACGCCACTTTATGTTGGTGGTTACGATGAGCACAGCATTAAACTGAACCAAGGGGTCAAAGTTGAAAAAGGATTCAGTGGATGTATTGTAGATATTAATATTTCTGGATTGGACGATGCTACCATGAAAAATACCACTGATTCGTCAAATGTTGAAGATTGTGCTAGTGAAGTAAGTATTAAGTAGCTATATTCTACAAGCATAAAGATGGGAGAAAAGTAATAATGGAAAACCCAATTTTCTCTAGTGATTCAAATTGGATATTCCAAATACACCAACACTGTGGCTCGAGTAAATTTTTGACCGCTTCTTGTATTTTGTCTGCGGCATAAATTGATAGCCCCATTTATTGTACCTTGTTCAAAATTGTTCCAAACAAACTGCACTATAATAATATTGTTATACTCAATATTGAATCAAGTTCTTTATTAAATTATATATGATCTCAACATCTATTATTATAGTTATCACTACTCTTTGACATTAGGTCAGTTAAGTTAGCCCCGCCCCCATAGAAAATTTCTGGATGAAAATTATCCCATAATTTTGCTCTCATTTTGCTCCATTTTGCTCCACTAATTTCAATTTTTGCTCCATTACAGTGGGGAGACTATGTGGCATATTAGGTGGGGGGGCTGAATTAACGCTAACCCCCCCCCCTTCTTAATGAAATTCATAAATTTGATCATGCTCATTTTGTTCTGCAAGTTTTGCTCCATTTTGCTTCATTAGCGGCGAGTTTTGCTCCATTACTAGGAGAGACCTACAGAGCTCCCAAAAATCTCTCCTAGCAGCCTCTCCGGTAAAAATTTTAAAATTTAAACATGCTCATTTTGTTCTCCGAGTTTTGCTCCATAATCGGCGAGTTTTCTAGTGTTAATTCAGCCCCCCCACCTAATAGGCCACATAGTCTCTCCACTGTAATGGAGCAAAAATCGAAATAGTGGAGCAAAATAAAGCAAAATGAATTATGTTATGGAATAATTTTCATCCAGAAATTTTCTATGGGGGGGGCTAACTTAACTGACCCTTTTACATTGAATCTTCTTAGTTTTAGTTCAAGCTTTTTAATAATCCATTTCTCGCTAGTTATAGATGTTATGTTGACCCCAATTTCACCTCCTATTCCTTAAAATTTATCGGCTTTTGTCGCTATAAATACTTCACTTCCGGACTTTTCTGTTTTGATGTTATACTAGCAGGAATCCTCTCATACTATGTCAGAGTTCATGCATTTTCAACTTCCAGGATGACATCGACAATAACGTTTCCAGCGGAACCGGCTACCTCGATTCTGCATACAAACCCGTTTCATACGACAACAAAAAGACTGGCTGCTCAGACAATCCATGCAAAAATAACGCCCCCTGCATTCCTTTATCTCCGGTCGATTATAGATGTTCCTGTTCGGCAGCTTTTACCGGAAAAGACTGCGAAACTCCTATAGATTTGTGCAAAGACAAACCATGCCAAAACGAGGGTATTTGCAGATTCAATCATACCGGGTTTGCTTGCGACTGTCCTCTTGGATTTGGTGGCAGTAGATGTGAACAACGTGAGTAATAGATAAATCAATAAATACAAATATTATATATATATTTTTTTAATTATTAGGAGTGGAACTAAGAAACGATGCTCACTTTAACGGAAATAGTTGGTTGGAATTCAGCAAATCGCTCCTACCGCACAGGTACGAAAACGAAGCAGAAATTATCGCTCTCGAATTGTCAACAAACAAATCCGATGGTCTACTTTTCTGGCACGGACAAAGTCCAGTTGAAGATGGGCAAGGGCAAGATTACATTTCACTAGCACGTAAGTTTTACCGTGTGTTGGTAATTTGGTTCCTGGAGTAAACAAAAAGGTGCTAGCCCCTTTTTGGTATCAATATTTGATTTGGAACCTAGACCCCTAAAGAGAGTTGCAATATTGGTTCTCAGCTAATAATGCATATTAATTGAATGTTGAGAGTCTGGTAACTGGCATTATTAAAAAATTTCTGCCGCCAATAATATTAGCAATTATTAACCTATAGAGGGTATGCTTTTCATTTAAATTTGAAGTAACCGTTTAGTACCAACACTTTCCGTCTGTTGGCTATTTTTCGGGGGGAAACTCTGCTTGTTCAGTTTGTCCGATTCTTTGGCCCTTTTAAATTTTGACTTTCGACCTGGAAGGTTGAGCCTGGCCTGGGGGCAGCCATTTTCTCGAGTGAAATATTCATTACAGTTATCGTGGAAATATAATAGGTACCTTATCGGTCATCAGGCACTATTTTGATGAAATAAAGTTGCGTAAGGCAATGTTCTGTTAATTACCGATAAATTTAATATCAAAAGTCTTGTGATTACCGTTTTATTTGAGTCGGATTTCGATCCCCTTCGTGGTTTTTTCGAGGAGTCGTTTCTTTCGACGAAACCGTTTCCAACAAGCTCACATTTCTAAAGATCACCATTTTCGTGAAACATGGAAATAGAGCTTTTGAAGAGATTTCCTAGAGGAATCAAGTCTCTTACGTATTGCCTCCTGTACCTACCTCTACATTTGACGATAACTCAGAATTTCTAACCTCTATCTACCTTGATTCAAGGCTTCAATCTGCAACTTCCCTCGTCAAGTGATAGAAAATGGATGGTAGACTTCACCTTTTGTTGGAATTGAGGCTTGTATAAAGTTTCATTTATAATTTTTATTACCTTTTTTATGAAATCTACTTTATCATCAATTACCAGAATTACCAATTCTTAGGTTCGTTGGATAAAATAGGTAAGAATAAATAAATATCGTAAATACTGCCTATGGTAATCCACCTTAAGTACTTCAGGTAGCTGGAACCGATTTACACATACAAATCAGATAAACGAAAAGTTGCGAGAACGAAGTTACATATTTCATTATATTGGAAACCAAATTACGTGTACTGAAACCACTTGCTTTTGTGACTTTCTTATTTTTATTTTTTAACAGTTTCCAATGGTTACTTGGAATTCAGCTACGATTTGGGTAGTGGGCCAGCGATTATCAGAAATACTCATATCAAAGTTAACGACGGCGATCGTCATAGTGTAATATTGAAGCGGCAAGGAAGATCTGGCTCTATTGACATCGATCACACTTATATAGAGGAAGGGACTTCCGAAGGTAGTGCGACAAGTATGAGTTGCAACGGTAAATCTAGTTTCATCACCTCAAACGATTAATTTTATAGTAAAAAATTTACAGGTAATATCTTCCTGGGTGGTACACCCAACATAAGTAAAATGACAGGCAGCAGGTTTACTACAGGTTTTAGCGGTTGCATACACGGATTCGAGCTTCAACAATCGAAAACGTTGGATCTCGGACTCAAAGCCGTCAACGGACTCAATGTTAAACCTTGCTCTAGGTAAATATTAATTTTAATTAGTTGTATACATTTGAATTTCATAGAGTTATTACAAGATTACTGACCAAATTCTAGATTAGATATAAAAGTCAAATGTTATGCATAATTTCAACATAAAACCACATTCCAGTTTGACTGGAAACGTCATCAATATTAATTTATATGTATAATATATGGATCATCATCATCATGTTACGAGTATATTATTCTTGGGCAAAGTTCAGAGAAGTAGGTAAGTGAACGGATAGTGCTGAAAAAAATTGAGCCATCAGGGTGGAATATGTTGAAATTCTGCATCTACTTTAGTAATATATATGTTACGGTTAATATGCAAACTTGGCTAGTTTGTAAACTAGCTGGATAGTTTACAAACTAACCAACCCCTTGGCTATTTTGATACGAAACGCAATTTTTACTAAAATAGCAGCTAGTTTGCAAACTAACCAAAAATCTTGGCTAATTTATTTACTTGAAATTATTGAGAAAACTAAATTAGCTGGTTAGTTTATAAACTATCCAACGCAGCCTGGCTAATTTGAAAACCATGATTTCTAGTAACACAAAGTAGCCAAACCTTCGGCTAGTTTGCAAACTAACCAACCAATTTTCTGGCTAATTTACGAATAAAGTTTAATGTTCATGGTATTTGTTATTCGATAAATTAGAGATGATTAAAATGGAAATTTTTGCTTTTTTCTTTTTTACCTGGCAATTCTCACATCCATCGAGGAACAAAGTTACAATTTCTTGGGTAATATTTGAATATTTTTGATTTATTAGCTTTATTGTAACTTGTCTTTCGGCGTGCCCAGTTGATTGGTGAAATTCTTTAATAATATCGAACAAATCGTCCATACAAGCTAATATTTTGCCAGATTTCCTTCGTTGTAAAGTTGGGAATTATTTGCTTTATTATTATACAGATCTATTAAAGAAGCTTCAAATTCTTTAATCTAACTTTGTTTGTAAATTAGCCAGAAAATTGATTGGCTAGTTTGTAAACTAGCCAAAGGTTTGGCTATTTTGTGTTACTAGAAAATATGGTTTTCATATTAGCCAAACTGTATTGGATAGTTTATAAACTAACCAGCTAATTTAGTTTCCTCAATAATTTCAAGTAAATTAGCCAAGACTCTTGGTTAGTTTGCAAACTAGCTGCTATTTTAGTGAAAATTGTGTTTTCTATCAAAATAGCCAGTGGGTTGGTTAGTTTGTAAACTATCCAGCTAGTTTACAAACTAGCCAAGTTTGCATATTAACCGTAACATATACATCCCTTGAATTTCAAATCAATATTTAGATTTAAAAGAACAATTTTGCTCATCAATTATCAAAAAAATGTATTGATTTTTTATGCCACGCTATTTCCAAATTTTATAACCAAAATTTATTCTATACTATGATGAGTTTAATTTCAAATTACTATTATAGGGAAGTAGTCTGGGACGACATCATTGTAGATTCTCAGTAGAGTGGTCAGTATCCTAAATAAATTATTTGAGGGGTTAAACTCACCACACTTAAATTAACTGTGATCATTTTTTTTCAATATATTTATCCATACAATCTGTTAAGCATGCATAGGTAATGAACTGTAAAACTAAAACTATACTTACCTAATGTTGGTTTATTTTATGGAGTACCTAGTAAGTAAATATTCGTATTTTATAAATGAAATAATTATTGTTCGGGGACTTACCTACCTAAAATGTACAAATAGTCACAGCATGAACATTTTATTACCTTTCTACTAACCAAATACATACTTTCTTGCACGCTGCTAATAATTGAAAAAAAAAAGATTAAGATGGATTCCGTCCTCACTAATTTTTTCCGACATGGAAGATTTCGACGAGTTTGTAGAACCGCCTCCAGTTAACATAATGCACCCGAAACCATCCAGTGTTGCTCAAACTGTCCATCATCGACTAGGTTTCGTCTACGAACTCGTTATCGTCTTCCTTTGTACTTCGTCAATAAGAACTTTATTGTTGTCACATTGTTGACCGACTTGTAAATAATAAATTTATAGATTCTTATATCAATAATGCAATGAGATTGTATTATTTATTGTAGTATAATAATGTATTTTCCAATTTAGACGATAAATAAATAAAGGTATTAGGTAATTTAAATAATTATTATTATCATTTGGATTGTTTTTAGTTGCGCGAGTTCTATCTCAATAATTATTGTTAAACTGTTTTGCACTTGGGTATAAGATTATATTTTATTTCGATGTTATGACTGTGTTCAAGTTGAGGATATCTCAATTATTAATGTTTCCTGATTTCCTTCTGTAGCAGTTGTTGTGTTCAAAAATACCTTCTCTTCTAATATTTATCAAGAAATATGAATATCATTCTATTTCCTATTTTTTTTTCACCTACAATTTCTTCAATTTTCTCTATTTCTTCTTTGACAAGAGATAAAGTACAACAAGTCAAATTGGTCCGGAAAATAACTCATTCCGAAGATTTATGAATATTGTTATCTTTTTGTTCGCAACCTACATACTGGCTTTTACTCCCAAACTTTATGAAAAATCTGTACGTTACATGATTCATTATTTATTCAGCCAATTATTCATAAGGAGTCGTCTTTTTGTGAGCTGTCTCCACCCAAAGATTTTTCTTTAATCGGAGCCTTGAAGGTGTCAAAGTCTTTGATCCTGGCAAAATACAAAATAATTTAAAGGATTTTTAAAGTACTTATTTGTTCTTAGACAATTGTAAAAAATATTGTTGTTAATATATGTAATTGTTTTTACTAATAATATACCAAATAACGAGGATAGAATTCGAGCAGCTAAAAAACATAATGGCTAAAGCAAAAGTTAACTATTAGCATCTCTACTAAATTTATACATATCAAATAAATATATAAACTATTGTAATGTATTATTATTGGTAAGTTGAGGATAAGATATATCGAAACTGTTGTATACTTATTTGAATTTGTTTGTGATAATCAGTATTCTATGTAAATAAGATACAAAGCTAATGTTAAATATTTTACTACATTTTATAACAATTTGACTGATCTTTTTTCTCCTCCTCTTTAAAATGCTTACTGTTGTGGACAAATTTGTATTTCAGGTGAGTCTGGATGCACAAAAAATTGTGTTTGACATAATTATTCCAGGACATACTAAGCATGACAATCAAACTGAAATCATGGGCTTATTATCAATAAATTTATTTTCAAATAATATATAGGTACTAATACATACGGGATATGGGCATATTTATTTGTATTCATCAATGATATTTTTTCTAATATAGTGTTTTTATTCTTTTCTAGTTTTATTGACATCGACAACAACATCTGGAACGAAGATATGATAAATTAAGAGCAACATTCTTAGGCTAAATAAATGTCGCATCAGGCATCAGTGATCGAAAAGTCAAACTCAATTATTTTTTTAAGTGTTCACTTTCTTATTGTGTTCATAAAGACCGATACTCTTTGATGCTGAAGCATTTCTATTTTAATAATTTCGATGATATTTTTTTACCTTGCAAACGCATTCAGCATTGAACTGTATTTCAGTCTTTCTGCTTTTTATATTATATTTGTATTACTATTACGCTTGAATATGCTTAAATCTGGAATACAGTTTCGTTTATGTTTAGTTTCACAACTGCCATTATTATGTTTTTCTGATTGTTTTTTTTTTATACACCTTTTTTATACATATATTTCTTGTTAAATTAGGCGATTGTATAGTAAGAAAATTGTGCCATTGTAGAGTCTAGGTAAGTATCAGAAACGAAATACAGTCCATTTGTATAATTTTTTTTCCCCCAATTTTACCTAATAGTTTTTAAAATAAAATAGTCTTAATTTATATGGTGCTATTAACAATGTATTACGCTAAAAGTATTTTCAATTTTGTCTATAATATTTTTAGGGTCCGTCGATTAATGAAAAAAGTACTTACAGTTTCAAAAGTAAATAATAAATAAAAGCTTTACCATGTGATTATACGAAATGAAACAAAAACGTATCAAATATGGTGATTAATAACAAACAAAAAAAAATACATATTTTAGTCATTTAAGAACTATTGAACATTTTGTAAATGCTTTTATTTTAATTTCTCTAGTATGACGAACGCGGGTAAAAATTTAAAATGTGCAAAAAGCGCGAAAAATATTAAGAGAATTTTTACGGTTGTTACACCCTGGAAGCTTTCTTGATATATCTCAAGTTTGTTGGTTAAAATTAACAAATTATATTAAAAGTGCATTTTCAATAACAAGAGACAATAAATAAGTAATGTATGTAGCTTTGTGTTTCATTTATTTTTTTTAAGGTACCCAAACTTTTCTTCAAGTGTCTACCTACATGGTTCCAAATGACAGGGCCGCCGCTACCTTGTGTGCGGTGTGTTCAAAACACACAGGCGGCCGAATAAAAGAGGTTGCCGTCGCCGATCCTAATGCAAAAAAAAAATCATGTGCAGCGCTCTACACCTGGTAGAAGTGAAACTTCTCAAAAACTATCCCCCCTCCTTCATACAACTTTTAGACAGCTATTGAGTCGAGGTAAAGACGGAAAAAAAATGGTCGAGAAAAAAGAATTGTCGGGAAAAAAAAAATAGTCCGGAAAAAAAAGTCGGGAAAAAAATGGTCGGGAAAGAAAATTGTTGGGAAAAAAAAAGTCGAGAAAAAAAAAAAGAAAAAAAAAAAGAGAAGAAAAAGTCGCAAAAAAAAGTCGGGAAAAATAATTGCCGTGAAAAAAAAATAGTCGGGAAAAAATAGTCGTGAAAAAAAAATGGTCGGGAAAAAAAAGTGGGAATAAAAAATTGGGAAAATACAAAATTTACAAGCGAGCGTTTTTAGTACTTTGCCGCTCTAGAGCGGCAAAGTAAAGGTCATCAGGAAACGCCTACTTTGCGATCACAAATCTAATCGACAAAGCCTGCTTTCTAGGGCGATTGTTGGAAAAAAAGTTTTCATATGGTATTTCAGCGACCATTTTTTGACATTGTCAAACTGATATTTTTGATTTTGACGTTTTTATCCATATTTTTGCATTCAATTTATTTTCGAAATCTTACGTGAAATAGTCATGACGAATACCACTCGAGAAAAAAATTGTGTAGGCAAAATTGTTCTCAAGGTTTTATTCAAGTTTGTTGCTTTTCAGCAATTTCGCTCATGACAATTTTGTC
The DNA here is from genome assembly GCA_917834065.1 of Ceutorhynchus assimilis. Classification (NCBI taxonomy): domain Eukaryota; kingdom Metazoa; phylum Arthropoda; class Insecta; order Coleoptera; family Curculionidae; genus Ceutorhynchus; species Ceutorhynchus assimilis. The sequence continues at coordinate 2,400,297 of OU892281.1, forward strand.
AAAAATGTCATTTGCGAAATTGCCAAGCAACAAACTTTCATACCTTTCGAAAATTTTGCCGACAAATTTTTTTCTCTTGTGATATTATATCACGAGAGCATATTTTTCAATATACAGGGTGTCCGGAAAATAGCGTAAAAGCTTTCCACTACCTGATAGGGGATCTATTGTTTATTAAAATTTATTGTAAACCTTTAAAACGCATTATGAGAATTGTAAAATCTCTAGATTACAACAGAAAAATTGATCTGACAACTTTTTCTAGTTACCTTCGAATTTTTCAGGTAACTACATAGGTATTTAATTTAATTCTGTGACAAATTTTCAACGGGATATTTTCAGTGTTGCCAATTTTAATGAACATTAAAATGCTAATAACTTTTCTAAAAATCCAAACAGATTTTTTAAATTAGTTTTCTGGGGTTCCTTCAGGGGTCCGCCACCACGTAGTCAAGAGCTTTTACGCTATTTTCTGAACACCCTGTATTTTTGAAATAATTCGACTATTTTAGGAATGTTTATAAAATATTCCAAAAATGTTCCAGAAATGTTTCAACATGATTTTTTTTAAAAAAACTTGCAATGTATATTTGAGAAATGTTTATAAAATGTTCCAAGAATGTTTAAAGAATATTTCAGGATTGTTTATAGGAATTTTCTTATATTTTATAGAAATTTCGTGTAATTTTACAAGGATTTTTCAGAATTCCATTGAAATACTTTTTATAGAATGTTCCAGGAATGTTCATAGAATGTTCATAAATTGCACACCAGAATTTCCCAAAAATTTTTCGGAATTCCACAAAAAAATCAATTAGTTTCAAAGAAATTTTCTGTATTTTCACAGGAATTTTTCGGAATTCCATGTAATTTCACAAATTACTTTTTGATAGTTCATGAGTATTTCAGGTCATTTCACGTAATTTTTTTTGGAATTCCACTAAGTTATTTCATAAAAATTTCTTGGAATTTTGTTGAAATTTGAAAAATAAATTCACGATTTTTTTTGGAATTTCATAATTATTTATACGAAGTAGTTTCTTGTGAATTTTTTGGAATTTCACGAGAATTTTGATTTATTTCACAGGAATTTCTTCAAATTTTGCTAGAATTCCAAATAATTTCAGGAGAAATTCAAGGAATTTTATTTCAGTAAAATAACTAAGAAATTTCAGAAGAATTTTTTGGAATTTCGAGAAATTTTACAGGATTTTTTCAGAATTTCAATGAAATTTCGTGGAAATTTTGTGGAATTTACTGGTTATTCCGTTGGTTTTTTTTTCAATTCCACGGGAATTCCAAGCAGCTTTAAAGAAATTTTCTGGAATTTCAATTTTTTTTTTTTAAATTGCACTAAAATTCCGATTTTCTCCACAGGAATATTGCTAAGTATTAAGTAATTTCACAAGAACTTTTCGGAATTTCACGAGAATTTCATATTATTTCATATTTCACTTAAATTTTGAGTTATTCTACGGGAATTCCATGTAACTTCACGAGAATTTTTGGGAATTCAATAAAAAATTTAAGTAATTTCGCAAGAATTCCACTTAAATTACAAGTATGTAACTTTAAAGAATTTTTTATTTTGGAATTTTACAAGGATTCTATGTAATTTTACAGGATTTTTTTTTGAAATTTAGCGAAAATTCCGGAGGCATTGAGTCGAATACTCGGAAAATTTCGTTGTAGTTTTTTCGCAGTATTACATAATTTTACCGGTATCCCACATAATTTCATTATAATTCTAAATAATTTTAAAAGAATTTTTAAAGTTGCATGAAAATTTAATGAAATTTTCACGGGAATTTTATGGACTTTCACGAGAATAACTTGGAATTCCGGGAAAATTACGTTGAATTTTCGGAAAATAGATGGAATTTCATTCGAATATTTTCGAAATACCACAAAATTTTAACGGAATTTCACTGAACTTCTAAATAATTTCACAAGAATTATTTGAAATTTCACGAGAATTTCATTTAATTTTTACAGGAATCTTCTAGAATTCCAGGAAAAATAATGGAATTTCATCGGAATTCCACGTAATTTCAAAAAATTCCCAAATATTTGAGTAAGTTGTTAGTAGCTTATTATTTATTAGTTATTTCAAATTTCAATAATTATTATTAATTGATTAATAAAAATTTGCTTGAATTTTAAAGTATAAGGTAAAATTCAGCGCAACCGTAACGACGGTGTCAAGGTCTCTGAAATGTACTGGAAAAATTCTTTTTTTTAGTAAATTTAAAAAAAAAAATTGTACACCAGAATTCCGCGTAATACCATTAAAATTCTCTGAAATTCCACTAAAAATCTATGTAATTTCAAGGAAATTTTCTGTAATTGCAAGAAATTTTACAGAAATTCCTCTGAAATTCACAGGAATTTTAAATAATATCATATTTTTTTTTTGGAATTTCACGAGAAGAATTTAAAATTTTGCATTTACGAGAATATCTATTTTCTCAAAGAATCGTAGAATCCATTTGAAATAGTGAGAAAACATTTCTAGTACCTAACCTCTGCATTGATTGATTGTTATCTGGAACCTAACAATCTTCCATTAAATTTCCATAATTCCATCGATAGCTCTTTGGGAGCAGGCAACGCCATCAGCTTCAAAAGCAGTAAATAAGCATCCAAAAATGTATATAATACCTACAGGTTTATGGTGTATGGTCTGAGAGTAATCAATAACCATCTTTTTCTGATGATTTCCTTATTAATGCCTGAGCTTCCCAGGTTGAATTGTTTTTCTCAATGATATCTTCAGATAATAACTTTTTCACTTCATCAGAGACATAAACTTTTGCACCTTTTTCTGTATGCTTTCTTGAATTAGTTACGATAGGTCTACAAATGTAAAGATATAGATTGCTGAAGAGAAAGACCGGCAAAACTTTAGCTCCAAAAATATACATAAAGCTAATGGAGCACTGGATCCAACAAATTCCAGTCCTATTTTTGTATGTTGCGACAGTCAATCATCACTAATACCAACAGCATCACAGAGGTCTGATAAAATGAATGTTTTGGAACAATTGTATTGATTTCCCATGAGTTCAATATTCACACAACAGTATCTAGGTATTTTGGAATAAAGATTTTATTGATTTCATAGTAATTCTTCTTCCACTTTGTTTTGAATAAAATTGAGGTAATAAGTCTGTGAACTGCCAGTAATGAGAACATTAGCGAAAGTTTTATCCACTTTTACCCTAGTAATTATAATTTACTTAGTCCCGGTTTATTCATTTTCGGATAAACTTGCTGGTAACTATCTGCAAGATAAATTGAGCGTTCTAATTCTATTGGTCGGCGGATAACTCACCGACTAATGGCACTTATCATGTTATACAAAGGAGTTGTTTAAGAAGGTTGGACTTTTGTTAGTTCCATAAAAACTTTTAAAAATAGTATATTGTGTATTTAGGTGGAAAAGTGACACATTCTCGGCCGACGGTGTAAGTTGACGGGCGAGGCGTAGCCGAGGCCGGCGAACACCCAAGGCCGAGAATGTGCTTTTCCACCAAAATACACATGCTATTTTTTCTGCGATCGGTTAAATACCTGTTAAATGTTTGTCTTTTAGTTCCAATTATTCAGCGATACGAGAATCACTTTCCCGGCCTAGGCCGGAAAAGTGTTTCCCGTATTGTTATTCATTAATTCCTTAGCAACTATTGAAACATAATTGAAATACCAGAATCTTGAGTTTTGCGACCTGTCAACCAGTCAATAATGCTGACATTTCTTTTCAATCGCAGAAAAATGCTTTTTTCTGCGATTGACAAGAAATGTCAGCATTTTTGACTGGTCAATAGTTGCTAAGGAATCAATGAATAACAATACAGGAAACACTTTTCCAGCCTAGGCCGGGAAAGTGATTCTCGTATTGCTGAATAATTGGAACTAAAAGGCAAACATTTAACAGGTGTTTAACCGATCGCAGAAAAAATAGTATGTGTATTTCGGTGGAAAAGCACATTCTCGGCCTTCGGTGTTTGCCGGCCTTGGCTACGCCTCGCCCGTCAACTTACACCGTCGGCCGAGAATGTGTCACTTTTCCACCTAAATACACAATATACTATTTTTTGTTACAACTCCGACAAAATGCTTTTTCTGACAGGACATAAAACTCTTGTATGTTCCCTGTTCTTACAAGCAGCAAAAGATCCAGCCTCTTCAAGTGATAGTCGATGATTTTGCAAGAGTCTTTGTCGAATTTGATGTTGGTGGACTCCAATAATAAAGGTAGCAGTAGGTGTTTTAATGCTTGAAGGTAATGCCCTACCGTTTCATCACTTTGCTATTTATGTATTGATATTGATAGAAAATATCAAGCAAATATTTCCAGTGTTACCATTTTCTCCCCCCAATTTGAACTTAAACGCGCCGTTTTTAAGACATGAGAATGTCTCAAGCTAAATGGACCACCCCCTGTATATATATCTCGTTTTCATCTATACATTTATGTCTCCCAGCGGCGCCAGCTATGATTTTAACTCTGGAATAGTTTGGTCAAATTCTATTAAAAATTGACCAGAAGAATGTACCTAGCTTCAGGAATCTCTCCAAGAAATAATTGTACGTGAGTAGGTACGCTATCTCAGAAGATCTTAGAGTTAGTTTTTCCGTTTGCGTACGCGAATTCTTTTAATGCTCCTGCTTTATTAACTTGGTAACAAAATTAAAATAACTACACTATAGAAGTGTAAAACTTTTAATGGATTAACCCCATCCAAAAGCCAAATTCCTTTCACGTCCAGCACGAACGACCCACCACTGCCTTTTTAATTACTCGGCCAACTCAATAGGGCTTTAAAAGCATGTGCGAAGCGGGGCCGGCATGCATCTAACTAAACACTACAGAATCCCGGCGAAAATCGTACCGTTCTTTCCTTTCGATTCCGCTTGCCACAAAGGGGCCTTCAGGCAAAGAGCAGCACGTTATTATTATACTCTCGTTCAGAGCAACGGAGAGGGCGGATGCATGCACAAACTCTGTATGGCAGTACCACCGCCAGTACGTATCGAACCGCCCGGTCGCTGACGATCCGCTGCTGATGTTGCTTTCAGTACCGCAAGGTTAAAAGTTGTTCCACGACAAAAATCGTTGTGTTTTAAATTTTCGTTTCGCGGGCCTGATCTTTTTGCTTTAAAACGCTTTGTTTGCTTGCTTTGTACCCTGCGGGTGGTACTTTTTGGTATCTCGAAGTGTAATAAATAATATTTGGTTAAACAATATTTCGCAGTTACCTATACTTGAAACAAAAAGTGAGTTCTGCTTGGATTACCTTGATTTGCTCTACTGGGTCACCAATTTATCGGATATTTTTATTGGAACTTTTCTTTGTAAAAATGGTAAGGAGTTTTTATCGAAAAATAAATGGTTTTGGGTTTTAGAATTTGAAAACTTTTTGGATCTTTCTGTATGGAATTTCAACAAATTGTAGATAAATTTGGTAGCTGCAAAAAAAATTGTTTTTTTTTTAAATTACCTACTTACCATGATTTACTTGCAGCAATAATCGGGATTGACTTTTTTTTTTTATCTTATTGTATTTTTCTTATTGCCCCCCATAGGTACGTAAAGTTATATGGTGAATAACTATGAATCGGAATCATTATCACATGCCATCAGTGATAATTTGTATCATGTTATTTGATCTTACTTGTTTGATAACATTAGAATGATTGAATGAAAAATAAAATTCACCGAAACTCATAGGTAATAATTTCCACAGAGATTGAAAAACGCAAAAAACAAAATCACATTCTCTTATGAATAAGCCTTCTTCAGGAGCAGCTGAAAATAAAACATACCAAAACGACAGGTTTAAGGTACCTGAACTGAATAACAAAAGATAAATCGCAAAAAGACCCAAACGCATTCAAAATCTTTAAAAATTTTCCAACATTTTGAATGTTTTGTAATACATACCTACACATATTAAATCTGATTCGAACCAATAATTATTATAACTCGCAACTACTCAATTAATTTTTGGGGCAAAAAACCCACCATTACTTAAATCAATTTTATGAGGAACTAGCTAATGACCCGCTGCGTTGCCAGCGTGAAAATATATTTTGAAATAATACACTTTTTTTCAAATTTTGTTGTTGATTTTCTATTTAATTTTTTTTTTCTCCGAATGACAGTAAAAGCGGACTTTTAATGACACTTGACAGGATCAAAAGTTGTATTTTTACTGCCTAGGCATTAAAAGTGCCAGTGTCACAACGTTCCAGGTGATAATTCCACTCAATTTGGTATTTGAAATTGATGGTGACAATGACAATTGTCAAAATAATTTAATTATTTGGATAATAATAATGAATGAAATAAATATAAAAAAGATGTCCATGTGTGAATTTGAACATTCGGAGAAAAAATTATATGTTTTACATGGCAGAAAAGCAGATTTAATGCCTCGGCTGGTTTCCTAGCCTCGGCTATGAAACACCAGCCGCGGCATTAAATCTTGTACTTTTCTGCCTAGTAAAACAAATTAACAAATAACTATTTTTTTTTAATCCGATACCAGAGTTGCTTGCCAGTGAGTTCAGTGACGCATTTTAAGCACTCCAGAGCTGTTCTAAAGCGCCCCGGGTTGTTTATAGGCATTCCAGTGTATCAGAGTTTCGCGCAACCGAACTTTTTTTTTCGGGATAGAAAATAGCTTATAGCACTCCCCTCTTTAGCCGAATTCGATTAACCGGATTAGATCGATCTGGTTCAATTTAAGTGAACCACACTGTATTCGATTGAGGCTGGATCAGTGCACTCTCATCAACAAAAAATGATTTAGATCAGAAGAAGTTCACTTAAATTGAACCCAAATCAATCTAATCTGGGTCAATCGAAGGAACTTTGATTTTTATATATAGATTGATTTTGGACTTGGAATAATTAATCTTTGAGTAAGGCCCGGTTTATTCGTCCTCAGACTGTCTACGAAATAAATTTACCAATCCATAATCCGGGGCGGATAACTGGCTGACCAATAGGATTATAGATTGCGTTTTTATCCGTCAGATTTGTATTACCTCACAGTTTATGAGAAGGTAAATAAAGCGGGCCTAATAAGTTTTGATAAACTCATAACGCATCTTAAATACAAATACTTATCACAGTGATCTGGGATGCGTATTTTCATATATTAATACCCATTTAATAATAGTTATTTAATATGGTACTAATGTGTCATGTTGAAAATAAGTCACAGGAGAAAAATTTATTCCACGAGGCCGCCAGGCTGAGTTGTATAATTTCTCGAGTGACTTATGCCCGTATTACATCTGTATATTTTTCCGTGTATTTATTCATTTAGTTCAGGGTGACAACCGAAAAACTTCAAACACAACATAAATCAGCATTATGAAAAACAAATTAATGTTGGCACCCTGAACTACATGAATAAATACACGGAAAAATACACAGATGTAATACGGGCATTAGAAAACATATCACACGAGTAGCATACTAGTTATTTACATTACAAGTGCGTTTATGAATATGATTACAATAACGAGTGTGAAAGATTAGAACGACGAGGTCGTAGACCGAGTCGTTCTAATCACACGAGTTTTGTAGTCATGTTCAAGCGCACGTGTGATGTACAACGTTTTATCTACAAAGCAAAAAAAAAAGGTTTTTTCAATCATTTTTGGTTATAAGTCGTTGTCTACCTTCATCTTACCTTTACAGGTTTAACTTCGACATTTGTCAAATTACCAAAAATAGTTGTCTTATGAATTCATAACCTAGTCCATAACACCACTAGTTGTGTGATGTATTCATAACCTAGTCTATAACACCACACTAGTTGTGTTATGAGTCTCATAACATAACTCAAATACTAGAAAAATGGTTATGTAAAAACGTCATAACCAAACGCTAATAGATAATAGTTATTTATGCAACAAAAGTGTATAAAGTGAACCTTTTTTCAAGGCGAGTGCGACAATCACATGAGTGAAAAAAGGTGCTTTACGCACGTATTACATACAAAAATTTTTCTACTACCAATCAAATATGTGTAAAAAAATTAATTTGAAAAAATACTTTACGCACTAGTGCGTGAAGAATGTTCACTTTACGCATTAATGCGTGAAGTAATTTACCAGAAAAATGCCAAATTGACAGTGTCGGCAACTGTCATTGACATTACTTTACGCACTAGTGTGTGAAGTGAATTACTTCACGCACTAGTGCGTGAAGTGAAATTTTACGTCTTCTGAATAGTGCGTAAAGTGAGTACTTTACGCACGGTAGTAGAAAAAATAATTTTATCTACAAGCGTTTCCCAAGCAGCAAAGGTTGGTCGATATGACGTCGCTTTCAGGTAGATTTACGTCCACAACGTCGATAAACCAAAAATCGACGTCGAAAAGACGTTGCAAAATATGACTTGTTTGGGACGTCACATAGTGGACGTTTATTTGACGTCTAAAAATGGTCGATACAGTCCAATACGTTGATAACGACGTCGAGTGGACGTAACAGTAAAAATTTAAAAAAAGTATCGCGAATTACTATTGTGTAATATATGCTAAATTAGATACACTTATAATTCGCGAAAATTTCAAAGTGGGCGACATCTATTATCGAATCTGTAAGCTCATCCATATCAGTGAACAACAAAGCCGATTTGTATGTATGAAGATGATATTAATCTCCGACTTTTGTGCTCAAATAATATATTTCCGACTTCAATTAATTAATTAACAAGAGCTAATACATATGGCATTCGATAAAAGACAAACCCTCCCTTAAGCCCCGTGCCTACAGCGTTTGTTGTTCACTACTATAGAATCCATATTGGAAAAATTCAGCGCAATTTAATTTATTGGTGACTGATTTTCGCGAATTCGATAAAGATAAAACAGCGCAGCACAATTTTCATTTTCAAATTAAATTCAAAGCGCGGCAAACGCATTTCGGCAAGGCTCGGACCTTCTCGGGAGCAGTCGTACCCGATCCGCCAATGTGCCACCCGTCGATTGGTCGATTCGTCATCGTCAACGTCAATCGTCTTCCATCTTGCTTCTTGCTTTGCGTTCCTGTGTGTGTTGTTTGTTGTTTGCTGTTCGCTTCGCTTCGCATGGCCGGCTCGCCGTTTGTGTTTGTGGTGTGGTAAATGGTAATTAGTAATTATTAAATTACTAATTTGGTGAAGTGATTGTGGCTTCAGTCGGATTAGGTTCGATTTCTGGTAAGTAGAATATTGAGTGTAAAATATATGAATAGGTTGACCGTTTCGTTGCTATATTTCTGGACTCATGGCGTTCTTTTTTCAAAATGGCCATGATCAAATTGATTGCATTGCCGCGTAATTTTTTGATTTGATTAATTTTTTTTCTCATTCATTTACAGGGTTGTGAAATTTCTGTTAATTTTTAGGGTGATTTCTAAGAATCGCCTGAAAATATACCATCGACAATTCCACTCATGTATAAATAATCCCATTTGAAATGTCAAAAATCGTAGTTTGTAAGCGGATAAATAGGAAGGAAGAGAAAATATAACTGGATAAAAAAATCGGATATTTTTTCTGTTGATGCAATCGTTACCATAGTAACAATTGCATATAAAATTGATTTTTGAATCATCTGTCAAATAATTGTCACAAAAATTCACAAGTTCTATCATTTTAGCTTATTAAAAGTGTATTTTTAAATAAAATTAAAAATATTTTCAACATGCAGCGATTTGGGACAATTAAAGATGAATTAATAGCGAAATAGAAAATTCAATTCCTGAGAACACAGTCTTCTTCTCTTTCTGTAGAGTCAAATTTTAAGGGGCAAAATATTTATTCTAATTGTACCTTCAATAACTGTTCATTTTAAAAAGTAAATATTTCCATATTTTATTTTGATTATGCATTCGTGGAATTGCCGTACTAAATACCATTCGAGCTCAGATTTTGAGCAGGATATTTTTTTGCTTGCTCTCTCATACTTACTTTCATGCAATTTATCTCGATCTGTTCCACAAAATCACTCGAGCTGCGCTCTCGTGATTTTGTCGGAACAGCTCTCGTTAAATTTCCTAAAAGTAAGTATTCGGGACCAAGCCAAAAAATATCCGGCTAAATCTGAGCTCTTATGGTATTACCTACGATTATTTCAATAACTATTGATTTTTGGGACACAATTTGAATCCAACTAATCTAAAGATTATTGCTTTGTCAATACCGATGTTTTTTTTGGACAATAAAGCTTACTTCTTATTTGATTTGAACAATTCATATTCGAGCCATCACTACAAACTACTTTTTTTTCCAAATAAGCATGAACCTGGACTATTTCTTATTCATATTATTGGCCCATTTTGTAGGAAATTCTGAGAGAAACAAACAGAATTTTGGTCGGAACTTTTTACTACAAAAGCTAGGTTTGGCTAGTCAGCACATAGTTGAAGTAGAGTATGAGCAGATTTGGGTATTTCTATCACGTGATCTATGAGTGGTTAGAAATCCATGACCAAATGACTTAAAAAGTAATACCCAAACGAAGCAACTTGGAGTGCACAGGCTGAGGAAGCTGAAGCTCTCAGCTAAAGTAGAAAAAATAAATTCGAATACGTCATTGGTATGTGGGAATTGTGGGATGTACCATGTTTCAAAGCGAGCAAAATTATAAAACTTTTAAATTCAAATTGTTTCCCAAAAATCAATAGTTTTTAAACGAGTTTTAAAAATAATCGATGAAATAATAATATGAATCTTGGAAATCCCCCTGTATTTCAGAAAATAACAGATATTTCACAACTCTGTAAAGGAATGAGCATTAAAAGAGGAAACTTTTCTGTTATTCAACCACCCTCGTTCCGTAGCTCTTACCATTTCGAATATAAAAGTAGTGGGACATGGTATTATGGACACCCTGTAGATACATTAGAGTAATCTATTGTTTTATTTCCTGTAATACTTATAGATCCACGATGTTTGCAGTAATAGAATTCAAAGAAGCAGATGGTGGTGGGCTCTCACTAGTTAATTCCCAGTGGCTTACTCCCAGAAAACAAGAGGTATTCTGGCCGCCTATAAAAAATAGTTCAAATTTTAGCAAGGTATTGCGTAGAGTCGAACAGGACATAGACCCCGATAAATGGAAATTATTTGGAGTAGAAAAAGTTTTCTATGAAACTGGTAAGCCTTTATTGTCTATATTAATTTGGTTGGGGCTAGATTTTTTTTTCAATTTCAAAATACGTATAGGTTGGCGAAAGAATATGTTGTTCATAGGATCACTTTGACTTTTGAGCCGGCATTTCCTTATTTTTGGTTGGAGATTTGATTTGAATTTTGTTTGTTGTTTTAGGAGCTGCTGAGTGAATCCCATTATTTTAAAATTAAATGTCAATTTAAAAAGAATCTACGAGACCCAGAGATAAAATTTTTATTAACACTGAAGTTTTTATTCAAAATTTCAATGTTATTGTCACTCTACTTAGTTGAACGTCGAACCGGAATTTGTCAATTTTAGATGCTCCAAAAGTTGTTATTTTTCTAACCAACACTCCTTTCCTGCATCCAATTACTATAACAGACTATGATGTCATAATCTTGATTTTTTGTTTAACTTACACCAAAAAAAAAGTCTGTTATTGTTTTTTATTGACTGATTAGATCAAAATGAGTCAGAACACATAAAAGCTATAGGGGTGCGACACATGGAAGGTATACCTAGGATTTGTTTTTCAGAGGACTTTGATAAAGCTAAAGAAAAATTGAGGCAAGCCGAGGTAACTTCTGATCTTCACACAGATCTAGATGAGGACCCTGAAGAGAAGAGAAGACTTAAAAGAAAAATAATTAAAAAAAAAGTTTTCTCTGATACTGATGATGATGAAAACGAAAATGATTGCTCACCCCCAAAAAAGTTGACAACAAAAAAGAAACTGGACCTTAATCTACCACGTCCCCCACGTATCCAATTGAAGCTGAATAATAATTATTATACACAAAAAACAGGTCAGGTCTTTTTCATTATTATTGCACATTCTCAAGCATTTTTTTCACATTAGAAAATATCAGGGAATTTAAATTAGGCGCATGGTTGACAAAAAACTGAAAAAAATCCAGTACAAAATTTTCAAGTAGAGTCCATTTTTCTCCAATTTCCTCTGATTTTTGAATATTAACCAAAGTTGTGCTCTCTTTGAGCTTATTCCAATGTTGTCAGGTTTCAAGAAGTTTGTCTTAAGGTTTTGAAAAAAAAAATGGGAGTAATTTTCTCTTTAAGGAAAAAATGGGTTAGAAAGAAATAAATCATTGAATGATGATTGGGGGACTTTGGTTTATAATGTCCATGTGTTATGCCATTTAAGTGAAGAAGTTGAGTTATTTGGTCCCTTAGAAACAATTTCTGCTTTTCCATTTGAAAGCTTCTTGGGAGAAATTAAAAAAACAGTGAAATCACCCAACAAACCTTTAGAGCAGCTATATTGTCGATTAACAGAAGCTAATAATATTTCCCTAGGTAATAACTTGGATGTTTCTAGGAAATTGGAAATGGAACATTTTTGTGGTCCACTAATGGATGCGCGTTCTTGTGTTAAACAGTATAAGAAGCTGTATCATAACAATTTTGTATACACAACATCAGCATATTCTGTGGCTAATTGTTATTGTCTTAATACTGGAAAAAACGTTATTAAAATTAATAATATTATAGTTGACAACACAAATGAAATTTTTGTAGTTGGTCAAAAGTTCACTCAGTACGAATCTTTTTACAATTACCCATTTGAATCAAAATCTATTGACATATGCATTGTAACGGAGCTACACCAAAATATGGAAGTTTTCCCAATCGATTCTATAATTTCAAAATGTATGTTATTTCCTCTCAACACTCCCCTCAACAGTGAGTGGTTATCGCTTCCCCTCATACATTAAATACCTTCTATTTCAAGCATCTTTATACAGGGTGGTCATTTTGATACTCACCAGCCCTATTATCTCGAAGTTGAAACGACTAACTATAATTTGGAGGGGGATGAGTTTTTTATGCAAAAATTTACTTCCCCCTTTTAACCCTCTAAATTTATTTTCGCTCATAAAATATCCATTCTTAAAAACAATGTAATAGAACTTGTTATCGGTGCAAGTAAATTGTAAATTCACAAAATTTAGTACCAAAATGTATGCAAGTAAAAACCTCAATTATCGTCACTTGCCTTTCCATTTAGAACTTTTGAGGGGATTGCTATATGGGCTTAAAGGGCGGAAGTAAATTTTGCATAAAAAACTTATCCCCCTCCAAGTTATAGTTGACGCGTTTCCGATTTTTTTTCGAAAGCAAGATAATAGCAAAGAGTGGTGAAGCTTTAAAATTTACTCCCTGTCAACCTATATCAAATGTATTTCATTTTCCTAAGTCAACGAAAAATAGATGAGAATGTCAGTCTTTTAGCCACCTCTTGAATTTCCTACTGTTTTTTTATTGATACATTATAGTACATCTAGGTCCTATCGTACTGTTAGATAATAGAAGATTATTTTTTGTTTTTTTTTTTAGAGATTTATTTCGTTTAAAATAAACTGGTACCAAGGCCTTCATGATAATAATATATCAGAAATAAATTATTATAACATTCAACCAAGTATAGGTAGTACAAGGTTCCTACGTAAGATTGTATGATTGATTCTATGATTCTTAGTGTTTAATTTTTTTCTGGTACCTACTTGTATTGTATTCCAGTTTGAATAAAAATTTTACTTACAAAACTGAAAAAAAGGATCATTTATTTTTCGAATCCAAATCGATGAAACCCAATATAACCCATCAAAAAAAAAAAAAAAAAAAACCTGTATTAAGACGTCTATAAGGCGTCCATTTGACGTTGATTATACGTCACTTCTTCGTCACTAGACAACGTCGCTTCTACGTCACTAGACAACGTCACTTCTACTATGACATTGTGACGTCTAAGCGACGTATATTGGAACGTAGATTAGACATACCTCGACGTCACTAAATGACGTTGAATGAACGTGGAATTGACGTAAGCTTGCTGCTTGGGATTGGTTATGACGTTTTTACATAACCATTTTTCTAGTATTTGAGTTACGTCATGAGACTCATAACACAACTAGTGGTGTTATAGTCTAGGTTATGAATTCATAACACAACTAGTGGTGTTATGGACGAGGTTATGAGTCTTTAACACAACTATTTTTGGTGATTTGACAAATGTCAAAGGTAAACCGGTAAAGGTAAAATGAAGGTAGACAACTATTAATCAACGAAAATAATTGGAAAAATATTCTTATTTTTCGCTTTGTAGATAAAACGTTGTACGAACGTGCGTTTAGACATGACTACAAAACTCGTATGATTAGAACGACTCGGTCTACGACCTCGTCGTTCTAATCCTTCACACTCGTTATTGTAATCATGCTCATAAACGCACTTGTAATGTAAATAACTATTATCTACAAGCGTTTGGTTATGACGTTTTTACATAACCCTTTTTCTAGTATTTGAGTTAGGTATGTCACGAGACTCATAACAGAACAGTGGTGTTATATGGACTAGGTTACGAATTCATAACACAACTAGTGGTGTTATGGACTAGGTTATGATTTCAAGACACAACTATTTTTGGTGATTAAACAAATGTCAAAGTTAAACCTGTAAAGGTAAAATGAAGGTAGACAACGACTAATAAAAGAAAATGATTGAAAAAGCATTCCCATTTTTCGCTTTGTAGATAAAACGTTGTACATCACACGTGCATTTAAACATGATTAGAAAACTCGTGTGATTAGAACGACTCGGTCTACGACCTCGTCGTTCGAATCTTTCACACTCGTTATTGTCGTATGTTCATAAGCGCACTTGTAAATAGAGAGATATCGGTGAATCAGATAGCGCGTATGGATGGTAATAACGTCAGGAGTTATTTTTTCAAGATAAGCGGTATCATACTTTCAAATTAGAGTTATCGGAAAACAGTTTAACGTGAAATTTGCCTGTTTGCATCCGTTATTTTATAACCGTAGCCTAACTTGTACCTTGTTGTGATTTGATTTGTGTTGTCTGTTGTTTATGGTCAGGGACAGAGGAAATGCTTTTTTACTATTTTTTGAACAATCCCTATTCAGTTGAACACAACAAAAAAAATAAAATAAACAAAAACAATAAACCTAACATAACCTATATTATTCCACTGCGTTATTTCTAGGCGTTATTCGAAATAGCGCTTAACGTAAACGCTGGGTAAATTACGTTATGCGGTAACGTTATTTTGGTACATAGTGTTAAAAATCGAATCGCGCATAGGTTTAATAGAGAGATATTGCCAATCACAATACCGCATGCATTACGATATTTACGCCGCGCTATTACATAACGTCAAGCTATAAATAAAAGCTGAAAATGAAACTTATTGCCACGTTATTTCTATAATTAGCGCTGCGCTCATGTAGAAGTCAAAATGTCAAATGTTTCGATACAACCTATAACCTGACTTTTTTGTTTATTTTGTTTGTTGATTTTTGATTCAGAAATCAGATTTCAAAAAAAAGTAGTTAATTGAAAAACTGTGATAGAGGTACCTACATACCTTATGATGGAGGAAGATCTTGAGGCGGTGATCTTAGCTGGGGCTAACGAGAATGCTATTGAGTATGTGATTTTGCACCATATACTAGGAGTGGAGCAAAACCAAGGAGAAGTCCTTCAAAACCCTAATATTAATATTGAATTTGATTTGGATAATATGCAGGAAGAAGATGTGAAAAATAATTTTCGATTTGAGAGGCAAGATATCTATAGATTGGCGGAAGCTCTAAGAATCCCTCAAGCAATTCATACTTCAACCCGTAATTCTGTTAGAGGTTAGTGTTATTCATTTCAAGATTCCAGGGCTGGAACTCAATATCTCTATCTCTAACCTCTTCGGTCCGTCTTTTGGCTTTATTGGACCCACCGAGGGAACACCAACACCAGTTCCAAGGGACATTTTGTTTAAAATAATAAATACAAACCAAACAAGCTGCCACAAAACACAAACTCAGAAGTGAGAACTTGAGTTGGCACCCAAAACCCTAACCCATAACACAAAGAAATAAATAATAAACAAAAATCCTAACCTCTCCAGAGAAAAATCGAAGTAGGAGTTGTCAGTTGTCATGTCAATATTGTGCGGTATTTTGAATAGCGCCCAACGGTACGTAAGCATAAATAACCCGAAGCGCTAACCCTAATAGCGGAAGACACGTAAAAAAGCGAATCGCGCATCCAATAAACGTCAAAATACCGTAAGCGTTATTAGCGCATGACGTTTTTTGTCGAGCAATCTCTCCAATGTCAAAATAACGTAGGCGCTAATAGGTCTGTTCCCACAGGAGTCTCCGACAGTTTGCAACCTGTCAGAAACAATCGCTCAGCTGAGTTACAGATTGATCTTGGAACGACAGCATTGAAAACATGTATGGGCGATTCTTACTGACAGTTTGCAAACTGTCAGAGACTCCTGTGGGAAGAGACCCAATACTGCGTGACACTATTTGGGTTACCGATATCTCTCTAATAACTATTAAAAAAAATGGTTATCTACCTAACATTATTATAACGTAAAAATACGTCATACATAAAATGTATATTGAATAAAATTATAAATAACAACTACAGCAAATAATGTATTAGAGGTTCTAACTTGACTAAAAATAGAATGAAATTCACCCAAAAAAAATTCTAAAAAAGAAATATTTTCTGACTTACCTGAAGTTTCTAAAAAAAAAAAGGTAGCTACTTAATTTATATCACAGGGTAGATAGGAAATACCTATATCAACATACCTTAATTTGACCAAACCTTTGAGGGACGTCGAAATAATGATTTTTTCTTGAAAATCTTGGTTCTAAATCTATGTAATAGTAACTCACTCTTTATGAAAACTTGGAGAGAATGATTCAGAGTTTTTTGTAAATTCCTATATTATGTATTTTTTTAAACCATTTCACTCCATTTTCTCAGCTAAATAATGCAAAATCTCTACTTTTTAACAATTAGTATAAAATACGTTTTTGTACTAAATAATGTCCATTTGATGGACTTTCAACAATTATTCTTTGAATAAATTTCCGCAAATGTACCGACACCGACGTCGAACGAACGCTGATGGAAAACTTAGTTCCAGCTTATATAGCCATAAATGGTCATATGGCGACGTTATAGCAACGTCCAAAGATAACTTTCATTATTTTAGTCATGTAAATTACTCGTTATTTTAATTTTCATAGACGGATTACGTTGTTGAAGCATCGTTGTACGGCGAATGTAGCTGTGAGGTCATATGACTGATATATAAAATATTCTGAAGTTGAAACAGGTGCAGATAAGACGAAAAAATGTTACTAAAATAGTTACTTATCAATAATATTGAAAGCACATAATAAAGTCAAACTTGAAGATCTTAACAAACTAAAAAATAATTGCTTATGTTTACAATAGCATGGCAGATTATATTTACATAATTATTCTAATTTATGCAACGAAGATAATCTGTGTTTATTATTGCTATTGCCTTTAAGTAACTGGTGACTTAATAAAGGTTAAGTTTACTTGAACTTTTGGATATTTAAAACAGATATTATGCTAAAAATATGCTATGATGTGGATTTATTTTTAAATAAAATGCATAGGTGCTTTTTTGAATCATATAATGCCTTAGGCTAAGGGGATTTTTATCTTCAGTTCCATAAAAATAATCATCCTGAGGCATCTATTTTAAAGTAACCAACATCTTACATGTATGCGTATATTCGCGACGTAATTTAAAACAAGTTATAAGTCATGGTACTTCTGATAACATTTATGTTTCAAGTAAAATGTTTTGGATAGTTATCCAACTGGAATGTCTAATTTTCTTTTTAGAATGATATAGTTAGGAGTTTATAAATAGAAAAGGTAGATATTTTATTGCAGGTAACCACTTTATAGTTGTCATAAAACGAGCTACTAAACCTAAGATTTGGTAGAAGTCATTATAGGCAATAATAATCTTAATTATTATATTAAGGTTATAATCATAAGTAGGTAGGTGAATATTTCTTGTCATGAAAGTATGAAAAGAATTATAATAACTGTTAATGAACGGTCAGCGGGTTGAAGACCTTCAAATTTGAGAACGTTCTGACCATTTAATAGGACTTTGTAGGACTAGGAATTGATTGTCGTAATTCATGGACAGGATACGAAATCCATGAATGAAGTGATAACAAAATTCAATCAAGAAGTGGTCAGAAAATCTGGGAGAGTGGAGAGTGTACCTAATCTTTTCTTCAGTCGTATTCAAAAGTTGAGAGTCCAAATTAATTATAAATACTTTTCGGATAAATTATTCAGTAGGGTAACCAAATAACTGTGATATCGCCTGAATTTTCAGGTAGTATTATAGTAGTGAAAGATGAGTTCCCATTGTAAAGTCACGCACATGATAGGTAACCTAGATTCTACCTTCTAAAAACTTTGATGTCGGCAATCCAATCTGTACAGGTATATTTATACCTAACTTATAGTCGTTGTATAAGCTTAATGGTAGTTATTATTTATTTTAAAATATCCAACTATTCGTGTTATTTTCGGCTTTATTTCCAGCCCAAATCGATGCCTAATAAGTCATGGAATAGCACTTAACCTTACACTTTGAAAACGTGAACGAACCATGGTCTATTATCCTTTCTTTAGCCTGGAAGCATCATCTATTGATGAACTTATAAAAATAATTCCGTTGTCTTGTATAAGTACAGAAGAATGTTTCACTGATTCAAATCCTTATACAAAACCTATTAATTTTTTTAAAAGAAATCAATCATTATTCGAGCAAGATTACCTATAATGTATTTTCTTCTTATTTTCTTCTGTGTAATAAATGATTTTACAAATACGTATGTATTACAGCATAAATATATTTTTTTTCGATATCCACATACATTTTTTTTTGGTTCTTCAGGTTACCGTTATTAGCAAAATTAATTAGGTAGTTATGTTTTCTACAATATTGAAAAAAGAAGTTTCAATTTAGGGAACCGAGAAAGATATGGTGTTTTGAAAAGTAACTGCTTTATGACCTACATCTTATTTTAGTTACCTGAAAAAAATAAGAAACAGATACTAGAACGTTATTGAAGTAGCAATAAAGACGACTCAGCTTTAGCAATTTTATATTAAAAAATAAATAGTCATCATTTCCAAATAATGATAGGTAAGTAGGTACCTACATTAAAAAAATTATAGAAAATCTTGGCTTTCGATTCTAATTAAGCCAGTACTAGATATTGTTTGTACCAGCCTTGACCTTTTCTTGGAAGATTGTGAACTGACCTAATTAATATCCCCTATTAATGAAACAGCAGTTCTGCCATCTATTAGAGAGATGCATAAACCTAAGAGTTGTGGCTAGGATCATTCGAACTTCGATAAAATAGTTTGATAATGACTACGTTTTTTTTAGGCGTTGTTTCCGCGGATACTAAGTGGATTAGGGATTATTAATCCATATTCGTTTATTTCAGATATATTGAATGGATTAAAATTAGTGTTAATCCTATCTTATTATCGTTTGTGTGTAATTTCATAAAAGGCAACAATAATGAAAAATTATTTTAATTGGGTAACAATTAAAAGGTAAACATTTTCTCTTCTTATACCGTTTTTCCATCAAAAAATATTCGAATAAAAGCAAAAAAAAAATCCTCAAAAAAATTACTCATGGCAAATGTGATTTTTTCTTGAAGTTTGCAACAAACTTCTTAAATCCGAGATCAAGGTGTTTATTCCACATTTGAGATAATCCATTTTGGGTCCAATACTACAAATTTGAAAGATTGGAATAAGTACTCCGACCCGGATTATTTCTCCAAACCTGGGTGTGTATTTCAGGATTAATAATCCCATTATTAATCCAATCCAGATCCAATGCATGAAATAAACGTAGTCAATATCTAACAAAGAACGGATCCAACAGTACAGAGAAATGAGACATATTACTGAAAAAAGAAACATATATGCAACGGAGGAAAAATAAAAATAAAAGCTGAGTATGAAGTTAGGAACGGACAGAAAAATAGATGAAAAACTGAAAGATTTGTAATTATTGTGAAAAAAACTCAATGAGGACCTTGAATAGAAGAGATACTTATATAGGAAAATTCTATGGATCACTTGAATGAGAAACATAATTTGTTGAAAATATCAAAACCCGAATTGAATGAAGGAATGAATTGTCATGTTCTATCCATGATAGTAAGCCCAAATATTGGAATTTTGGAAAAACAAAACATCAATCACAATCGTTTATTTCTTTATGAAGCAAAAAGCAACCATCATAAAATCATAATATATTTAGGAGAAAGTTTAATTTTTTTGGTACAATAATAGTTATTAGTAAATTTTTCTATGTATATTTTTAAAATACAGACACCACAACAACCGTTTATTTCTTAACCTGCGAATTAGCTGGCGCCAAAAAAAAACCCGATAGGTGTTAATTGAACGTTTGCGGGCGACAAACCTAATCAAAAAATGTATTAGACAGCTGCGACAATTTGCTCATTTTCTCTGAAGCTAATTAAATGTTGGTAATTCTCCACTGGATAATTAAGTGAAACAAATAATGCGTAAAAATAATAAGTTCATTTGTCAGCAAGCTAGTCTTGACTTTCGGTTGATGTTCTAAAAATATATATTAATTGGAATTTATTGTTTTGTGTGTAACAAGTTTTCACGGTTTCTCATTGCTTGAAACTGTTTAGTGTTTGTTAAAAGAGTTTCTCTAAAGGGGGCGATGAAATATTCTGTATTTCTACGATCTGTATTCTATTTGGTTTTGCTGTTTTTTTGTGAGCAACAATTGATTTGTTAATTATAGTTTAACAAATTTCACAATTTGCTATAATAATTGTCTGATGTTTGATCTTATAAGGCCTTATGAAAAATAAGACTTGTTGGAACACAGAGGAGAACTTTTTTTCAAAAACATCAGAACAGGATTATTCCAAAAGAAGAAAAAAGCAGCATAACGATTCCGATTTTCAAAAAAGCCTCCAAAAAATAATCCCAGATAAATTAATCGTTTCTCAACAGCAGGCTCAAACCATTTACTTGCGTATCTTTAAAGATTTCGAAATTGGGCCAGCAATAACGGTTTTACGACGCTTCTGATTAAATAATGATTAAACTTATCAGGTACCTATATTATTATAATCACGCTTTATTATCTTGTGGGAGCAGCAAATAAGAGTTAATGAGAAGAACATTAAAATGTCATTATTATTTAATGAAGGATTCTCATGTTACACAGGCTAATAAACCTTAATTTGAATCTTGAAAAATAAATAATTATGTACACTAAATTTCACTTGAGGAATAAAATCTATCTTGAAGATGATAAAAAGCAGGCATTTTTGGAGTTTCAGGTTTCTTATAATTTAAGAAATCTATTAAGCACGAAAACTTTACTGCAGAAGCTTTTAATAATGAATTAAAAGGAAAATTACAGAAGCAAGCTACACTTCTACAAGGACTATATTTGACACTTGTCAAAAACTATAACAAAAATGTCAAGCTCATAAAACAATATTGCCAAACTGAAAATATTATACAATTCATACTGAAATAAGAGAAATACACAAAATTAAATATTTCCAATACTCCCACTTTTTGATTATTTCAAATAAACCTAATTCTTCTATAAAATAGTCTTTGTATGTATTTCAGTTCCTTTTTAATGCAAATTTTGCAGTCCCATCTTGTACCTTAGGTTTTGAAAATGTTCACGAGGTAGGGCTTTAGTAAGAATATCAGCTTCTTGATTTTTCGTATTAACATACTCGGGCTCAATTTCACAACTTTGGTACTTCTCTCGTATAAAATGGAACTTGATGTCGATGTGTTTGCTTCGACTATGGAATTCTGGATTACGTACCAGTCTGATAGCACTTTGATTATCAATATATAGCTTTGTGGGATGATCAAAGGTAATTCCAATTTCTTGCATCAATCTGCGTAGCCATATAGCTTCTTTTGTTGCCTGACAAGCTGCCACATATTCAGCTTCGGTTGTTGACAAAGATACTCCTTGTTGTCTTTTGCTACACCATGTTATCGGACCATCACTTGCTTTGAAGACATAACCTGTTATAGATCTTCTTGTTTCTTTGTCTGTGGCATAATCGGGATCACAAAATCCTTCTAGATCCCAATTTTCTAGCTTTTTATATTTTATACCATAGCTTGATGTCCGTTTCAAATATTTGATTATTCTTTTCACTGCATTCCATTGTTCATTTGTTGGATTGTTTAAAAATCTGCTCACAACTCCACTGCATAGGAAATGTCTGGCCTTGATACAATGGCAGCAAATATTAAAGATCCAACTACCTCTCTATATGGGCCAACAAATGAATGATCAGTTGAATTTGTAGTTAAATCCTGATTCGGGTCAGCCGGTATATCCATAGGATTTGCTTCTTGCATACCAAATTTTTCAATGAGTTTATTGATATAACTTTCTTGATGAATAAAAATAAAGTCTTCTTCTTGTACTATTTCGAGTCCAACAAAATTGTTAACTTTGATGTTTGCTTTAACTTCAAAGTTTGTTTGTAATTTTGCTAAAATGATTTCCAGTGCATTTTCACTCGAAGATAGGAGCAGTCCATCGTCAACATAAATAACGAGAAATACTAAGTCACCATTTACAGTACCTCTGTAGACACACTTTTCTGAATCAAATTGTTTAAAACCATATTGTGTTAGAACACAGTTGAATTTTTGATTCCAACATCTTGGAGATTGTTTTAATCCATACAATGACTTCAGAAGTCTACACACTTTGTTATTGATTGTTGAAAAACCTTTAGGCACTTCCATATATATTTCTTCATTTAGGTCCCCATAGAGAAAAGCTGTTTTTATTTCGAATTGCCTAATTGGATAGTTCTTGTTTGCAGCAACTGATAATAATACTCGGATAGTATCATAACGAGTAGTTGGTGAGAAAATTTCAGTATAATCTATGTCTTTTTGTTGTGCAAAACCTTTTGCACACAACCTTGCTTTATAACGAGCAGGTTTATCTTGATTTTCATCTTTCACACGAAACACCCACTTTGACTCAATAGCCTTCTTGCCGTCAGGTAAGTCTTGCAGTATCCAAGTTTAATTTTCATTCAGGGCTAGAATTTCTTCTTCAATAGCCTTTTTCCATTCCTCAGCATCTTTTCCGGTCACAGCTTCTTCATATGTAGTAGGAATATTGACTTCTACCAAATTCAATTCATAATCTCCAAATCTTTCTGGTACCAATTTTATTGATCTTGACGGTCTCAACTTGGGAATAGGTGTATTTACAGTAACATCTGGATCAATATTATTGTTTACATTACCAATGTTTTCACTTTCGCTGTCACTTTCAATCGGTTGTTTATTGTCAATATCTTCCTCTCGATTGTTTTGAACGTTTTGATTTTCAATGTCATTTTCAGTGTCACTTTCACTCTCTACTGACACTGGTGCATCCCTCTTTTGTTCTTTTTGAAACGCCATACATTTTTCATTGAATTTTACGTTTCAAGAAGTTGTAATTTTTCTGGTGTTTGGATTTAATAGTCTGTAATTTGTTGAATTTCTATCATAACCAACAAAAATTAGTTTCTCACTCTTTGTGTTCGGGGTCTGGTGGGCTTTTCCACTGTCCCGATTGTTGGATCTTAAATTAACTATTTAAGATTGCTGGTTCATTAATACAAGAAAACAAGAAAAATGTTTATCTTCGTTTAATGACTATAGAAAAATTATTATAAACTAAAAAAAACAAAGGGTTTTTATATTTTTTCTTAGATAAGAAAATTCGTAATATTATTCAGCTAACCGACTGTACGCAACGAAAGAATAATTCGAAGTGCCCTTTCTTGAAAAGCACCCAAATACGAGAGAACGGGTAGCGGCCAAGAAAGAGAGATGCAGAATACAAACAAAAAATATACATTCCTCAAGTGCTTAGTCATCCGAGAAACTACGCAGTTATTTGGAATTTGGAATATAAAAAAAAAAATTAAAAAAAATATTCTTTACAGAATAAGAGCAAAGTCTATAAGGGGCTCAACATACCGGCCACCTTGGAAGGGTAACCTTTCAAAATAGAAAAAAAAATAAATAAATAATGAATACATTCTGATCGTAACGACTTAATGATACTTAAAGAAAATTAATTTTACATATCTGTACTTGAAAAAAAGTAAGTGGATTCATACATGCATTGGAATGAAATTGAAATTAAATCGCAGTACTAATATTACAAAATACAGATACAACTAATATTACTAACAAATTATAAAGTCTAATACAAATATGTATGTATGTACATAGGTTAAGTTAAGAGTCTGTAGGCAGCGGACATACCTTAGAAACTGGTCGTTTTAACAGTCCACTAGGAGTTTTGACATTAACTACACGTGTAATATTGTCTTTGCCTGGAAATAACTCCACGATACGACCAAGCTTCCAGTGTAAGGGAGGAGCATTATCGTCCTTAATTAGCACAAGAGAGTCAAGCTTTACATTAGGATACGACTTTTTCCATTTAGAGCGTTCTTGCAAAGTATGCAAGTAACTGTCAGACCACCTTCGCCAAAAATGTTGAACTTGTTTCTGAAGCCTTTCATACAACTTTAGTCGATTTTCACAAATACTTTCAAAATTGTACTGCGGCAAAGTCATTAAGGATTCGCCGATGAGAAAGTGAGACGGAGTCAATGCTTGCATATCATTTGGATCATTTGATAATGGTACCAAAGGTCTAGAGTTTAACACCGCCTCAATTTGTACAAAAACCGTTAGCAAAGATTCGTAAGTCAAATGTGCGTTACCCACTATTCTTTTGAGATGGAATTTTGCAGATTTCACTGCCGCCTCCCATAAACCACCAAAATTAGGTCCGTGAGGAGGTGAGAAATGCCAGGTAATGTTATTAATGCGTATAAAATTTGAAATTTGAGCATCGCCCTTTAGTTTATTTATTATGTTTCTCAGCTCTTTTTCAGCACCCACAAAGTTAGTGCCATTGTCAGAATATATTTCATGACAAATTCCTCTACGAGAAACAAATCTTTTAAGGCAATTTAGAAAACACTCGGAAGCTAAATCTCCAGCCAATTCAAAATGCACTGCTTTGGTCGTAAAGCAGACAAAAATACTCAAGTAGCACTTTACCAATATCCTATTTTTGGCCTTTCCATCTTTAACCATGAATGGTCCAGCAAAATCAATCCCAGTGATGTAAAAGGGTCGCTGTGGGGTAACGCGAGTTTTTGGTAAATTACCCATCTGATAACCAGCGGGAGTTGGATTTACTCTAAAACAAGTTACGCAATTGCGAAGGATTTTTTGCACGGTATTGCGACCATTTATGGGCCAAAAATTACTGCGAACTGCTGATAAAGTCGCCTGAGCACCTGCATGGAAATGCCTTAAATGCTCATAAATAATTATTAGTTTTGTTAAATGGGAATTGCTGGGTAGTAGAATGGGATGCTTTTGAGTGAATGAAAAATTGGCAAGGCTTAAGCGGCCGCCCACGCGAATTAAGCTATCTTGATCTAAAAATGGATTCAACCGTGATATGGAGCTCTTACAAGATACTGATGAAGAGGTTTTCAGCATCTTCAATTCGTCAAAAAAATGATGGGACTGAACAATTTTGCAAAGAATTATTGTTGACCGATTCAATTCTAAACTAGAAAGTGAATCTAAACGTCTTGAATCGTCATTTTTTTCTCGTGAATTGAAGAAAAATCTCAAGCAATATGCAGTGATACGCTGAAGTTTAATAAATGATGAGTAATTCTCAATGAAAGCATAGTCATGATGTTTCAAAACTAATGTTAGTTTTGTTCTTTTGATTTCTGGTGGATCGGTTGACAACGTTGTGGTATTTTGAGGCCAAACCTCTTTGGGCTCTCTGAGAAAGGAAGGACCAAACCACCAGAGATTGGAATCTTTTAATTTTTCAGGATCCATTCCTCTGGAAATGATATCAGCAGGGTTGGTTTCTGAGGAAACATGATGCCACTGATCGAAAGCAGAGAATTGTTGGATGTTTGAAATTCGGTTTGCCACAAAAGTATTTAATTGATTTGGTTCTAATGAAATCCATGATAATACTATTTTTGAGTCTGTCCAATAATGAATTTCATCGACATGAATTTTGAGAGAATTTATAATCCTTTGTGTTAGCTTTACTAATAATTGAGCAGCACATAATTCCAAACGAGGCAATGTGATCGTCTTGATAGGTGCAACCTTGGATTTCGCACAAACGAGAAATGTCGAGCTGTTTCCTGAACAATTCTTAGAAACAATGTAGCAACAAGCACCGTATGCCCTTTCAGAGGCGTCGCTATTGTGGGGATTTGGTTACAGAAAACAGACCAAGAATCGTGTATCGCCATGGGCACGCTTTCATCCCAGTCCAAGCCAAGTTGCCAGATGATTTGCAACATAATTTTGGCACGAATTATACAAGGACCTACTAAACCCAAAGGATCAAAAATTTGAGCCGTTACAGCTAAAATCGTGCGTTTGGTTATACGTGAACATGGTGAAACGTTGACTGTATATTTGAAAATATCCTTTTCAGAATTCCAAACCAATCCAAGTGTTTTAATTGTTTTGTCGTCAGAAATAAATTTTTTACTTAATAGTTTTTCATTATTGGAAATTTCAGTCAGAAGCTGTTCATTGTTGGCCACCCATTTTCGCAAATTAAAACCGGCAGACTTAAGAATATGAATGAGTTCCGAAATTATTAATTTACCTTCTTCGATTGAATTTGATCCGGAAAGTAAATCGTCCACATAAAATGAAGACATGATGATGTCATGGGCTTTTGGAAATTGTTCCTTGTTTTCAATTGCAACTTGTTGGAGACAACGAACGGCAAGATAGGAAGCACTGGAGGTGCCATAAGTGACTGTATTAAGTTGAAATTCCTCGATTTTGTCGAAATCGTTCGAGCGCCATAAAATCTTTTGCAAAGATCTTTCGTTTTCCTTAATCATAACGCACCGATACATTTTCTCAATGTCGGCCGTAAATGCAAATTTGTATAGCCTAAATCGAATGACTATGTCCATTTAGTCATCCTGAATTTTAGGACCCACTTTCAGACAGTCGTTCAATGATAAGCCGTTGAGAGTCTTAGCCGAACCGTCAAAAACGACTCTCAGTTTTGTTGTAGAACTAGATTCCCGTATAACTCCATGATGGGGTAAATAAAATTCTTTGTAATTATTATCGCGAATTGAAGATGAATTAATTTTTGACATATGCCCGAGTTTTTCATACTCTAACATAAAATTTTCATATTCTAATTTGAGTTCCGAATTTTTATTTAACCTTTTTTCGGTCGCGTGGAACCTTTTCAAAGCTATATCATAAGAATTGCTCAAATCATTTAAATTATCTTTGATTGGCAGGCTAACGACAAATCTACCCGAATCATCGCGTGTTGTAGTTTCGATAAAATGTTCTTCGCATTCTGTTTCTTCGCGAGAATATTGAATTTTATTTTTACATTCTTCCAATAACCAAAATTTTTCTAATTGTTCATTTATTTCTGAGTTATTGTTATTGGTAGTTAAATTACAAACGGAAGAGTTAAAATTAGGTAAGGATAATGGACCCGATACTATCCAACCGAGTTTGGTTTTTTGTAATAGTCCAGGAGCTGGCGTCGAAAATATGCAAGAGTTTTCGCAAGGCTCATATTTTCAGAATGAGTAGTATTTTAGTGCTACAAAGCTAGGCTACAGTCAGCAGTTCCAGTTCCGGGACACCTGGCGCTGAGATGCGCGCAAAGGTGTATTTTTAATCAACACCTCGCAACAGTTTTCGCAAAGCTGAAAATTTGCAAAGAGCATGCGAATATAATGTAGAACCATAATTTAACAGTCAGACAAAGAAATACGGGGACACGTAGAGTCAGCGCGACTTTGAAGTGGTCAAAAAAATGACGTCACCGAAAGTGTTTTCGCATGGCTGAAATTTGGCAAGGTAATAGTAAAAACAATATATTTATTGAAAAAAACAGTCAGACACTTCTATGTCGGGACCCCGCCAGTCAGCAGTCGATTAAAGTGATATAGGTGGTAGCGCGCGTCAATAGGCATATAACCATGTCGAATAATAATTTCACCAAAAGTGTTTTCGCATAGCTGAAATTTGGCAAGGTAATAGTAAAAACAATATATTTATTGAAAAAAACAGTCAGACACTTCTATGTCGGGACCCCCGCCAGTCAGCAGTCGATTAGAGTGATATAGGTGGTAGCGCGCGTCAATAGGCATATATCCATGTCGAATAATAATTTCACCAAAAGTGTTTTCGCATAGCTGAAATTTGGCAAGGTAATAGTAAAACAATATATTTATTGAAAAAAACAGTCAGACACTTCTATGTCGGGACCCCGCCAGTCAGCAGTCGATTAGAGTGATATAGGTGGTAGCGCGCGTCAATAGGCATATATCCATGTCAAATAATAATTTCACCAAAAGTGTTTTCGCATAGCTGAAATTTGGCAAGGTAATAGTAAAAACAATATATTTATTGAAAAAAACAGTCAGACACTTCTATGTCGGGACCCCGCCAGTCAGCAGTCGATTAGAGTGATATAGGTGGTAGTGCGCGTCAATAGGCATATATCCATGTCGAATAATAATTTCACCAAAAGTGTTTTCGCATAGCTGAAATTTGGCAAGGTAATAGTAAAAACAATATATTTATTGAAGAAAACAGTCAGACACTTCTATGTTGGGACTCCCTCAGTCAGCAGTCGATTAAAGTGATATAGGTGGTAGCGCGCGTCAATAGAATTTTACTCTATATATATCCATTTCGATGAATAATTTTATTTCTATAATTTAAATTATTTGGAATCGGAAACGGTAAAATACATTTTTTTTTCTCTTAATGAGTAAGTGTAAACCTGTAAGTTGCAAGCGTAAGCGCGTATACTTGAATAAGGCGTATATGCATTCGAATTCGGAAACTTCATTATGGTACTGTTAGGTCGAGATTAGGGGAAGGGAAGCGGCAGATGTGATTAGAATTTTTTTTTTGTATTTTATAAAATCGGCGACGATTATAAGTATTTGATGAAACTTACTATAGGTATACTATCACAGTACTGCTGATTAAATGGTCAAGTAATATTTATACGAATCGGGCTTTTTTCTAACCGCAAACTTTTTAACTGCATGTACAATTTTATTTTACCGTTTCCGATTCCAAATAATTTAAATTATAAAAATAAAATTATTCATCGAAATGGATATTATATATAGAGTAAAATTCTATTCTATTCTATTCATTTTAATCGACTGCTGACTGAGGGAGTCCCGACATAGGAGTGTCTGACTGTTTTTTTCAATAAATATATTGTTTTTACTATTACCTTGCCAAATTTCAGCTATGCGAAAACACTTTTGGTGAAATTATTATTCGACATGGATATATGCCTATTGACGCGCGCTACCACCTATATCACTCTAATCGACTGCTGACTGGCGGGGTCTCGACATAGAAGTGTCTGACTGTTTTTTTCAATAAATATATTGTTTTTACTATTACCTTGCCAAATTTCAGCTATGCGAAAACGCTTTTGGTGAAATTATTATTCGACATGGATATATGCCTATTGACGCGCGCTACCACCTATATCACTCTAATCGACTGCTGACTGGCGGGGTCTCGACATAGAAGTGTCTGACTGTTTTTTTCAATAAATATATTGTTTTTACTATTACCTTGCCAAATTTCAGCTATGCGAAAACGCTTTTGGTGAAATTATTTTTCGACATGGATATATGCCTATTGACGCGCGCTACCACCTATATCACTCTAATCGACTGCTGACTGGCGGGGTTCCGACATAGAAGTGTCTGACTGTTTTTTTCAATAAATATATTGTTTTTACTATTACCTTGCCAAATTTCAGCTATGCGAAACCACTTTTGGTGAAATTATTATTCGACATGCATATATGCCTATTGACGCGCGCTACCACCTATATCACTCTAATCGACTGCTGACTGGCGGGGTCCCGACATAGAAGTGTCTGACTGTTTTTTTCAATAAATATATTGTTTTTACTATTACCTTGCCAAATTTCAGCCATGCGAAAACACTTTCGGTGACATCATTTTTTTGACCACTTCAAAGTCGCGCTGACTCTACGTGTCCCCGTATTTCTTTGTCTGACTGTTAAATTATGGTTCTACATTATATTCGCATGCTCTTTGCTAATTTTCAGCTTTGCGAAAACTGTTGCGAGGTGTTGATTAAAAATACACCTTTGCACGCATCTCAGCGCCAGGTGTCCCGGAACTGGAACTGCTGACTGTAGCCTAGCTTTGTAGTACTAAAATGCTACTCATTCTGAAAATATGAGCCTTGCGAAAACTCTTGCATATTTTCGACGCCAGCTCCCCGACGATCCCAAAATATTGAAGCTCCAATAAGCATATCAATGGGACCGCACTTATTAAAATCTTTGTCGGCTAAAATGATATTCTTGGGGATATTTAGACTTTCAAGTGAAAAGGTAACGTCTGGTAGGTTTTTAGTAATTTTTTCGGTGATTAAACAAGAAATATTTTCTACAGCAAATGAATTAACCACTGATTTGATTTTGATTGAAGATTTTTTCAATATTTTAGTTACGGTGTTGCCGAATCCTTCAACGGTATGACTTACGTTACTCGAAGTTAGACCTAACTTATCAAAAAAGGACTTCGTAATAAAATTCGACTGTGAACAATTATCAAGCAAAGCTCGACACATATGTGTTTCACCATTGACATCAAAAACTGTAATTTTCGCAGTTGATAATAAAATGTACCTGTTATCATTATCGATATTGATCACAGACAGTGTTTGAGAATTATTTACAAATGTTTCGGTGCTGCAATGAGCAGTACTGCTGTCGTTTGGCGGGATTTGTTTAATTTCGCCGCTAGAGTTTGACGAGGAAGATAAATGCAATAAACTGTTGTGCCTTAATTTGCACTTTCTGCAAGAATAGGTACTTTTGCAATCCTTAGAACTGTGGCCTAGTCTAAGGCAATTTGTACAAGCTCGTAATTTACGAATTTTGTTAAGACGATCTTGTGGTGACAATTTTAAAAATTCGCTGCAATAGAATACCAAATGATTTCTGTTACACAAAATACAGTTTGCAGAATCGGTATTCAAGAAAGTACCAGATTTGTTTGGAACTTTAGGTTGAGGAAAACCCCTAGAAGTACTAGGTTTGTTTGCATTGATGTTTTCTAAAATCTGGCACCTTTTATTTAAAAATGAGATTAATTCTTGGAGGCTGGGTGTATCTGTTGATAATTTGAAAAAGTAGTCTTCCCATTCTCTTCTAGTAACTGAATCAAGTTTAGAAGTTAAATTAAAAATGACAAGAGTGTCCCAGGATTGTACAGGAAGTCCTAAAGACTCCAAAGCTCGTAAGTGTTGAACCGAAACGTCAATAAGGTTTCTGAGCGACACATGAGATTCCTTGGTAACATTTTCAATGTCATTTAGGGCTTTTAAATGAGTTTGGATTATGACTTTTTTATTTTCATAACGTTGGCAAAGAATGTCCCAAGCTATTGCGTAATTGGTTTCAGATACCTCAAGAGAATTGAGAACGTTAGCCGCGTCCCCTTTAAGGCAGGATTTCAAATACCAAAATTTTTCTATGTTACTTATTGTACCGTTGTTATGTATGAGCGATTTGTAAGTATCCGAAAATTGCAGCCATTGATCGTAGGATCCAAGAAACTCGGGGAGTTTAATTTTTGGTAAGCTTGCATTTATATGTGATTGTGAAGGCAGTGCATTTTGATTTGGATTAAAGAATTGATTTTGACTGACGACATGCTTGTCTATTAGACTTTTAGCTTTACCAGTTGACTCGAAAAATATATCTTCAAAGTTTACTCTTTTATCACTGTGATCAGTTGTTGTATCATAGAGTTCTAAGTCTCCCTGGACAGAGATAAATTCGTTCCAAAGAGACTGAACCTTTTCTAAACGAGCCTGTAGTTCGAAAATTCTACCAAAGTCAGAAAAGTTGTTAACGGAAACACTAAATCTTGTGAGTGCTTCAAAACATAATTTTCTGGCATGTTTAAGCACTTTAATTTTGTCATCAAATGACGCTGTTTCCTCTCCAGGCATTGTAGGATAGTAGCGAAATAAATAATATTAAGAATATGGTAAATTAGTAGTAACGTCACAAAAGACTTGTGAAAATATCAATTATTGAGAAAATATAAGTAACCTACTTATGAAATTACCCAAATAAACGGAGAATTGAATAGTGTCTAAGTGTTGTGAAAAAACCTTGGAAAGGCTATGGTCAGAAACAAGTAAGCGCAATTTTGGCTCAGAAAGAGAGACAGTTGTACGTTTGATTCAAGTATTAAATAAATATATACAAAACTGAATTAAATAGAAATGTTATTATGTACAACTAAAATAACACAGAACACAAAAACTAACCGTTATTTGCACACTGATTTGAAAGTTATTGCAAAGTTTGTTGTGATGAGTTTCTTGACCTTGATTGCCTTGAGGTTCCAACACGTAGAGAAGGAATATACTGTTTGGTACTTACAGTTTGCTGTTGTGATCGTTACTATTGTCAGAGCTATTGTCAGCACTGCGTCGCACTTCAACAATTATGTCCAAAGAAACTGCTTTGGATAACTATAATTGTTTATACTTATACCTATCCGGATCGAAGGACCATGTTCGGGGTCTGGTGGGCTTTTCCACTGTCCCGATTGTTGGATCTTAAATTAACTATTTAAGATTGCTGGTTCATTAATACAAGAAAACAAGAAAAATGTTTATCTTCGTTTAATGACTATAGAAAAATTATTATAAACTAAAAAAAACAAAGGGTTTTTATATTTTTTCTTAGATAAGAAAATTCGTAATATTATTCAGCTAACCGACTGTACGCAACGAAAGAATAATTCGAAGTGCCCTTTCTTGAAAAGCACCCAAATACGAGAGAACGGGTAGCGGCCAAGAAAGAGAGATGCAGAATACAAACAAAAAATATACATTCCTCAAGTGCTTAGTCATCCGAGAAACTACGCAGTTATTTGGAATTTGGAATATAAAAAAAAAAATTAAAAAAAATATTCTTTACAGAATAAGAGCAAAGTCTATAAGGGGCTCAACACTTTGGATCGAGTTTCCTCCTTCTTTGGTCGGGCTGATGTGCATAGGCTACACAACCAAATATTTTGATGTGTCCAAGATAGGGCTTTTCACCTGTCCAATTCTCAAAAGGTGTTTTCTTACTTTGTTTCGATGGTACTCGGTTTAGGAGATAAACTACATTGTTTGCAGCTTCTGCCCAGATATAATGGGGTGCACTTGCACTTATTAACATGGTTCTGACTTTTTCTATGATAGTGCGATTCTCTCTTTCAATTCTTCCATTTTGTTCTGGTGTGTAGGGTGCTGTAGTTTCCAATTCTATACCTTCTTTCTTCAAATATTCCCTAAATTCATGATTTATGTACTCACGTCCATTATCTACATGTAAAGCCATAACTGAGTGTCCAAATCTTGTTTTTACTTTGTTGTTATATTCGGTGAAGCAATCAAGTGTGTCACTTTTATTTTTTATAAAATAAGCTACTAAATAACCTGTGCAACTGTCCTTGAAGAGTAGCATGTATCGAGCACCTGAAGCTGATGGTGTTTGAAATGGTCCACATATGTTACTGTAAACCAATTCACCTGGAGCACTTTTACGAGGCCTCAATGAATTCTTAAAAGTCTTCCGGTGTTGCTTCCCAAAAATACAGTCTTCACAATCAAAATTGTCAAAGTCACTCATTTGAACACCATTAACCAAATTTTTATTCACCATTTCCTTCAAATATTGAACATTTATGTGTCCCAATCTTTCGTGCCATATTTGTAGGCTACTACTTTGTTTTTCTGTTACATTGAGCGCAGGCAACCAGCTGATTTTTGAGATATATATTTGCCTTATTAAACTCTTTAATGATTTTCATTCTCTTTTGAGTTAAAACTCCTTCTGATAATAAATTTTTGGTTAAACTTGGAACATAAAGCACATCATTTATTGTTGAACTATACCATTTTCCTTCGATAAGCTTTTCAATGTTTACAGTACCTTTTCCTTGCACTTCTAAACTTTTACTGTTTCCTAGGATCACATTTAAAGGACTTGTTAAAATTTCAAGTTCAGCAAAGTATTTTTTTCTGCTAGTCATGTGTGCGGAGGCACCACTATCTAGGATCCAGTGCTCATCACTATTTGTCACCAAATTACATTCCTCATTTTGTGTAACAAAAGCAGTTTCATTTTTCCTATTGTTTACTTGTTTTGGGGCTCTGCAGTCTTTCGCCATGTGTCCACGTTTGTTGCAATTGAAACAATGAAAAGGGAATCGTTTTTTATTATCTTTTTCTTTCTGATGTTTTTATTTAAACATAACTGCCAGGGCTGTGTCTTCTTCTTGCACAGTACTTAAACTTCTTTCTTCGTCAAGTAATCTTACTGTTAAGTTCTTGATTGTCTGTTTCGTTTCATCCATAGACAACCAGGCTTGTCTTACATTTCGATAAGTTTGTGGCAAAGTACTTAGAATTTTGGTTACTATGGCGGTGTTACTTATATCATCACCACAATCTTTTATTTGTTGAGGTAGGTTTTCTATTTTCGCTATGTGCTTAGCAATGGAATTATTTGGCTCCATTTTATATTGATGGAAACTTTCATGAGCCATAAGTTTGTTAACTTCTGATGTCTGCTTGTAAATTGCATTTAACTTGTCGATCATCTCTTTCGAGGTTTCACAATTTTCAACAAGTGCAATTTGGGACAGGGCCATTGCCGATGTCACAGTAAACATAGCCTGTGCATCTTTACGTAACCATGTTTCTAGTTCTTGCGTTCGATCTGGTGCTGGGACTGCTGAGGTTCCATCTACCATCCCATACAGACCTTTTGCACGTAGGGCACATTTCACTTGAAACATCCATTGGTGATAATTTTGCCCATCAAACTTGATGATAGAACTAACATCAATCTTGTCTACCATTTTGTTTTCTAGGCTTCTGTTACTCCAACACACTGTGCAGTAGAATCACAACTTTCGCGTTTCACTGGTGAACTGGGCCAATAACCTTTTGGAGTTTCAGGTTTCTTATAATTTAAGAAATCTATTAAGCACGAAAACTTTACTGCAGAAGCTTTTAATAATGAATTAAAAGGAAAATTACAGGAGCAAGCTACACTTCTACAAGGACTATATTTGACACTTGTCAAAAACTATAACAAGAAGTGTAGCTCATAAAACAATATTGCCAAACTGAAAATATTATAAAATAGGGAACTTGCACATTTTTTTTTTTAAATTCAAAAATGTGTTCTACTTCACTAAAGACATAGTCATGCCAAAAATCAGCCGTTAATTTTTTATAAATATTTGAAGTTACGCTCGAAATATTGCCATTTGAAACGACCGATCAGTGTGACGTCACTTGGCAACAAATTTCCGATCACGGTGACGAGCACTTCGAACTTCAAGCAGGTAGATTTAGATTATGGTTATGTTGTTATGTATGCAGTTTTTGATAGATTTGACATTGGCGACACTAGCAGCACATGACGTGGCAGCGGCACGATCCGATTATTACTGCCTTGTGACGTCGCGACTCATAGAAATACGTTTTTCTATTTTGGTGTCATATCGAAGTCTTTTCGACACTAAAAGTAGTTTCGAAAAGAAGCTCTTTGTGACACTCCTTTTTTACTTATCGGAGGTTGGTAATACTGGCTGACTATGGCCATCAAACTGTCATTTGCGATAAAAAATAATAGAAGATTTCTATATTTGGCATGTAGTGTTGCCAACCTAAACATATGAAATCAGGAAATATGAGAATAAAATTTCCAAGAAAAGTTTGTTTTTTTCAATTAAACAATACCAAAATAGAAAAAATAGTATAAAATATTCGTTTCATAAGACATTTTATCGCACTCGCCCTTTAGAAAACTCGCCTCCGGCTCGTTTTCTAATATAGGACTCGTGCGATAAAATGACGTCTTATGAAACTTGTATTTTAATGTACTATTTTGATCGCGTCATGAATTTCGAATTATTTGGTATTTTCAATTGAAGATTTTGGACAGCAGAGATAAGATATTAAATTTTTTTCCTAATTGCATCATTTATTAGGATTATTGTTATTGTGTTTTGTTATTTATTCCATATTTAATTTGATGTGCAAGTTCCCTATTCATACTGAAATAAGAGAAATACACAAAATTAAATATTTCCAATAGGCATCAACCTAGTTCATAGGCATTTTGGATTTAATTGAATAAAACATGACAATTTTTTCTCTTTGAGTATGGGAACCGCCCTTTTTTTTGTGTGAAAGCTTGATTCACTTTACCCACCACTGTGGGGTAAAGTGAATAACTGGTTCAAATTTGCCTTTTATTCACTTTAGACTGATAATGGGTAAAGTCAACCAGTTCACAAGGTTCAAAGAAGTGTATTTTGTTTAAAAACGTTGAGTATTGGACTTCGTTTCATAAATGTCCCAAACCAGAGTCCTGGAAGATTATCTTTGAATCTTTTTTTAGTCAGTCCCAACTTGTTAAGATATGGTTGCAGAGTTTCCCTGATATCATTTGATATTAGAGGAAACCCCCACTGTGTGCACTATGCACATTTGAAGAGAAGCTCTTTCTAGGTAACTTTTGTCGTAATTTTATTTGCCCTGAGGCCCCAATTTGGGGAGAAAATAGGAGTAATTTTCGTTGAAGTCTCTCAAACACACTCATTCCAAATTTATTCATTGTTTGCCAACAAATCTATGTGAACCTCCTTCTATTGCGAATTTTAAATAAATATTCCAAATATAGCGACTGGTAAAGCATGACCAGTACGAATTATCAGCTAAGTAGGTAATAATTTATCTAGTTTTTTTTTTTGCTTGTGCTAGTGACTAACTGTTTTAACCTCAATAAAATTACACACAAAGGATTAGGTATCTTATATTTCAAAATGATTTGGTACAAAGAACTTTTAAATACTTTTTATCAAAGTACTGACAAGATTTATAATTATTCGCTCAATGAAAGCCCTTATATTTATCACAAAGAAAATAAATTGTTGTATTGCTTATGTACAGTTTGATGTCTTTCTCCATCTGAGTCCATTTGTAGTTTGGCTAATGAAAATCAATTTCGCCTCGAGGATCTTTCTGGCACAAAAAAAGTTGTTCTGCTCTTATTTCCAATTCATAGGTATCTAAATTTTTTTAGGCATCTAAGATTACAGCAAATCTAATTCAAATTCAATATAATTTGTATTTTATGTAAGTATATCAGAAGTTGTTTTTTTTTTTTTAATTTTGTCTACTAGCAGCATCTGTTGATGAAACGGAAACCGTTTTTTTTTTTTCCTTTTTGAGGCCCATTAAAAACAAATTTAAATGCTTGGGTGCACTAGGGCCATTAGGGTTCAGTTTTCGCATGGTTGAGTGGTATAGGAGTTTTGTAAGAAATCGTTGAAATGAGAGATAACAAAGACTGGCTCGGTAATTTCTTCTAGCGAGGAATCACCAGGAAGTACCCAGAATCATTAGAAAGTATCCCAGGAATTCTAGGACTTACGGGATTGTATCTTTGAAGCAATCATTTCAAATGAGTTGAAATTTTAGGAGTTTGTAGTATTTCACTAGAAGGAGATTTTCTTTTTCATGATACAATTTGAGACATGATTTTACCAAGACCAAGAAGGTCACCCCTTTTGATTTTGATGGTTTTGGTCAAATAGTCGAAAATTTGACATTTTTCAAAAATTATACATTATCCCTAGAATACCTACTAACGCTCTAAAAACACACGTAGAAACTAAACTACGTAAAATTCACGGGTTCCATGTGTTTAGGTGTTCGTGTGAAATGTAACTTTTACTAGGTGTGTCTGTATATATTGTGTGAGTATGTTTTTAGTTGTTCACATACATGTAAGTATGTTTAAATCTCCTCAAAACTTTAATTCATTTACACAGAATACAAAATAATAATTCCAGCCGCTTATATTTTGGAAATTTTGAGAAATAATCTTATAATTTTTGTTGAATGAATAACACTCAGAACAAATTTGAGTTCATATTTTCTCAAAAATACCGCGAAATACAAATACGACTGGCATTTATGTAACAAAGAGATCATATCAAACGCTTCAAAAATATAGTAACCTATATCACCTGATAAATCAGCATAGATTATAGATTTAAACAAGGCTTCTCTTTTGTCAGGACAAATAAAGATTCTGAAAAGTCTCCTCGTTTAGAAAACCCACTTAAAACACAAGAACAAGTGATCTTCGTATAGGTATCTATGTTTCAACACTTCAGTGCGTTGATGGGTTTTAGAATGAAATGATAAAATTTATGGCCCACGGCGGGGTCCACAAAGTCCATCGCTAAAGGCATTGTACTGTAAATGAGAAAATATTTCCGTATCATCATAAAATACCTTCAAAAAAATAATTATTATTATAAAGTACATATTGTAAAAATAATACCTATTTAAAATTAAAATTTTCTTTTTCAGGTAAGACCACAGTTTGATTAAAATACACTCCAGATCAGGTAAAAACATACATTTACTAATATCACCTCAACAGTTTTATGGGAGAAATTTAAATTGACAAAATCATATCAGGCATGCAAAAGAGATGATGATAATTCTCTTTCACACACAAGAAGGAAGTATTTATGCATAAAATAAATTAGTAGCAATTATTCACTATCAAATCGCTGCTTAGGCCATTATAAAGTGTCTCTAATTTATAGTTACCCACCTACCTTTCCTTAAGCTTCTTTAGATATCCTCCGACATTATTTAAATTTGATGATGTGGCAGCAAATCGTCGCTTAACGAGGATTGTTTATATAGAAATGTAAATTCGAGCTGGCTCTAATTGCAAATTATTGCCTAAAAATTTTCCCAATGAATACAAAATACCTATAAATAATAATTTATTTCAAAAAAGACTGTAAATCTTCAAATCCCAATAAAACACTTCAAAGTGCAGTTGTTCATTTTATATTACGGGCTTGGCAGGTGCGATAGTCCTTAAAATACGGCCAGGTAAATCTGAAAAGCTAAAAGCAGATAACTATATTTGTATAGAATTATTATGGACACAGTGATAACGCAAACAATGGATTTTCGGAGTCTTGTTTTACTGCTTCGAACAGTCGTAATTTCTATTGATAAAAGTGTTTTGGTGTGGTCTGTAGCACGTGGCCCCGTCGCGTACAATAATACGTGGTATTTAAATGGTAATTTATCGAAATAATAGTAATTTAATTATAGCCGGCTTCCAGCGGATGCGTTCATCTAAATTTGAATTAACTACTTCCCCCTTTTAAATAAATCGATTTTAGTCCCACATCAATTACTCGAATTGTTTTTGCATAATACCAGAGTAAATCCTTATAACACGCACACGCATAAACATTTTACTGGCTTCCTTTCAATGCATGGAATTTTTTCATTTAAAACAGGAATTAAAATATCTGTTTTCATTTTTTTTTTTGGAGGACTTGCTGTGTTCCTCCGAAGGAAACTCTATTGATTTTTGATCTTTAAGTGTAAGAAAATTATGAATAGCCTTTATCTTCTATCATCGTTCGGTTTTACATCCGATTTGGAAATAATATGACCAAGTTAGGAAACTTCCCTTCGTAAAAATTCCCATTTGTTTGGTTGTAATTTTAAGTTACTAATTTCTAAGTCTATCGAAAACAGCTTCTATACGGAATATTTGTTCTTCCAAGGATTAATCGTAGATGACTACATCATCTAGATGTACAAAACATTGTAATA
The DNA here is from genome assembly GCA_917834065.1 of Ceutorhynchus assimilis. Lineage (NCBI taxonomy): Eukaryota > Metazoa > Arthropoda > Insecta > Coleoptera > Curculionidae > Ceutorhynchus > Ceutorhynchus assimilis. Next base: position 2,440,287 of record OU892281.1, read on the forward strand.
CCTGCAGTCCAGAGAGGACGGCATTCATAAGTTTTTGAAAACAAGCAGAAGCATTTTTAAGACCGAAAGGCATACGATTAAACTCAAAGTGTCCAGTTGGAGTCGTGAAAGCAATTTTTTGTTTATCTTGTTCTCGCATTGAGATTTGATGGAAGCCTAACGCTAAGTCGAGTATTGTAAAATACTTACCGATCCAAAATTTCTTCGATGTTTGGAATATAGGATAAGCGTCACCGACAGTAACGTCGTGAAGTTTCCTAAAATCAATAACTACATGCCATTTCTGTTCTCCAGAGGCGTCGCGTTTTTTTGGTACTACCCATAAAGGAGCAGACCATGGTGATGCTGAAGGCTGGATTATTCCTTGTTTCAGAATTTTTTCAATTTGTCTGTTAACTTCGGATTTATGGATTTCTGGGTATCTGTAGGATTTTGTGTAAATTGGTTTGGGATCTGTTAGATTTATTTCGTGTTTAAAAGTCTGAGTACAACTAAGAGAGTCCCTGGCAAGTAGAAAATGTCGTTATAGGTTTCACAAATATTAACTAAATGATTTTTCTCCTCAGAATTTAAGTGACCTAATCTAAGGTTATCGTTTAACAAATCGTTTCTTTCTCGATCGGGTTTAGTATTTTTTGAGAATTGTACATAATAATTTTCTTTTGGTAACTCCTCTGAATAGGTTGAGATAGGCCCCAAATTAAAATCAATTATTCTTGTATTCAAAACAGTAGCGAAAGCCTTATTATTAGGAATTACTTTGGTAATTGCTTTTGATAAATAGATTCCTTTGGATATTTCCATATTGGGTATGTATGACTGTTAACTCTGAAAGGAATGGTAGTACTACCGACAGTTTGGATAGGCGAATCAGTCCATGAAGAGTAATTTTCTCCTCCGGAATATAATTTGTGATCTCGGGATCCAGTTTCTCCACTTTGATTAAAGAAATACTTGCACCAGTATATAGTAAAAATCTCAGTTTTTTATTGCTATGCTTTGAATATATTGGGATTCTAATTCAATAAATGTTAAACTATTTTCTGAGAGAAGAATGTTTAATTCTCGAACACCATCAAATTTTTTATCGACTCCTCCAGTGGGGTGTTCTTCATTGAAGGACGTTTGAAGTTTAAATAATTTGTATTAGTATTTTCTAAATGATGGGTATTCTGATTGTACTGAATTGAATTATCATTGATTATTAGATGGTTGATAACGTGAGTAAGTTACGATGAGAGTTTGATTACGGTAAGACGAACGGAGTTTTGAGAATTTGAGGGAATTCTGTCAATAATATTCTGAAAGGTATCTTGTAACAAATTTTGTAGGTTTTGTAGTGGATTGGTTTGGAGGATCAGGCATTTTTATAAAAGGTCAGTTATGTATAACAAATAAGATTACCCAACAAGCAACAAAGTATCACTTATCAAAAAAAAATTGATGTCTTCAGCTAGTTGTGGTTTCGGGAACACTCAAGAACTTGTCACAATTTCAACGTTTTAATAAAAAACTATGACTGAAATCTTCGTATCCTACCGACTGCGTCAATTTTTGTTGGGATCTTCGTGACGTGTTGCCTCTGGAATTGAATATTCTTTCTTGGACTTGGAGTAAATAAAATACAAGAAGGTGACTTAAGATAACTACCATATAATGATAATGATGATAATAGAATGGATTTCCTTAAAACTAGGGTTATATTTATAAAGTAATGATGTAAATCTGCACTTTAATGGGGTTATTTTCCAGTTTTTCGTAAACAACCCTAATTTGGTGATAAGACTGATATCATTGGAAGATATAAGTCTAGTATCAAATTTAGATGGTCCCGTTATGCAAATAGTTAATTGCTGCGTCTATATTTGGGTATCTGTTCTATGAGACAACGGAATAGTTTATAATATTTAATAAATACAAATTAATATTAATATACTAACAATAATAACTTTAGGCGGCGTTCCGTATCTTAACCAGAGTTACCGATTGGTATGGAGCGGTTCGTCTATGGTGACAGTCTGGTTCCTGAGAATGCGGTTTATGTGTGAAACCGAGTTTCATAACCTAACCAGATTTCGGGATTGGTTAGGTTACGGAACGGGAACCGGAAAAACCAAGAATCTTGGTTAACTTACGGAACGTCGCCTTAGACTTTGCCTTAAGTATACAACAGACTTTACGATTCCTTGATGCTATTCAGCATTTACCATATTGAATACTCTGTAGGTCTTTGTACTTGATTTTAACTATAAAGTCCGGTGGCGGGATCAAAATTTGTGTACCTACTGTTTATTGTTACACGAGAGTTTGTACTTTTACCTTCTTTTTTTAACAAACAAAAATTAAGTGGAACAAATTAATGACGACGACCTTTTTTTCCAAGTTATAACATATGAACTGATTTGTCAAGCTTTTTTCAACAATAATGAGTGAAGAAGACTCATAGTTACCCACATCGAAAAAAAAACAAATTTCATTCTATGTGACATGTGTAATGTGAGTCATAATAGGGTGACTTCACATAATATATCGTGTTAAGTAATAAGTACTTAGTTACCTAGTACACTATCCTTATGTTTATTGAATCATTTTTAACAAGAATGACTAGCTGGAGGGTCAAATACATTATCTATAAAATTATGCAGGTATATAACGAAAAGATGATTGGTGGATAAATTTATATGCTTCTTTTGCTCAAAAATATGAAACAAGTTGTTGCAAAGTACCTATATGTGTCATCTTGAGTGAATAGATATATAGACTTTTTTAGAAAAACCTTGGTTGATTTTTGTAAATAGAAATAGGTTTGGATTACTTGTTTTTATTTTTTTTCTTTGTGGTTATATCAAAATACATCATTATATTTTCTCTCTATACGCTAAACTAGAAAAAAAAAATCCGTCCTCATTCCTAATACAGGCTTCTCATTATTATTTTAATCACTTGCTAGCGAATGGTGCAACTGACGGAATTTTAAAAAGTCCAATGCTTTTTACGAGCGTCAATGTCATTCCAGACGGGCAGGGGTTGTGCTCCAGAAAGACTCAATCCCATTCATATGTAGGTACGGCAGCGAAAATCCCAGAAAAAAAAAGCGACGGTAAACAGGATGTCGGGACAAGCTGTCTGGCGGCTATAATCCTGTGAGGTGAAGGTGTAGGTATATGAAAATTAAATATTAATCCTTGAATTGCGAGATATTCGCAGGTAGGTATGTTATGTTCCAAAATCATTTTATATAAATAATGAAGGTAAAGGTTTGTTGGTAAAGCTGTAAGTGTAGGTAGTAGGTAAGCCGAGGACATGTATTTCGACCAATTTTTTAGCAGGGATAAAAACTTATAGGAACTTGCAGTGCACGCTTCCAGGGCAGTCATCACTTGTTCACACATCACCACTTGTTCAGCCAACCAAGGGACACATCATCACTTTGAGTGATCTCCGAATAATTTTGAAGACAAAAAATGATAGAAATGTTTATAGCTGATGGCAGATTTTGAAATGAAATGATTGATTTTTTCAACCTGTATGAGCTATTGCTTTCATTATATCTCACATCTTTTGTACAACAATATCCGTTCATTCAAATCCAGCTGCATACATCTAGCTTCTATGTATAATAACTTCCAATTTATCACAAACTGCTAGAGAATAGAAAAGGGTAGAAAGTCATTTTTGCCAAAGGGCTCAAATAACATTGGTTTGCTTGTTGGAAGCCTCTGGTAACCATCCTTGCCTTATACCTTAAGTATACCTAATCACACTATGTAACTTTATTTTTTCTTTCTGTCAAATATTCACTTACGTCTTATCGCTTTCGCACCAACTGTGGTTTGCGGAATGTCCCACCTTACATTTTCTTCCAATGCTTTGATTTCCTCCTTCACAACTTCTTTCCACTTTGTACCTTAAATACTTTCATTGCAAGTTAATAGTCCACCTTTCACTGTAGTTACACAATTTGTAATCTAACTAGCATCTGAATCCTCATTATCGTCAAATCTTATGGGTAATCTTATGTCAATTCGTTTCTATTGAGTTGATATTTTTTTTCTGAAAAAGCATAAAATCTCGGATTAAATCAATAAATTGATATAAATTGGCGATATTCAAGATTATCAAATTATGGTAAAAACTGTAGTTTGCATATTGATTAACATCAATTCAACTTAACGGTTGAATTTCGAGGCATCTGTTGCTTTTATGAACTTGATACACCTACCTTGGGCTCTAGAAAAGTATTCATAGGGATTGGAAAGGATTAATAGAAAGATACTTCTGATATGGATGATATTAACTAGATTTATTGGACATTTGTTTCATTAAAAAATGCTTTAAGCTTTACAACATAAATCGGTATGTTTTTATCATGGTAAATGTACCAAGAACTAACAGATAAACTATTTTGTTGCTAGCGCAGAAAGAAGATATTTTGCTATACACATACAAAGTACAAGATTTATGATGTAGCTATGTCTCAAAACCTATTCCCGAACAAAGGAGCGTTGCCTGATATATTTCTCTGCAATTGAGTTTGGTCGAAACGGATTTTTTTTTGATTAATCGGTAAATGAATTATCATCACCATTTGTATTCTCCAATTTTTCATTTTCATTGATTGTTCTATCATAACAGATCTTTGCGTACTATAGTGGCTGACTTGCCTATTTCACTTACATTCTTTTCTTGAATGTACCAGTTGAGTAAAATTGCTTATTTCTCCTTCGGAATTATACATATTGGAATGGTTTTCTAGATTTTTATCTTCCTGATTTTTTTTTTAATTAAATTTGGTGGTACCTACTCTGATCAAACTTTAACACTTCTTTGGTGTTGATTTGCAACAACTGAGCGTCCTCAGAAGAATAATTATACATAGCTACCTAATTAAGTAGATAAGTATTTGTATTTCAAACTAATATATTATGTTTTTGTTCTCTACAATGCTAAAACTCACTGTCTTGTGAAAGAGGCATACGTACCACTGCTCGATGTTCAGGATTAAAAAAGAACCCAGGTAGCAAATAAGATTAAGTGCTTAGATTCAACCAAAACATTCTTCTAAAATACCATTTACATGGAATTCTAAACCAATAGGCAATAAATTGTACCAGCGCCAACATATTTCCTTTAAAAACACATAAGTATTACAAAATTTAGCTCAAGTCTTCATAATTTTGTTTCCATATTGGAAGCCAATAAATATTTCAACCCTTGTTTAGGAAAATGGAAAATTTGTTAGATAGTGTTAAAATTATTAGCCTGGCCATATTTATCACCTTATAGATATATTTGATACAAAATAATCACCCATATAGAAAGGGGTAGTATAGTATATTCGCTTTGGTTTATAATATACAAAGAGTTGATGATAGAAATTTTTGGGTAGGTATGCACATCTGTTTTAGAGCAGGTGTTAGACCTTATTATAAAATCCGTGATGGAAGGCAAACTGTGAGGAACCCATTTTAGGCTCGCGACCAAATTTTCAAAACACCTTGCTTCTTGTGGTCCGTTTTTTTTTTTTGGGTGGTTTTTTAACTGTATATTTATCCGAAACCTATCCAATGTCAATAATTAAATTTTATGTAATAAAGAAGTCACACCCACATAACATGATGTCAGTAGACCCAAGACGAGATGTCTGTCGAATGCATAATTTACATCGCTTGAAATTGTTTGTTTCTCGAACTGAACCGAACCGGTCTTAAATTGCCTGGCTGAATGTCAAATAGAGGTAATTAAAAGTTTACTGCAAATTGAGTAAATGTAGTACGTGACTCCTAACAATAATCAATTTACACGTTTAAATAAGTGTACATGGATGGAAGCCTTTGTTTTGCTTAAAATCTTGTGGGTGGAAGATAACCTTTTATAATCGTTGAGTAAAACACCTTCTTCTTCATCAAGTAAGTTTCAAAGTGTCGCGGCGTCATAATGTACTGATTGACTTCTATTATCATGTTCATCCTCCAGCAGGTACCTTGTAGTTGTCGCTTTTGGTCAAAATACATTTTTTCCTCCAGTTTGAGAATTCGTTGTTTTCCTCTTGTTTTAAGTCATTGAAACTGAAAAATGTCAGTTTTCTTCGAAGCCTCTATTAGCATTTTGGACTCGTCGTCTATTGCATTTCTTCGTTTCTTCTTTGTAAACAAAAAACTGTTTCGTTTTGAGGGCCCCGCTTGGTTTTCACATAGTGTTCAGAAGAAAATAGAAAAATTTACTAGCATTTGATTGCAGATATTCGTCTCCTGATCATATCATTGAGTCTGCGAAAGAATGAATCTCCCAGACCTAACTTGAATGCAAAAACTCTTCTGAACTGTGCTTAAGGTTCAACTCCATCATTCTCAAATTCCAAAAAATACCCACAAGGCATCATTAATTCTCCACAAATTGTCAAACAAATTATCGTTTTTTCTCCGTAGTGACTTTTCCAGACCTAACTTAACTGGAGAAAATATTCTCGAATGTGCATGAGGGTTATTTCTACCTTTCCCGAATCCCAGAAATCGCCTACATAATATAATAATTCTATTTGATTCAATTTCGCAGTTTTTTAATTTTTCTTTTCAATAATTATCTGGTCGACTGCAATATACACGAATCTGAATATGAATATGAAGCTAACTTCAGCCACGTGAAATCGAGGCGGCCTATAAAATATTCAAACCAAAGATAGGTACTGGGTCAATACGAGAAGAAAAAGAACCAATAGGAGAAATTGAAGATACAATAATCAATGAATTTCTGGAAGAATTACAAAATTATATATTTCAAGCGTCACTAATTATCTCCCTTTTTTCCGGGTGACTCTCAGTCTTCAGGGTGACGAATGTTATAGAGGACAGTGTGACTGTAGAGTACGGCTCACCTTCTTATAACTCTCAGCCGCCGTTGGAGAAGTTGTAACAGACCGTTTCTCAAACCAAGCATCATTCTGGTAAACTATACAACAACGCAGATACCTTATCCAGGCGACCATGACCAGCTCAATGCAACACACCGCTTCGGAACAATAATTGACTACCGTCAGAGTGCTCCGATTTCAAACGGAGTTCCGAACAGCTCAGAAGTGATTATCATCAAACTATTTTTTAAAATTTATCGTGAAATTTATAGTTGCAAATGGCTTTAGCTGGCAACAAATAATTCAAAGGTGACTAATTCCGCGCGTAAAAGTAGTATCTCTAAACGTCCAGTCACGGCACCAAGAGTCATTTCTCATGTTTAATTCACAATGGCCGATACAAGAAACAAAAGAGAAAAAATTCGCATGCATGCCCTTGGGTTTATCTCTACCAACGCATCCACACTCGCTTAAAAAATACACATCTTGTGCTTTCTCGTACCCCCAAGGTAAGTCGGATAACCAACTTGCTTGTGACGGTTTTATTTATTATGGGAATTTCTCTTTCTCTTATATGAATGTGCATATACATGCCTAGAAGGCTCAAGTTTATTTTTTTCTACCCTTCTGAGATAACTTTCTGTCAAATATTAATAATTTTGTACACCTTAATGTGTAGGTAATGATTGTGAAGTGTTTTTGGGTTGTTGAAAGATTATAAGTTTCAAATTTGAAAAAAATAAAAAGTTGCTCATATAAGATGGTATAAACCATCCTAATAATATGTTCATAATACGGCATTTTAAATAAACCTAACACTGGATGGGAATCTTATTAATGATAGATAACTGTCCAACTTTGACTGATATTAACGCTGATATTCTAATTTATAGCTGCATTCAATAAGTATTAATTCAAAAATTAAATTAGGTTAATTTATCGTGGGTGGTCCAAATCGAAAGCAGCAGCTCATAGTGTACAATAACTCGTTCTATTAATTCTTGCTAATACAGTGTGCTCCACTAACTATAACAAATGCAATCAGTAAACTCTCATTTACGATTAGTGATAACTTTGTTGGCAAGTTCATCGAACGTTTGTTATAGCTTTGTATTCCATTTTTATGTTTATGTGAATGATTATAGGTTAACCTGAAACTATGATACCGATGACTGATAGTTAACTTATTTCAAGTGTGGCATATTGATTTACAACTAATAATATACCAAATTCCATATTATCAAAAATTTCTGAATAGGTACCTACTCCTGAGAATTTTAGTTAAATTAGGTACCTACTTGTATCGTTATGACACGCATATTATATTTATTTTGAATATACATACCTACACATGTGTAAAATAATCAGTTGAAACATATGTGACTTTTTATTAGCGCCACAGCAGCTAATCTTTATGGAGAATCTCCTATTCCTTAATGGGTATAAATTACAGTCTTTTTATGGTTGCTGCGTTTCATCTACTGATTTCTTAAACGTGCATTGCAAACTTAATGGCATAATATGCAGGAAGAATATTTCCGTGTGAGTCAGCGTTGAAAGCGCCGACCTACAAGTTTAGGACATAATGCATGTTACTGTAAATGCCCGAAATTCGGTAAAACCTAGGATAAGCGTGATAAACCTAGGATTTACCAAAAGCAAGTGGTAAAAGTCCGAAAACTAGTTATTTTGCTTCCATTTCGGACTTTTACCGGACACAAACAGTAAATCTTAGGATATACCTACCACACCGCATTGGTAAAAGTACGAATACTACTGATACGTTACAGAAATCGATATCGTGAAACGATAATTGTTAAAATTTCAATGCCTGAAAATAAGGTACTTCATAAATGAAATAAAAAGTCACACCAGAACACTTTTTATTTCATTATTCTTAAATGTAAACAGAAGTGTATTGCTTTTTCAGGCATATAAGCACTATACTTGTCACTGTTGATGTAAAAATTGTTCTGAACGTTCTTGTCCGCAATTATGCTATTAATTTTTTCTTAAAAACGCTTTTTATCGGCCATGAGATGTCTTTGTATAGCGAGATTCTTGGTTTGAAGATATTGTTATTATAAGAGAAATAATTCGTACTTTTGGAAGCAATATAACTAGTTTTTGGGCTTTTACCACGTGCTTTTGGTAAATCCTAGGTTTAGCGCGCTTATCCTAGGTTTTACCGAATTTCGGGCATTTACAGTAACATGCATATTATTTTATGATACCTTTGGCTTTGGTGCAATTTGGTGTATCCTGATTGGTAAATTTATTTAGTTTTGTTACTCACCCAATGGCTGTTCCTAAAAAATCAAGATCCAATTAATAGAAGCTTGAGAAGGAGCAGTTTAAGAAAAGAGGCTGTCAAAATTCAGGAGTTTTAAAAGGAAAACTTCACGAATTGTCTCAGGCGGGCCTTGAGGTGTTAAATAATTAAGGAGAAGCGTATCAAATGAAACCCAAAAGCTTCAGAAGAACTAATTTGAGAAAAAGAGCTCTATAAATAAATTCCAGAAGTTTCAGAAAAAACAACTAGCCGAATAGTTAGTTATTCCTGAGAAATTGAAGAAGTTTCGAAGATCAATTTGAGAAGAAGAATAAATACCAGTAGCTGTAAAACGAGCAATAAGCTATTTTTGAGAATCTGATTAAAAATAAAAAGCATCGAGAACATTATTGAAAGCTTCGGAAAAAGAAACCAACCCAGAAGAGCAAAATGAAGGAGTACTGATTCCGTTCTATGTTCCAATTTTCATAAAAAACTCATTAAGATATTACTGTTACAGTTTCTGACCTACTCGGTAATAAAAACTAATTTGGTTGGACTTTTGCACTGATTTACTGATCGCGCAAAAGGATTCGACTTTTATTTTCGAATGATATATGACAGATTTTAGCGGCAACTTTTTCGTTTACAACCTCTTTATATTTACGATCTTCGTGCCGGGTTTGGACTTATACAATGTAAAAATGGTTGGCACGCAACTGCAAACACACCTACCTAGAAAGACTTAATTTGGCCATAATTCATTATAAAATATGTTAGTTAACTTAAAAATTGTTATTTATAGGGATTTGAATGAGATATTCGCAGCAGCGGTTTCTGAATATAAATTAAGTTGTATCTAAACACATACTTTATTTGGTAATAAGATTGATATGAATTTTAAAATTATGGTGCTAGAATAAATTACAAGTCGTGTGAGATTTATAATTAATTTTTAGAACTGATAATCTAATTTTAATGACCAGTAGATACCTCAAATCGCTATGTGGGTATGGATAAGTTTTCTACAGTAAGAATCAATTTAAATTTCTAATTAAATCAATTGAGGTTAAATTTATCAGTTGACATTGGATAAATCTTAGTTAATTGTTGTTAAGTAACCGATGTTTACCTGTTGAAATTTAATTATGCCTAATTCAATCAGTTCTTGTGCGTGGGGTTTGAGATGCATCGTTGATTTGGACACAGTAGCAGGTTAGAGTTAGACTTATTGTTGTGCTTAAAGTGGGTGCTAACCAGACAAGTAAGGTGAGAGATTTGAATTTTATTAGTAACTCTTATTTGTTGACTATTCGATATTACTCCAGATTGTTGAAATTTTAAATACGAGTATATTTTGGCTCCTTCATTATTTTTCAGGCTTATTCGACGCATTTCCAGAAATAGGTCTCTGGTAACTTGATGTCATTCTTGTCGAGCTTTATGTATCTATTGATCCAGCATGTTACAAATCGTTCCTATTTTGATCGCATATATAGATTGCGCTTTTTCCTTCTAGGCCTTCACTGCTACCTTATCCATCTATTCTCTAAGGTCCTTGTAATGTCTTCATTGTCGGCCTTGTTTCTGATCCACTGATTCCGCTTTATTTTTCGAAGATTTATTGTCCTTAGCATAAACCTCTCCGGTTGTCGCTGGATGATTGTGATTTCTTGTTGTTTCGGCGAGCGATCATGTTTCTAATATATGGATAAGTGTCAGGAATACTAATTGGTTGAAGAGTTTCGTCTTTGGATGATGAGGAATCGTATGAACTTCATACACAAACACGGATATCTTTTGATAATTTCTATTGTTTGGAATTACAACTTTATGTACCCTCGTACTTATGTACTTTTTGAACCAACTCAGAGAAACTAATTGTTTTTTAGTTGCTTTTTTTAGTTGCACCTTTTCCAAAGGAGCGCACTGCACCCATTACTGGTATATTTCCCACGATACCTTTAAACTGGAAAATAACAAGACTCTTTCATTCTTGGATATCCTGGTTGAACTATGTAAATCTGATTTGAAGTCATTCTACATAAAACCCATTAGCAAGTCCTACAAGCTCACCATATGTCAATAAAATCTTCCTTTATCACCGAAGTCCTCCAAAAACATAACATGAAAATGGACTCTCCACCTGTCTAAAAATCCTCCAACATCACTACGATCAATTGAAGAAAATGTTCGGAAAATATCAACTAGGCTGATGATAGAACATCAGAGATTATCACACTTTAAAGATGAATAGAGTTATGTTGAACATGTTTTACAGTATAGTTAACGACATCAGCTTAAGCATATGTAATGTTTTATAAAATAGTTACTGCTAGTGTACATTGAGTGAAATTATTTCTATTGAAATAATCCTTACAGTAATTATTTATGAAAGATGAATATAAAGTGACTTTTTTTATGCAAGCATAACTAGTTATCGTAATAGGCTGCAGGCGAATAGTAAAAACCTCATGACTGCAAAAAGAGTACCGTTTGCATCAGCTGTATATCCAATAATGGGTCTAATTACTGTCATCTATTCTTGTTTTATTGTCTATGTTGAGGTATTTGTTCCTCCATACAATGTCATTGAAATTCTAGATACTTTCATCGTTTGCTGCCAGATATTCCAGGTCAAACATCGACATCTAATCATAAGTAAGGAAACAAAAACCAAATACCTTTTCATAGATAACATCACTTTCTCATAAGTCAGTCAAGAGGTCGACACTCTGGAAAATATGTTCGTGTTCTTGTCCAGAGAAAGAATTTACTGAACTGGGTGGACCGAAGTAGTGGAAATCGATATCGATATAAAGTTTGCCGTTTGACGTTAATAATCCTTTCCAACAATTTTGCTTTATAGATTTGATAACAGATATTTGCCAACTGAGCAGCACTAATCATACAAAATTCAAAAGCAAAAACTTAACATTAGGTACGCCAAACACCGAAATTGTATTGCATGTCTAAAAATAATATAGGTACTTAGAAGTACCTAATTGTCAATGATAGAACGACATCCTCTACATTTATTATAATCAGCTTTGCCATTATTCTTCATCAAAACTATCTCTGTGACTGTGTATAATTTAACAAACACAAATAAAAATCACTAGCCACCGTTCAGGCAGATGTATTTTTCCAGATTGCCTGAAAGGTGTTCAAAACTTGGACCCATAATTATTACTAGTGGTTCTTTGACCGAATATTTTATTTTAAACCAGCATGGCAATATATCTTCTATATCTGTAATGCGATCAGTTGATCAGTAGTGGATTGGGCTAGAATATATTATATCCATTGAATGGGCAAAGGAGAATAATTTTAGGGATTAATTATTATATCATGGATTAAATCAACAAACTATATTTTTGCTGTTCAATATTTGTCACTTTCGATGTGGTCATTTTTTTTGTTAAATTTATGGCGTGATAAAATTATTTTTAACCAAGGTCAAGCTGCATCAACAAAAAACGATGCGTGGGCTAACTGATTTTGCACATTTTTTTATGTAAAATCCCAGTAGAACTACATATTATTATTTTGTGTGCAAACTATTAGGAAAATTTTACAGTGCATGATGTCATAAGTAATAAAATAATTATGCAATTTATTTAGATTGATTCTTGGGTATAGGAACTTTAGTTAGGACTGTTTTAATTCCTAAACAAAGTTCCTATAACCAAGAATCAATCTAATTACTTATGTATCAAGGGGACAAAAACCTTACAAAAACTCAGCCAGGAAATAGATAGGTGAGACCTCTTTACGAAAGTACACTAAATCAAAGTTTACCTAAATCAACTAAGATATAAGAAAATATATGAGACTAAAAATAATTTTATAAGTTAACCTATGATCTTTATTGAATTTCGAGATCCGTAAAATTTAGTTGCAAATTTAAAATAATAGGTACCTATTCATGATTCTTAGATGATTTTTCAAATTTACACAACTTTTGCAATAGCCACATTAAAAAGAAAAAGAAAAATATATTTATAGAATCGCTTGCATTATTTCTATTGAGTGAATTGAAACGAACCAGTGAATAACGATCTAGTCGTTTGAAGCAATTCACTTAACTTCATAATAAACGATGCCATTGTTTGTCGAAAGCATTGTCTTTGACTTCGTCATTTTCTTTGAAAACATCCACAATGGCCAGTTAATTAGTCATTATTGTTTTAGACATTTCGTAACAGTCGCGCCACGGTTATCTGTGTTTGATTTCGGACCTTTTGATTTGTTGAATTTCATTTGAATATCGTTGCACTGGAAAGGTTAATTGATTTCGTAACTCGTACATGGCAATGCAAATTGAATAGGCTATTTTAAAGCTAACTGTAAATTTGAGCTATGATGAAATCGTTAGAGCTTATATTTTATAGTAGATAGATAAAACAATATTATCCCCCAGCAATAAATTACATTTATTCAATTATATAAACGAAAAGATCGGCCCATAATTTCCAAAGTAGTGCCTTTGTATAGCGGTTGTAGTCAATAACTTCAGTAGTTCGCTTATCTTTCTTTATATACCATGTCTCAAACTCAAAGATACATTGTTTATTGTTTGTACTTTTTACAATGGTGAAATATGAAGTCGCGATAAACGGCAAATCGATTTGATTTCACGCTTCTGTTAATATCTTGAAAGTAGAAAATATAATGCATTAACTGTTAAGCTCAAGTGACGTTTAATAACGTTGGAATTGTAGAGGTAATATTTTTAGGCTGGAAATTTCATAGCACCCTTTTGAATTTTTCTTCTAATTCCTGTGGAGAGTTCTTCGCTTACATCTGTCGAGATCTAATAGGTCGTTGTACCCAGGATCATTGCTCAAGGGATTATTGTGAGAATGCATATTTTTGCGATGAATATTCTTTGGATGAATCTACTGAATATTCCATTCTTTGATCGTATTTTCCCAACACAATTGTCTTTTCCGAAAAATACTTCAAGAACCTTAGCCAACAAGCAGCCATTTTTATAGAGAAGTAGATTCATCTCAATATCTTGATTTTAACATTTTGAGTAGAAACCAATCATTTTGGATGATTTTGAAACCTTTATCCTTAGACCATAACTTCCACACACATTTTCCAATAGGGTAAGACGGTTTTTATAAATATTTGTTATTGTTGTGGAAATTCCCGGGAGGTAGGCAAAAATAGTCAGACAGATCACTTTAAAGTTAAAATATTGGTCGCGAGTTCAATATTGCTCCGACCTGGGCTAATAAAGTGGAGGTGAAATTAGCCCACTTGGGTCTCCATTCACTGAGTTTTTTCGTCCATCTCCCTTCCTAAGATCTTGCAACGTGGCCTGCCTATTTCCACTTTTCTTTTGCGATAGGTTCTATACAATATCGTCTACCCCAGTTCTTATGCGGATTTCATTATTCCTTACTCGGTCATTTAAAGTCAATTTAAGCATGAATTTTTCCATTCCTCTCTGTGTTACTCTCAAACTTTTCTGCTGATGCTTTGGTGAGAGCCAATGTCTCCGTACCATAGGTAAGGACTGGGAGGACACACTGGTTGAATGCTTTTGGTTTCAGGAATATTGAAATGTTCGCCCTAAACACAGTCCTCATTTTCTCGGAGGCTGCCGGTCGCAAGGGTATTGTTCTCGTCAATTCGCATCGCATGTTTGGTTATCTCTATGAATCCTCATCTCATGGTCCAGGTATAGGTACGTACTTATCCACTATTTCTATATGTTATTATTGCCTATTTGTATTTGCTCACTGGGATCCAGATTAGTCATCATTTTGGTTTTGAAGTTTATCTTCAGGCCTACTTCTTGCGTGGAATTTTGAAGTCCCGAGAGTATTTCTTTAGAATCGCCCAAAGTATCTGATATTTACACAATATTATTTGCAAAGTGACTTGCCCCATCGATGATTATCTCTTTTCGCTCCCAAGGCAATTTCTTAATAGCATGCTCGAGGAACTGTGATGAACAGCTTGGGTGACATAGTGTCGGATTCTTCTTTTGATTTTAATTTTTACGGTGTTCGTTGCATTTCCGCATGTTTTAAATAATGTCGCACCAACGGTGATCAACTCTACTTTCTTGTAGTGATCTCAAGATTGCAGGTAGTTCCTCGGTGTTGAACGCCTTTCGAAAATCTACAAACACCAATACCAAAGGACGGTTTTGAGACACTGAAGGTGATTGTTGGTACCTAACTCAGAGAGAGTCTCTCTGTGTTAGATTAACAATTATGCGAGTATACGATTTTTATAGGGATCGAGTAGACTTATTGGCCTTCAGTTTTCCAGGTCTGTTCTATCCTTAGATGTTCTATCGCCTTTTTTTGTAGCAAGATCATAATTGAGGCAATTGAGCTGTTCCAGTTTTCCGGAATGTTATGACTCTGCAGACATAGATTGAATAGATTCAAAGAATCCAAGTAATTCGATTGGTATATAGAAGAGAATTATCGGCACTGAAATTTTTCAAGTACCTAAAGTCCGTCATTTTTAAACTGACACTTTCCGTATGAGGAGCGAGGGGGTATTTCATATCGCAAAAACAGGTGTGACGTCAGGTAACCATTGGCGTTCTAATGTAGGGAGCCACCAGCTCAAATTCCGTTGGAGTATCAGATTAAAATCGACAGACATTATGTGATCTTGATGACAGAATTTATTCTAGTTGCAGCATTTTGTAATTCAAACAGAAAGGAGACCTAACAATCGTTCTGGCGAATTTCTCGTAGAGTTGATGAATATATGGCAGCTCGCTATGACTTTGTAGATGAGTATAATTTGAGATACTATCTTAGTGCATTTGTCCTCTAAACAGTTACCAGCAAGTTTATCGGAAAATGAATAAACATCAGGCCTCAAAATGTTGCAATATTTAGTAGGGGAATAATCATACTATATTCAATACAAAGATAAAGTGGCATTCCCTCCCATGAATAAAGATCAAGTATTAATAGCAGTTTTAGAAAATTAACTGTTCATGTTAGCACGATAACCAGAAAACGATGTCCAAAATCAATCCCCAAATATAATAATAAACACACAACAGCGAATGTGCATTTCGAAAATTTGTATATTTTATCATCAATCTATCTTAATTAAAAATACCACTTAATATACTAAGAGCAGGAGCGTGCTGTATTACCATAAATATGAAGACACATGATATCGATTTTGTTACATTCAGCACACATTGTTCTCGCTTCGGATATGTTGATATTTGTTGGCGTGCAAGTTGGCAATAACACATCAGTTATGTTTAATAGCATGCTATTAACATTCGTATAATATAGAAAAATCATCACACAAATTTGAGAATGATGTTCTTGCTAATTCTATAACAAATAATTAATGCGCATATCAATCAATGTAAAAATATTACTATGGGAACTCGATTCAATCATTGCTTAAACTGGTTATTGAAATAATCATGACAAACAATGCAATTGCTTGATATCCATATTAATGCGTTTCTATTACTCACATAAAAGCCGATGCTTTATCGCTGCGTTTATCTCTATTAAGTCTCCAAGACAGTCAGTCGTGTTTACATCATTTTGGTTGCAGCTGTAAGTGAAACATGAAGAAGATAATACATTGCTTGCGTCATTGTTATAATGTAAGATTTTTTTGTATTGAACTACATCTGTGGTTGTATCTATTGCATCCATAATTATTAAAATTTATTTACAAACAATACTGATTTTGTTAAAGTAAAGGGGCAAAAGATGCTTAATCGTTTATAGTATGGGAAAATGTACAAAGTATAAAAAGAAAACTTGTATAGTCGGCTATGAATTGAAATATTGTCCCGATCCATTACAGAATAACCGCATTAGCTTTATCTACTCTACTGCTACGCTTCCTGGCTTTCTAAATAAAAAAGGTAACTAATGGAATCGGAAAGGAGCTTATGCAAGACAGGCCTGATGGTATAGTTTTTTTTTTTTAATTTATTTATTTCATTTATTTAGCAATAGCTAATCATGCAACTTACATAATATTATAAAATCCCAAAAGTTATAATGAGTCTGTAGTGTCAATTAAAATAATAACAATTCAAAAACAACAAACAATTTAAAAACAAGGAAATTAAAAACAAAGGAGACAAACCGAACTAACATAGATGACAAAATGAATTTTGAATTTAACATATAAACAACAATCATTCTGAAATTAATAATAAAAGGTTAAAAATCTGTAAAATGTTAGGCCTATGATGAAACTCCTAAAAGTATGGTTACCTATATATCCCTTTTTCCCTTCACAAAATACAAGATCAAAAGACCACAATACAAAAGAAATTTAAATGAACAAAAACAATTTTACTTATTCGTATTCGTGCCTTACTCTAGGACATATATATCACATTGAGTCAGCAGATGAATTTTTAATTTTCTTTTAAAATTGATGAGTATCACATGACTTTATTTCATCCATTAACTGATTAAACTGATTCATACCCTTAAAGAATACCGATCTTGTTGCTGATGCCCCACATTTATGCTGTATATAGAAATTGTTCTGTTGTCCTAGTATTATGATCATGCACCTGGCTAGCACTTCAATATTGTACAAAGAAATGTATAAATCAGGGCACTACTGTTAACTTACAAATAATAATATTAATCACTTTGTTGCCAAAAGAAAGCTCTTATACTTATTGCAAACAAAAGAATACCTATAATTTTGCGTGTGAAGGAATTACATATTAGGTGTTTGGCATCGTCTCGACAGGGAAATGAGGGCATGATAATAATTGTATGTTTGATTGTTTGATGTCTGTATCAGACAGACAGCTGAAGGAAGTTGTCGGAGATTCGCAAATATTGGTAAAGTGAACAACGCATATTTACGTTTTTCTTTTATTATGATTCATGATCGTACATCTCGCGTTTATTATAATAATTCACTAATACGAAATAAATATAAGTAACTAGGTACATAGTTTTTCAAAATCCGACCTTACCTATTTTTAAAAAGAAATTATGAGTTTTTAATTGAAACGCTTCATTTCACGTAGGTAATTAATAAGCTCTCCAAACAAAACTCGATTCATCATTATCGAGAAGGCTAACAGAGTAGATTGTAGATTGTGGGGGAGTCGTTCCGGCTTTTCAGCCGCTCAGCAGTGCTACCTTTGCAGATATTTTGTACGTGACTCTACATCTTAAGTTGTCTCCCGGAAGCTATTTTCCTGGGTGTCAGTTGGCCCACTTCTTCTGGTGACAGTGTTGTCCCTCGAGGAATTTGGGACTCTTGCAGAATTGGACTGGACATTTGCAGAGTAGCTGCTCTGCGGTCTCTATTGCGTCTGAGCAGAATCTGCAGAGATCGTCTTCTGCTCTGCCCATTAACCTTAAATGGTATTTTACCAGGCAGTGTCCTGTGAGCAGTCCTACCACCAATCTGATGTCTGGTCTGCTCATGTTTAGGAGCTGTTCAGCTCTTTTTGCTGAAAGGGTAATAAACCTTTTTGACTGCCTGAATCCTGGAGTGTGCCTCCAATATGATGACAGTTGGTCTTTCTCTCATTTGTTGAGTTCTTCCATGATGTGACGTTTCATTAAGCCACAGTAGGGTTCTGGTCCAGGCTAAAGGCTAACAGATTAGGTATATCGATATAAGATGAAATACTGATGCCCAGAAAATTCAAAATAAGTTACTTATCATAACTGTTATTGCTTTTAATTTATTTTTGTTAAGATTCAGTTGCGTTGCATCGCTTATACCATTTATACAGAACACATTACTCATTATCTAAATTTAGTTTTATACATTGATTACTTATTGCATTTATCTTATTTTATATGCAGTAAAAATCACTTGATTCGTGTTTGATAAGATAATAAGCGAAATTTTGTAAGCGCTTTTTACCTTTTATTTAGTTATTTATTTGTAACATCATTGAGTTATACCTACGTATATGATTTTGGTCCACAGATGCCATATTTATACCTATGTGTCACAAATTATTAACATTACTAAACATTGACATTACCATTGGGATTTAAAAACGCAGGTAGGAAATTTAGTCAGTAATTAGTCATCAAGGCGTATTCGACTGATAAAAAAAATCACCCATGTGTTATAATACTAACTCACGCCAAATGTGTACTTTTAAATGTGATAAGATTATCCGTTTCCCATCTCCTGGAAACTATTTTTACAGTTAATCAACGAAGGGTGCCTAATCTAATAAAAAGTCACACCCTCGACTATTTTTAAAAGTCCGTAAGTTTCTCCTACATCATTCAGTTGCGTTTACTGCATTAGCAGCGTTGTTTCCCGTTTCTTATGCTTATTATTGCATTATCAGATTTTTGATGAGGCATCAGCAAAAAAATACTTACATGTTAGTTTCCAGGTGCTCGGCGTGAATAATTTCAAACCGCCCACCCCAATTGACCAGGAAATCTGCAGGAAGAGCAGTTAAAATTTATTTTGCGACTCAACGAATCGTTTAGTTGTTCTTGGCGTGCTGTTATTGCGATAATACGTGAGTTTTGCCGTTGTGTTGTTTACATTTTCCTCACGAACTGTACTAGTTTGAGTGCCTATGCGCGTCGAAGGCAAGTCGTTTTCGTTTGTTGTGGTGTTTTCGTGTAATAAACCAGGTAATTAGGCTTATTTTCACTAGCTGAGGATTTTTTGTAGAACTCTCAATTGTAGAATGAATTTGTGCTCTTATTTATAACTTAATTACTTAAATGCAAAAATCTATTTGCATTAAATATTCGCACTAGCTTCAGTATTTACGCAAGACGCAAGTTTCAAAGTAGCATAGGACTTGTGGAAATCTAAAATTTTCATCAGATTTTTCTTTGGTTTGGCTTCTTATCAATGAGATATTTTCAAAGGTGGATGACTGTTTTCTATAGTGTTAGTTGCAGTCTTTTTTGTTTTCACTATAGATATTCGTTTGCAGGTTTAATTTTTTTAATGTTCTTTGCCAACTAACTTGTCGTCAACTATAGCTTCTAAACACCTCAATGTCCTAAACTCTGTCCAACGAACCTACGGAGTATGACACACAGTCAAGATGACGACCAGGTTTACAGTGCTTTTTGAGGGTTATGTTGTTTTTCACTCCGTATGTTGGGTGGACAGAGTATAGTCATTTACCCTTTATAATTTATATTTATGCAGTGACTAGACCCTAGTTTCTTGAATATATTCTCTATTTCCAGCGTCAAAAGTTTCGGTGACATCATATCTCCATTGCTTACTGCTACCAATTAAAATGGGATTTTCCAACTTACTGTATTTTCAGTGTGAGAGCTGTTATATGAATCAACCGATTTTCATAAAAACTTGTATATTTATTGGATAATAACGAGATTGTGATAGTTTCTGAGGTCAGTTCTAGCCCAAGTATTTAATTTCTCTGATATTTCCGCATTTTTTAGATATAGGTTGAATAGTCTTTTCAGTGTCATTTTCCATTATTTTCCTATTATTCACTGGTCACAATTTGTGTCTCCACGTCCAATTTTTTTCTGGCCCATTTATTCTGATTTTTTTATGTTCATGGTTTTGTATTATGCTTCATTCTCTTCTATGACTCTTCCTATCATTGCTTCGTTGTTTTTATGAGTGTCTTCTTTGAAAGTTACTTTGTATTTCTCTTTTATTCCTTGGGTTCAGCGCTCATCCTTCTTTTGCTAGTTTCTGGAAATGCGACACTTGGGGCATTCTGGGCGAATGAAGGAGCTATGAGAAACGCACGCATTGATCAACGATATACAAAAATAATTAAGATGCAACAATAACAAAATCAAGAATGCACGAAGATACAAATAACGTGAATATCAAAAGATGTTTAAGACAAGGCGATATAATTTCACTTTACTCTAGTTCTCGAAGAATGTACTTAAGAAACTACATTGGGAAAACAGAGAGATCCAATATATCTGGAAAAAACCTCAATAATTCAAGATTCGCCAAACGAAATAAAATTAGAAATCATACTGAAAGGATCAGAAATGATGAACATCAAAAAGAGAGTTTATGACAAATGAGCAAACATTATTCTATGCTATCGGGTCTTCAAAAAAAAAACCAATCGAAGATTGCTTTGACTACGAAAACGTACGTCGCATTACTGTTTCTTTATTCTTCAGGATTTTTGACATGACATTTTGACATTAAATTTCATTGACAAAATTAAAGACAAAACCAAAAAAACCATAGCAATCTTTGATTGTTTTTTTTTTTTTGAAGACCCGATATAACCATATATAGAGAAAACCAACAGGTGGAAAAAGTAAACTTGTTTTAAATGTAAACATTTACATACGAAATGGAAATGCAACCAGTGAGGCTTCATAGCATACAAAAATCCATGAGTTGACGAATATGAGATTTACCAAAATAACTACTTGATGTATATTTAGGTATCTGTTGGCAAAACTGAAGGTATATTTCGTTATCTCCTCTCAGTCCTCTCCAACTCGTTTTTTATTCACATAAAAGTTCTACATGTTTTCAAACAGCAACAATGAACAAAGATTAAAAAAAAAAAAACATCCTGCGCTTCAATTATTATCACACTACTTTATACTTGGGTATACGTAATTAGAGGCCATCAGGTAAATATTTCGTTCGAAAGAATCGCTTCCTTCCTCTAAGTATGTAATGGTTTATGATCTCATTGCAGAAGATCCTGAAAAGAAGCCGCAGAGAGACAAATATTTTTGTATCGATTCACATAAAGAACTTTTCAGAACTCAATAATATGGGACTTTTTCTATGGATTGTAACTAGACATTCACGGCCAATTTGAGAAATTGCAAATGGTTTTTATTATCACAACCAATTTTACCTAAACAGTAATCAATACATGCAGGCCTGCATTTGAAGTAGGTATCACAATTTCGTTAGTGATACAACTTCTTAGTCAGGAACAAGTCATTTTATTGTGTCTGGAAACTTTTGATGCATTTTTGTAGTTTCCTGATACATTTCAATCGAATACTTGTGCATATCTCCCTACAAAATTTCATCTTTACTCCTCGAACCGTTTACGAATAATTCCACTTTTATCTCAGAAAAATAGATTTTCCTAGTTTAATCTCAGAAAATAAATAGATTTTGCCGACTTACAGGAGGGTAGTTGGAGTTTGTTCCTCCAATTCCGAAAACCACGAATCTTTACTAAAATACTGTCGGATAGAGGATCTAAAAATACTTCGAAAATGTCTCTTGGCGATTTCCGCTAATACACTTCCTAAGGCCGGAAAAAAATAAAAAAGGAAAATGACGATTTTTGCAAGGCCAAAATTTTGGTCCTCCTACACGGCGACACTGCTTCGTTATTAACCCTGTCAGTTTTCTACCGAATGTCATGTCACCATTCCTGTGAAAGAAGATTACATTTGGTAGTAAAGGAAAAACTCTTATTGGAGAAATCGATTCTTCCGACATTCATTCAAGAATGATTGAAAAAAAATACTACTCTGGTCCTTATAATACGCAGGGTTGTTCCATGAAAATGTTCAAGTGTGCATCTAACCAATGAAAAATTGTGCATATTCGTTTGAGATTGTGCACATGATTAAATGTGACGTGAATGACTTACAGAATGACGTAATTAATAGCGCCATCTCTTGGCAAAGAATTACAGTGATTCGTGATAAACCTTTTTACAATGAACTATAGTCACAAACTGGAATGCGCACACATTGCCATATCTGCCAAAAAAATGTAGCCATGAAAGACAGATGCCACAAAGGGGAATGTTGTTTTTTTCTGTTGCTCGCTGACATATGACGTTTTGAAAGTTTTGTCATATTTACCTTCACAGGTTTCATCAATTGGAATACGTGTTGGGAGCAATTTCCGCCATTTAACATAATGAGTGCGACAAAAACAGGTATCCCCTCCGCAGCAGCGGCACTAGGCTTCACGTTCGTCAATATGTGTTCGCATTCCAGTTTTTGGTTATAGTTCATTGCCTTTTTACCAAGTGATGACAATGGAAGTAAGCCGCCATTATGTGGCTCATAAGGATATATGAAAATCGAAAATAGAAGCACGTCCCCGCCGCCATTTTGGGAATCGCGACCATAAGCTAAGTCCTCATAATCGCGAATTGCGAACTTTTTTTCTGCGGAATTGTTCCTATTGATCCAAATTATTTGAAATTATAATGGCGGGAAAATCGCGCGAATAAACTACCATAACCTCACTTCTTTCCAGATTATTCTTCAAAAAGTTAAATTATTTCAACTTTTTTGCGATGCCGCAAGAAGTTGAAAACATTCGGGAGATTTTCCCGCCATTATAATTTCGAATAATTTGGACCAATAGGAACAATTCCGCAGAAAAAAAGTTTGCAATTCGCGATTATGAGGGCTTAGCTTTATTGTGTAGAACCATTGTCGACGTCATCAACAAACATCAGCTGTTTGCGCCAGCGGTCATAGTTTAGAATATACAGTTATGATGAAAAATATTATTTCATTTTGATTAACATAATAGGCAAAGCAAAGAGGAAGATGCCATCGAGATCTGAGAAAGCGTTGTTTATGTAACCTCTGTGACTGCCGAATTTCCGCAACACATGGAAGTTTATAGTTCTTACCATGGATGTTACCTACAGAAGTTGACGTAACATCACAACGCGAGGTTTTCAGTACTTCGCAATAGGGTTGCATGTGAACATCTATAGAACTTAGCTTTGAACGTTGATAGAACATCAAAAAGGGACTTTTATCTAACATCCCATAGAGATTACAGATTGAAGTCTTTTTAACATTACTATTAGATTTTCAAAGAACTTCTCTAATAAGCTACATTATTACCTATGTTTATTAACAAAGAAAATATTTATTTTAATAGGTGAAAAATTATTATTTTTTGTAGAAATTTAAATCTTAAAAAAAAATACATACCTACTTTAGACTTTGGGCGGTTACACACGGACGTGGATGTCTTAATACATATACGTGCATACATCAACGTGCAAGCAACAACGTGCACGGCGTTTTGTACAGACGCTCGCACAAAACTGCAGTCTTGCTATTCTTGCTACAGTATTCCGAGTGTGCATACAAAATTGCACATTCAAAAACGAGACGGTATTTTGCATACACATTGATGTTTTTGTTTGCACGTTCATGTATGTGCGTACATGTCGTCCGTCGCGTTTTTGAATGTGCAATTTTGTATGCACACTCGGAATACTGTAGCAAGAATAGCAAGACTGCAGTTTTGTGCGAGCGTCTGTACAAAGGCGCCATGCACGTTGTTGTTTGCACGTTGATGTATGCACGTATATGTATTAAGCCATCCACGCCCGTGTGTAACCGCCTTTAGAGGTATAAGTACATATTCTTAATTCTACAAAAAATAATAAATTTTTTACATATCAAAATGAATATTTTCTTCATCGATAAGACAATAAACATATATGAAGTATATTGTTATGAATTATTTATGCAGGTTAAATAAACGTAAATAGGTATAACTTTTAGGAGAAAAAATAGGTACTACATTGAAAATATCCTAACTAAAAAAACAATTAGCTTGCTGATTCAAATTTTATTGGATTAGGTATAATATGTTGGTACATATACGGTACATAATGCACTACATATTCATTTTTTGATCTCATCTCTCAAACATCTTTGTTTGGCATGACGAAGCCACTCCATTACAATTGATTCAAACGCCTTAGTGGAGCATTTGAACATATGGTGTGTGGTAGCTGAAAATAATGTATAAGACATATATTTGTCATATGTCGAAGAATATTTAGTAGAGGGTGACAACGGGTAGTCTTTCATAAACATTCATGATTATTACGTTATTTTTATCTACTTCTACTCCATAAAACATTATCACATAAATTGTTACAGAAGACTTCCTACCAAATATACTTAAGCTGCATCAATTTCAAATTCTCCACTTCGAAATTTCCTTTCCTGCCAGTCCAGGAACACAATTCAGCTAGGGAATTCGAGAATAAACTTTTCAAGACCCTAACGGTCAAATCCTGACGTAGATTCAGGAGGAGACCTGATTGGGGTTGGGGCAGGACCAAGCGGCTCATTTTGACTAGAAGAGGCTCGAGATGAGGACAATAGTACGGCCGAATCAGAATTATGTTTTAGGCCTTTTATAATCTGCTGCCTCAATCTTCTCTTTTGCCTTTCCGAAAGAGCTTTTACTGGCTTACGCGAACGATGCATATTGAATTACCCTATATTTATTTGATATTATAATTGAATGGGTATAAAAACATGTTTCTACTTACCGCCTCTCCAGTCGTTGACCCTAATCAAAGCAAAAACCAAGAATCGAGAGTGTTTTTACTTTTTATTATTGCACATTGCACATTGCACAAAGGTAAAATCTTAAGGCCGTTTTACAGCTTGCAATTCTATCTGCAATATGCAAGAAACTTGAACAAGGGCATGCGCAGAAGTGAGTCAGCTGATTGGTTTCTGCAAGATTCTTGAAACTTGAATGGCATTGCATGCAATCGGTTTGGTGCCATTTTTCTTGAAGGTTTTCGTGCAAGCTGGGGAATTTTTAGCGATTATGATGCTTAAAGTTGCTGCTATTACTTTCTTCTTTTTATATCGACTTATAACCACTTTTTTTATTTTTGGAAAATGCAAGCATCAACAACACAACATAAAAAACATAAAAGTATGGTTGAGGTTGAAGAAAGAAACAAGTCAAATTGCAAGGTGTAAAACGACGTGCAAGAAATCTTGAATGCAATTTTTTTGCATGCAAAAAATTGCATTCAAGTTTCCTTGCAAGCTGTAAAACGGCCTTTAGAAAAGCCCCAAAAAATGTGAGGTTAGGTGCTCGCACGGTTTAAAAATCCGTTATAAAGTACTTCCACTGAATGTTTGAATAAAAATTATAGATGACATTGTGTTGTAACGTTTTCTAAACATCCGATAAAGAAAGCAAAGTGATTTGAAGGATGTAACTCTATCCCGGATTTTGATAGGTGTTACAAGCGACGTTAGATTTAGACGTTCATGGTAAATTAACAAAATGCATTTATAAAATATCTCTTTGGGATATAAAATGGAGGATCGCAGTGTAACGTAACCGTAACATTCCTGGCACGTTGAAAAAGAAAGTTTCATTAAAACATTCGCAAGACAATATTATTCCATGTGAAACGTCAATAAAACGTTGAAGGTACATCACATGTAAATGTTTTTTGATTCACATTCAAAAAACATCGCATTATCGCATAAAAGCCTGGCAATGTTTTGTGCTAGCTGGGTTAGGTTTACCGGTTATCAATGCTTAAAGTGACATTTTTACATTGTACATATCACTTTAAGCGTTGATTATCGTTAAACCTCCCTCAAAATGGTAGTTGCAACCAAGTATGCATAAGCAAAAGCCAGCGGAATCTTATGGCGATTTCCATTTGTCAGTCAGTGCGCACTGAGTGTATCCGCATCTTTTTCTAAAAGCATATAACATGTAAGGATAAGGATACATTTTTTTGCACTGGTTCGACAAATGGAAACCGCTATTAGCCTGTGGTACAAACACCCTAAGTCAAGGTGAGACATGACACGTTGTCTACGCCATCACTGGTTTTTTGGAGGAAGATGGGAGGGGGGCTTGACATTTGATCTACACAGGCCTTATGAGGATAGGCTATCGAGTTGTTACTTGTTAGGTAGGTTTACGTTAGGTTTCCGTCTACAGTTTTCATTCTTATCTTTTGTCAGTTACAAGTCTAGAACTTAGCTTTCAAAATAACAGATATCAGTAACCACAACCAAGGCGCAAAGCGAGGTTGCCAAAGGCCAAAGGTTTGCTGAAGGAAAATAATTTTGTTTTGGCTGGATAGTGAAAATTGTGCATATTTTATGAAGATTGTGCATATATGGTGCATATTGAGATCAGATTGTGCATAATATGCACAATTAATTGTGCACGTTGGAACATCGCTGATAATACGCTTTTGTAATATCATATACACTAGCCCTCGTATTATTAAATCCAATTCAACTCCAGAGTTTTATAAACGACTCGATGCAGCTGTATAACGATCGTAAAAAGGTAGGTATATGCGTGACTTTAAATGATTTTCTTCCTTGGATTTCATCTTGAGGCCATCTAATAGTTACATATATACGTATATGCTGTACAGAGATTGTTCTTTGGGCCGCGACGGGTACTTCGAATCGGGTTTGTTCATTCATGCGGGTATTATTTGGGGTTTTTTCAAGTTTAATTTGTAATTACGTAGGTATTGTGTTATAGGCGACCTGTGAGGTGGTTTTATCTGTACTGTGTTCTGCACCTTTATATTTTGGTAATTTTCAGTTTTCTTTATATTTGTTTGTAAGTTTTTTGTTCTTTTTTGAATTAATTGATTTGAATTTCTAGTATGTCCTGCTCTAATGCCTTGAAAATATAGTATCACAAAACTTCATATTTATAATATTCAATCCGATACCTCATCAATGTCGTTTTTTTGGAAAACATTTCCAACATGAAGATGAATTCAAACCTGCGTTTCAAGTTCAACATGCAATAGTTACATACATATCTTAAATATTTTAATTAACTAAATTAAATATCTATTCGACTAATTTTTTCAACGAAAAAACCTGTCTAAATATGTATTATTTTGATTAAACTTGTTTTCGCCATATTAATTACCAAAGCTAAAATGAACAAACGTAAAATTTTATGTTGTTGATGTAATTGAATAATATTTAGCTCCCAATTCGGGTTAACGCTTTTTATAATTACTTTTATCTTTATTAAGCTTATTAAAGAACATTTTTAACTAGGTTACTACTAAATTATTTGTGACAATTTCTTATTCTTATAGAAAAAATTGAATCATTCTATTCTATCTCGAAGATAGTTTTACCACAGCTTTTTACCGGAGCAAAACGTCTTATCTTGAAGGTTCACTTGATAAAAATTCCAAAAATTGTTCAAGTTAGGTAAGTATCCGGTATATTGACCAATACACCTTACTTCATTATCATCTCACGAGTTCTAGAAAATTCAAATTTAGTCAATAAAATACCTACACTTTTATAGCCAGCCATGTTTTGATCAGGAACGACCCCGAAATCGTACACCAAAGAAGAAAACGATTCGTCGAATATAAACAGCGGTAACTTCATCCAAAAAGAAGGCATATGTGTGTGAATTTCCGTCAATTCTCCGATTTGAACTCCAAAAATAGAGCAAGTTAATGACTTATGACAAAGCAAGGGATCCAAGGTATATTAAATCGTGATAAATAAACGCACCCACTCGATTTATTTATGTTCGGGTCTTCACAGAGTTTCGAAATTGGGTTTTCGACGAAGTTCTCTATTTATCTTTGAAAATTAAACATCGTTAATAATAATAATTTATTTGTTGGTATATACTATATAGGTACATAATCAAATATAATGAAAACAAAGGAGAATTTAAAGTTTATTTTATAATATTATTTGAACAACTCTTCCAAATTACACAATTTATACTTTGTGCATGCTTATTTATATGCGGTTTTATCTTCAGTTTTCCAAATTTTTGCAAATCTATTATTATTATTATTATTAGTATCCTCCTAATTATCACCAGCATTATTTAAATATTTAAGTTCAATGTCAGTTGACTGGTCATAGTACCTAATTTGGGAATTTACGGCATGTTAGTATGAATTCAATCCTATGTACAGTTTTTGAATAATCATGCAGTTTTGTATATTTTCGTATGGTTGTCCATTCGTAGGTCGATCTAGTGTACGCCACTGGTATTTTCCTGTTTCTGACTATTCCCTCAACCTTTCCATGTTAGTATGAATTCAATCCTATGTACAGTTTTTGAATAATCATGCAGTTTTGTATATTTTCGTATGGTTGTCCATTCGTAGGTCGATCTAGTGTACGCCACTGGTATGTTCCTGTTTCCGACTACCCCCTCAACCTTTCCATGTTTATTTACCATACTCCAGTTATAGAATAATACTATGATATTCAAAATATTCATCAATTTGAGAAAAGATCTCGATTCTGTTAAACTATATTTATTTGGAAAATTCTGAATTGATTCAATTTTCTTCGGATGTTCAACAAATGTTTTTCACAGAAGCAAAATCTCTAAATATAAAACTATTTGCTTTCAAACCAGAAGATCCTGGACTACTTTTTGAATATAATTCCCGCTTGGATTAATCTGCTAATTTTTATTGGACGTTGGATTCTTGCAAATCTTTTATCAACTGATTCGAACAGTTTAGAAACATTCAATATTTCCCTATAAAATAATCGAAAGGATTCACCAACTTCTTGTTTTCTGGCCATGAACTGACGATCCAGTTTTCCATTCAATATCATTACAATGAATTTTATCAACTATTGATATATGAGTCACCTTCATCATTGTTTAGGATTCTTGAATGGTGATCTTTAGAATAACGGAACACAAAAAAAGCGCTCGTTTCTCATCTAACACTCTGTAGATTAATACCTACAATGCAAAACACATGCCTGCTATTACAATGCAATTATTTGCAGGGGTCAGATGCCAGCCGAAATCCCATTAACAAGCAGAAAAATAATATAATTAAAACAATCTCGACTTTATTCCTTAAACACGTAAACAAGTTTTCTGTTTTAAAAGTTGACCTTGTCCGTCAAATAGTATATTGAAAAAAATTACCAAATGGCAAAACACATAATAAACGCGATAATTCCACTTGTGTTAATGGAGGTGAAGGTTGTTTTGGTGGAATAGTATGTATGAGTGGATAATATTAATGTCTATTGTAAGTAAAGTGAACCAAGTTTAGGAATTAAATAATATGTATATTGTAATTTCCTTAATTTCTTTTCTCATTTTCTTCTATTTGTTCATTGCATACCTACCTATATTATACCTAGTTTGTCCTTTTCTTTTTCTATTTTAGTATTTTAAACATGAACAACTTATAAATTTTTAAAAGGGCAGTGGATAAGTACCTAGTTGCAGAATAAAAATGTTGCGTGATAAATTGACTAAGTATATTTTTCATTTGAACTATTATACCGGTAGGTATAGAAAGTAGATACCTACCTCTACCATTTTATACATAGGTAATAAATAATAGTATTTCAACTAAAAATATAATAAGTACCTATTAATAAATTCATTACATATTCGCAAGTTTTTCATGTGAGGTGAAGTTAAGGTTGGTATGTACTGGAAATTGATTTTTACAAAGGTTATTATTGATTGGCCATGAAATTCTTATATCGACAATGTACCTATTTAATTTGCTTCTATAGTAGGTAGTTATTAAATTCAAGAAACATTACTTGATGATTAATTGTAGTAGGTACATATTATTATAATGTTGCTCTAAAAAAAAGTATTCATTCGCGTCACTATAGATGAAAGTTACTTCGTGGCTTTTCTAAAAATGTTCATTTGTCTAGAGACGAAAATAATGCTTTCGCCATCGTTTTTAACTCGCGCCTTCACCATTCTACCAGGAATGGGTAGGTGCATTCATAACTATACTAAGTCCCAGTTTATTCACCTCCTGATAAACTTTCAGATAATGGATTCTGTGGGATGAAAACGCAATGTCGGATAACTAGTTTTTGTATATTTGTGTGGCAATATATTTTGTAATCGATACAAGTCCATGAAATTTAATAATTACCTATATCATTGTATCCTATAATATGAAAATCATAGGTATAGGAAGGTACCTATATACAAACCAAATAGGTATCTAATGTTAAAAATAAAATCTGTGTATTTTAGTTCACAAATGTATGGGCTACGCTACAGTATTCATTGTTATCGCTATCATCTCTTATCGCAAACAACATATAGGTTTCCTACCTTCGATATTATTTATAATCTAGATTATCTCATATTTATTTTGCTAAAATGTACCTATACGGGTGATAAAACGCCATATCTCAATGTTTGTTCCTTTGAAGAGTGTTTTTTTTTTTACTTTGTCAGACACGTTTATTGTGGTGAAATTACGTACCTACAGTTAAAGTCCCATTCAAGTAAGTCATCGTTATTTTTAGTACCTTACAGCTCTTTTACATAGGAATAAATAACACACAAGTAATAAATAATTGTCATATTGCCGTTGCCAGGTATTTCTTTATCAGTTATGCCAAACTAGATCCTAATAATTTATTATTCTAGAATAAACCCTAAATAACTTGAATCATAGAAGTATTTAGGCATACCTATACCATTTTTCCATTAGCTCATAGTAGAGCCAGTAGAAATCTTTTTCTCTTCCTTTCGATCTTCAGAATCGCTAAATTCTTAACCCAAATCAATATGAGCATAGTGATCATTTTCGTCTCCTTCTAATAAGTATAAGTATATTGGTTCCATTATCGACAATTTCATCCTTAGATGTCTTTAATATGATATACCATATACTCAGCCTAAAAATGATAGGAAATTTACTAAACAAATCATTTTTCGGAGTAAGGTATTCTAGAGAGCAACTGTTATGAAACTCAATAGGTTTTTCCTGTGATAAAACTTTCCTAGTCTCCAAAAATCTTCAATTCAATTTTAGGTGTTCTGCAAATAGTGAAATTACAAAACTGTATGATTATTCAAGAACTGTACATAGGATTGAATTCATACTAACATGCGGAAAGGTTGAGAGGGTAGTCAGAAACAGGAAAATACCAGTGGCGCACACTCGATCGACCTACGAATGGTGAATCATACAAAAATATACAAAACTGTATGATTATTCAAAAACTGTAGGTACATACAAATAAGTGGATTATTGCGGAACTTTAGCAGGTGGAGCTCTGCGGGACCAGCGCAGCGAGTTCCGCAGCCATCTTCTCACCAATATACTGTTGAACTTGTTCAAGTAAGACATTCACCTGAAACGTGTATTTTTTGAACTAATGAGACAAAATCACAACTGAGTGAATCAGGTTAGTATTGTAATTGAACAACATATTAGTAAATAGATGGCTGGGTCCACCCATAAGTTCCGACGTTTGTACTTGAATAACTTGTCACAATATATTACTAGTTTGGTAAAGTAACATTACTAATTCCTGTTTAAAGGCAAATTGACAAAAAGTGGATAATCTTACCAATTCTGCCTTTATATAATAAGTTATTGTTCAAGTACAAATAAGTGGATTGTTGCGGAACTTATGGGTGGACCTTTACTCACCAATATACTGTTGAACTGTTCAAATAAGGCACCTGAAACGTGTACTCTTTGAACTAATGAGAATAACTCACATTTGAGTGAGTCAGGTTAGTATCGTACTTGAACAACATATTGGTGAATAGATGGCTAGGTCCACCCATAAGTTCCGCAACAATCCACTCGTTTGTACTTGAATAACTTGTCACAATATACACACATCAAAATAGTCTAGGGAACAAGATAATTCCTATACTTACCAGAAATGTTTGCTGATTTTATTTTTAAAATATTTAAACTAAATAAGTTTGCAAAAAAAGCCGACATGATAAATTTGAGAAGATTTGTTCAATAAATAATACTCACTTTATCTTTTTTAAAAAGTTGTTCTTTTCTAAAATTGAAAGTCAGATATTTCTTGTTCCCTAGACTATTTTGATGAGTATATTACTAGTTTGGTGAAGTAACATTACTAATTCCTGTTGAATGGCGAATTGACAAAAAGTGGGTAATCTTACAAATTCTGACTTTATATAATAAGTTATTTTTCAAGTACAAATAAGTGGATTGTTGCGGAACTTATGGGTGGAGCCATCTACTCACCAATATATTGTTGAACTGTTCAAGTAAGACATTCACCTAAAACGTGTACTTTTTGAACTAATGAGAATAACTCACATTTGAGTGAGTCAGGTTAGTATCGTACTTGAACAACATATTGGTGAATAGATGGCTGGGTCCACCCATAAGTTCCGCAACAATTCACTCATTTGTACTTGAATAACTTGTCACATTATGTTAGTAGTTTGGTAAAGTAACATTAGGTACTAATTCCTGTTAAAAGGCAAATTGACAAAAAGTGGATAATCTTACAAATTCTGGCTTTATATAATAAGTTATTGTTCAAGTATGTACATAGGAAACGATGATTATTCAAAAACTGTACATATGATTGAATTCATACTAACATGGAAAGGGTGAGGGGTTAGTCAGAAACAAGAAAATACCAGTGGCGTACACTCGATCGACAGCCATTAAATAGTTGAGAAGAAGCATTATCCAAAAACAGTACCAGGTCGTTTTCTGTTTGCTAGCCCAGTCACGCGAAATTTTCAATTCTCTTTTTTTTTTAAGTCCTTCTTGCTAATAACGTCAGTATTATTCGGTATTCTAAACTCCTATCTGCTAAACAAGTTCAGAGTTTCTCACTGGACCAAACATAGTGATTTCTAGTACCAGGGTTCTCAGAACAGAAATCAAAAAATATTCCTAACTCCTTCTTTTCAAGAATCTTTTGTTGCATTTAATTCCAAAAACCCTGTAGATATAAAAATAATGGAAATTGATGAACTAAAAAACCCAATAAAAATATATCAAGACAAACACGTGAAAAACCCAGAGAAAAGCTAATAAGGCAGGTTAAGCCTCGCTTGATCTATTGTCCAAGAGGTTGCGGGTTAAGACTAACATATTGATCTTGTCTAAAATAAAGTAAGATGAAAGTAATTTGTAGAAGCCCTATATCCCACAGCGGGATAATAGGAAATATTTATTATTAAGAGGGGCGTTTAAATAGAATGTCATTTACAGACCTTCACTAATTCCTGTTCAATTTCAAATTTAGACCACTTTTCAGTGAAATGAAGCTATGTTCATAACAATAATAGATTGGAGTAGAAGTTCAAGCATTTTTGGTTGCAAAATACGCATTCTAATGGTGACTTTATAAAAAACATTTAACATTTAGCATTTAACATTTAACATTTTACATTTAACATTTAGCATTCAAAAATTTAGACCCCGTTTATAAAAGAATAAAAAATAAATTTTTCGCTCATGCGTACTCCAACAAAAGTTAAAAATGACAATTACAGTTACAGTCCCATAAAACTTCGCAAACTTTCGTGATAACATGCAATTTCCTGGCATCGAACATACTGATGATAAATAACTAAAAACCTATTGACTATGAATAAACCTACAGTTTTTTACTTATCCCATGATAAACAATACAATACTTACAGTAGAGTCATAGTGAGCCTATGGCATGGAGACAGTGTCCCCCCTTTTGGATCCATTTTAAGTTTTGGCATGACAAGTTTAAGTAACTTATTATACAAATCAATAGACATTCTTGTATATTTAAAAAATTGTTCATGGTTTTTCTATTTCATCAACTGTACGAGAAAATGATACTATGTATGTGTTTTCCGGTGTTTATTGAGGGGCCTAACTTTATAACGACGACGACGAGGTTTCCTAATTGCACCCCTAGTACTAACCCTGGTTTTTGTACACCACATGGCCTCAGCCATCAGGAACAACATAGATCCCATAATAAAAGTTGAATTATTACCCTTGAATACATCCATAATTTAATAATTTTCAAAAACCAACAGAAATACACCTTTTATCGCACCTAATCAATAAACAAATAAAAATAAATAATGGGTGAAATTTGACGTAAAAAAGATCCTGTTGCACATGCGCACTTGCGTGTTCATTTAACATTTAATTTAAGAAAGATAAAAGTTGGTCAACTCTTAGATGATAAATGCTAAATGTTAAAACAGAATTTTCGAAAATTATAATTTTTGTATCACAAAATTAATCAAAATCTGTCAAACAACGAAGTGATTGCTGTCATTTTCAGCAAAGACGCGACGAGTCGACAAACCAAACGTTTGTTCAGCGCTTCTCTAAAATATGTCGCTGAGTTCGGGAAGCATAATAACTTCTTTCAAACGCCAGTAAAAACTGTTTAACCTAGCTAATAATGTGAAATACTATTATTTCATTTGTATCTGAATAAAATTATTTAGTCCACTGTAAATTACTGTGTAAACGAATTGATATTGAAGATGTCGCCATCTACTTGTAAATTAGTCAATCATTTACAGAGAATTTGAACACCTGTGATTAAAAAATATTTAATGTATGTCGCTACTTCATAGTTTCTCCAAATACCATTTATAAGAAAAATGTGACTTTTTTTCTACTATTTAATGATGGACGATTAGACTTATATTGATTAATATACCTAAAATATTCTTTGTGGGTACATTTTTAGGGATTCAGTCAAAAATCTTCACAGGCAATCAAGAAAACTCTTTTTCCTTGATAATTACTGGAGCAAAATAAATTTAGTTCAACTAAATGTAAAACTATCGCATAACAACCATCTAACATTCATATTTTCTTTTTGTTTCAGGAGGAAGCCAAAGAAAAACCAACTCCTGGGTGTCAAGATGGCAGCCACAGAGCGACCGTTGAGCAACCAAGAATTGTCTGAAGCACTTGCCAAAGAAGCCAAAACAGTTTTCAACCTTTTATCAAATTTAAGTGAAGCAAATTCAAGCCATCAAACAACTAATTCCAGAGTACAACTTGAGACAGACGATGACATTTTGATCCTGAAAAAAGACCCCGATACTAATCAAAGTTCTATTAATAAAAAAGCGTACTTGAAGTTGCATAGAAGCCTGACGCCTGAGCGAGGAAGTTTTTTTGATAAAATAAGGGAAAAATACGAAAACACTGATGACGACGCACAAGATGATTCAACAACGCAAATAATTACCGTAGAATCACTAAAAAACAAATACTCGCCGACAGGTTTAGGTTACGTCAAGCCAAACATTCCACCTAAACTACAACCATCTCCAAAGCCGAGAAGGTCGAAACTTTCCAAAAGTCAAATAATTACTCCATCTAAAAAAGAACAAACAAAATTCGCCAGACGAAGCTTGAACATAGAAAAAAATAAACAAAAAGATGTGAATTCGAATAACTTATATCGAAGCACAGATAACCTTTCTGAAGAGGAAGACGAATTTATTACCATAATAACACGATCGGATTCTGAAGAAAGCGTTTTGAAATTCCAAAAAGAATTATCCGCTTTCACCATGGACAAAAAGAAACGTACTAATAGCTTTCGGAAAATTTTCTCGGTTTTCGGTAATAAAGACAAGAAGAAGAAACAAGAAGAGAAAAATAAATACCAAAATAAAGAGAATGGGGAAACTTACACTGATAATTTCCAAAACGAAACCAATTCTTTTAGCAGGCAGTCACCGTATAGACACACTACAGGAGGAGAAGCTAACCCTATAAAATACAATATTAATAATGTTAAAAGTGATCATAAAGTTCCAAATGAATATGATGTGGAGCAACTGCAAAAGGAATATGCTCAAATGCATATCAACCAATTCAACCAATTTAAACAAAATTTTGATAAGTCAGATTCTTTGAGTAAATTAACGCGTGAGGGATACACGCCAATGGACAAACCAATTTATAAAAGCAACGAACTCGGCAATACTTACATGAACTTGCCTAATAAATATATTGATACCAGCTCAAGCGCAGCAAGTACTTTAGAATCAGATAGATCGAATATTTATCAAAATGGAGTGCTAGCTAAATCGGCTCAATCTAGGGAAGAAGAAGTAGAAATAAGAAATTATCCTCAAAACTCTTTCAGGCCTAGTAGAATTACAGATAACAGACGAGATACCCCGCCAAGACTTCTTGAAACCAAACAAGACGTTCGCTTGGTGAATCCTAAAGCTCTTATACCCATCAATTCTGAAAGACCTTTGCCTAATCCATATCAAAATGGCACCAGAGAATCTCCAGTTCATTCGGTGAGTAAACCATTATCACAAAGTACTCCAACAAATAATATAAATGAGGCTAGTAAACCTTATTTGGATGATACATATGGACGAGTATTCGACAGCATTGAACATCCAAGTAGAGATAGCGAAAAGTTATCTCGTCCTCCTTCAGTAGAACCCACAAAACTAAGGCTGCCACCTAACAGAGAAATAGTACCTTTATCACCACGTATAAGGTCCCCAATACCCCCGGACAACGTGAGTACCGAAAAAATTATTGCCACTGAATTGTTGAAACCTAAAAGATCACCTACACCGACAAAAAAAGGTGCCAAAGAAGAAATTCCTAGTCATCAAAGGTTAGAGATTGATATTGATTATCCTGATCACATCAACTATGCTAATAATCGTAATAGCTTCGCAAAAAGTAATGATAATCTTATTTCCAAACCACCATTTGTTCAAAAACCAGCACCACCAAGACGATTGCCAGAAACTCATATTACAAGCAATAACTTTTCTAGAATAAGCTTAGCATCACGTAGTAGCAACGAAAGCGTTGCCTTAAGACAAAGATTGAGCCAAACATCACCGATAGATAGTCCAGACCGTATCATCACCAATGCACAAGTTCACACAAATTCGCCAATAAATAGAACACCTACTCCCAATAACTCTAATTCAAATCAAAGCCTCACTTTGTCTCCAATAAGACCTGCTATTAGCTCCAACATGAGACCCGTAACTCCTTCAGGATCTCAGATTCCAGAATCGCCAAAAACAACGCCCCAAAAGGAGGACATACGGAAAAGCGTCGAGGCTTATTATTGGAAAGAAATTAAGAAGTTGAAGGATCAAGAAAACTATGACATGTACTTGTGGCAGAGCCAATATGGAAATTTGCCACCCTATGGTTACGTTGAAGAGCCTGCAAATGTAAGAAGATCAAGAAGCATTTCCCCCGCAGCAAATAGAAATGGCAGAAGAAGTTTAAGTTTGCCGCGTGAAGTGAAACAAGGCGCTAATGTTATTCGAGAAAACTATTATCCAAACGCTATTCCAGAAAACCGAGCAGTTACAAACCGTTTGGAACCAAGGAGTGTCCAGCAGTTGCAATTTCAGCAATTGCAACAACATCAGCAATTACAACAACATCAGCAATTGCAACAGCAACAGCAACAATATTTTCAACGGAACACTTTGGAGCGAAGCACTGTAGATGGTAGTCCTAGAAAATATAATGGTAACTCCCTATATCGTCCAATATTTAAAAGAGGCAGTTTAAGTACTCCTCCTAGACAAATGATCACTGAAGACTCTCTAAAGCGTAAAGTTAGCTTCTCTGGCGCTCAGGATCAAAATGTTCAGGCTTGGCCGACGAAAAATGGTTACACTCAAAGTCCGCCTCAGAGAAGGATCGAAAAGCTTCAAAGTCAAGGTGACGACGAAGTATTTTTGCCCCATTCCGATCAATATCGATACGTTGAAATGAATAATATGAAACCCGACCTCCCTAAAGAGGAGATGTACAGTACGAGACAAAATGTGAATGCTAATGCAGATCCAATGTATGTGTTACGAGCTAATCAAAACTCTTTGTATCTCCACCAAAGACAACCAATGGAAAATCCTTATGGACCAGTTGCGAAGCGTGTGACCACCCAGCAAGAAGATATGTTATATGGACAGCCAATTGATGCTGTGAGACAACCACGAACAATGACGCGTCACGGATCCATTCAAATTCAAGAAGAACTGTATGGTCAACGTCAAAATCCTCGTAGAACGACTTATCAAAATAACATTATGGTAAGACCGAATGTTCCAGTTTCAATCGGACAAGAAGTTGAATATATTACAAGGCGCCCAGCAAGTCAACCGTTGAGACGAGAAATTATTGTCAATGATGACATTTTTGGCCAATTTGGAGGGTACAACGGCAACTCTAATAATAATATAAGAGTTGTCCAACAGCCTCCACCACAAAGTGCCTATGCGTCCAGACAAAGTATTGCCGAGTACAATTCGCGAGTACGCAACGACTATTATAGTCGCCTACCGCCAAAGCATCAAGTGTCTGTGAGCGACAAGGTTTGTGATATGTACGGACAAATTCATGATTCTGACCCGAGGTACCAAAAAAGTGGCGTGCTAATGGGACAACTTCATCCGAATCCAGGTAGTCCTGCTGTGGTCCGTAACTCGTACAGTCAACTCGCTGGACGAGAAAATTTCGCGCGAAATAGTAGACTCACTGCTAGTGCTAACGATATGTACCGAAAAGTGCAAATGGTGCCACAAGGATACCAGAACGAAGATTTGTATGGTAGAATAGAGCAAAATGGTAATGGAGCTCCTAATAGGCCTTTACCGCCAGTGCCCCAGAAGAAGGCAGATTCTTCCTTAAAAAATGTGGTGCGTAATAATATGATTTCCGATACTGAAAGTGGCTCTGATGCTAGTGAGGTACAACGAATACTAAATAATAAACCAAAACCTAAGAGACGAAGTATTTTTGGAAAGTGAAGTACAGTGTTGGAATGAAAAGGAGTTTTTGGAGGAAATGTGTCATAATGGGACAAGATTCTAGAGGTATACTCCAAGTTATTTGAAAACTGTTCAAAAATGTTCATGTGCGAAACATTGATTTGATATTTTTGACCAATAATGCATCAGCATAGAAAGTGAAAATCCTGTTGGAATTTTTTTAATGCAGATTGTGCGGATAAGTAGGTACCAAGTACTTATTTTGACTTTTTCAATCTTATCACTAAAAATAGGTATTTGACATCCTCATCGAAAAAATAATAATTTTTATGTGATCACACCTTGTACTTTCCTATAATTTTAGTAATAATTGATAAAAGTGTAATTTGAAATTTGACTATGTAACTGCATTTTATTGAAACTTTTTTTTATCAAGGTATCATCATTATCATCAGAATTATTCTACTGATAGGTATATTTTTTTTTTGCTGCACGTAAATTTGCTGTTGAATTTTCAAATGAATGGTTCTTCTTGATCATTCCTGTTAGATCAAATTATTGTACATCAATAAATAATTTTGATTCACATTTCGCAACAGTATTAACTTTACTATATTTGTATAATAATTAGTTTATTTCAAGATGCTTCCTAAATGTACTTATTGCAATAGGTAGATTTATAATATAAAATTACTTGTATTTATCTCAAGAATTGCTTAAGTTTTGAAAATATCTACTGCAATAGAAAAATTGCATGTAAGTATATTTTTTTTTATAGTTTGGTATTGTGAAGGGTTGTTTTTAAATATAAATAAGCCTAGCGTTGTTTTGCAATTTTGACCAAATTGCGATTGGAAATGATGAAACATGCCTATACGTAGGATTGCCAAAATGTTCTGTGTTATGTTATTTAGAAAACATTTATGTACTTTATTTTATAAGCTATTTATCAGACCAATGTCTTATAATTTAACTTTGTATATAGGTATACAAAAAGTATTTTGTACTATAATTTCATAATATATTATAATATGTTGTTATTTGTTTTATTTTAGTTTTAGTGATACAAGGGATCTTTCAGATGAAATATGAATAGTTGAGCGTGTAATTGGACAATAAAAATTTCATGTCTCTGAACAAAAGTTTTTTTAATTATTTAAAAATTTTCACCATAGTGGGTTATTTTTGGCAAATGTATATACCTATAATTTTATCCTTGTCAGACCACGGGCAATGAACAAGGACAAGGAGGTGCCCAGAGTGCAAAACGATCACCTCATACCTGTACTAGTTAGCAGCCAATAAAAATGCATTGCCTCGTGTTGCGCGCGCATACAGGTAAAAATAGATAGGTCTATTGATTTGCGCTTGCGCATTTAATCATATCGAACATAAATAAACAAATGCGCATGCGCAGTTCAATTCAGAACTGATTCTGAACTAAGTCCGAACAAACCTAATATATGAATTAGACAATCCAAACCACGTGACATTCAAGATGGCGTGGAGGCCACACATGGAACAAAATATACGAAAAAATATCTAGTTTCTGCCCGACTTACTATGTAGTTTACATACCTAGTAAACAAATTTATTTTATTGAATAATCAAAATCAAAGCTGCAAGCAAAACTCGAAGCACATATTCAAAACAAACTTGCTGGCTGCCACGCCAAAGTGAATTTTACGTTTTGACAGATGGATTAGATTGTATAATATAAATTTTATAAAGAATAACCTGGAGTTTACTTATACAAACAAGGTGAGGTTATAGTTATTTATACACCAAGTGAGTTAAATGAATGTTTATTCATGAGAAGAAAGTTTAACCCACGAGCCCAAGCGAGTGGGTTAAACTTTCTTCGAATAAATAAACATTTTAACTCACATGATGTATACAAAATTTTATCCCATTTTGATGGACATTTAAATTAATAGGAATCAAATTATAAAAAGAATTCATTCAGTGCCGGTACTTTTGCTCTCATTTGACAGCCGTTAAAAATAATCAGGGGTTTGAATGTGCGCTAACCACATCATACTTATAGACTTTAGCCCATGCAAAACTTTGACGACGTATCAAATTCGTTAATCGAGAGGAAAAGTATCGGCCCTCAGTAGCATATGAAAGTGTCTAATATTGAAATTGGTGGTTACTATATAGGCTATAACTATGTAGTTGTTTGTTTGTATTTGCAGCAGATTCTATACTGGCAGAGTGACTTAAAAGACCGAGAGTGAGTTAATAGTTATTTATACACCAAGTGAGTTAAATGAATGTTCATTCATGAGAAGAAAGTTTAACCCACGAGCTCTAGCGAGTGGGTTAATTTTCTTCGAATGAATAAACATTTTAACTCACGTGATGTATACAAAATTTTATTCCATTTTGATGGACATTTGAAAAATAAAGTACTTAATAGGAATCAAATTATAAAAAGAATTCACTTAGAGAGCGCATATCTAATATTGCAACTGGTAGTTAGGTACTATGGCATAACTAGTTGTTTGTTTGTATTTGTAGCAGATTTTTATACTGGCAGAGTGACTTTAAAGACCAAGAGTGAGTTAAAAATATTTTAAGTCACTCAGGTGATAAACGTCTACTTACCTTTGTTATTATACGATCAATAATGTTATTTTTAAACGTCAAAATGGGATAAAAATATTTTATCTACAAGCGTTTGGTTAAGACGTTTTTACATAACCATTTTTCTGGTATTTGAGTTATGCATGAGACTCATAACATAACTAGTTGTGTTATAGCCTAGGTTATGAGTTCATAACACAACTAGTGGTGTTATGGACTAGGTTATAAATCTATAAAGCGGCGTTTCCACATGCATAGTTTATTGGCGCCAGTCGACTGGCGTAACTTTTGTGGCGCGTGGAAACTCGGAAAATTAGCTGGCGCCAGTTAACTTGCGCCACTTATTCATGCGCCAGTAAAGTAGAATGGAGGTCTACTTTTTGGCGCCAGTTTGCCATGTGTGACAGTTTGTCAAAAAAAAATACAAAAGTTTTCACTATTCGTTTCCAGAAAAGTAATGAAAACGTCAGGAAAATCTAAAAAAATTGAACCTATAAAGTTTATGGAAGAGCATCCCTGTTTGTGGAATCACAAACTTTTGTGTTACAAAGCTAGGAATAAACGGGATGATGCTATAAGGATAAGTGTTGACGTATTGTGCGAGTTCTCGTGTTCTTAAGTGGTTTTGATATCACTGCTGCCGAAAGTAAAATAAGAAGCTTTGGAAATGCCTCATGGTCTCCATCCGTTAACTCAGACAGTAAATTATTTGGTGTTTCTAAAGCTTTTCTGCGTGAAATCCATTTTTGTACCCAGATCTTGTGTTTATGTTTCTTTTTCTTGTTTTTTCGGGTCTTTTGCAATAATTCTAGAAACAAAATATTCACAGCAACATTAAAGTTGACGCCATTTTTCATTTTTCTACTGCGCCAGTTAAAAAATTTTTTATATCAAGTGGAAACAGATACTGGCGCCACTGTTATTACGCCAGCAAACTGGCACGTGCACTGGCACCAATAAACTATGCTTGTGGAAACGCCGCTTAACACAACTATTTTTGGTGATTTGACAAATGTCAAAGGTAAACCTGTAAAGATAAAATGAAGGTAGACAACTACTAATAAACGGAACTAATGGAAAAAACATTCTTATTCTTCGCTTTGCAGATAAAACGTTGTACATCACACGTGCGTTTAAACATGACTACAAAACTCGTGTGATTAGAACGACTCGGTCTACGACCTCGTCGTTCTAATCTTTCACACTCGTTATTGTAATCATGTTCATAAACGCACTTGTAATGTAATAGTATATTAAGCAACAAGTTTAGTAAAGTGAGGTTTTACCAATTGAGTGTGGCCAGTTTTGTGTACGAGCGAGCGAAGCGAGCGAGTGCTCTAAGGCCTCACGATATTGGTAAAACCCTTTGCAAATGCGTTGCTTATACTATTTTATCGCATTTTGTCTTCAAATAATTGAGAAATGTTCTTATTTTTGACAAGACAACATAATTTTTGAAATCATAACAGACCTGTGCCTGGTGGCCCATGCCTGGCTGGTTTTTCTTTTCGGTAACTTAGAAACCAGTGACATTATTCAAACAAAAAATCAGAAAGAATTTTCGGAACCGCGTCCAGTCTATGGCGTCCAGTGAAACGAATCCAAAGATTTTGGAAGCAGCTCGTGCTGCTACAGCAAGGCTGCTGCCTGAGAAATCAAAATCAAAGTATGAGAAAGAATATGACCAATTCCGTCAATGGAAATTAATGAATAACGTGGAAGAAGTGCCAAATGAGGACCTCATGTTGGCTTTTTTTTATGAAAAGGTAAATCAATTAAATATAACTGTTTCAAATCCTGTGTTCATAAGATATTTTTTCCTAAATTTTGATAGAAATTTGAAATACAAATTTAGTTTTCATGACATTGACATTGTCAAGGTTTAAGGTTCTTCTACACGACACTTTAAAGAACGTTCGCTTTTTATTGTTTCAGGCGGGGTTGTCCTGGATCAACATTCCGATTCGTCTATCCGGCAAACGCAAAAAATAGAAGTTAATAATTATATTATCAATTTTTATAATAACCAAATAAAACAACTATTTCCTATTTTTAATTTATTTGATTGGCGTGAAATTGCGAAATGCTGCAATTGCGTACACTGTGAATAAGGCTTTACAAATGAAAATTGATTTACAAAATGGTTGCTATCAATGACGTTGCTATGTGGTAAAGTGTTGCTATCGAGGTAAAGTGGCACTTTACCACTCAATTTTGAATGCAGTTATGTATCACATTACTGTCAAAAATGCGATAAATAACTATTAAATCACTGAGGTGATAAACGTCTACTTACTTTTGTTATTATGCGTTCAATAATGTCATTTTTAAACGTCAAAATGGGATAAATAAATATAAGTCCTTAAATCATATTTGGTATTGGAAAATTTCATTTTATGTGAGACTATTTTTTCAAATATAAGTTTTTTGATTAAAAAATAGTAAAACTGACAAATAAAAATTTGGTCCAGATCATCTCGGTTGTCAATAATTTTATCCAAACAACATCAATAATACCATTCTGGTCCAGATCCCTTGTCAATAATTTTATCCCGACAAAGCTGGCAATTACCAACTTTAATTGAAATGTCTTGGGTCTCAATAATGGGATTTGGTCTTTATTGTGGTGAGCCTCAGCCCTCAAGTTTCAATTTCCTATTTAAATGGTAATTGTTTGTAAAAGTTGTCGAGCAGCAAAAACAGACATTCAACGTTTTACGTTTTATTTTGTATTTATTTTTAGAGGCAATATGATAGGAAGCAGGTAAAGTGGTATTTACAGCGTGTTTTTTTATTTAAATAGAAGAGATGATAATTTATTTCGCTGATAATATTCCAGAGAGTCGGCTAACTATTGCTGATTAAGAAATTGTTAGACAAAAATAATAATGAACGATGATAATTATTTTGTTAGTTGAGGTTATTTTATATGATTATTTTAATTCCAATAGAAGGGAAATGTATAATTTAAATTTAAA
The DNA here is from genome assembly GCA_917834065.1 of Ceutorhynchus assimilis. NCBI lineage: Eukaryota > Metazoa > Arthropoda > Insecta > Coleoptera > Curculionidae > Ceutorhynchus > Ceutorhynchus assimilis. The sequence goes on from OU892281.1 coordinate 2,485,234, forward strand.
TCCCAATGTAATCTTCATACTTATATAATTTGCTTAAAAAGTTTATATGTTTTTCCATGCCATTCTGACGTTATTACTTGAGCTAGAGAATTCTCAAATTTGGAATTGTTGTTCTTTGGGATACTTGCTAGAACCTAACGGAGCCAGATTTTACAATTTCGATCTTTGTTTCTCATTTATGTCAATTCTGTCCACATCTGTAAGCAAATCTATAACTATCTATAAGCCAATCATGAACACTACAAAATGCGTCCATTGCCGAACACCCGATCGGAAATATTTACGATTCTATAAGATTTTCTGAAAGCTACAGGCAGTGCAGAATTTCAGGTTGTGTATAATAGGCAACTATAGGCTTATAGATTTCCTTACAAATATTCACAGAATTGATTCTAACTTTTATTACTTGCCAGCCAAGTTGATAATTCGTTTGATGACAAGAAATCGATAATATTTTCCTAACTATCCACTGCTAAAAGCGAACCGATGTTTCCTCGTTAGATTCAGATATCATTACGCGCAGAACACTTATTTTGAATTTTGATGCTGTTCTTGCCTGAATTCCAGTGAAGCCACCTCATCCTGAACCGGATGCCATCAATCTTTAAGTTTAGGAATTTGTGGTAAAACTGCAGGAAACATAGGTAAACGTTAATGCAATAAATTTGGAAAAATTCTTATGCCGTTATTTTCATAATAAGGATCACGATGCATAAAACTGCATTTCCATAATATGACTACTGGATCAGTATAGTAATATTTGCAGATATTTGAAGATGCGACTTGAACTAACTTGTTCAGGTTTCAGTTTTTCTATTACGTTTCCTGATAAAAAAAAATTATAATAAAGTATAATGGGTTGTATGAATAAAAACTGAGTTTAAACTCGGAGTATATACTCGTGAGCATGAGTATGAAGTCTGAGCTTATACTCCATTTCGTAAGAATAAAAAAGATTTCGGTTTGATAAGTACATACTCCTAGTACATAGAGTAGATACTCAACATTTTATTTTGCTTGCCACCGCTCTTCCACCTCTATATCCAATTCACAATCCGATGTCCACAGGTACAGGTAAATTTATCACCTCTCCCTATCAAATAGCATTGAAAGGTGATCAATTTTACCTGTATCTGTGGACATCGGATTGTGATTAGATAATATTATATCCGCAGGACTGCGGGGAAATTTGTTCCACCGTTCACTTTGCTGAAGTAGCTGATAAGATAACTACTTCCGATACAACTTTAGCACCGAAGTTTGGTGAACACCAACATCCTCGCCTACTCCTGCCTGAAAGCCCGGGTCACCCACGTATCTTAAAAATATTTTAAATTTTTTTTTGTTGCATAAAGCACCACCTCTTCTTTCTCCAGACTCTTTACCCAAAAATTGATTTGAAAACCACTCCACAATTTCTTTACTAAACCGGTACAACGTTTTAAAGTCCCGATCACACGTATTTTTTCTAGCTTTGTAAAATTTTTCCGAACGCAGGTTAAGATTGAAGAACTCTGCCATAGCTCTGCCTTCTACCGAGGGAAAATCGGTACTGAAATATCTTGAAGCAGAAAGTTGAGTCTACTGCATAGCAGACTCTAAAACTATGGAGTAGATTCTTCTACCGAAGAGCACAAACAATTTTTTATTCATACCAAAGTGAGAATCTACTCATACCAAATTATACATAGGAGTACCTACTCAAGCGAAATATCTGGTCGTAGTTTTTATTCATACCACGTGGAGTATTTACTCCAAAATTTGGAGTAGAAACTAAATGCTCATTTTTATTCATACCACCCAATGTGAAGAACTAAAAACTTAAAAAAAAAACATCAAATTGAGATCTTACTCATAGACTTGAAAATAATTTTGCAAAGATAAAACTTCAAGATTTTTCAAGCCATAGGTACTTTTCTCTTATTAATCAATGTTTGTACGGAACGCTCTATTTTTGTTCGAGCAGCGAGACTTGAATACTAAACCGCTCTAATAGAATCGAGAACTTTAAGAAATTTCTAACATTTATTCCACGTTAGGGAAAAACTCTTGGCACATTATCCCGGGCACTCCTGCACAAAATGTCCTGCGAATGGTAGCGGTAGGTTAGGGCGTTCACCCGTCGTGTAATTCACAGGAGCGCCGCTCTTCTGAGCCGGCGTTGCTATCGATTATCCTTGCAGTTACGTCATTTCATTCGGGATGCTGTGGATCTGGTGGGATTGTGTCTCGCTCGTCCGCGACTAACGACGTTTTACGTATAACGTTTTTCTCAAGAAAAATATACCCGGCCTGTTTAGATCCCTGTTATCTTGAAAACTGTTTGACTGTACCTGTTTGTAGTTTGACTCTATATGTAAATATCGCGAACCCCGTATTATACTTTGTTCTGTAGTTTTAGAGACCCGCCTATTCATTTCTTTGCGTTGTGTTTTTGTTTCCCCCTTTTGATTGCTTGAAGTAAGTATCCCCTTTCTTATATATTTTTACTGATGTAGATAAACATGTAGTGGTAGTAGTGGTACTTTTTTGTCAAAGGTTTTCCTGTATCATATTTGTTCCATGTATGTTTCAATCAAATGACTTTGTGTGATATTTTGTTCTTTGCTAATTTTGAATAGACATATACATATTATACTTTGATATTTTTTGCAAACAACTTGATCAAACAACAAAATTTGTTTTTATGTTTTTTTTTTTTTAATAATATTACCCTCTTCAAGGTTTCGTAACAGGACAGAGAATATAGGTATTGCAAATTACTAAAATAAAAATAAACAAACTATGTATATTTGAAATGAGAAAAATCGGGGCGTTTCAAAAATAGATTTAAATATAGATTATTCCATTTAAAAAAATTACCTTTATCGTCACAGCGTTTTTTCTGATGGAATATTACTCGTGCATTAAAAATACATTGATAATTTTTGAGAAATTTGCGCGAATGCATGTTAAGTTGAAAAAAGCACCAGTGCGCGAAGTGCACGACAATAATTTTTTATGTTATATTACTACAGATAATTTCACGTTGCCTATAGAACGTTGAATTTTCGAATGTAATACCACAAGAGGTTTAAGAATTACCGGATAATACTTTTACCTGACACGAATCGCGTTACGCAGCAACACCACGACTCCAAAGGAGGAGTGGTTTGCTGCTGACGCATTGAGTGTCAGGTAAAACTATTAGGTAATCCTAAAACATCGAGTGGTATTCAAAAGGTTATACAACGAACTGAATTTTATTACTTTATTAATTTTTATTATTATTAATAGCATATTGCCACCAAGCGCGATAAATGATAATCCCAAAAGGCTTATCACTTTTTAAGCCTCTCGTGTCATATGGGAATAATGTACAGTGAGCTGAGTGAGCTGTATAATCGCCGTAATTTTTTGACAATTCCACTTCTCTTATGGAAAAACATATGTATATAGGTATAATTAATACTAACTATCTAATACTTATTCAACAGTATTCTGACACTGTGTATTAGTTCTTCTCCCCCTATTTTAATCATCTCGCTGGTAATCCTATCTTGACCGTTTTTAATTTGTCTGAGTGCATTCCATAATTCATCGCTGTCTATTTCGGGAATTTTCTCCAATTCTACGTTCTGAATTTTTGCTCCTGTATATGTGTGTTATTGGTGTAGCGAACTATAGAGTTGTTTGTAGAAATCTTGTACCACGTCTACAATTTTTTCTCGATGTGTAGCCAAGATGGCGTGTTTCTAAGTTCTAAGTTCGTGTCGACCATTATTTAGGCGGGAGGGGATATTGACGGTGCCTTGTATTTTTGTTTTGGAATCTGTGAGTTTGATTTATAAGAAGTTCCCTGGTTTTGTACAGAATAGCAGTTATAATCTGCGTCAAGTCAAATTACCCTTACCAATACCAAAGTACGCCTTAACAAAACACTCCATTATCTATGAGAGTATTAAAATGTTCAACCATCTGCCTGAGGAAATTAAGAATAGTGGTAGGTACTTATAAAAATTTCAGAAAGCTTGTAAAGAACCATCTAGTCGCCAAGGCATACTATAGTATTGGCGAATTTTATGAAAATTAAATGTGTCTATTGTTTTAACTTGTGTCAATCGGTGCCTGCTTGTTTTTATTTTATTTTATTTTATTTTATTTTTATTTTATTTTGACTTTATTTTGATTTTATTTTATTTTATTTTATTTTTATTTTATTTTGTTTAATGTTTCGAAATGTTTGCCTATACGTCATTGGATTTTAGGGACGGATTCTAATTTTTCAGCGTTTGTTTTCATTATTTGTTTGTTAATTTTTTTTTACATTTTATTCATGCTTGTGTCGAGTTCATTATTGAAAATTATTGTGATCCTAGACATAATCTAGCTTTAAGTATTTGCTTTGTCAATAAAACTTTTTTCTCTTTGGTTTTCTCTGACAATAAAGCTTATTTTGATTTGATTTGATTTGAAAGTACTCCTCTTCATTGGTTTGATTTTAAAACCATCATATTTTTGTTATTTTCAATAATTTTTGTTATGAGTTTTGTGTTATAATTTATAAAGGTCTTTTTTAATTTTCTTGTTTATTTTCCCATTTAACATCTTATATTCTGGATCCTCTTTGTTCAAGCCCCGTCTTCTCTTTATCAATTTTTCTGGGTGTCAGCTGATTTGTCTATTATGTTTTGTACAAAATTCCTTTATTGCCACTTGTATACTTCTACTTATATAATTAGATAAATTATTCATTTCCACGATTGTTTTTCTCTGTATTTTAATTTATTCGGTCTTGATACTTCTCTTCCTCTCTCCCGCACTCATTATATTCCATTCTCGATTTTAAGTTTGTCCCTGACAAAAACTAACCTTCTAGAATCTACCTAGTTTATTATTAAGTTACGGACTAGATGGAGCTAAGCATATTGTCCGAAGTTGATCGATGCGAAGAACACCTCTATATATAATGTTATAGAGCCATTTTGGCCTAATGAAATGGTTACCCTAGGGATCCGACCTTATTTTGATTATAAATAATTACATATTCACAACAGCTTTTAGCGAAACTCTACTCTTTTGTATATACAGAACAATAAGGGCAATTAAGAATGTTCCTTTTGAAATAGGTGATTAATTTATTACTGCAAATAAAAAATTATGAAACACTGAGATGAATATTTTAGAATCTTCAGTTTTTACAGATAATAATACGAAATTATACATTTTCCTACGAGCGTGTGGAAAATGCATTGGCCTACGGAAAGAGTAATTTTTTCGACTAGTGTAGAAAAAAATTTCCGCACGTCGTCGCGTCCTGAATGGAGGAATATATTCGATATTCAAACAACGGTGAATGGTGAGTGTACAATTTTCAGCAGATTGTAAATTTAGCAAAAACAAATGTTGCAGATTCTACCTTAGAAGTACCCATTATTAGTAGAAACTTTGGGGAGTGCTCCGATGGTCAATTTTGCATAGAGATCAATTTATAATCTGGTGAAAATTGTACATTCACCATACTTTTCACGATCCCCACCACCACCACCACCACCACCGTTGGAAATGTTTGAGACCAATCACATGCGAGTATTAAATGGCATCTTAAGTCATGTCAATCCAGCTGTTGTGTGATTTATCAAAACCTAACCACCTTACAAGCAATTTGTTTCCCTTTTTTCATAAAACTTGGTCTACAAGAAAAGCACCTGGTTGCTTTGTTTTCTGTAGCTCTTCCTCGTAAAATCCACTGCTTATGAGCAAGTCTTCTAACAGATACATTATTGTTATTATATATATGAACTTCAGCTATTTTAAAGAGCTCTATGTAGTCCAAAATTGTACATTCACTATTAAAATTGCTAATAATAAATAAAAAATGATACTTTCCGCACTTGTTAGAAAAATAACTATTTCACCAAACAAAAAGCTCTCTTTCTAATGAATCATTATCATTATATATATATTTTTTTTTCAAATTTTCTGCTAATTTGCTCTTGTTTGTCTAAATTCTTCCCAACCCAACCGCTATAAAATTGTCGATTTTCTACTTGGCTACAGCACAAAGATAATGCTCACTTTAGCCAATTACCTATAGCTTGTTCATTCATGTTCTCTAGTTAGAGTAATTAGTCAGCGGCTATGTCCGTATGTCCCGACCAAAATTACAAGCCAGGAAAACGGATGTCCTCTTTTTCTTTTCTTCTGCCAATTAAAATTGTTCTGAGCAATTTTTGATTTTTAATGAGACACTATAGCTGTTCCCCGCGGTTTCACATCATATGCCGTTGAATTTAAAAGAAATCGGAATCGCACTATCTATAAATAATTTTTAGAGACAATATTTTTAAACAATATTATATCTAGAAACAATGTAGATAAGCTCAAACAAATTTCGTTGTTCTCGTCAAGTGGCCGCTCTTGGATTTCAGTACATTGATCAACATTTTAAAACAAAATTTTTCTAGATGTCATTTGCATCTTTCGCTTTGCCTATACAGTGTCTCAATAAACCTTTATAGACAGTGGCGACAATAGAGGTCCCGCCGCCATATTTGAATGGGAATCTAGAATTGCCACGCCTCCGCCGCCATATTTTTCCTCATTTTCAATATGAATATGTAGGTTTTAAAGCATCAAAGAAAAATAGGACGGCAATTGTCAATTGTCACCACTGGTGGTTTTTATTATTGAGTCACTATAGTTTTGCCTATTAAGGGCGGGTATTATAAAACTACTTTGAGAGTTAACTTAAAGTTAACTTCTGGAATTACATGTAATTCAAAAAGTTAACTGTCAAAGCAGTTTTATAATACCCGCCCTTAGTTAACCAAAATATAATAATATTTTTCGTCAAAATTTTATATTTTAAACTATGACCACTGGCGCAAACACTTGACGGAAAATCTGATGACATCAGCAACAATGCTAGTACACCATAAAGTTGATTCGAAAAATCTAGGCCGATGAGCAATCCTTTGTTTTGTAGCTTGTGATATCCTTTTGCTCAGGCTAACTTGTCAGACGCAATCTGACGCCGCGAACTTCGCAACGGTTATCACAGATGTCGCCGTATGCGGATTTGATGAATTTTCTTTATAAATCTGTTTTTCTTGATTTTTTCCTATGTTTCAGTAGTTATTATGTTAGTCGGGACAAGGACAAATCCAACAAAGCAAAAATCATAGAAATCGGTCCAGTTGTTATCGAGTTATAAATGGTGTCACCGACACGACTTTGCTTTATGTATAATACAGGAAATAACCGATTTGAGGCCATTCTAGTTTGGCCTAGGACTTACCAAAACTTCCTATCGTCCAATACTACATAGTATTGCCTCATAGTTTTCAGGACAAAATATCCGATTCAAAATTGTTTCATTGAGAAAATTTGCACAGAAACTTTAAGTCACCTGTTTTGTATAGGTAGTTTTAAGGATAAACTATTGCGGTCAAGTGGATATTGGAAAATCTCTGTGTATTAACTGCGTTTCAGTAGGTTTTTATCATATTAGGAAAATAAATTTCAGGGCGAAAGAGTAAGGATGAAAAGCCAATTTGGTATCACCCTATCAGTTACCACTTTAAAGGTTCCTGCACCCATATGGTTGATTTAAAACAACTCGAGGTATGGCGGCTCGATTAGGAAGCTAGTACAACAATAAACCATAAAATTACTGACCATCGAAACTTGAAGATGCGAATTCTTTCAATAAGATAATTTGAATCGGATACTTCCTGTAACATAGAGCAGATTAAAGAATGAAGGCTTTCACGGCCGGTCAAATCTAGTAAAAAAGTTTTTTCCGCGCTATAATGCCGTGGTCCATTAGTATTTCTACCTAACGTTTCGTCTACTGCTGCGGTAGACATCTTCAGAGGCGATGTGGTAGAGGACGAAGTGTTCTCTTCCGTGTTTCTCCGATGACTGATCACCGGAGTCATCGGTGAAACACGGAAGAGAACACTCCGTCCACATCGCCTCTCAAGATGTCTACCGCAGCAGTAGACGAAACGTTAGGTAGAAATACTAATGGACCACGGCTTAATAGCCCGTAAAAAACTTTTTTACTAGATAGAGCAGATTATTGCCATGAAGTAATCACTCTTCGTTCTGCCCATCAGCCAATTATAATAGACAATTTTTTTTCGCCGAGTTTGTTCCATTTCATCATTGGTAATATTTCAAAGCGAAACCTGCGAATGCCAAATATTTGATTAATAAATTAAATTCCAAATAAAATCAAATATCACGAATGCAATTTTTCGGGTGACTAAATAGGTCTGTTAAGCAAATAAAACTAATACATAAGCTTTTCAAGTTAACTAATTGCCAGGTTCGAATATGCAGTTGTAAATATCACTGATTGATAGAGAGCGAGAGAAATTTCAAAAATTGAGGTCTGTCTTTTATACAACCTCTGTTCCGGATATATGGGCCTTTTTTTTCTGTTTGGAACAGGGTTCCGAGAAATTGCCTGCTTAATTTTAACAAGAAAAAATTTGTATTCCATGCACTCACTATTCAATATATTAACACTCATCATCATTATCGCGCCTTCTGCCACCATTACCAGACAACCTATTAACTTTAGGAAAGAACCACCTGATGAGGTCATCTGTTTGCCATTACCTGACAACCTTTAACAAGCAATCAACATTTTGCCAAAAATATCGGAAAAACAATGAACTAAACAAACACACTGGAATGGTGGCTGCATAATGTTCCCTACCAAGGGTCTGTGCCAGGAAGGACAATAAACAATTGGGATTTGCATCTGTCTCTGCACTATGGCGGCTATTGAGAACAGCTGTTTGAAGTGTCTGGCTCATTAAGATGAAGAAACTCTTCTTTCTTTTACGTTAATCGCAATGAGTGCGAGCGAGACAACAATCCCTCTGTATTGCTAGGTTGCATATATCAAAATTCGGCACACTAGCATATAAAGCAGTGCGCCCGTTCCAGAGTGTTTGTTTAGTTCAATGCGGAAAAATAAAAACTTCTATCGACCACCCTGTATAGTAGCGGTGTAAACAGGAAAATGTTAGCTTGACCTTTGCCGCCATATTGAATCTTACCATTAGCGGTTTGGATTAAGGTTGTTTAAAAGAAGGAGAATGCCTGCAAGGTTATTTAGAAGAGGTAGGTTGCCTAATAACCTCTATGACGTCATCTCCGGGATGCCTAAACATAAGGGCGGCTTCTCATGACCGTAATTTGATATTTATGGCGTGACAGCGTACCTGAATCACTGATCTAAAAAATACATGGATAAACAATCATACGGCTTGATTGGCAAAATTTGTGCGAAAATTAAGGGTCAATATTCTACGAACAGTTGTGCAACGGAACAGCCTAACGCCTGCGCAGTGTCTTATCTTTCGAATAACTGTTCTAAATTTTGAAATTCCTTCATTTTGTGCACGCACAGTACATGTATCTACTGCGCACGCTCACAGCTGTCCCAGTCAGTTGTTTTTGTTTAGATTATGACCTCGTAAATTAGCAGCATTAGAAGCGTTCTTTGTTTATCCATTTATTTTTGAGATCAGTGACCTGAATGCAGAATTCTGATTGGCCAAAATTCCGCCATATTGGATACGCTGACACTCTGCCGCAGATACGCCAAAAGTTGAGCAAAGTCCAACTTTTCGCGTAAAAGTTCAGCGTTTTTAGAGGTTAAGGTTGCAACCTGAGGTTGCAACCGTTTCGTTTTCTTGATTTTTGAGATTTACTGTCCATATTTGTAACTATTTGGAACTAAAGCAAAAACAAATACAAATTTGTACAATCAAAATTCAAAGAAATATTTCCAAATTTAGGAAAAATATATAAATTTGACATACGCGGCGGCGTAAATTCTCCACTCCATGTGAATGTTGCGCCAAAATTCACGTATTCAGCATTTGCGCCAGTTATGTCAAGTTTACGCTCATGAGAAGCCGGCCTAATGCAAATCTTTATTTGGTCCTCCGAATGACGTCATCTGTTTACCATTACCAGACAACCTATCAACTTTGGGAACCTTGAGTTGGGTTGCCTGATAACTTTTACGACGTGACGTCATCTGTATGCCTAAACAATAAACATAATGCAAATATTTTAATCACCTGATAAAGTGATCTGTACCAAGGTTCCTAAAGTTAATAGGTTGTCTGGTAAGGGATTGGGTAAGGGGTAACTTGATGACGTCAGCTAGGGTGCCTTACGGAGACTTGCATTATGTTGAGGCACCCTAGATGACGTCATACAAATTACCAGTTTTTTTTTTTCCAAAAACGCGTCGTTTTCGAGATATTAAACTTTCTAAAATTGAATGGAACACCCTGTATATCCTTTTTTTCCAGTCATCAATCAGACAGTGTTTTCCCAACTCAAAAGATTTATATTTTATTGTGCAACAAGTGTTGAAAAGAGTACTTTCCACACGCGTTACACTCTACATTTTTTCCTATGACTGCGAAATAATTAAATTCACATTGCATTGGGATTACCAGAAAAATAAAGCAAAACTATTTATTAAAAGAAAAAGTTACGTTGGCTGAATGCATAGACTTGATTCATGTGGGAATTATGTGAAAATGTCAAATTTGAATGTGTCATAATTATTTATTTACATTTTATAAATAAATAAACATCATGATTTTTAAACAATTTGCATTTTCTGAGTGTATATTTTATAGATTTAATATAAAAGTAGAATTAGAAATGTGTAAAAAGTCTTTTCCAGTAGCTAGGGTAAGTTAATTATGATATCTATTTTTTTAAATTTCCTGATTCCAATTTTCCAAATGAGTAGTATATTTTACTACCACACATAAAGCTGTTTTGTCATATTTATAGCTCTCTCTCACCGGTTCCAAGCATTGTGCGGCACTATTATTTATTTATCGCTCTTGCTCCTACACTCTTGTACCCTATAATATATATTTTTCACTGCGAACCCTTGTTTTTCGTTTTGTAGGGCCAGAGAAGAGGGTATTAATATTTTAAATTTTGAATGGATAATCGATACGCTAAGGTAGGAATGAAATTAACTAGATGTAGGTCACGTGAATGTCCTTATTTGAAATGAAACTTGCGAATCAATCAACTAACAGGGGCTTTTTGATCAATTTTTATTGGGTAGAAGTAACCAGAACAGTTCATGATTTCGTATTTCAAGATGTTGAATAATAAAATCGAGATCATGCTCTTTACTCAGTCATAATTTAAATTTTTATCTAACTTTCGAGAGTATCTATAATATGCAGACTATTGACATTAATCAGCACTTAAAAGTTCCTAAAAAAAAATATGTCTTTCTGCTACTGAAAAACAAAACGGTATATAAATTCCAATCCCTCGTTTCAGAGGGGCATTAATATTTTAAAATGAATAAATCGATATGGTAAAGTGATGCCTAAATTAACGGAAACTAGGTCAGTTGGAAGGTGTCCTAATTTAAAAATCCGCTTACGATCGCGCTATAATTGACGAGGGATGAAGTGGCCAGATAACGTTGGATTATTGACATTGTTTCGTTTGGGTAAAAATTAGAAAATCCTCTCTTGGGATTCTTGGCAATTTTATGCTGATGATAACAATCTCTTTCTTATTCTCAATTTGCAGATATTAGGTAGGTACTGATTGATAAGATTTACTGGTTATTCAAATAATTATAAACCTTAGACCATATAGCACAGATACAAACGGTTTACTTTACGCAGTGCGGCAGTACAGACTTTTTGGGTACTGGAAATTTCGCGATCTTTTTCTACTATATAACCTGATTTCAAATTGATTTGGTTGAGTTTTTAATAGTTTCCGGTTGATTGGAGATAAAAATAGACGGTTGCGAATTATTATTGCTTACCAATTAGGGGATAAATAGAAGTTTTTGCTGTCTCAGTTTCATCTAGAGCCTTATTTTATAATAAGTTTGCGCTATTATTCAATCCAAAAAACTAAAGAATTATAGGCAAATCAAAACAATGATTGTTCTGAGAAGAAATGAAAATAATTGTAAAGCATGCAAGATCTATCTTTGTGAAGATAAACTGTGTATTCTAAAATGAGAATTGCTGCTTAATGAAACACAATATATTCCAATTGAAGAGGAATTCAAGGGAGAATACTATACGTTTTCAGCGATATTGGTTCAAAGATTGGTAAATTACGAGATAATACATTTTCCTAATTAAAATAAGAGGCAATTTTCCTAATCGCCTCTTTAGAAAGACGCCATTTAACGTCTATTTATTCAAGCAGAAGAATTAGAAAGTACTATGTTTATTTATTTATTTTATTTATTTCACTGCAAAATCAGTATACAATGTAAGATTAACATATCTTCTGGACATACAAATGAACCCTAGAATTTGTGTGTGTATGCCCAAGAAAACCTCTAAATTAAATTAACAGTAAACTTGGTTTTATAACCTATAGAATATAAAAAAGATAACAATTCAAAAAAAAAAAATAACAATTAATTCTTGAAGAAAATCACAGAAATATTAAATTTAAGTAATTGTAATCACTATTATAATGGCACTAGAAATTCATTTTCAAAAATCCATGTGTTAACTCGTTTTTTAATTTTATTATATTTCCCAATTTTGAAAGAATCTGGTAACATATTGAAGATTTTTGGACCTATGTACAGGATATGTTTTTGTGTTTTTGTGAAATTCATTTTAGGAACCATTAATTTATTTGCATTTCTTGTTGTTCGAAAATTAAGCTTGTAGTTTTTGTAATTTACCGACTTAATCATAAACCTAACACATACTCTAGTTAATAGAAGCTTCACGGACATCAGCCTGGCAATTTTGAAGAGCTCACTGGAGGGAAATGTTTTGTTTTTAAAGAGCATAATTTTAATTATAGTTTTTTGAATCACCTTCAGTGGTTTTAGCACTGCTTTCGATGCCAATCCCCAAACTAATAGACCATATGTTAGAATGGACTCAACAAGAGCATAGTACACCGCCTTAATTGTGTTAATATTCAATATCTGTCTGAGTTGTAAAAACTTATAGATCAACTTTCTTAACTTATTTGTTACATAGTATATGTGTTGTTTATATTGTAGTTGCTGGTCTATATAAACCCCGAGATATTTAACGCAATCTTTTTTCAAAAATTTTGTCGTACAATTACAATTTCTTGTTGAGTCGCATTCGGAGTCGTGGATTATTAACTCCTGTTGTTGGGGCTGCGTAGCAGCTGCCATTGTAAAAGTTAGAAAAGTCGTTTTTTCGGCATTCAGTGTTAACAGGCTGCTGTCCAACCACTGCTTCTCTCTTCCAATAACTCTCTCAGCTTTTTTATAGGTATCATTCCAAGAGTCAGAACTTATCAGCACAACTGTGTCATCAGCAAAACAGATGATTTTAGCTCCAGTAGCGAGCTTCAAGAGCTCGTTAATATATATTGTAAATAATACTGGTCCAAGGACCGTACCCTGCGGCACACCGAACTCTGTTGGAAGATGATTACTTATTTCGTTAGCTATCCTTACTTGTTGAGGTCTTTCACTAATAAATGAACTTAAAATCTGCAGAGGTTTTCCTCTTATTCCAATGTTATCCAATCTTTCCAACATAATTCGGTGTGACACAGTGTCAAAGGCCTTGGACAAGTCTAGAAAGATTCTTATTGTTTTTTTTCTTTTGTTAAGATCATTTACAATATATTCAGTTACTTGACACAGTGCATTTTCAGTTCCAACTCCCTCCTGAAACCCATATTGATCTGAAGAAATAATATTATGCTTTTGCAAAAAACTTGTCATTCTTAGTTTAATGCATTTTTCAATTAATTTAGCAATCGTACTTGTAAGGGCAATTGGCCTATAGTTAGTAGTCAAGTCTTTTTTCCCAGCTTTATAAATTGGAATGATGATAGTTTTTTTTAGTATGTTTGGGAATATCCCTTGAGTGAAAACGAGATTGGTTAGGTGAAGCAGTGGTCTAAGTAGTAAGTGATGAAAGCCTTTAAGTATATCCTGGGAGAAACCGAATCGGAACCTGCTGCATTAGACTTCAAAGAATTGATTTGCATGATTAATTCATTTTTAGTTATAGGATCAAATTTGCACTATTCATTGTTTCGCCAGACTCTACTCTGTGGTGCCTGTCCTTTATTAATTTTTTGAGCAAGCTTCTTTCCTATTACATTGAAAAACTCATTAAAAGTTTCAGCAATTTCATTTTGTCTTGTTATCAGGCCTTCCTGCGTCCTAATAGATTTTATTTGACTTACAGTGCTATTTTGATTTACAATATTTTTTATGGTTTTCCATGTTTTTTGTGAATCGCCTTGACAAGTATCAATCAACCTTTTATAATAGTTCTTTTTTGAGTTCTTTCTTAATTTACTAAGTTTGCCTCGGTACATGACATAGCTATTTTTTAGAACAATATTGTCTGGGTCTTGTACAAGAGCTTTTTTTAATTTATCCCTTTTTCGGATTGACACAAGGAGGCCCGCTGTAATCCAAGGTTTCAATCTGTATCTTTTATTTGCTATGAGTTTTCTTTCTGTAGAGTTTCTAATAAATTGCTCAATCATACACACAAAAGTCTCGGCACACTCATCAGTATCCGTTTTATTTAATACATCAGTCCAAGTTTCTTGTTCAAGTAGGTTTTCTAGCATTCGATAGTTTAGTTTCTCTAACCATTTGTTTGTAGTGGCAGCTTCAGTATTTAAATCTAGTTTCTGCTTGATATTTACTAGAACCGGATAATGGTCATGTGTTTCCGAGACTCTTGTAGTGACGATTGCAGTTCTTACTTCATCTATCCTATTGTTATGACACTTCACAAAGCAGTGGTCTGGACAACTTTTCTGAGTGCCCCTTTCCCTTGTAATCCCTCTCACCTTGCAAATAAATCCATTCATTGCCAAGCAATTCAAGTATCTATCCATAGTTCTATTTTGGTCCTGCAGCAAGTTAATATTCATGTCCCCCAAAAATACACAAGCTTCCACATTTTTCCTTGTATGTCTTCTTAATAGTTCATCTACTGAATCTATGAACTCATCTTTATTTAATGATGGTGAACGATAAGTTCCAAGAACCTCCAACCTAAAATTATTTTTATTAGTGATTACTTTCAAAAATCGGTACTCATTAATAATAATCACACTGCTATCTAAAAAAATATTTGATTTGACAAAAATTGCAAACCCATCGCACCTATTCTTATAACCTTCATTTGTAACCAGTTCATACCCTGGTATTTGAAAGTCCGTAATGCAATAGATAGGATGTGTCTCAGACATTACTATAATGTCAAAGTTTTTATTATATGTTTCCAAGTAAACTATAAAATTATCCAAATTTTTGTAAATACTAGTTATATTTATGTGTATTATGTTAATATCAGAGTCAACATTTCTAAAAAAGTTTGAATCATTCAAGGTTTCACATACAATAGTATCACATGTCTCGTAGTTATCAAGCAAGTCATTAGGCTCCATTGTTCTAGTTAGATTTCACCCACTTACCAACCATTATATTACCATTAGTTTGCTGCTTGGAGCAGCTCTCCAAGGTGCTCCATGTTTTTAATTCTTAAATAATATAAGATGGTTTCTTCACCATCATTGTGAGTGCAACAGAGAGGTTCACCATTAGGCCATTGATAATATTATTGCCTTTCTGTAAAATTTTATTTGTAAACAGAACGCTGATTATTTAGATATTAAAAAAAAAAGTTGAATTGAATTGGACCAATAGAACGTGAATTGATTCGGAAAATTGGTCTTATTCACCATATGCGCAAGTGACCAAAACTTTTCACGCATCCTTGAGCTTCAAGCTTGCGCACACCCCAGAAAACAGCCGCGCAGTCCAGCTGATTAAGATAAAATTTCTCAACAAAATAATTATGTACTTATACTACATTTTTCTATATATTTTAGATAGATTGATATTTCAAGATATATATTATGTACTTATGTCTATTATTATTATTATTATTATTATTATTAAACGTTTTTATTATCGCAAATAGATCAGATACAGAATGAAGAAAAATCTGAACCTGATTCAGGAATATTATGATCTTATAATGATTCTTAGGAAATGTAATCTTGCAGTACCTATTTCAACTATTAGACCTCGAATTAAAAAAATATATTTTTTTTTCAGGTGAACTTCAAATTTCAATCAATCAGCGGACTAAAATACAAATCGAATGAATTTTTTAACAAATATACTATCCAAATAATGCTTTCTACACACTTAAAAAGTCCTCTAAGTAAACGCTTTTTGGATTCGCTGTAAAAAAGTTCGGCAATAAAAAAGTTTGCAAAATGCTGATCCGGTGGAAAAATAAAGATAAGGACAAGGATAAGTGCGAAAAGTCGGCGTCCAATCAGAAGCAGAGCTCGTCGTCAACAACGAAAAAAAAAAGAAAGTTCGGCAGAGACGGAGGTAAATATTTGTTGTAACTTTTTGATAAATTCAATTACCTTTTATCTATTATGTACAGATTCGAAATAGTCGGCAACCGATATAGATTTCCTAGCATGCGATGTTGAAGTATATTATCAATAGTAATATAACAAGTGCAATGCAAATTATCGATAATTTTAGGGAAATTTGCCCGAATGCAATTTCAAACAAATAGTTGAAAAACAGCACTTGTGCACGAAGTGCACGAGTGCCTTTTTCAGTTAAAAACGCACGAGTGCAAATTTTTCAAAAATTATAGATATATTTTCATTGCATGAGTTATATCGAGAGTTATATTTTATAAGAAAATTTTCTGAATCATAATAGCAATAGCTGTTCGCAGTATTTCACTAGGGACCTTGATCAAAACAATCATTATGTTGTTATGTTGTCAATCAACAAATTTGTCAAAAGTTTCATTTAAAAAATAGTTGCAAATTTGTAATAATGATAAAAGTGTCGAAGACCTTACGCCGATAATACGAAGAGATCTCAAACGTCGATTTGGAAATATTCTAATCTTTTGTATAGAAAGCCGATAATTTGTGTCTAATTTACTGTGTACAAAGCTGATGATAACTCGTTGACTCAGGTAAAAAATACCTGAAAAAAATTATCGGTAATTAGCACTTGTGCAAATTATCGATAATTTGCACAAGTGCAAAATTATCGCTGTAATTCGCTTCCTATTGGTCAAAAATTGCCAGACGCATCTGTATTTTCACCTGAATATTACCTGAAGGAAATTTTCGGGGATAATACCACGAGAGGTTCAAAATTACCGATAATTTTTCACGATTGCGTGTTTTCTATAATTTCATGAGTCCGTAGGACGAGTGAAATTTGCACAGAAAACACGCATGAGTGAAAAATTATCTGGTTCATTTTAAAGCTCAAGTGGTATTTAGAGGATTATTTCACGTATGAGAATGCGAAAAATATGGAAATAAATATGTATTAAACAATTTGAACATCTTAACAATCAATAAAAATAAATGGTTGCTATCAGGAACCGTTTCTTTGTATCAAAAATTAGCATGACAACCATGCATACAATAACATGGGAGAATTATCGCTGTAATTCTCTCTAGTTAAACAAATGGAAAAGAGAATTTTCGCTGTAATTCTGAAAATCGTCACTTGTCTCATGGGATTTCTAACACATGAGTGGAATAATCTATGATATTTTAATTATTTAGACAAATAGAGAACAAATCCTTAAATATTGTAACAAAATTTATAATAATTCAAATAGCAGTCAGCATTAACTCCACGATAGTTAAATAAGATCGTGCTCTCAAATAGGTAACCTAGTAGGTACTAGTTATATAATTCGATTATTACCGTTGGGCAACTGGAAATTCAGAAAACTTCTTTTCCATTCTCCAATATCATCGATTCTAGTCTTGCCAAAAGGTCTACTACTTCTCGAAGGTTGATTTTCACAACGTTTTGAACTTTCTTGTCCATAAAACTTACACATACTTGTCCAATATAGATATAAATATATTTTCTTGCTTGAATTTAAAAATTAAATTGAATTAATGTCCACATGATATGTAAATTTAAATTTTCTGATGCAAGGGAAATACAGCCGTCATTTTGTGCTTGGACCAACTCCAATTGTACTAAAAGCAATTCTGCTGCAATGCTGTTCGCTTCCGCTATTAAATTTAAGAGTTGTGTCCGAATTTTGTTTTCGGACGCGAAACTTTGCGGCACAAAAAAAAAGTGTTAATTCAATGATTTCAGTCTGCGGATGAAATATAAATACTACTTTAAATACTAGTTCTGGACATATATGTTTTTATTTTTTAAAATTTCTTGTAATAATATATTTTTTTTTTCTGTGGTTTCTATCACACTGTATTGTCACAGCTCTTGGGTGCGTGACAGAAATCTTGGGTGCGTTTATTCCAAAATCAAAATCCAATTAATACAGCAATAATTTATTCCACGTTACTATACACTCTGACACTAATTACTTCACTAATTAATTCAAACAACTTAACTCTGTAACGAAGTTACTACTTTTTCTTTCCGCTACCCGCCACTGACACCGCATCCGAATCGATTTTTGGATCCTATTAGAGATACTGTCGTCGCTACTGAATAACCGCTCTGCTTTTACGCCGGAAGTACCACAACGCCACCCGACGCCGTTCCGTGACGACGCCACCAAAGTGGGGAGAAGTACTTAACGAGGAGAAGAGAAAAATTTGGTGGTACAAGATCGCCGAAAAAATTAAATTAAGTTAATACTGGTATGAAATTCACTTTTCAACAAAGAAATAAAATCGTTTTTCAAATCACAATCACAATAGGCGCGGTTCTCTTCCGGCTATTCCGGAGGTCGGCGATCTAGTACCACCAGTCTTCTCTTCGTTGAGTACTTCTCCCCACTTTGGTGGCGTCGTCACGGAACGGCGTCGGGTGGCGTGGTGGTACTTTCGGCGTAAAAGCAGGGCGGTTATTCAGTAGCGGCGATAGTATCTCTGATAGGATCTGAAAATCGATTCGGATGCGGTATGTCAGTGGCGTGTAGCAAAAAGAAAAAATAGTAACTTCGTTACAACTCTTTACAACTCTTACAAAATTCACTATCCTAATCGTATCACAGTCAATCTTAAACTTAAAAACTACAACTAATACCAGCCCTTATATATCCGCAATCTATTCTTGCAAAATCCAGAATAAACGCTTCCCGAACAGCACCGCAAAATCTAGAATCAGCTGGATTTTCGCCATTGTATTATGAATTATAATTTTCAATTTATTAATATTCGACTTGTCTTTTTATAATTTAGGATTTTACTATTTAACTCCTTTTGTTCAATAAAATGTCTCTCACACTTCTACTTATAATGTAATTTGATCTTCTGTATCTTAGTTGTTGAGGTGTTATTATTAACCTTCATTCAGCATCACTTATTATTAATATGCTGTAGCTAGCATCATAAGTTTACCTTGTCAGAATTATATGTCATGCTTTTATCAATGTGTGGAGGAGTGAAAAGGAGAGAGAGGAAAAAAAAATGAAAACGTATCATTACTTTTTTTTTAAAAAATAAAATGCGGATCGTAAAAAATTGGATTTTGAATCATACACGTATGATATGACATTAAAATAAAACTTCTGTGATTTTCATGCCACTAAGCACTGAGCTGATTGCGTTATGTTAGTCATATCACTTGAATCATTGAAAACTATTGAAATAATATCGAATGGATAGTTTTTTTATACTTCTCACTAATCCTAACGAATGATTAATGATTCCTTACAAAAAAATTAGGTACCTAATGGTTTGAATATACTCATAACCTACTTTGTCCTTGTCCCTCAAACTATTGAGTGATGACTCTAGCTCAACACTTAATAGTATTAGAGGCTATCGGCCCCATTTATAACTCACACCGGTAACCCAGTTAACATCTCAGGTGAAACATGTGCCGTTCATCCATGCGCAATGGCGTGAATCAAATGACGGACACGATATCGGCGGAGGCTGTGAGGTTTCTGCCCACTAGTGTGACAACAACAGGTATATCGGCCCAAAACCATATTGTATTATTGGGGAAATCGCGAGTGCGGAAAATGAAGTGTTTGCGATCGCTCGTCGGAAACGGAGTGATCAGAAGTGTTAGTTTTTAATTTAAATGCTTGAAGTGATTGATGAAGTGTTGATGATTCGTACAGTGGGTGCTAATAAGAAATCAACAAAAAAAAATATACATATTTGTTATCAACAATGCATGAACAAGTCTTCAACAAATATGTAGGTAGATATTTCAAATAGTGAAACTAAATAGCTACGACGCATTCTTTATTGTTGTCAAGCATAAAATATAATTAAACATCATATTCTATTTACCTATAATGTACATTACAAAAAGAATATCCAATACTAAGAATAGATACGGAAAAAAAAAGATAAAATTACTATCATACTTTTCTGACTGATGTGAATGGATTAGTAGCTGATTCTTTGTAAAATAAGACAAATAATTTACTTGATGAGTTTAGGTATCTTTTGATTTCCCTAATAATATTAGTACACCTTTATAAGCTGACACATCTTGCAGTCATAGAAAATTAATATTAATTTTCTTTTCAATAATATATAGGTACAGGATCTTGAAATTTTAAGAATGTCACCAAATTTTTCTAAATTTAATTTTTTATTGCTACTTAGGTTTCTCAAAGCCTGATTATTTTATTTTTGCTATAAAACCACACAAAATAGTTAGCATTTTCTTGTTACAATTTTTGGTGTCTTCTAGATTCATCAATTTTTATTTGTTTCGCGCAATTTGTTTCTGCGGTTTACAAAGAAAATTATTACGGATTTCTACTCAGTATTTGCCTATTCCCGGCTCACCAACTATTGTGATTTCCTAAATTTCTCCAAATAAAACTAAAGTTCAATAATCTGTAACATTATCATTTAGTTTCTTGGCGTTTTTGGTTTTGGCATTTCTACAAACGTGCTAACTTTATCTGGATCCACATGCAATCCTTCCCTATTAACTACATAACCAAGAAATTTAAGTTCACTTTTATAAAATTGACATTTATCTTTATTTAACGTTAAACCTGAGTTTGTAAGGCGCTGGAATACTTCTTCTAATATTTAAATATGAATTTCGAACGTTCGCGTTACAATTATTATATCGTCCAAGTATTTAAAACAATAAGGTTCTAACTCTGGTCCTAAAAGTGTATCAACTAATGCTGGAAATGTGGCTGGCGACTTAGTTAACCCAAAGGGCATTCTATTAAAATGAAATAAACTCCTGCCAGGTATTGAGAAACTCGTAAATTTTTTACTATTTTCTGCCATTTTTACTTGTCAAAATGCACTCTGTATATCTAATGCCGTTAAATATCTTGCATTACCTAACTTATTAAGAATAGAATTGATATTTGTTTATATTTCAATATTAAAAGAAGTATTCCAGCGCCTTACAAACTCAGGTTTAACGTTGAATAAAGATACATAAATGTCAATTTTGTAAAAGTGAACTTAAATTTCTTGGTTATGTAGTTAATAGGGAAGGATTGCATGTGTATCCAGATAAAGTTAGTGCGGTTGTAGAAATGCCAAGACCAAAAACGCCAAAAGAAATTCGTAGGATTGTAGGTATGATCTCGTGGTATCGTAGGTTTATTCCAAACCGTAACATTCTATCATGAGAGACTCGAAGCTCTTTTATTCTCATCATGCAATCATGTCCATTTGTTAATTGATAGAACGCCCAAATTCCGTACTGTGAATTATTGTAGCCAAATTATTTGAAAAATAAGCAGCGAAAAAATTGAGAAATTATGAAATCGCCCTTTCGGGAAGCTAGCAACACATTGAAAGCAGGATCTTTAGGATAGACCTCTGCTTGTGCTGCTATATTACCTACTGCTTTGTCCTGCTTCAAACCTGGGTTGCGGTAGCACCCACCGTTTTCGAAATAAATGAATTTTCATTTTGGTTGCTAACTTCACCCTTGGCAACACATTCGAAGCAAGATCGTTCAAACATGTTTCTGCTATGTAATTTAAAATAGGATGACGCAGGACCATAGCAGCTCAAGCAGGAACATGTTTGAGCGATCCTGTGCTGGGACTCTATAACGGATAGATATCGTTATTCACATCGTTGATATCCTCTTCTCTCTTTCCAAAATCAACAGAGAGTGGACGCCAATAGAGATAGAGAAAAGATCTCGATTCGTTACAGAGTCCCAGCCCTTTTTCAGTATGTTGTCAAGGGTGAAGTTAGCAACCGAAATGAAAATCGCTGTATCTCAAAAATACACATGTGGCCGGGGTCAGATTTGAAACAAGATGATGTTTGCTACAGATCCTGCTTCCAATGTGAAATTGAATCTCTGAAACTGTGCTTGTAGCTTTTCATTATTAGAATACGATTCTCTAGAAATTTCAGACTCTTACCAGTCTTACCTATGATCAATTATTGAGGATATGATTTTTCTTAATGTTTATAAATTCATCCTCACAAAAATTTTCCATGTTGAGATTTTGATTTCAAATCATCATTTAGGACCACCCCCAACTTCCTGTCATGAATCATTGTGAGATTTAAATCCGAAATGTCTGAAGAAAGAGCAGCGGAAAAAATTGATAGATGATGAAAGGTCCTCCTATTTCTCAAGTGGGATTGTATCTCTGGAACTATGGATCCAAATGAGTTAGAATTTTAGGGTTTTCATTACTTCACTGGAATAAGATTCTCTGAAAATTTCATATCTTCATCTATCATACAATTTATAACCTACCTACTTTAATTCCAAACCAAACCGATATACAATCAGATGAAAATCAAATTCCGTTTTAAATTACGTATTTATTATACCTATTATAAAATAATATAAATGATGCCACAACATCCCTTTCATAACATTTCAATTTTTAATTAAAATTCCCGTTGCACAACAAAATCTGTTGTAAAATATTAAACAATACAAATATAGTACATGCATTATTTAACTTTATTGTTAAGCATAGTTTTTTTGAGAGTGTTTTATATAGCCGTATGTAGATGTATTTGAATTATTATTTATTGCCGACAAATTGATTTTTCATTTGCACGGGAAAATAATTTGTTTTAAACGATTCTAATTACCTTTCTCGTCGCATAGATTCTCAAATAGGTTGATGCAAAAGTAGGTCATATCAGCTTTTCCCAGCAAAAATGTTAGCATGAGCTCCATTAAATTTATTAAATTATGTTTGGTAAGAAAAATATGTAAGCGAGGTCTTTTTATTAGGATACGTCAAGGGTGTATTCACTTATCCAAGAAATTTTGACGTTAAACGTGAGATCCTTGTTTTATAGTTTTCTGAAAGGCAAACGTTGGAGTTTTTCATTAAGATAAAGTCAATAAACTAATTCAAAGCAATAGTGAAAAAATAAATTCATATTCTTGTGTAAGATTAATCATATTCGATGCAATGTATTCCGGAGTTGTTGAAGTCCCGTTATATGAAAAAGACAACGTGGAAATAAGTGAGGAATTTCTGGAGAATATAAATTCCTGAATTAACAAGGCTAAAAGCCCAGCCGCAGAGAAAAATGTTCGTATGGAAGCAATGCGTCGCTCCTGCAGGAGGTAAGTACACCGAAATATTCAATTTCTTTATACGTTATTCGGTTTTATATCGTTTCATGTTTGCATTTTTTTTTTTTATAAAACCAAAATGATTGCACTTTAAGATATAATGCAAGATGGGAGTAAAACTGTAGAAGCATAGCGTTTCATGGTAGAGAATAAATCACACTACCTGAAACTTCCGTTCAGAATACAGATTTCGGTAGCTTGTGTTGATTTTACATCCTCAGTAATAAACCTTTCATATCTTACAACTTATATTTTCTTATTAACTGGAAAGGTATGTGTTTTTCGTCCATGTTTCTTCATTGAACAAGGGTCTATTCATCCTTTCGAATATACCAGGATAGTCATTTAAAATTTCCATTTCAAGGATTTGAGGCAAAATATCCATGTGCTGTCCCCAAGATTTTCCAAATCATAAGGAAGCCAGAAAGGCAACCCAATAGACGAATAGGTTGTTTCAAGTGATCAAAAAACTAATTTTTAACTAAGCAGAAAAGTCTTCATTATTAATTTTTTAACATTTAAAATTGTAACTCTTTCTTTACGTTGGAGAATGATTTTAAAAATATACTGAAAATGAATAGAGCCTAGGTGTGACATTGATTAAAACTAAACAAAAAAATGAAATTTTAATCCAATAGCTCTTTCACCGGCGGATTTTACCTGGAGCTGAGGGAATGTGATTAGACCTTCCTGTTGACGCATAAAATGGGGATAAAACGATTATGCTTTGGGGATATTTGGTTATCGATTTTTAAAACTTCAACATGGATAGAAAGTAGCTAAAATTTTATTAGTATTATGTTTGACACGAACTTTTATACATAAGAATGTTGTGTAATAGTTTAAATTTGGAAAAGTTCAAAAAAGGACAAAATTCAGTAGACGTGGTAGCTTATATCTAACTAGGTATATATATTTCAATAAATCACCTAGTCCATTTTTAGCTTGTTGATTATTTCTAACACAATTCTTCGATTTGGGAATTTAAAAATGGCAATGGTAGGTATCGATAGTAGGAATCAAATCAAGAAAAAAATTGTATAAAGATCATCAGATAAATATATAGAAAATCCTTGAAAGTTGGCTTGACTATATTGTCAACTAGCTACTTAGGAAAGGAGGACCCGGTATTCAACCTTATTCATTTATCTGCCGATTCGATCGGATGTTTATTGCAATTCAGTAGTAATAAATTTACATAAATAGTGGGCCAAGCCGAGCAACAGGCAGACTTGAACCAGTGTTAGTACCGCCACCCTGGGAACACCCCTCTGGGAAACTGTATCGTCATCTAGTGCAAGTACCGCCACCCTGGGAAAGCCCTTCTAGATGAGGACCAGTTAAACGACGATGAACATTCTACGTAACATTAGCATCAAATAGACATTCTTTCCTAAGTAGCGTCAAACGTTTGGCCCTTCCCACAGAAGAGCATGTATCAAGGATTCATGACGTAATGACTTCTTGGCAAATATACATATTTTTATATAAAAATAGAGTGAGTTTCTCTCCATATATCCACCCTACACCCCCCGTCACAGAGAAGCTGTAACAATATCCCGAATAAACAAAAAAAAAAAAATTAAAAATAAAATGACTTTCCCACATAACAATAAATCTCTTTGAAAGAAATTAAATCCTAAACGACATTTTGCGATCCAAGACAAAAAAATCTCACGTGGAAACGGAATATTTCAGGACGATAATAGTCAATGCCTCTATCTTTTTCCATTGGATATTGATTTTGCAACAAAGTCTCGGCGAAAGTTGATAAACGTACTAGATAACAATTCTCAACGTTACAATCTGTTCTAATTCAAATCTTCCAATATTTAATAAAGTTTGTGAGACTTTCGCGACCCAGGTTTATTGATAATTTTTTTTCATTCGGGCTTAGTGGCCGTCGTAAGTTGGAATTTCTTCCTGACGTTTCGCTAGCACGCGTGGCTAGCATCTTCAGAGGTGCTTCCATGTCGGATTCTGGTAGCAGAGTGACGCGTTCCCGACCGTAAGTCATATTTATGTGTTAGTGGCTGTGGTGGGGAAGGGGCGGGGATTCGCGGCACGTGGCTAATCTCAACTATCTCTGTACTCAATGAGATATTTCTTGCGTTTTTGAGGATCGGGTTCCAGCTTTGATTGAGTTTTAGTGTTTCTTTTTTCCTGTTGAAGTTCTCCGTATGTTTGTGGATTTCTATAGCTTCACGTATAAGACGATTCTGGCATCCGTTAGGAAGAAATTCCAACTTACAATGGTCATTAAGCCCGAATGAGAACATCTTATCTACCTAGAGGACATAGAAAAAGTTATCTAGGCAAAATTCAAGATTATAATGGTCTTCAGATCTTATTTAAATGACTGAACAAACTTAGGTGATTTTTACTGAGTGATAATGTTCGGATACGCTCAATTTACTGCATATATAAAAAACTTAAAAACCATTGTTTTAGTTCAAGAGTCTCGATTATCGAATGAAAATTGCAATCAACTTCTATAAACGGAGATCGTTGGATGCGAGCGGCCAAATTAAAGCTGTTATTATCTAAGTCGACTCCAATGCTAGAGATCCTATTATCCAATTTAAGCGAAAACATTTTACAAAAGATTTCATCTCCCTAATCGTAATGGAAAATCAGTTTTGATTGTTTTAGTTTATGCTAATTTTTAATGCCTCTATTTTGTTCCCATGCTAGAGTCTGACTTTTTTAAAGCTTTTGTATATAAAAGTGGTAAATTACTAATTACCATCTCTAGTTTAGCAGCATAATGTTACATTTACCGTGTTTTCCCTCCACAAAATCTGCACTATAAACCTGATAGAGTGCACTTTCAGAGACCCATATGCGGTGATGCATGATAATTACTAAGTTTGCCGCTACTAAGTCTCAATACGGAGCCCTAATGGTAAATTTTCTATTCCAAGACAGGCACCGGCTTCGATGCGGAGAAAGCGCATCCGCTTTGGAGCTCGTTATTCAAAAGTGATGAATGCCAATCGGTGTTTCCAGACGCCCCGATATTGGGTTTTCCACCCCTCGTACGTTCGCCTAACCGGAAAAGGGTGAAAATGTAATAAGACTGCCTAATCTGGCAGAAAAGTCGATCGGTGGTGGCAATAGAAATTACTTAGTTCCTGCATAACGATGCTGATGTGGATAATAAAACCCTCAGTTTTTTCAGAGAAATGGGCAAAAATCGTGCGGTAGGAAAAAAAAACTATTCCGTCTATTCTTGACCTATCCGTATGCAGAACATAATGAACCAATTGATTGTCGAAGCTGCAACGAAGTATTACAGGAGAATGCTGGAGTCAGCTATCACAAAACCTCAAAACATCAAGGCAGAGCAGGCATCCATAGACTTTTCCAGAAATGGCGCGTTTTTGACCACGGGAGAAGAACCAGTTTACCATTTTTGGGAGTTTTTGACCCCACTAAAACCGATTATCATATAGTACAATTTTTTGAAATATTACTAATAAAAACTTACAGATAGAACTAGAGGCGCTTCGGGGAGTCGATATCCTTGAAATCGGATCTGACACAGTCATGTATTCATCTATCCATAATGAGCATAAAAAGGCAAATATCTGTTATTAAAGAAGGTACCGCCATCTAGTACCTGATAATTTCTTTTTTTTTTTTAATATTTCTTTCTCTAACTTCTGATTCTGAAATAATTATTTTTGGCTTAATAACCTAATTAATTAGTGGTTTTGTGTTATCAACATAAACTTAATTCAAATTATTGTAATTTGTAAACAAATTATCCGGCTCGAAGGACCATGAACAGAGTTGGGACCTTTGTTGTAGTTCACTAGAGGGTTGTAAGGCCTCCAAGGTCCGTATCTCTGGGCGTGAGGTTCAGGAATAATTCCCTGAAGATCACTAGTTACCTTTAACCAAGATAACGAGTACAAAGCTGTTGAGACGGACTTTGTGGATAATTATCACAAATGACTAATTTGCGTAATTAAGTGAGTTCCCAACTAATATTGTTCAATACTGGTTTTATTAATCAAATTGGTTCCTATTTATATTGTACATTTCAACTTGAACCTTATTATATTTATCATTACTAATAACAATGAACTGTGTGTTGACCTTGTTTAGGCAGGTATCTACAACATTGGCGCTACACTGTATCATTACGGAAATTAAGGTGACTGACGCCGTGAATGATGAATCGTGGTTTTTTAGTAAATTTAGGCAAGGTTTGTGATACTTTGATTACCTTGCCAAATTTATAACAAATTGTGGATCTTATAATATGTAGAAATTTCAGACTTAATTAAATTTTATGTTGAAATTTCGAAATGTGTAATTCAAATTTTATGTTGATTAAACAAAATAATTCTAGTGTGTTTTTATCGATTCACTTTTAATCAAGGTGTTGTTTCATTGATGAACTGAGCACGGTCTTTTGTGTGTGTTGGGTGTTATCTTCTGATTGGTTGATGGTTACTACGCAGTTAAGTATAAAAAAACACAAGATTGGTTTCCTGCAGGGTTAAGGTTCTGAAACGGTTTCTTTTCTGGCGGAACCACTAGACAGGCAAGTCGATTTCATTTTTTGTAATTTTTTTTCTTCAGATTTCTAGATTTTCCCTTAATATTTTTCAATTTATTTTATCATCAGTGTATACTTTCATATCATTGTTAGGTTTTTACCTGATAAATCTTATCCCTTCTACCATTGAAATATAAATATTATACCTATCTTAATTTTTCTATCTAATTGTGTGCCTCCATTTTGTGATTGGTGGTCACACGTTTTTTTTTGAGGTGAGTCAATTCAGAGTTTTGGCTAATAAATAGGTACTGCTGCTCTGGTTTTCAGAATCAATTGTTAGTGTGGGATTATTGGACCGTTTGCTCTAAATAGAGTTTTTTTTTGTCCATCCCTATCAACATTTTACCGAATCCAGGCAGAGGCCCGTATAGTCATTTGTTGTTTGACTCTCTCAATTTGTTCTCGAGAAGGAGAGTGCTAAAAAAAAAGATTCTAATTAAAACATCTCAGAATTTTGGCAATTCCTAGATTTAATTTAGTTCAGCCTCAGCTTTATCTTGTAGTACCTATAGTAGGTACCTTAACTTGGGAAGAAAATTTGTCTTTTTGGGGAAAATCTAGAGATTTTTTTTTTATTTTGTTCAATTTTTCCCACACACCTGTTTAGTGCAATTGCTATTTGCAATAGTTGCTCATACTTACCTAGATTCTGTTGGAAAGGAGTGTCTGCCCAACAATAATTTTATAATAAACTAATTTCAATTTAAATCTTCTTTGCAAGACACTCGCTTTTTGACAGAATTCAGGGATTTAATATTCCAAATCTTGGTGAACCTGATGCTGCTTTATTCTTTTCTACTCGACACAAAGAGCACTATTCGGAATCTGGATCAGCTGGAGTGACGTCACACGAGCAATCTATCCTCTTTCCTGGATACAGGAAACAACATGAAGAACTCCAGTTCACGAAAGTGATAAAACCTCAACATCCATAGAAGAGCTCCGGATTGGAAAGGTACATATTGTGTCAGATTCACCAGAATAACCAAACTGTTAACTGTGAAATTTTACTGAAAAGTAACTTACATTGTAAAAAAAAATAATAAATAAAATTATTGTTTGTTGAAATTGGGGTGGTTTCATTTGCACATAAAGGGGCTACACGTTATCTTTATTTTTTGAACTCCACGACGCTATAGGTTCTCTTGTCTTAAAATACAAATAACTTAAAATTATTTCCTGCAAGATTTATCGAACAAATGTGTACTTCATAAATTTCTTCAAGGTTTCCTGGATCATATTTACTGTGAGAATCTCCAAGTTGACCAGCTAGCCTTCATAATTAGTTACAACTCTGCTTAATTAATATATTCCCAATTAACTAAGTTAATTAGTATTCAACTAACTCACCACATGCAACCTAGCACTCCCGCCCGCCTGTTCCTCATAACTCCAATACACATTCCATCACACTGGCCTACATAATTCGGAATTTTGCGACATTTTAACTTCATAATTCTCCGTTCCCCTTCGTAACTCCGGCGACCTCTAACGGGGCGCAGACAAAACAGGATGTTAGGGCGGGCCGGAATTCCGCGAAAATCTAGTCATTCGGTGCCCTTCGCTCTTTGCGGATCGAACGCCCTTTTGTTTTGTCGTAGTTGTAGCTGTCGATTTTCGCGCCATTTTTTCCATTCAAACTGAGGAAAGTGATATCTTGGTATTAAATAGCTGTGTTGAAAATTTGTACCTACCTGTAACAAATTAATTTTATCAGTTCTTGTCGTCAGCATAAGCCTTATCACTTGCACCTGAAAATACATATTATATGCATCTCGACTTCTTATTAGAAATCGCAAACTACAGAAAATTATTGCCTCAGGATCCTCAAATTGTTAATATTTTCGACATTTTTATACCATTTTTTCCATTTCTTAAACTTTATCAGGTAACTTTTCATTCCACTCTAAATTTTTTCTCCAACAATCTTGGAATATAATTCTTCCTTGTACCTATTATGTATGGTGATAGGAATCCGATGGGATCAAAAATAATTGTCATAATAATTCTTAACACTTCTCGTTTTGTGGGAATTTCCTCACCAGTTATCAAATTTCCAAAAACTTTTTTCCAAATTCAATAAGACAATAAAAACGAGAAAATTGCTGTCATGATGAAAAAAAAAAACAGCGATTTGAGTTATTTCAGAACAAAGTTTTTAATCATTTTTTTCTCGGTTTCTTGAAGCAAAAAGTATAGACAGCTTTTGGAACGTTTTCCAATATAGGTACATTATTTTCTCGGAGAAATATTCTGTGAAAAACGCAAACAGCCTGGAAAACATATATCGCAATTTGCGTCGCCTATCATATGAAACTTGTCGCCACTTATTCGAAAATATCGTGCACTTCCGCAACCGCCTGTGGCTTGAAATGAAAATCAAGTAGGACTTTTGACCTAAAAATGCCCCTAAAAAATGTGCATCCGTTTCAGGGAAAACAGAGTAAATTCTCGGAAAACTAGAGCAAAGCCGCTCAAAATGTATTGCATGATTGTCATTTTCCAAAGATTTCTAATTATTGTGAAATTGGTAATGAAGAAGCATACATTATTTCATAATAAAAGTTAAAAATGCACTTGAAGATGATCCTGATGATTGTAGTATGGAATTTTGTGAAATTATACTGGGAACTTCTATAAAAGGCCATGTGGAATGGAAACCGTAAAAATAGTGACTTTATTACTAGCTTCGACATCGGAAATCAAGCTCACAAGCGAATTTTCTAAAATATTCTACAAACTTCTATAGAATTCTATTTGGAGAGCGTGAGTTATACAAGAATAGTTATTTCGTTACTGATTCCGGCAATGGAAAAAGATTAAAAACAAGTCCACAGAGTGATTTGTCTAGAACAGCCCATTGTGTTCCATTAAAAAAATTGACTTCACCACAGAGAACTTTCGATTAAAAATCAAGTTTGAAGAAAGATTCATGGTAAATTTACGACAGCAAACATGTTGATGAGCTTCATGTAGAATTTGGACGATAGAAGACTCCCTAAGAAAGAAAACAAGAAAAAGTCAAAAAGAACAGGACCGGCTTGCAGCATTTTTACAACAACAAGAAGATCGGAGACAGAAAGAAGAACAAGACCGTCTTGCAACACTTTGACAAAAACAAGAAGCCCGACGACAAGAACAACAGGACCAGCTCCAGCAAACTTTAAATTTCAACGTGACTGGTCAAAGATGGAGAGTTTTTTAATTTTCAGCACCTCATTTTATTTCAGACCTGAGCAATCTTCTACCTATGTTCGATTTTTCGGAAGGTGGATCGATTGAAGCATTCCATGCAAGATCTTCTGATTCAACATCACTAGATTTTTTCGTAAGTCTACAAAACACAGTCCCTTGAAACCTCGAAAATCTTTTTGAAAATGTTCACCCGACCCACCTTCCAATTAACGATTTTCATCTCTCTTGGAGAGTAGAAAAAAAAAAAAATGATTATGATTTCCAAGATAATAGGGAAGCAAACTTAAGTACCCGGGGTAAATAGTTTGATTATTGTTTCTAAAAATTATTATTGTAAAACAGAATTCAAAATCAATTATTATTTAGTAAACAAATCGTGTTTAATTTTTGACGAAATTGGTGGTAAACGTTTGATGGTTCATTGATAATGAACTGGGTTCAATTTATTTGTCAATCAATTTAAATGTGTGTATTTAAAATTATTCCAACAGCTTTATTCTGCGAAGCCTGCAGTTTTTCAGAAAAACTCGATTTAGTCCATTTATTTGAATTTTCGATTCCGGATATTGCCTGCTTTGATACTAGAGAGCATTTGAAATGCTAACGGTTGCGTTCTGTATTTACATACATAAATGAGATTTGGAAAAGATTCATAGAATTTTCAAATCTATCCTCGAGAAAATTTTGATGAATTATTTGAATTTAATAGTTATGAAATTTTTGTTCTAAAAAAGTAGTTGTTATCCAAACAAGTGCAGAAAGTTATACTTTACAATTCTTCTTCTTTTCTGATTTTCAATCCATTTACACCAATAAGTTTGGTAATTTTTGAATAGGAACTTACTTTTTTTTATAAGAACTTTACATTCTAAATACATACTTACACTGGATATGGATTACCAAAATGGATTAAACAAAGATCTACCCGATAAGCTAATTCACTGCCACCAAAATATTCAATTAAAACAAAGTGCAATTAAAACCGTCATGTGTTAAACTAATTGAGTTCTTATTTAAGCATCCTTAACATATGTTTGCTATGTCTCATCCAGATTTACTCGTGACTCCGGATATAAATGCGTTCTGAATGTCCTCTCGGTCGGTCGGGGTCCTCTCTGTGCCGAAGAGAATAAGTTAGTTTTAGTTCGTTCCGGTCTTCTGTAGTGTTAAATTAAGAAAAGACGCGAGTGAAATGTGCTCAAGATGCAGCCGCTGCTGCAGGAGTAATATTGAGGACGACGATGATATTTCCGAAGTCTGTTCGTCAGGTGAATATCTAAATCGTTTTCAACATGTACAGGGTGTTTGTTTATAACTGGAACACTCGATAACTTTTTTATTATTGAAAATAAAGGGCATGTTTAAATTGGAAAATTTCTTGGTAAATTGCAACGATCTTTGTCGCTACAACGATATTTTTTGTCGCCATAGGTATACAGGGTGCGCCAAAAAAGTCATTTTTCTAAATGGAACGCCCTGTATATTTTTGCATTTTTAAAATTCTTAGACGATTAGCTTCACGAAAATATCAAACACTATTTGGAAAACAAAAATACACAGTGCGGTTTATTTAAAAAAAAAATTTTTTTGGCGCACCCTGTATACCTATGACGACAAAAAATATCGTTGTAGCGCTTAAGGTTGCAATTTACCAAGAAATTTTGCAACTTAAACATACCTTTTATTTCCAATAATAAAGATACTTACTGAGTGTTCCAGTTATAAACAAACACCCAGTACCTCTACTTATTTTGATAATACGAAAAATTTTTGTTCTAACCTAAAAAACCATACTTATATTGTGTAATCTGACTGTGACCAGAATCAATACAAGCTCATCTTACCTACTTATGAGTTATAAGCAGTTGGTCCTTCGGATTAAACACTTGTATTTTTCGAAGCTTGGTTTATTATATTGTACCACCCTGTCAAGTTTGTATCTAACTCATCTAAAGTTCTGATAGGATACCCTGGAAAATTATTAGAGAAGGCAAGAAAATGGTAGTCAGTTCACTTCATGCCCAGTTGGTGAATCTTTTCAATGATTTTTTACAAAGAAAAACATAAATGTTACAACCACCATCAGACACAATTAATTGAATTTTGATCTACAAATCAAGGGAGGGAAGAGATGGATTTTTTGTGTGACAACGTTATCAACCAATTTTATTTACAAGCATATACGTAATGTTGACATTTCTGATCACAGATTAACCTGTCCTAAAGATAGGAAACTCGTGCCTTTTCCCCTATCCTTGTCTTACTCATACAACGAGTTGTATGACTGCCACAGCATGGGAGCGCTAGTGTGCACTTCAGTGTGTTCAGTATCTTTTTTCAAATAATTTGTCCCTAGTCGATTTTATTTTATTATTATCTGTAATTTTTTTTGAAATAAAACAGCAACATTTTAGTACCATCTCCTTCTTTATTGGAACAGCCTTAAACACAACAATAATTGAAAAACCTATTGAAAAAAAGCAATAAAAAGTAATACTGCAAATAAAATTCACTAATTCCATACTCAGCAAAGTTTGTGAGGATAAACTGAATGAATTCAGAAGCTTCCACTGCAGTAATACCTATGCTATAAATGGAGGTATATTTTTAGGTATTTTGGTCTTATTTGGTGCACAAATCACACTTCATGTGAATGTTAAACAATGGCAAATAAAAACCATCACTGATTCCATTTCCACGAGTATTCCCACTATGTTTGAATGTAACATAAAGTCTCTTTTTTTAAAAACATATTAACAAGTCAAAGTTTTATCAAAAATTGATAGGAAATTAAATAAAAGAACACTAACACAGATCATACACAGATCAAACGGCTAACTGATGACAAACACATTGACAAATTATATTCACCATTCACAGTTTACAGATGACATTTGCTTGTGGCTTTGTATACTAGCGCCGCATAGCTTTGGCAGTCATGAAGCTCCACACGTGTTATTTTCGAGACAGCTCCGAACAAACATTTTACATGGAAGTTTCCTATCTTTAGGACGGGTTAATCTGTGTTTCTAACTTTTCAAATGTTTGTTGTTGTTGTTGTTGTGACACTTTTTCGAATTTTACTTTCCTCCCCTCATTTCCTAATAGTATATTACATACAGAGGTAGAAAGTGTTTCATTATTGTCGTGAGATACTATGGTTGACCGAGGTGCGAAGCGCCGAGGTCAACTAATGGTTCATTTACATTCACTTCAAAGTCCAATTTGTCTTAAAATTGACGTGCTTGCCATATGGCGACAGTACAGATCCATTAACATTGAAATAAATTTGAAGTTCACTTCGAAGTGCACTTCAAATTTGGGCTAGCTGCTTTTTTGTGAAATGTCAAATTTTTAGATTATCCATCCGATTCTCATAAAATTCTGACGTTTTGACTTGACGTTTATGTTCTGCAATGTAAATGATAAAATATCAAACGTCAAATTTAACTTGAAGTTAGAAGTGAAGGGTCACCGTCAATTCGTCGCAAATCAGTATGTCGTACGTCAATTCGTCGTATGCCAATTCGGCGTAAAGCCAATTCATTGTATATGTCAATTCGTCGTAGAGTCAATTTGTCGTACAGGTCAATTCGTCGTAAAGTCAAATCGTCGTATACGCCAATTCGTCGTAAAGTCAATTCGTCTTATACGGCAATTCATCGTAACATTATTACGCCGTATTTCAGGTATTATGTTAAAATATTGAATTGTATAAATTTACACTGTCTAGTTATTTCAGACATTATCAAACTTACCGACAATAACCCGGTTAGTTTGCAATTTTAATCAGACATTATATTGCAAACTAACCGGGTTATTATCGGTAAGTTTGATAATGTCTGACTAAAATTGCAAACTATTGACACGTTAATTCGTCGTATACGTCAATTCGTCGTATTTCAGGTACGATGTTGAAAAGATACAACATTCTCGTTGTTTCACATTCAATGTTGTATCTTTGTTTAATCATCTAAGACCTGACTTGCATTTTTCGGTCTATCAGCTTCATTAAAAATACAAGCAACTATTTTTGGAGGAGCAGTTGGCTATGTAGGTTAGTAGTGAGTAGCATATTTATACATATGTATACATATATATATTTATTTATTTATTTATTTTTTATTTTTTTTTTGTTTGTTTGTTTTATTTTTTTCTTTTTGTTACATGAATATTTATCTATTATATTAGGCATCGTTCATTATTGCCGTTACTGTGATTGTTGTATTAGTAAAGTAATTTAATAATTGTATATAGGGTTAAGAGTTAATGAGTAGCTTTAAGCAAATCTTCGCCCTATGGGCAAATGTCATGAACATTTGTTTTCAATAATGACATTTTATTATTATTATTATTATTATGGTAAAATGTATAGGTACTTACTTACTTACTTACCTATAATAACGATGAATTACCTATATTACCGTATACGTTAATTTACGACAATTCGGTAAGCTTGATAATGTCTGATTAAATAGAAAAAATGCAAATTGTTACATTTTGACATTATACCTGAAATGCGACGAATTAACGCTACGACGAATTGATGTGTACGACAAATTAACTTTACGACGAATTGGCGTTTACGACGAATTGTCTTTACGGCGAATTGACGTATACGACGAATTGACTTTACGGCGTATTGACTTTGCGACGAATTGACATACGACGAATTGACTTACGACGAATTGACATAGACCCAGAAGTGAATGTAAATGCTCCTTAATTCTCGAAACAATATAACATATAAACTTTCCACCGAAATATGTATTCTATTTAATTTTGAACTATCAATTATTGGAAAAAAATAAGGTAAAAGTATGAGATAGAGGAGAGCTCCCCGAGAAAACAAATTTTTTGTCTTTATCATTCCCGTTCACTTTTCTATTATGTTGACAAGGACAAAAAAGTCGTTCTCACAGGAAGCTCTACTCCCTGGGACAAGAATCGGGCCCCAGGCCGAAAGTGACAGGAGAACTATCACTTCTGGCCTGCTTTAAGGTAAACAAAAGTAATTTTTGCACGGGTGGGCCGAAAGTAAAAGTCAAAAAAGTGACATTTTCAACCTATTTAAAATTCAATAAAATCAACATTACATGTATGATTGTAAATAAATGACATTTTCGAACCTTCAAACCAGTAAGAAATGTGAAAATTACATGTATGGTTCAAAATAAAATGTTAAACACAAGTCCTGCATGTTGACTATGCTGCATGTCAAACGTTTTTTAGATAAGTCAGAACTTGTCATCAAAATTTTTTGATTATACTATTTAGTAT
The DNA here is from genome assembly GCA_917834065.1 of Ceutorhynchus assimilis. Lineage (NCBI taxonomy): Eukaryota > Metazoa > Arthropoda > Insecta > Coleoptera > Curculionidae > Ceutorhynchus > Ceutorhynchus assimilis. The sequence goes on from OU892281.1 coordinate 2,521,842, forward strand.
TTAGTCAAAATTGTGATGGCTGTAATTGTTGTAAATAAAATAGTAGTACAGTAGGTGTACCTACAATCCTCGGTAGGAAGTTTCTTTTCTGTCTCGACATTATAGTTAATATAGTTAACTAACTAATCTCTCGACAGTTATGAAAAACTTTTCACCTTGGTATGTAATATACTATTATTTTGAACCATATATGTAATTTTCACATTCCTTACTGGTTTGAAGGTTCGAAAATGTCACTTTACTTTTTTTTACTTTAAAGCAGGCCGAAAGTGACTGTTCTCCTGTCACTTTCGTCCTGAAGAACTCACTTTCGGCTCTGATAAATTGTTCTTTCACACCTAAACACAAATCCAGGTGCAATGTTTGTATTTAGAAGTAGATGTCACATGTGTTTATATTGTTGAAATTTCATAAGATGTCTCGACAATAATGAAACACTTTCCACCTCCGCATGTAATATACTATTTCAGTACACCATTCCGATTTACCTTTCCATTTGATAACCTTAAATCAAAAATGTAAATACAATTTAATTCAAAATGGTTGAATTTCACACGAAGTTTTCTAAACTATTCAGTTTTTTCTTTAATTTTGTCAATCCTAATTGCCCCCATTTCACATAGAGGTGCAATTTTTTTTAATCTAAAATATGAAGGCAAAAGGCAGCTTTATCTGGACTAATGTTTTCAAGTTGTATAAAGCATATTTTCATGGGGAACAGTGCCTGCAGGTTTTTTAGATAGAGAATCAAAGCATTGCGATTTTTACCACTATACCGTATTGTATTGCATAGGCTTATGCTAATTTAAAATCCAACCTTGGAATCAACATTGGATACATCTTGTATCGGCGGCGTTGGCTTATACCGATCCAATTGCGAAATCTGAATTGCGAAATCGATCCAGCCTTGCACCCTTATTCTCTATTCAGATTTCAAATGTTGACACTTACTTTTTTTTTTCTAAGAAGTTTATCAATATAAGATGAGCTTAACATTCATTATTGGTCATTATCAATAAACCTAATAGAAGACGAACAAAATTATTTCCTGAAATAGAAACTATATCTACTAGATTGTCAAAAATTTCAAGTCAAGTCGGTCATGTAGCGGCGTTTATGTTTCCGCAAATAGAAAGCTAATAGCTATTCTTCCAGTGTTGTCTATTTTTGAAAAACCCAAAAATAAGTAGGTATATATCTATTTTATGGCATGGCGCTATCATCACATACAGGGTGTCCCCGTTCAACTGGTCAAAAATGCTAGGAAATATATAGAGAAGTAGTTTGAAATAGGACACCGATGGTCGGAAGTGTGTCATTTCCAAAATACAGGGTATTGAAATTTAAACAACCCCCTTTATCATCTGAAGGGCTTATCCTAGGCTGTTCAAATTTTCACGGATTGTTCCTTCAGATGATATGAAAGGGGGTTGTTTAAATTTCAACACCCTGTATTTTGGAAATGACACACTTCCGACCATCGGTGTCCTATCTCAAACTAGTTTTCTATGGTTCCTCTATAGTATTTTTGACCAGTTGAATGGAGACACCCTGTAGATTTATATTTTTTATAGTTTTTTTTTTTTTTAATATAATCAGATCCATAACTTGCTTTTTTAATTGTATAATTTACTCATTTGTCAAAATACCGTACATACATACTTTTAAATCTGTAATTAAACGTGGTGTGTAACAATAGGTATAATCATTATCTAAATATCCATTAGTCATTGTTAATATCAGGTTTGTGAATAATTGTGATGAAAATTTTAAAAAATCATATATCCGGCTCGAAGGACCTCGCAACAGAAAAATATATTTGGTCTAAACACTGGTACGATCCACCATTTACTTTCACAAGCCCGGGTAGCTCAGTCGGTAGAGCATTGGACTTTTAATCCAAGGGTCCAGGGTTCAAGTCCCTGCTCGGGCGAAACTTTTTTTTTTTTAAATTTTACTCGATTATTTTATTATGATTGAAGTTTTCGTTTCGAAATAATTGTTTGCTAAAAACAATTTTTATTTGCAGAGGAGGAGTGGAACTCTGATGGAAAATCTAATAGAGGGAGCGATGGAAGTAAGTTATTATCCTATAGAATATTTTTATATAAGTAAAGTAATCGAGCAGATGCGGTATGAATTTAAATGCTGCTGACGTAACACACCTACAAAATATTAAATATTACACAATTTTGATTCTGTTAAATTTCAAGCTTTGGACATTTAATGTACAGGGTCTGTTCCTTATAATTAGTGCGGCACCTACAACTTAAACAAAGGAGAATACAAAAAAAAAATTAAATACAAAATTTGTAGTGTTTTATATCTATTATCTTCCGTACATGTCAAAATGGGCAAATGACAGGTGCCAACTGTCAAAATGACAGCACTTGCATTTTTTTAAATAGAACATCCTGTATATTTTTAGCTAGAATGATTTTTTTCTTCTGATTTCAAATATTATAATATAGAAAAAATCTATCATTCTAGCTAAAAATATACAGGGTGTTCCATTTGAAAAAGGCTTGGAAAAATGCAAGTGTTTGTCATTGTGACAATTGGCGGCGCTTGTCATGCCCATTTTGACATGTATGAAAGATAATTGAGATAAAACCCTACAACTTTTGTATTTAATTTTTTTTTTTTTGTATTTTCTTTGGTTTAAGTTGCAGGAGTAGCACTAATTATAAGGAACAGACCCTGTACAATGTAAGAGACATGAAACACTCCAGTAAAAGAAAATATTTGCACGTTAACCATTTTTGAATATTTACTACAGACTCCTATACTACTACCAGGGCCGGCTCCGGGACCTGTGCAGCCTGTGCCCCTGCACGAGGCGGCAAAATCGAAGGGCGGCAAAAATCTGGAGGGAATTGTCGGCTAAAAAAACCAAACACTAATTACAATAGCTTCATGATTTATTTCATCAATTATGGCGTTCGTCTATCACTGCCAAACTGGACTGAGTGCCACAAACGATCTGAGCCATAGATAAGGGATACAAAACGCTCTTGAACCTATAATATAGATAGGCAACTCAATACAAACATTTTGTTCCTGATTACAGCGCCCTCTCGCGTGTGTAGTCAGCAACTTGAGAGCGCGGGAAGCGCTCCTTTTTAATTTTTTTTTTTTCTTGATCCGTTTATCATTTTTTATTGCCACTAGCACTAAACAATTCAATATGTTACTAGTGGAAATAAAATTATGATAAACAGTCTCTTGATCACATACCGAAGAGTTACATACTAATTAATCCATGTATTAAATACAAAAATAACAATTTTAAATTACTTTATTAACTACAGTATGATATCAATACAATCAATAATGGGTACCTACCAATGACCTGTACCTACAATGAATAAGATTTTTTGATTGCAACGTTTTGCAGGTATAAAATAAACACCTAAATAGAAAGAAAAGTTACAGTGATAAAACCATTTTGCTTTGAACGGAGAAAATTTTCAATCTCTGATTCAAATTATTGAACAAAATGGAATATGTCAAAATTTGTCAAATATGATGAAAAAATAGAAGTGAAGCGACGCTGCGACATTTCAAAAACATGGGATATTTATTTCGAAAAAAAAATGTAATTTCAAATCGTACTACTGGGAATTACATGTTACCGAGGTACACGACTTTTCTTTTCCATTGTTGGAAGCTTTTTAAAACAAATAAACGATAATCTGTACTTTTTATATATAAATCTGACAACAGCATTGGACGACAGCGCCTCTGCCGTCTGTAGTCGCAAGTTTTTAGCGGAACAAATTGCGCCATAAGAGTTGCACATGCATGATCTGAGCACAGAGTCCTAAGGACCTAATAACTATGCAACTAGTTCTGCGCAGTTCCAAAATGGTTCGCGAACAGTTCGGAAAACGAGAACCCGAAAACACCTATCGCAAGCCTAGTTTCACCAATGACATAGTTTCACGCCTCCGCTAAGCGATTTGCAGGTTATGTTTTGGTGTTATTTGGGTAGGTTTCTCAAATAGCGAGTCATCTCTGGGTTAGCTTTAACTCCAGGGTAAACGTGTCTGCAATGTTAACCCTCGAGTCATGCTTAACTTGCTATTGAGAAACCGGCCCTTTAAGAGTTGCCGCTAATTGTAGGTTACAATAGCTGTTTTCTTATCACGGGCTTGGGCGCCCCAGGTCGCCCTGGGTCACGATTTTGAAATGTAAACAACCGTTCTTTTCAATCGGGGCGTTAAGCCCCGGGGTCGTCTAGGACCGGTCTATCTACACCGCTAGCGCCTCAGTGAGGCGTCGAAGCTACAGTGTCAAAACTGTCACTAGTTTCAGATAATGTCCTTATATTTCTTATAGGTACTTACTTCCGTTATCATCATTATGAGAGTTATTTCATTTTCTAAACAATTATTTTCCATTTGATTTGAATAATTTTAGTTTTACACAGGACCCGCAGGACAATGACATATACTTTCTAATTTGAGGTTAGATTTTTTCTTTTCAGAGCGTGCGCTGACGCGCCCCAGGGCGTCGAAGCCTGGGGTTTTAAAGCTCTGAAAAGATAGCAGCTAATAAAATAGTATAGTAGTAATATTATTCCATAAAAAACTTAGGTGTTTTCTTTGGAGAGTTCAGTTCAAATTGCAATTAATGCTGAATAAGAACTACAAAGTAGGAAAGTAATCGGTTAGAGGGGCGGCAAAAATACCTTTTGCACGGGGCGGCGAAATGTCTGGAGCCGGCCCTGACTACTACTACTAGTCTTATACGCTTACAATGCCATAATCATTATTGCCATAAAGAATTTGCTGATCTAAATGCAAACTCAAAACCAACAAGTGTTTTCTAATTGAATGTCAATATTTAAGGAGGCGAGTTGTGAGTCCATTTCAAGAAGGAAACTTCATGTGAACCTATGTCCTAAACGTCTTAACTTTTTTTGCTTTGTTCGATTTGTATTCGTCCATCCGTGGTCCATCCTAACATAATAAATCGAAAAAATCAAAAAAAAAAAAAAAAAAATTATCTATTTTACTTATTTATGAAAAAAACTCACTAAGCCCGCATACGGCGCCATCTCTTATAACCGATACCAAGTTTACCGTCACATTTTCATTGCAAACCATGTGAATTTTATTGTCACACACTTTGCACAAAAACAATTTGAGGAAAGCACTTTATTTTTAATTGTTCTTCACAGTAAAAATGTCCAAAAATAAATAGAATGACAATGTTTTAATTGTGTATTTTATTTTGTTGTTGGTTCGTTCATTCCGAAAGAGCGCGAACTGGTCTCCCTGTCATTTCTTGACGCTTGACCATTGACGTTCTGTGGCTAAGTTCCGTTTCTCCTCTCAGGCATCCCTTGACAGCCGTGTTCCGTGCCGACTGGTGTCGAGTGGCAGAGAGCCAGGTTATGAGTCCGCCACAACCATTTTGTATACGGCGCCATATATGATACCTAGAACGAAGCTCACCGATGCGCGGTAATTTCATTGCAGATGCAGTAGAACCATGCTGCTCAGGAAATGGAGATATTTAGAACAGAACTATTCCACTATTCTGATCAGATAGAGTGATGCAGAAATAGTAGATCAGATAGAATAGTGCAGATAGAGTAGAACAGATGGAGTAGTGCAGTGCAGATAGAGTGATACAGGGCTGCGCTGTAGATTTTTTTTGGTTTTCTTTACATTCATTGAACATTCTTGTGCCTGAGTTTATTTATTTGGTGGTACACTTCACAAGAAAAATGCCCACAAGCTGCCTTGAAAGGGATGATGTTAAATTTTAATTTTAGGTGACCTGATCTAGAGAGTAAACATTAATATTCTTCAACCAAAGCCAAATTCACCATCGGAAAAAAACTGAATTTAATTCAGCTAATAGATACGTTAACACAACATTTAATAGGTATTTAATAATTCAGAGGCGCTACGAAGTTCGCCGGGTCAGCTAGTATTTTAATGAAATTTGGCATACCTACATTGTACTATATGCATCAAGAAGCATTTTTCAATGTTTGCTTAGAAATATTGGGGATTTCAAGAATAATTTCTATTTCAAAGAAAATTAGTGGCGTGCCATTAATATCTGCCAAAATAGGCATGTTAAAAGTGTGTTTTAGGAATATAAGAAACACCCCCATTGGTCTGTAGAGAAACAGAATTGGGAATACCTACGTGTGGGCTCTTCTACCAACTAGGTTAAATCGTGTCAGATGGCAAATGTTGAAGTAATCAGTCCAGCATGGGTTGTTTTGTTCGAGAATTTAAGACATTCTGGGCTGGTTTCTCAATAGCAGGTCACCCCCGGGTTAAGCATAGCAAATGGACAGGCTTACCCTGGAGTTAAAACTAACCCGGAGGTGACTCGCTCTTGAGAAACCGGCCCTCTGAGTTATGAACTTTCAAATTTCCCAAGAATATAATCTCGTGAGTTCGGATGTGTCTCCTGGATAGAATCAAGGGAATAAACCACGGCCCAACAAAAATCGATTAACAGAATAGCCGGTTTAAGGTTAACTGAAAAATCGGTTGCCAGTACTTATTCCAACATAATTTGTTAACCTGTACTTATATAACCCCACAAATGTTGACTATAGTTGTTTGCAAAACAAAGATGTTATTATACTATTTCCAGGATTTTTTCGTAGATGATTCGAGCTCCTGACCTTTGCAACAATATAAATTAAGTTGCTATGTTCAGGGCTTTAGAGATAGGAACGTAACTTAGTTTACCATGGCAATATCATCATTCCACTAAAAGTGAAGAATTCAGACCTGTTAACATTGTACTGAGTGGCGGTTTAGTTTTTAAAATTTGCACACCGATTTAAAATGACCTCAAGTTTTTATTTATTTATGGGATTTAATAACTGATTAACCCGGATTTATTCTCATCATCTGATTTATGGAGCGTTACAAATATTTGTAGCAGATTTAGGGCGAGTAATATAAAATTATTTTGACAGAATAACTAAAAGCCTAGCGTCAATTTATCCCTGAAAAAAAATCCTCAGGTTTTCATTTTGCTATCTAAAATTGTCTAAATTTCTGAAATATCACTGAACTTCTAGTTAACTGTATGCATCTATCCGTTACCATTTCTAACTTGCAAAATAATAGCAAACGAGTGGTGTGTAACGGACAGATTTGATAAGAGCGAGTAGAGCGACCAGATTGCATTTTATACATGTTAAGATAATTAAAAGCTTGTTGTATCTTCTAAGTGGAAGAGGTGCCTTGACATAAGCAAACCAAAAATAATAATATCACTTATTCAGTTTTTTGATTTGAATTAGGTACCTCTTGGGAGGAAAAATGAGTACCTATATATCTCACAAGGAAATCTTTTATTTCATATGGATTTATAACATGTAAATGATCATTACATCAATACCATTAATCAATAATTGTTTTTTCTCAAATTGAAAACTTGTTAATATAACATACATAAACATCATGACATAAAATTTATTGGATAGGTACAATTCGATTCCATGCACAGGCAATTAATGTCACTTACATAAATCCAGGCTAACCCCGCTTCACCTCCTTATAACGATTATTATTTCCTTGTAGTGAGTATTTTTGTTGCTTTGTAATTTTGTAATCTCCTCTCCTAACTTCTCTTCTATCTATCATCGACTTTAATGAAAGTTAACCCAACAGAATTCAGCAGTCGACATACTAAATAAATCATTCCGCTCATATGGGCACAATTAGCTTTCTCCGACAAAATAGAACAAAGCTCCCGAGGCAAAAAAGAGGTTCGAAAATAAGCTCCTGGTAGCAGCCAAGCTTTCGGCAAAGGGAACAATGTGTGAGATAAATTAATTATCCCTTTTTTTTTGACGTTACCGCCTTGGAGGCAATTTATTATTAAAATGTTCTTCAGGCTGCCAATTGGATTGTTCCTTCTAGAGTTGATTGAGAACTTATTTTCGAGGAAAAGGAAAAATTGAATTTCAGAATTAAGAAAGCAATGTTCTCAGTTTATCTTTACCTGGTTTAGATATTGGCGTCCTTGGTTTAGAAGTAGTGGATGAAAATCGTGAGGTTATTAGGCCTTCTTCAGGGCTCTTCTTCAAATTAGGAGCTTTCGTAAACACTTAACTCTAAAAACTCCACATTGTACATAATCATTTGTAACATGATTGAAACAAATTGGCCCTAAATTTACTCAATATTTTCTACTGTATGTCTTTCTGCTTATTACTATCTTATTGTTCGCTTTTCAAATAATTTTCCATAATTACAAACAAAATTAATCTGATCAATTACCTTTTGATAGCAATCTATTTATGTTAAAAATCTAAAAGTAATTATTGTACTTCTACCCTCATGACTTAATACATGATTCGATTAATCAATTAGCACCCCTCCGAAAACGCACACACAAAAGAGGATAGGGACAATAGGTCTTGGAAAAATGGGGTGCGACAACACAAAAATGGTCGATTAACGATTATTTAGGTAATAATGTTTGTCAATAGCAGCCTACTGATCGGTATGGAACCGGTTGAAGTGGTGTTTGAGAAATGAATAACTGGAAAGTTGTCAGCAATAAATCGCAGATTTTTTCAAAAATTTGTTGGTAGTATAAGTGATTAATTTTTCAATCAAAGTTTTATTTTAAAATTTGCAAAAACTTAATGAAACAATACCAAATTTTAGGTTGATTTTGCTGAAAATTCACATACTTATTAATGTTTAAAGTGTAAGTAACCAAATTCTCGACAAAACTTGCTTACATTTCAACGAAAATCAAATAAGAAATTCTATAACGAAAAAGTAAAAATTCGTTTCCATTTTTCACAATTATTGAACAAGAACGCTTCATACGCTCCAATCTGTACATTTGTCCAATTTAGGCATTTTACGTTATCTGGCAAAGTGCAATTCCGACGTTAAGCGACGTTCGAAATCAGTTTAATTAGTTACATCAAATTTGAACTCGCTCTATTTGTCCTCGCCTAACTTTATGGTCCTGCAAAGAGACGTTGATTGGTAATGAATTGAGTACACCTTTCGAACTAAGTGTAAATATCGGAGTACTGAAATAAAATTGACGTTTTTCACATGTGTAGAAACTAAATATTTAAATAAATAGCATTTTTTGAATTTGGAACCAAAATTATTTATACCCACTGTTGAACCCATCATTTACATGTTTAATTAATAATTACGATATGACAATAATCATTATAGAGAAAAAACGTGGTTCCTCTACTTAGGTGCAACTCATTTTTATGATTTACATCCTATAGTGAATAGACAAGATATCTATTATTGAAACTTGCTCTCAGTTTTTCGCAATGTATGTACCTTGAATTTCCATTTTATTTTCATTGGAAGTCTTGAACTTTGTTACCCCAATTAAGAACCGATTTCTCAATAGCAAGTCAGCAAACATAACTCCAGGGTAAACATTGCAACTGGACACGTTTACCCTGGAGTTAAAATCAACCCGGAGGTGAATCGCAGTAAGGAGGTGCAACACTGGTTCTAACACAAAATCAGTCATTTTCCCATGTAAATCTCCATAAGAAAATCGTTCGTTCTGGCAATTTTCGTACCATTTTTGAGTGGGGGTAAAATTTCCAGGAATAAGCCCCACCTCCTTTCCAGTGCCCGTGTCTTTCATCGGTCGTACTAACTGGTCAGCTGCCGCTGCGTTCAGGGTCATTGAACGTACCTGGCCCCAAGGGAACACACATAGCGCTTCGTGACTTGGTACCTTATTCAAGGTGCCTCGTACTGATGATGACGTACTTAATAATAAAATCCGCCTCGTGCTTTGTCTAGTTGCAGATGTAAGTTGCACGAGGCGGGAGCCAACTTTTAAGTTATGTAAATGGGGTCCTGAGAAAAAAGTGCCAGAAATTGGAGGCCCGTAATACAGGTCAGTTCAATAGCTGTATCAGACCAGACTCTAGACCTGTATAGCTGTATACAGACCTGTTTCTAGACTTGTATAGCTGTATACAGACCTGTTTCTAGACCTGTATAGCTGTATACAGACCTGTCTCTAGATCTGTATAACTGTATACAGACCTGTCTCTAGACCTGTATACAGACCTGTCTCTAGGCTTGTATAGCTGTATACAGACCAGTCCCTAAACCTGTATAGCTGTATACAGACCTGTCTAGAGACAGGTATGTATACGTCTGTATACAAGTCACAAGGTGCTATATGTGTTCGATGAGCCGCTTGAAGCTAGGTACAATCAATGATCCTGAACGATGGAAGTCACGGGCACTAGAAAGGGGGCGAGGCTTATTCCTTGAAATTTTACCCCCACTCCAAAATGGTACAAAAATTGCTAGAACGGACCTTAGATTCTCTTATGGAAATTTACATGGGAAAATGACTGATTTTGTGCTAGAACCGGTGTTGCACCTTTACTACTCGTTATTGAGAAACCGGCCCTAAATCAACCTCAACCATTTTCAATTCTGTATCATTTATTTTAAACTTCTAGCATCTTCCAAAAAAACATATACATTTTTCTTTTTTGCAATAACATTATTTTTGAAACTATTTTATTTCCACTTTTAGTGGCACAGATTTTTACGCCTTTGGTTCATACCAACATAACAAAAAAAAACACTCCAACAAATCAAAATACAAAGTTATTGATTCAACGATCAATAACTTTTGCCTCGCTATACATATACACATTCTCAGGAGAAAATGAGAGTTAGAATCTCTTCTGCGACCCCTTTCACGCGTCACTCCTTTTATCTTGAGGATAAAGGGTAAAACTGGCTCTATAGGGCATAAATAAATAACTAAAGCCACGTGCGTGCTCATATGTTGATGGTGGAAAGTGTTCCGTAATAAATCCCTAATTTGAAACCAATTAAATTTTAAAAACGGAGAGAATTTATCTTAAAGTCAAGGTCTAATCTTCTAAGTTATTACAAGTTTTGAGAAGCTGACTGCAACATGCAAACTCATTTCCTATTTACACACCACTGCGGCAAAAGTGGGTCAAGTATCAACTTTGTTTTGTAGTAACATCGAAGTTCCGCTGTGCTGAAAGCCTCTAAAATTCTGTGCTGTTTAATTTTTAATGGGTTTTGGTTAAAGGAATTTTAGTAGATGATTTTTTTTTTTCATGAATTTTGCACTTTTCTACCAGGAACACTGGAAAAATTCTCGCAAAAAAAGCTACAAAAATTCACTTCTACTTTTTATGCTTTCAGTAGAGAAGTCAAAAATTACATAGTTTTGACGAAATATGACTGCAAAATCATCAGGAGGAACAAAGATAGGATAGATCCACATCCTCATTATTGGTACAAAATTTGAAAACAGTTGGCTGCTATAATAGGACTGTTAAAATTTGTATTGAAATTGTAGAAAATTAAAAGATATACCTATGTAATTGAGTTTAGGAAAATTTTTCTAGCTTTTTCACCTCAGGCCCCTATAATAAGTGACTTACATTTTGTGCTCAAGCGTTCTTCTTGTCATGAAATGACCCTAGAAATTTCAAATAAACGATGAAGATCAATAATATAATTGCAAACCTTGCGTCAGTTTCAATAAAGTGTTTCACAGGGATAATGGCTGTGAATGGTCCCTTCACCTAAAATCCAATGCAATATGAACCGTTGATGATTTGCAGGAACTAAATTGTATCCCCATCAATAGAAGAAATTAATAATAAACAAAATGAAATATCAGAGACGAGCAATAAAGAAGAAGTTAAGGAGAATTACCTAGGTGATTATAGAAGATGAAGATGAACAAGTAGAATAAGTACAAGATGAGAGACGAGAAAAAGAAAACAGTTAACATATTCACTGTGGCGTGTCCAAAAGGATCAAAACGTTCAAATTTCAAAATTAAGTATTTTCTTTACCAAATATTGCAACATCGATCATGAATTTGTGCCGAGCCCTTCGAGCGCTCCGCACATTCTTTATAGAAGATTTCTCGTCTCTATCAAAGCCTGTGACGTGCCCGAAGGGCCCGGCAACAAATTGAAGTTCTATAAGAGTCCTGAAAGAGTCAATCCATAATCTCTTAGGGTTCTGTTACGTGTTTTGAAGCTAAATTTGCCTCATATTTAAAACATCACTTCTATGAATAGAAAAATACAAGTTTCCTAAAAATATCGATTTGCATAAGCCTTTAGGTTTTTTGAGAAGGTTAATATGAGCGTATAAATTGTATGAACAAGGACCTGGGGTACCAAATTTAAATTCTAATAGAATAAACGGTTTTTCGAACTGCTGAAATTTTCAATCTTGAATTGGTTCCGAGTCCTTCTGATACGTCACGAGTCCTGAAAACCTAAATTTATACAATGTCATGTGTCGTATCCGAAAAGCTCAAAACACATCAAATTTAAAAATTTACCGACGTATTCATTATTCAACATCCTCTTCTAAAATCATTTTCAAATAAAATCGTTACTAACTTCAAAAGCGATAAAAGCTGAGTTCCTTCTTCATCGAAAAAGTATGTGGTTGTACAGGACAGTTTTTAAAAGTATATAATTGAATTGAAACATAAAAATACAACCAGTGCAGCTATAGTAGAGGAACTTGAAAAAGTATATTACATGCGTCATTGTCGAGAGATACTATGGTTGACCGAGGTGTGAAGCACCGAGGTCAACCATTTTTCGAGACAATAATGTGAAAACTTTTAACCGAATTATGTATACTATTTTATTTTGAACCACTAATTATTGAAAAAAAATAAGGTAAAAATATGACAAAAATGAAATTTCGAGTGACAGTCTGACACCGACATTGACATCTTATGAAATTTCAACAATATAAACACATGTGACATTTACTTCTAAACTAGGTCACATAGACTAATATACAGTGTGTTTCAAAAGTCTGGGAACGGTCAAATATTTCCAAAGCGGCTTGAAATAGAATTACGAAATTTTCTGCATATGGGTAATTAATGATGACCGATTCAATGATCACATCGACAATGTTGCCAAATTTACCGGTTTTCAGATAATGTAGGTAACTTGGTTTTTTTAAATAGGAATACCACTTTATTTTCATTGCAATAAATTTGGCGCTCTATTGTTATTCAAACCTCTTGATATCATGTTCCACTTTTAAACGATTTTTGGAATATTGCAACACAGCCTTTTTGTTCAAAAGTCTGGGAACGGTCAAATATTTCCAGAGCGGCTTGAAATAGAATTACGAAATTTTCCGCATGTGGGTAATTAATGATGCCCAATTCAATGATGACATCGAGTGTGTTGCCAAGTTTACAGGTTTTCAGATAATGTAGGTAACTTCGTTTTTTTTTTTATAGAAATATCATCTTATTTTCAATGCAATTTTGGTACTCTATTGTAAATGAAATTTCCTGATTTCAAATCCCCATTTCAAGCGGTTTTTGAAATGTGGCAACACAGACTTTTTCTTCAAAAGTTCGAGAACGGTGGAGTATTTTGACAAAGGCTTAAAATAGGATATTCAAAATTTGATGAAGAGAGGTTATTGTTATGCTCAATTCAATGATGGCATCAACAAATATCAAAATATCGATACGCTGGGATTCACTCAGTTCGAAATTCATTTTGACAAAACTTTGAAGGAACTTGACACATCTGATATCACCTCCACCACTGAAGAATAAACAAATGAATATCTAAATTTTTAGTTATTGAGCGTACGTGTATTCTTCCATGCTATTGTTTTGACAAGTTGTCAAGCAATATCAAGTATGAGTACAAATATTTTAACATGAGATAATATGACCTATTTCAAGCTAAGACTGTCCTATTACGGCTATTAATCATGAGTCAATTCTTAGTATTTTTGGAATTATCGCAGAATTTAAAAAAATGTTAACAACGTGACGACATTGTAGAGATAATCTCTACCAGGATATTAATCTGAATAAAACTGGTAAACTCTATTTTTTTGCAAGCATTTCATTTATTTCCACCTGTTTATGTTTTGGTTTGTTATCCGCTTTCAAATAATGTTAATAATAATTTGCATTTTTATCTCTTTTCTAGTGGAAATAAAAAATGTGCCATTTTATTAAGTTGTGAATTGCACTCAATGACATTTTTGCACTGAACATTCAAGAGAAGAAATTTTACACACTTACACTTCCCATATCACACATTCTTTGTGAAACGGGCAAAATGTTCTTCCATCAGGTGGGTGTCCTTCTAATGGAAAATCTTTCCCTGTAAATTCTGGCGGCTAAATGAGTATTTTGCAATGATTCTGCCTTAACAAGTATCTGCATATTCGATGTTTGAGAACATTTTATTTTCAACCACCTATTATTTTTATGCTATGTTGCCAAATGCTTAGATACCGAATTACGAGTGAAGCTGTCATGTTTTTTCAATTTTTAATTATTGTTGTTCACTAAAAATGATGAAGTTAATTTTATTTTGATCTCATAATGATTAAAATTTTCTTTATCTTCCTAATATTTGTCAAAAATTGTCATAACTTTAAAAAGATCTTTTTATTAAAAATGATTGAGTTTCCACGTCATATTATAAAAACCTTTTTTGTTCAAACTTTTGTAGTCAAACCTGATACACCCTGTATAAAATATCAATTTATACTCGACAACCAGTTTTTTTAGTGTCATTTTTGCCGGTATTATTAAAAGAGATAGATAAAATGTTTTCCTGGGGTGATATTTTCTCAAATCTCAAATTGACCCCCAGAAAATATAATCCTAGTTTCAGTCGTTTTAAACATTTGACCGTTCATAGACTTTTGAACAAAAAGGCTGTGTTACAATAGGTATTCCAGAAACCGTGTAAAATAGCGACATGATATCAAGATGTTTTAATAACAATAAAGCGCCAAATTTATTGCAATGAAAATAAAGTGGTATCCCTATTAAAAAAAAATACGAAATTACCTACATTATCTGAAACTTGGCATCATTGTCCATATCATCATTGAATCGTGCATCATTAATTACCCCTCTGCAGAAAATTTCGTAATTTTATTTCAAGCCGCTCTGGGAATATTTGACCGTTCCCCAGATTTTGAACAAAAAGGCTATTACCATATTTCAGAAAGCGTGTGAAATAGGGATATGATATCAGGAGGTTTCAATAACAATAAAGCGCCGAATTTATTGCAATTAAAATGAAGTAATATTTCTATTTAAAAAAACGATTTTTCCTACATTATTTGAAAACCGGTAAACTTGGCAACATTGTCGATGTCATCATTGAATCGGGCATCATTAATTACCCATATGCAGAAAATTTCGTAGTTCTATTGCAAGCCGCTCTGGAAATATTCGAGCGTTCCCAGACTTTTGAACAAAAAGACTGTGCTGCAATATTTCAGAAACCGTGTAAAATAGGAACATGATATCAAGAGGTTTTAATAACAATAGAGCGCCGAATTTATTGTACTGAAAATAAAATGATATTCCCATTTGAAAAAACGAAGTTATCTACATTATCTGAAAACCGGTTAACTTGGCAACATTGTCGATATCATCATTGAATCGGGCATCATTAATTACCCATATGCAGAAAATTGCGTAGTTCTATTGCAAGCCGCTCTGGAAATATTCGAGCGTTCCCAGACTTTTGAAACACACTGTATATAGGGGGTAAATAGACTGGACTCTCCAATGTTGATATATCATGTCGTATTTTAGCGCCCTCTGCCAACTGAGAGTGAACTATAAATACTAGTTCGGTCATTCTCCGAAAGATGGCATTTTGTTATTGATAGTTCACTGTAATTTTAACAGTAACTCCACACAACCCCCTTCAAACAGTGGCTACAATGGAGGTCCCGCTGCCATTTTTTTGCAAATTTTTGATATGAATAATAGGATGTAAATGAATATCCCCTCGGATATCCATATCTATCATAAAAAATTAAAAAATAACGTATCTAAATTTTAGTCCGAGTAATGTTACCTTCAAAGTTTGGTGATAGATATCCATTTATATCCAATAATTCCTATGTATTCATATTTGAAATTTCAAAAATATGACGGCGGGGCCTCTATTCATCGTCGCCACTGTTTGCAGAGGCTTGTCGAGTCCCCCGAGTTTTTCACAAAAATAAACACAATTTAAATTTAAATTTCGAAATGTTGAATGTTCTGTGTGTTGAATGAACGAAAAGGCCAAATGACAATGACATTTTCGATGAAGGATTCGGTATTTGTTTCATTTTCACTTTCATAACCTCAGTTTTATAAGACCAGCAGAGCCATCAGCGGTCACGAGTGAACTAAAAAAGCTGGCCCAAAGCGGTAATATGAGTGCGCGGACCATGAATATATATTTTTTATAAACACATGTGGCATCTACTTTTAAATACAAACATTGCACCCGGATTTGTGTTTAGGTGTGAAAGAACAATTTATCAGGGCCGAAAGTGACAGGAGAACAGTCACTTTCGGCCTGCTTTGAAGTAAACAAAAGTAAAGTGACATTTTCGAACCTTCAAACCAGTAAGGAATGTGAATTACATATAAATGGTTTGAAATAGTGTATTACTCAACGAGCGGGTAATGGGTAATGATGGCTACTCACGAAGGATGAAGTGTGCACTACGAGCCGCAGGCGAGTAGTGTAATCATCCGAGTGAGTAATAGCTATTACCCACGAGCAGAATACTATACTTTTTCTATGATTAATAGATAATAGGCACGAGTTATGCGGTTTTTTATTTAACTTTCGTAACAAAATTATTTGACAATTCTGACAGCTGGAGGACAAAATGAGGTTGGCTTAGCACAGGTCTTGTCCAAATTAGCTGTCAACATGACCGATTGGAAGGTTGAAGTATGATGTTGTCAACTTCTCGAATTTTCTGATTAGCTCTCAAATAGTGGAGTAATGGGACCAGGATATTTTCATTGGTTGAAAACAATTAAGTAATGAAAAAAAAAAACTCACTGTATGAGTAATCATTCACATTGATCAATAGAAAATGAATGTACACTGGTCAGCAAAATTAACGCACCACTTACTTATTTCTATTTTAATGAGGTTGGAATTGGAACTGTGGATTGGCTAGCAAACAGTTCTGATTTTAACCCAATTGAGGATGGCTGGAACATGATCTATCGCCATTTTAAAGAACTTCCTAACCCTCCTAACACTTTGAATGGGCTTACTGGAGATATTGTCCAAATATAGAATAATTTGGATTAAAGCGAGATAAGGCCCGTAATTTTAACATGAAAAATCGCTGCCGTGGTATTATTCAAAATAGAGGAGGAAATACTGGTTATTAATTATTTTTATCCAATTTTGACGTTTAAAAATGACATTATTGAACGCATAATAACAAAGGTAAGTAGACGTTTATCACCTCAGTGATTTAAAATATTTTTAGCTCACTCTCGGTCTTTTAAGTCACTCTACCAGTATAGAATCTGCTGCAAATACAAACAAACAACTAGTTATACCCTAGCAACCACCAATTTCAATATTTAGACGTTTTCATATGCTGCTTAATGAATTCTTTTTATAATTTGATTCCTATTAATTTAAATGTCCATCAAAAATGGCAGCGCCATCTACCATATCGGAAAATCACTATTTACTGGTTTTGCATCGATGCTACAGACACCTACTTCACATAGGACTTTTTATGATAGATGGCGCCCTGTTCGCATTACTTTCGGTCTGTTCAAATTCGTTTATTCTAAACTTTGGGACATTAATGTTTTCTTAAATTAATTGATAATTTGTTAATTAGATCAAAAGACAGTTTCTTTATCGATGGTTAAGGGTATTCTCAACATATTTATTCAAAGTTCTGTTTGATGTTTAATTGAACCTGTCATTTATCTAATCAACAAAGATAAAAATAGATCTTCCCATCTATAAAGTTTGAAGTTCTTCTTGAAACACACAAAACAACTTTGAAATCACTTAAGAGCACTTGACAACACAAAGAAAGATGAAATGCAAGACCGGCGAACAAAAAACATTATGAATTATTAGTTATGATAATGAATATTTTGGCATATTGTCATATATTGACATGTCAGTTATCGACATCGGACGTGTTCTTGATGTGCTGGTATTTTACAATTTGGACAATTCCGTGGTTGTCAGCGACATCTAGAAAAACGGAAAAGAGTTATTATGTGGTTTGTAACTGGCAATGAGAGATCGCAGGGCCTGGTCATATGTCAGCGAGCAACAGAAAAAAACAACATTCCCCCTTGTGACATCTGTCTTTCATGGCTTCATTTTTTTGGGAGATATGGCAATGTGTGCGCATTCCAGTTTTTAGCTATAGTTCATTGGACAGGTCAGTAGATTGCCTAATTTTCTAATGGCCGTTCGGGTCAAATATTGCGGTGACAAGCCGGTGACGTTTGACATTTATAAGGAGAGCATTTGTATTCTGGCCCTTGCTGCTTTCGAAGTGAATTTTATGTGTTTCTACGTATTTTTCATTGGTTTTGGTCATTGTTGTTTTCATAGTGAATTGTGAATTTTATAGTCTTTAGTATTTCTACGTATTTTTTAGTGTTCTGACCCTTGTTGTTTTCAAAGTGAATTTTATAGTGTTTCTACTGTTTCTACGTACTTTTTAATTTATTAATAAATTCTGAGATGGAGAGTGAATATCTTAAGGTATTATTATTGAGGGAAAAGCCAGCTTTTAGTTGAAGCAATCCATAAAGCCCTGCGTTGTTTTGATAATTAATATTTGTAGATCAAAAGCCAATGATTTAAAATAGCAGGAACTTAATAAAATTTCACATTATCCCTGTTACCTCGACTTCCACACCCAATTACGATGCAAATCGCTGGCAATTTGACGTTTTCAATTAAAAGAGATGGACAATAAAGTATGAAAAAAATCATTTTCCCGCCAACATTGGCTTGCTTGTCAATGTCAGTGTGTATTGGGTGTTTTGAAAGAAAATGTGGGAAAAGTCACTACTTCATTTGCAGAACTTCGCTATGGAGAAAGCGGTGGATTATTTTGGAAGCAAACAGCTCCCGCAAACTAAACTTGAATGTTGATCACTTTGTATACTTAATAGGCCGAGGATTTCCTTTTTATTTGCGAGTATTCTTTCTGATTTTATGTATCCAAAATTTGACAAATGTAGGATTTGATGGAAACTTATGGAAAGACACGTCCGCCGGTGAATAGGAATTATTTTTACAAAAAGGCACACTACACAATCACCATTGTTAGGAAAAAACTCTGGAGAAACCGAGGAAATAATAGTTTCCAGTTTTCACATGTACAAAACTCTTGTCAAAAAACCACTGTCAGCGGCTGTCACGCCGCCGTTGTTTTCATACTCTTTTGGCGTCTGACAGTTTGACGCCAGAGAGAGAGGCTCTTAAATTGAAAAGGTCAATTAACATAATACCTAAAATGCCTAAACACACAAAAAAACACAAAATCCGATAATTCAAATCTGGACGTTTGTCCAGAATGTGACAGAATCAATGACATACAGAATAAACAACACAGTGCTTGACCCAAAGCTTGACCCGAACTTCCATATTGAATTTCGTTTTTGACAGGTCAGTAGATTGCCTAATATACCTAATAGACCTATCTATTTTTACATGGTATGCGCGCGCAACACGAGGCAATGTCTTTTTATTGGCTAGCTAATACAGGTGAGAGGTGATCGTTTTGCACGCTGGGCATTTCTTTACCCTTGTTTATTGCACGTGGTCTGACAAGAATAAATCTAACGTTGATATTCAACTTGACAAGTGTCATTCAAAAGCTGTTTGACATTCTCATTGGCAAATACGTTGCACAACACGCGGTTTTTTTCCTTTCCTTTTTATCCTGTGGAAATAAGAAGGACGGATTGCTATACGTTAGTCTAACATAATTTGGTACGTTTTGCCTCGTCTTGCGCAATGAGCGTTCTGTGTCTTTTTTTATTTAATGAAGTTTTTGTATTATTACCTCTTTGTCTGGTAAAATAGATAGGTCTATTGTTTATTTTTCAAAAATTTTGCACAACCATATGTTTTGGCAGAAAGTATTGGTAAAATAGCTAAGAAGATGTTAAAATGGTAACAAGATTTCAACTTAGTATTACTTGTCTACAGCAATACACCAATGAGCGGTGGCGGGAGTCCAAGTCAACTTTTGAATTGTAAAAATGTACGAGAACGAAAAGAAGTTCCAAAATCATACTTTGAATCAAAATTGCCAAAAATAAAAAGAGTTAACGATAGTAAAAAAAAGGGTAGGAAAACAAAGGTACTATTTTGACCTCGATTTTGACAAAAGACAGTAGTCAGTTTTGTATAATACGGAAAGGGGAAGAGGGTGTGGATCTTAGACAAGAAACCAAGAAAAAGCATACGTCAAAAAGAAGTGGCTCCTCGATCATATGAAGTTGCAACAAAACAAGGAGCAAAAATAGTTGATACTTATTTGAAATGTTTACTTTACCTACCTGTAAAAATCACTATTGTTCTTGTTACAAAAACCCACTTATTTAGAATGCGGCCGAATACCTGTACCCTGTACTACGTTTTAAGGCTGTGTTAAGGTGTAGGGCCTACTTATGCAGACATCTCTATTTACTATTCAGTAAGTCCAGGCCTGCCACTATGATGAATTAAACGAAACAAACAGCGACACCCTCGCATTTTCAGATCGAAGCCCGCCAAGCTTTTAATTTCCTATCCGCCGACGCTAGCAAAGACACGCTTCCGCTTTTCCCGTCGGCGTCGGGTATTCGACCCGACGCCCGGCGTCGTCGTCCCGTCAGCGTTTCGCGTTCCCCCTTATCTCGTGACCGGTCGCACGCGCTTACTCATCTGTCGAAACAAACGTATACAAATACATTCATTTTCGTGAGAATTGCATCTGGATTTATAGTGATTCTACAGTTTTTTTTTTTGTGTGTAATTTCTTGTACGTGTTCTGTTGTTGACCTTGTTGGCGGGAAACGAAGAAGTTACCAAGGCTGTGTTGTGGTAGGTTTTCAGTCGTTATTTTTCTTGGGTTATGTTTTCTGTCATTGTAAATTCAGATGGGGTAATGTTAACATTGTGGTTCAATTAATGTTTTCCAGAATGATAGATGTAAATATAAACATAAACACCTTCTCGTTAATTGATTATAAATTAAGAAGGTGAGTATTTATACTTACCACTACTTACTACTCACCACTACATCTCCCCTAATTTATATTAAATTAGCTTTTGAACTAAACAGAAATTTAATGGTGGGTGTCTACAGGAAATAACAAACACTTATAAGAAATAATATATTCAACATTAATAATTGTTTTGATTCGCTGTTTCTTAATTTTCTTATTATCTCTTTTTGCTTTTTGTGAAAAAAAAAAAATTATTAACAGATTTCGAAAGCTTGTTGCTTGAAAACAGTTTTCTATAAGCAACAAGCTTGAGAAAGTTGTTATAAAAGTTTTGAGCATTTATCAATGTTTGAGGGTTATTCGGATAGAAATTTTTTTGAGAACAATGTTCAAGACAATGTCATAGAGTGAAAACAACCCATGGGCTGTTTTCAGTATAATTTTGACATGATTGGATGATTTGTGTCACATGACAATAAATAACAGAATTCAACTGGCTGTTAGAACTGTCAAAAAAATTTCAAGTAAAGTTCCAACTTTTCAATAGGTGTAAAAGTGGTGCAAGCTGGTTCTGCCGTATTGATGCACCTCTCGTGTTGGTCTTTTTTTTCTTATCTTTATTCCTGCCTTTTGAGCTCCCTGATCTTGTTTCTTGACTCCGATATTTTTCATTAAATCTAGTAACATAGATGATGGTTCGTTTTCGTGTATTTATCACTGTATACTCCTTGGAACTTGATTTTAAATATAATGTCACTGTTTTTATTCAACATTCTTATCTAAAATTACTGAAATAAGACAAGTTTGAATCACTTATAATTATTGAAACATCGACTTTTCCCTAAATTTTACTTGTAACTGGTAACTTAGCACAATCAAGGTATCTCAAAAAAGGTTATATCAAGGTGACATAATATTGAAAGTAAAGTTTGAACATTACTTTTCTGTGCGAAGAAGGATTTTTCACCCCAAAAAATAAACTTTTCTCTTGCTGCTTTCTCCTTCAATGATCAAACATACGTTTTAGAAAATAATCCACCATTTATTTTTAGAGCGCGTAACATTTTTGTGCCTGAAGTTAATGGATCTACTACTCTCCCAAAAAAATATCGTAATATTTGATGTAGAGTCCCCAACTTAGCGATTCGGAAATATACTTATTAACTTTATGACAATGCAGTTTATTATAGAAACCAATACATCACATACACCATTATGTTTAATTTATGTATGCTAGGTACCTTCCATCTATTATGAAGCAAAAAATTGCTGACGGATATGTTTTAAAATTTCCCCTGGGTGTAATTTGGAACTTCTTTGCATTATTAGGTTGTCGTACATTCATAATAATAATGAAAAATTGTAGGTAACAATATATATGTCATAGTCATTAAACGTGGAAAAACTTCCTAAAACATAACTCCAAAGTCTAAAGATCCTCGAACAAGTCCGGTCACTCCTTTGATCTCCTCAAAAAGCCGGCTTTTTTTGCGGAAGGTCGTAAATCATGTCAGCACGCGCCGATTTGTAGATAAGAAGCAAATACGAGGGCGCTGGTCCCGATTGTACTTGGTAATGTTTTTACAGGGGGAGTTTGAAAAAGAATGTCTTTAAAGAATATTTACGTTAATAATTTTTTGGTTTTAAAAAATTATGGAAAAACTTTTTCTGCTTAGCGATTAGCATTAAATTAATTGACGGATAATCCTAATAATTATTGTTAGTCAATTAATTTCATATTATAAAATCAGCGGTAAGTGTTACTTAACATCACGTTCTGGTAGTAACTTTGATGGAATAGCAGTTTTTAATGAAGGTTTTCCTACAAGCGTGCAGAAAACGCGTTTTCAAGCACCGATTTGCGTGCGGAAAGTATCACTTTGTCGCACAGTGTGCGTGAAAAAAAAAAAAAAAAACAGACCGGCGTGCGCGATAAAAGTTTTTCCACACAGATTTTTTTTTTCAATTTTTATCCTTAAGTCATGCTTTTGAAATTTTTATTTTTTTTTTCGAAATTACGTTCCTCCGTTCTTTCTCTTCAAGAAAGATATTAACTTTTTGTACTGACCAATATCGACATCTTCAATGAGTTTTACCTACGAACATGTGGAAAGTGCACTTTACCGCACCAATTCGCAAATAGAAAGTAGCACTTTACCGCACACTATGCGGTTGAGTTACTTTACCATATAGTGTACGGTAAAGTTAACTTCACCGCATAGTGTATGGTAAAGTAGACTGCAAAGTGTGAGATAATAGTTATTTACCTAACAAATGCGGAAAGTGATACTTTACCGCACGCAATGGCAAAAAAAGACGGTAAAGTAACTTCACCGCATAGTGTGCGGTAAAGTGCCACTTTCCATTTGCAAATAAGTGCGGTAAAGTGCACTTTACCGTACGCTCGTAGGTAAAGTTACTTTACCGCATAGAGTGCGGTAAAGTAGATTTTGATATTTTTAATCAAAAATCCCTTCTCTTCTAGGAAAGGGATTTTTGATCATTTTTAAATTCAATCTAATTTCATTAATTAATCTGAATCGTTAATTAATTTAATCTACGTCGGTGTCATTATGACACATTTAGCATTGTCATTTGAATGTCATTAGGTCCTTCATAATAGCACTAGTGCGTTTAAGAATTCATAATGACACCCAAATTTTGAAATGAAAAATATACAAAAAGAAAGTTAGTTGCCAGAAGAACCTTTTCAATAATGCTGTCTCTATATTCGAAGAGACACTTTCGAACTCAGATTCACCAATAATAATATTATTTTCCACCTTAAAATTGAATTTATGGCACAAAAATGGACTCCAATATTGAAGCTGCCAAAGTCAAAATTCTAAAAACCAACAAGCAGGTTCTCGACTTGTCCGGGCACCTGCTAAATTTCAAATTTTAATTTGAAAAGTTTTTGCTATTTCAAGGCAAATCAAATCTATTTGAACCATTGTAGATTAAATTTTGAATGATACACGTTCGATATGAACTTTATTAATGAAACTTGTGTAACTAAACCACTCGGCTAACGCCTCGTGGTTTAACGTTACACGCGTTTCATTATGGCGTTCATATCGAACTTGTATCATTAATAACTATTATTACTGCCTTTTCTTGGAGATGTAGATGCTCATAGGTAAAATGTTGTGCCTAACACATGCGGAAAGTGCCTTAACGGCTTGACCAAACTGCGCTTGCGTGCGATAAAGTATCATTTTCCGCATTTGTTAGGTAAATAATAAATAATAAATTAAATAGTATTTTTGATACCCATTAGAATAATTATTCCATCCTTATTTATCAATCACGAATTAGATGAAATAAAATATTACCAAGAAAAACGAACTTCGATTGCTAATACGTCAATAATTGACGTATTAGCAATCGATTTCATGTACAAATAGGAAATTATTTTTATTTGTGTGTTCAAGAAGCGACATACGTTTTAAAAATTCTATACTTCTTCTAATTCCTAAAAAATCAAATTTTTGACCATTTCTTTTAGGATCAGTAGATCCAAAAACAAATAAAAAAACAATATGTCAATTTCCGCACGCTCGTAGAAGAAATATTGTACCTAACACGAGCGTAAAGTATCTTTTCCGCACTAACGGCTTGCCGCTGCGTGCAGAAAAGTATAAGTTTCCGCACTTGTTAGGTAAATAACTATTTTCGGACAAAGTGAATGAGTTTTCATTAAAGTGTGCAGAACATATTCTGACAATTCTGTTAGCCGCTTCGAGTGTTAATTTTGTGTGCTTATCTATGTTCTGCAACAAAGCCTAAAATGTCTTTCCATTGCTGACACCTTAAAAAATATATGATTGCGTTTTAATTTTATCAAATCGCAAAAATTTCGAATAAAATTTACTACACTTTTTGCTTGGCGCACCCGATATAGAACGCGATGCAAGCCACCCGGTAACTGAAGGCATAGACGAGGGTCCTCTTGAGCAGGGAAACCATAGGCTAGAAGTAGCGCGTCGGCAGGAGGGGAATTTTAGGCGACGAGCGAGAGTGAGCGGACTTGTTCGAGGATCTTTAGACTTTGATAACTCCGACTTTGCCGGCAAGATTTATCATCGTACTACATAAATCAAGCAAAAAGAAAGAAGACAATAAAAAACTGCCTTTGGAAGAGTGCTAAGGGATCTTTTTCGCCAAGTAGGTCATCAATTTTCCGTTAGTCCGAATTATGTGCCAACGCGAAAAAAACAGGAAAAGAAAATAGTTTTCGGCTAATTACCTAACGCGTTAGCGAAAACGAATTTATCTCGACATAGGTATGTAGACAAAAATCATCAATAGATAGAACAATGTCATTCAAATTAGAATATTTCGCACAAAAGCTTTTTAGCTGTTCTATATCGCCTTCTAAGATGAACATTTTGTGGTTCAAATCCAATTATTCTCATTTTCCTGGCTAAAATGCGCTTCCAAGATGCCTGATAAACAACATTATACGAAATTCAAGTTTACCAGTTTACGAGTTGATGATAAATGACTCAATTACTCTGTACATTGCAAATGGTAATTAAATGCAGGGACTTTAATTGACGATGTGATGACTTCGTTAAAGACTGACACATACACGGACGATCCATTTTTAAACTAAGCTTTTTCTAATTCAGCAAATCATTCAATGCTTTCAACAAGTGCTTCTTCTTCTCACAAGAAGTTTTCTGTTATCTCTTAGGAATCAAAACTAGGTAAATTTAAATATAAGTAAATAGCGGAGTATATCTTTGTGTATTTGATGTGTTGATGTTTCATGTTATAACAAAATTTAGGTTTGAGAAAATTTCTATTAACATCTATTTCTGCCTTCTCAGCTAATTCGTGTTAGCAGAAGTTTGTGTAACAGGTGAAATTTAACGTTTTGTTAGAGAACCTTGCGTGATATAATCTAATTAGTGAGGCTGTATTGTGTAAATGCAGTAAACAAATCCTTGTCAAGTATGTTTAGTTCGCAAAATTAAAGCTGTGTTTGATAGCTGTCAAGGTAAATGTGGTGATGTGGATTAAAGACTCCCAACTCTCAATAATTTTGGTAAAATTTAAAAAAATGGTATTGGGAGTACCTTTGGCTGTCGATAATACGGTAACTTTAATGCATAATACAATTCCCGTTGATATTATTATGAATTCAAGGAATTATAGCGCTTCTACCCAAACGTATCCTGAACGCTAAGGCATAACCTACGCAGGTATTAATCGAAAGTTACACAAAATTTTTCCTTATTAAGTAAAGTCTGTTTTTTTTTAAAAGATAATTCCCCAAGTCAAAAATTTAGTAACTAATGTTGGCAACACAAGCCTTTTCTACATAAAAAAATTTGAAAGCATTGACAATTTTACATTGTATTGCCAACATAATGTCATTTTGACTTTTATCTTTTAAAAAAAAAAAACAGACTTTAGGTATTTTATTACGTTTTGGTTTGTGTCATGACTAATAACCAAAATCGTACTTTATTGGTCTACTAAGTTAAATAAACCTATTAACCGGTTAAAAGCCCTGCAAATACTCACTAGTGTTTATAAACAGCCGTCAGAGAGCCTCGGTTCCGACATGAAAAGTTCCTTTTCATTACATAAACAAAATTATTTCACTTTTAAAAATAGTCACTATTTGTTTATGCTCGTATGGACACATTTGACATCTATGCGGTTTGATATTCTTTGGTAAAAAGCCAATTTGATTATGTGAATGACAAGCTTTTAGCATTTTTGAAATACTTCGGGCGAAATTTTCATTGGTAAACAAAGAATAATGTATGTATTTAATCAATTTGAGAAGTATAGGTTATATTTTGAGTAGGACGATTGTTTCCATTAGAATCCTATTACTGGTTATCAAATTATATGTAATCCAACACATTGTCACGGCTCTGGGGTGCGTGACATAAATCTTGATGTCGGAGAAGTTAGCAACACATTCAAAGCCGGATCACTAAAACAAATTCCTGCTTATGCTGCTATGATTCTGCCTCATCCTGTTTCAAACCGCAACCCAGCAACACCCACCTTTCTCGAAATATGTCGATTTCCATTTTGGTTGCTAACTTCACGTTTAGCAACAGATTGGAAGCAGGATCGCTGAAACAGGTTCCTGCTTGTGCTGCTATGGTCCTGCATGATCCTGCTTCAAATCTGACCCCGGCAACAGGTACTATTTTCGGGATATAGCGATTTTTATGTTGGTTGCTAACTCGGTTGCTAACTTCACCCTTGGCAACACATTGGAAGCAGAATCACTCAAACATGTTCCTGCTTGTGTTGCTATGGTTCTACCTCATCCTTTTTAAATCAGACCCTGGCAACACGTACTATTTTCGAGATACAGGGATTTCCATTAGGGTTCGTAACTTCACCCTTGGCACTACACTGAAAGCAGGATCGCTCAAACATATTCCTGCTTGTGTTGCTATGGTCCTGTCTCATCCTGCTTCAAATCACACCCCGGCAACACGTACTATTTTCGAAATACAGGGATTTTCATTATGTTTCGTAGCTTCACCCTTGGCATGAAAAACCATTGGAAGCAGGATCGCTGAAACAGGTTCCTGCTTGTGCTACTATGGTCCTGCATCATCCTGCTTCAAATCTGACCACGGCAACACATACTATTTTCGAGGTACAGTGATTTTTATTTTGGTTCCTAACTTCACCCTTAGCAACACACTGGAAGCAGGATCGCTCAAACGTGTTCCTGCTTGTGCTGCTATCATCCTGCTTTAAATCACACCCCAACAACACGCACTATTCTCGAGATGCAGGGATTTTCATTATTGTTCATAACTTCACCATTAGCTTGGCAACACATTGGAAGCAGGATCGCTCAAATATGTTCCTGCCTGTGTTGCTATGGTCCTACCTCACTGCTACTATCTAAATCATATCACAGTCAAAAAACTTAAACTTACAAACTACCAACTAATACCGGCCTTTATACATCCATAATCTATTCTTGTAAATTCCGGAATAACCGCGATCGACCTTATTCCCCAAATATCAACGTAAAATCTCGAATCAGCTGTCCAATTCTGTACAGTTTGGTTGGATTCTCGACAACCTGGCGGATGCGTTATTCTGGCGGATGCGTTATCCTGGCGGATGCGTTTTCCTGGCGGATGCGTTATCCTGGCAGATGCATTACCGTTACAATATTGCCGTTTACTCAACAAGAATTTCAAACTATACTTCAAAAATGATTTTCGCCTTTGCACTGACACTCTCTGGTTCCAAGATCAGAAATCACCTACCTACTGTTAATCAAGTCGATACAGTGACAGAATATTGTTCGACTTATTTTCCAGAAATTTGAAATTTAGGGTAGTTTCAAGATGGCAGGTTAAATATCAGCTTTGTCCATTAGCTGATATATTCACTTTTTACTCTGTTTAGGTTATTAATTATTTTTCCCATCCAATATTATAACATACTCACCTCACTAGTTACAACTCTGTCCTGCCCTTTTCAAAAGAGAGCGAATGAATAAGGCTTACCGTAAGCTTTCCATAATCAATACCCAGAGCTGTGACATTTTATATGCTCGTTGGGGGATTTGGGGTGGGTATGTTTTGTGTTCTTTGCTCGTTTTATTTTTTTCTGCGGGATGTCAGAAATATACACCAAAGTGCAGTAGGGGAGCTTGGATTTGAGCAGGAGATATCTGGTTAAATTGAATTAAGGCGAGGCGATAAAAGCCAAAAACAATTAGGAAATACGTGCGTCCGGGTTTTAAGGATTTTTAAAAAGTTTTAAAGCAGTTAAAAAGTATGCAGCAAACAAGAAATTTTACTATTGACTGACAATAATTAGGATATTTGGTTAATTAAATCTCTTTATCGGTTGAATTATATTCAGGAGCAGCAACCCCAACGTATTCAGTATTAAGAAAACGACATAAAGCATTCATCAAATATTATAGAAATTTCCAATTCCTTCGAAGGAAACCAAATCCTGAATAATAAACAATACATGGTCTGACAAAACGTTTTGTTAACAGATGGTCAAGAAACTTTGGCGGAAGAAAGGAAAGCTGAACAAACATAGATGACGCAAAATACTCGAGAATATTATCAATTCTGTCAGGTACGATGATTTACATAATACTATTCAAAGAAAAATAAAGCTTTCCAATAAGAGTTGGATACGGCGGTGAAATAGAAAAGTTTGTAAAAATATGCATGAGAAAAGAAAGAAAATAACCGAAATATGAAATAAACAATCATACATAAAGTTCATGATACAAAAATATTTTTGATGAACAGATTTAGTACTACATTTATCAGACAAAGGTGAAAGGCCATCTCGTCCCGATTGATGAGATTTCAGTGGAGCTTCTATTTACTAGATACCTATATTATCAATATTTCATGAGTCTATAATTTCATTTGGGAAGTTAAATGTTTCATTTCTGGCCTTTGCTTACCTACATTTGTACTTTATTACTTAAATTTTATTGTCACTTGATGGGCCATCAGTAATAAGCCTCGTTTTTAAAGTAAATTTTCTTCATGTGAGTTTAATTTCTTTGAATATTGTCACAGCTTCTCTGTGACGGGGGGTGTAGGATGGAATGTCTGTTTGATGCTAATGTTACTTAGAATGTTCGTCGTCGTTTAACTGATCCCCATCTAGAGGGGCTTTCGCAGGGTGGCGGTACTTGCACTAGATGACGATACAGTTTCCCAGAGGGGCTTTTTCAGGGTGGCGGTACTTGCACTGGGGAAACTTGATTCCAGAGGGGCTTTCCCAGGGTGGCGGTACTTGCACTGGTTCAAGTCTCCCGCACTAAACAAGCAAAATTTAAAAAAGAATGTAAGAAAAATTGAACAAGATGAACAAAATAATTTTATAGATTTTTTCCCAATTAGATAAGTCTTCCTTTTTAAGTTAAGGTTCCTAGTATAGGTACCACAAGATAAAACTGAGAGTGCAATTAATTAAATCCAGGAATTGTCAAAATTCTTGAGATGTTTTAGTTAAAACTTTTCAAATGAATTTTTCACCTATCCGGATTTCTATTTCAAAAATTACACCTTTTTTTAACACTTTCCTTCTCGAGAAGAAAATGAGAGAGTCAAACAATAAATGGTTATACAGGGCTCTGCCTGGATTCGGTAAAATGTTGATAGGGATGGACACACAAATTTGGTTTGCACCGACTCTAAGAGCAAATGGTCCAATAATCCCACACTAACAATTGATTCTGGAAACCAGAGCCTATTTATTAGCCAAAACTTTGAATTGACTCACCTCAGAAAAACATGGAACCACTAATCACAAAATGGAGGCACAGAATTAGATAAAAAAAATTAAAATTTAATATTTATGTTTCAAAGGTAGATAAGATAAGATTTATCAGGTGAAAATTCAACAGTGATATGATAGTGTACACTAATGGTGAAATAAATTGAAAAATATTAAGGGAAAATCTAGAAATCTGAAAAATAAAATTACAAAAATTAAATAGACTTGCCTGTCTAGTGGTTCCGCTAAAAAAGGGAGCGTTTTAGAACCCTAACCCTGCAGGAAACCAATCTTATGTTTTTTTTTTATACTTAACTGCGTAATAACCATCGAACAATCAGAAGACAACACTCGACACACACAAAAGACCGTATTCCCTTCATCAATGAAATACCATGCTGGTTAAAAATGAATAGATAAAAACACACTAGAATTATTTTAATTGTTTACGAATTACAATAATTTAAATTAAGGTTATGTTGAAAACACAAAACCACTAATTAATTAGGTCATCAAGCCAAAAATAATTATTCTAGAATCAGAAGTTAGACAAAGACAGAAATATATATATTTGTTAAAAGAGAGAAAAATATAATTTCTTGAAATGAAAATATACAATATATACAATGAGAAATAGAAAAAATCATATTTTAAAAAATAAATCTATCAGGTACTAGATGGCGGTACCTTCTTTAATAACAGATATTTGCATTTTTATTTTTATTTATTTGCATTTTTATGCTCATTATGGATAGATGGATAAGAAATAAAACGAGAGTAAGAGACGTTAGAAAGGAGGTAGCAAAATTAAAATGGAAATTCGCAGGTCACAATATCAGACAAAAAGACGACCGATGGAATAAATGTATCTTAAGCTGGAGACCTTGGGAGAATAAAAGAAGTAGAGGAAGACCCCAGATGAGGTATGCTGATGACCTGAAGATGCACCCTGGAACCAGGTGGATGAACATGGCAACAGATAGAGAAGAATGGAGAAGACTAGGGGAGGCCTATATCCAAAGATGGACTGAAGAAGGCTGAATAGATAGATAGATAGATAGATAGATGGATAGATGGAAGTACTGATATTATATTGAATTAATTAAATTTTGTAGATACTTTTCAATTAATTAAGTTATGAATTATTATTTTGCTGATTCTGAAATTGCAAAAATACAACTTTATAATGAAAATTAGGAGAAATGGAACATGTTACGAAAATGATAAATTTATCGTTACAACGTCCCTGTGTGCAGCAACATAGATTCACTTTCTTGGCTAGTTGAATTAGGTACACCAACCGTGGTAGTAATCCTATATTTTTCTGTATAGTTAAACAAATTACACCCATTTTCTTGAAAACTCTATCAGCAGTGTGATTTCGAATAAAAATAAATCAATTATTCTTCAGAGTAGCTGCAAATAAAATCAAGTTCGCCATAATATAATATCCATCAACGTCTGTAAGGCTAGAGAATGAGAATAAGAAAACAAGAGTAGATATTTTTTGCAACCTAAAGAATAAATTGCCACCCGAGAAGAAGTCGAACGGTTTTTGCTTTTATATTGTCATTATCGTCATTTTATAGAAATGAAACGTTGGATATTGGAAGGGTCGTTAGTACTGTGTTTTTATTATTTTCTGTAGATCTATTAAACTGTTTTAATGATTCTTTCTTCTTTGAACGTTTTGATTTTTTAGACAGTAGTTATATTTTCAATTGAATCTCGTGCTTTCAAGATTATACAGTAAGGGGCAGGCTACTAGGTATATAGGATCCAACTTGACGAATTTACCACCGTCCGCAGCCGTTTGAACCCCTGTCACTGTCGTTCGTTCAACAACTTTAACGTTTGTTTACTTCAGTACGATTTAGATACAGACTTAAGCACGACCCAGACGCTACGGTTCAGCTTACTGATCAAAACGTGTTGTCTGCAACGTGTTTAACTGTATGCAGACAAAACGTTGTGCTAAACGTAGCGTCTGCGCCTTGCTTTCAGATATTTCGTCAAGCTTTATTTATTTATAATTAAGTTTACGCGTGTAGATAGCTAAGCGTTGGTTATCAATGTAGACACTAGACACTTTAAGCAAACCCTAAATTTTCCTACGTATCCGTATCCGCTTCTGTAAACGCATCGACTTACGTTGACCGCCTAAAAGTCCTTTCATGGTTATACATTACGTAAACGATCATATCCTTGGTTGACACGTTTTCTAACCACAAAAAGTTTTGTTTTGATTTTGTAGCTGTGTTTGTAGGTTTTATTTTTATCTATAAGTACTGTGTTTATGTTGTTGAAATTATTTTAGTAATAACTGACAGGTAGATCCCTCAATAGTGTCAAATGATTGAGATACGTTTTCGGATACAGATACGAGGCTAGGTCCGTAACGATACGGACAACGCAACGCAACGAGACCACCGTATTTACTAGCGTTAGATACGTTTGAAATTCAGGACCTGCTTAAAGTGTCTACTTGCTTATCCTGAATTTTTATATGTATCCGTCTCCGCATCGATCTGCGCACGCGCAGAATAGATACGGTGGTTTCGTAGTCCGCATAGTTACGGGCCTAGTCTCGTATCCGAAAACCTATCTCAACCATTGTGTCTTCAGCCTTAGTTTTTTGAGTGACAGGTCTTTTCACCTTTTGTTTTTACCTGGTTGTCATGAGTTAAGGGTCATTTACATCCAATTAACTTAACTTAAGGTACGGAAAATTATAACTAACGTACGAAACTGAGAAGGTGTCTGTTAACAATGAAGTAAATTATCTTACATGACGTATGCGCACTTATAACCTGAACTGTCAAGTCAAATTATATGCACAGAAATAGAAATTATTATTTATTGCACGGATTTTCTTAAGTTGGTTCAACTTTTCCATGTGTCACGTTAATTTTCTCAATTTTTAAGTGGATGTAATAACTATGTGATCTTCAACTTTTTTTTATTATTAATTCTCCGTACGTCAAGTTAAGTTAAGTGGATGTAAATGACCCTTTAGCACTAAATATATTTGTCATTTTGCGGATACCTGCAAATTCGTCAAGTTATATCCTATATACCTAGTAGCCTGCCCCTCACTGTATTCAAACAATACAATATTCAAGACTTGATATATAATAGCATATAAAAGATGTGAATATTGTTCCTGTCAGCATAATTTATTGCCAGGCAGTTTAAAAATTTACAGAGGGACGAATTTATTCAGCTTTGGAAAATCGGATGAAATATTCGACGTAATAATGTGAACTAGCATATTTACTGAAAACGAATTTATCTTATTTGCATGTCAATTTTCCGTCTGATGCAAAGCATATGGAACTACACCAGCTAAAACATCACAAATCGAAAAATTAGAGTAACCGTATTAAATTTTTAAATATTCTTTGTGGTGTTCCGTAGGTATCAATATATCGTTACCGCTTTCCACAGAAAATTAAAATAACCTGGAAAAATGAGCCATTATACAACGCCTATAAATCTAATCCATCCGAAGTGCTCTTGAAAACATAAACCATTTAAAAATAGACTTGTTTAACTATCAGAATGACCTTATTTCGGCATCATAGTTGGACTAACTGGAAAGGTTTTTTGGAAATTTTGCTTTCATGTGTAGTTAATATTTAAAAAATATGTTTAGTTTGTTTTATCAATCAATCGTTTTCAGAGAATGTTCTTTTTTGCCGGACTCCAGTATTGTGAGAGTGTGCATTTGCGATATTTGATTCATAAATAGGGTAGATTAATACTTGTTAAGACTTTACAGAGCAAATGAAAGAAAGGAGTCCTTTATACTTCACAAAATAATGTATTTCTATTAATCCCGACACGTCAACGGAACTAGTAAGTAAAAAATATAATTGGTCTGCATAATGGTACTTCACCCTGGAGAAATCTACAATAATGTTAAGACTTTTTCTTCAAACTAAAAAATTCTTATTCCGTTCCTGCCGTTTTAAAACGTTATGTTACTCCAGTAATTTTGCATCGATAGCATTAGATCTAGGATTTCTGGATTATTTTCAGTTGTTGTGTAGTTAATTTTATGTTGGACTAGCTTTATAAATACAATTTGTGTGTTAAAATTATATCGATGATAAATATTAGGCGCTGCGTGTGTAAAGTCACGGTTAAAAATACTATACGTTTCAGTTTCAGTATTCGATTGTGTTGTGGTGGGTTTATATAGGTTAAATTGTACGGATAGTGTGATTGAAAGTGAGTAGAAAACTCTATTTTATCATGTTTTTTTTTCTGGTTTCATATGCCATAAGTAAATAATGCAGTTTGTCAAACCATTCTATATAAAATGGATCTTTGGGAGATATTTGCTTTGAGAAATAAGGTCAAGTGACTTTTAATCTTCCGAAAGGCTAACGATTACAACATGCACTTAGAGAAATCTATTAATTACTAAACAAATTTCTCTCACTGTGATTTCAATCCTTTTCATTTCAAATTCTCAATGAATTTCCTTGCATGTAATCGAAACTTTGCACCAAAATTGAAGTCCAAATTCAGAAGTAGAGGTCCAAAATTCTATTTACTTACATCCATGATCATAGTAAAAATTAGTTAATGTAAAACTCTGAATGGGAAGTCCAAAGGTGTCAAATTTCCTTTCTAAACATCGTACCTATAAATTTGCTTTTTGTAGATTTTACAGCATTAAGAATTACATATTTCGTGAATGCGTCGATAACGACAATTAAATGGATTTCACCAGAAGATGTTTTTTGGAATGGTCTTAAGTGGTCCAGATGAATTCTATGAAATGGTACCGGTTCCTTAGCTATAGGGTGAAAAAATCCTTCTCCTATGGGAGTGATTCGGTACACTCTGCCGCAGCATAATTTTTGTATATATCCTTTCCATAGTCAGTTTCTGGAGGCTTAGTTAGAACCTCATGTATCAATTTGATTTTTTCATCCATAAGCTGGGCTGACAAAACTCAATCTGCTTCTTGAATTTTTGGAATAAATTTTTCTGCAGGAGGTTCTTCTGTTTCGAATGGATTCCTGCTAAGAGCATCAACATGTTGCATCTTGTTACCGGGACGATATTCTATAGAGAATGTGTACTCTTGAAGTTGGAGGCACCAACGAGCTATTTTGGGTATGAAGTCTCTTTTAGAACTAGCTGTTTTCAAAGCATTGCAGTCGGTAACAACTTTAAAGTTCAAGCCCACTAAATAAACCCGGAATTTTAGAAATGTCTCTACAACCGCTAGAGTTTCCAACTCGTAGGAGTGGTATTTCCTCTCTGCATTATTAGTGTCTACTGTAATACGCCACTGGTCTTAATTGAGATTCATAATGCTGAAGTAGGATTCCTACAATGCCGTTTTGACTAGCGTCTGTGTGAATTTCTGTTGCTAAAGTTGGGTCATACATAGCAAGTATAGGGCGTTTTATTAATCTGCTTTTCAAATCTTCAAATGCCTTTGTTTCAGGATATCCCCATTCCCTCGGGATATTTTTTTTTGTTTATGTAGTTATTGGTTTTACAATTTTTGAGTAATTTTTGACGAATTTCCTAAAATATCCAGTTAAGCCTAGAAACTGACGAAATTGTTTAACAGCTTTTGGTACGGGGAAATTCTGAACAGCCTCTATTTTTGCAGCCCCAGGTCATACCCTATGTTGGTCCATTTCAAATCTTAAATAATTAGGGTTGAACAAAGAAAAGCGCATTTGTTGATGCTGAACGTCAAATTTTCATTTTGTAATGTTAGGAATATTGTTTGGATGCTACATACATCTTCTTCGGGACTTTTGATTGGTAAAATTACGTCGTCAAAATAAACTGCCACTATGTCGCGATATGGCCCTAATATTTGATTCATCATGCGCTGGAAGACTGCTGGTGCGTCACTGAGTCCAAATGGTATTCGGTTGTACTCGTATTGTCCTTCAGGTGTTACAAAAGATGTAAGGTGTTCGGCTATTGGAATCTAGTGGTATCCTGAGCTAAGATCTAAACTGGTGAATACTGAACATCCGCTTAATTTATTTATCTGGTCATCAATACGAGACAGCGGATATCTGTCTGATTTTTCCAAGGTTAAGTTTTCTACAATCCACACATATTCTATCATTGCCATCTTTCTTCTCTCAACTTAAGACACCGAAAGTAGGGCTTCGCGAGACCACAAGACTAGTCTTGGTCTTGTCTTGGTCTTGGTAGTGTAACGCTCTTTTGTCGAAACAAAAGAATGTTCATAATCTGTGCTCGACTATTGCTCAGTGGTTGTTTAGTATGGGGTGGTCCTTGGTGTTGGTACAGTAGAGAGAGGGCGCCACTAGTTTGTATAAATAATTATGATTACCAAGGAATAGCCAAACTAGGCACTATTCCATTAATTAGTTATTGTTTAAAAAGATAAATTCAAAAAAATCTGAAAAGGTAAAGTAAATCCAAAATCCAATAGCTATCTGACATTTAACCCATTCAACAAAAACACAAGCTTTGGAATTCTGAACACAATTATTTATTAATTAGATGTCATTAAAAGTTGTGACAATATGGCGAACTTTTTTTTATGGTTCTAAGAAAAATATTGTCTAGTATCCAAGTTTAAAAAAAAAAAAAAAAAATCATTAAGCAGCTTTCTAAAAGCAAAACCAAATTTAAATAAGTATAGTAGGATTGAAATTCAAAAACAATTAATAGATACCTACTATGAAATTTTCCTAAGTACAAATGATGGAGTCACAATATCATTAACCTTTAATTTTTGACCCAAAGTCAATCAAATCAATAGAAAACAATTTATTCAATGCAGAAAGGTAATAAATAATCCTTAGGCAGTTATAAATATCAAAAACCTGCTACATGAAATCAAGGCTTCACGGTTTCCGGAAGAGCTCTTACCTTCTTACCTCTAAAAGTTAATGAATCCTAGATATATTAGATCGGTTAGTATTCGGTACAAAAGAAATAAATTTGGAATAATTATAATAATCCATAATTATTGGATACTAGATAAAAATAGCGAAAGCGATAATAAAGGTAGTTATCTGATTACGATAATGATTAATAATTACTCAATAAAAAATTACATTAAACTGTAGTTAGCTATTTTAGCCAAATACTACAATAAGGTAAACAAGTCGGTAATTGATTTATACAGATATTAATTAGCTAATCAAGCTAATCATTAGTGAGCGATAAAGATAAAGATAATAATAATTAACAGTTATTAATATTTGTAAAGATAATAATTAGTTAATAAAGGTAAACGATAGGGAGCAGTAGAAACGAGATAATATCAAGAAACTGTAATTAATAAGGCACATAAACGGGACCCAAAGGTAAGTAATTAAACAAGTCTGGACGAAATCCGTGGAAATGTTCATGAATTTGAAATCCAGGAGCACCAAACTGACGGAAGGCAATCATCCAATAGTCGGGGATCAATCTCTTACAAGACACAACTTTTCTTGTAGAGGAGGCCCAGACTTGCTTTGGAAATGCAGTACAGCATGGTCTCAAATTCGTCAAATTTTCACCCAGAAGTGTAGGCGTGGATTTTTACTACTCTCCCAAATTGCCTGAACGGAATGAAGAAATATAGGGACTCATTTATTAAAGAGAAAAAGGGTTTACATACATCAACGGCCGATAATAACCTCACTTTCAGAAATTTACACAAAAATCAACAATCTATTGATTTTTCAGGAAACGTTCCAGCTGGCACAACTACTCATAGTCCATTATCATAGGGTCCGCTCGCTTCGATCTCGTGCTAAGTTTAAAAATGCATTATTTTATGAAAATATGGAACTACTTGATTACCAAATGGTATGTTGGCATTTCTGTAAATTATTTTTTTTCCGAAAAACAGCCACTTCAAGATCGCGGATGGAGCAATTTTTGAAAAATTCGTATCTTCATTATTATTTGATCAATTTTCTATTTCAAAAAAAGAAATTACTTGGAAAAGTCTATAATTTATTAAAAAAATTGTTTCAACCACACATATTCAATAATAAAAGAAAGTTTCCCCAAAAATTGAAAAAAAAAAAGATTTTTTTTTTAATTATTTTTTTTTTAACCATTTTTCTTTCTATAATTATAAATTATAAAGAAAAAAGTTTCAGATAAAAAATGCTCAGAATTTTCTGCTGAATCGAATGATATATAATTTATTAGAGGTTGTTCAGTAGATACTACTGAAAAGTGAGTTACCAAGTAAGAAATCGAGGGTTGGTTTTGAAAAAATTACTTTTTCTACAAAACGTATTAAAAATGAAATTTTTAACACCCCCCCGAAGGCATTAAAAATGTTACTTTATCGCACTAGTGCCATAAAGTCTTTATAGCATTAGTGTTAAAAATGAAACATCAAAATTTGAGAGCGAACGTCAAAAAAAGTTTGTATTTTTAGTTATTTACATTGATATTAATGGTGAAATTGAACAACTGAGGTAGCCCGATTGGCCGCCTCATCTATATTTTTCAAGGGATCGATGCAACCCCCCTTTTTCTTCTGTATTTTGTTCCATTTTAAGCAAAAAGCATTACTGACCACGACAGACTTTCAAGAAACTGACAAGACATTTCATCATCCTGTAAAACAAGGTGCTGGTTGTTTGGACTTGACAAATGTCAAATTCAATAATTTTATGTAGGAAAGGTGCTTCCAATTTATTATCATTTCAAAATCCAATTTGTTACTGGTTATTGCTTTTTATTTCCGTTTGTAGAAAAAAATATTGTATGATATTTGTGTTAAAAGTATTTTTAAGGCACTTATGTGAATTGCAGAATTCGCTTCGCTCATTCTGTAAACTTTCACATGCGTGCCTTAAAAATGTACTTTTAACACTTATATCATAAATAACTATTATTAACAATCCGAAAATTTATACTAGCGGAAAGCACGTTACAATAATGTTACAATTATAATTAATTTCAACTGGACTGACTATCTAGGAAAAACATACATTTATAATAAACTGAAAAGAGAAATAAGCCTTTGGCATTTTTGTAAATAATTTTTTTCCGAAAAACAGCTACTTCAAAATCACGGATGGAACAATTTTTTCAAAAAATTCGTATCTCCGTTATTAATTGTTCAATTTCTTATTTAAAAGATGGATTACTTGGAAATGTCTATATTTTAATAGAAAAATGTTTTTACTACAAATATTTAATATTAAAAGAAATTTCGACAAAAATTTAAAAAAAAACATATACTTTTTTTTTAAATTATTATTTTTTAACCATCTTTCTTTCTATAATTAAAGATATATGCTGTGCCAACAGTGTATAATAACAAGTGTTCCAAAATGACATTTGGCAATTGATTCCTAATAACATATTTGCAATCAATACATGAAAAAATCAATAACCTATACCCTGATACATTATTAGAACCCAATAACGGGAAATAAATAAACTTCACATAAAATCTAATAATATCACAACATTCTCATATTTCTTTTAAAAGAAGACAGAATAAAATTGATACAAAAATGAAAATATTCCTCAGCCACAGAGAAACAAAAGGAATAAATTAATGACTTGGCTCAATATTCGAATCTCTAACTGGAAACCTGGACGCATCTGACGGAGAACGTCACAAGCACATCATTTAGGGATTACAAAACAATAAAAAATAGTTTACAAGAAAATATTCTGAAACAATAACTCGCTTTCTTTAAAAGTAAATAGAAAAATTTAACTAAATTATTAAACAAATAAATATCAACGAACAACTTCTAGAATAAAAAATTAACCAAATTGCACATATTATGGCACAGAAGGCAGACATAATAAATCAAATAGGTACCTAGTCAATATCTATGAGATAATCGACTCTATTTTACAAGATATAGAAAATTCCTTAACTTTTTCAAAATTGAAAGTCCATGCATCCAGGTATAATAAAAACTGAGTGCCATGATTATCCTAAAATTACTCTACATACTTTACTTATTTCAGAAAAATACAAACTCAATTTTATCTTGTAAACTTTTTTGACAGAGGGCTGTAAACTTCATTACTTCAGTATTTTTCCCCTAGCTCAAAAACTAGAATAGGAACATATCACTTTCATAACAATACTAAATGCAGTATTTTGAAGCGAATCCAACGATGTAATACATGATGGCGCCTCCAGGATCAAAATATTCCGGAGGTAAAATACCCGACCACTCGGATCTCCGGGCGTCGGGTGATCCTGGGGGTCCTTCATGCAAAGATATAAAGAGAAGATCAAAAACTCAACTCAGAATTGATTTTAGCAATATAAGAGGAATAAGTACAAATATGAATTCAGTTCACCAACATCTTGAAGAACAAAGACCTGACATCCTTGTTCTCAGTGAAACTAAAATCAGTTCTGCAACACCTATTGTGAACTATCTTTATCCCGGCTATGACCTACACCACCGATTTCGACATAATTTTGGGATCTGTGTGTACATTAAAAATGACCTTTCATGTCATCGAGAGGAGAAGCTAGAACCAGCGAACCTTGATATCATATGGCTAAAATTCACCTCAAAGTCATCGACCAAGTTTATCTGCTGCCTCTACCGACCGCCAAGTAACACCGATTACCAAAACTTTTTCACGACATTATCCGAAAGCTGTGATAGTATACAGTCAAACTATCCACAGGCGGAAATTGTCTTTTTAGGCGATTTCAACGTCCACAATATACCCTTGCTGAAACACCACAACAAAACAGATAACGAAGGCAGAGAAGCAGAAGCTTTTGCCATAAGTTGTGGTCTAACGCAGCTTGTCGATGAACCTACCCGTATCTCAGAAAGGGGCGAATTTGCAGCGCTTTTAGACTTGTTCCTAACCACCAATCCTGACTCGTACACAATTCAAGTAGATGCTCCACTTGGTTCGTCCGATCATAAACTTATAATAACAAAGTGCGAAATGCTCATCCCACCAAGCCTACAACCACTTCCTCGTAAAATGTGGCACTATAAATCGGCAAAATGGAATGACCTAAAACAGTATTACCTGGATTTTCCATGGCAAGAGGTTTGCTTTAAAACAGCTGATCCCACTATTTGCTGTAATGAAATAACACAAGTAATCTTATCTGGAATGGACGCATATATCCCACATACAACTAAACGTAGAGCTAATGCAAAACCTTGGTTCAACAGCCAGTGTCAAACGGCTGTACAGAAAAAACACAGAGCATATAACCTTTGGAAACGACAACAAACCGCTCAAAACCACACAGAATTTATAGAAGCCAGAAATAGTTGCAAAATTACTATCGACTCCGCTAAAGAAACATACAATCAAAGAATAAAAAACAGGTTGCTGAATTGTCCAAGTAGTTCTAGGTCTTTTTGGTCTCTTGCAAAAGCTGTTGGATCTAACTTCACCAAGTCATCCATACCACCACTTACAGATAAAAATAATCACTTAGCCACAACATCAGAGGAAAAAGCCAATATGCTTGCCCAAATGTTTTCCTCCAACTCCAACCTAACAGTGCCAAACGGAAAAACTCCACCGTTCATTGAAAGGGTTTCCCATAGTATGCCAGAGGTACCCTTTTGTCACAGAGAAATACGAAAATCCCTAAAAAAGCTGGATACAAACAAAGCAATGGGTCCGGATGGCATTCCCGCAATAGTACTTAAAAATTGCGCCAACGAACTCACCCCAACTTTCGCAAAATTATTCAATTTGTCTTACAGGCAAGGAGTATATCCATCATCATGGAAGTCTGCCGCAGTACAACCCATTCCAAAGAAAGGAAAAAAGACAGATCCATTAACTATAGACCAATTGCTCTACTTCCGGTGATATCAAAAGTAATGGAAAGAGTTGTGAACAATCACCTAACCAAGTACTTGGAAAAGTACAAAATTATCAACGATAAGCAATACGGATTTCGAAAATATAGGTCAACTGGCGATTTACTTACATACGTCACTCACTTATGGCAAAAAGCGATTGAGTTGCGGGGTGAAACAAGAACAATTGCCTTAGATATATCTAAAGCATTCGACAAAGTTTGGCATGAAAATCTGCTCAACAAGCTCAAAGCAATGGGATTATCGCCGAAACTTTGCACTTGGTTTGAAAGTTACCTAAAGGACAGATCCATTTATGTTGCACTGGATGGCCAGAACTCCAACTCTTACCAAATAAATGCTGGTGTGCCACAGGGAGCAATCCTTTCGCCAACTCTTTTCCTGATTTACATAAATGACCTCATAGATAAAACAGTAAATCCACTTTATTGCTTTGCAGACGATGGCAATGTAGTCTCCTCACTCAAACCACCCACAGGTCCTTCCGCACGTGAATTCCATCATCTTAGACTAACTCAAATATCGCAGATAAATAACGACCTGGAGATAATAGAGGACTGGGGTAACAAAAACCTTGTACAGTTCAACGCGCAGAAAACCCAAGCAGCTCTGTTTTCAAAAAAGAACAGCACCGGTGAGCCAAACATCATGCTATCTGGAAGTGCGGTCACATTACAGAGTCAGTTGAACATCTTGGGGGTTACTGCAGAGACCAACATGTCTTGGCACAGTCACGTGGCAGATATTGCTAAAAGGGCTTCCCAAAAGCTGGGGGTGCTATTTCGTACAAGACATCTGTACACACCAAGCCAATTGCTGACACTCTACAAAGCCCAGATTCGACCAACTATGGAGTACTGCTCACATATATGGAGTGCAGCACCCAAACATACCTTAATGCTTTTGAATACCGTGCAAAAACGAGCTATCAAGCTGATCAATGACCCCGCACTTACTCGTAACTTGGATGGTCTGGAACATCGCAGATCTGTGGGCGATTTATCTCTCTTCTACAGGTACTATCACGGAAAATGCTCTGAAGAGTTGGCACGTATGATTCCACCGAGAGTAGCACCTACCAGGCGAACCCGTCAAACAGACGGTAACCATGAATTTACTGTCAAACTAGAGGCACCAAGAACCTCATTATATCAGAATTCATATCTCTGGAGAACAGCATCGCTGTGGAATAAACTCCCTGCGACGGTTTTCCCTGCAGGTTACAACCTGAACCGTTTCAAGACCAACACACACCGACATTTCCGCGCACTTGCCGCTTCTCGAGCGTGATAGGACATTTCCTTGCGAGTGCGCATATCCGTAAAAAAAAAAAAAAAAAAAAAAATGACATTTTTCTTAATTTTCGTTCAAATATTTTTGTTTTTTTATGTAGGTAGGTTTTCTTTTCTACTTAAAATATAATTTGAAAACAAAATTTGGACAAAACTCGATTTAAAAGTGGTACATTAGGACGTAAAACGATCTGTAGAATCCAAAAAACAAAAAATATACAGGGTGTGCCGTTTGAAAATCGAAAGTTTCGGTAATTTCCGGTGAAACCGGAAGTCAGAAAAACTTGTCGTGAATGCACAAAAATGACGATTCGTTAGAATATCAAGCCTACCAAGTTTCGTTGATATCGATGAACAACTAAAAAAATGGCAGCCGGAAAGTAATCTCGTGGGCAGCCGGTATACAAATAATGTATTCGGGCATTTTTGCTAACTTTCATTTATACTCGGTTCCAATGATTGCTCAGAGTGAGTTTAAGGTTGTCTTACCGCAAAATAAATTCTTGCTGAAAAATAAATTGCAGTACACATACTATGGTCAAGAATGTCCAGAAATTATCCAGAAATTCAATAATTGTGGAAGAGAAGACATTCATGAAATCCAAAGAGACAGCCCATGCGAAATTAAACTAGTAGAATCTGACAAAAATACCTCCACCTGAGAACAAACCGAAGTTAAAGTCCCGCAAATTATCATCAATCAATTGGACGATTCCAATCAATGGATATTGGTCGTTCCTGTCAAAGAAGCCATCTAATTCAAGGAAGTACAAAACATCATGGGAACATTTATGCTTCAAATACCAATTGGTTGTTAAGTGGCCACCGCTGATGCCATGATGCCGACCCTCAATTTAAGTCGACATCTAAAATATTTGAAATTAGACGACCTTCACCAATTGAGCAAAGAAGAAATGGACATACGCCCACAACTGAGTTTCACCGAAATCAATAGAATACCCAGCCTTGGGACAATCCTTATATATGTCCTCATCGTTATTGCCTGTATCTTCTTGGTTTACATGAAATATGTAAAAGCCGAAGAAGGAAGGAGTTATATCGCGTCTATTTGCTGAGTTTAAAAGGCTTATTTCTCTTTTCAGTTTATTATAAATGTATGTTTTTTCCTAGGATAGTCAGTCAGTTGAAATTAATTATAATTGTAACATTTATTGTAACAAGCTTTCGCTAGTATAAATTTTCGGATTGTTAATAAAGTAATTTTTAAAAAACCAACCCTCGGTTTCTGACTTGGTAACTCACTTTTCAGTAGTATCTACTGAACAACCTCTAATAAATTATATATCATTCGATTCAGCAGAAAATTCTGAGCATTTTTTATCTGAAACTTTTTTCTGTATAATTTATAATTATAAAAAGAAAAATGGTTAAAAAAAAAATAATTAAAAAAAAAATCTTTTTTTTTCAATTTTTGGGGAAACTTTCTTTTATTATTGAATATTTGTGGTTGAAACAATTTTTTTAATAAATTATAGACTTTTCCAAGTAATTTCTTTTTTTGAAATAGAAAATTGATCAAATAATAA
Organism: Ceutorhynchus assimilis; assembly: GCA_917834065.1. NCBI lineage: Eukaryota > Metazoa > Arthropoda > Insecta > Coleoptera > Curculionidae > Ceutorhynchus > Ceutorhynchus assimilis. Next base: position 2,566,815 of record OU892281.1, read on the forward strand.
TGGAGATACGAATTTTTCAAAAATTGCTCCATCCGCGATCTTGAGGTGGCTGTTTTTCGGAAAAAAATAATTTACAGAAATGCCAACATACCATTTGGTAATCTAGTAGTCCCATATTTTCATAAAATAAAGCATTTTCAAACTTAGCACGAGATCGAAGCGAGCGGCCGTTTTTGAGCCCTATGATAATAGACTATCACTTCTCTGGCTAATTAAATTAATATAATTTTGGGCTCGATGGCCAAGAATGAAAACCAAAGTTTTTGGATTTATTTTTTTTTTTAAATTAAGAAAATGGACGACCTTTTCGGTCCTACGACAAAATAGCAAAGATCAAGTCGAAAGTACCCAGATGGTTCCGTCTTTCTTCCTCTGTCAAGCCTGTCGAAATTATAAAAATGACAGCGCTACCGGTTTTCTTAAAAATAAGCCTAGTTAGGTTCGGAGTTGGAGTAGAGTGAACAAAACTAATGGAGTCACCCCCAATATGGTAAAAAGCAGTACCAGAACAGCCGGAGAGCGAATGAAGTCACTCGAAGTGCACGGAATGAGCAAGCCGAACGCATCTCTCAATAACATAATTTTCGTTATTAGGTTAAGAAACTAGTCAGAAAAATCGTAGATGTCGCCAGGTGTACGGAATAGTATTTTAAACTTAGAGCAGATAAAGACATAAGGAGTAGGAACGCGCTTGCTCTAAGATTTTAAATGTGTCCAAAATATATGAAATTAATTGAGAACAATTAAATATGTTCTTGTGACATTTCAAATGTTACAGTAGCAAGACCAAGACCAAGACCGAGACCAAGACCTAATAAATCTTCTCAAGACCAAGACTTGACGTTCAAGACCAAGACCAAGACCAAGCCTCTCTCTCAAGACTCTCGTCTGATCTTGGTCTTGATCTTGAAAAAAAAAAATCGACTCAATAATTATAAAAATATGCAAATTCCTATATCTTCTCTTAATGTCTTTTAATTAAATCAATTCATCAAATTTATTATTTTTTGAAATTCTCGAGAAGGTATTATAGGTTTTAAAAATACATACGTACAACATAGTGTAGGTAACATTCATTTACACAGAACACATCGATATTTTCCTATCCCTACCTAATACAGTACCTAATTATTGGAGTTTCCAAAGATAATTCTCAACTAACTAAAGTCTGTTTTTTTTTAAAGATAAAAGTCAAAATGACATTATGTTGGCAATACAATGTAAAATTGTCAATGCTTTCAAATTTTTATGTAGAAAAGGCTTGTGTTGCCAACAAAGTTACTAAATTTTTGACTTGGGGAATTATCTTTAAATAAAAAACAAACTTTAACTAACCCAAACTAACACCAACCCCACATTTCACCCAAACTAACCCAAACCTAATTATCGTGAATAGGCCAATAAAATTCAAATGAGGTATGTAAATATGAGAAGGTTTTCGAAAACCTTTCTCTGGCCTGAATGCTCAGGTAGGTAAGGTAGGTTTAATGTATGGTTCAAAAAGAAATTATTATTTTTTTCCTCGGTACAGAATGGCAATTTCATGATGTGTTTGTCGACTTTCCTGTTCCGCTAATAAAAATTATAATTTAAGAATTGATGTTTGTTTGTTCTTCTGTGTTGTGGAATGCTTTATGCAGTATTTTTTTGACATGAAACTCTCTTGGTGGTAAAAATAGCCTGTGAAGAAGACCAAATGCATGGTCGAAACGTCGGCATAATTTTTCAGAAAGAGAGGTTTATTTTTTAAGTCCTAAACCCATTAACTCTGCTCTATCGTTGGATGTTATGTGTATTTTAAAAATTTGGTACAAATTTTTTTCAAGACTCTCAAGACCAAGACCAAGACTGGCCAGTCTTGGTCTTGGTCTTGGTCTTGCGAAGCCCTAACCGAAAGCAACAGGTACTTGCTTAACTTGCTAGAGATGTTCACAATTATCAAACGCAGTCCATTATGTCGTAAAACGTCATCTGACATCATTCAAACATTACAAAATTACCGTATTCTAAATTTTCAGCGAACTTTTCTCGATATATTTACTATGAAAAAAAAATGTCCAAGACAATTGCTGATACCTCTATAAAAAATAAATTACTTGAAAAAGCTGATCTTAGTAAATTAGATGGGCTCCTATATTTCGAATCTCCTCTGAGAAAAGCTTATGACGAAAGCCCCAGATTGAATTTACGTAAGTTAACCACTAAAGATTTACCAGACCCACCTCAAGAAATTTCGAAGGGTCGTTTACGACAATTAACATCCATTGACATTCTTGAAATCGAAGATTCGGATGAAGAAACCCCGCAAACGCATTATGATGGTACGCCAAAAAAAACTGTAAATAAAGCCTACAAGCAAACAATGAAAGAACTAAGAGGAATAGCAAATAAACCAATTATTATTGATCTACCAAAGATACCAAAGCCCCAAATGCAGAGGCCAAAAATAAAACCAAACGTTTCCAATCGGGATTTCAGGTGTGGAAATTATCCAGAAAGCACAGTGCAAATGCAAACATCCGAAAGAAAATCTGCTCGTGGTATAGAAATTACAAAAAATTGTTTAAAACCGCAAGGCCACTTACTCAGTGACAAAACCCTGGAAATTGATTTAAATAAAAATAAGTGTGTTAATGAAAGCAACATTGTAAAAAATAATGAAAATGAACAAACTTATGACAAATATATGAGTCCAGAAGTATTTGCCTTTCTTTCGGAGTTGGGTCAATGTAACCCAGCACAAATATCAGAAAGGAATCAAACTGTTCAGATCAAAGCCAAGAAACCAGACGATGAACTAGGCCTTCAAAATAGTATATACAAGAATCCTACACCGAAAGTAATAAAATCAAATAATACAATATTAGAAGAAATATTACTAGACTTAGAAGCTATGGAAGAAAAACCAAAATTTGTAAGTGGTGATAGATCCCGTTCTTGCAAAAAAAAGCAAAAACAAATACTTACATACATCGAGCGAAATGATTCTCAAAAAAGTGAAAGTATAATAGATCCAGAGAATAAAAGGCCTATCAAAATCGCTTACTGCAAATCTTGCAAAAGCGGGAAAAAAATTGACAATTATCGCAGCCAAATTACACAGACTCAAGATATCAAATCTCAATCTCATTATTGTACAAATAATGCAAACAAACATCAAACTCATAATATATTATGTTCGCATGAGGCATCAAATTTACCTGGGCTTAAAAATGAAAAAAAGAAACTAAAATTTGGTGGAAAGTTTCAGAAGCGCAGTCAAAAGGCATATGGGCTGGAACCAATTAAAGAATGCATGTCAAGCTTTTCTCTACCAGATCACACCAATTCTAGTCTCCATAGCTTTTGCAGTAGCGTTATAGATTCGATAAATAAAATGACTAAAAGAATACTATAAGAATACATTGAATTTGTTATTTGTATCTGCGTTTCACTAAATTCCTTAGTTGAAAAGAAGAATACATAATTCGGAATAGAGCTTACACTATTTACCGTGAAACTGTTGCCGGAGATTTTACATAAGAAATCAGTAGAATTTTCCAGATTTAATCCATTAGTCTTTTCCTGAAATTCTTCCTGGTTCTTGTCCAGGCCTCTATTATGCTGTGAAGCCGATGGAAGAGTGAGAGTGTATCTGAAATTTGAGGTATCGTGAGATGTTTCTATGGCTATCAAGTGTTTTTGGGGTACCCAAACGATTTTTTTTTCGCACGATATTTGAAACTATGAAGAGGCTCCACAAGAATTTTGGGTACTGTAAGATTTGTTTCGATTCTGGTGAATACCTGTCTTAGCAGAGGTGTTATTTTAAACAGATAACTTTTTGCTTTAGCGTTAGAAAGTCATTTGGTTTGAAGACGCCGTTGGGATCGATTACGACTTTAAACGAATGCCATTTGGATTAAAAAATGCCCCTGCCACATTTCAAAGAACTAACTCTTAGTTGGTTGCAGAACTAGTCTCGATCTCTTGATAGCTTTTGAGGCCTTTGCTGCGAGTGAATTGCGGAAATTAGTCAATGAAAGCTGTCTCTCTCATCTTCTGGTGCTGTGCCTTAGATAAAAGGGCATCGTAACTCCTTTGAAAATTTACACTTACTAGATTTTTAAAACGGTAATCAATTTGTCTTAAGATAGAAAATAAACTTATATAATTTTTTTGTTTGTTTCAGCGCGTAGTGACAATGAAGGTGGAGAGGTGAGAGGTCGTAATCGCAGCGGGCGTCGCGACGATCCGCGCAGGCACACGTTGAGCACAGGCGCAGACGGTCAGTACCTGCCGAATATGTCTGGTCAAGGTGGTCCTTTGTCGAGAACGATGGATTTGGAGGTAAGTCTTGAATGATATTCTAATTACATTTTGATAACAGTCCAACATCCTTCATCCTCACCCTCGTTTTGGTTACCAAAGTAACTAGTTTATCTTCCCTTAATTTAACTTTGTAGTAGTGTAGTATAACTAGTACAGTATAACTAGTATAGGTAGGGGACACACACAGGAAATATTTAAAGTTAAAGGTAAAGGTTAAAGTGCCATTAGAAAAGTTACACGAAAGAGAACATGAATTTCGTGAAAATGTCGAGAAACACCACAACAGCGAGCATAAAAGCGTTCGATGACAGTAAATTCGGAAACTGGGAGCTTCTCCAACAAACTGAAGTTTTTGATGATCTAACTCAACCAATAATAGATGTTAACAGCTTAGCAACATGAACAAAGAACGATATTAAAACGAGGAATATAATGGGGAGATTTTTTATTTGTTTTTCTGTAATTCTAGAACACACTCTTCAGAGTTTTAGATAAGAGACACTTTAGACATTAGACACTTTAAGTTATACAAAATACGTTAACGCTAACGTAAGATTTGACAGCTGCGCATGCGCAGTTTCTTTTCAGCAAAAATAACGTGTTACGTGTCACGTTATTTAGCAGGTCTTTGCGTGTACCTTATCCGTAAACGTTCGTTGAACCGAGTGGGCCCGAAAGCCAGATTGCCGGTGTCAACCTTTGCCGAATGTATTTTAACCTTAAAAAAAAAGTTGTCATGTAATTCAAATTAATCGAAATACAAAAAAAAAAATTCTAATTTGTCTTTTTCACAACAAAATTTAAAGATAAGGTCATGATTGTAAGATATAACGTTAACGTTTACGTGAAAATTTAACTTAAACTGATTTGTGAGCACCGACGATCACTCGATGCTATAGTAAAAAATAGGGTTTACGTTTAAAGATTACGTTAACGTGTTTGATTCAACTTAAAGTGTCTAATGAAAGCATAAAATATGTGTGTACGAGCTAATCAGTGGACTGTATTTTTAAAAAGTTATCAAAAATCGATAAATGGCAAAACCAATAAAGGACTTACCCCGAAACTGCGTGGGTTTTATGCACTAAAAATAATTGGTTCTGTTTTGATTGCCGGCAAAAATCGTTCTCACTTTTCGGACAGCGACAGCACATATTTTCGGCTACTACATCTCTCTGTCCTTCTTTAATCAAGAGCGCACTCTTGCTCTCTTTTACGGTACCGCGCGAAAAGTCCATGGAAATGCCATTCTCACGCGCAATTAATAATTGAAATTTACACTTCAAATTTAAGACATATATACAAGTTGCGTTTAAATTACCCAAATTACAATACGATAAAACGTAAGTCCCAAACAATGTGCGTCAGAGCCAATGGCTGCGTTCATCAAGAATCGAATGACTGTCAACATGTTCATGCTCAAAAGATTAGCTATTTCTATAACAAGTAGGTACATAAACGTAAGGCTTTATTGTACGAAAAATGTATGGTCGACCGAGCTTGCGATCGAGAACTGTAGAGTGCAACGTAATATTTGAAAGTCTGGATTGAACGATTTGCACAACTAGAATCCATATTTTTCTTAATAAACGTTCTCTTGTCTACTCCTCAAAGTTTTTTCCTTTTTCGTAAAACAGGGAAGCAATGTTCCCCAGGAGAACGAGTGTTCATCTCTCTCAATGATATGCAAAAGATAATATAAGCAAGACGGAACACTCGTTCTCCTGGGAACGCTGCTCCCCTGTTTCAAGAATAAGGACACTGGCCTCAGTGAGGATGTTAATGAAATCGCCAAACATAATGCTATATACTTACATGAAAAAAGGATCTATTTATACTGTCACAACTGCCCGCTTTACGGGGGTGACATGGGGGGTTTGTAGCTTTGGGGTTGATGGAGAGAAACTCGCTCAGGTTATATAAGAATATAGATATATATTTTCCCAAATATGCCCTTACATGTACGCTAATCCTAGAAGATACATGACTCTTCGAACACTGGGGTCCTTATAAGGAGCCACACGTCAACGCTGCTTGGAAGACTGTAGATTAGTTTATTGTCACCCTTATGCCTTGTCCAGAGGGGCGTTCCCAACGAGAGGTAATTGCACTGGACAACGATAAGGCTGAAGATACCCAGAGGGGATTTTCCAACGAGAGGTACTTGCACTGGTTTAAGTCTGCCTTTGCTGCGGCTTGCAGCGCAATTTATATCAATTTATTGCTGAATTGCAATAAACATTCGATCGAATCGGCAATTAAATTAATAAGGTTGAATACCGGGTCCTCCTTTCCTAAGCAGCTAGTTGACAATACCATTGAAAGTGATAGCCTTTCAAGGGAACATTTTACAACTAAATCAATATCCTACACCCTTAATTTAACTAACCTAGATTACTTTATCCATAATAGAACTCGAAGTTCAAGTAGTCTCAGACCTTAAAGTTTTACACTGGAATATCGGCTGTCGTAATCCAATTTGCCAGTCTAAATAATGTTACGGAATTATTAATAAAGCCCACGGCTATATTCCCATCAGAATGGCAAATGACATGATCTCATCGGTTACAGCAACGACTTAACTAGTGCCGGCTAGCTAATCATTCTTAACTATGGCCAATGTTTAATTAATTTAGTTTCCGAGCGGTCCTCGTAAACGTCGGTTGCTTCTATTTTCCTGTGATGTGTGTGTAACGAAAATTTGTTTTTTATGAGTGTACAAGAAGTTGTGCAGTGAAAAATTAATGATCATGTGATGATGATTGTGGGAAAATTTGTAAAATGCTTCATTTAGTGCTAGAATATAAAACAATTATTAATTTTCTGAATAATAGCTTAGATGCACCCAATTAAATTATTATTGGTTATACTTTATACACATCCATCTCTTGTCAGGTGATTAATACTTTATGTATTAACATTGTCTCCTTTTTTCTTCAAGATCGGTAGGGTTTCAGGGTAGTTATGGCCTTTATAAGTTGAAAATGTAAAAGAATTTGCTTCGAATTGAGTGTTATTTTTTCTGATGCTTTTCGATCGGGTCACACATTCACCTCTTGACAGGTGATTAATACTCACAGCTGTATGCAACATCCTCTTTTAACTTAAAAGTGGTTTTTAAAACTGGTCACTTTTGAAAATGTGTATTCTAAACCATACAAATTTTTAAAGGTACCAGTTTTAAAAAGCGCTTTGGAGTTAAAATAGGATGTTGCATACAGCTGTATGAATTTACATTATGTCCTTAATTTTCCAAAATCAGTAGGGTTTTTGGGGTACTTATGGCCCTTATGAGTTGAACATATGAAAAACTTTGCTTTATCAAATTTTCAATTTTTCTGAGTGACTTTTTTCATAGAATTTGGCTCCAAATCTCAGAATAATTTAGTGTGTGGAGTTTGGGGGATCCCAAAGGACTATTCACAAAATCTCAACAAAAAAAACTTTGAAATTTCATCGTTTTAGTAATTTAGATTTTGGAAAACTTTGAAAGTTCATAACTTTTCACAATCCTTGAAAGTTTCAGCCCATTTGGACATATTATAGTTCCAGAAAAAAAATCGTGTTAAGCAATTTGGGGTGAATCATCAATGTTTCAATTATTCTGAGTGCCTTTTTTCATAAAATCTGACTCCAAATCCCAGAAGAGTTTAGTCTTTGGAGTTTAGGGGATCCCAAGGGACCATTAGGACACAAAATTTTGACAAAACAAAAAAAAAAAGAAATTTCATCGTTTTAGTAAGAAGTTAGGTTATGATTTAGATTTTGTTACTATAATTATTTTTTTAAAGTAACATCAGTTCAATGACGTCACTGATGACAACGTTACTTTTAACAGGGGTTATAATAAACAGAGGTGGTACTATTATTTTCTTGAAATAACGTCAATATAGCAATATTGAATATGTAGATAGGTACTTCCTTTAGCAATTTAAAGTAAAGGTGATATTCTTGGTTCTTGGCATTTGTTTTAGAGTAAAAATGGAAATATATAAAAGATAACCTGACTTTGAAGGATAGAATAGAATACTTATAAAACAGGCAAGGCAAGAGAGACAAATTTTCCTATGACCCTGTCAGAAAGTGACAATGATTAACCTTTTTTTCAGGGAGGAAAATAGTTATTTCTCCTCCCTAGGGAGGAAAGTTTTAATTCCTAGGCAGAAGTTTTTTCGCTGTAGATCATAGTTTTAGCTCCAAATGAATAAATTACCTACCTTCATTTGCTGAAAAAAAAATCCTTGAAGTTGATGACCATTATTTTATACCGCGAAGGATTAAAAATGAAAAACTGAATTTTCACTTTGCACACTAATAAAAAAATTTAAAACGATAGGTATCGTATATCTCCTCATGTGTAATGCAAGTACCTATTAGGTCGAGTATTAGGTATAGATTATTAGTTACTATTATCTTGTCGTATAAAAAATCATATACTTAATTAGGTATATTCCTTCATGTATATTCCCTTAAAGTAGTGAAGTTCCGTTTCTCCCTTTGGTAATTTATCGAATTATATACCTACACTCCCCTCCCTTTGGTTTACCTACAAATAACTATTGGGTAAGGACATATGAGGAATAGGAATATGGAGACGCCGTTTTTCTCACAAAAGATTTATATTATCAAATATCAATATGTTGATTCAAATTTTTGGTTTATAAAAAATTCAATATTATTGTTATGTTGTTGAATATCACCTTCACTTTAAATTGCTAAAGAAAGTACCTATCTATATATTGCTATATTGAAGTTACTCCAAGAAAATAATTAGAGTAACACCTCTGTTACTATAACTCCTATCAAAAGTAACGTTGTCATTGAATTGATGTTACTTTAAAAAAATAATTATATTAACACCTCTGTTATTTTAGCCACGGCCTTTTGAAAAACTTTGAAAGGTTATAACTTTTTTTCTATTAAAGATAGAAAGCTGAAATTTTCAGCGATTCTTATCCCAGTAGAGGACTGCAATCCCTGAAAATTAAATTTCATCGCTTTAGTAAGAAGGTAACTTAACTACCTTATGATTTAGATTTTGGAAAACTTTGAAAGGTCATAATTTTTTTTCCATTGAAGATAGAAAGCTGAAATTTTCAGCTATTTTTATCTTAGTAGAGGACTATAATCCTTGAAAGTTTCAGCCCATTTGGACTTATAGTTCCAGAAATAAAATCGTGTTGAGCGATTTGGGGTGGTTTATCAATTTTTCAATTCCTTTGAGTGCCTTTTTTTATAGAATCTGGCTCCAAATTAGATTTTGAAAAACTTTGAAAGGTTATAACTTTTTTTCTATTGAAGATAGAAAGCTGAAAATTTCAGCGATTCTTATCCCAGTAGAGGACTACAATCCCTGAAAGTTTCAACCCATTTGTGTCTATAGTTTCAGAAATAAAATCGTGCTAAGCAATTTGGGGTGATTTATCAATTTTTCAATTTTTCAATTTTTCTGAGTGCCTTTTTTCATAGAATCTGGCTCCAAGTCTCAGAATAATTTAGTGTATGGAGTTTGGCAGGTCCTAAAGGACCATTAAGACACAAAATCTCAACAAAAAAAAAAATGGAAATTTCATCGTTTTTGTAAGAATGATCAAGATTGTGGAAAACTTTGAAGGTCATAACTTTTTTTCTATTAAAGATAGAAAGCTGAAATTTTTAGCGATTTTTATCCCAGTGGCGGACTATAATACCTGGAAATTTCAGCCCATTTCGACTTATAGTTCTAGATATAAAATAGTATTGAGCAATTTGGGGTGATTTATCCATTTTTCAATTTTTCTGACTGCTTTTTTTCGTAGAATCTGGCTCCAAAGAGCCTCACCTCAATAGGCTCATTGCCTATTGAAAAAATAACAGGAAATTTCAAAAATTAGTGCATTTTGAAGAAATTTTCTGCATTTATCTACGTCGTTTCAATCGAAATAGTCTTAAAGTGCACGAATGATTAAAAAACAATCCAAATTGAAGCTAAAGAGTAATACAGATGTACTTTTGGTTTGAAATTGCCTTGAAAATTGCTGTCAATTTTTTTTTTCTATCTGATAATAACCCTCGAACATTGATAGATACTCAAAAATTTTACAACTTTCTCAAGTTTGTTGCTTATAGAAAACAGACGTCGGTCTGTTTTCAAGCAACAAGCTTCCAAAATCTATTATAAAATTTTTTCGGACTATTATCAATGTCCTTGGACCTTGGGCTATTACTACTGAAAACAAAATGATCGAAGGATGTCTAAACCATCTCCTGAAACTCCTAAAATTAACAAATAAGAAAGAAGAGGATATTTTATTTCTTATACTGAGTCAATTTACCAGAACTTTTTCTTTATAAATAAAGTGTCGTTCGAAACTATTTCAAATTGAAGGAAAATTTCCTGTGAAAAGATTTTTTTTTTAACTGAAGTTGGAAACCTAATAAAAAAATCGTCGTGGAAACCGATTCATTTGGTAGTTGGGGTTTTCTTTTTCAATATCCATTTTGACTTACAAAGAAAAATACGTAGTAGCAAATGGAAAAGCTGTTTTCAGAGAGCGTGGAATTTTAAAAGGCCCCGAAAAAAAAGATTGTCCAGAGGGCCAGAAATTTGTTATTTTGAACATATTATTATTTTATACGCAGGGGAACGGAAATGGAAAATATATTCAGGGATTTGGAAAAATATTTATGATTGGTAGCAAAAACTGCTCCACGGATTCTTATGGTACATGCAATTCATTCCAAATACGTCTTCATTTGTGCTCTCTTTTCCAGAATATTGATAATATTATTTTATTTGTTAATACCTATATTGCAAATATACCATTTTCTGCTACTCTGTATCTATTTAATTTTGAGCAATTGATTTACTACAGACGGCTTCATAGTCGGTTTCTTGTCAAACTTTGTCCAACAATGGGCCCCTTTCACATTTTTCAAAAACATTTTTAAATTATTCTCTTAGTCATTTTAATACTATCTGTATAGTTTTTTTCCAAAAAAAAAAAAACGCTTATTTTTGAAAACGAAGAGTCATCTTTATCCCAGAAGGTCTTGGGTTTATAGAGTAGCAAATAATAGTTAAAATTGAATTGTTTTTTTTATAAGCTAAGACAAAATCAGACATGGATATTCGTATTAAGCGAGAATGGAAAAACTATGTTCAAAATACCATTGCAACCCAATTCAATGACAGAAATTTTCAATATTTGTGAGTAGAGACAATGTTCTAGTTGACATCAAAATACAAATCTGAACTTCAACGATTATTTGAAATTATTAAAATTTCAATCCGATAAACTACATCAAATCAATATGTCAGCGCACAGTATCGCGTCTCTGCCACCGAAACTCGAAATGACTTCCGCGCTCTTTTCTCCGTTGCGGAATCAGTGCGGAAATAAAACGCAGTACCAAAAGGACAATAAAAATCAGGCTAAGCAGGTTAATTTCAATCCCGTCGCCAGTGTCATCGCTTTTTCGGATTCCATGGATTCTCTCGCTTCCAATAAAAGCGCACCGCTCCAGAATGAAAATCCGGACAAAGAAGGAAAGGGACGACTGATAAAGATTTCTGAGCAATCGTTTGTGCTCAAAAGGAACGAACCGGTTAATTTAAGGATTACCGTGGAGCCTGGCATTTCTAGAAAGGTAATTATAACGGGAAAATATCTTGATGATTTAGAGCGCTTTAGGTTTACTTTCAATAAAATATATAATGGCTCTATTTATTTATTTGTTTAAAGGGACGAGCACAATTTTTATTTAAAGATAAACAACAGCAAAAAAATATAAATACCTATCCCTTTTTATCATCGCCGGGCTATAACCTATATGAATCATTACACTGTTGTGCTTTGTCGAAGCAGTTCAGTTTTATCTTTTCTACGTGAAATAATAGTGAAAAATGCCTTAAAGAAATAAAGTTAATAGTGACAATAGTGACTTGGAGAGAAAGAGGAGGAAGTTAAGGAAGCATTTAGAGGATCTGGAACGAAAACGAAACCGTCGAAAACGTGAAAATTCCAGTAAGCAAAATTGTGTTTATTTTTTTGGGCAAAACCTTTTAGTCCAGTATTAGCAGGCATTTAAAATGGTTCCAATACATTTTTGTTTTGGTAAATCCAACAGGTTTCAAATTGGTGAGTTGTTTGTGATAATACCAAGTTGGCTCAGAATTTGTATGTGTTCAGACGCCTGCAGACTGGTTCCGATAAAGTAGTAAATATTTTTTTTTTCCGGATAATATCAATTAGCTTACAAGTCGTAGGGCTATAAATATACCTAAAAAACACCCTTTTCAGGTGACTCCAGTATAAGTTCTGGTTCGGATTTTTCTGAAAATGAAAACCCAGATCCAGTTATTGTGAACGATGAGAGGATTGAAGATATAAGTCAAAATAAGCCTGAAAAACAAGAGCAAGACCCAGAAATCTTGAAACTATTGGGAGAAGAACCGTCTGGTAGTGATTCAGTATTTGGTAGTGAGGTACATCGGGCTCTCGCGGATCGTTGGACCAAATTTCTTACTAAGGGTTGAGAAAGCTGAAATAGAGGTTATGGAAAAAAAATATCCTGTTCCAAATATTTCTTATTTATAAGCCTCTGCATTAAATCCTGAATTAGAATCTTCATTGACAGACCAGGGTAGAAAGGAAGATAAATATTCTTCTATTATTCAAGGACATGTAGGCCTAGCTCTTTCGACAATAGCAACTTGTATTGATGCTATTTTAAAAGGAGATGAGTGCCCTATTAAAAATATAAATAGTCAGATTTTACTGTCTATCGTCATTGCTTGATCTTGATTATATTGTTGTTCTATGCTATAAATAATCTAAGCAAAACGTGTGAAAGCCGAAACGACTGAAACCTTTATAATCCCAAATCAACACTTTAATTAAGATTTTAGATAATGAAACCACCGAGAATGGACACCGATGATCCCATAGAAACTAGTTTTTCTTTGTCGCATTGCCTGTGACAAAAAAAAGGGTTCCACTAAAAAGCTTGGATAGCTAAAATACCGTTTGATGTGTTGCCGGAAATCTGATCAGCGTCACCGCTTTCACTTGAAATTTGGTCAATGTTATAAGTTCGAGAGTCTCTGATAGTTTGCTAACTATTATGAAGCATCGCCCATACATTTTTTAAATGCCGCCGTTCCTTGATAAATCGGTAACCTAGCTGAGCGATTGCTTCTGACAGTTTGCAAACTGTTAGAGACTCTTGTGAGAACAAGCCTATAGAAGTGTTGTTACAGGAAAGCTGAGAAAAAATATATAACTTATTGCGGTCAATATATTTATAAGGGAAAATGTTCATAGCTCAAAATCGGACACGAGTAGAACCTTGGATCTCTTGATTACCAGTTTATCAGATTAGCCCTTGAGTTCATCTCTGATATAAGACTTCAAAATCCTACGAACATTTTACTTAGTTTATTCAATTCCATCGTAAGGTCGATATCAATTACTCAAATCCTTAATAAAGGACCCTTCAAAACCGGAGAAAGGATTCTCGACATCAATGGCTAAGTCAATTTAAACTTAAAATGATAGCTAAAATTTTTCCAATTAAACAGATTAAAGACAAATCGGTTTAAAAAAAAAAAGCACTTTCTAAAGATTCGATTATAATTCTACTTTTAGGTCACTGGATACCTACTTAATAAATTTCCCCAATCAAACTAAAATTCAAAATTAGAATTATACTATGTTGGTAACAAATCATAGCGTAACAGCACACAAATGATATTTGAAATAGGTACAGCATTTATCCCAACTCATGTTTCACAGCAAAGCAGCGTTAACAACGTATCTATTTAGCCTTTGTTACAAAATGAATATTGATTTTCCATTGGCCTTTTTGTGGTTTGTTGAAGGCACAAAGTATATTCAAGTTTGATACAATGTTAAAGGAATATTGCTAAACTTTGGAGATGAACTTATGAAAGCGGAAAAATAATTTTTAAATAGGTAAATTCTACTTTTTTCATTTCTATCAACAGTTGAAATGATAATAATTTCAATATTAATAAATTAGTGTAAGGAAATCTTCTGAAAACTAAATAAATATTTCATTTCTAGAATTTGTACTTACAAAATACATAATTTTGTAGGTTATGACTTGCCAAATAAAATAAATGAACATGTCAAGACCTAACATTTTTTATTTCTTCCAGGGTCATCTTCGGGGTTATCCTCCTCCATCAAATGCTATGTTGTTTGACGACGATCCCGGAATAATGTCGGAAGTAGAAACTAGTTCAACGGGATTTCGAAGGGGTGGAAAACAGCGAAGTTCTCTACCAGTGGTTAGAACTCCCAGTAAAACTCTGGAGAGACCATTAGGTAAGAACAATTTTAAATCAATATAAAAATACTTGGATACAAACTTTTAATGAGCAAATTTAATTCACTGGTTTTTTTAAATTTACTTCTCACCTAAATTCTTACTTTACCAATAAGCAGAAAGTTTAATTGAATACTTTTAGGGTCTAATCACCTAACTGGCTTTTGAAACTTTCAAGAAGCTAGATTAAAAGTTTAATTGGATTTCCGAAAACAATTTCCCTTGTTTTGCTTTTACAATTTTATTGAAATAATAATATAATATGAATCACTTATTTAACAATTTTGCTTTAATTCAAGCTGAAAGAGTCCTCAGGAATGACGAACTTATTTGAGAAAGAAAATATTTTCGCATTTGATTGAGAAAGAAACCAATTAGTTGATATTTTTTACTTTATTGTCTGATGTTA
Organism: Ceutorhynchus assimilis; assembly: GCA_917834065.1. Classification (NCBI taxonomy): domain Eukaryota; kingdom Metazoa; phylum Arthropoda; class Insecta; order Coleoptera; family Curculionidae; genus Ceutorhynchus; species Ceutorhynchus assimilis. The sequence goes on from OU892281.1 coordinate 2,581,867, forward strand.
TATGAAAATACATAAGTTTTCTTTGAAAAAACATAACAAAAGCTATTGTTTTCTTTCAAACAAAAAGCATTTCGAACATCGTTTGAAACATTTTTTTCCATAGAAACTGTCTTTGAACCAGGGCTTCAATAGCAAAGCAAGTAGTCGTTTGCTTTTCGACTAAAATTACAATAAGAATACACAATTTGAAGTATTATTTTGATAATAATAATAGATCTCCATCTAAATGAATCACTTCATTTTGTTAAATTATCTTATGATTAAACTTTCTGTTTATTAGATTTTGTTAGAGCTTAAGTAAGTATTGAAGATTTAACTGATGATTCAGGTGCTATAGAATTCTTTATTTATTGGCGATACATTTCTTGCATCAATAAAATATTAAACTGTGTAATTGATCAATTTCAAGTAGGTATAAGTGCCATAATGATAGCATTATTATTATGCCAATATACCTATTAACAGTTTGAAACTATGGTGTAAGGAGATTATTTCTTGACATTGGATATTATTCCGTATTTTGGTTTTCGATTTCATTGGCAATATTTTCTTCCAAACCATTACTTTGTGCTTTAATACTATAAATTATTGAAATACATTAGAAACATTTAAATTGGCAGCTAGAACCTAGAAACTAATCATAAAATTCCTTACTTTTTTTTATCATAATGTAGTATAACATACCCGGGTTCGCTCAGTAAGATTGAACGATGAGAATTTTTAAACAACAAATATTTTGAAAAACAAATAGGACCTACGTTGTGGAAACTTACTCAATTTTACTTACTGGACATGCGGCCGACATAGTAAATATTTGGGAAATTTAAGGGAAGTTGTGATATGTAAAAGAAACGAAAAATTTGTGAAACGTCTACTTTATTAACAAAGTGAATCCTACCGTTCTCGACCTGGAATTCTCGAGGGGAAAGAGAACGGCAGAGAAACCCTCGATCTATCATTCCTCAAAAATCGAAACATACTGTGTCATTTGTGATTCAATAATTCAATAATTTAAGTCAATAAAAGTTTAAATTAGGTATCGTCTTTGGTCTTTGTGCTAAAATTTCAATTACCTACACACTCAACACTCAATCAACACTACCTATATTCAATATTGAAGAGTTTTTTTGTTAGTTAGCCAGTTTCCCAGCGGATACTGCGGTCCCATACGGGAAGCTACTCAGCTATAGTTGTTTTTGAGCCAATATCTCTAGATTGATTATTTCAATTTGTTAGGATATTCTCTCGTCAGGGTATGAAAATGTTAATAAATTCAACAAGGCTCTAATGCACGCTCTAAATCCACAAAATCAAAATATCAGCACAAAAAGACAGCACATAATTTCTTAGGTTCTAATTTACTTCTTTATCTGTGTTGTTTACAGTTTGAAACGATTTTTGTTAAATACATGAACAATGCACATGTTATAAAAAATGTTATAAACAAACAAAAAATACATAAAAATGAACAAAATAATAGGAACTTGCATAAATTGAACTCTCAAAAACAAAATAACATTTAATCCACTTACTTGTGAACGCTCCTTATACACACACTAATAACAAATTGGATTGAACAATCAATTTTAATGCAAAATAGAAATGAAAATCGAATAAGACACGCGTCTAAAGGACCAGCCCAACTTCTTCTGTAGTCTAGTTGCGTATTCCGTATCTCCCCTTCGTACGCTTTTTCTGTGGTGCCTCTAGGTTCGTCCCTACTTGACGGCGAATTACATGGTTGCAACATTTATTTTTATTCAGTAAACGTTTTTTTAAAAAGTTTTGAAGAAATAATATTCGGTAATAACCTACTTATTTCAAAAACGATTTCATTTCCTTCACCGTGCTTGGTATTGGGAATTTTCTTATTGCCATTCTTTGGATGATGGAATTCCATCTGGCGTAATTAAGTACATGTCCTAAGAATTCAACCATCTTATGTAAGAATTCTGATTTATCCAATTGTATATTTAAATTAAACTTTTCTAGTCTCAAATACTTCCTTTGAATTTTTTACGTGTTCTTGGAGAGAACTATAATAATAATAATAATAAAGTTTATTTACTAAGTTTACAATAGCAAGTTTACAGTGGAAAAAACTTACATCTAGCAAATAAACAATAATCACAGAAGCAGAAATTAATCTGCTTGTATGTGATGTAGCTATCTATTATCTATATTACTTACTTAAACTATACTTAAATATAATATACTCAGCTATCATTTAAATTATTAAACATACCTATCTTAAATTAAGATATCTATCTTATTGATTGAGATTCTTAATCATTTCTTTTTCAAGAATGAAAACACAAATCGGGAAAATCTGTTTAGTCTGGTATAACATTGTCAACATTGGGTAAATATGCCAAAATCATATATAAATTACATATTTAAAGTAGGTACACATTATTTAATTTTGTTATCTAAGTATTTCGTGAAATGTTTGTCGTCCTGTCTGTTGAATCCATTTTTTTATAAGAACTTTTATTTTATTTTTTTGTTTGAATTTTTGTTTAAGATTTTCAGGTAAAGCATTATATAATTTCGGAGCATAATATGAAAAGCATCTTTGACCAACCGATTTTTGTGTTTTTGTTGGAACTGCCATTCTATTTCGAGATCGTGTGGTGTAGGAATGGGCAGGGTATTCAATTTCAATTTTTTCTTTATGAATGTTCATTAATATATTTTGAACGTACAATTGTCTAATATCCAATATGCCCGATATTTGATAAAGTTCATCTGAAGGAAACAAACGCTTTTTTTGGTATATTATTTTCAAAATCCAACTGGAAACAATTATTTTGTCAGTCCATGTATACTAGACATAATCTATCCATTACTCTTTGGATTGTTGCTGGTGCGTTCCTTAATCCAAAGGGCATTCTGTTAAATTCGTGATGACCATTTTCAAAATTAAATGCTGTCTTGGGTATCGAATTTTCATGCGTCTTGACTTGATGAAAGCCAGAGCCTAAATCTAGTGTAAAATAATAACTACTACCATTTCGTACATCTGTAATATTAGGTAATGAACATAATCATCGATAAATGATTAGTACGCTATATGATCTCATCGGATCTTTTTCACAATCATCATTTTACAATGTAGTCATTTGTTCTATATTAAATATCTCAAAGTTTTCGTCATCATAAGAAAATATAATATCTTCCAAGTTATTAATATTATACTAATAGAGCAATTTTGTACTTCAAAAGGTACCGTCCCATATGTGACTATTGTTGTTGTCGAGACAATATAATATGTTTCATTAATTATCGAAAAAATTAGAATTTCAACCCTGACAGCTATGTTTGTATTAAAATAACATATCTGGAACGAGCTGCTTGGAATCTCGAAGTTATAATTTTCGTAATCTGTTTTATATTCGAATGGAATTGTTGTTTCATTATTAAAAAGAAGCATATTAGAAAAATCTATATTTAAATTAAATTTCCCTCTGTAATGCTTTGATTCCAGTAATTGAATGTTATTTTCGATATTATATTGTTATAAAATTGGGGCATTTATTTTTCTTTGGGTTTATCTCGTAAGTACCTATACAAGTTGTTAACTTGTTTTGTTAATTAATTATAGAATCTGAGAAATATTCTTCTGCGGTCGAGGGTCTTATTGAAGAGGTGTAGCATCCGTGCCAACTTCCTGTTCTATAAGCGTATAAAATCCCTAAACTTGTTTACTGCCAAATTTTTGTACAATACTTATACTCAAAAATCGTGTACCTACTTAGCCAGAGTAAATACTATCACAACAGTGAACATTTCATCTAAATTCATTTAATTAGAAAACCAAAATATCTAACTAATCATTTACTATACGGAACAAAACAGTCAATTTGATTATCCAAATTCTCATTTGAATTAAATTTCTCTATCTATACTAAGCTTAAAAATATTCGAAGTCAATCCACTCAAGTTAATAATATTTATGCAGTAAAATTTCATAGTTAATTCACTTCATAGTCATTTCAACATTGATAAAGTTGTCTCTAGAGTACTTACATTTAAATTTCCCTTGAAGTCGCCGGTTATTTTAATTATTATTCACTTCAAAATAGCTAGAACACGCACATAAAAACTGAAACGATCACCTTTTTTTTTCTTAATTCGAGTTATTTACTGTATATATTACATTTCCGAGGCCCGACTTTCTATACTTGAGATAATTCGACACTTCTGAATACTACTAATTATTGAGTCTAGTTCTCGATATTTGATTAATGATTGCCCTCTACTTGAATGATCGCCCCTTTCATACTATTATTTACTCACCACAATCTACATTATGGGCGGTCGTTTGACCATCTGTTATTCAATTCTATTGGTCGACCTAGATATTATTCCAAAAAATATAACTTGCTCATCAGATGATGATCAACGAAATGGGGAAGAATGTAGAGGACAATTAATTCAAGGAAAAGCCGAACTCGTGCCGGCAATAAATTATACGATCTTTTGAAATATCTGTTATTTTGGGACCTAATTTAAATAGGTACCTAACCTTGTATTTAATTTTTTCTGGGTTTTGATTTTGGGTTTAACTAACCTGATGACACACGTCTGATGACTGGCTATTAAAAATTGAACGTAAATATTTTAATTAATTTGGAGTTAACGCTAATTTTTCTCATCATTTTCCAGTTTTACTGATACTGATTTGAAATATTGGAGATTCAATTTTTGATTATTTGATTACATTTAATTTTTACTGTTAAGACATTGTAAATTACGGGTCTATTTTTCCCGGGTCACTACAGAGGCATGACTTCCTGTGTCGATTAGTAATTTACACGGTGGATATTCTAATTTAATGAAAGGTCTTTTGATTTGATAAATATTTAAAGTTAGTGCTGATTCATTGCATCCAAGGATGGTAACTGAACATTTCCGTCTTCAGTATCGATTTGATTTTCCTCAATATTTGTCTCTTCATAGTTTTGATCTTGTTCTGAATTTTCCCCTTTTTCTAAATTTTCGTCAGGGTCAGGTAACTCGTTTCCGAAGATATTATTAATCTCCTCGATTGTTTATCTTGAAGCGTCCATACTGATTTTGACGAGACAGGCAATTACTTATTAGGAACTTTTTTTTGAATCATTCTTTGGTTACCTACCAATTTTTTACACATTTATCATAAAGCGATTAAACTTTAAAAATCGAATTTTTATTACCGTCTTTTACAGCCACATTTCGTAACTTTTACCGTTTTATTATTGAGTTTCGAATCGGCAATTAGCAGTCAGCTTTTTCGCAGTAATTTTACCTCGATTATTAAATATCTCAGCGCGACTCCGCAGAGCGGAAGCAAAGTTTTAATTGAATAATCGCCTACTTTGTATTTGGGCCTGTGGAAGTTGAAACTGAAATACATTTACTAGAAAGATATTAAAAACAAAAAAAAAAAATTGAATCATTATCGATGAAGCTGGGATACTAAAACTAGAAAAGTTTGTGATAAAACTCCGCTTGTTTGTGCCAAACAAAAAAGTGTCAAGCTGGGGGCCAATTTTTGACCATTCCTAACTATAGAAAATCTACGTAAAAGTGCGAAGACTACGAAATCCCATTTTTGAGTATTCGCATGTTTACGCATGCGCACATTTTCATACGTTTCACTGCGAGCGGCGAGAGACTTGCCGAAATGTTGCGTATGCATTTGTGGTTATATCCGCTGTTATTATTTTGTGATGCTCACAATATGAAATATGGAAATAGCAGAGCAACAAAATCTACCAAACAACCAGTATAACCCTCTAAATCCATTCATAGAACTTAACAATCAACAATTTATTGAGTTGTTTCGATTAAGAGATTTTGTTTTATATTATTGATCGAATGTTTGGAGCAACTTCCGTCCCAGCACTGCGCATTACAGACTTCATTGTATAACTTTGAGGGTCGGATTCTCAATAGCGAGTCAACTCCGGGTTGGTTTTAACCTCAGGGTAAACGTGTCCAGTTGCAATGTTGAGGGCCGGTTTCTCAATAACAAGTCACCCCCGGGTTAAGCATAACTCCAGGGTAAACATTGCAACTGGACACGTTGACCCTGGAGCTCGCCCGAGTTAAAACCATTCCGGAGGTGACTCGCTATTAAGAAATCGAATCTTACCCTGGAGTTATGCTTAACTTAGGGGTGACTTACTATTGAGAAACCGGCTCTAAGTTTGTTTATCGCTAATTAGTTGCGGCTTCTTCTTCACATACTCCACAAGCAATTTTTGCTGCTTATCTGATGAACTGATGCATTTGCTCTCCGTTTCTTCTTCTTTGCCGACATTTTTCACAAAAAAAGTAAAAATTTGTCAAAAGTCGACAATTGACACAACCTATTTTTTCCCCTCAGTACTACAAAAATCTCCCAATTTGCAGTGTTGCCTGATCAACCCTGGGTAATGTTGCGAATGCCTAGCTCAGACGTCTTTCGACTTGCGCATGTCATCCAAAAATTGGCACAAAGAAAAGTATAGGTTTCATATCGTACGCATCTTTAAGCATACGCAAATAAACGTACATTTCCAAAAATTGGCCCCCTCTGTGGCTGTTATAATTAAGTTACAGTTAAGTAAGGATTTGAGTTTCAATATTCGTCAATGTTTAACTTACCGACCACCAATTTCAGTTTACTTATTTCAAAGTCTATATTTACTTTTTTAACTTTTCTCCTCTATAGCCAGATTTCTTAATTGTATAAGCAAATAATTCAGCTTCTTAGTGCCTAATTAATGCTCAACTCCCTCTTGAAATTAAAGCCGCCTCGCTGTTTATTAAATTTCTCAGCTGTGGATTTAACAGCGACACAAACAAAGACTAAATTAATAGGGGTTTTGTTAATTATGGCAACTGACACGAGAACTGATAAATAAAAGTCTTCATCAATTTGATTTAAATTAATTTACCAAATCAGGAATTTGTAAGGAAAATAGAAGATAATCTAGAATACACGCCATAATCTTATTTTCCCGATTAAAGTAGAATAATCCACTAGATTCTAGGATATTCGACAGCGGATGCCTAGGATTCTTGACAGCCTGGCGGACGCCGTTATTCTGGCGGCGGCGTTATCGCAACAATATTGTGACTTTGACGATGACGACTTACCTTCCTTCAAAATTTTTCCATGCTGAAATTTAATTTCAAATGATCATTTCAGACCGCCCAGACTACATACTGTGAATCATTGTGAGATTTGAATCATGTCAATTCCACTGATTTCAAAACTAAAATTTCTTTTTGGTACATTATAAGCTTCGAACTGCAATTTTTACAAAAAATTCTGCTTGATTTCAATAATTTTTCTATGCGCAAGCTCCATGAGAATCTAATAACGTGTTCTTGGATAATGAAGGACTTTTTCATTCATTAGAATATTTTGTAGTCCGATTTTATCTCATTAAGGCACGGGTTCATTTTCAAAACTAGCCTTTGGATAATAAATTATTTAAATCGGGAAATTTCCATATTCTCTATGGTGCGCATACCGCAGAAGCGAATAATTTAGGAATTTATTAGAATAGGTACGTGCACTTGAATAAACTTTCAAGTGATACTCACGTACGTAGGAATCAAGGCACATGAGATTCTAATGACGTATAAAAGATGGAAAATATCCTTTTGATGCTCAAATTATGAGTGTATGTACTTAAACAATAACTTATTATATAAAGTCAGAATTTGTAAGATTATCCACTTTTTGTCAATTTGTCTTTTAACAGGAATTAGTCATGTTACTTTACCAAACTAGTAACATAATGTGACAAGTGATTCAAGTACAAACGAGTGGATTGTTGCGGAACTTATGGGTGGACGTCTGCGGGACGAGCGCAGCGAGTTCCGCAGCCATCTATTCATTAATACGTTGTTCATGTACGAAACTAACCTGACTCACCCAAATGTTAGTTATTATCATTAGTTCAAAAACTACACGTTTCAGGTGAGTATCTTATTTGTATAGTCCAACACTATATTGGTGAATAGATGATGGCTGTGTAACTCGCTGCGCTCGTCCAACAGAGGTCCACTCATAAGTTCCGTAATAATCCACTTATTTGTACTTGAACAATAACTTATTATATAAAGTCAAATTTCATAAGATTATGATTATTCACTTTTTGTCAATTTGCCTTTCAACAGGAATTAGTAATGTTACTTACCAAACTAGTAACAGTACAAATGAGTGAATTATTGTGGAACATATGGGTGGACCTCTGCGGGACGAGCGTAGCGAGTTCCGCAGCCATCAATTCATCACTCACTTACCCAAATGTGAGTTATTCTCATTAGTTTAAAAACTACACGTTTCAGGTGAATGTCTCACTTGAACAGTTCAACAGTATATTGGTGAGTAGATGGCTGCGGAACTCGCTACGCTCGTCCCGCAGAGGTCCACCCATAAGTTCCGCAACAATCCACTTATTTGTACTTGAAAAATAACTTATTATATAAAGTCAGAATTTGTATTATCCACTTTTTGTCAATTTGCCTTTTAACAGGAATTAATAATGTTACATTACCAAACTAGTATTATATTGTAATAAGTTATTCAAGTGCAAACGAGTGGATTGTTGCGGAACTTATGGGTGGTCCCAGCCATCTATTCATTAATATATTGTTCAAGTACAATACTAACCTGATTCACTCAGTTGTGAATTTTTCTCATTAGTTCAAAAACTACACGTGTCAGATGAGTGTCTTATTTGAACAGTTCAACAGTATATTGGTGAGTAGATGGCTGCGGAACTCGCTGCGCTCTTCCCGCAGAGGTCCACCCATAAATTCCGCAATAGTCCACTTATTTGTATAGGATGTTTTTTTAAATATTGACACTCCACCTACAGCCTTTACCTTTACAGGTAGAAGAAAGGTGTAAATACAAAAGTTGTACAGCTGTATGCAACATCCTCTTTTAACTTAAAAGGGCTTTTTAAAACTGGTACCTTTAAAAATTTGTATGGCTTAGAATACACATTTTTAAAAGTGACCAGTTTTTAAAAACGCTTTTAAGTTAAAAGAGGATGTTGCATACAGCTGGTACAGTTTTGGCTGAATTTTTAGAAACCATGGTCAGAAACAAAATTGAGGTTTTTGGTTTCTCTGATAGTATTTTTAAAATTTTTAGAACCAAATATGTTGGAGACGGCTCAACCAAATATAGACAAACATATAGTTTTCGAATCGGGAAAAAGTGCTCTACAAGAATATAGAACCAAATATAGGGCATCCCATTTGAAAAAAGCTGAAAGCATGCAATATTTCACATTTCTGACATTCAATTTTTGTTTCTTACCATGGATTCTAAAAATTTAGCCAATACTGTACAACTTTTGTACCTATTTACACCTTCCATCTACCTGTAAAGGTAAAGGCTGTAGGTGGGGTGTCAATATATAAAAAAGCACCCTGTATGTTGAAATTAGTTAGATGAAATTCAATGTTCAAAAATTGTACCAATATTACTTAGTTGGAACTCTAGATTCATATCAGAATCAAAATATTTATTATTTTTATCGTCCGATTTTTAGCTGCTTTCCATCCATGAAATACCAAAATACGGATTCGCATAAATATCTCCTCTATCTGAAAACAATATAAATGAATAAGAAAAAATATGTTAAGTTTGTTTTTGTTTCGAAAAGCATGTACAAGTATAAGTAAACTATTGCAGAATACCAAAGCGGCAGGCTTATCATGTATTCTTCTTCAGGCCTGGTATTTCTCCAATACCGGAATGAGACTAAACGGGCGTTGCTTCCAAATGAAATTACATCGATCGATACCGTCAAAGCTCTGTTCGTCAGATCGTTTCCGAAACAGTTAACTATGGAGTATCTGGACTCTCCAAATGTTAAGATCTACATTCACGATTCGTCAAAGGATATGTTCTATGAATTGGAGGATTTACGGTAAGTCCAGTTCAATTATTTCCATTGTGGTTGAAAATAGGTAGTGAAATATTGTACTAGACAATCCTCATTAACTGCCACCTTGCTACAATCTACAATTTCAAATGATTTAAGTATGTAACAGAAATGATAAAGTCTTTGGCATTTTACAAAAACTAATGTTGCGGTACGAAAGTGATCAAACTACTCTGGTTCCTGGAAAAATGGTTATTTTTGGACCTCGGTTTCCTGAAATCTGGTTAACCAAATGTCGAAATAGTTACCGGCCATCGGATGTAGGTTCTGTTGGTTTTATCTGCAACTTCTATCAATTGTTTTTCAGTTCAAATTTACGTTCCCCAAGTAACCGGAATTTTCAGTTACCATCTGTCAACCGATTCAGTTACTTTGGTTATATTCGGACCATAGCCTAAACTCTATTCAAAAAGTCAGCTTTTTTCCTAAATTGTTTACGTAACAGTTTCAACTAATTAAGTAAGAAGGCTACCTTATGATTTAGATTTTGGAAAACTTTGAAAGATCATAACTTTTTTTCTATTAAAGATAAAAAGCTGAAATTTTTAACGATTCTTATCTCAGAAGAGGACTACAATCCCTGAAATTAAACTCATAGGTTCCGAGAAAAAATCGCGTTAAGGAAGTTTGCGGGTAATGTAAAATTTTCTGAGTGCCTTTTTCCATAGAATCCGGCTCCAAATCTTGGGATAATTTAGTGTATGGAGTTCGAGGGATCCCAAAAGACCATTAGGACACAAAATCTCAACAAAAAAAAATTGAAAGGATAACGCACACCTTACATGGGATTTTTGGGCTCTATGGATTTTGTCCATTTTTTGATATGTCGTAGAGGATTTAATTCTGAACAACCTTTAAATGGGACGAAACTTTGTAGGTATTACGGTGTTTGAGATATGAGCGTTGAAAGATGGACTTTTTTGCGACTTTTTGTGTGGAGAGTATACGAAAAACTGGTATTCATCAGTCAAAATTTTGACGTCGACATATTTCACATCACTAACAAATGTCAACATAGGCTAAGGCCGGGACCGCATTGGCGCCAACATTGACCCCAGTGCGGTCCCGGCCTTAATCTATGTTGACATCAATGACGTTGACATTAATTTTTAAAGTGACGTAAAAACCTGTCAATATTTCGACTGATAAATACCAGTAGCACCAGTATTTCGTATACTCGCCACACAAAAAGTCGCAAAAAAGTTCATCTTCCAACGCTCAAATCTCAAAGACCGTAATACTTATAAGATAAGTTATCCTTTCATCGTTTTCGTAGTAAGGTAGCTTTTCAGCGATTCTTATCCAGTGGCGAACTATAATCCTTGAACATTTCAGCTCATTTGGACTTACTATAGTTCTAGAAATAAAATCGTGTTGATCAAAGTGGGATGATTTATCAATTTTTCTGAGTGCCTTTTTTCATTTCATAGAATCCGGAAATTCTGTTGTTTAAGTAAAAAGGTAGCTACCTTATGATTTAGATTTCAGAAAACTTTGAAAGGTCATAACTTTTTTTCTATTATAGGTGAAAAGCTGAAATTTTCAGCGATTTTCATTCCAGTGGCGGCCTACAATCCCTGGAAATTTCAGCTCTTTTGGATTTATAGTTCTAGAAATAGGATCGTGTTAAAAACCCTTATTTGTTCATCTTAATATCCACCATTATCGTAGTTTATTAACTCTAGTAACCGACTTTAAATGTTACTTGTATTGTCTGCTCCACTTTATTTCCCCTCTTATGATTGTTAATTTCTGGATCTGAATCGAAGTTTTGGCTCGACCTAACTATCTAAATGTGGAAGAATGTTATCGGTCCTTTTAAGTGTGATCTAATTCTGAAATAATTTAATATCAACTTTTGAAGTTATTACAGTTTTTATCCATGGTTTCACATATTTCGATAATGAAGAAATCTCTCAAATTGTCCCATGGATTATACCGCTCAATTTACACTTTAAATTTTTTATTCAAATGCCAGCATTTATAATCCTTGCAATTTTGGTTGTATAGGTACCTATATAATTCCTTATTCGACCAATACGTATGACGTTTGTTTCATAGTTACCAATCGATATTTTTATTTATTTTTTCTAGGTCGCACCTAAGGGAAATTCGAGATCGTTCGGTCCTGAGATTGTTCGAATCGGCTGACGTGTCCGGTGGCCTTCCTATGGCCGGCATCGGAATCGCCGGCGGTGTCGGTCATTTCGAAGATCCTAGTTACTTTTCGGAACCGGAATTCGATTCGGAGTATCAGCACCAGCATATCCATAAAAGCAAGGTAAGAATTATGTTGTGTAGTTTGAATAATAATTTATTATATGTTTCGAGAAACAGAAAATAACATAAACATTTTACGTCGGTTACAATAAAATAGATTTCAAAAATAGGTAATGGTAAAACGATGTAACAATATATGTTCAATGGACCTCTTGCACTCAATCAAAATTAGGTATATAATTTATCTGTAACGAATGTGTATTTTATGTACTACATAAAAGTATGGTTGGTTAATTTTTTAAAAAATCTTGAAGCCAGAAATTGAAAGAAAAAAAACTAGATTATTTGAATTTTGCGCCATATTTTTGCACCAATCAAAAAGCACTGATTGTCAAATTTCCATGTTCTAAACTAATAATTTTTTTTTTCTTTTTTAACCCACCGGACAAAAAAGGAGGCATATAAATATCAAAATCGCTTTACGTATCGACTTTGGTACAGCCCTACTTTTGACTTGAAAGAGAAGAACGACATCTATTAATTGAAGTATCGACTAGATCGACAATTTTCTTTCCTTGTCTATAAATGAGAATTAAATAAAGAAATCGATATCTGTACTAATCCGGCACAGTATACAGTACGAAAACGATGAAAGCGGTTTTTGTTTACTATAGGTCAGTGACCCCTGGCTGGCCATTTTTCCTATCATTACAATGGCTTTTACAAACCCTGTTCCTCCATTCCATCACAAAATAAACAATAATTAACAACAAAAAACAGCAGGCCGGGGCAGTGTAATTTGAAGAAAAAAGAAAAAGGATACTTTTTTTTGCTTGTGAAAATTTAAAAAGGTCTTTAGGGAAACTGGAAGGTATGGAATTGGAATACGGACACATAAAAATTATACTCGTGTTTTATTTCCCATAAACCACTTATAAATGGTTATTTATGGTACTAGTGTGTTATGTTGAAAATAAGTCACGCGAGAAAGATTTTGTAATTAAATAGATTTGCTTTTCTTCAAAGGCTTACTGCATCTGTAACAAAAAAAACGTGTTATTTAGGCAAGCTTGGACTATGTCCCACTTGCCCCTTAGGGTTAGTACCCACTTGCCCCACTGACCGAAAAAGCGGGCTCTGACTCCAAAATTTGTATCCTGCAATCGAAAAATCTGAAAAACATATAAAAGATATCATTACTTATTACAGTTATGGGAATGTAATTATCGCCGCGCTAAAATTACGAATAACGAAGATATGAATTTTTTTAAATTTTAGACCAAAGTTTGTATGTGAGATAAATTGAAGGGTGTTTTAAAATTAATACGAATACACCTGCAAAAAAATTGGGTAGTTACATAAAAAATTCTGTGGCTCAGAGAAGGTCTGAAAAACATTCTGTGAAGTTGCGGATATCGAAAGTTACTTTTTGAAATTTTTATAGCTCATATACTCACTTACCCCAGAAACCCACTTACCCCACTTAACCTTAGTTGAGCTTAATTTCGACTCCTCTTTCCAATAAGCAAATAAAAAAAATTCATGCAAGAAACCTATAGTGAATAGTTGAATATATTCTCAAGGAAAAGTGCAAAGCTGGTTGATACAAAATAATTGAAGTAATGAACAAAACTAAGAAAATTGAACGAAAACAATTCCAGGCAGGCTCAATAAGCTACCTGATAAATGAAATCACTACTCTCAAAAATATGATTGCAGAAAAAGACCACTGACGTATATAATATCGATTCGAAGACAACAAAAAACAGTATAAAATAGTCCTACGATAAAATTTAATTCGAATTTAAAAAGTTTCGCAATATCAAAAGAAATATTCTAATTTAATTTCTGTTGGTAAAGTACACCCCTAATGGATTTTGAAGGCCTTCAGAGATTTTTAAAGCAACCCCCAGCCCTAAGTGATTTCTTCGGTACGTATTTGGTTTTGTAAATTATCTTTCGAAGTGCTTTTTAAACGTTAGATATTCATTTTACGTCCCTGAAAGTATAATGAATTTATCTTTGGACAAACTTTATATTTTCTACTAAATCGAAAATAGCTTAATGAATAAGTATGCTAAACATTTTCCGAAAAAAAAAATCAATCTTTAATTTCAATTAAATTTAGTTAGGTTTAAACCCGGTTCCAATTAAAACGTCGATCACGTCGTCAGCCATCAGCTTAGGATCGTAATTTATTTGAATCCAGCGCATTTTCTTCTAAAGAAATTCAATTTCAGTTGCAGCAAATTAGATTTGGATCTCTCATCCAAATCAGCGGAATATCAACTTCAATAATAATACTCCGTTTTTGAATTTATTTTATAATGAACCAATTATATACAGTTTCGAGTTTGATAAAATGATTGGACGTGAAAAATTTTAGTTGTTAAATAAATGTAATTTGAAAAAAATCTTCCAACTAACAAAAGACAACTAGGCGAATTTGCCGTAATTAAAATTTAATTTCCCAATTAAACTAACTTCCGGACCAGTACTGACATTTGAGAATTTCAATTTCCGGCGAAACAATGAAACAGAATTGATTTTCTCGCTTAACTCGTAGAACTGTGAATAATAGTCATGATAATAAATTTTAATTCGGGAACGTATCGTTATAATTTACCAGTATCTGTTCAATGTAAGTAAAAATTCATCCTGATTCTATGTCAAAAACGGCTTTTAATGTTGAAAATGGTCATTTCGAAATTCGAAGAATGCCATTTGGTTTGAAAAATGCACCAGCAACATTTCAAAGAGCAATGGAGAATCTATTGTCTGGATTACATAATAAAATATGGTATATATATATGGATGACATAATTATATTTCCAACATCTCTACACGAACATGTTAAAAACTTAAAGTAAGTCTCCGAAAGATCAGCTCAATATAACAACTAACTTTTTTGCTGCATAAGGTTGTAAACTCAATGGCGAATGTTTTTTTTTTGAGTTAGAGTCTCGGTTAGAGTAGAGCAGAATCCTGGAAAATGAGAGATCATCTTGTACCTGGATGTTTTCAAATTATCATGTAAAGTCCGTCGATTTTAATCTGATACTCCAAAGGAATGTAAACTGGTGGCACCCTACATTAGAACGCCAATGGTCACCTGACGTTACACCTGTTTTTGCCATATGCTTCACCCCCTCGCGCATCATACGGAAAGTGTCAGATTGAAAACGACGGACAATATATGCCTTAATATATTCTGTTAACTTGATAAATGGGACTTAAATATTGTTAATATCTTGAATGAAAATTAAAATTGAATATTTTGCTATACTTATTTTAATACTTTTAGTTTCGTAAAAAAAATTACATACAAAATTATAAATATTATGACAGTATTTACTTGGTAATTGTGATGGCAAAATGACGATGAATTTTTTTTACTACTTATTCGCTACTTCACTACTTATTTACAGGTCTTTTCGATAATTAAGCTAAAACACAATCAAAACACTCTACACTGTGGAACCGCGGGGATATAAAGAGCACCAGAGAACAACTTTTTGGGTACTGTTCTCCAACCGAACACTAAAGCCTTGTCAAACGGTTCTTCGTCACATCCTGTACAAATATTCATTACTGCCTTCACTTCTGCTTCGGCTGGCTCCCGTTCGTCATTCTGTTTTTGTTGTTTGAGGATTGGTTGGTTGTCGCCAATACCGGCTAAACCGTATAAGAGACTTTGTTGATTGTTAGAGCTACCTATAGAAGGTCCTTGTCCTAAACCATCATCAAAAATGGTACCTCCAGCTACAAATAGTTCCCTCTTTTTTTGTTTACTTTCGCGTTTCGTGACTATTTTATCTCCAAACTTCGGTTCAGTATTCGCACCTGCTGCTGTTTCTTTATTTTGCCTTTTGTATAGTGAATGCCCTTCATCATAGCTACTATCAATGTACTGCACATTAGCAGGATTACCTAATACGCTACTTCTTACTCTGCTTCCAAAACCAGAGTTCCTTAAGCTAATTGATTGGGTTCCAAAACTGCCAGCCCCATAAGGCAACAATTGTTGTTGCGGTAAACTTTGTTGTCCCTGTGGTACGAACTGGAATGATTGTTGAGGTAATTGTGGCTGCTGAGGTACAAATTGAAACTCTTGCTGAGGTAATTGAGGTGAACTTTGTTGTGCTTGGGGCACCAACTGAGCTTGTTGATTTCCTTTTGTGAGCTGCTGAGTCACTAGTCCTCCAACTAACTGACCATTAGCATAACCAAC
Organism: Ceutorhynchus assimilis; assembly: GCA_917834065.1. Lineage (NCBI taxonomy): Eukaryota > Metazoa > Arthropoda > Insecta > Coleoptera > Curculionidae > Ceutorhynchus > Ceutorhynchus assimilis. The sequence continues at coordinate 2,598,262 of OU892281.1, forward strand.
GCTATATTCTTGTCCTTGGATCACTTGAGGTTGTTGTCCAGCAAAATTTATTCTGGTATTTCTATTGAGTTGACCTCCGGTTAGAAGCGGATGGCTTGGTAAAGTTGATCTTGGGGTGGTAGTGGGGGCTGGAGTAGTGATCATATTACCGTTGTGATCGAATTGATGAGCGTGATGGTGTTTATGATCTTTGTGCGCTTTGCCAGCTGTTAGAGCTACGCTGTAGAGTTGGACCATGGTGACTTCTCCAAGCATGCCACCTGAACCTAGAATGGAAATAAAATTATTATCAAATGGAATAATAAGTTTTTAAAGTCACCTTTTGGAGCACTTTGTCCTTCTTGGAAACCACCGCCTAATTGGTTCTGTCCTTGTCCGGTTATGGCGATACCTCCTGATGGAACCACATGACCAACTAGCTGAAAATTTCAAAAACTAATTATTTGCTTTTGAACAATAAACAAAAAAAACTTTAAATTAGTTAACTCTTCCGTAGCTACGAAATTGGGAAAAGTTTTAATTCTAAATTATTCAGATTGTCGTTGTTTGAACATTTTGCTTTTGTAGTGAAAGAAGAACTTTTAGCAGAGTTGTAGTCTTGGTATTATTATTTAGCTGCTGTTGGAGTTCAGTTGACCTATTTCGATTTAAAAAACTAAACGAGAAGTTTAACTACATTTATTATTTAAGAGTCAATTTTTTATAGCTATTAAGTACGAGGCATGAATTTGTTATGCAATTTGGAGAGTGTATGAAATAGTTATTTTTGGATTAAAGGGCACAAAATCAATCGAACATTTTTAGATAACTTTTATTTCATTAGGTAGGTATCTAATATGTAAGTATGTATTATCATTAGGAACCGTTTACAGTAAAAGCATGCAAAGACGAAGAAACTAGGTCGTAGTATCTAAATTTTTTTTTCAAATTCTCCTTCACTAAATTTTTCTTACATTCATTTTCTTAACAAATTTTGATTAAAAAAATCGAACAGGTTCGTTATCCAGTTATAGAAAGTTCAAGAGGTCCTTCTCCATAAAATCGTTTTTATTTCAAGTATCTATGCAATGAAGTTTTTTGTATAAAATTTTAACTCACTTTACATATTGTGTGATTAATCATAAAAATACAGTTAATAACTAGTAGGTACATATTATTATATGAAAATTCCAAATTCCTAAAAAGCCAGTGAAAGGTATACTTTTGAGCTGTTACCATTAGTATTCTAGACGATAATAAAATAATTAAACTGTAATTATTAACTGAATTATTGCCTATAGGAATGTAATACCTATACATTGTAATAAATTGTTTTAAAAAAAGAAGAAATGTATTTTCATCACATAAATTTGATTTTATGGAATGTAATAAATTCTTGGTTAGTTTAAAAAATCAGAAATAAAATCAATTTCATGAGACAAACTAATCAATAGAAAAAACTGATTGTGTCCGTGGATTTTCCATTCAACTCAACTCGCCGATTGATTTTATGATGATTTTATGATGATTATCATGAAATTGTGAAAAGGAGATTTCGTGTTTCCCCACCCAACTCATACCAATCTATAACTTATATGAAACAGCTTGGGTTGATAAATGATTTGTTATTCCTAGTATACAGGATGTATCAGGTTTGCCTTTAGAAACTTTAACACGTGAAAATATAGTCCATTTTGAACAAAAAAAGTTTATACTACATGGGGTCCAAACTCAACCATTTTTAAGAAAAAGGCCTTTGAAGTTTTGACTTTTTTTGACGAATATTTGAAAGATAAAGACAGTATTAATCATTATAAGATGTAAAAAAAATTATTTCATTCAATTATTAAGAAATTATGCATTTTTAGTCAACAAAAATAATAAAAAATTGAAAACACAACATGAAAATGTCACTCGTAAATCGGTATCTAAACATCTGGCAACATAGCACAACACACACACTTGATTTGTCTTATGTCAGTTAGTTGAAGCATTGGAAACTAACGTAATTCTTTATTTTTTGAAAATAAAAAATTTACAAACGGAATATGCACTACTTGTTTAGGCAGAATTGTTGCAAAATGCCCATTCAGCCGCCAGAATTTACAGGGAAAGATTTCCCAAGAGCACCCATTTGATGAGAGAACATTGTGCCCGTTTTACAAAAATTGCGTGATATGGGAAGGGTGAGTGTGCAAAATCTGCGTGTTGATTTAAATATTTTGAGTGATTTGGCAAGTAGCTGAATAAGTATTATTTAATTTTTCTCTTGAATGTTAGTGCAAAAATGTCATTGAGTACAATTCACAACCTATTAAAACGGCATATTTTTTATTTTACGAGAAAAGTTATTATTTACGTGAAAATTTTGGGTTATTTTTTTTCGCTTTTTCATCCACAGACTCGTTTCGATCTATCAGATCTCATCAGTGTGGCTAGGAAAGCAAAGAAACCCAACACAAGTTTACTGTCTGCAGGCAAAGTAGAAGTAATACGAAGAGCGAAATTTGATCGTGGCGCCATCTAAGACTAGGATTTAGCACTAAACAACAATTTTGCTGTAAAAGTATGACAAATGATTGTGAATGTATCGAAATGGTCAAAACATGGGCAATTCTTGACAAATAAGAAGCAATTTTGAAGAAAATTACTGTCTCATGGATTCTGCAATGCAAAGTCTCCAATCAATTTATATTTCCGCAGTACAAACCCATATACTAGAAACAATATGCCTCGCAAAAGAATTTGCTAGTAATCGATGACGAAAGACCTCAAATTCTTATTGTAGGAGAGTCTCTGAAACAACTGGTATTTTGTTTTTCATTTATTTCCTCGATTCCTCTAATTTGAATTCAAAAAGACCTTGCTTGTTTCAATCAGGCAATTAGTTTGACAATACACGAAACCCTTTTGAAAAACGTTCTATATAATTTTCTTTTGCTTCTCTTTTGATTCATTTATATTTTATATTATGACTACATTTTGACACATAAGAACACCGAAAATACTTTGCTAGACGCTCTCCAGGGATGCTGTTTGTTTATAATGTGACACTGCCTCGACACAAATGGCGATGCACGGGAGAATTCCGAGAGGAAAGCCTCTTTAAATTAGATTCCGTAGTGTCTCGGGTTCCATTTGGTCGACTTAGTATATTTCAAACGTAAACAATTGTTCTTCTCGGTTTCTCGCGAAATACATCGGAGAGGGTTTTAAATAAAAGTTTCCGCCCCTTTCGCCTTTTTAATAACAAGCGAACCTTGTGTATTTTTTGGGATTTTAATAGACAGCGTCAGCGGAATGCTTTACTTGAAGCGGATTTTTGTAGAAAATTTATGTCTAATTTATAGAATTCAAAATACAGTTTCATTACGAAGAAATTCGAATCCGCTGTCAGTCGCTTCACTTACCCGATTATGAAATCCTCGACCAACTCTTTCGGCGTTGACCCAAATTTGCCATTCTCCGGTCTTGCCATTCCAGCTCTGACAAGTGTGATACCATCTGTTCAGCCTCAGAGGATAGTTAAGACGATAAAACGTATGTCCCTCGATGTTCATGCTGAAATAACTGGAACGGTCCGTATTCGAGATCCAGGAGTAGATAGCCCTCGGCTGTCCGTCCACTGTGAAGAGATAAAATGGAACAAATTGAAGTAATATCGGTTAAGGCTAGAATATTGTCGTATAATATACCCGGGTTCGTTCAGTAAGATTTAACGGTGACAACTTTTATTACTTTTTAAACAACAAGTCTTCTGAAAAATAAAATGAAAAACAAATAAGACCTACGTTGTGGAAACTCAATTTTACTTACTGGACATGCGCCTGATATAGCAAATATTTGGGATATTTAGGGGAAGCTGTGATATGTAAAAGAAGGGAAAAATGTGTGAAACGTCTACTTTATTATTAAAGAAAATCGTACCCTTCTCGACCTAGAATTCTCGAGAGGAAAGAGAACGGCAGAGAAACCCTCGATCTAACATTCCTCAAAATAATTCAATAAAAGTTTAAATTACAAACTAGCTATATTCAATACTGAAAAGTTTTTGATTAGTTAGACGGTCTGCCAGCAGGTACTGAGGTCCCATACGGGACGCTACCCAGCTATAGTTGTTATTCTGAGCCAATATCTCTTTCTTTCTGTTTGCTAGGACACACAAACAAAAAAAACATAAAATTGAAAAAATAATACTTGTATAAATTAAACTCCCAAAAAAACAAAATAACAATTAATCAACTGACCTGTGAATGCTCCTCTACACACAAACTAATCACAAATTGGATTGAATAATCAACAGTAATATAACTAGTGCAATGGAAATTATTGATAATTTTTGGGAAATTTGCACGTAGTGCACGAGTGCCTTTTTCAGTTAAAAACGCATGAGTGCAAATTTGTCGAAAATTATAAATATATTTCCATTGCACGAGTTGTATTTAATGAAAGAGTTTCATAAATCAAAAATTTAAATTTTTTGTCAAAAAATGTCAAAACACCAGTTTTCGCACCAGTTAGTATGCAATTATCGCGTAATTACAATCTGATTGGTTCAAATCAACAATCAAAACATGTCAATTTATTGTTGGAATACCAGTTTTAACAGATGTATGAAATTCTCAGTTTAATACAAAATAAAAATAAAAATTGAACATTGAACAATGGCAGACAAGCGTCTTAAGGGACGAGCCTAGCTTCTCCTCTCGTCTAGTCGTCGTGGTGTTTCATATTGACGTATGAACAAGCCGCACTCTATTGGTTTTTCAGTGTTTGGTGGAAAAAAAAAGGTATCGAACGATAAAAGAGATATTTTGAAAAATTTCAATTAAATTGATGTAAGTGAAGGATTTTTGATGTAATTTGTCCCTATGGGCACGAATGTTTGTGATGGGAGTTTTCATTGATAATTCGCGCCCTGCGGGCGCACTGATTTACTCGCGCTCTGCAAAAAATTTGACAGGTCCAAAAAATTTAATTTTTTTTTTATGTACGACCTACACTGTAAGAGCTTATTACGTAACTCATTTTAGCCTGTTTGAGTTACGTAATAAGTTGCATTATCGTGCTTAGTGATGTAATGAACTCATTACATCACTCAGTGGTGTAATGAGCTCTCATTACATCACTCAGTGATGTAATGAGAGCTCATTACGTAAGTCATTTTTATTGAAAAACGGTACTTTTTAAAATTCATTTATATCATTTATATCAAAAATTATAAATATGTATAATCTGAATACATGAAAAAAATCTGGGTCGTACATAAAATGTTGCATATCACACGTACGGTAACGCTCATTACACCACTCGTGTGATTACCACGACTCGGTCTACGACCTCGTCTTGGCAATATTTCCCACTCGTTAATGTAATAAAGCTCATACCGTACTAGTAATATAAATAACTATTACGTATCTATTACATAAATTATTCGAAAAATTAAAACAAAAAAATTTGACAGGTATTAAATGTCGAAATCGATTTTGAAAAATTAGGACGTCAGCTATCGAACGCACTTTATCTCGAATCTTTCTGACATCTCCTTTTCACTTTTTTCAGGGAAAACATAGACAAAAAGACACCTGTTAAATTTTTTGACAGGTCCAAAAAATTTTAATCATTTATTTACATAGATACCGCATAAATTATTCGAAAAATTAAAAGAAAAAAAAATTTACAGGTGTCAAATGTCAAAACCGATTTTGATAAATTAGGACGTCAGCTATCGAACGCACTTTATCTCGAATTTTTCTTACATCTTCTTGTCACTTTTTACGAGGGTAATGTGGTCAAAATGACAGCTGTCAAATTTTTTGACCGGTGAAAAAAATTGTAAATAATTTTTTACATATAGGCGTATTGATACATACGCCCTACGGGCATATAAAAAAATACGCCCTACGGGCATAATGATACATACGCTTCGCGGGCGTATTAATAAATACGAACGAATACATTTTGACAGGTGTCAAATGTCAAATGTCAAATTTACTAGCAAAGCCTCCAAATTATATTGAAAAAGTTGACAGTGTACAGGGTGTCCAAGATTCGATGGTTTTGGAGGGTTTCAGGTATTTCTAGAGAAGTTGGGAAAAATCTGACCCCCACTTGTGAGCCTCGATTTTCAAGACAAATTGACTGATGAAAACCGCATCTCGATATGTCGAGTCGTTTTTATGCTACGAAGTGTTTTTGAAAAGTTTGGAGTTTGGCAGAGGGGCTATAACTTTTTTATTTATGAAAATTTGGTTAACTTTCCTCTTGTAGCGTAAAAACGAATCGAGATATCGAGGTGCGGGTATCACCGGTCAACTTCTCTTGAAAATTGAGGCTCGCAAGTGATACCCGAAACCCGCTAAAACCATCGAATCTTGGACACCTTGTACATACCTAAGTGACATTCTTGATGCAAATCGTAAAGATTCTTTCTAGCTTTGGAGAAGTTTATCAGATGAAATGAAAGAATCTTAAAAAATTCAAGAGTACCAATATTTTTTCATTCACTGAAATATCTCGAAAATTATTAGTTTTGGGGAGACAGAAAGTTGTAAAATTTTATTTTTTGTCGACGAAACTTTACAGGTATTCATAGGCCTTAAAAGTATAGCATTGAGATTTGCTCTCTACTATTATATGAATTGAAATTGAACGATGATTTGGAGACGAGGAATTTTTAGGATGAATAACGATAAAGTCTATTCAAACTTATTCGTAAAGTTTATGATAACTTTGACGAAGCTACCCAAATAACTAGAGAAGTAATGGAACCCATCTCGTAGAGATTCACATTACCCTTTCATAATCTAAGCTTCCAACCATGCATTCCAATTAGATCATACAAAATATACATAATTAACTTTAAGCAAGTTTCAAGGCTATGTTAAATAGGTAAAATCAAATCTAAAAGTTGAAATTAGTTTGGTAAACTTGTTCATTTCACATCAGCGAAATTAGACCCTTGCGAATTTTCCTCACGAATTTGCGCTCTCATTACTTATGGATATAATATGCTTATTCGGCAGTAGAGCATTCATTATTGTTGTGTTAATATTTGAAAATAGAGTTGAGGTGAATTTGTCATTTGGTTGCTTCTAGGTAATGCCTGATTATTTCTTACAAATTATTTTCTTCGAATCTACTTCTTTAGTGGAATGAAGTAGAATAAAGAGAGAGAAGAGGAAGAAAAAATTGAGGAGGCTAGATACATCTCATCTTAACAGTAAATAAATCCTAAGCAACAAAATATTTTATCCAAAAACCAGCTCTCTACATAACTATTTTTTGAAAGCAAACTGGCAATTTCTTCCAAAACAACTTTATAAAAGTTTAGGCCAATTATTTGTCTATTTAAAAAAAAAAGTATCATCTGCCAGTTGATTACAATTTCAAAACAGGTAACTTCCCAAGTTTGGCAACAACCCGAGATTCTGCTATATACGTGAAACTTTCCAACCGAAAAGTTCCATCAGATATGCGAGCCGTTTTCTAGCTCGGAATAGAACTTGAAATATTGAAGAGAATTTCAATTTTCCGAGTTTATCTCGCCTTAAGTGGACCAAACTTTTTAGTTCATGATTTCGTTCTGTTGTCGATGGTAGAATGAGATTACTGGAATCAAGTCGGATTAGCTTTTGTTCGCGTTGGCCGGGTTAAAATCAAAAATCTATTTTGACGGAGTAGAAATGAAATGGAAGGGCTTTGAATTGCTGAGAAAATGTAATTCATTGTCTTTGTAAAATTTGATTTAGTATCTTTGTCAAAATGTTTTAAGTTCTTATAGGAAAACTTTCCTATTTAATTTTGATAAACTGTACTGTTATTCAGTTGTCTGATTGCCTTTCCAACAAATAGACTACTTTCTACATAGATACGATCATAATGTCTAAGCTATCAACATCTTCAGACCTAGCAGTGAACATAAAAGTTTGAGAACTAAAATCAAACTCTGGGGTGAGGGCATGAAACTTGAGTACTATCAATTGAAAGTATGTGTCGAAGAAACGTGAAGCTCAGTAGAAAAAGGCATGAAAAAAGAATCAGAAGAAGTGATATAAACAACATCAATTATAGATTAAATAAATATAATTCAGAAGTACAAAAGGAATTAACAAAGAAGTATTCCCATTCCAAGCGAACAAAATACAGCGGAATATATTATTCTTTTGAAGAATACATAGAGGAAAACAAAGAAGCAATGATAGAAAAGAATAAAGGCATAAAATGCGCATGAAAACAGAAAAAATTGACAAGAACAAAATTGCTTCAAACATTTATGTGTTTAAAGAAATTATGGAAATGGTCCTGTTCAAAATATATCAAAACCTGTATCTAACAATATGTGACAAATCAACTGTTGTTGGATAAACCAATTTCACATAAACCCTCCCATTCGGTCCATTATTTATTGTAATTAGAGGTTAACCCTCCTGCGGCAAAATACTCCCGTGAATAAAGGGACCTGGTTCAACATTGTCGCGGATGTAATCCGGATTATCCTGTAGTATAGTAGTTGGATAATCTTTAATTTAAAATATTCGCAAGGATTATGTAGGTATATGTTTTAAGTAGAGGTATGTAAAATATATATATTATTGATTTTGTTGCTTCAGGTTTATGTCAATATAAGTTGAAGCCAGCTGATAAAACTACATAATTAAAACTAGTTCAATAATTGTATGGCCACTTGAAATATATCGGAAATTAGAAAGGAAATAGCTGTAAATAGGAATAATAATTAATACGCCAATAATAAATTACAACAATATTATATGGAAAATGAAAATGACACAGCACTATATGTTTCCATTCAAATTGGGTCAAAACTGTTTGGAATTTGAACAAAACGGTTGCCTGTTAGTAAATTTTGGAGCGTAGACGCAACGAAAATAATGAACTGTTATTTATATTTGCAAATTTGTTATTAAATCATTATACAAGAACAATAATAGATTTACTAACTTTAAATTAAAAAAAAATGTGGACCAATATCAGGATACAGGAACAATTATACACATACAACAAAATAAATCGCGAGTTGGTAGGTAGGATTATTAGGCGATGTATTCAATCAAAGTGCTTTGGGGAAAACGGGACAAAATGTAGGACAAATTACAAATCAATAGTTGCCCCTTAGGAAATGTCCAATGTCCTAGAGTTCAAATAATGTACATATTGAAGTACAGGAGATTGGCAGAATGGAAGAATAATGAAATAAGAAGCGATTCTCGTTACAAAGGGGAAATGTAATTAAATAAAAATGGTTAAATGTGACACTTAATTTACATGAGGAAAGATATTTTTATAGTTTTTTTTTTCTGAAAAATTGCACCCGACATTTCGCAGAAACTTCCAGAAACTAGAGTATTATGTTCAGAGCAACTGTCATTACAACAAAACTTCCTTAAAAGGTAAAATTTTATCCAATATATCGTCATGGGAAAGTTATAAAATAATATTTATTGGCATTTTTTAGTGGAACAATTTAAAAAACGTTATACATACATTTTTGATTTTATGTTAAACGAACACATGTTGAATTCGCCAGCTTTCAATAAAGGAAAGTTTCAATGTCATAATTCATCTGATTTAAAGACGAACAGATGGCGTTTACACCTTACGACATTTGGCAATTAATTTAACTTTCCGTGATTGCGGGTAATAACTTACTACACCCAGTCCGTAGAATATGAAATTTTCATTGATGATTATGGATTGAGCATTACAAGGATTAATGTGACTAATAATTATAAATTTAGTTTTACTATACGGGAAATTTAGGTATGTACCATCGTCACCAAAAGTAACTGGGACAGCATTACATTAGCTCTTGTCCTATTATATGAATTTTATTGTCAAATATCTGTCAAACTATGAATTAAATGCATTGAATTGAATGACAGTAGAATTAGTCCAGGAGATTATTATGCATTATTTGTGTCCCAGATACTTTTGGTGACGATGGTACCTGGGTATTCTAAATTGTTCTCTGTTTAAGTGGGGAGCATACATAATAATTTAATTTTAACTCAACTAGATTCGAAGGTTGATTGTATTTTTGTTTTTGTTGATCAAACATTATAAACATTTTTTATATACATATTACGGTACAATTTTTTTTTGTGAAATTTAAAAAAAGAACTCGGCTTTTGTATTGTATTTTGAACTGTGACATTCCTAATGTTGCAAGCATGTAGTTGGTGCCTTGTATCCGTGTTATCATAATTTATCTACATACAGGGTGTATCAGGTATGAGAACAAATATTTTAAAATGATATAATATGGCCCATTTCAAGCTAAAATTGTCCTATTAACAACCCTGGGTCAATTGTTAGTATTTTCATAGTTAAGGGTGGGTATTATAGAACTGCTTTGACAGTTAACTTAAAATTAACTTTTTGAATTACATGTAATTCCAGAAGTTAACTTTAAGTTAACTCTCAAAGTAGTTTTATAATACCCGCCCTAAGTATCGCAGAATTTAAGAGGAGCGTCAGATAAGAGCCACCGCGCCATCTTTTGGGCTTTATGGCATACATTAAATATTTTTTGATCATAGTCTAGGAAAATTGTCGATTTTCAAAAAAAAAATCCTACCCAAAAGAACTTTTCAGGGATTATAGGGAGAGGGTGGGTGATCATAAAACCGAAAATATCAAACATCCACCCCTCTGGCGTTTTGCGTTATAGGGGTTGAAAGTGCGCCATTGGCGATTACTTGGTACCTATTGATTTTACAAAAAAATGTTTCAAATAAAAGATGTGCAACATTATTTGATCTGCAATGTTTATCTGAAAACTTTTTTGATTAAGGGCCGTCTGTGGTCATAAGGGCCGTTTGAAATTTTATAATGAAAATGAAAAATTTTAACCAACGTGAAAAAAATTTCTACAACACATACAACATTTTTGCTTTACGAAGTTTTTACTCACCCCCTGCCGTTTTTCAATAGGGGTGGTTTAAAGTTTTTTTATTTTTTTACAAAAAAAATTTCTTAAAAGTTTTATAAGATGACATTTCCTACAATTTTTCCAAATCTACTTTTCAGGGATGATAGGAGGCGAGTGGGTGATCATAAAACCGAAAATATCAAACATTCACCCCTCTGGCGTTTTGCGCTATAGGGGTTGAAAGTGCGCCATTGGCGATTACTTGGTACCTATTGATTTTACAAAAAAATGTTTCAAATAAAAGATGTGCAACATTAATTGATCTACAATGTTTATCTAAAGACTTTTTTGATTAAGGGCTGTCTGTGGTCATAAGGGCCGTTTGAAATTTTATAATGAAAATGAAACATTTTAACTAACGTGAAAAAAATGTCTACAATACATACAACATTTTTGCTTGATGAAGTTTTTACTCACCCCCTGCCGTTTTTCAATAGGGGTAGTTTAAAGTTAATTTATTTTTTTACAAAAAAAAATTGCTAATAAAAGTTCTATAAGATTACATTTCCTACAATTTTTCCCAATCAACTTTTTTTGTAACTCACCCCCATTCAGCGGAGGGACACTTCCCTCGGGGAAATTTTAGTTTTTAGGGGTATTGTACAGGGTGGTCCAAATTGGAAACTTTCTTATGGAAACACCCTTTATTTTTAGAGATAGAAAAAAATGGACCCCCACTCTGAGGCTCAAATTACATGAAATCTTGATTGGTGCAAACCGCATTTTGATATTTTCAACCGTTTAGCCGCTAGAGGGCGATTCTCGATTTTGAGCAATACTGTAAAGCCTCCATAACTTTTTTGTTTATGAAAATAATTCATTTCGGTAATGACCTTTTGGAAGCACTTTTTCAAGCAGAATTCAGTGACGTTCTCAGTTTTTTTCTGTCTGGCTTTGATTTCGAGATATTGACCAAAATTCGATTTTTTTCAATAGGACACCCTATATATTAATAGTTCATTAGAAAGCTATGCTTTCGCTGATTTCAATGATATAAAGTTCGATAGGTTTACCTCTACCTAACAGTTTTCGAGAAAAAAATTATTTCGGCTTTTGTCATAAGAAACAATGTGTTAGAAAGAGACCTTTCTCAGTTTCCTTACATAAAGTCCTTTTCCAACACATTGTTTCTTAAGACAAAAACCGGAATAATTTTTTTTCTCGAAAACTGTTAGAGATAAACTTATCGAACTTTATCATTGAAATCAGCGAAAGCATAGCTTTCTAATGAACTATTAATATATAGGGTGTCCTATTGGAAAAAATCGGATTTTGGTCAATATCTCGAAATCCAAGTCAGACAGAAAAAAACTGAGAACGTCACTGAATTCTGCTTAAAAAAGTGCTTCCAAAAGGTCCTTACGGAAATAAATTATTTTCATAAACAAAAAAGTTATGGAGGCTTTACAGTATTGCTCAAAATCGAGAATCGCCCTCTAGCGGCTAAACGGTTGAAGATATCAAAATGCGGTTTGCACCAATCAAGATTTCATGAAATTTGAGCCTCAGCGTGGGGGGTCCATTTTTTTCTATCTCTAAAAACAAAGGGAGTTTCCATAAGAAAGTGTCCAATTTGGCCCACCCTGTACATACTATATTAATTTTTTTTTCTTTTCTCGCCTTTAGTGCATATAAAAATTTACAATTAACATTGTATTAAAAGGATTTTTTTTTCACCACCTTTTTGTTTTTAGGGGTAGTTCGCCTATTTTCATTTTTACAGAAAAAAATTATTAAGAAAACTTGTACATTTTATTATTTTGAACAACTTTTCTCTATAACTTTTTTTTGTAAAGTTGAAAATAGGCGAACTACCCCTTAAAACAAAAAGGTGGTGGAAAAAAAAATCCATTTAATACAATGTTAATTGCACCTATTTATATGCCCTAAAGGCGAGAAAAGAAAAAAAAATTAATATATACCCCTAGAAACTAAAATTTCCCTCAGGGAAGTGTCCCCCCGCTGAATGGGGGTGAGTTACAAAAAAAGTTGATTGGGAAAAATTGTAGGAAATGTAATTTTATAGAACTTTTATTAGCAATTTTTTTTTGTAAAAAAATAAATTAACTTTAAACTACCCCTATTGAAAAACGGCAGGGGGTGAGTAAAAACTTCATTAAGCAAAAATGTTGTATGTATTATAGAAATTTTTTTCACGTTAGTTAAAAATTTTCATTTTCATTATAAAATTTCAAACGGCCCTTATGACCACAGACAGCCCTTAATCAAAAAAGTCTTTAGATAAACATTGTAGACCAATTAATGCTGCACATCTTTTATTTGAAACATTTTTTTGTAAAATCAATAGGTACCAAGTAATCGCCAATGGCGCACTTTCAACCCCTATAGCGCAAAACGCCAGAGGGGTGAATGTTTGATATTTTCGGTTTTATGATCACCCACCCGCCCCCTATCATCCCTGAAAAGTTCATTTGGGTAGGAATTTTTTTTTGCAATGCATGTATTTTTCGACTATTTTCCTAGACTATCACAGGTGTTCAAATTCTCTGTAAGTGATTGACTTATTTACAAGTAGATGGCGACATCTTCAATATCAATTTGTTTACATAGTAATTTACAGTGGACTAAATAATTTCATTCAGATACAAATAAAATAATAGTATTTCACATGTTTAGCTAGGTGAAACAGTTTTTACTGGCGTTTAAAAGAAGTTACTTTCCTTCCCGAACTCAGCGACATCTTTTAGAGAAGCGCTGAACATACGTTTGGTTTGAGTCTCTGCTGTAAATGACAGCAATAAGCTCCTTGTCAGTCCTTATTTGGCAGATTTTGATTAATTTTGTTATAAACACATTATAATTTTCGTAAATTCTGTTCTTTTCATTTATTCCAGCATTTTACTATCCGAAATGTTCGACATTTATTGTTGGTGTGCTACTCTATATGTTTATCCCTTTTTCATTTAAATCCGTGACCAAAATTTGCATATTGTTGTCAACAAAATGGTAATAATTTTACTATTTAGAATGCGTATTTTGCAACCAAAAATGCCTGAACTTCTACTCCAATCTATTATTGTTATGAACATAGCTTCATTTCACGGAAAAGTGGTCTAAATTTGGAATTGAACAGGAATTAATGAAGGTCTGTAAATGACATTTTATTTAAACGCCCTTCTTAAATTTGCCAAATACTCATCATGAAAATATAAATTTTTGTTGAAAGGTTCTAAAAACACTCAAATCAATACGCAGATTTTGCACACTCACACTTCCCATATCACGCAAACTTTGTAAAACAGGCACAATGCTCTTTCATCAGGTGGGTGGTCTTAGGAAATTTTTCCCTGTAAATTATGGCAGCTAAATAGGAATTTTGCAACGATTCTGCCTATTCGACGTTTGTAAATATTTTATTTTCAGAAAAGAATAAATTACACGCGCTTCCAATGCTTCAAATAACTGAGAAGACGAATCAAGTGTGTGTGTTGTGCTATGTTGCCAGATGCTTAGATACCGATTTACAAGTGAAATTTACATGTTGATTTTTTCTTCAGGTGAAGGAATGACTTCAAGCAGAAGATTATTGGCAATTGTGAGCTAGCGAATAAGGGAAAAAATAACAAATCCTTTCGCACACAAAGAAAAACGGTTCAGCTTAAAGAATTGGTTAAATCTCGGATCAAATTTGTGGCTGCGTTAGTGTTATTTTGCAAAAAGCATATTCCCATAACACCTCTACCCTTACATAAAAAACTCATGATTAATCCATAATAGTCAATTAATTAATATCCAACTCCATGTCCCAAATATGGGTCATGCAAGATAGTGTTTTACATAATTGCCTTGTTATACCACATTACAGGAAATAGCATTATTAACATATTCATCTCAAATTTATTGACAAAATTAAAATAACCAACATGGAAGTTACCACAGCGATTATAGACATCTTAAGTGTTTTTTAGCATCAATTATTTAGAGAAAGTTTAAGTTATTTACTATCCAAGTGAACAGCGATAACGTATATTACAGGTTAAGTACCTTATACCTACCTGATTAAATATTTAGGTATTTGCTACGCTTATTGTTAATTCGCTTAAGGCAATTCGTATAACAATAACTACAACTGCAATCTAGAAAATCCAAAATATTGAAGAATAATATGTTCATTCAATCAAATACCACTAAATAAAAATTGTGTTCACCCATTTCAAAATTTATTTTTCCCATTTCTCGATGAGGTTACGCAAGAGTAACTATGCCTGGAAACATAATTGGAATCTCTATAACCTAATAATCCTGTTGAGCTAGTTTAATTTCCAATGTTTTTACCGTGCCTTCCAGAAACGACTCTCTCCAATTAAAACGCCGCATTGAAGTTTAAAGTTGTGTGCAAATTTAATTATGTCTGGCGATAGACAGAGTCTAGACGACATCGCCATATTTTTGATTTAATTAATCCATGTAGGGATGTTGAAACGTTTGAAAATACTTACAAAGATGTATAGCAAATATTCGTTACATATTATCAATCTCTCAAGTTGGGGAAAATGTTGTTCAACCTAGTTAAGAATCGGATAATGAAATAAGTGAAACGGAAGTCGAGTCAGTTGCGATTTAGTTTTGAACGAAGTGTTCTTATAGTTCTAGTTTCATCGTGTTGTCTTGAATAAAGGAAAACTAATTTTGAAAATTGTGTTTGTCATCATCATAGATTTTCATTGAGTATCGGCTGCATCAATCCAGGGCCTCAAAATAAGCTTGAAAGGTGAAGCGAAATAATAAATAATAGTATTTGTAACAACGAGAAATAAACATTTAAAAAATAACAAAAAGCAATAATGATTTCCGCAGATCCGTTTTCACACTGTAAATTATTACGCATTGTCCTGTGACATTAATATGCCTAATAAATTTGAGTATACGCTAAAATAATTAACAACATTTTAAACGGTTTGTTTGTAACTAACTACAGCTTCAATTGAATAATATATTCATCCGCAGAATATATTATAATATTTTTGTTTGCCACCATGAAATTTATTAAACAAATACCTACATGAATCAATTTCTGTTTATTCATTCACTCGACCGTGAAAAGAGGTTTTGTTTTCAAAATAATTTATTTCAATTTGTTTCGGCGAATTAAACTTAATTGATTTTTATACATACCAGCATATGAAAATATTGGATGATCGTTTGAATGGTTGGCAAACCTGGACCAGTAACACAAAGTGAATTCTTTCAAGTCTGGTATGTCAGTCTTGTACTGGATGTATTGGAAATACAAATCTTGCAAAAATCCTACTTTGTACAGTGAGCATTGGTCGTTGTTGTTTGGGACTTCTTCATCTGGATATCTGAAATTAATAGACGATACGTTTGTAGAGGGAAAATTGCAATGAAACTGATTAAGTATGTGGATTATGATCTGCCCAAGTCACTACATCCTGATCTTCTAGAGTATATAAATTGGTTGCCTAATATATGAAATTTTTTTGTTTAACCAAGTTTAGTTCATGATTTTTGAGTACCTAGATATTTCCCCGATTGGAATGCTCAAATATAAGTTCGCCTTGCTGCTCAGTCAGCAGTATATAATTTTAGGACCATAACGAATTTCTTTTTCTCAGTAGATATATTAAATTGGGTTGTGATAGGCGTGTATTTTAAACTACTTTCCCTTTCAATTACTCCCTTTCAAAATCATACTTTAGATATTCGTACATACCAAAAATTCAACTCGCGTAGGTGCCTTTTACATAACATTTAATTATTTGAAAAATAAGCTGGTTTTTCAATCATGTAAAGTGTAAAACCAATTAAAATTATTCAAGTCGTTGAAGCGTAGGCATCAGGTTGCCAAGATGTAAACGGTTCTTTCTCTTACCAAACAGAAAGGAAATTATAATTTATCAAGGGCAGCAGTATTTTGCCGCTCAAGTTGGCAATCGCTTATCATTAATAATTCTGGATTATTGAAATACCAGCGATTTAAATATTATCGAATATTAATCGAATGAATATTGTAATTACAACTTACTTTTAGTTCAACGAATGTATGTGAGATTTAATTGTTATACATATAAAAATAATGATTAGTGTAAAATGGTAAATATTAATTATTATCCTACACACGCTAACAAGTTTTGATATGTACAGAGGGTGTTTTTTTAAATATTGACACCCCACCTACAGCCTTATCCTTTACAGGTAGAAGAAAGGTGTAAATACAAAAGCTGTAGAGTTTTGGCTGAATTTTTAGAAACCATGGTCAGAAACAAAATTCGAATGTCAGAAATGTGAAATTTTGCATGCTTTCAGCTTTTTTCAAATGGGATGCCATATATTTCATTCTACACGGAGAAAAAAATATAGTACGATTTATTAGAAAAACATTACGGCATACAAGATTTCATAATACTATATAGGACGAATACCCAGTTTAGTACCATTTACAACATTTTTATAATAATTTGACAATAAAATATTCATTATGTTATGTTGAATAGTACCAAATTTAGTTTATAAGATATATAAGGAATATATTCTTATTTTCACTATGTGTGATATTACCGTGCATTATGTGCTTTTTATATCTTTTATGATATTTTTTTGTAGTTTTTATTAGCTAGTTTAATAAATTTCAAAATAAATTTTAGTTTGTTTTAAAATATTTTCTTTTAAATATTACAAACTTACTTTTTCAAATTAAATGTTTATTTTAATAAAATTTAATATATTTTTTACTTATCAGTATTATAATAGCTATTTATATAACAAGTACATAAAGTAAGGCTTTATTGTACGAATAATTTTATGGCCGAGCGAGCTTGCGAGCGAGGCTATTAAATAATGAGTCAATAAAGCCTGTTTATGTAAGCGTTATATACATGATTTTATGTACGATTGCGACTGATTTTTGTTAAAAATTTAAAAAATTTAACGAAAAAAGTAAAATTCGCGTAGGTATATCTGTTTCACCTTGGCAAGTTGTCAGGACCTGTTTCACCTTGTTAGGTTGTCCAGGTAGGCAATAAAGTAGCACTTTATTTTACTAGTACAATAAAGTGCTACTTTATTGACGCAAAACTGTTCTATAAATAGCACTTTATGTCCGATTGACCAATAAAGTGCTATTTATGGAACAGTTTTGCGTCAATAAAGTAGCACTTTATTGTACTAATAAAATAAAGTGCTACTTTATTTTACTAGTAAAATAAAGTGCTACTTTATTGCCTACCTAGACTACCTTACAAGGTAAAACAGGTCCTGAGAACCTGCCAAGGTGAAACAGGTCTTGACAACCTGCCAAGGTGAAACAGGTATACCTACGCGAATTTTACTTTTTTCATTAAATTTTTTTAATTTTTAACAAAAACCAGTCGCAATCGTACATAAAATCATGTATACAACGCTTACATAATAGTATATTATGCAATGATCATGTAATGATAGCCATTAATACACGAGCATGTTGTAGGATACGAAACGAGCCGCAGGCGAGTTTCGTATATAACATGCGAGTGTATTAATGACCATTACATGAGAGTTGCATACACTATTTTTTCTACTGCCATTGATAAAACTTGATATGATGATATTTAGATATGTCAACATTACGCTTAACTTTGAATAGAGATGTTATAATTGAGTAATCCATACAGTTGAAGGTTTCATTTTTTGTTGTAATTCTTCAAAATATACTATCAAAACATTTTCTGAGAAGGACGATGTGTTTTTGGTGTTTCCAATCCATAAATTGTCCATATAATTTTTCGCAAATTTTCTTGGACTTGTCCGGTAGTATATTATTACCTGCATTTGTCGCCCTTTCTGTAATTTCTGGAGGTGTTAGTGAAAATTCTTCGTTATCACTCAATATTTCTATAATAATGCCTTATCCCAAACATTAGGTAACTTTTAATAACAATTCGAAGTATTTTTTTCATGAAATTATTGTTTTTCGCTAAATTACCATGGAAAAGCCATAAACAGAGTGCTGTTATCATTCAAAAAAAAAAAAAAAAAAAAATTCTTAACTGGTGGCGCCATCTATTGACAATGTATAATACTGACAAAAGTAAAAATTCTTCCTTATCACTCATTATTTCCATAATAATTATTCTTTGTCCCAAACTTTAGGTAACTTTTAAACAATTCGAAGTATTTTTTATAGTTATCAAAATAATTGTTTTACGCAAAATTACCGTTAATAATGTTTAATATCTTAACTAGTGCTGCCATCTATCAACATTGTATAATATTAAAAATGAGTATTATAATGAAAATCTGTATCGTAATGAAGTTCATTATAATACAGATTTTAATCGTTTAATAGCGTATTATGAAATGTCAGTAGAAAAACAGGCTTTATTGACTCATTATTTAATAGCCTCGCTCGCAAGCTCGCTCGGCCATAAAATTATTCGTACAATAAAGCCTTACTTTATGTACTTGTTATATAAATAGCTATTACTGGTCAATCGGACATAAATTATAGTATTCTTTACAAAAACATTTTATTAGCGTTATAATACTTGGTATAGTCGTATTCACGAGAGAGTTTGAATTTGGACCGTTATTTTCACCAGTTGAAAATAAATAAAATCCACAGATCTGTCCCTTTTTCTGACAACTATCAAATAATGATACATGACATTTTGATTTGACACATAAAAATAACAGATTCGGGTTTTTGAATTTTGAATTTCGAATTTTTGTGTGAAATCTTTCAGTTTTTTGCCGTTTACTGCATTATTTTTTTATTTGTTATTATCGCAATCGGTTTTTTGGTTTTTTATGTAGTGTTCTGTGCCTTTGTGTTTCGGTGTTGAGTTTCACACCTGGTTTTAGTTTGGATTTAAGTGTTTACTTTATTATAAGTGTTTACTTTGGACTCTAACTTTAGGATTTTTGGATTTTAATAACTTAACTTCCTTTAAAGAAATTGAAAATCAATTTTTATCCTGAAATGTATATCACTTTTCTAAATACGACCCTGTCGTTTATCCCAGCTGACGGAATTGAAGCGCTAACGCATGCTGATAACCTAAAGAAAAAGTTTACTAAAAATGTCAACGCGAACTGCCAACTTCACTTTCTATCGTGATTTAGTCTATACCACAGTAACCAACAAAAAGTTTGCTATAAATCAAAAAGATATCCCTAAAAAATTTAAATTAGGCAATGTCGGGGTCAAAAACAGTGAAAGCAAATTTTTCACTGCTTTTGACCCCGACATTGCAAAATTCACATTTTTTAAGAATATATTTTTGATTTATAGCAAACTTTTTGTTTTTTTTTTTTTTACGGATATGCGCACTCGCAAGGAAATGTCCTATCACGCTCGAGAAGCGGCAAGTGCGCGGAAATGTCGGTGTATGTTGGTCTCGAAACGGTTCAGGTTGTAACCTGCAGGGAAAACCGTCGCAGGGAGTTTATTCCACAGTGATGCTGTTCTCCAGAGATATGAATTCTGATATAATGAGGTTCTTGGTACCTCTAGTTTGACAGTAAATTCATGGTTACCGTCTGTTTGACGGGTTCGCCTGTTAGGTGCTACTCTCGGTGGAATCATACGTGCCAACTCTTCAGAGCATTTTCCGTGATAGTACCTGTAGAAGAGAGATAAATCGCCCACAGATCTGCGATGTTCGAGACCATCCAAGTTACGAATAAGTGCGGGGTCATTGATCAGCTTGATAGCTCGTTTTTGCACGGTATTCAAAAGCATTAAGGTATGTTTGGGTGCTGCACTCCATATATGTGAGCAGTACTCCATAGTTGGTCGAATCTGGGCTTTGTATAGTGTCAGCAATTGGCTTGGTGTGTACAGATGTCTTGTACGAAATAGCACCCCCAGCTTTTGGGACGCCCTTTTAGCAATATCTGCCACGTGACTGTGCCAAGACATGTTGGTCTCTGCAGTAACCCCCAAGATGTTCAACTGACTCTGTAATGTGACAGCACTTCCAGATAGCATGATGTTTGGCTCACCGGTGCTGGGCCGGTATTCTCGTTCTCGAAAACGCTCACCGCTTTTTAATCGCTCGGCACTTTTAATGTAAATTCACATATGAAGTGCCGAGTGACTCAAAAGCGGTGAGCGTTTTCGGGAACGAGAATACCGGCCCTGGTCTTTTTTGAAAACAGAGCTGCTTGGGTTTTCTGCGCGTTGAACTGTACAAGGTTTTTGTTACCCCAGTCCTCTATTATCTCCAGGTCGTTATTTATCTGCGATATTTGAGTTAGTCTAAGATGATGGAATTCACGTGCGGAAAGACCTGTGGGTGGTATGAGTGAGGAGACTACATTGCCATCGTCTGCAAAGCAATAAAGTGGATTTACTGTTTTATCTATGAGGTCATTTATGTAAATCAGGAAAAGAGTTGGCGAAAGGATTGCTCCCTGTGGCACACCAGCATTTATTTGGTAAGAGTTGGAGTTCTGGCCATCCAGTGCAACATAATGGATCTGTCCTTTAGGTAACTTTCAAAACAAGTGCAAAGTTTCGGCGATAATCCCATTGCTTTGAGCTTGTTGAGCAGATTTTCATGCCAAACTTTGTCGAATGCTTTAGATATATCTAAGGCAATTGTTCTTGTTTCACCCCGCAACTCAATCGCTTTTTGCCATAAGTGAGTGACGTATGTAAGTAAATCGCCAGTTGACCTATATTTTCGAAATCCGTATTGCTTATCGTTGATAATTTTGTACTTTTCCAAGTACTTGGTTAGGTGATTGTTCACAACTCTTTCCATTACTTTTGATATCACCGGAAGTAGAGCAATTGGTCTATAGTTTAACGGATCTGTCTTTTTTCCTTTCTTTGGAATGGGTTGTACTGCGGCAGACTTCCATGATGATGGATATACTCCTTGCCTGTAAGACAAATTGAATAATTTTGCGAAAGTTGGGGTGAGTTCGTTGGCGCAATTTTTGAGTTACTATTGCGGAAATGCCATCCGGACCCATTGCTTTGTTTGTATCCAGCTTTTTTAGGGATTTTCGTATTTCTCTGTGACAAAAGGGTACCTCTGGCATACTATGGGAAACCCTTTCAATGAACGGTGGAGTTTTTCCGTTTGGCACTGTTAGGTTGGAGTTGGAGGAAAACATTTGGGCAAGCATATTGGCTTTTTCCTCTGATGTTGTGGCTAAGTGATTATTTTTATCTGTAAGTGGTGGTATGGATGACTTGGTGAAGTTAGATCCAACAGCTTTTGCAAGAGACCAAAAAGACCTAGAACTACTTGGACAATTTAGCAACCTGTTTTTTATTCTTTGATTGTATGTTTCTTTAGCGGAGTCAATAGTAATTTTGCAACTATTTCTGGCTTCTATAAATTCTGTGTGGTTTTGAGCGGTTTGTTGTCGTTTCCAAAGGTTATATGCTCTGTGTTTTTTCTGTACAGCCGTTTGACACTGGCTGTTGAACCAAGGTTTTGCATTAGCTCTACGTTTGGTTGTATGTGGGATATATGCGTCCATTCCAGATAAGATTACTTGTGTTATTTCATTACAGCAAATAGTGGGATCAGCTGTTTTAAAGTAAACCTCTTGCCATGGAAAATCCAGGTAAAACTGTTTTAGGTCATTCCATTTTGCCGATTTATAGTGCCACATTTTACGAGGAAGTGGTTGTAAGCTTGGTGGGATGAGCATTTCGCACTTTGTTATTATAAGTTTATGATCGGACGAACCAAGTGGAGCATCTACTTGAATTGTGTACGAGTCAGGATTGGTGGTTAGGAACAAGTCTAAAAGCGCTGCAAATTCGCCCCTTTCTGAGATACGGGTAGGTTCATCGACAAGCTGCGTTAGACCACAACTTATGGCAAAAGCTTCTGCTTCTCTGCCTTCGTTATCTGTTTTGTTGTGGTGTTTCAGCCAGGGTATATTGTGGACGTTGAAATCGCCTAAAAAGACAATTTCCGCCTGTGGATAGTTTGACTGTATACTATCACAGCTTTCGGATAATGTCGCGAAAAAGTTTTGGTGTTGGTCCAATTAGTTTAAATTAGAAAGAAAAAAAATAGGAAAATGGAAGAAAAGCAAAACGCAAATTGAATTTTGAAACATTTTATTACATTCCTATTAATTTTTTTCCATATACATACATACATTCATATTATGCGTAGGTAGGATAACATTTCTAAATTCAGTCCAATTTATGTATAAACCATCACAGTTTGTGGGATAATTTTTTTGAAAGTCGTTCAAAAGTAAAATGGAACCTTGTGGTTGTTTAAGAATTGGAAATGCTTCAAAATATTCCATCACGCCTATTCCCTTTTTGATCATGTTCTATCGTGCATTGGAGGAAATGTTCCAATTATTTTCAATTTAGTCCATGGGATAAATATTGTATTTGCAAAATTCAATTGCATACTGTTCTTGGCTGATTGGGTTCATCATCTAAATTGTCATTTTTGTCTGGAAAAGCTGAAAAAAAGCAGTCGTTTAGGATATTTTGAATAATTCATTGTTGAGGGGAAAATTAGATCTATTGTAACGTTTTATCAGTCAAGTTGCAATTGGCAATAACAGTCAAAATTACACTACGGCGTAATATTACTTACTTGTTGTTTCTGAGGTACACTTCTCAGCTCATTAAATGTTTTTTCCACATTGATGTACCTTGACCAAAGCTTTCCACTACATTTTTGCGAAGTGTATTTGTAAGGGCGAAAATAAATTTCCTCCGACTCTTTTTTGAAGACTGTACTAATTTCTTTTGCTACTTGTTGGAATGCAATCTGTGGAATCCTGGAACAAAATTATTTTTGTTGATAATAATACTTACAATTCAATTAAATAATGTAGTAATTATTACTTTTCTCTGTACTTTTTCATCAAAAATTTTATGATTATTTTCGTCAACTTCTTTTTTTTTGAGGGGACTTAAAAGTTCATTTCGAGATAATAAGAGTGTTCAGTGTTCTCATCAAGGTATTTTTCAAGACTCTAAAATAAACAATTTTTAAAAAGTCAATAATTATTAAATAAATTGTTAATTTTATTATTTCATTACCTCAGGAAAAATAGATGTTCTTAGTAAACTTTCGTCAATTTCAAGAATAAAGACTTCCAAGTCTAGGTATATCGTTAGCTGAAAAAAATAAAACATTTTGAAATAGGAGGGTTTATTCTATAGTAAGTATATACGAATGAAATGTAAAAGAGAAAAATAACCCATAAAAAACAAATTAATTTTTTTGATGTCGCCTTCCTCTACTCTGCAAAATTATAAATTAAATTAATTTTGGCCCATATTGAAATATTTTGCGCTTGCGTTTTATATGTATGTATGTGCGAGAGTTGATCAAAACTTACCTTCAAAGGAGTCCAGGAGTTCACTCAGCTCAACATTTTCCAAAATTTCTTTAATACTATTCATATTGCACCGCAAATACACTAAATCATAAATATGGGAAAACCTTCGAAACATATTTTCTAAACCTCGATCAAGCGTGGAACAGGGTGGCGAGGTGTGACTCATTCAAGTCATTCACTAACTGGTAACTAAATGAATCCCGAATATCACTGAAAGTCAAATTTCTGTCTTTGGTGTACGAGTTAAAATAAAATTAGTAAACAATAACATCCCCATTTCCTAGCTCGAACAATGTGAATATTGTAAAAAAGCATTTTTATTATAGATGGATAATATCCTCTAAAATCTTCTGATATTAAAAATTACCTTTAGAATAAATGTAGGACAAATCTTAATAAAAAATATTGTAAAATAGGATTCTAAGTAGAATTTATTATAAATTATATTTAACAATAACATGTTAACGGTTTGGCGGGAAATTATACTAAGTATTATAGTAGATCGTATTATATATTCAATATTTTTCAATTATTATAAATTTTTAGTAACTGATACTAAAATATGCTTATAAAAAGTATAATAATTTTAATAGCAATCACTAGAATTTATTTACAAACTATTATAATAAACTTAGTTTTTTCCGTGTATATTCTTGAAGAGCACAATGCTCCGATTTCAAAAATATATAGTTTATCTATATTTCATTGAGCAGTCTCTCATTTATTCGCCTCCAAAAGTTGTAAAAATACTATCCCACTACTGATTCTGTGAACCATTCTACTTGTGCAGGTGAAAGCTGCGGGTAAAATTTGAGGTAGGTACTTGGTTCTCTGATAGTTTTTTTAAAATTTTTAGAACCAAATATGTTGGAGACGGCTCAACCAAATATAGACAAACTATATAGTATTGGAATTGGGAAATTGTGCTCTTCAAGAATATAGAACCAAATATAGGGCATCCCATTTAAAAAAAGCTGAAAGCATGCATCATTTTACATTTCTGACATTCAATTTTTGTTTCTGACCATGGATTCTAAAAATTTAGCCAATACTGTACAACTTTTGTATTCACACCTTTCAACTACTTGTAAAGGTGAATACTGTAGGTCGGATGTCAATGCATAAAAAAACACCCTGTACTTGAACAATAACTTATTATATAAAGTCAGAATTTGTAAGATTATCCACTTTTTGTCAATTTACCTTTTAACAGGAATAAGTAATGTTACTTTACCAAATTAGTAACATAATGTGACAAGTTATTCAAGTACAAACGAGTGGATTGTTGCGGAACTTATGGGTGGACCTTTGCGGGACGAGCGCAGCGAGTTCCGCAGTCATCTATTTATAAATACGTTGTTCAGGTACGATACTAATTTGACTTATTCAAATGTCAGTTATTCTCATTAGTTCAAAAACTACACGTTTCAGATGAGTGTCTTACACACATCAAAATGGTCTAGGGAACAATAGATAATACCTATACTTATCAGAAATTTTTGCTGATTTTATTATAAAATATTTAAACTAAACAAACTTTAAAAAAAAAAAAGCCGATATGGTAAATTTGATTAGATTTGTTCAATAAATAGTGCCCACGTTATCTTTGAAAAAAAATTGTTTTTTGTCTTAAACTTAAAATAAAGATATTTCTTGTTCCCTAGACAATTTTGATGAGTGTATTTGAATAGTTGAACAGTATATTGGTGAGTAGATGGCTGCGGAACTCGCTGCTCTCGTCCCAAAGAGGTCCACTTATAACTTCCGCAATAATCCACTTATTTGTACTTGAAAAATAACTTATCATATAAAGTCGAAATTTGTAAGATTATTCACTTTTTGTCAATTCGCCTTTCAATAGGAATTAGTAATGTTACTTTACCAAACTAGTAATATATTGTGACAAGTTATTCAAGTACAAACAAGTGGATTGTTGCAAAACTTATGGGTCGACCCAGCCATCCATTCACCAATATGTTGTTCAAGTACAATACTAACCTGATTCACTCAGTTGTGAACTTTTCTCATTAGTTTAAAAACTACACGTTTCAGGTGAGTGTCTTATTTGGATAGTATATTGGTGAGTCGATGGCTGCGGAACTCGCTGCGCTCATCCCGCAGACGTCCACCCATAAGTTCCGCAATATTCCACTTATTTATAAAGGGTGTTTTTTCATATATCGACACCCCACCTACAGCCTTTACCTTTACAGGTAGAAGAAAGGTGTAGATACAAAAGTTGTACAGTTTTGGCTGAATTTTTAGAAACCATAGTCAGAAACAAAATGTGAAATTTTGCATGCTTCCAGCTTTTTTCAAATGGGATGCCCTATATTCTTGATGCCAACCAGAGATTATTTCACAAGAGTTAACAAAAAATTGATACGAGCAAGTTCCTGTCTGAAGTTACCAATTGTTATAAACATTCGGGTACTCACCCTCCTCCTAGTAATCCAAATCCGTCGTTCCCGAAGGGCGGTTTTGTGGGTCCGTTAAAGTAATCGCCGTGCAACAGCGGTTGCCAAGATTCAGGGTCATGAACGTCTGCATTAACCGCAACTACTGCAATCACGACGTAGAACGTTTGCAGAAGGCGGACGCTTGAGAATTCCATCATCCCGTCTTAATGATCTCTTATGCAAGCCCAATCATCTGAAACAAAATAAATATTTTCATTCGGAATGCTAATTTAATTTGTTTATAGTCATATATGTAAATTATATCTGTAAAGAGATTTTGATAGTTTTCTTGAGACATAAACAATGGGTATTGTTTATCTGGAATAATTTTGTAAGGTTTTTGACTCATAATGATAATCTGTCAGAAACTTCTACGGTCTCAGCTGATGTGGTTTCCTTCACAACTCCAAGGAACATTTCCTTTTTTGATTTTCACAAACGATCCCAAGTGATCCATATAAATTATTTTATGAAACTGAACTCCTATTTTGATAATCAAATGAAGATCACTTTTTCTTCTTCTTCCCGGGGTCTTGTTGTACCGATGTATCTATTTACATTCTGTCAAACCAATAATTTTCCTTTATCTTGTTTACTACTGCCTCATTTTTAGCTAGATGTCCAAGGTCATCATGACATCTCTATAGTTTTCCATCTGGATTTTTTTGGTAGATACAACTCATTTTAATTTCCCATCCCAATTTCATTCATTATTTTCCATTCTTCATTGCATATTTTTGTTTTCAATAATACATTCTCTCTACAATTCTGTGTGTTGTTGGATCAGTTTTTTAACTTAACTTTTCACTGGAAATAGTTTGTCAAAAGTTTTTTCCACCTTAACCCTTTTTTCCTGCTAACTTTCTTACTCACGGCTGGAAAAGTTCTTCAACTCGTAAAATTATTATTTGCGTCACTCCTAAGACAATGATATACCCTCTATGGATATACCTATTATTGTCTATTTTTATCCACGCCAAATAACTATAATATTAATTAATAGTTACTCAGGTGTACTACGATATAAAAACAATAATAATAAAAAACGACAAAGAATGAATTATCACCGTATAATTACGTTCGTCGAGATTCATGGTCACAAACGCCTGCAGTCACTGAGATGCGACCACCAAGACAAAGCGTTCGAATTTTTTTCTTACTGCTCAATTAGAGTCTTGTGCAACTATCGCGATAATAATTATTATAATTAGGAATGATTTATCTATATTTGATTTGCTGAAAAGTATGGTAATTAGTGGTGTGAAGGAACATGAGAGCTTAAATGGTGTGTTGTTGTTGTACGTTAGTTTTCAACAATAGGAATTCTTTGTGAATCTCATCAGCTTTTGCACCACGAATATTTATTTTTGAATGGAAGAAATAAAGAAACATCTTTTCATGGTTAAACTATAACCTCACTTTATGAACAAAACTATTTATCAGCTTATCAAATCAGCGAAAATTCCACAAAATATGGCCACACAAAACACTTCAGTGGTTAAAGGGACAAGTCATCTAAAGGGCCCCAGAGACTGCATTTTTGTTGGACGGTTTTGTTCGACGAGCAAATCAGGTCGAGCAAAAATGACGCAAAACCGAAGTGTGTGTGCGAAAAATTGTCGTTTTTGCTGCCATACAAAACCGATATCTGGATTCGCCTGATTTTGTCCGTCGGATATGTTCGATATGTCAACAAATCTGAAGTGTGTGGGCTACGAATTTTAAAAACGACAGTTTTATGTGGTGTGTGGTGCGTAGCTACAGAATTTTATGTTTAAAAACTTGTCAACATGACTGATCTTTGCCAAACTAAACCTAGGTCTGTAGGCAACTCCGGTCCGTCGTTTTTGCTCGACCAGATTTGCTCGTCGAACAAAACCGTCAAACAAAAACGCAGTCTGTAGGGGTCTTTAGTACACGAAGAGAAATGCGATTTCTTTGATAAAGAAAAATCACAAAAATGCAGCAAGGAATAGTAAAATAAGCAAATACCCCAGGGAAATTAGACCAAAAAAGGGATATCTGCGGAATGAGGCCGAACAAGCTGAATTTTTGCAGAGACCTTCGTTTTGATGTTCTAATGAAGCCCAAAAAAATCGAATATGCCTACCCTTGTGCGTTTTGAGATATCGAAGGTCAAAGGTCACGAAAATCGGGTTTTTGCGATTATTCCACTCATGTGTTAGAAATCCCATAAGACAAGTGACGATTTTCAGAATTACAGCGAAAATTCTCTTTTCTATTTGTTTAACTAGAGAGAATTACAGCGATAATTCTCCCATGTTATTGTATACATGGTTGTCATGCTAATTTTTGATACAAACAAACGGTTTCTGATAGCAACCATTTATTTGTATTGATTGTTAAGATGTTCAAACCGTTTAATACATATTTATTTCCATATTTTTTGCATTCTCATACGTGAAATAATCCTCTAAATACCACTTGAGCTTTAAAATGAACCAGATAATTTTTCACTCATGCGTGTTTTCTCTGCAAATTTCACTCGTCCTACGGACTCGTGAAATTAAAGAAAACACGCAATCGTGAAAAATTATCGGTAATTTTGAAGCTCTCTTGGTATTATCCCCGAAAATCTCACTTCTAGTGCATCTGACATCGAAGAACCCAGGACAAAACTTACGTAAAATAGTATTTTCTACAAAATTGTTCCTATACATTTTTTTGTACGATGAACCGTTTTCGAAATATAGCGTGATAAGCAGAAGCGCGCATTCAAAATAGGTGATACTGTATTATACAGGATGTCCCCGTTCAACTGGTCAAAAATACTAGGGTATATAGAGGAACCATAGAGAAGTAATTTGAGATTAGACACCAATGGTCGGAAATGCGTCATTTCCAAAATACAGGGTGTTGAAATTTAAACAACCCCCTTTCATAACATCTGAAATGCTAATGCTAGGCTATTCAAATTTTCATGGATTATTGATGTAAGTATGATATTTGAAAATTCGTATGATGCACCTCCATTTTCTACCTGGAACCATCCCAAAAAAAAATAAGAAATACCTAAAATTTGAAAAAAAGCATTTTTTTTCTTTTTTTTTCTTTTTTTTAGGGTAATTCTAGGTAGAAAATGGGGGTGCATTATATGAATTTTCAAATATCATTCCTACATCAATAATCCCTGAAAAATTGAACAGCCTAGCATTAGCCCTCCAGATGATATGAAAGGGGGGTGTTTAAATTTCAACACCCTGTATTTTGGAAACGACGCACTTCCGACCATCGGTATCCTATCTCAAATTACTTCTCTATGGTTCCTCTATAACCGTAGCATTTTTGACCAGTTGAACGGGGACACCCTATATAATACAGTATCACCTATTTTGTATATGCGCTCCCATTTTAGCACGCTATATTTCGAAAACGGTTCGTCGTATAAAAAAATGTATATGAACAATTTTGTAGAAAATACTATTTTACGTGAGTTCCTCGACGTCAGATGCACTGGAAGCGAGATTTTCGCAAGAAAAAGATTTTCGTGACCTTTGACCTTCGATATCTCAAGACGCAGTAGCAAGTAGGCATATTCGATTTTTTTGTGCTTCATTAGAACATCAAAACGAAGGTCTCTGCAAAAAGTCAGCTTGTTCAGCCTCATTCCGCAGAGGAAGTCTAATTTTCCTGGGGTTTAAAAAAAATGACTAGATTGAAGGATGCTTGTGAACTGTATTTATTTGAGATATCAGTTTATCATATCAACAAGGTTTAATTTAGTCGATTCAAACAAGAACAGTTTGGGAGAAAATGAAAAGTAACCAATTATACATGGTGTTTGGTACAGGGTGTTTGTTTATAACTGGAACACTCAGTAACTTTTTTATTATTGGGAATAAAGGGCATGTTTAAATTGGAA
The DNA here is from genome assembly GCA_917834065.1 of Ceutorhynchus assimilis. Taxonomy (NCBI): domain Eukaryota; kingdom Metazoa; phylum Arthropoda; class Insecta; order Coleoptera; family Curculionidae; genus Ceutorhynchus; species Ceutorhynchus assimilis. The sequence goes on from OU892281.1 coordinate 2,628,836, forward strand.
AATGTCTTAATAAATTGCAACGATTTTAATCGCTGCAACGATATTTTTTGTCGTCATAGGTATACAGGGTGCGCCAAAAAAGTCATTTTTTTTAAATGGAGCGCCCTGTATATTTTTGCATTTTTAGAATTCTTAGAAAATTAACTCCACAAAAATATTAAACAATATTTGGATAACAAAAATATACAGGGCGATCAATTTGAAAGAAATACCTTTTTGGCGCACCCTGGTATACCTATGACGGCAAAAAAACATCGTTATATCACTTAAGGTTGCAATTTAACAAGAAATTTTCCAACTTCAACATGCCCTTCATTTTCAATAATAAGAAAGTAACTGAGTGTTCTAGTTATAAACAAACACCCAGTACATCGATAGGAATATTTCCATGAGTGATAGTTGGGGTCATTTGGAAGCTGTTTGACCATATTTACCCAAATGAAAAGTTTCGCCATTTTTTGAGATATCGCCATTTTTCATGTATTGTAACACATAACTTGGGCTACATATTTGTTGTATTAATCATTCGGTTTTTCTTTTCCTATTTTTCTTTAGTAATGATATTCGTGGACTTCCACAAAACCTTTGACACAATAGAGCTAAATTCAGTGTGGAATGCACTTCAGGAATGTAGAATCGACTACCGATATACCAAGCTCATCCACAATATCTTCAAAAATGCAACAATGACGGTAAAACTACATGAAAATACCAACCTCATAACTATTGAACATGGTGTTCATTACAGTCATGGAGAGTGCATTCAAACTATTGGACTGGAGTCAGAGAGGTATAAACATAGATGGCAAGAACCTAAACAACTTACGTTTTGTAGATGATATAGTGCTATTCTCGGATAATTTAGAAGAAATGCGACTGATGTTGCAGAACCTGCAGGAAGTGTGTGGAAAATTCGGTCTTAATATCAATATGTCAAAAACAAAATTCATGACAAACCTTGTTCCCAGCTGTGGCTTGAAGATTGACGCAGCTGAAATATTCAAATGGTAGATAGATATGTGTACGTTGGCCACGAGGTCAGCATCTCAACGGATAAGCAGACATGCGAACTAAAGAGAAGACTCTCTCTCATGGGCAGCTTTTGGAAGACTTAAAGACATTTTCAAGAGTGACATTCCCGTCAATCTAGAAAGAAGGGTTTTCGATCAGTGCGTGCTACCAGTAATGACATATGGCTCAGAAACCCTAACAAGAACAACAGCAAAGAAACTCAGAGTTACACAGAAGAAGATGGAGAGATCCATGCTTGGTGTGACCTTGAAGGACCGCATAAGAAACGAGGATCTGCGCGAAAGAACCGGTATCAGCGATGTCGTTGGAGCTATTGCGAAGCTTAAGTGAAACTGGGCTGGCCACGTTACACGGATGCGGGATGATCGATGGGAGAAGAGGCTTCTTGAGTGGGGACCTAGAACGGACAAGCGAAGTAGAGGAAGACCGCCTACGCGTTGGTCGGACGATATTAAGAGGACCCGCAGCAACTGAATACAATCTGCACAAAATCGATTAGATTGGAAAATGATTGGGGAGGCCTATGTTCAACAGTGGACGCAGAGGGCTGGTTGATGATGATGAGATAAAACGTTGTACATCACTACAAAACTCGTGTGATTAGAACGACTCGGTCTACGACCTCGTCTTTTACACTCGTTATTATAATCATGTTCATAAACGCACTTGTAATGTAAATAACTATTAAAGGTTCTAATAATTTGAACTAGTAAAATCATATGAATATTGTTTAGAATAAAATGAATGGAAAATTAACGCAATTGCAAATTATTTACACCTAACTTAGACCTTGTATTAGACTGCAAAACTGTCACCAGTTATTATCGCATTAACTTTTTAATTATTTTCATTATGTTTTTATTAGAGACCCTGTAAAGAATAATTATTATGCTTTGAATTACTTCAATTTGATAAAATAGTGTAGTAGTTTAATTATTTCTTTGTTTTGGTTATTAGTTTATTTTAATAATTCGAAGTAAGTAATTCGAATTGTTTTTATGCAAATTAGTTCTGATGAAAAATGAATGAGCATTCAGAGTTTTTTATTTCAAATGTATCATCTTATTTCGATTAAATCATAATATAAAATTGAAAAAAATCTTCCTTATTTTGAACCGATAGGTACATTTTGCAGTTAGAGAAAAAATGATAATACAGAAAAATTCAAACATGCAAAATAAACATTAGTACATTTTTATCAATAGGCATGTAGATATTAAATTACTTTTGCGTGTTTGTAGATTAGCAACTCTTTCAAATCAAGGAAAAAAGTTGTAATGAAAAGTTCTGCAAAAACCATGATAAGTACCCTATAACAATTCACATAGGGACCTACTTTCCTTGAAAAGAAAATTATCAAATGTGAATTGAAAACTACTATTTGACATATTTGGGACAGATATACAGGGTGTACCATTTAAAACGAAACAGGCAGAATATCTGATGCCACGTTTATTTTTTTACAAGTCGCTCGTACATACACGTAAATTTATTTTCAAAGGGGGAAGTTTTCTGCAACTATTTTTAGCATTTCAACTTCAACCCTCTAGGCGGGGTGGGAACAACCCTTACTATTTCAAATGGAACAAGGGGTCGAGTAATACCTTTTTTAAAAAAGCGTTCAATTCTCTTTCATTGTTAATGATGTTTCAAACACTCACACAATCATGTACGAGCGATTTAGAAAAATAAATAAAAGTGACATCAGATATTTAGCCTGTTTCGTTTTAAATGGTATATCCTGTATAAAGATTTTACACATCTTGCAAATAATTAACATAAAAGATTTTAATTGAGTATATTCTTGGTGGAAAAAGCTACAGATTGCTAAATTACTATAAGATTCTGAATAGTAGATATAAATGGTATCTACCTATTATTGCGAGGTTTAAATCTCCCGAGATTTTTCGCTTTGTGGGTCAAATTGTATATTAGGTAATAACAACTTTTAGGAGACACCATAAATACAAACAAGCGGTAAACCGAATAAAAGTTTCTTTTTCAAATTAGTTTATATAACGTGCATGCAAATTATAGTGCAAACCCATTATTATTGTATAGGATCTAGATCTAACAATAGTTCTATTATTTTTTAACAAAATGAGTGTAAGCGAGTATTAATTTTAGTTACATATAAGAATGTATAGTCCACATTTGAAATAAATGTTGAAATTTTGTAAAGAACTTCATAAATTATGTAAACCCAATCATTTATGTCAGCTTTTTTTTGTTATGATAAGTAGGTATAGAAATTATCAATAAAAATACTGACAATGAAAATGGCAGTGATAAATGGAATCTATTAGAAATTGTTGGTGATTTGAGTGTCTTGAAGTAAAATCTTTAGGAATTTTACAAATATGAATGAAAACGTAACTATTATTAAATCTAATGAAATTCAAAATCCGAAGGTAATGAAGGATCAATTATCAAAATTAAGCCCCGTGATTTCGTAAAGCTCACAAACATAATAAGCAATCAATTATGAAAATATCCCGAATAAATTTCTTCTCCTTATTTACCATTTTTGTGTATTCCAAGCTGCTGAATTTACGTCTTCTCCAAAATTTCTGACAATGAAAAATAAAGATAATGTATGGGAAAAAAGCAAGGAATTTTCATTAATTTTTTCCTTAAATTAAAATATAGAAATTACGTTTTGAAGAATGATGAATTTATTGTCCAGGCAGTATCAGAATAAATATTATCTCCAAAATTGTCTTCTCAATTTTTATAATACTTGTTCTTTGATTATATTGATTTTCAGAGGAAATTACTTACAACAATATGAAGGAAAAAAAAATCCAAAATAAATATCGCGAGCCGGTCAGTAAACTAGATCGTATCCTCGATCACATAGAATGGCGCTCACTCAGAAAGTACCGATCAAAGAACCAGCCGTCAAAGAACTAACCGTAGTTCAGTTTCGCTTGCAAACTGTCGGTCAATCGGTCGTATGTCTTGGAAGTTCCTGTCCCGAGAGGGGGATTTCACTTTCCCTTAAACGTCGTTATGTTATAATGTAATCTGAGTAATGTAACGTGTATAATACTTATCTTAGACATAGACGCTATAATTTGTCAAGGGTTTATCGGATTGTGCTCGATTTTTGGACCGCGAAAGCGTGTCATTTAGCGGAATTGATTGTGTGTCACATTTTTAGATTTGTGTCTGCAAATAATACGTCGGGCAGAAAATATCTGTTTGTTCGTTACTTAACATTAGCAGACATGTTTGTTATGGGTAGACTTAACATACTTAAATATTAGTTTTGTTCTTACTGTCAAAAAAAAAAGAGACACTACACATAAGTATCATCATCATCACGCAGCCATTTTCGTCCGCTCTAGATATTTCTATATCTCTCTGTTTTGAGCAGTTGCAACCAAATTTGTATGTGTTCTTTCCAGATCATCTATCCATGTCGTGGGAGGTCTTCTTCTTCTGCCCAGTCCAAAGTAATACGTGTTGAGAGTTCACACCTTTGATTGTCTCTGTCATTCAGTATCACGACAGAGGATCAGAACACAGCTTCTCAGCTCTTTTTCTTCCAGCCTATAGTCATCCACTTCTGGATATAGGCAACCTACAAAATCTTAAATTACATCGATGAGTCCTTTGATTTATTTCCGAAGACATTTAATCTATTTTATTTTGAACCATATGTGTAATTTTCACATTTCTTACTACTGGTTTGAAAGTTCGAAAATGTCATTTTACTTTTGTTTACTTTAAAGTAGGTCGAAAGTGACAGTTCTCCTGTCACTTTCGGCCTGGAGAACTCACTTTCGGCCTACTAAATTGTTCTTTCACACCTAAACACAAATCCAGGTGCAATTTTTGTATTTAGAAGTAGATCTCACATGTGTTTGTATTGTTGAAATTCCATAAGATGTCAATGTCGGTGTCAGAGTGTCAGTCAAAATTCCATTTTTGTCATACTTTTAGCTTATTTTGTTTTTCATATACAGTGTCATTACAAGTGAGCAACATATGGGATTTTTTTTAGTAATAGCACAATCAGAATACAAACAATGCCAAAAGTTGGTGCATGTCTGATAATCATATTAGGTGCACTTAGAATGGTTGCAAGTCAAACAGCATACAGGGTGGCTCAAAAAATATCAAAATTCTACTATTATTTACTTAAATAAAATAAAACTTTTGCACTTTAAGGAGAGTTTTTTTAATATGGCTATTATCATTAGTAATGTTTTAACTTGTAAAAAAAAAACTGCGACATTTTAAAGTTGTGTTGAATATCATTGCAACAAACATGAATTTTGTGATTCCATAAAAAATTGAAAATCTAAGTTAATCTTACAAATATGCTTAAATTTGAACAAAGTTATGTGAAATTGATATGATTTTAATTAATTTTTGAAAATATTAAGGGCGGAAATAAAAAATAAGAAAAATACAGAAATTATAGATTTTTTTCGAAATAAAATAAAAAAAAATCTTAGGAGGCTATGTTTTGGTATTTAGGCATAACTTTCAATTCCAAACAACTTTTCTCTATAACATTTTGCTGAATTTTCTAAAATAAGGGTACCTAACAGTACAGCTTTGATATTGTTTGAGCTACCCTGTATGCTGTTTGACTCGCAACCACTCTAAGTGCACCTTATATGATTATCAGACATGCACCAACTTTTGGCCTTGTTTGTATTTGGGTTGTGCTATTACTAAAAAAAATCCCCATATGTTGCACACTTAAAAAATCACACTGTATAATACCACAAGAGAAAAAAAAGGATAACGCACACCTAACATGGGATTTTTGGGCTCTATGGATTTTGCCCATTTTTTGATATGTTGTAGAGGATTTACTTCTGAACAACCTTTAAATGGGACGAAATCTGGTAGGTATTACAGTCTTTGAGGTATGAGCCTTGAAAGGTGAACTTTTTTGCAACTTTTTGTGTGAAGAGTATACGGTGTTTATCAGTCAAAATTTTGACAGGTCGACATATTTCACGTCACTAACAAATGTCAACATAGGGTAAGGCCGGGACCGCATTGGCGCCAACATTGAGCCCAGTGCGGTCCCGGCTTTAACCTAACTTGACATTGATTTTTAAGTGACGTAAAACTTGTGAACCTGTCAATATTTTGACTGATAAACAGCAGTAACACCAGTATCTCGTATACTCTCCAAACAAAAAGTCGCAAAAAAGTCCATCTTTCAACGCTCATATCTCAAAGACCGTAATACCTACAAGATTTCATCCCATTTAAAGGTTGTTCAGAATTAAATCCTCTACAATATATCAAAAAATGGGCAAAATCCATAGAGCCCAAAAATCCCATGTTAGGTGTGCGTTATCCTTTCTTGGCAAAATTTTCGACTGGTATGAAAGTTTGTTGCTTGGCAATTACCAAAAAGTAACAAACTTGAATAAAACCAAGAGAATAATTTTGCCTACATAATTTTTTCTTGAGTGGTATTCGGCTGGACTATTTCACGAGAAAAACAAGCCAAATTTTCATTTGGAAAATTTATTTTCTTTAGGTGACACTTGTCAAACTCAATTAGACTATCCAAGATGCTGTCAAACCTAAATTAAAATGTCCGCCAAGAGGCACACAAACGCGTTGTTTGCTTGTCAAACTCACGTGTTTTGGATAGGCTGACAATTCCTAGATGCTGTCGAACTTAAATAAAAATGTCTGCCAAGAGGCACACAAACCCTTTGTTTGCTTGTCAAAGTCACGTGTTTTGGATAGGCTAAGATTTTTTTACCTTAACCACACAAAATTTTGTCGCTGAAAAACCATCATGTTGATTTTGCCCAGGTAGGAACAGGTAGAAGTTTTGTCAGTAGGAAACCAGCCGTTCCAATGACATTTTGCCAGTGAAATAGTCAATAATTGATGGTTCAAAATAAAATAGTATACATATTTCGGTGGAAAGTTTTCATATATATTGTCTCGAGAATTGTTTGACCTCGGCGCTTCGCACCTCGGTCAACCATAGTATCTCTCGACAATAATGAAACACTTTCCACCTCCGTATGTAATATGCTATTACCTCAGTATGACAGTACGTCCAAATTATGTAGTCAATATGAAAAAAACCGCATATGTTTCTACGATTACAAAACTCGAAAAACAAATAAAACAAAACTCAATAATTCCTCTCAAACAAAAACAAGGTGGATATCGTGTAACATTCGTCAGAAGTCGAACAACATCCAGCATCTCTCCTTTCTTCATCAGACACAAAAATTATATTTTTATGCAAATTGAATTGCTATGCCCGCGGTAATCTGTAACATTCTCTTTCATTCCGGTTGTTCCGGACTTATAATATGGGTGTATTAAAACACGCTGCTTCTGCTACCATTACTTCCACTTAATTCCTATGATATAATTTAATGGTTCAAGGAAAATGGTTTTAGGACATACAAATTAAAACGAAATTAATTGTAGAGAGGCGTATAGTAATATAATTTCAAATTAATTTAATGTGACTACTTTCTATCCAACGATTACTCATTTTCTTGAAGTTCGATGGATAAGTAATTTTTTTATTAGAGGTGATTTATATTTTTATCGGGTTCACAAACCATTATAATATATTAGGTAACTTTATTACTTAGGTAATATTTTTCATAACAGTAAGAAAATTCGTGTTCTCACGAGTTGATTTAGGTTTATCGACTAAAGTCGTATCAATCTATGGTCCGTTTCACCAGGGTTCATACTTGACCTTGAAACTTGAAAAAAAAGGGTTGTAGATTAATTCATATGACACATTCAATTTTTTTGACAAATTAAAATGATTTAAGAACCGACGAACGTTTTTGACGTCATTGATTTGTTTCAGTCAATTTTGATTTGTTAAACAAGGAAGGCAAATGCTGGTGGCAAGTACAAACCCTGGCGAAACAAACTTTACCTACTTTATTATCCAATCGATTGGTTTTCAAATGGTATCAAAGATTATTTCGAATATTTTTACTTACTTCAATCGATTACAATTTTTATCTTACCTAATAAATCGAGCTTACCTATTATTGTCCATTACTCCATATAATGTAACAGAATTGTGCCGAAAGTTGCACTGCACTAGTCCATGCTAAACCAGTGCAATTTCGACCTCATAAATAAACCCAGCCCGAAATTTATTGGACATTACGTAGACACCGTTTATTTTGGCAGTGTGATTTATTTTTACCATACATCGGTGTCCAAATCTCGTTGAAAAGATCATTAATTAAGAGAATGTTATCTATGACGTTGAAAAAACTTTGATTATGGGTGTGAATTGGTGCTAGGTGCAGCAATATTTCGTAGCTAAATATTTTTGATAGGTATAAATTTTATTGAGAGAAAAAAACAAATTGGCCAATGGGGATATTTAGTGTTTCTTTTTTATTTTTTTTCTAATTCTAGAACACGAACTACTTCTAATAGCGCTATTTTGGGGAACGTTTAAGTTGTCGTTAATTTTTAATAAAAAATATAAATTCAGCAGCATTTGAAACGCCGCAGAAAACCCGCCAAATATGACGTCAGTCCCTACAACTAGCAAAAATCTACTGCAAATAAGTACTTTGTCAGATTGTCGTTGTCATTGTTGATTTCCAAGATTGCCTTTTTTGTCGTATATTTGGGACTACAGTTATAAAATTATTGTAATTTTTTAATTGTTAGTGGGTTTAGTTGCAGAACAACAGTTTTTCTAGGGTTGAAAAAGGATTTATGCCACGTCATGTTGGTATTAAGGAATCACGACACTCAGTTTGGCAACGTTGCACTGTCTAACTGTCAAGAGGTTATGTTGACCGCGTTAAACGAACAAGATGCAAATAACGAATGAGAAGTTTCATCATTGTCACTCTTCAGAAAGTAAACAAGGAAAGCATATAAGATATGCGCCAGAGCTATTGTGAACGATTCTTATTGGTCGGAAAGTGTATATACGTCATACAATGGCGCCATTCCAGCACGTTTAAATATGTGAGATGAAAACAGCATTTTTGAAAATTATTTTAAACAAAATAAGGACATTTTAAACCCAACTGGAAGCAAGGGTATTTTTATTTTGGTTAATACAACTGATTAAAAATAATAAAGCAATGAAATTCAAATATGGTGAATGTCCCCATTTCCCAATGTTTTTTCTTTCCTTATTTACTTAAAATTATGAAAAAATAAATATAAAAAGCTTAAATCTATCAAAATTCAATATTATTGACTCACTTATATTTGATCGTATGCAAATAGATTTAACGCTGTGTCTAGAATCCCGGTACCGGTATCAGCTAATTGGTATTTTAAGTTAGTTTATTAATGTTTTCGTCACTTTTTTGGAACATTTCAAACCATAAAAGTTAGTTAGGTTCGAAATCTATATATATAAAAATTAATGTCACTTTTCGTTGTAATTTTATAACTCAAGAACGGGCTCACCTAGCCAAACCAAATGTTTAGGCTTTGTTCGGACTATTTATTAGATGGTTTATGTGAAGTTTGCACAAAATCGGTCGAGCGGTTCTTCATTTATCACCTTTTTGTAATAAATGAATTATTCAATAAATGGAGGATCATTTTGTTAATGGGGATTTTGCTGTCAAATTGAAACTTTTTTCAGCGTTGACAGTACCAGCATGTTGTTATGTCATTAATGTGGTCATTTCATTACTTATTTTATTTATTTATGAAAAAAATTTACTAAGCCCGCATAAGGCGCCATCTCTTATAACCGATACCAAGTTTATTTTGTATTTTGTACTAGCTAATGACCCGCTGCGTTGCCAGCATGTAAATACATTTTGAAATAATACACTTCTTTTCAAATTTTGTTGTTGATTTTCTATTTAATTTTTTTTTTTTAATCCGATGTCATAAGTCGCTTGCCAGTGAGTTCAGTGGCGCATTTTAAGTACTACAGAGCTGCTCTAGAGCGCCCCGGGCTGTTTATAGGCGTTCCAGTGTATCTGAGTTTTACGCAACCGAACTTTTTTTTTCGGGATAAAAAATAGCCTATATCACTCTCCTCTATGGCCGATTCGATTGACCGGATTAGATCGATCTGGTTCAATTTAAGTGAACCACACTCTGTTCGATTCAAGCTGGATCAGTGCACCCTCATCAACAAAAAAAAAATCTAGATCAAAAGAAGTTCACTTAAATTGAACCCAAATCGATCTAATCTGGGTCAATCGTATTCACCTTAGATAGAGATACGTGGTATTAATTCAAGATCGGTCCAGCCGTTCTTGAATTCAAAAAATAATAAAGTTACGTCGGTTGAATGCAAGCCTAAATAAATGAAATATGGCAACGTTGTTTCATGCTGTCAAAAAAAGTTGGGTTACGTTGTTATGTAATGTGAATTGAATGAGTTTGTTTACAATTAAATTAATAATTAATTCAAAATTAATTTCTTTTTCTGAGATGCGTAACCTATCCACAAACCTTCCTTGGGATGGCCATAACAACCTACCAAAGTTTCATCGTAATCGGATAAGTGGTTTTGGAGCGCATATGCGGATACCCCGTGAACTTTGATTTTTATATATATAGATACCGCGCCATCTCTGATACCTGGAACGAAGCTCGGCATTGCAGATACAGTAGAACAATGCTGCTCAGGAACTGGAGCTATTTCGAACATTACTATTCCACTATTCCGATCAGAGGCTTTATTCTTGACTTTCTCTCGAGAGAAAATTTGACTGTGTTGACAATTAAACAGTGCATTAACTGTCAACAATGTCAAATTTTCTACCTAGGTAAAGTCAAGAATAATGCCTCAGATAGAGTGGTGCAGAAAGAGTAGATCAGATAGAGTAGTGCTGATAGAGTAGAACAGATGGAGTAGTGCAGTGCATGCAGTGCAGAAGGCTGCGCTAGAGATTTTTTTTGTTTTCTTTACATTCTTTGAACATTCCTGTGCCTGAGTTTATTTATTTGGTGGTACACTTTACAAGAATAATGCCCACAAGCTGCCTAAAAAAGGATGATGTGAAATTTTAATTTTAGGTGACTTCTGATCCAGAGAGTAACATTAAACATTCCTTCAGCCAAATTCACCATCGAAAAAAACTGAATTCAATTCAGCTAATAGATACGTTAACACAACATTTAATAGGTATATTTAATAATTTAGAGGCGGTACGAAGTACGCCGGGTCAGCTAGTACCTAATATAAATGATTTGCATTTGCGCTCGGAAATGTCGAACAACTCATCCCAGATTAGAAGTAATCTGCAATCAGATGATAGTAAATTAAGGTCGGTATTTCGGAAAACCCCTGAGAATTTAAACAAATTTAAAATGAAACACTTTATATGGCAGTTCATAATCGAATTTAGTATTTATTAATTTACTTCATGCCAATATATGTAACTATACTGTTTAGGATGTAGATTAAAATAAATATTTCTCATTTTTTATTCATTTTTTTATAAGTTTGCAATCAGAACAATACCACATCTGGGGATTTTACACAAACTGGCATATTTCACATGTCAAAGTCTCTTCAACTTCTTTATAACTTTTAAATGTTTGTCCTCCTACATTAAAAACCATTTAAAAAGTAATTTCACGTTGATAAACTCATCAAAACACTCTACTTTACGTTCACACATCAACAAAACAAGTTAAAAACATAAAAAGTTAGGTTAAGTTGGACTTTGTAAAACAGAAACCGCCAACGACTACATTTTTCACCGGGATTTGCTTAAATCCCGGGTACCTAGTGCGTCATATGGGTAACGGCATCAAAACTACCGGTAAAAAATGTGTTACCGGTACCGGGATTCTAGACACAGCGTAGATTTAATTAAACGTTTACATTCCAAATATATTTAGTACATACATAATTTGCATAATAACTCTGTCTTAAAATCGATTCTGCTTACTCAATATGGTACCTTTTGTTATAACATATTGGAAATTGATTGCACCTTTTAATTTATTTCGGTTATTTAATATATTTGGTAATAAATTCAAATTAATTATAATCGTGTCCAAGAAACCATGTTAAAATTTTCGATGCATAAAATATAAAATAAATATTCATGTGTGGTAAATTAAAAACTACTGCATTTTTTGGCGATTTTCATTATTCAGCAAATACTTAAATGTTAGTGACTGAATCCTTTTAGCCAAAACATTTCAAGGTGTGAATAATTAATTATTGTTAAAATATTCTGAATCATGGTTTAATAATATAATTACATAGGTGCCTATTAAAAAAATAGTGTCCGCAATTAATGAACTTCAAACAACCTTGCGAAACCCTTGCAGAATTCAAAAAGCATGATATTTTTTTTATAGTCCCATAATAATGGACTTTATGACTTTAATATAGTTGAATAAATTAATTATCATACAGTTTCCTATGTACAGTTTTTAAATAATCATACAGTTTTGTATATTTTCGTATGGTTCTCCATTCGTAGATCGATCGAGTGTACGCCACTGGTATTTTCCTGTTTCTAACTATTCCCTCAACCTTTCCATGTTAGTATGAATTCAATCCTATGTACAGTTTTTGAATAATCGAAGATTCCTAAAATACTGTCGGAAAAGGTATAGAGACTGAGTCGACTGAGAAATGTTTCTGTGAAAGAGTTCATGTCTCATGAATAAAAAAGAATCAATCTCCAGGATAAGACGAATTCACCGCAGTAAAATGTTGAAACTAGGAGCTGTGACATTGGAATCATTGAAAATTCTACGACTTCGATAACTTTCTTACAGCGGACTATATCTATTCTTTGCTCTTACCCATAACAACGCCTAACAAAAAAGATAATTGAAAGCCTAGCTACGAAACTAAGACCTAAGTACCTACCTACAAGAAAACACACCCTTTCATTTCGCTAACGAAATAATGTTATAAAATAATTACACATTTTGGTTGAAAATATATAGGAAAAATAATAAGAACGTACTCTTAATGTTAGTTTCGCTATTTGCCCTGCCTCTAAATATAGGTAGGTAAACACTTTACGACAAAGTATAATTTAGATAGTTCTTTTCATGAGTACCAAGTATTTGATATATTTAGTTAGAACCTAACTTTAATTATGCGGAAATCTGAATTAATATCTATTGGTTCAACGGGAATTAATAAGAAATTGCAATAAAATCCTACGCATGTTTTGAGAATCTCAGCATTCACCCACCTACAAAATAAATGATTTCCTTATAGGTTCCAAAAAAAAAAAGATCCTGGTATTAAATAATCATTATTTTGTTGGACCATCGGCCAAATGACGTCAAACGAACATTTTCTGATTATTATGGTGAGTCAACAAACTAATCCGCATTGCAATTACCCAAGTATAGCAGATTTTAGAAAAATTACTCGATTAACCCGATCGAGTTCATGTGAACAAGTACACGAGATTACGTGTGCGGCATACAATTTATCACGTTATTATGTAATAATTGAAGCATACAATATGAAATGTCTTTCTTGGAAATGAAATGCTTCGTTTAGTTTTAATTGGCTTAATTGTATAGCGGTGCGTTTTAAAAATGCACGATGTCGCAAGAATTTTATAAAAGGTAATTGTTATTGACAGTAAATGAAATATTGAAGAAATGTGGGAGTTTTTGGTTGAACTAGAGAAAATAGTCCACCAACTTAATGGCTGAGGTGACACCAATTTTCCTGATGTTTCTTGATTGTTGAAGAGGCATAGAGCAAAAGGCAAACGGAAAATGGTGCACAATTTTTCATGAAGTGGTACATAAAGATAAATACTTTGAATCAATAATCATCAACAAAGCAAACTCACTTCTGTCAGACAGAAGAGTTAATGTATAAAATCACTTCAATCATTTGTTCAAAATAAATTTATTGAAATCAATGCTAAGATTTCGGAGCATATTTGTCTAATAATTAGGTTTTGTATGTGATCATGTTGTGTGGTTTGCATGAATTTTCGATTCAATTATCCAAAAAATCGAATAGTGCGAAGTCCGGAGAGCTTGCCGGTTTTTCTATTTTGCACTCGTGATTCCTTCAACTTATACGTTTCGGAAAAAGTCAGTTCAAATTCAAGTTCTATAGTCTTCCATCAGGCAAATCCTCGGACAAATCTGAGCCTATTTGGCTAGAAATATTAATTCTGAATAAAGTTTTTGCCCGTATGAATTTTTATCAAATATGATGGGTCCTATACATGGTTCCTATAATTATGCCAACCCGACCAAAATTTTTATGGGTAGGTACCCACTAACGTTTCCTCAGGTACACAATGAGGGCCCTTATCAGTATAGCAATGATAATTTTGTCTAATGCAAATGTGGTCTTATCAAGAAAAAAGTGCTTACCTTTCAAGGATAGGTACCTGAAATTTATTAACAGCCCGCATAGTTTTATCAAAAGTCTACTCTTTCATCTATTCTGTTAGGAAGCTTAATATAATATGAAATATTTCTAACACCCAGATTAATAGCAAATTGAATTTTCATCCACTAATGTCTGGCATTATTTCTGTTAAAAAATTTTTGGAAGTTGTAATTAAGTTTTTTTCTACTTTTCTTTTCAAAGAAAAAGTGCTTTGTTTCAAAACGTTTATCTACGAGGGAAACCGCTTGTGCAACTCTGTTACCCAAAAAATCAATTCCAATACATATATGGATATGCCTTTTAAAACTTCGCAATTTTTCACTTTATCCTCAGAGCATAAAATGTATTTACTTACTTCGAATTCAATGTCGTATTTAAGTGAAAAAAGAAGATTCCCTAACAATAAAATCAACAGATTGAGAACTCTGCACATAATTTAATACTCCACAGTACATAATCCCGTATGGAAACTTTATATTTAGATTATATTTTTCTTGTTTGTATGTTAAATTTTTTGTAGTCTGAACATAACTTTTATAAAACGGGTCCTCTGTCCAATGTAATAGGGTGAACAGGAAAACTAAATGAACCTAATGTTGTAACAAGTAAAAATAATGAAAACAATTAACTGATTATATCGGCAATTTAAATGTAGTGGTGTGTAAATTTTGCTGAAAATAACCCATTGGTTCTAGTATTAATTTAGCTAAACTGTGATAATCGGCCGTAATGGAAGCGTGCAACAGTTGGCAGACCTGCCTTCTGCAATTAACATATTTTAAACAAATATAAATTTATTTACAAATGAGGCCTGAAATTAAGCAATAAAAATCGAGCAAATATACACAATTTTGTTTCATATTTTCGAATTTGGTGCAGTTGAGCCCAAATTAAACGAACAAATAATAAAAATATGTACACGTTACCTACATTTGATCAAAATTTCAGCTCTGCACTTAATTAAAAACTGGGCGGGTCAGCTAACAAAAACTTCAACCTTGTTATTTAATTTTTGCAGGCTTGTTCAATTTGCCAGAGTATATCATTACGCTTCATTTCTATTGTGAAATTATCTTTATACTTTATAAAATAAGAGATTGGAACTGCGAATAGGTAATTACTTCGTGTCTGATTATAATTGAGTGCGATTTTTCAATATTTGAGCAGGAATTTCCGTTATGGAATGATTTATTAATGCCTAGTACTGGTATCTAATTTCTATGCTCTTTTAAAAATTAGGTAGGAGACTGTAAAGACAAATATTTAATAAGATTTCCACCATGTAGAGGCCGAATCAATATTGTCCAAATTTTAAATAATTAAGAACTATACTTATTAGTTTTCAATAGAATTATACTGCTTAAAGGATCCAAACATTTGTATTATTTATCTTTTCTTGATAACTCTTGACTGAGAAATATTTCAACTAAGGCTAGGTTTATTCATCTTAAGATAAACTTGTTGGTAATTATCTGCAAGATAAATTTACCGTTCTATATATAATTCTATTGGTCGTTAGCAGTGGCGGTTCCTCCATAAGAGCACATGTGCACGTGCACTCCCAAATTAATATCAAACAACTTTAAATTTAATTTTATCATTCTTCAAATTTTAACATTCTACCTGTAAAGTATTAATTTAAAAAATTAGTGGCCAAATGCGCCAGCAAAACAAACGCAACCGGCAACGCTGGAATCACAGCGTCCACCGCGTCGCTTGATCGCCCCGTTCACTGCACATTTCAATATTAAATCCAATTGGTGGAACTATGCCCCCCCGCACTCTTTGTTCCCCGCGAAGGTCTAGCGACGTTCGATGTTTTAAGCTGGCTGGTGTGCACATGTAGTCAGTGCACTTTGGGATCGGAAGCTGTTGTTTTATATTTATTTCGATTCGAGCGCGATTTAACTGAAAACTGTGTGTAGAATGGCGGGATTTCTGAACCCCGATAGCCTTAGCGTGCAATATTTGAAAACAATTAAATTTTCTTCGCTTTCTTTGGAGGAAAAAATCCAAATCAAATGTGTCGGCCGTCCAAAGCCAAATTTAATAATCACCAACATAACAAAATGGAAAAGTCGTGATTATAAACGAACTTTTAAAATGGAAACTTACGAAAAAACTGACTGGTTGTGCGGTTGTGATGTTAGTAATAGTCTTTACTGTTTTCCCTGTTTGTTATTTGGAAGCGATGAAGCATCAGAATGGACAAAATCCGGCGTTAAAGATTTAGTACATTTATCCGAAAAAATTAAAAAAACATCAAAACTCAAAATCACATCTTACTCTTATCTTTCAATACAAAACGTGTCTGTGAGAATTGTGAGATTGAAAACTATAATAAATTTATGTATAAAAACAATTGTTAGACCAGGACGATGTACTCAGCGAGGTAAGTTACTTTGTTACTTAATTTCTAGTTTATTGATATAAGATCCTTCAATTTCCACGATTTGATAGACCGAAAAAAGTATTAAATTGAGCTTAGTTGGTTGTTTGGTAGGGTAGATATGAAATCCCTTAACAATATTTTTAATTATTGGTAGGTAAACACATCACATAACTCATACGATCACTTACAATAAATTATTTTTTTAAAGGCCTAAAATAAACACTTCGCTGGGCGTGGCATCCCCCTTTCGGCATTTATTATGAATTACAAATTATGTGCACCCCCAATATGTTATACCACGAGCCGCCACTGGTCGTTAGATAACTGGCCGACCAATGGGATTACAGTCATTACAGATTGCGCTTTCATTCGTCAGATTGCATGCCAGACAGTTTATCAGAAGATAAATGAACCGGCCCTTAATATAAAAGATGACTTAGGTACTCTGCAAACTGAGGTGAATTAGAGTTAACATCGAATTATATGGCCACTTCTGACGATGTATTATTAAAATAAGGAGTTTTAGCAAGCTTTTGCTTTTTCAGCATTTATTATTATACAGTGTGTCCACTTAAGTTCGCAGCATATAGGATTTTTTTTATTATCAATTTCACGAAAAAAAATATTCCTTATAAAAGTTTCTGCTGCACCAACGAGATCCAAACCCCTTGAGCATATTTATATGGATATATACTCATTGTCAGGTCAGAAATATCTGACGATAATAGACAATGTTTCTAAAGCCGCAGCATACCCGGTAAATGAAACATCGATAGAAATTTGTCAAAATTTAATCAAATTCTTTGCGCACCATGGTACACCAAGTAAAATTACCACTGATAATGCACAAACTTTCAAGAGTAATCTAAGACAAGACCTCTGTAAAACCTGTAAGATCAAATTGCATTTTTCTACATCGTACAATCCAAATTCAAACTTGCCGATCGAAAGATTTCATTCGACGATAAAAGAAAGCATAATATATAGCTGTACGAATTGACTATCGTACCAAAACAATTCAAGAACTAATTAATATAGCAATTTTATAATAAATAAAAAAAGGAAAAATTCAACTTTGAAAAAGACCTAAATCAGGTTCAAACTGATTACGTTTATGAGTTTGCTCAAACATTCAAGGAACCTAATGAGAAAATAAATTCAAAATTGAATGTCAAAAAGGCAAATGTGTTAAATAAATTTAATGAAAAACGTGAAAAGGACCCAGAAATACTCGAAGCTACACCACAACTTATAAGTACACCGTGAAAATTAGCTTTAAAAATACAACCTAAGTATAAGAGAGCTATATTCAAAAATCAAAGACACCCCAAGGATATTAAAAGAACATCGTAGTTTTCGGGAATAAAATATGAAGATAATCTTCGCGTTTTTCACAATACTTCCGCAACTCATCAATGCTCAATATAAGATCGAAGAAATAACAAATCCTTTGCTACCAGACTACCAAGGAACTAGTTACATAATAACCAATTATTATCAATAGTAATATAACTAGTGCAATGGAAATTATTGATAATTTTTGGGAAATTTGCCCGAATGCATTTTTAGTTGAAAAAGAGCACGAGTGCACGTAGTGCACGAGTGCCTTTTTCAGTTAAAAACGCATGAGTGCAAATTTGTCGAAAATTATAAATATATTTCCATTGCACGAGTTATATTTAATGAGAGAATTTCATAAATCAAAAATTCAAATTTTTTGTCAAAAAATGTCAAAATACCAGTTTTCGCACCAGTTACTATGGTATTGTAATTTTTTCGCGTAAACGAAGCGAGATAATTGAAAAATTTAAGAGACAAAAATTTTGTATTTTTAGTGTGTCTATCTGAATAGTCAATAAAAATCGTACAAAAACTACAGAGTGATATTTTTTCTGCACAAAAACAACCGACTTGGTCGCTGGGTACGCCCCTAAAAATTCTGGATTAAATCTAATTGATCCAGTAGATGTCTGATAATGGTTGGAATAAACCGTGAAAATTTCATTGAAATCCGCTAAATCTCTTTTGAGCTACATACTAATAAAAAACTATTTCCTTTTGAAAAACTTAACACCTTGTATCTAGGAAACAAAGCGTTTCCGGACCTATATCCATAGGAACTTTTTTCATTATTTTCATGAATACTACCTGCCCTTGAAGTTTTTAACACCATTTCTGAAACACCCTGTATAAGAGAAATTTATATATATTGGCCAAAATATTTAAGCCACTTGTAATAATAACTATTGATAAGCGTTTCGAAATAAATCTGGGCCATGTTGTAATTTGAACGTTTCAACATGGTGTCATAATTTTGTGATCCCCGATTATATAATTGACGCACCCTTATTATCAAACCAATGGGAAAAAAAATCGTTCAAAGAAATAGTAGTTTAATTAACTTGGATAGGTAACACTATATTTTGCATGTTGTTTGCCAACTCATTAATCGATAACAGCTTTCTTTTGCAAAGGGGTGCGGTTCAATCATTATTGTAAATTATAGTTCAAGATGTGCTTCTGTCTATTATGAGTATTTGGACGTTTATTAGAATCAACATGAAAGTATTTTTACTATGTAATTTCCAATTTCTGCGATTGAGAAATCTGCAGGTTTATGAATAGTGCGAAACAAGAAGCAATGGTACAACATTAACCGCGTTTTTTTTTCTCTACAATGCAATAATGAAAACTTATGGCAAGGTTAAATTTCCTAAAATAATGCCGTTTTTTTGTTGAAAATAAAATTACTTCAGAATAGCTATAGTTTGTGCAAATTGTGCACTAATTGGTGTTGAGGTGAAGGTTTGCAAAATGTTTAGGATCTCACCGTTATTACTGTATTATTTATTTATGAAAGTTGCAAATAAATTGTTAAATATAAATCTTTCGAATGCTTTTTCTTCTCTTGGGAAATAATTAGTATGCATTATGATGAAACTATGAATATGGACAAAAAAAATTCAATTCAATAATAAATTTACACCGAGGAAGAATAAGAGTACATTCTTTATAATTTTTTGTCTATACTTCATCTACTAACGGCAATACAAATATCTTATTTCATATACCTAGAAGTGTTACAAATTAAAATGTCTTAAGAACAATCTCCACAATCGTAATAACTTATTGAAAAAAAAAAACAATGTCATGATTAATAATCTACAAATCGATCAATTTCGTACCTAGCTAGACATAGTCAGATATTATTATTTATAATAATAACCTTTTCAATTACCCGATAAATCATTAAATTTTATCTTTCTTGTTACAGGTAAGCTGACCTGAATTTTGGATACCAATTACGTAAGTATATCTATGTCCGTAGCCTTTTTCGGGTACGGGTCGCCCAAATGCAATAATAGTTATTGCTAACGATAAATATAAAAACTTATTTTGTAATTATTTTCGAATAAACTAAATTCTTTCTCTGGTAATTTAATTGTGGTGGCACTTATGCAGTTCCAGGATATCATAATAGCGAACGAATCGATGCAGTGTAAAAAATACTACTTCAGTCATAAAAATGGAATAGGTACACGTTTTAATGGATCGTGTTGCTTAATTCTTAAAGAATGCGAACCACTTTAAAAATACACAATTTTCGTTTACTTAAAGCCGTGTTGTTATATTCTTTTCTCAATGAAAAGCGATTGAAAATAATAATGAAATAGAGATGGTTTTAGAATGTAGACCTATACCTATTGGGAAGGATAATTTGATTGGTTTGTGTAATCCCGGAGTCAAAAAAAGGTGTTCTGATAGGTTTAATAGTACTTTCATTGGTAATTTGAAAATTCGATAGGTTTACTATACTGAAAAACCATAAAATTTATCTGTAGTCTGCTATAATAAAAGGTACTGCCGCCTTTCTAATTTTTATAAACCCACATTATACATAAGGAAAGAAGTAGACAGTTCATATAAAATATATAAGTTATGTAAATCCTACCCAAGTAATTTGATTGATTAAAATATTCCTTCTCCCGTTCTCCCTAAAGATATTCAACAATCAGTAATAAAGCTTACATCAATATACCTTACCTTTTTTAAAAAACTGTTATACTTTCACCCAAATATATGAATTTCGGTGTGTCACAAATTGACAAGGTAAACATGTGCCGCGTTAATTAGTTTTAAAATCATAAGACATGGTGAAGAAATCTGCTCCTATCCGATTACATTTCAATAAAACGAAAAACGGCACTATAATTAAAATTCCTTTCTAAGTGGGTTACTATTTATTTAAATTTGCTCTGGTCCAATACCCATGAAAAATTAATTAGGTATTTATTTTACAATTATTATTTAACGGCTCCTTTAAAATCTTATCTATATATATATATATATATATATATATATATATATATATATATATATATATATATATATATATATATATATATATCTTATAGGTTTGTTCCAGCAGGCTATCAGAAATGTTGGCAGCAGTTTGTGACATGCGCAATGACAAATTTGTGTTCCAGCAAAGAAATGTTAGTGACAATTTGCAAATGTCAGCTGTTTCAGTAGATGTTTGAAACATTTATAACGTGTTGGCAACTGCTCTAAATGCTTGTCGATTTTCTTCAAATATTTTAATTCCTTACCTAACTTTGACCTTCACCTTTGATCAAGATTCCACCTTCGATTAAGGTTCCACCTTTGATCGATTTTTTCATTACAGAATAGGGCAATCCAATGAAAATGGCGGCCAATGCCAAGCGGCAAGCAATGATAATTTTCGAATTTTAAGAGGGAAAGTTTTTATCTCGTGAAGTTATAAGTGGAAAACCCGGATGTTGGCAAAAGGTATGAATTCCTTCTGACAAACCTTTATCTACTAAATAATTAGGTAGGTACCTACTCCCAAGAATTTTTTTTCTGTTTGGTTTTTCTCAACCAAATCTTGAAGGTTTATTGTCTGATATTCAAGGTATCAACACAATTTGAGTATACAGTAGTGTCGCGATAATCCGGATCAATTGAAACCAGACCAATCCGGATTATCAAATTATTCGGATTACTAAGGCATTTTACAGTCCGCTTTTTCTTAATGCCGCTGATAGTTGAAGCCCCTACTCCATGCTTAACAGCTAAATATTTGCCACTAACTCCGCATTTTAACTCGTCTATAATAGCTGACTTTTCGTTGAGACTTAAAGTATTGTGTTTGCGTTTAATAGGTGCCATTATCTTTGAAAAAGCCCACACAGTCAGGAAGGACGCTGCATATTGAATGATGCGTGTAGACATGTTAAAACTTTCTATCCACTTGAACGCAGTTACAAAACGACAAGTGAAAACCTGTATTTTTATTTTCAACAGTCATGTAAATTAATTCGGATTACTAAATCAAGTAAAATCCGGATTACAGAGTACATCAAGGGAATGAAAATGCGATGCGGATTACAGAAGCATACGGATTATCGCGGGATCGGATTATCGCGACACTACTGTACCTAGTAAATGGCTTGGATCCATACAATGTTTATGTGGAGAGACTTTTTGGTTTTTAAAATGGATTTCATCAGATTTTTTCTCTCAATCTATGAAGCTCTATACGAAGTACAGACCTCGGTACAGACAAATCATTTTTTTTTCGTTAAAAACCTGTGTTTTGTATCTGCAGGAACGGCATAAAACGAGACTTTGTTGCGATTAGAACGACTCACACAACTAAGAACAATACATAACGTAGGCATTTTTCAAAAAATCAACACTTTACTACTTTACAGACTTTACACAAATCGCAATAAAACGTAGTCTATAAATCTCAATGCAATGGTATAAACAAACACACCTCACAGAGTACAGACGCTTGGCATTGGCCTCCATGTTGAACTTTTTTTTGACAGCTCGTTGGATTATTGGGAAATGTCAAACATTTTCGTTCCAGCAGAAATTTGTTGCCAACTTAAAAACATCTGTCACCAACAAATTTAACTGTTAGGTTAATGTCACCAACATGTTTTCAACTTTTTACTGGAACAAACCTTTAAAATTTTGACTTTGCTGTCATCTTGTATTAGGCAATCTAAACCACGTGACTTTTTTTGACGGATTGTTGGCACACAAAAGATTTTCTTGGTTCAATATTGTGTCATTTTCTGTGTTGACTGCGTATTTTACCGCTCATTGCTTAATTTTGTGAGTTCTGAGACCTCAATTATTTTATTTGAGTCTGTATAAACATTTTTAAAGACATTGAAAATATTTTCACGAGTTGAAACTTTTATTTCTATTGAAATATAGCTTTCAGAAAAAGTCCATATTTGTGCGAGTTGCGGAAAAGCTATCCTGAGGCCGCTCTTAGATTTGCTAGTGTTTCCCCAATAACTTCAATGGATACCTCTATTATTAGCTATATTGTTCTAACGCATAACTTTTACACCGATGCACAAATGAGGGCCTATAAGCTAGCTGCTTACAAAATTTAATGATAATGTCAACTCACAATAATTTAGAAATATTTTGAAAGGAAATTTGTAAAAAGTTGGAAATTATGTTAAAATCCCCAACGTCAAGGGACGATGACTGATGACACATGAAATTAATGACGATTTCCATTTGTCAATCAGTGCGCACTAAGTGTATCCGCATCTTTTTCTAGAAGCATGTAACATTTAAGGATAAGGATACATTTTTCTTGCACTGGTTCGACAAATGGAAAACGCTATTAGGATTATGGGCATATGTGTGCCAACAGTTGACCATATTTGACACATCGTTGGATTGCCTAATTCCTACTCTACAATAGAAGATTTCATTATGAATGACTTTGGCAGAAAGTCGACAAACAAAGTCACATAACCTATAAATAGCAACGTCAATGTTATTATTTTTTTTTTTTTTTCAATTTTGGGCTTAAATTTAATAATTATGGCAGTTTTGGGAGAACGTGATATTATTTATCGAGAGGCGATGAAGCGATGTGTGTTTGGTGATTTTAAAAGTGATAGTCGAACAAGTTCCATTAAATTAACGACCCCATTTGCCTCTACTGGAGTTTTAGGTAACACAGCACCTGTCACATCACTTTCTGTTAATTTTATCAAACGTTTTGCAACCAAAGAAGCCATAGCGAATGCACCGAATACTTACGAAAGCGTAGATTTGACAAGATGCTGTGTTACCTTAAACTCCAGTGGAGGCAAATGGGGTCGTTAATTTAATGGAACTCGTTCGACTATCACTTTTACAATCACCAAACACACATCGCTTCATCGCCTCTCGATAAAACATATCACGTTCTCCCAAAACTGCCATAATTAGGGAATCCAAACCACGTGACTTTTGCCAACCAGCCGGCATTTTCAAATTTTTATGAGGTTAGAATACGGGTTGTTACATGTCAACGATGTCAATATTGATAAAGCCTAGTACTCATAACAGCGACATTCGCTGTTTTTTGACATTGCTTCGACAATTTGACGTTTTATGTGTGAATCAAACGTCAAAAAAGAGCGAATTTCGCTGTTATGAGTACTAGGCTTAATCCCGTCAAAATAAAAACATATGTTTTTTGTTTATTATTTGCCAACCAGACGCCATTTGGACAGGTCGTTGGATTGCCTAATTATTAAATTTAAGCCCAAAATTGAAAAAAAAAATAATAACATTGACAATGCTATATATAGGTTATGTGACTTTGTTTGTCGACTTTCTGCCAAAGTCATTCATAATGAAATCTTCTATAAGGACCATGCACGGATCTCAGAGAAAAAATAAATTTCACGATTGTCATGAAATTGAAATATGTTATGCTTCTCGACTTCCTGAACATAAGTTCTCGTAGGCCCAAAAAGATCCTATGATTAGTTTCGGAGATACAGGACCGATAAAAAAAAAGTAGTACAAGAAAAATCTCCAGAATCTGCTGGTACATTAACTTAATTCATAACCAAAAATTACATATTTTTGGCATTTTTTGACAAGTTTTTAACCTTCAAAGCTTCAGACGACATCACTTTGGCATTTTTCTACCCGTTTTCAACCTAGAATATGTCATTGCCTGAACTTTTTTTGAAATGTGCATTTTTTGTCAAAATTATGTATGTTAACCCGGCCCTGTATCTCCGCAACTAATCATAGGATCTTTTTGGCCCTACGAGAACTTACGTTCAGGAGGTCGAGAAGCATAACATATTTCAATTTCATGACAATCGTGAAATTAATTTTTTCTCATAAGATCCGTGCGTGGTCCATTGTGAATTTCAGATTCCTACCCACGATGCAAGAAGATATTACTTTTCATGGTTTTTGGAAATTTACCTTTGAAAAATGTTGAAATACCAAATTTTGAGATTTTTACTCTAAATAATAAATACCTACATTCATTTTATTAAAACTCCATAGTCTGCATCTGATGAGAGAATTGAAGCCGAAATGTTGGAAAATAATGCAGTGGCAAAATTCAAAAATTATAAAATTTAATTTCTTCCTATTGTCTCTTCTTTTCAGCGATTCTTATCCCAGTGGCGGTCTACAATCCCTAAAAATTTTAGCTCATTTCGACTTCTAGGTTCCGAGAAAATATCGCGTTAAGGAAATCCGCGGGTAATAGGCGGGTGCAAAATTTTCTGAGTGCCTTTTTCCATAGAATCCGGCTCCAAATCTCGGGATAATTTATTGTATAGAGAGTTCGAGGGATCCCAAAGGACCATTGGGTTGGGACACAAAATCTCAACAAAAAAAAAATGTGTGAATGTCCGATATGCATTATAACATCCTATCCAATCAGCCAAATCGTATTCGTGTGAGAATTTGGTCAAAGCACAGAAATCAAGTAAAATACCAATGTTTATTTATGCTCGAACCATAGTAGGTTCATGTACAATGTACAGGATGTCCCATTTTGGTTGTACATAAAGAATTATTGCTATTGGAGTTGGAAGGATGCGGTTTTCGCGAACTTAGGCTACTTTTTTGTCAAGCGAAAGATGGCGCCAACAGAACTGTCGCCGCCCTTTTGGTTTTTGAAGTGAATACTTCTTTGGCCGCCTGAGAGTGATTTTTCAAGGTCGCGTCACGACCAGAGATATGGGAGACTTGTTGGTTAGAATAGAATAAGGGTCCATCCTGCGCAACTGGCCGAATTTGAAGGACCGCCATTTTTATCACTTGTCAAATTAAGTGTTGGAAAAATAGGTCACAACTCATAAGGCCAAAAATAAGCAGAAATAACAAAAATAAATCTTTTAAAACACCACAAATATCTCATAAAAAGCAGGAAAAATCGCGAAAAACAACAATCTGTGACCGAACAAAAGTAAGGTTATGTTGTGAAAAATTTGTCAGAATGAAGTTGTCAACGTAAAGACTAATGACCTTTCCGATTGGCAGATTTAATGCGCGCACCGAGTGTATTCTCATCCTTTTTCATCAACCTGTAGAAGAAAAAGACAGAAATAAAAAAAGCTGCACGGCATAAAAAAAAAGTGATAAAAATGGCGGCACCCTATGCGTTACCATAAAATCGGATGCGCAGTCGTCTAAGCGCATTCTATTTCCCTCGCATATCTCTGGTCACGACACGATTTATAAAATTTTCGTCTCACAAGTGAGATGAAGCCTATGATGAATATGAGGGAGAGAGAGAGAAAGAGATGGTGAATGTAATCGATAAATATTTTAATAAGAAATTTACCCAAAAATTAAAGGTACGTCCGTTTAATGCACCCAAATAATCGACACATTTTTAGTATTGCTACTTGTCAATAGATGGCGCCACCTAACTAAAACCAAATAATTTGTAATTTTCTGACTATAAAATCGAGATGTTAGTTCAAGGTTGTCACCGCTTTAATTATGCAAATAAGGCAATCGGAATATAAAATCGATATGTTTATGTTAGTTCAAGGTTGTTACCGCTTTTGCATACATTGAGTGCCGACTCATAGATAGGCAATTACTTATACATAATAGAAGTCGGGTAAGTGTTTGGAAGAAGTCCGGAGAGGTCAGGAAAGGGCTGGATAAGGTCGGGAGAAATCTAGACAAGTCTGGATAAAGTCTGGATAAGGCTGGAAAAAGTTTAGCTAAGTCTGGAAAAGTTTGGATAAGTTTGGATAAAGTCTGGAAAAGCCAGAAAATTTCTGGAAACGTCTGGAAAAGGCTCTATTAGGTCTGGAGAAATCTAGACAAGTCTGGATAAAGTCTGGAAAAATCTACCCAAGTCTGGATAAAGTCTGGAAAAGCCTGGAAATTTCTGGAAACGTCGGAAAAAGGCTGGATAAGGTCTGGAGAAATTCAGACAAGTCTGGATAAGTTCTGGAAAAGTGTATTTGAAGTCGGGAAAGTGTTTGGGAGAAGTCCGGAGAGGTCAAAGGGCTGGATAAGGTCTGGAGAAATCTAGATAAGTCTGGATAAAGTCTGGATAAAGTCTTGCTAAGTCTGGAAAAGTCTGGATAAGTTTGGATAAAGTCTGGGAAAGAGCCAGAAAATTTCTAGAAACGTCTGGAAAAGGCTCTATTAGGTCTGAAGAAATCTAGACAAGTCTGGATAAAGTCTGGAAAAATCTAGCTAAGCCTAGAAAAATCTGGATACAGTCTGGAAAAGCCTGGAAATTTCTGGAAACGTCTGGAAAAGGCTTAATAAGGTCTAGAGACATTCAGACAAGTTTGGATAAAGTCTGGAAAAGAGCCAGAAAATTTCTGGAAACGTCTGGAAAAGGCTCTATTAGGTCTGGAGAAATCTAGACAAGTCTGGATAAAGTCTGGAAAAATCTAGCCAAGTCTAGAAAAGTCTGGATAAAGTCTGGAAAAGCCTGGAAATTTCTGGTATCGTCTGGAAAAGGCTTGATAAGGTCTGAAGAAATTCAGACAAGTCTGGATAAAGTCTGGAAAAGTGTATTTGAAGTCGGGAAAGTGTTTGGGAGAAGTCCGGAGAGGTCAGAAAAGGGCTGGATAAGGTCTGGAGAAATCTAGACAAGTCTGGATAAAGTCTAGCTAAATCTGGAAAAGTCTGGATAAGTTTGGATACAGTCTGGAAAAGCCAGAAAATTTCTGGAAACGTCTGGAAAAGGCTCTATTAGGTCTGGAGAAATCTAGACAAGTCTGGATAAAGTCTGGAAAAATCCAGCCAAGTCTAGAAAAGTCTGGATAAAGTCTGGGAAAGTCTGGAAATGTCTGGAAACCTCTGGAAAAGGCTTGATAAGGTCTGGAGAAATTTTGACAAGTCTGCATAAAGTCTAGCTAAGTCTGGAAAAATCTGGATAAAGTCTGGAAATTTCTGGAAACGTCTGGAAAACGCATGGAAATTTCTGGATTGGGTCGGAAAAATTCTGGAAAATCTGGAAAGGGTTGAATTTTAGCGGATCTCAAAGCTCACAATAATCACAAGCATTAGCGTTGAAGTTTGCTTCGGCATTTTCAATGTTCTCCTCGGTTGCATCTTTGTGAAGGACTGTGAATTTGTTACTTATGTGACAATTCTCTGACAATATGCCTATTAGCTGTGCTATTAGATATTGCTCTGTAGATGGTTGTTTTTCAAAGCAAGGAAGTGGTTTAATATTTTTTCTAGGTCCAATAGAAGAATCTAGGTATGTATAGGGTTTTCCAATAGTAACGCTCGATGTTTGACAATAGCCCATGAAAAACTCGATAGTCACACAGGTGCTATCTTTGGCAGCCGTATTCAATTAGTCTCTGCATTTTATTATGGAGCGCTACACGATTGAGCAACGCGTCGGAATTGTTAAAAATTATTATCATTATCAAAACCAATGTTCTATTCGGAAAACGTTTCGTGCACTCCGTGCAATTTATGATGTCAACGATCGTCCTTCAGAATCCACAATTGGCCGACCTAACGTCACTGGATTTTTTTCTCTGGGCATTCTAAAATCCAAAGTCTATGTTGACAAATCTCGAACGGTTGCCGCCTTAAAGGCCAATATTAAGCACTTATTGCTGAAATTGAGCCATTTTTATGCGATAACGAACACTAAATGATTCTAACGACAATCTAAAATTGTCGGAGAAATGTATTGATAATTCGGATATTGTTGAAAACATCTATGAGAAGTAAAGTCCGTCGATTTTAATCTAATACTCGAAAGGAATGTGAGCTGGTGGCACCCTACATTTGAACGCCAATGGTCACCTAAGGTCACCCCTGGTTTTCGCTTCACCCCCTCGCTCCTCATACGAAAAGTCGACGAACAATACTAAAAGAAGGAAGATTCAGGGACTTGACCAAATCTGCAATACTTTCTGCAAGAAATGTTGATGTCGAAGAAATAAACGAATAAGTTGTCGAACTGTTGGACGTCAAGACCGAAAAACTCTACACCAGTATAGATAGTGTCAAGAACTGTGATAATAGTGATCTAAATGATGCTATTCTTCCAAAATATTTAAATTCGCTTAATCCGCCGAATTCCCGCTCCATGATTTACGATTGAAAACGAATTCTATTGTATGCTTATTAGAAATCTAAGCATCAGTGCAGGCCTTTGCAATGGCACAAGGCCTTTAGTTCTGGAACTTGGGGATAATCTGTTACGCTGTGAGATATTGACTGTAGATAAACAGGGAGAAATAGTGTTCATAAATCGAATAACACTCTACTGCGAAAACGTCTACCCCTTTACGTTCAAACAAAGACAATTTTAAAATAAAATTAGCCTTTGCAATGAGTTACGATTAACAAATCTCAAGGACAAACATTTGATAGGATAGTAATTGATCTCCAGAAAGGATGTATTAGTCACGGACAACTTTATGTGGCGCTTTTCAGAGTTCGTTCGTGGGACTCATTCAAACTTTATTCAGGGAAACAAAGAGGCAATAGTGTTGTCAAAAACCATGTTTTTAAAGAATTGTTTTTTTGATAATTTAATTTTGAAATTTCGCAGTCATAGGTGATTTCAGAAGATCTTTACAACTTATTTACAAGATATTTGAAGATCACAAGACAAAAACCTGAACAGGATAAACATAAATGATTGAAAATAACGAAGAACGACATGAAGACTTAGCACTCTTTAAACTTTGGATTCTTACGAGTTCCATAAAATAGAATAAGTTCCACTGGACATATGCACACCATATATTCAAAAAATAAGATTGATTTAAAGTCATTACGATGTACCGCAAAAGTAATAATTCACCAACTACTTTGATCACATTTAAAATTTATGTCTACCACGTAGGTACAAACAAAAAATGTAAGTTGAATAATTGAGCAATTGAATTTAAAATCTTTTAAAAAATTTTTTTTTTCGATTGTTTGCAGTAAAATGTTGATCGAGTAGACTTCAATAACTGGCCTAATAAAAAAAAAGGAACTTCATGAAAATGTAAAAAAAAATTAAGACTCGATATCTCGTATTATACCACAGCACATAAATAGTTACTAACTCGGTTTATAATAACACCTTGATTATGGTTATGATTATTCTGTTTTAAATAAACCACTTCGAATAATGTATACCTACACCTACGAGTTCCATAAAACAGAATGAGATAAGTAGACATACGCACACCGTACATTCAAGAAATGTGATCGATTTAAAATCATTATGATATACCATACAAAAATAATTAGTCACCAACTCCATCCATCGCATTTGAAATTTCTTCACTAGAATAACATCTATACAACTTATCTCACTGTTACATTTAATGTATAATGTACATTTAAATCAAAAATTATGCTGTTTTTTGTACAACACCTAATAAATATTTTCCATTTTATAATTATTTTGATGGACTTGATTTAAAAAAAAAGCGCGCGAAGCGCGCTCATGACCTAGTAACAATAAAAATTAGCTGTTTATTTATAAAAATGATTCGAAGAATAGACTTCAATTAAATTTATTTAAATTATTTAGAAATTCCCTCTAAAAGTTATCTTTTTTTCAAATGACTAACAGATTGCGTCATTCAATCAGCAGAGTCAACATAACCTCACTTTATTGTTTATATTTATATTTTGTTTATTTATATAAACTTTCCATTTTTCCAGATAAAGAAAAGCCAAGAAGTGCCTTTTAATTAATAAAATAATCCAGCAAAGGAAAAATATGAATTTGGACTTTGTACTTTTGCAAAAAAAAAAACATCGTCCAACCAAAGAAAGATTTTCTGGTTATGGAGGCCTTCTGGAGTAATTTTTGGGAGCCCCGAAACATGTTTTTCTGATTCCCGGTAGGAATTTGAGTTACATTTGTAAAATAGGTAAAAATTTTGAAGAATTATTGAAGTGGATACTTCTTTGGCCGCATGAGAGTAATTTTTCAAGGTCGCGTCACGACACGATTTATAAAATTTTCGTCTCGCAAGTGAGATGAAGCATATGATGAATATGAGGGAGAGAGAGAGAAAGAGATCGATAAATAAGTATTGACTTCTATCACGTGTACAGTGGGAATCATTGCAATTGGCACACACTATATGAATATCCCTCGTAATGTGTCAAATCTGACACACAGTAATAACAAAATGCTGCACTAAATAGATTTATTGGTTAGAATTTTGA
This sequence comes from Ceutorhynchus assimilis, assembly GCA_917834065.1. Taxonomy (NCBI): domain Eukaryota; kingdom Metazoa; phylum Arthropoda; class Insecta; order Coleoptera; family Curculionidae; genus Ceutorhynchus; species Ceutorhynchus assimilis. The sequence goes on from OU892281.1 coordinate 2,660,071, forward strand.
CTTAATACGAGGGATTTTAAACAGTGTGTGCCAATTGCAATGATTCCCACTGTACCTACTCTGCTGCATGCGACTTTTTTTCAAATACAAAGTGTTTTTGAAAAAGTTGCATTTTGGGACTCCCCTTGTATATCGGTTCTCTCATAAATGATTTCGTCAGCCCGTGTCCATCCATTGTCGGATATAGGCCTCTTCCAGGTTTTTTCATGTCCCGCGATCTCTCACTAATCTTATCTATTGTCTCCCTGTCACCGTTCTGACATCGTCTATCCTTCTCTTTTTCGGTCGTCCCACATTTTTTGTTGTTCCTCTTGGTCTTTAGAGCGCCGTTTTCTGGGTCCATCTATCTGGCTTCTGTCTGGCCACAGGTCCAAAAAGTTCGAAAATTTCGTGGTTTTTCGACTCCTTCCAAGCTGCGGCTAGCACAGGGTCCTTGAGGTCGAAAACTCAGATTTTACTCCACAAACCACCCACAAATGACATGCCAAAATATCATTAACTTCGAAATACTTTCCAGCAGAAAGTACTTGCCTGCTGGACTAATAACAGTTTTTCTTTTCAAAATCTGCGAAAGCATTGATATTGGTACCACAAAGTACTTAGAATTTTAGGACTTCTGCGGGAACTATTGGAACTATTACTCCAAATCAGCCAAAGTTTTCTACAAACTAACAATTTCAACAATATTTTGGCTAAAATACTTGTGTGTGATTGCTTTTTTGCCTCGAAATTCATAATAAAATTTCACATTTCACAAAACCAATGCCTCAAATTTTAACAGCTGCAACTCGTGAATAATCTGAGCATTTAAATCCGGAAGTTGACGGTAATCAATAATCATCAACAATGATATAATTCCCGCCCTAACAGACACATTTAGAAAGTTCCATTATTGCATAACGCACATTTACTCGGATTCTCTTTTCCCGCGTTCATATCATCATTAAAAAAAAACTTTAATTATGATAATCGGCGCAGTCAAATAATGTATTTTTTTTCCGAGGCTACAAGGTTGAAATTTATTTAGATTTCCTGGTTCCTTATATTGAACAACGAACACTAGTTGAATTTGTCGACGGGATTTAATTTTATATAGAATATTGTACGTCAATAGAATTATTGTTGCTTAATATTTATAGCTTTCAGTCATATATGTTCTTACTTCGGAATTACATAAATAAAAAATAATTTTGCAGACTTGACATAAACTGTTCTGCTGATGTATAAAGACATCATCGTGAATTATTTTCGACCTTTTGAGCTGGCGTGAGTTTTGCAACTTGGATTGAGAATATCTTAATTAATCGGTAATAATAAATACCCAATGAAAAGTGGTCATTATAAAATTACCCAACGGTTCTATGTCATTTTTTTGTGTAAAAAATTCTATGAAAGTGAACTGTTCTGCATTTTATTTGATGATTACTTTCATTTCATCTTTAATTCAGCTTCTGGCCCTATTTTTTCGAATGCAGTCCCTTTGGAGGTGATTTGAACTTATTGCTATTATTGTCCACTTTTGATCTTCCACTATGCTGTTTAATACTAATTGGAGTCCCTCACGATTCAGTCTCGGACTTTGCTTCATTTTCTTTCCTCTTTTCTTAAGTATTTTCTTTTCTGTTTCTGTGAAATTTTTCGATAGGTATCTACTTTAGCTTCTCGCATAACATTAATAGACCGTCAGAGAGTGACATATTTAGGTGCCCCATTTTCGCATACAAGCCTCAAAGAGGGTTGACTATAGTACAGGGTGATTCATTAAGAATGGCACTCGGCCATATCTCAAAAACTATTCATCGTAGTCATGTCGGAAAAAAGTTATCCCATAAATATGGCCAAGAGAAAATGCTGGAATATATATTTCAGCTTTCTAAAATTATCGTAAGGGGGCGTAACCCAACTGTCAAAGTACAAAAATGGTTTTATTTTTTAAATTTCAAATGGAAACGTATCTCAAAAATGCTAGCAATAGATTTTTGATGAAATTTCACACAATTTTGATTCATGATTTTTTACCATAACTTATCGGATAAGATAGTTATGAGCTGTCAAATATTGCAACTTAAAAACACGAATAACTTCAAAACGACTCAACGAATTGGTTCGATCTTAGGTTCGTTGGAAAGACAAGAGTCTGTTCTTTAATTTTATTGTAAAAAATTGCAGCTTCAGTTAGTTGGACTGACTCTATGGGTGGATATTTGAAAACAATTGAATTTTTCTAATTTTTCTACAAATTTTCAAATGGAACGGTATATTTAAGATATGTTCAATCGATTTTTGATGATGTTTTACACAGTTTTTCTTTATTATACCTTCCTACAAACGAATTCCCAGAGAGTGTTAAATTTAATTTTATCAAAAATAATCAATATTTATGAAGAAGCCCTCGTAAATAATGACTTCGCATTTCTGACAGTTGATTGTCATCATTGATGAATGTCAAATAATGGAAAAAGTGCCTTAGGAAATTATAATAGTAACTATATTATGCAATAATCATGTTATGATAGCCATTAATACACGAGCATGTTGTGGGATACGAAACTTGAAGAAGAAATATATAATATGTATTATATTAATATATTTTATTTTGAGAATAGTAAACTACTCAAGTGGTGGTGACATCTATTAATAATTTTGAAAATTAAAATCTAGACGTCATTTCCGCATAAATTCGGCACCCGCGTACTGTGGATTTATTCATTTTTCATTCTGCTCTTTCTGTAAATACTTACTAACAGAGATAATCCAAAACCAGTCTATTATTTTTTCATAGAGGCATTGTCCATTTTCAAAATAATTAGATTCCAGTGGCTGCGATTGCTGCATTTCCATTACATTCATGCAGAACCTCAAGGATGTCCTGTGCTTCTCCATTTGGAAAATGCATTTTGACTTTAAAAAATAGCGTTTGAAGTTTCAAAAATGTGTCAGCCTGACATACTTAACTGGTATCTGCTCAATTTACGAGGACTTTTTCATAAGTAATGATTATTTTTAATGCAATTACTTTTAACACTCTCTGGAATTCGTTTGTAGGAAGGTATAATAAAGCAACACTATGTAAAACATCCTCAAAAATCGAATTAACATACCTTAAATATACCGTTCCATATGAAAATTTCAAGAAAAATTGGAAACATTCAATTGTTTTCAAATATTGACCTATAGCGTCAGTCCTACTAACCAGAATTTGAATTTTTCACAACAAAGTTGAAGAACAGACTCTTGTCTTTCCGACGAACCTAAAAACGACCAGATTTGTTGAGTCGTGTTGAAGTTATCCGCTTTCTTGTGTTGCAATATTTGACAGCTCATAACTATCTTATCCGATAAGTTATGGTAAAAAATCATGAATTAAAATTGTGTGAAATTTCATCAAAAATCTATTGCTAGCATTTTTGAGATACGTTTCCATTTGAAATTTAAAAAATAAAACCATTTTTGTACTTTGACAGTTGGGTTACGCCCCCTTACGGTCATTTTAGAAAGCTGAAATATAAGTATTTCCAGCATTTTCTCTTGGCCATATTTATGGGATAATTTTTTTCCGACAAGACTACGATGAATAGTTTTTGAGATATGGCCGAGTGCCATTCTTAATGAATCACCCTGTACATCGATTTTGAGTAGGACGATGGTATTTTCACGGGTGGCTCCTGGGGATAACGTATGGAAAATTCGATTTTCCATAACAGAAATGGAAGTGCCCATATTTTCTCGCAAGCTGTTTTTACCAAAGGATTAAATAATAAATCCTAGCTTCGTGAAAACAAAGAAGAGGGTGTTGCAGGTGGCTAAAGGTTTGAAATACGGGTGTAATCTTGAAAGGAAAAATCGAGATTTTGGGCGATTTTTTTACACAAGCCCATCAGAAGGATGAAAATCTACAAAGATGGTAGCAAGAAAAAATATTGGCTTCAGTGTCGCGAATGGAAAAGTACATTTTAGGGTAACATAAGTAAAATCGAATTTTCCATATATTATCCCCAGGAGCCACTCGTGAAAATACCTTCATCCTACTCAAAATCGATGTACTTTTCAACCCTCTTTGAGGCTTGTATGCGAAAATAGGGCACGTAAATATGTCAATATCTAACGGTCTATAACTTCATAAGAATTTGACTTGTATTGTATATTGTGTAACTATATATTTTTGGAAAGGACATCCCGTTATTTGAAAAAAGATGAAAGCATACAACATTTCACATTTCTGACATTCAATTTTTGTTTCTGACCACCATGGATTCTAAAAATTTAGCCAATACCGTACAACTTTTGTATTTACACCTTTCATCTAACTACTTGTAAAGGTGAAGGCTGTAGGTGGGGTGTCAATAATTTAAAAAAACACCCTGTACTTGAAGTAAGATTATCTACTTTTTGTCAATTTGCCTTTTACCAGGAATTATTAGTAATGTTACTTTACCAAACTAGTAACATAATGTGACAAGTTATTCAAGTACAAACGAGTGGATTGTTGCGGAACTTATGGGTGGACCTCGGGACGAGCGCAGCGAGTTCCGCAGAGGTTGTTCAAGTACGATACTAACCTGACTCACTCAAATGTCAGTTATTCTCATTAGTTCAAAAATTACACGTTTCAGGTGAGTGTCTTATTTGAATAGTTCAACAGTATATTGGTGAGTAGATGGCTGCGGAACTCGCTGCGCTCGTCCCACAGAGGTCCACCCATAAGTTCTGCAATAATCCACCTATTTGTACTTGGATAATAACTTATTATGTAAAGTCAAAATTTGTAAGATTATGATTATTCACTTTTTGTCAATTTCCTTTTCAACAGGAATTAGTAATGTTACTTTACCAAACTAGTAACATAATGTGACAAGTTATTCAAGTACAAATGAGTGAGTTGTTGCGGAATTTATGAGTAGACCTCTGCGGGACGAGCGCAGCGAGTTCCGCAGCCATATATTCATCAATATGTTGTTTAGTTACGATACTAACCTCCAAACTCAAATGTGAGTCATCCTAATTAGTTCAAAAACCACACATTTTAGGTGAGTGTCTTATTGAATAGTTTAACAGTATATTAATGAGTAGATGTCTGCGGAACTCGCTGCGCTCGTCCCGCAGAAGTCCATCCATAAATTCCGCAATAATCCACTTATTTATACAGGGTATTTTGTTATATATTTACACCCCACCTACAGCCTTTACCTTTACAAGTAGAAGAAAGGTGTAAATACAAAAGTTATCTAGTTTTGGCTGAATTTTTATAAACCATGGTCTGAAACAAAATTCGAATGTCAGAAATGTGAAATTTTGCATGCTTCCAGCTTTTTTCAAATGGGACGCCCTATATTTCATTTTATATTCTTGAAGAGCACAATGCCCCGATTTATATTTGATTGAGCAATCTCTCATAAATATTCGGCTCCAAAAATTGTAAAAATACTATCCTAGTACTTATTTTGTGAACCATTCTACCTGTACAGGTGAAAGCTGCAGGTAAAATTTGGGCCAAGTGCTGATAGTATTTTTAAAATTTCTAGAACCAAATATGTTGGAGATGGCTCAACCAAATATAGACAAACTATATAGTTTTGGAATCGGGAAATTGTGCTCTTCAAGAATGTAGAACCAAATATAAGGCATTCCATTTGAAAAAAGCTGAAAGCATATAATATTTCACATTTTTGACATTAAAATTTTGTTTCTGACCATGAATTCTGGAAATTTAGCCAAAATTGTACAACTTTTATATTTACACCTTTCTTCTACCTGTAAAGGCAAAGGCTATGGGTGGGGTGTCAATATATAAAAAAACACCCTGTACTTGGGGCAATTTGATTACAAAATACATACGCACTTTTTTTCTTTTTTGCCCTGTATGTCCGTTGCTATTTCGAGTTAAAAAAAAAGTTGATAACAGATTATTTGTAGACACTTGATTTCACAACTTTTTTTCCATTTGGTCGACTCTGTATCTTCAATGGTTAAAAAGAATCTTTTGAGTTGATAAATAAGAGGAAATTAATGTTTTTTCTATTCCAGGCTCTTGCATTTTTTGTTTATTTCAAAATATGCAAGAACCGGGAATAGAAAAAAATTGAGAAATAGACAGAAAAAATTCTAGAGAAATTAGGTAAAAAATTGGTAGACAAGTAGACACATTCTAGGCTCTTGGACTTTTCTTTATTTCGACAATTTCAAGAGCCGGGAATAGACAAAAATTGAGCTGGAAAAATTTAAAAATAGAGAGAAGAAATTCCATACAGCTGTTACAGCTGTATGCAACATCCTCTTTTAACTTAAAAGCGTTTTTTAAAACTGGTACTGGTTTAGAATACACATTTTTAAAAGTGATCAGTTTTAAAAAGCGTATTTAAGTAAAAAGAGGATGTTGCATACAGCTGAATAACTTTTGTATTTACACCTTTCTTCTACCTGCAAAGGTAAAGGCTGTAGGTGGGGTGTCAATATATAAAAGTATTGCCTTTCTAGCATTAAAACTTTCATTTTTCTCTTCTTCCGACTTCTTTTAAAACAACCAATAAAAAAATAAGGCATACTTATATTCTACGCAGCCAAAAGAAATTATAAGAAACCAATATCATAAATTGAAGTAATTCCAAAATCTGTTACTGAGCATCAAATAAAACTTAAACTACTAACGGCAGTTAACCAATGTGCACTAAAATTATCTTTCAATTTCATCATTATTAACAACGCAACAAACCAAAAATTTCTTTTTGATGTTATAGCATTCAGGCTGTACATATTTGCAATCAAACTCCAGGAAGTCGACATCTCTTCCTCAGTGCAAGTGTGACACACTTTTTATTACGCAAAATTCTAGTGACTTAGAAAATACACAAATTATACGGAGGCTAGGTACCTATTTATTGATTGAAGCGTCCTAATGTATAAAATCATTAGTGATGGTGATTAAATCACAATTAACTTGAATAAAACACAACGTTTGAAAGATACACGAAGTAGATATGAAAAAAACAAATAAATAATATACAATTAAAATTATTGAACATTGACGTTTACTTGTTACACTGAAAAATGTTAATTTTTAGAGCAAGGCCAGATCTAAAGTAATAGTTCAATCATCGCCGTGATTGCACCAATTTATTATCGACAGTAATTTGCTATATTTCTTTGAATAATGGGTTTTATTAGGGAGTGAAAAATATCGAATAATTATTTTGAGTAATGGCATCACAGCTTCAAGCTTTAAGTCATTTGAGGCTGTACACAGTTGAGAGCATACAGGTTAAGAGTATGGAAACGACTTAAAACGAAGTTGAGTATATGTATCAAACTATGGAATTTTCAATTCAGAAATTAATGGCACTTTTTTTCTTCTTCTTATTATTAGTTCCTATAAGAGATAATCCATGAAAATGTATCTAGATTAAGCAAGTACGCATTTGAGAGCATTGATGTATGAATTTCTGTTTATTTGCATTGGTAAGTAGGTAGCAACTTTATACTATCGAAACAAGTTCCTTTCATTATAATAATATGCACATTCCCATTCAAATCAGACATCTCTTGACCGTTTAATATCAGCATCAAAATCTCATTGATCTCAATCGATTTCAGACACTCCTTTCGTTCTAGATATTTGCATCTTATAGACATAAACACACGCACGCATGGGAAAGTGAATTCACGCGGCAAATTACATAACTTCATAATAGAGGTACATTTTATTTAAATTTTTAGATTTTACGATATCGACTAATTATTAGAATACATTTTTGCGCTGTACTGTGTGATTTTTCCCTATTAAATTATTTATTCACTTGCTGTAATTGTGGATTTATCGACGCAATGCTAACGTGAATTATAATATGATCTACATAGTTTTATAGTGGCTAATAATCAAAGCTGAATATTCAACGATAATAAATAGATTTAATAATTAACGGTTTAGTTTACTTTATTTGCCCAGAAAAAAAAACTCAGTATATAAGCGTATTATGTCTTTGTTCGAAGTGCCAAACTAAAACAAAAAAGACTCATCGGTAATACCGTTGTATAAAAAGGCCTTTTTATACAATGGTAATACTTAAAAAATACATAGGAATTTGAAAGATGAAGTCTAATTTTTGTTTGGAGCTCCATCTTCAAGAAATCAAGAGCAATACATATCATATTAGTATTGGAAGATGTATTTAGCATTCCTCCACAGGTTTGTGAAACTATCACGATCATCATCACCTAGTCCCGGATATTTCCACATCTCTCTGTTTTGAACGGTTTCAATAGGTCTATACCTAGTGGAAAAAAACTTCGGAAACTATATAATAATTAGGGGCTTTTTAGGTGCTAATTAGGGCCTCTAATTAAAAATTAGGTGCTCCTTTAGTTTTTGAGAAAATCAAAAAAAACTAAGGGACTGCTAGATTTATAAAAGCTAGCAGTCCCCTATAGTAAAAAATATGTTTTCAAATTTTTTCTTTGTATCAGAATTAGGGGCTTTTTAGGTGCTCCTAAATTGTCCAAGAAAAAATTGAATTGATTAATTATTAACTGAGTTACAGATTTTTTTTCAATTATAAGGGGACTGCTGGCTTTACGTTTACTTGTTGGTATGTCAGAATGGCAAAAAAACTTCGAGATCTATATAATAATTAGGGCCTCTAATTAAAAATTAGGTGCTCCTCTAGTTTTTGAGAAAATCAAAAAAACCTAAGGGATTGTTAGGTTTATGAAAGCTAGTAGTCCCCTATAGTAAAAAATATTTTTCCAAATTTTTTTTTTGTACCAGAATTAGGTGCTTTTTAGGTGCTCCTAAATAGTCGAAGAAAAAATAGAATTGATTAATTATTAACCGAGTTGCAGGTTTTTTTTAATTATTAGGGGACTGCTGGCTTTACGTTTACTTGTTGGCGTGTCAGAATGGCAAAAAAACTTCGGGATCTATATAATAATTAGGTGCTTTTTAGGTGCTAATTAGGGCTTTAATTAAAAATTAGGTGCTTCTCTAATTTTTGAGAAAATCAAAAAAAACTAAGGGATTGCTAGGTTTATGAAAGGTAGTAGTCCCCTATAGTAAAAAATATTTTTCCAAAATTTTCTTTTGCATCAGAATTAGGTGCTGAAAATTTTGGAAAAATATTTTTTACTATAGGGGACTACTAGCTTTCATAAACCTAGCAATCCCTTAGTTTTTTTTGATTTTCTCAAAAATTAGAGAAGCACCTAATTTTTAATTAAAGCCCTAATTAGCACCTAAAAAGCACCTAATTATTATATAGATCCCGAAGTTTTTTTGCCATTCTGACACGCCAACAAGTAAACGTAAAGCCAGCAGTCTCCTTATAATTAAAAAAAATCTGTAACTCAGTTAATAATTAATCAATTCTACTTTTTCTTCGACTATTTAGGAGCACCTAAAAAGCACCTAATTCTGGTACAAAAAAAAATTTTGGAAAAATATTTTTCACTATAGGAGACTAGTAGCTTCCATAAATCTAGCAATCCCTTAGTTTTTTTTTTTTTTGATTTTCTCAAAAACTAGAAGAGCACCTAATTTTTAATTACAGGCCATATTTAGCACCTAAAAAGCACCTAATTATTATATGGATCCTGAATTTTTTTCCCCATTCTGACTATTTCTGACACACCAACATGTAAACGTAAAGCCAGCAGTCCCCTAATAATTAAAAAAAATCTGTAACTCAGTTAATAATTAATCAATTCTATTTTTTCTTCGACTATTTGGGAGCACTTAAAGAGCAGCTAATTCTGATACAAAAGAATATTTTGGAAAAATATTTTTTACTATAGGGGACTACTAGCTTTCATAAACTTAGCAATCCCTTATTTTTTTTTGATTTTCTCAAAAACTAGAGGAGCACCTAATTTTTAATTAGAGGTCCTAATGAGCACCTAAAAAGCACCTAATTATTATATAGATCCCGAAGTTTTTTTGCCATTCTGACACACCAACAAGTTAACGTAAAGCCAGCAGTCTCCTTATAATTAAAAAAAAAATCTGTAACTCAGTTAATAATTAATCAATTCTATTTTTTCTTCGACTATTTAGGTGCACCTAAAAAGCACCTAATTCTGATACAAAGAAAAAATTTGAAAAAATATTTTTTACTTTAGGGGACTTCTAGTTTGTATAAACCTAGCAGTCCCTTAGTTTTTTTTGATTTTCTCAAAAACTAATTTTTAATTAGAGGCCCTAATAATCACCTAAAAAGCACCTAATTATTATATAGTTCCCGAAGTTTTTTTCCACCTTGGGACTGCTACTTATAGACCTGGTTTCAATCCAATTTGTATTTACTTTTTCTTGGTTTCGCTTATCCAGATCTCGATATCCACTCTAAAACTTGTCCCTCTATACTATCTTTCTGCCTTGCGATATAACCAGCTCATCTGTATGCGATTTTCTCTTTATGTCTTCCACTAGATCTTTTCCGGATTTCTCTATTTCTTATTTTGTCTCCTAAAGTTATTCCAAGTATCGATCTTGCGCTGTGTAACACATTGTCTTCTGGTTGATGCTTTCATGAGTGTCAAGGTCTCTGCTCCATAGACCAGAATTGGCACGTGCTAAAAGTTGTCCTGTTTGAGGATATCGGTATATCATTATCATTTGATTATCTCTGTCGATTCTAATCTCATGTCCTAGATAACTGTTTCGTGAATTTGAATGTTTTCACTGGGGACTTTATCTACCATTGCCTCAGTCTTGCCATTATAATTGATACACATGGATATCGAAAATGTCTTCTGATCCTCCAGTTCGTATTTTATGTGGATTAGGTACTTATAACTTGTAAGGTCGCCATGAGGATTTTTGTTTTTGTACAGGTCTTTGTAAAACTCTTCTATGATCTTTATTATTTGCTCTGTCATTTGTTATGTTCCCTTCCTTGTCTTTGTTAGAAAATTTCTTTGTTAGTTGTTTTCTCAATACTTTCAGGCTTTTGTTTTTTTTTTTCTATTGTTTGTACTACTTTTTCTTATTTGTATTTCCTCAGAGCCTTGGATATATCTTTGTTTATTTCTTTCAATTTTTGTTGGTTTGCACTTGATTTATCCTTAAGTAGGTACTACCTATACGTTCTTCTATGTTTGTTGGGTTTTCTGGCCTGATTTTTTCTTATTCAGGATTTTTTGTTCACTATTTCTCCTATGCATCCAATATTGTTTCAATTACTGCCGGTTTAGAACAATTTCTTCATTGTCCGACGCCCATTCTTCACCTCGTTTGATCCTGACAATCCTCTTCTGTGAGGTTGTTTGTACTCATTGATTTCTGGACGGATTGCTGCCATTTCAGTTTAAGATTTCTTTTTCATTGGTTGACATTCTAGGACCTGCTTTGGTAATCCTCCGTCGTTCATCCGCTGTACATGGCCGTACCACATTAGTTTTCTTTTTGTGATGTTTTTCGTTATGCTTCCCTCGATTCATATTATATCTTTTATAGTCTGATTTCCTATGTGACTTCTTCTAGACATTCTCATTGATCTTCCTATTGCATCCATTTCGACACTTTTTGTTTTGTATTTTTCTGTTGCGCCACAAGTCTGTATTCCATACAGCAGCGTAAACATAATGATTTTGAGGATGTAGTGCATTCAATTGAAAGGTATTTAAGAATGAGTGAGTCACACTGTTGTCCTGTTGTAGATGATGTTTTGAAACTAGTAATTTATTATTATACGCATGGATGGCCTGACAAGTTGTATGAATCAGAATTAAAGGTTTACTATCAAAATAGCAGCGAAATGCATGTACCTATATAACAAATCGTATTTTTCAATGACATAATTACAGTCCCGAAAGCCTTAAGACAGGAAATGCTAAAAATTTTACATGAAGGTCACTTTGGAGTCAATCGTACAATAGAAAGAGCTCGCGAAATATTGTTTTGGCCAGGTATTACCAAAGATATAGAACATATATGATACAAGAATATGTTCAGTGTGAGAGATATAAATATTCAGATGTAAAAGAACCCCTAATTGTGCATGAGATTCCAGAGTTACCATTTCAAAAAGTTGCTTCAGACATTTTTGACTTTGGAAGTGAATCATATTAAGTTATTGTTACAAAGTGGTCAGAAATAATTCCACTAAAAAGTAAACAAAGTACCTAATGACTTACAAGCATTTAAAAAAGTTTTCGCAACATTTGGTATTCCAGATGTTGCAATCTCAGATAATATGCCTTATTCTTCGTATGAATGTAAACAATTCGCAAAAGACTTTGATTTTATGTTCAAGACCCAGTAGCCCCTGTTATACGAGGTTCAATGGCCTTGCAGAAAGGTTTGTTCAGACAGAAAAAATGGTGTGACATAAAAGTTGCTCTTATGAAGTATCTTATAATACACCTCTAACAGGCTTCAAGAGAATCCTAGCCGAACTGCTGTTTTCGCGAAAGTTAAAAACTAAATTACCTATTGTGGATAGACCTTAATCTCCTATCGGTGATTTTAAAAAATCTTTAGATATTAGTAATCACGCTTCAGAACATTATTTAAACAAACATGCTAGGGCAACGACAGATTCTAGTAATGGAGAAAAGGTTGTATTCCGGAACTATAAGAAAGAATGGCAGCCTGCTTCTATAGTATGAGTGTCCTTGATCCTACCCTATCAATACAGGGACAAATGTTTTAAGAAGGAATAGCTATGATTTAGGAAAATCAATATTGAATCGCGACATTGACACATATTCATCAAGACTTTTTCCATATGAAAATAAGAAGATGTGTTTGAAAGCCCATTTTAAGAAAGAATTCATGACACTCCACTGTTCAAAAAGAGTTTTAACCCCAAATTTAAATTTTGTACGAAACTGACCCTTGTGTATATTAAATTTTTCCAAAAATGTTCTAAGTTTTCATCAACCTCTCATGGAAAATATGTATTTGATGAATCAACCACATGGAATAAGTTTCCATTTGCAACACCTGGTCATGATCAAATATTGATGCCAAATAATACTAGTTGAGTTAGTGTCTACTTTAAAGAAAAATCTACTCAAAATTCATTAATATGGATTTGAAAAAAAAACCATAAAAGCTTGAATAGTCCGTTAAGTTTGAAAATATATTTACAAAAACAAAATAGGAATACTTCAATATTATTAGCCTAAAATACAGACATTCTGCGAAAACATGTACCTTCTAAGTTAAATTCTTAAATACCTATAGCTAAATTGAATAAGTAGAGTTTTATAATTTACAATTCCCAAACCTAAATGCGTGAGAAATTATAATTGTATAGAGCTTTGTAACAAAACTAGCGTAGTATCAACAATAGTAATACCTATATTTGAATATATAAATCCCGAAAATGATAATGCATACCTAGTATTCAGCAAGAAATCACCGCCTATTTGGTAAATTTGAATACAATAATTCTCAAAAATTAAAGATAAACAATCTACTTATGTTTCCTTGCCAAATTCAAAGCTAGTTTATAGCCCAACTCAGGTCGCCTATCATGTCCCTTGGTCATATCTGTTACTCGATCGGATGTCACAATTATTCCATTATTTTTGACAATGCTGTCCTTCATTTTTTCAATTCCCAGTAAATCTACACCTCTGCAACAGTCGTCCAATAAAATTGTTCTGAATCCGCTTACCAGAGCATCTGATGCTGTTGCACCTTAAAGAAAAATAATATGATCTGATCGAATCTTAAAAGATTGATGGAATTATGGCTTGATGAAAGTTTTGATTTATCCAGCAACTATTCAGAAGCTTACCAACACAAAAATCATACGCTATTCCGCAAACATACACGTCGGTGACATTTCTCAATTTGAGTTGCGTTTCCATTTTCGTATCCGATAATCTGGAATTATCCCAGAATGCGGAATACGAGTCTATCTCTGGGTTCGTGCCTTTGTAGATTTTAACAGCATTATGTGTGACCTAAAAATTATTTTAGACATTTTAATATTAGTACTGTGCGATTTATCTATAAAATCCTTATACTCGCCTTTAGATCTTTATACAATTCACTGCCCCAAGTATTTTGCACACAATGTCTTGGCCATAATTTCTGAGTCATCGGCGGGTCTCCATCAAAAATAACAGTATCATATACCTTTGCATCTTCGCTTTTGATCGGGCTTGATTCATGAAGTTTTCTCAAACTAAAAAAAAAAAGTGCAGCTTTCTCAACACACCGTTTATCAAATAACATTCAAGGGACATGTCATATAGATACTTACTGTAAGTTATCAATAAAGGACACATGATCCTCGGGATGCCAGTCGTAGGAATAGAATACGGCATCGAATTCCACCGAATCCAAAAGTTCGTTTATCGGTCTGATGACGTCCTCGCCGTTGTGCTTGGCCGAACAGTTTCTGATGTTCAGCGTACCGCAGATGAAATCGTTTTGGACGTCAATTACGAGCAGCGCCGAGACTGGTTTCACAATCTGGAATCGATAAATCATTCAATTACTGGAAATTGATTCAATCGTAATTGTGCCGGAGGTATATTAAATTGATGGCACTAAGAATTTATTGAAATAGGAACAGATGGAGATTCGTTTTCCGGATTACGGGATTAGTGTCAACAATTGGGGATGACTTTTCAGGGGTTTTGGCAAATTTTTATGAAACTGTCTCTTATTTGCCTATTTTATTGAAAATGTAGGTAGATATTCTACTTTTTGGAAATGTATATCTATTGACCGATAGCAATGGAACTGTGTCATTTTGAAACAGTCACATGAAGTGCCTACTCTATTATTTATAATAAATCCAATTTCTTTTAAATTAAACAGCGAGTGAGATGAAATGATTTCTAAATTCTTATAAATTTTATTCGGTTTTGTGTCTTTTCAATCCCTGCCTGATCTATAGTCTTGGAAAGGACGTATACAAGTTTTTATTCTTTATTTTATTATCGAGTTTTTGTCATTGATGGGATTCTGAGAGACTCAGCCAATAGCCTAGAGAATTCTAGCTTATACTGTTCAAATTGCAAGTGTACTAAAAATTAAGTTTCCATGGAACAAATGACCGAATCAATTGAATTTTCTGGCCCCACAGACTTGCACTTCTCCATAAAAAAGGAGTCCCGATATAGAAATATTCTAGGCATCTGCAGATGCACTCGATGATCATGAGTCACGTCTGCCTGTCGAGTAGTTCTTGCATGTATAGTTCTATATAGATGGGATCATTTCTGACAGGAGAGAAAAAAGGTTGCACAGCGGTGACGTTAGTTCAGCTGCAAAATTTTTTAATACAGGTGGTATTCCATCGGGGCCAGTAGCTTTGTTGTTGATGTCCAGGTCTTTTTCAAGATCTGTCACGGAAAAATATTTGCAGCATCAGATAGGGGACTCTTTGCGAGATTGGTGGAGTGAAGGGTCAAGGTGGCGTGTTACATTGTGGGTTTGAGGTAGAGTATGCAGCAACCATCTGTTCCAGTACGTTCGACTTTTCCATTCCAGTCACTGCAATGGAACCCTCTTCTTCAGTCTACGGTCGAATCTTGGGTTTACAGAAGCTTTGACCAACTGATTTGAATACATACCAGAAAGATTTTGATTCAGTTGAGCGGATGAGCAGTTTGTTTCCCACTCTCTCATTATGTATATTTTTCTGCTGGCATCGATTATCTTACAGGTGTTTCTTAGGGCAAAAATATTTGCACGATTTGCAGGATTTGGGTCTTGGCGCCATTTGCGATATGCAGCATTTTTGTTATCGACTGCTTAAGTGCAATATTTTTCAAATCATGGTTTGTTGCCTGAAGTGCCTTTCCTGCTGCAACAATCCCCAAAAGATCCTGAGTTAAAACTTCCAGTTCGCAAGTTGCGGTTATTAATTGTGGTCTGATGTTCCTGAAGGTGCGTGTGTGCGCTGTCTTCTCCTAATATCCAGCGATTCCTGGAAGGAACAGAATGCCCTAATTCATTGAAGAAGCAAAAAGAATCTGGTTCACTACATTGGTCGTTGTTTTGATCATTAGGTTCGTTTCTATATGTTCTACATTCTACATTAATATCTTCATTCGATGTTTCTTGATGCAGAGCAGAATCTCCTCTTGGCGCAAGGTGACGTACTGACACAGTTGTTTTTTTAGCTAATCTGATATGAGCATAATCAGAGTTAGCTTCTAGGAGTTGCACTTCTTCCACGATCGGTTCATACTGGCTTTGTCTTACATGCTTCTTTAGGAAAACTGGACCAGAAATGCTCAGCCAGGTTGGAATTGAAGAAGCATTTGTAGATCTTCGAGGATGACAGAACATTCTTTCATGCGGTGAACAATTTGTTGCTGTGCATAACAAAGAACTTATTGAATGTAAAGAGTCAACCAGTTCCTGCTGCCAATGTCTTATATAATACCATTATACCGTTTCCTTGTGGGTTATAAGGAGTAGTGCGACTAGTTGCAATCCCATGTCGTGTTAAGGATGTTCTTAGTTCTTCAGACATAAATGATGCCCCTCTATCACTATGCAGGTACGATGGTGTCCCAAAAACAAAAAAAAAGTTGAGTTAAGCAATTTATAATAGTTGATGAGGTCATGTCAGGACAAGCAAAGCCAAATGGGAATCTGGAAAATGTATCCACAATAGTCAAAATATAGCGGTTTTGGTTCTTAGATGGCAATGGACCTTTAAAATCTACATTTATTCTTTCAAAAGGGGCAGTAGCTTTTATGATGGTCCCTTGATTTCTATGAAACCTTGGTTTGATCTCAGCACAAACGGGACAGGTGGCTGAAATTCTCTTGATATCGTCTAGTGAGAAAGGTAGATTCTTACATCGGACTCAGTGATACAGTTTTGTTATTTCAAGATGACAGAGAATTATGTAGATCAGACAATGTTATGTCACTAGAGGAAGGTAAAATCGCAGAAGATATTCTTGAAAATGTATCTGCTATGATATTTTGTTTTCCAGATCTGTATATGATATCATATTTATAAGATGATAGTTTCATACGCCACCGCATTTTTTTTCATTTTTGATTATAGAATTACTTATTGAATTAAAAATAAAGACGACCTATTTCTGGTCAGTTACGAACTTAAAATAACGTCCTACAGAAAATGCGAACTGCTTCCACTATAGCGTAGGCTTCTTTTTCTACGGATAAATGTCGCTGTTCCGATTTCGTCAATGTTCTAGAGAAAAACGCCACTGGTTTTTTAGACTGTATAAGTTGAGCAGCAATAGCATATTCCGATGTGTCAGTTTCCACAGTAAAAGTGGCTTCATCGTCAATGGAAAGAGCGTGTTGTATATCAGTCTTCAACTGTTCAAATGCAGCAGCTTCACAAGCAGACAATTGAAACTTTTTAACTCGAATCAGTGGATGTATTTTCTCAGAAAACTTATGAATGAACAGGGCCGCAACTAGGGGGTGGCGAACTAGGCGCCCGCCTAGGGCGCCGAAGGCGCCTAATTTAATCCATCCATATTTTACAATCCAAAAAAATGCAACGGTTTTACGCGTCATTTGTCGTAACATAAATTTATTTTGGTTGTTACGTCTCTCTTTGTCAACCATCAACAATACGAATATCGATAGTAATTATACAAATTATGTCAAACACAGTGCGCGTGCAAATGGCACCAGCAAATCGCAATGTCTGTGATAAATTCAAGTATTGATGACGTAGCGCCCAACATTCCTTCCAGAGCTTAGCTTCGAGTCGAGCTTTGATCTGACCAAACTGAGCAAGAGCAATGCTGCATGCATTATCTCTTTTGACTCTTTTCTCTTTAGCCGTTTATGAAAACTATAATCGGGTTGACCCGATCAGCAGCTGAATGTTTTCTATCTTTCCTTAATGAATACAATTGAAAAAAGACAAAATACCTACGTCTGCTGGCGATCGGGTTAACCGATCATAGTTTCCGTAAACAGCTTTTACTTCTATAATAGCTTCGTTCGCGGTAAGTCTGAACTGTTTGAAGTCGAGTTTCGATGAAAACGGTCCTGGAAACTTGGTTTCGGCTCCCCCTCTGGCAAGGAGATCCGCCATTTCGTTGCCCCCAAGGCCAGCGTATTCCGGTATCCACATAAGGGGTTACCTTGTTCTCCTTCCCTACTAATTTGCTTAGAGCTTTCTGTGTGAAATGTAGGCGTGACAGTGGCAGTACTAGTATTGGAGCCAAACATAGAGGGCGAGGAAGTATTGGTTTTATTTGATGCGGTACTCTGTCCACCAAAAGTTCCACCAAAATTTATCGAAGGTGTCGTCGTTGTTGCTGCTGGCGCACCAAAATTTATCATCGGTGTAGTGCTAGTAGTAGTTGTGCTAGCGATACCAAAAAATGGCACTGTGCTTGGAGTGGTTGTAATGTTGAAACTAGGAGTCTTTTTAAGTGCAGCATTGGAACCAAAATTAATCGCTGGAAATTTAGCGAATGAATTTTCAAAAGAAAAGGTGGGTTCCGTTTTCGAAGTGGTTGAAGCAGCTGTTGTTGTGTTGGAACTTGATCCAAAAACTATTACAGAACTTTCTGAGGGCTTATTAAAATTCAATGTATTTGCAGATGTGGCAGCAGGAAAACTTATAGAGGGTAAAGTAGTTTTTGTAGCAGGAGATGTGGTACTGGCAGGTGCGTTAAGGTCAAATTTGAAGCATCCAAGTTTTTGAGGGCTAGTTTCCAAAGGTTTACCTAAACCAAACGAAGGCTTACTTGTGTCAGTTTTATCTGTAGAAGTTGGATTACCAAATGAAAAGGTTGGGGTGGTTGAAACAACAGGTGTTGTCTGGATAATAGAAACTTTACTAACAGATTCTGATACTATATGAGCTGATGTTTGTGTCAAAGAGGGCTGATTGATCGATGGTGCTGCTGCTGTGGTTTCATTAAAGTGTACATGTTTTTCAGTAGGTTTATGTGTACTCGATTTTGGAGATGATAAAATTGAAGTTAGGGATGATTGGACTTCTGTTTGCTCTTTTGTAACTGTCGCTGGTTTTTCAGGCTCAGAAACATTGACTGAAATATTTTTCTTAAACTCAGAGCTCATTAGAGACAACAATCTTTTTCCTCTATAATTATTACTTATTATATTTAGTGCGGCAACATTTGGCAATACCACCTCTGTTTTTGGTACCGCACCGGTAGCTTCAGCTCCAGTTTTCGGCAGTGGTACCACAACGACAACTTCCCCGCCAACGTTTGGCAATACAACTTCTTCAGTTTTTGGCACTCCAGCTACCACGGCTTCAGTTTTTGGTGCCACTAGTTCTCCTGCCCCTCCAACTTTTGGCAGTACCACTTCAGTTTTTGGAAACACCCCAGCAACTCCAATGTTTAGCAGTACTACTACAACTACTTCTGCTTCGATGTTCGGAAGCACTACCACTATAACGGCGCCTCCACCACAATGTCACAACCTGTTTTGTCGTGACTTTGGATCTAGTCCAAGATGAAAACCAAATGTAAAATAACAATGCCTATTTATTACTCACAAAATAAAATAAAATAATAATAAAATAAGGGAAAGTATCATGAATAATTTTATTGATTTAAAATGATGAGTTTACAAATTGACAAAAACAAATGACTTACCAATGGAAATCCATCTTTCTGTAACATTATAACTTTAACTTTTTTCGCGCCCGATAACCTGGCTCAAGCTTTGTTATCTGCTTCAGCTTTAAGACCCAACTGACTAGGAAAATCGAACCATTGATCCAAGTCGATTTTCTATTGTCAGCAAGAAATTATTGATTCCTCAAACTTGGGTCGTTGCACCAAGTTTTTTGCTGATATGCTATAAGTCTACTTATTCATTGCAATGCCAGTATTGCTCAATATTGGTAATAATCGCACATTTTATTGGTATGTTCACTCTCTACCCGCAAAATTTCAAATGGAAAGGGGGGTTCTAATGATACAATGTACTATAAATTTCCTAACATAGAGAAATATAATAAACCAAGGTGAGAGTTATCGATTCTGTGGTGCGACACTGGCATTGCGATGACGTCATATCGATACTAGCGCCACTATCCACTACAAGACTAAGGGCGGGTATTATAAAACTACTTTGACAGTTAACTTAAAGTTAACTTCTGGAATTACATGTAATTTAAAAAGTTAACTTCAAGTTAACTGTCAAAGCAGTTTTATAATACCCACCCTAACTTAAATAATATTTGGCGGGCTCTTTGAACTCTTAGATTATAGTCTTGTTATTTTTGGAGGTAGAAATCTAGGTTAGCGTTTTTTTAACCCGATTATAGTTTCCGTAAACAGCTTTTACTTTTACAATGGCTTCGTTCGCGGTAAGGATTCTGAACTGTTCGAAACTATTTCGCATGCGCAGTTCAAGACATGGCGTTCGCGGATCACAAAGTTCCGAACTTTTAGTTACGGTTCTGGATTCGCGAATCAACCAGAATCGGTTCGGAACCATTTCTGAACCAGATCTAGCGGTCTTTGGATTTTAGCAAGAACTTCAGGATTGACACATAAAGTTCGTTTACCTATTAGACAGTCTGGAGAACTCGTTCCAAAACTGGTCGCGATAAAATAATGGCGTTTTCCATTTGTTGCACGGAGGCGCACTCAGTGCAATTTTTACATTCCATTTGACTGCACATTATCAATTTTTATTTTCCATTTGAAATCCAGTGAAATTATGTATGCACCTAGTGCGCATTTTTTGGCACGAGCTAGGAAGGCTCGTGGAGACCCAGTGCAGTTTGTTTTGTTTTTGTTCACATGTGGAGGGTGGAAGGGCGCCAAAATTTGGACTTGCCTTGGGCGCCGAGGGTTCTAGTTGCGGCCCTGTGAATGAATTTGGAATAATGGGCAAACATGCCTTGAACTCTCCTGAGCGAAGCAGTATTAGTAGGTAGTGGCAACTGAATCAATGGTTCAAGTCTGTCTATATCAGGTTTGATTGATTTTCGTTTTATTGTATGCCTAGTATATTAGTTTTAGTCATGCCAAAGTTGCATTTCTCTTTGTTAAGAGTCAGATTATATTTCTTAACAACTTCTAAAAATCGTTTGAGATTTGTATCATGATGCTCTTTATTTTTACCACAGATGGTTAAGTCGTCAAGAAATGCTTATGTGTCTTCTAAATGCTCTTGTTTGATAATGTTATTAATATTTCTCTGAAAACAAGCAACGCCATTAGTCACTCCAAAAGGAATTCGAGTGAATTGGTATAGATTTCCACATCCTTCAAAGGCAGTCTATATACGTTCATGCTCTAGAACTGGTATCTGGTGATATGCACTATGAAGATCTATCGAACTAAAATATTCATACTGAGACATTTGGTTGACCATATCTTCAATCCTGGGTAACGGGTATGCATCCAAATGTGTATGTCTATTTATGGTCAATGAGTAGTCTATAACCATTCGCTTCTTATGATTTTCATTACTGGTCACTAGCACCTGGGCTCTTCACGGGGAATTGCTTGGCTCGATTATTTTCTCTTCTTAAAATCTTTGCACTTCAGCTTCAATGAATTGTAAATCAACTGTAGAGTATTTGCGAGATTTATTTGCAATAGGCTTACAATTTTCTGCCAAATGTTCGAATAATGGATATGGTACGAGATACGAGGCCTATTTCATCAAATCATTTTACACCATCTTGCATTGTTATCACCAGTTAGATAACATGGTACAGAAACTCTGGTGTTTTAAAAGTTGTTAAGAATTGAAGACTCTACAACGTATCAAAAAATGGACAAAATCCATAGAGCCCAAAAATCCCATGTTAGGTGTGCGTTATTATTTAATATATTATAATATCTGTGATATGAACTATGTATCGATAATCTCTGAATATCAATTATCCCCTGATGAAAAGGCTGTCAAACTTTATTCTCGATTCTTGAAAAATTTCTTTTTAAAAATAATTCCATATCAAAAAGGAAAGAACATACAAAAATGCTTGACATATCCTATAAGATATTTGCGAAAAAACTAAATTATACTTCGTTAAATTCATTTCCACATCTGTAATTTCAAATTCCATGCCTATGAGACTAGCTGGGATATTTCAAATTTTGCTACTCACAATTTTGATCCAGTTATTCCAGCAAAAGGCGAATTCTTCTCTATCGATTTGGCCATCTCCGTTTTTGTCGAATATTTCAAAGATTTCTTGTAGAATGCTGCTTTTAACTGAATAGGAATTTCCAGTGGGATCTCTAAAAAGAGCTTTTGTGAGTTCTTTGAATTCTTGGAAGTCCAGCCAACCATCACTGTGAAAAATAAAATACCTAAATATATTTATTTTAATAAAATAAGAATCGCAATCCTATCATTCAAACAACCTATAAATTGATCTACCTCAACCTTAAAAAGTTTATATTAAGTTAATTTCCAAAATCAAAGTACGGTAGCAAATTTATCAAAATCAGCAAACTTTTCGAAACAGAATAAGAATGAAAAGCACGTTATATACGTCATCGATTTTATGATGTCATTAGGTAGGAAAAATTGGCAATTTCCGACTCAATCAAGGTTACGCACGCGAGCTTTAACTTGCCGTTTCCGGAAAAGGTTCTAACCTTTTGGGAGATTTTACTTTAAAATATTTCCGGCTGGCATTTGCGAAATTGAGCTCTAAAATGCGACTTATTTTCCATTTTCTATAGACGGAAATATGATATGCATGATGGTAATCATTTATGGAGAAATTGTTTTCAGGTATGGTTTTTAAAACTTTGAGCAGTTATGAACTATGACTATTTTATTTGAACCGGAACCTAATTTGAATATTTTATCAAAGTTATTTTGCCAAAATCTTCTTGAAACATTTGAAATGAAACATCCTTGAATTATCATGATACCAACTAGCTCGCTATCTTGATCTTTCCATTTTTGGGAAACATATTTCCTGATCCAAACAAAAAACTATTTAGCGCTCACTCCAAAAAGTAATTATATTCTAGAAACTTAATTTCGCCTTACACGTTGGTACAAGCTATCACAGGCGTTGACCTAATTTGCCGTAATCGATGGATTACTTGCCAAATTATATGGTAACAAACTTGACGGCTAAAATCCTTAAAAGGTTAAAATAACTTAGGAATTGCGTGCCGATGATAATGCCGTCACGGTTGTTTTACTAGCAGGAAATAACCTTCTTTTAATGACGTAGCGCGCTTTCCGCCACTCCATCCACTTGGACGGGTTCGATTTAATTTCAAATGGTATCAATCGTTAATAAAATTTGCTCGAGAAGCTTTCTTTAACATGCTTTCAACTGTTCCATTGGATGGATTTTTTGATTACAGTATTTAGGTATTGAAGGCTGGTTTTGTTATTGTTCTATCAATGATTTATTACATTTTTAGTCAGAAGATGTTACGAAAACAGGTAGCTCAACGAGTCAATAAATTGAAGGTATTGCTTTTACTATGGTAAAAGCTGTCTTTTATTAAAGCAAAACAAAAGGTAATTCTTCATACAAATTGATAAGCCTTTTCTGTTAAAAAAGTTATGACATTGATTTAGATTAAATCAAATATAAACGCTTTTTCGGAAATACCACCTACAGAAAGCGAAAGCACAGTAAAAGGTTTGAGAAATTTCTGAGTTTTAAATTCGATGATTTGGAAGATTTGCTCGGGAACATGGAACTGCATCAACTATTTGTACCACGCAAACTTTACTATGGTCCTAAATACTTAAAGCAATTTCTTCTAACCTACGATATCCTCTGTTCCTCTTTTTCTAGCAGCCCTTCTGTAGTATAACATACCCGGGTTCGTTTAGTAAGATTGAACGATGAGAATTTTTATTACCTTTCAAACAACAAATCTGCTAAAAAACGAAATGAAAAACAAATAGGACCTACGTTGTGGAAACTTACTAAATTTTACTCACTGGACATGCGCCCGACATGGCAAATATTTAGGAAATTTAGGGGAAGTTGAGATATGTAAAAGAAACGAAAAATTTGTAAAACGTCTCCTTTATTATTAAAGTAAATCGTACCGTTCTCATCCTGGAACTAACGAGGGGAAAGAGCACGGCAGAGAAACCCTCGATCTCACATTCCTCGAAAATCGAAACATACTGTGTCATTTTAATAATAATTGTGAGTCAATAAATCAATAATTTAAGTCAAGGAAAGTTTAAATTAGGTACTGCCCCTGTTCTTGTGCTAAAATTTCAATTACACACAATCAAAACTACCTATAATCAATACTGAAGAGTTTTTTTGTTAGTTAGCTCATCTGCGGCAGGTACTGAGGTCCCTGGTTACGTAAACTCACAGTTATAGTTGTTTTGGAGCCAATATCTCTAGATTGATTATTTCAATTTGTTAGGATATTCTCTCGTCAGGGTAGGAAATTCAACAAGGCCCTAATACACGCTCTAAATCCAAAAATCGAAATCTTAGTACAAAGAGACAGCACATAATTTTTTTAGTTTTTAATTTACTCTTTATCGGTGTTGTTTACAGCATGAAACAATTTTTGTTAAATACATGAACAATGCACAAGTTATAGAAAATGTTATAAACAAACTAAAAATACATAAAGATGAACAAAATAATAGGTACTTTCATAAATTGAACTCTCAAAAACAAAATAACATTCAATCCACTAACCTGTGAACGCTCCTTACACACACACTAATAACAAATTGGATTGAACAATCAATTTTAATGCAAAATACAAATGGAAATTGAATAATGAATAATTACAGACACGCGTCTAAAGGAACAGCCCCAGCTTGTTCTCAAGTCTAGTTGCGTCTCCTCTATCTCCCGTTCGCAGTATCGTTCCTTGTGGTCGAACGCGGTCACCCCTAAATTTGATGGCGCAGACAAGGTTGCAACATTTACTTTGATTCAGTAAACGTTTTTTTAAAAAGTTAAGATTTGAAGATTTAATATTTTAAATAGGTGGTTTTCCTCACTTCACATTCCAGTCCTGGTCATAGGCAGTATTAATTGTTGGCAATGCTGCAGGAGAGGTGTTAATCTGGTAGTAGTAGTATCAGAAATAAAGTCCGTGTATTTCTTCAAAGTCTGATAAACTTTGAGGGCGTTGGATCTAACGGAAGGTATCTGTAATTTCCTTCATCCACCTTGTGAGAACTCATGGTATCCAGTATGAAAGTTATCATTATAAGTGATCACTATTCTCTTCTTATTGTCGTCGATTCTGCGTTTTCTTATTGCTATATAAACTAATTCTGAAGCGGCACATCCTTCTACAGTCTTGAGAGACCCAGCCTCTGGCAACATTGTCTCTTGCTCTGTTCTCTCGCTCCTTCCTGCGATCCCTCTTTTCGGTCTCGTTTCTGCGTCGCTGTTCTTCAAAAGTTTGTGATCCGTCGTGGACTACTCGACGTCATGAAGGCCTATCATTTGCCGTCGTCTCACATTTGCTGGTACCGATGCGGCACTAAACCATATTCTTCCCATCCTTGTATAGCGTTTTTGTTGACCTGTAGAGAATCTATCACGAAAGACGTGTTTCGGGCATGCAGACGAGGTGATCTGTCCAGCGAAGTTGTTGCTTAATGATGAAGGCTTCCATGCTGTGGTGGTATTTTTGCAGGCTTTTTATGTATCTTCTGTATAGGTGGTTTCGCAGCTACATGTAGGTATTGGTATGACAACTTTTATTGTATTGTAGAGGCAGCGCTGATGTGATTGCTGACGAATCTTTCTAGGATTTGCCCGAACACCGTGCTAACACACTCTAAGCGATGTTGGATTTCAGCGTCAATTCGATGTTAGCTGACTCTCCAGGTATGGATAGTGTTCTACTTTCTGCACAGAGTGGCTATTTATAGTTATATTTTGGGCTTGGCGATTAGTATTCGGTGCGGGTTGGTGCAGAATCTGCTTCTTGTTAAAATTGACCTCTAGGCCGATTCGCCTATATGCATGGTTGAATGCATTGATATATGCCTGCAGATCTTCCTCTGTATTAGCCATCAGAACGTTATCACTTGCATATTGAAACTTAATTATCGATGTCGTCGATACTTTCGTCTTGGCTCGTAATCTGTTTTGGTTGAATACACAGGATATCCGCTCTTAGCGGTAGGTGATCCTCGCTCGACAACGTGAAGTATGATAAATAGAGAAAATAACGTGGGTGCAATAACACAGCCCTGTTTAACATTTGTAGTTATTTGAAAAGACTTTCTATGCAGCAGGCGGAGTATCTAAAGGTACTTTTTGTTGTAGACACCCAACCTTCCAAAGAGCATCTCTTTTGACCGAATCAAATGCTTTCACCAAATCTGTAAAGGCCATGAATAGCGGGCAATTTTGTTCTTTGGCTTTCTCTTGCATTTGTCTCGCACTGAAAATTATGTCACCTGTACCTCGGTTGGGTCTAAAGCCACGCTGTGTGTCTGGGAGGTTCTGTTTGTCATCGGCAGTTGGAATTAGCCGATTTGTCCTGGCACGCATCTTTCTCGCAACACAAAGTAACGATTTTGTAGTTTCCACATTGAGCCTTGTCTCCCTTTTCAAAAATGGCCACTATGGAGGCATTTCTAAGTTCGGTAGGTAAAGTCCGTCGATTTTGATCTGATACTCCAAAGGAATGTGAGCTGGTGGCTCCCTACGTTAGAACGCCAATGGTCACCTGACGTCACACTCATTTTCGCCATATTATGCTTCACAATATGGTCTCAGTGATCCATATTTTACTTATTGGGATGTGGGTTTGGGCACTTATAGTCTCGAAAATTGTAGTTTTACTATTAGTTCATCATCTTTAAACTCTCGCTGACGATACACAGCAATAATGTACGAAGTATATGAGTTTGATGTTTCTTAGGAGGTCACAACAAAATTGGGTTAGTTTGGTGGAACTGGAGGAATTTTTCAAGAAAAAATGGATCTAGAGCGCCAAAGTTGGAGGACTTTTATCACACAATACACTGCTCTGGAGGTAGATTTTATACAGGCCCAGAAGCTAGCCAGTCCAAAAGTGGTTAAGGCTTCAAGGCTCAGAAGGCTTACCACAATCAGAAGATGAAGAAAATGTACTGAATCAAATAAATACCCAATGTAGAGCGTGACGAAAATCAAAGTTGAAATTTTTCGGTTAAAAGTTTTGCAGATCAGCTACTTTCCACACAGAATAGCTACTATTTGTGACAGGAAACGAATCTAAATTAACCTTTAAGATTTCAGGATTTCAGAGAAAAATTTGGGAAGAAATTAGATGTACATACCTGAGCAGCCTATAGTCTCAAGGATATTTCACTAAGTGTTTGAGCATACTGTTGTTCTCAAGAAAACTTATCAATCAGGTTCCATTCACCAAAAATTAACGAGGTTCTTGATTGCATGTACCTTTATAGGTTTTTTCCATATCCCATGAAATCACAAACTAATGAAGGTCTGTTTGTAGCTCAAGAATTATTTTTGCTAAAGACGAGTAGCCTTCAGTTATTGAAGCTGATAAAACTATTCTGGTCTTGCATCAGAGCCACCTTCTTCTCCTTGGACCTCTTGACGTTTTCTCTTTCATTTTTATTTTTTTTTTTGTTTTCCAAATGATGCCTTCCCATATCTTCAGAGGGTTACTAAATCCTTTTTATCTCTCATTTATCACAAACGTTTTGTTCTGGATCGATACAATACAAAATTAATAATGTTCTGAAAATATGCTCATACTTTTTCATCGGAATTTTAATATGAATTTGTTCAAAACTGGATATAGATTGAAATAAACTACGCGTCAATCGAACTCGAACACCCCAATTTTTGGTCACTTTTTGAAAGGCTATAACTCAAAATCTAGCAGGCCGATTTTGTTCAAATTTTCAGGAGTGGAAGGATGCTCTAATTGCTATTTAATTTCCAGTTCTTAAGAGATTTCCAGCCACCTGCTAAAAGATACAGGGTGAAACATAAGGTGGCGATTTTCTCGCGAAAGTTTGGGGAAGGGTTAAGTAGATTTTTGGTATGCAGTTTAGAGGAGTACCCTGTATAATATGTTCTAAGTGTGTTTCCACATGCGCCATTCTTGTAGTGTTTGTTTCGAAAAGAAATAATGACGTCAATAGCTATATTTTACATAAAATCGTATAACTAATGATAAAATCGTATTCGGCAGCGATATTCAAAAAATCTTAAATACGTCCCGAAGTACTAAGGTACTCTTCTAATCTGCATGCCAAAAATCTACTTAACCCTCCCTCCAGCAGAATGTGGTAAACCCAAAGTTTCGCACAAAAATCGCCAACTTATGTTTCACCCTGATTCTTCTAGCAGGTGGCCGGAAATCTGTTAAGAACTGGAAGCTAAAGAGCAATTAGAGCATCTTTTCACTCCTGAAAATTTGAACAAAATCAGCCTGCTAGATTTTGAGTTATAGCTTTTCAAAAAGTGACCAAAAATTGGGGTGTTCGAGTTTGATTGACGCGTAGCTTATTACTAGTGTGACGACAAATAAACTTGAGAAAACCTTACTCATTAAGTATTATGTACATTATCCTTCAACAATAGCAAGTCATTTTTCTCTTCACCTGATGTAGTAAGTGATTTGTTTGGTTGATGCTTGTCTTCAATTTGGGTGCAGTGTGTATATGTTCACTGAATTTATGCAAACTTTGATATTTTATGTCATACCAGAAATAAATTTAGGAGGAAAAATATCAATAGGAACAAATGCCTGTTGGACTATTTCCAAACTGGATTTATGCAGGCGAGCTGAAAAATATTGACATTGCTTTCATGCGACACAATAAAACATGGATTTTCCATTTTCGTTATAAACCTTCAATTGATATAACTCAATAGTATAGAACTTTCATGATCATTTGGTTGTTTAACTATTTGAGTAAATAAGCACCAAGTATAGGAAAAACATGCTTTACTGAACTTCGAATAGTTATCAAAAAAAAGGTAGGTTGAATGTTAATATAAGTATCAAAATCGATTATTTGATAAGTTTTGAACAAAAACAATTAAGTTTAGTGAGTAGTAAAGCATTTGAAACTTTGGAAGTAGAAGATAGTTCAAATCTATAACTTTGGTATTTCAATCTTTTCTATGAAATCTAAGTGACTACGAAGTTTTTGAATTGAATCATTTTGAAAAGAAAACAAAAACCGTTCTCAGACGATACATTGAAATGTTTATTCATTTCTTCCTAGTGAGAAATTGTCCCGAATAAGTATATACCAACAATTTTAGCGAGCAGTAAATGTGCTCTCTCACTCAAGAACTCTTTTATTTGAATACTACACGCATTAGGAATTATATGGAAAATTCAATCAAGTTCTTACATTACAAATATTTTGCATTCTCTTATTTATAATCAGGGCACGCCAATGTAGTTATAGTTACTAAACATATGCATCACCGATGAAGCACATTCTGTTAAGCGTTTTTTCTACTAAGTTTTAACGATAATGTGCAAAAATTTAAAATCTAATAGAAAATGTAAACAAAATATGAGATTATATTTACCAATTTTTATCAAAAGCCGCCAAACACGCGTCCATATCAGCGAATGTAGAACAGCTCGAATTCACCGGATCGACGATCGATTTCGTGCCGCTAGACATAACGTTGCCTAAAGAAGTGTCAGTATAAAGTATAACACACACGCCACCCAGGCCCGAGCTTGTTGCCCTCTGGTGGTAAGGAAATACGTTAAAGGTTTGCTTGGAAATCGTTTGAAATTCGAGGACCGGCCGGCATCTGTGCCTGGTAAACTACTGTATAAAATTCTATAGTTTCTCAACTCTCATTTGTCATTTGCGATTGACGAAATTCTGACTGAAATTTGTTTAATAAGCTAATTAACATTTTAAATACAATGAGTCGTTTTTTCAATGACTAATACATTTTACTCCCCATCAAAAATAAGTACGTTTTATTCGTTAGTTAATTTATTCAAGATGATACAACGCATGTTTCAAGTGGAGCAGTATATAAAACTCACTGTGTTGTTAAAATAAACTCGTTATTTCAATGAAATCCCCGTACTTTTTATGAATAGACGTTTTATTTTTAAAGGTTGAGGAAGGTCGCTTGTGAATCAATAGATAATACGTTTATAGGTGCGTACTATGCAATGGATTCCTATTTACATGATTATGTGTTATAATTATTGTTGGAATAGAATCAGTAGGATTATTTAATCGAATATAGGCTTTCAATATTTGATATGATTGGCAAAAATAATTGAGAAAATTACAATAGTCGGTAGTTTGAGATATTTAATAGAGAACAAATAATTTCATTAGAAAATTATGAATATGCAAATGATCCTATAAAGTCGCTACGTTTAGTCATTTAAATTTGATGCTTTAAAACACGTAATTAAAGCTTTTCCTAAAATTTTCCACAAGCCAAACGAAAATTGACATTCACCAATCTAGTTAAACATGAAATTAAAACAATAGACGAAATACCAGTGCACACGACAGATATGCAGTCGAGATGCATGAAAATTCCATATCCAAGGCATTTAGGGCCGATACTTTTGCTCTCGATTAACGAATTTGATACGTTGTCAAAGTTTTGCATGGGCCAAGGTCTGTATAAGTATGATGTGGTTAGAGCACATTCAAAGCCCTGATTATTTTTAACGGCTGTCAAATGAGAGCAAAAGTACCGGCACTTAATGTTGAAAATGGTCATCACGAATTTAACAGGATACCCTTTGGATCAAAGAATGGTCCAGCAACATTCCAAATAGTGATGGATAATGTATTACTAGGATTACAGAATAGAATACGTCTTGTATATTGATGATTTAATAATTTTTTCCACTTCACTTTATGAACACATGAAAAATTTAAAGAGAGTATTTGAGAGACTCGAGAAGTTTAATTTAAAAATACATTTAGGCAAATCAGAATTCCCACACAAGACAGTCAATGTTTTTTAAAATATAAGTTTCTGAATCAAAAATATAATTGCGTTACCGCCGTTCAGAATCTGAAGTCCAGGACTGCACAGGGGTTCGACAATAACATAATTTATATGATAGATTGGTTAGTTCACTGAATTGTGTCATTTATAATATGAAGAATATAGACTTTGTGTCGAAACCAATGAAATAAAAATTTGATTCTCCAACCCAGAGTTTTCGACAGATATCTTTGCAATAATCTCTTCCCAATATTTGGTAAAAGATTGGAATAGGAAAAAAAAAAACACTAAAATTAAATCACTCTTCGACTAGAATGCAATCTATTTTATAAAAATGATAACAAAATATAACAGAAACAATGAAGTGAATACTATGTCACTCTAATAATTTAGTTTAAAGTAATTTGTATATTTTTAGAGACAAAAAAAAAAGGTTGTTATAATAATTATATGTATATGAACAATAATAATGGCTTATTTACCTATACAATTTTTCTATTAACTTAGGCCAATGCAATGTCACAATATGTTATGTTAATCTAAATCGTGTTATACATTTAATCAAATTATATACTTTTACATCTCTATAGATATCATTTAATTATGAATAATAGACATATTCAATGAATAACAGAACAACATCAAAACATACTATTATTCATCATTGTTCAAAAAGATAAGGGCTCAACTACGACTAAATAATCATTTTATTATCATCAGCTTTCTGTTGCCAAACAGTTATTTATAAATATACAAAACATACACCATATTCTATGTTATAGTGATTACCTAAGGTGATTAGGATAGAAACACTGCGGTCCCTCATAGTTATTAAAGAATCTTTGTAATCATGGCAAATTGAAACCAAATTAACTTTTGGCGAACATAATAAATGATGGCCCTGCATAATGCTTTTTTTTATTGTAAAAGCACCTATAATAGCTTAGTAAACTAAATAACGAAAATATATCTAACAAAAAAAAAAACTTTTTGGCACATAATAAATTAACAAAAATATTAAAATATATGGAGGTACCTTTATTCAGTTGAAAGCCTTGTTATTATCAATTATTTTTGGTAGCAATATTAGTTCTGTTAACAAGAAAACCTAATTTCATCGAACACAAAACGGCGGAACAGTCTTCAAAATGGCACCACCGAAAACTCGAACTTTCGTTTTGGTCCAACTAACTAGTACACCTTTACCACTTAGGGGTGCACCTCTAAGGAAACCACAGTTGTTACTTAATTCAACTAAAAGTAAACCCAAAGGTTTATTGACGTAACGCTCCAACGGTGACGCGTCACTTATAAAACGTTCTATAGGAGGGAATTTCTGGTAAGAACGATGAATTAAAGGCAAAGGGTCGTCATGGTCTTCAAGTGGTAAAGGAGGCACCAGCTTATGTTTAGAGAAGAATTCAAGACTTTCGTCCCAAATTTGACGTTTCTTAGTTGCCTTTTTTTCAAACAACATTGCTTGACGAAAGCTTTCATTATCGGTAAAGAATTTATCTTCAAACAAACTTTGTGTGGTAGATTTAGTGTCTCTTTTGAAATGCTTATTTGGACTAAACGGATTATCATATAAGTTATGTCTTGGAAATGTAGATCCTAGGACAAAATTAAAACCTGATACATCTCCTTCAATGCCATCATCAAGGCCTTTGTCGAAGTCTGTGTATTCTTGTCCCACGACTATATCTCCTCCGGAGTCGATCACAATATCCTTTAACTGAAAAATAATGTTTGTTATCAATGATTTTTTTTTTACAGGTAAGCTCATGTATGCAAAGCTTTCTCTGAGCGGTAAGTTACTCACTTTTGGTACGTGTCCGTTAGCAGCCAGCTTCCCATCCAGATACAAACTCCAAGCTGCATGAAATGAGGACCAAGATTGACAAACATGATACCATCGATTTTCTGCAAAGTGTACCGTTGCACTGAATATCGGTACGCCAAGTATTTCCAAATTAATCTGGTGTCCTGCAGGTGTTATCCATACTCTTATCAGACGTTTTTCCTCATCTTCTGAAATTTGAAAATAAAATGTGTTATGTAGTTTACAAAGATGTATGGCAAAACGACAGGATTTTCAGCTTTGGCAAAATTTGCAAGTAATGACAATCTTTGTGATGTTTTATTTCGATTTATCTCCAAGCAACCTTCTGAGTTTCTTAATTTCTACTGCAAGGTAGAATGGTCGGTGTGCAGTTTCGTCTACCCTGAATATAGTTGTAGGTTAAACTGGGTATTTAGGATGTCAAATCCTATTTGGGAATGGAAATTGTTCGTTTTTTTCTCTTTATTTTTGTTTTCTCTTATTCTACTTGAATTTCGCGTGCTCCATGCCTAAGAATTGATACGGCTTTGCTAAATTTGGCTTTTAAAAATGCGCGCGTTAAACACTGAAAAAAAAATACCAGAAAAGTCCTTACACTGCCGGCAAGTAAATCAGTCACTAAAAAAACTCCGCCCACTTCGTGTGGTTCGAGAAAATAGGTCCGCGGTTTTTCATTTGCCGCGACCGGTTTAAATCAAGACGGTTTCGTTGCACTCCTACGCATTGGACTTGAACTTCCTGAAAGAGCTGGCCAGCTGAGTGGAGTTTAGAAGTAAAGCCAGGTAAGGTGAAAAAATATCCTTTTTTTCGGTATCTGTCAATTTAATTCCAAATCTTTCATCGAATATCATTCTATCAGCAACCTTTGGATGTCCCAGTCTTAATTTCGCACAGTCGGTTCGAACTGGGAACTTCCAGCCATGGAGAAATCTGAGTTACTGCCAATGGATCCTACTAGAATTTCTTGATTCTAGATAATTGTTGTATTTCTTTTCGCCTTTCCCAAAGATTCACTAAAATATTCGATAACTTCTTCGCCATTCTGATAGGAGAAAAAAGTTCCTATTCCACTTCAGGTGTCTAACACTAACAATCCTTCAAAGGAAGCGGTAAAAGTGAATCTGATTTTAAGCTTCACGATCCATGGTGATTGTTGACATTCTGACAACCAATCAAAGTGCTTGTGTCTAGACTATTATGGATCTCTATCCATTTCTTTTGTCATGAATCTAGTCTTTCAGCAAAAAGCCATGTACTAACCCAAACAATATTGAAAAAATATTCGCAATTACTTTGAATATTATATGGACAATGTAACTATATATCATGAAAAAACTTAATCAGTCACACCCGTGGGTATCTGTGAGACTATAATTAAATTACATTCCACTTTCTTTATTAAATCGTGATTTACCAAATTACTAGGTTTTTGAAATTTATGTCGATCATGTTTTAACATAATATTGTTATATAATATACATATTTACAAACAAAAAAATACAGAATAGGTAAACGATCTGGGATGAAGGTAGATGGTTGAGAAAGTTGAACTCATTTAATAAAATTACACACTCGAAAAAATCAAGTATGCAATTATTTGTGATGAGAGGTGAACAAGGATAGAGCACTTGAAAAACAATGACTTTAAAAATTTCTAAATCAATAACAGTATCACAAGAAATCTTTGATTATTGCAGAAGTTAGAAATGAATCCTTTTTTTTTGAAAGATGATTGCGTGTCCTTTGGTAAGTGCGGTTTTAAGGGATTTGGATTTTTGATCTGCTGTATCTCCTTTTGAGATTTTCCAATGAGATATAATAGTCATTTCCGCGTCAATCACGCCATGTCGTATTTGTCAGTCTGATGATAAAAGATGCAAAGCTATTCTTCATTTAAGATATACTATACTTTAATTATACTGTTGATATTTTATGGTCTATTATCTACTAATTAATATTTATATTGTTGTAAAATCTGTATTTACTTACTCGAATATGACAGTAACGGATGATTGTATGTTAAGTTATTACTTCTCATCCATATGCAAAAGGTATAATCTGTTATTTCTGGAACGTCGACGATGTATCTGAGAAACTGAAAAATAATCGAAGTCAATAAGTGTGTCGATTTTGTAATTTCCAGAAAAAAATATCCTAACGGAGAATATTTTGATGCAATGTTTTTTTTTAGAATTCGCTGTGGTTTTAAAGATAGACATTTTCAGCGATTCTTATCCCAGTATAGGACTACAATCCCTGGAAATTTCAGCTCATTTGGACTTATAGTTTGAGAAATAAAATTGTGTTAAGTAATTTGAGGTGATTTCTGAATTTACAACGCATTACTTGTGCATTACGACGCATTACTTG
Source organism: Ceutorhynchus assimilis (assembly GCA_917834065.1). Taxonomy (NCBI): domain Eukaryota; kingdom Metazoa; phylum Arthropoda; class Insecta; order Coleoptera; family Curculionidae; genus Ceutorhynchus; species Ceutorhynchus assimilis. The sequence goes on from OU892281.1 coordinate 2,695,099, forward strand.
TGCATTACGACGCATTACTGGAATTATGCTGGAATTACAGGCATTACGGTGGCATAACTCGGTATTACCAGGTATTACGCTGACATTACAAGGCATTACCTACGAATATGGCGGAATTACGCTTGAATTCAATGGAATTATGGTTGATCTAGTGGTTGATTTTTAAGGTTTTAATGCACATACAATAATTGTATGTATCTGGTGAGGTATTAATCGAGCATGTATTATTTTATTAACCCTCAAATTTTTCAAACATCCACTGGAAGATCATATTTATATTACTTACCTCAATATTTAAAATAATTTTGGGAAAGTTTGTGTATCTATAAAATTAAAATAATTTTTTCTTATTTTGACATTTAAAGTGACACTTTTCAAAACTCGTTGACGTTATCAAATGTCTTACTTTTCATCACCAGTTACGAAAAGTAAAATTTTTCGCAACTTGTGATGAAAAGTAAATTTCACCATTAGTTGCACAAAATACAGGAACAAAATCTGTGATACTTTTGGGGCTGAACTACTTGGAGTACTTTGTTGTTATTATATTCTTTGTACATACGTACATATTAGGAAGATTTAATTTCATTCAAATTAGTTACATTATAATATGACAATGTATGGAAAAAAAAACTAATTAGTTTGACTGTTGTTAAGCTAGAAACAATAGAAAATTATGAGCTTTGTTGGGGTTTGAAAAAAGGACGGTTCTAGAACTGTTCAAAACAATCGCACGGTTCAGTTTTGGAATTTTTGATAGCCGAGCCTTTGTCATTTTGTTGATTGATAGACTGTGCGATTATTTAGAACCATCCTTTATTCTTTGCTATGATCTAGAAATTTCATATAGCTTCAAGAGAATGAGGTACAATCTGTAGACAAGGCTTACATTTTTTATGGACCAATAAAATCATTGGATCAGAACCATTTGAACTCTTGAGACAGGATATCGAGGGATAAATAATTAACCATTGTAAAAATCTACCAAAATGGAAAACAATATGTATTTAACAAGTTGAAACGGTTTTTGCTGGAGTTTTTGTAAAATAGATTACGAGAAAAATTTAGCATTTTATTCAGATTTAGGACCGGTTTATTTACCTGCTGATAAACTGTCAGGTAGGCAATCTGACGGGAAAAAAAACGTAGTCTGTAATCCCATTGTTCTGTTCGGCCAGTTATCGGCTAACCAATGGAATTATAGAACGGTGAATTTATCTTGCAGATAGTTACCAGCAAGTTTATCTGAAGATGAATAACCAGAGCCTTAGAAAAATAATTATCTATAGAATAATATTAAATATGTAGAAATTATAGGATGTGATGGTTGTTTTCAACAATGTATAATGGTTTGTTTTTCTGGTCGGTTTATGTAAAACTGTGAAACATATAGCCTAGGTATACATAATTATAATGGCATTACATAACATTTCATGGCATTATTATGTAATTACTGGCATTACATTGGAAATTATCAGAATTACTCATGTAATGCGCAATACATGTACAAATTTTGGTCCAGTTGTTACCCCCTCGATGGCTGCGGAATGTCCACCCAAAAGTTCCGCAACAATCCATTTATTTGTATTTGAACAATAACTTATCATATAAAGTCAGAATTTGTAAGATTATCCACTTTTTGTCAATTTGCCTTTTAACAGGAATTAGTAATGTTACTTTACCAAACTAGTAACATATTGTGACAAGTTATTGAAGTACAAATGAGTGGATTGTTGCGGAACTTATGGGTGGACCTCTGCGGAACGAGCGTAGCGAGTTCCGCAGTCATCTGTTCATCAATATGTTGTTTAAGTACGATACTTACCTGACTTACTCAAATGTGTGTTCTTAGAGCAGGTAAAGGTGAAGGAGTAGTAACATAGAGTTGGAAAATGGAGCGGTTTTATTCCAGGTATTTTGGCACCAAAAAAATGGCGATATGGGCAATTCAATGCTTTATCTATATTTTGGTGCCAAACACCTGCCAAAGACTTGGCTTCACTTTAGTTTCATAAGCAGAATTGGCGTTCCTACTCCTTATGTCCGTAGGACAATGCTTTACCTGCTCTAAGTGTGAGTTATTCTCATTAGTATAAAAACTACACGTTTCAGGTGAGTGTCTTATTTGAACAGTTTAACAGTATATTGGTGAGTAGATGGCTGCGGAACTCGCTGCGCTCGTCCCGCAGAGGTCCACCCATAAGTTTCACAATAAACCATCTATTTGTACAGGGTATTTTTTATATATTAACACCCCACCTACAGCCTTTACCTTAACAGGTAGAAGAAAGATGTAAATACAGTACAGTCACAGCATATACAAAAACAATCAGCAGGCTAACTTGAGTGACATCCCGTGTAATAAAGGAATTCATTGTCGGGATGTCACTAGCGGCCATTTTGGGATACGAGACAGGACCTGATTAACAATAATTTAGATTTTTTCTTTCGGGTCACAGAGTCGTATTGGCTTTAAATAAACTAATTTAATATTACTTACATATAATAATATTTATCCTTACTAATTTATTAATATTTTTAAATATACAAGAATGATAACTGATTACACCATAAATGACAACACGAATATACTAAAATGACTTTGAAAATCATAACTAAAATTCCGCTCTACACCGCACGCCTATGACCTCTGTCAGAAATAAACAAATAAATTAAAATGTCGGCGTCCCTGCCGTTTAATGACAGGATGGTATCCCCTAATGGCGGCGTGCGCAGAAAAGATGCGCGTGAGAGTTAGCCTGCTGATTGTTTTTGTATATGCTGTGGTACAGTTTTGGTTGAATTTTTAGAAACCATGGTCAGAAACAAAAATTAAATGTCAGAAATGTGAAATTTTGCATGCTTCCAACTTTTTTTAAATGAGATGCACTATATTTTATTTTATGTATATTCTTAAAGAGTACAATGCTCCGATTCCAAAAATATAGTTTGTCTATATTTGATTGAGTAGTCTCTCATATATTCGACTCCAAATATTGTAATAGCTATTTACCTAACAAGTGCGGAAAATAAATTTTTCCGCACGCGGCTGCCGTTCACCGAACGACGCGTAGCGAACCCCCCCCGCCCCTATCCTACCAAAACGATCGAGACATACTTAATAGCCTGTTGACTAGAAAAGGACAACAAATAATGCGTAGGAGTTGTGTGTGTTCGCGGTCGCACTCCTTCGGTCCTTCAATATTTTTGCAGCGGACTATACTTATAATAGTTGTATTCCTTTCAAGAGTTTGGAACACTCGAGCTATTCGCTCCGGTGTTAGTCAACATGATTTTAAAGGGAAAGATGCGGAGTGCAACAAACACTTTTCGAAAGGAATAAGCGCGTAACGCCCCGGAGCTGTTCCGGAGCTCCTCCTAGGTGTGAAGGGAATACAACTAATGTAATATGGGAACGGCCGTCAGATAAACTTGTTCTGCTCCAAAGTGAACAAGGAACGGTTTGGAATAGAAAGAAAGAGCAAGAAAATTGGATAAAGGAAGGCCAACAACCCTCAACTAACAGGATGGCTTTTCCCCATAAAGCCTCACTTGCGCAAAATTCTCTCTTTTTTGACATTGCTTCGACAATTTGACATTTGATACACGCATAAAACGTCAAATTGTCGAAGCAATGTCAAAAGAAGAGCGAATTTCGCGCAAGTGAGAATGAGGCATAAGGCGTACGTTCGCTTTTCGACTAGTCGTGACGTCACTGAAGTCTTGAGGTCTACATTGACGTCAAAATGACACAAATAGTGGGGAGTTTTCGCGTGGACATGGCAGACACTTTCAGCTAGATAAGCCATTCTATTAAGATTTAGGGTTCTTGAAGGAAGGCCAAGTTTTTGAATTCACCAATTGCTTATGCGCATTTCTCTTGATGAGGAGTAACCTATCCTTGTTTTGCTGCTGTCAAATGACAAGGACAGCATTACATCGGTGAAAATGCGCATATGTCATTGTGGATTTCAAAAGCTTGCCAAGCCAGTAAATCAGTAAACTGAATTTTGATTTTGGAACGATTTGCAGCAAATACCATCGTCACCAAAAGTAACTGGGTACATTACTGACAGTTAAAAAAAGATCACCGCCATAAATAGCTATTTCGGAAAAATAAAAGGCTATCCGGGCTATCCCTATAATTTACGACGTCTGTCAAATTTGTTCACTTGAAAATAGGCGCCATCTTTGTCTCATCGATTTGCACTGTCATGTCAATATAAAATCATTCGGAACACATTTCACTGCTCCGAACATGGGCGCTCGAGCAAACGAGCTTGATTATCGGTATTTATTTATGACATAAATAACTATTTTTGCAAGCGATTCCCATTTGTAAATTCAGTGCGTACTTAGACTATTTCTGTCTTTTTCTAGAAGCACGTGAAAAAAAAAAGGATCGAAATTAGTTTTAACTAACAGGGCTTCTTGCGGGCTCTGTTTGTCTGTTTGTACCAAAGTTACACCAGTCTGCACCAGGTGCACCAAAAAGTCAGTTTGTCTCTGTCAGACCCATACATAAAAAAAATATAGGAATAAACCTTGGATAAACAAACACGTTTGGTGTAGAAAGTGTCGGTTGGTGCCTTGTTGGTGCGAATAAACAAACAAAGCTAGTGAAACCAGGGACCACCGTTCTCTTCATAGCCATTATACTCAAATGCTTGAAAATCAGTTAGGTACAGGTGCATCAGGAAAAAGAGGCGAGGAAAATGAGAGCAGCTTCAGAGCGCCTGATTGCTCAAAGCGTGGCACCCGAAAGCAGCTCAGGCTCAGGTAATGAAGCAGAACTCGCCGATCATGGAGCAAAACGGAGCGAAACTCGGAGAACAGAATGAATATGATCAAACAAAATTTTAACTGGTGTAAGGGGGCTAGAAGAGATTCTTAGGAGCTCGTAGGTCATTCCAGGTAATGGAGCAAAACTTCCAAATTTTCACGTGTGTTGCAAGGAGAGATTCCTGGGAGCTGTCTAGTTCATTCCAGAGCCGCTTTCGGGTGCAGTGTGCGAAGTACGAGCATTTCACGCCCATTATACTCAATGCGCTTTGCACTCGAACGCTTGAAAATCAGTTACAGGTGCTTCAGGGGAAACAGGCGAGGAAAGTGAAAGCAGCTTGAGAGCGCCAAACTATGTTCGCTCGAATGTGTAAAATTGAAGGCGGAGTATTTCGGACTAACTCGAAATTTCAAGTTTCAAAATTTTCACTGGGGGGCAAGAAGAGATTCTTTGGAGCTCCCTAGGTCATTCCTGGTAATGGAGCAAAACTCGCCGATTATGGAGCAAAACGGAGCAAAACTCGGAGAACAAAATGAGCATGAGCAAATTAAAAAAATTTCACCGGGGGGGCTAGGAGAGATTTTTGGGAGCTCTGTAAGTCTCTCCTGGTAATAGAGCAAAACTCGCCGATAATGGAGCAAAACGGAGCAAAACTCGGAAAACAAAATGAACATGTTCAAATTTAAAAAAAAATTCACCGGGGGGGCTAGGAGACATTTTTGGGAGCTCTGTAGGTCTCTCCTGGTAATAGAGCAAAACTCGCCGATTATGGAGCAAAACGGAGCAAAACTCGGAGAACAAAATGAGCATGTTTAAATTTGAAAATTTTTACCGGGGGTGGGCTAGGAGAGACTTTTGGGAGCTCTGTAGGTCTCTCCTGGTAATGGAGCAAAACTCGCCGATAGTGGAGCAAAATGGAGCAAAACTCGGAGAACAAAATGAGCATGATCAAATTTCTGAATTTTCACTGGGGGGGGCTAGCGTTAATTCAGCCCCCCACCCCCCACCTAATAGGCCACATAGTCTCTCCACTGTAATGGAGCAAAAATCGAAATTAGTGGAGCAAAATGAGAGCAAAATTATGGGATAATTTTCATCCAGAAATTTTCTATGGGGGGGGCTAACTTAACTGACCCGTATTATACCTAAAGTTTACAAGAAACAAGGAAATCAGCAAATTGAAATTTTCCATTTACGCGGTGTTTGATCCGATTTCCAAAATTTTGGAGGTGCTGAGCGTCAAGTTTTCCCTAATTTATCAGCAAATAATGGAATAAACGTTTCAAGTTGAATGCATGTAAAGTTCTACATTTCTATTATCAATAAAAATGCATATATATTATCGATTCGAGTATAAAATACCCTCTTCTATAAGCACGAACCCCGATAAGAGATGTTTCCGTAATATCGAAAAGCATTTTATAAGATTACAGTGTGCTCTGAAGTATAAAATAGAATAATTTACAAGACGTTTCTTGTTTCAAGAGCCATTTAATCCTGTATTCTTCCAGTGAATGATCATAACATTAAATTACAAGTAAACGAGAGAAAATAAATTTGATATGGCTCTAATTCTTTTTAAACGCCATCGACAAATGTTTTAGGTCTTTCGTTTGACCTAGTTTAGAGCATATTATATTTTACTCAAATTGTATTAAAAACCATTCACTTCTATTCGATGGAAAAGTTCAACTTTGTTGTTTTTCTTCAATTAACGCAGAAAAAGTAATTGTCTCCAATAAAATCATTCGTAATAAGCAAACAGATTACTAGTTATATTCCAATGCAATTGCATAAGTTTATACATACAATAATTGGGACGTGCTGATTCTTATTTACGATTGCATTTGATCTGATCTTTTCCTTATTTTATTATGTTATTACCTGAATATATCCTTTTTGGGTAAACGATGCTTTGGGTATAAGGGCTTTTGGTGCATGAAAGTGATCTTCAAGAATCGCTAAATCTTGATGTGGTTCCAAATATAGGGATTCGTGAATTTCAATTGTGAGTAGCAAACAAATTATTGTTGATAATAATTTTGAATTTGATTCCATTGTAAATATCCTGGAATAAAGAAGGGAAAAAAATTAAATAAAGTACATTTAATAAATTGTTGCAAAATTGGAATAATGTGAGTCAATGGATACATGAAGAAGATGATAGATCAAATAGACTAAGAACTAATAACTTTCTTCTGATACAAATTGATTGAAATTTACATTTTTACACTCGAGTAAAGTTGATTTATTACATTATCAACAGTAACCAATTGTTTTAATATATTAACTAATGTATATTTACATATGTTTTTGTAATTATTATGATTTTATAGTTTACAAAGTAATAATGGTGGTGCACTAAACATAATCACAATATTTATTGAAAATATCAAAACGCAAGGTGCATGTTACAATGTAAAAATGCCCATAACTTATGTACCTAATTCCCTAATTGTGGAATTTGGAAATCGTATTTTTTTTTTTTTGAAATTCAATAATAAATTATCAGTGGAAATTTCAAACCTTTATTCTATAGTGAATCAAAGGCTCTTTCTTATTTGATTTCTTGACAATTTTCTTTTGGTGGGCAGCAAAATTAAATAACTCGCTGAAATCTGAATAATCATTTTAATTTAATAAAAATGTATCAGAACATTTATTGATAATGATAAGATTTACCAATCTGTATCAAAGAATATCCAGTTGATAATCGAGTTTTTAGTTAGTAGGAAGGAAATTAAAAATAAATTAAAAAACTTTCTTACCCTTTCTTTCTGCATCAGTTATTAATTTTTCCCGAGTGCTTTCACCTCATTTAAAAAAAAAAACCGAATTATAGCAATCAAGTCTAATTAAACTACCGTAGTTTATACCTGAAAGGCATTTTAATACGAAACTATTCTAAATGTAAATGACTTCGATGCTCTCGCAGTCACCACCTATCCGTATCTTTAACGTTTTCACACTAAAGCAAAGAACTTGACCAACAAAACGTGATACCCCGACTAATAATAATAAACGGTTCGCTAATCACGGTAAATGAAGAATTTCTTTTCCGAATTTTGTGGGATTTTACAACAACCAACTTATGTACCTACAAACCATTATCTAGACATTTCTTCAAATTCAACTTTTTTAGTGCAGATGCCGTTTCCGGAAATTGAAAAATATTTCAATTGCTCTTATAATTATTATTGTTGTTTCTCGAATGTGGATCAGGCAACCAAAGAAAATGCACACAGAAAAGCCCATTATTTCTTAGACTAATAATTATTGAATAGATAAGCACAACAACTGAAAAGCCGGCAGTGATTATAGATATGTTTGGAAAGCTTTTGCGGAATTCTTCCACTAGAAAGAAATACGAGGAAAAACATGAACCGATAAATGAGTGATGATTATCAAAACAAAGTAATCAAAGAAAGAAGAAACATAGAAAAATACATCAAAATAATAATTTTACAAAGTAGGTACCTATAAGAATATTTTAACAAATAATTAAAGTAATCGAAACTATAAGCCATATTTATTTTAGTAGGCAAATAAATATCTTGATAAACGATAAATACATAATACTAATGTATAAAGGAAAACGAAATTTGAATTCCATATTCTGTATGTGTTTACAATGCTACAATGCACTCACATCTGATTAAAAACGCTGAGAGACAATTTTTCTAATTTTTTTTTTGGTTTAGTTTATTATTACGGGCCCTAATTTTGGAGGGCCCTAGGCACGTGCCTTATGTGCCTATGTGCCTTATGTGCCTAGGGTGCCTAATAAAGTTCTTGCATATCTATTCCTTTTGCTCATTTTAGATGCTTCAATAACTAGTTGTTTTGATACACAATTTTTTTTCTACCGTCTGTCTATACTTACCGCAAACGTTTAGTTGCCCAATAAAACTTTTTAACCAGCGTAAAATTGGCTTTGAACTGATTTGCCATTTCACAACAAAGCCAAGTGCATTCATTTTTTACGATTCTTATGTAAAATTCTGGTAAATGTATTAGCCACCTGGTGTACGCAATGTAACAATATGTTTTCTTTAGCTAAGAACTTTTCATGTAATACCATTCTATAGTCCTCATGACTTGTGACCTGATTCTTTATTATACTTGTGATTGTGCTTGCTTTATAAATATTTCCCTTTCAATTCCCCCTCATTTTAGAAAAAAAAAGGATAATTTATTAATAAATGAAATGTAGGTATCAGAATGCAAATTACTTATAAATTATTACAATATAATATTACTTGTGCACATATATGTCAGATGAATAGGCGTTTAATACACATTTTAAAAAGTACCTAGATGATAAATATGTACCTACTACATTTTTAATAGAAGAGAAAGGCAAATAACACTTTATAAATATAAAAGTATAAAAAAACATTATTGCAAAATTGCTTTTTATCTAAAATTAGAAAATCGTTTGTTATAAAAAACACAATTTTTAAATTCAAAATTGCACGAAAGAGTTTGCAATAATTTATTATTCAACCGTGAGCATTAGATTCGTTTACAAAATATTTCGCCAAATATGTCTTTATGTATATATTTCCCACGCTCTGTTTATTCAAAATAAATTGGATTTTAACGTTGAATTAAATTCAAATATGTAAGTGAGTGATTAATCAAAACATTTTTAGGGCCAAAGCATTAAAAAATAATTTCAGGAAAACTATTTAACGCATTCAATTTTTGAAACTGCCTTTGTGGAGGCTTTACAAAAGGTATTATACGTTGAAGATGAATGCTCACTCTGGACTTCTAGAGCCCTCTCCAGTCTCCATGCAAACTCGAAAGTTGGAAGGGCGATTATATGGGATAATGTTTTCTTTGAAACCGGAAAATAGTCGATGGGATTTTTTGGGTTTTTGGTTACAGAATGAAGTTTTTGTTTGGAATAAAGAAACTTTTTTATGTAAAATTTTCGGCAGTTATTTTGTGGTACCTACTAAGGGCCGTTATTTCAATTTTACCTTAAAATCAAAACTTGTCTTAGGTACCCTGAAAGTTAAGGGTATTAGTTTTCTTTAGGTGATTCTTAAGATCCACCTGGAATTAAGGAAAATTTGGTATATTGGTTGAATTTTTATAAGGAATGACTTAATGTTATTCTGTATCTCAAAAGGCGACATTGAAAGACCGGCCCTGAGACCCTAATGTATGAAATTTTAATTGCAATTTTGGATATTTCTAATGGTATTCAATGGCACACACAAATAAGCTAAAGTTACAGAGATTGTAGTCCACCACTGGGATAAGAATCGCTGAAAATTTCAGCTTTCCATCTCTAATAGAACAAAAGTTATGACCTTTCAAATTTTTCCAAAATAAATCAGCTAAAGTTATCTTCTTACTAAAACGATGAAATTTCAAAAAAAATTTTGTTCAGATTTTGTGTCATAATGGTCCTTTGGAATCCCCCGAACTCCATATACTAAATTATTCCGAGATTGGGAGCCAGATTCTCTCCCAGTGGCGTACACTCGATCGACCTACCAATAGAGAACCATACGAAAATAAACAAGACTCAATGATTATTCAAAAATTGTACATAGGATTGAATTCATACTAACATGGAAAAGTTGAGGGGGTAGTCAGAAACAGGAAAATACCAGTGACGTACACTTCATTGACCTACTGTAGTATAACATACCCGGGTTCGCTCAGTAAGATTGAACGATGAGAATTTTTATTACCTTCTAAACAACAAATATTCTGAAAAACGAAATGAAAAACAAATAGGACTTACGTTGTGGAAACTTACTCAATTTTACTTACTGGAGATGCGCCTGAGATAGCAAATATTTGGGAAATTTAAGGGAAGTTGTTATATATAAAAGAAACAAAATATTTGTCTATCTACTTTATTATTAAAGTAAATCGTACCGTTCTCATCCTGGAACTAACGAGGGGAAAGAGCACGGCAGAGAAACCCTCGATCTAACATTCCTCAAAAATCGAAACATATTGTGTCATTTCAATAATTGTGAGTCATTAATTCAATAATTTAGGTCAATGAAGAAGTTTGAATTAGGTACTGTCCCTGTTCTTGTGCTAAAATTTCAATTACACACACTACATTCAATCAACACTACCTATAATCAATACTGAAGAGGTTTTTTGTTAGTTAGCCCATCTGTGGCAGGTACTGAGGTCCCTGATTATGGTAACTCACAGCTATAGTTGTTTTTGAGCCAATTTGCTAGGATATTCTCTCGTCAGGGTAAGAAAATGTTAGTAAATTCAACCAGGCCCTAATGCACGTTCTGAATCCAAAAATCAAAATCCTAGCACAAAAAGACAGCACATAATTTCTCAGGTTTTAATTTATGTTGAATATTTAACATTTATTGCGTAAGTAATTCTAATCCAGTCAACATCGATTGTGCATACACTACTTTATATTCCAGGTAAATCCACATGCAAAAACTTATGTCACTGTCTACATATTTCATAAAAATTATTATCATTCAATATACTTGTCAATATAGTAGCAATAGTAAAATACTTCTATGTTTAATTTTCCACAAATTTACAATAAATTACTGAGATTTGAATAGGTTATGGGCCCAGTCACCAAAAGCTGTGAAAAATACTGTAACTGGAGTGATTTGTGTGGTTAAATTTTCGAGAAGAATCAAATTTGTGGTAAAACTAAAACAACTAAGAAACAAGTTCGAGATGACGTCAGCTTTATTACCATTTCCTCAACTAACAAGTGATACCTACAACAACTGGAAATTTAGAGTTGAAATATTACTAGAAAAGGAAGGCGTGGAAGAAGTGTTAACTACCAGTCAAGAGGACTATGAAAAACTTGATATTACCAATAAAGTTAAGTATGACAAGTCAGATACAAAAGCAAAATGTATTATAGTACAATACATGACCGACAAGCATCTGGAATATATAAAAGATGCAAAAACTGCAAAAGAAATGCTCCAGAGCTTGAAAAATGTTTTTGAGAGAAAGAGTACTTTCTCAAAGCTGTATGTTATGAAAAAGTTACTTAAGTTAAAGTGTACCAGTGACGAACTTCAAGAACATTTTATGCTTGTGGAAAAACTGCTTCGAGAATTAGAAGGAGCTGGAGCAACACTAGACGAGAGCGATAAGATATGCTATTTGTTGTTAATCATGCCTGAAAAATATGATACAGTTATAACTGCAATCGAGACTGTTACAACAAATATTTCCATGGAATTTGTCAAGAGCAGACTTTTAGATGCTGAATTAAAATTCAAAGATTATGAAAAGCAAGAAAACATTTCTGAATCTGCATTTTATAGTAAGAAAATGCCAATAAAATGTTATGAATGTGGTGAAAATCATTTCTTACGTGATTGTCCTAATAATGGAAATAAAAATGATTGCTCTCGTGAGTACTTTTCAAGAGGTCAATATAGAAACCGAAGTAGAGGGCGAGGATATAGAAGTGGAGTCAGGCAAGCAAATTTTTCTACTGATGACAAAAATGAAGATGGAGATGGAATAATATTTCTGTCAGAAGTTTTAAGTGCAAATGTACTAAAATTGGAAAATAGTTCAAGAATTGACTTTATTCTGGATAGTGGGGCAACAGATCATCTAGTTACAGAAAACATGGAAAAACACATGACTAACGTTGTAAAACTAGACAACGAGTTACAAATTAGAGTGACAAATGGAAATTCATTGAGCGTATGTAAAAAAGGTAAGCTGACTGTGAATTATAATAATAAAAAAATAGACTTTCATGCATTAATAGTACCAGATTTGACATATAATCTACTAAGTGTCAAGAAAATTAATGAAAAACGAAATCAGGTACTATTTACTAAAGAAAAGGCTATTATAAAAACAAAAGGAGGCACAAAAATAGAATGCATGACAGCTGGAAACCTTTACATAGCTAGATTTGAATTATTGAACGAAATATGCAACTTAACGGTAACAGGAGAAATTTGGCACAAGAGGTTAAGACATTTATCTGAAGTTTATATGAAAAAAATGAAACTCCCAACACATACCAAAATATGCAGTGCTTGTATGGAGGGTAAGGCAACAAGGCAACCGTTTGAAACTCTTGATTTGCCAAGGTCTAATGCAGTTGGAGAGTTTCTATATTCAGATATTGGAGGACCAGTCAGAACACTTACAGATAATAACGAAAAGTATTACCAAACCATAATAGATGACCATTCTCATTTTGTAAGTGTTTTTTTATTAAAAAAGAAGAGCGAAGCACAAAACAATTTAATGAATTATATCAGAGAACAAAAAAATCAAGGCCGAAGAGTATTAAGAATTAGAATGGATAATGGGGGTGATTACACATCTGCCGAATTGCGTAACTTTTGCAAACAAAAGGGCATAGCCATAAAGTGTCAGTATACATTACCTTATACTCCCCAGCAAAATGATGTAAGTGAACGAGCCAACAGAACATTACTTGATAAAGTTAGATCAATGTTTGCAGAAACAAATCTCCCTAAACATTTATGGGGAGAAGCCATAAGAACTGCTGCTTATCAACTGAACAGATCTCCAACCGCTGCTTTAAATTACAAGATTCCTGTTAGTATATACTATGGAAAAACAGACCTTAGCAGATTAAGGATTTTTGGCAGTAAAGCTTGGGCATTAAACCTACCAAATTCTGGAAACAAACTTGAAACGAGAGCAGAATCATGTCGTATGGTTGGATATACTACAAATGGATATCGTTTATGGAATCCAAAAACGAATGGAATTATCGTATCTCGTGATGTTAGATTTGATGAGACTGACATAGTGCATGGACTAATTCAAGATGAAAAAGAAGAAGAAAATTACGAAAATACTGAAGACAATGACCATAAAAAAAATTAATGATGATGAAACAACAAACAATAAAAGAATAATAAAATTGCCAACAAGATTTAATGATTATGAATTATATCACGCCAACGTCATTGATCACGTCTATTGTTTATTGATAGAAGACGAGCCTAAAGATTATAATCAAGCAATAAATACCGGACAAGAATGGAAGGATGCAATAAATAAAGAGTTAGAGGCTCACGAAAAATATGGTACATGGGAACCAGTATTATTGCCGGAAGGCAAAATGCCAATTGACACACGTTGGATATTCAGAACTAAACAGAATGGATTAAAAAAGGCACGTCAGATATCAAACGATAAGAATGTTTATATCTCATGCAATGAACAATACTTGGGAAATTAGGCAACTTGATATTCCTACAGCCTTTTTAAATGGAAATTTAAATATAGATGTTTACATAAAAATCCCAGATGGTGTGAAAGTGGACAAGAAATATGACTCATTAAAGTTGAAAAAGGTACTATATGGATTAAGGGAAGCTCCAAGATTGTGGAACGAAAGATTTCATGAATTTGCAGAAAAGTATCAGCTAAAAAGATCAGGAAATGACTTTTGCCTTTATATTGGAGAAGACGTATGGCTATTACTCTGGGTCGATGACATTATTTTGACAGGACCAAATCATTTGAAAATCTTAAAGGCATTAGAGGTAGAATTCAATGCTAAAGATTTAGGAAAACTTCATAATTTTCTTGGTATGGAAATAATGGACAAAAATGGTCAGAAATGCATAGGTCAACCCACTTTAATCAAGAAAATGCTTGCTAAATTTAATTTAGAAGAATGTAAATCTATATATACTCCAATGGAACCAAATTTCCAAATTCAAATACAAGAAGTTGACACCAATGTACCATATCGAGAACTGATAGGGTCATTATTATATGTCGCAATAATTAGCAGACCTGATATATCATTCTCTGTAATATATCTTAGTAGATACCTTGACAAACCAACACAACAACTATGGACAGCTGCAAAGAGAATACTGAAATATCTTAAACAAACGATTAACATGGTTCTGATTTATGAATCAAATACTACAGACAGACCAGAAATTTTAGCATATAGTGACGCAGATTGGGGAGGAGATCAAACTGATAGAAAGAGTATAAGTGGATGTGCAGTATTTTATAACAGAAATTTGATTTCATGGATATCAAAGAAGCAAAATGTTGTGGCACAATCCAGCTTTGAATCTGAATATTTAGCTAGTGCTTTAACGGCTTCGGAACTTCTTTATCTACAAGGCATTTGTAGAGATTTTGGACTTGGAAACCCAACAACAACTTTATTATTGGATAATCAAAGTGTCCTTCGATCCATCGAAAGCTTTGAATAGCAAGAGATCTAAACACATTGACATCAAAGCACACTTTATAAAAGATGTTGTAGCCAAAGGATTAATAGAAGTGTTCTATGTTTCCTCAAATAAGAATATTGCAGACATATTAACAAAACCTCTTGTGAAAGAGAAATTTATATTTTTTAGAGAAAAGTTGAATGTTAAATAATTAAGGTATTTTGATTTGTCAATATTTTGTTTAGTGTAGATTACATTTTTTTTAGGTATTTTTTTTTATTTACAATTTGAAACTTTTATATTGTATACAATGTTTAAATTGAGAAGGGGTGTTGAATATTTAACATTTATTGCGTAGGTAATTCTAATCCAGTCAACATCGATTGTGCATACACTACTTTATATTCCAGGTAAATCCACATGCAAAAACTTATGTCACTGTCAACATATTTCATAAAAATTATTATCACTCAATATACTTGTCAATATAGTAGCAATAGTAAAAGACTTCTATGTTTAATTTTCCACAAATTTACAATAAATTACTGAGATTTGAATAATTTACTTATCGGTGTTGTTTACAGCATGAAACTATATTTGTTAAATACATGAACACTGCACATGTTATAAAAAATGTTATAAACAAACAAAAAACATAAAAATGAGAAAAAATGATACTTGTATAAATAATTGAACTCTCAAAAACAAAATAACATTTAATCCAGTAACCTGTGAACGCTCCTTATACACACACTAATAACAAATTGAATTGAACAATCAATTTTAATGCAAAATAGAAATGAAAATTGAATAATGAATAATCACAGACACGCGACACGTTTTCTAAGGGACCAGTCCAGCTCGTTCTGCAGTCTAGTTGCGTATTCTCTTGTATCCTCTTCGGTTTCGGTACCTTCGTTTTCTGTGGTGCGCTCGTTCAATCCTAAACTTGAGGGCGCATACATGGTTGCAACATTTACTTTTATTTAGTAAACGTTTTTTTCAAAAGTTAAGTTTTTAATAAATAATATTTTAAATAGGTGGTTTTCCTCACTACTAATGGAGAACCATACGAAAATATAAGAAACTATATGATTATTCAAAACAACGGTAACCTACAGGATAATAGTTATTAATGATACAAGTTCGATATGAACGCCATAATGAAACGCGTGTAACGTTAAACCACGAGGCGTTAGCCGAGTGGTTTAGTTACACAAGTTTCATTAATAAAGTTCATATCGAACGTGTATCATTCAAAATTTAATCTACAATGGTCCAAATAGATTTGATTTGCCTTGAAATAGCAAAAACTTTTCAAATTAAAATTTGAAATTTAGCAGGTGCCCGTACTAGTCGAGAACCTGCTTGTTGGTTTTTAGAATTTTGACTTTGGCAGCTTCAATATTGGAGTCCATTTTTGTGCCATAAATTCAATTTTATAGTGGAAAATAATATTATTATTGGTGATTCTGAGTTCGAAAGTGTCTCTTCAAATATAGAGACAGCATTATTGAAAAGGTTCTTCTGGCAACTAACTTTCTTTTTGTATATTTTTCATTTCAAAATTTGGGTGTTATTATGAATTCTTAAACGCACTAGTGCTATTATGAAGGACCTAATGACATTCAAATGACAATGCTAAATGTGTCATAATGACACCGACGTAGATTAAATAAATAATTGCTTTCAATAGAGGTATATAATAAATAATTGTCTTCGACTTTGAATGTTTAAATTAAGATGTTCTCGATAACTATCCCTATTTGCACATGCGAATATAAGTATTTCCTGCGTGAAGACTTTCACTAATATTTATGGTTAAAAACATGCGTATAATTTAAAAATAAACACATGTGATAAATCGATATGGAAATTATGTCTTTTCTTGCATTCTGATGAAATATTAACGTCGGCATTGCTTTTCTAAATTTATGATTTTTATTTGCTTCCTTACTGTATTTTTTTGTTAACTCTCACTCTTTGAAGCATCAAAAGCTAAGAATCGTTTTTTAAGTCAGCCTTTTGATTGAAATACAGAGTGCAATTCATACCGGATTCTACTGAAACTAAACTTTTGTCAGAGTTTTAAAACTATTGCAATTTTTCATAGGCACTTTAATATATCAATAACTAAACTAAATTATTCAAGTGAGATTTGCTGAAACATAATTATATTGATTCCTCAAAAATATATAAACATTGTTCTTTGTTTCAGGTCGGAGGAAAAGCGGCTCCATATTATATGGGATCCACGACTAGTCTCCCCCGTGGGGCAACTTTTCTCAGGACTTACTCCCCCGCAGTATCTAACCTTCCTGCCGACAGGTTGAAGGCACTGCCAACAGGTCAGTTTGTCGTTACTAAAGCCTATATTTTTATCCTGTACAGATTTTAGGTGGTTAATTGATTGGAACGTTAAAGTGTGTTGGTTTGTTTGATGTATAAGGGAAAAATATAATATAGTCGGAAACTATTTGAAATTTGCCATCAATGTCTAAATTTATACAAATTGAATTTAACTTCTATCTAAATATTTCATTTAATTAGACAAAGTTGCTGTCTTGTAAACGGAATTCACTCAAACAGACAATGCAAAGATGCATCTTCTCAATCTTATCTAGTAAAATTTTAAGCCCCTCAGCTATTCAAAGCAAGTATTTGAATGTTTACCGCAAACTTCAATGTAGTTTCTGACTTTGTGTGGCGTCCTTTGTTTTGGGAATGTCGAAATAATTTCTATCGAGGCATGTATCTCCTTCATATGGTATCACATAATTGACTTTATTTTTGAACGGCAATGGTTATTTAGTTCTATTGTTCCGCGTTGTAACAGTTCTATTTATTCTAGTCTTGAAATTTGAACATGTTTCTTCATCAGCGGTTCAAATTTGGTCAACTAGAAACAGATATCATTGTTTTGGGATAAAACAAAAATACCGAATCTGGTTAAAATATTGGTTTTAGTCAGAAAATAAAAACTAATGACCGAACCGTTCCTGGTTTTTACAAATCATTATCAATATATTCATTCTTCAGTAAAATTCATTTCAATTAACAGTCATTTGAATTAAATTTCTCTATCTATACTAAGCACAAAAATATTCAAAGTCAATTCACTCAAGTTAATAATATTTATGCAATAAAGTTTCATAGTCAATTCACTTCATAGTCATTTCAACATTGATAAAGTCAAAATAAAACTTGTCACTAGAGTACTTACATTTTAATTATGTCACTTAATTATTCTAATTATTATTTACTTCAAAATAGCTAGAGCACGCACATAAAAACTGAAACATCAACTTTTTTTCTTAATTCGAGTTATTTACTGTAATTTTTTACTTTTTCCGAGGCCCGACTTTTTTATACTTGAGATAATTCGCCACTTCTGAATACTACTAATTATTGAGTCTAATTCTCGATAATTGATTGCTGATTACCTTAGAGCTCGCACATAATGTTGAACGAATTTAAATGTTCTTTCTTTCACAATTTTCCGTTACTTTTTCAAAGATTCCATTTAACGCGTTTTCCCGAGGCAACAAAATAGAAGAAACTCTTCGGGAATTTTATCCGCACTGACTCATTAGGTAGTGTAGACTTAAACTCAATAGTGAACTGAAGACTTAGTTGGACTGACTGTAAACTTCTAAAACCGCTGTTTTTATATTTTTCGTCCCCCCAAAATATTCCGGGTCATGTCATTTCATTGACCGTTCCTTTTATCTAAGAAATACATATAATTATTTGTTTAAAAATTTGCCTCGATTTTAATAATTTTATGGATTTGATTCATGTGATGACACACGCTTGGTGTTTAACTGATAAAATTTGAACGTATTTTAAACATTTTAATTAATTTGGGTCAAGGCTAACTTGTTTCATTTTCAATTTGTTGATACTGATTTGAAAAACTGGGAAACTTGATTACATTTAACTTTTATTGTTAAGACATTGTAAATTACGGGTTTATTTAATATTTTTCCCGGGTCATTACAAGACACCTATGTAGGTACAGTTTTCAGGTAGGTACCATATTATACTACTGGGATCGTGTTAAATATTCCATTAGCTTTATTATTTTCTGAATAAAACCAAAACGAATATTTTGACTTTTTGTGCTTCTTCCAAAAATCTGATGTAATCTTTACCTGTAGTGGAAGAAACGTTTTTCATGTTATTTTTTGTAGAGTTCCAGAGTAATGAACTGATAAGAAAAACTCAATTATTTGATACCATTCTTAGATATATAAAAGTATCGGCATCATTGTGTGTTTTTTTTTTAAATTTATTTATTAAAATATTTATTTTAAAATAATTATTATCATTATCAGTGCATCCCTATAATAATAAAATTAAAATTTCTAAATGAAATATTTGAAATAGATTTCAAATGAGGCTTTTTCAATATAAATAAGCTTACGTGATTGGTATGAGGAAACTTGCCTCCAAAAATATATCATAACAAGAGTGTGCCATGCTTATAGGGTTTGGAATTATAATTTGCTATACCTACTTAGAGTATTGGCTTAAAAAAAAAAAGGAAATCTGTAGTTGCTTAAAAAATTGGAAAGAAAAGTATTTCCAGATAAGATGCTTGTTTTCTCTTTACTTTCTTCATAGGCCTAAAATAAAATGTATTCTGGATAACAACTACATATTGAACAAATCCTAACCCCTAATTATTAGCCAAGAACCGTTTTTGACGGTTGATATTTGATTAATTTACACGTGGGCATAGGGTTATTTTTATTTTATTTTTTATTTAAAAATTATTTCTGAATTCACCAAGGTGCACCTCCGAAACCTCAACGTGCTTATAGCAGCGGAGGCAGCCATAACTCCAGCGATGGCCCACCCCGACCGCCGGAACGTTTTGCTCCCTTCCAAAGGCCCGCCAACCCCCTCTATGTACCAGGTGTGTCCAGACCACCACAAATACGAAATATATCGCCGACAAAGTGATGTTTTTGTATTTGGAGAAATTACCAATATACCTTACGGGTGATCAAAAATGAATATTTTAGCAATAAAAGCTGATTTCCAATTTGGGCCATCTGGTTGATGGGCAATAATTATTTATGAATAGTATTTTACATATATTTTAATTTACATATTTAAATATTGCAAATTTTCATCATAAAGTAACTTCTATTAATGTTATATTATACAGGGTGGGCCACTGAAAACTTACAATGGCTATAATTTTTGAACCAAAAAAGATATTGAAAAAATAAAAAATACCGTTTTTATAAAATCAAGGCGGAATACACATGACGTATTTTTCAAACCACCCCGACCTACCCCTTAGGCGCCACCCCTACTCGCTTCAAAATCTTTAATGGCAACACCCCACTTGTGGCACCTTTTTGAAAAGCTCATGAAAAATGCTAAACGATGGTCATAAAATTTTTAGGGTGACATTG
Source organism: Ceutorhynchus assimilis (assembly GCA_917834065.1). NCBI lineage: Eukaryota > Metazoa > Arthropoda > Insecta > Coleoptera > Curculionidae > Ceutorhynchus > Ceutorhynchus assimilis. The sequence goes on from OU892281.1 coordinate 2,715,495, forward strand.
GAAAACTACCCGTCAAATGAAAAAAATTGGTAGAAATAAATTTTACAAAAAAAAAGAATTTTTAGCATGAAGTTAGAGATAGGAAATTGAAGCGACCCAGCTAAATTCAAATTACGTATTTTTCAAACCACTGCGACCCACCCCTAGGAGCCACCCTCACTCATTTGAAATTCTAAGATTGCGGTACCCCACTTGTGGCACCTCTATGGAAAGCTATTTGAAAATGCTAAACGACGGTCATAAGGATTTTAACCTAAGAAAATTACGGCTAAGTAGAGATTAGGAAATGTAGGTGTGACATCTTGAAAAATAGGAACCAAATTAAAAATGATCTAGATAATTTATTTTAACAATTGCTCAAAATGACAGCCGTTTTGTTCCATACAAAAATACAAACGACTTTCAAATTCTTCTCTCACTTTCTGGAACATCTCTCTCGGAATGTTTCGACATGCCTCAATTATCCTCTGCCGCAATTCTTGCAACGAAGCTGGTTTTGTCTTGTAGACTATGGATTTAATGTAACCCCACAAAAAGAAGTCTAAAGGAGTGAGGTCAGGTGACCTTGGCGGCCACTCGATTGGACCCCTTCTGCCAATCCATTGCCTTGGATAAAATCTATCTAACCACCGCCTTGTGACAATAGCATAATGCGGAGGGGCTCCATTTTGCTGAAAGTGTATGATGTCTTCATCAAGATTCAAATTTCCTCCCAAATCTCTTTGATTTTCAACCTCATTTACAATTTCCGGCTCTATCGCATTGTCCAGCATTTCCACATAAACAGCACCCGTCAAATTTCCGTCGATGAAAAATGGACCTATTATTTTATCGCCCAGTATTCCGCACCAAACATTGAGCTTTTGGGGATTTTGGGTATGTCCTTCAACAACAATATGGGGATTCTCATTGCTCCAGTATCTGCAGTTCTGTTTATTCACATTTCCATTTAGCAAAAACGAGCACTCATCACTAAAACAAACATTTTTAGTGAGTGAAGGTTGCCTTCGAATTTCCTCCGTCATTAGTTCGCAGAACTGAATCCTTCTATCTGGATCATCGTCGCCAAGTTCCTGCAGAATTTTAATACTCTTCTGACAGATGTTCGGGGTATGCCTGTTATTGATGCCAACTGGCGCGTTGATGCTTCTGGATTGACCGACACCTGACCAATAACTTCGATTTGCATTTCTTCATTCAGTACCCTGGGCCCTACCCTTTTTTGATTTTTGACCGATCCCGTTCGTTGAAACTTTTGGATCAAATCCCTAACATAAACGTGACTAACGTTTCTGTCCGGATTTCTCTCATTGAAAGCACGGGCTGTTCTCAAATAGCACTTACCTTCAGCACCATAAAGAAAAACTATTTCAATTCTTTCTTCCACACTATAAACCGTTTTTCGATGTTTTAACTAAGTAAATTGAATAAAGGTAGAAATTATCGTCACTAAATTTGCAAAATAATGATTTGAAAAATGATAGAAGACAGTAAGTAATGCATTTTGTTTTTTTTTTTGTTGCTGTGGGTCGGGTTGCTATAGAAAAGTAAACAAATAGCTGATAAGGAAGAATTTGCGTTACCGCAAGTTCTTATTTGTGGATTGGTGGAAAATGTTAAAATAAATTATCTAGATCATTTTTAATTTGGTTCCTATTTTTCAAAATGTCACACCTACATTTCTTAATCACTACTTAGCCGTAATTTAATTTAGGTTGAAATCCTTGTGACCATCGTTTAGCATTTTCAATTAGCTTTCCATAGAGGTGCCACAAGTAGGGTACCGCAATCTTAGAATTTCAAATGAGTGAGGGTGGCTCCTAGGGGTGGGTCGCAGTGGTTTGAAAAATACGTAATTTGAATTTAGCTGGGTCGCTTCAATTTCCTATCTCTAATTTTATGCTAAAAATTCTTTTTTTTTGTAAAATTTATTTCTACCAATTTTTTTCATTTGACGGGTAGTTTTCCAATGTCACCCTAAAAATTTTATGACCATCGTTTAGCATTTTTCATGAGCTTTCCAAAAAGGTGCCACAAGTGGGGTGTTGCCATTAAAGATTTTGAAGCGAGTAGGGGTGGCGCCTAAGGGGTAGGTCGGGGTGGTTTGAAAAATATGTCATGTGTATTCCGCCTTGATTTTATAAAAACCGTATTTTTTATTTTTTTGATATCTTTTTTGGTTCAAAAATTATAGCCATTGTAAGTTTTCAGTGGCCCACCCTGTATATACATATTTTTTTCAAAATAATTATGTATATCGTTTTGAATACTTTGACTCCGTATCGTATCACCATAACAATACACACCTAAAAACTTCCTTTTTTTTTTCCTTAAATCCAAATATTTCACAGAGCGTATTCAATTTTTTGGGGGTTGCATTTTGTGTGGATATTATTTTTTCTTTTATTGCAGATTTTTTTTATATTGTCACTAGTAATTTTGCAAGTATATCCCACGCACCCCATCATATTTTTTTGGATAATTTCTCCTATATTAACAATTTGATATTATTGGCTGTTGTCCCAACCCCTAGTAGTATATAGATGTAGTAGAGGTAGTTTAAGTAAGAAACATTAATATTATAAGCCAAAGCTACATGAAAACATTACCTATATTTATTTAAAAAAAAAAAATCCAATAATAATTTCTAAATTTATTTATGTAGATGGTTATATGTCGTCACCAGAAAGAGGGTCGAGGTATGAGGATCCCTACTACAGCCAGTATGGTACAAGATCGGGATCAATAACTCCTGTAATAGATGAAGAAGTGAGGTAAGCCTTAATTATAATCGAAAACACTCTGGAAGACGAAGTCACCAAAATTCTGAATTGATAAAGGGGTGTGATTCATTGTACTATAAGTACTGTACGGTGGTACTGTTATTATAATTCAATATAGCGATTGTAATTGGATCAATAATACTCTTATTCGGGTTTTGGAGTTTTAAACTCGTTATGCTTTCACGTAGTGTCGAATGGAATCTTTCGATTGGACTATTCGAGTTCGGATTTCTTGGAGTTGTATAATGAAACTCAATCTATATATATAAAAATTAATGCCACTTTTTGTTGTAATTTTATAACTCAAGAACGGGGCTCACCTAGCCAAACCAAATGTTTAGGCTTTGTTCGGACTATTTATTAGATGATTTATGTGAAGTTTGCACAAAATCGGTCGAGCGGTTCTTCATTTATCACATTTTTTGTAATAAATGAATTATTCAATAAATGGAGGATCATTTTGTTATCATTATTATCTATATATATAAAACACAGTTGTGTTGGTTCTAGCACTTATAACTCGAGAACAGCTGGACTGATTTTTATGATTTTTGCGCTTTATTGGATTTGTCTTTGTCCATACATATTATATATGTTTATATAAACAAAAATGCTTGTTTTGATGTCCCCTACTACCCCTTAAAGTTTGTCGGTATCTTTTTGGGACACCCTGTATGTATAGTACAGCGGATAAGCTAACCTATTGTGCACTTTTTGATAAAGGCACCAAATTTGGCAGAGAGGTAGACCGATGTAATATGAACAAATTTGGATGTGGAGCCATCGCTCAACTGCCCTCCGGCGGCCGTGGCGGCGATTTTTTGGAATGACTGAAAGACAAGGGAAGTTTAAAGTTTGCTACTGAAGGTTTTGGTGAATGTTTATTGATTGTTTTAAATGAAAACATGCCAGATGGTTTTTAGGTTATACAGGGTGGCCCACCTAGATTTTTTCAGGTCTCGTCTCAGGTTTTAGGTGATACGCTCGGCGCTCGGATACGTTATTTTTTGTGGGACACATTTCACCCTCTACCCGCAAAATTTCAAATGGAAAAGGGGTTCGAGTCAGAGCTGTCAGTACTTTAAGTAAATTACTTGGAAATTGTATTTCAATTACTTTTCAGTATTTAAAGTACCATAATTCAAATACTTTTGTTTTTGGATATTTGTACTTGATTCTGCAAATACTTTAAATAAACTATTTGAATTTGGTACTTGGAGTTACAAAAAAAGTGATTCAAATACTGGGCCTTTGCAGTCAAAATACTTCAAATATTTCAAATACCCTAGAAAGCAAAAAAATAATTGAAATACCCCCAGAAAGTAATTCAAATACTTCACCAAATGTGAAATTAACATGTCCTAACGGTCCTAACCAGTATAGATATAAAATCCTTGGATAGGTTTCCTGTCACAAAAGAAGTTTTTCATGGGTACAATAAGTTTTTCCCTTCATCAGCCCCTGCAGAAAGACTTTTCAGTTTTGCAGAAATAGTGAACGCACACCTTCGAAGACATGCGCTTTCTGACTTGCATTTCAAACAGCTAGTTATACTAAAGGCGAATGGCAAAAGACTAATGTCACTGTTGTAATGTAAAGTTTCAATATAGGCAATAGGGTTAGCGTTTTTTGTTTTTTCATCTTAGGATTATTATATTTTAACCTCTAGCCCTAGAATATTTATTTATGGCCGTTTCCACCAACTATTTTAGGGGAGCCTTAACGATAAGTATTCCCTAAAATGACATTTTTACATGAAGAAATGTCAGTTTAGGGAATACTTATCGTTAAGGGTCCCCTAAAATAGTTGGTGGAAACGGCTATTAGTTGTTTATTATTTTTTGTACCTATTTATTAGGTTTTGCCTCTTGATTTTAAATATTTTATTTTTTGTAGAAGTTTACTTTCTGAATAAATAGGTACCTATAGTTTGTTTCGCTAGGGTTTGTACTTGCCACCAGCATTTGCTTTCCTTGTTTAACAAATCAAAATTAACTGAAACAAATCAATGACGTCAAAAACGTTCGTCGGTTCTTAAATCATTTTAATTTGTCAAAAAAATTGAATGTGTCATATGAATTAATCTACGACAACCCTTTTTTTTTCAAGTTTCAAGTTCAAGTATGAACCCTGGTGAAACGGACCTTACCTACCTATCTTGAAACAATCCCACTGCATTCTTTATTTCTTAATCAACCGTTTCTAGATAAATCTTAAATCATTAAATTGAGAGTAATTACAATCTGCAACTGGAATTTAGGAATCTGGAATTTCTGTAGTACTTTTTCAGAGGTATAACAAGTATTTTCAGCTTTCAATACAATTTTTAAAAAATCATTGAAAAATTTTAAATTCCTTTTTAGTGGGTACTTGAAGTACATACTTCTTATTATTTCAAATAGATACAAGGTATTTCAAATATTTAATTAAGTAGGTACTACAAATACTCTGTATTTGAATTATTTTACTTGAAAAGTAGGTACTGAATTGAAGTCCTTGAAACTTGAAGTACTTTTCAAATTGAAAGTATTTAGTATTTGTACTTGCAACATGAATTTCCCGTAATTGATACTTGGTATTTGAAATACTATTTATCAGTATTTGTGACAGCTCTGGTTCGAGTGATAATGTAGGTACCTATTACAATTTTCTTAACTTTGACGAGCCGCCTTTTTGTCAGGGAATATTTACCCTGCCGCAACTTAAAATTTCGAGGATATAGGTATTTTTAATAAAAACTTCCCATCAAATGACGTATCACTCGACCCCTCTTTCTATCTGAAATTTTTGGGGGTACCTACCTGTCCCCCCCGCTCAGAGGCTGACAGGTAGGGGGATGAAAATACCAATAAAATGGTCGATTGATTTTTGATTATTTACCTTACATCTGAGAAAACCTGGGAGGGAAGTTTTTCGTGCTCCGCCCTGTATATACAAGGTGTCCCATGACGGTTTACCCAGGTGATAACTACGGAACGCTTCATCCAATATAATTGAAATTTTGAGGATCTGGGTAACTTTTTGTGCCGCTTCTACATGCGTCATGCATCCAATTTCACTTTCGCTTCAGTTTTGGTCAAGTGACGGCAACTTTAGAATCTTAAATGTAAAACTGATGGTATAGCATTTGTAATACATATTTAGAATAACCCCATCCTTATTCATCAATCACGAATCAGATGAAAAAAAAAATTACCAACAAAAACGAACGTCGATTGCTAATACGTCAATTTCATGTACAAACTACGAGTCCGTTTTTGTCATCTTTTTCGTCCATTTGCTCCGAAATTTTGACAGGCACGTGACTGGATGAGAGTGTTTCAATTTACAAATCACGTGCCTGTCAAAATTTCGGAGCAAATCGACGAAAAAGATGACAAAAACGAACTCGGCCAAATTAGACTATCCAAAACACGTGACACAAATATGGCCGACAAGAGGCACACAAACATTTGACACAAACACAAACCATAACGTCATTAGGTTATGTCATTAATGATCATAATCAAATACTCATTTTCTATTGTGTGCGTCTCAATTTTTGGCCGTTTCTACCCAATTACGGAATCCCTATTGTTTGGGCAAGATTGCTCTACCTACATTTCACTTGGACACCCAGGACCTGCCCTTAAAATGTGAAAATATTTATTTGTTGCAACTCCACCGTCCAGTGTTGTGCTGCCTACTTTAAATAATGGATACAGGAGCATCTACAGAAAGACGAAGAAACAGGCAAGGAAGATTTATTACAATGAGAAGTTGGGCATCCGCATCCAATAAACAAAAAGAGTAACGACCTACGCGAAAAAAAAAAAAGAAATATACATATGTGCTTCCAATTTGAAAGCAGATAATATTAATTCATACTACTGTACGATTGCTCAGAAACTGAGTTATCAAAAATAGAAAATCTTCTGGATGGGACGATATCTCAGTTAGGCTGTTGATGTGTTGGCGGATTCCTTGATAGACATAAATTGCTTTTTCTGTCTCTGTTTCAGCAGTCAAAAAACACTGATGATACCATATTTCATCTCCTGGATGAGCTGTATTAGAAGATAAATGACGAAGAAGTGGCCGCGGTAGTTTTTTGTGACTTGAAAAAAGCTTTTGATTGTGTCTGTCATGAAGTACTGCTTCTAGGGGTGCAGTACTTCAGAGGGGTTGGATATCACTGCAGGAGTGCCCTAGGGATCTGTTCTATTTCTAACATTAATAAAAATACGAGTAAAAAGAACGAGTATCAAAACGCAAATGAACAATGAGCACTATTTTTTTGAAAAAAATTTCATGACACATTGAATAACACATAAAAAAAGGGTTTGTGTGCCTCTTGACGGCCATTTTAATTCAAGTTTGACAGCATCTTGGATAGTTCAATAAGAAGCGACATACGTTTTGTCACTAAAACGACAGGTACTTCTAAATAGGTATTAAAAATACTATACTATATCATTTTTCGTTAGAAAATTCGCTTACAAAATCAGCAATGGCATATTTGCTAAGGCTTTGTTAAAGAAAATGACGAAAAATTACAAAGTGGAACATTCGATGACGCGTTCCTAAGTTATCACCTGGGTAAAACGTCGTGGAACACCCTGGTATATACCTATATCCGACAAATACCATTTTAAAGTCACGTGATACTGGTGGCATAAACGTATGTCCATTGATTATGTCGTTGATATCACCTACAAAAAGCTACTGGTGGTTAATTACTATTGAATTTTAATATATGTTCCCACTAGCATTTTACAAACGCGTTTCTGAAGTAGTATTGAACAATCAGAGGGTAATTTTAATACTTGCAATTGTTGCGAGACTCACTTTTGTCGCATCTGCTGTCTGTTGTAATACATTCTGAACTTAAACTGGGTACCCGTTTTCTATTTGCTTGTTTTCGAGTTGGAAAAAGGTTAATATAGTCAAAATTATTAGCTGTGTTTGTTCGTTGTATTATTTTCGAAAATAACTTTGACAAACTAATTGATGACAGTGACGGATTCTATTTCAGGCAAGAATATTATGAACAATAATTAGACAGCAATTTTTTTGTCAATTTTACTATCACCGCTGTTTGAGATGTATTCAACAAGGATAGAGAAAAATCACGTGACTTTAAAATGGTATTTGTTGGACTATTGGCCATTTGCACCGCTATCACTTAAGGGATATTAAGGGATATTCAATTTAGGTGTAGCTTTTGAATGTGACTTTTGTTTCTACGAGAGTCACATTCTAAGCTCCACTTGGATTTAATATCCCTTAAGTTATAGCGGTGCAAATGGCCGTATAACACCCAAGTTTTCTCAGGTGTTGGGTGATTAATCAAAAACCGCTAGACCGTTTTATTTTAAACAAACTGATGACAAAAAAAAATTGTGTTCACAAGTCAGCTCTAAGAGTCGGCCGCTGCAGGTCTATATGCGTTCCCTGCCATCCAAATATGCTTGTTTTCTAGACGAGGATCTTTTCAATGATTGAGTTTTTGTTTCTTTAATTTTTTTTATAATTTTAAGCTCAAAATTCGCGAAAAAAAAATGTTAAAATTGCTCCAAGGGACAAGAAGATATTTGATTTTTAAAGATTTGAACGGGCGGCCATGCTTTTTCAAGATGGCGTTTTTAGCTCACTTCCGATTTTTTGCTCCTAGACATATAATACATCGATTTCCATTGAAAAAAAACTGTCCCCTTGAACTTCATTAAAAAAATAAAATTTGCCTGGTCTAAATAGGTTCTAAAGATTTATTTAGGAAATGAAGACAATAAATACCAGGTGGCATGTATTCCTTTACTAAATTAGTAATTTGTGATGTTGGATTATTTGGTAAGAAGAATATTATTATTTACCTTTATTTATTTTAGTGACACGGAACTTCTAGATGATTCATATTCGCTCTACGGTGTTAAACCTGGAGGAGCGGCACCTCGTACCAATGCGCGGCCAGGATTTCCGGCACCAGCCGCAGTACCTTATGATGCAACTAGGTAAACATTATCCCAAAAATCTCAGTCCAAGACATACAATTTTTTTTCCATAGATTAAGGGTAGAAAATATGGAGCGACAATTAGCAAACCTGACGGGATTGGTTCAAAAAGCGCTAACTCAGCCGAGTACTTTGCAAATACCAGGAAGGGACGGATATCGAGGTAATTCTTGAGTTGTTTATTCTAATAAGAATTTTGTGTGCCTTGTGTTTGTTTATTCGTGCACTCAGAAACACTATAGATCGCAGTTGTTAGCGATTTAGATGCTATTATAGAATGCTCTTGTTCGGAATAGAACACATAAACAATTTTAGTGTTTTAGCAAAGAAATACCTCAATAACTATAATTTATAAACAAAACAGTTTCGATAGCTATAATCCATGATATAGGCTCAGAATATTCTACACTAGATTCATAAGAATTTATAGCATCCATGAATTATTTCAAATGTTGATGTTGTATAGAAACTCTGATGAATAGTTCAATCTGAATTATTGAGTAGTTGATTTGTGTAGCTGATATAATAAGTGAATACTAAAAATAGTCACATGTTTTTTATTTGACTGAATAGTCACTTACTCACTTACATATAGAAGGCATTTTAGTGTTTCGTGTGTTGTATTTATATTGTTTTATAAAAACAATATTAATGAAGATACAAATATTGTTTATTTATTCAATAATTAATTTATAAAAATAATAACAATATCTGTATTTTATTCAAAATCATCGAGATCACCGATCAAAATTAATGTTTAATTTTTAATGCAAGCTTGTGTAATTATAGTGTTGTTTGTTTGCTAACGATCACCATTCATTTCTACCCCACAGGAGACGAGTTCGATAAGAACTCCAGTTCAAGTTCGGCCTCATTGCCAGGTTTGTATTTTCATTCAATTTTTTTTCTGCCTGTTTTGTATCATCTTTTTTTTTTTTGATTAGTAAATCAAGGCTTAGAAGACTAATTGACATCAGAATTACTTATAATAATATTTAAATTTTCTTGTTAAATTTTATGTAGGGTCTTGTATTAGGCACATAAAAATCTTTATTTCCTTTTTCAAGGCTACAAATTTGAAACTTTACAAAGAAATAATAACATAATAAATAATTTAGTACAAACTGAGGTCAAATTAGAATTATGCCCGTATTACATCTGTGTATTTTTCCATGTATTTATTCATGTAGTTCAGGGTGACAACCGAAAAACTTCTAACGCAACATAAATCAGCATAACGAAAAATAAAATAATGTTGGCACCCTGAACTACATGAATAAATACACGGAAAAATATACAGATGTAATACGGGCATAAGGATTGTATGAGAATATGAAAATATACAGACCACCGGACCAGCCTACTAGACACCGAGGGGGCAAGGGGTAATAAGACGAATTAGCTTGTACCGCGTTTAGGCGAATCGAGGCGGTGCTGCCGAAAATGAACCAAATTTACTAACTTTCAGGGACGGTCAATAATCCACAGCTGTGATTCTGCAGTGAAATGGGTATCAATCAACTGGTCCCATTGAAGCCTATGTGTCTAGTAGCCTGATCCTGTAGTCTGTGTATATATCTTGTTTTTATTTTTGTGAATAATATCCTCCTTGCATATTGATCAAATGCTCTCTCAAGTTAAACAAGACAAAACTGAGTATCCCTTTAGTACAGGAAAGGTACGCAAATAAAATTGTCCACTCATGGAAATTGGATTTCAACTTCGTAGAAATGAAAAGTCCTCAAACTATTGAGAAGCGGATTATCGATTTTTTTTTGTGGGTGGAGTACCATTTTTTCTATAATCGATTTGAACATTGTTGTAGTATAAAATGTACTGCTAATAAACCAACGCAAGGCATCATGAAACATAAGGGTAATAATTCTTGTCATGATTTGACTCATATTCACCGTCTTCAAGGTCATCAAAGAGAAAGAGGTCGGCATTTCCATCCATGGCGGAAATATCAAAATTTAGTTTCGACTATGTTGTGCCCAGTGTTCCGTTATCTTTGCCCTATTAAAGAGCTTTCTGGCTTTCCTTCTCAGGTTGCCCAAGTTACATTTCCACCAGCGGACTACCCTTCTTTGTCCTTTGACCTTGGAAATGCAGTTATCTCTGAACGCTGTGATGATAGCGTCTTACAGCTGGTCCACTGACACATCAATGTCTATGGCTCACTGTATGTTGGTTTTCACAGAACTGAGACTATACTTCAGTTGACTCCTGTATGATTTCGAATTGGTTTTGCGCGGGTTTCGAAGTCGTTACTTCTTTCTCAAACTCGGACAATTCAAATTCGATATATCTGATACAGAGGGATCATCTGATACCAGTTTTCAACCTGTCTAAGCACAGTTTGTACCAATTTTAGGTTGTTTTTCTACCTTTTCTATCAAACTTGGTGAATTTATCGACTTAGACTATGGAGTATGCTGCAGGCTGAAATACGAGAATACTTTCTTCTATACTCTTCATATTTATTGGCTTCAGTAGAAGCGAGTGCCATTATAACTATCATTACATCTTGAGTGATAATAGTAGCTAGACAGCATTAAGATTCATCTATCGCTGTTTGCACTATTAGAACATGTGTATCATCAACCAACTCAGCTCCACTTTGAAATTATTGTTCGCTTTCTCTAAGGCTTTTTGGATCATCTTTATTCTCTCTATTGCCTATAGGCGACGAATTGCATCCACCAATTCACTTAAGACTATCTTTTTGAAAGTAGGTATCTAATCTATCTAACCAGAAAATCTCCATCTCTTAAATATTTTGTCCACTTTTCAGATCATAACTGCCAATACCAAAGTTTCATGAATGGACATGGTTAATACCTTGATAATAAATTTGATTTTATAAATGTTTAGGATGATATCTAAGAATAAAAAAATACATTATGCTTTTAGGCTTATAGATTACATTATTAGGAAAAACATAATATAGTATTTTACTTATAACAAAATCGATTGGCGTCTATTAGAACAATTTAACACACATTGTTTTTTTGTAATTTTTTTGGCAGATGATACATTTCTTCGGTCTGACAGCAAAGCGCCCAAATTGGGTAAAAGTGGCTGTCGTAAGTTGACAATAGTTTTTATTTCTACGCATGTTATGTTTAAAAATTCATTGTTATTGTTTGTTAAGCGTCTCTTGATTTTAATAAATAATTATTTTCTTTTTGAACCAAAATAAATCTATAGCATGTTTAACAACCTTATTCTCGTAAATGTAGTGCATTTTGCTTCAAATTCATTAAGTAGTGTAATAATGCCTTATGTTCCTATATGATCTCAATGTTTTATTTGTTTCTAATTATACCCTGAATCTAAATAATCGTAATTTAAAATTTCCGCACACCTCTCATGGGCATTTGGTTTTCTGTCAAACTCAATGAAATTTTGATGTGTTAGACCTTGACTTCCTTCCAGGTAGTTTAATGTCCAAGAAATGTACAGTAAGAATCATTGCAATTGGGACACACTATAGGTCTGTTTCTGCAGAAATTACAAACCAGTCAGAGTCAATTTCATTGGTTGAAACTAGTTTTCTGACTGTTTTCAACTAATTAAATTCGCTCTAACTGGTTTATGATTTCTGCAGAAACAAGCCTTATATTGTCACAACCCCTATACGTTTCGTCCTGAAACGTCACAACGGGAGCGTGACCTGGGGGCGTAGGTGGGGTTCAGGTAGAGAGAAACTCGCTTGGCATAGGTATAATAAGATAATGTATTAAATAATAATAATATTACCCTAGAAATAGTATCATATGACGTCTCTTCTACGGAGGGACGTACTATTTATAGGCCACTCTGTACTATGTACCCTCTGTACACTTGGTGTGACTGAAGACTAAAGCTGGGTTTGAGACAGGTCCAAAAGGGCGTTTCCCAATTAAGGTAGTTTGCACTGGACCTAGTCTGCAGCGTTCAATGCTTCCAGAAGAAGCTAGGTTTGAGACAGGTCCAGAAGGGTGTTTCCCATTAAAGGTAGTTTGCACTGGACCTAGTCTGCTGCGTTCAATACTCCCAGAAGGGCGTTTCCCATTAAGGTAGTTTGCACTGGGAGGAGACTTAGCTAGAGGGGCTTTTCCCATTTCACGTACTTTGCACTAGCTTCAGTCTGCCGGTAATGGATTTTGACGCGGTATTTATACCAAATTAATGCTGACTCGTCGACACACTTTAGTAAAACTGATGTACAGAGTGGTATTTACTTAAGTAGTTGACAATATGAACATCCCCCGTAAATGTGTCAAAATTTTACTTATTGCCACACAGGTAATATCAATATCGTGTTAGATTGATATATCAGTGGTGAACATAATAGTTTTAATCTGGTTTAATATAAACTGTTGAAGGAAAAAAAAATTGTACACCACTGCACTTATTGGTTAGAATTTTGACTTAATACGAGGGATGTTAAAAGAGTATGTATCAATTGCAATGTATCTCAAAAACTAATCATAGGATTGGTTCGGGCCCATGAGAACTTTTTATCAGGAAGTCAAGATCTTAACATATATCAAAATTTCATTGAGTTCGACAAAAAACCAAATACCCATAGAGGTGTGCAGGGTCCTTTGTCGAAAAAATCGAAAGAAGAAAAAAAAAAACATTTTTCTGTTTGCTTACCTTTTTCTCATGCATATCATCACTTTACATACAAATTATATAATCCTCTGGGATTGTCTTTAGGGGTAGAACCAAAGTCTATAGAACAAGTAAAGTTCAATTTCATTCTTAAGTTAGAGGAGGTTTCGGTTCTTATCTCCTTTAATTGAGTTAGGGCGGGTAGTAAGTAACCATTCTGAAAGATAACTAAAAGTTAACGAATTACGTTACCTCCCACACAGCACAGATGCATCTTAAAGACGTCCCTTACATGTCCATAAACGATATTCAAGACGTCTTGTTTACGTCTTTAGCGTGTCTTGAAGACATCTTTAAGATGTGAACTAACGATATCTTATGGATATTTTCAAAACAACGTATTTTTCTGGTGTTCAGACGTAATGCAGACCTAAAAATACGTCTTTGAGACTTTGTGTGTTGTCTGGGATCTCATGGTCATTCCAGAAGTTATTTTTTAGTTATCTGTCAAAATAGTTCTATACCCGCCCTAAGGGACCTTTTTCAAATGAGTTGTTGAAGTAAGGGTATCTTTTGATACTCTCAATTAAAAACGTAAGAGAAATATTTTCTTTTCAAAAAACTGTTTTCAAATATTTATTCTCATTTCATTTATCACCCAATAGAATTGTAGCAATATTTTCCATTTTTATTTCTTTTACCATGAATATCCCAAAATTCTATTTCCGATTTTATTTTCTTGGTGCAATTTATTGCTATGCGGATTTTGCCGTTCTCTTTTATTTGTTTCTCAGGACATTTTTCCAAACACGAATATGTAATTTTGTCTGTTCAGTTTTGATTTAATCAATTATTTAAATAAACAGTTATTTTGGATTTGTTTTTAAATTATTCAAATACTAGGACGATGTCGATGTCGTGTGCAACTGAATAATGATGTTTTGCATAAATGTGTTTATTTATAGGATATAGGTATATTATTTCAAATAAATTCTATCCTAAAGAAAAAAATAATAATATTAATGTAAAACCTCGATGACAATAAATACATTGCAAATAGCAATTTTGTATAAATATATATTTATTTCAAATTGAGTAGAGTAGACCTGTTATCTTTTATTTTGCTATTCTGTCCTTTAAGAATTATCTTCATTTAGAAATCTATTTGTTTCTTCCTACATTTTTAATTACTAATGCTTAAGCATCATGTGAAAAAAAAAATGGAGTAATTTATAAGAGAAATCATAATAATTTTTTAAGTTATTTGTTCATTCTCTTATAAATTGTTTCCTCGATCACCTAATTGGCAAATCATCCATTTAACCTTTGTTTTTCTGTATGTACTTTTTAGATAAGTCCGTTTCGTTTGAGAAGTCGGTTTCGTTTAGTGACGAACCTCCGGATATGAATTCGCCTAAACAACACAGTCCACAACATGCAGGTAAGATATTCAATGTAAAGTAGGTAATTCAAAAAAACTTGTTTTATTTAATTATTATATCAATAATAATTGATTTGGTTTTATAATGTATACATTGTGTGGCACGAAAAACTTCCCACCCAGGTGGTCTCAGGTATTAGGTAATGCATAATAATACATATAATCACCTGAGTACAAGTTTTTCGTGCCTCACCATGTATATTTGTTCTTTGAGTGAGTATTATTTAATAGGAATTAATTACCAAAGAAGACGCTTTCTGGTTGATTGATTGAAAAGTTGATCAATAAAAGTGGGACAGTCTTGGTTCATTTTTACATGTAGTTCTAGAGACCAGAAATTTGTTATCAATATAATTTTTCCTTACTTTACTTTAATTTTTATCCTCTTCTGGTTGAGATTCTTTTTTTTTCTGATTTTTCAATTTTTAACATTATTTTGTTGAGTGTGATTTTTGGTACCTACAATTTTCCTCGATTTTTTCTTTAATATTTGTCATTACTTTTCCTCATCTCTATTCTTCAAATTTAGTACAGCTAATTAATTCCTTATGGTGAACCTTTTTTTTTTCACGATTTGTTTGTTCCGAGAAAAGGTTTGTTAATAGTACTCACAAAGCCGTGGCTTTTTTTGGTTGGAAGACACACAGTTTATACATTTATTATAGACACTCGTACAGTTTTTCTCCTCATGCTCACCAGTGCATAATATGACCTTAGTAAAAAATCGATGGTTTCCGACATATTGTCACTTTAATAAAATTCGTTAAAATCGTCCCATTGGAACAGATTTTCGAGTGTCACCTTTTTTCATTATTCTTGGATTCTGAATTCAGTTTTGCAATGATGAATGGACATTTCATTTGTCATAGACCAACATTAAAAATCAAAGTTCAAGGTATTTTTACGACCATCAATGTCAATACATAAATATTGATTATGTAGAAATGATTTAAAGAAAAAAAAAAATACATATTTCTTAATAACTTAAAAAAGTATTGCAAACAAACAATATAAACAACAAATACAAAAACTGTTTTAAAATTGAATACATTTGTTTTTCACCTAAACATCAAATAATTAAATAAACACATTAACAAGTAAATACATAATAATTAACAAACTTGGGTTTTAAAATAATTGCTGCTTAATTAAACTATTGTGATACGATTAATCTGCATTTTACTTATTATTATTGGGACTTTGAATCGATCAACCACGCTTTTTAGGGTTTACTGCCATAAGCCATTTATTTTTGAAAATTAAATTAACTTGTCGCGTATTTATGACATAATTTAATGTAAACATGTATTGTTACGTTGTTTAGTTTATAATTTATAAACCAATTTTCTGCGGTTTCGCTCACGTTTCATTTTAATGAAACAAAATTTAATTTGTTTAGTAGAATTTGGTTGATTATGGAGACCAATTTTTGAATTAAATTTATTATCCATTTATTGAATTTGGTAGATAATGAGTTTTTTATTCTCAAAAGGAATTTTTTGAAATTTTTCCCCTATTTGATCTAAATCTTGCATGCATTTTTGTGTCTTGTTTTTATTTTGGTTACTAACTGCGTTCCTTTTTGGTATGTTTGCTTCCTATCAGCGGACCAAAAACCCACCAAACCCGCCATTAAATCATCCACTCTTCCACGAACATCGTCTCAGGGTAAGTTTGGATTATTTTTTGAATGAAAACCCTAGTTTTTCGTAAACCTCATTTAATAATTACTCGTCTTACAATCATTAATTTGTATAGTAATAATAATTACGACTTTTGTTTATATGTATATATAGAAGACCATTCTGGAAAAACAAAAAAAAAGTGCTCCTATACATTTTATGTTTAGAAAGGTCTAATGTAGCATCTATAGTAGGGTAGTTTTAATGGTTCTCTCAATGTACAAACACTTTTCCAGAACGAGATCGACTGAAACCAGCCCCACCACCAAAACCAGCCTCTCTCTCGCCCAGTCAGTACGACAGCCGAATATACAGGGATCTCCAATTGACGCCGGAAATGTACAATCAATTACGCGGTTTGCAGAAGAAAGCCAAAGATCTACGAGCCGAAGTGAGGAATCTTCGGAGAATGTCGCAGGCGCAAGCGCATTCAGTCAAGGAGACTATCAGGGATACCTTTATCAAAATTCGGGCCATGCTGTTGGCTGGCGGCGAACAAGTTTGGCAAGCAGGTAAAATACGAACAAATATTTTATTCTATCGCTAATGGTAAACTATTATTTAATCGACTCAAAACTCGTTGTTAAAGTAACACTTTATTTGAAGTAGTGAAATCGAACAATTTTTACCCACTCATTTGTCAATTTTACCCACTCATACGTCAATTTTACCCACTCATACGTCAATTTTACCCACTCATACGTCAATTTTACCTACTTGTTCAAATCTTTTATAATAATTATAGTGTTTTTGACGGAAATCTGTTATGTTGCATGATTGACAACACCAGAAATGTGTCAGTTTGTTAGGTACTTTGTCAACTTGTCATAATCTATGTAAAATTTTAAAATCTGTTTTTTTTTAAAGATAAAAGTCAGAATGACATTGTGTTGGCAATACAATGTAAAATTGTCAATTTTTCAAAAGTTTTATATGGAAAAGGCTTGTGTTGCCAACATAGTTACTAAATTTTTGACTTTGGGAATTATCTTTAAAAAAAAAACGGACTTTAGCACATTTTAGTTTATGATTTTAGTAATTGGGATAAATAAAATGTTGCTCAAGAATAAAATTGAATATTACACACGACGGTAAAAAAGCTTTACCTGTTCGTGGAATTAATCCACTCGCTCCTTCGTCGCTCGTGAATCAACATTTTCCACTCACAGGTAAAGCATCTTTTCACCGTCTTGTATAATAAATAACTATTATTTGAGGAAAGATTAAACTTGTTAGAAGGTGCAGTGCATGTGTGGGTGAACCGGCCTAGAACTTGACCTGTTTTATTTTCACATCAGTGATCATTTCGAGCCACCTTATCGCCCATAGTGTGAGCAAAGCTGGGTAGAAAACAGTTAGGTACTCCGTTAATCAACGAAGTTAAAAAAATGGTATGCTTAAATTTAACTTCTAAGTTACTCTTAGAAATTATTAACGGTTTTCTTAACTTCTGTTACTTTGGTCTTCCGGTGATTTTGGAACGTTAATGACGTCATTTTGTATGCTTATGAATTGCGCTGCAAGGTCAATCATAACAGTTTGCACAGACTCAGAAAGATTTTTGCGCTGTGTTTTTTTCAGAATCGATTCTGTCTGAGGCCTAACCAAACTCTCCTAAAGTATGCAATATGACAAATTTGACACTGTTGACATGTGATATATAATTGTCAAATAGGGCATGTCCATGTGACGTCACAAATGGGTTTGGCAGTCGTCCTGAGGTAAAACAAATCATTTATTTACATTCGTTTAGATTAGGCCGATTATGTTTTATGCGGTTTTCACAGCTTTTTCACAAGTTTTGGTGTCATTTTGTTTTAGAAAAGTTAGAGCGGAGTGTTTGTGTTCTAGTCTATTTGGTCTTTCATCTAAAATTTGCTAGGTTTTTCCATAATGGATTAAATTCAGGTTTTTTCGGGAACATTATTCAGTTTTTCTCTTCTCTCTTGAGCTAACAATTCAAACCTCCCATTGTTATTTAAAATTGATGGAAACCTATGGAAGGATATTGTATCCCTTGCGCTATACTGCCACAATTAACAAGTCCAATGTCCAAGAAACTTCTGGAGCACACAAAGGGTATTTATTTAAAAAAATCTAACTAAAAACTTAAAAAACACTGTAAATTATATCTTTGTTTTACCTCAAGGCGATTGTCAATAGTGTCAAACTGTCAGATCGTGTACTTGCCCTATTGTATTGTTTTATCTGTCAATGTAAAAGGAGAACTTTTCACAAGTTTTATTGCCTTATATGTTTAAGAAAGAGAGAGACAGAATAAGTATTACTTGAATTTGTGAAAAATCTGTTGAGGTTATCACAAATTTCATCTTTTTCCTTGGAAATTTGCAAGATAAATTTACCCCCGTTTTATGCCTCATTTTCACTTGCACGAAATCCGCTCTTTTTGTGCGAAGTTCGCTCTTTTTTTGACAATGCTTCGATAATTTGATGTTTTTTGCGTGTTATCAAACGTCAAATTGTCGAAGCAATGTCAAAAAAAGCGAATTTCGCGCGAGTGAGAATTAAGCTTCATAATTCTACTGGTCGGCGAATAACTGGCCGACCAATGAGATCACAGATCGCGTTTTTATCGGACAGATTGCGTTTTTATCGGCCAGATTGCATACCTGATAGTTTAACAGAATGTTAATAAACCAGCCTTAAAATAGATGATAATAGAAGAATTTTTGAAAGGTAAAAATACGTCAATTAACAACTTTATACAGTTTACTGAGTGATTCCCACGACACAAATGAAAACTCCAAAAACCATTGAGCCAAAAACATAGGTTAAATAAACAAACATCGCAGATATTTGACCTTCGCCGCCATATTGAATCCTGGCATTAGTGGTTTAGATCGAGGCTGCCTGACAAGTTTTATGTCGTTATCTGTATGCCTAAACATAATGCAAATCTCTGTGAGAATTATCTAATGACGTCATCTGTTTGCCATTACCAGTCTTCCGATGGTACTAGGAAACAGATGACGTCATCTGGGGTGCCTAATTTAGATTTGCATTATATTTGAGTACCCGAGATGACGTCATTGAAGTTATCAGGCAACCTATCTCTTTCAAACAACCTTGATTTTGATCAATAAATATTTTTTTTACTTGACGTTTCCGTCACATAGCTTAAATTTGACATTTATAGGTGCTATTGAAAAGCGCCAGAAAATGTTGGTTTCAGGATCATACAGGATGCTTCATAAAGAAATGTCAATACATTTTTGAATTCTTCATAAAACTTCAATACATTGTTAATATTTTGGTTTTATTTATTAAATTTGTATATTAAAAACGTAGGTTAAACAAACATCACAAATGCTTGGTCATTGCCGCCATATTAAATGCTGGCATTTGTGATGTGGATCAAGATTGTTTAAAAGAAGAAGGTTGCCTGATAACTTTTATGACGTCATCTGTATGTCTTAAGATAATGCAAATCTCCATGAGAACCACCTGATGACATTATCTCTGTTTGCCATATCTAGACAACGTGTTACAAGCAATTGAAATTTTGTCATTGATATCGGCAACGTCGCCGAAATTTGTTCTAGGGGAAGTTTAGATTGAATCCTAATTGCGCTATCCTTTTCTGTCTCGCACTGCTGATTATTTTTCTCTCGCAAACCGGTGCCGTCTTTGCCTTTTTCATAAGAAGAGTTGGTGTGATCAGTTTTGTAATTTCAAACGAAAGATCACGTGAGCTTCTGTCAACAATTTCATCTTTTAGCTCATGAGGGATTAACCAAACTCGCCTAAAGTAGGTGATATGACAAGTTTAACACTGTTGACATTTGATGTAAATGTCAAATGGTATTTTTTTGGGCAAATTATTTTATTCATCGATGAATCCATCTGCTGCTAGCATTATGAGACAGCCATTTCGATTTTCTATGAACTAAGCAAAAAAAGACTGGTCATCGATGGGTCTATCGGTGGAAAAGGACCTTCTCTACAAGCCTTATACAAAATGTTTGAGAGAGGGAGATAGAATAGGTAATTTGAATTTCTGAAAAATCTGTTGAGGTAATATTGCAAATGTCATTTTTTTCCCTGGAACCGTCCACTGATGAACTAGTCCTGAGGCCGGTTTTTTGCTTAAGACCACACGACAAAAGTAAAAACTTCATAAATCAAAACGATTAGAAACGTAAATTTAATAAATAAACATCGCAGATGCTTGAACATTGCCGCCATATTGATTCCTAGCATTTGGGGTTTGGATCCAATAGCTAATTTCAAGCGATCGACCGATCAGTCATTTTGACAGATAAACTATTAATTAAGCGTCATTTGTCAACCAATTGGTCTTAACTGACGTTAAATGTATTGCTTATGTGTCAAGATAACCGATCGGTCAATCGCTTGAAATAGACCACTGAACTATAAACTACAGTACCTGGAATGGCACCGACCGTTGTCGGATATGGCATTTGTCTCTCTGAAAGATAGCTATACATAGTAGAGATACCTTTCTCTCTCTAGTTCATTGTTGTTAGGTTTGGTATATTCCTAACCTCAAATATAATGTTTTTTAGGCAAGGAAAGATTTCCATAATTCGCAAATAAGAGTTATAGAGATAGGTATCATCCTCATTCTCCATCTCAATTTGCCTCAATTTTATGGATCGGCGGGCCATTCCAAGGCTGGGATCACGACAAGTAAAATTCTACTTTCATGACTTTAAGTTACCTAGCAACCGTCATCATCGTCTATACTGTACGCGATAAATAGGTCGAGGGTGACGTCATGAAAGTAGATTTCTACTTGTCGTGATTCCAGCCGTACGTGTAGTTTATTAATTATGACATCATCTGTATGCCGGATAGTCCGCCTGCTATATGATGTCCATGAAGATATGAATGCAACCGTCCTAAGCAACGATAAACAAGGAGAGTCTTTTCTAATAACTACAGGCATTAAACAGGACTGTATCATTGCACCCAATGGGTCACTTTCACGTCCCGGGAATATGGCAAATTATAATATTTTTTGACGCAGATACATCAATGCAACCAAAAATGAACAATATTTTGCAAGATTTTAGTCAGATTATTAAATAAATTAATAAATAAAAACTAAAAATTTTAACGAAAAATCACGTGATTGAAAACGCTCTGTGATTGACTAAAGCCGATTTTGACATTTTTGTTGCCACATGTAGAAATGCGAAATTTAAATGAGTTAATAAGGATTATACCTATCCTTTATTTTTTTATAATGTAGTAATAAAGGACGAAAATAGTTTCTAGCTAGTGAAATATGTAATGATTTACTAATGAGAAATTTGGCATCCTTGATTTTCTGGTGTGTGACGTCACATACCAAGTTAATTTTTTCACGCCAGTTTAAAAATTCGATTTTTAAATAATTTTTTTTTCAAAAATTAGCGTTTTTTTTTCGGAAAAAAAGTATACAGATAGTATTAGAATGACTAAAAGAATAATTTAAAAATGTTTTTGAAAAATGTGAAAGTGGCCCATTAATTTTTCTCTATTTATGGGATCCATACTACACCTTGTCAAGGGTCACCTGTCGTCAAGAGTGAAAATCCTGTACAGACTTGATGGCGGCTTATTCAACCTACACAGATTACACGCCAAGACGAAAGTATCGACGACATCGATAATTGAACTCCAATATGCGGGTAATAACGATGTGATGGCCAATACAGAGAAAGATCTTCAAGCAATTATCAATGCATTCAACCAGGAATACAGGAGAATCGGCCTAGAGGTCAAACTTAACAAGACGCATATTCTGCACCAACTAGCACTGGATACTAATCCCTAAGGGCGGTTACACACGGACGTGGATATCTTAATACATATACGTGCATACATCAACGTGCAAACAACAACGTGCATGGCGCTTTTGTACAGACGCTCGCACTAAACTGCAGTCTTGCTATTCTTGCTACAGTATTCCGAGTGTGCATACAAAATTGCACATTCAAAAACGCGATGGTATTTTGCATATACATTGATGTTTTTGTTTTCGCGTTCATGTATGTGCGTACATGTTTTCAGACATACACGTCCGTGTGTAACCGCCTTAAGCCTCAAATATAATCATAAATGAGTTACATGGCTGCCAGAGACTGGGTGTGCCAAGACTGTGGAAGAGTGTGCGGCTTCAGAATTGGTTTATACAGCCATCAAAAAACACACCATCGACGACAATACTAAGAATAGAAGATAATCATACTCGGTATCAACTGACTGCGATAGCCTATGATGTGACTCTAATTTGTAAGATAATCCGATTCAGAAAAAAATCCAATTAAATCAAGATGCTAATCTGCAATTTAAATCCATATCCTTCCGTTTACTTAATAGACCAGGCGCATATACAAAACTCGAACATGAAGTGCTTTCAGGATTTATTGCATCCGCCGCATCCGTATGTTGATGTGTGTACCTAGCAAACAACAATTTAAATTGCAAATCGATTGCATTAATTACTTTGAGAGTAAACGTTCGTTTGCATTTCTAGCAAATTAAAGTTTCTGTGGGTAAAAAACCCTCGTTCAACAATTTTTTAAAAGCTCTCTAGTGGCCAGATTCTAAAGTGAAAAATTGCTTCTCACTGCGAACTACTGATTGCATTTCGCCTCGCATACAAAAATTTTCCTCGCAAATTAATTTTAATAGGTCAACGAGGCTTTTCTCGTAATTGACGCTATTTGAGTTTACTAATTAATTTACCTACTTATGTTTCATCAAAAAAAGTATTTTTTTAAATAATTTGTTTCTCTAAGGTATGGATCAAGAAAGGGTACGGTTAACTAGAGAAGAAGATCTTTACAAGCAAGAAATGTTACGCCTGGAAAAAGATTTGAGCGAATTGGAATCGACAGTGGAAGAATTGAGAGGCAACGTTATCAATAGAAAAACGCGAGTGAATATGTCGGACGTCGAAAATATGGCTCTAATATTAAGTAAAAGTTCGAAAACTGTGGCTGATTTGAAGTTGAGGTAAGAATTTATGATTTTGATTGAATGATTTTCTTGATATTTTAAAGTGAAACTTTGCTATGTAACGAAAACATGCAACGCTAGGCATCCCCTCTTCTGTCATGAAGTCGAGTTAGTAGTGGGGATTGCTTGAACCATTAGCGCAGTTCAATGTAATTATTCCATTGAACCAATCCCTTAATTAACCACTTTCCTATTATGTTTTTTTGTTTGAAGGAATTTCACTTCAGTAGCGTACGTATAATTACACGTTGTATTTTTTGGTTTTATATTTAGATTTCCTGGCCTACAAGACAGTATGAAGACGCTACTAACAACTGAAATGGACAAGATGGTTAGAGAAGAGAAATTTTTGAAAGAAGAACCTGAAAGGCTCGAGAGTGCACTTAGGAGGTGTAAAAAGCTCACTGGAACCTTGGTTACATTAAAAAGGTAATATTATGTTGTTTAATATTTGCATAAGTTTTTCAGGGATTTTTATTTATTGTGTCAGGTATCTTTGAAATATTCCTTGTACTCGTTTCATATTATTGTAGTCACCATTTTATGGGAGTTTGAGGAATATAGTGGACTAGTGGACAAAAGTTGGACTGTGATTTGGGATAATCTTTACTAATTATAAATTCAAAGTACACTTCTTGCTTTCTCTTGACTCTTGACAACAACAACAACTGAAAGTCAAAAGCTAAACATGTGCTATATGTCAACTGTCGAAAATTAATTTTTGACAGATGAAAGATTTCAACACTGTTCGCATCAAAAATAAGACACCTTGCCTTTTCAAGGATAGTTTTATTGTATCGCTCTGCAGCTCCGTTCTGCTCTGGATTGCGAGCAACAGTGTACTGAATTTCTATTCCTCTTTTGCTACAAAATCTCTTGAATTCAGTGGACGAGTACTCACCACCATTATCACATCTCAATCTTGCAATCCGAGTACCAAACTTTGCTTCAACTTGGGGCACATATTCTGTAAACTTGTTGATAACCTCACTCTTCTTCGACATCAAGTAAATCATCCCAAAACGTGAGAAATGGTCATTGAAGCTCACATAATTCGACTTTCCATCGCGTGTTGGTGGATTTATTGGCCCACAAACGTCCGTTGACACTACTAAGATACGTTTTGGTATTCTTTCAAAGAGCCATCTTGTTTGTTTGCCCTGAAGACAGACTTCACAAACACTAGGTGCAGGAAATTTGTATGAATGCCCCATTGGTCTATGCTGAAGCAACATTTCGTGTTTGTGCTGTTCCAGGGAGTTTTAGTGCAATTACATAGAGATTTCCACGTAGATGGCCTTTCTAAATTATTTTTTCATTTTTAATTCTTGATAACCATTTTCTTCAAATTTTAGTAGATTATGAAACAGATTATTATGTACCCATACATTTTTTATTAAAACATTTTGGTCACTGTCAGTTTTCGAGTTCAGATTCCCTTTCTTTGTTGCTTGCATAGTCTTCCCTTGTTTTACAACTTTTATTGAGTATGAGACTTCCTGCGCGTTAACTGAAAACTATCCAATGGCGTCATCTGCCAGATGATTCGTTGCACCACTATCTATTATGAATTTGTTCTCTCTACTATTGCACTGAATTATACATGATTCTTCGCTTATTTGTGAGATATCTTCACTTGCACCCTCTGTTATTCCATCACCTGATCTGTTACTACCATCAATACTTTCTTCAGCTACATGCACTTTTCCAGTGCCAGCCTTACTAAACTTATGGCATTGATACTTCATATATTTCCTGAGGAATTTCCTGAATAATTTCCTGGAGAATGTTCCACTCTTCTCTGCCAATTTTTTTTAAAACCTGCAAATGCTGCCTGATCAGTGCTTGATTCGCCTTCTTTATTTTCTTTTCTTGTTTCTTCAAGCAGCAATTTATTTTTTACAAAATATAAGGTGACTTTTGATTCGTCTTGGCAAAGCATGACATCTTTTGCCGTGACAACTGCTTGATATGACTCTGGCATTGCTGATAGTAGCTGTGAGACTACTTCACTGCTCTCAGTTTTTCCGCCAGCCGCTTTCAATTCACAGACTGTTTGTTCGAAGGTAGTTAAAAAAATATTTAAGGGGGTTTCTGCCAAAAACTTTAACCCTCGAAGTTTCTTTTGTAGCATAACTTCAAATGCCTTTCATAGTGTAAAGTTTTTAGGATTTCTTTATCTGTCGGTTTTGTCTTTATCAATTCCAGCATATTGTCTGCTGAGCATTGCCCTATTATATTTCGAGCTCTCACGTCGTCTTTCTTCTATGTTTTCAGTTCCTACTCTTTTGCAGCCACATCAGGCGCTGAGGGATCTATTGTCAAAAGGTAGAGCACTCTGGCTTGCTCAAGGGCTAACTTAACCCCAAATTCCTAGTTAGAAAAGCCTGTGCCGTTGAAGAGCGTCACATTAATATGCTGCGGTGCTTGAGCTGCCATTACTATAACTTTCACTTCTTGAATGTCTGCCGCAGTGACCCTCACTGCCACGACTTACATATTACTAAGCATTCACTTTACTTTTCAGTTACTACCAACTATCGCTGGGCTCATTTTGATTCTAGACTTTTCTTCTTCTAATTTCGCTGTAACTAAATTTAGTTAAGATCACTTAGTAGAACATTTTCTAAGATTGAGATTAAAATCTCAACAGACGCTAGATTCATCATATTTATGTTGATACAACGTAATCCCTAGAACTGCAAATTCTTTTCCTAAAACGAAAGACGAACAACTGGTCCAGCACGGTCGCTCATAAGGTGGAACATGCTTTCTAGATATAAATATTGCAAAATCAACTTTTCTATGAATCACACGGTACCTACATGTAATTTTGTCTGGTTTATTTAATGTTTTAATTAATTATTATTCAGTATGATTAATCTTCATTTGAAACACCAGAATATAGAATATGAATGTTTTTTTGGTGTTTTATCATTCATCCAGTTTCATCATCGCACACCAAAGTGACGTATAGTTATGGTTTCTCCAACGTTTTATAAGATACATTATTCCAGACTTGCCAGCGTCCAAGAACAACGACTTCCTTGCTCAAACCCCAACAGTGACGGCAGATTGTCCCCGACCGCCACCGAAACACCCCCGATAACGCCTTCGTCGACCCACAGCAAGGTAAAACTAATTATCCAAGTAGAACGTATTTATGAGAGTTATGTAAATTTTGTCTTTACAGCGCATGTGGTTTAATTATTGCAATACATTTATTTAATATACTAAATTATCAATTTAAGACGAGAATATACTCTATTGTTATTCGTTTTCAAATTTCAAATACCTAACTTCCAAACAATCTCACTCAACGTTGTATAGTAATTCTTGAAACAGCAAATATTTCTGATAGACAAAACACATAGACAACCAATTTTTTTGGGGTGATAAATCTTTTCAGAATTCATAAAGTTCACCAATGTTCATTTTTTCATTGACATTCATCAATAATTTATCCTACCTACCACATACCAAAATCTGATCATGATAATAAGAAAAGAGTTTTTGTTGTTTGCTAATTATTTCTAATTTTTCTTGAGATTTTTCCAAAGTAACACTATTGAAAACGAATAACATCATTTGTTTATAAATTACTCCCAAATTAGTTGATTATTTACATAGATTTATTCAAGAAGAAAGTAAAAACCATTAAACCATTAATTACAAACCGTGTCACACGCATTTCCAATGTTACCTTAGCTATTTTTACCTTCTTCGTTGATCATATTTGTAAACGAGACGCATTTCATGAACATACATTTTATTTTCATGGTTTTAGTACAAAACAATAATAGGCTTATACAGATCCTAAACTATTAATGCAACTTGCGTTTTTAAAAAGTTTGACTTTACAAATTGAGGGTAAAATCAATGAAATGTTGCTTATTACTTCAACACTATGTTGGCTGGAACATTGAAAGTAAATGCTCTCTTTTGATGTTGGGTAATTATAAGAGAATAGGCAATAAAAAAAAAAGTCCACATGTGTTTTTTCTTTTTCTTGTTAGTCAAAAATTGACGGAGATACAACGCTTCGAAATGTACTTATTTTTTATATCCTATGACGTCACACACGCTCAATATATTGTGAGACCCCAATTCAGAAATTTATATGATGTTGAATTGAGTGGAGACACAGATTAATATGGGTCCTATTTGCGGGTGTGAAAGTAAAACACAACTGTGGACTATTATTTTAATATGATTTTATTTAAAATAAATTTATCGGGCGTCGGCCAGATAGACTCGAAATATAATAACCAAAATTTTCACTCTGACTTATTTAAAATTTCACTCTTTTCTCACAAATACCTAAATTTCAATAGGTAAGTTTCGTACCAAAAGTTTGCCTTATCAAAAATAATGTTGAATTGGAAAGATCAATTTTTTTTCAATTATTAATCACGAAAATCCCATTTCAAAATGTTATAAAGAATTATGAATAACGAAATATGTTTCAATAACAAAAGTTCTTTTACAAAATTTAGCTTCAAATTTTCTTATTTTACCAACTATTAATCATAAAATATCACCTCAAAATTGTTTTAATTCCTTTTGGGATAATTATTTAACTTTCGTAAATTTATCAATTCATTAAGTTTTTGTCCTATTTTATAAAGAGTAGGTACAAATTTCCTTTTTTACAGTGTAAATGTACAGGGTGTCCCATTGAAGATGGGAATTGGGGCTATCTGCTAAACTCATAGAGGTAGATTTTTATTTAAACGGTATCTCGGAAAAAAAATTCCAGTACGCCAGTGAAATTTACGTAAAAAACTGCGTCAGATACAATTTTCACCTTTTTGATATCTTTTTTCATACGCTAGATAATGACTACCCTCGAAAAGGGAACATTCCAAGTTTCACCCTGTATCTCCGAATCGAAACAAGATAGAGACCTGCGGTTTACGGCATTCGATTTGTCATAAAAAATTGACCCGGAAATGTGAAATCAAAAAAAATATATCTCTGCGAGTTTAGCAGATAATCCCAATTCCTATCTTCAATGGCTGTACTTACAAGATGTATTTATTACTTTAAAATTGTACTGGCACACACGTAATTACTGAAACGTTATTTTTACGACTTGGCTTTATGAACCCGAAATTTTCGCACTTCCTCCTTAAAACGCTTCGACTTTGGACTCTGCTTGCTGCGTCTGATACTTGACTGACCGTTCTGACTGTTCTCGACTGACACTTTTGACCGTTCTTGACTGATACTTCTTCTGAACCGACACTGCTATTTTTATCGCAAAGCAGGCTTTTTATATAAAAATTGTCTCCTTCCTTCCTTTGTTCTTTCGACCTAATTTCTCCCCCAATTTGATGACATCAAGATTTCGTCATCTCGGCCCTCTTTTTAGTGGAATGCGTTACCGTTTCTTTGTCGGCATACAGCACACGCCTGATTTATGGAGCTTTCTTGGAATTTGGGTTCAGTGACAGATGGCGTCATGTTAGTAAAGTGCCGCATTTCAGGGACACATTCCAATTGAATCATCTGTTTTTGAGTGACCCCACTTATCGGATCTTTGAGAAGGGATTTCAGTTTCTGTTGTTTCTTTATTCGTTGGTCAGATCATTTTACTAGAAATTCCGGCTGTAACTGGTTGAGTGTTGTGGTCTCCTGGGGTGTTTAATTTTCGGTAAGTTGTAGTTGATTTTGATTTCATTCGGGAAATTGAAGTATTGGATCATTGGTTAAAAGGTCTTTACAAAGGTTGAAAGCTGTGATGAATGCTTTGTCATGAATTACTTCGACATTTTTTTTAAAACTATTTGTTGAAGGTTTTGTAATTTTTGCAAAATTCTTTATAAATTTCCTATAATAACCTACGAGGCCAAGAAATGATTATATTTCTTTCAGGGTTTCGGGTATTCTAAAATTTTTGCCGGCCTCTTTTTTTCGAGGGTTTGGTTTGACACCTTCTGGAGTTGTGATGTGTCCTAGAAATTCGACACTTTTCTGTAAAAATTCAGATAGTGTCTAACTGTATATGTATACTAGTTTTAAAGAGGTTACCTATGTGTTCTTTGTAGGCTGGTTGAATAGATAATGATATCATCTATATATACTAGATAGACTTTTCCTAGTAATCCTCGTAAAATATTATCCATTGCTCGTTGGAACATAGCAGGAGTATTTTTTAACCCGAAGGGCATACGTGTGTATTCGTAATGTCCATGGTCTATATTGAATGCTGTTTTAGAAATACTTTTTGGGTCCATTTCAATCTGGTGAAACCCATTGGCTAAATCCAAGGTCGTAAAATATTGACAGTATGATATATCTGCGATATTTAGTATTGGATATTTATCATTTATGTTTTTTTCATTCAACTTGCTGTAATCAATCACTAATCTCCATTTCTTTTGTCCTGACGCATCTGTTTTCTTAGGAACAATCCATATAGGGAAACTCGAAGGAGAACAGGATGGTTGGATGATTCCATCTTGAAGCATTTGGTCTATTTGCCTATTTACTTGTGAATGTAAGGGTATATATAGTTTTTTGTGTGAGTTGGGATTTCGTCCGTTGTATTTACTACATATTTGACTTGATTTGAGAATGTTGATTGATCTCCAGGTTTATGTAAAGCATTTAGATTATGCAATATGCAATCTAAAAAAAAAACAATACAAAAACAAAAGATAAAATCACAAATAAAGACGGAAACACTCACAGTATTGATACAAGAATAGCAGAAGAAATAAATAAACATTTTTCAACAATAGGTGGGAAGATTGAAGAGCTAATAGAAATTAAAAAGGATTCTACAAAAAAGAACTCTACACCAGCATGACATATATTGTTTTGTACTAAAACCCAAACTGCGACCCTAATAATTGCAAATATGATTACCTATTTAAACAATAATGCCTCAAATAGAATAGCTATTCTTTTAAATGTAGTCGCATTTTGTAACCTCTATCGCCAATTTTCACTCACATTTTTATATCATCCCAATAATGTACTAATATCTAACAAATATTTTGCACTAAGTACAAAAATACATAAACCAATTTTGTAAGTAAACGAAAACAGTAGGTAATAAGATTCATACACATCATGTACAAAATGTTTATTTTCACAATAATGCACATTATTGCATAAATGGAAAATATAATTTAAACTCCAACCAATTCCAAACTAAGTATAATTTCTAGGTTTATATAGGTAGTTTAAATTTATGCAAAAATATGTATTTATATGTCACAAAAATCACTGACCATATTTTTCTAAAATATTTATTTAGGGACAATAAAACAAATGTGTTCATAAAGGCGAGAAAAGAAGTATTTTCTTGTTATAATGTCGCTTCAAGACCTTTATCATTGAGAACTTTGCTCTCTAATGAACTTTTATTTTAATGAAATTCTCAAATCACTTATGATTTAATGAAGTTTTGATTGTCTCGAGGAAATAATTAGGTGCATTTATTTATACTACTAATAAGTTTATCAAGAATTCAAATAAGCTTCGTACATTTGTTTTTTTTTTTTAAATGTAGCAGTGATTTTAGCCTTTTTCTATTTTATTTGAATTTTCCATCAATTATCAGGGAATAGAGTAAAGTTCGGACGGATGAAATGAAACATCTAGTCGCCCAGATTTCTTTTCCATTAATTTGTTGACTCATATTATACATACAGCTAGATAATATGGTAAGAATAAATTTTCATTACAATAATAGGAAAAAACTGTTCACAAAATTGGAAACTAATTATACTCGAAATTAAGTAATATACTCTTTATGGACACATTTTTTTGTACATTTAATTATAAAATCTATTCACTAAAACTTGAATCTCAAACATGATTGATAAAATTGTATTTTTGTTATATCATCATTATAGTACGACTGGAAGTGGAGCTCCAACTTCAAAGAAGCTATAACCTCTCACGAGTAATGCAAACTAACTGTTTTAATGCTTGCCTTGATATACTTTTACGTGATTGTTCCTTTGGATCAATATTATTAAATCCATATCCGTTATTTTTGGCTCATGGATCGGTATGATAGTTTTCAATTTATTGGTCTAGTCTTGTGTACAAAATTTTTTTACCCCCCTTTTTTGCACCGTTCATACGCACCTGCATTGAATTTCTTATCAATTTTTATTAAAGCAAACATCCCCTTTGCACTTTTCCATTCTAATTGGCATTACGTGACTTGTTTGGATTGTTTTTAAATTTCTTATAACAAACTGCTGGATTGATTTGCATAATTACACTTGAACTACACGTGTTTTGGCTATCGCTTTTTAACCCTATTTATTATTATTTATTGAAAAAATAACTAGCACTAAGATAGTATTGTAAAGGACCCCGCACACCTTATATGGGATTTTGGCGATCGGTCGATTTTTTTCAAATTTTGATATGTTGTAGAGGATTTAATTCTTAACAACCTTTAAATGGGACGAAATCTTGTAGGTATTACGGTCTTTGAGATATGAGCGTTTAAAGATGAACTTTTTTGCCACTTTTTGTGTGGAGAGTATACGAAATACTAGTGTTTATCAGTCAAAATATTGACAGGTTCACATATTTTACGTCACTTAAAATTTGTCAACATGGGCTAAGGGCGGGGTAACACTGGCTCCACCATTGACCCGAGTGCGGTCCCGACCTTAGCCTATGTTGACATTAATTTGTAACTGACGTAAAATATGTGAACCTGTCAATATTTTGACTGATAAACACTAGTATTTCGTATACTCTCCACACAAAAAGTCGCAATCTTTTAACGCTCATATCTCAAAGACCGTAATACCTACAAGATTTCATCCCATTTAAAGGTTGTTAAGAATTACATCCTCTACAACATATCAAAATTTGGGAAAAATCGACCGATCGCTGGAATCCTATATAAGGTGTGCGAGGTCCTTTATTTGTAAAAATCACACATTTCATTGAACTATCGTCTGAAATATGATTGATAATGATTACAGACTTTCCAACACTTTTATTTTTTATTAAGGTACTATTTGCGCTGCATTGTCATATTAACCTTATTTGACAAAATACTTTGATACAGTGACGGATCCACGGGGGGGGGGGGGGGGGGCATAGAACCATTACCAGGCAAAAAAATATACAGAGTTGAGAGAGATGAAATCGATTTTTGTCTATTCCCGGCTCTTGAATTCAACTCAGTCATGAACAAATTGATTGACAAACAACGTTTTCAATGTTCATCTGTCAACTCCTGTTACAGAAAAATTAGTGTCAAGTGCGAGAGAGATAGAACCATTACCAGGCAAAAAAAAATACAGGGTGACAGAGATGGAATCGATTTAGGTTTATTCCCGGCTTTTGAATTCAACAAATTGATTGACAAACGAAGTTCAATTCAATGTTTATCTGTAAACTCCTATTACAGAGAAATTAGTGTCAAGTATGAGAGAGATAGAACCATTACTAGGTAAAGAAATTATACAGAGTAAAAGAGATGAAATCGATTTTTGTCTATCCCCGGCTCTTGAATTCAACTCAGTCATAAACAAATTGATTGAAAAATGACGGTCAATTCAATATTTATATGTCAACTCCTGTTATGCTAGTTTTACACTGACAATTTAAATTGATAAATTTGTTTGCCAATTCATTTGCCAATTTATGTTGGCTTAAAAATGACTTGACTTCGTTTTACACCAGATCAACTTATTGACAACATAAATTACAATAAACAATTCTACCAACTTAACCAGAATTTCAAGGTTAAGTTTTTATTTATGATTCACTCAGAAATATATTTAAGGATGTTTAGTAATAAATTATTGATAGTAATGTTGACTGTAATGTTGAATGTATTCTTGTAAGGTTGAAGTTGAAAAAGTATAATGTTATTGTCTCTGTTGTATATTTCCAACCAAACTCTAGTTTGGAAGTCTATAATAGTTTTTTTAATCAATTTGAATGTCTTTTAGATGACGAGCGGACAGGAGTATTGATATTGGGTGATTTTAACCTCCCTTTTTTTGAAATATGTGATAATGATAAAAACACCTTGCTTACTGAGTTCCTTAATCTCAATAATTTGAGACAGTTGAATAACATTAAAAATTTTAGGGACAGGTGCCTGGACCTGGTTTTGACGAACATGGAGATACCGCAAATCACTAGGTCTGTGCAGCCACTAGTTGCAGAGGACCCCTATCATCCTGCACTTGAATTTGGAGTTCCAACGAAGGATAAGTTGGTAAATTGTATATCCAAACAGTATGTATATGATTTCCCAAAAGGGGATTTTCTACTTCTATACAATCTTGTGAAAACCTGTGATTGGACTGAAGTACTTTCAATTACAGATGTAAATATGAGTCTCAATTTATTTTATAAAAAGGTGTATGGTCTTTTAGATAGAGCTATTCCAAAGAGACAAATCAAACATTCTTCCAGTAAAACCCGTTATCCACGGTGGTATTCCATAGATCTGATTCACAAAGTCAAGGAAAAGAATAAGCTTCATAAGCGTATATTGAGTAAGTGTGCTGATCCATCAGTGCAATTGCACTTTAGTGAATTAAGACAATGCATCAAGCTGCAGACCCAAGCAGAATACAACCTGTACAAGAATAATGTGGAACTTAACCTAAATTCAGATCCCAGTTCATTTTGGCAGTTTTTGCATGAAAAGAGCAAGAATCGAGGGATACCGGGGGAAATGAAATTTAATGAGAAATTGTACTCGGGTTCTGAGGATATAGCGATGGCTTTTGCTCAGCATTTTGAGTCAGTATATGAAAGACCCAAAGATGTAAGTAAATACATGGGGAATGTAAACGGATGTGATTTTAAATTTTCAGATGTGTCAGAGTTGAAAGTTGTAAATAGTATTAAAAGGTTGAAGCCTAAAAAATCGACAGGGCCTGATCAGATCCCTGCCTATATTTATAAAGGATTGGCTGAGTTCATAGCTCTACCGCTCAAACATATTTTCAATCTTTCTATTGGAAGTGGACAATTTCCTGATGCCTTGAAGAATGCTCAGATTACACCTATTTTCAAGAAAGGACGAAAGGACGAAATTAGGAACTATAGACCGATTTGCCTCATTAATATTTTAGCAAAAATTTTTGAAACAATACTTTATGATGATCTTTCAGACTTTCTAAAACCTAAAATTTCTAAATACCAGCATGGATTCTTAAATGATAAGTCAACAATAACAAACCTCTCTATATTCTCGGAAATGGCGGCTGAGGCGATCGCGAATAAGAGCCAGTTGGACGTCATTTACACAGATTGTGAGAAGGCTTTTGACAGGGTGGACCATGAGTTGCTGCTTTGCAAGCTTGCTGAGTTTGGGGTGTCAGAGGATGCTTACCATCTTGTGAGGTCATACCTAATAGGCAGGGTCCAGACAGTGAGGGTCGGCGCTTGCAACTCTGAGGCGTTTGTTGCAACCTCAGGTGTCCCGCAGGGTAGTAAACTGGGCCCTCTTTTCTTTTTGTGTTTCATCAATTCATTGCCTGACTGCCTGAGGGACTCTATGGGACTTCTCTTTGCTGATGACTTCAAGCTCTGTAGGATTGTTGAGCGGCAGGAGGACTGCAGAAGGCTTCAGGGTGACATGGATAGGGTGATGGACTGGTTCAACAACAACAGAATGTCCCTAAATGTTAATAAGTGTTCTGTTGTCAGCTTTACGAGACGAACAAACCCAATAGAAGAAACATACAAGATTGGTGATACTGAGCTTGATCGTCAAACAGAGGTGAAGGATTTGGGTGTCTTTTTCCAGGCCAACATGAAGTTCAATAAGCATTTTCATCATGCTGTCAATAAAGCAGTAAAAGCACTTGGCTTTGTAATCAGGAATAGTAAGAACTTTAAAATAAGTACAATTATTAACTTGTATAATGCTCTGGTGAGACCACACCTTGAATATGCATCACACATTTGGATGCCATTGGAAGCCACGCATATTAATGAAATTGAAAAAGTGCAGAAGAGATTTTTGCGGTATCTCTATGTGGTTAAAAATAATATTTACCCATATATGGTTCCTTACAGGGATATGCTTGTTAGTTTTGAGATAAAGTCATTAGTGGAAAGAAGGAATAATCAGGCTGTGATATTTTTGTTTTATATTTTAAACAACCTAAAGTATAAGGATTGTAATTTAATTAACTATGTCTCCTTAATTGTACCAAAGATTAACTTAAGAATTATGAAAAACAAGAAATACTTTGGTACTGATCCTAGTAATAATATGTCACCATTTAATCGCATGATGACAGTTGCGAACCAAGCACTTAATGAGGTCCAGGTAGATCTTTTTAATGTAACTTTCAATCAATTGAAGGCCCTTTTAAATTAGTCATATATGTTTATATTGTGTACTCTATCTTTATTTCTGTGTTTTACACTTCGCTGTTTTAACTTTACATGTAATTACTATTTTTGGTGTTTGTAAAGTAATGAAATAAATAAATAAATAAATAAATAAATAAAATTAGAAGAAACTGAAGATAGAGGAATTAACTGAACATCAACAAGCAAATGATAAATAAAAATAATTATTCTCACCTCGCTTTAATATTTTTTAAAGTGTCATTTCTAGGTTGAAAACCTGAATTGACACAATAATTGACGGAAAAATAGAACATGCGCTAATCCGTCAATAAATTGAGCAAGAACTTGGACAAGTTAAATTGTCGCCAAATTGGCATTTTACATTATCAATATTTCTTGACAAGCGACTTGATCAATAAATTGTCAGTGTAAAACCGTCTTTACAGAGAAATTAGTGTCAAGTGTGAGAGAGGTATGTAGAACCATTGCCAGGTAAAAAACTATACAGAGGGAGAAAGATGAAATCGATTTTTGTCTATTTCAGGCCCTTGAATTCTCTTAATTTAAGGAAATTTAGGAGCCGGGAACAGACAAAAATGAGGAGCCGGGAACAGACAGAAATTTAAAAGGAATAGTTGAGCGAGAAAATTAATGAGAATTGAAAATTGAGAAGAAACTGGTGGATAAGCAGAAATACAAGGATTGTCTCTTGTCTCTAATCTAGGCTCTTGAATTCTTCCAATTTAGGAAAATTTGAAGAAATTCAAGAGCCGGGCACAGACAAAAATTGAAAAGGAACAGTTAAATAAGCGAGAAAATTAATGAGATTTGAAAATTGAGAAAAATTTGAGGAGAAACTATGGTTGATAAGCAGCAATACAAGAATTTACTCTATTCCAGTATAACTTAAAGTCCCTCTATTTAGGGAGATTTGAAGAAATTCAAGAGCAGGGAATAGACCAAAATAAAAAAAGAATAAATGAGCGAGAAACTTTATGAGAGTTGAAAAATTTGAGAAGAAACTGGTTAATAAACAGAAATACAAGGATTGTCTATATTCCAGGGTCTCGAATTCTCTCTAAATGTCGTCATTTGAGAGTCAGTTCCAGTTCGCGATGTCATCTTACCAACATATGACGTGGTTTATGACCTTACTGTCACATGCATAAACGTCATGTCATGATGAAACTGACATATTTATAAGGACGTCAATTGACCTTTTGTTTCGACGCCATATTGCGGTGCGCGAACATAGTTGCCAACAGTAAAAAAAAATTACTAGCGTTCTGAGGTGCTTTCCAGTGACCCACTTGAGTTACTCCTGAGCAGCTCAGGAGTACACCGCATTTACTGGCGCCGTTCCAGTGCTTGGAGTGTCATGCACTTGAACTACTCATTTCTGTTATCCCCTGCCCTCTCGTGCACCTACCATTGTTTGGGTGTTTCATGCTCCGAAATGGTGCGGGATAGGAAAATTCAGGTTATTTTCATTCGGTTTCTTCGAGAGTGTTCCAGTGCTGCTTATGACCAACAGTTCAAGAGCGTCACACTTCAGGAGCATGATACTCTTATAATTCGTGCACTGGAAAGCAGCTCTGTCAACGTAAAAATCCAAAGTTAGTGAATAAATTACATTTAAAATTTAAATTTTCCGCCTTTTACGAATGTTTTTGGAAAGAAGAGCCATCAATTTTAGCTTGTATTGGGCAGAATAAAAATAATAAAATATCTAGTTGACAGCCCGCTAGTAATTTTTGGTTTTCTAGTTTTGGCAACTATGTTCGCGCACCGCAATATGGCGTCGAAACAAAAGGTCAATTGTTTTAAAATGGGAAAGCTCAAGTACCAGTCGAGTTCAATGCAAGTTGGTGCAAGTTCAGTTGAACTTCGTTTTGAACCGAGATTGTGCAACTGGGCCCTAATGCACGAAAGCCAGCGAATCTGTTCCTTTAAAATCGGGGTCGACTTACACCGGAGATAGTATCTCTAGTGTTCTAAACCCTTGAAAGGTCAAATGAATACAACTATTCATTCTCACTTGCACGAAATTCGCTCTTTTTGCGCGAAATTCGCCCTTTTTTTGACATAGCTTCGACAAGTTGACGTTTTATACGTGTATTGCAAACGTCAAGTTTTCGAAGCAATGTCAAAAAAGAGCGAATTTCGCGCGAGTGAGAATTGACCTTTTGTTTGGACGCCATATTGCGGTGCGCGAACATAGTTGCCAATAGTAGAAAAAAAATTACTAAAATCTGTTTTTTTTTTTAAAGATAAAAGTCAAAATGACATTATGTTGGCAATACAATGTAAAATTGTCAATGCTTTCAAATTTTTTATGTAGAAAAGGTTTGTGTTGCCAACATAGTCACTAAATTTTTGACTTGGGGAATTATCTTAAAAAAAAAACAGACTTTAGCGTTCTGTCAACTTTAAAAACCAAAGTTAGTGAATAAATTACATTTAAAATTTAAATTTGCCGCCTATTACGAATATTTTTGGAAAGGAAAGCCATCAATTTTATGGCGTTTCCGATTGGAAGATCTAGTCCGGAACTAGTGCAATTTTTTATATTTCTGTCTTTTTCTTCTACAGGTCGATTAAAAGGATGCAAATACACTCAGTGCGCACTGAATCTACCAATCGGAAACGCCAGTAGCTTGTGTTGGGCAGAATAGAAATAATAAAATATCTACCTAATTTACTTTACCAAATTTTGGTTACCTAAGTTAAGTTTGTTCGATTGAGGCCGAACCAGTGCAAAAAGAAATGTATCCTTATCCTTACATGTTACATGCTTTTAGAACAAGGTGCGGATATACTCAGTGCGCACTGACTGATAAATGGAAATCGCTATTAGTTGACAGCTCGCTGGAAATTTTTGGTTTTCTTGTTTTGGCAACTATGTTCGCGCACCGCAATATGGCGTCGAAACAAAAGGTCAATTGTACCCAATGAACTATAACCAAAAACTGGAATGCTAACACATAAGGACG
Source organism: Ceutorhynchus assimilis (assembly GCA_917834065.1). Classification (NCBI taxonomy): domain Eukaryota; kingdom Metazoa; phylum Arthropoda; class Insecta; order Coleoptera; family Curculionidae; genus Ceutorhynchus; species Ceutorhynchus assimilis. The sequence goes on from OU892281.1 coordinate 2,754,291, forward strand.
AACGTGAAGCCTAGTGCGGCTGCTGCGGAGGGGATACCTGTTTTTGTCGCACTCATTATGTTAAATGGCGAAAATTGCTTCCAACACGTATTCCCATTGATGAAACCTGTGAAGGGAAATATGACAAAACTTTCGAAAACGTCATATGTCAGCGAGCAACAGAAAAAAACAACATTCCCCGTTGTGGCATCTGTCTTTCATGGCTTCATTTTTTTGGCAGATATGGCACTGTGTGCGCATTCCAGTTTTTAGTTATAGTTCATTGATTGTACCATTTTGCAAATACGACATGGCTGACGTATTTATGACGTAATCGTACGGCATTTTTATTTTTGTAAACTACATCTTTTCCCAGTGGCGGATGCACAGGGGGTGAAGGGGGTATCCCTCAGAGAGGCCTAAGAAAAAATTCCTATTTTATCAAAAAAACACACAAATTATTTTTTGGAGGCTTAAAATGCGTTTTGGGCGTGGCACCCGGAAAAAATGTCTGCCCTTCAAGTATAGACCACGAGCCGTTACTGGTCGAGAAGCTCTACCCCCCTAGAATAGTGCTATAGATCCGCCACTGCTTTGATAACTGATAAACCAATTATTTGTAAGGCATGCCAAAAAAATTCTTGATCTTTGACCTACAACCCTCGCATTTTCGGAAAATTATTCTTGTATGTTTAGTAATTATAACTTTTTTAACTTTTTATTTTTTTTCTATTATTTTTGTTATTTTCTTAGTTAATGTGTTTTTTTCCCTATATTTTTTAATTTCAGTGGTATTTTCATTCTATGTACTTGTTATTTTTTCTTAGTATTTCCTCAACTTGTACATCATTTTTGACAGCTAAATTTTTTGTAACGAACATTCTGGAACCCTAAGATATAGTGAGCATGAAACTTCTGTACAGTTAACTAAACTGTATTTTTAGTGCGCCGAACACTCAGTTGAAAAACTTTTAAGCTAATATACAGGGTGTGAATCAAGTACATACATAGTGAAAAAAGGAAACCTGACGAGCGAAATATAGACAAATTTCGTCCAGTCTAAATAGAGTGAAGAAGTGAAGATTAAGAAATTGACGAACCAAAGAGTTCGCCATTTTTTACAAAGTTTATTTCTCAAACATTCATCCCTTCTCAACTCTTGAAAAATAACTGAGAAATTAGGGTAGACTGTCATGTCTGATTGAAATAATATTCATGAGATGGTCACATTATGATGGAAAATTAACCATTCATCATTCTAAAAAAAATGGGCCATGAGAACTAATTAAATGAATCTGATTCAAAGTATCTCAGTAAAAGTACAATAGAAAAGGACACGGCAAAGTCCCTAAGACCCAGTAGGCTTACGTCATTTCAGCTTAAGACCCTAAGCCGACTAAGGACTATAACGGGCCTTATGACCGATTACACACCAGTAAAGGTCCACCTGAACAGGATGAACCTATATGACGCAGAACCTAACTGCAGACTCTGCAATAATGGATCCGAGACAACCAGACACATCCTGGTAAGATCGCAGAAAACAAATTTTCGGGCAACCAAACGTAGTCCCGGAAACAATAATGAAACACCATCCAGTAAAAGACCTGTACAACCTTGTACAGGGCACGAAAATACTAGAGTAGTTGGAATAAAGCAAACAAGCTAAGTACAATAAGCTTTCTTATGCTTCAATACTACACTACATGTGGACAATAAGTCGGACAAGCCTGCGATAAAAAAAAAGTGTGCCTCTCTGGAAAACAATCTGTAAAACGATCTCGAGTAAAGTTTTAGAGGAGGAGTCTCTTCCAAGATTTGTTTCGAAATGTTCAAATATGTCCAAATAAGATAATTAATTCAAAATATTATGATGGATATGTTGGAGGTTAAAATATTATTTATGTAAACTAGAGTCAACTCCTCCTCATGAAGAGTGAGGAGTAGAAGCAATTTGTGAATGAAATCCAGATTTACTCTACCTTTTCCAACTATTTACTTCTCACTCTTCGGCTCTCGCTCTACAAATCTTCTTTCCCATGACACAATACATCTACGATTCCAATTGAATGATGAATTTCAGTGGATATCAATTCTGAATATAGGAGGGACTGTGATTCATTTTATCAGAATGATACTGGAGATGCTGCCAATCCGAACAGCGATCATAATATGATACTTTGGTTGGTCATAACACAATATTGAAACCTTGAAAAACCAGAATCTGAAACAGTTGTATGAAAATAATCAGAGAAGTAACACACAGAGCCCGATCAACAAAGAAAACGTGGCTGCGCAATGGAGGACTCATTACCAAGGCAGCTTCAGGACATGGGGCTTCAGGACAAGCACAGGTAAATCTCAATAGAACCCTGTGGTTTATTCCAGAAATAAAGGAATCATGACTATCATGTCAACACAAGAAAACTGAAACCAACTGCATAATAAACAGAAACGCAATAGGGTCAATGTGAAGAGAAAACTGGGAAAAATTCACAAACGAACTGGGGAGAGAAAGATAATATGAGGAGTAAATTGGAAATCAAGGAAAATGGGTACCCACACAGACCATTTAAAAAAAGACATATTTCGACAACCTATAAAGGGAATGAGAAAAGTGAAAAGCTGCTGATCGGAAAAGAGAAAGATATGACCTTATCTGATACAATATACTCTCAAATATCTCAATCTAAGTAAAATATCTACGTACTATGACTTGGGTAAAATATTCTTTACACCTACCTTTAACAATAAGATGATAATAATGAAATCATTAAATTAATCCTGTTATAATGGCGGTGATATTGAGTGATCCTAAAGTAGGTATGGTAGTATCCTATTACTATTAGGTATAAATAGGATTGAAATTATGAAGAAGCCAAAACACAATGTTTTTTTTTTATGCCGATCGCCCAATATGATTTCAGAATAGTGCTAAAATACATTTTTCTAGCCAGTCAACTGGATTCGTATAATATAAACATAGACCAATAAATTTTTGACTAGAATGCTTCGACTTATATGTTAGAGATAACCTTTTCCTTATAGTAAGGTGCCATTGGAAATGTCTTCAGCAGGATTCATAATTGAGCTATACTCACGCACCTGGACATTGAATTCATTTATTTTATTGGTATTTTTGCACCGACGTTATTCGTTAAACAGAGTGTACTGGTCAATAAATTAAATAGTGTGTACACTCAATTTAGCATTGGCGTATCGATAACACTTTTAGGTACCTATCATATTGCTTTATTTAACGAAAAAGTTTTTCTGTAGTTATTGAGAAAAATGCTTCAGTTATAACCCCGAAATAATTATTTTCGATAGTTTTGATTATTGGTAGCTATAAATTAGAAATTTTTACACCAGTTCCTGTAAAATGCAGTAGCTTTTAGTTGTAGCTTTATTTGCTTATTGACCTTTTGTAAAGAAATTAAAAAATAAAAAGTTTTTCCACTTCAGAGTAGTGTTTTTTGAAAAATTTCGGTTCGCAAAACTTCAACCTTACTATAAGGGAAAGATTTTGTTTAGTTTTAGTTTTTTTAATCGAACGTGCACGTCTTAATTATTGGGGCTTTAATATTATAATTTTTGTTGTGTTGCATGCCGCATGAGTGTCCTTTTTGATTTTTAAAACTGAATGTATGATTTTTGCCTACGTGGCACAATCCTCTAATTGGTAAGATTTTAATGAATTTATATTTATCTTTGTTTTACCTAGATAGTTATATTGGCATTTGCATGTCGCTAGTCGATATTTTACGTTGTGTAACACTTATCTCTATTCGTGGATATTTGCATAATTTACTTTATAATTTTTTACTATTTATCATTTCAGGTATGGGTGAATTTTGAGTGATTTATTGGGAATTCACCCAAAATTCTCTAGAATAGAAGAAATTCTCCAATTTTCCTACATGTCATTCGGGCTTTCTCTTTTTGTTTTATGTCTTTGATATTTTTCAAGCAGTTCAGCAACATTTTTCTACTTGATCCATCTCGGCTGCTTTTGCTGTCGTGCATTTTTCATAGAATACTGTATATTTCTGGAAACTTTAAATCTGGAATCCGGCGAAGTCAAACTTCCGTAGTTATACGTTTAATTTTAAGTATATTTTCTCATTAAGGCCCGGTTCATTCTTCTTCAGACTTAACATTCCATAATTCTATTGATCGATGGATAACTGACAGATTGCGCTTATATCCGTCAGATTACATACCTGACATTTTATAGTAGAATGTTTTCACAGCTATCAGACCAATACCCACCTCTACCACGTAAAAAGCCCCCTCCAACACAGCCATCATACCACTACCCACCTCCGCTGTGAACCCCCTTCCGTAAAACCCTCCATTAATCTATTTTCCAAAGGCTCCTACCCTGAGATGGCACTTTTTTATATCCCTCCACGTTCTTGAAAACTAAAGAATATTTAACCAATTCTTCCATTTATATTCGTCAATTTTGGGGTTGGCCCGGGTCAAATCCCCAAAATTTCAGATCATAGGCGCCGCCGATCTAGAGATTTTCCCACGGTATCGAAAAACTGCCCAGCCTCGAGTGCCCCCGGCTATGAGACCAATACCCACCTCTACTACGTATATGGTCCACCAGATTCACAAGCAAATAGTTTCCTATTGCAATAAAATTAGTGCACCTGTTTATGACCAATACCCACCTCACAGTTATCAGAGCAATACCCACCTCTACAACGTCAAAAAGCTTCTACACTGAAGAGGTACCTGTTTCCATATCCCTTCACTTTCTTGAAAACTAAAGAATATTTAACCAATTCTTCCATTTATATTCGTCAATTTTGGGATTGGCCCGGGTCAAATTCCCAAAATTTCAGATTTAAGGCGCCGCCGATCTAGAGATTTTCCCACGTTTTCGAAAAACTTCCCAGGCTCAAGAGTCCTTAGCTATCATACCAATACCCGCCTCTATTACGTAAATGGCCCACCAGATTGACAAGCAAAATGTTTATTATTGCAATAAAATTAATGCACCTGTTTATGACCAATACCTACCTCACAGATATCAGAACAATACCCACCTCTACTACGTCAAAAAGTCTCTACTCTTTCCATATCCCTTCACTTTCTTGAAAACTCTAGAATATTTAACCAATTCTTCCATTTGTATTTGTCAATTTTAGGGTTGGCCAGGGTTAAATCCCCAAAATTTCAGATTAAAGGCGCCGCCGATCTAGAGATTTTCCCACGATATCGAAAAACTTCCCAGGCTCAAGTGCCCCCGGCTATCAGACCAATATCCACCTCTACTACGTAAATGGTCCACCAGATTCACAAGCAAAATGTTTATTATTGCAATAAAATTAATACACCTATTTATGACCAATACCACATCTATCAAAGCAATACCGAAACCTACTGCGACTACGTCAAAAAGCTTCTACTCTGAAAAGGTACCACTTTTAACATTTTGTAAATCTGATGGACTATTTACGTAGTAGAGGTGGGTATTGGTCTGATAGCCGGGGGCACTCGAGCCTGGGCAGTTTTTCTATACCGTGGGAAAATCTCTAGATCAGCGGCGCTTTTGATCTGAAATTTTGTGGATTTGACCCGGGCCAACTCCAAAATTGACGCATGCAAATGGAAAAATTGGTTAAATATTCTTTAGTTTTCAAGAAAGTGGAGGGATATAAAAAGTGCCATCTCAGGGTAGGAGCCTTTTGAAAATAGATTAATGGAAGGCTTTACGGATGGGGGTTTACAGTGGAGGTGGGTATTGGTCTGATAGCTGTGAAAACACTCTACTCAGAAGGTGAATAAAGCGGTCCTGAATGATATTAGATAGAGTTGGTTAGTTTGGGTTAGTAGCGATAGCAATATTAGTTGATAAGAATAAACATTAGTCATTGATTCATATCAAAGCTCGAAAAGCGTATAAAATTTAAAATATTGGGGTTTATTTACTTCTTTTATTCACTTGACAATCAACTGCAAATCTGCCAACTCTGGTGAATGTAATATTCTATATGTCCGAAAAGTACGGACAATAAATGTTACTTTCCTCTAAGGCCCAGTTTATTCACCTTCCAATAAATTGTCAGTTAATGCAATCTGACAAATAAAAACGCAATCTATAATCCTATTCGACTGCCAATCAACCACCGACAAATCGGATTATAGTTTGCTAAATTTATCTTGTAGATAGTTACCAGAAAATATATATGAAGATGAATAAACCGGGCCTCATTGTATCATCCACGAATAGAGAATAAGCTAATATTTGCCCTGAAGCACAATTTTCCAAATCAGCCTGATTGATATTGCATTGCATAATAGATTGTGTTTTTAATACGTTGTTTTTAGTTGTTGCAGTACCTAATTGGATATTCTTCATGAGTAGTTGCTGTTTGCTTGCACATTATATTTTTTTTCTAAATTAAAAGGTAAATAGCATTTTAATACATATTTAATTTTTTTTTAGGGAACAATTATCATGAGCTAATGATCAAAGCAATATTTAATTTCCCCAAAATTGACGGATTGCCAACTTAGTCTATCGCTTTACCGTCTAATTCAAAATCTTCCAGCCAGTTTACATATACCGTTTCAAGTCTAATTTTCTCGAGAATTCGTTACTAGAAATCTCCGGTAATAGATTATTAAAAAATCATCGAACACTACAACCAGGTAGTGGATCAGTGAAATCGACATACGAATGTTATCTATGTTATTTTATAAAACAACAAACTCGGACATGTTGGGAAACTCTAATAATGATTTGATTAATAGCTCTGGCATATATATATATTTATTTTTTTCAAAAAAAAAATGGCTAAATGTTTATAAAGCCTTAATACACTTTTATTTATGCTCATTGTGGCCCTATATTAGTTTTTCTATTAGCATTTTCCTTTAATTTTATACAGGATGAAAACAAAAAAAATTCTACTTTAAAGTTGTTTTGTTTTTATTCCCCTAATAATTAAAACCCCTTCCTAAAGCACAGGCTATAGCAATTTGATATGTTTTTTTTTTTTCTCTCTTCCATTGTCCATCTATTTTTGTTTGTTTGATTTGCAAGCTTAAAATGTGTTCCTCAACAAAGCAATTTGAATAGGTACCTAAGACCAGAAGCCGAAAAATTGTGGAGCACATTGCCTATATTATATTTTTCAATCTATTTCGTCTTAAGTAGGTAGAGATCATCGTTGGTTGTTGTGCCTGGTTATCAAATCTATTTTGGATGTTATCGCGTATTGGTCTGCAACATCAACACACACTAAGTTTGAAATTTAGGCGTTATCATTTTCCACCGAACTCCTCTTCATAAAAGCTATAACTTTTGGTAAATATAGGTATTTTTGTAACAACAGGGGACGAGTATTTGCTGTTTCCAACAAACGGAAAAGCAAATGAGTCATAAATAATTCTATTTCAAGTACTTGTTCCAAAAATAGTCATATAATATTGTGGTTTAAACTATATTCCAACCATTTATAGGTACATATGTTCTACATTCTACATTCATATCTTCATTCGACGTTTCTTGATGCAGAGAGAGAATCTCCTCTTGGCGCAAGGTGGCGTGCTGGCAAAGTTGTATTTCACCATTAGCTAATCTGATATGAGCATAATCAGAGTTAGCTTCTAGGAGTTGCACTTCTTCCACGATCGGTTCATACTTGCTTTGTCCTACATGCTTCTTTAGGAAGACTGGACCAGGAATACTCAACCAGGTTGGAATTATTGAACCATTTGTAGATCTTCGAGGATGACAGAACCTTCTTTCATGCGGTGAACAATTTGTTGCTGTACATAACAAAAACCTTATTGAATGTAAAGAGTCGACCAGTACCTGCTGCCAATGTCTTATATTCATGTTTCTTAATTTTAGAGCTAACTGAATAGTTTTCCATATAATACCATGCACACTTTCCGTTTCCTTGCGGGTTATAAGGAGTAGTGCGACTAGTTGCAATCCCATGTCGTGTTAAGAATGTTTTCAGTTTTTCAGACATAAATGATGTTCCTCTATCACTATGCAGGTACGATGGTGTCCCAAAAACAGAAAAAAGTTGAGTCAAGCAATTTACATATAATAGTTGATGAGGTCAGGACAAGCAAAGCCAAATAGGAATCTAGAAAATTCTTCCACAATAGTCAAAATATAGCGGTTTTGGTTCTCAGATGATAATGGACCTTTAAAATCTACATTTATTCTTTCGAAAGGGGCAGTAGCTTCTATGATAGCCCCTTTTGCTCAATTTGACCAATAGGTATTACCAAAACAACTTCATTTTTATATTTTCATCTCTATTTTCCATCGTATCATTTTCCTCTATGCATAATAGAATCTCTTTTTCCGCTTGCTAGATTGATTCGAAAATATTGAATCTATATAGTTGCAGACCAATACGTGATTACGTTATTATACTAAAACATAGATACACACTTGTAAATTCAGTTTTAAACTAATAAGTAATTTTCTTTTTTCTAGCCCCCTGCCGCTCCACGCATGGGGTCGCTCATCCTCGGGGGAGAATGCCTCAGCTCCTCCTCCGACAGTTCCCAGCGTCCGGAGAACGCGCTCGACGCTCTGTTAGACGAACTACAGACATTTTCCAAACCTCATCCCGGCACTCGTTCTTCTTCGGAAAGTTCGGAACCACCTGCGATTCCGGCTAAAGGCATTGTCCCCAATCGAGCGCCCCAAATGGCCGAAATCGGCAGGAAGGGCAGTATGGATTCGGCTTCTTTTCTACCAAGCAATAATTTGACTGTTAGCACTGCTACGGGCAGTCTTAGGAGATTGCACTCGTACCCTAGCGGTTCTGACACTGATAATAGTCCGCCAATACAACCGTTGCAAGCGAATAAAACTACCAATAAACCACCTATTCCAGAGAGAAACACCGAACTTCTTCAGCATATAGCCTCGGGAAAGAGAATTCCACCTCCTCCGCCGCCAAGAACAAGCTCCAAGTCTCCTTTGGCATCTCCGACATCTCCGAGTCTTCCTCCACGTTCGCCCGCATCCGGGTTACAGCATATTCAAAATGTTCAAAACATGGATAAACCAATGTCGCAGTTTGAACAGGCGACACAAAATTTGGGTTTGCAGACTCTTAGAAGGAACGTTCCTAATAGATCAAGCCTAAAAGACAACAATAAATCGCAAACTTTACCAAGAAACGTCGGATCAAGCCTGCAACTTCCAAATAGCGACAGTGATGTTATATCTGCAAGCAATTCTAGTAGCTGTGAAAGTGTGAATTCGCAAGATGGTAAGTCTTCTAAAACAAGAAAGGAGGAATTAGAGCAAAGACATCAGGAACTTCTTAGAAAACAAAAGGCTCTTCAAGAGCAGTACGCTAGGCTTCAACAACTACAACGGGGAACAAACGCTTTAGCCATAATTCCTCCCGCCCCTGAACAGCTTTTGAAAAAAACTGGCAGTGAATCAAATTTATTACAAAAAATGGGACTACAACTTGCCACCTCACAAATCACCGGCTCTCTTAATAATATTCCCAATTCTAATCTAGCTAATAAAATTACGCTAATCAACGCTAACAATTCAAACTCTCCCGCGCCCAATAACGATTCTTCAAACAGTACTGAAGAAAATCGGAGTGAAACAACAAATAGCAGCAATCCAGCGCAGGAAGGTCAGAAGAAAGTTTATGAAACGGATATTCTATGACCTGCCGCCAAGGAGACGTTGCATATTGAATGTTGACCTTATGCATAGGAACGGTCCAATTAAGATTTTCTTTTTTTAATAGGTAGGTACCTATTCAGGTGGTTGATTCTAGGAAGGCTTTTTTTACAAGCCGGTCAATATTGTCGATTTAATTATTTTGAAAAATTAATTGCCTACAACTGCAATAACTTCGTCAGGAAAGTCTTGATTTTGTAAGAAGTTAATCAGGTATTTATTATAATATTAGAAACTATTGCTAAAAGTTACTTTTATTACATATCAAGTTCTTAAGGATGTCTAATAGTTGTCAATTCGGGAGTTGTCTAACTATTGGTTTCGCATAAAGGACATTGTTGTGGTAGATCAGTAATCAGGTTATAGACAGATGATTCTTCTTGCTTCAGCTCTTCTTGGTTACAAAGGTATACATTTTCGACTTTCGGGCATTCCCATAAAGTATTGTAGTAAATGTCCTCAATAGGTAATAGGTAAAGGTACTTATTCCTATTGGTAAGTTCTTGGATAGGAATTGGATAAATTTTATATGATATGAAAGGCTTGGGATCAATCCTTGGTATGTGTATAACAAATATAATTAACTCATTTTGGATTTTAACTTGAGTTTTCATTGTCTCGTAATACTTAATTTTATATCAAAAGGTATTTGCTGTTTTCCAAGGAAATATTTTGTAATTTTCCTGTGATAACCTTCTGATTAGATTCAATAGTTAGAAATTGATCGTAAAAGGTTTTTGTAACTTGTTTTAATACTTGAGCTTGTGTTTTCAGATCTTCATTGAAAGTCTTTTGATTATCATTGAGCGTCTGAATATAAGAATCATATATTGTGCCATCTTCAGCATCTAGGGTTCCGCAGAGCCATTTTTGTGGTGTGCTCATGAAATTTAATAGACCTCTTTTATTACACAGTTTATACCGTACCGATACAGTTGTTCAACTCCGTTGACAAACCATTGATTTTTTTGAAGCCAAATTCTATGTCCCTATATTTCGCGCTTGCGCATTATTGATCGGAAACAACGAATCCTGGGCCGTGGACAAAGTCGGACTAGGATTTTTTGTGGATTAACATTGAGAATATAACGGAATCATATTATAATTTCGAAACAAATAATATAATGATTGCAATGAGGCATAATACTAAATAGTTTTTAAAAAAAATTAGCCATCACTAAGTTTTTACGCAAAAAATTTCACTGGCTCTTAGACCATTAGGACACAGCCAGGATTTCAATCCCATCCAGATTTGCATCACAGTATTAGATATTTTTGGAATGTGGACAATTATTTCATCAGATCAATATTATGTGAATGTATAGAGTAAACCTAATATGAAATATGTAAATATAAATACTTACAGTCGTTCATCGTTCGGGAAAATGAAATATCCTAAGCCTGGGCTAGTTCTAGTGTTGTTTTTACAGACAAAACAGGAAGCAACCATGATAATACACAATATATAAACGATAAAACAGTTAAGTACACAAAAATCGCGAATAACACGGAAAGCAAAACACCCCTAACAAAGCCGAATTTCAAATTGATGAATTTTCCGGTTCTTCTCAATTTCCTGAATAATTTCAGTCAGTGTTGCCAGAGAGCAAAAATTTTTTGTATCCAAATTAAAGACAAATTGTACCAAATTCAGTAAAAATGTACCAGCCTATAATAGGGTGGGGGTGACCATACTTTTTTCTCAAATGTCACTTTAGATATAACATTCCAAGACCTACTGGATTGGAACCCGAGTAAAGTTGGCTACAAAACAGTGTTGCCACCTGAAAAAATATATATAAGTATATATAAATTCCCTAAAAAGTTGTTTTTTACTAATTATTTTTTTTTGCGTTCTTAATTTTAATTTAAAACTGAAAATTTTTGGCTGAAAATGAAGGAAATTCAAAGCCTCGTACTTTAAATCGGTTTTCCCGGCCTGGAAAAGCGGAAAATCCAAAGAAAAACCTCTGAAAAGGACATTCCAAAGCCTACTTGATGAAACTTGAGTTTTTGTCACTTACCCCATTAGAAAACTGGAAATTTTTGGCACAAAACGAAGAAAACTCAAAGCCTCGTACTTAAAATCGGTTTTCCCGATCCAAAAAGCCCTGGAAAAGCAGAAAATCCAAAGAAAGTCCTTTGAAAAGGACATTCTAAAGCCTACTTGATGAAATTTGAGTTTTTGTTACTTACCCTATTGGAAAACTGAAATTTTTTTGCACAAAATGAAGGAATGTCAAAGTCTCGTACTTTGAACCATTTTTTCCGTTTTAAAACGGCCTGGAAAAGCGGGAATTTCGAGGAAAAACATGGATAAAAACATTCAAAATGGTCGACTTTCCAAATTGACAAATGATATTTATTACAAGATTTACATGATTAAAGTTGGCTACAAACGATGTTGCCACATCAAAACTTCCAGAAAAAGCATTTAAATGGGATTATCCTAATTATTGCATTTAAAAATATAAATTTGTGCTAGAAAATGAAGAAAACTCAAAGCCTCGTACTTAAAATCGGTTTTCCCGACCGAAAAAGCCCTGGAAAAGCGGAAAATTCAAAGAAAAACCTCTGAAAAGGACATTCCAGAGCCTACTTGATGAAACTTAAGTTTTAGTCACTTACCCCATTGGAAAACTGACAATTTTTGGTAAAAAATGGAAAAAACTTAAAGCCTGATATTTAAAATCGGTTTTCCTAATTGAAGAAGCTTTGGAAAAGCGGAAAATCCGAAGAAAAATCTCTAAAAAGAACATTCCAGCTTGATGAGACTTGAGTTTTTGTCACTTACCCTATTGGAAAACTGGAAATTTTTTGCACAAAATGAAAAAAACTCAAAGCCTCGTACTTTGAACCAATTTTTCCGACTTAGAACGCCCTGGAAAATCCAAGGAAAAACTGGATAAAAACGTAAACACGTCACTGCAAAATGGCCGATTAAAAGCGACGTTGCCGCATGACATTAATGACATTTTAAATGGTTTAATTCAATTAAAACCTTTTGAATAATTAAATAATAACGATTATAAAACAATAAATTTCCCAAATAAGGTTTTGGAAACTTGTTTCTAGTTTAATTTTAAAGAAAAAATGTTTAATCGTTAATTATATGTGAGTAAGACAGAGACAACAATAAAGTAGTACACGTTTGCAAAAACCCCAAATGGGTGAGATAAAGTAGGATGCCATTTAAAACGCAAAATTATCAAATTACGATGAAAACCAAACAAAGCAAATATTTGATAAAGTAATACCCACTTAAATATTTAAAAAATTGATAACAAAAGTACCGTTAAACTGGTAAGGGCCTCCTTAGCCGGAACTAAAGGCCCGCCCACACAGCGCTGGTTTATGTGGATAAGGTTAGATACTCTAATAGACAAGAAATTAAATAGTTTGCTACGTTGTCGTGATCACGTCACGCTTTTTATAGAACTTTGGTAGCGGTCGTGATCCGTGATTTTTAGATATCAGTGATTAAATCACAGTTCGTGATATATCGCTCATCACTACTTTTTTTGTACGAATGCTGTACACATCTAAAATGTTGGGAAAGGTGAGTGGAGAAAGCACGAATCAGAAATTATTGTTATATCGAATTTAGATACAGAAATACAAATTAATTAGAACATCGACATTAGACTGTAGGCAGTAGGCTAAGACTCTTTGAGAATTTGGAAAAAAAAAATTGAAAATTGTACCAAATATGCCAACGTCGTACCAGCGTACTTTTACAAAGCGAATGGTAGGTACCAAATTTGGTACAATTGTACCACCTCTGGCAACACTGATTTCAGTCAAAAAACTTCTCTTCTTTTTTTGTAATACAATCCTGTTGCGTGTCTCGTTTGACATTTATTTCTTGCGGGTTCTCACCCAAGCTATCTCTATCTCTTTTTTGCGTGCAGGATTGGAAAGAAACATGTATATGCCGAACTGCTTTTTCAATTTGAGAGATTTGTTCACTCATTGAGCGCATGCGCAAGATATGGGTCAAAATGCTCCTATTGGTTGAAGAATTTGGCCTCAAAAAATATGGAGAGTTGTGTACAACTGTATCGGTACGGTATAAACTGTGTTTATTACGTTTTCGGTCTTGGTAGGTTTTGATTACTTGTTTCATGATGAATTTACATCTTGATTATACACATGAGGATATCTATAAGTTTTCGTGTGCACTGATATTTCGTCTGTTGTTTTAATCTCATGTTTGACTTGATGAATGTCAATTATTCATTTGGCTTGTGGAAAATTTTAGGAAAAGATTTGATTACGCATCAAATTCCCCTGAGTTTAAATGATTAATACGTAGCGACTTTATAGGGTCATTTACATATTCATCATTTTTCATTGTTCTACATTAAATATCTCAAACTGTCCATCAGCATAAGGTAAACTTATTTCCGCTCTAAGTTATTTATATGTTATATGGGCTTATTCATTAAGTTGTGTACTTCTAAAGGCATCATTTCATTAATGACTGTTGCTATTGTCGAAGAAATATGATATGTTTAATTTTTATCGGAGGTGTAAGAATTTCAACGCCATCAGCTATATTCGTGTTGAAATAGCAAACTTGAACTAAATTACTTGGAACCTCAAAATTTTGATTTTCGAAATCTACTGTTCTGTATGGAAATGGAATTGTTGTTTTGTTATTAGGAAGAAGCATATTGGAAAAATCTATATTTAAATAATTTTCTTGTGATGCTTTGATTCCAATAATTCCATCCAAATAGTCATGGAAATTGTACATTATCATTTCAATGTTGTTTTGAATATTATATTCTTATAAAATTGGGACATTGATTGTTCCTTGGGTTTTTGTTGTACCCATACAAGTACCTAGTTAATTTGTTTCGTGAATTAATTATAGAATTTGAAAAATATTCTTCTGCGATTGAGGGTCTTATTGAAAAAGCATGACTTCCTGTGTCAATTAATAATTTACACGGTGGATAGTCTATTTGAATAATAGGGAGTTTGAGGGAGGTTGATTTGATAAGCATTTAAAGTTAATGCTGACTTATTGCATCTAAGGCTGGTAACTGAAAGTTTTCTTTTTCAGTTTCGACTTGATTTTCTTCAAAATTTGTCTCTTCATAATAATTTCGATTTTCGGAACATTCTTCAGTTTCGAAATTTTCGTCAGAGTCAGGTAATTCTATTTCAAATATATTATTAATTTCTTCGATTGTATATCTTGATGATCCTGCATTTGAAAAAGTTATTGGGTCTGAATTGATGTTGATTGACTAATGAATGGAAATTTGATTTTCACTTCATTCTTTGAAAGGTACACTTGAAGTTTCTACTAATCACTTCTATTACATCTGCTCTGTAACAGCTGAACTCGATACAACTGAATCTTTTTTTGGACAGTGCAAGCTTTTCTATATATTTTTTCTCCTTGTTATGTTAACCCTAATGAGCATCCACACCATCCTCTTCTTTTTGATGTTATGAAGTGTAGTCACAGGCGTGGTAAATGTTCCCCTCAAATTATTATTCAGTGTCTGCTTCTCTAAAAGTAGGTAGTGAACTTTTGGGCAGCGATTATTTACTGAGAAGATTGTGAATGGCACCATAATAAAAACACAAAAACTCATTTAAAGAAAGAAAGATATTAGGTAGGTATGGTGAAAAACCTGAAGAAAATGATTTAATCCGACAATAGTGATTCGTTTTTGAGCTGCACTGAACAAAGCGAAAGTATACTGAAACAATTTGGTCTAATTTGAATGAGGAACCGAAAAATCAATTAGGAAAATGTTTAAATACAATGTTACGAGTAATCCGAAAGTGGGTACCTACCTACTTACGTATGTCTAGTCAAAGTATAAAATATCCTGGTTGAAAGTAGGGAAAGAGAATATTATTTTATACGAAATTATTTTTCGGGGTAAATTGGTTTTTGCCGACAATATTGACCGAGCTAGGCCAAAGAAACAACGACCCAAATTAAATAAAACAATAAGATTTCATCGTTATCTTTATTGGACTGCCTCAAAACCCCATATCATACAAAAAAAATTGGATTGTTAATTTTTTCTAATTAATTAAATGTTTAGGTGTTAACAAATTGCGTTTTTTTTTAAGCTTAATTTTTATTTATCCGTGACCATTTTATGTAGTTGTATGTACACGTGAAGTGATTTAAAAGTACGCCAATATTTCGGCAAACTGATACATAATGTTGCGCACTTATTTTTATGAAGAAAAATCTAGTCAATAAATAGCTGTTTATTTTTAATAATTTTAGACGCAAATTGTAGTAGATGGTGCGCTTGATATCATTATTGTCAGTAATAAAACAATAGTACAGTTTATTGGTTATATAAAGGTCATTTTTTAGGTGCCCTCAAAGAGAGATTTGTTCATAGTGAGTGCTATTATTTTCTCAATCAAGTTTTATGCATCTGCAAAATGGCCTTTTAAAACCTTTAAACTTTTTCATAAGTATCACAAAAGAGTGAGTTTGGATTACTTATTTTAATGTTTCGAATTTTGATATATTATGCTGTTATGCACCTGTCATTTGGTCAAAACGATTTTCACAATGTAAATAAAATACACAAAATTTAGCACACATTAACATACATCATAGTCACACGGTAATATAAGGATCAGGTAACTGGCTGGTAAACATTTTATTTATAAACCGCTCAAACTTATTTTCAAATCGACTTAACAAACTTTTGAATTTTCAGTTTATAGGTAGTTAAAGTCTCGTTCACAGATTTCGATCTTTTTTCTGATCAATCCCAGCCTCATTATACATTATGACTTCCAGGAAATAGTTTCTTAATTCAAGCATTATTTTTCCTTTCAATTTTATAGTAAAACGTAAAATGTTGACTTAGTTCAAAAAATTGTTGCTCAAATAAGTATTTTTGTTGAATCGTCCTCTGATTTGAGAGCTTAAAATATTTGATTTCTACTGGGGTACTTAAAAAAATCTTCATGAAATAACCACAAAACGCAACGCCGACGAAGCTTTATTTAGCTGTTAACAAAAAAGCAACAAATATTTAGGGAAATACCAAATGTGTACTTAACAATTTTTAGATAATATTTATGGATACATTATTCATTACCAAATTAACGGTTATGTATCCATAAGGCTGGTACATGAAAAAAAAAATCGTTATTTTCTGTTAGAGCTAATAAGAAATACGTTGCCAAAGAGCTGAAACTCCCAAAGATATTTTTGAATAAAATGGTAATAGAAACGTTGAACTAGAAAATTATTATGTACATCCCCATAATTAATACAATTATATTAAGCGTATATTACTATGGTTATAAAATCGTTCAGTTATTTTACTTGAAATTTTACTTCTAATTACAAAAATTATTACTAAATTTTGAAGCACTTGAACTGAGTAACTTTTCAAGCAAAATTAACTGAATAGTTGATAAGAAAACGATATCACATAGCAAATGTAGAATTTACTTTGGCTCAAGAATAAACCAAAAAAAAAACAAAACAACCCTGTAAATGTTCCAATAATATTTCCATTTTTCTATATCTGTAACCTAATTGTACACGGATCAGAAATAATATTATACATGGTTATGATGATGTGACGAGGATATTATTAATATTAATTATATAAAATCACAAATCAATGTAAATATGTCTGTAACGATGAATAAAAGGTGGCTACTAAGTTTTAGGTGCCGATGTAATAATTGAAAGTAAAAATAAAGTCAACATGATGAATTTTTTTTTTGTTTTATTTGCCATTATCTTCTGTGGCTTTCATTTTTATGGTACTAGTTGTGAAAATGGTGGAAATGCGGATTCCTCATTCATTCTCACTTTTAAACTTGAAGAGCGTTTCAGGATGGGATTGCATTCCATGTCGTGTGGTTGTGTCATTGCATACTTGCAATTGATACAAGACCAAACATTATTTGAACAAAAAACAAGAAAATCACCTTTTTATTGTCACAAAAGCTAAATACATAGGTAATTCTTAATATAATATTAAACACAAAATATTAAAATATAAAATTATAATTTTCTAAAGTACGCTTTT
Organism: Ceutorhynchus assimilis; assembly: GCA_917834065.1. Classification (NCBI taxonomy): domain Eukaryota; kingdom Metazoa; phylum Arthropoda; class Insecta; order Coleoptera; family Curculionidae; genus Ceutorhynchus; species Ceutorhynchus assimilis. The sequence continues at coordinate 2,772,018 of OU892281.1, forward strand.
TAATTTCTGAAAAAGTACCAGCTAACATTTTTGCTAATTATATTATATTATTAAGGCCTTTAAATTTACATAATAATAGTTTTGGCTAATATTTCTTTTTAAGCTCGTTAAATCTCCTTGTGAGGTCATCGAAATCGATTTCATCGTCTTTGCTAGCATCACTCGGTCCAGGAAGGTGGACATTTGGCACCGAAGGCAAATTCATTACATCAAAATCGTTGTTCATTTTTGTTCGGGGTAGCGGTTTAGGTTTATCGTCGGTGTTCTAAAAGCATTTATTTCAATTTGTTGGATGAAAAATTTCAAACGAAGCGCAACAAAATTACAACCCAAAGCACAAGTTAGTACTGTTATTAGTAAAGAAGCTGAGTTCACCAGGTTTACACAAATAGACTTAAGTAATACAAATGACAGTGCAATAAAATGCGTGCCTTATCCAAACCTCATATGATTATTTTTATAGCGTTTTTTACATGGGATTGTGAAAATTACCAATTTTATATGAAATGTCTTGCGATTCTTTATTAGTAATTTCAGTTCACAAAAGCAAAGGGAAATAAACTAATCATACCTCATCAATATTATCATGCAGTATAATATCACCAGAACCAGATCCACCCTAAAAGAAGTAGAAAACTGTTATGTATAGTATATCGAATTGCATCTGATTAATTGTGGTAATAATAATTAATTATTAGTGATAATGGAAAATTATTCATCTTCTGGCCCCATCTACAGTGAAAAACTCTTGAGAACTTGAAAAGTAATGGATTCCAGGTATCAATTATATTTTATTTTTTATTTTGTCAAGATAACATTTGGTTAAGGCTTGGTTTATTCATCTTCACCATTAACTTGCTGGTAGCTATGTATTTATAAAAAATTATAAATAATGTCAGGGTTCCAAGGCATGGACAGTTCTACAGAGGACTGTTATTCGAAGAAGAAATACAAGAAACTAAGCATAGGAATAGCGAAGGAAAAAAACAGAAAAAACTTTCTAACTAGATGTAAAAATCTTAATATTGTACCAAAATTTATACAGAATTGTATGTCTGAAGATGGAATAACAATACAAAAACGTCACAGAAATAATTTGTTTTAATGCACCACCAAATCCCAGGAAAGAAGAATAGTATATTGTGTATGTAGGTGGAAAAGTGACACATTCTCGGCCGACAGTGTAAATTGACAAACACCGAAAGCCGAGAATGTGCTTTTCCACCGAAATACACATACTATTTTTTCTGCGATCGGTTCAATACCTGTTAAATGTTTGTCTTTTAGTTCCAATTATTCAGCAGTACGAGAATCACTTTCCCGGCCTAGGCCGAAATAGTTATTTTCCTAACAAGCGCGTGTTTGCGTGCGGAAAAGACACTTTGCGCACGTGTTAGGAACAAAATTTTTCCTACGAGCTTCATATCAGGTAGGTAATAACAAAAATTTTAAAAAAAAAAACGATAATTTGTTTAATTATTTTTAATTAACTTGAAGGGAACCTATGCATTTATCAAAAAATTACATAACAAAAAAAAATAACAGAAAATCCTCTTCAGAGCTGCCGACGGTGTAAGTTGACTTGTTGAGTTGAATATCTTAAAGCGTTTAAATTTGATGAGAAAGTTTGTAGATTTCTGCATATAAGTAGAGAACAAATCTGACAATGTGTCAAAGTTAATTTATATTTGGTGTTTGTATAGATGTTGGCTGATATAGGACCAGAGGAAAAATTTGTCATCATGTGTCAAAGTCGACAGGTGCACTTATTGTTGCTTGACAATTATAATTACTTTTCGGCACTCAGTGCGGATAAGGCCTGTATCCGCACTGAGTGCGGAAAAGTGTAACTTTGAGCCCGGAAATGCGTGCGGAAAAGTACTACTTTGCGCACACTCGTAGGAAATAGTTATTTTCCTAACAAGTGCGCAAAGTGTTACTTTTCCGCACGCAAACACAGTTATACGAACGACGCGAAGCGGAGTTCGGATACGTGTTTGCGTGCGGAAAAGACACTTTGCGCACGTGTTAGGAACTAAATTTTTCCTACGAGCTTCATATCAGGTAGGTAATAACAAAATTTTTTAAAAAAAAAAACGATAATTTGTTTAATTATTTTTAATTAACTTGAAGGGAACCTATGCATTTATCAAAAAATTACATAACAAAAAAAAAGAACAGAAAATCCTCGTCAGAGCTGTTCATCTTAAAGCGTTTAAATTTGATGAGAAAGTTTGTAGATTTTTGCATATGAATAGAGAACAAATCTGATGTGTCAAAGTTAATTTATAATTGGTGTTTGTATAGATGTTGGCTGATATAGAAATAGAGGAAAAATCACAAAACATCCCCCCTTAGAAAGGTAAGTGCCGTGTTGAGAACCTGTCTATAAGTTTTCAGCGCCTCTAGTGACTGGGGGGGTCAGCTTTTGTAATTCTGGATTTATTGGCGAATGCAAAACGCAATTAGGGTTCGTTCGGTATCTTATTCGTTCCGGTGGATCGTTTGCACCATTGTTTGATTCTAGCGATTCAACACCACCACTTTAAAGTTTCTACCATTTTTTGGCATAAAATAATTGTGCCAAAAAGAAGAAACTCATAAAATCGGTAGTGTTGAAGCGCCTTCAAGGTAAAATTGACTAAGAATTAAGATGACAAATTTAGATATTTATTAAAGTTTGAAACAGAAAATATAATAGAATATGGAATTAACTCGGGAATTAATTACAATTATTGCGAAACAGTTTTTTTTTTCATGTAAGTATACATACATAGGTAGGTAATGCTAGTTAAGTTAAAGATAATAAGGACAGTTACAAGAAGTAATGACGTACATTTAATAATAGCTTGATGAAAAACTTAAATCGTAAATAAAATGACAAAAGAGGTCCTTTTCTCACAATCCAAAATCGTTGTTAACCTAACAAGTGAGGAAAGTGTTTCTGCACGTGATGGAAGTTGCACGAATGACAACAAAAAGCAGAGTTCGGACAAGCCTTTAAGTCCAGAAAATACACTTTCCGCATGTGTTAGGTAGAAAGTTTATGTAGTTATACATAATATAAAGCTCATTCAAGAAACTGATTTCGCCTGGATGATAGAATAAATATTTTTGATAATAGTCTATACCCTTTACCACTAGCTTTAAGCAAAGACAACGCCAACAACTTCTCGTCCAATGTAAATCGTCTAGCTTTAGGCTTTTGGTTTTGAGTATGGACTTGGCTTAAAATAAAGCTGTATATCAATGGATTGACGTGGTCTACGAGCCTTTGAAATTTGGTTTATGATGCAAGTTATTCAGCAGCAGAAACTTTGGATTTAAATGACGACAACCTTCTACTGATTCTTCTTAACTTATTGCTGGATTCTATAACTCTGGAATAAAGATATTTTTCCCTTGGGGATAGGAATTTTTGCCTAGTGACGTTAATGTTCTTTAAAATTTGGCATCGTCTCTCATGACCTGCAAAAAAAAAATAGATCAAGATTGGAGACGAGCTTTTCGCACATGCTTCTAATTTTTCTAGCATTCGACTCCAAGTTTTAGTAATTAGTAGTCTTTTATAGTAGTAGTCCTACTTGAGTTAGGATGTTTCAAAATTCACCTACTCCCAACTGGGTGGTTATTCATTAAGCAATAACACTTAGGTACCTACCAATAAAAGTTTTAAGAGACAAAGTTGGTTGGTGACTTTTTCATGTTTGCAGATGTGATGGTTCCACTTGGTGTAGCAATGTCTGCCCCAATTGCAGAAGTTTCAGTAGATAAAAATTGACGACATGAAGGGCCTGGTTGATCTAAAACAGAAATTTCGTTACCAATGATTCTACCAAAAAAGTTAGGATACACACATTGTAGAACATGCTGTACCTGTATGTAACCCGGAATATTTTAATTATTGTGTCTCCTGATAAAGGAATAAACATTAAAAAAGAAAAAAATGAATAATATTAGCTTTGTTCCAACACAGCAGAAAACCGTACAATGTACCGTCACGATTCTGCGCAGAAACTAAAATTGTTATACTGAGTGGTTTCGAAACCGTTCATGGGACGATTTTTTGACGTGTTGGAACAGAGTTATTATGTTTACCTACCTATGTCAATCATAGTTGCGAAACTAATTTCTGAAGGCGTCTTAGGACTCTTCGACGAGTTTCAACTGTGTCGATCTCCACTTTTTGCCATTTTGGTGATTGTGGTTTATCAATTAACGACTCCTCACTGTTTTTGATAATTGGGGCTAAAATTAATTTTAATGTTTCTGACCTATGCTCCTTTAAACCCGAATTCTAACACGTTGTCGTTAATCAGAACTATGGAGAGGAGTAAGTGAAAATGTAAGTACGTCTTTCTCACATATATCTAGTATTAACTTACCTTCAGGGAGATACAGCAAAAGCGCAGCATTCCATGTGAGTCCTCGTCTGGCTTTTGGATCGCCAACAATAAATTCTCGAGGAAAATGTCTTGTTCACACTCTATAATTATTATAAGCCTTCTCGGCACTGAGGCTATTTAGTAAAGGATTGCGAACTTTTATTAGCCATCGTTTCATTTTTTCGGCATCTTTTGGAAACCGGAAATAGCTGCTGTATTTGTCGCTGCACCCCGGAACACAGCATTTCTGATGCTTTTCAATTAACAAACTGGGAGAAGACATTTTGAGATAATAATTATTGATAATTGATAGGTAATTGATAATTCTAAATGTTGGGAGAAGTTCAAAATTTAAATTTTGACGACTGGAAATGACAAAATAAACTTCAAATCTTGGCGCACGGTCCGGCAGGAAAAAGAAAACTTTAATAGGTTGATTGAAGCGCCTCTAGTGATTGGAGGGAAAAGCTGAAACGACTAGACTGACGTCTCTCATAAGACTTACATTTCTAAGGGGGGATGTTTTGTGGGAAAAATTTGTCATCATGTGTCAAAGTCGACAGGTGCACTTATTGTTGCTTGACAATTATAATTACTTTTCGGCACTCAGTGCGGATAAGGCCTGTATCCGCACTGAGTGCGGAAAAGTGTAATTTTGAGCCCGGAAATGCGTGCGGAAAAGTACTACTTTGCGCACGCTCGTAGGAAAAAGTGTTTCCTGTATTGTTATTCATTGATTCCTTAGCAACTATTGAAACATAATTGAAATACCAGAATAATGAGTTTTGCGACCTGTCAAACGGTCAAAAATGCTGACATTTCTTGTCAATCCCAGAAAAAGTTATCATTATCATCATTAAGAAAATAATGATAATTTGGAGCTTGCAATAGCGAAATACAGATTTATTTTACCAATTCATCCAACCCAAAAAAAAAATCGTAATTAATTAGTAGGTAAAGTTCGTCGATTTTAATCTGAGACTCCAAAAAAATGTGAGCCAATGGCCACTTGACGTCACACCTGTTTTTGCCATATACTTCACCCCCTCGCTCCTCAGTGTCAGATTAAAATCAATGGACAAATATGTTGATTGATTTACTGACCATTATTGATAAAAAGTTGATAAACATTCAAATGCAGTTAAATTATTTAATAAATTACCTTATCAACACCAGGAAACACCATGCTATAAGTAGGCAAACTATCCTAGAAATAATAAAAGAAAAATAGCAAATGCGATAAAAAAAAATAATAAGCAAAAGTGCTAAGACAAACAGCCGATAAAAATAACAAAAAACGACTTACCATATAATCAGTGTTTGATTTCTTGTCTTCATTTTCAGGAGGAATATTATAGTTGAATGGTGGCGGTGCCGACGGTCCGCTGCCATCTTTCTCAAGTTTTGGATAATGCTGAAAATAGAATTACACAAGTTTGTAAATCAAAGATGAAGTTCCACTTACTGGGTATGAAAACGCGGGTGGATCCAAGACTGGTGGAAGGGGCGGCTGTGGATACCCTAAAAATCCTGGAGGTTGTGGCATGCCTCCTCCAGCACCTCCACCTCCTAAATTATTTTTGTTGTTGTCGGATAAATCGATAAGCATTGCGTCATGGCCTATAAATTGGGTCAGAAGAAAATATAGGTGAAATTATTAATAACTTGCCTTTTTCTGTTGCCATAATCTGTGGATCTGGTTCATAATCAATATTGAAAGAATTTGCAATTTCAATAACATATTTTTCGACTAATATTTTGGGTGGACTCTGTATGGACAGTTTGTGCTTTAGCTTTGTACTTAAAGTGTCTATTGACTCAATACGGCAAGCCTCTGCATAGGGTTGGCCATATTTGGCAGTGAGAAGGTCTGCTATAACTTTGATTTCCTAAAATAATTGGGTAAAAAAAAATTAAATAAGTAATTATGACAGTTCACCTGTATATCTGATTGCAATCTTGGAGCTACCCAAATTAAACTGGACACAGCTTCAGCTATGCCCTCATCAAGTTCTTTCATGTTCTGAATCAGACCAAATCTTGCCAATAGTAAGTCGCAATACATTTCTACTATTTCCAGTGCTTCTACCAAATAATCTTCCCTGAAAACAAAGAAGGAATTATAAGTTTGTAGTAAAATTATGTAGTTACATTTAAATGTAAAAAAAAAAATCACATCTTAACTTCTGGGACTTATAATACAATGTGTAGTGTAATCTAGCGGATAGACCATATCAAATCTTATATCAATATGAATAATTATTGAGTTGACTGTAATTTATGACTTGATATTGATATATACCCACACTATTTTTTTTCCATACTGGTTAATAGAATTAATTTTTAGCCAAATTACATTGTGATCAGGTGATTTGAAATCATCCTCTTTGTGGCAATAGAGCTGACTGCGACACAAAGACATGTTGGAACTAAGGTTGAAACAGACCTAATATCTGATGCATATGATAAGTACAGTTGATAAAATTAGAATTATTCCAGGTTTTTCAACACATTTTCGAAACAATCTATTGATGTTTCATGCATTTCTTCAATATTATTATATCCAATTGATGAATCATCACACTATGAAGTAATAAAAAAAAGGGACCAGGGTAATGTAAACATTGTACCAAAGTCTACCTTTCTTTCCTTATCTATTTTTATATTCGTCATTCCACAGTGGAATATTGTGGAGGAATAGGCTATTAAAAAAATAAGCAATTCGGAGTTTAGTAAGCATTCTTGACCCAATTTTCTAATAATTGATTAGTGTACAAATTATTTTCGTAAGTACCAATCACAACTATTTATAGCCTTCTGATCCTGCCCTTCAGTCACGCCATAGGTCCTAGAGAAAAGTCCCTTTATGCACTTATAAACTTTCCAAAGTTTTATAAACTATACTTATTCACCCAATATATTTGAAAGAAGAAATATTATATCTTCCTCCCTTAGGTGGCGGACCCCTTTGTTCCTTCATTGTTTACATGTTTTTTCTTTGAACGCGGTTTCTTGCTTGGAGCGCTTACAAAAGGAATTTACCTTCTGTTAGAGGTGATAGGTACAGAAATCAGAACTTTGATAAGCTATTTCTAGTTGAGTAAGTTTGGTATTGGGCTTTGAGCATTTGGCTGTAGATGTTTTCAATAACTTCTTCTTAACTTAGCGTGTCACTGATATCCAGGGCAACAAATTATGATTTGATTTTTTTTTTGGTAATTGGTGTCCCCTGGGGAAGCCGTCCACCATAATAGGTTACGATACCATTTGTGGCACGATTATACTATTTAAGGTAAGTGTAGCAGTGGGGCACTACCAAATACCGGCAAGAAATGGTTGAATTATGATTTGCTGTTGGATGTCAGCTGCTCAATGTGATTCCAAGTGGATCAAGCATACTGAATCATATAAGAATAGCTGAATGCTAAAGAACTTTGCCAGGCAAACCTTAGGATTTAGATTTCTGAAAACTTTGAAAAGTCATAACTTTTTTTCTGTTATTGCTCTGGATTGCTCCATTGCTCTACCTCGGACTGATCTCTACATTTCACCTCAAACCATTGACTCTATTGGTACCTCGATTGGTACAGTCTCAGATATGTGCGCATATAATAATCTTTTCAAATTAAATTATGTTTTTAATTTCAACAATGTCATATTAGATTTAGTGCTTTCACAAAAAGTTTTTGATGTACAGCAATGTGACCCACTAGTGAAAATAGACAAACATCACCCACCTCTACTTTTCTACCTTGAATATTATTCACATAAGAAAATAAACTCTATCAGTCCGCGAGCAAAAACTTTCTATGATGACTTCAAATTCGTTGAATATACTCTTGTTAACAACTATCTGGGTTCCTTTAATTTTGATGAGATTCCCTCTAGCTTAAACATACAAGATATGGTACAGAAATTTTATGATATCCTCGACAGTGCAATAAACCTTTTTGTTCCTCTCAAAAAAGTTGCTAGTAGCAAATTTCCAAAATGGTTCACACAAGAACTCATTAGTTTAACTATTGAGAATTTGGCTATAAATCTTTTCAACAACTTTCTCTTTAAATGATTACCATTTTTTACCAATTAAAGTTGCGTTTCACTGACATCCAGGACAATAATTCGTGGTTTGATTATTTCTTTTTGGTAATTGGTGTCCCCTGGGGAAGCCGTCCACCATAATAGGTTAGGGTCCCATTTGTTGCACGATTAAACTATTTAAGGTAAGTGTAGCAGTGGGGCACTACCGAATACCGGCGAGAAATAGTTGAATTGTGATTTGCTGTTGGGTGTCAGATGCACAACGTGGTTTCAAGTTGCTAAGAGTAAATTTCCATAATGGTTCACACAAGAACTCATTAGTTAAACTATTGAGAAAAAAATTGCCCACAAAAACTTTCGCTCCTTACCATCTCAACAAAACTTTCAATCATTTTCTAAATTGCGCACTCTATGCAAGTCCCTATGTCCAAAACTCGGTCCAAGATATTCAAGTCTCTCTCAATAATGATCCAAAACAGTTTTGGAAATACATAAACTCTAAACGCATCTCTCATAGCCTACCCTCCAACATCTCCCTTGACAATGTACCTAACATGTGAAATGGGTGTGGATGTAGCCAACCTTTTTGCAAAACTACTTCGGATCAGTATACTCTCAAAATCAACCAAAATTTACTAAAGAGACTTTTCTAAATAATATCAATATACTATCCTAGGCTATTTCAATATCTGACATATCGATATATTCTGAGCTATCCAACTTAAATAGTTCCAAGGGTCCTGGTCCAGATAAAATTCACCCTATTCTTCTTAAAAATTTCCCTTTTACACTTGCCAGACCTCTGCAAATTATATAAAACAAGTCTCTAAGCTCTGGTCACTTTCCAGTCGTCTGGAAATCTAGTTATGTCACTCCCATCTTTAAGTTCGGAGACAGTGAAGACGTGAAGAATTACAGGCCCATCAGTATTATGAGCACAATTTCCAAGATATTTGAAAAATTAGTAGCAAATTATAAAGTATTTAACATCAGTAGTCTCACCTCTGATCTCAAATAATCAGTTTGGATTTTGTGCTGGCCGAAATACGGAATTAAATCTGATGTCATACTCATCAAATATCATTGAAACCTTTAAAAATGAATTGGAAATACATACGATTTCTACAGACTTTGCAAAGGCCTTTGATAAAGTGCCTCACAATATCTTAATCCACCAACTTAAATCAATGGGAATTTTAGGTTCCATTTTTGACTGGATTGAGAGTGACATGACTGAATGTACCCAGATTGTAGTAAAAGTAAACAATTTTCTGTCTCATAGTCTCATACAATAAAGGTTTCCTCAGGAGTCGCCCAAGGTTCCCATTTAGCACCACTGCTCTTTAATTGCTTTATAAATGATGCCAGATCATGCTTTGAGCACAGTGCTCTTTGCTGATGATTATGATATAAAACTTTCAAAAGTAATCTCCAATACAAGAGACTGCTTCTTGCTACAGCATGATCTTAATGAGTTTGTACAGTGGTGCAAGACAATGGAATGGAGCTGAATGTATCAAAATATTAATTACATCATTGATGGCAATTTACTTTTGATGGTTGAAACAATAACTGATCTTGGCATAGTTCTTGACCCAGACCTATACTACACTGACCATATTACTTTCTTAGTAAATAAATCGCTTAGAATGTTAGGATTCCTAAATCGAAATATTCAAGATTTCAACTCAATCCATGCCCTCAAAGTTCTTTATTGCAGTCTAGTCTAGAGGTGGGAAACTATCGAAGAATTTAACTATTGATATATCGATAGCAACGAATAAAAACTATCGATGTATTGATATAACTATCGATAAAAAAAGGGTATACGTTTTGGACCCATTTTGTATTTGGAGTTTCAGCAATTAGCAGATCAGGGCAAGTCAAAATGTTAATGTTAATGAACTCCAACAGCAGTGTGCACATGAAGGTCTGAGATGAAGGCCCTAACCCTACGGCCTACGCCCTACAATACAAACACAACAAGACCTAGAGAAAAAAAGACCCAAATGAAAGTTATTATTGTGAATATCAATATGTTTAATTACACATGTTCTTTTTTCTTCAAGCTGGAAGTGAAGCACAGAAATAAACACCACTATGAAGTGAAATACAGTGTAGTTGAGTTGTGTAGGTTGTTGTTAACTGATAATAAGAGGAAACATAACTAATCTTCATCTTTTTTAATTTTGATTTCAACTACTATACCATCAAAAGCAAAATAAAAAACATCAAGGTTGTTTGAGAGATGGTAGGTTTCCAGATAACTTTTATGGCGTCATCTGGGGTGCCTCAACATATTTCCAAATCTCCATAAGGCACCCCAGACCAGATGACGTCATCAAGTTACCCATTACCAGACAATCTATTAACTTTAGGAGCCTCAATAAAAGATGAAATGTATGATATTTCTTGACACTTGACATTGCTGAGATAAGAAAAGACGGGAGAACTGCTATCGATTGTCCAAGTAGAACTATCGATAGTTCAATAGTCTAGCAAACTATCGATATATCGATAATTACTATCGATAGTTTCCCACCTCTAGACTCTAGTCAGGTCACACTTAGAAGAATATGCATCATCTATTATTTGGAAACCTCACTTTGAAATACACACCACAAGAATAGAGGGTATACAGAGAAGATTCCTTCGCTACATTAATTATAAATTTTTTACCTTTCTTTGCTTTTTAAATTAAGTAACTCTATAGCGGATTGTGTCCACCTAACAAGCATGATCAACCTTCCTTCATGTTCCCCATTTAAGTAAGATTTTCTATTGTTACCTGTAAGTTATTTTGTAATATTATTTTGTTAAGTTTGAAATAATGGGCTTCTGCTCGTCAAATAAATAAATAATTAAACTAATTACTAAGCGAAGTAGTTATGCAAATTCCTATTTTAAATGTATTCAGCTGTGGTTACTGGGGCAGTAGTTATAGCTTAGACTCGAGTGTAGGTATCAGGGTAGAGGGTACGTATAGATAACTCACCTAATAATAAATTCCACTCTTATTTTGGCCCGTTCATATTTTCCGGCTGAAATATAATCAGCAATTTCTCGTCTGGATTTCTCCGTTAGTTCGGATTTCTTTTTTTCCAGCAATTTGAGCCGGGTGATGGCCAATCTCAAGTTAGTCTTCAGTTTTGTATAATTCGGGCTGCTAGAAAACATTTTACTATATTTTTTCTTTATTGCAGTACAGATATTTTATTTTGCAAATTGGAGAGCCAAGGCCCAAGAACAATAATTTAAACAAATGATTCACTCAATAAATAAAAACATGACGAATTTTTCTAAGTAATCAGCTGACAGCAATGACAGCTGAGTCAAGCAGTTTTTTTGAGGTGGGTTCGGCTTGCTCACTCCGTGCACTCCGAGTGAATCCATTCGCATTCTAGTCGTTCGGGTACTGCTTTTTGACGTTTTAGGGGTGACTCGTGACTCCATTAGCGTTCGACTATACGGAGATGGAGTTCACTCCAAAGAGCTCTTAGTGTTCGAGAGCAGAGCAGAGTATACTCAAACGACCCGGAACACAAACAAAAAAGGAAATATCCGCACTCAAATGTTACAATTAAAGCCCATTCTCAATCAATCTAGGTCAGGTACAGTGACTCTATTACCATCAGTGGCGACATCAATAGCTGTCTTATTTTTGATTGGTTCTAAAATCATATATATTTATATGGCAGTGGATAGAGGTCCGAAAATTCGGATCTCTAGGTTCATACTAAAGTTCCGATAATTCTCGGATTTTCAATTTGTATATTAGGGGTCCGAAAATGCGGATCTTCATTGGTATTATTGAAGATCCGAAAATAGATGTTTATTTCTAATTCTGTCGTAATTCAATAAAATTGATAAAATGCTTGTATTTTTAAGGATTTATACTAGAAAAAATGGATCCTCTAATTCTTTTTATGTAGAATAGCTAATCAAGTTCACTCGAAAATATTTGGTTGGTGCAATTTCAAACAGAAAAGTACAAAAAACAAAACTAAGTACCTTTTTATTTTTTTAAAACATTACCTACATAATTAAAAATACATATTTCTTCATTTTAAGGGTTGATAGGGTAAGAGGTGTGAGGTGTGATTTAGTTCCTTCTGCACTGCATGCATAACCAGGCTTTCTTACTAGAAGGCAGCTTTGTTACTGAACAACACACTTTATGTTTACACCGAAGACATGAATCACACCATAAGCAATCTTCATGTATCACTTTGCATATATCACAAATCCATTTTAGAATACTATTTTGTTTTTCTCCAATTCGTTTTTGTAATAAAACATAAGAATCCAGACAAAAATATGTTTCTATTTCTACTAAAGATATTTCTTTTTCAAGAAGAAGTGGATCAATTTGTTGATGATGAGGAATGTTTTATTTCTCATTTTTAAAGTTTTTATGTAGGTAATGCTTTGCTTACAAAATCATCTGTATTTAAAACTGCATTAAGCATTATCTGGTGCCTCAGTTTAGGAACTTCATTTTTGAATGAAGCACTTTTATTTTTCTTAGACCTTTTTAGTCCAATTGCAGTTAATTGATGTCCCTTGGGTCTTCCTTTATGGGTTTTAGAGGAAATTTAATACTTTTTATTTTTTCTTCTAATTGGTTTGTGCAGTAGTATTTGGTTCTTGGGCTAGTTATATTAAAATAGTGTCGCAAATATCTACAAAGAATAATATTCAAGATAAGTCTGTTTCTGCAGAAATCACAAATTAATCAGAGCAAATTTCATTGGTTGAAAACAGTCAGAAACAGTCAGAAAACTAGTATCAACCAATGAAATTCACTCTGACTGGTTTGTGATTTCTGCAGAAACAGACTTATCTCGAATATTATTCTTTGTAGATACTTGCGACGATACTCCTTAATCAGACAGAATTAGAAACAAACATCTATTTTCGGATCTTCAATATTACCACTAAAGATCCGCATTTTCGGACCCCTAATATACAAATTGAAAATCCGAAAATTATCGGATTTTTAGTATGAACACTAAAGTTCATTCCACGAAACGAGATAGTAGAGGTAAACAAACAGGCGGAGCTTAAAAATTCAGAGAAGGACTGCAAAAAATATATGAATTACAACTAATGACATTTATTATTGTCAGGTTGTCATATGAATCAATTAGGCAATTTGAACCACGTGACATTCAAGATGGCGTGGCGGCCCCGCATGGGCCAAAAAACACAAAAAAATATCTAGTTTCTGCCCGATTTAATAATTTAGGTACCTAATCAACAAATATTTTATTAAATAATCATTCTTAAAATATAGCAAAATAATTTAAAATACGCATAAAAACATATTCAAAACAAACTTGCTTGGCCTCCACGCCATATTGAATTTTCCATTTTGACTAATGGATTAAATTGCCTAATAAGTTTATTGCCGTATTTCCTAGTATTTTACAATTATTTAAATAGTGTTTGGTGAACTATTGTTAATTAGTGAGCAATTTAGATTAAGGGCCATATTCTCCGTAGTTCATAAAGCCTGGCTTAGTGGTAACGCTTGGCTTTTTGCGTGACAAAGCCGAGCTTTTCCACTAAGCCAGGCTTTATGAACTACGGAGAATATGGCCCTAAAACAATATCAATTTCAACAGATTCCGCTGAAGAATTTGTTCGGAAATATACTCCTTGACAAAATTATCGCACCACTACTGCACATAAGCACCATAAGCAGTGGTGCGATAATTTTGTCCAGGAGTATATATTCAGAGAAGAGAAATACAAAACAACCTAAGACAGTCCTGCCTCGGGCGGAGTATAATCCTTTTCTAGCCAATAAAATTTGACCTAAAATTTGTTTTTTTTTTAAAGATAAAAGTCAAAATGACATTATGTTGGCAATACAATGTAAAATTGTCAATGCTTTCAAATTTTTATGTATTGCCAACATAGTTACTAAATTGTTGACATAGGGAATTATCTTTAAAAAAAAAAGCAAACTTTACCTGTCAAAGTTTGTTTACTTTCACTATCTCGTTTGGTGAAATGAACTTTAGAGATCCGAATTTTCGGACCTCTATCCACTGCCTATTTATATTGCAAACGCCGCCATCTTGTTTCCACCTATTGCTTATTTCAAATCTGAATATATGGGATTTTAGGTGAACATTCATCATAAAACATGGAAAACAACGTATTTGATGGACCTAATTATAGTCATCAAATACGTCGATTTTAATTTTTTATGATAGATGTCCATTTAAATCCTATATTATATTAATATTTAAGTAACAAGAGGTTGGCAACAAAATGGCGGCGGGACCTCTATTGTCGCCATTGTAGGTGGGTTCGGCTTGCTCACTCCGTGCACTCCGAGTGACTCCATTCGCACTCCAGCCCTTCGGGTTAAGGTTCGGGTATTGCTTTTCACCGTATTAGGGGTAACTCCATTAGCTCTATTCACTTCACTCCAACTCCGCGCTAAATAGCCGAACCTAGCTTGTATGGGAAGGTTTATTTACCCACTGTAAATCTAGGTAGCGAAGTGGCACTTCTGCAAGCATGCTAGGGCAATGTTGTTTAACGTTGGCATCCTCAATTCAATTCCGTGCTAGCATAGTTCAATCGGCTAGCATGCCTGCCAACTCCGAATGCAAGCTGCAAACTTTTTCGATGCGTGTCGACTTGTGTCATGCGTAGTAGGGTAAAAAAATAAAATAAAATTTGAGGCTGGGTATCAATTTCCCAGCCCGCGTGCCGAAATGCCACTTCGCTACCAAATTGATTGAGGATAATTTAGATGAAATGCAGTTCTAGTGCGGTGTCCGTGTAGTGTAGTGTTATATCACGTGATGAAAATGTAAGCGCCGGTGTAACACCGAATACACCATCATTTTATACCGATAAATGGTGTCTCACTATATTCACATCATTCGGACACCAAATTATTTCCAAACGCAAATAAAGTGTAAATACATCAAACTCTCCTACCAATTAACGCCACAGTGTCAATAGTGTAAAAAGTGTCGACACTTTCTACCATTCCGAACTCACCTAGAGTGTAAAGTCGAACTCAGTCCATGTTATCGAACACAATTCTCAAATATTGTTTGACGTTTGACACTTCGAATGTTCTCGGTTCCCGTGTGATCACTGTTTTGTCAATATTCGAATTTTCCCTGGTTTTTGAATTTATTCCAATTTTTTCCAAAACTTCCGAATTTATCAATTCTTGAAAAATGAGTGGAGACGGTGATAAAGCTGAACAGTTCGACTCTCTTTTCCTCACAATAGCGCAACACCATCCAGAAGGCGCCCTCAAGGTAAGATAGGATTTTTTTTAGAAATTATAACCTCAAAGGCAACATTTATTTGAATTTGGATTTTAGCTTCTCGACACGTTTGTAAGTTTTTTGGGCCGAAAAACCGACTTTTTCACAGGCGGCAATGAAGGCGATTGGGAAAAAGTATGCAATTTAGAAGTATAAAATCTTTATTCCAGCTTCCTAATGTTTGTATTGTAGCTTGTTATGAACACGTTCAAAAAACATGAAAGAATAAGCCGTTCCAGCCGTGAGGCCGAACTGAAAGCAAAAAAAGAAAAAGAGGCTGCGAGAAAAGCTAAAAAGGAGGCTAAAAAGCTTGAAGAGCAATCTGTTCAGCCTGCAGAAATTAAAGAACTGACGGATGAAGAAGCGGAAAAGTTGCAAAAAGAACTTGACACTAAGCAAAGCGTTGAAAGTGTTGCAACTTCAAGCGCAGTTGGCACTTCTTCTGAAACAACGGAGGAGGTAACTGAAGAGGAAGAAGATGAATCAGAAAAGGGAAAAATTAAACCTAATAAAGGCAATGGTTGCGATTTGGGCAAGTACAAATGGACGCAAACATTACAGGATATTGAGGTAAGATTATAATTTAAAATTTTCATATTTTTGTGCGTCAATATGATCTTTTTAACCTTTTTGTATTATTGCCACCCCTGTAGCCCAAAAAAGAGAAAAAAATAATTTCAGAAATGGAATGATGTGAACATATTTGGAGCAAAGTTGATTCTGATTTGAGTCTTTTAGTCTTTAGCTTCAGAAGCACAAAAAAGTTGAAAGAAAATTACCATTTTTCTATATTTACTAATAATTTATCGGTGCATTGATTACTGTAGCAATTTACTTTTTCTTATGAACTAGAAGCCATACAGGAAGATTTTCCCACATTTCACAACATACCAGTCTTTTATAGGAGCTGTACCAGGTCAAGATTACTACCCTAGAGTCGAGACTAGAGTACTATCTTTATGTTCCAATAATAATTATTGATTATACTTAAACTATTGTGAGATCACCTCCAAAATTAATTCTGCGTAACCTATCCAGAAATCTCTCTTGTGATGGCCACAACAGCCTACCAAAGTTTTGTTGTAATCGGATAAGTGGTGTAGGAGCGCATAAGGGACAAACAAACAAACACGTTACAGATTATAGATTACCTATTTCTTATTCTACTTTTGTTTAAAATAATTCAGTTTAGTCTCTAGTTTTGCTGCTTATAATAATTCTTGTTATAACTGTAGGAAAAATCTTCATCTATCTGAAGTGGAGAATTTAATGACTATTCATAAAGTTGTGCTAGCTAATTTTCCTATCTTAACTGCTATAATAAAGTCCTTGAACTTCGATGGTGACATCTTATCTAAACTACCTATTCAATTTCTTTTGTAATTTTTTGGATTGTTGGTAATAGCTTGGATTGTTATAAAAAATAAAACTAGTCAATAAATTTTTAAAATTTATTTCCAATTGTCATACAAATACTAGATTTAGAACATATTCAATTACGGTATACTTATTCAAAAACTCATACATACACTATAAATACTGTACAATATTATCAACTTTTTACATATCACAGTAACACAAAAACTAAAGACACCGTTAGAGAAATAAGTAATGAGATAGCACATTTCGAGTAAAACATAAAAATACAAATTAATGACTTTATGTACTAAAATAAGGGTTTGAACAAAAAATCTACACAAATATTTAAAGTATGGTTAAAAATTAGTTTTAAAGTTGATAAAATATCTTATCACAAACTCAAAAAAAAAATAAAATAACTAAGTTGAAGTTGTATAACTCACAATAAATTTTGAAACTTTATTGTGAGATATCTTTGCTTCAAATATCATAAATCTAAATTTACTTGCTTACAGTATTTAGTTGCACCTTTCAAATGAGGTTCACCATCGACTGGCAGTGATTTTAAATCCAACCCACCTTCAAATATCAATAATGGCACAGATTAGAGTGGGTTTTTAAATAACCTTACTTGTACCATGACACATGAGTTCACGTTTTTGTTTTTGGCAAAATTTAATTTAAATAAATAGAATACTTAGTAATAATAAATATTATAGGATTAGACCAATACTAGGTATTGAATAATTTTCTCTCTAACAAGTTAAACAGCAACCAAGATTGTAGTTTGATATAAAGAATATTCATTTTCGTTGGTTGGAAAAAGATCATACTTAAACTAATGCCACTGGTGGAGTACTGATAAACTATAGTGAAAATCTGTTTCTATTTTTGGCTAGGTGTCAGTATCTTCTTTGGTCCCTAGCCCTCACTGAAAAAGACATTAATTGTATGATCTGATGAAATGCTTAAATGTATACTTACTTTCCAAAACATATACAGCTGCCAGAATGCCTATTGTAAATAATGCAGACATACTCAATACCAAAATCGTCAATTGATGTTTTCTACAGAAACTTCTCTTAGGTACTCGATGAGGTCTAGAATTCACATTGACGACGGTAAAGTGCATGGAACTAGCTATAGAAACATTATCGGGTTCGGGTTGCTTATTAGTCTTTGGAAGAGACGCTATTAAATCGTTGTGTTTGTCGTTGTTCTCCAAGTAGTACTGGATGTTGAGGTCGCGCGTGGTCATGGCATCCGCACTGGAGCTATCCTTCACTTCTCTGGTTTCCTGGTGGATTTGGGCCAAGTTCGCAGCTGTCAGTAGTAGGGAACCTGATCTGGCACTCTGTAAAAGGAAATTCGTGAAAATAATTTATTATATGATTAGCAAAACTAGCATATTTTTTTATCATGCATTTTGCGTCTTTCACGTTTTTTGTCATCGTTGATCAACAATAATTATTTTTATCCTGACTTTTTTCAGGTATCTGTTCCTGGATATTTTTGGATATCGTCTGAGGCACTATTTAGATGAACTTTATATATTTGATACTACTTTGATTTTTCCTGGATTAATATTTTGTTCTATTAACTTCTCTTTCAATGAATTTTCTTGTGCATTCTGGCTCTAAAATCAAGATTTCACTGTATATTTCCCTATATTTTACCTGATTCTTACTGGAATAATATATGTATTGAAAAATAGTGTTTTTCTTAAAATATAACTTCAATCTAGACTTCCATACTCATGAATTAAGTAAGCTCTAATATTTTAATCCATGATCTTAGCTGTCCGTTTGGTGCAGCAAAAATAATACCTTAAGTTAGTGAACAGAAACTTTTGCAAAGAAGAAATAATAGCTTCATGGATTTCAGCTCTTGTTAGTGGGGAATTGAAAAAATCCACTAGCAATGTTAGACGGAAGTCTCAAATTGACATTATCTCTAGTTGCCAGTTTTTATGTTGTTCTCATAAAATGCGCCTTTACGTTTTGTATCAAAACTGAAAAATAATGCGAAACCGAGATGTATTCCAATTCGCCATTGTTATGAATTCTTGCTGCATCGAAATAATTATAAATAGAGTTTATTATTACACCACCCACATTTGCATTTCTTTGCCTTCGGTCAAGATCAAGAATAAAGGCTGAATGTTGTCTTGAATTTAAATTCCTTTGATGAATGCATAACCTTTGGGAATTATTAAATTGCATTGTATTGAATTATTTTGAAAAATTAAGATATTACATAGTTGAAATAAAACAAGTCCTTACCTGCGTACTGTTATTACTTGACGCTGAGCCCTGCGAACTATTAGAGCTACGAGCTAGTGTGGGTCTGGGAATGTGCCAACTCTTGTCGAGATCTGCTGGGATCTGAAAAATAAAAGAAATTTATGATGCATTTATAAAAATTTCAAAAGTGTTTAACAATAAATTTGCCATAACATAAATTATAATGGCGTTATGTTCAATGGGACAATGGTAATTTATTATCCATTACCTTTCACAATACGAAATTATCTGGAAAATTTTATTTAATACTCACCTATACGGCATATTGCATTGTCTATAAAATTGAATTTATACTGCCAACATTAAAACGTTACAAATCAAAATAATAATAAATGTGCATGGAGGTACTATTGAAATTTTGCCTCGCCCATGATGGGCTTTGTCAGTTGGCAAATATGGAAATATAGTTTAATTTTTACTATTTCACAAAAAAAAAGAATATAAATAAAAAAAACAAGAATTGGTATGTCAATGACATATTTTGTCAAGGTCCACCCATAGACATAAGCTATTTTTCTTTCAATTGCCAATGTCATGCTCATGCATATTTTGTATGGTCTTGAAGTTAAATATTCACCAATACAAAATTAAGCTTATCAATTGACCAGAAAATACAGAAATAGATAGTTTTTCCTTTTTTGTCTAAAAGTTTCTAAAACAGAGAAACCTTTTCTTTTCCTCTTGTGAAAATTGCTAGCTGAAGATGCTTCCATATTCACTTAATATTTATGTGTAAACGATTTGTATACCAGGAAATTAACACTTCGAATAAATAACTTTTTATTTTATCAATTCCTTAATAAAATCTTTTGAATATGCTAATCATATGCATAAAACTTTATAGATAGAATTACAGGTGTTTCGTAGTCTGGCGCCATAATTAAGTTAAACAAATTTATTTGTTGTTTCAGTTAATAATAATAATATTAATAAATATAATTATTGAGATCCTTGTAATGTGTCAATTTTCAAAAATATATTTTTCATAATGGTTACGAAGGTCAGTCTTGTGGAATTTTTCAATAACTTGTCATTCAGTTGCGATTCTGATAACTTTAAAAATTTGTCCCAATCTAAGGTCAATAATTATTTGTTGAATTCACTATGTATGTCTATTTTTAGATGGATTCCAATACATTTCTCAACAAGGAAAAGATAGATGTGATTTTCTTTAGATGGCTTGAGACATGTATGGATCGACAAAATCAATTTTTTATGCTAATTAATTGGGAATAATTGCAAGTGCATAATTTCCTAGTAGAATTTTATTTTCCATCAAAAATCAAACTAATGTTTCATTTACCGTATAATGTTACAATTGCGTCAAACTATTCAAGTTCTTGGACACCTTTCGGCGAAGGCCAATCGATAATAATAATTGCAACATCTTTCTTTGTAGCAATTCGTTCAAGAAAAAAAATACCATTACTTATCGACAAGTACAAGACATTACAGTCAAGTTCGTCTCAAGGTTGCGTTTAAAAATATTGCATGTAACATCTTACAGAGATATAATTTGATGAATTTCCCAGATACAGGTATCAATCTATAAAATTATCCAGATAAATATTGATTGAAACTGTAGAATTAAGAATGTTGTTATTAAAAGATCACGTCATTAAAATAATCCGCGTTGTCGCCCACGACATTTCGCTTTGGAGACGGTATTCTAGCCAGCAGCATTTTGTTTACATTCCATAGCGGGTAAGACGTTAGATGGCAATCAAGTGCTCCGAACGACCTTGCCTAATAAATATTTATGAATATTTTTCGGTCAACAGTCAACAGGTTCCGGATCTTCTTAATCTTTTATGATAATCTCATAGTGTGTGATGCATAAATTTATGGTCCTCGGATTCATATTCTGGTGTCTATTGATGTGTAGCGTAGTAACAGTAATAAATTCGAGAGAAGATAGCAAAAGTTTGGAAAAATGGAAAAACATTATTTTTTCCAATAACAGTCTTTTTTATCTTTTTCTTTTTCTTCTTTCTCATCTTCCTACTATCCTGCCCATGCTAGTTTTGTCTTTCATGCAATTTTCGCTGTCTGGTTGCTTTCATCAAGTTTCAGTATATCTGTCCTATGTAGGTGATGCTGAATTTATCCAAAGAATGGTTTTCAATTGTAACTTTTCCTTTTTCTTTGGCGTTATTGGTTTTTGGTCATCACTTTTACTTTCCCAATATCAATTTCCAGCTCCTTTTCATTTGATACTCCTGTCAACTGACTGTGTAGAATCAAATTTTCTCTCCAATATTTCACTTCTCATCCCAAATTGCAGCTTATAGTCATACAAATCCTTCCCTAGGCCTATTTTTGGTTCAAAATTATTCTCATTCATGACTTTCTATCCATAGCTTCAGTGTTTATCTTTATATCATCTGGATCTGGATCTGGATTTCTGTTTGAACTCTCATCCCACCCTCCTTTCAGTATTTATTCTTTGCTACTTTTTTTCCTGCTTCTTACCCTTTTGTAGAACAATTTTTTTTCCTTTCAACTTTATTTCAAGCTTGATATCAACTGTATTATGTTTTATCGTTCGCAAAATATGTTGTTGTAGGCCTCTCGCCTCTCTCAAAATCCAAAGTTTCGGAATTTGTATTAGGAGCTGTTCTTGCACCGATGATAATGTGGGGATAGATAAAGTAGTAATTGATAATTGGGATAATTATTATAAGACTCTTATTTTGAGTAATTCCTTCTCAGTAATGTTATGTTATAATTTAAGAATTAGCTTGATCGATATTTTTATGCCCGGCCGGATCTTGTTCAAATTTACACATAGTGGCACAATAAATTAATTTTTGAAAATACCGGTTTAGTGTCCCGGACTAGAAAAACCCAGGAATAGTAGGTAGTTGCCGTTTACGTATTCTATTTGGTAACTAGTTACTAACTAAACTCGCCTTCATCAAATATTTTCAAACCAATCTTTTATTCGCAAATTATGGTAATATGGGAAATCCAATATCTGTAGGTTATTTGCCTCTCTCAAAGAATGTAAGGCAAGGTTATGGGTGATTGCTAATTAGCGTTTTGTATTAGCTTGACCTTTGTTGGCCCAGCAATTAGTACATTTTGTTTGAAGTTTGCATACAATTTGGAAAAGCAAATTTGAAAATAATTTAGAAAAATAAAATTGGAAAACCAAATATGAAAATAATAGATTCAATAAGGGAAAGGTACATTTATATTGGAATCTTCTATGGGAATCAGTGAATCTCTCATCAGAAATCAATGGAAATCAATGAAATTCATCTGGACATCACATAGAAATGGGTTGAGAGTCACTCAAAAATCATGGAGAATCGGGCGAAACTCATTCTTTAGTTTATGCCGAGGTATACGCCATTAACAATTTGTGTTTGAAAGATCTGTCAGTAATTCACCAATAAAATATGTCCAATTATAAGAGAAAAAATCCCGCATCACGATGACTGACATATTTGACTCATCAATCGTCCCAAAGTTCAAATTCACACAATTTATGATAATTCGTATCACCTTAAGAATGGTATTGAAATTTACGTTATGCAATAGCGGAAGGTCAAGCACATCGTAATAACTTATAAGGTCACTTTGTCGTCTGATTCTTCAGTTGATGGTACAATTCCGCTTAGAAATTTGTATTTGGACTATTCCTGTAGTGTTTTTATAATTGGACCTTGTATAACTTTTGAGTTTTCTTCAGCAAAGCAATGGTCAACCGTCATTATCCTTGATAATTTTATTATCCTGATTACTGATAGCACTAAAGGGCGTCCCAGCACGATCGATCGGACAAGATGCCTCATAAGTTGTACTTCTTGTAGGCTCACACTGGTCAAGTACATACAATAAAAGATTTTGTCAAGGTTTCCCTACTGCATTCTTCTTATACGTAATTGGGCATGACTGTACCGGCTTCTTTTTGAATCGTGGATAATTTTAGAATGTGGCACTTTGGTACAGGGTTAACTTGATTATAAATTGCAATAAAAACATATGTAGATTGGGCATTTTAAAATATTGTCGCATATGAGTAACGTAACAAATCGAATTTAAACAATACTTATTATAAAAGTAAGGAGTGGTATATATTGGACAATATGTAACAGCCAATCAAATTACTTAAACAGGTATTACAAAAGAATTAATTAAGCCGAAAAAATTCAGTTACATCGCACAGGTAGGGCTTATGGATTTATCAGGAAGAAATTGGACCCATAAGGTGTGTATAGTAGCAAAGAACTTGAACTCTTGCGTAAGTTAAACATAATAACAAAAAGTGACCTACTGATCGAATGAACATTGACTTGGTTTGTTTCGAAGGATTGTAAGTTTTTTAAAAATTAATTTCACCGTGAAATGAAAGAGATTATTCCGAATGCATAGGAAACAAAATTGCTCAATTTTATGTTCTTTACATCTTTTGTAGAGATTATTTGAAAACGATATTCGTACACGGTCATTTTACTATGAATTTAAATACATAATTACATTTGGCAACATTTTTGTCATTTACTGGAAATTGCTGCACTTGCATCATATCTTTTGTTATAAAGCGAAGCCTTTTTTGTGTTCTTGTCCTATTATTTTTGTTATTAAACAAGCTCCTTGAATTCCTCCTGAATTTTTTAATAAAATCAATTTTACACAGAATGAATCATATTTAAATTTATTTATATCGGTTAACATGTCGCAATTATTTTTCATTCAATGTTAACCAGAGAAACGCAGCAAGAAAATCCATAAATATTAACGTGCCGATTTGCACACAAGCTCACCAGTACGAACTTCTTCAATAATAATGTGAAAGCGTACTTGAAATCTGCGTTGCTGCTGCTTTAGTCTGTTACGCGATTATTAGATAATTTTGAGCGTGTGAAAGTTTAAGGGCGGGCGTGGATGTTACGCCATGTGGTTTTTCCAAGAACGATTATTCGAAATTTTCTTAGAATTCAGTGATAAGTGATATTTACGGATAATGTTTCGTTTTCGTCGCTGCTGCTGGCCTTTATAGACTCTTTTTGTAAAAGTAACCACAGTATCAACTTTTCGAGGCAGTTCATAATACCGCAACTCCTATAATATTACCTGGTGGACCCAATTTCAATAGATTGCAATGCATGATCTAAATATGTTTGTTTTTTTTTTAAAGTGGCAAATATCGGTGCAAATTTATCCTCGAGTGCACAAGTGATTTCGTTGGTACAGGCCTATATAATAATTGTTAATTTTTCCAAGTATCTTATACCTTATCGTTACCGCAAGGCCTTCTCTGAAAACACCTACAATTTGTTTTACTTTGACTTTCTTTATCGTATGTTGCGTTTTCATGGCTGTTGTTGAATTTATCATCTTCGAAACAGCTGGCAGGTATGTAACCTGTTTTGAATTTTATGATTTTCAATCATAAACCATCACAATCTAAAATTGCTACAGCAGTATAGCGACATTTCTCTGGGTTTCATCAATCGTTTTTTACTGATTTTAAGGCCTCTCATTTTTTCGTCTACTCCGCTTCTACAGCTTTTTCTTAGTCATGCCTTCCTCTTCTTCCGCCTGATTTCGATAACTATGAATTAAATGCATTGAAATGAATGATGGTAGAATTAGTCCAGGAGATTTATATGAATTATTTTTGTCCCAGATACTTTTGGTGACGATGGTACATGTTTGTCTTTAATATCCTTTTCTATTCAGTAATATCATAATTTCTCTAATCCTATCCTCCAGCATTTTTCTGCCTCTGTTTTTCAGTGGTTAGACCTCTGAGCTATATGTGACAATGATTTTACCGGTTCAGTTTTACTGTATACATATTCTAGTTTATTCGTTGATATTTCAGCTCCACAATACTTTCTAGTAGGGATATCAGTCAAAGTTTTTTTGTACTATAAGGCCTTGAAAAAGCCTCAAACATAAAAATCTAATGTGTTCAGTTCTGGATTTTTTGCTGGCCAAAGAAATTAACTTGCTCCTCAAAATGCAACAATATTTCATGGAAAAAAATCGAAACGAAAAATTGTATTCTCTATATCGGGCTCGATATTATCCGTCAAGTATGGCAAGTTGATGTCTATACATACTTTCATTTTGGGACATCATCAAATAGTGCAACGTTTTTTTCTAGTATTTTTTTTTTTTTTTTGTAAAAAGAAATCTTTTCAAGCAAATTCATACTGATAATTCTGATTAAAAAAAGTATAAAGCGCAAGAAAAAAAAAATGTTCCCACCCTCAACTGCTAGAAGAAGTTGAAAAACCCATCAGAATGTTGACGAATAGAAAAACGACTGATCTAAACATCAAGACGACTACTGGAAAAAACTGACTGACTGCGACAAGAATATAATAGAAAATTTGAGGAAAATTTCATCTCTGGAAAAAACTCGACGTTGAACAAGAAGAGAACGCAATGAAAGGATTCAGCCATAGCAAATAAGCTTCTAGTGAAGATAATAATACTTCAGAAATGATCATTTAATGTATAAAACAATAAAGATATAGAAAGAAGAAGAATTCCAGAAGGATGAGAAAACGCCTTTATAATATTGATATAGAGGAAAATAGATTCAACCTAAAAAAAAATAAACCAGTTCAAGAAGAAATTATAGAGCAGAAACAAACATAATGTTCCTCTATGGATGGTTTTCATAGACTTTAAACACTAGAACATCACGCTGAATACATTATTCTTATCTAGATAATAGAGAGATATTGGAGATTCTATAAGGCCAGGCGTTAATAGTGCTGGGCAGTATTTTGACACTTTTGACTTTTACGCATGCGCAGAAACTATCAGATTTAACGCCGGCACTAATAATGTTAGTGCCTGCCTTTATTAGTGGAGGTTTAAAAATCGGGTACAACCTGGTCGTGTTTTGACAATGTTATGAAGCGCGTGATATTTTTCGACATAACCTCATAAAACTATTAAAAATAAACAATCAACGGAAAAGTTTATTATTTTTGTGAAAGTGACAAATATAGAATAAATCTTTGAAATATATTTGAAAAATTTTCTTTTATCTCTTGATCTGAGAAGTTGTTAAGGTCAGAAATGAGCCTTTGAGGCAGGTCATTTCTGTTTACTAGCAAGTTATTCGAGATTACAAATTTCAGGTCATCGTCATCTGCACCATTCAAGATGATCATTTTTAGAAGCTCATCCATTATCTATTAATTAAAGAAACCAAGAGAAAAAAACAACAGGAAAATTAAAAACTACGAAGAAACAGAATCTCTATCACTGTGACAGAAACCAAGTTAAAACTGGTTAGAATTAACGCCTATTGAAAATTTGTTGCGTCTTCCAATAACTGTCATTGTTCGATCAGCCACTAAAGGTGCACTAATAGTGCAAGGTCGGCACTAATAGTAAACGGCCGTATTCCAATAACTCTCTAATACAAAAAACGGCGACACTAAGTACTACATAAAGCTGAGAAAAATAAAATTTGAAAGTACATTGTCTTGCCGAATCTTTTTATCTAGTGGTACCTGAGGATGTGCTTGAGTCTGAATTGGAAAAACTAAACATCCAAGGAGAAAACTTCAATAACTTCAAATATTCGAATGATATCGTCATTTTCGCAAACTGAATTAGAACTTGCCTAAGAGCTTCAAATTTCAATCCATCAAAATAATAGGAACTTCAGCCTGTAAAACTACTTTTAAGTAGTAGTAAACAAACTCGTCATCAGAGTACTGGTTTGGTAAAACCACATACGAATACTAACTACAATATGTTGTCTTTTTAAGTAACTTTGTCAGCCTTGAAGTTTTGTCTTTGTTTTTCTAAATCCGTATTCAATGTACATTGTTTAATGTCGGTATGTTGTAAGAAATGCTCCTGATTTATTTTTATTGCTTAATCTAAAACTGCTTCTATATATCAAATGCTTCTATTTTTTCTTTAATAATATGGGGTTCTCTAGTTTGTCATTGTTTATAATTTTCTCGTCACACAGAAAATATCTGTTGCAACCTTTGAATCAATATTACCTAATTTGTTGCACCTTATTACGCAAGAAAAAAAGGACAATTCCTGCGATAGATAAATCATATAATTACACGGATAATTAATTATGATCAGTAACCAACAAAATTGTGTTTTATGCTAATTTAATAAAACCAATATTATGATTTATGGATTGATTCATTTCGAGCAACTTATTTTGCATAACTTATGCTTTTGTCGCAACATTATTGCACGAATCTTGTTACATGTTCGAGTCCTTTACACGACCAAACTTGTCCTCTAATTTCTCCCAAAGAACAAGGTATTACCTACCGGATTTCTTCATATATTATAATCTAATTGATATTCAACATTCAGACATTTACCGTGAATGAATCATGTTGTAGTTTGTATTACACCTTGTTTTCTTGCGGTGATTGTTAGACCTATAAAAAATCGATTTGAAGTTATTGTTGTCAATAGCCGGACTGAAACGAGACCTTATTGAATGGTTAATTGTTTATAGCCCAAGAAATGTATGGGTTTTACAAAAAAAATTGTGAGGGCAGGCTGATTTTTTCAGGGCTGATTGGAGACTGTGTCCTGAGTATTGAGCCAAAAAATCACACTCGAAAGCCTTGTGCATTCGGCCCTATTGGCCTTTTTCTTATTTATTTTTTTTCGACAAAATGACCTTTACAAAACTTGTAGATAATAACATTCTGATCAACTTTGCCTTTTTGCTAGCTATTTTACTGCCCTCGCAAAATTTTTCGCGGCCCAGGTATAAATTTCTTGGGCTATTATTATATTAACTGGCTCTGGTTTGCAACCATTTTTATGTAGTACACCAAGTGATGCTGATTTGGGTTTTATATGGTTGTAAATTTGATCTTCTGTTTTTTTAATAGCCGTTATGGTAATTGGAAGGTGAGAATTTCGAGTGAATTTTTATATGAATTGATTATTTATTTACTATTACCGGAATTTATTGGTAAATGTAGGAGGTCGAAATTCGGATGTGAGGAATTTTATAGCAATGTACCAATGAAGTGTTATGAAATTGCATTGGTGCGGGAAAACCGAAGAGATTACACGACTGGTGATTTTTATGTTATGATTGTTAATGATTTCATTTAAATAAAAAAAAGTTCAATTAAACTTGATTTCGACCAATCAGAATGTCAATACTCAGTTGAATACATCTATCTATCTTTCAGGAGTGGATCTTCAGATCTTATTACATACATATAATGTAATAACAAACAATTTGTCCGATAATAATTTATTGCCGTTTTTTTTTCTTTACTCGCGTGCGTTACACAACGTTTGTTTTAATTTATAAAGAAATTAGATAAGAACAATAAATCCCAAGGTAACGTTTTATAGTAATTCTAATTGTAAATTGTTGTTGCGGCCTATATTTTCGACCTAAAAATAACTAAATAATTTGAACAGTACTTGTTTCTTGTTAGTATTAGATGAAACATAAAACAAGTAAAACAAAAATCTTGCTGGGTTTTACTCATATACATTTCGCAAAGTCAATTAACAAGTATACGAATAAATAGCCACAAATCATTTAATGACTCACTTTTCCTCAGATTCCGGAGGCAAGATAAAAAAAATAACAACAAAAACGAAAATCTTATGTTCGAGATTGCATACATTGCATATATATTTTTTTGCTTTTATGAAATTACGTTATTACAGCCTTGACTCCGTTTTAATAGACTTTGTAATTAGTGTACCGCATCTTGGAAAATTGCAATAATTATACCAAACAAATGAGTAAAAAGCTGCCATTTTTGTTTTGTTATTTTCAAAATCTAGATGCGTTTCGCATTATAAAGTGCAATACTCAATTGTTGTTGATGAATTCTAGAGAAATCTAAATTTAATTTTGTTTTAATTACATTTTTTGCCGAATTTTGAAGTGACCTATATTTTTTCCTAATTAAAAACAGTCTTACGTAAATAGTGCTGGCTGGTAAATGTTATGTACTATGTAATAATAAAGTTTAAACAAATTTGTTATGTTAATGTTAATGACATATTGAGCTGATTTGATGCATTTAGCAGCTGGATGCTAAACTAGTTACATAAGAATTAACAAAACATTATGCAATTTGACACAAAAATAATAAGTGCAATATTTATTTATCCAATTTGGAAATGTTGAAGATTAGAACTACACTATTTTGGACCGTTGTAGGGTTCAAATTTTCATATTGTAAAGTAAATGAAACAGCATGTAAAATCTTCTGTCAATTCAAAATATATATCTCGTATGTCCCGGCTATGAACTTCATATACGCGATTGTCCATTAAGTTGGACTTTGCGTCTCTTCTCGCAGTGAGCTCTCAGACAGGACGAACATGGTTAAGTTTGTTTGTTGCCTGTATTTCTATACTCCAGCAGGGTCCTTATTCTTGGAACAGGGGAGCAGCGTTCCCAGGAGAACGAGTGTTCCGTCTTTGTTACTTATATTATCATTTGCATATCATTGAGAAAAACGGAACACTCGTTCTCCTGGGAACGTTGGCTCCCCTGTTTCAAGAATAAGAACTAAGAATTATTTGAAAATCCGGAAAATTCATTTGATTCTATGGAGACCCATCTGAACTCCGAGATTAAATTCTTGGAAGATTTTAATGTTCATAACTCAGAGTGGCTTAAGTTCTCGAACAGAAAAAACCATGCTGGAAAGATTGCTGAAGCATTTGCCATTTCACACCGCCTAACCCAAGCCTAGTACTCATAACCGCGAAATTCGCTCTTTTTTGACATTGCTTCGACAACTTGACGATTCACGCATAAAACGTCAAATTCTCGAAGCAATGTCAAAAAAGAGCGAATTTCCCTGTTTTGAGTACTAGGCTTCAGGATCATTATTCTTGAAACTAGGGAGCAGCGTTCCCAGGAGAACGAGTGTTTTTGTTACTTATATTGTCATTTGCATATCATCGAGAAAGACGGAACACTTGTTCTCCTGGGAACGCTGCTCCCCTGTTTCAAGAATAACGACCCAGATGGGGGGGCTTTATTTGAAATTGATGCAACTTTGCGTACACGCAAATATAAACGCTGATGACGTCAGTTTCGATTGAAAAAGTGCATGTCAAATAAGCAGTGCACCAATTTTCAATCGCGAAATGACGTCATTTGCGTGTACGCAAAGTTGCATTAATTTCAAATAAGGCCCACATGGAAGAAGAGCCCACAAGTATTTCCTATTCCGTTCTCAACAAGCCAATTTATTGTATTTGTTCGTTACCAATAATCCCGATCCTTACATGATCGATGTGTTTGCACCTTTGGACAAATCAGACCACAAATTGATTTCCGCTCGAAGTTTGTTTGTCTCCCCCCGGCTTTAAAACCGCGCAGAGTGTGGCATTATGGAACTGCAAGGTCTTAAAACTCTTCTTATGATCCGTGGTCAAATGTTTGCTTCAAAACCAAAGATTCCTCCGAGGCTGCACAAGAGGCTACCTACCGACATAATTTCTTCAGCTATTCCCCTGTTTCGCGAATGAGGACCCATAATGGTCTGAAATAGTTCACCTGCACAAAAGTCGACATGAAAGTGAAAAGTGAAGTGTGTCGTCTGAAATCGTGACTCTGTTAGGCTGTTCATTTGTACTGCTTTTCTTGCTTCAAGTAGATCTCAGAAGCTGATCGGCGTTCACTTGTCCCATAACTCCCATATAATAAGCTTATAAATAGCAGCTCCTAACAGATCTTCCCGATTTTTTGAGCAGTTAGTAAGCACTACAAATGAAAATGAACATCCTATATATCAGAGTCAAAAAAACCTCTGTCATTCACGTTTGATAGTACCTACCTGCCGACGAGTCCAAAGGAAAAACCCGGTACACTAAAGAATTGAACTGGTCTTGAAAAGTTGGATCAGGGTAGAACTAACAGAATTTCACTCAAGCATAATCGAGTACTGAACTCCATTCAAGAAATATCTAAGTGAGGCCTTGAAGATATCAAGAAGATGGGACAACGAAATGAGTTACATTTTGATGTCGGCAAGAGGTGACTTGATGCTTATGGCCAGAAAGTCTTTGTTCGAATATAAAAACTGGGCTGGAAGTGAACATA
The DNA here is from genome assembly GCA_917834065.1 of Ceutorhynchus assimilis. Lineage (NCBI taxonomy): Eukaryota > Metazoa > Arthropoda > Insecta > Coleoptera > Curculionidae > Ceutorhynchus > Ceutorhynchus assimilis. The sequence continues at coordinate 2,803,474 of OU892281.1, forward strand.
AATCCAGGGAGCCTTGCCTTGAATAATGGTGAAGTTATCAATTCAGCTGATATTATATATATTTTTTTTTTTTTGAAAAGGAATAGATGAAGCTGATAGAAACGAAGAAGAAATTGAAGATAACATAGACGCCGTTATACCTCTGCTCAAAAAGACAGCACTGAAGAAGAATCATTTATTGATCGTCCATAACTCTCTTTACGGATATGAGGCTTGGCAATTGACCAAAAGATTAGAGCAAAAACTTCTGAAATAAAATTCTCGAAAAGAACAGTTGGAGTATCAAAAATGGATAAAGTTCAAATGGTGCCCATAAAGTAGGAAAGAAGGTGAGCATCAGAAACAATCTGTATCAATGACATTCAAAAAGCTATGCTCCTAGAGAAGCTGGTGATGATGATTATAGAGATGTCCCATAATATTCTTACTTGAAGCATCTTCTGGACCTAAACTTGTTTCAAAAATTGTTAGCTGGATATAAATACAATTTATTCTGCCAACTATTACCACACATAATTTAATAGCAGTTATTAATTATACACTTTAAGCTGATTAGTTTTAGATATTTAGGAAGTATTATGCTGTCAAAATTGCCCTAAATACTTGAATTATTATTTAACGTTATAAAAATTGCTATACTTTTTTGTGCTTTCTTTTGTTACCAATTATTTATACAACTCTATAAGGTAATTTTCATAAGACATTTTTGGACAGGAAAAACACACATTTATACCTAAGGCAAATTTCTGTAATAATTAAACAAACAATGTTGTCAGTCTTCTTGCCATTTACATGCACTTTCACGTATTGTTCTTCTGGGTGTTGTGTCAATTTTTGCCATGGACGTGCAACCGTGCATAAAGCAACTAATTACTCGTGCGGCGTGTAACGCAAAATTGCGATTCGTTTCAAAGTAATTAAAAATATGAGTTGCGGTTTATGAGATTTTTCTTGTAAGATGTATTTGAATTTATTATTATTATAGTGAATTAGTGAGACTTCTTCTTATCAGCCTGTTCACATTCACTACTGAATGTAAGCTTTTTCCATTTCTGCCTGATCCTCATCTAGATTCTTCCAGCAACTGGATGTCATTACGCCAATATTTTTGCATAAAGTATTTGAGTGTCCAATAAGAACACAACATCGTCAAATGTTTGTTTTCCATTTTGTGATAATTTTATTGACATAAATGAAACATGAGTTTTCTAGGTGAGCGCTTGTTTTTTTCTACTCTACTTACTTTACGAGTCAATTAAAATACACGATACTAAATCGCCCCTAATTGGCAATATTGTATACGAACAAATACCTACATTGATATGCTTTGCCGACCTTTTTCGACTTTTTAATAACTCTTGTTAATAAAACTATTGCGAAACACTTGCCTATTGTTTCATTTTTGTTTTAAAAATTGTGCGTCTGCAGCCTTCAAAAACCGTCTAAACCCCCATTCTTTTGTTCAAATTTATAGATACATTTTCGATAAAAACCGAAAAGTGGGTTGAGTAGTTACCCGTTGGCCTGATTGCCTGTTAACGCACCCACATCGACTGGTATTGATTCAACAAATTTATTCGGATTGTTTGCAAAATATTTTTGCCTAATGTATAATTTTTGTTTTGATAAAATGATGGTTTTATTAGAGAACCCACATTGGAGTGTTGTTTCCCAATTTGATAATATGAGTTCAGTAACCAATACTTTTTCGATTTTTTTCTCTATAGATAATATAGCCAATATTTCATTTTGAAAATAACTAACGAAACTTTAGGAATAAGTATCTGCAAAACAAACTAGCAAAACTGACAATGGAATGGAGTACCATCGTCACCAAAAGTATCTGGGACACAAATAATGCATAATAATCTCCTGGACCAATTCTACTGTCATTCATTTCAATGCATTTAATTCATAGTTTGATAAATATTTGACAATAGAATTCATATAATAGGACAAGAGCTAATGTGATGCTGTCCCAGTTACTTTTGGTGACGATGGTACCTACATAAATTTAATAGAAGATTCGGAAAGAGATATGTACGGAAATCAGAAAAAGATGAGGGATGGAAGCCATTATTTTAATTTGTTTCGTTTAAAATTGGACACTTGCATATCCAGTGCAACGCTCTACCAACTGAGATACCGAGATCTGTTTCATTTCTATATATGTCGACGATGCATCCGTGGTTGAAGGGATAATGGATTCTAAATACCCATTAATTGCGAATGTGATCCCCTTTGTTGCGGAAATAACCCACAACAGGTTTAATTTTTATTATTTCTAATTTAATATAATTTTCTTCTCTATTATTTACCATAAAAATAATATTCTAAAAATAGATGCTTTTGCTGGACTATTTATCCTGTAAAACCGGCAGCAACAACCCTTTGAATCAATAAAATTGCAGGTTTCTTCATCACCTTATAAGGTAGTGAACTTGTCTCGCCGCTGTGATTGGTCAGCCGCCACACAAAATCCCTAGTTTTTGCGACCTGCTCCCTGGCAGAGCTAGTCGACGCACATTCTTCAGTAACATTAGAATAAGCGAAGAGTTCGCGCCCTCTGAATGCTCCCCAGAAGCAAAACCCCCGTTAGTACGCGCGATTTATAGTAAAATACTCTCTGTGTCTCAAGGCCTGACATGGTCTATATTATTGATTACAATTCATGTAATTAACCCGTAATTTTTGCAAGTCACCTTCTTTTGGCTCTCTCTCTCTCTAACTCTCGCCGGGCTCCAGCGCGCCTGCATGTGCATATCGTTGTGTTTTCATCTCAGTGGAAAGTACCCTAGCTGCCAGTGTGAATAGTGATAAAAAGATGAATAATGGCCTTGTGGATTTATCTGCATGAACCGGATTAAGCAAGTAAGAACGTTACAATTTCTCTAACAGTCGAACAATAAATACTGATTAGTGATTCGCTTGAAATGCACTATAATTTGAAGTGTCTTCTAACGTTTAATGCAGAAATTTGGTTTTCGCACTCGTGAAATTAACATTTGTACTTTTGTATATAGAAACTGAGCATTGTATATAAGGATTTTTATTGCACATATTGTTTACATACTTCCGCAGAAAAGTGCTCAAATTGTTAACTCTCAATAAATAAAAGAACTTTCAAGGATCAATAAACATTTTGTGATTACAGTGAACTGATTAAAGTTGACGAATTATTTATGTTGTGCTCTCGTGCATTTAAATTAGTTAATTTATGTTTTCGTTCACTTAACATTAAACCATAAATGATATTATCATTATCAGATTTCCCTACCTTTTATAAATCAAGATACTTACTTTAGATTAGTATAAAATTTGTACTTCGAGTGAACGTCCAATTAGGAATTTTTAGATAGGATTTGATTGATCTATACCGAATTACTTTCATTTATTAATTAAATTGATAATTATTCTATTTCAGCGTTTTATTTGTATAAATGAGAATCAAGGCACCCCTAACCCAGTCAAAGTAAAAACTTTTGGCATCCCTGGTGCGGTTTGACTAAAGCCCAAAAAGGGGCAATAGCTAGTTCCATCACACCCTTATACCTTCTAACTCACTCCTATACCAGCGGTAACCGCCGAAGGTTACTGTTGGTCTTCACAACTAACAACTTAAAAATGATGAAAGACTTGACCGACAATGTAGAAATGGAAGAGGTTGTGGTAGCTCAGTTGGTAGAGCGTTGCATTGGATATTTCAATTTGTCTTATATTTTGTTAAATTTACTTTAAATGTTTGTTGCTAGAAAATAATAACTCCTTTGTATTTGGGTTTGCCTGTTTTGGGAACTCTGTATAATACTGGTGTTATATCTATGTTCCATTAGTTCAAAACCAGATTTATTTTTATACTGTCTCTTAACCAACCAGAGGCAAAACCGTTTACTCTAGATTCTTCATATAAGGCATCAGTAGGATATAAGAATGGTTTTTTGTATATCATTTTCACCACTTTTGAAGTTTCTTTTAACATGCTGAATCATTTTTTGTTACGCTCACCACCCTATGATACCATAAGTAAGATGTGATTAAATCTAAATACAAAACTTCCAGTTGAGATAATTTTTAAAAAATCTGCAGATATTTCAGATACAGATGTAAAGCAATTATCTGATTTTAATGATAACGTAACTTGTGAGAGCGTCCCATCGGTAATGAAAAAAGGCATGAAATATGTTTTACTGTAGTTGATTGTTGACCTCATGGTTTAAAAATAATAAAACATTTTATCTAGTTAATTTCGTTCCAGTCTCGTCACTCAAATCTAACAACAGTGTCATCACAGTAGGTAGCTATATGGGTTGTTACATTCTCTGTTGCGTCTCGTCCTTGTCTGAAACCATACTGTTATTCAACCAAAATATTCTGATTTTCTAGAACGTTTGTTAAGCGGTTTATCATTAGTTTTTCAAAGTCCCAGACTTATACAAAGGTTTTGTTATTGTTGTTTTGAAAGAAATTGGACACATTCCTGATTTGTTAATTATGAATTTCAAAAGTTGTACGATTTTATGTTTTTCTTGACAATCTGTCTCTTGTAAACAAAACTGTTTTTATTATTAGTTTTTGAATATTATTGCGTTGAACATTTATTTATTGTTGTTGATTATGTTGTTGCTGGTCTGAGACAGCTTCCCATTTTCTTTTATTTCGTTTTTTTTTTTCTTTTTTCCACACATTTTATTGATTAAGTCCTATATTTATTTTGAGTCTTTGTCATTTTTTATTTGTTTTTGATAATATTCAGTTTTGGTGTTTTTACTTAGTAGGTGTAATTTATTATAGGTTTTATTATATTTTTATGTTTTGCTCTGTTGTGGTTTCTATAGTATTTTTAAAAAGAATATTTTTAGTTTTAGATTATCCTTGTACTAGAGTACGGTATCTTCGTTTCTTGTGTAAAATGCTCCTACTATTTCTAATAGAAACTTATCAAAACCAATTCACCAAAACTTAATTGTATTGATGAATATTATTGGATGGGAATTATCTATCACTATAAATCAAAACATGTTGTTTCCTTATTGGCTCCCACCTGTCTATAAATTTTGCTGTTCAAAAATAGCTGTGATACTTAATCTAACAGTTTCTATTTGGGAATTTTAGCAGCGCAACAATAATTTTTCGTGACCAGAAAACCAAATAAAAGTTTAACATAAAAAAAGTACCGGTATTAGCACCTTCATCTGAGAAAAACCCATAAGCGATCACCAAAGCCAATTTATATTGTGATGATAGCCGATCGTTTAACTACATGAATTAATGAATAGTAAAGTATTTTATTATGCAATGACGGAACAATGATTTTTAATTTGTTATGCAAAAACAATATGGTTATAAAATTTATAAGGGAATCGTGTTTACATAGATGAAATTTTATACTGTCTATGTCAGGACACTATATATTTTAATTATTATTTCAAGTACATAATATGTACATAATTGCAGATCTAATCAAAATAATTTAGCTCCTAAAAATGGAATCAAAAATAGAAAATATTGGGAAATTGAAAGTTTATATGGAGTGATTTGGAATGTGATTGTCTTGTGCTGTTACCTAAGAAAATATTAATATAATAATTTGAAAGGATATGATTTCTTCGTTATCAGAATCAATAACATATGCACTAAATAAATGAAGATTTTTCTTGGGATTTTCATTCAATGAAAACAGTAATATGATTTATGAACTTACGTTATCCGGGACAAAACTCTGATTATCCATCCTGAGATCTATAGTCAATTTTGAATCGAAAGACCGAAAATTTATGGGGCTGTTTTCGTTCGAAAAATAAAAACACTCCTCAGATACATCCACAACACACCACTCTCTATCACTCCAAGTGCACGCGTTCTTTCCGGTACCGTCTGCGACGCTCTGGCGCTCGTTCGGCGCGAAAGCTGCTGCCGTTACTGAAGTCGGCGCCGATTTGGCTCCGCTTTAAATAAGCTTTTTCTCGTCCGGCAGTACCTGCGGTAAGATGCTGTGCATTAACCGCCGAGCTGGACCCAGAACCTTGGATGTCAAAGTCAAGACATACTTTATTAGCAAAGATGAACCATTTTAAGTCTAGTTGAAAATTGAAAGATTCTTTATTTTATGAAAGATGGAACATTTTCAATCATCTCAGTAATGAATTGAAATCAATATCTGACTATAAACAGTTTCGAAAACAACCTAAGAGTATGTTATTGGAAAGGGCCTTCTACAGCTATTAGAGGAATATTATGGTGAAGTTTTAAGTTTTTTATTTTTCTTTCATGCTTGTTAAGTAAGAATTGATATTTTGGTAGCGTGAATAATTCTGTCATATTTTAAAATTTTGTGGAAAATTATGCTGAAAAGTAAATTTGATCTGAAGCAGTAAATAACAGTTTTCTGAACCGGAGGCAATCTGAACGAAATCTTCTTTCGTTTCTTCTTGGAGTGGTTATTGAACGGTGTTATTGGAGACTCAAAATTATCACCACTTACCACTTTTCTGCTGAAGCTGGAAACACCTTCTTCAACCTCACAAACCGGCACGTACGATCTTTCTATACCACTACCAGTGTTTTAATGGGAATTTTAAAACCAGAAGAGAAAAGACTAATTTTGAAAACCTCTGGTTTCTTGTCGATTTCCCATTGGTTCTCAAGTTTATTTTATTCAATCTTCCCCATTCAGACTGCTCCACCCTGTGATCCAGTTTGATGGCTCTCCAACAGAGTTGGCTAGTTACATGTGGTCAAATTCTTAATTGAACATTTAATGTTTTCCTTTTTAATTGAATACCTTTCCCTTTTCTAATTACCTAATATGCTTTCTATTCTTATTTTTCAATTTCTAACCTAGTCGAGTAGATAAAATAAAAGTTCCCTAATTTCTAACCTAATTATCAAGGGTGTGAAATGAACTAAACTATCCTCAATTAATTTAATAATAAAATAATTGAGTAATCACTCCTATCTTAACCTACCTACATCTTAATTATAACTAAGCTGCATTTGACTTAAGTTAACATTTCACCCAAGTAATAACCCTTGATAATTATATTGTTTTACAATTTGTTATTGTATCCGAAAAATCCAGCTCATGTAATTATTGCTTCTCTACACACACACATGCTTCGAATATACATAATTCTTTCCAGCGGTATCAGTAACCTGACATCTGGGTTCGTCATAAAACGTGGGTATTCAGAAGATTATACTTGACTTTAAATAAATTATTACAACCACATGGGATCTGGTTCAGTCGACAGATTAATTTAAAGTTTAGTGTTTATCAAGGAAAACATAAATTTTGCCTATATGTATATATTTGTCAATTTCGGGTTATAGCAATAATAATCTTGAAGCTATAAAATTCGATACTTTTCTTGCTTTCAAGTGATTTTTACCCTCGAACAGATTGGGTCGTTCGCAGAACTCCATGTGTTTGTAAATTTCATTGGGGTCACATTTTACCTATCTATTAAAATAAAACTTTTCCCATGAAAGATGAGCTTGAACCGAGAATATGAATTTGCATTTTGTTACATCTTTTAGTTTATTCCGATTTATTTATTACATTTTAATTTGTGACAATTGATCATTCGTTGGGCTTTATGTTAATTTTAGTATTTTTAAATGTTTTCGTGTAGTTCATAATACCTTACCGAAATGCTGTTCAGTGGAAAGTTAGAAGATTCTGGTAGAGCCAATATCAAAGATTTTTTTACCTACACTACCTATTTGCGTTTGACTAATGATGGACAATGGCTGGAAAGTTTGAATGAATCTTTCAAAGATCCACAGTAGAGCTTCAGACATCTCCTACAAAAAATAAAACTCTACGTGCAAAATGAAGCTGAAAGCTTGTATTGTTGTATTTGCAAAATTCTACCGTAATTTTGAAAGTTGTGTCGAATTCAAGGCTGCATTACATTTCTTCAAAAGTCTCCAATTCATTCGAGTATTTGACAGCATGGAACATCCAACATTCATAAAAATACCGAAAAGTTATCTTGTCCTTCTTCAGTAGAACCCAAGCTGATACCTACTGCCATCTAACAGAGAAATAGTACCTCGATCACCACGTAAAAGTTCGCCGAAACCGTCCGGACAATGTGAGTACTGAAAAAATCATTGCCACTGAATTGTTGAAGTTTGAAAGAGCACCTACAGCAACAAAGAAGAACTGTATGGTCAACTTCAAAATACTGGTTGAGCGACTTATCAAAATAACGTCATGGCAAAGACCCAGTGTTCCAGGTTGATTGGGACAAGGGTTTGAATATATTTCCAGTCATTAGGGTGTTCAACTTTTGAGACAAGAAATTTTAGGACAGGCTGCAATAGCAAATCTAATATAATGATATAAAAGTTGTCCAGCAGACAACATGCAATGTCATGGGTATAAAATCAGTGAACAGGGAAATCATATCAAACTTCAAAGAGGATGTAACTAGAACCAAGAACAATTGAGGATCCTTCTGAAAACTGCATTTTTCACGTCCTGTTTTATTTTAAAACACATACGTGATTAAGAACAGTATAATGCCATAAAAACGCAGTGTCGCCTGTGGTGAAATGCTACATCGAGCCGGACCCTGTTAATAGCAGAGACCTTGAAGACCGGCGGTGAGTTTTTGGGATTTTCGCAGTTTGAGTTTAATCATCTGAATCTAAAATCTTTCAGTTCAATCAGGTTCTTTTAATTCGGGAATGCTACCAATCGTTTTCTTCTGAAAGTTATATTTGATGTTTATCTAAGAATTTATGATTATGTATGTATAAATTTCCCCATCAATACTTTCTTAATATAAATTACCTTTACATCAGTATACTTATACGGTTATCAAACTGCATAAAAATATATGATGAGTAAAATAAAAATATTATAAAGTCAGCGGCACCAGCAGCCAGAAAAAGGACTGCATTCAAAGAAAATGGGCCCAAGATCTTCTCTACCAATCCACAGCCACGAGCAAAGGTGTGAAGGGCTCGAACTCGTGTAAAACTTTTCCAAGTAATCTCATTATAAAAGGATCACACATGTCTAAACTCGATAAAATTTTCTTGTCGGTGTGGATTTAGTGGAAGATTGTTTCCATTAAAATTCCATTACATTTTAATTCAAGAAAAATTGAGTTAAATATTATTTCTCCAAATCTTAACGTTTTAAAAAACGTTTACTGAATAAAAGTAAATGTTGCAATCATGTAATGCGCTGTCAAGTAGGGGCGAACGTAGAACGTCACAGAAAAAGCGTACGAAGGGTAGATAGAATAAGCGAAGAGACTAGAGAAGAAGTTGGGCTGGTCCCTTAAGACGCTTATCTGCCATTGTTCATTATTCAATTTTTATTTTTATTTTGTATTAAACTGATTGTTCTATCCAATTTATGATTAGTTTGTCTCAAAAGGAGCATTCACAGGTCAGTTGAATAATTATTATTTTGTTTTTGAGAGTTCAATTTATGCAAGTATTATTTATTTCTTTTATTTTTATATGTTTTTTCTTGTTTGTTTATAACCATTCTTATAACATGTGCATTGTTCATGTATTTAATCGTTCCATGCTGTAAACAACACAGATAAAGAATAAATTAAAACCTAGAAAAATTATGTGCTTTCTTTTGTGGTGGGATTTTAATTTTTGGATTCCGAGCGTGCATTAGCGAATATCCTAGCAAACAAATTGAAAAATCAATCTAGAGATATTGGCTCAAAGTAATAACTATAACTGTGAGTCTAGGTAACCAGGGACCTCAGTACCTGCCGCAGATGGGCTAACCAACAAAAACTCTTCAGTATTGAAATGAGTAGTGTTGATTGAATGCTGTGTGTGGAATTAAAATTTTAGCACAAGAACATAGGATGGTACCTAATTTAAACTTTTATGAGATGCTGTGCATTAACCGCCGAGCTGGACCCAGAACCTTGGATGTCAAAGTCAAGACATACTTTATTAGCAAAGATGAACCATTTTAAGTCTAGTTGAAAATTGAAAGATTCTTTATTTTATGAAAGATGGAACATTTTCAATCATCTCAGTAATGAATTGAAATCAATATCTGACTATAAACAGTTTCGAAAACAACCTAAGAGTATGTTATTGGAAAGGGCCTTCTACAGCTATTAGAGGAATATTATGGTGAAGTTTTAAGTTTTTTATTTTTCTTTCATGCTTGTTAAGTAAGAATTGATATTTTGGTAGCGTGAATAATTCTGTCATATTTTAAAATTTTGTGGAAAATTATGCTGAAAAGTAAATTTGATCTGAAGCAGTAAATAACAGTTTTCTGAACCGGAGGCAATCTGAACGAAATCTTCTTTCGTTTCTTCTTGGAGTGGTTATTGAACGGTGTTATTGGAGACTCAAAATTATCACCACTTACCACTTTTCTGCTGAAGCTGGAAACACCTTCTTCAACCTCACAAACCGGCACGTACGATCTTTCTATACCACTACCAGTGTTTTAATGGGAATTTTAAAACCAGAAGAGAAAAGACTAATTTTGAAAACCTCTGGTTTCTTGTCGATTTCCCATTGGTTCTCAAGTTTATTTTATTCAATCTTCCCCATTCAGACTGCTCCACCCTGTGATCCAGTTTGATGGCTCTCCAACAGAGTTGGCTAGTTACATGTGGTCAAATTCTTAATTGAACATTTAATGTTTTCCTTTTTAATTGAATACCTTTCCCTTTTCTAATTACCTAATATGCTTTCTATTCTTATTTTTCAATTTCTAACCTAGTCGAGTAGATAAAATAAAAGTTCCCTAATTTCTAACCTAATTATCAAGGGTGTGAAATGAACTAAACTATCCTCAATTAATTTAATAATAAAATAATTGAGTAATCACTCCTATCTTAACCTACCTACATCTTAATTATAACTAAGCTGCATTTGACTTAAGTTAACATTTCACCCAAGTAATAACCCTTGATAATTATATTGTTTTACAATTTGTTATTGTATCCGAAAAATCCAGCTCATGTAATTATTGCTTCTCTACACACACACATGCTTCGAATATACATAATTCTTTCCAGCGGTATCAGTAACCTGACATCTGGGTTCGTCATAAAACGTGGGTATTCAGAAGATTATACTTGACTTTAAATAAATTATTACAACCACATGGGATCTGGTTCAGTCGACAGATTAATTTAAAGTTTAGTGTTTATCAAGGAAAACATAAATTTTGCCTATATGTATATATTTGTCAATTTCGGGTTATAGCAATAATAATCTTGAAGCTATAAAATTCGATACTTTTCTTGCTTTCAAGTGATTTTTACCCTCGAACAGATTGGGTCGTTCGCAGAACTCCATGTGTTTGTAAATTTCATTGGGGTCACATTTTACCTATCTATTAAAATAAAACTTTTCCCATGAAAGATGAGCTTGAACCGAGAATATGAATTTGCATTTTGTTACATCTTTTAGTTTATTCCGATTTATTTATTACATTTTAATTTGTGACAATTGATCATTCGTTGGGCTTTATGTTAATTTTAGTATTTTTAAATGTTTTCGTGTAGTTCATAATACCTTACCGAAATGCTGTTCAGTGGAAAGTTAGAAGATTCTGGTAGAGCCAATATCAAAGATTTTTTTACCTACACTACCTATTTGCGTTTGACTAATGATGGACAATGGCTGGAAAGTTTGAATGAATCTTTCAAAGATCCACAGTAGAGCTTCAGACATCTCCTACAAAAAATAAAACTCTACGTGCAAAATGAAGCTGAAAGCTTGTATTGTTGTATTTGCAAAATTCTACCGTAATTTTGAAAGTTGTGTCGAATTCAAGGCTGCATTACATTTCTTCAAAAGTCTCCAATTCATTCGAGTATTTGACAGCATGGAACATCCAACATTCATAAAAATACCGAAAAGTTATCTTGTCCTTCTTCAGTAGAACCCAAGCTGATACCTACTGCCATCTAACAGAGAAATAGTACCTCGATCACCACGTAAAAGTTCGCCGAAACCGTCCGGACAATGTGAGTACTGAAAAAATCATTGCCACTGAATTGTTGAAGTTTGAAAGAGCACCTACAGCAACAAAGAAGAACTGTATGGTCAACTTCAAAATACTGGTTGAGCGACTTATCAAAATAACGTCATGGCAAAGACCCAGTGTTCCAGGTTGATTGGGACAAGGGTTTGAATATATTTCCAGTCATTAGGGTGTTCAACTTTTGAGACAAGAAATTTTAGGACAGGCTGCAATAGCAAATCTAATATAATGATATAAAAGTTGTCCAGCAGACAACATGCAATGTCATGGGTATAAAATCAGTGAACAGGGAAATCATATCAAACTTCAAAGAGGATGTAACTAGAACCAAGAACAATTGAGGATCCTTCTGAAAACTGCATTTTTCACGTCCTGTTTTATTTTAAAACACATACGTGATTAAGAACAGTATAATGCCATAAAAACGCAGTGTCGCCTGTGGTGAAATGCTACATCGAGCCGGACCCTGTTAATAGCAGAGACCTTGAAGACCGGCGGTGAGTTTTTGGGATTTTCGCAGTTTGAGTTTAATCATCTGAATCTAAAATCTTTCAGTTCAATCAGGTTCTTTTAATTCGGGAATGCTACCAATCGTTTTCTTCTGAAAGTTATATTTGATGTTTATCTAAGAATTTATGATTATGTATGTATAAATTTCCCCATCAATACTTTCTTAATATAAATTACCTTTACATCAGTATACTTATACGGTTATCAAACTGCATAAAAATATATGATGAGTAAAATAAAAATATTATAAAGTCAGCGGCACCAGCAGCCAGAAAAAGGACTGCATTCAAAGAAAATGGGCCCAAGATCTTCTCTACCAATCCACAGCCACGAGCAAAGGTGTGAAGGGCTCGAACTCGTGTAAAACTTTTCCAAGTAATCTCATTATAAAAGGATCACACATGTCTAAACTCGATAAAATTTTCTTGTCGGTGTGGATTTAGTGGAAGATTGTTTCCATTAAAATTCCATTACATTTTAATTCAAGAAAAATTGAGTTAAATATTATTTCTCCAAATCTTAACGTTTTAAAAAACGTTTACTGAATAAAAGTAAATGTTGCAATCATGTAATGCGCTGTCAAGTAGGGGCGAACGTAGAACGTCACAGAAAAAGCGTACGAAGGGTAGATAGAATAAGCGAAGAGACTAGAGAAGAAGTTGGGCTGGTCCCTTAAGACGCTTATCTGCCATTGTTCATTATTCAATTTTTATTTTTATTTTGTATTAAACTGATTGTTCTATCCAATTTATGATTAGTTTGTCTCAAAAGGAGCATTCACAGGTCAGTTGAATAATTATTATTTTGTTTTTGAGAGTTCAATTTATGCAAGTATTATTTATTTCTTTTATTTTTATATGTTTTTTCTTGTTTGTTTATAACCATTCTTATAACATGTGCATTGTTCATGTATTTAATCGTTCCATGCTGTAAACAACACAGATAAAGAATAAATTAAAACCTAGAAAAATTATGTGCTTTCTTTTGTGGTGGGATTTTAATTTTTGGATTCCGAGCGTGCATTAGCGAATATCCTAGCAAACAAATTGAAAAATCAATCTAGAGATATTGGCTCAAAGTAATAACTATAACTGTGAGTCTAGGTAACCAGGGACCTCAGTACCTGCCGCAGATGGGCTAACCAACAAAAACTCTTCAGTATTGAAATGAGTAGTGTTGATTGAATGCTGTGTGTGGAATTAAAATTTTAGCACAAGAACATAGGATGGTACCTAATTTAAACTTTTATTGAATTATTGAATCATTGACTTAAATTATTGATTATTGAATAATTGACTCACAATTATTATTAAAAATAAAATGACACAGTATGTTTTAATTTTTGAAGAATTGAGATCGGGGGTTTCTCTGCCGTGCTCTTTCCCTTATTGAATTCCAGGTCGAGTACGGTACGATTTACTTTAATAATAAAATTAACGTTTCACAAATTTTTCGTTTATTTTTCATATCACAGCTTCCCTTAAATTTCCCAAATATTTGCTATGTCGGGCGCATATCCCGTAAATAAAATTGTGTAAGTTTCCGCAACGAAGGTCCTATTTGTTTTTCATTTCGTTTTTCAGAAGATTTGTTGTTTTTTACGTTTTTTTCTGTGACTTTGAAGATTTATGAATTTCTTTTGTTTCAGGTGAGTTTTTAAGATCAAACAGTCATATCAATTATTCATGCTGGTAAGTCAAATATTATTTCACTAAATATTTATCATGAGAAGCAAACAAATTAATTGATAAAACATATATTTATTGAACCAATTTTTAGAGGCAGTGTTCTCTCTAATGATTATAATTTTTAAACCAACGCAACATTACAGCTTTGTCACTCATCTAAACTGAACCTTTGTTTTCTAAAAAATATGTAAAAAATGATTAAGTTCTCCTGCTCTATAAGGACTTGGTCTTTTTTTAGGATCAGTGACTTTTCTTTTGGGAATGTAACGTATAACTCGATGGCAGATTGTTTCTTATAAATATAAAAGTCCTTGTCATCACGTACCAAAACGACTAAAAACTGTTGACTGAAATATGCAATAAGAAAATATTTGAGAACGGGTGAGGCTACAAAAAGCAAACCAATGGCTGGTGCATATTTGTTTTTGTCGTAACGCAAAAACCGCTATTGTGCCATACTATTATGCCTACAAATTGGATTTTACGAGAGCTAACAGACAGGCATATATTATTATTATTACAGGTACCAATAAAATGTGTTACCAAACGGGCGACTTGACAAAAAAAAAAACAGATCTTCGGGTTTGTGTCTCTAGAAATTTATTGAAGCAAATCCAAACCTACTCAAGAGTTTCATCATTACTTCATTGTCCATCCAACATCAGAAAATATATACTGTTCTGTTTATTATCTGCTCTTTTTCTTGATCACTTGTATCTGGTAAATATTGAAAGCCTTGGCAAAATTTTATCATGTTGAGATTTAGGAATAATTCCAATTTTCAGGATGAAGCATATCGTCTTCTATACATTTACAATCGTCCACCATGGCATATGGTCTTTAGGGATTTGATGGCCCTTTTCTGGTGTAAATGGAGTCGAGTGAACTGGCTATTGGAAATTATACGAGGATTGTTTGTTTCATCTTCTCCGAAAGAAATATGGATATCTCATCTTTCATGATTATGATAGCGATATTCGTTCTCTGTATCTTGTGCAACTGGCATCTCTCTGTAGATGGTTCTAATAAATCATGGCTTCCTAAAATTAGGAAGTTTTTCAGTTTGAAGTGAAATTTTATTTGTTTTATGGTCAATTATGGAGGGCTCTCAAGAGAGACTTGTTATTAATTTTTCCAAAAATCTAGATTTTAAATTTTTATTTGAATTTCCTTTGTGGTCGTCAATAAAAATTATCCAAACCCGCAAATTCAAATCGAAGTCCAATGAGAATAATCAAGAAGACCTTGGAATTTTCCATAAATATTGAATTTCGTGCAATTTGGGAAAGTCTAAATTAAATGCCAAAAATAACTATTGAATACAAATAGGTGCCTAGCAAAAATCACTTAAAATAGGTAATTTTAATAATTGATATTATTGCGATTCCAACATTCATATGTGCTGGAGATACACGACATAACAAGAAAGGTCAACTGCAAATGATGATGCTCGCAGGTATCAAACAATAAAAAAAAAAGTGCAAAGGTTATTGCCTCCAAACAATGATATAATATTCGACGATGGGCGGGGAAGGTGTAAAGATATTACTATTGTATTTTACTCGCGCGGACATTTGTATGATAATTTTTATTTCGGATGCGCAAAAATGATTATTTTATTAGTGTATAATGTAGAGGGTTTGGCACGGTACCTAATTGTTTATTTCTACTAGTGTCATTATTCTTGTTGCGGGGGTTTCGCCCTTCCTTCTGCCGCATCCCGCATTTCGCCATTTTTTATTATCTCTCCATTCTTTCTCGTCTATCGCTCTATCATTCATATTTTTATTTTGGATTACAGAATGTTGAACTCAAAAACTGTAAGAGATTCCTACCCCTTACCACGAGTAGATAATTATTTAGAAATGTTGAAAAACTGCAGTTATTTCACTACACTTAATATGGCTAGTGAATATCATCACTTACCTATAGCAGAGGATTACGAGACATAAAACAGCATTCGTAACACCAGACGGGCCATATGAATACTTTAGAATACCTTTTGGTTTGGTCCATGCACCCGCAGCTTCTCAAATCACTATCAATACGAACATTAGTTAATAAGAGATAGAACGCTGTTGGATCATTCAAGCGGATCGGCTGATATAAAGGGATTTAGGTTGGCACTCGTGGGTAATGTTGCCTTTTGCAAATCTCCAATTCTGAAGATGTGACATGTCAGTTTTTATAACAAGTCGGGGATTGAGAGTTGGGATATAATTCAAGTATACTTGCTATAAATTTGTATTAATGAATTTTCGTTTTTTTGGAAATTTAACCTGGGAAGATGACAAACTTTACTACACATGATATGTCAAAGTAAAACGAAGTTGATGCGGCAATATTGCGACGTTCTTACGTCATACATTTTGATGACCATCCATTATTGAAATAATTTCTCTATAAAACTCAATCTGAAGCCTTTAAGGAACTAGAAAATATACTGATTCAGAGGCCAGTTTTGGTAATTTACGATCCCAATATTATTTATCCATGTTAGCGCCGGCCTTCCTCTCTTCCTCCTATGTTTCATGAAACGTACATACATAGGAAACAGCGAGATACAGTTTTCTCCTAGATGTTGGCGACACAAAATTTTATTTACTGTAATGTCTATCTGTGTTAATATGTCATTGGTATAGCTAGTCCAACATATAAAAATCAATGTTTGTTTGTTTGTTTGTTGATTATGGACTCGGAAACCGCTTAACCGATCTCCTTGAAATTTATACCACGTAGTCTCTATATAAAGGGGAGTGTTGTAGGCTACTTTTTATCGCACAGTTCCTGTGGGATAGATCTGAAGCGTAAAGCTTGATGAGTTAGTACAGCTAAATATTCTTTAAAATATGTTGAAATTATTTATACATAGGTCTATAAACCTAGCAGTCCCAAGGTGGAAAAAAACTTCGGGAACTATATAATAATTAGGTGCTTTTTAGGTGCTAATTAGGGCCTCTTATTAAAAATCAGCTGCTCCTCTAGTTTTTGAGAAAATCAAAAAAAAACTAAGGGATCGCTAGGTTTATGAAGGCTAGTAGTCCCCTTTAGTAAAAAATATTTTTCCAAAATTTTCTTTTGTATCAGAATTAGGTGCTTTTTAGGTGCTCCTAACTAGTCGAAGAAAAAATAGAATTGATTAATTATTAACCGAGTTACAGATTTTTTTTCAATTATTAGGAAACTGCTGGCTTTATGTTTACTTGTTGGTGTGTCAGAATGGAAAAAAAAACTTCGGGATCTATATAATAATTAGGTGCTTCTTAGGTGCTTATTAGGGCCTCTAATTAAAAATTAGGTGCTCCTCTAGTTTTTGAGAAAATCAAAAAAAAAACTAAGGGACTGCTAGGTTTATGAAAGCTAGAAGTCCCCTAATAATTAAAAAAAAATCTGTAACTCAGTTAATAATTAATCAATTCTATTTTTTCTTCGACTATTTAGGAGCACCTAAAAAGCACCTAATTCTGATACAAAAGAAATTTTTGGAAAAATATTTTTCACTATAGGGGACTACTAGCTTCCATAAACCTAGCAATCCCTTAGTTTTTTTTTGATTTTCTCAAAAACTAGAGGAGCACCTAATTTTTAATTAGAGGCCCTAATTAGCACCTAAAGAGCACCTAATTATTACATAGATCCCGAAGTTTTTTTGCCAATATGACACACCAACACGTAAGGGTAAAGCTAGCAGTCCCCTAATAATTAAAAAAAAATCTGTAACTCAGTTAATAATTAATTAATTCTATTTTTTCTCCGACTATTTAGGAGTACCTAAAAAGCACCTAATTCTGATACATAAGAAAATTTTGGAAAAATATTTTTTACCATAGGGGATTGCTAGCTTTTATAAACCTAGCAGTCCCTTAGTTTTTTTTTATTTTCTCAAAAACTAAAGGAGCACCCAATTTTTAATTAGAGGCCCTAATTAGCACCTAAAAAGCACCTAATTATTATATAGTTCCCGAAGTTTTTTTCCACCTTGGGACTGTTAGGTTTATACATAAGTGGCAACGGTAGAATATAGGTATCATTACTGATAAACATAGCAAAATTTAAAAAATAAATAAAAATAAAATAAAAATAGTTGAGCGTTGATGAAAAATACACAAAAGTATTAATTATTCTTATTATTTGTTTACAAATTTTTGGTCATTGGTGATTAATATGCTGTTAATCTTGTTTTTCAATATAAATTTTCAACAAAATCCTAAATTATTGGGATTATACAGTGCATTGACACTGAATATTCGAACCAAAACACACAAAAAAAAAATAAGAGGTAAGTATAATATATCTAGTTCGAATGCCCTGTCTTTCTTTCATTTTTTGAGATCGTAACAGAAAACCAAACAGATCAAATTTTCCATAAGAGAATTAAACAAGGTTGATTGAAAATTGGTGGCATTTGATTCAATAATCTTGTCATAAAGATGGTATAGATACCGTTTCATGCAATGGGTTTCCTATACTACAGTTCTGTTACCCATAGGACAAGCAAAATTATTTTTTTCAATGATCATTCAAAGTGGTTTGTCCCATATTTAAATCCGGCTAATAATTAATTGAATAGATAATTGACACAAACCAAATTCGCGCGGAATTTCTCATAAAATCATAATTATTCTAGATCCGGATTGTACCGACCACGGTGTTCAAGTGTGGGTGCTCCCAATACACGTGTAAAAATAATTTGCAAATGCAAAATACCTACATCATGTCTATATGTTTACTAAATATTATTGTTTATTAATCAAAAATCAAAAAATTTATTCTGTTTTTTGAGGATGCGGTTTGACTAGGATGTAGGTCGACGACCGGGACCGGAGAGAATAAATTTTGGAAAATCTAAAATATTTTGCTAGATATCTGTATCTTGTAAGGAATCGTGTTCCACAAAATTATTTTCGGGTTTATATTAATGTATTGCTCATTATCTGCAATATGTCCCAATTTATGATTTAGAAACTATGCACTATGCTAAGTAGCTTATAGATTGTTTTTTATTCTTTCTTAAAAATTATGTTATTACCATCTTAGCTCTTGTGTGAAAAGGTTTCAGATACGGCTAATCAAAAGTTACAGGTTAGAGCCGAATGTATAAATGGATCTTCTCAATGTCAGACTTTTCATAAAACGGAGACGGACTATAAATTTTGAAACCAAAGGACAAAAATGTGTGTATAGTTGACTCTTTTATGGGACAGACGAGACGGCGTCATCTCTTTCGCCGATATCCCTCTTGTGAAATAAAAATCTCTATTGACTTAAGTGCTATCTTTGTGAGTGCGTTTAAATGTTTCACTTTATAATATCAGTTATTGTGATCTTACTATAACTAATGGCTTGTTTCAAAATCACCAAATTGCCTTGGAAAGGAGCAGACACTTATTCACAGTCACTAGTTACATTAACTTAACGTAAAAAAGTTTAGCTGGAAAATCCGAGTGTCACTTTGTAAAAACTAATAATAGTTTTATTGTTCTTGCAACATTTGCACCCAATCATTCAGTATCCTGTTTTTTGCGAATATATTATGAATGTTGACACGTGTTCGGCTTTTCATGGGTAAAACCTTTAATTAAAAGACATTTTTCTAAATTGAATATCGCACGTATGTTTCATTAAAGTTCCCTATTGCATAATAAGTATGTTTGAATGAAATTCAATCTATTGTCGTCTCGATAATTTGTTTATTAATAATCATGAGCCATCAATATTGTATAATTTTTATTGTTTTGTACCATCAGTCGATAAGTATCTGATCAACCGATTGCCAATTTAATTAATTGGAGCTCATTACATTTCCACCGAGATTTCCACCTTGCAATAGCTCCCTTTCGAAAATTTAGACCCAGGTGCTGTAATCACTAAATCTTTTCTCTAGGAAATGAGAATTGCGTTTACATAATACAAAAACCAGCTTAATTATTCTCAATTATTTAAACAAACATTTCTGTTTATTCAATGTTCAATTTTTCTGCAACATATTCTAATGTGGTGACATCATTAAATAGATATTTTGCTGATATAAACAGAACAGCAATCATAATCGTTGGTAAATATTAAAATTTATTATTGTTTACTGAAGGAGATCAATACTTATTGTATGTACTACAATCGTTTGAAAACTTTGAAAGGTCATAATTTTTTTTCTATTGAAGATACAAAAGCTGAAATTTCCAGCGATTCTTATTCCAGTAGAGGACTACAATCTCTGAAAGTTTCAGCCCATTTGGACTTATAGTTCCAGAAATAAAATCGCGTTAAACAATATGGAGTGGTTTATAAGTTTTTTAATTTTTCTGAGAGCTTTTTTTTCATAGAATCTGGCTCCAAATGTCAGAGGAGGATCCCAAAAGACTATTTGGACACAAAATCTCAACAAAAAAAAAAAAAATGAAATTTCATCGTTTTAGTAATAGATTGGGAGGGCGTGACAGGTTTTACCTACTGATTTTATCCCGCATGCCTTTTTAATGGTTGATAATTAACCCAGAAACAATAAGAAAAAATATGTGGTTTTTTGGTGATCTGTAACTGCATGCCATTTAAACATAAGGTAAAATAAACGTATTGAAAGTCTTGTAATGAAAGGCATGCACCCCGCAGTAGCGCAAATGCTTCAAAGAGTCACCTGAAGATGAAAAAAATAATGCTGATTTTTAATGTTTTCAAATTGCATGCCAATGGAAATATTCAATTTTCATCCAAATAACAGCGTGAAAAATAAATAGCATGCGCCGCTCAGTGGGGGAAATCCGGAAAATTAGCGGAAAATCTTGTGAAAATTTTTAGTATACTTTTGGTGATTTCAAACTTGTTCAAACAATGTTCAGTAATGATTTTGTAATGAAATAATTATATAGCCCGAAAGGCATGCATCCAGCTTTGGAGCATCGTATTGTAAACAATAATCAAAGTTGTAAAAAGTAATAAAAATAAATAATGATTTCTTTTTGCTTGCCGTTTTGCAATTCATTAAAAAAAGATATTTTAAGTGCAGGAACAAAATGGCATGCACGCACCTGCAGCCCTACATACAGGGTGTCCCACGGACCACGGTGGATGACGTATTAGACGTTTATGGAGAACTAAAATGCGGATCATTTTGAAAATTTGGCAACCGGGATAAACGACCATGATATTCACTAAAAATATTTTTGTTTATACGCAAATATGCGGTGTTGTCGCATATATACAGGGTGTCCCACGAGGTTTCTCTCAAATGATAACTTCGGAGCGCATCATCGTATGTTCCACTGTATAATTTTTTGTAATTTTCTTCAACAAAACCTTAACAAATATGACATTGCCGATTTTGTAATCCAATTTTGGAACGAAAAATGCCACAATATGCCATGAGTTACATTTAAGATTCGAAAGTTGATGTCACTTGACCGAAATTGAAGAGAAAGTGGTGAAATTGGATGACAATGGTAGAAGCGGCAGAAAAAGTTACCTAGATCCTGAAAATTTCAATTATACTGGATGACGCGTTCCGAACTTATCACCTGGGAGAAACGTCGTGGGACACCCTGTATAACGATTTCTATCCGTTACATAATCCCGCCTCAGGATCGCTCATCTTCATAAGGCGTACGTTCGCCAATTCTCGAGTCGGCAGGGCCTGCGAGTGACGTCACCACCATCAACAGCTCAAGTATAGTGGTGACGTCACCCGTAGGCCTCGATGAGATGCTTGCGATTCAGGCTAGACTTATGCATTTTACGCCGAGAGTTGAGGTCTGCGGCTGAAATGGTAGACCCTTTCAGCTCAATAAGCTCTTACAAGGTTAAGTGTACTTGGGATTCCCCCAAAAATATTAGTGTCGGCTTCCTATTTTTTATTTCAAAGAAGAAAAGCAATAAAGTGCAGTGGCGTAGCTAGGCGTCGGCGACGTCGGCGACCGCCGACGGCCTCGCGCCCTAAGGAGCCTCGCAAAAAATAGGTTACCGAACCTAAAAATTGACACTCCGATTTTCCAAAATAAAACGTAGAGAACAAATAAACCTAATCCTATACGAAAGTTCTAAATATCATAGATTTCGCTAAAACTTATCAATTTTACTGCAAATTAACCTAGAACTCTCAAATCATATGGTTTCTATTTTTTTCGGTAGATCGTCGGAAAAAAATTAATATTTTTGACTAAATAAGTATTGTTATCAAATAGCATGCTTACTACTACTACTACTACTAATACCGTTGATATGCCCGGAGGCGATTTTACATAGTATACCATGTCAAAGTTTGACCATGTAGAGAGCATCGAGTCTATAAGCTCCGCCCCCAAGCCCAGTCCAGCTTTGGTACAATATAAAAATGTCTTTAATGCGGTATAGAATCTAATCAGCACTGCGCAAAATGGGTTATACTAGGTAATCGCGTTATACGCTCGCACGAGTCGCACGCGGGATAACTATTTCAACCTATAACAAGCCTGTATTTGGACATTCAGACTATTTTTCAAATAACTGTCACGTCGAATAGTGGCCTCAATAATTTTTTAAATTTTGATGTCAATTTGTGCATTGCATCCCTTTTTCCTGTTCCGCAAATTAGAACTGCCCTTTTTCTGTGCATTCTTGTTAAGGTTGTTATGCTGGACTTGGACAGACGGAAATTTTGCGAGAAGCTAAATTTTTCTATATTCAGGGATGGTAAGTATTTCAATATTACCTAAAAATCAAGACTTAACTAAGGTATCCTTATTGTTAAGGTGAACTTGAAATCAATTCATTCAGGTGGCTTAAGATCCACCTTGATTTAAGGGAACTTTGATATACGGTGAAACTTTTATTAAGGATGACTTAACGTTATTCTGTACCTTAAGGGAACATTGAAATACCGACCCTAAGAAACGTTCTCCTAACTATCCAGTTTGTATATGTATCGGCACTGAGCTTTCCTATAAAATTCTTACCTTCTGCAAAATCACTCCCTATCATTTGCATCTAATTGGAGCCTTATATTCTTGACAACTTTCAAATTCCAAAGTTTCTATTTCTACCTCAGGATGTTATTTTTTTAAATTAAATCTCTTTACCTACTCTGCTCACCCATCTTGCTTTGTTTTCACTTCCAACACTCACACACTGAATGAAAATGAACTATTGTATGCGAATCGTGGGTTCTAGAACCCCTGGATACTTTCGGAGTTGTCATGCTGTCTCACTCCATTCCATCTCCTCTTGCCAAATGCCGCGTTTCTGAGAACCCAACTACAAACTATACCGTATTTGGCACCCTAACTACATTCTATACCGCATTACAGATATTTTCAATACTGAACCAAAGCTGGACTAGGCTTGGAGGCGAAGCTAATAGACTCGATGTTCTCTGCATGGTATACTATGTAAAATAACCAATGAAGTAGAAAGAGGTATGGAATGAACTTTGCGTCATCCAATTGATTCCAGAATGAGATAGCGCTAGTAAGGGCAAGAAAATCTCATGGATTTCTCCTATTCTCTCACTCTAATGTTGGCCGCAAATATATGTATTGAGTAGATAGGCAAAGGGCTATTCCAACCTTCTTACTACTTCATTGAAAATAACTGCTCGGAGACAGGGGCGTGACACTCAAAAAATTCTTCCTTCGGCTACCCGTACCTGCTTTTTGTCTCAAGAAATCCTATGGCCACCCCACCCTACATAAAAATGGCCTCGCAATTCGGATGTCGCCGACGTCCACGTTTGATTTGGCTACCCCACTGATAAAGTGAAAACAAATACCCCCCTCAATTTTTCAGGCCAAGTCTGGCACCCCCTAATATAACACCCTAGCGTCGCCACTGCTTAAGCTGAAGATGTTATGGACCACTTAACCAAGAAGACTGGAAATTATTCTTTAGTTTCAGAGTCCTGGAATTAAAGAATAAATTATTTCACTAGG
This sequence comes from Ceutorhynchus assimilis, assembly GCA_917834065.1. NCBI lineage: Eukaryota > Metazoa > Arthropoda > Insecta > Coleoptera > Curculionidae > Ceutorhynchus > Ceutorhynchus assimilis. The sequence goes on from OU892281.1 coordinate 2,827,569, forward strand.
GTACATTAAATTGTGATTAATCAAAATAAAAACTTTAATTTTATATATTTTTTTGACTCTTACCGTTCCGAAATAACGGATATGAACTTAATTTAAATTTTGGAAAAGATAATGTATCTTTACTTGATTAGTCTCGGTTGGTCAAATTGCCGCCATTTTGTTTACCTGTCCTGTCACAAATATTTGCCTTTGGCGAATTTGCCTGCACCGCTGGACCTGGACCCCCCCTTCCAGGGTGAAAAGCTATCTACTCCACTGAAATCGGGTTTTCTCTAAAATTAACCGTTCAGGTTTAACAGCCTGTCAAAGTTGCAAAAAGTCAATTTTCAACTGTCAATATTTCCAAAACAGTTGAACTTTCCCCCACCGAGCGGCGCATGCCATTTATTTTTTAGGCTGTTATTTCGATGATTATTCCACTCACGTGTTAGAAATCAAATGGACAGAAACACCGTCGAAGGTGAACTTGGACAGTTGTCATTAAGAATGAAAATAAGCCACCTTTGCAGTGGTCTCTTGGCAGGATTGTCGAATTACATCCTGGCCCTGATGGGCATGTTAGAGTAGTAACTGTAAGGATTCCACAAGGGCTGTTCAAGCGCCCTATTGTAAAACTTTGTCCTTTACCGTTGAACTAAGCACTCGAGCCATGCTCAATTTATGTTCGTATCGTTTCCGAATGTTCGTTTACTTTATTTAATTTTTTCTTTTTTTTTTGGGGTATTTTCTAAGGGGGAACTGTTCAATTTTTCTAAGTGGGAACTGTTCAATTTAAAACAATCGTTTTAGGTGGGCGGAAAATGTTTATGCAAGTTTTATTATGTTTAAATTCTTAATTATTCGAAATAATGATTACGTTGCGCATGAACCATACATATTCATTATTGTATGACACCTCAAGGGTGCGCAAGCAAGTATGTGCGCAAGGAGTCGCTCTCTTACATTTTGGGCACCTAACTGGCGTGACTTAAATATTTTCAATCCGCAAAATTTACAAAAAATCAGTGGCGATATCTCAAAAAAGGGTTCAAAACCCAATCGTGACGTGGTGCTGTTGCAGAACTAGAAAGGCCTGGGATCCCAGAGGAAAGAACGATTTTTCTACGACAGAAAATCAATCGAGGTGAGTGTCCTTTTATGATTTTGTATGGTTCCCGTCCATTCACATTCTTTGTCAAATAAAATAAAATTACAGTCCACTTTCAATTGATCGAAGTAAAATTAATCTCAATTTATTATTTTTTAAACTCTATTCTTACGCAAACATAGAGAGAATTACAGCGATAATTCTCCCATGTTATTGTATACGTGGTTGTCATGTTAATTTTTGATACAAACAAACGGTTCCTGATAGCAACCATTTATTTGTATTGATTGTTAAGATGTTCAAATCGTTTATTTATTTACTTCCATATTTTTTGCATTCTCATACGTGAAATAATCCTCTAAATACCACTCGAGCTTTAAAATGGACCAGATAATTTTGAAGCTCTCGTGGTATTATCCCCGAAAATTAAATATTTCCATTGGCATGCAATTTCAAAACATTAAAAATCAGCATTATTTTTTTCATCTTCAGGTGACTCTTTGAAGTATTCGCGCTACTGCGGGGTGCATGCCTTTCATTACAAGACTTTCAATACGTTAGTTTTACCTTATGTTTAAATGGCATGCAGTTACAGATCACCAAAAACCACAAAAGTTTTTCGCAAATGAAAATTTGAATTTCCCTATATAGCGGCTTTGAGCGGCGGTGAAAATCACATTTTTTCTTACTGTTTCTGGGTTAATTATCAACCATTAAAAAGGCATGCGGGATAAAATCAGTAGGTAAAACCTGTCACGCCCTCCCAATCTATAAGAATGATTTAGATTTTGGAAAACTTTGAAAGGTCATAACCTTTTTTTTGTTAGAGATAGAAAGCTAAAATTTTTAGCGATTCTTATCCTAGTAGAGGACTACAAACCCTGAACATTTCCTGGGTTTTCTCTTGTGGGGGTAAATATGACAATTCTGCCTAACCAGGTAATTTGAATAGAATTTGTCGATGGAGTCTTCTTAAATTTGATTGGTAGAAGATGCTCATATCCAGTATACGTCATCGTTTGGCACTTTTTAAACATTTTGAATTTTTCTACTTTTGAAGTATTGTTTGTCCATTTTTAACTGACACTTGCGGTATGAGGAGCGAGGGGGTGTTTCATATGGCAAAAACAGGTGTGACGTCAGGTAACCATTGACATTCTAATGTAGGGAGCCACCAGCTCACATTCCGTCCGAGTATCAGTTTAAAATCGACGAATAATAAGTGCCTGTACAAACTCATTCAAGCTCGTAGACCTTTTTTTCGGCAGATACATATACCTAAAATAGTCCCTCATCTAAGATTTTATGCCTAAATTACTTATTTCAATTCTAGTGAAAGAGCTCCTGACTGGTATAAAATTTTAATTATTTATACCTATGAGGTTCTCTAATATTACTTCGAGACAGAAAATGTCTATAAGGCACATGAATTACATAGATATTGGAGCAGATCTTATAAATGCAAACTGTGTTTTATATGCATGATACTCCGCTACCTCAAGGAAAAAAAAATCTAATAGATGTGGGTGTGAGGTGTAAAAATATCGGAATGTAGAAAGAAAAATTTCGAGAAAAAACTGGCCGACGATGACAATAGGGAACTTGCAAGTGAACTAAAATTTTCCAAATTTCTTTTAAATCGATAGTTTATACTGCACAATATTTATATGACCAGTTTTTATTTAACTAACACCGCCCTTGCTACACAAAAAGTAATACTAAATTTGAAATAAAAAATTTCCCGCCATGATGGCTACCTTTTTTGACGTCACGATTCTGTAAACAAACCTGTCAATAGGGAACTTGCAAGAAAAAAAAAATACAAAAGCAGTCCTTTACAATATTCTTCATCCATTGCGACAATTTTCACGAAAAGCAAACTTTAACACACTTGAATAACACAAAAATAGCACTGCGTAAGCAGGAGTTCGTTTGCTGCGTATTTGTTGTTTACTTGTTTACAAAATCTTAACGTCATAAGCGCTGTCATATTGAGATTTCGTGTTTTCGCGCCAAAGTTTTTGATTTGACTTTCAATAATTTTTTTTTTCATACAACGTATAAATTAAAATGGGAAAAAAGAAAACTCTGTAATAACTAATCCTAATCACTAGAAGTATCTAAAAAAAAAATTATATGAGAAACATGAAAATTCCCTATTGGTGACCCGATAACCGTGATTAAAATATATAGAAAAGAAACTGTCCTTGTCCAATAATCATTTATTGACTAAATCGCACATGTACAAGTCCAATCAAATTAACACGAGTAATTAAAAATTCACGGAAGTCTTCCGCACCATATGTTATTGTTTTACTTTGTTCTAAATTGATTTTTAATGAATATTTTAATCTCCTTAATTTAGATATCTAAATACAGAGTAAAGCTTTAATCAAGGTTGATGTAAGGTTTACGCAAAATTAATTAGAGCAATACGAGGTCTAGATCTAAATGGATATTAAGAAAACACACATTTTAATTTAACATTGGCTTCACGTCCTGTCGGAATATTTATCCCTAAGCAAAGTTTACTTTGTTAATTTATTCGAGAAGTAATCATTTAAATCTGTACATTCCAGAACCAATTCAATTAAGGGAATTGCATGTCATCATAAAATGCCTTTGGACATGTTTATGTCATCTCAGCTGAACGATTTTTAGTTCTACAAGAGCAGTTTCTTCCTTCCGCAGGTTTCATTCAAGATAAGAATGATGCAGATGCTGGACATTTTGTAAACTCGCTTAATTAGAGCGTAAAAAGGCATCGTAAATTTTATGACGTTAATTGCTTTGTTTTTGTTCATTACAAGAACCTGCTTTTAATGGATGTCTTTTCCGATAAATCTCTATACTGTTGAGAAGAGATTTATTTATTTTTAACACCAAAGCCTGATAAGTAATTGTTTTTGATTTACTTTCAATTAGCCAAACAATATTGACAATAAATTATTGCCTAAAAAAAAAAACACGCACATGCAGTGAAAAAAAAAGCGTCATGATAATATTATAATTCCTGGCTACAGTGAATGTTCTGCATTCCATATAAGTCACATTCACATATCTATTAAAAATCCGTCAAAATGTTAATGTCTATGTCGTAGCAATTAATTAAATTAATTTCATATATTGAACCTAACCTTCACAGAAATTTTCTACACGCATGTTTTTTTCAATTAATGATCTCCATTATAATTAGCCAATGACATGACGATGATCATTGGACACCTGTGTTTGTACCTAAATATAAAAACTTCCGTAGTTTTTGCTAAATGGGTGTGTAGAATTCAAAATTCTTCACTTGTAATACCGAGAAAAGAATTTGGTATATTTATTGTACACTTTTAATAGAATTAAAATAATAAATAGTAGGGATACGAATATGGCCAATAATGGTTATTTCCAGAAAAATTAATTTCTCTTTAAAAGCTTTCCCAATATTTTTGTGCTCTTATGGTACAAGAAAAAAGTAAAGAAATAATAACGTTATGGTGCATCAGTTTGATTTTTTAATGAATTTGATTCCAAACAAACTGTCATAATATCAAAAAATGAAAATTTCCCCCCCGACCTCAACCAAACTAATATGTAATTCGAATACTTGATGGACTTTAATAATGCTACTGCTCTAACAACTGAAATTTTCTTTTATCAAAAAGGCGCCTTTTAGGAATGTGTTATATCAGGGAGGAATCAAATTCAATAAATAAGAAAACTTGTATGCAAAACCTTAACGTAGCATCTACCACATCAAACTTTACTGTGGAATAGATTCTCTTACAATAAAATTCATCCTTTGCTAAAGTGCGACCTGTGTGGAAGGAATGCAGGCAAAACCTTCCTGATTGGCCCGAGATTAAAATATACATATACGAGGGTCGTCGCGTCAGGGTAAACGCAATTTTCGCAATGCACCACGTCGGGGACTCGTCGCGTCGTATAGTATAGGTTTTCGTCTTCCCCTCTGCTACTTCATACGTTACCAAGGTTCACTCACTTGTCGCACTTTACTCAGTACGGGGTGAAAAGTGAAGGATATATACATTTTAAATTACTCAAACAAAAATAAATACTAGGTTCCATTTCACATCAAGTGAAATTGAGTTTTTTTTTCATGACTGTAACCTGTAACGAGCATATTCAAATTATTGTTACGTAGCTAGGCTCACTAGCGGGTCAGTTAAAAATTTCTGGATGAAAATTATCCCATAATTTTGCTCTCATTTTGCTCCATTTTGCTCCACTAATTTCGATTTTTGCTCCATTACAGTGGAGAGACTATGTGGCATATTAGGTGGGGGAGGGCTGAATTAACGCTATCCCCCCCCCAATGAAAATTCAGAAATTTGATCATACTCAATTTGTTCTCCGAGTTTTGCTCCATTACCAGGAGAGACCTACAGAGCTCCCAAAAATCTCTACTAACCCCCCCCCCCCCCCCCCAGTAAAAATTTTGAAATTTGAACATGCTCAATTCGTTCTCCGAGTTTTGCTCCGTTTTGCTCCATAATCGGCGAGTTTTGCTCCATTACCAGGAAACACCTACAGAGCTCCCAAAAATCTTTCCTAGCCCCCCCCTCCCCCAAGTGAAAATTTTGAAATTTGAACATGCTCATTTTGTTCTCCGAGTTTTGCTCCGTTTTGCTCCATAATCGGCGAGTTTTGCTCTATTACCAAGAGAGACCTATAGAGCTCTCAAAAATCTCTCTTAGCCCCCTCCCCCGGGAGCTCTGTAGGTCTCTCCTGGTAATAGAGCAAAACTCGCCGATTATGGAGCAAAACTCGGAGAACAAAATGAGCATGATCAAATTTCAAAATTTTTACCTGGGGGGACTAGGAGAGATTTTTGGGAGCTCTGTAGGTCTCTCCTGGTAATGGAGCAAAACTTGCCGATTATGGAGCAAAACGGAGCAAAACTCGTGAACAAAATGAGCATGTTCAAATTTCAAAATTTTTACCGGGGGGGACTAGGAGAGATTTTTGGGAGCTCTGTAGGTCTCTCCTGGTTATGGAGCAAAACTCGCCGATAATGGAGCAAAATGGAGCAAAACTCGGAGAACAAAATGAGCATAATCAAATTTCTGAATTTTCACTGGGGGGCTAGCGTTAATTCAGCCCCCCCACCTAATATGCCACATAGTCTCTCCACTGTAATGGAGCAAAAATCGAAATTAGTGGAGCAAAATGAGAGCAAAATTATGGGATAATTTTCATCCAGAAATTTTTTATGGGGGGGGCTAACTTAACTGACCCCTCACTAGCGGGTACCGAAAAAGGACCCCGCACAAACCTTACGGAAAATGTGTTTATGTCAAATCGTCTGATTTTTTGATAGTGTGTCAAGCTCGATGACTCGAATAAAAGTTATCATTGCGCCAAAGCCCAATAATGAACAGTTTTTGAAATAAACGCCCTTTTGTACTCTCATAAATATAGGTAAATCTTATAGACAATGACATCAAAAAATTAATTGCCTACAGGTGAAAAATGCGCTGAAGCGTTTTCATTTTTTTAGAATCGGAATTGAACTGTATTGACAGCGTTTGACAGGTAAAAATAGATAGGTGAATTCCAAAAAGTTCGCCCCCATCACGAAAGTTCAGTTTGGAAGTTTATATGATCTTTGCGATCCTATACCGATAGAGAATGGTTATAGATATGTTTCCAGAAAAGATCTACTGGCCTTTTTGTGCAAAATGCGACAGGGATTGTCGGATAGTTTCGTTAAGGCTATTTTCAATTACAGAAGCCGTCAAACTGCAAGTCTCGCGATAGCAACCGTGAGGCAATCTCTATTACAAAGATTTGTACCTCAAAATATCGGTTTTACAGAAATTGATCGCGCCGCATTTATTGAAACTCATGTAGCTCCCTTTGCGAATATATTTTACAATGAGAATCCGGGCACATCGAGAGTTATTGCATATATTGATGGCACGTATTCCTATGTTCCTAAAAGTTCCAACTTCCAGACCCTGCGGCAAACGTTTTCGATTCACAAAGGTCGTCATCTTGTGAAACCTACACTGATAGTAGCACCAGACGGATATATTCTGGCAACACAAGGTCCCTATTTTGCCGACTCGCGAAATAATGATGCGGCTGTCCTACGAAATGAGTTTGAACGTGATGCCGAAAACATGAGGGAATGGTTCCAGAACGGCGACATTATTGTGCTTGATAGAGGGTATAGGGATTCAATCCCACTATTACAGGCGCTTGGCATCCAATATCGTATATGCCTCGTGGTGTGGTGCGTGGACAACGCCAGTTGTCTACTGAGGATGCAGATGAATCCCGGTTGGTTACCAAAACCCGCTGGATTGTAGAAGCGCGAAATGGACACATTAAAAGCGTGTTCAAGTTTTTCAGCCAGACAATAAGCCTTCAGCATATACCACATTTAGGAGATTTTTACCGGATTGCGGGAGCTATAATTGATAGGTACCATCCCCTTATAGAAATGAATGGCTGCAATGCTGAGCTGGCTCAATCCATGTTGGAAAAAGCCGGTGAGGTTGATGTGGTTAAAGCTCGAGTTGAGCAATTTGGTCTGCAAGCGAGTAATGCTGCTTGGAAACGGCTGAATGACGGACAATTAGTGGACTTTCCGCAATTGAACATTGAGTATTTGAAAGAAATACATTTGGTGTGTACCAACTAACCCTAGCGCAGTCGTATATACAAGAAAAATTGCGACGAGATGGCGATGATGAATTGCAGGTAGACCAACTCGACCCAGAACCGGGATTTATTCCGGCTCGAATTTACTCCCGCTTCAGAATTGCTACTAAGTACCAAATATGGATTACTTATAGAACCGTTCAGGAACTACAGCAACATCCTGAACAAGTGGAAGAAGCAATTTTGGGACATTACTGCACTTGCAAATCTGGTGCAAGGACATTGGGTTGTTGTAGTCATATTGCAAGTTTGTTATGGTATTTGGGTTTTACCCAATGTGCACTATCCCTCAACAATCCTACTAGAAACGGTTATGGATGTTGGAAATCGACATCAGCCATAGTAATAATACTCAAAAACAAAGTAAGTCAGCTCCATTTTTCCATTTTGATTATTGAAGATACTTATATAAACAAAAATTGTAGGTACTACCAATGAAATAGTGTTTTTTTGCTAGTCCAAGGCATTCTCCTGGAAGATCCAAAGCAATAGTTTTTTGATTCCAGTTATCAGCGCATTTTTCACCTGTAGGTAATTAATTTTTTGATGTCATTGTCTATAAGATTTACCTATATTTGTGAGAGTACAAAAGGGCGTTTATTTCAAAAACTGTTCATTATTGGGCTTTGGCGCAATGATAACTTTTATTCAGGACATCGAGCTTGACACACTATCAAAAAATCAGACGATTAGACGATTTGACATAAACACATTTTCCGTAAGTTTTGTGCGGGGTCCTTTGAAATTTTCGGCAGATGTGATAATGTGATAATTTGAATGTCATTGAAGGTAACATGAGTCTTCTATTTTATAATCCCAGCCATTCTGTTTATTTCTCACAGACAAATTTATAAAAGGTGACTTTAAAAAAAAATTATCGTTTATAAATCTGACCTTTCCTTCCAGACGGAGAGCAGCGAAAATAGAAACCAACCCAAACATACTACAATTTTGATTGTCTATGGTGAAATGTCTAAGTTAAGCTGTGCATGTGTTGTTACTAAACTTCAGCTTTTGAGGAAGATTTTTTCAAATGAAGAATTGCACTTGGATTCTAAAAAATAAAATTTAATTGATTAGTTTTTTGAATGCATGTTACACTCGATGTTGCACTACATAAACATTCATCATTATAAAATCAGCAAACTAAATTAACATTCCTTATTAAAAAGTACCTATTAATTAAAATAAACTAATTGTCAAATGGTAAAATCTAAAATTAAAAACACCAAATCAAGTTACTTAAAATATTTATTACAAATATATGCTTTAATAATAATTATTTGCAGCCAAAAACTTCCAAATAATCGTGCACGGATGCTATCGCGAAGAGAAATAAACGTTCGCATGCAATCTCCGTATACCGGATAAAATTTTAATTATTATAATTCGATTTTAATAAAAAGGGTAATTGGCTTGATTTTAATCTAAAACAAATCGAACGACTGGTTATTTTAATATTATATGCACACGGGATGACGTCAATGGATTATTGGCGGGTAAAAACGATCAGCCTTCATCGGTATAATCCGTCTGAAATTTGCAATCGACTGTAGGAAATGTAATTTGATTTTGAACATTTTTGGTACCCAATTTGTTGAATCTCAGAATTTTTAGATCAGAATCTTTTTTAAGTAGGTAACTATTTTTTTTTTGATTTGAATTACGTTGATTATACAACTCACTGTACAGGGTGGTTGATTTTCGATAGTTTGATAGGGTACAGCCAAAATTGCCGAAGATACTGAGAAACTGTCCGTCCTCTTTTTTTGTGTCATTTGATGGTGTAGTCAGATCTTGGCCAACAAGTTTGGTTTGCGAGGTACAGGGTGTTTTTCAAAATCAGCTATTTTTTATAATCCTCTATAACTTCTTACCCTACGGAGATATAGAAAAAGTGCAAAAAGGAAAAATACGTCTTTTTTTACGTAGAATCCAGTGGCTTACTTAGAAAAAATATGGGAGCTTTATCTTCTGAGATATTCGAAAAAACAAAGATTTTTTCAAATGGAACTCCCTCTATCTTATTGGTTCAGTATTTTGAGAAAAAAATTGCGAATTCAACGATACATAACACATGATATTTTGTTTTAGTCTAAATGGCGAAAGCAACAAAAAACACTTTTTTCTACTACCGTGCGTAAAGTACTCACTTTACGAACTATTCAGAATACGTAAAATTTAACTTCACGCACAAGTGTGTAAAGTAATTCACTTCACACACTAGTGCGTGAAGTAATGTCATTGACAGATGTCGACACTGTCAATTTAGTATTTTTCTGGTAAATTACTTCACGCTCCAGTGCGTTAAGTGAAAATATTTTCCGCACTAGTGCGTAAAGTATGTATTTGTCTAAAGGACCCCGCTATATTTAAATGGAAATTGGTTACCCCTGATATTTGGATGAAATTTGAATATGTTATTGGGGATGCCGTAAGCAACATTTTTCACCATGGGCACAACCCTGTATATATGACAGGTGAGGCGTGGTTAGCTGTCAAATATTGGAATCTTATATCCAAAAGAAGAGTGACTATGGCAGATTTTGATGATCAAAGTATCGATGTCTACTAAGTCGAAAAATGTCAACCATTTTGACACCTGTCAAAACTCTGCCAAACGGCAGCATTCATCTTTACGCGTTTTCAATATTTTATGATGTCATTTGACATTTTTAACTTGTACGTAAATTCTGAATTCAAAAATTGAAAAAAAAATGACAGAACTGTCAAAACCTGTCATTTGTTTTAGTAGAAAAAAATACTCTAATCTGGTTCTTTTTTGTTTCAAGGTAGTTTAGCGGTGAGAAAACATTAAACAAAGTTCATGCATGTCACATTTTGACAACTGTCAGAATCTGTTAATAGATTTTTGGTTCATATTGAGTTAGTTTGCTTAGTGAAGGTTTAGTTCTATTGTATGATCGTATTATTCTATCATTATAGTTGTAGAACTTTTTGAATACCACTCGATGTTTCAGGATTACCTAATACTTTTACCTGACACTCAACGCGTTACCAGTAACACCACTCCTCCTTCGGAGTCGTGGTGTTGCTGCGTAACGCGTTTCGTGACAGGTAAAAGTATTATCCGGTAATCCTGAAACCTCTTGTGGTATTACATTCGATAATTATAATATTGATACCTAAGGATTTTAAAAATTATAAAGGTTTAATAAACATCATATACTTATATCCCGCAAACCTCGGCGAATCAAGGATTAAGTATTGAATACCCATTTACTAAAAAATCAACAACAACAAAAAATATACACCCTGATTCATGCATTAGAAGTTTTCCAGTTTGCAGTTGGATTAGTGGAGATAACGTATAATTCACCTGCAAGCCAATGTACTGGCTACGTCAAGCACCCTGTATAAAATTACAAAATTTGACTGATAACGTTTATCATGATAAAATAAAGTTTCTTACAAACCGAGTGAAAAAAAAAATGCAAATTTCCTCTACAAAAATCAACCAGAAGGGAAAAAAACTCTGAAGCTGCGTATTTACTTATACAGGAAAAATATTGAAAGTTCAAGAAGCTGTTAGCTAACAAAATATCGACATCAATCACATAGATATTCAGATCCTAATTGCATTTTTTTCTAATTATTTTAAAAACCAGGATATTAGGGTGTATCAATGACTCAATTACGTCAATGGTAATTTATTTTATACCGGCATCAATAAAACTAAAACAAGATACAAGTATGGGTACGTGTATTCTACTAGAAAAAAAAGTTTTTTTTATTTATTTAAGACAGAATAATTTTTTGCCAATGATCGTTTGTATTTGCCAACCTACTCGAATTATGGTTAGTGTAGCGTAAATACAAGGACAAGCGATTCATATACGTAAGTAAGCTTTTTGTCGTTCCACCATCAATCCACGCCATTGTTGCTATTTGTCTAATAACCAATAAACAACTTAATGACCAGGAGGTAAAAAGATGAATGAAATGTCCGAGACAATGGAAAACGATCCTCTTTTTTACTACGTCAGCGTTGGATTCCCCGAAAATAAATGATTTTTTAATGGCGCTTTAAGGTCGCGATAGAGATGTGCAATAAGGATTAGTTGGAAGTCATTATAGATTGTTAATGAGTGGTAGTGTGTGATGATTATTGTTCTTATTGTTTTCCGGGTGTAATGGTACATTTGCCATCAAACTGTTGGCTTGTTTCTCCTGTATTTGTTTTTTTAGCAGTAAATTATTTTCTCTAAACATTTATATTTTCAGTCGTTTGTTGTACTTTTGTATGTTATAACTAATTTACTTAATGGATGTATAAACATTTTAGCAAATGAGGTCTTACTTTCCACCCGGGACCTCTTTCCACTTGGGAGGAAAGTGAAATTCATAAAAGTGTCACTTTCAAGCTTTTGAAAAGTCAAAAATGTCAACATTACGTATGTGGTTGTAAATAAATAATAATTACATTCATTGCTATGACATTTTGCAATGTTTAAACTTTATCTGGAATAATAGTAATCTTGTCGGCTCCAATTATGTGTCTGAATCTTTAGTCTGAGTTTTAAAAACTTACAAAACCTTGAAAGAGGTTTTTATAAAGTTTGTAAAAAACCATATTATATGTTTTACCTAATTGGGGCACCAAAAATCAGGGTATTGTGGGATTATAATTGTCTTAATTAATTTGAAATGTCAACTGGACCTTATTTGTAGCTATGATTCCAGCAAAAAATGCCAACGACCAATAAAAAAGAGAATGTCAAACATCGCTCATATTTAGCTTGTTATTGCATTTATTGTGTTTTATTGTTATTTGATGTTCAGTTGGTCATCCGAAACAAGTTTTACTGTTTTGAAAAATGATATTTAAAGTAAATCCGGGTCCGAACAATGGCCAAAAACCTATTGCAAAATGCCCAACTTGAGACTAACGGACCGATCTTGAAATCGTGGGGCCGAAAAAACGTGCAAGGCTGAGATAAATTTTTGTCTCGTGAAAAAAACAATTAAATTCAGATTTATGTTCTTTCGGCTTTCCGTAACAGACACCCAAACATTATTTTCCGCATGCCTGGGCGGGCTAATGATAGGCACTTTTGTTTGCCACCGTTAAATAATGCAAACAAGATTATTGGGACTTTGCCTAAATGTCAAAGTTAAAAACTACCTGTTGGGCGATGTAGATTTTAAAAAAAAAATATTGACGTTGGTTCAAAGTCTTTGGTTTATTATATTCTTTATTGGTTCTTTTGTTTGTGAAATTAACAAGGTGAGCAGATAATGTATTATTAAAATAGTTGAAGATCGTGAATTTGAAACTTTTGAAAGACAAAATAATTTGTCTATGTAAAACATTTATTAAATTCGATGGAAAGAGGTGAAATATTTGGAGGACAATCATTCTTAAAAGGCACGTTAACATTTCCGTACAACTGATAATTTATTTCAAGCATGTACCAATTAAAAACACCTCATTTGGGATTTTTAAGATATTTTCCTATTGTGGATAGTACAGCTCTCGAAAAGGCGTGCAAGATAATGAAAGAAAATACCTGGCAAGTTTTTGTGATAATTTCCTTCCTACTTGCACTTTCAAGAAATATTGAATGTATTGTTTATAACACGCATATTTTGATTATACTTGATAGTTCTCGAACGATGTATTCTGAGTGCGCCGTTGACATTAATAAATTTGAAATTCTTGTTGAAGGTTTCCTGAATTCAATAAATTCAAATATACCTACTTTGAACCAGTGATTTTTTTGAATATATGTAGTTCTTTTATTTGTCTTTTATTATGTGGAACGTAAGGATAACTTTTTAGTGTTAGAAAAAAATAACCTCTTTTTGTTCAAGTTTTGCCTGAGAAACATGCAAAATAATTTTTGTTACGGTTTTTTACAATTTGTTGCTGCTCGGTGATATCTTTCCCATTTTCTTTCTTTAGATCTTTTATTCCGATTTTTTTCTTTCTCCCAGAATATCCAATATTCCTTTTGAGTTTTTGTCATTTTTATTCTGTTTTTGGGTAATATTCAGTTTTGATATTTTTAATTAGTAACTGCGATTTACTGGAAAAAGGGTATCCATGACTATTTGTTTCTACTTAAATTTGTTTGGATAATTTGTTGCAATATTTATTTGCTGTTTTTCCTTTTATTGTAGGCTTGTTTGAAAAAACAAATTAAGAATCTGACATATTTGATTCTAAAAACCAGGTAAACTTTTTGAACAATTTAAGTTCTCCTTCTAAAGAAAATGTGATCTATACCGGCTAGAATACCATTTTGCTGTCTGGTGCCTATATTTATAGTAGATACCAAACTTTCTTAGTATAAAATAATCACCAACGATCTATTGGCTCTCGGCAGATGTATGCAAAGTACTCTTCAATTCTCCCACACATACGTAATCAATACATTTCATCGGTGAAAAAAATTAATTAATAAATCATCGCCTGATCAGGAAGCAAGGTTGAATTTGTAAATAAAATCGCACAGATTTCTTGTCACATGCCCAAGAACTTTTTATTCGTGATACCCTTCACTTTTCCATACACACGACAGAAAAAAAAAAACTATTCGATGAAAAATTTGAATACAAATGTTAACAACATTTTTACAAGGCGGGCAATTTTTTGAATCGTGATATTTGGAATTCTTATAATGACAATAAAGGTTTGAACCAATATTAGCTAGGCTACCTTGCACATTCGTTATCTTGTTGGTCTATCGAAAAACAAAAATGAAAGTCCTTGTTTCAGAGCACGAACATTATTATGGGAGGTTATGGTGTAATTAATTGTTTGTTTACATCGATATTTGGAATTTCGTTCTTGGTGATGTTCTCATAGACCACCGAAAACTTTTTCAGGTTGTCTTATATAGGTTAAGGAAAACATAAATATGTACTCTCATGAATTTCAAAGGCTCACTAACCTTATCAAGCATAAAGTTATAACAATAACCACGCTAAAGAAAAACAAGTGATGAAGTTTAATGTCCATTTGCATTAATTTGTACAATACAAGGCTCCGGGGCTTGTCCATAAATCAAGCATTATGCATAAACAGATACACATTTTAAGTCAAGTGTGGATATTTAAATGTTTACAATATCTACAATGCTCATTAGCCATTGTCTATGCATATGTGTGTGCGACCGTCAAAGTGGATGTATGCTCACTGGACCTCAACGGCATATTCAGGTCAAGTGCGCCGTTAATGGACCTCGTACATCACACTGCATGTAGTTATTCAAGATTAGTTTTTTCCTGGTAATTACAAAAAAAAAATAAACAAGATGATAACTTGTCGTTGTGGGGTAATAAATGCTGTATAATGTGATATATTGCTTGATAAAACATTTATTTCACATCTATTAGAATGTTTTTTTTTTTTCATTAAGTAGAGATAAAATGTTAAAAATGTCGCAGGTGGAGCCGAATATAATTCATCAAGAATGTCGACCGAGAGAAATGAGACCGAGATCAGGTCATCAAGTTGCTGATTCTCGTATTTGGTGGAAGCATTCAAATGTGAATCCTTCCTCAGGCTGTTGATAAAATACCAAAGATGTTTGCCTTTTCGATGTATGTTAGGAAATGCTTTGTAACCTCTGGAGGTAGGAGGACTCCCTTATATTTATGATGATTGCTGCCGGAGTTCCCAATCAAACCATTCCGGACACTTCTTAGTGACACCAGACACCTCTTTTCTTCATAAACAGATCATAGTATCTATGCGCCGACAAGCTCTATATGTAGAGCTTGGGTGCAATACTGTAGGGAAAAAATGTACTACTTATAACTGTTGTAATATAATATTTTTGGATTTGAATTTTGAATGTCTTTCGCTTCGTGAATGAACTAACAATTTGTGTGATTCAGGTGAACGGTTCAATTTCGGACAGTTGGCTAAAATGAACTTGTGAACTTTTATAGTATTGTCTCTGTTCAAAGTGTTAAGTTATCCTAAAAGGATTTGCGTTTCGAAAACCTACTAAGTGATAAGTATCGACGAGAAGAAAAATCAAGCATCCTCCCATATTAATTGGGAATTGATGAATCACCGTAAAGCGTCAAGCATCCGTCTGATATGGGATAGGAGGTTGGTAGAGTCTTAGTTTGGATATTCATACATCCTTATAGTTACTCCAAGATGGAGTGGTTCGAGTGAGCACAGCCATGAGAACGTCGCCTCGTTGATGTTTCAGTTCGTACTGCCTCCTTGAAACATTATATGAAGCATTGATATGCAGTAAGCGTTACTGAGCTATGATTCGGTGAGCAAAATTGCCTCAGTAACAAACCAGAAGAGACTTGTCTTGGTTGCCAATTCTCTAACATTGTGCTAATAGAAGCTCATACTACCCTTTGACGTTGATTACAGAAAAACCTTGGTAACGTTGGACACCGAAGAATAACTACTATTAATCAGTGAATCGATGCCGTACACTTAGATATTGGATCAGAGGATGGTTGTTGTAATCGGCATAGGAGTAAAATTTCCATCATGAATGTGTAAATGTGTTCAACAGAAAAGGAACGTATTTGACTGTTCTACTTCTCCAGTAGCAGTTGTAACTCTAGCGATTTCATCCCTCACTATCAAGATTTGATCACGCTGAATTCATCCAATCGTCATCTTCAATGGAATTCGCTATCCGAATGAGACGGCAGCAAAGCTTGGTGTGTTTTGGCTTGGAATTTGATGATTAGATCCTCTTGTAGAGCTGGGTGAGAAAGCTGAGAAAAAGCTAAGAGAAAAAGAGAGGGCTGGAAGAAAGAGAGGCAAGTTGAAAAAAAGAAGAAGTTGAGAGAAAGGGAAAAAATTGAAAGAAGGTGAGGAAGCTGAAAGAAGGAAAGAAAAGCTGAAAAAAAGAGAGATTTCTGAGACAAAGAAGATCAAGTTTTCAAATTCCTGAGCTGTACTGAAAGCTGAAAATAATAGAGAAAGAAAGTGAAATCAGGAAGAAATATAGAAAGCTGAAAGAAATAGAGAACGGAAGAAAATAGAAAGGGGAAGAAAAAGAGAAAGCTGAATAAGCTCAGAGAAAGGGGGAAAGCTGAAAGAAGAGACGAGAGAAATTTGAAAGAAACAAAAAAAGTTTAAAAAAAAAAAAAAAACTGAAAGAATGGGAGAAGGCTGCAACAAAGAGAGAAAGTTAAAAGAAAGAGAAAAAGCTGAAAAAAAAGAGAGAAAGCTGAAAGAGTGAAAGGAAAGAAAGCACAGTTGAAAAAAAAGATGAAAGAAATCTGGAAGAAATAGAAAAAGCTGAATAAAAGAGAAAAGCTGAAATTGAAATAATCTCCAATGATAATTATTGCTTTACAAATTCTGGTTTACACTGTCAATATTGAATTATAATTTATTTTTGTGAAGATTGTGCATGGTCAAATAGTTTTCATATCAAAAACATGGTCAAAGCAATTTGAACGAGCGTCTTCACTAAAATAGTATTAAATTAATACATATTAAATCTCACGGTAAACCCATTACTCAGAGCGTAATGGTATATAACGAAGGTGTCTGAAAATATTGTAAAGACAAAGACGACTAATCAAATATCGCTGAGAATTTTATTTAAAAAAAAAAAACGTGTTTTCACGTTTTGAGATAAATCTTAGAGACATGGCAACTGAATATGATCACAGTTGCATTTCAACTGTTATTGTAATAAAAATAAGTTTGCAAGGTTTTTCTGTTTTACTTATCTTTATTCCAAATAAGGAGAAGCGATTTCAGTTGTTTGTATCTTCATTGATATCTTAAGTCACCGTCTAACCCTTTTTGAAATACGCCGACAATATAAATAGTTTAGATTACTTATGTATTTAGGACATTTTGTTTTTATTTGCCTTGATTCTTTTGATTATCTTTTAATGATAATTTAAATAGTTTATTACACCTTCAGGAGTCGGTGAATTCAACCGTAGTTGAGGTCGCATACCAAACAACATACGACTCTAAGTATTTATGTATAAAGAAAATTTGAGGTTATCTCTTCTTTAATCATTAATGGTTCTCCTGATTTTGGTGCCAGAACCACTTTTCAAGAAGAGGGAAAAAAAAAAATTTCAGATCCAACTTTGTCTGTCGAAGTTGGTTTGTGATTTTTTCTTTGCTTGAGCAACAAAGAATTCGACTTTATAAAAACATGACAGGCTAATAAAACTAAATAAACCATAAACCATATACCGGGTGACAACGAAATCGTTATACAAGGCGTCATTCAGTTGTCTTTAAATTTAAAAATTTGAAAATCGGGTAGAACGGGTAAGTCATTGAGACGCACACTTTTCATAAAAAAACAATAATTGAATATCACTTCTGGTTACTTTGGAAATGGACCCAAGTCAATTTTTTTTTATGGAACCCTGTATATTTTTTTACACAGTTGGATAGAGCTTAAAATTCCCTTTTCAATGACATATTATGATAAGTGGAATTTGTTTTTAAGATGGCAGCGTGAGAAGGCACTTTCTTAAATTCAATATGGCGGTATTCTGACCTAACCTTTGAATACCTAACCGAAAAATGAATATGCATTTTGGTAGACATTTTTCGGTAGGTCATTGGACAGACTTTAATTCTAGAATTTAATAAGTACCTCTTCCTATTCAAAATTTTTAGAAAATTTGCATTTCAAAGAAATTTTGAAATGCCCTTGTTTTTGAGCAAAATCATTTTTTTTTTTTCAAATTTGATCTCAAACCATTTCAAATCTAAAAATTATGGATTGTTAAAAGTGTTTGTTTGGCAGAAACATTATCGGTTACGTTAGAATGCCGCCATATTGAATTTAAGAAAAATACCTTCTTATGTCGCCATCTTGGAAATAAATGCAAGTTGTGATATGTCATTGGAAAGGGAATTTTAAGCTCTATCCAACTGTGTAAAAAAATATACAGGGTTCCATAAAAATTTCTTGACTTGGGTCCATTTCCGGAGTAACCGGAAGCGATATTCAATTGTTTTTTTACGAAAAATGTGCGTCTCAATGACTTACCCGTTCCACCCAATTTTCAAATTTTTAACTTTAAAGACAACTGAATGACGCCTTGTATAACGATTTCGTTGTCACCCGGTATATCGAAAATGACATTAACACCAAACCACCTGGTCGAACCAACTGATGAAAATTATTAATATCAACCATTAAACTCGGTAATAAATAGTAGTTGGTATAAGTTAAAAAAAAAAACACAAGACCAATAATCGTGGCTAACAGAACCGCCTTGGGTACTTACAAATTACTATTGCCCACCAAGCCAACGCCTCATAATTGCCCGGGATGGTAGTCATGACCCAGACTACATTCACACTCAAAAAAAAAAGACTGAAATTATGGAACCCGTTTAAACGCCCAGACCAGCGCCAACCATGGGATTGTGGCTTGAGTTAAAAAAAAATAAATCTGCGTCCGGGTTCGCTAAACTAAATTGTTAGTAGAAGTACCTACTATATTTTTATATGACGTGATTCAGTTGCTATATCATTCTTATTCTACTACTATAATAGACTTGAAGCTTTCTCATTCTTATTAATCGGGTATTTTTTTTATCAATAGTGCTTTGATTTAATTGAGATATACAAACTACTAGGACATGTTTCGGGATTATAAGAATCCCATCATCACTCATAGCTGAAACAATTACAAAGGAGAACTTAGAGTTTGACGTTTGTGACTTAAAATTTATATATAAAAAAAATATCACTAAATATTGTTTACCTAAATTTAAACTTATAAACTAATCCAGAAATTATTCCGAAACACACTGTACACCCCTAAGTAAGAAGAAAATCGGAAGGTATGGAGTGGAGTGAAACCCCAATTTTAACAAACTTCAAAACAGGACCTTATTTTAAGATATTATTATTTGTTTAATGGCCTTTTAACTAAATCCTGAAGAGTATGCAGGAACTTGAGACGTTACAACCGCCGAAATTGCAGTGTTGTGTTCGTTCAGCGTCAGTGAACCGTAGTTTGAGTGGTTGCAATTCGCTCTAGTGAGATAATTGTCTTTTGTTACACGTGTTAATATTGTGCCTGATAATCCGGTGTGACGTCACAAACACCTAGTTGTAACTTTAAACTGTCCTAACTCGAAAACGGACCATCGTAGCAAGATGCAGTTTAAATATTTATTCTTAGATTTTTTGCACTAAAACTTTCATTTTTGGATCACACCCCTTTTAAACGGCAATTTTCTGTAGAATAGTACAGTAATTACAAAATATATCTATTGAATTTATTCTGCCTTTTGATTAGCTTTTTTTATAATTTGATCAATATTAAATGAATCATTAATTTAACGTGAAACAAGCTCTCATAAATTTTCTTTTGTTCATCTTTACGCATTTTAGAGAGTATTCGTAAACAACTCGTTAGGATTTATAGTTTATTGAAACCTCAAAAGGCGCAGTTTTTAATGCCGTAACACTCGTAAATATTAAATTTTAATTGAAGACATATTAATTATGTAAACAATTAGAAATACTTAACAAAATATATTTATGAAATCGTGAAAATCCTCAAATCTTAAGGTTATCACACCGTCAAATTCGATCCTACAATAAGGATTGTTATTAAAAACAAAACAAAAAAGATGCAAATCTCTTAGCATGAATATACATCATCCGTGATGATGAGATGGTAGTCAGCATCGTGTTTCCCATTGTGAAACGACGTGCTACTTAACAATTATTTAGGTTGATTAAATCAATCGGTACAAAGAAATCATTCTCCGTTTCACGCAGTTTCAATCTATACTTTAGAGTTTTATATTTTTGCAGAATAAATTTAAACATTGACATTTAATAAAATTGTAAGTAGATCATGAATAAATCTACTTCAAAGCATTCAATGTAAAAATTCTCCCTTTTACCAACACGGATGTAATATTCCCTATAGCCACTATAATTTACAGCGCAGTACACTATCAACACGTGTATAATCTATTTCAGTAGTAACTCGGGTATAAAAATAAAGTAATAACAATATGGTTTAATTATTATTCCCCTGATTTAAGACATACCTATTGCGGTAGAATAATAATTATTATAAATCATCTACATTTAGGTTCGGAAACTATAATTTCTTTCTTAAAAATAGTCCGAAACGAATTGCCTAAATTTAGGAAACCATCTCAATTTATCTATTCATAACTTACATTTGTAAATAAACTCGAAAGAGGCATATTGTCCATCATTTTTAATCTGACATTTTCCGTATGAGGAGCAAGGGGGTGAAACATATGGCAAAAACAGGTGTGATGTCAGGTGATCATTGGCGGGAGCCACCAGCTCACATTCCTTCGGAGTATCAGATTGAAATCGACGGGCTGTAGGTAAATAAACTCAACCTTGACACGGGGTTTCCAATAAAATGATTAAAATAAACTATCAAAATTTTAACTACAACAAGAGAAAAATTTAATATATTAATCATTACAGGAGAAATCAAAAAAGGCTTTAATTTGTTCTTCTATACTATACTAGGTATACGAAGTAAGAGTGAAATTTACAATAAGTATCGCAAAACTGCTGCTGGAGATTTTTCGGATTAAAAGATCTACCTAGACCTAGTTAGCCTAGTCTGATGGATTCGCAGATCTGATAAGGAAATTGTTTAATTTTGGTAACATCGTCTGAAAATTCTTGTTCCATTATGCTTATTCTTCTTGTCTTGGGGCTCCCTCTTCTTGTTTTTCTTTTCTGATTTAGGTTTTCATCTTTATGTCTTTGGTCTTGTATTTCCAGTTCTTGTTTTGTACGTGGTGTCAAAAGGCACAAAACAAATGGGTGGGCCTACACCACGATTTGTATTTTTATGGCTTAAATGGGAAAGTGTATTAATATGACTATGAGAAAATTTTACTTGGAAAGTGAAAAATTACTGAAATGTGTTGAGTCTGCGACTTTTTACACATCTCAGTTTGTTGCTTCCATAAATACATGTAAATTTAGTGCTTTTTTCGGTTTAACGATCGAGAAATATTTATGTGTACATTTCATGTATCGATGTTCTTAATTGGTATTGTCTCACAACTCATTAAACCTGTTAACAAGAAACTTCAATGAAAATTTTTAATATTTCCAAAGAAATTAAGGTCAAAAAACGTCCTTAAAAACATCATGATTGCCATTTGCGTGCATTCGTTATACAAGGTCTTCGCGAATGATTCGATGCCCTTTTTTTAAATTGATTTCGTGAATTACTGAGTGTATGAGAGTTGGTCATTAAACACGCATTATTGAAATTAATATTTTACTTTGTTACAGGTGAGTTGATGCATTGCTTTATACGGCTAAAACGGTAAGTTTTTCTTTAGTATATTTTTTTTGCTGAAATTTTCTATAACAGGATTTCATTATTAAATAATAAAATAGGACGTGTGTAAGACCACATGCATCAAGGATATGCCATGGTCAAATAAATTAAAATTAGTAATAGAGCCATCAGCACTTTATATAGTCATAGGTAGGTACAATTAAATACATAGTTTTTGTTTATTGAAAAAAAAACTGCACGTGTAACTTGTGCATACTTGAAGTAATAAATAATAATACCAAACGATAAAAAAAAAATGGTTACCTAATCGAGTGGCTTTTAAGTTTGTTTTGGAATAATGTATTGCAGTGTTTTTATAATGCAATATCCTTAATTTATGACATAATAAGTAATTATGAAAATCCGGGCTAAATTTAGCTCTTAAAAATGATTTAATATATTCCACTGCTACCGAAACTTACAAATCTTTATGAATAGTATATTACAAAATATAACTTTAAAAGTAACATTAACGGAATGAGAATTGCAAATTGTTCGATTACCGTTTTCATATCCAAATAATTGTATTATTCTATCGGATTGTTTTTTTTTTTTTGCGGTAGAAATAGTTTACCATTAATCCTTTATATAAAGGGCCCCATACACTAAGATGAAACACGTCGTGCCAAAAACCATAGATATCCAAAAACGAAGTGTGTAATAGAAAAACACGACGGTTTTCTACAGGGCTCCATACACTACGTTCTTTCTCGTCGGTTTTCATCGCCACGATGAAACACGTCATTCCAAAACCGAAGTGTGTGGTAGAAAACCGTCGTGTTTCATCGTCGGTTCAAAATTCAGTCCAGGCTTGATTTTTGGCACGACAGTTCAACATTTCGTACACACGAACGGTTTTCTACCACACACTTCGGTTTTGGAACGACATGTTTCATCGTGCGGCGATGAAAACCGTCGTGTTTCACCGTAGTCTGTGGAGCCCTGTAGAAAACCGTCGTGTTTCATCTTAGTGTATGGGGCCCTTAAAAAAGCGTTTGAGGTTTGCGGTTCACATAGCAATAGTCACAAACCGCACTACACACATGGGTGTGCTTTCTTTTGTTGAGTCATGGACCTTCAATGGGCTAGCGGACTGTACTGTTTATTTTTGAATTCAAAACCCATTGGAACATGGATATCTTAAAATTTGTTCAACTGAAACCTTAATCCTAATGAACAAAGTTACATTTAGTGTTTAACATATCAAATTTTATACCCATATTGCAAATAATCTTCAAGAGTACCTAACCAATGGAAACACCGAACCTCGTTCATTTGAAGTTTTCTACCCGCGAATAGATAATTTTGTTTGGCCAATAAAATTTTATAACCATTATTAAATATCCCATTACCATTACAGGAGATCATCATAATCGCTTTCTTATGCTTGACAAATTTACACACCCAAGCAACTACCCATTTACATATCCGATCACTAGCGTAACACAATTTCAGATTTTATACGGATGTCTAACAGGATTTTATTTTGTTGAATATTTCGCGTTTCAGCAATGCTGGCAAAATGTTAACAAAGATGACAATGTAAAGTGGTTGCTGTTCGGATTTCGAAAATATGATAAAATATAAATGAGAATCATAACAGTTTGGCCCATTTGTACTAAAACCATTATTGTATCCATTGTTGATATTACTGTCTACTGGGTCCTTATTCTTAAAACAGGGGAGCAGCGTTCCCAGGAGAACGAGTGTTCCGTCTTTCTCAATGATATGCAACTGATAATACAGGGTGACTGGTAAGTGGACGTATTCCTTTCAGGAGGTGAAAGCAAAGCCCATTTTCTACCGATTAAAGATCATTTACCTCTATACCATTCTCAACGGTTTTGGAGATTTTTTTTATTTTTATTTTTACGAAATTCACTTTTTGGGAGGTAAATACTTAAAATTAACGGAATAATAAGGAACATACATAATTTAGGTAAATCTTAAGATCAATATTTGACAACATTTCTATTGTAACACTTGGTATTAAAAACAAATCGAGTAATTTTTTCTTAATATTGGTAGCTCTGACAAATAAAACTTATTTATTCAATAATAAAACAAAAAACTAATTATGAAATATTGTGCCTTATTCTGAAGACAATACAATCGAGAACTTTTATTAATAATTTGTACGCTTGATGTACTATGAAACACAAAACATCCCCCCTTAGAAAGGTAAGTGCCGTGTTGAGAACCTGTCTATAAGTTTTCAGCGCCTCTAGTGACTGGGGGGGTCAGCTTTTGTAATTCTGGATTTATTGGCGAATGCAAAACGCAATTAGGGTTCGTTCGGTATCTTATTCGTTCCGGTGGATCGTTTGCACCATTGTTTGATTCTAGCGATTCAACACTACCACTTTAAAGTTTCTACCATTTTTTGGCATAAAATAATTGTGCCAAAAGGAAGAAACTCATAAAATCGGTAGTGTTGAAGCGCCTTCAAGGTAAAATTGACTAAGAATTAAGATGACAAATTTAGATATTTATTAAAGTTTGAAACAGAAAATATAATAGAATATGGAATTAATTACAATTATTGCGAAACAGTTTTTTTTTTCATGTAAGTATACATACATAGGTAGGTAATGCTAGTTAAGTTAAAGATAATAAGGACAGTTACAAGAAGTAATGACGTACATTTAATAATAGCTTGATGAAAAACTTAAATCGTAAATAAAATGACAAAAGAGGTCCTTTTCTCACAATCCAAAATCGATGTTAACCTAACAAGTGAGGAAAGTGTTTCTGCACGTGATGGAAGTTGCACGAATGACAACAAAAAGCAGAGTTCGGACAAGCCTTTAAGTCCAGAAAATACACTTTCCGCATGTGTTAGGTGGAAAGTTTATGTAGTTATACATAATATAAAGCTCATTCAAGAAACTGATTTCGCCTGGATGATAGAATAAATATTTTTGATAATAGTCTATACCCTTTACCACTAGCTTTAAGCAAAGACAACGCCAACAACAACTTCTCGTCCAATGTAAATCGTCTAGCTTTAGGCTTTTGGTTTTGAGTATGGACTTGGCTTAAAATAAAGCTGTATATCAATGGATTGACGTGATCTACGAGCCTTTGAAATTTGGTTTATGATGCAAGTTATTCAGCAGCAGAAACTTTGGATTTAAATGACGACAACCTTCTACTGATTCTTCTTAACTTATTGCTGGATTCTATAACTCTGGAATAAAGATATTTTTCCCTTGGGGATAGGAATTTTTGCCTAGTGACGTTAATGTTCTTTAAAATTTGGCATCGTCTCTCATGACCTGCAAAAAAAATAGATCAAGATTGGAGACGAGCTTTTCGCACATGCTTCTAATTTCTAATTTTTCTAGCATTCGACTCCAAGTTTTAGTAATTAGTAGTCTTTTATAGTAGTAGTCCTACTTGAGTTAGGATGTTTCAAAATTCACCTACTCCCAACTGGGTGGTTATTCAT
Organism: Ceutorhynchus assimilis; assembly: GCA_917834065.1. Taxonomy (NCBI): domain Eukaryota; kingdom Metazoa; phylum Arthropoda; class Insecta; order Coleoptera; family Curculionidae; genus Ceutorhynchus; species Ceutorhynchus assimilis. The sequence continues at coordinate 2,853,100 of OU892281.1, forward strand.
TAAGCAATAACACTTAGGTACCTACCAATAAAAGTTTTAAGAGACAAAGTTGGTTGGTGACTTTTTCATGTTTGCAGATGTGATGGTTCCACTTGGTGTAGCAATGTCTGCTCCAATTGCAGAAGTTTCAGTAGATAAAAATTGACGACATGAAGGGCCTGGTTGATCTAAAACAGAAATTTCGTTACCATGCAAAAAAAAATATGATTCTACCAAAAAAGTTAGGATACACACATTGTAGAATATGCTGTACCTGTATGTAACCCGGAATATTTTAATTATTGTGTCTCCTGATAAAGGAATAAACATTAAAAAAAAAAAATGAATAATATTAGCTTTGTTCCAACATAGCAGAAAACCGTACAATGTACCGTCACGATTCTGCGCAGAAACTAAAATTGTTATACTGAGTGCGGTTTCGAAACCGTTCATGGGACGATTTTTTGACGTGTTGGAACAGAGTTATTATGTTTACCTACCTATGTCAATCATAGTTGCGAAACTAATTTCTGAAGGCGTCTTAGGACTCTTCGACGAGTTTCAACTGTGTCGATCTCCACTTTTTGCCATTTTGGTGATTGTGGTTTATCAATTAACGAATCCTCACTGTTTTTGATAATTGGGGCTAAAATTAAAATTAATTTTAATGTTTCTGACCTATGCTCCTTTAAACCCGAATTCTAACACGTTGTCGTTAATCAGAACTATGGGGAGGAGTAAGTGAAAATGTAAGTACGTCTTTCTCACATATATCTAGTATTAACTTACCTTCAGGGAGATACAGCAAAAGCGCAGCATTCCATGTGAGTCCTTGTCTGGCTTTTGGATCGCCAACAATAAATTCTCGAGGAAAATGTCTTGTTCACACTCTATAATTATTATAAGCCTTCTCGGCACTGAGGCTATTTAGTAAAGGATTGCGAACTTTTATTAGCCATTGTTTCATTTTTTCGGCATCTTTTGGAAATCGGAAATAGCTGCTGTATTTGTCGCTGCACCCCGGAACACAGCATTTCTGATGCTTTTCAATTAACAAACTGGGAGAAGACATTTTGAGATAATAATTATTGATAATTGATAGGTAATTGATAATTCTAAATGTTGGGAGAAGTTCAAAATTTAAATTTTGACGACTGGAAATGACAAAATAAACTTCAAATCTTGGCGCACGGTCCGGCAGGAAAAAGAAAACTTTAATAGGTTGATTGAAGCGCCTCTAGTGATTGGAGGGAAAAGCTGAAACGACTAGACTGACGTCTCTCATAAGACTTACATTTCTAAGGGGGGATGTTTTGTGCTATGAAATTTTCGAAATTTTTAGGCATAAATTTACCTTCATTTTGTAACTTGACAAGCAAAGTCAAGTTTAAACCGAAATAATTTAATAGATAACATTATTGTTCCAATAATTTCCAATGCTGATATTTGTGTTAGTGTGTTAGCTTATAATTTAAAAAGCGATATTTAAAATTGCTTTTATTATTTTCCTTAATTTTGAATATATACCGTACAAAGAAGCGAATTTCTTGGAAATTGAAAAATAATAAATATCTCTAAAACTGTTGAGAATGGTATTAGCAAATAACCTCTACCTTTACTTCCTCAAAGGAATACGTCTACTTACCAGTCACCCTATATAAGTAACAAAGACGAAATACTCGTTCTCTTGGGAACGCTGCTTCCCTGTTTCAAGAATAAGGACCCTGGTATTATGGTACTGATGATATATTGATGACTATTTCACTAGAGTGTTTTACACTGGCAAAATGTCATAGGAACGACCGGTTTCCTACTGACAAAACTTCTACCTGTTCCTACCTGGGCAAAACCAACATGATGGATTTTCAGCGACAAAATTTTGTGTGGTTAAGGGCCAAATTATGGACCAACTGGTAAGTGCCTTGTTGTTACCTAGCAGGTACTTTCTATTCTCTAGTGCATAGAAAGTACCTGTTAGGTAACAACCAGACGTTTTCCAGTCAGTCCATAATTTGGCCCTAAGGTAAAAAACTATTGAGTTTGACAAGTGTCACCTAAAGAAAATAAATATTCCGAATAAAAATTTGGCTTGTTTTTCTCGTGAAATAGTCCAGCCGAATACCACTCAAGAAAAAAATATGTAGGCAAAATTATTCTTTTGATGGTTTTATTCAAGTATGTTGCTTTTTGGTAATTTCGCGAAAATTGCCAAGCAACAAACTTTCATACCAGTCGAAAATTTTGCCAACAAATTTTTTTCTCTTGTGGTATTATACCGGGTGGGGCACGAAAAACTTTCCACCGAGGTTTTCTCAGGTGTTAGGTGTTTAATCAAAAATCGCTCAGACACGTCAGTTTTTGTTTTTTGGGGGACACATTTTATTGGTATATTCACCTCCTACCTGTGAACCCCTAAGTGGGAGTAACAGGTACCCCCAAAATTTCAAATGGAAAGAGGGGTCGAGTGATATGTCATTTGGTAGCTATTTTCATTGAGATTATATCCCCGTAGTTTTAAATTGCTACTATTAACCCTGCCGAAATGGCGGCTTGTCAAAGTTAGGATAAATGCTTTTTTTCGATTATACAACTCACTGTACATTATTCCCATATGACACGAGAAGCTTAATAAGTGATAAGCCTTTAGGGATTATCGCGCTTGGTGGGCATTTATGGCAAATTCTATTATAGAATTTTTTTTTAAATTTTAAAGTATTATAGTTTAGTTCATTGTATAACCTTTTGAATGCCACTCGAGGTTTCAGGATTACCGGATAATACTTTTACCTGACACTCAACGCGTTAACAGAAACACCACTCCTCCTTCGGAGTCGTGGTGTTGCTGCGTAACGCGTTTCGTGACAGGTAAAAGTATTATCCGGTAATCCTGAAACCTCTTGTGGTTATTACATTCGATAATCTAAGCTGTATAGTTTTTACCTGTCGCACCTATGCGTAGGTAACAGGTAAAAACTGCACAGCATTTTTCCATTGATTTTTTCTAACTTTGACAAGCCGCTATTTCGACAGGGTAAATAGTAGCAAGTTGAAACTTCGGGGACATAATCTTAATGAAAATAGCTATCAAATGACGTATCACTCGACCCCCCTTTTCATTTGAAATTTTGTGGGTATCTGTCACCCCCACTTAGGGGTTGACAGGTAGGGGGTGAAAATACCAATAAAATGTGTCCCCCAAAAAACAAAAATTGACGTGTCTGAGCGATTTTTGATTAAACACCTAACGCCTTAGAAAACCTGGGTGGTAAGTTTTTCGTGCCCCACCCGGTATATAATAAAAAATGCGTTCACTTACCAAACAATATCCTACGATATAAAAATGTAGGTACAAAAATATAGTTTTTGTTTTTATTGATTGAATTGAAAAAATGCAAGACTAGTGGCAATACATCTAATCTAGGAATCATTTGAGAAGATCTTTATTTTATATAGGTAACTACCTTATTTAGATTTTGGAAAGCTTTGAAAGTACATAACTTTTTTCTTTTGAAGATAGCAAGTTGAAATTTTCAGCGATTTTTATCCCAGTGGAGGACTACAATCGTTGAAACTCTCAGCCCATTTGGATTTAGTTCCAGAAATAAAATCGTGTTAAGCAATTTGGGGTGATTTATCAATTTTTCAATTTTTCTGAGTGCGTTTTTTCATAGAATCTGGCTGAAAGCTGAAATTTTTAGCGATTCTTATTCCAGTAGAGCACCGGTTCCCAACCGGTGTGTCGCGACCCCTAGGGGGGTCGCATAGGATTACTGAAGGGGTCGCAATGCCAATATTATTATATATTTTTCTGCATTTACGGATGAAGCGCAATTTTAGCGCAAAGTGCAGGTTGTGACTCGAATGTTACTGAACATACCGACGCATAATGGCTGAACCTTCCAACACTTTAGAATGAAATACAGCGTTATTTTCCCAAGCTATCTGGACAAAAAAGCTGCAGTAGTAAGAAACTCATTTCCTGCCTCGTTAGATGTTGCCGACGTTCCTGATGAATTTCCTAGGATGAATTTTTAGAGCTGAGGAATAATTCCACAACACCTGGTCTATTTCAGGAAAAATCCTTGACTGAATTTTGGTGTGTCATGCATAGTTCATATCCTTATGTCGCCCTGCTTTCTTTCTGGATAGTAATACCATTTGCCTCTACTTGCCTACCTTCGTGAAAGTGGTTTTTCAACTCTTCTGCAAATTAGAAAAAAGACCAGAAATAGACTGGACGTTCAAGATGACATAAGATTGGCTTTGAACCAAAATTTTCCAGACTTGTTACGCAGATGCAAGCTCAGTCATCACATAAACAAAATTACAAAATAAAAATGTACTTTTTGTATTTAGTTAAGAAATATTAATGGGTATAGAGGGGTCGCGACCTCATAAGAATATCTGAAAAAGTGTCGTGACTCAAAAAAGGTTGGGAATAACTGCAGTAGAGCATTACTGTTACTTAAAACTATTGTTATAAATCTCTGTATTTGAGGAAATAGTACACAGAAGAAGGAAACAGACGATAGAAGGAAAAACAGGAAGAAAGAGACAGACGACACAAAGAAAAACAGGAATAACGTTACTGATTCCAGAAAATTTTGCAAGCACAAGAAAATCGGCTAGAAAAAGATCCTGCGACAAGAAATCAAAAGCGAAATAGAAAAGGTCAAAGGAAATTGAACAGTTCGAATGGAAGTTAAAGTACCCACCTAATGGTTTGAAAAGAAATAATTTAGAAAGCTGATGCAATAAAATTCGGAAGGATCTAAGCAACGAAAGTAACTGCAAAATGGGATATGAAACCACTAGCCCAAGAAATTTATGGGTTTTTCCAAAAAATTTGCGAGGGCAGGCTGATTTTTTCAGGGCTGATTGGAGATTTTGTCCTGAGTATTGAGCTAAAAAATAACACTCGAAAGCCTTGCGCGTTCGGCCCTATTGGCCTTTTTCTTATTTATATTTTTTTTCGACAAAATGACCTTAACAAAACTTGTAGATAATAACATTCTGATCAACTTTGCCTCATACCTTTTTTTGCTAACTATTTTAGTTTAGGCGTTGCGGCCATTTTAGTGCTCCAGAATTCACAAAAAAATTAAATAGCAAACCTGCAGATTATTGTAACTTTAATAAAATAACTGGTAATGTACTCCATTACGTTTTCGGTTTCAGTCCAAGAAATGAATATGATACATTACATCACTAATCCGGTGAAATTATTTTCCTGGAGTGAAAGCATGGAATCGAAATGATGTTTTTTTTGACAATACTGGGACCTGTTACCTGTTTGAAAAGTGACAAAATGTTTTTTTTTTTTTTCTACAATCGGCCGCTTTAGAGCGTCAAACTGGTTTCTTTGAACCTGAACTATTTTTTATCAAATGCGATTGTAAAAAAAATCAAGTGTGCATTTGCCAATATCAACAATATCTTTCGATCGGCAAAGTACCACTTTGCGCTCTTAATACACAAATAGCTATTGTGCAACCCTCCGCGAAATTCAATTTCGCGAAACGCTACATTTTACCTGCAAAATGTGTCAAATCCTTAGAAACGCTAAGCATGCCACAAAGTCCACTAGGTCAAATAAAATTTTTCAAATGCCTAAAAGGCCGTACAAGCGAAAGAAATAAAGTTACAATAAAATATCATCAAGCAAAGTAATGGAGAATTTTATTAGGTATAGTAATCTGCAGGTTTGCTATTTAATTTTTTTGCGAATTCTGAAGCACTAAAATGGCCACAGCGCCTAAAGTAAAATAGCTAGCAAAAAAAAGTCATGAGGCAAAGTTGATCACAATGTAATTGTCTACAAGTTTTGTGAAGGTCATTTTGTCGAAAAAAAATAAATAAGAAAAAGGTCAATAGGGCCGAACGTACAAGGCTTTCGAGTGTGTTTTTTGGCTCAATACTCGGGACACACTCCCCAATCAGCCCTGGAAAAATCAGCCTGCCCTCGCAAATTTTTTTGCGGCCCAGGTATAAATTTCTTGGGCTAACCAACATGCACAAAGAAAAAGCATAAAAACCGTACATAACTGATAAAATTTAAAAATAAAGGTTGTTTAATGTGGTACAGTTTTAATGTATTGCCTGCCTTATTTAAGATTTAATTCGTGATACACCTGCTGAGATTCTAAAGATTTTTTGTTCGTAGAAAACTATAGTAAATGTCGGTCCGGTGTTTTTTTCACCATTTTATAAATTCACTGAATATATTCATCCGAATCAAACAAAAGTGATTCATGTTCCAATAAATAATAGATTTAACCCGATTGAGGCAACTCGATGAAAATAAAACAACATTGACGCGAAGGTTTCGGGTGACGTCAAATAGGTAGTTACTAACTCTGAACGGATTAAGTTAGTTACCGCTATGTGTTAATCATAATCCCTATGTAAAATAATCTACTAGGTTAGTTAGGAGGTCTTACATTAAATTGTCAGACAAGGTACTCAACAACGCAATAATTCGTTACGATTGAGTTATTGAGTATATAATAATTCTTACAACAACTACAAAACATGTTGTTGAAACTACTGTTTCTTAAGAAGCGATGGTTCTACTTTTTGCAGTTTTCAATGATATATCTGGTTTTTTGTTATATAAACAGTTAAAACCGGACAGTCAGAATCGGACACAATTAAAACTATAGTTTTAGAATATGGTCACTACAAGGATCACAATTCAAGTCCATGTAAAAACAATTTTTTTTAATTCTCAGTAACAAACAAATGACATTGAAAAAGACTATACAAAAAGTCATCTATATTATTATAACAATATGAATTCTGAGTATGATTATCGACAATTAAAATCCGTTGTGTAATTTTCTAACCAATCACTCCATAATAAATCTGCATTATTACCTATTACAGGACTAAATAAAGACAGAGTAAATTCTTCCCGAATAGCTATATAATTAAGATGTTATTGCGCTTGTCTGAAATGTCTTGTACCTAGCAATAAAATTAATAGTATATTTTTCTTCGTTATTAATATGTGGTAATTTCTTATTAGACATTAGACAGAATTATAATTGGAAATATTGTCATAATGGATATTTAATGGTTTGCTTTGATTTTATTATGAGACATATCTAAGGAATGAAATGGCGATCAAGGATGGATCGAACGAAATAGTTGTATTTATTGTGATGTGATGAAATTTGCTTAATTTAGAACTTTTAAAACATTTTTAATCGATATTTAATTATTGAGTCATTAAAAAAGTCACCAGAAACAATAATTGTTGCAAATGTAATACTAGACATAAAAAGATCCAAGGCCGATGTACTATGATGTCTGAATTAAGAAGCATGTGGTAATAAATATCTACTGATTTTTTACTAATTTTCAAATTATGGATGATTATTTGTTATTAACTTAATAAGCATGATGTTCCCTTAACAAAAAAAAAAAATTAACATAATTGTTTTCCACGATTTGTTAACCAATAATTTATTTTTATAAATGATCTTTGGACCGATACGGATATGATAAAATAATAAATACAATGGAATCAATAATAATATGCGCCTTTACATCAATAAGTATTTGCTCCAGAAATTGAATTGCCATTGGTGGATTTTCCAAGTAAAATCGCTTAGTTATTATCATTATCACAGATTATGTCCGTTTGCATTTACTCTACGTGAATAAACCGACGTCTGGCAGTTTCCAATCTATATCTATGTCGAAGTCATTTTGTTCTGACTCGGCTGCTTTCTAGCATCCCAATACAGCATGCAATGGGACCGATTTGTTTTAAAATGAAATTCGAGTGAAAATGATAAATCCGATTCTAATTCAATTAAAATTGAGTTATTAAGATTGTAACGAACATATTCAAAATCTTTTTACAATATTCGAAAGTTTTTCTGAGGGGTCAACACCTGATTGGAAATTTGTACACCTACTGTAAACTGGCCGTTCCAGTTGAGTATTGTTAGATTATTGTCGAGTATTGTCATTTTATTCTAGGTAATGTATGGTATTGTAAGGATTGTCAAGTATTGTTAACATATTATAGGTATTTAACTGGTACTGTCAGGTACTGTGGATGGAACAGCAATACTTAACCTGTATTGTAAAGCAATTTTTCACTAATGTAGAAGTACTGTCGGTACTGTTTATGTATTTTGGTGTGCCTCAGGGTTCAGTTCTTGGCCCTATTTTGTTCCTGCTATTTATTAACGACATTGCTAGTCTGGATATTAGCGGCAAAGTTTGTCTCTTCGCAGACGATACTAGTTTCACTTGGAGCAACCCGGATATTACGGAACTCCATAGAACCGTATCTAGTGACTTAATCACCATCAAATCATGGTGTGACTCAAATCTCCTGTGCCTCAACCTCTCTAAAACCAAAATTTTATCTTACAGAGCTTCGCTCCAATCTGTAGTACTGGATAACAATACCATGGAGGCCGTTGATTCCGTGAAATTCCTGGGGCTTGTTGTTGATAAATCTCTAAAGTGGGACCTGCATATCGACGCCTTAGCAAAGAAATTAAGTTCGGCCTGTTTTGCACTGAGATCTGTTTCCAGGGAGCTTAACTCGGCAACTTGCAGGATGGTATATTATGCTCTTTTTGAGTCGCATTTGCGTTACGCCCTTCCATTCTGGGGCACGTGTTGTGCGTCTCAATTTGAACGCATTTTTAGACTGCAGAAGAGAGCTCTTCGTTATTCTTTGGGACTTGGTAGTAGAACTCACTGCCGGGAATTTTTTATCAAGTCTAGTATATTGACTCTTCCATCTTTATTTATTTTCGAATCCGTCTGCTTAATTCGTAAGCACTTAATATCAGCTATCTCAGAGAGGCCATCTCACAATTATCCACTGAGGAACGCAGAGTTGGATCTTTATCTGCCAATCCCGCGCTCAGAGTTAGTTAAAAGTTCAATACTTTATAATGCTAAAAAGATGCATAATCATCTACCGCCTAACATCAGGTCCATTGCATCTTTTCTCGAATTTCGCAGGGCGTTGAGGGTGTATTTACTGAGGAGAGCCTTGTACACAGTAAGCGAGTTGTTTATGGTTTCCTAATTCTAAATTTTGAGCAGCTTACTCACAGGTTTTGTTTTTGTTCCTGTATCATGATAGGTTATTATAAGTTATTGTTTGTTTGTTTTTTTAGTACCTATAATATGCTTACTCGCACAGTATAAGCAGTTAGACCTAGATGTTTGTTTGTTAGTTTTAATCAAATTTTGACCATGAACTATTTGTTCAAGTGTTTGGTTTTGTCTGTGCTTTTGCATTTGTATGTTTTGTTTTTTATTTTTTCAGCTTTGTCCACAAAATTGTAAAATTTTCTGACAATAAAGCAAATTCTTTCTTTCTTCTTTCTTTCATTTTCAGAACCAATGTTAGTACTGTGAATGTAATAATCTTTGTTATTGTTAAGTGTAAATTGTGTGCAAAAATCACTACTGATGGTTTACTTTTATTGACAGCTCTTGTTTATTAAAACTAGGGAGTTTTACATGGCGGACTCCGTATATAAAACGTTTCCGCTTGTGAACTAAACCTACAGATAACTTATTATATAGGAACTATAGGGTGTGTAAAATACCATGGGCCACCATTGGTATAGGTACATCAGAAACGGTAAAAAATACGAGAGCTGTTGAATTAAAAAATGTTGCCATTTCCGAACTATTCCGAAGGTTATCAAAAATATATTTTCGTTGTTGCCAAATTTCTATTAGTTTACGAGATACAGGGTGATTTGTAAAAAACGCCTAGAACTGTTTTTTTTTTACAAATCATCCTGTATCTCGGAAACTAATAGAAATTTGGCAACAACGAAAATATATTTTTAATCATCTTCGAAAATTCAACCCTCGTATCTTTTACCGTTTACAATATACCAATGATGGCCCATGGTATTTTTGACACCCCGTATATCGTTAATAATTCCTAAACCCGTTTTACCGAGGGGCGGATCACTCACCACAATTTGTACATCGATTTCGGAATTCGCAGGGGATTTCTACAATTTTTAGGGGATTTCGAGAGATTTCGGATATTCGACTTTCAACGCCGTACCAATAAGGATTTCGTTAAATTTATTGGGATTTCGGGATTTCAGGATTTCTGAAGAATTTTGGTTGGAATTTCGAGATTTCGTAAGGATTTCGGATAGAATTTTGCTCTTCGCGATTTCGAATGAATTTCGGGATTTCCAAAGGATTTCAAAGTCATTTCACAGGATTTCGGATGAAAATGTACAGCGATTTCGAGAGTAAGCCGCCCCTTGCGTTTAACATAAGTATGTGTATTTTTACGTGTATTTCTACATGTATAAAAATAAATATTTATTCATGAATTTCTTCACGGGATTAGCTAGGTATTTTTTGGTGGAAATATACAGAAAATTTCAATGCTACCAACTTTCCTTGCCAAAATCAAAAATTGGAACATTGTCTAACCCTCGGTCTAACCTATAGATATACAGGGTTGTAGTTATGTATGGAAACGGCCTAATATTTCAGAACGCACTTGAGAAAAATTTATAATATTTCCTACCTGGGAGTTTTTGGGAATGCTCGATTCAATGGTGATATTTGCAATGTGCGAAGTTTACCGTTTCTAAGATGCCATATGTAACTTAATTTTTTTAAATAAAAGTCCCTCTTTATTATTATTGTAATTAATTCAGCGTCCCAACATTACTAAAACCCCTGAATGCCGAACGTCCATTTGACTTGGTTTTTGAAATATGACAACACAGTTTTTTGTTGAAATATATGGAACTGGGAAAATGACAAACTTTACTAGGCATGGTATGTCAAAGTAAAACGAAGTTGATGCGGCAACATTGCGACATGCCAACATCATAATATTTGATGACGTGCATATATTATTTTAATAATTTCCCTATAACAAACCACAGCGCCCACAATTCCCAATTTCATCCAAGCACTTTTTAAAAACAAACCTCGAAACAAACTATAGATAATAAATTTGTTTTCCCCTCGATTTTCTCCAAATTCCAGTAAAAATATATTTTTTAAAAAAAAGTGAGGTTGAGAATAAGCAGTTGCGCAATTGGCAGTAATGAAATACACGATCAAATCACAGCTTAATATACATCAAAATTATAGAGCAAGTTCTGTTTTATGGATTGATACATGTATTTATTTAAGGTCAAATACAGGGCTAATATTTCTGTTCGACACTTATGTATTTCTTTCTGTAGTAAATACATGTAGAAATACACGAAAAAATACACGAATAAGTAAAACGGGCTTTATTGTATACTATAAATATTTAGTTACAGTGGTGAGCATTAGAAGTGGGATACCCGACTGACAAGTCTTGTCATTTTTCGCTATTTTGGGTAAATCAGTCTTTTCTGTACAACGGATTTTTTATCAAATATGACAATCCTTGTCATTGCCGACGGTGTAGCTGGTGAGCCCGTTTTACGCACTTCTCTGCCACTTAGCCTGTCATGTGGTGCACCGCTTTTTAAAGCTCGTAACCCGATTCACACATATTCTTTTAGTATTGCAAGGGATTATCAGTATTGTCGGCGGGTATTGCGAGTACTGAAGAGATACTGTTAAGTATTTTTGACGGATTTTTGGTATTGTTTCAGTATTGTCACTACTGTAGAGCTATTTTGAAAGTATTGTGAGCCATTTTAGGTATTGCGACAATTTCTATGGAAATACATGGTATTTTTACAGACCTATGACGGTATTGTTTAGGTATTGTAGGTACTGTGAACTGATTTGTACACCTACTGTCAGGAGGTGTCGACTCCTCGAGTTTTTCTTTACCAAGACAGGCATATCTTGAAATCATAGAAAGTTTTGTGAAATACATAGAAACATCGCATTGTTTCAATATTATTCGCTATTGAGAGTTGGATACAATTATTACAGTCATACGCTTTGTAATTTAGCTCATTCTGTGAGTAGCTACAACAAATTACCAATAATAAAATCCAAGCCATTCGAAATCGCCCATTATCGTTACCAACACGAACAAGTGTTGGCACTAATTGACTTATAAAGACTCATCATAATAAATTCAGTGATCTTTTACAGCATTGCCCGTACAAAGAATCTTGAATAGATTTTGTCGGTGCCATTTAAGTCTGTACGGTTTATTTCCATACTCTGGTTAGCTATCTTCCAATGCCGACCGACGTTCTTGAAGCCAACAATTTCTCGAAAAAGCAATGATTCTTCTTAAGGGACGTGATTGAATTTAGTAATGGAATTTAGTCACTCGAACGTTACGTAGCCTGCAAGGTACAGAAGAAAAAAAAAAATTATATTCTAGATTCTAGAAGGACTTAAACTTGTGATGAGCACTTTGTTCTCATCAGCCATTAATTTAATTATTACTCTCAATACATTCGAAAGCCGGATAATCATCAACAGAAGGTCATTATCGGAATTTTAAAATTAATCAGTGGCCACACAACAAGTGGGTACCTACTGGTGATACACCATATCTGATTTATAATCTCTCCGGTACCCTGTAATTTGGCTAATTTGAGTCTTTCAGAGAAAATACTCTTGGTAAATGAAACAAGGAAATAACTCATTACTGCTAATGGATTTTCACTTGCATCAAATTCCGGAATGGCTGACCCTTAAAATCACTTAACAAATATTTGGTTTTTTAATGCAGTACCTTGATCAGCAAGCAGAATCTAAAATCGTTGCGGTACTAGTTCAATAGTGACGGCAATTATGTCTCACATTCTAAGAATTTCTTCCTGAATGCAACAGCAATTTAAATCATCACCACCAGTTCGTTTTTATCAGCAACATCACCATGGAAATGGCAATAATTCCGGCATTGAAGTTAAGTTAGGGTATTTTTATGCAGATCGCCTCCTTTTTGGAATGGCTAAGGTTAGAAACAATACGACTAAAAATGCAATGTTTGTTAGAATAACAGTGATTGTTTTATTGTCTAAGATGTCCTCTATAAAATAACCATATTGGGATTGATTCATTCACAAATTTGGCTGAATAAAATTTGAATATCTGAATGGTTTGAAATTACATGATAAAAATTTTCCTGTAGCAAAATTATTTTTGAATTCTGCATTCAAAGAGTTACTTTGATTTAGTTCTCTCAATACAATTATTGTTTATGATATTGCTAAGCAATACACCTACATTATAGTCCAAGAGCCCAGAGCCGCCAGACACAACTTATTTTCTAAAGGACAGAATATGTGGGATTGTGTAGCACTTATATGTATTATGAACTATGAACGTATGTATATCCGCTAAGTTGGGTAGACGGCCAATTTACCGACACCAGGTGCAAATGCTGAGAAAAACTTCAACTTTTTTTCTAACGCTAGATTTTTTTATATATGTTATTGGGGAGACTATTTCACAACTATGTGTGCTCAGCCAGATCAATCGCACCGGCCAAATATCCCCCCAGACGCAATAATCATTTTGCCAGGAATGTGAGGGAGTCTACTCTAGGCTAGAGTAGAAATGGGAAAAACCGTTATTTACAAATAACAGTTTCAGCTGTTACTATTATTTTCAATTGGCCGTCTACCCAACTTAGCGGGTATACATACGTTCATAATACCTATAAGTGCTACTCAATCCCACATATTCTGTCCTTTAGAAAATAGGTTGTGTCTGGCGGCTCTGGGCTCTTGGACTATTAATGACTGTACAATTGTACCAGTGTGTTATTACTAGGCATTATAGAAATTAGAGAAACTATCACTACCCATGAAATTTACTATTTAATAATTTTAACATGAATGATTGTGTTAATGATATATTTTGTTTGACTGTTCTCCCCCTATAGTCACATTAAATAACTACACGCACAATACATATTTCCAATCAAAATACTATATATACCAACAACAGGTGTGTCATCTAAATACTACCCAAGTTTGCATAACAACCATTTTTGCCATTTTATTATAAATTTTATTTGCCGCGCATTCCCAGTATAGGTCAGGGTTGGGATTTTGTTTTATTATATTTCATTAATTATTATTCTCGTTGCGTAAAATGATAATAATTGTACAAAGGGTATGCAGTTGCACCGTTACGATAGGCGTTGCATTTATAACTTATTACCTATATTAAGAGGATTCCATATAAGCCGCCTTTTATAATACATAAACTTCTTAAGTTATATTTATTAACTAGTGCTTGTTTGTGTTTTATAGCAACATTTTATTTAAAGTTCTCAATTATTATAAAAACATAATTCCTAATAAAATTGACACAACAACTAGGAAAAGAACCAATACAACTTCATGGAAGACATATGTAAATCGAAATAATAAAACACTAGGAAAAAGCAAATAATATAACGAAACCAAAGAGCAGGTAAGAAATTGGCAAAGAAACAAAACAAAAGCTGGAGAACAGAACAGAACAATACAGAGAAAACTAATAGATGGCTCACATGCAATTTTAAATGATTATTTCTTACATAATTGAACCTAAATAGCTGTTTAAACTATGTGTAAAATTATATCGAAAAGTGTAGGCGTAATAGCCCTAATCGCATCAATAAAGGCCAAATCAATTGTAATTGATTAATTATTATTGGTAAACGATTTAACCTATATTCGTGTGGGTATGTACCTACATTATATTTCAATTGAATTTAATCATTTCTTTCCTGTTTAAAAATAATATCAAATTACTCAGCTATTTTAGTTTACCTTGTATGCACATATTTTAAATTGATCTTTAATAAAACTGCCGCCTCTGACACATTTTATGTAATATGCGATCGAGTATTGAATAATGAGTATAGACCACATCTATTTTCTTATGTTAAATATTACATTATTAATAATTAATATTGTTGCATAGCGTGATGCACGTGTAGGTGGCATTAGATTTTATTACACATGAAAAAGCATCAAGATTTGAATAAATTACGATTTAACTACACAAAATGTTCAATTGGAACCAATAATGCTGCTCATAATTAGTTTTTTTAATGACCATAGATGACGGTCAAGAAATGATAATTTTTCATACTCTTAATGCTTGTTACTATGTAGCTACTTGGCAATATTTAAACTTAATAAAAATGGGTCGAAATTAAAAAATCCTTGCTTCATGTTCTTGGGTGCGGCAAGATGGATGATAGCGGCAATCTTTTCCGGATCGGGTTTGATACCATCTCATCCAATCAGATGACCAACATATTTAACGTCTGAAGTACAGAAAGTGCATTTCTTCGTGTACACCTTCAACTTATAAATGCGTAGACGGTTGAAAACATCACTCAAGTCTTTGATGTGTTGTTCAAAAGTCGTGGATAAAATTATTAAGTCATCAAGGTATCCTAATATTTGGATATGCGGCAAACCTGAACAAAAACGGTTTATTAGCTTTTGAAACGTTGCAGGAGCTGTGGATAGACCAAAAGGCATCGCCTTATATCGATAAAGTCCAAATGGCGTGACAAAGGCGGTTTTATCACGATCCGCTGCTCTGACAGGTACTTGATGATAACCACTCTTCAGGTCGAAGGGTGTTATGTAGTTAGCTTTTCCAGTTGAATGGATAAGGTCATCTGAGGCAACAGGTAACAAACATTCTTGGTGACAGCATTTAGTCGGCGATAATCAGCACAAAGGCGTGAAGTTCCGTCTTTCTTTGGTACAAGGACGACTGGAAATGCGTATGGCGATTCGCTCTCTTCAATGATATCGCTGGCAAAAAGTTTGTCAAGCTCCTGACGCAAAACTTCTTTCTTCGCAGGAGATAAGCGATATGGTGGTGCAGCTATGGGAATATCATCAGTAAGGATGATGGTATGCTCAGCATATGGGGACTCCTGTATTTTCATCGAACAGATCCTTGTTATGTTCCAGCAGCGATTTTAATGTCCCTTTTTCAATATGGGAAAGAGTCGGCAACGACAAATCATTCCCGTCAACAACAGACAAAACTGCGTTGGAATAATCAACTCCATTCTGTAATGAATGGCAAGGAATTGCTTGGATCATCATTGAAATAGTATATCTTCTTAGGTATATCGAATTGTGATATAAAATCAACACCAAGTAAAGTCTTACTATCTTTGTAGTCTGGAACAGCAATCATTTGCAGTTTTCGTTGTTTATTCATAACTTCGATGAAACACTGTTACATCTTTGCTTCAACTTCTCGAGGTATACCATCAGCAAATACCAGTTTTATTGGAGCAGTTTTGAATAAATGCCGAATAGTATCTAAGTGGCTTAACAACTTTGAACCTGCAATACTGCATCTCTGGAATCCACAAAAGCAAAACCTGATTTACTTTGAATGATGACAGGTATCATGGGTCTTAAAGGCGGACCATCAAACGTTGATAACAAACTGGAAGGTTCACCGAGATTAACAACGAGCATTTCGACAGATGAAATTGTTGTTGACGCAGATTTACATTGAGGACAATTGGAACGAATATATCCTGGATTACCGCAACCATAGCATGTTACATTTGTGGAGGACGGGTTACTGGATCGGACTTTTAGGGCAGGAGTAGTGAACGAGGCTTTCTCAGCACACTTGGCTTCAAATTTTTCTGTAAACAGCTTGAACATGTCCATATGCTTTGCAAAATGCACACAGGTCTTTGGGCTTTTCTGCAACGGACGTGGAAGTCACTTTTACGTTGGATTCAGCAAGGCTGGATTCGATTGCTCTGCATTTGTCAATCATCTCTGAAAAGTTCTGGAAACTATGTCAAGGAAGTTTTTTCCTGATTTTATCGTGAAGGAGTCCATAAACCATTTCTAACTTGTGCTCCTCTGGCAAGGGCGTAATGGTTGTCAACTTAGAAAGCAGTGCATGGGCGTCATTCACGAAAAGATCCGTTGGTTCCGTACTGCCTTGTTCTCGAGAAAACAGCTCTCTATAAATCTGATGTGCTGATTTGTTAAACCCAAAAGAATGACGTAGCGCATCTAAAACCTCAGACCATATAAGCTGTTTGGCTTTTTGATGCCTTGCCACCATACTGCAGCAGCGCCATCTAGTAGCATGGGTAAACCTTTTACAGCGTTATCGTCACTGACAGTCTTTGTAAATAATGATGGCATCAATAAAGACTTCAGCATCTTCGTCTGGCTTTCCGGAAAACCTTGAGCCGCATTTAGAAAAATTGGCAGCTGTACTTTGGTTCGGAGTAGATTGTGGCGTATTCTGGAACATATCTCTCATACCAGCGAGTAATGTTTGTAATTGTTCATTCGTCAGAACAACAGGGTTACCCATTTTGTCTTGATTTCTTTGGGACGATCGAAGTTTATAAGTTATCAACAGGAAAATCCAGCTTGGAGTAAGCTAAGCGATGGAAATGTAGTGTTGAGACAAACAGGCTACTGTAATGTAGGAACCCTTCGAACAAACTTGGACGGACACACAGGAAACTGTAATGTGGGTACAAAATGGAGGACAAACTTGGACACACAGGAAACTGTGATGTCGACACAAAAATGGAGGACAAACTTGGACATACAGGAAACAGTTGGTGTGGAATATTCCAGAAATTGTGGGAACAATATCTGAATGTGGCAAAACTTACATAATTGAGTCAATTAATGCACATTTACACCGATAATGTCTCGCGTTTTATAGTTCATTGATCTACAGTCCAGAGGTTATTCTAACGTGCAGTTGGACACAAAATGTGCAGTAGGAAAAGTGTATTGTGCAGTGGGAAATTGAAATCTGTGTAGTTATTTTTTCATTCATTACGAACAAAAATCTAAAAACAATATAGTTGATATAATACATATGAGAATAGAATTTCTTGCTATTTCTCCCTCGGATCCATCTCCAAACTCTTCGCTTGTCTCATCCTCATCATTAGCATTGGCTTCAGCATAAATAAATATCTTTGTACCATCTTTGTTGTTTGGCCTGTGCAGTTTCCTAGACTCTGTGCTGACGCTATTATTTAACCAAACCATAGTGGCATGTCGATGATACCATTCATTTTCAAAATCTACTCACAAGCTACTTCCAGTTCGAGATAGGCCTTTAATGTATTGCTGATTGCTGGTACTTATAAGTCTTTCCACATCCGCACTATGCGATTTGGCATTCAAGACCAGCGTGAAAATTTTAGTTGCAGTAAGAAATTCCGAAGAACTGGTGAAAAATTTAACCAACTCAGAATTCAGAAAGCGTTAGTTTCTGCAACTTTTCTATTTGTGAATGTTCTAGTATTTCATCATAATCTAACTTGAATTCAGTGTTAAACAAAGATCTTTCCCCTAAATACAACGATCCCCTTCAATATCTACTGCGCTTGACAATTCTAAATTCGTGAATGGTTTTATCACTGATAGCTTATCAGTATCTATTTCATACCCTCCGGTAAGGAATTCCACGAGAGATTCAATTACTTCCATGCTGATGGCATCATAGCTTAATTTCTTTGTGCATGCAGTGCAAAAAAATCCTTAGAATAACCTCTGCTACAGTCACAAAATTAGTCCAGAAAGTCATTGGGGTGGTGGTTCACTACAAAACCTCAGGCCCCACGTTGGGCGCCAAATATGTAGCGGGTATCGAAGTGAACTCCAACACTATGCACTACACATTGTTTTCCAATGTTTTTATTTAACAATTTAACTGCAAAAATACGGCAAAATAATAACAAAATTACTGATAATCAGACTTATAATAAACTTAATCGTAAAAACTGACTGACTGATTGATGATACTTCTTGTCCGACATGGTAGTGGCTATGGCTACGGCAACGGTAGTGGCTATGGCATCGCAATTGTAGGCGTTACAATATTACTTAAAATAATATATGAATATGTACTACAAAGCACCTTCTACTATTGCTGATAGATTATATGGATCTACATTCTTTATAACAACAGGATTACACGGACTACATGTAACTATTGGGTCGATTTTTTTATTTGTATGCTTAATTCGATGATACTGCCAACCGAGATTTTCGATCAGTTTTCCACTTTTAATTGAAAACAAAAGGAATTAAGTCTTGAATTTACATTGTCTCATTTTATTATGGTGTACTATATTATCTAACCAGAAACAAGCGTAAACTTGATTAATTCTATTCTGTCAGAAATGAATAAATATTTCCAACCAATCTGCCTAATCGAAACATGCAAAAAATATTTTTTTGCACTGGGTAATTACCTATTTTTTTGTTATATTCAATCGCCTGATAATGACTATGTATTAGTTTTCCATAATCATTAATCATAATATTATTATTTACCGTTTTGTCTTTTTCGGCATTGGCAAATCGGTTTAGGCGAAATACAGTACCGCAATAATATTGGAACAGTTAGCAGGATGTGTATATATTTATAATGATGACTTTTAGTTTTATTATTAAAGTGTTTTTTTTTTATATTAAGATTATGCAATAATTGTTATCTGAGACAAAGGGGACTGAGGTTGACATTTCAAGCCGATTTAGATATTATTTCGAAACTGCGGGATTTTTTACAAACGTAAATAGTAGGGAAATTACGCGGGTTTTGGACCAAAACATAGACGAGACAAAGAGACATTTCTCCTACCGGTCACTCAAGATACTACACACAACCATTCCCCTATGGAGCCTTGTATCCCTCTACTTCAAATTTTTCCGACTAGTTGTTGTCATACAAGAATTACAGAAAAATACATTTTGAGAAAATTTTAAAAAAAGTATCATCACCGAAGAACCATTTACTCGAAATGGTGCAACCTGTTCCATAAGAAAATTACATATTTTATAGGCGTTTGGAGGTCGCAACATGTCTACTAGTTTTCCAAGATGAAATAACGTGTTTATTGATCAAGTTATCAAACACATATTTGCTTTATTTCTCTATTGAGCAATGCGATAATTATTTAATTGTTATATGTTACCTAAGCTTTTGCAATATTGTAAAATTAATTGCTTGGATTGATCTAATGAAATAATTTGTAATTTTCTATTTTTTTTTTTTCTTTGTTTAAATTGAGAAAAGTTTATTTATTAATCATATAAGATCTCTTTATTTTCCAATACTTAATTTGTGTTCTAGAATTTGATTTTTTTTTTTTTTAATCAGTAAATCCCCATTAATAAACTAATTTAGTGCCATATAATCTTGGCGTGAGGCGTGTATCCCTGCAGCCTTGTGTTGATAGACTAAAATCATACCTACCTACAATTTGATTATATGTACTTAATTGGCGATTAAGGTGTTGCCGTTGTTTCAAAATCTTTCACGATTCATCAACGTATATTGTAAGTAACATGACAAAATATTTATTAACGGGTGGGATAGCCCGGAAATTTTCATATAATATATCACAAGAGCTTTAAATTTAATCGATTAAACTATCCAACATATTTTGAGCATGATTTTGCTTGGAAAATAGTTGGATGCACAATAACTTAATAAAAGTTTTATTTAAAAGTTATTGTGCATGAAACTATTTGCCAAAAAGCAAAATTATGCAAAAAATATTTGGATAGTTTAATCCATTTAAATTTATAGGTCGAGTGGTATACGGCTAGATTATTTTCTGAATAATTAGGATTGAATTGTTGGCGTCAATCCTATCCAAAGAGTTCTATTTTGTCAGAATATTTCTATCAAAATTCTGTCAAAAAAGGTAAACAAGAATTTATACGCTGATAAACAAGGTCTTGTGAAATAATCACTTATTTAAACAAAATTCATTCAAAAAGTGACGTTGTCTGATGGGTCTATTCCGATTATTTTCTTATCAGTTAAATTCTCATACCTACTTTGTCTAACTCGTTCCAATGTAACTATTGAGTTCTCACACAACTCTTTTTTTGTTAAGAAGAATCCAAAGAACTTTAAGATCTGCCTATAAGGGAACTGCATTGTTAGTTTATTCATTTTATATTCTTCACAATATTTTGTATACCATTTTTGGTGTAGAACTCGTCAATATAATATAATACAATACAATATAATAAAATATAATTAATTCATTTTATAGTATAAATATAAATTAACATTGATACAAGACGTTTAAATAGTTACTCTCTAGTAGAAGTTATCGTTGATTAGATTTTCCATTAAAATTAAAATTAAAATTAAAATATTGCATGTCAGACATTTAAAAACAAACTTTCACAATAATACTCATACAACAATTATAATTAAAATAATTTTTATAGGCACAGTCACAAAATCAGTCTATCTATCACAGTTTCAATCGTTTATTTCATTTGACTAAGATCTTTCTCAAAATATTCTTTAAGACTTATGTTTTCTAGAAAATTTTTAATTTTGGGCCCTATTTGATTTGGAGGAAGCTGCCGTATTTTATTTGGTAAAAAGTTCCATATTCTCATGAGTCATGTGTGTTGTGTTTTTTTGTACATAGCTAAAATTAGCTTTTTCAGTTTTTAAGTAGTTTTTTTGTCTGGTTTCATAAGAATGAATATTTTTGTGTTTTTCAAATATATCAGTGTTCTTTGAGACAAAGTTTATACTCTCTAAAATGAACAGATTGTATACTGTATGTATTTTTAAGTTTATGAAATGTTGTTTGTTGGAGTTTCTACTGAGTTTCCCCAGAATATGATACCGTATCTAATTTTTGATTGAATGTAGGCATGGAAGGCCGAGACTGAAGCTTCTAAATCTACCTCATCTCTCAGCCTCCTTAAAGCATACGAATATCTTCTCAAAGACTTCGCCACTTCCTGAACGTGATCTCTCCAGTCTAGATTGCTGTCCAGCGTTACTCCCAGGAATCTCACATTTTTCACTGACTCCATTATCTCCCCACCACATTGTATACGTAGCAACTCTCTGTTTTTTGGTTTGAAATTTATAATTTGTGTTTTTTGAATGTTCATTTTTAGGTTGTTTGATCCAAACCAAGTTTCCAGATTTTCCTTTGATTTCTGTTACTATCTGTGTTTCATTTTTTTTACTTATTATTACATTTTTGTCATCTGCAAATGCATAGACTTCGTTGTTAATTATGTTTTCTACCTCATTTGTATATACAATGTAAAGGAGTGGAGCCAATATCGACACCTGCGGAATCCCTCTTTTAATGTAATCAAAATCTGATTTTAATTTTTCGCCCCCTTCTAGTGTTTCTTCAATGCTTTGAGTTCTTTCAGTTAGGTACGATCTAATCAATCTTCAAGCAATTCCCCTTATCTCACACAATTCCAACTTTTTTAAGAGTGTTTCATGATCCACACAGTCAAATGCTGCAGAAAGGTCAATACATACTGCTGTTGTTTAATTTTTTTTGTTTAGTGACTCTATGATTTTATCTAGTGCTTGATATATGGCCCTGACAGTTGATTTTCCCCTTCTGAAGCCATTCTGTCTGTTGGATAATATATTTTGATTTTCTATGAAGCCTACTAGCCTGCTGTGTATGACTTTTTCATACATTTTGCTAATATTTGATAATAGTGATATTGGTCTTTCACCCTTTTTAAAGATTGGTTTTACTATTGTGATTTTTAGTAGCGATGGAAATATAACTTGTTGTAGTGATAAGTTAATTGTGTGGGAAAGTGGCTGTGCCAGTAGATCCGCCGTTTCTTTTAGGTAGCATATGGATATCTCATCATAACCGCTTGACTTTTTATTTTTAAGATTTTTTATTATTTGTGTGATCTCCTGTGGAGCCACTTCCCCAAGCACTATACTTTCTTTGCAACGAATTTTTTTTTGACAAGCGAGTTCTTTGTTATCATTTATGTCTGTGCATTTTGTAAGGAAAAAATCGTTAATTTTGTTCAATAGCTGTTTTTTATCGTTGTAATCTAAGTCATCAAACAGGGATCTTTTTTTATTCATTTTTTTAGTTATTCTGATTATCACAGTCCAATTTGCTTTTGTTTTATTATCTGCCCTTTGTATAAATTTTTTATTGTTCCTGTTATTTTCTTTAAGATATTTGAATATTTTTTGTAATACTGTTTCCTTTTTTTCCTTTCAAATAGAGTTCATTATATTTTTCTTTTATTTTTTGATGAAATTCTTATACCTTTTGTTATCCAATTATTCCTGTTTGATGGCCTTATCTTTCTTGCTCTCACCGGAAACATCACTTTCAGGACCTGGACAAGTCTGCTGTGTAGTAGGGCGTATGCCTTTTCTGCGTTATTTTCCTCCATTACATCCTGCCATGAAATATCTCCTATTGCTACCCTAAGCTGTTTTAATTTTCCCTTTGTGAAACTTCTTCCTGTAAAGGTTTTTTGAGAATCATTTGATTTTATCTGTGATTTAATTAAAGATATTTTTTGTCCATGGTGATCACTTAGTGCTGTGATCACCACTTGATTATTGGTAAAGTTCTCAGTGTTCACAAAAAAGTTGTCGATGCATGATAATTCAACTTTATTGGGCCTAGTTATTTCAAATATTGTCTGTTTAAAATTGTAGCTATTAAAAATGTTTAAAACTTTGTCTCTTTGTTCCCTTTTTTTTCTACCTAATGCCCCTTCCTCCAAAATAAAATTGACATTAAAATCTCCACCCCATATTACAGTATAATCTTTAAATTTTTGATATATTTGTCTATTCAATATTTCTAGTATATCATGAAAAATGTTAAAAGCACCTAGACACGATCTATATAGACAAAGTACCAACAGTTTCTGTGATTTGTTTATTACTGCACACATCTCAAAGTTTCCGTCTATGTTCCAGTCGTCATAGATTTTCAATTCTTCAAATTCTGATTTTTCTTCGGTAAAGATACATACCCCTCCTCTGTTCATATATTCGCGAGAATAACAAGTTGTCAGGTTGTATCCCATTAATTTTACAAATTGTTCTTCCCCTGGCTTCATCCAGTGTTCTGATAAATATACTTTTTGGTACTTAGTGTCTGATGTCTCCAATAGAATTTCAAGATTCTGCAATGATGTTGTTACTCCTTGTATATTTTGGGTGAAATATGTTAATCCCACTTTCATTTTGATGTTTTTGTTGAGGTTTCTGTGGTTGTTTTGTAGATTTTTTATTTGTTATCTCAAGTGCCTTATCCGCCTTGCCTTCCAAAAATTTTTATTTGGAGTCGATGTTGTTATTTGTTTCATTATTTGTGTTTTGTTTTGAGGGATATTTTTTTCTGTGTATGTTGGTGTTATTGTTATATTTTGTAGTATGTTCATGTCTCTTTTAGTTTGTGGTGCTTGAAGCCTTCTTTTCACTTCTTTGTTAAAATCGTGATGTTTTGTTTTTATATATTTATTGCACACTTTCACCATGAGATTAAATTTCCAATCAAATCTTCCTGTATAATTGCAATCCTGTATGTTATTTGGATCTTCAAAATCTATATTTAAGTTTGAAAGGTATAGAGTTTTGTTTGATCGTTTTGGTTTTGTATCATTTTATTTAGTGCAATTTTTTCTTTTCTAGTAAACAATGTTCCTACTACTAATACGTTTGTGTGCTCGGCTGCCAATATTAATTCTTGGAGTAGCTTTTGAGTCAGAGTTTTCCCTCTAATTATGTCTTTTTGTGTTAAAAATATGATTATATGGTCTTTCAGGGATAAATTTTGTGAAAGTGCTCTACTATTAGTAATTATTTCTTCATTTGAGATGTGATTATAATGACAGTTTGTGACATATCTCTCATTTTTCATCTTCTGAGAATCTGCATACTTCCCTTTATTGTATAGTCACCCAGAATGACGATTTGTGGGACTTTTTCTACCGTTCTCTCTGTTGTGTTTATTTCTTTTGTGCTGTACCCAGTTTTTTGGCAGGCCGCTGTTTGTGTTTCTTTGTCGATTTGTATTCGTAATAGTTGAGCTGTTAATAGTTCAGTGTATAAACTGTCTTCCTCTTTCACAATCTATTTCATTTGTAGTTTCCTCGATCGGAGCTCTCGTGGTTTGACAGGCGGTTTCCTGCTCTTGCTCTGTTTGTCCTACTTGTGTGTTTATTACTGTTTCAGTTTCATTCGTCGTTTGGCTTGCTGATGTCACCATTTTTGCTGACTCCGTTTGGATATATGAGTCGGTTTTATTTATTGTAGTTTGTGTCGAACAGTTGGCTTTTGGTTTTTGCATCAACACTATTGTTCTCTGTAATTCACTTTTTTGGCTTTCCAACAGGTTCATTTGACTTTTTCTTTCTTCCAGTTGTCTTGCAAAGAATTCTTCCATCTCTATGGCATCCGTATTTATTTGTTCTTTAATTGCTATTGTTCTTTTTATGTAATTATCTTTCTGTTCCAATGCCTGCAGCAACTCTTCATTTTCTTTCTTTAATAACTGGGCATTTTCCAGAAGGTTTTCATTTATTTCTGCATCTTCCTGGCAGGCTCTTGAGCAGTACATCTTATGGTCATTTATGTGTATCCAATTTTTGAGTCTTTCTTGGCATGATTTGTGCGCCACTGAGTAGCATAGAAAATGGATGTCCTGGCTTCTGTGGCATTTGAATTTCATTTTTACCGTTTTCTTTTGTTTACTTAAAAAGTATGGTTATTTGATTTGTTTACCATTAAGTAGTACGAGATAGACGATCAAGCATCTGGTACTGCGTCAGCAAAATCTGTCGGACATCAGCTGATTTCTGTTTATGTCTGTTGTAGGCTACTTTTCCTTAGTTAGAAGATTTGGGTTATGTTTCACTTTCCTAATTTTGCATCTTAATATTGCCGGTTTTTTGCTCATAGAGTTAATTTTTCGCGATTTTTCTGTATTTGTTCTTCCCTGCAGGTTTGGTTGCTTTTTCCCGTTTTTTCCGAGGAGAATCTACGACTCAGATTATAAGCGCGACGTTGCCATGCGTAAATAATGCAATACTCAAGATCATTCAGAGACAAAGTGATTTTTTGTCATTTGATATGTATGTATGACATTTTGTTCATTCACCCAACATAATTTAATTAAATGAGGTTGGTATAATTGTATTAGCACACAAATAATTGATAGGAATTTGAATTTCAAATTTTTAGCTTACAGTTCAACGTATATTTGTACTTAAATATTTATAGAGCCCAAGAAGCGTAAAACAAAATTTACCGTCGATAAGTTTCGAATAAATTTAATGCAACATGCTTTTTCACGGTACTAACTTTGCTTTAATTATTATTAAATGCGTCATTGAAGTACAGGGTATTTGATTATATTTGGCACCATACCTACAGCCTTTACTATTTAAGATGGAAAAAAAATTTAAATACATAACTTGACAGTATTTTCTATATTTTCTTTTAACAGTATCAGAAAAAACAAAATCGCATCGGAAAATGGAGAAACGTAGGCAACTGCAACTTTTTTCAATGGAACACCCTGTATATTATGCGATCAAATTAAAGATCTTTTCTTCCTGATTCCAAATATATATACAGGGTGTCCCACGAGGTTCCTCCCAAATGATCATTTCGGAACGCATCATCGTATGTTCCACTGTATAATTTTCTGTCATATCCTTTAACAAAGCCTCAACAAATATGGCATAGCCGATTTTGTAATTTAATTTTCTAACGAAAAATACCATAATATACCATGAGTTACATTTAAGATTCGAAAGTTGACGTCACTTGACCGAAATTGAAGCAAAAATGGTAAAATTGGATGACAATGGTAGAAGCGGCACAAAAAGTTACCTAGATCCTCAAAATTTCAATTATATTGGATGACGCGTTCCGAAGTTATCACCTGGGAGAAACGTCGTGGGACACCCTGTATATTGAGCACATTTGAATGAGCCGTTTTTGAAATATTTTAGCTTAAATTTGCAAAGAAATTTCATAAGGATGTCAAGACATTTAAATCTTCGTAAAATTCCTTTGGATTTTATTTAAAATTTCAGCTAAGATATATCAAAAACGACTCACTCAAATATGATCAGTATATTCAGGGTGTTTAAAAAAGACGCGGCAATATTTGAGGGGGTGATTCCCCAGGTCATTTTATGGAAAAAAAATAGGTCCGGAAATGCATTTTTTCCAAGATACAGGGTGTTAAAGATTTTTTTAAAATAACGTTTTTTTTTAAATAATTCTAATATCTTCTCACCGATTTTTTTGAAAATTGGCAGCGTTGTTTTTAGTAATTAGGGGCTAGTTTTGCCCTAACTAGATAATTTTTTCAACTCCAGTGGCGTTAGGGGGGGCAATTTAATAAAATTTATTGACGAAAAAATGTACGCCACTGACTTTAATTTAATTTCGATTTTTCTTTCAGATAAATCAACTAAAACTGCAACTTTTTTGTCTCTTAAATTTTTCTCGTATCTTGCTTCGTTTACAAAATAAAAAATGAAAACTATTTTCTTGCTTGTCCATTATGATACAAAAACATTACAAAAACTGTTACTTCAAAGTGACCACCCCCGGCGTGGATGCAGGAATCCAATCTTCTCATTGACTGGCGAACTCTCTCAAAAATACCAGGGTCATTTCTAATTGAGTTACACCCACTAATGATTTGAGCTCTTAGGTCTAATCTTTACCACCCTGTATCTTGCAAAAAATGGATTTCCGGACCTATGTTTATGGGAACTTTTTTCTATAAAATGACCTGAGGAATCACCCCCCCAAATATTGCCGTGTCTTTTTTAAACACCCTGTATATATTTGGAATCAGGGAGAAAAGATCTTTAATTTTATCGCATAATATACAGGGTGTTCCATTGAAAAAAGTAGAAGTTGCCTACGTTCCTCCATTTTCCGATGCGATTTTGTTTTTTCTGATATTGTCAAAATAAAATATAGAAAAAAACTGTCAAGTTTTGTATTTAAATTTTTTTTCCATCTTAAATAGTAAAGGCTGTAGGTATGGTGCTAAATATAATCAAATACCCTGTACATACATTTTTTTGTTGCACTTAAAAGACTACAACAATTTATGAAGACTTGTATGCTTTGTTTTTAGGTTCTTTTGCAATCGTAATGTTTCTTCGCTGCACCCTCTTGTACCAAAAACTGCAATATATCGTGTTTTTTTTTTCTTCGTATTCGCTAATTTATTAATGTCGGAAGAGCCTTGGACATGAAAGAGAATTAATCGCGATATATTATTACATATATAGAATGATTTTGTGTGCCTTTTATTTCATAACAAGCGACGATAAACAATATTGTCGTGTATTTTGATTGATCAGTTTTTGTTTGTATTTTTCAATAAAAAATCATCTAATGAAAATTGCAAAATCTTACCTTGAAATGTGACATCTTCTGCTAAGAAATGAAACTGTACGATTAATTTGTCTGAATTTTTACAACTAAAACCGGTCAGAAACTCAAACGCTACTATACTTAAAACTTTAATTGTCACTTAACTCATCCCGAATCGATAATGAAGCTCATCAAATGAAAAACTGTCTACTTTGATGTTGATTAGTATTCAATTGGTGAAAATGAGTGGCATGATATACATACATTATTTTATTTGGTATTCATTAACATTGAGGTAGTTCATGGTTTATCAAAGGCCAACTTTTGGCATTCTTTACTAATTTTAGAGATTATGTCGTATCTAGCCATATTGTAAATTCCGCCATTTTATAAAACGCGGCCACATAGTAAAATAATCAGTTATTTTGTAATATGGCTGATAATTTTGGCCATTTCATAAACTGGCCGGTCAAGTACCTCAAACAGATATAATTTTTTGTTGTTTTGCATTTCGGCGAATATCATTATCAACCACAATATAAAATAGAAGTGGAAGAATCTTTGTTTTATAATCATTTATTCAGGTAAGTCATTTAAGGGTAAGCAGAGCCATTCCTACCTGGTGGGATACCAAATGGAAGCCATCAATTATCGATGATGAAGATTTAACTCAAGACATACGAAACCCAGAAGTTATAGAACAGCAAACTCGATCTCAACGAATAAGAAAGTTTCCAAAAAAGTTTGAAGGTTATATTTTATAGACTCCTCAGATTAAACTTGAAAGGTGAAGAAATGTTATAAGACGAAAAAAGCCACTCAAAAAATTAAAAAATTGATAAATCACCCCAAATTGCTTAACACGATTTTATCTCAGGAACTATAAGTCCAAATGAGTTGAAATTTTCAGGGATTAAAGTCCTCTACTGGAATAAGAATCGCTGAAAATTTCAGTTTTCTATCTATAATAGAAAAAAAGTTATGACCTTTCAAAGTTTTCCAAAATCTGAATCATAAGGTAGCTACTTCTTACTGAAACCATGAAATTTCAAATTTATTTTTGTTGAGATTTTGTGTCCTAATGGTCATTTAATATCCCCCGAACTTCATATACTAAATTATTACCAGATATGAAGCCGAAATCTTTAAAAAAAGGCACTCAGAAAAATTGAAAAATTGATAAATCACCCCAAATTGCTTAACACGATTTTATCTCAGGAACTATAAGTCCAAATGAGTTGAAATTTTCAGGGATTAAAGTCCTCTACTGGAATAAGAATCTCTGAGAATTTCAGCTTTCTATCTGTAATAGAAAAAAAGTTATGACTTTTCAAAGTTTTCCAAAATCTGAATCATAAGGTCATTTCAAGCTACCTTCTCATTAAAACGATGAAATTTCAATTTTTTTGTTGTTGAGATTTTGTGTTCTAATGGTCATTTGATATCCGCCGAACTCCAGACACTAAATTATTCCCGGATTTGAAGCCGAAATCTATGAAAAAAAGGCGCTCTGAAAAATTGAAAAATTGATAAATCACCCCAAATTGCTTAACACGATTTTATCTCAGGAACTATAAGTTCAAATGAGATGAAATTTTCAGGGATTGAAGTCCTCTACTGGAAAAAGAATCGCTGAAAATTTCAGCTTTCTATCTATATTAGAAAAAAAGTTATGACTTTTCAAAGTTTTCCAAAATCTGAATCATAAGGTTTGTATAAATAGTCCTTGATACACCATAAGAAAAAAAAAAAGATAACCAGCAAGCTGTAAGCTCGTGTATAGCTTAAGCGTGACGAGTCGGACAACTTTTCTACGTGGAAAAAGTTTGCCCGCGGGAGGTTTTCCTTCAGCTCCGCGGGAAAGATGTCGATTTCATGATTTTAAGTTATGTGATAACCAGCAAGCTGATGCTTTTGGGAATGCTTAACTAGGTGTAGTAATGTGTCACTATAACATTGTCTGACAAAAATATTGGGTATTTCCACTTGTCCCCCACCCTGAACATGTTCTTTTTATGATATTTGGTTATGTGATAACCAGCAAGCTGAAAGTTTCAGGAATGCTTAATTAGGCGTAATTATGCGTCAGTAAAATATTGTCCGACAAAAATGTTGGGTATTTTCATATTGTCCCCCGCTCTAATCATGTCGATTTTATGGTTTTGGGTTATGTGATAACCAGCAAGCTGAAAGTTTCAGGAATGCCTAATTAGGCGTATTTATGCGTCAGTATAACATTGTCCGACAAAAATATTGGGTATTTCCACTTGTCCCCCACCCTAAACATGTCTTTTTATGATTTTTGGTTATGTGATAACCAGCAAGCTGAAAGTTTCAGGAATGCTTAATTAGGCGTAATTATGCGTCAGTATAACATTGTCCGATAAAAATGATGGGTATTTCCACTTGTCCCCCACCCTGAACATGTTCTTTTTATGATTTTTGGTTATGTGATAACCAGCAAGCTGGAAGTTTCAGGAATGCTTAATTAGGCGTAATTATGCGTCAGTAAAATATTGTCCGACAAAAATGTTGGGTATTTTCATATTGTCCCCCGCTCTAATCATGTCGATTTCATGGTTTTGGGTTATGTGATAACCAGCAAGCTGAAAGTTTCAGGAATGCCTAATTAGGCGTATTTATGCGTCAGTATAACATTGTCCGACAAAAATATTGGGTATTTCCACTTGTCCCCCACCCTAAACATGTCTTTTTATGATTTTTGGTTATGTGATAACCAGCAAGCTGAAAGTTTCAGGAATGCTTAATTAGGCGTAATTATGCGTCAGTATAACATTGTCCGATAAAAATGATGGGTATTTCCACTTGTCCCCCACCCTGAACATGTTCTTTTTATGATTTTTGGTTATGTGATAACCAGCAAGCTGGAAGTTTCAGGAATGCTTAATTAGGCGTAATTATGCGTCAGTAAAATATTGTCCGACAAAAATATTGGGTATTTCCATATTGTCCCCCGCTTTAAACATATCGGTTTAATGATGAATGACTGAATGACTGACAGTGACGAAGAGGATTCAGACGATGATAAATAAATAAAATTATTACCTACTTTATTACATTACAAGTTTTCAACTGAAGATGATGAATTAAATCATATTAAATTTTTATATTAGTTGATTAATAAAAACATATTTTTGTAAAGTAACTATAATTATACGGACTTCTTTTTTTTCAGGAAATAATTTATAAGCGCTATAATAACATTTCTATTATATTTGAGCCTTTTTTCAATTATTAGTCAACAGCATTTTGCACTCTTACATTCGGAATTTCACTTATGGTCATCAAATGTTTTTATGGAACTGAATTTGTAAAGTCGTCATTGAGCTGAAAAGGAACATTTTATGGAATGTGTGACCCGTGCTATGAGGATTTATGTGAGGAGACAGAAAAAGTTTAGAAAATAATTTTGGTTTATAGTACCTACATAATGCGCGTACAAAGCGAATGTGAATAATAGAATGTCTCGAAACATCAATTATTGTTAAATGTCTATGTAATGTTTTAATAATATATCCGTACCATTATGGCCTTTTTCTTCTTGCTAGTTTTTACATGTCATCATGTATGTACCATCGTCACCAAAAGTATCTGGAACACAAATAATGCATAATAATCTCCTGGACTAATTCTACTGTCAGTCATTTCAATGCATTTAAATCATAGTTTGACAAATATTTGACAAAAAAATTCATATAATAGGACAAGAGCTAATGTGATGCTGTCCCAGTTACTTTTGGTGACAATGGTACATATATAACCTAAAATCATAAAACAGATATGTTTAGAGCGGGGGACAATATGGAAATACCCAACATTTTTGTCGGACAACATTTCACTGACGCATATTTACTCCTAATTAAGCATTCCTGAAACTTCCAGCTTGCTGGTTATCACATAACAAAATATCATAAAAAGAACATGTTCAGGGTGGGGGACAAGTGGAAATACCCATCATTTTGTCGGACAATGTTATACTGACGCATAATTAACAAGAGCTTGGTGGTAGCCTCGAAACAATTTATATGCGACGTTGCAATTTTTGGCATTTTCATGTTGGGACTGGAATCAACCACGGCACGCCACCACAGTTTTTTATTATTAATATCCCTGCCTTTTGAGTCTGGAAAGTCGTTTGTTCTCCCACAGGGCGGAAAATTCAAATAACGAGCACAACCTGAATCGCAAGTCTTCCATCGAGGTCTGCGGGTAACGTCACTCGCAGAACTTGTCTACTCAAGAATTGGTGAACCTACGCCTTAAGCCCGGGACACATCTATCATGCATTCTTCTGATCCGACTCCGATCATACAATCAGGGTCCTTATTCTTGGAACAGGGAGCAGTGTTCCCAGACGTTCTCTTGGGAACGCTGCTCCCCTGTTCCAAGAATAAAGACCTTGATTGTATGATCGGAGTCGGATCAGAAGAATGTATGATAGATGTGTCCCGGCCTTTATTAGGATGAGCAATCCTGTTCACGATTCTTGGGTTTTGATAATAATTGTTGTACAAAAATTTCAAAAATTCCAACAAAATCCAAATCTTTCATTGCACAAACAAACTAGCATCTGCAAAAAACTTTTTTTCTAACCATTGAAAAATAAACAACTTTCGTCAAAAATCATTTTCTGCAACTTGAAAACATTATTTACCTATTTTAAAAACTGCTGTTTTCGTCACTCTTTAAACAATAAACATTGTCCGCACCTGTTAGGAAAACTAACCCAAACAAAATAAAATACTTTGACGTAAATTTGGCAACGCAGCACTCCTTGCCTTAACCTTGTAGAATTGTTTTGGGGCTCCCACCAAGCTCTATCACATAACCAAAAATCATAATAAGAACATGTTTAGGGTGGGGGACAAGTGGAAATACCCAATATTTTTGTCGGACAATGTTATAGTGACACATTAGTACAGTTAAGCATTCCTAAAAGCATCAGCTTGCTGGTTATCACATAACTTAAAATCATGAAATCGACATCTTTCCCGCGGTGCTGAAGGAAAACCTCCCGCGGGCAAACTTTTTCCACGTAGAAAAGTTGTCCGACTCGTCACGCTTAAGCTATACATTGCTGGTAATTATTTTTTTTGTCTTATGGTGTATCAAGGACTAAAACCTTCTTACTAAAACGATGAAAATTCAATTTTTTTTTTGTTGAAATTTTGTGTTCTAATGATCACTTGGGATTCCCTGAACTCCATACACCAAGTTATTCCCAGATTTGAAGCCGGAATCTATGAAAAAAGGCACTCAGAAAAATTGAAAAATTGCTGAAGTCTGACAGAAACTAGTCGTTTTTTGACCCATGTGTGGCTGCCACGCCATCTTGAATGTCACGCAGTTTGGATTGCCTAATTGAGATTCAGGATCAGGATGTTTTTGTTTGGTTTTTTAATGTTTCATTGTCTACAGGATTGTTCGTTGCTGACTTTTGTTCCTCACTATTCTCAGTTGGTTTAGAAAAAGTACCTTTACTCGTGCTCCGGGTGGTAATGGAAGTTTGAAAGCCAAATACCAATCGAGGCCAAAAAGTGGAACGTCATTATAGCCTTTTACGTAAATCGATAATTTTCGTTCTTTGTTGAATGCTGAGACAAGTTTTGTCTAAAATGCTAAAATGACTTGCTAATTATGGAGTGTACAGAGCTAGGGTCGTAAATCATTTCAAATTTTTAGTTATTTATGTACATGTCAAGAAGAACTTTCGTCTAACATCTTCCTGATAATGGTTATTGTCCATTACGAGATGTTTTTATTTCTGCATTACCTTTAGACAAACAATTTTTTTTCAAAGTGATTTACTGTGTTACATAAGGAACAGTGTTTTTCCCTTGCTGGACGTTGTTTTATGTTGGTGTGATATCGGGATGTTGTCTAATAATCTATTGCGGCCACGTTGAATTTATGATGCATGCCAATAACTATTGTCCGTCGATTTTAATCCGACACTTTAAGTATGAGGTTAAACATATGGCAAAAACAGGTGTGACGTCAGGTAACCATTGGCGTTCTAATGTAGCATTGATGATAACGTAGGGAGCCACCAGCTAACATTCCTTTGGAGTATCAGATTAAAATCGACAAACTTATTTAGCTGATCACGTTCCTATGCGTTCTTGTAGATTGTTATAGTATTTTTAATCTGAACTGAAACACTAAAAAAACATCTAAGCCGTTTTCTCACGTCCACTTTTCTGACATTGGTTCAAAACTAGTTTGAAACAGTCAATGGAAACATCATTGCCCGTTTTATATCTGTTTTGAACCAATTTCAAAAAAGTGAACGCGAGAAAACGGCTTAGATGTTTTTTTTAGTGTTTCAATTCAAATTAAAAATACTATACCAAAATCGCAATTTTCTGCTAAATTTATAAAGGTTGCTATAAATTGTGTTACACAGTATGAATCTGGATGCAAAAGTTTTAAATAATCATAAAGCATCTGAAAAATGTGAAAAGTTAGCAAATGTCTTGCTATACTCTATTTTTTTGAAAGCTGTTATAATCAATCATACTCAACCAAATTTAATCCCCTAAATCCTTTGAAGAGTGAATGAACCACCTGCAATAAACGATGAGGTGACAGTTTGATTATCCAGCTTTCAAAAAAATAGAGTATAACTAGAATGTTCTTCCTTTTTAGCTTGGAGTCGTTCCTGATCTAAAACCTAACTTTTACAATTGGTTGCTATAACAAAAAATGCACTGACATCCTTCTCTTTACTTAAAGGTGAAATACTACAGATGAAAAAAAAAGTTTTCAATATTATATAATATATTCTTCAAAATCTTCATAGGGCAAGCGAAGAAGTTCTTTTATGTAATTTTTTTTTTTTTGCTTATTAATATTTTCAACCACATAATTGCACACCATCACGCACGAAAAGCTAATAATACCTATTAATCGAAATCATTACCCAGTGTTGGCATGTCAAAAACTTAATGCATGACATGCATGATTCAAACAGAAAGACATTATTTAATAAATATGTCCAAAACGACCTTAGCCGCTGCAAGAAAAGCTTCGCGTATGACCGTCAATGTTTCAATTTTTCCATTCTGTATGGAAACTTGAAATCCGTATTTCGCTTACGCAATAACCTATCAGCAGGCGAGAACATTGATGCGGTCTCGGTCTGATTGTTCCGCAACAAAGGTTATCGAGACCTACTATTCTGCATTTATCTAGATGGGATATTCGTTTCGTTCGTGGCTCTAGGATATTGTCTTGTCTATTTGGTTCTAAGTATTCGAATGTACGGACGCCCACCGCTTAAAAAGAGGCTCACGGCTGCTCAAATAAGCGAAAGTGTGCTCGTTATTGTGCTAGGTTATTGATAATTATTCATCGAGACGTTAAAATGGAAAAAAAAAAATTATAAAGAGAATGCCATTTAATTTTCATAGATTATGTCAACTACTTAAGTAAATACCACTCTGTACATCAAATTTACTAAAGTGTGTCGACGAGTCAGCATTTATTTGGTATAAATACAGCGCCGAAATCCATTAACGGCAGATAAAGGCTAGTGCAAAGTATCTCAAATGGGAAAAGCCCCTCTAGCTAAGTCTCCTGTCAGTGCAAACTACCTTTAATGGGAAACGTCCTTCTGGGAGTATTGAAAGTTTCCACATTCAAGCAGCAGTTTCATAAGGAAACCATTTAAGACACTTTGCAGCATCAATAACTTTATTGGTTCCTTATTATGGTTTTCCCATTTAATTATCCTATTATAAATATATGCATAATAAATTTGCATAATAAATATTTTTATTTACATTTGATATTGATATGTTATTGAAATTACCTGAATTAATCACAGTACATGTGTACCAATTATCACGTGTTAATCCTTAACAAAGATAATACAATAGTTGTTAATTTCTTTATTTCAAAATCATCATTTTTTACCTTAAAAAAAAAAGACAATCCATGGTAAGAAAAGTAGGTAATTAGTTATTACACTCGCTACTACATCTGTACTTATAAAGACATTCCTGAGAGTAAAAAGAACACGTATTGCACAAGTTGTAACTACGATTCACCTGCCTGCCGATACCCTTGACCTGAAGCCATGAGAAAATCCATTAAATGATCAATATTCATTACACGTCCGATCGATTGATAATTTTCTCAACAAACTAATAAATTTTCACTGTTTTTTTTTTTCTCTTGTTGCAGTTGAGAATTCCCTTGAACAAAAACTATCAAGTCAAAGGAAAAGATCTGGTAGTCAATCTAACGAAAAAGCATCTCGTTTGTGGATTCAGAAACGAACCTCCTATTATCGATGACGATTTTCAGCATGAAATTAAGCTAGAAGAATCTACATGGGTGATAGAAGACGGAAAAACTCTACTTTTTAATTTGGAGAAGGTAAGATGAATGAATAAAAAGTTATGATATACTGATATAGAGGTTGTTCCTACATATTATGTATGTAGATACTTGCGTGAGGTTAGCCTCGATTTCTTGTCAATTTTAAAGCCAATTCAAGGGAATATTGTATTGGGTATTTAGGTACCTATTATTTTTAATTAATTTTTTAATTTCAGCAGTGTAGTTTTTTTCGGTGAGATTTTGTATCCTAATGATTAACAGGGACGGGGCCATGGGGGGGGTTGGGGGGGGCGTCCCCAAAGTTCCTAAAATATATCGAAAGTTGGGAAAATTTGGATAAAAAATTTAAAGTTGGGAAAAATTGGTAGACAAAAATTTGCGCACCTTATTTGCGAGGACTAATTATTGTTATTATTATCTTTTGAGAAATACTTAAGAATTAAGTTCACTGACTTATCAGAATCCATCGGTGTAATGTCTGGAGATCGCGGAGGCCCGCTAATGGTACCACTAGTGGAAATTATTATTCATGGAATTAGGAGCATTTGAAAAAACAAAGTTGATGATGATCGCGAAGAAACGAAACGTCTGATCAAAAATCTAATAACATTATCATGTAGTGGAGAAAAAGTAGCAATGAGAATGTGAAGTTTATTGTGCGATATCATTTCAAATAAAGTCAGAAAAAAATAAAATCCATTTCGGCAAAATTCGGTTTTTCATGGATATCTTCGGAATATGTAATTCGGAATTTACGAAATATCAAAACATGGCGCCACTGAGCTCAGTAATGCGCAACTCTTTCCGAATTTAACCAACCCTATATCTCTTATGGTTGCCGAGATCAGACTGCATCCTTATCCGGGACACCCTGTATACATGTCAAACTTTTTATCAGTTTTTGAAGTGAAACTTCCTAGGCGGCGGTCTGATATTTAGAGAAGAATATGGAGAGTGATTTGAAAAACGCATAACGTAACGTCACGTTTTGGCAAATTTCGTTACACGAGAGATGAGAAAGAAGGAATATATAGTAGACTGTAGAAAGACGGAGAAAGCGAGCCAATGGGTACATTCAGGCGGTCCCAGCGGCTAAGCTCAGCCACTCAGCAGGAACTTTATTGTCGAAACAGGGGAGCAGCGTTCTCATTGAAACGAAGTTTCTGTCTTTGTCGTCCGGCATAACACTGATAATGACAGAGCAATCGTTCTTATGAGAACGCTAATCCTTGGTTTCGAGAATAAAGTCCCTGATGAGTGGCTGAGCTTAGCCGCTGGGACCGCCTGAATGTACCCAATGACAATCACAGACGAGGAACGATTAACACAAACCAAGGTTTATAAGCAAAGAGGAATGCCTATTGTTGTCAAGCGCAGATACCCTTGTGACGTCACTATAGATGCGCGTCTCCCTTTTGTGTGGCCTTTCGTCTTTACCCCGACTCATACGTCTAAAAGCTGTATGAGGGAGGGTATAGTTTTTAAAAAGTTTCACCTCCCAACACGTGCACAATGCTGCACATGATTTTTCTTAAGTGAAACTTCTTGTAAAGTGTTTTGAAAGACGCGTCACGTTAACGTAACGACACGTTTTGGCAAATTTCGGCATACGAGAGAGAAGAAAGATATGCGGCGACGTAGACAGACGGAGAAAGACAGCCAATGACAATGACAGCCGACGAACGATTCACACAAACCAAGGATTATAAACAAAGTGGATTGCCTATTATTGTCAAGCGCCGTTACTCTTGTGACGTCACTACAGATGCGCGTTTTTCTTTTGTGTAGCCTTTCGTCTTTATACCTCGACTCATGCGCTATGTGTAAAAGTTGTATGAGGAAGGGAATAGTTTTTAAAAAGTTTCACTTTTTAACACGTGTACGATGCTATATATGATTTTTTTTATGTTTCAAAAAAGTTGGGAAAATTAGGAATGTCACCCCCCCCCCCCAAACCAGAGGCCTTCGCTACGTCCCTGATGATTAATTAACATCCCCCAAACTTCATACACTAAATTATTCTCAGATTTGAAGCCGAAATCTATGAAAAAAGGCACTCAGAAAAATTGATAATTCATCCCAAATTGCTTAAAACAATTTTATCTCAGGAACTATAAGTCCAAATGAGCTGAAATTTTCAGGGATTGAAGTCCTCTACTGGAATAAGAATCTCTGAAAATTTCAGCTTTCTATCTATAATAGAAAAAAACTTATGACTTTTCAAAGTTTTTCAAAATCTAAATCATAAGATAGTGTTACCTTCTTACTAAAACGATGAAATTTCAAACTTTTTTTCGGTGAGATTTTGTATCCTAATGGTTAATTAACATCCCCCAAACTCCATACACTAAATTATTCTCAGATTTGAAGCCGAAATCTATGAAAAATTGATAAATCACCCCAAATTGCTTAACACGATTTTATCCCAGGAACTACAAGTGCAAATGAGCTGAAATTTTCAGGGATTGAAGTCCTCTACTGGAATTCAAATCGCTGAAAATTTCAGCTTTCTATTTATAATAGAAAAAAAGTTATGACTTCTCCAAAGTTTTCCAAAATCTAAATCATAAGGTACCTTCTTACTAAAACGATGAAATTTCAAATTTTTTTTCGGTGAGATTTTGTATCCTAATGGTTAATTAACTAACCCAAACTCCATACACTAAATTATTCTCAAATTTGAAGCCGAAATTTATGAAAAAAGGCACTCAGAAAAATTGAAAAATTGATAAATCACCCCAAATTGCTTAAAACAATTTTATCTCAGGAACTATAAGTCCAAATGAGCTGAAATTTTCAGGGATTGAAGTCCTCTACTGGAATAAGAATCTCTGAAAATTTCAGCTTTCTATCTATAATAGAAAAAAAGTTATGACTTTTCAAAGTTTTTCAAAATCTAAATCATAAGGTAGTGTTACCTTCTTACTAAAACGATGAAATTTCAAACTTTTTTTCGGTGAGATTTTGTATCCTAATGGTTAATTAACATCCCCTAAACTCCATACACTAAATTATTCTCAGATTTGAAGCCGAAATCTATGAAAAATTGATAAATCACCCCAAATTGCTTAACACGATTTTATCTCATGAAATTGTGATATTTTTCAAAGTAAAATAATTTTATTTAAGAAGAAAGTATGTACAAAGTAGATAAGGATGTTAGGGTTGTTGGATGGTTTGTAGATTTAGACATTCTCTGTAAATGCAAGATGTAGAGGATATTGAATAAATAAATAAATATTAATTACGTCCTACAATATGGTTCCATTAGAGTAATTTTTATCATTATGATCCATTTCCTTGTACTCCAGATCAACAAAATGAACTGGTGGGGCAAACTAGTCATGTCGGATCCCGAAATTAGCACCAAGAAAATTAATCCCGAACCGTCGAAGCTCAGCGACCTTGATGGCGAAACTAGGGGCCTTGTGGAGAAGATGATGTACGATCAGAGACAGAAGGAGATGGGTTTGCCTACTAGCGACGAACAGAAGAAGCAAGATGCAATCAAAAAGTATGTAGCAGGATTTTTTAAATATTTTATCCTTTGAATTATTTAAGTACTAAAACCCAACCGCATTTGTGTTTTCAGATTTATGGAGCAACATCCGGAAATGGACTTTTCCAAATGCAAGTTTAATTAGTAATAATTACAAGATGAAATATCAATTATATGCTTATGTTTTTTTTTTTTTTGTAATGCCAATTTTTCAATAAATACACTTTTGTTCAATTTTAAACTCAGTTTCAAGTGCCTTTCAAAATTTCAAAAACTATATATGGAAACAAAAAATTTCATTACAACGTTTATTAAAAATATTATTTCACATATGTTTTTTGTTAACTTTTGATTTAAACAAAATAGAAAAATAAAAACATTTACAATTACCTCTTAAAACAATCAACATTAACCTGCCTATAAATTAACATTAAGCCTTTGTGTAAAAATGAACAATTATTGAAATAACAAGTACAAATATGGCAAAACCCAATCCTAATATGTACAATAATTTATTTGAATCTGACCTTAGTGTGGGCAGAAAGTCTTCGCTATCATCAGTTTTGGCTTGAGTGGTGTCTCTGTAGTACTGTGTTATATCTAACAAAATAATTATTTATTGATTTTTTCAAACACTGTAGATAATATAAAATTACCTGCTTGTCCTTCTAAGTCCAAAAACACCAAATGGTTATCTGCTTTAATATCTAAAAGTTCTTCTAATGAAGCTTTTGCATCTTCTGGACCCTCACCAGGAAACAAGTAATCTGATACAGTGACATTATTTTCTGGCAATGCTATTAGAACTCTTCTTGGAGGCTCATGAACACTGGTAATATCTGAAACAATCGGCGAATTGACCTTACGAACAAGCTTTTGAACTTTTTTACCTTCTCCTAATTCTTCCTCTGTTAAAGAATCCCAATGCATTTCCATTCTTGTTGTCAAACTTCTCATGATATCTTCTTTAACCGCTTGAACTGCTTCACCAAATGTGCCTTTAGAATGAAGCCAAAGCTTACAAACTACCTCGCCAATTATTCTAATTTGACCACCAATATTTGAATATCGGAGTTCATCAGATGATTTTGAAGCAACCTAGAAGAAATATATGATTTTATGATGCAATCTTCAAGTTGTTGAAGTTGAACTGACACATTTTTCAAAAATCGACACCGTTATTGCTTTTGTTGTCTCATTTGGGTCTTGTACAGTTTTGTTGGACGAACCTCTAGGAACTTTTTTCTTTTTATTTAGGTTTTCTAGCTTTTCATCTGGGTCTTTTAGTTCGTTATCAAAAACAATGATACCAGATTCTAAATTTCTATTGATATCATCTAGAATTACCTAAAATAAAGTAATTGATATTTTGTAAGT
Organism: Ceutorhynchus assimilis; assembly: GCA_917834065.1. Lineage (NCBI taxonomy): Eukaryota > Metazoa > Arthropoda > Insecta > Coleoptera > Curculionidae > Ceutorhynchus > Ceutorhynchus assimilis. The sequence continues at coordinate 2,894,432 of OU892281.1, forward strand.
TGAATTTTTTGTGTGTGCTTACCTTTATATGTTTTTTTAAAGGCCCATTTGCCTCATCATGTTTCAAATAATAAACATGATCAATTTGATATGTACACTGTAGGTTGAACAATTTATTATTTTTCTGCAAAAATTTAAAATCGGCAGGTTGTACATTTGTAGTTACAACGTCGTAAGTTTTGGCTAAATATCTTTGGCTTTTGGGCGAGAAATGCAGCACTAATTTTTCATTATCTCCAGTTCCGTACAAGTAATTTTGTGCCAAAAGTGTTTTATTGATTAGATTTAGAATTGATTTAATTTTCGAATTGAAAGGATTCAAAATATCTTCATCAGAAACGACGAAAATTCCCAAAACCTGCATACCCCCTGGTAACATTCTTGTTGTTTGCCTAGCATGATCTGCTACCCAACTATCATTAACTTCGGCTATGGATTTTAGATTTTTTAAGGGTTTTTCCTCATTTTTATCTTGTTCGCTTTGAAACGGGGGCGTTTTTGCAAAGTGAATAATATTGTATCTTTGTAAACTTATCTAAAAAGGAGGACAGAATATTGTGAAAACATATGGGATAATTTGACTTGTAGATAAATACCTGTCCCAAGGCAAGACCAACAGCACATTTATAATCATTGGCGATGTTTGATAAATATTTTAATAAGTACTCATCACCTTCTGCATGCCGAACCATTTTGAAAACTTTATGAAATTTTAAAAATTAAAAACCAAAAATTATCCAGTCCGCATTATTTGACTTTTCAAATGATGAAATGACACTCTTGACAAGGCTACGTTCGATAACTCGGGAAAACTATTTAGCTGTCAACGTTGTTCTAAAATAAATGTATTAGATTGTTCGCAGTTGATTTAGAACTGGTTTCAGATAATTTTTGAACTAATTCTCAGAGTTCCGTGTAGTTTGATTGCTGTTCCGAATTCGAAATAAACTGAACTGAAGTGTACTACAGCACATTAATTGTTCGTAATTCAATTAGAATCGGTTCCGGATAGGTTTTGAAGTTTTGAAATGGTTCACAATCGAGCCATCTTTAATTTGTGTTCCGAATTATTCTTTGTTCGCGGTGCAACCAGAATCAGTTCCAAATCGGTTCTATGTGTTCTAAGATTTGTTCGGATAAACATTTGAACTAGTTCACTTACGATCGAGTTATCATTAAATAGGATTCTGGATCGACTCTGAAATGCTTCTAATTTCAAATAGAACCTTTAGAATCTATTTTTATTACTTTCAATATTCAAACGTACAAAATAAACAGAATAGAATTAGTGCAGTTGGAACAGAACTTAAAGATTGGATGGAACACAGCGTACCGTCTATAAACCTAGCAGTCCCAAGGTGGAAAAAACTTCGGGAACTATATAATAATTAGGTGCTTTTTAGGTGCTAATTAGGGCCTCTATTTAAAAATTAGGTGCTCCTTTAGTTTTTGAGAAAATCAAAAAAAACTAAAGGACTGCTAGGTTTATAAAAGCCAGCAGTCCCCTATAGTAAATAGTTATTTATGCAACAAGTGTGTAAAGTGAACCTTGTGAACCATGTCATAATTCACATTCGTGAAAAAAGGTGCTCTACGCACGTATTGCATACAAAATTTTTTCTACTACCAATCAAATATGTGTGAAAAAATAAATTTAGACAAATTCTTTATGTACTAGTGCGTAAAGTATTTTCACTTTACGCACTAGTGCGTGAAGTAATTTACCAGAAAAATAGTAATTGGACAGTGTCGACATCTGTCATTGACATTTACTAGTGTGTGAAGTGAATTACTTTACGCTCTAGTGCGTGAAGAGACATTTTATTACGTCTTCTGAATAGTGCGTAAAGTGAATACTTTACGCACGGTAGTAAAAAATAGTTATTTATGCAACAAGTGTGTAAAGTGAACCTTTTTTCACGAGTGTGTATTTTGACGCACGAGCCGAAGGCGAGTGCGACAATCACATGAGTGAAAAAAGGTCCTTTACGCACGTATTGCATACAAAATTTTTTCTACTACCAATCAAATATGTGTAAAAAAATAGAGTTAGATAAATACTTTACGCACTAGTGCGTGAAGTATTGTCACTTCACGCAACTAGTGCGTGAAGTAATTTACCAGGAAAATACTAAATTGACAGTGATGACTGTAGTATAAGTAGGCAGTAGTTTTTGTTTAATTGTCTCTATATGGGACACCTTGTCATATGTTTTGTAAATGTGTCAGTCTAATATAGAATTATTCAAAAAACGCATTGTTCGTTCGTTGTTCGTTCAGCAAATACACAACAATTAATTGGCGACGAGTATTCTTCGAGTCCCGCGGTTACTTGTCTAGTACGTGTCCAAAAAGTCGGGTAGAAACGTTTTGTCCAGAAAATTGTGGAAAAAAGTTCAAAAATGCCTTTGGTTGGATCAATCGAACAGTTTAGTCCCAAACAATCCGATATTGATTCATATTTGGAGCGTCTTGAACAACTATTTTTGGTGAATGGTATCAAAGAAGAGAAAAAAGTGCCTATGCTTTTAACCTTATTGGGCGCAGAAGGGTACAGTGTCTTAAAAGATCTATTGTCACCAAATTTACCAAGTACCAAGTCATACGAGCAGTTAAAACAAGCACTAACAAATCATTATAGTTCAGAAGGTTAGTAATAGCTGAACGATACAAGTTTTACAATGCAGTCCAAGAATCAGAAGAGGATTTAAAGGTCATTTGTGGCTAAATTGAAAAATATGTCACAACATTGTCAATTTGGAAGTTTTTTGTCAGAAATGCTCAGAGATAGATTTGTATATGGTATCCAATAAGTCTATGCATATCAAGAAAAAGTTGCTTTCCGAGGAACAGCTAACATTTGAGAAGGCGTATGAATTAGCATTATCCATGGAGTTGGCAGATGGTCAAGGGAAATCAATGTCTGGAGAAAATAGTGTTTTGTCTGTATTTGACAGGGTAGGTAAACTGTCACTGAGAAATAAAAAATGTTCTAGTTTTAGTAAAGATCGAAACGAGGATAACAAAAATCAAAATGTCAAGGATTGGAAGCCTTGTTTTCGTTGCAAGAGAAAGCATGATCCTGCAAAATGTCCTGCCAGAGAATGGGAATGTTTTAAATGCCGAAAAAAGGGTCACACTAGTCGAGTCTGTAGAAAAGAAAATGTTCGTATACTAGAAGAGAGTGATGATGGTAGTCAGTCAGAAAATTGAGAAGAGGATTCTTTGGCTCTTGGTTATTTGGCAGTCTCAAACGCGTGTAAGGAACAAGCGGAAAAGGTATATATTGAAATTGAAGGAGAAAAAATTTGTTTCGAAATAGATAGTGGGGCTTGTCGTTCTGTAATTCATGTCAAAGATTTTCAAAAGCATTTGTCAGGTCTAAATCTGCATAATGTTGAATACGATCTAAGGGTACTTACTGGTCAGGGTGTAAAAATATTAGGGGAAACTGATGTTTTTATAAAACATAATAATAAAGTTGTTACTTTGCCGTTAGTAGTCATAGACAGTAGTCATAAGTTTTCACCATTAGTAGGTCGAAATTGGTTGAGTGTGCTTAGTCCAGGGTGGAGAGAAAAGTTAAATTTCAATAAATCATGTCAAAGTGTCGATGTCAACAGTCAGTCTTCGAGTCCGTCAAGTGCCTCTATTCCTTATTGTAAGGTAATGTCTGAAGGTACCTACTACAAATAAGTCAAACTACTCTCAAGTTGATTCAAAGGTCATAACAGAAAGCGTGTCTCAGCTTAAAAGTCAGTACAAAGAAGTCTTTAGTGATCAATCTGATTCCTGGATTAATAATTTCATGATAGAAATAAAATTAAGAGAGGGGTCTCAGCCTATTTTCCATCGTGCATATGATACGCCGTATGCTTTAAAAGAAAAAGTCGAGTCTGAATTGTTAAGTATGGAAAAGTCCGGTGTTATTAAAAAAGTCAGTTATAGTAATTGGGCCAGTCCAATTGTAAACCTAAGAAAAATTCTGATACAATTCGTATCTGTGTTGATTTTAAGAAAACTTTGAATAAAGTTATAGATGCTGATCATTGTGTGTTGCCCTTACCAGAGGATATTTATGCTTGCTTAGGTGGTCATAAATATTTTACTGTATTAGATTTAAAGGGGGCTTATCAGCAGCTAAAACTTAGTGCAAAATCACAGGAGTTAATGGTCATTAATAGGTACTCATATTGGTCTTTTTGCATACACTCGTTTGACTTATGGTATTAGTGCTGCACCAGGCATCTTCCAGTCAGTAATGGATACAATCATATCAGGATTAAAAAATACAAAATGTTATTTAGATGACATTTTAGTATTTGGCACTACTTTTCAAGATTGTTTTGATAATGTTAAGAATGTCTTAAAGAGATTGAAAGAATTTAACGTGAAGATAAATGAAAAGAAATGTAAGTTTTTTCAAACTAAAGTGGCGTTTTTAGGTCATGAGATAGATGAAAATGGGGTTCATCCTACTCAAGAGAAAATTCAAGATATTAAGTCAGCGCCTTCGCCAAAGAGTTTAACCGAACTAAAGTCTTATCTGGGTCTTCTAAATTACTATATCAAGTTTATTCCAAATCTCTCATCTAAATTGAAACCATTATATTATCTCTGTAAAGCTGGTGTTACTTTTTCTGAAAATTGGAGTAAAGAGTGTGAACAAGTTTTTCAGTCTAGTAAAAATTTGTTAAATTCTGATAGTGTCCTCACTCATTACAATCCTAAATTACCTATTTTTGTTACCTGCGATGCTAGTGGTTATGGTGTTGGAGCTGTCCTTAGTCACCATATAGATGGCAACGACAAACCTATAGTATTTGCATCTGGTACATTGTCTGATTCAGAAAAAAAATATAGTAATTTGGAAAGAGAAGCTTTAGCAATAATTTTTGCTGTAAAAAAATTTAATAAGTATTTATATGGTCGAAAGTTTGTACTGATAACAGACCATCAACCCTTACAGTTTATTTTTGGAAAAAATAAGGGAATACCTGTTTCAGCAGCTTCGAGAATAACATGGGTCATTACTTTATCGCTGGATATGATTATGATATCCAATACAAGAAAGGGGCGTCAATTAATAATGCTGATGGCTTGTCTCGATTACCTTGTAAAAATCAAACAGATGTAGCAGATTTTTTGTATTCTTTTTGTTTATTGGAAAAGATGCCATTAACATCTTTAGATATAGCAAAAGAAACAAATAAAGACATTATTCTAACTAAAGTCAGAGAATTAACATTGTCAGGATGGCCTTCAGTCATAAATGATGAAAATTTGAAACCTTTTTTTAAGCGGAGGAACGAACTGTTTGTTGAACAAAATTGTATTTTATTAGGCAACAAAGTAGTAATTAAGTAATTCCAAAAAGTTTGCGAAATGAAGTCCTAATACTGTTTCACGAAGAACATTGTGGCATAGTTCGAACAAAAATGCTTATTCGGTCTTATTGTTGGTGGCCTGCATTAAATGAGGACATAGAAAAATTTATTTCGTCTTGTGATATATGTCAACAACATCAAAATTTTTCAAATACTAGTTCTCTACTCCCTAGGACTAACGCACCATACAATTTTTATAGGGTGCACATTGATTTCTTTTTCAAGAATAAATTTGTCTTTCTCATACTTATTGATCAAAAGTCCAAATGGATGGAGGTGAAATTAATGAAAAATGGTACAAATGCTATTGAAACTATAAATATTTTGAAAGAAATATTTTCAGTTTTTGGTCTTCGAGTCGAGTTAGTTTCCGATAATGGTCCACCATTCAATTCGTCCAACTTTATTTTGTTTTGTCAAGCAAATGGCATTTCTCCAGTAAAATCACCCCCATACCATCCGCAGAGTAATGGTATTGCTGAACGTGGTGTGCAAACTATAAAAAAAGGACTAGAAAAAAGTTTGTTTTCACAGGAAGGTGGAGATATATCAGAAAAAAATATTTTGCGAAAATTGTCAAGTTTTCTGTTTACATACAGGAACACACCTTCAACCGTTACTGGAATATCTCCAGCTGAGTGTGTTTTAAAAATAAGGCCAAGGACTAGATTTGATTTACTGAAACCTTGCCACAATTCTGTCAAATTGCAGAAAAAGTGTGATTCAAATCCACAAGCTGAAAGGAAAGTGGTTTTGTATAAATTGAATGATAACGTTTATGTCAAGAATAAATTAACAAAATTGTGGCAAAAGGGTAAAATTATGAAAGTTTTGAGCTTCTGTACATATTTGGTAATAGTTGAAAATGACATTAAGTTTGTTCATTCTGATAACTTGCGTACACAGTTAAGTGTAAGTGTTAACAAACCATTGCTACCAACTGTAGTCTCTCCTGAAATAAGTGAATCTAATGAAGTGCCGAATATAGTGAATAATACCCAAAATGTGACAAATATAAACCCGGAAGTGTCTAATGAAAATCCTTCATCATCTAACGTTTTAGAAAACAGCTCTAAACAAACAAATTTAAATGTGAAAGAAGTTGAAATTTCTAAAACGAATGTGTCGAGTCCTTTGAGGAATAATAAAAATATTATAAAAGATTTTTCGAGTGAAATTTCAGCTTCCTCAACTCAACCCCTAGTTACTCGTTCTGGAAGGCAAATTAAACGTCCTTCTAGATTAAATATTTAATATTAAAGAAAGGGGGAAATGTAGTATAAGTAGGCAGTAGTTTTTGTTTAATTGTCTCTATGGGACACCTTGTCATATGTTTTGTAAATGTGTCAGTCTAATATAGAATTATTCAAAAAACGCATTGTTCGTTCGTTGTTCGTTCAGCAAATACACAACAATGACATTTGTCATTGACATTACTTTACGCATACTAGTGTGTAAAGTTGAATAACTTTACGCACTAGTGCGTGAAGTGTAATTTTACGTCTTCTGAATAGTGTGTAAAGTGCGTCCTTTATGCACGGTAGTAGAAAAAAATATTTTTTCTTTGTATCAGAATTAAGTGCTTTTTAGGTGCTCCTAAATAGTCCAAGCAAAAATAGAATTGATTAATTATTAACTGAGTTACAGATTTTTTTTTTTAATTATTAGGGGACTGCTGGCTTTACCTATACATGTTGGTGTGTCAGAATGGAAAAAAATCTTCGGGATCTATATAATAATTAGGTGATTTTTAGGTGCTAATTAGAGCCTCTAATCAAAAATTAGGTGCTCCTCTAGTTTTTGAGAAAATCAAAAACCCAGAAATCCCTTAGTTTTTTTTTGTTTTCTCAAAAACTAGAGGAGCACCTAATTTTTAATTAGAGGCCCTAATTAGCACCTAAAAAGCATCTAATTATTATATAGATCCCGAAGTTTTTTTCCATTCTGACACACCAACATGTAAACGTAAAGCCAGCAGTACCCTAGTAATTAAAAAAAAAATCTGTAACTCAGTTAATAATTAATCAATTCTTTTTTTCTTCGACTATTTAGGAGCACCTAAAAAGCACCTAATTCTGATATAAAAGAAAATTTTGGAAAAATATTTTTTACTATAGGGGACTACAAGCTTTCATAAACCTAGCAATCCCTTAGTTTTTTTTGATTTTCTCAAAAACTAGAGGAGCACCTAATTTTTACTTAGAGGCCCTAATTAGCACCTAAAAAGCACCTAATTATTATATAGATCCCGAAGTTTTTTTCCATTCTGACACACCAACATGTAGGTAAACGTAAAGCCAGCAGTCCCCTAATAATTAAAAAAATCTGTAACTCAGTTAATAATTAATCAATTCTATTTTTTCTTCGACTATTTAGGAGCACCTAAAAAGCACCTAATTCTGATACAAAAGAAAATTTTGGAAAAATATTTTTTACTATAGGGGACTACTAGCTTTCATAAACCCAGCAATCCCTTAGTTTTTTTTGATTTTCTCAAAAATTAGAGGAGCACCTAATTTTTAATTAGAGGCTCTAATTAGCACCTAAAAAGCACCTAATTATTATATAGATCCGGAAGTTTTTTTGCCATTCTTACAGACCAATAAGTAGACGTTAAGCCAGCAGTCCCCTTAATAATTAAAAAAAAAATCTGTAACTCAGTTAATAATCAATCAATTCTATTTTTTCTTCGACTATTTAGGAGTACCTAAAAGCACCTAATTCTGATACAAAAGAAATTTTTGGAAAAATATTTTTCACTACTGGCTTTCATAAACCTAGCAATCCTTTAGTTTTTTTTTATTTTCTCAAAAACTAGAGGAGAACCTAATTTTTAATTAGAAGCCCAAATTAGCACCTAAGAAGCACCTAATTATTATTTAGATCCCGAAGTTTTTTTGCCATTCTGACACACTAACATGTAAACGTAAAGCCAGCAGTCTCCTAATAATTAAAAAAAAATCTGTAACTCAGTTAATGATTAATCAATTCTATTTTTTCTTGGACTATTTAGGAGCACCTAATTCTGAAAAAAATATTTTTCACTACAGGGGACTACTATAGCTTTCATGTACCAGCAATCCCTTAGTTTTTTTTGATTTTCTCAAAACCTAGAGGAGTACATAATATTTAAATAGAGGCCCTAATTAGCACCTAAAAAGCAGCTAATTATTATATAGTTTATAGACCTCAGCGTACCTAACTGGTAAATTAAATGGAGTCAAAAAATTGAGATTTTTGAAAATAAGTTTTGAAAAATTACTTATAAAATAAAACACTCATAAATGTGAGTAATTACTCACAAATTGGCAACCCTGCTTCTATACAAAAATGAAACACCTTCCCAATATACCCCTTCAAAACTCCATCTCCGTTTTGATTTGTTTTTCTGATGCAGTGAAGCTCCGCCTACTTTTTTCCGATTGGCTCGAACGCGGAATATTTTTCGTGTCAACAGTGAAGCTACGCCCACTTTTTCCCGATTGGGTCAAAAACGAACATGGTGGTATTTGCTAGACGTGAAGCTCCGCCCACTTATTTTTCCCCATTGGTTCGAAAGACAAACGCCGAGCGCCAATGAGAAGCGCAGTTGTCACCTCCTACACGTTTCTGATGTTCCTGTTTCAAAAATTGCCAAATCTCCTAATTTGTATTAGGAACACAGAAATTTGAAAAGATGTGTAAATAAAAATTGATATTTTTAAATGGTGAACTACTTGAAGTGTTCTGAATTCCTTTATTTCAATTCTTCTATTTTATAGTAAGTAATTACAGAATCACTTAAATTCCTAAAAAATAAATCAAATAGATCATGTTTTAATAAGTTATTTATCTCAGTGGCGGATTTAGAGGGGGGCGCGGGGGGCGCGCGCCCCCCCCTATTGAGCGACGCACAACGAAATTTTTAACGAAAACACAAACATATTCATCAAGCATTATCCAACATGAAATTCCATATGGTTTTTGCTATTCTTTCAAATTTTTAATACTTTTAAATACGTTTGGCAGCAGCGAGCTGGGAGCGAATCGACTGCGGATGACGTAAATCCGCACCAACTTTGAATTTAATCTATAATTGAAAATTCCAATTAAATTTAATCTCCGATTAAATTAAATGTTGATGTCAAATGATAGTTTATGAAAATCTAAGATAGGAATGTGAAATCGGTTTTCCTCTGAAATTAACCGTTCAGGTTTTACAGCCTGTCAAAGTTGCAAAAAGTCAATGTTCAACTGTCAATATTTCCAAAACAGTTGAACTTAGGTATAGGGTATATCACATGAAATCTGCTCAGAATTTTACGTAGAATCCAAATATGCAATCACATACAGGGTCTTTTATTTGAAAAAAAGAAAGTTGGTCTAGATAGCAAACAAACCAGAAGTGACACAGGCAATACGTTTAAGGGCCAAATTATGGACTAACTGGTAAGTTTCTGGTTGTTACCTAGCAGGTACTTTCTATTCTCTGGTGCATAGAAAGTACCTGCTAGGTAACAACCAGACGTTTACCAGTCAGTCCATAATTTGGTCCTAAGTAGAATTGTGGGAAATATTAGGGACGAAGCACTAAACACACAAGAAACTCAAGAAAGTATAAACTAAACAAATTAAATCAACCCGGAAGAAAAGGGAGGTTATATTCATTTGAAATTTGACACATGCGTCAGGAATGTCAAGATACGTTACCGATACGGATACCGCGAGAGGGCCGTAACGTTACGTTGTACGTACGGTATCTTGGCCTCCGTATCGCTTCTGCACATGCGCAGTACGATACCGATACGGATACCGAGCAAAAAATACGGAAGCTTTATGTCCCTAATTTACTGAGCAACTTTCATTAAGGTCACTTTTTCGTATACGAGGTAATTAGAAAGTTACAGGTATTATATGCGACTTTTTTGCCACTCTGTATATTTAAGTCGTTTTTTTATTATTTCTTATCTGAGCCTGAGGCCCTGATGGATCGCCCCCCCCTAGAAGGAATCCTAAATCCGCCGCTGATTTATCTTACGGTTTGTTTAATCCAATGGTTCCCTTTCTTTCTTGGAAGCTTGCAAATAGGTATATATTTTTTTAAATATTCAAAAGTTCTTTTGTAAATAACTACCGATACCTGGTCACTACCATACCTAACCAGAGGTACCTATTTGATTTATATTTTATGAATTTGATTGATTCATTTTTCATTATGTTTACAAATAGTACATTAAAATACAAGTTTCATAAGACGTCATTTTATCGCACGAGCCCTATATTAGAAAACGAGCCGGAGGCGAGTTTTCTAAAGGGCGAGTGCGATAAAATGTCTTATGAAACGAATATTTTATACTATTTTTTCTATTTTGGTATTGATAAATTAAAAAAAACAAATTTTTCTTGGAAATTTTATTTTCATATTTCCTAATTTCATATGTTTAGGTTGGTAATACTACATGCCAACTATAGAAATCTTCTATTTTAAAATCGCGAATGACAGTTCGATGGCCAACAGTCAGCCAGTGTTACCAACCTCCGATAAGTAAAAAAGGAGTGTCACAAAGAGCTTCTTTTCGAAACTACTTTTAGTGTCGAAAAGACTTCGATATGACACCAAAATAGAAAAACAATCTTATAACATAACATTATTTTTAACAAGATGAGTCATAGAATCAATGGATAAGGAACTAATTATTCATTTCAGAGGAATGCAAACAGAACAGAGTTAGTGCAGATGAAACAGGAATTAAAGCAATTGGAACATAATAACTCGAACAATAGAAGGAATTCAAATACAATTAATGCAGATGAAATACTTGAGTAATTTAATTTAGATCGAGTTAGTGCAAACGGAATAGAATTGAAATAAGTAGTTCGGACAGTTGAACAGATCAAAAAGAGTCGGAGCACTTAGAACAGTCAGACTAGAATTACTAAAAAAAAATTCAAATCAGCCTACTGTTTTACAGCCAAATTACAGTATATTTGCATCTGCAAATATGGCCGACTTGCATATGTGCTCTATTTGCGGAAACAAGCAAATAACAGAAAAAAATCTGCAATTTGGTCATATTTATCGGAAAAAAAAGTTTGGGCGCTACTGACCGTGCGTTCGTTATTTTGGCCCGAGTTCTCCGAGCTTGACTTTACCGTTCGTTTATTTAAAAAGTGTACTCGGTGCAGCCTCATTCGCGTTCGTTTATTAAAATTTCTAGCACTTTTATTCAGCGTTCAACTGCTCTGTTCGCTCACTGGTCACGTGATTACGGCTCCGCTCAGCACGCTCTGCTCTTTGAGCAAAATACCGAACGCAAGGTGATTTACCAGTTTTAAATGTCAAAGTTGTCAAAGTGATTGCAAAGTGCAAGGACTTGCGGGACCGATTCACCATGCGCAAATTTGCAGGCGACTTGCAAATGCATTCGATTCTGTAAGCGCGTAACGCCCCGGAACTCGTCCTAAGCTGGGTTCGGCTTGCTCACTCCGTGCATTCCGAGTGAATCCATTCGCACTCCAGCCGTTCCGGTATTGCTTTTTACCGTATTTAGGGGTGACTCCATTAGCTCTGTTCAGTCCACTCCAACTCCGCGCTGAATAGCCGAACCCAGCTCTAGTTGTGAAAGGAACATATCTTCTCATTTGACACTGACATGGCCATGAAATATATGACATATTTTCAAAATTTGGATCAAAATTCAAAATATCAAAAAATGGAAATTTGGAAAAAAATTAAAATTAGTCAAGTGAATATCGCGCATATTGTTAATAATTGATTTGAATGAATAACTTTTTGAGACAAACATTTCTGAGAATATTTGCTAGCATTCCAAAAAAAAAGGTAATAATAAAAGATACTTAATTCCTAATTACTTCTTTGCTTATCGACAGTATAATTATTTAATAATTAGATTTTATTGTTAAAAAAATATTTTATTAATTTCAAAAAAATCAAAAAACTATTTTGGTGTTTTGACTTGTGGTTCAGTAATAGTAATTTACAATACAAGTGCGTTTATGAACATGATAACAATAAAAAGATTAGAACGACGAGGTCGTAGACCGAGTCGTTCTAATCACACGAGTTTTGTAGTCATGTTTAAATGCACGTGTGATGTACAACGTTTTATCACCTACCTTTAATTATTTACCTTATAATGCCGTGAAAAATTATGGATAAGGCATTTTTTTTTTGAATATAAAAGAACATATTGCGATAATATTAACAATTGTTTTCCAAGTAATATTTTCAAATTTTATGAAAAACGTTACATCTAACTGCTCCAAAAATACAGGGAAAGTCAAAATTAGGGCCCTGTTCAGTCCTCGTTGGCGGACCCTGTAGGTACACATACCCTACCTAAATAGATTGCTAACTAAGAATTATTATTGTACTATTATGAATAAAATTCAGTTAAATTGGATACAAAATTTGAATTTGGCTCAAATCACTGTCCCAATACTAACCTTAACAAATTGTATCCAAGATTGTATCATAATTTTTGTTTCTAGCCAAAAATCATGAAGAATTTAGCAGTATTCGATTTTGACCATACCATAATTGATGACAATTCTGACACTGCTGTAATGAAATTGGTAGATAAAAGCAAATTCAGTCCACAACTAAAAGAATTACATAAGGAAGAAGGATGGACAGCGTTTATGCAGGGAGTTTTCGATGTGCTTCATGAAAACCGCAAAACAGAATTGGACATTTCCAAATTAATTGAAAATATCTCAGAAGTTAGTGGCGTTAAAAATCTTATCATTGAACTGCACGACAACATGGATTATGATGTAATAATAATTAGTGATTCTAATACATATTTCATTGAGCACTGGCTCCAACAAAATAATTTATCTTCGAAAATATTAAAAGTTTTTTCTAATCCCGCGGAATTTGACCAGAATGGTCTTTTGAAAGTAGAAATGTACCACATTCAAGACTCTTGCAAACTTAGTACAAGGAATATGTGCAAGGGAATGATCATGGAAGATTTTATCAAGGCCCAAAGCAAACTAGGAATTATTTATAACAAAATTGCCTATGTTGGAGATGGACAAAATGATTTTTGCCCTATTTTAAGACTGAATGACAACGGGATAGCTTGTTGTAGGGACAATTTCAAGTGTGTGGAGCTTGTCAAGAAAGCACAAAAGGATTGTCCCATAAACGAGAATGATAAAACAAAATATAAGATTAAAGCTCAGTTATGTGTTTGGCAAAATGGTCAAGATATTTTAGATTTTTTGAGAAAATCAATTTGATAATAAACTGCTATGATATTTTATTTTCTGTGATAATAAATGTCCTATTCGAATAATTTCAATTCAATTCAATTTATTCATCAGCAAATACCTATTGAAAATCATTTACAATAAGTTGTTACCAATCAAACAGAAACTTATTCAATAAATCATACAAAAACGAATTAATTTACCTTGTTTTTTTTTTTTGTTGCTAACAAAAGTTTGCAATGTACTATGGTAAAAAAATACTGTGTGCGCCTCATATAGATTTATAATTTTATATAATATTTGGAATATATTGTCACACGCCTTGTGGCTAATGTGGGTAGGACCTCCTGGTTGGGGGTTGCTCTTCAGGAAAACACACAACTACAAAAAGGAGCCTAACGTATATTGTCTACTTTGGTACATCACCAAAGGGGCACTACGTAGGTGCCCCACATGATTCTCACGTTCGGATGCTCTACATACATATACGAAGATGCAACTGACGACGATGCCCTAAAGGGCAAGACTTTCTGGGGTAAGGCGACCCTGAAGAGAAATGAAGCTACTGCTCCTTTGGGTAAAGAAACCCTGAGAAGAGAAGCACCCAAATGAGCTGCATCGGTTTTTATATCCATTTTGTGTACACGTTAGTTTATGCATTGACCTGCAACTGCTGATTGTTGATGAATCGTGTTCTAGTTTCAATGGATTGTTGATATACAAAGTGGTTTTATTTATAAATCAGTTGACAATATTGTTGATCTAAAATTGATTTCATTAGAAACAAAGCTGTGTTGCTATTTTTTACCAAAGCTACTCTAAAGAAAATCCTAGTCAATAAAATAATCGCATCGCCCACTATAAATAATTTATTTAATAGAATATTCACAAATCCAAACGGAAAAAATAATTGCCTAAGTAATATTATAATTCACAGATATGCAGAATAAATACCTAATCCCGGAAACTATCCGCTGGCAAAATAAAACTAAAATTCTTTCATTATGCTTAATTACACGGAGAATCTATAGATACAAAAGTAGACATATCTTTTACCTAGGAATCTGATCTTTTTAACACGTGGTTGAAATTCAAATGACAATCGAATTGCTAGTTTCCTTATAGATATAGACTCATAGGTATATAGAGTTTTTCAATAGGAAGGGGTGGATATTAAAATTGAATAAAAAATTGTGTACAAGATATCAATGAATTTTTTATTTTATTTAAAAGGCCTATCAATTACATTATTTGTGAAATATTACGTCGCTTTTATATAAAATGAAAAAAATGTTAATATCTTAAACACAACCTGTCTTATTCAATTTTAATATCAACTCGTTCCTATTGGAAAACCATTAATAATTTATATTGAACATTTATTATATCATAGATTTCCAAAAACAAACCAATGTCCTATATCTTCGAAAAATCAAGAGAACCGTATTAAAATGTCAGAAAAAAATCACTGAGCATAGTAAAGTTTACATTTTGACACAATTTTTCAAATAGAACACTTGGTAAATTATTGCATTTAATAGATAATTCTTCAGAAAATTCTAAACACATTGAATTCCTAATGTTCTAGACTTATTTTGAATTGTTTTGGATATTGGCAGCATTATAACTATAACATGACATACAATTAAATTTAAAGCAAGATGGTTTGCACTTTTCTAATATGAAGAAGTTGTTTAAAACAGAGAATCAAAATCCACAAAAATGCAACCTCTATAGTAAACTTGTACAGGGTCATTTTTTATATTTTCCCACCCCCTTAACTTTTTTGTGCCGCTGTGTATAAAAAAAAATTAAGTAGGAAAGTTGTAGTACTTGAAAAATAGTTCTCAGAAAACATAGTTTTGTTCATACAGGGTGTTGTAAAAAGTTTAAAAAACAGAAAAATATATTTTTTTGTATATTATGACATTTCTGGATTCTGCGGAAAATTCTAGACATATTTCATGCATAATGTCATATACCTAACTTCAACTGTTTCGGAAATAATGACAGTAGAAAATTGACTTTTTTGCATCTTTGACAGACTGTAAAACCTTAACGGTTGATTTTACAGCAAAACCGATCATACATGTTTTTCCTATTTTTTTATAAAATATCATTTGACACCAACTTTGAATTTAATCCATGATTGAAAATTCCAATTAAATTTAATCTCCGGTTAAATTCAAAGTTGGTGTCAAATACTAGCTTATGAAAAGCTGTCGACAAGAATGTAAAATCGGTTTTGCTGTAAAATTAACAGTTTATGTTTTACAGCCTATCAAAGTTGCACAAATAGTTATTTATGCAACAAGTGTGTAAAGTGATCACATCTCATGTGATTGTCGCACTCGCCTTCGGCTCGTGCGTCAAAATTCACATTCGTGAAAAAAGGTGCTTTACGCACGTATTGCATACAAATTTTTTTCTACTACCAATCAAATATGTATAAAAAAATAAATTTAGACAAATTCTTCACGCACTAGTGCGTAAAGTATTTTCACTTTACGCACTAGTGCATGAAGTAATTTGACAGGTCGACATATTTCATTGACATTACTTTACGAACTAGTGTGTGAAGTGACCTACTTCACGCACTAGTGCGTGAAGAGACGTCTTCTAAATAGTGCGTAAAGTGAGTACTTTACGCACAGTAGTAGAAAAAGTCAATTTTCTACTATCCTTATCTCCGAAACAGTTCAAGATAGGTAAATGACATTATACATGAAATATGTCTAGAATTTTCCGCAGAATCCAGAAATGTCCCAATATACAGAGTGTCCCATTTAAAAAAAATATTTTTTGTTTTTTAAACTTTTTGCAACACCCTGTATGAACAAAACTATGTTTTCTGAGAACTATTTTTGAAGCACTTCAACTTTCCTATTTAAATTTTTTTTATTCTCAGTGGCACAAAAATGTTAAGGGGGGTGGGAAAATATAAAAAATGACCTTGTACATGGTACAAAAATAATAGAAAGTAATTTAAAAAACGTGAAGTTAGATTTGAAGTTACACAACTTTTTTTTGAAGTGAAACTTCTTTCCTGAGAGGGCAACAATTTATGTTAAGAAAATTCCCAAACGAGTAAAGGGAGTTAGGAACAGCTCGTCAGAGGGGGGATAGGCACACGCTTGATCGGGAGATGGCAGGAGGAGAAGTGGATGCGTAGCGTACCCTATACAGGGTGTCAAAAATCCATTGGTAAATCGAAAAGGGTAAGAGATACGAGGGTGGTTGAATTAGAAAAAAGTTGCAATTTTCGAAGGTTATTAAAAATACATCTTCGTTGTTGCCAAATTTCCGAGATACAGGGTCATTTGTAAAAAAAACAGTTTTTGGTGTTATTACAAATCACCCTGTATCTCGGAAACTAATAGAAATTTGCCAACAACGAAAATATATTTTCAATAACCTTCGAAAATGGCAACTTTTTTCTAATTTAACCGCCCTCATATCTCTTACTTCTGATATACATACCAATGGTATATGTGTTAGTGAGAACGACCAGAAGGGACGCGGCAGGGAAGAAGACGAAATGACGCCGCCTGGATCCTACGGAATTCTCGTAACATTGCTAGTGTTGTCTACTCAAAATTACCATGATTGATTTATTTTTTTTGTCAAATTCAAAAACTAATATATGGTAAAATATATTTTAATACATTATGTAATCGTTTTGCTCAATCATTTTATATCATACCCGCACCCTTACTAATAATTCTAATTTTTGAGGAAGAAGTTTCACTTCTATCTAACTTTGCTTCTATAAGTACAACATGATATCAATTCGCTAGTCTGAATCGGCCATTGAATTTTTTACTATACTCCTTATTAACCCGCTTGAGAACCGGACGAATACTGGAAATTCAAATGCACTGATAATCCACGGTTCACTTTCTGAAGAATTATTTTTTTTGCAACGAATTTCAATTATCCACACACAACTTTCAGAAAAATGTATTTTAATATGGAACACCTTTATAGCAATATCTAAAACAATTTAAAACTTCTAATTGTAATTAATCGAAGCGCAATTACTACTAATCTAACATTGACTGTCTCTACTATAAATATCACAATTCATCCACACTTCTGTGGCACTGGAAAGCGTCTTTTGTACTCACATCAAACCACCACATAACTTTTGGCTAATGAGCCATCGGATGAGTCAAACTTTGAGTCATTATAGGAAAAGAAACCATTGGCTGAGTAGCATTTGACATTGCTATAGCCTGCGACGTATTAATCGCAATCTGATTATTTCTGTGTAACTCGATTTGTTGCTGAGTAGTCGCTGCCAATAGCTGAGGAGTCGCGTTCGCTAGCGTCAGCTGCTGAGTTGGAACGTTGGCTACGGTCAACTGTTGAGCTGTATTCGCCAAAGCCAACTGCTGCGCCTGCGAAGTCAATTGTTGCGTGGTATTGGCCAGAGCCAATTGTTGAGCTTGAGAAGTGAGTTGCTGATTGGCGAGCTGCTGCGCTTGCGAAGTCAGTTGTTGGTTGAGCTGCTGGTGGTGGGTTTGAGGGTTGCCCGCCAATTGTAGTTGTTGCGATTGATTTGTTAGTTGCTGGGAGGCGTTGGCGAGAGCCAACTGTTGGTTCGCCATGTGCTGAGCTTGGGAAGTTAACTGCTGAGTTGATGTAGCCAGGGCTAGCTGTTGACCTGGGTTAGTTGTAACTGGAAATAAATGTTCAATAAGGTGTGTGTAAATTGCCACCATCTTAAAAGTGCAAGTTGTTATTTTTATGACCAACAAATATTCTACTCCCAAAAATACATTTTTAGCAGTCTAAATATATTTTGTTCTTTCAATAAGGTAAAAGAACTTTTGACAATCTTGTATTAGTCAGTGAGTGGCGCCCATTAAAAACCCACCAAACTCTCTTAATTTGGGGTTCTAAAACTTGGGCACTTATAGAACTATTTTCTGAATAATTTTACTGTTAAATTTTCTATCAAAAATCAAAATACAGTTGATGATGACTGAAAAATCAATAACTTACCTAAAATTTGTTGACTAGGCGCCAAAATCTGCGCTGGCGACGCTATACTGACAGTGGGACAGCCAGCAATCGAAACCGGATTTCCCGACATCACTGGCGTACCGGTCGTCACTGTTGCCAAGCTCACAGGAACTGTGGCAACGCTGGCCGTTACCGTTCTGATAACTTGAGGCTGAGTATTTGTATTGGTCAAGGTAACAGCGGGCATATTCACAGCGGTTTGTTTACTGGTAACCCGCAAGGTGGCGTTCTGGTCTAGCAGAAACTCGTTAGTGGCTGTTAGGTCTTGAACCTACAGTATATGATGATTTAGTTTATTCTGGTTGTGAAATTAATATTTTTCTTTTTATATTTCAACAAAAATACTTACTTGCTTTTTTAACTGGGCGATTTCATTATGGAGAAGAGCATTTTCTTCTTCAAGCATAAGTGTCCTATAATAAAATAACATAAAATGTAAGGTGTCACCTGAAGTAAGACCATAAGAAAATTTTTGATTTTCAAAAAAATACTTAAACCCTGAAATTTTATACCTTCTGTAGAGGTAGAAACACTAAGGAGCGAAGTCAAAATTGAGGTCCAAAATATTCAGATTAAATGCAAGAAATATCACCATTATATTCACTGTTATATTAACCCAAGAAGTTTACAATTTACCAAATTAAGAAGATCAATGTTACATCAAGAAAGATGAAACTTTACTGAAATTATTTGAACTGAAATAACTAAATGAGGAACTTCTAGAAAAGATCTATAGAATGAAAATTTCATAATGAAAAGACACATTTCAAAAATGTTAAAAACTCCTGTGAGGAAATGTTAATATGCTCTTTGATTATTTGAACAAAGGTAGAGTTTCTATATTTTCTGGAAAATTTTGAAATAAACACAGATTTACTTTGTTCAAATTAGTCCAAAACGGTGGTTCTATTCTCAATAATATTCACTTTCTCTCTTAATTCTTACCTTGCATCCGCCCTATTGAGAACCCCTGGAGGAGGACTACCAGTAAAATAACCTTTGAAAACAGGCCGTGTCCTATCAGCCTCCAATTGAAGTTCCCTATTCAGCATTTCTTCAGCGGCAGCAAACCTTCGCTTTGCTAATGGCAGACCACTGTCTTGATATTCCTCGTAGCTCACTCCATTACGTCTATGGGCACCATTCAGAGATCCGACGCCACTGAAATTGGATTCAGGCGCGTTCAAATTTCCTTGTTTCCTTTGAATATTATTCTGAACTAATTCCAAAATTTCTTGTTCCTCTTGTTCCTTGGTGATGTGCCTGAACTTACAGTGAGTCCTTCTGCACACGCCTTTTTTGAATTGATTGCAAATTGGCGCGCTACCAGGCAACTGATTTTTCCTTGTAGCTTCTGCAAGGATTTGGTTGGACATTTCGCCGGATTTTTTGTACTGTTCAACTTCTTCGGTAGTACAGTGAATGAACCTTGTAGAAAACAAATTGTAAAAAAAATTTCGAATAATTAAAACTTTACTCACTTGCAATTAAGCCTTGGACAAATGTTATTTTGATAATCATGGCAGAAATTTAAACGACGAATTTCGTTATCGTGTTTGTATTTACAAAATTTTCTTTCGCATATACCTCGAACAAAATCACGGCAAGCGTTTTCGTCCTTGTCATTTGGTCTGTCACAAGCTTCTTCAGATGTGTCCGACATTGTTGGATTGATAAATTATTATCCTGAAAATAGTTGTTTTAAGAAATTAATTATTCTGCTGGAAACTCAACTGGAGGAAATACTGTGGATAGCTCTCGAGCACTTGTATTGAGGAAAAATGTACAGGATGTGACTTTAACTCTAGTGGGTTTCGTCTAACCTTAAAACACTCGAGGAGGAAAACAATGCTCTCGAAGTAATAATTCATAAAATGCATGAAAAAATTGATTGGTTGACAAAATTTCAATTATTTGAAGATAAAATACACTCAATTATTCACAAAAATGAATTTACTTTTTGTTATCTATACATATCCTTTACCTGTAATAGACTCAAGTAGGTTGGTTGGGAAATTAAGTGTTAAGTATCAATATTGGAACCACATCTCTCCGTTTCTCAACCAATAACACCAAACCCTTATTGTAAAACAACTAAAATCTCTTTAGAATCTAGTTTACCTCTAAAAGTAATATTTTTAGCATAAAACGCTAAACGTGTAGCTATCAGCAGGGTATGCGATAATGGCGATAGGGGTCAAAAAACATTATTAAAGCTGTATAAAAGGCCAAACCTCATATAAAACATTTGCTATTACGGTGGTTAAGTCTTAGAGATCCGAGCAGAATAAAAATGAAAAAAGGGTTTTGTTAAAATTAACGTTTTGGGTTATTTTCTTATTTTGGCACATTTTTAATTACAAATCAGTTATGTCAACCGAAAAATTGTTAATATTTTTCCTATTTGTTTCATATGTAAGTTGTGTAAGTGAATTGCCAGAGGAATCTTGTGAAACATTACCATCGGAGATACATATAACAAAAGGTGAGTGATTTCATTTTGAACCAAGCACTTTTATTTTTAATGAAAAAGATTTTCAATTTATAATTTAGAGGAATTCGATGAATTGGGCAGATTACAACGAACCTGTAATGGTGAAGTGGCCGTAAACAAATGTGAAGGTTCATGCAGAAGTCAAGTTCAACCTTCTGTCATAACTCCGACAGGATTTTTAAAGGTACCTTATTATTACAAATTGTTGTCTTTGAATAGCAAATAAATTTATCACAGGAATGTTATTGTTGCCGAGAAAGTTACCTTAGAGAAAGAGTCATCACTTTAACCCATTGCTACGATCCTGATGGAGTACGACTTACTGGACAAGGGGATAACTCGATGGATGTTAAATTAAGGGAACCGTCTGAATGTAAATGTTACAAGTGCGGAGATTTTAGCCGATAAACCATTGTTTCTATTTTAAGTTGAAAAAAGTGTACCTATATATAATTTGAAAATGAGAGAGCTTAAAAAACAGTTCAAAAATTTGTTTTGCAAGTCCATCATGATTTTTTTTTTCAATAATTACATAACTGAAGTGAAAAATGTAGATACATATACCTATATTTTGTAACAAGTAATAGTTTGTAGTCTAGAGATATAGGAAATATTTCTAAGGCATTCTCGTCAAATTAAAGGTGATACGAATTTGTTTATAATACATATATTATTAAATGTAATTTATTATAAGTGTTGTAATACTGCTTGGGGTCATGTAGATTAAGATAAATCTCGGATTAATATAATAAGTGTGTGTTTTTTGTATACTCAGTGACGAGATTAGAAATAAACAAGATCCAAATTACTCTAAAAATGAAAGCCAATTTTTATTTTATAAAGGCTAGTGATTTGATTCAAAATTACGCATTTTACTACCAAAAACCATTCATTTTATTGTCTAATAACATACATATGAATTATTTTAATCAATGAATTTAGACGTGTTTATACTGCTGTTTGTTTAATTTAACGAATAAAGTAAATATTCACTTACTTGCTAGAAGCTTTATTGATGATGTGTCTCATAGTCTAAGAAAATAGTCGAAAAATACATGCATTGCAAAAAAAAAATTCCTACCCAAATGAACTTTTCAGGGATGATAGGGGGCGGGTGGGTGATCATAAAACCGAAAATATCAAACATTCACCCCTCTGGCGTTTTGCGCTATAGGGGTTGAAAGTGCGCCATTGGCGATTACTTGGTACCTATTGATTTTACAAAAAAATGTTTCAAATAAAAGATGTGCAACATTATTTGATCTAGAATGTTTATCTGAAGACTTTTTTGATTAAGGGCCGTCTGTGGTCATAAGGGCCGTTTAAAATTTTATAATGAAAATGAAAAATTGTAACCAACATGAAAAAATTTTTCTACAACACATACAACATTTTTGCTTTATGAAGTTTTTACTCACCCCCTGCCGTTTTTCAATAGGGGTAGTTTAAAGTTTTTTTATTTTTCTACAAAAAAATTTTCTTGATAAAAGTTTTATAAGATTACGTCATTTCCTACCATTTTTTCTTATTGACTTTTTTTTATAACTCTCCCCCTTTCAGCGTGGGGACACTTCCTTTGGGAAAATTTTAGTTTTTAGGGGTATATATTATTATTTTTTTCTTTTCTCATCTTTAGTGCATATAAAAAGTTGCAATTAACATTGTAATAAAAGGATTTTTTTTCCACCACCTTTTTGTTTTTAGGGGTAGTTCGCCTATTTTCAACTTTACAAAAAAAAATTATAGAGAAAAGGTGTTCAAAATAATAAAATGAACAAGTATTCTTGATAAAATTTTTTTGTACAGTTGAAAATAGGCGAACTACCCCTAAAAACAAAAAGGTGGTGGGAAAAAACTCCTTTCAATACAATGTTAATTGCAACTATTTATATACACTAAAGGCGAGAAAAGAAAAAAAAAATTAATATATACCCCTAAAAACTAAAATTTTCCTAAGGGAAGTGTCCCCCCGCTGAATGGGGATGAGTTATAAAAAAAGTTTATAAGGAAAAATTGTAGGAAATGTAATCTTATAAAACTTTTAAGAAAATTTTTTTGTAGAAAAATAAAAAAAAAAAAACTACCCCTATTGAAAAACGGCAGGGGGTGAGTAAAAACTTCATAAATCAAAAATGTCGTATGTGTTGTAGAAAATTTTTTCACGTTGGTTACAATTTTTCATTTTCATTATAAAATTTCAAACAGCCCTTATGACCACAGACAGCCCTTAATCAAAAAAGTCTTCAGATAAACATTGTAGATCAAATAATGTTGCACATCTTTTATTTGAAACATTTTTTTGTAAAAGCAACAGGTACCAAGTAATCGCCAATGGCGCACTTTCAACCCCTATAGCGCAAAACGCCAGAGGGGTGAATGTTTGATATTTTCGGTTTTATGATCACCCACCCGCCCCCTATCATCCCTGAAAAGTTCATTTGGGTAGGATTTTTTTTTTGTGAAAATCGACAATTTTCCTAGACTATCAGTCAAAATAGATATTTGAACGAGAGACGATAATATTAAAAAAAGTCCCAGTTGCTTGTTATCAACTCAATATTGTCACACAAGGCCCTTTCGGCTCGTGAGGGTTAGACCTGAGGTTAGGGTTTGCTCTGCAGGAAAACACACAACTACAACGGGAATAGTGTATATTGTCGTCCAATAGGTGCATTACCAAAGGGGCACTACGTAGGTGTACCACATGACTCTTGTGCTGGGGCTCTATGTAGGAATACGGGTTCTGCATGTATAGGCAACGCTACCATGCTGGAGGTTAAGACTCTCTGGGGTAAGGTGACCCTGAAGAGGAATGTAGCTACTGCTCCCTTGGGTAAGGTGACCTTGAGGAGAGAGTGATCCGAAGGGGTTAATGCTGAGAAGAGAAAGACCCGAATGGATGCCGATACCATGGTTGTATCGGGTTTTTATATTCATGGCGTGTAAACATAATTTACGCGTTGACCTGCTTAAACCGCTGACTGTCGATAAATCGTGTTCTAGTTAGTTTTAATTATTTTTGATATACAGGATGGTTTTTATTTATAGACCATTAGTTGACAATATAAACAAGACATTTTGAAAAAAAAAAAAAAAAAAACTTACCAAAAATACTCTTCACTCTAAAGGTAAATTATACTTCTTATGAAGAGAGCCTACGGTGCACTGTTCTTCATCAGCTAAAACTCCCAAAACCATCTGAGTAACATCCTTAATGTCGTTATAATCGTGCAATGCTTTCATCTCAGGTTGCAAATCTTCAGTTACACCTGAAATTGCACAAATCAAACAGACTTAATATTGCGCATGAAATTTTAATTTTTTTATTGTTACCTTTAGCTCGTAATTCTTCAATTTCCTTATCTAAGGCAGCACTGCGTTTTTTCAATGATTGTAATCTTAGTTTAAGTTCTGCTGTCGTTAATTTTTCCTTCGAGTTTACCTTTGGCAACTTCGAATTCGGTGCACGTCTTCTTTTCATAGGCATGATTATTTACGAAGCATTTTCAATTCAATCTGAAACAACAAACAATTAAAACTAGTTATTTTGAAGAAAAGCATTATTGAAACTCAAATATTTTCTAATTAAAGTGCAGGTAGAGACTTTGTAGTTTTGCTTAAGAAGAGTCAGAGCGAAAATATATCAACACAAAAGTTATTGTACTTGGATTCTGCACTGATTATAAGAACCAGGTTGTAGGAGGTATTCTTCAGGTACATAACTAATAGGGTGCGATACAGATACCTAGGATGTCAGGTTAATAAAGACTGGCATAACATGCAGGAGGTTCATGCCAGGATTGAACAAGCCAGAGCATCATTTGTAAAAATGAAGTCTGTGTTGCTACGTCTTCGGTAGGTACCAATTCTTTACTATGGGACTGAGGCGTGGACTCTGACAGACGCCATGTGTAAAAAGCTAGAGGCTTTTAAGATGCGGACCCATATAGACGAATGTTAAAAATATCTAAGACGGACAGAGTGTTTCGACTTCATTCAAAGTAAATATTATTTCCTTCCATTTAGTCGAAAAGCTTATACAGATATAGTGGCAACGTGGAATTTGCATACATTTTTGGGATACCGTTAGACACGACGATTCTCGAATATGCGCAACCCTCAACGAAGTTAGGAACAAAGAGAAATCGGGAACTAGACTAAGGGCAGTACGGAGAGAGACTCGAAAGTGCCAATACGCCGTAATAATTCAGAAACCCACAGCCGTTCTTCAATTATTGTACCTAAGTGGGTTTTCCTTCAATTAAATTGTTGTTAAGTTCAGACCAGTCTTTTTTACTTATTCCTAAACCTACAATCCACTAATTTATCATATTTAAGATCAAGTTAAAGGCAGCCTCTTCAAAATATCTAGTAAATTCTGAACCAGAGAGCCGCCGTAGGCTAAACCAGATCAAGTGAACCTACACAGAGTGCGCAATGAAGATGTGCTAACGAGAATTTCAAAAGATATGAAAATTATATTTACGCTTAAAAAGCGAAAGGTTTTCGGACACATACTCAGGAATGTTAAATACCTAGTTCTCAAGCTCATAATCGAGGAACGTCGAAGAATATCTTGGCGCAAGAATATCGTTATCATTGTCGGGCCAATAGACATGAAGACCTGCGCGACCTCTTGAAGTTTTTGGAATACAAATACGGCCTTTTCGCAAGAGAATCTTTTCTTCAAATAACAAATTTTCAGGTTTTTCATAAAATCACATTATTTTTCCAGAAATTTGGGATTTCTCCAGACATTGAGTTTGTACCCATATGTGATTACTTTCAGAAAACAATTATCTTTCTAATTTTATTCCAGTATTCGTAACTGGTAATTGTGGACACAAGTCTTGATGGATCAACCGCTAGTCCATTGTTACCAGGCTGATAGGCAATATCGTAGTCATATAATTATTCAATATCACAGCAATCTTTGGTGTTTCTCGATTTTTGCTCAACATTTTCTCCAATGGTTTATGGTCAGTTAACAAAGTAAATGTCTCCCAGACAGAAAATGATGCTCTGAATCGTTGAAAGTTCTTGATGCAAAGGCTGCAGGTTTGAGTTTTCCTTTTGTGAATTTTTGAAAAAGAACAGCCTCCAATACCTTTAGAACTTGCAGCACTTGTGTCTATCAATGGCAACTTTGGGTCATGATGCACTCGTGTACCTGATATAGTGAACTCTGAAACAGATCTCGATTCGCTAATATTCGTAAGACTTGGCATTTCGAATTGCTTTCAAAAGGTCAGATGTAGGATGTATAAACCTTCGGAATCGATTGCATAGCCCAAAAAGTTGATTGAATTTTGTAACAGTTGCATTTTGTAAATTGAGTTTTTAAACCTGCACTACATAGACGATTTAAAAGTTGTTGAAGTCGATTCAAATCATGCATCAAAATAGCATACAGTACTCTCATCGTCTCATAGAAGTTTGTCCAAAGGGATAGTGAAAAATTACCTCCAGAAGGTAAACTTTTGTACTTAGTAACCTAAGCAATGACTAAGGTAATTTCTAGATTCTGGGTGAATTTCTAACTGTAAATAGCAATTTTTTTAGATCTGATTTTGAAAAATAAGTAACACCGTTTAATTTTTCGAAAATATCAAGTGGATTATCATCTGTGATCACGTGAAGATTAATCTTGGGATTAATGGTAACAGAAAAATCACCAATGTTTCCGTTTCATTTTAATGTAACAACATTAAACTTTCCTGAAAAAAAAAATACTTGTACCAAAATTATGCCTTATTTAGAATAATATTAAAAGTATTTAGACTTACATACAGGAATTTTTTCATATACTCAAAGGGTGGTCCGAACAACATACACAGAGTACATTGTATAAATCAGCGTGCGACCGCCAAAATCGATACAAGACACTTCGGCAAACATGAAATTCTCATAAAATCCTTATTTTTTTTTTAAAGAAAAAACAGAGCTGAACATGGAGTCAACGGCACAAGATCGAAACTACATCGACGTGATTTTATAAAAAGGAAAAACTTCAATCAAAGTGTTCGAGTGTCTGGAAGCTTTTCTCAAGAGAATGGTATTGGTTGAGAAGATTTTCGGTTTAGGTAAGTAAATATGATTTATTTTGCCTTTTTGCCTCTGAATTAATAATATGGCAATTTTATCTTTACCTTGACTAAGTGTTTCTGGTTTTCCCAAGTCAGTTGTTTTTGATAGAGATTCCTCTATTTCATAAATCCATACTATTTTAGTTATGACAACCAACTTCGAAATTTTCTTTGATTTTCTTTCTTACCTGTGACTATACTGTCGCATTACTGTATTTTTCTTCTTTGTGTGCCTTTATTTTGAACAAATCAATCATTGATATTTCAACTGCTATTAATGATTTAGAAACAACTTCAATTCCAACATTCTGGACTATGATACTTGATAGTTGCGATACTTTGCATTTCAAAATATTTTTACAATTTCCCATCTCAGGAAAAACAACAACTCAAAACCGAAATCACTGTCTTCACTAGATGAAATGTTCTATATGTTCCAGCGAAATAATTAGTTAGTCAGAGATTTTTTGTTATGTTAAGAGAACTGGAACATTATTTTCAACCAAATCCACCTTAATAATATTCATAAAATTTGAGGAAAGATGAAGATCAGACACTTTCTTTCCCTAATAGCCTTACGATATTACGTTTTACTGGCCCAAAAAAGTTTTATCCCATAAACTTTTTTGCAGTATTTGGATAGATTCTTTACTTGTTTAGAGAATGTTAGCAAAGTTCCCACCCAATATTCTGCTGCAATGTATTCCTTTGGGATCAATAGCTTATTAGCACTCAGCACTTTTGAATACTACCTACACTGGTTACACTTTATTATAATGATAAATTAGTTCAATTTTCCATTGTGAGTGTAGCATATGAGTTTAAATAGTAAATTTTTCCATAGCAAACACATAATCTTAATTTGTTTTTGCTTTATGTATATAGGTATAACTATTTAGTTATTATTTCCCAAAACATTTCCATGGAATTATTTTGTACCTTCTTGACATTGAAATTATTCAATTAGATTATTTGAATTTTAATTGGAGACAAACAATAAGACAATAACAAATATATAGTTTAAGAAAATAATACTTAGATTTAGAAAATACATATTCTGGTTTTTTCTTAATTTCTCAAGCAATTAATTAAAATATTTGAGTCAGACCGTCCGTCAAATGTATTTGATTTATTCACTCTTTCAATATTTACATTTACACAATATACAGTACACTTTAATCTAAAATCTCAAGGAAAAGAATAAAAATCATGAGTTTTTTGGGGTGGGAAAAATTTTGAAATTAATAAAGTAGAGATAATCCTAAACACGATCCAATCTTTTTCCAGTTTCATCGACCCTATGGCAACTAGCGATAGTCTTGGTAATTCTGGCCAGTATGTGTATGGATCCGAGGCTCAATCCGGACAGGCGATTAACTGCAAACGCGGCCAGTATGACTGACGAATGTCAGGTGACGCCTGTGATACATGTACTCCAATATCCAGGCTGTGTACCAAAACCGATACCCAGTTTTGCTTGTACTGGACGGTGTGCATCCTATATTCAGGTAGGTTTTTTTTTTGATACATTACAATTACAGTTATAGAGAGAAATTGATAATCAACTGGGTATTTGGGTAAGCTGTGTTTGGGTGGTCCAGGCAATACCGTTTTATTGTAAATATTGTTATGTTGCCTTGAAACTTTGAAAGCAAGGCCCGGATTCCGAACCCACGATTGGATAGTATCGTCAGGTATTCACTTTTACATGAGCTACGATAGACAATACTATCGAATCGTGGGTTCGGAATCCGGGCCCCATGGTTGGAAAAAACTGAGGAAACTAAATAAGACTGAATTGTATTTTAGTTTGTTTTGAAATGGGGAAAAAAAGGAAAATGTGTACTTATCTGACCTACTTAGGTACTTGAAAAAAAAAAGGAAACTTTCTTTGAAATCTAGAGTTTTTTGACACAGAAAGCTATTTTGCCAGAATTTGATAAAATATTATAACTTGGACTTATTGAAAGCTTCACAAGCAAAAACTGATAATACTAATATAATAGAAATAAATGGATATCAAATAAAAATAAACTCTCAAAAAAAGATGCTACCCGAGTCACAGATAAAACAGCTTTAATACTTGACCATATTCTTATAGCAAAACAGAATCCAAATTGCAAAATAAATATGAATGATCATAGTATATCGGACCATAAAATTATTCATGTGAGAATGACAGAAAATATACTGTGTACTTGTGCTGATGAGGTGCTAAGTAAGTTCTATGAGAATATGCATGCCGTATTTATTAAATGTGTTCCTATGTCAACACAAGGTGGTCGAACATTTCCTGTTTGGTATAATAGGGAAATCATAAAACTATTAAAACAAAAGGAAACCTATTTTAGAAAGTTCAAATCCACTAAGTCTTCTTACTGGCAAAGTAAATATAGGAATATTAGAAGCCTAATTAGAAATAGAATTAATTTGGCCTATACTAAATACTTACAGAGAGTGGAAGAGAGTCTGAATGAGAATCCAAGGTATTTCTGGTCTTATATCAAGGAACAAAAGAATGACTCTGATATTTCTGCTGAGGTAAATTACAATAATGTCTCCTTCTGTGGTACAAAGAATATTGCGGACGGGTTTGCAATGTTTTTCAGTAGTGTTTTTTTCTCTGCAGAGTCTCTCGATTGCTTCGAGAGTAATTCATTTAAAGATCATTTTTGTGATTTCCCTTTTACAAAGGAAGAGATCCTTGACGCGCTTAAAAAATTAAAAGGTTATAGAGCTATCGGGCCGGATGGTCTGCCAGGATATATTATTAAGGGATGTGGTGAATTGTTGCTATAGCCTTTGATATATATTTTTAATCTTAGTCTTAGAACTTCTACTTATCCCAGGGTATGGCGAACGAGCAAGGTTATCCCGATACTTAAAAGTGGATGTCGACGGGACATCGTCAATTACAGACCTATTTCTATAGTCAATGCAGTTTCCAAGGTTTTTGAAATACTCCTTTTCAACAGGATTTATGATCTGGTTAAGTTTGAACTTAGTGAGACCCAACATGGATTTCTTCCTAAAAAATCTACATTGACGAACCTAGTATCCTTTTCCCAGTATTTGCATGACTCCTTTAATAATAAAACGCAAGTGAATGTCATCTTTACTGACTTGGAGAAGGCTTTTGACAAAATAAAACATAGTGTCAACTAGTTGTCATAGTTAAGTGATAACTTCTTATTTATCTGGAAGACAACAATACATGGAAATTAAGGAGGGGTGTTCTGATGTATTTGAAAGTACTTCTGGGGTTCCTCAAGGGTCAAACTTGGGACCTCTTTTGTTTGTTATAGCGATCAATGGGGTGTGTTAGGTGGTAGAGAGTTCTAAGTCATTATTGTTTGCTGATGACTTCAAACTGTTTTTGGAGATAGTAACCTTGGATGATTGTGACTGTTTAAGAGTTGGATAGAGTTGTTGAGTGGTGTAATATAAATGGTTTTAAGCTTAACACTAAAAAGTGTTCCTCTATGTCTTTTTCTTTAAAGAAAAATGTTATTAATAAGCAATATACAATTAATGAAGAGGTATTAGTGACCAACTCGGTTCAAAAGGACTTGGGAGAACTGTTCGACAATTGCATGGGCTTCACTGATCATATTGTAACAAAAATTAATGAGGCACATAGAATATTGGGTTTCATCTCGGGTTTCATTATCAGATCTACCAAGCTTTTTAATGTGGATGTATGTGTTAGGCTATTTGACAGTCTTGTGTTGCCACGATTGGAATATGGGAGCATAATTTGGTCACCTCAATATGAGGTATGGTGCAAATCTATTGAACGACTCCAGAGAAAGTTCCTAAAGTATGTTTTTTTGAAAAGGTTTGGCTTCTACCCTCCTCAGGGATTTAATCATAATAGACTTTTGAATTTGTTTAATAGACTCTCCCTGGAGAATAGGCGAATAAAAATGTGCCTAATTTACATTTATAAACTCATAAATAATAATATAAATAGCCCTCATATTTTATCTCAGCTCCCTTTTTCAATAAATCGTGTCTACACCCGACAGAGAAATATGTTTTATTTGGACTTCCCTAGGAGAAATTTGTATAAAAATTCTCCAGTTTACCGTATGTGCAATTGTTTTAATGTTTACGCTAGCGACATAGATATAAACACTATTACTTTAAGACAATTTACTAAAATTATAAGTGAGAAACTTTTTATTTCCCAGGCTCAGGAGTTGACAAGTTTGTTTTATTTTTATTGTTAAATTATATAGTATAATCTTGTTTTTTGAAAGGGTTTTTGCTTGTTAGAGCTCCGAGGAAGCCTCATATATTTAATGTGAAGTGTTCATGATTGTAACAATGTAAATTTTAAATTTCAAATAATTATTGTTTACTAGTTTTAAGATCGGTATCTGTAATTGGCATGTGCTGTTGATACTGTATTAATAAATAAATAAATAAATAAATAAAAAATAACAAAGAAAACATAAAATAAATGTAAAATTAGACAACGCAGTATTAAAGGAAGTCCCTCAGTATCAATATCTAGGGCTTCATATTTTGAACAATTTGACATGGAATGCACACATAGAACATATTCTGAAGAAAATCGCACCAATAGTTGGCGTAACAAGAAGATGTGCACACCAGCTAAATAATAATGCAAAGTATCTACTTTATAACTGTATCATCGAATTCACCTAAAATACCTAATACCCTGTTGGGGAAACGCTAGTGAACACCTGATAAACAAACTACAAAGGGCCCAGAACAAAGCTATTAAAACAATATTTTCTATGGACTACAAAATATCGACTGAGGGTTTATATAGACAATTGCCATTCTTGAAGATGAATCAAATAAAGCAGCACGAACAATCAAAATTAATTTATCATTTAAAAAATAATCTTATTAAAACTAATAAAAGCAAGAATGTTCACTCCTACAAAATAAGATCCAGAGAGGTATAGAGAAATAAGTATAGTGCTACCAAGAAGTGTCAGAATTCTCCACTACACAGAAGCATCCAAACATTCAATCAATTTCCAACTAATATCCAAAGAGGCTGCCCAAATTAACCCGTGCCCTAAAAGACTATTACAAGACTAAAGACTAACTTGCTCTAAGAGAATATACAAGAATATACAAGAAGACTATTGTTATTAATATTGTATAGAAAAGAAAGTAGAAAATTAGGTACCTACTTTTGCTTTGAATTTATAGACTGAACTAGGAACCACCCCGAGAACCACCCTGTACCTATCTAATATACAAATTGAAAAATCTTGGTGCATCGTGCATTGCAGCAACTTTTCTTGAGACTTTTTCTTACTACTGGAAGAGGATCAGAAGAGTGTGATTTCTTTGTGTAAATTTTCTGCCCAAACGGCATCTCCACAGTAACCATTACTTAATACAAAATACTTGAGTTATTTAGGTAACTCCTAATTGTTTTCTGATTATGATTTTAATTAAATTATAAACTAACATACATTTTTCGTAGGTATCTGGCAGCAAAATCTGGCAAATGGAAAGATCTTGTATGTGTTGTCAGGAATCGGGCGAAAGAGAAGCTTCAGTTTCGCTGTTTTGTCCAAAAGCAAAACCAGGCGAGAGAAAATTTATCAAGGTAAAGCACTAGGTAAAGTCACAGTACCTGAGGACCCCCAAAAAAATATTAAAGAAATATGAACACGAACTTACCCTTGACTTTGAGATCGCCAAACAAAATTTGTCCTCAATTATTAACCTATTTATGCAATTAAAAATACGTCAGTTTTGTGTTATTTATATATGATAAAATACAATTATCGCCAGCAAAATTAAGCAGTATCTTTCACACACAAAACACACTAAAATCAATTAAAATTTAAACTAATTAATTATGCCTTATTTTCAATCAAGAAGAAAAAGCGTAATTTTTTGAAGAATGTCATTATTAATGTCAAAACATGTCAATGGGTTTCTTTTTATTTTTTACTCTGCTCTTGGATTCGGCTCGTTCACTCCGTACACCACTGTACGGTTCGAATATCGTTTTGCGTAACTAGAGTCAAATCCAAACGGTGTTTTATAGAGTGATTTGATGCAATTTGACGTTTGATACACGCATAAAACGTCAAATTGTCAAAGCAATGTTAAAAAAGTGCGAATTTCGCAGTTATGAGTACTAGGCTTACGTATAGCTCACTCCGGCTTATACGGAGTCGGAACAGTTTTTTTTCACGTGTAAAAAGAGCGATAAGGTAAACCGAACCGGAACATTTGGTGTAAAAAATGAGCTCCATTTACTCCTCTCCATAACGAGCGTAAATGGAGGAACTCTATTTGGAACAAAATAAACATATTTACCCCATCGACTAGAGTACCTCCGGAGTATCAAGCCGTCTAGTATGTTACCGTTTATTTCTTCAATCTCTTCTCGCCGATGATGAAAATAATGTATACGCATTTTTTCAGGTGACAACGAAAGCCCCTCTCGAATGCATGTGTAGGCCATGTACTGGGGTTGAAGAGAGCGCAGTAATTCCTCAAGAAATAGCAGGATATTCCGATGAAGGACCAT
This sequence comes from Ceutorhynchus assimilis, assembly GCA_917834065.1. NCBI lineage: Eukaryota > Metazoa > Arthropoda > Insecta > Coleoptera > Curculionidae > Ceutorhynchus > Ceutorhynchus assimilis. The sequence goes on from OU892281.1 coordinate 2,928,179, forward strand.
TATCCGGTCATTTTATGAGATCGCATGTCCAGTAAATAAATTATATTATTTTTGATTGAATCATATATTTTTATTACCTAAGCACTATTAATTAAACTGTATAGTTAAATTTTGGGTATAGTATTTGACTGTATTTTATTGAATGGATTCACCTCATTGCCTAAAAATTTTGTTGGATTTTTGAATATTTTTGGAACCCGACCGATGACCAGGGATGTGCGTCTACACGTAGACTTTCATTGCCTACTTTACGTGTAGATAATGTAGACAATGTAGACAACGTGTCAACAATGTAAAATAATATAAATGACGTTTAATTCTAACCTCACACTTTCCTTTTTTTAAATTATTTTTATATTATTGGTTTTCCTGATATTTTATAATCAGTGAATGCTAATATCGAAGTGATAGTGATAGTACCTAGTAGCTTTTGATTTTTTTTTCGAATTTTTTGAAGTAATTTATTGTCTACGCCGCATGTAGACAATGTGTAGACAAATGCTCACGTAAACAATTCGAATTGTCTACGCGTAGACAATCAATTGTTTACGTTGACATTGTCTACAGGCACATCACTGCCGATGACTTCCGGTTTTCACGAGCTACAGGCTGACGCCTGACAGATCGACTTTTTGCGAAAAAAATTGCTAAAGCCTGTTTTTTTTTTTTTTTCGATAATTCCCCAAATCAAAAATTTAGTAACTATGTTGGCAACACAAGCCTTTTTCTACATAAAAATTTGAAAGCATTGACAATTTTACATTGTATTGCCAACATAATGTCATTTTGACTTTTATCTTTAAAAAAAAAAACAGATTTTATATGGAATACAGACTTTACACAAATCAAAAAATCGCAATAAAACGTAGTGTATATGGCATTGGCCTCCATTTTGAATTTCTTTTGGACAGGAGGTTGGATTGCCCTATTCTTGAGTAGGTCTGCGAGTGACGTCACAACTATTGGCAGCTGATAAGGGTGACATCACCCGCAGAAGTCAATGGATTGCGTGCTATTCAGGCTGTGCTTGTGAGTTTTTTCGTCGATTTCACATGTAGAAAACGTGATTATTTCTGACCTAAAGTGTTTTAAACTCGGATAATGCATTATTTACGCCAAGAGTTTGAGGTTGAATCGTCTGAGAACAGTTCAGAAAGCAGTTAATCCGAATACCAAATTTCTATTTTCCGAAGAGTTCCAGACTAGTGCCAGAAACGCAACTTCGAACAGTTCTAGAACAGTAATTACACAAGAGGCGTATTTTAGCGACAGGTAAACATCATACTACACATACTACGATTCATGACGTCATAGTTACCCAAATAACAGGTGGAGTGTATTTGACAAAGGGTCTAAGAGAGGACGCCACGATCGTTGTTTATTTGGATTTGTTGAATTTTGTAAAATTTAGCGTTTTCGAGTTTCAATATTATTTCTCCAGTGAAGATTTTCGAATATTTTTGATAGATTGTGGTATTTTTGCATTTTATGGGTACCCTATGCCAAAAAAAAAAAAAATTACACTTTTGTGCACAAGTGAAGATTTTTTATTTTTTTTGCAAAAAACCTCTAAAATAAAATCACAGAAAACCATGGCAAAATGAGGAAAAACAATCCTCTATTTATAATGGAAAGAACTGTGTCCGTAATCGTAGCGTAATCAGCTGATGTTTTGCCCATATGCTCATTTTCGTGTATTAGAAAAAGATGCACTGACATACTACAACCAGTAACTATCCCTCCTAGGATGTTTACATGTTTACAGTCGAGTTTTATGTTGTGTTTTATGTTGTGACGTCATAGTATGTTAGCCATGCTCGCTAAAATGTAGTATCCCAAGTAAATACAACATACTACTGGGTTAAAACTCTCGCTAAAATACGCCTATAGTCGTTTCTAGAACGGTTCAAAAGAATCGCACAGTTTATCATTCAACAAGACAACGGCTGGGCTATCACAAATTTTGATAATAAACTGTGCGATTGTATTGAACCGTTCTAGAACCGTCTTTTTTTCAAACTCAAACAGGCCCTATTTAGCTGGGTTCGGCTATTCAGCACGGAGTTGGAGTGGAGTAAGAACAGAATTTTTATACGTGATCTAGGAGTGATAAGAGTGAAAAATTAATATACGATCGACCGGAACGGTCGGAGCAAAAATGTCAAACAGCTAATTTACTTTAGGCCTTTTAGGAAACACTGATCCGATAAACGCGATCACCAGCTGTTTGTATTTTATCTTCCTTCAATGAATACGATTGAAAACAGACAAAGGATATCAGCAGGTGATCCGATTAATCGGATCAGCGTTGACGAAAAGGCTTTTTGTTTCGAAACAACAGTCAACGGTGACTTTACAACGTTCCAGTTTCCAAAATTTTTTTCACTTTTATCTTAGGTCTTTCGCGTACTATAAACTAACTTCAATTCCTCCACAATAGTTGTATTCCTTTCACACCTAGGAGGAGCTCCGGAACAGCTCCGGGGCTTCACGCGCTTATTCCTTTCGAAAAGTGTTTGTTGCACAACGCATCTGTTCCCTGTAAAGCCTAGTATTCATACTGCGAAATTCGCATTTTTGTGACATTGCGTTGACAATCTGACGTTTTATGCGTGTATCAAACGTCAAATTGTCGAACCAATGTCAAAAAAATGCGAATTTCGCAGTTATGAGTACTAGGCTTAAATCGGGGGCGACTGAACACCGGAGCGAGTAGCTCGAGTGTTTCAAACTCTTGAAAGGAATACAGCTATTAATAAATAATATGATGGTGACAACATAGGAACACAACAAGCTTGTCCGTTTCCACATTTCACTTCTGCGTATGCTTACTCTAAAAAATTATCTTTCCGAGGTAGAATCTTTGAAGTGAACTCCATCTCCATCTATTCCACTGCGTTTAGTCGAACGCTAATGGAATCACCTATACGTCAAAAAGCAATACCCGAACCGCTGGAGTGCGAATGGAGTCACTCGGAGTGCACGGAGTGAGCAAGCCAAACCTACCTTTTATGGAACGCATTCCTGTCAATGGTAGTCAATTCACTTATTTGACAGCTTGACACTTTTATTTTTTTATTCACTACACTACACTTCACTTTTCTCAAGAAAAATCTTGTGTTGTAAGGTTTTTTTCTAGATTTTTACTTATTTTTTAAGGAATACTCCTTTTTAATTACGTTTTAATTCGATCACTTAGTTGAAAATATTAATAATAAGGCATTTAGATTAAATTTGCCTTATTCAACTACGTCGTAAATAAATAGATTTTGAAAAGTAAGGTTATCTGTTGTTGGGTGCCTCATGCAATTTTGTTGTGAAAAAGTTTAAAGGCCGAAATGGGGGATAACAGCAGTCCCAACGCGATTTCCTCAATCACCCAGTTGATTAGGAATTGGGAGGAAGAACATTTACATACCAACTATAATCCTGTCACCACAATTACCCAGTAAGTATGATTTCTAGATAAGAGCAATTTATTTGAAAATTCTTACACGAAAATAAAACCGTATTTACAATTTCATAGCATTTCATAACTTATAAATTTTAGAATGGCTGAAATAATTGAAGTGGAAACAGAAAACTACCTGAAAATGGATCCCGACCCTTTTGACGAGAGACATCCATCTAGAACTGATCCAGAGTGTAAACTTGGTCAAATATTGAAAATAGTATTTCGGAAAGATAATTTCATGAGCAAAGTGAGTTGACTTTTAATGCTTCATATAAGTTGAACCTAAACTAAATATATTTTTAAGCTTCTAAATGAATACATGAAAGAAAATTATTACATCCGTAATAATGTTAGTGTTAGTGATTCAGATATTAATCAGCTTAATATTGCTGCCTGTAGATTGTTACTTGACCTTATGCCTGGATTAGAAACTACAGTTGTATTTCAGGTAAGTGGCATTTTATTTGCATTTTCATATTCCAGACGGAATTTATTATTCTATTGAAACTTTATTGTTATACCTTTCAATTTTGTATTTTTGTAGCCATGTGAACTGAGCTCCTTGTTGCTGTTGACTAGTTCATTTACTATTGATGATTATATCAAAATAAAAAATCACTATGCAGTTTTTTTTTTTTAAATTAGGAAATAGTCAAGCAAATACCTTGTGTCCATGGACCATGTCAATAGAGAGATGTTAATATAACATTATTATTGTGTAGCACATTTTTTGTTATTGTTTACCAACAAACACTTACCAAACAATTGATCTAGTGGTCCTAAATTTTATTTTTTAAAAAAAAAATATCGCAACAAACATCAGTTTATGAATGACATGTGGTGTCTATCTGTATTAAGATGTCATTGAGAAAGACACTGTACAAGGACACTTGAGGCGTTTTCTCGTGTCTCAAATGTTTCAAAACTGGTTTAAGTAATGTCACCATGACATCATAATTTCTTGGCGCGAGAAAATGTTTTGAAAAAGTGGATTGGATTATATTTCGAAACGGTTTGAACCAATTTTGACGTGACATCATGGGTTTATGGCGAGAATGTACTGTTTCAAAACAGTTTTGAAGCAGTTTCAAAAAAGTGAACGCGAGAAAATGCCTCTTATTTGTTCAAGCATTTGTCACTTCTTGACATTTTATCTCCAAATTATTTAAATTTTCACTTTTAAGTCTAGAGCACCATGAATTAGTCAAAATGCCTAATTTTGCTGTGCTCCAAGAGACCTGGAAAAATCTGTTTCGATCTTATTTTGTTTTTTTATACCCTCTATAGACTCATTTATAAATAGTAGAAACGCATTTTTGGAATTATATCAGTTTATTCAAAGTGAATGGTTGTGCATTAGGAAAGGCCATTTTCCAATGAATAATTTAGTACTGCACAATCACTTATGATAGGTACCTACCCCGGTACCTACTTAAATTAAGTAAGGAATTTTCTAGTTTTAGGAAAATTTTAGAACAATGTTTGAATATACTAGCGATTGTGTGGTACTAAAAAAGAAAATGCTCTTCAGGAATATGCTAATGAGAATGAGCCACATAAGCCTAATGTGTGCTAAAATAAAATAGAAAATCATGTCTGACACTTCAATTACATTTTGTAATTTTTTTTACTGCTACTTCACCTTCTTTCAAGGCAAATGTATAAAAAAAAAATTAAAGTCCCTCCCAATTTGAGTAAAAATATTATTGAAGTTGTTGGAAAAGTGTTTTTCATTTTTAGGATATGGACACTTTAATACATCGGCTAATAAAATGGGTGACCCACTCGATTGAACCCTTACAAAGTTACGCCACCGGAGTTTTGGCAGCAGCTATGGATATTCCAGACATTGCTGCCAGATTTAGAGAAGAAAATGGTCGCTTGGTGCCTCTTTTGTTGCAAAGACTGAAGCGCCTCAAAAATTCGTCTGAATTCACCAAAAATGCTAGTAATAATAGACCCTTTGCCCATTTGTCTTCACTAAAATCTCCGCCTTATAGGGGGGATGGTGTTATCAAACTCAATTCTTCTCAAAACTTCAGTAAGTAATTTAGTCTTGAAATAAAATCAATGTGTTAATTTTTGTTTTTTTTTTTTTAATTTTTAGTTAACAGTTCAGATTCTATTGAACAGCAAGAAGACGAAGGTGCCGTTGGAGTTGATGTAAGTAGTATTTCGATTTTGTGCTTCTTATCAACAAAATTATCTTTTTTTTGGAAAAAATCTATACACACTCTGTTCCCTAGGTGTATAATGTACTATTGTACCCTTTTTGTGTGCGTAAATTATTGATATCTCGTTAAAAATATTTTTCTGGTTTCAGCATCCCGAATTAGAGTCGCCAAGTAAAAGAAAAAAGAATCAGGAGCATGATTTTACTAGTCCACAGGTATAATAACTATTTTAATATTTTTACATGAATACACGATTTGCCTTTATGTTTTGACACACACGTGTAGCTTACTTATTTTTCAAGTTATATATTTATCTTCAATTTTTTGATGTATTGGAAATCTTTGTCCCCGTCTTTGTCTCATCGTTTTAATAAGAAGTTAGCTACCTTACCTTATGATTTAGATTTTAGAAAATTTGAAAGGTCGTAATTTTTTTTCTATTATAGATAGAAAGCTGAAATTTTCAGGGATTTTTATCCCAGTGGCGGACTACAATCCCTGAAAGTTTCAGCTCATTTGGACTTATAGTTTCAGAAATAAAATTGTGTTAAGCAATTTGGGATGATTCGTCAATTTTTCTGAGAGCCTTTTTTCATAGATTTCGGCTTCAAATCTGAGAATAATTTAGTGTATGGAGTTTGGGAGATCCCAAATGACCATTAGGACACAACATCTCAACAAAAAAAAATTAAAATTTCATCGTTTTAGTAAGAACCTTATGATTTAGGTTTTGGAAAACTTCGAAAGGTCATAACTTTTTTTCTATTAAAGATAGAAAGCTGCAATTTCCAGCATTTCTTATCCCAGTAGAAGACTGCAATCCCTGGGAATTTCAGCTCATTTGGACTTATAGTTCCTGAGATAAAATCGTGTTAAGCAATTTGGGGTGATTTATCAATTTTTCTGAGTGCCATTTTTCCTAGATTTCGGTTTCAATTCTGAGAATAATTTAGTGTATGGAGTTTGGGGGATCCCAAATGACCATATTAGGACACAAAATCTCAACAAAAAAAATTTGAAATTTCATCGTTTTAGTAAGAAGGTAGCAGCTACCTTATGATTTAGATTTTGAAAAACTGAAAAGTCATAACTTTTTTTCTATCAAAGATAGAAAGCTGCAATTTTCAGCGTTTCTTATCCCAGTAGAGGACTACAATCCCTGGAAATTTTAGCTCATTTGGACTTATAGTTCCTGAGATAAAATCGTGTTAAGCAATTTGGGGTGATTTATTAATTTTCCAATTTTTCTAAGTGCCTTTTTTCATAGAATCCGGCTTCAAATCTCGGAATAATTTAGTGCGTGGAGTTCGGGGGATCCCGAAGGACCATTAGGACACGAAAAGTATTTGATTCTTTTTCTTAACATGGTAAACTTTATGTATAATTCAAATTGTCTCATAGTAGGTATCATAAATTAGATTTACAATGTAACAATATACAAAGTGAAAAAATACTTGCAATGCTATTTATGATTCAGTAAAACCTGATTTGCCTTGGTATTAGTCAAATTATCATTTGATTTTTCAAATAAATCTTATTTCAGTCGTCAGAAAACCGACGAAAAAGACTTCGATTGGACCATGATTCTTCAAGCTCCATAGGAGTTTCCCCTCGAATTTCCAGCCCGAGTCCGCGAAAAAACAATTCGATATTTTCTGAAACTAGCAATTCTTCGTGGGCCGAACTGGAAACGTTCATGATCGGCAGCGTACAAATGTTTCCACCGACAATCGCCACTCGTCAGATACTCATTTTACGATACTTAACACCCATAGGAGAGTATCAAGAATTTCTGAGTCATGCTTTTCACGAAAATATCGCCCTGGATTTGATATTGACCTACGTTAACATAAGGCATACGAAAGAAGCCAGATTGGCGTTTGAAGCATTGAAATATTTGGCTGGACTTTTGTGCCATAAAAAGTTTTCCATAGAGTTTCTTCATAGGAGAGGTTTGGAAGCTTTGCTAGAGGTGCCGAGACCTTCAATCGGCGCCACTGGGGTGTCAATATGTTTATATTATTTGGGCTATTGCGAAGAAGCTATGGAAAGGGTGTGCCTTTTGCCACAATACATTATTTCAAATTTGGTGAAGTAAGTATGTTTTTATTTAGACTTATATTTCACGTATTTATAAAAAAAATTGTTACCTAGTTATGCATTGTGGCTGTTAGAATGTTCTCACGACTCTGGTAGATGCCAAGCTATCATGTTTTTTGGTTTGACTTTCCAGTTTAAGGTGATATTGGATGAGTTTGATGCCCAAGATGGGCTGAGAAAGCTTCATAACGTGGTAAGTAATGGTTTTGTTTGTTATTCACAGACTTGAGAACTAAGCTATTGCAATAATTGTATTTTTGTTGATCATTGATTTGCAAGACTAGAATAAATCATTTTATGTATTTTTAGATTTCAGTGCTGCCAATTCTACAGCCAGAACGGGACACCGGGCAACTGAACGAGGACCAAGAATGTGCAGCGCGTCAAATTGTCAGGCACGTCTGCGTCGCTTATCGTCGCTACTTGGAAGCTCATTTATATCTGAAAAGTGAAGTAATCAGAAGATCACAGTTCAGGCCAAATGAAAAACCTATAGGGCCAGTAGTGCTTCCTCTACCATGTTACCAAGTGAGTACAGTAATGTAACTAAGTAGTAAAAATTGAATAGAGAAAGCTCTGGTTTGAGGACAAGTTTTTTTTGTGTATGAAAGATGCATTCTCACCTAATTTCAAAGAAAACCATGCTTCAAGCAATATGACATGTAACTAACAAAATACAGATGAAGTAAATACATTAAGTCAACAATAATTTATTTAACAAAATCTAAAATACTTTGTTGAATAATGTTTCTTATTTTTGCCAAATATTGTATACAGACAGTACCAAGCTACTAGACACATAGGCTTCAATGGGATCAAATGACGGATACCCGTTTCACTGCAGAATCATCACGGAAGATCATTGATCGTCCCTGCCTGTATTAAAATTCGTGCATCTCCGGCAGCTCGGCCATCACTGCATTAGCCTAATCCGGGTATAATCTAATTCGTCTGATTCCTTCCTATGTGTCTAGTAGCTTGGTCTGGTCTATTAAGAACCACTAACACTTTTCTATTTTTATTTAAATTTACAATTATTTAGGCCTGCAAGTCGTCACCAGAAGAAGTTCAGCAAAACATCGAACTTCTCCTTCAACATTTGCCATTCAGATGTCATTGGGCACCAGTGGATCAGCTCCTCAAATTAGGCGACATCACGTTACTTTTAAAAATCATCGCTTTTGCTTATGAATGGAATTACGGAGGTAGAGGCGAAACAGTTCGTTCGGCCCTGGAAGTTATAGCCATAGCCTGTGTTATGCCCAAAGTTCTCATGCTCCTTTGCGAAAAGGTTGAGATTCCTGAAGAACGAATGACGGTAGGATTTAATATAATCATTGGCGCAGCTGAGGGGGAAATCGTAAGAGATTCTGACGTTGAAAAAGCTGCTCTAAGAGTTTTAGTAAATTCGGTTTGCGCTCCTATAAATAGAGTCGGTGGCACAGTGTCCAGGTTTTCCCAAGGAACGACCAATTCTCCTAGTAAAAAAATTAAATTCAAAAGTTCAGAAGATTTAATTCAAAAGGTTTGGGACTGTGTCAGATCTAATAGTGGCATTTTAGCATTGATTCAGCTAATGAATTGTAAAACTCCAATTACAGATGCGGATGAAATAAGAACACTTGCTTGTAAAGGTTTGGCCGGTCTTGCTCGGTGCGAAACTGTCAGACAAATTGTTTCAAAATTACCTTTATTTACTAGCGGTGAATTACAGAATCTTATGCGAGATCCGATTTTGCAAGAAAAGCGTCAAGAACATGTAGCTTTTCAGAAATACGGTTTGGAATTGTTGGAACGGTTATCGGGAAAAACAAAACACGGTGGAAATGATTTAGAAGTGTCTTTAGCTAATATTCATAGGATACATAAAGCGAATGTTGTGGCACAAACAAAAATTCAATTTAATGACAAACAACTGTTACAATTAATTCATCAGCATTTGGTTACGAAAGGCTTTGTCGATACTGCATCAATTTTAGTTAAAGAAGCAAGTCTAAGTAACTCTATCATGTCAATATCGTCACAAACTCCGAGCAAATTTAGATACTCTACCGAGCTAACACCTACAAGAACAAGACTTTCGTTTTCTACTCCTGCGACAAATAGAACTCTGCCATCTACAAGCTCTTCAGAAAATCAAATTAGCAGCAATAGTACGCCAACAATTAGAATTTTTAAAAAAGTTTTCCCAACCCCATCCATGCCAGTTCAAAATTCCAGACTTCAAAAGCAAATAAGTTTGGAACCACACAGATTTGGTGTTCCACCTCCACAAGAAGATTTGCCTGACCAACCCAGAGTCACCCTAGACTCAATAATAACAGAATATTTAACGAATCAACACGCCCTGTGCAAAAATCCCATGGCAACGTGCCCTCAGTTCAATCTTTTCGTGCCCCACAAGTGCCCAGATCCAAAGCCAAAATTAGTTCAAATTAACAATTTTGTGGTGCGGCATGCTAAAAGACAAATAGGTTATCAATGCAAGACGATGGACCGCAGATTTATACATTCTCGGTTTTGTCCGGTGCAAACGATTCGGTTTTCGAACGACGGAGGAGGCTTTTTCACTTGTGCCAAATTTCTTCCAGGCAAAAACTCTATAATCACCGGCGACTACGATGGTGATATTCATATTTATGATCGATTGACTGGGAACGAGGAAGACGTATTTTCGGCCAATGATAATAATTATATTGTACATTTGGAGCCTAACAGGACGGGAGAATTATTGTTGACGAGCTCGTCGTGGGGCGGACCGATGTCGGCTCTTTGGGCGATCCGAGATCATGAAATGAGGTAATTATCAAAACATTTTTTAAAATTAACTAGAAAAAAAAAATTAAAAATAAAACTAATAGAAAAAGAATAATCCCTTAAAATTTCAGCTCATTTGCACTTATAGTTCCTGAGATAAAATCGTTTTAAGCAAATTGGGGTGATTTATCAATTTTTCAATTTTTCTGAGTGGCTTTTTTCATAGATTTCGGTTGCAAATCTGAGAATAATTTAGTGTATGGAGTTTGGGGGATGTTAATTGAACATTAGGATACAAAATCTCAACAATTTTTTTTTTGAAATTTCATGGTTTTAGTACCTTATGATTTAGATTTTCGAAAACTTTGGAAGGGGATAACCTTTTTTCTATTATAAATAGAAAGCTGAAATTTTCACTGAATCTTATCTCAATAAAGGGACTACAATCCCTGAGAATTTCAGCTCATTTGCACTTATAGTTCCTGAGATGAAATCGTGTTAAGCAAAATGGGGTGATTTATCAATTTTTCAATTTTTCTGAATGACTTTTTGCATAGATTTCGGCTTTAAATCTGAGAATAATTTAGTGTTTGAAGTTTGGGGGATGTTAATTGATCATTAGGATGCAAAATCTCGACAAAAAAAAATTTGAAATTTCATCGTTTTGGTAAGAAGGTAGCTACTTTATGATTTAGATTTTCGAAAACTTTGGAAGGAGATAACTTTTTTTCTATTATAGATCTGTACCTCAGAGGTAAACTGTATTAAGTCACTATTTTTTCGAAAATGGGTTTTTAGCTGAATACTACTTCTAATAACTTACTTGACCTCCGGAAAAAATTTCATACACCTAGCTTTAAAGACAACCAAAGCTGAAATTTTCACTGAATCTTATCTCAATAAAGAGACTACAATCCCTGAAAATTTCAGCTCAACCTTATGATTTAAATTTCCGAAAACTTTGGAAGGGGTTAATTTTTTTTCTGTTATAGATAGAAAGCTGAAATTTTCACTGAATCTTATCTCAATAAAGGGACTACAATCCCTGAAAATTTCAGCTCAACCTTATGATTTAAATTTCCGACAACTTTGGAAGGGGTTAATTTTTTTTCTGTTATAGATAGAAAGCTGAAATTTTCACTGAATCTTATCTCAATAAAGGGACTACAATCCCTGAAAATTTCAGCTCATTTGCACTTATAGTTCCTGAGATAAAATTGTGTTAAGCAAATTGGGGGGATTTATCAATGTTTCAATTTTTCTGAGTGCTTTTTTTCATAGACTTCGGCTTCAAATCTGAGGATAATTTAGTGCATGAAGTTTGGGAGATGTTAATTGACTATTAGGATACAAAATCTCATCAAAAAAAAAATTTGAAATTTCATCGTTTTAGTAAGAATATCTCTGAAAATTTTAGCTCATTTGCACTTATAGTTCCTGAGATAAAATCGTGTTAAGCAATTTGGGGTGATTTATCAATTTTTCAATTTTTCTGAGTGCCTTTTTTCATAGATTTCCGCTTCAAATCTGAGAATAATGTATCGTGATGTCACGAAACGTCTCTGCTTCGCTGTGTAGCTCGACTATTCACCCTTAAAAGCAGAACGGGAAGGGAGGAGTAACAGGGAAACACCAGAACAGTTTTAAATAGCTAATATATATTGTTACAGGACGGAGATTACGGAAACATGAATATTTAGTTATTACCGCATCATCGTCATCTGGGACCAGATAACGTCCCTTCGGGTGGTGAGGCTCAAAAAAGGGCGGACAGTCAAACGTCGGGTATACCCCTGCAAAGCTAAATAACCAAACCAGCCCTACAGGAAAATCTAGAAAGTCTTTTCACTGTAGGTCAAAGCCTGGGTCGTCAGGGAGTATCTGCCCTGATAGAGATACGATAGCGTATTAACTTTATCAGTCCAGATAGTTCCCCAACTTTGAGTCGTCTCTAAACGCCTACTGATTGCAGCGAAGCGCTGAGACACGACTAATTTGCCATAGTGTGGCCCGGGCTTTTATATCCAATATTTGCTGACTATGATTAGGTTAATTTGTGTTTTCTTGCTTAGTTGCAGTTATTTGTTATAACCCGTGGTCCCATGTAGGGTTGACAGTGTTTTTGTTACATGTCTTATTTTAATTAAATAAAAATAATGATAATTTCAGGTTACCCTTCAACGACGAAGAGCACGTAGAATTTAGTAAACTAACTCAGGATAAAGTTATTGGAACAAAGGGAGAAGTCGCCACAGTAAGTTCCTTTTATTTATTATAAAACGATTCATTTTAATTTTCCCAAACCTATATTAGATATATGACGTAAATACTGGCAAGAGGATCCTCACATTAGCACCTCAATTAAGTAACTTGTACACAAAAAATAAAGCCACATTTAGCATGAACGACGAATTAGTCTTGACTGACGGAGTTTTGTATGACGTAAATTCGGGAAAAGAAATCAACAGGCTGGATAAGCTCAACCTTAATCAAAATGGTGTTTTTCATCCGAATGGCTTAGAGGTAAAATTGGGTTTCAGTAGAGATTTTAGTTTGTAACAAATAATTATTTGTTTAGATTATTTCCAACACAGAAGTCTGGGATATTAGGAAATTGCTTCTTTTAAAAACAGTTCCCGCTTTAAATCACTGTTCAATTATATTTTCTCCTGTAAATAGTGCAATATATGCTATAGCTATGGAACAAGAAAAAGACGATGGTGATTCCGTATTTGATTCCAGTTTTAAGACAGTTGATTCTAGTGATTATACTAGCATAGGTGAGATGAGACTCATATTAAATCTCAGGTTAATGTTAATCTTGTTACATTTTTCAGCTACAATTGAAGTCAAGAAAAACATTTACGATTTATCAGTGAACATGGACGATACTCAAATAGCCTTAGTTGAAAACCAAGGAATGTACAATAATGGCACTCAAGAATCAGTGGTGCGACTTTACGACGTAGGTAGAAGGAGAGTGGATGAGGACGAACAGGTAATATTGATATCCAGGCCTTCAGTGGTAGGAGTTTTGAATTTATTTTTTTTATAGGACGAAGAAGATGACGAAGATGAACTGGATGATAGTGATGATGATGGATCTGATGGTGGTGGTAAGTTATTTTTATTTATATACTTTAATATATCGTTACTGAAATATTATGCATTTATTTCATACTCTCAGTTTAGAAAACTTTCTGCTTGATCACTGGATAATATAAAAATTGAATTGATGATTTCCTTTTTTTTTCCCTGCGCTGGTTGCAAAGAATTGTTCAAAATGATCGGCTATTGTAAGATGGTCAGATATTTTTTCTTCATTTATATTAAGTTTATTTTGTGTGATAATTTACACAAAAAGTACACAATACCGGTGATAACTTACGCAGTACCAAACGCGTCACAGTTGTTTACAATTTGGCTGTTTCTCGGTGATGACTCCCGTACCAAACGAGCGCGAAAAACACCATGAGTTTCGTCGAAAAACTACACAAAAATCGCGATCGGCACACAATAATCACTCTACCAGTCTTGAAACTCACCGTGACCCCACGTTGGGCGCCAATTTTTAAGATAATTATTAGGGAAGTTGAGTACATAGGAAGAATTAAACGAGAACCAATAGAGAAAACAGATCACTGTATATTGGTCTTGTATTAACAAAGAAACGAAATGAAATTTGCAGAGATACAATACGATATTGTACTATGAGCGTTGTCATCTCGTAGTTGACTGGCCGTAGCAGGTTGACATAATACAGGAGAGCGTTCGCCGTTAAGTCGTAGCCGATTAGTGGCGTGGGGATTAGAGAATTTTGTTTCAAGTTTATTTTATCTTCAAATAATGGAAACACTGTGGCGAACCAGTCAATTTTATTCTTGGGTTTCAAAAATTATTTCTTTGCAAGCATTGTTTGTTTTTTTCTTTCAATGTTATTAAATCTGAATTATATAGAAGAAATCTAATTTTTCCCATATATTTTTTTTCAAATGCCCATTACAGAATTGAATTCCATCAAAACAACAACTTTATCTATCAATAAATTAATTCTAGATTCTCGTCTCGTCATAAATTTAGGCGGCAGCGATGACAACAACGACGACGACGACAACAACGATAGGGGCGGCAGCGACAGCGAAGATTCCACCTGGACCACCCTTTCGTCAGGTTCTGATAATTCTAACGTTTCAGTTATGGATGATCTACTGTTCGGATTTTAGTTTTAGACAAGCTTTTATTATAGGTAAGCGTTTGTATAAAATATTAGATTAATTATTAATTAACTTTCGATGTAACCATGTGATGTGATTATTAAAAGACCGAGAACATTCTGCTCCAATTCAAATCTGATGTGGTTTTTGACTATTTGAATAGTTATTCCAGGTATTTTTACGATTATTTATTGGGCAATTGAGAATTAGATCATTGTTCCAAGCAATTATTGAAATCGTTGGTTGCGATTTAGGCAGACTCAAATAATATTATCAAATAATTGGCTAGGTTTCACCTGTCACATGGTTAAATTGAGATTGGAAAATTTATTTTTTAATGCTGCCGTGCAAAAGTTTGAGGGCTTGTCCAATTATTTTTAAGATGCTTTTTAGAAATGTCGTGCTAGTGAAAATTTATTATTTAGGGGCTACAAAAGTTTAATAATTGATTTAATTTTTTGTCATCAATATTTCTGTTGTAGGATTTATATCTACTTTATACTCTTTTCAGACTAGATAGAGTTTTTTTTTTTTGTAATTTTTCATACAAAAATGTTATGATTCTTAGGGAATGTACTAGTGAGCTCCTATCATTAATTTTAGATTGTGTAAGAAAGGTAATAAAAGTGTGGGGTTTCGATTGTGGTTAGCATAAATCATATAAGGGTCTTTATTTACATGTATTTTTTTTTTATGTAGCAACTGTAGTCTACGAAAAATAAAAGTTCAGTGTTACGTTGCTGCAAGCTAAGAAAGACTTAGCAGTAGCAGTTCTGGTAATTAGTCACTAAAATTTATAATGAAAGTACCTACATACATATTTAAATATTATGAGCTTTAATTTTAAAAAACAATTGGCACGATCAAGTCTTGCGCCTTTATTATTATTGTTGTAAATAGAGATTATTTGATTTTATGTGATTTTTTTTCTTATAAAATAAAGAGTTATGAAACTTTTTCGTAATTTTTTTTTTATATAAGAAGCTCTTATACAGGGTGGTTGATTTTCGATAGTTTGATAGGGTACAGCCAAAATGGCCGAAGATACTGAGAAACTGATATACGCTTCCCGTCCTCTTTTTTAGTGTGTCATTTGATGGTGAAGTCAGATCTTGGCCAACAAGTTTGGTTTGCGAGGTACGCAGGGTGATTTTCAAAATCAGCTGTTTTTTTATAATCCTCTATAACTTCTGACCCTACGGAGATATAGAAAAAGTGCATAAAGGAAAAATACGTCTTTTTTTTACGTAGAATCCAGTGGCGTACTTAGAAAAAATATGGGAGCTTTATCTTCTGAGATATTCGAAAAAACAAAGATTTTTCAAATGGAACACCCTCTATCTTATTGGTTCAGTATTTTGAGAAAAAAATTGCGAGTTCAACGATACATAACACATGATATTTTGTTTTAGTCTAAATGGCGAAAGCAACAAAAAACACTTTTTTCTACTACCGTGCGTAAAGTACTCACTTTACGAACTATTCAGAATACGTAAAATTTCACTTCACGCACAAGTGTGTAAAGTAATTCACTTCACACACAAATTTATTTTTTTACACATATTTGATTGGTAGTTGAAAAAATTTTGTATGCAATATGTGCGTATGGCACCTTTTTTCACGAATGTGAATTATGACGCACGAGCCGAAGGCGAGTTCGACAATCACATTTTGGAAAAACAAAATTCTGGAATTCTGGAATTTTGTTTTTCCAAAATTCCCAGGAAAAAAAAAAAAAAATTGGAATTTTATTTCAGAAAAAATTAAAAAAAAAAATTGAAGAGAAAATTTAATAATAATCTTTATTTAGCGTAGTGCTACATACAAAAATCCATACATATAAAAGTTAAAATTTAAAATTAATAATAATATTTCGGTAAATAATAAATAGATATGTATATGAAAAAAAAAAAAAAAAAAGAAATATATATACAAAATACAACAACAAAAGGTTAAAAACAATTAATAATAATAGTTCGATAAAAAATAAATAAATACATATATGTGTACTATATAAAAAATGAAACAAGTACAAGTAAAAACAAATACAAATACAATGAGGTAACCTTAAACTATGCTAATAAATGAGATCTCACTAATCTTTTAAAAACATTTATGTTATCACAGTCTTTTATAGAATTAGGTAACATATTGAAATCGTACAAGCCCTTATACAGTACAGAATTGAGCATTTGACTAGAATTACACTTATCTATCAATATAAAATCAGAACGATTTCGTGTATCATAATTATGTACCTCTTCAAAAAACTTTATTTTGTTACAAATGTATGGTGGTAACATTTTGTTTTTAATTTTAAATAAAAATACATGGACACAAAATACAATTTTTTGCTTCACAGATAGCATGTTTAATACATTGAGCATTGTGGCAATTGGTGCATATCTATTACATCTTAAAATAGTTCTCATTGCCCTGTTTTGCACAAGTTGCAATTGTCCAACTTTGAAATTAGGCAAATTGTACAAAAGTGAAGAACAGAATTGGAGATGAGGTGCTGCAATGCTGTTATACAATAACAATCTTGTACCCAGTGACAATTGGCTCCCTACCCTTGCTATAAAACCAACTTTCTTGGAAAACTTTCTTGTTATGTAATCTGCGTGCTCGTAAAAATTTAAATGAGACTCAAATATGACTCCCAAATATTTAATTTGTTTTTCATGTGTTATTCTAACATTATTTATGATAATACTAACGTTCTCCAAGTTAAAATCTGCCAATCTGCTCTTTCTCGCAAATAAACAAAATTTTGATTTTGATGTGTTAATAGAAAGGTTGTTATTGCAAAGCCATTTGAACAAGTTATTTAAATCACTGTTGACAATCTCCTGCATACGAACTATATCCCTTCCAGCTAAATAAATCATCGTGTCATCAGCAAACAACTCAACCTTACAATCGTTCACAACATTAACTATATCATTTATGTACAGCAAGAATAATAAGGAACCCAGAACAGTTTCCTGCGGTACTCCATGCTGAACTTGTAAGGAGTTTGAGAAACTATTTCCAAATTTGACTTTCTGTTGTCTATTGGTTAGATATGACTGAAACCATTTCAACACTTTGCGACCAATACCAATGCTTTTCAACTTTTCTATCAGGATGTTTCTATTAACAGTCTCAAATGCTCTTTTGAAATCAAGAAATACTGCCAAAACAAAATTACCCCTATCTATCTCTTTCAAAAAACTATCAGAAATATTAATAACTACAGACACACGAATGACGTTCCCGAAAACCCGACTGATTCATAACCAAAATGTTATTCCTATCACAGTGATCTTGTAATTGACTTTTCACAGCCAGTTCCAATACTTTTTCATAAACCTCAACAGTATTTATTGGTCTAAATTCGCTATGAAGACAAGTATTTTGCACCTTAGGTACAGGAATCACAGTCGACTCTTTCCATGCTTCGGGAAACTCGCCATTTGAAAGCGATACATTCACAACATCCAACAAACGGTTTCCAACCGCATCACATATGTCCCACAAAACTTTTTTGGAAATTCCTTTTTCACCACCCCCGACATTTTTCATATCTTTCAATATAGTTTTTATATCAGATATAGATATTTGTTTGAAATATGAAAACTCAGTGTATTGAACATCAGGGGTTGCGTCAAAGTAATTCACTGGGAGGGAATACGTTGGAATACTGCTTATAATTTCTTGAATACTATTTATGAAATATTTATTAAATTCGTTGGCAATTATCACTTCATCTGATACTAGTTCATTTTCAAACTTAATTTCATTAGGCGTTGTCGATTTTTTTCCAGGAAGTAGTGTTTTCAAATTTTTCCACATTTCACGTTGATTAGTTTTATTGCCGTCAATAATTTCTCTATTGTAATTATCTTTTTCAAATTTGATTTGACTTACTATGGAGTTTCGCACTCTTTTGTATTCCCTCCAGATTTCATCGTTGTTTTCCCTAACGGCTCTCACATACAAACTATCTCTAACATGCATTCTTTGTCTAATATCAGCCGTTATCCAGTATTTGTGAATATATATTTGTTTAAAAACGATTCTTTGCTTAGGGCACATTGTATTCAAAATATCTGTAATACTGTTTACGAAACTATTTGCTAACACATTCACATCTCCACTATCATTCCTCCATTCAATATCAAAAAGGCAATTTTGTAATTGGTCAGTATTGTAGCTTTCCATAGATCTACGGCAAACAACTATATCACGGTTTCCATTCAATTCCTGATCAGGGTGAATAGAAAGGATGCAGTGGTCACTTATTTTGGGTGTTAAATGAACATTAAATGACAGATTTTTATTGTTTGTCACAATATAATCAATCAATGTTTTACTTTTATCAGTGATAGGTGTAGGGGAATCAACAATTTGGGAAAATCCATTCAAATATATATTGGATAAAATTTTTTCACCATAAAATGATGGTTTCAACAAATCGAAATTAAAGTCACCCATTATTATGTTGACACCCTCGAACGCACTCACTTGATGGATATAGCTATTAAAAAAGTCGACAAATCTTGCATTTCAGTCTGAGGCGGATGATACAAAACCGTACAAAGATACTTAATTCTAGACAACGAAAATTCAAGGGACAAACACCATACATAGTTCTGCACATACTGTACATTTTTCAATTTATATTTTATATCGCCTCTTACTAGAGCCATGACTCCACCAGTTCTTCTATTATTTGTGACACACTGTTGAATCTGGTAACCATCAATATGCAATTCACACAGTTCAACTTCCGAACAGACGTGAGTCTCTGACAAAAACAAAAGTTTGGGTTGCCAATCATTTATAAAAACATTTATATTGTCCTTATTATTCAAGTATCCTTGAGAGTTAAAATATACAATACTGGAATTAAATGATATTTCAGCATCCAATTGCTATTTAATAAATTTGTTTTTTTGAATATTTTCAACTCTTTTGAGGGTCTCACAATTATCCCTATCCCAAGAAACATGATCAACATTAAGAGACATTCCATACTTTTTATTCGACAAAACACAATTTGAACATTTATTCACGGTGTTATTACATTCTTTAATCTACGTCGGTGTCATTATGACACATTTAGCATTGTCATTTGAGTATCATTAGGTCCTTCATAATAGCACTAGTGCGTTTAAGAATTCATAAAAACACCCAAATTATGAAATGAAAAATATACAAAAAGAAAGCTAGTTACCAGAAGAAACTTTTCATTGATGCTGTCTCGATATACAAAGGGACACTTTCGAACTTAGAATCACCAATATTGCCATTATTTTCCACTATAAAACTGAATTTATGGCACAAAAATTGACTCCAATATTGAAGCTGCCAAAGTCAAAATTCTAAAAATCAACAAGCAGGTTCCCGACTAGTACGGGCACCTGCTAAATTTTGAATTTTAATTTTAAAAGTATTGGCTATTTCAAGGCAAATCAAATCTATTTGGACCATCGTAGATTAAATTTTGAATGATACACGTTCGATATGAACTTTATTAATGAAACTTGTGTAACTAAACCACTCGGCTAACGCCTCGTGGTTTAACGTTACACGCGTTTCATTATGGCGTTCATATCGAACTAGTATCATTAATAACTATTATATCATGTTCTTCACTACATTTAGGACAAGCTTTTTTCTGATTACACTCTTTACTAAAATGACCATACTGACAACAATTATAACACCTAATAATACCATACTCATTAAATACAGGACAGCGGTTCCATCCAATATTCATTCTTTCTTTATTTATAAACAAATTATATGTGTCATCATCCACCTCAAATATCAAATGAAATCTACGGCTTACAACTCTGGTTTTACGCAATATTTTCATACTAAAATTATTATTACCCACATTCAAATCATTTTGCTTTATTACCTTTGATATTATCTCATCATCACCATTCACATATTCCTTTTCGTTCACTCCTACCACTTTGATTCGATGCTGCAACATTTTGGGTCTATCTACACTGTAGGTTTCACCAAGCTTGTTTTGAATTTCTGATTGAATGTTTGTTATGGTGTTTTCGCTGCCGCAGTTGAGAATGAGGCCGCCTTTTTTTGTAGACCGTCCTATTGTGACACCAATTCCGATTTCCGTAGGATCGACTTTGCTTTTTAAATCCTCCTTTAATTTTTTGATATTTTTTGTTCGCCCTTTTTGATTGATGACCAATATTTTATTGTTACTTTGTGCAACCGACGCATATGATTTTTCAGGCACATGATGTAAAATACTATTTCCACATTGAGTACCTTTTAAGTTGGATATTTCTTCTTTAAGATTACGATTTTCCACTATTAGTAATTCAACTTTTTTGTTTAATTCATTAGTTTGGTTTACCAAGAGCTCCAATGTTTCATTCATTCTATCAATAATACTCTGATCAATGTATGTGTCTTCAACACGGCTTCTTTTTCTTGGCCTTTCAGGTTTGTTTTCGGACTCTGGGCATGCCTTGCACTTCCAGGTGGATTTTTTCATGTGGAAACCCCGCAAATCAATGTTTTCACATTTTCCGTGATAAAACTGTTTACATACAGTGCATTCCACAATCGATTTAACATCATCAAAACCCAATTTACACTTTGCACAATTTAAATTACGATCGCTCTCATCTACGCGTCCGTCCCCCATGACGGACGGACTACTACTGGAGAAAAGAAAAATTTCAGATTTTTTTTTGAAATTAGTCCGGAAGGAAAATTCTTGAATTTTTCTTTTTCCAAATTTATCCTTCAAAAAAGCATGCAAAATTTTTGTTCAAAAATACATATTCCTGAAATAAAATTCCAGATTTTTATTTTCTTTTTTTCAATTTTTCCTGAGAGAAAATTCTAATTTTTTTTCAATTTTTGAAAGAAAATTCCTGATTTTTTTATTTTTTTAAAGAAAATTTCAGAGTTTTAAATTAAAGGAAAAATGACAAATTTCCAAAAAAGAAAAATTCTGGAATTTTCTCTCAAAAAATAAAAAATTCTGGAATATTTTTTCAAAAAATAAAAAAAAATTGTAATTTTTCTTTCAGGAAAAATTTCAAAAAAAAAAACCTTTAAGGGAAAAATAAAAATAAAAAAAATCTGGAATTTCCTTTCAAAAAATAAAAAATTCAAGAATTTTCTTTCAAAAAATGAAAAATTTAGGAATTTTCTTTCAAAAATTGAAAAAAAAATTGGAATTTTCTCTCTGAACAAATTGAAGAAAAGAAAATCTGGAATTTTATTTCAGGAATATTTTTGAACAAAAATTTTGGATGTTTTATTGAAGGATAAATTTCGAAAAAGAAAAATTCCGGAATTTTCCTACCGGACTAATTTCAAAAAAAAAAAATCTGAAATTTTTCCTTCAATTTTTTTTTTTTGTTTCCTAAAAGAAAATTCCAGAATTTTGTTTTTTCAAATTCCAGAAAAGTAGTAGTAGTAGAATGGTTATTTATGAAATAAGTGACATTTTATTTCGTGAAAAGGTAAGTTTGGGACACGACGCCAAAGGCGGAGTGTTCCATCCCTTTGAACAAAATAAAATCACTTTTAGCACGAATATCATACACTATTTTTTCTACCAACGCACTAAAAGTGATTACTTTTAGCACTCATTAGGTACTAAAAGTAATCACTTTCAACACCAGTGTCATAAAATGGCATCTAAGACACTGACAGCATCCGTTAAAAATGACACTTGTGAACAAACGTAACTAGTTTGTAGAAAAAAGTGTTTTTTGTTGTTTTCGCCATTTAGGCCAAAACAAAATATCATGTGTTATATATCGTCGAACTCGCAATTTTTTTCTCGAACTACTGAACCAATAAGATACAGGGTGTTCCATTTGAAAAATCTTTGTTTTTTCAAATATCTCAGAAGATAAAGCCCCCATATTTTTTCTAAGTACGCCACTGGATTCTACGTAAAAAAAGACGTATTTTTCTTTTTTGCACTTTTTCTATATCTCCATCGGGTAAGAAGTTATAGAGGATTATAAAAAACAGCTGATTTTGAAAAACACCCTGTACCTCGCAAACCAAACTTTTTGGCCAAGATCTGACTACACCATCAAATGACACACTAAAAAAGAGGACGGGAAGCGTATATCAGTTTCTCAGTATCTTCGGCCATTTTGGCTGTACCCTATCAAACTATCGAAAATCAACCACCCTGTACATCATCATTGTGAAAAGTTTAATAAAGTGCAACTTAGAAGCTTATCCAATTAAGAACAGGATCAGAAAAATTGAAGTGGAAATGCTTGAAAATATCTTGTCATCTTGCTCTTAATGACTTTATATGATTGTGTGATGATATGAAAATTTGCAGGATTTATAGTCCTTTACTAAAACTACAATTCCAGGTTGATATCTATGATACAGTTGAAGATATGATATTTCATGGTTTTCAAGACTTTGACATCGAAGACTCCTTGCATCCGTCCTTCAGAAATGTTGTAGTTTCACATTTTTTCAAAATTGAGGGGGTAGTCAGAAACAGGAAAATACTAGTGGCGTACACTCGATCTACCTACAAATGGAGAACCATACGAAAATATACAAAACTGTATGATTATTCAAAAACTGTACATAGGATTGAATTCATACTAACATGGAAAGGTTGAGGGGCTGAAGGCGAGAATCCGTCAAAAAAATAATATTTCTCAAATAAAATTTTGAAAAATGCAACCGTGTAGGTATTATTTACAGTTATTTCAAAAATGCAGGTTTGACTGCCGCACCCTGTATATGAAAAATGTTAAAATCATGTCCTCTCATTCTCAATGAATTTGTATCTTTGGAACTATAATTCCAAATGAGATAAAATTTGCAGGATTTGTAATCTTTCTCTACAACTACATTCTCAGGAATGATCAGGCTAATATCTATGATAAAATTGAAGATATTTTTCATAGTTTTCAAGACTATGACTTATAGACGACTCCCTGCATCCTTCCATCGGAAATGTGGAAATGATAATATGATTATTCGTAGTTTTCAATCCTTTAATTTAGAAAACTCCCTCCCTCCTTCCTTCAGAAATGTTGAAATTTCACAATTTTTCATGTTGATATATTTTTGTCTTTGAATGATCATTTGGGACCCCAGACTTCATACAATACAATGCAAGATTTACTGAATTTGCAATTGAAGTTTCTCAAGCAGATATTTACTCTATGATCATAGAGACAGGAATGATAATAATAATAATGCAAAATTTATGATATTTTTCTTTTTTTATTTATTTATTGTAAATGAGACAATATAGGTCATGTGCGTGCATGTTTCTAATAATTGAATGCTAAGCCATATTATTAATTTAAAATTTCTTTTTCAGAAGCAAGTTTTCAAATAATTCAATTCAATAATAAGATATTGCTGCGATTAGTCATTCACAAGCATGCAACAGTGAGGCAGTACAAAATATAAATAAAATATTTCAATCAATAATATATACAAATACATAATTATCCATAGGCAGTTAAAACTAAAAAGTGCCCGAAATACAAATTTCTTAAAAATAGGTGTAGAAAAAAATCGAAATAATATTTTATTTTCAAACATATAACAGTAATTTTTGTGATCATTTTGACAAGGTATAAGAGTCACTTCAATGGGCGCCGTATTCATAAAAAAAAAGGTTATGCTTATACTTGCAGAATATAAAGGAAATCCTTCAGCTCGCATTCATAATATTCCGAGTAAAACCTTATACCTATAGAGTATGAGCATATTCTATCCTTTACAAAAAGTATTTGGTTATTCATAATCGTTACCTTTTACCTACTTTAAATACAAAGGATATTCTTCAATAATTAAAGGAAAATAATAGATCTGTCAGAAAACTAGTTTCAACCATCGAGCTTTAAACTGCGAGAGTGTTCAACGGTCGAAGGTTTCAACCAATGAAATTAACTCTGACTGGTTTGTGATTTCTGCGGAAACAGACCTATTACTAACACATATGTTTAAAAATCATAGCCATCTTTTTCATTTGTTGTTAAGGGTAAAGGTAGAAAAATCCATTTAGAAATAAAGAAAATCTTTGTAGGGAAATCAAGGCAACTTAAGATGTAAGTTAGACCATATTTACTTTTTAAATTTTACGCTAGTCTACACCTATTTTTGAGATATGTACTCTGAATAATGGCTTTTGATTTATCAAATAACACATGTCTTATTATAGCTATCAGACAAAGACGCGTAAATGTTAATATATCACAGTTTTACATAATATATGAAAAATTATTTTATATCTATTTTAAAAATAAAAGAATAAATAGTGGGGATACGGCCAATATTTATTTCCAGAAAAACTTTTATTTTCTGTAAATGCTTTAGGAGCCACGGAATTTCCTGTATCCATGTTTTGATTGAAATTATAAATAGGGCACACATTATCAAATCCGTTCTGATGACTCAATCACAATCACATCTACTAATAAATTATTGTATGTAATTAATTTTGTGCAACAATATTTGCGATCTACCACAGATATAGGTATATAATTTTCAAATAATGTGATGAGGATATTCTAAGAATAGTGGTCTATAATGAAGCGTATCCAATTATTATAGTTAAATACTGCTGTGTAAATGCCAAACTTGTTCCTGCCTCCACATCCGTCGCCAAAACTAGTGATACCTTGAACACTAAAACAAATACATATATTCTAAGTATGTAATAAGAAAAATACTGACCTATACACCAGCTTTTTACTATTCTTATTTGGACACATAAGGCCGCCTCCACTATCTCCTGCACAAGTATCAGCTTTACCAGATTTCCATCCAGCGCACATCATGTTGCTACTAATTAAAAATTCTTTGTAGGCCCTTTTGCAAGTCTTATGGGTTACTAGAGGTAGCTGAAACCAAAATATAATAAAGATAGTTTTTTTAAAACTACAAATTTTTTACTTTTGCTTCATGTAGAATTGGAACACCATACATATCACTAGTACGAACTTTTCCCCATCCCATCACTGAACACAAGTGACCCGATTTTGGTTTTTTATTGGGTAAACAGGCTACTGGGGTGCGTACTTGTCTCGGTAACAATAACAATGCTATATCATTATCTACTGTTTTTATCTCAAATCTAAAAAAGTTAATTTTTAACTATAGGAAAATGTATAATATATTTTTTACCTAGGATGTGCAAACATTTTGTAAACAGCCATTTCTATATCACTTCCATCTTTGGAACGGAGATCGTAAGCATTTAGGCGTACCCTTAGTTGTTTTCTGATACAGTGACTGGCAGTCAGTACCCATCGTGAAGCTATTAGAGTTCCACCACAAAATACTTCCTAGAAAAAAATATAAATGCAATTTAGAATTTTTAGAAAAATATCACTTTTTGGTATCTAAATTCTTAGATATTGTTGGCACTTTGAAGTTACAGTTCCTTTAAATAAAGTGATTTATAGTGTAGGTTTCTATTTATATATTTGACATAATGTAGTATCGAAGCATTAGTAAAAAGTACTAACAAACTTTTTTTTAGTATATAAGATTTTCGTTTCGTCATAAAAATTGAAATAAGTGCCGTAGCCGCCCATTTTATAACTTGATTTTCATTACTTTGACCCATTTATTTTTGATGCCAGATCAACCATTCAATCTTCGGCAATAAAAATTATCTTATTATTAAAAATAATGGACTGTTCTGATGATGTTGAAAAAATTGTTAAGTATATCTTTTTGGGTACCTACCCATGTTTTGTTTTGGGAGTAAAGGAACGAAAATTAATTTACCGAATATATTTGAGACAATGAAACAAAAATGACGTTGAAACTAACACTTCGTTCAACTACAATAACTATCAAGTTTAACTTACAAGAAACCAAATTACACTGGCTTAATATCGACCCGTGTTCCACTAACTATCCGATTTTTAAATTATGGCCAACTATCATACAATAACCGGATATAAGATATTCAAAATGTATCTGCGAAGGTACCTATACACTGTCTTGTAATCAAATAATACAAAGTTTTTGTTTGTTTGTTTATCATTCAGTTTTCAGAATTCTTCTTCTTTGTATTCTAGTTTCTGCTTCAAGATATAAGTTTTTTGCCAGCTGAATTTGCATCGCTATGCCAGATATTGTTGGCTTTTTCCTTCTAATATATGACATTCTGAAATTTATTTATTGTTATCATCAAATCAATCCAAGTTTCCCTAAGATAAGTACGATGAAATCCGTGGCTTCGTGGCAGACTATCAACAACCTGAGTCTATATGTCTTTTATATCACATTCCATGATTTGTATCATTTCAGATATTGATATCTATGACTCACGTTTTTTCTGTCCATGCATTCCATATGTCTTACCAAAATTTTGTTGTGCCTTCTGGTATTAATATTGAAATCAGTAGCTCATTCCAATTCCACTCTGAGACGTTTCATGAAGAATCTCTAGTAGTTCTAAACTCATTTTTCGATCATACTAAAATCCAAATCTCACTCACCTTAAACTGATTCAAAATAGCCACATGCCATGGCCATTTGTATCGCTGAGCCTCAGCACCCCCAATTATCCTTAACATTTGCGGTTTACTAAAAGTCACACCACACTTGTCAGTTTTCATTCTTGACTCTCTGGTAATATACTGATTGTTGTGGTAAGTGTATTGGTATCTCGTTTTCTCTAAAAACAATAATTAAATTTCAACCATAAAAAATAACTACCTACTGACCCTCAGAATTGTATCTTTGTTTGGCTTCTAACAAATTAAGTACCCACACCTCACAGCTGGTTCTTTCATGGTAACAATAAGCCGATTCGGTCTGAATTTGCTTCTTGCATCTACCTGGTTTTTTGCACCTTCTTAGTCGGATTGTGCGACAATCTGGTGAACATTCCGACCACTTCGACCATCTACTCCACACGTCGGACGGAGCTTGTTTTATTAAGTAACTTCTGCTCTGAAACAAAGATGAACTCTATTTGGAATAAAATGGGCGCAAGAAATTACCGTATTTAAATGCACCACATGAAATGAGATCTTTTTCTTTTTTTTTCTTCTGCATCGTTTCTTATGGCATTCTCTTTCTTCATACATTCTCGAATTATGGCAGCTTGGACTAATACACGTTTTTATTCTTCTTTGTAAGCAGTCGATACATCGACTCCATTTGGACCATATTGTGTATTGATCATCTGAAAATAATGCCCATCTATAATTCCCCAAAAAAAAAATTTCACCTGAAGATTTACCTAAACTAGTTTTATTGTTACCATCTAGATTATTTTCGATATAATCTGTTTCTGGCAGTAAGTCTTTCATTGTTGAAGTTTCTTCCTGTAGGTGGGTGACGATAGTGCTATTGGATATCCTTTGATGTCTTTTCTGAAACAAAACATTAGGAAATTATTGAAGTAAGTTAATTTAGAATAACTTTTTGAGCTAATTATTATTGTCTAACTATATAGTACAGTTCCTCCTTCTGGTCAAGTTTAAATATTAGATAATTGGGGATAGAACATACAATAAAACATCGATTGACACGTGAAGTTCAGTGACATAAATTTATCGACCTTTGCCCTAGATAATGAGCAAAATAATTGAGTACTGTTACCGCAACGTCCAATTAGAAGGAAGCCAATTCTTTTGTCATTCGCCCATAAATATTAACAACAAATTGCAGGGGATAAAAAAATTATGTTTGCGGTTTTGATTCCCAGGATTATCATAAAAGTCTATGGTGATTAGAAATCCTTGGGTCACGGTTACCTAATGTTAATTAATTTAATTTGGCGTCAGGTTCATTTAACGACAACATAAACAATTTGTTATGCAATGCGTGGTAAATACTACATTGTTTTATTTACAACCATAATTATCTTTACTATGTTAATGAAATTATGAAATTGCCAATAACTAATCGACTATGGGTACCAGATGGACACTTTTTTCTGAAAAAACTTGTGCTTCTAGATCTTCTGATATCATATTCGTAGGCATTATCAAACTATGCTTTCCCCAAGCTCTCCGACATCTTTTCATACTTTATTCATCGTTTTACTTATGTTTTGAGCTGTTGTTATCCATTTTCTTTATCTGTTTGTCTAATACCCTTACCTTTGATTACGAAAATGACGTTTTTTCAATTCCGTCGGTCTGTTGGCTCTCTATAGCTTAATAACAGCTCAACCGAGAACAACGATTTTTAGTATACACGATGGACATCTACTGAAAACGCTATATATAAATATATAGAGGGTGTCCCAAAAACTATGCGCCACTGACAAGATCGGTATGTGATACAAAGTTGGGTATATTAGCAAAAAGTTGCCGTTCTTGGAGCAGTTTACTACAGATACGTTTTTTTTGTTGTCGATTTTTTATATTCCTTTTCAAGATATACTCTACAAGATTGGGACTTGATATTTATCGAAGAAAGGGTGGGATTATCTATCGAGGGAACTGTGAATTTAAATGTAAATAGGAAGTTTCGCAATCTTTTCGGTCACCCAAACAAACCCCAACAGCAACATCATCTATAGTTATAGGAATAAAATACCTACTGACTTCAGTTTTGCGTAGCATACCTATATTTTTCGTCTGAAAATAACGTAAGAAATTGCATCAAGTTACAAGCAAATCATTTAAAAACATTGGAATAATAACTTAAACATTTTGTAATGGGTTGTTTATTATTTATTACTCTTATAACAAATTCAAATAAGATATAATGACATGTTGCTTGAACCTATTAACTAAAATTATCTCTCATTATTTGCGACAGCATTCAATTAATCCGTCGATAAGAGAATCAAGAATTTCTATATTCAAAGCATCTGTTGGGTTTTATTTGCTTTGTTAATCAATTACACTTTCTATTATAACTCAAAACGATAAATAATAAGCAAATTCTTTTAATTATGTTAGACATCACTCACTCACACGTTTACTTTGCAGATTTCAGAAATGTGTTGTATATCTAAGGCAAAGTCTAAAGTTATTATCGTTAGTACATTGATATTAATTTGTATTAACTAAATATTATAAACTAAACGTCTCATATGACGGTCTGATCGGACTTGATTTCATTCAATCTCAAAATGCACAAATAAACTTTAAGAGGCTAACTTTATCCCTCAACTCTTTGCCATTTTCAATTCCTCTAAACCCAGAAATATAAAGGAAGGAAATGAATGAATATGAAAATATCCAAATGAATCTACTTATAACACATAGTAAATCCCAATAATAGAGCTTTCGCTTCTTAACCTATTTAAAGGAGTTACCAAAAAAAAAATTATTATGTACTTCTCAAAAAATAGTAAATCCGATCGAGAAAGAAACAATTTGTTATACGATAACCTTAGATCACTTAAATTCTGAGGAGAAAAATCATATAATTAATATTTGTGAAACCTATAACGACATTTTCTACTTGCCAGGGGTCTTTCTTAGTTGTACTAAGACTTTTGAACACGAAATAAATCTAACAGATCCCAAACCAATTTACACAAAATCCTACAGATGCCCAGAAATCCGAAGTTAACAGACAAATTGAAAAAATACTGAAACAAGGAATAATTCAGCCTTCAGCATCACCATGGTCTGCTTCTTTATGGGTAGTAATAGGTGGTTCTAGGTGGGGGCTTGGGGGGGCTAAGCCCCCCCAAATTTAAATTAGTGATGAGTGGCAAAAGTTTGCAGTCCCTGAATAAAAAATATTCAAGCGTTAGGATTAATTAACTACATAATTTCATTAATTTCATTGATTTAATACCTTTATCTAATTATTTCATAAAATTTTATTCAATTATTTCATAAATATCCGAAATAAGGACGTCTGGAAACAGAGGCAGCCCTAGCCCCCACCGCTAGGGACAGGGTTGCCTGTAGATGTGTGTAGGGTTGCCAACCCTTTCGATTTAGGCGGGAGTCTCCCGCTTTTTTACTAAGCCTCCCGCGCCCTTAAACAAAAACTCCCGCTTTTCCCAAAAATAGAAATTACATGAAATATAATTCTGAATTAGGTGCCCTTATTTATTTTTACCTATGAGCCTGCGGTGAAGTGCACTTTACCGCACTTATTTGCTAATGGAAAGTAACACTTTACCGCACACTATGCGGTAAAGTTACTTTTTACCCTTAACGGCTTGACCGCAACTGCCGTTGCGTGCGGTAAAGTATCACTTTCCACATTTGTTCGAAAAATAACTATTACCATAATTTTAATGTTTCAATCTAGCAACCCAACGCAAATGGGGAGCTTTACGCTTAACGTCGATAGGCGGGCGCACTTTGATAATATTATTTGAATCTTTCTTTATTCCTAATTCCGAACGAAGACAGAACTACTCAAGCTTGAGTGCTTGGGTATTAAATCTGTACTGAAGGTTTCCTACCTTCGTTGTGACGCTGACTGTAGATTGTAAAGGGGGTTTGAGCTTCAATAATTCTTTACCAAACTCCACTTTATTTAAGCCAGGTTCGGTTGACACGGTCCAAGTATACTTGGAGTCTTGGACGCTGCGCACGCCTCACTTGGACGACACTTTTATCATATTAACTGTTTATCCAAGTCCAGGATAGGTCTTAACATCTAACATCCAAGTAAGTAGGCTGGCTGCCAACTTACTTGGTCCAAGTATAAGTTGTGTAGTCCAGTGCCGACAAAACTTTTCCTCTTGTAATAACTATTATTGGTAAGTCTGGCAACAACGTCCATACAATTTTTGATTTCGTCTTGAATTTAAGAATTTGTTTAAATTGCACCACTGGTTTCAGAGATCATTGACCGTCCCGTTACTTTTCGTACACTCTGTATAATATGATAAAATGTGACAAAATTAGGGCATGGCACCTAAAAAAAAAAATTCTGTCTGCGGCGAAACATTATTTTTCCCTCCCACTTTTCAATTTTGAAAATCTGGCAACCCTGGGTGTGTGTAATAAGTAGAATGAAACTTTTGTATTTTTCATAAATAAATAAATAAAAACAATTTTGACTAAATATTTATTAAAATATAAGGTTATTGGGCGTGGCAGCCAAAAAAAACTTTCGCCTCCGGCGAGGTCTATAGCAGCGCCTGCGGCGAATGACCTCGGAGCAGGAGCTTCAGCCCCCCCAGCACAGATGGGCTAGAACCGCCTATGGGTAGTACCCAAAAAACGCGACGCGAAATGGCGTATAGTCATTGATTTTAGGAAATTTAACGACGTTACTGTTGGTTACGCTTATCCTATTTAACATCGAAGAAATTTTGGATCAGTAAGGGCATAGTAAGTATTTTAAAATACTCGACTTAGCGTCAGGCTTTCATCAAATCTCAATGCGAGAACAAAATAAACAAAAAACTGCTTTCATGATACCAACTGGACACTTTGAGTTTAATCGTATGCCTTTCGGTCCTAAAAATGCCCCTGTTTGTTTTCAAAAACTCATGAATGCCGTCCTCTCGGGTTACTTGCTTTAACTGGCTACTATCGTAAATTTATTGATAATTTCGCAAAACTCGTTACAACCTTAGTACAAAAATGTTAAGATTTCACATTTTTTAATGTTGATATTTTGACTTGATCATTTGGGAACTTCATACACTGAATTATTGTAAGATTTGAAGTCAAAATGTTTGAGAAAATAGAGAATCATGGCAACAAAAAAAACAAAAAATTTGGTGTTTAATTTAAATATTTTTCAGATTTCTTTCAAGGTGTGTGAAGCGCATTATCTAATTGATCTATAGGTACACCAAAAATTATTCCAATAATATATTTAAGGGTTATGGTGAAAGGAGAAACCTGTTGACGCAAATATTCACATTCCGTTTAAATAACTTGCTAAAATATATTGCGTTGTTAAAAAAATTATTACACTGGTTCAATTAAACAAACCGCTATCCTCAAATCCGAGATTGTTATTGAAAAATTTATTAAAAATTAAAAAAACATAAATGTTAAATCCTTACTATATCTTTAAAATTTAAAAGCATGTATTTTAACAGGTATTTTAGGAATGTTTTTTTTTTGGCTTACTTGGACAGTAGTTACTATCCAAAAATAGTGTGTCAAAATAGTGTAGTTTTAATTCTACTATCTTGTACACTTCAAAAACGATATACATAGATTCCAACGATTCATTTTTCAGGAAAAAATTGAAACTGGATTGGAAATGAAGAGACTATTCTATATTCTACTGGCTTTGAAACATTCGTTAACTCAAAATAAATTTGGTTGTAAGATAATTTCTAGTGAACTATGGTGTGCTCTTTCAAAATTAGTTTTTACAGGTATTATTGCAAGGTAATCCAGGATTGAAGTCAATTACTTTTTTAATGACTTCTCTGGTTAATCCTAGAATACTAACCCTCTAAAAACATACGTAGATACTAACCTACGTGAAATTTATGTGTTCCATGTTTTTAGGTGTTTGTGTTTCTGTGTGAAATGTAAGTTTTACTAGCTTTGTCTGTATTTATTGCGTGAGTATGTTTGTAGTTGTGTACATACATGTATGTATGTTTAAGTAGAATTGAAAAAAAAAAAAATCTCCTCAAAACTTTCATTTACACGAATACAAAATAATAATTCCAGCCGCTTATATTTTGGGAAATTATCTTAATTTTTTTTTGAATGAACAACACTCAGAACAAAGGACCCCTCACTTTTCTTATGTAAAATGGCTTTCGGCCAATTTTTTTACAAATTTGGTATGTTGTAGTCCTTGATGTTCTGAACAAATGACTCCATAGGCCCAATTCGATCCTATGTCCAGTTTCCGAGATATCTGTGCTCAAAGTTGGACAAAGGGGAATTTTAATAATTTTCCTATAATTTTTACAATAGCCTATTATTATAAATAAAATCCTTACTTTTTTGAAAAAATTACTAGATAAGAATTTTGCTTATAGTAGTATGGTCTTTTAAATATGAAATCCATTTTTCATACACGGTGAACCAAAAGATTTTAGAGGTTTATTTTATACAATTCAAAGGTATGCAAAATTATCGTCCACCATTTTGTGCCCATGTTATGTATCTTAAAAACAAACGGCCTGATTTTCAAAAACTCTGACATTTTTTATATATCGATCGATAGTCAAAGAAAAATGACAGAATAAATTGTTCGGAGGGTGTAACATGACAATGGGTATTATGGGGTTTAATAATTTCCAAACTGTGAGGTATTCGAGTTCCAGACAGTACCGATTTTCAATACGGGCTGTTTGAAGTTACGGGGGAATCTCTGGACTATATAGAAACTAAAGACCAAGATAGCCCTTTGAGCCATACATACCTTAGTCCAAAAGTTAACAAGTAGAAAGTTACAGGGTGTT
The DNA here is from genome assembly GCA_917834065.1 of Ceutorhynchus assimilis. NCBI lineage: Eukaryota > Metazoa > Arthropoda > Insecta > Coleoptera > Curculionidae > Ceutorhynchus > Ceutorhynchus assimilis. The sequence continues at coordinate 2,962,202 of OU892281.1, forward strand.
AAATTATCAATTTAATTTTCGAAACTGTTATTTAACATGAAAACTTTCTAAACATTTTGGATGAATTTAGGTGAGCTGTTGTGTGCTTCAGTAGGTACTCAACGCAGAAAGTCATCTGCTTAGTTTTTGAGATACAGGGTACCTATCAAGATTTGGAGAAAAAATCGTTTTTCGGCTCAAAAATCCTTTTTCCTATGTTTTTTTTGTTGGCAGTTTTGTTTGTGATAACAAAAGGTATCTTATGACTGTAACATGACTTGCTAAATCTAAAAAAAATATATTAAAGTTATAAAAAAACAGTGGCGTGACAATTTTTTTCTACTTTCACCAACATACTGGGGCACCACTGGAATAATTACGGCATATCTAATTAAGTCAAAACATAAATTTTTTTATAACAAACCAACCTGCCAAGTTTAAAGAAAATCGGGAAACGGATTTTTTAGCTAAAAAACCGATATTTTTCTTTGACACCCGCATTTGCGGACCTATGTTTCTATTACCTTTTTTTTTATTTCAATGAGTACTCTTTATCCTAGAAGTTTGATCTCCCGTTTCAGAAACACCCTGTATATTCTGAGACAAAAGTGTATAAGGTTTGGATATCCTATTTTTAGTAGTCTTGGATATATTGACAGCTGGAAATATACTACCTTATACATTTTTGTCTTAGTTCTCCACGTAGCGCATTCTAATATTCAGTCAAATTGATATCGGTTGCGTTATCCTCACTTGAATTAATTCAAAATTAGAAAGTTTTCAAGTTAAATAAAAAAATCGAAAACTATCGATAATTTACCACCCTGTAACTTTTTACTTGTTAACTTTTGGATTAAGGTATGTATGGCTCGAGGGCTATTTTAGTCTTCAGTTTCTAAAGTCCAGAGATTTCCCCGTAATTTCAACACCCCATACTTCTCAGTTTGGAGACCATTAAACTCCATAATACCCATTGTTATGCTACACCGTCCAAACAATTTATTGCGTCATTTTTCTTTGGATATCGATATATAAAAAATGTCAGAGCTTCGTGAAAGGCTGGCCGTTTGTTTTTAGGATACATAACATCGGTACAAAATGGAGGGCGATAATTTTGCATAGGTACTTTTGAATTGTAATAAAATATACCTCTATATAAATATTTTAGTTCACCGTGTATAAAAAATGAATTTCACATTTAAAGGACCATACTAGAAGCAAAATTCTCATATAATAATTTTATCAGAAAAGTAAGGTTTTTATTTATAATAGGCTATTTCTAAGATTGTAGGAAAATGTTTAAAATTCCCCTTTGTCCAACTTTTCAGCACTGATATCTCGGAAACTGAACATAGGATCGAATTGGCCAAATGGAGATATTTTTTCAGAACATCAAGGACTACAACATACTAAATATTTAAAAAAATTGGCCGAAAGCCATTTTGCATAAGAAAAGTGAGGGGTCCTTTGTGTTCATTTTTTTTCAAAAATACCACGAAATAGGTACAAATAAAATTAATAAACCTCGTTAAAAGAAAGTACTAAGCCACGTAAATTTTACGTACAGAAGTGTAGGCTTGTGAATCTGGCAGACGTGAAACGAGGTCTATAAACCTAGCAGTCCCAAGGTGGAAAAAAACTTCGGGAACTATATAATAATTAGGTGCTTTTCAGGTGCTAATTAGGGCCTCTAATGAAAAATTAGGTGCTCCTTTAGTTTTCGAGAAAATCAAAACAAACTAAAGGACTGCTAGGTTTATAAAAGCTAGCAGTCACCATATAGTAAAAAATATTTTTTAAAATTTTTTCTTTGTATCAGAATTAGGTGCTTTTTAGGTGCTCCTGAATAGTCCAAGAAAAAATAGAATTGATTAATTATTAACTGAGTTACAGATTTTTTTTTAATTATTAGGGGACTGCTGGCTTTACGTCTACTTGTTGGTGTGTCAGAATGGCAAACAAACTTCGGGATCTATATATTAATTAGGTGCTTTTTAGGTTCTAATTAGGGCCTCTAATTAAAAATTAGGTGCTCCTCTAGTTTTTGAGAAAATCAAAAAAAACTAAGGGACTGCTAGATTTATGAAAGCTAGAAGTCCCTTATAGTAAAAAATATTTTTTCAAAATTTTCTTTTGTATCAGAATTAGGTGCTTTTTAGGTGCTCCTAAATAGTCGAAGAAAAAATAGAATTGATTATTTATTTACTGAGTAACAGATTTTTTTTTAATTACTAGGGGACTGCTGGCTTCACGTCTACTTGTTGGTGTGTCAGAATGGCAAAAAAACTTCGGGATCTATATAATAATTAGGTGCTTTATAGGTGGTACTAATTAAAAATTAGGTGCTCCTTTAGTTTTTGAGATAATCGAAAAAAAAAAAACAAACAAAGGGACTGCTAGGTTAATGGAAACAAGGAGTCACCTAAAGTAAAAAATATTTTTTCAAATTTCTCGTTTGTATCAGAATTAGGTGCTTTTTAGGTGGTCCTAAATAGTCGAAGAAAAAATAGAATTGATTATTTATTAACTGAGTTACAGATTTTTTTAAAATTACTATGGGACTGCTGGCTTTACGTTTACTGGTGGTGTGTCAGAATGGAAAAAAACTTCGAAATCTTTATAATAAATAGGTGCTTTTTAGGTGCTTATCAGGGCCTCTAATCAAAATTTAGGTGCTCCTTTAGTTTTTGGGGAAATCAAAAAAAGCTAAGGGACTGCTAGGCTTATGAAAGCTAGCTGTCCCCTATAAAAAAAAATTGAAAAAATATTTTTTACCATAGGGGACTTCTAGCTTTCATAAACCCAGCAGTCCTTTAGTTTTTTTGATTTTCTCAAAAAACTAGAGGAACACCTAATTTTTAATTCGAGGCCCTTATTAGCACCAAAAAAGCACCTAATTATTATGTAGATCCCGAAGTTTTTTTGCCATTCTGACACACCAACAAGTAAACGTAAAGCCAGCAGTTCCCTAATAATTAAAAAAAAATCTGTAACTCAGTTAATAATTAATCAATTCTATTTTTTCTTCGACTATTTAGGAGTACCTAAAAAGCACCTAATTCTGATACAAAAGAAATTTTTGGTAATAGTATAGTGTGCAACAAGTGTTGAAAATAGCACTTTTCACACGCGTGGGGAAGTTTGGTGGCACGAGCCGCAGGCGAGTGGCACAAACCCCACGAATATGAAAAGTGCGTTTTACACGCGTTACACACTATACTTTTTCTACGACTGCGAAATAACTATAACTATATTCACATTGGGATTTATTGATTTATTTTTTTGTTGAAAAATTATTATTTGAAATTATAATCAACGAACAATTTTGGTACGTACGCTCAGAGTTGCTTGTACGACAAAAATTCAATGGAAGTGTCATTTTTATTTTAGGTGCGAAAAGTACTTTTCGCACTCTCGGGAGCGTGTGAAAAGTACTTTTCGCAAGGTCGGAGCGTGTGAAAAGTACTTTTCGCACGCTGTGCGAAATAATCGATTTTCTAGGTGAGTTAGTAGTGCGTTTTTAATAGCTTTCTAGGCAATCGTAGAAAAAATATTTTATTTACAACCACATACGTAATGTTGACATTTCTGACTTTTCAAAAGTTTGAAAGTGACACTTTCTTGAATTTTACTTTCCACCCGGGTGGAAAGTGGTCCCAGGTGGAAAGTGCTCACTTTCCACCTGGGTGGAAAGTAAGTTCTCATTTCCTTAAATGTTTAAGACGAGTCCTGCATGTCAAACGTTTTTTTAAAAGAGTCAAAACTTGTCAACAAATTTTTTTTTTTTTTTTTTTAGTATTTAGTCGAAATTATGAGGGTTGTAATTGTTGTAAATAAAATAGTTTATTTACAACCACATACGTAATGTTGACATTTCTGACTTTTCAAAAGTTTGAAAGTGACACTTTTGTGTGGTCCCGGGTGGAAAGTGCTCACTTTCCACCCGGGTGGAAAGTAAGTTCTCATTTTTTAAAATGTTTAAGACTAGTCCTGCATGTCAAACGTTTTTTTAGATGAGTCAGAACTTGTCAACAAATTTTTAAATTTTTTTTTAGTATTTAGTCGAAATTATGAGGGTTGTAATTGTTGTAAATAAAATAGTATACAAACCTCGGTAGGAAGTTTCATTCCTGTCTCGAGATTATAGTTAACTTCGACGCTTCGCGTCTCAGTTAACTAACTAATCTCTCGACAGTAATGAAACTCTTCCCACCTCGGTATGTAATATACTTTATTTACAACCACATACGTAATGTTGACATTTCTGACTTTTCAAAAGTTTGAAAGTGACACTTTTTTGAATTTTACTTTCCACCCGGGTGGAAAGTGGTCCCGGGTGGAAAGTGCTCACTTTCCACCTGGGTGGAAAGTAAGTTCTCATTTCCTAAAATGTTTAAGGCGAGTCCTGCATGTCAAACGTTTTTTTAAATGAGTCAGAACTTGTCAACAAATTTTTAATTTTTTTTTTAGTATTTAGTCGAAATTATAAGGGTTGTAATTGTTGTAAATAAAATAGTATACAAACCTCGGTAGGAAGTTTCATTCCTGTCTCGAAATTATAGTTAACTTCGACGCTTCGCGTCTCAGTTAACTAACTAATCTCTCGACAGTAATGAAACACTTTCCACCTCGGTATGTAATATACTATTTCACTATAGGGACTACTAGCTTTCAAAAACCTAGCAATGCCTTAGTTTTTTTTTTTGATTTTCTCGAAAACTAGAGGAGCACCTAAGTTTTAATTAGAGGCCCTACCTAGAACCTAAAAAGCACCTAATTATTATATAGATCCCGAAGTTTTTTTGCCACACCAACATGTAAACGTAAAGCCAGCAGTCCCCTAATAATTAAAAAAAAATCTGTAACTCAGTTAATAATCAATCAATTCTATTTTTTCTTCTACTATTTAGGAGCACCTAAAAAGCACCTAATTCTGATACCAAAGAAATTGCATCTAATTATTATATAGCTCCCGAAGTTTTTTTCCACCTTGGAACTGCTAGGTTTATGGACCTCGTGAAACGACTGGCATTTATGTATCAAAGGCGATGCCTGGACCTACTGTTATTGGGGGAAACACTCTTGAAATTTAGGCAATCTGGATCACATATTTGGGAAATGGCAGCATATCAAATAAAAAAACACACGTAAAATTTTTGCGGGTTAGTATTCTAGGGTTAAGTAGTTAACTGTATTTTTTGAGAACTAATTATGTTTATTGTTTTCAGAAAACTATAACCAAATTCAAGGAAAACTACAAATCAAATAACTGCATAATTCTAACTCTGTTTCAGTTATTAAAGCTTTATTGCTTTTGTATATAAACATAAACCCAACAGTTAAATTTACTTTTAATAAATTTTTTATTCATATATTATACAGATAATTATTATTATTTATATTATTTATGTTCTCTTCTGTACTTATTTCGATGTATACTTCGCATAAATTAGTTCTAGCATTCAACCTTTATAGCCTTGCTCGATTAGCATTAAAACGTAAAGCTAAATGGTTTTGCGAAGAAGTCAACTTCGTAAATAAGCATGCTGGACATTTACGCAATATTTTTAATAGTGGCCGACGAAAAACTGTTCTCAAAGTTTCACCATATTTGAATTTTATTGTTTTTTTATTTTTAATCAGTTGTATGAAATGTACTATTTTTCAATAAATACTTTTTGAAAATGTTGTTTTCATACCACATATTTAAACGTAATGTTATTTATTATGTTCTGGGAGGGCTAAGCGGAATGACGTCATATTTGGCGGGTTTTCTGTGGCGTTTGAAATGCTGCTGAATTTATATTTTTCATTAAAAATTAACGGCAACTCAAATGTTCCTCATAATAGTGTTAATTTAATTTAGGTACTTACTTTGTGTTCTAGAATTAGAAAAAAAAATTAAAATTTTGTTCACTGATGAATATTCAAAATAGGGACATTAAAATTGTACACAATTACCATAATCGTTAAAAGACACATTATTCAATTTAACGCCCGTGCGTGATTAGTTTTAAAAATCCAGGTAATTGCTGAGCTCGGGTTGCCATTTAGAGAATATTCTAATGATTCAAATGTCGGTCAACTACCAAATAAGAAATTAAAATTGCAATGGGCTTGAACTTTGACACCATCGTTTGGAGGATTTCCCTTTTTGTTTGTTCATTCTATGAATAAAAGATCAGGAACACTCAAATAATTATCTTGGTGTAAACATTAAAATGTTATGCAAATAATACTTGGTTGATTGGCAATACAAATTCAGGGACGGACTGATTATTGTCTGCCAAAGATTGTTATTAGAGATATTGACATTTTAGTTTTTTCCATGTTGAATGAGAATATGTATCACCGTGATTATAAAGGAGATAGCCAAAATGGTATTAAAAACATGGTTATGAAGTTGATTAACGAGATAAAATTAATGAAAGTGTAAATCAAAATGTTCACCATGAAAATGGAAGCCAACTGAATGAACCAGATAGAAAGATTGTATGTTCGAAACCTGTAAATATGATATTTGCCATATATTTTAAAGATGTAGAAGATCCAATGGAAAGATACATTGAAGATTTGGAAGATTCGTCTAGTTTTGTTGTACCTATATAAAGTCGTGAACTAAGTTGAAAGGGAGTTTTCAGAAAGACGTATAAAATGCTGTTTCTGAGAAGAAAGCGAATATGAATATATATTTTTTATTGTGCGTGAAATGTCAAGTCTGATCTAATATTTCTAACTGGATTAAGAACATTGTAAATACATCTCTGTGAATTACCTCATCTAACCCTATCTTAAACAATCAATTCACTTAAAATATAGGTAACAACAAACACTTCGAGACGTGGGCAGGTAATGAACTTTGCATTCGAAGCGTTTATTAATGTTTTATTACGAAATAACTATTTATTCCATTATTTGTCTGCTTGATTTCTCATAAGTGAACAGTGATGGACATTTGATATAGCAATTATATTTTGATTAAAAGCTTGACATTTAATTTATTCTGTAGAAAATTTTAAATTTCAGGTTTAAATATGTGAATGCCAAGAAAGTCATTAGGGCAGTCAATCTAACAGGTTTTGTTAATATTTTTTGAGAAATACAAAAGCAATTTATTAGAGATTTTATTGAAAATTTGAAAAAATATATTATGTAAGAAACTGATTGTAATTTCACTTCAAATGTAATTTACTAATAATTATTATAAAGTTAGATTAGATATAATAATTAGATAGTTTCAAAATTATTTTTATATTATATTTGTTGATGTTATTTTGTTAATTTGTGATTATTACTAAACCGCCATGTCATTGCCAAGGATAAAAACCCAAAAATTCCAAAATAATTTTAAACATAATTTATTTACATACTTTTTCTCACCTTCTACAAAAACAATAATATGTTATGTGGCGCCATAAATCCATTAGGTTTTTTTTTATATTAATAATTTATTGTTGAATATTATTGCTTTATTCGACAAATATTCACAAAAAATACCATTTCAATGAGAACATTTAGCCGAACTTATCCAATAAATTTTCTTAATCAGATTATTGAAATGCTTTGTCTTTCCAATATTAGGTGGCTTTGAATCATGAACCATGGCAGAATTGGTGACTATACCATCGTATCTTACAAATTACCGTTGTCAGTAAGAAAGTGCTGAGAAGAATAGGAATGATACAAACGCCTCAGGCAGATTATGAGAAATAGTCAACTATAAGAACTATGTATTTATTAAATTTGACAGAAGAAAGGAGAAGAAGTTATGGAAAAGAAACACATGGTTGAAGAAATTTGAGACCATCCTTGTGTACCTAATTTGTATTGCCATAAGACAAGTTATAGGAATAAGTACCTACAAGTTTTTTGTCACTGGAAACGCAAGTACAAAATGTCTTTATTCATTTCTATATTACCTTGATCATATTATATTACTTCTCGTCTTGTAACTGAGTAACCTAATTACCCAATCTTTTTTAAAAAAATTGTTAAATTTTCCAGAAGTGATACATTTGAAAATACCTACAAACGAAAGCTGCAGCATAACAGTGGTCACGCAAAACCACATTTTAAATACTATGATGATAGCTACTGATACGTATCGCCTAGTAATGTAATAAATATTATCACGGACAAGACATTCGAGTGAGTTATTTAGATAAATCGGCATTCATTAGGCAGGTACTGCTACATGCGTGCATGCGTTACGCAAGCGGAGAAGTCGGTCCAGAAATGTGTCTCAATGTCTCATAGAATTGGAAATCTGAACGATAAATTACTACCCACACAAAATATTTAAGTGATTCTTAGAGCAGGATAATGTTTGTGATAAGAACCAGATAAGAATTTGAATTAACGTCTCAGCTTAGAAGAGGACAGATTGAAAGAAAGTCAGCAAGTAAATCCGGAGTCAGTATCTTGTCTTCAAATGCTTTTGTTTCACAACATAATCATAAATTTGGGAAGAGACATGCTGAAGCAAATTCACAAGGAAATTTAAGTGTAAAATTTTTCAAATGAATCAAATGTATGGTAAGAAAGGTCATGTTAAAAGGAATTTTGTAAAAATGCATCATGTTTGTACATACATACTTACCAAATATATAATTTATTGTAAAGAAAATATATTAGTCCTCAGTACATCGACCCTAAAATTTTGTAACTCATGTTCACGCCAAACTTCCTGAGCGGCTTCATAACACCAAGTCGGACAATATTCTCCATATCTCTACCCTGGACGATGGGACAGTGCCGCGCTAGCTCTCTCGTGAAGTTGTCGTTCTGACGTCCCTAAGAAAGTTGATACATGTACGTGTAGTTTCAATGTCAATCGACTGTTTTTTATATTACATTAACGATATCACATTTGTCGGACAAAAACCATGTGGCTTTGGGGAAGGTCCGACGCCCTCAACATGTCGCTGTGGCGTCCCCGAGGAAGTTGATACATGTACGTGTGGTTTTGATGCCAATCGACTGTTTTTTATGTTACATTATTGATATCACATATATCGGACAAAAATCACGTGCCTTTGGGAAGGTCCGACGCCCCCAACATGTCGCTGTGGCGTCCCTAAGGAAGTTGATACATGTATGTCCGACAACAATAATTATGAATAAAAATGTAATTTTAAAACATGTGTAGTAAATGTCGGACAAAAAAGATGAGTATTAAAGCAAGTCGGACAACAAAATTCCTTTTGATCAATTTTTGCCGAAATTCAGGATCTCTACGACTGAATATCCATTCTTTCTCACACGCGTGGTTTTCAACGACCAAAATAATTTCCGTAAATACTCGGAGAATTATCAAAAAAACAGATCAGCGAATATGACACGTAAGGGCCCCACAGGTATTTGACAAAGTAGGTAAATAATAAACTGACTAATATGCTCGTTGCGTTAAGGCAAACTAATTTTAATTTTTTCATTGATTGTCTCAAATTTCTTGTCCGACAAATGTGATATCGTTAATGTAATGTAAAAGACCGTCGTATGGTACTAAAAACATACGTACATGTATCAACTTCCTTAGGGACGCCACAGCGACATGTTGAGAACGTCGGACCCCACCGAAGCCACGTGTTTTTTGTCCGACATATACGATATCGTTAATGTAATACAAAAACAGCGTTGCCAGACTCTAAATATGGAAGTGTGGTACACAATGCTCAAAAACTGTCGTACAGGGACGTACGCACCACGAATTCTTGTGGTACACATTACCTTACATAAAGTCTGTGTTTTATTTAAAGATAATTCCCCAAGTCAAAAATGTAGTAACTATGTTGGCAACACAAGCCTTTTCTACATAAAAAATTTGAAAGCATTGACAATTTTACATTGAATTGCCAACATAATGTCATTTTGACTTTTATCTTTAAAAAAAAAAACAGACTTTAATACATTTTTAGTATACATTTACTAGAAAAAAATATGATTTTTTTGAGAGCGCAAAGTGTTGGAAACTTGAAAATAGCCCTTGCATTGAAAATTACAGCAATAGGAGTAAAGGGAAATCAAATAGAACTATTTATTAAATTTATTAAGGTACTTTGTGGGTATTTAGTCAAATTGAAATAAATTCTTTTGTAACGTTGATGTTGGATTATGTGATGTGTCAATTGTGTTATACTACCCTAACTCTCCCACCATCAAATTCTGGGATACTGGTAGATCAAGAACAGTTTATTTCTTCTGTGAGAACGAACCGAAAATCACCTTTTCTACATTTAAAATCGACAAAAAAATTAAATCACTAGCACAGCTTGAATCGCAAGCATTCTATCGAAGACTGCGGGCGACGTCATCACTATAAGCTGCTGATAGTGACGTCACTCGCAGGCCCAGAATTTGATGGCGAGGTAGTTAGGGGAGTATGACACAATAGGCATGATGACAGTAATTTAAAATCAGTTAAATTATGTTTTTATTTGATGAAACTTGACTCATGGAATACGAAACATGCATTTATTTTCTTATTAAGAACCAGATTGATAATTATTTTGATAAAATAAAACTACAAAATACGGAGGTCCGCCATATTATGTTAAACACCAATCAGAACGAATGACGTCACTTTTGAGTAAACTAGCACGTCACTATTGACGCCATGACACTGAGAAGCGTTTTCGCGCGAGTTTTAAATATAAAAACTAAGATGTAATTTTTTCTACTAAAACCTTTATTATCTGCAGAAATATGTTATTCATTATAAATAATATACATTTCCGTACATTATAGGATAGTTTTTCAAAATCTGTCATCATGCCTATTGACACATCACATAACCCAGCATATTCAAATGCAAGGTTGTCAAGGTGCAAGGTGGTCAAGCAAGGTACCCAAGCAAGGTACCCAAACCCAATTTGGCCAACACATAATATAATAAAAAAAGGAGAATTTAGAAATGTGGTGGTACATATTACCATAAAATATTACCCAATCAACTTAATATTTCAAAACTGTGGTACATTACCGTACTACCGTACGCATTGATTTTCTTGTAACGAAGATGCCCTAAATTGTCGTACAAATACCACACCTGTCGTACGTCTGGCAACGCTGTACAAAAAACACTCGATTGGCATTGAAACTACACGTACATGTATCAACTTCCTTAGGGACGTCAGACCGACAACTTCACGAAGAGCTAGCGCGGCAATGTCCCATCGCTCAGGTTGGAGATATGAAAAATATTGTCCGACTTGGTGTTATGAAGCCGCTCAGGAAGTTTGGCGTGTACATGAGTTACAAAATTTTAGGGTCGATGTACTGGGGACTATATACTTAGAAACAAAAACGGCATATATCTTGGCTACACATCGAGAAGAAATTGTAGACAGACGTGTATACAAGATTTCTACAAACAACTCTATAGTTTTCTACACCAAGAACATACATATACAAGAGCAAAAATTTAGATCGTAGGATCGGAGAAAATTCCCAAAATAAACAGCAATATCCAAAGCGTTAAAACTAAATACAGCATTGAGTTGTATAAGGAAAAACCGAAATATATAAAACAGTTTTAATGTACTTATGCTAGATTCAAAAAGTAATTTTTGTCTTTATTCATAAACAGATTTTTGGCTCTTAGTATTTTTGAATCATGTCATCTTCACTGGAAAGAAGGACAAGGTACAGCAAGTTATTAACAAACTAGAAAAGAAAACTCAATGCCAAAGTTGGGAAGTTCATAGAGATAGGGATAAGCATGCCATGTCAGAAAATACAAGAGAAGAATTTAATGTGGATTCCTTCGCCACCCTGATAATTACGTGACGCCACTGACTGCATCTTGCATTTTGAGTTCACTCAAGTTCAAGGTATTATTACCCAAGGCATAGGACGACCGAAAATAATTCGCATTTGCCGCAAACGCATTTTCATACAAGGTGTTGCTCGAAACAGGCGTTCAATATTCAGATGAAGTGATTAGTGGGCAAATTATGGGTTATCCTTTTTTTTTTGTTTGCTCATCCCACTTTAATTTCAATGCATAACAATTGAATGTTCTTTTCCCTCAGGAAAGTAATACAATTGGTCCATTAAATAATCCATAACCTTAACATCAACAACAACCATTTGATCTGGTTAAAAACCTATTAATACCTCTTTAAATAAATCGGTTTTATTGCCAACCAAAAATCTTGATTTGGTAATTCAGTACGTTGTAATTTAAATATTTGGGAAGTGTCTCGTGGCCTCAATTAGAAATCGGGACAATATAATAATATATACTATATAGATTGCAAAATTAAATTTGCACTGCCAATAAAGAGATGTTACATGGTTTGTTTTGATTAATTGTTTGCAAAACTTGACTTGAGTTAGCTATGCAATTATTATTTTGAATAAACATTGTTGGCAATTCAAAATGCCTTTTATTCAATTATATCGTAATTCCATAATAATTAATTATACTTACCTATACTTATTACAACCTTATTCTGTTGCAAAATAATTCAGTTCCTTAGGGAATTTGGGGTACATACCTAGAACAAACAAACAGTTATTGAATAAATTTAGCATAACAATATGAATCTACAATTTTCAGGATTTAATCACAATCTCGTAGAATAGGTACCTACTTAATTGCTTTGGATTTTCTTTCAATTTAAAATAAATTTGGTTGGAAACTACTTTTTGTAGTTCTCTTGGGAAACCTAATGTCAAGATGGAGTTTTAATAACTTTTTTCTATTATTTAGTGATTATGCTAATTGGATTAGTTTTTTGAAATTTCCCATTGTCTGTTTTTATCTTGTCCATTTTTAGTTCTTTGCCTATTAGATAAAAAATTTACGTTTTCTGATTTGTTCATTTCATCAATTTATTTGGCTCAAGTATTCAAGATTTTAAAAATAATAATTATTGAAACGGTTTCGTTTCACGAATTTCACTATGATTCAAATCATATACTTACGACATTGGAAAATCCAATTAAGTATGGTCTGAGCTGAGTAGATAGGAAAATATTTCACATGTTTCCAAAACCTTTTCACTTCTGTGAAGTTGGTTATATTTAGCTTCATGAGCAGACGAATTACCGTAATAAATTCTTTTAAACCCCCTTTTAGACCCCCTTTTAAGAAATGTTTATTTATTTTTTTGGAATCTAAAAATCGTAAGAGCAATGTTTTAGTCTGTCTACACGTTGTTTAGTATTTTTAGGTTTCGTGTATAAATGGAATTTGAAATCATTTAGGGATAACACACATACAGGGTGGAATTTTTAAATGGAATAAATTCTGCTCCTGGGAAAAATTCAATTATTTACAACAGCGTGAAACTCTATAATCAATCTCCTGCAACTATCAGAAACTTCTCAGATATTTCAAGCTTTCGAAGCCATTTGAAGACCATTTTACCTCAATATGCCTGTCACACAGTTGATGAATTTCTAAATGTCTCCATAGGTATTAATAAATTGTTGTACCTACAATGTTAGAATGATCATTTATTCTTTGACAATGAAGCTTGTTTTGAATTTGGAGCAAATTACCTAGGATATACTAACTTAATATTTTTAAATACATATAACGATTATTAGTTGAATTTCAATAATAATCCACTTTAGGTTTCATAATTATAGGTGGTACATTTATGGACCTTCCAATCCCAATCAACTTTCCTTCCTTGTAACGTTTAATTAATCGCATATTGACGTTTTTGGACTAAATATTACAAAAATTTTGACATAGTAAATTTAATTGATTAATCAAATTATGTAACAGGACAGATATAAGTGCATTTTTCTGCTAATTGAATTAGTGAATGAGGATAAGTTAATTTTCTAGATATGTAATAACTAAAGTGATAATTCTTAGATGACGGCTCAAGCAACAATGGAGACTTTTGACTTTCCATAAAATTTTAATTTTAAAGAAAATAATGTGTTATTGTCATTAAGAACAAGTCGCCCTTCTATCAGTCTTTTTAACAATAATCAATGTTAGCTCCAGAGCGCAATTTTGACCCTGTTGCATTGCGTGAAATATTGAAATATCCAAATCTTTTTGATAAGTCGCTTTAGTGAACTTTTTTCCTTGAATTTGAATCGAACCATGGTTCTTATTCTTTAACAGGGGAGCAGCATTCCCAAGAGAACGAGTGTTCCGTTACTTATAATATTATCATTTGCTGTTTCAAGAATAAAGACCCAGCAGTTATGTAGAAATCACACAGTTTTGTAGCTGCAGTTAAAATCTAGGTCTCTGTACAAATTCCACAGAATAGAAAGCTCTAGATATCTCTACCAAATTACTTTATTTAAAATTATCACCTAAAATTCCAGATTTTGAACCGTTGTGGTGTTATACAATTTAAACGAGATGGCACCTGATTCAAAAAGTTATAACAAAACGCTCAAATTCCTACCAAATAGGAAATTAAAACAAGTTTTCCCATTTAAACTTTCCAGGTATTTACTTCGCCTTCTTTTAATAAGCCAACTCACTCTATTAAGCCCATAAAAAGTTATTTATATGCATTTAATGATTTCCCTATTAGGCACTTACTTAACAGTATTAATAAGTTGACTAGCAGATTGATAGAGGATTCATTTTAATTGAAGGTTTTTGTTTTTGAATCATTAATCAGGTAGGTACACCCTATGAGAGATTGTCCTTTCAAATTATAAGTATTTTTGTTGCAATATTTAAGTTACTTAGTTGACGTATTGACGTGAGTATAGTAACAAATCTTAACATTTTGGCACTTGGCTAAATATTAGAATACTTAATTACATCCCAATACAAATCGTTGCATTATTTGATAGATTATTTTCAATTCGCTTTTTTTAGTTTTTCGTGGTTATCAATAGAATAGGTTTTTCACGGATCCGAGCTCGAAAAACATGTAAATATGCAACCACCAACGCATTTAGTTATTTTGGTGGTTGCGTACATGATTTTTGAATTTGAAAAAAAGGCAAAATATCGAAAAACTAAAATAAGCGAATTGTAGATATAGTGGTGTCGCGAGACGAGACTAGACGAGACTTAGGGTTGGTCTCGTCTCGTCTCAACATCTCGAGACGAGACCGTGATTTAGTCTCGGTTTCGAGTACCAAAGTCTCGTCTCGTCTCGAGTTATACAGGGTGTCCAAATAATAGCGTAAAAATTCTTCTCTACGTGGTGGAGGACCCTACATGGAACCCCAGAAAAATACTTTAAAAAATCAAGAAAGTTATTTGCATTTTAATATTTATTAAAATTGGCAACACTGAAAATATCCTGTTGACAATATGTCAGAGAATTAAATTAAATACCCATGTAACTACCTGAAGAATTCGAAGGTGAATTTTCACATCTACCTCTTCATATTACCAAGAATAATGCTGGAGAAGGATTTTTTTAATGTAATTATTTTTCTAGGGCTTCTCAAAGAGTCCTCTACTAAATGGAGAGTTTTTACGCTATTTTTCGGACACCCTGTATTTATGGTTTTTGTTTTTATATTATAACGGAAGTCCAAACTGCTACAGTGAAAAAGCAATTAGTGAAAAATCACAGTAAATAGTAACCCTGATATTTAATTTACTGATTCTATATTCAAATAGCCCAGAATAGTCCAATAATAAAGCTATGAAAGAAAAATTTTAAGTGTAATCTCGAGACTCGAGACTACACGAGACTTTCGCCGAGTCTGGTCTCGTCTCGTCGAGACTTCACGAGACGAGACCAGTCTCGAGTCTCGCGGCATCACTAGTAGATAATCGATCAAAGTATGTTTATGTCAAATTTGAGCCATTAAAATGAATAAATTATGCACGACGAGTCTCGTCATTATTGACAGAATGAGGAAACTCGACTATTGTCATTTCTAATGGGAATAAAGCACCATCTGGTTCAGTAGGATGTATTGCACGTAGCTTCTCCAGTAAAGAAGAAGTGTTAGGTGCAATAGAGTGGTAAGCCCCACGTCACTCACATAGTTAAGAACTTATTCTCAGGGCAAACCAAAGTATTCAAATTCTTGGGATACAAATTTGTGCAGAGGGAGAAGTAGATATTGCCCAGTTTTTTTCCTTAAATGAATAAATTTTAATGAAAGTCCAAAAATTGAAAAAAACAAAATCATAAAACATATGTATTTTTTTCACTGGAATAAAAAAAAATGTCGTCGTAAAGTGCAGTATTACAAAAATCAGGTTTCGCATAAGTACCTACCTAAAAATCTGTTTTTAGCAAGTAAAAGTACAGTTAACCGATAAAAGATTGACAGGAACGTATCACTTATGCTAATAAAACCAAAAATAAAACTTGAGCCTACACTTAACAAGCTACAAATTACCAAAAGGGGTACAAGTTTAAATACAAAGGTGCATTAAAATGTGTCCTTAAGCCACTGGACGTGGGTGCACGTTGTATAACGAAATTCGAAACCAAACACGGACATTGTGATTAATAATCTTATAATGGCTACTGAAATAATAGCAGGTATCATAATTTAAAGATCTGCTCAGTTTATTGTAAAAATCATTTATAAGACCCATATGCTCAATTATTTGAAAGTCATGCTTCAAAACAATGTGGATAATTATAACTGTAGGTGCGATGGCATATATGCTAAACAAATCTGAGATGATGTTGCTATTTTGATTCTTTTTGACGCCAGGCGCTACGATAGAAAGACAAAGGCGTGATGAGTAAAAATAAAATGTTTAGAAAGTCAACTTACTAGCAGAATGTCTCTCTGTGGGTTCAATACAAGTTTAATGAGTAAGCAAATTTTAGGTTTTATTGGTATATTTTGTGCCAAAAGAATGCAAACTTTTACTAAGGATAGATTTTGTTATTTTGTAAGGTGACTTGTGCCAAACTAAACTTAATAGTGATGAAATAAAACGGATATTAGGTGAAACCTGATTCAGTCATGAATTATACCATTCACGGAATGAATTTTGAATAAATAAAAGTCCTGCATTCTCATTTGATACAGGGTGCGATTAGTAACAAAATTAAGTTGCAAATGAATTAAAAGCAAACTGAATCATAACTCAATGTTAATAAGTACCTATAGAACTTTCGCACTAATTTACCCATGCCAGGATAAACCAGCAAATTATATGGTTCTATGTATTTAAAAGTAACCTATTCAGGCTGAAAATTTCAATTAAATATAGTCTGCACCGATTGAGAGGAAAGTTGAAAGAATGTATGAATGGACACATAAAAATAATTCTTGTCTGCCAAATTTTCAATGACCGGAACTAGACCGACTAGACCGATTTATTGGTGCACCTCTCGATCGTGATTTAGTTGTTGTGAATAATTTAATGCAATTTGATACTATAAGCAAACTATATATTTATTAATGGAAAAAGTTAGACTTTGCTAAGAGTATTATAGGTCTGAATGAGCTGGAATTTTCAGTCTCTGTAGTTCTTCCGGTAGTTTTTTACTAAAATAGGATTCTCTAAAAATTTGTGGTTGTTATCAATGGTACACTTGGAGTTCTACCTTAGTAGGTACCTACCTATAAAACGGTCGAAATTTCAATATTTCCCATGTTGAGATTTTTTCCTAAAATGATCATTTTGGTACCCCTAAAAGACTACACTGATGTGAATCATTGCAACAACGGAAAAATTGAAAATTAATAAAATATCCGGGATTTCTGGAACTATAGGTCCAGATGAGCTGAAATATTCAAGGTTTGTAGTCTCCCACTAGAATTAGGATTCTCTGAGAACTCCTATGATTTTTCATAGTTTTTAGAAATTCATTTGCAAAGATGAACTATTTTTTGACTGTTCATATTATTTTATATTTTGTGTCTTCAAATACGAATCAATTATACTAGTTTATTACTGTTTAAATTTCAATTATCAACAATAGTACCTACCTATTGAATGAATAGCTTCGAACAGCTAAATTTACCAGAAAAAAATTCATCTTTTAACTAAATACCATACGGTATTGGAGCCACTCCTTTACAAACGTAAAGGCCATCGTTAATTAATACCTGCATCTTATCAGCTTCTAATCAATTCAAGCACGCATTTCTTCACATTTCAGAATTACAAATATGACCACTTAAAAAAACAGAATCTAATTTAATTTCTATTGGCAACCGGTTGGAATGATAAATTATAACAGTCGGTTCTGCTCGATGAATTTGTTTTGTATATATGCCATAATTTATGGCCGTAATTGTAGTATGATTCCAATAATTATTGATAATTAATATCGATTGCATTAAAACTTATTGAAAAGCCGCACCTCCGCCTGTGGGGCTCTATTTCACGAGAATCAGAACTTTTAAATGCATAGCATCAAGTCCTAATGAATATAAAAACACAAAACTGTCTCGTGTAAACTTCTGCAGGAAAAAAGTAAAGTTGTAGAGTAATTAATTGGGACAGGGTAATTGTTTGTGACGCTTTGTGCAAACAGAAATTATTTATGGCCATTTCTGTGTAGGCACAACAAAAATAAAGTGATGATAATTATTACCTCGAGTACCATGGAATATGCTAAATAAAGTCCAGGTGACTACATAGAGTATATTTGACCGGATTATTTTGTTTTATTTTTGTATCAATATTTATGAAGTAAGTATGCTCGGGGATAGGTTTTCTGACACTTTTATGTGCAATTACTTAACTCAAATGGGCGGTTTGGTTTTTGCGTATCGATGGACGAGGCAGAATTATAAAGTTCAATTTTTTCAAGCTTCAAATTTAAATTTATAACGGCGTTAAGGAAATCATTTATTATCATTTGGCTAGTCATTATAGAATACAAAAATACGAAGGTTTTCAAAATTTGGAGGTTTATGCCCTCATTTTAGTTATACATACCTATATATCAGTCTTTGTAAGCATTATTTTTCCTAATCAATAAATATTGTGAGCAAGACAGGAACAATAATTATTTATTTGTTATCAAGAAAACTGGATCATTCACAATCTAACAGCAACTAAATACTGAATTGAATTACCATCAGGTTATGGGCACAGGGCGGCTGAGTAAGACATTGTAGATTGTAGCAAGTAGCAAGTCAGGTAGTCAGTGAGGATGTCAGTAAGCAAGTCAGGAAGTTAGCCAACGAGTCAGGTATTTTGTGTATGCTGGAAGTCTTTGTCAGTATATGTGAGTTAAATCATTTCATTTATTTAAACTTATTAAAGGTATTAAAAACTAAAAGCTCATTATTGAAAAAAAAAAATATTTGAGCTTAAGGACAATACCGTTGATTGACAATACCTAGTTTTAAACTTTAAGCAAAAACTCCATTTTTATTTTGCGTTTATAAAAATAATATTACAAATTTAGGTATTACCTCAAAAATTATCAATGATTTCATATCCCAAAACTAAATACGCAATATTAAATAATACGCATTTCGTGTCATAAGCTTACGATTATATAAATATTCTTTTTTTTTTTATTGTGCTTCCAGATAACATCTTATAATATGACATCTCAAGTTACGCTATTGCATAAACAAACATTTTATGTATTATGTTTTCTAGCTATGATATAATAATAGAAACGAAAACAGTTAAAATTGACAGTGGAAGTAATTTATTTTCCATTCAAAGTTTTTCAACTAGGTAGGTACCTGTCTTCGTTTATCATCAAATTAACGGTCCTCTGCATTAAAATGTTGAATGAATTGTTATATTTTATAGGTATACCATTGTTAAAACATAACTACCGTGTCGAATTTCCGCAAAGTATCTAGTTAGACAAAATTTATTGATAAAACTCAATTATGGGTTTCCATTGTTTAGTTTGTGCCGTCATGTCACTGAAGATTGCCAGGGTCAAGTAACTAATAAATTTTTGGATAATTATAAAAAATTACCAATTGCGGTACCTTGTTTGTTTCTACGAAGTGTTCACCTAATGTTTTTTGCTCATGCAGGTTTTAGTTAAGTCTTTATTTATTTTCTCTTACTTTGGCATTAGCAACTTTTTTCACTTTTAATTGTTATTTTTTGTGAGATATTCCATTATCTTAAATTTTTAAGTTGCAGGTAGTATCATTATCTTTGGACATAACAAAATGAGTTTTTAGTTCTTGTTCTTGTCGTTTGCTAAACTAAATTTTTCTAAATCTTTACTTTATGTTTCATTTTTTTTTGCTTTAAATGTCATATTCGGCCTGAATCAAGGCCTTAATATAGAGGAAGATTTTTATGCTTTGAATTCCTTTTCGGACTTGACAACTTTAACATTAGTTTCACTGATATTCTTGAATCTTGCACCTTCCAAACTCTAGTAATGTTCTACTCTGTACTTACTGTACTCTGTAGCAAAACAGTAATGTTTCTTTTTCTTCAAGTTCTAGAATTTTTCAGAAAATTTGTTTGCGAACTTATTCTTCGATTTCAAATCTGGTAATAAAGCTAGGTAGGACAAATTCTATACAAAACTATGAATTATAAATCTTTATCATGTTATTTATTCATAATGAACAACATTCTTTTTCTTCTTCTGATGCGTATTCGTTAATAGATGTTTGTCTTGACATTTTCCATTGCGTTTCTGTGTTTTGAGGTAGGTACCTATGTATCAGCTACAATAATTGATATTTTTTGTTTCGCATGATATGTCCGAGATATGCCGTTTTTCTCTTCTGAATTAGCTCAAGCAATTCACGTTCTCTGTCGATACGCCTTAGGACCTTTTCATTTATTAGTCTCGCCGTTCAAGGTATGTTAAGGATCCTGCGATACAAACACATATCAAAAGACTTCAATTTGTTAATTGCACTCGCCTTCAGTGTCCAACCCTCCATACGCTGCAGTTGTTGCACTGATAAAAAGGATATCTTGGTTAAAAACAAATCGAAATTGGATCAAGATGGCCGTGGCTTTGTATATATTCAAATGAATCGTTTCTTTATTCAAGACAGCCATAATCTTGGAATCACATTACATAAATTTAAGGATCGACTCTTAATTTAAAATCACTACAATTGATGCGTATGCTTAGTTAGTATCTTATTTCAAAGCACCATTCCTTTAATTTAAGATAACATGTGTCTAGACCAAAATCAATACTCTTGGATTAAAGATTTTGAATATTTTATCGTCTTTCATTTAAAGTTTTATTTCCTTGATTCAAGAAATGCGATCTTAAATCAAATACCTGGTTACTTTTATTTGAGTACCAGTGACATTCGTTGAAAGTTTTTTTTTTTTTTTTAAATATCATGATTCTTTTGTTTCAAGATCTTGTTGCCTCAAAACAAGATAATGATTTCCTCAATTCAAGAAATAATTATCTTCAATCAAATATCCCGTTACTTCTATTTAATTCCAGTATACAGGGTGTCCGGAAGTACCTACATGGGGAATAATGGGAATTTTAGTAACCATTGAAGATACAGGGTGGACCAAATGGGGAAAAAGTCGTGCAATCATTTGCCTAGAAAATAATCTGCCATCAACTTCTATAGGTTTTGAAGTTCATGACAGATTATTTGTATAGGCACTTGATTGAGCCAACTGTTTCCCCATTTGGCCCACTCTGTATCTTTAATGGTTTCCAAAATAGCCATTATTCTACATGTAGGTAGGTACATCAAGTTATTCCAGACAACCTTTATTAGAACAATAATGTAAGTTTTGGGTTATTTTTCCTCGGCTAAAGTTTGGATAAATTTATTCCTCAGTTGTACTGACATAAGCTTAATTTTTTTTACTATACACATACAAATATTGTTCAAAAATGCTGGATTTTAAATAGATGCAATTGAGTTGTAGATTCCAGAGGAGGTATGTTCTAGGCTAAAGAAAAGCATTATTGAAAATGAAATTGTCTTTTATTCAATAAGGCACTGCAACTACAATATTACTTACTTGTAGATATAGATAAAACGAACAAAAATAGTAACGTTTATAAAAGTGAGCAACCTAGTCAAAGTCTAATAGCCAACCATCAAAAACAACACAACAAAGCTCAAAGCATTTACCCATGTTGATGGTGAAAATCAAAATATTTTTTCTTTGTCAAAACTAATGGATACTACTGGTAACATCCGATATATCATCAATTTTCTGTGCTGAAAAAGCACTTGGTATTTTAGGAAGTACAACTGTCCTTCATACAAGGACATAAATACTCCTTTCAAAATATTATACTTAGATTAAATACATGGTACTTAAATGAAGATGACCCTAGCTTCTCCATGCACAGCGAAGAGAAGGAATAAAAAGGCTTTTATCTAATTATAATTATTGAATTTCAATATAAAAATAAATAGGTAGGTACCTAAACATTTTTAGATACAACGCAAAAGCTACGAAATAATCTTGGCCCTGTAATAAAATTATGCTAGACAACAACCTACCTTCAAATATGGGTAGCAAGTGTCCTAGTTTCGCTTTGTCCAGAAAACTACTGACCTGATTCTGGTTTTCGTCCATTTTTGGTTTAATCTAGGTATTCAATGAGAATAAATTAACAGCAGTGTACACTAAGGTGTACACTTTTTCCACTCGACTGTCTAAACACATCCAAAAATCCTTCTCAAAAAAAAAACCTGTCGTACTGCATGTGCGTTCTAGAAACGAGGACGACACGGCCAAAGTCACTACCACAAAGGACACCTTCTGCCTCGCGTCTCGCATCCCATGGGAAATTGGAAAGGGATATCCGACCATAGGATTCAAGCCAAGGATTGGGTTTTTGAATCAAGGTATATTATCTTAGTTAAAGATTACCTATTGCATTATAGGTTTCTTTTAATCAAATGCCTGTGTACTTGGACTAAAATATACTATGTTGGGTTATTATTTGATTTTGTTTCAAGGAAACTAACTCACGGCTTGTTTCCTTCAGTTAAATGACTGAGATCTTGAACCAAAATACAATATCTTGGTTCCAGATCACTACTTAACTATGTTTTTCAGTTGAAGAAATCATCCTTGAAATAAGAAATTTTCAAAGCAAGAGAATTCATGAAAATTATTAAAGCCAAGAAAAATCTTAATGCAAGAGTTCGTTATTTTTAAAAGAGGAAATTTCCTTCATTTGAGATAATATTATTCCAAGAGAATTAATTATCTCTTTTCAAGATATCCTTTTTATTAGTGTGCGTATACCTGCAGTTGGTGCGTATTATTGTTTGGCTTGGCTTTGAGTTTCAGTAAAGTAGTGCGGTCTGGGTATAGGATGAAATACACAAAATATTTTAATAGGTAGTTCTTTTGTTATAATAAACCCCAAACCTTTCTTATATATCTGGGATTGCCAGAGTAGAAGAATGCTCCGTTCTCCACACTGCATTTCCCTAGGTCATCAAGTTTTAGCAACACCGCCAATACCTAAAATATTGTCACGGCTCTGGGGTGCGTGACAGAACTCCTCAAAGTCCAATTAACCCAAAAATAATTTATTCCACGTTACTACACACTCTGACACTAATTACTGCACTAATTAACTCAAACAACTAAACTCGTCACAACTCTCAACAATAATCACTATCTAAATCATATCACAGTCAATCTTAAACTTAAAAACTACTAACTAATATCGGCCTTTATATATCCGCAATCTATTCGTGTACAATCCAGAATAAAAACGATAATATTTGTGCCCGAATAAAGTAGTATTTTCTAGATCTCAAGTTAGATCTTGTAAATTCTGGCGAACGCCCAATTTGGGAACAGACGTTGTGGTTATGTTAGTTTTTGTTTACCCCGAGTATTTTATTTCCGGGTAACGGGTAACCTCTATATCTAGAGTGTGCTCCAATCCACAAGTGGCGAGGATCCCAATGGGTCTAGCTTCACCCAAGGGAAAATAAAAACAAAATTAGATAGGTACCTACCTATACAATTTTTTTCAATTTATTTTACTAGACTATTGAAGAGGTAGCACCGGCTATATAATATTTTCAGGCAAATAAATAATTGTCGTTATTTCCAATTCAATTATTCAAAAGGAAATGTCTGAGAAACTTATCTAATAGATTAGATAACACGCAAGCAATCCCGTCCAAGATTTGGAAGTATTTTTAAAACGACATTGTTCATTTACTTGTAATCATTATAAATGAATATAATCTTGAATTTTTGGGTAAATATTTACTACAATGATATAGAATAATAATTAGAAGAATAGATAATGCTTCAAAAAAACCTGATATGAAAAAGGCCAGTTTACCTAGATGGAGTTTGGGTCTTCATTATGATTTAGGTACTTATACTTACGTACTTACTTTTATTTGAGAATTAAGTTATATAATAAAATGTTTAGAAAGCTCTTAATTTCTTTCTAAGATTTCTTTTCCTGCAATAAAAAAAAATTATGCTGACGCCAGCTCAATTATTTCTTGTGAACAGTACCATTTACGGTTAAATGAAAAAGATCAGATGAACTTCAAATAACCGGAATTTCAGTTATTAAAATCAGTTTATAACTTTTTTCGGCTTCTCGGCATTTTTCATTTAGGTAGCTTAAATTACCAGTTTACCGAGTAATTTTTAAGTGCTTTGAGTAAAATGTGGACTTTATCATAATCCTACATAAAAAATTTCACAAGATACTTTTAACAGTGGGATTTCTTTCGTAGGCTTTTGAGAAAATCAAATGAAAAGATGATCACAGGCAAACCGTAGATTTTATTGATGCATAGTATTAAGTAAGTAATAAAAAGATTAAAAAAAGGATTTTAGAGTAGGCGACACAAAGACCATATAAAAAATTGCCTACTATAAATAAGTATTTATTTTTAAATACTATAGTCTAACAAACTTTATTACGCAAAAGTAACGGTAACCAAATATCCAAAACTTTTTCCCACTCAGTAGAAGTAAGCAATCGTACTAGCACATCCAAAAAATAATAGCCCGCTGGATTTCAAAAATGTACGACGTATTAGTTTATTGAAAGTTCTTTCAAAAGTCTTTGAAAAACTTCAGTACACAGCATACATCAGTAGATACGCTGATGATACGCAGGTCTACGCTAGTTTCGACAAGTACGTATGGCGCTGAAGCAAGTGTGGAGCTGAGCAACAGTCTGGAAAGTATTTCCGGATATTTGGAAAAAAATAATATGGTTCAAAAATTAGTCCCACTTAGTCCGCAATAATGTATTTTGGACCAAATGCAAAATGGGCGAAAGAAAATATGCGTATTGCCATAAATGGTATCGTTTTGGATGTAGTAACGTAATATAAAAACTTGGGTGTTGTATTTAATACAGATTTACACTTTAGAGCCCAGATTAGCAAATTATCTCAAAGATGTTACACAATTTATACAAAAGTAAATACATAGGTATTAAAATGAGAAGTTAAAAAAAAAAAAATCTTTGCGAAACCCTAGTGCTTTCAAACTGTAATTAATGTAGTATTGTGTATTCATCATTTCTTGACAGGGCGTGCAGATACAAACTCCAGCAAATTTAGAATAGTTGCATTCATTTTATATATAGGTTCAGGGCTATAGGGATCATGTTAGTTGCAAATTGCGGGAACTAGGTTAGCTCAATGTGCAGGATAGGGCTAAACTTCACTTAGCTTGTTTTGTTTGGAAGATACTGCGTTGTGGAGCTCCTGTATATATTAGAAGTCAATTATGTTTCAGAAGTCAGGTGCACAATCGCGGTACCATGTTTCAGTATTCCCAAGCATAAAACGTCACTATTTCAGCGTTCATTTTCCTATTTGGTTCCAAGGTTGTTTAATGGTGAGATATCTGGTAGGTTTAACGAAATGTCCTCCCTTTTTAGAGGTTTAGACTTGCTTTTAGGAGGACCTTACTAAGTCGATATTGACGTGACTGTGTTTTTTCAATTATTTTTTATTTATTTTCTCTCCCCCTTTCTTTTTTGTGGGTGGATATTATCGAATTTATTCTATTTGGCTGATACACAAAAAAATTTTGGACCATATGGTTTAGTCATAGGTGAATGATGTTTGTATGTACAGTGTGGTCATTTTATCTTGATAACATTTCAAACTGTCATAATTTCTTTATTTTTGAAGTTATTTAAATAAATAAAAAAACATACTGTAGGGTTGGTTTCCAAGTTTTAGATAGGGTGGACAAAAAACAAAAGACTGATATACTTTGACAGTTATGCACACAAATAGCATTTTTTTTAATGGAACACCCAGTAAATTCTTAAATTGTTTGATAATATGTTTCATTCTGATTGCAATACATATAATACAATACACATAATACAATTTACTCTATATTTACATGCAGAAGTGTTTTATTGATGCTAACAGAAAATTCTGTCTACCTACCTAACTTTGCAGGTAATCTGTGTAGGTAATCAATATTTGCAGTTAGAATAAATGAAACATTTCTGTATGTAAATATAAAGTGAATTGTATTCAATTGTATTGTATTGTATATAATGCAATTAGAATGAAACATATTATCAAACAAACTTGAAATTTACTGAGTGTTCCATTTAAAAAAATGCTTTTTGTGTGCAAAACTGTCAAAATATATTAGTCTTTTGTTTTTTGTCCATCCTATCTAAAACTTGAAAAACAACCATACAGTATGTTTTTTTATTTATTTCAATAACTTTAAAAATAAAGAAATTATGACAGTTTAAAATGTTATCAAGATAAAATGACCACCCTGTACAAGTGATAGCGTAGCGGACATTTTTACCAAGTCTTTATACAAAAAGAAAATTGTTTATTTTAGAGAAATGGTGAATGCGAAATTGTAAATTATTGTAATAATGATGTTAGTTGCCCTATATTTGTGATGACATATTACACTCCAGACGAAATATTTATTAAATGTCAAAGAAAAAAAAAGATTCTTCTGATATTATATTTTTAAGATATGTATCTAGAAAATATCGATTTAAAAATATTATTTTGGAAATATTTTTGAATACATTTTAAAAATATTTTGAAACCAATGTTTGGTCACAAACATTTTTGAAAAATGATTGATTAGCATTGTTCTAACAACAAAATTTTTCTTATAATTGCTAGCAAGGTTCCTAACCCTTACCGGCCTTACCTTTGAATTTGCAGGACTGAAGTCGAAAACAAACAGAAGTACAAAAACAATCCCGAATCCGTTACGCATAGTTCACCGGTATTTTATCACATGAACGCACAAAACCGAAAACCACCTACCAAGAAGTAAAAGAACACACTCATGGTATCTCGAATACAAAATATTAAAGCCACATCTTCCTACATCTCAGTCTAACTCTTTTATCAAGAAAATTACAAAAGAACGTTATCGAATGCATTAATCTAATCTAAATATATGCAAATAACAAAACATAGTACGCGCTCCTGAGTGAATGAAACGCACGTGTATGTTTCGAGATAGAAAAGGTTCGTTATGTGCTGACTTTCGAGAGAATATGCAACTAATGTGTGATGCTGGCTGGTGAACTTGACTCGAAAATAAAAGCCAACGAAAACCCGATCTCTGATAGGACGCGCCACCACTCCGTAAAGCTTTCGTACAGTACCAGTTTTTCATTCGGGGAGCTTTTAGGCACTTAATAGCACTTGATTGGTACTACTACACAGTGTTAAATAATTCTCTGCAGATTTACTCTAATAATTACCTTACCTGTTTGTCATTTTATAGGTTCTGTCTAGTTAATTTGTCGGAAAAGCTCTGTACAGTTTTTGAAGAAAAGAGACTTTCCGCACGAGTTAGATTTTAGATATTTTTACTTTTAACTTTTGCGCACTAGTGCCGAAAATGAATGCGGAAAAAGGGTAGGTACTTTTATGACCTAAAATTTTTGCGGAAAAGCGGATTTCGCGCACGCTCGTAGAAAAAAGGTTTATTTCATTACTTTCATAAATTTTTTCCTATTATAGATGGAAAGATGAAATTTTCAGTGAATCTTATCCCATCAGTGGCGGACTACGTTTCCTGAAAATTTGCTCATTTGGACTTATAGTTCTAGAAATGAAATCATGTTCAGCAATTTTGGGTGATTTATCAATTTTTCAATTTTTCTGAGTGTCTTTGTTATAGAATGTGGCTCAAAATCTCAAAATAATTTAGTGTATGGAGTTTGAGGTATCCCAAAGGACTATTAGGACACAAATTTCGGGATAATTTAGTGCATAGAATTCAAGGGATCCCAAAGGACCATTAGGACACAATGTCTCCACAAAAAAAATGTTGAAATTTCATCGTTTAAGTGAAAAGTTTATTATTTAGATTTTGGAAAACTTTGAAAGATCATAACTTTTTTTCTATTAGAAATAGAAAGCTGACATTTTCAGCGATTCTTATTCCAGTGGCGGACTTGAAGTACTAGAAATAAAATCATGTTAAGCAATTTGGGCTGATTTATTAATTTTTCAATTTTTTCTGAGTGCATTTTTTCATAGATTTCGGCTCCAAATCTCTGGATAATTTAGTGTATGGAGTTTGAGGGATCCCAAAGGACCATTAGGATACAAAATCTCATTTTTCCCGATTGCTTCTTTCCAAATTGTCACCCTGTATATCCGACGTGGCCTGAATGGAAACATCACTGTCGCGGCATGCAATGTATTAATGAAACTTTGTGTAACTAAACCACTCGGCTAACGCCTCGTGGGTTAATGTTACACGCATTTCATTAATAACTATAATAAACCAAGATAATAATGAAAATATCAAAAGCCAAAAAAAATAATAAGTCAGTAAATATAAACATTGCTTATTTGCACAGTCATTAATCTGTAGGTTGGTACCTATGACCTGACACAAATACAAGAAATGAGATTACAATAAAAACATCACAATAAGTTTCATCACTTCCTCCTTTAAATGGGTGTCCCAACCCATATCCTTCTAGCTATAGACTTTGCTTCTAGGGTCAACAACGAATAAGTCACAAGTCATCGGCCTATTTTATTAAGTATGTACGGACAATACTACTTTTACCTGATGGATCATCACAATAGGATTAGAAAAATAGTTTCGGGTCATTTTTTTGACTAGGATTAGGTACTTTCATAATAACGGAAGATTTTGAAATAATATCTTAGGCTTAGTTTGAAATTTATCGTGCATCTTAAAACCTATGGGAAATATACCTACCTGCTGACTTAATACATTATTTAAAATTCCAGTGGTAGCTGGTATTTGAATCGAAGTTTTAGTAAAATAAAACAACTATTTGAAGTTAATTGACAGCTACCCCAACAGCTTATACATTAGTGGAAGCGATTTAGGGATGCGATTTTTATTACTTTTTAATGAACTAGTTCAGTAGTACTGAATCCTCAAAATGTACTAGTACAATGTACTAATTCTTTAGTACATCTACGAAAAAAGGAAACAAGGGAGAAAAATGCAAAAAATACATATTGAAACTTTATTTAGTATTCAACAAAAATAAAATGAATGAATTATTATTTGCTAAAAGTTACATAGGTATACTATTTAGCATTTAGGAACTAAAAAAATACAGCCTTGATTTCCTGATATTACATTACACTTTTGTGTTTTTGGTTATCCGGGTTATAAAAACTGTGTTCCGTTTGTGCTTTTGATTAAACCTGTCGGTTAAGTAGGTTTCTTCACATTCCGTGCTCATAGATTTTTGTTTTACATCTGTTTTAAACTTGTTTATTATAATTTTTGTACCTATGTACCTATTACGATGAAAAGAATGTAGGTACTATAATATCATGGGACTCTAATATTATGGTATTAGTACATATAGTACATTTAAAGGATCAGTACAATTGTACTAGTTCGTTCATGTACTACATATCCCTAAAGCGATTCAAAGTAGTCTAATGAAACTATTTTCAAGAAAGAATAAAGAGGACTCAGAAACAATGTATCATAGTTCAGAAACAAGAAACTAAAAGATGAATTATTAAACGAGAAAAAACTTAAACGTTACAACAATAATTATTAATAAACAGAATGTCTTTCCTTTAGCAATTTTTGTGTGTGTGAGATTTAAATTGAATAGACTTCTTTAGAAAATTCGCAAACAATGAAGCATCACATAAATTTTCTTCGGGTAGGCCAGCATCAATCTTTCATCGCCAGTGGCACCAGGGGCAGTATAAAAAAGAAGTAGTCTAGCCGCTTCAGCCGCTGACCACGACCAATTCGTATAATTTACTCGGCAAAAACAAAGCCTATATAGCTCATCTTCATAATTAATATGAACATCTCGTCCCTTTGGATTTCGGATGCAGCTAAAGGATACCGTGGACTCTCAGACAATCTTACAAACAGATTTTCGAATATTTTTCTATTTTCATGTTGATTTAGTAGGTATCCTGATAAAGTAGCTACTAACAAACAGGGAACATCTATGGTAAAACAATAACTCACTCGTAAAATAATTAGTCTTTACACGCCATAGGACAACAGGAAACACATTTCAATAAAAATGTGGTTTGGTAGAACATAAATCCAATTAAATAATTCAAGATTTACAAAAAATTATATAGCGATAATTTAAAACAACAATAATAATTGATAATTTATCCTTTGAATCATAGATTAGTCGGTTGGTGGCCTTTGTAAAGTTGTAATATATTACTATATATAGTCTTTTTAATACCTATTTAGAAGTACCAGTCGTTTTAGTGACAAAACGTATGTCGCTTCTTGACACACAAATAAATTTTGGTTAGGAATTTCCTATTTGTACATGAAATTGACGTATTAGCAATCGACGTTCGTTTTTGTTGGTAATTTTTTGTTTCATCTGATTCGTGATTGATAAATAAGGATGAGGTTATTCTAAATGGGTATTACAAATACTATACCACACTGAGACCCTGAGTGTCAGTTCTGAAATTCACACAATCATTTAGATTTATGTGTATCATTTCACTAATCATTCTTTTTGTGTAATTTGATTCAGTGTTTAGAATTTGAGGGTTCTCAAACAGGTATCCATGCCCTGTGTCAAAATGGTGCTGGACTAATGCTTATTGTTCTGGTTTCTATTGTTTACCACATTCACATGGAATTGAGTAATCAGGGTTGGATGAACCCACCGGGATACCGGGAAATTCCCGGTGGGCCGATCGGAATGTGGGCCAATCTTTAGAACAACAGGATTATCAAGATATATATACCTTCAAACCAAAGTCTGAGATCAAACGGACGGCCTCAATATTATGAAAGTACATAAGAATGGTCAATTCAACTTGTGGCGCATTGAAAAAAGAACAACGCAACCAGGGTTGTTACAGACCAATTTTTGAATGTGTAGATTTTCACATTGAAATTGTGTAGCAATTCAAACAATTGTGCACTGTCAATTTGACAATCGAATAGGCATCTCACAGCCATGACAGCAGACGCTCGCGACATGTCAACCGGAGCATAGAACCGGAGTCTCATGCTCTCATGCATCCGTTTTCCGAAGTCCGATGTCTGAAAAACCTTCTATCTGACATCTTTTTATACGATTATGTCCAAATAAAAGGTTTTTCGGACATCGGACGAATTTGTGCTTTGAAGTTAAAGTAATAGTTTTGGACGCTTGCAACAACTTTTGCCACTTTCCATGAGCAGATCTGATCCAAAGATTCCAACGAAAAACAGAACCATCTTGACTCTGACACTCAACGCTTATTGCGACATCTTTGGAAGTGGCTAAATTCACTATCGTTTCAAGAATTTTGAGTTACGGAATAGGTGATTTATCCATTGTGTAGCATTTCTGTGCAGTTTATTAAAAAGTGTAGCAGACAGATGAAATTGCTCATTGGGGTGCACCTGTGTAATCGATAGTCCAATTGTGTAGCAAACTACACAATTGTGTAGCTTGTAACAACCCTGAACGCAACATGAAAGAAGTATGAAGTGCTAAGAATGTTTGACAATTGGGGAAATACAGGACTGGCAGCAAATGATGTAATAATTCAAGACTCATTTTCCACAATTCATTCTCATAAAAAAAGGAGATGCCGCGGCTGTTTTACGGAAGGAATTTAAAGATTTTGGAAGAAAATGGCCTGACTCGAAAAGGACGGAGTTGTATGACCTCTCTGGATCTAATGATGGAGATGAAGATAATGTAAAGTAGGTAAATGACATAGGGTTGCATAGAGGGAATGAATTAGAACTTTCTGAAAAAGTGTTAATCACATTCACTTTGCAAACAATGTTTGGTTTGCTGTTTTAATGTTTCGTATAACTACAGATTATACATCCGTGCTAGCAGCCATCTTCAAGGCTTTTACCAGTACATATGTCTTTATTTTAGCGTGTTCACAGGTAGGGTGCGAGAAATGCTTTTCAATACTTGAAGACATAAAAAATCGGATAAGGAATCAATCGACTTACAATGGCAAATTTGGATGCGTTGATGATAGTGAACTTACATAACGAAATCTTAGGATTGTTGACTTTTGAGAAGATTCTTATGCAAATGTTTAACTTAAGCCCCCCATTAAAGAAAAAAACTATCATTCTGATTGTTTGAAATCATCAAATCATCTTTGAAATCAAAAACAAGATAAGAGTTATTTTTAAATTTTCCATTCTGCGTTTTCATTCAGCATTTTATTGTTTTTTCACTGTCGTTATTATATTATTAGATCACATCTAAGTGTGAGGATGTGCCCCATGAATCCATCAATGTATGGGCCGCTAGACTGAAATTTCCCGGCCCATTTCCAAAAGTTCGTCCAACCCTGTGAGTAATAGTATCGGGTCTTCGAAAAAAAAAAAAACAATCAAAGATTGCTATGGTTTTTTAAACGTATGTCTTAGCAATATTTGTCTTTAATTTTGTCAATGAAATTTAATGTCAAAATGTCCTGTCAAAAATCCTGACGAATAAAGAAACAGTAATGCGACGTACGTTTTCGTAGTCAAAGCAATCTTCGATTGGTTTTTTTTTTGAAGACCCGATATATTACATGCGGAGGTGGAAAGTGTTTCATTATTGTCGAGAGATACTATGGTTGACCGAGGTGCGAAGCGCCGAGGTCAACCAATTCTCGAGACAATAATGTGAAAACTTTCCACCGAATTATGCATACTATTTTATTATGAACCATTAATATAGACCTATCGATTTTTACCTGGCATGCGCGCGCAACACGAGGCAATGCCTTTTCATTAGTTAACTAGTACAGGTGTGAAGTATTCGTTTTGCACGCTGGGAATTTCGTTGTCTTTGTTCATCGCCCGTGATCAGACAAGAATAAAAGTATGGTTGATATTGAACTTGACATAGCTTGACAAGTGACATTTAAAAATTGTTTGAAATTTTCATTGACAAAAACGTTGCACAACACGCGGTCTTTCTCCTTCCCTTTTTACTCCGTGCAAATAAGAAGGACGGATTGCTATACGTAAGTCTAACATAATTTGGTACATTTTGCCTCGTCTTGGGCAATGAGCGTTATGTGTCTTTTTTTATCTAATCAAGTTTTCGTATTATTACCTCTTTGTCTGGTAAAATAGATAGGTCTATTATTGAAAAAAAAATAAAATGAAAATATGACAAAAATGGAATTTCGACTGACAGTCTGACACCGATATTGACATCCTATAAACACATGTGACATCTACTTCTAAATACAAACATTGCACCTGGATTTGTGTTTAGGCGTGAAAGAACAATTTATCAGGGCCGAAAATGAGTTCTCCAGACTGAAATTGACAGAGGAACAGTCACTTTCGGTCTGTTTTAAAGTGAACAAAAGTGAAGTGATTTTTTCGAACCTCCAAACCAGTAAGGAATGCATTAATTTCATATATGGTTCAAAATAAACAATATTGCATCTTTTTTCCTGTGGTGTTTGATCTTCAAAGGATGTATAGAGATATTTGGTGGTATGCGGATTGTAGAATGCCACCATGGTGTTTGTATCCTGGGAGCATGTTTTTATTTTATGTGACAAACCTTCAATGTAGGGAATTTTGAAATATCTTTGATACTTGTCTTTGGTTCCATTATGACTAACTTCTTTTTTATCCTTGAACTTATTTATGTTTCTATTTATGAAGTTAATTTTAGGGTAGTTGTTTTTTCTCAATAATAATTTCACTTGAATAACTTGGTTTAGAATACCAATAATTAGTCAATAATGTGCCATTCGACTGTCGACACACCTCTGTATCTAGAAAGCAAATTCTATTTTCAACCTCAATTTCCATTGTAAATTGTAATGATTAATGAAAACTATTAAAAAGGTTTAGGACCAGATCCAGGTGGTCTGGTGGGACAGCCAGAATAGTGTCATCAGCATAGACATATAAAAATGGGATATCGAAGGGTAACTTTGATAATGAGGTGGTTCATCACAATGTTGGCAAGAACTGGACTAGCTGGGTTGTCCATTGCTGAGCCATTCTTTTGCAAATATATTTTTTGTTGGAAGGAGAAATAACTTGTTTCAAAACAAAAGTTCACTATGTAAAGAAGTGTTTGCTTTGAAATTTGGATGTAGGATGAAAGGAACTTAAAATCTTTTTTCAAAATATCGATGACTAATTGCTTGGGGTTGTTTGTGAAAAGACTGACCACATGCAAAGATACAAGAACGTAGTTTATCAGGTATGTGCTTTTGTTTGACTAGCTCAATGAGTCTCTTACATTAAAATAGAAAATTAAAGTTAAAGGATGGAACAAATTATGTAAATATCTAGCTATCTAGCCAGGGGAATTGATACAACTTACAACTGGTCTGAGATTTACGCCTAGTTTGTGTGCCTTTCTCAAACAATACAACTTGGGTGAAACACAGTTAGATGTTTTCAGCCATATCTCCTCTTTCTCCGAAATCATGTTCTCCTCTCTCATAGCCGTAAAACAAGTCCATTGGCCATTGTCTGAAATCTAGTAGTGGCATGCCTATTTAATGGTTGGTAGGTATTAGAGTCTTGCAACATTTCAAGAACCTTAGATTCATATTCATGGTTGTACATTAAAACAGTCGAGTTTCCCTTATTAGATCGACTTACTAATATATCAGAAGTTTTTCGTTTTTTTGTATTTATTTGTTAGATTTCTATCTTTTTCTGGTCTGTCACCATTAAAATGGTTTGAGATTATATTTGTTGTTCTTGCTCGAAGAGTGTTCTTCCTATCATCATCTAGGGCTTGTGCAGAAATACAATATTCCAAATCCTTTATCATTGTGGGTACAGGAATCTCTTTATTACCTAAAGGAAGTCCAAACTTAGGACCCAAAAAAAGCATAGTCTTCACATCTCTTGGGAGCTCTATATCTGTATAATCACACATAATAGTTACTACTTCCGATAATTTCCGCTTTAAATTTTATATTTAGCAACAGTCAACGCTCTGGCTGTAGACAGGTGCTCATCTTTGCAACAAGCCTTTGGGTTTGGGTACTTACTGCATAAAATAATAATGTGTATTTATGTTCTTGTACTCGCGTCGATGTGTTTATTGAAACATTATACAGGAAACAGCTGACGGTATTATATTAGCAGCATTTTAATGGAATGTCTGACACTTTTATGGCTTCCATGAAAATTTTCGTTAAAAAGTAACCAAAACATTCAAAATGGCATTACACATACTAAAAATAAGAGTATGCGTAAATGCTTATCTACAAAGATTTTATGTCTCACATACCGGGGATAACACGATAATAAAACAAGCAAGATAAATTTTATTTTATTTATCTTCAAAATCGGTTTTTCAGAAAATGTTGTTTGTGGAATGTTCACTTCTGCCTGTAACTGAGTGATTTTTTAACAAACCTTGATAAAACGTCTCAATTCTTTATAGTATTATATGCCTTTTTGTTTTATTTGAAATTCCTAATACTAATTCTTAATTTTGCTCAGTTCCTGCATCTCTAAAACTTTGCCATAGGTTACGATTTCTAGATTGGGATGGTACAGGGTGTCTGGTTATAATTTGATACCCCACCTGCAGTATTTATCTCTGTGCAGTATTTACAGGTAGGTAGATGATAAGTGTAAATACAAAAATTGTGCTGTAACAAAAATTTATTATCAGAAATTTTACGTATTTTCAACTTTTTTCAAACAGAATGCCCTATATTTAATTCTAAACTAAACCAACTTGCATAACAAAGCAGTATAATTTTCAATAATCATCATGTAATCAATATCGATTGCTACCAGATCTTCGTACTATAAATTTAGACTTGAAAATTGAAAATTGGAATCATTTAGCAATATGATTTATATCGGTTTAATGTTTTAGTTCAGTGACACTGGATAACTACTTTCAATTGCGTCTGGAAGTTTAAAATGAATTAAATCATTTACAAACTAATATAATTAGTTTTAAATTGAAAATGAGATGGCGCTATACATTTTAATGTTGGATTTTTCTCTCAATGACAGATAACAGATTGTAAGTATGATTGATAACAAAATTTATTGAAAACCTTAGGGCAGGTAAAAATAGAAACAGACCCAAAATAAAAATACAAGAATCCTACCTTGCATCGCAATTTATGTTTTTTTAATTAAGATTGATACAATGTGCCAAGTCAAGAAAATAAGGCCGGTCAAGTTCAGAAGTCTTTGGAACAATAATTAATCATGACAAGATAATAAAAACCGCTTTTGTGACAAAATATCAGAAACTAGGCCATCAGTATTTAATTGTTACATGATGTGATGTCTTGTGGTATTTTCATTTCTATGTGACATTTAATTAATTTGTTTACGCATTTATGTATGTGTTAACAATATTTATGTTAGTGGAACATAAAATGAGATATGCAATGAAAACAATACAGTATAGGTTCTATTTAGAATACTCTTTATTACAAGTAATCTGAGTTATGTATCTGAGAAATGTCTGTAAAAAAATTATGTCTATGACGCATGACCGAAGCTGCGTCTCATGACTAATTTCCTCCTCTTTCGATCTTTTCCAAATCGGCTTGTGGATCCCTTCTAAAATTTTCCTAATGCCTACTTAATTATATCTGGAAACCATTAAATAAATATCAGAATGACTATCAAGGATAGTTGAGAATTTTAGAGTTTATGATGAACACTTAATGTTTAGTTTATTTACAAGCAATGTCTTCGATTCTGAAATTGGATAATCGGTAGGTTTTATACAACATATTAGATACAATTCACATCTTTGGGCATTTGGTGGAAGGTCCAGACAATTTAATAAAATTACATTCATTCAAGGCTGAACTATTATTTAGAAAAAGGATTAGAGAGTCACCTAAATTAATTGAATTCTAAAATATAATATGTAAATCCGGTCAATTTCGTGTTACATCCTGTGTTTTGGTAGGAACATAATACTATAATATTATACATAGGGCGTGTTCTTGATGTTGATTTCCACCAAAAATTTACTGTTGCATCAGCTGATTTCTGTCACGTGACTCTTTGATGCCATTGTTGGAAGCACCACATATCCACCACAATTTACATAAAAGAACGCTTTGGTGGACCAAAAAGCGAAAATATCTATAAATGGTATGTAATCTGTGCTTCTTTCAAAAAAACTGAAATGGACAATGCGAGCAAAGCTGCCATTGGGCCAAGAACATTAATTGCAAAGCGAAATAGATGACTCTCCAGAGGATCTCAATTTTATTTTGCAATTTTTTTACTGAATATGATAAATCATTGTAGATAAAAGTTACGTCATCAGCTTTCTGATTATCCACCAGTGAGCTAAAAAACAAATCAAAGACTACACGGGTCACACAAGAAGCAGTAGCTAATTTTTTAAGGTTATGTAGTCTACCAACGCAAAACCACCAGAGAAATCACAGAAAATTTCTGTTGGAGCTTGGTGGCATCATGTTTTCACCTGGTGAAGGTCTGATGGAAAAAAGAACGCGCCCATACATTGTGAAGGTTTTAAATGAAATATTTTATTACTTACCTATCAAACATATATGTACTTATATATAGCAACATGTTTTTTCTCTCAACATCAAATTTTAATGATTCGATATCATAATTTCTGACTGAAATCAACTCATCAAATAAGCCCACCCAAGTCTTGACAAACTATTATTCATATTGTTTATCTGATATGTGTAAATATGACTTCTTGACTAGCGGTAGCTTTAATTCTTGTAATTTATTGCCGTCGCAAATGTTTATTTTATGTAACGGCTGCTGTCTACTTTGGATGCAAACAAGAAATATTTATTTACCAACAAGATAAATTTTAAGCTATAATTGATTGAGATGAAGTTTTAAAAATAGTTCATCTATTTTGGTTCAAAATTAAATTAATCAACTTGGGTTAATAATTGATACAGTTAATTCCTGCTTGAATTATCTCCTGGTTCGCATTTAGTGAAT
The DNA here is from genome assembly GCA_917834065.1 of Ceutorhynchus assimilis. NCBI lineage: Eukaryota > Metazoa > Arthropoda > Insecta > Coleoptera > Curculionidae > Ceutorhynchus > Ceutorhynchus assimilis. The sequence continues at coordinate 3,000,390 of OU892281.1, forward strand.
ACGGGCTTGGCGACACCGAATTACCCGAGCCCCTTCACATTATTTTGAGAGTGCTTCCTCTTCTTCTCCTACCTTTCCTATCTGCTCCAACTCCAACCATCTTCTGTTATCATCTTACATTACTTGGAGTGGGAGAAGAGCTTTTCTTCGATCGAGGGAGTACCACCCCTCGCGAGCAAAGAATTTCGGAGTTAAAATACCCTTCCAGGGGAGTCTACTTCAAGTTTAATAATGGAATTCTCTAACATCAGAGGTATTGAAGCCAACTTAAACTTAGTGCATCAACATCTTTCCTTTGTCACCCTCAAAAAATCTCCTACATCAAACTGAGAAGCAACGGGTACTTTTTTTGATTGTTAAATTTCCCGTGTGGGAATTTGTCAGTTACCTCCATCGGGTGCGTCCCTATGGGAATTAGGGGAAGCTCGCTGCGTCTGTAATCCAACAGATTCAGAGGGTAGTGGGAAAATAAAATACCCACCGTGAAACAAAAACTGACCCGGTCCTCCAGGATGGGGGTTGAGGCATTAGACTGGTTCTTTAATACTCGGAAAAATACAAAACTACCAAAAAACCTAAGCCAAGCCTCGGAACATTGGACGGATCACCAAGACGACGAACACGGCAAAGAAAAGGGACTACGAATCTCGCTAGGTGGAATGTGCAAGGTATTAGACTGAAAACGGATATCATTGCATCAGAAATTCAGAAATTGAACATCGATTTAGTAGCACTAACCGAAACTTAGAAAAAAGGAAATGGCACCAAAAATGTTGGAGAATATATTCACCTTTTTACTGGAGTGTCAAAGGACATGAGAGCAGCTAGAGGAGTATCCATATTGATAAGGAAAGACTGGAAAAACAAAATTAACAACTGGGAAGCTGTAGATGAAAATATCCTAACGTTCAACTTGAAACTACATGGCTAATAACATCACCATTATACGCTCCATCAGAGGATGAAAGAGTCGGCATTAAGCAGGAGTTCTTTGACAAATTGGATGAAGTCCTAGTAGATATTGGAAGAAATAGAGAAATCATAATGCTAGGGAATTTCAACGGAAGAATGGGAAGGACGAACAATAGCTCAGTTGTAGGACCATTTCGAGAAGAAATATTCAATGATAATGGCCAAAGGCTCATACATCTCTGTGAGACCCACAATTTTAGAATAAATAATGGATTTTTCAAACACAAAGATATTCACCGCTACACTTGGATACAGAATACCCGTAACCTGAAAACTATTATTGACTATGTGATAAGCAAACAAAAAACAAACATAGAGATAAACGACGTAAGAGTCCTAAGAGGAATAACTTGCGGGTCAGATCATTTTTTAGTAAGAGCCAAAATAAAGTTGCAATTCAGGAAAACGAACAAGAACCCAGAGGAACAAAACACCAATGCCATACTAACGGACACAGTGAATACAACAAATTATAATTTTGACAGTTTTAGAGATGACAGCACTGTATTTCTATATCAGAGGCGAGTCGACAGCAAACTATTGAACCCTGAAGAATGTATCGGGTCTTCAAAAAAAAAACCAATCGAAGATTGCTTTGATTACGAAAACGTACGTCGCATTACTGTTTCTTTATTGGTCAGGATTTTTAGGACATGACATTTTGACATTAAAGTTCATTAATAAATTAAAGAAAAATATTGCTAAGACATACGTTTAAAAAACCATAGCAATCTTCGATTGTTTTTTTTTTGAAGACCCGATACCTTCAATAAACTCTATGAGAATATTATAAGGAGTCTAATAGAAGCCACCCAAGAAGCAATAGGAACGAAGGAAAAAAATACCAACAAGAAATACTGGTGGAACGAGGAGATAGAGCTATTAGTCCAAGAGAAGAAGCAAAAATATCTGAAATGGCTAACAACAAAAAATGAACAAGACCTTGACATTTATAAAGGCACAAAAAGACAACTAAGAACGTGCATCACTATAGCTAATAACGAATCATGGGATAAGAAATGTGAAGAAATTAACACCTACATAGGAGGAAGGAAATGCTCAGAGGTATGGAGATTTATATCAAATGTTAAAAACCCAGGAAAAGACAGAGATAATATCCAGATTATTAAACCAGAGCAATGGGTAGAACATTCTAAGGGTCTATTACAAGAAAGTAGACCGGAATATATATTAGATTCTCTAAGACATATTGAAGTACATGGAGGAGTAGTTGAGATATCTGAAGGAACAGTAAAAAAGACTGTTAAGAATCTTAAGTCAGGTAAAGCTAGCGGCCCAGAAGGGATATACTCGGAAATGCTGAAATGGGGAACTGAGAAGCTCTTCAAAGGTCTCACATGCATTATCAATAAATGCCTAAATGGACTACCTGTTCCACAAGACTGGAAAACGGCTTTTATATCATCCATTCACAAAAAAGGAAATAAGCTGGATTGCAATAACTATCGGGGCATATCAGTCACAAGCACCCTAAGCAGACTATACGGTAGAATCCTGCGTGATCTCATTGAAGAAGATTATAAAGAGCAAGAAGAAGAAGAGCAGTGCAGCTTTAGAGCAGGAAGATCAGGTACGGACAACGTATTTAGCCTAAAGCAAGTCAGGGAAAAGAGATCTGCTAGATATTTGGAAACCCACCCCACATTTGTTGACCTACCAAAAGCATACCGTACAGTCCCAGTATCCAGACTGGAAGGTATTAGAACACACAAATATCAATCACACCTACATAACGGCACTTAAAGAACTATATAAAGACTCAAAATCAAGAATTAAGATTGGTAAGAAACTCACAGACACATTTATAGTAAATAAAGGACTACGTCAAGGATGTTGTCCTACGCTTTTCAAAATATACGTAGCAGTAGCACTGAAAAATTGGAAGAGGAAGATCCATGGAATGGGTATAGAGATAAATGATACGTGCCTGTTTACTCTTCAGTTTGCAAATGATCAGGTCATAGTGGCCAGTGACAAAGAGGACATGCAATATATGATTAGAAAGCTGATAGAAGAGTATTAAGAATGGGGCCTGAGAGTTAATATAAATAAAACAAAATATCTATGTGTAGGCAACCAGAACGGAAGTGGACGATGGTCGGAAAATTTTGCAATGTCAAAAATATGAGTATCTAGGTATCATATTCGACAACACCGGAACAGACGTGAAAGAAATAGAAAAGCGAATAGTTAAAGCTAAAAAAGTAATAGGATGCCTACGTGGAATATTATGGAGCAAGGAAATTACAAAGAAGAGCAAATTTAATATATACGAGACAATGATAAAGAGCAGCCTTCTATATGAAGCCGAGACTTGGAGAATTATAAACAGACAAAAGAAAAAAGTGGAAGCAGTTGAAATGGATGCTATTAGAAGATCCATGCGAATCTCACGAAGAGACAGAATAAGGAACGACAATATAAAACAACAAATGGGTATAGAAGGTACGATAGTCCAGGACATTGAAAAGAAACAACTTACCTGGTACGGACACGTAGAACGAATGCCAGATGACAGGTGGCCCAGAAAAATGCTGCACTGGCAACCAGCAGGTAGAAGAAAACGAGGAAGACCAAAACTGGAATAACAGAAGACCATACAAAAGTCCATAAGTGAAAGAAATCGCTCATCAGAGGATTGCGACGATAGGAAAGGATGGAAATTAGGTGTCGGGCAACGAAGAAAGACGTTCTAAAACGACATGTATATATATATATATATATAAATTTTTGTTTCGTCGATTACAATAATAACTGTTTCACGAAATGCTAGGAGTTAAGAGCAATTCCACAAAGTTGCGAAATCATGCAAGAAAAAAACACATATCCTCCGTAACAAACATCATCGTTTCACGGTGAATAAATGATCAAATTATTCAATAAAAATTTAACACTTTAAATCGTCCTCGAAACCAGTAAGTATTAGATAGAAATGTATAAACCTACTTGTCTTGCTTCATAGTGGCGACTATTTTAAAAATGTTGATATTAATACATTTTTTGCTCATGATCTGCCTCAAACATTTCGCTAAGGGGGATCATCATGATAATCCCGTGTGTGAAATGAATGCTTGTCAAGCTTTAGAGGAAAGTTTAATTCAGTTGACTGAATTGGCCGATAAGATGGATGAAAGAAATAGGACAAATGATCATTTGAAAAAATTGGAAAGGAGGTTAAGATCTTTGGAACAACCAGGTAAGTGTACCAAGATTATAGTATCACACAAATTACGTCTGTTTAGTATGGGAAATAGTAAAACAAGATGGAAAATGGATGGACTGTTCGAAAGGTCTTTGCAAATGTAAACCAGAAACTAAAACTTTGAGTTGTTGGCAACAAGGAATATTGCAGTTGCCTTCTGAACAAATATTGCCCTATGACGTTAGAGCTATGTAAGTGGAATAATATATATATATTTTTATTTAAATGATTTTTAAAAAATCTTTTTAGAGATTTAGGAATAAATTCATTGACAACTCTAAACAAAGACGCATTTAATGGTTTGAGTTATTTAACTGAATTGGATTTATTTGACAATCAAATTGACTATCTTCCTTCAGACGTGTTTATAAAATTGAATAGTTTGGTATATTTGTAAGTATAACCATCTAATTTATTTTTCAAACGCTCTCGATTGTGTTTATTTCAGGAGGTTACACAAAAATAGGCTCGAAGAACTTCACTTCGATCTTCTCAAAGGCCTCACGAATTTGCGAACATTCGATGCCTCAGCAAATCTGATTAAAATCCTACCAGGCACTTTATTTAGAGATAGTAAAAACCTGATACTGCTACATTTATCTAGAAACAATCTGAGAGACATTCCAGAAACACTTTTCAACAAAATGGAGTTTTTAGAAGACCTTGATTTGAGCAATAATGACTTAGAAACTCTGCCTAAATTTATTTTTGAGGATTTGATTGCTTTAAGAAGATTGCATTTGGCTGAAAATAATATTACTTTGCTTCCCACAGGTAAAACAGCATGATTTAAAGATGCTATGCCTTGAACTGCTGTGATTTTTCCAATAGTCTATGTGCATTCTGTGATAAAACATTACAGCACTTGGTACCACTTAATTCTCAAATCAAACTTAATCATAATCACAAACTTATATCACTATCAAGTAAACTGTTTCACTCAACTTACTGTACGATTCACAACTCTTTCTATTCACATTTGTCTGTGAGACAACTTATTCAATTCATAACTAACTGTTGTTTGGAGATGATCAAATTAATGTAACGAGTTATTTTTTTCAGGAATATTTGATAAACCTATAAATTTAGAGTTACTGAATCTTAGAAAAAATAAAATTACACATCTATCGGAAAAATTGTTTAGCAAGTTGACTAATCTGAAAATATTACAGCTCACTAGCAATCAAATTTCACAGGTAAGTGGATATTTCTGAAACTCAATAGTTGTGAATCGAATCTTCATGTTCTTCGTTGATACTAAATAAACTTCAATAGATTTTCTAAAACCTACCTTTTTTATTTCAGATTAGTCCAAATAACTTTATAAGTCTCACGAGCCTAGTGGAGCTACATCTAGAACAAAACTTTATAAATGAATTACCGGAAAATGTTTTCATTAGAAACAAAGAGCTCGAAAAATTGTTTCTTTTCTCTAATAATTTAGAAGAACTAAAAGAAAAGACGTTCAATGGATTAGTCAGTTTAACATCCTTGTTTGTAAATAATAATATTTTAAAGGATGTTAATTCGAGGATTTTTGTTTATACACCAAGTTTACAAAAGCTGTATGTATAAAAATGATTTTGAGTTAATATGACGGTTTCAACCTTAACTGCATAAGGTGGAATTGCATTAATTGCAACTATGATTATGAAATATTAACTTCAATTGATGTATTTACATGTAAAATTTATTTCAGGCAACTAGATAGCAACAAATTTCATTTCCTGCCTGCAAAAATTTTTGATTCTCTCAGTGGTCTAGTATCAGTAAAATTATCCAAAAATCCATGGCATTGTGACTGCAACATATTGTATTTATCTATGTAAGTAAAATATTACATTCAATTCCCCATTCGAATACAATTTTTTCGTAACTCTGATCCTAAATCAGTGCGTATTTTTCTCACTGTTGATAATGCCCCAAGTTCTTGATGTTACCTCATAACTAACTGATTTGAAGTCCTGAATTGGGCTTTGTCAAGCTAAGTGGATCGAAGATGATATTATTATTACCTATTAAAAAAATAAACCTTTCAAAATCGATAAAATTTTAACTTGATACAAAATATAAAATATCTAAATTTTCTTTTAGTTGGGTTGATACAAACCAGAACAAGCTATGGGATTCCGATTTGTCATGTAGAGGCCCAGGTGATTTAGGAGGCCGCTTATTGAAAGACATGACTTTTGATCAATTGTGTGAAGGACAGTGGGCCAGCATGATGAACCTTGCACCCAGAGTAGCTATAAAGCAAGTGGAAACTAATGTGACTAAAACGGATAATCTTAGTGTGGCCGATGATGCAACAATTTAAACTTTGTGTAACTTATTGTATTGTATTATTTACTTTATAATATTTTGAATTTTTATTTTTTATGCTAAAATGGACAAACATCTAACAGATTCTAACCAATTTTAATAGATAGATACCCCAAAAATATCAATTGTTATCCTAATCCTTTTACAAAAAACAATCAAGCAAATAGAATGAATATCAAATAATTGATAAGGAATTATAGAAGATAAATATTGGGAAAATATGTAGATATATGTTGTTAGAGATAAAATCATTTGTGAAAAAATACCTATAGGTAGGTACTCAAGTTCCTTAGATATAGGTTGATAAAACTTATAAATTTTATCAGAAAATTAAATAGTTAGAAAAATCAAGAAAATTCTAGACAGTATAACAAATCGAAGATTTTTTGGAAAACACCAGTGTTTTTACCAAAGCTTCAACACACTGTTAATTACTCATACTATAAATTTGTATTTCTCTGACACGGTCAGATTTATGTAATACGAACGGATCTGCTATTGTAAGACAAAAGAGAAACCAGTTTCATTCAATAAGCCCGAATTCTCAATCAATGGGCACTACCACCAATTGCAGACCGGTTTCGAGCTTGTTATGCTCTCATCAGTAAAATATAGGCGAAAACACACAACAGGTTTGCAGAAGATTCAAACGGTAAGAAAGATATAGATCTTTAATAGCGTGTGGCTCCCTCTCTTAATAGTCAAACATGGCAAAAACCGAAAACGACCTATTGTGCCAGAAATTAGAAAAATCAAGATTTTTGAAAATACATTTTCGAAATCAAAGAAATTCTAGACAGACTTTTGAAATTTCTTTGGTAAACACAAGTGTTTTTACCAAAGCTTCAACACACTGTTAATTACTCATAGTTTGTATTACTCTGACACGGCAATTGGTGGTAGTGCCCAATGATTGAGAATTCGGGTTTCTTCATTGTCTTACAATAGCAGATCCGCTCGTAATACATAAATCTGACCGTGTCAGAGTAATACAAACTCATAGTATGAGTAATTATCAGTGTGTTGACGCTTTGATAAAAACACTTGTGTTTCCCAAAATATATTTAATTAAATAGTTCTTTTTCACGACAAGTTTTCATTGTAGCAATAAAGGGATAAAAACCATTAAACAAATAAACCTGCATTTAGTTTTAGTTTTAGTCAAGTTAAGTACTATATGAGACAATTTTGCAACAAAGTGAAAGTAGAGTAGGTATACTATTTTGCTTTTGAATCATTTCTGATTTTTTTGATTGAACAGATTTTCACTCTTAAGACTTGACTCAAAAACCTTATTCCATCCAGAAAAAAAACCCAAAAATGACAAAAGTTTTCTGCATAGCTATTGCAAACGTATTTACTTATCTCACAGATCCTTATTAAATTAAAAATTATTAATGTTTCCAAAAAGATATGACTATATCTTAGATTAGTAAAAATTCAGACGGTGATAATAATTGAAAACTTGATCTCTCTATCTCTATCCTTAGCTTAGTCAGGTGTTGACATGGCTAATCTTCAACAAAGACTTGATCGATACATTGATTTACTTTAAATAGTTGAATACACATACCTATTTTTACATAAATAAAGTACAGGAAAAAGATAATCAATAAATTGGGCTGATTAGATATTTTTATAACTGGGACAAATCAGTTATGAATTTGTTCCCCGAATATGTGACCAGTGTTAAAATGAGGAACATTTTATTGGTGGTGGTTTTGTGGCTTTGTGCAGAAAATGTTTGTGTTGTAAAAGGTAAGAATTTAAGATGAATTATTAATGCCTGAACAATCAAAAATTTATTAATCTACCGTACTCATTAATATAATAATATGTAGGGGTTGGTTAGTAGTGTTGGAAAAAAGATGAAGTTTACCGACTTTCATATAATAGTTACAATTTTTTTTTTGTATAGAACCTAGTGTTAATCAGGCAAGTTGAATTTTATGCTCAATTTAGCACTTTTTCTAGAAAGTTCCTTGGTAAGGAAGTTAAATTCTCACTTGCAATGAGGATGCCATGCAAGAAAAATGTCATGCTATTATGGCTTCAATGAGGAAATCAGCAAAGTAAAATCTGAAACTTAATAAAGTAGATATCAAAAATCTAGAAGTAGAGGAAGTTGATATTAATTTGAAAGAAAACTGAATAAATAATGAATCAAGAAAAAAAAAAGAGATTTGGTAAAGCTTCGCTCAACAGTGAATTATAGTACCATTTTACTGAATTGAATTTCAAATTACTCTCCAGCTCTCAACATAGGATACAATGTACTATCTACAGTACTGTATTCAAATTTGAGAAAAATGAATGGATAAATGAAGAAAGGACAGATTGATTCACTAATCCTCACTCAGCAGTAGATTATACAATATACCTACTAGGATGAACTTCAAATAAATGAATTCCAGCTTTTTCTCTTAAAACCTATGGTACACAATATATCGAGCTGTATCAAAATGAAATAAAAAAAGTATCTGAGTAAATAAATTTAAAAAAAAAGAGAGATTTAGTGGTCTGGCAGTTATGTATTTACTGGAATGAACAGGTTGCAATTGGCAGGGCCGGATTAAGGTTTCATGGGGCTGGTGAAGTTTTAGGGGGCCCTTCATAAATTAAGTGCAAAAAAATATATAAAAAAACTATATTCCTGATACAACAGAAGACACTGCTATACCTACATGTTTTACAAAAATAAGTCAAAATATCTTTTTTCGTAACTTAAGTTTAACAAATTCTTGTATGACATCAGAAAATTCTAATTCCTTCAGTACGTCTCTTTCTATGCACATAAATGTTATGAAGACAGGCGTTCCTTCTGCATTGTTGTTCTATGTTTATTTTTAATGTAAGCCAGTTTTGAAAAAGAACGTTCTGACTCACAATTAATTATAAGTATTGACAAATAAAGTCTCAAAATAGTGTACCTACACATTCGGGAACGTATATCAATAATTCGATTTTCCAAAATGTACTTTAAAAAATCAAGCAAACTACATGACTTCAATCTTGGAATTTCTGAATTTTTAAGAAGTTCAGAAAAGAATACCAATCTATCATATTTATTATTTGCTCACGGGCCCTTGACCTAGCATAAGCCTCAACGCCTCAACATGCGTTTTTCAAAAGTACTGGACCGCGGGGCCCAGGGCTGCAGCTCCCCCCTTTAGTTCCCCTCTTAATCCAGGCATGGCAATTGGGTTGTACTAAAGTTGAATTGAAAGTGAGGTATTAAAGGTATTAAAGGTAAAAGTATAGGTGTATCAACAATACAAACAATTCCATGTCACATGATTATTTCAAACTCTTCCGGCACTGAGTGCGGGAAGAAATCTCTTTCCGCATTGGTGCGTGAAGAAACTATTCCCGCATAGCAAATCGTGCGGGAGGAGCCATTTCCCGCACGCTCGTAGAAAAAATAATTTCACTGAATTTAACCGAACCAGGCTGCGATTTTACTAAATATAAACTATTACAGCACAAGACACGCCTCCAACTTCGTCATTGCAAAATATAATCGGCCTCAGCGCAATTTTACTAAATATATACTATTAGAGCACCAAGAGACGTTAGCATTGCAAAATATAATCGAGCTCAGCACAATCCTGCAAAATCTAATCGTTGACAGCACAACGTGGCTGATTCCTATAAATGGGCGCCCACTTTGAATTCTCTTTCCTCTCATTTTAACATTTTGTATCTTCCTTCTACTGCGAGCAGTCGGCTGAACTTTTATTAGTTTTCCTTTATTTTATTTATTTATTTATTATTATTAAAATTGTTGTGATGGCACATAGAGGAAATAAGGCGCCTAATATTAGGATACCTACTGCCTAATATTGCATACCTACCTATTTTAATAACGTGACTGTATATGTCCTTCTCCTAGTACCCAGAAGCGTTACACCTTAAAACCCCACTAATAAGTTTGCAGAGCTCTATAATAGACTATGTTGACATAAACGACATTTAAATGGAATGTGTGTGTTTGAAAATTATTTGCTCCCTAGTTTAAGTGCTAAATTATCAGTTTAAAGGGAAACATTTTAAATATTTCTTAATGGGAGTACTTACAATAATAATTACCTTTTAACAAAACAGTACAATTTGAGGTTAAATCCGCCACGTCATGCTAAAAACGATTAGATTTTGCAGGAATGTGCTGAGCGCGATTATATTTTGCAATTACGTCAAGGGCTAGTGTCTCTTGTGCTCTAATAGTATATATTTAGTAAAATCGCGCTGAGAGCGATTATATTTTACGATGACGAAGTTGGGGGCGTGTCTTGTGCTGTAATAGTTTATATTTGGTAAAATCGCAAAGCACAAATGGAAGTATAGTTGCAACAAACAAAAATTTTGGTAGGAGGGAAAATGAATGAAATGAATTATTGAATCAAAATAACCTTAATTTACATATCGAAAAAATAAGATAAAAAGGTTTGGCTTCGGGAGAGAGTTACGAGCAGGTTTCAAATGTAAGGTATTTCCATCAGAGCATCTAAATTGTGAAGTGAATTTTCTTCGAGGATTTTGAATTGATATTAATATTGGGTGGCAAATATACCGCATTCATAGAAAAGTGACCAGGAGCATTCAGAAAAAAGGATCCAGGAGCTTTTACACTCATTCATACCCAAAAGCAAGGGCAGATTATAGCGCTCAATACCGTATCAAACTTATAAGTAGCTTTCACAGTATTTGCTGTAAAAAAGCAAATAGCGAACTCTTTTCATCAAAATCCAATGTGATTTATTTATCTAACCCATAACCTACAGTTGGTATTCTCGAAGAGAAAATTGAATTATTACACTTTAATGGTCAGTGACACCTTTTGAGTTCAGGATCAGGATCATTTCAAGGGCTGAACATTTCTCGCTCCTCCCTTATCTCCAATAATAGTTAATTTTAATAGATTGTCCAATTAAGTAAATGCTCTATTCTTGAGTTTAAGGAGGTCTATATTGAAAGACTTATAATTCAAATTAGGTATAGGTACCTATACTTATGCTTATCTGAATTTTCAACCAATTTTGATTACTACTAGACTAGAAGCAATACCCATGCCAGAATTTGAAAAGGCACATCAAAAATAAAATAATCTTAACATGTTGTAAGTAAGTAGCTACTGTTTTTGAAGTAAAATTCATTAGGATATGGGAAATATGCTTACCTATTTTAATTTGAGTCTGAGATAATTCAATATTCAAGTCAGTCTTAATCCAATATAAACAAATTTCAAATGTCTATGATTTGGGATTATAAACTTCTTCATTGAAATTAAGTTTCTTTAATTTCTAGATTATGACTTGAAGAAAAATTGTCAAAACATGTTTTCCATAAAAAGTTCAATGTCCCTCTAGTTTGAACGAAAAACATGTTTTTAGGAATGAGTTTCTGATACAAATATTGTTATTATTTTTTCTGCATGTCAAATTTGATTGAACTTATTTTATTTTATCTGATTGATCATGCCGAGCGCCACTAATCTTAGAAAAAAAAACACAGGAATTTATTTTAAAATGACGAACAAACAAAACCCAAAGTCGTCCTCAACTAAATTTGGGGCTTGATTGAAGATGAAAGCCGACATGTAACAAGATTATAAGAATTTCCCAAATCGAATAAGACTATTCCAAACTTTAGTATTTCACAAAATTCATCTTCTTGACAGTCTGATGGGAATATTTTTTATGTGGAAAATTCACAGTACATGCGTACAGTGCCCAATCCACTGCATTTTCTTTATACTGTTGTGAACTAGTGAATTTATTATTACTTATATTATCAATAATCCTAATGTTCGCTACATTTTCTCTTCTTCAAGTTCCTCCATCTGTGTAATTGAGTCCCAAGTTTTATTATAACAATACTTTATGCTGTTAGGGTTTAAAGACGATGCCGGCGAGAATAATTATATAACCAATGTCCTGTTCATACCAATTTCTCAAAAGTCGGTACCTCTATTGCAGAAACCCCAATTGTTGTAAATATAAAAACTAAGTCAAATACAGCCCATGGCCGTCAAAGACATAGTATCTTCCCAGGCCTTTTTTATAATACAGATGGCGAGAATTACAACCCCTAGGCTAATTTTAGGTTTATGATTGTACAAACGTTTCGTAACATTTTAGCACCTAAAAAAAAATATGTTGTTTGTTAGGATAAGTTAATTTTAGGAAATTGTCAAATACTCTTCTTTAGGAAGGTCCAAACTTGCCTTCCTTGGTGGAAGATAGTTGAAGGCAAGGGATTCAGATTCCGAGCTCCACTCTGAACAGTCGGGTTGCCTCTCAACATTCTTAACTAAGTGTCCCCCCTCAACGAGAATTTTAATAAATTAAACATTTTTATACAATACCGAGTTTTAATTATCGAAGTACGATATTGAAGCGCGCGGAAAACTCCAGGTACTCAACATTCGTGGCATCGGTTAACTCCCGATCCCCAACAATACGATGAGATTTTATCATTTGTAGACTAATATATCAGAAGCGAAATTCTGAATAGCAGACTGCTCCATCCAAGTCAATTTGCCTACCAAGCCGGCAAATCCACAATAAGTGCACTCCATTGTCTAGTAACACAGTCACATCAATCTCTCAAAAAAGCTCTTGAGGATAGGGGGTAGAAGCTCGTATAAGAAATTGAATATTTTAAATTGAATTTTGTTGAATTCTTATCGTCTTTGATATAATAATTGTTCAAGTTGATGTTCCATTACAGATAGGTACTTAACTAAATTTTTTTCAGGACAAGATTGCTTGTTTGATCAAGAAACAATATACATCAATGATACCAATATTGAAGAAGAAATTGCTAATATAGTCGTTTTAAGTACAGGTAGGCTATTCTTATACCTAAGCTTCTTTGATAACGCTATTTTATAGTCTGGTTATAAATATTTGATATTTTAGCACAATATGAATCCTTCTATGTACAAGACACCGTATCAGCTGTCGATACGACTATCGCCAAAAAGTATTTTGAATTTGAGAAAGTCGATAACACTCATCTTTCGTTCAAAACGACTGCGGATTTCAGAGATTTGGGCAGCGATGCTGACAGCAATGGTGCAGAATTAATTTTGATGACTCTGTACGTTACCCTCAAGTGTGGAGATATTCCTAATGCCTCAGTAAGTTTATTATTAGTTTTTTTTTTCAAATGTGTAAATTATCATACCCAATATTAATACTAATTAGTTTCGATTAAAAGTTTTATAGGAGTTGAATTCACGAGGCTTTCTTTAGCTTATTCATCTATGTAATTTAATATACCTACTCAACTATGCCTTGATATTAGTTTGCTAGAAAATCAATCAAACTTATTTCATACCTATATAGACAAGAGAATAGATTGGTCAAAACCAGGGTTACTTGAATAAAATTAACAACGATACAATGGAAATGAAATATAAAAAGATTTATTTCAACTATAATAATAGAGTTACTAAAATTAAGGAGACCCGAATAATCATTCCGAAGAGGAGTGAAATTATAACATTTAGGCCCGGTTAAATTATTTCTGATAAACTTTCTGGTTACTATCTAAAAGAAATACATACTAAACCAGCAATATAGGATCATAGATTTCAATTTTATCCACCTGACAGCTTATCAGATTAGAAATTAATAAACCGGGCATAAATATTGCTATAATTTCCTACCTAAGGAGTAAAACTATAATTACTAAATGATTCACTTCTTTTTTTTTTTTTTCAGCCTGTAATTGTAGCTATTACATGTTCATTCAACAACACACCTTCCTTCTCAACAACGACCTATCCTTATTCAGTACCCATACCCATAATGCAGAAGACAGATATCACTGTATATGGCAATGAAGTCACAGTAACCGATACAAATTTTGCTAACACAGCAATGACATTCACTATAGTACCAGATGATTTTGAAGTCACTGCTTCCAAAGTAGATAATAAACACTTCAAGGCTGTGTTTAGTGCTAAAAATATTTTGCAGTTTTATGGAGAAAAGACTTACACTCTTACAGCTGAGGCAAGTTGAATTGTTTTATAAAATTTGGACTAAACCTTGTTTCCAGAACACAGGAAACCAGAAAAGCTCGGTTGAAATTACCATGGCCCCAGATGCAAAAACAAGTCTTGATTCACCTTCATTTGATGATTCTTATTATTACTTTAATTATGATGGTGCAACTTCCATGACTCCAGGCAATGGTGATATTAAGATTAATTCAAATAAAGCTAATGAGGCTACTTTGACGCTGGAAGGAGGTAAATTTTAAAATAATTATAATGTTTAGTTTGTCAATGAAAACAATTACATTTTAGAGAATTCTGCTTACTTTACAATCAAACTAGACAATAGTTCAAAAACTTTGTCTCTTTCATCATTCAATCTGCCTTCAAATGCTCCGGCCCAAATAATACTGAGTTTAAGCTTTACTACTGATTCAACCGCGAAAACTACTCTTTTAATAAACGTGGCCCCTGTAATTCCAAAATTTTCTAATAAGCATTATAGTGGAACATTTGATGTAAATTCAAAAGAAATTTCCTGGAAAAAAGAAATTGGTATTGAGGATGCTACAAGTGTTGCAATATTTGGTAAGAGTGAAAACTAAGTTAAATATACTGCTCTCATGCCATGTTGCATTTATTCTGCCATCGTATATACATATAAACATCTTTTCAGAGAAATCATCCTTATTTTCCATTGACCAAACCACCTACAAAATAACACCAAATGGTGACTTATCCGAATCGGATTTCGACGAAAACCTAAATATTATTTTCACTCTTGTCGCCACATCAAGTACCAGTAACACATCAGAAGCTGCGGTTGTGATTTCCTTGAAAACTGGAACTGTAGATGCATTCGAATTTAATAGTACCTATTATACAGCCACTTATATGAAAGAAAATAGTGAATGGGTAGTTAATTTGAATAGTGCCATTGGCTTTGTAGATATTTCAGATTTTGGTGACATCGAGATCCAAGTAGATGAATGTAAGTGGATAAAGTAATTTCATTTCTTGTATCATTATTTGCTTATATTTTTCTAGCATATTCGTCCAATTTTAAACTGGAACAAGATGCTTCGAAATGGAAAGTTTCGATTTTGAGTCCTCTTACTAATGAAGTTCTTAATAATAACAGAAAACTAGCAATTCCGTTGACGGCATCTAAAACAGGTCTAAATGCAACAATCGCTGTGTTAATTTTGACTTTGCCGGATAAAGTAGAAATTAATTTTGGGAGTTTGTATTATTCCGGCAGTTATGTCCAAGGCCCTGACAATGATACTGTTGTGTTAACTGAAGAAATTATTATCACAGGAGCTGATGCTGCTGATGTTACTATTATTGTTGAGGGTAAGTTAAATGATTATTTCCACAAATTTATCTGATTATCTGTAGGTATGTCTCAGTTTGAAATGTTTCTTAGGTTAGGTTAGGTTTCTTGTGAGTGGTCCGATGTAGGCCCTTTCACTGTGACCTACGGTCTATTGTGGCTCACTCCGAGTTTATATTTCCCCCATCAGTCCATCCCTTTTTATGAAGGTGAGGTGGAGGTAAATGTGGGCGAAGCATGCTCTATGTATTCGGGTCGAACAGCTGACTCCCCGAAAACAGAATGCTTGATTTTGCCTATTGTTGGACACGTGCATAGGACGTCCAGTCCTTTGAGGCTCTTCCTCCCCATTCCCAGAAGTCGGATTTTGCATGGTTCATGCCTGGTAGTCTCGACCAATATTGTTTGGCCTCTGTATTGGCCCAGCTCGAGATTGTGAGATTAGCCGTATTCAGGGCTATTCCCAGTACTGGCTCCTGTCCAATGAAGTTAAGCTCCGATCCAGCTTTTGCAAGTTGGTCCGCTTTCTCGTTGCCTTCTTGTCCGGTATGTCCCAGTATCCAGACTAGTGAAACGTTGTTCTTTTCCCATAGTTGGGTCAGGGCTTGTTTGCAGTTCCATACTGTTTCCGACGTGCAATGTATGGATGCTTTCAGCACAGCTTGGCTATCAGAAAATATTTTTATCGACTTGTGCGTTTGTTGCTTTTCCAGCAGCTTTTTCGCGGCAAGCTCGAAGGCCAGCAATTCGGCCTGAAATATGGATGCGTTTTTACCAAGGCTCCAAAGTGCTTTTTGAAGCATGGGTACAGCCGATAGGTTGACCTCATTGCTTCCCTTTTCACGTATATGTGGAGTGGAGTCAGGTTTATGAGGAGTTCCATAGCTGCTGTAGGCATGGTACGCAACGCTCCCGTTATCGCCAGGCAACGGCGTGTGGCTTGAACCCTTTTCTGATTCGCCTTGCCCCACCATACTACAGAGCCATAGGTTATCGTTGTTCTCATAACCATGGTGTAGATCCAGTGAATCTGTTTTGGAATTGTTCCCCAGGTCTTTCCGCAGATCCTGTGGCAGTTCCAAAAGCGAGAATTTTGCCTTTTGGCTCACTTTTTCCAAATGAGCATTCCAGTTTAGAGTCTTGTCCAGGATGACTCCCAAATACTTTGCTCCATTTGAGAATGGTACTAATTCTCCCCTGTGTAATGTTTCTTGGTGTTATTTCACCTTTACGGTGATAATACAAGTCATACCTACGAAAGGTAGGTTTGTAGGCCCTTTCCATTTGGATTTTTTTTTTGTAGAATATCAGGATTATCTCCATTTAGAACATGATTCGGGATCATCCTATAAGCTAACAGTGAAGCAAAACTTAAACAGCACCGCTTTGAATTCTAAATCACCACTATTAATAATAATAGCCGCAAGTACAGAAACCAGTGTGGCACACACCACCTTAGTTTTGGATTTGCCAGATCAATCACTACAACTGAAATTTGAAAAACCTTTTTATCATGCAATATATAGTGAGGAGAGAATTGTGTTGGATGATGTCAGTATAAGTTTAATTAAATCGGATACTTTGGACGTGCAGTTTTCTTGTGAAGGTATAATTGAAATTTTTATTAGTGCCAACAAACGCAGTATATATATGTTTTCAGGATATGATGAGAACTTTGAGCTAATCCCTGACTCTACAGGTGACTCTTACTCGATAAGAGTGAAATCTCCACTAAACGACACTTCAATATCTCAACTATCAATACTTATTACGGCATTTGATAGTGATTCTGACATAAGCGCATCTACAGTGTTGGTTATAACTCTACCACAGGAAAGCCAAGCTTTGAGATTTGCAAAACCATATTATTCTGCGACGTATAGTGTTGTTGATTCTCAGGGTCTTGTTACTCTAACTGAAGCAATTCATATAATCGCAGCAGATAATCTAACAGTTACATTTAATGTCAATGGTAAGTTATACCTACATAATTATCCCATTTTGAATATTTCAATAATATCTTATGGTATTTGCCAATACCTACTTATTGATTAGAAAACTTACAGCACATTATTATATACCTATTATATAAAATCCCAGATTTTTCGTTACAAATGCATATTTCTGTGTTAGCTTTTTATAATAAAAATCGACGATATTTTGATAATTTTTCCAGACTACGACCATAACCTGAAGATAGAGTCAGATTCAGAATCATCTTACACAATATCAGTTTCACGAAATCTGAACAGCACCATTCTCGACTACAAATCGCCACTTTTAATAATAATGTCCGCAAGTACAGAAACCAGTGTGGCCTACACGACCCTAGTTTTAGATTTACCTGATAAATCACTGGAACTGGAATTTGAAAAGCAATTTTACCATGCAACATATAGTATTGATGAACAAAATCACGGTACAATTATTGTTGATGACAGTGGGATAAAAATAATAAAAACGGATGATTTGGAAGTGCAGTTGCTGTGTGAAGGTGAGTTTGATTATGGCACATCGCATTTCACACTTGAGTCAATTATGTTTCAGGTTATGAAAACTATTTGGAACTTTTACAAGACTCAGCTACTAACTTTTACACTATCACAGTCAAAAATCCATTAAATGAGACAGTTATTTATTCAAATACCCAACTCAGTATACTTGTGAAAGCTGTTAGTTCTACTTCTAAAATAAGTGCAACTACAATAGTGGTATTAGATTTACCCAGCTTGGAAGTTTTTGACACTAACCAATTTGTTGCTGAGTACCAGTTAAGCTCTGATGGAAATGAGTATGATATACATTTTATTGGGCAAGTAATTGGAGTCAGAAGTACTATTTTTACTCAAATTATTTTTACAGGTATAATGCCTAATCTTCCAGGTAACATTCCATTAAAAATATATTTGCTTCTAGGATACGAAAACATTTTTGAAGCCACCTGCAATGCCACTGCTGAATGCTCCGTCACAGTAGAAAGCAATTTAAACTCTACAATCCTGAATTTAAATGAAGAACTAATCATAACCTTGGCAGCGACCAATGAAGATTTTTCAAGTACTAAAACTGCGGTTTTACTTTTAAAACTTCCTCTCAAATCATTTGCGAATGATATTTATTCCGGAACCTATTCGGTTGATGAAGGAAGCATCACTAATGTTGATGATATTACTATTACTAATATTGACACATCTTTAGTTGATGTAAAACTAAAAGGTAAATTTGTGATGGTCAATAGTTATCTTCCTGCTACTGAGGACAATTCCATATTTTTATACTCGCATGAATATTAAACTTAGCACCAGTGATTTCAGATTCCAATAAACGTTCTTTCTGTAATTCGCTGGATTATTTCATTTACGTTAAAATAATACTAGTATAGTTTAAGATCAATTTCTATTGTCATAATTAAATTTAAAAAAAACTATTACAGATTATACTGAATATTTTTCGCTAAAACCAAATGCCAGTAAATGGACTATTGAAGTTACCAATTTGCTACCACCAGACATCACATCCAAACAAGAAACATTAGTGACAAATCTCTTGGCTATAAGAACAAGTGATAAGAAAACTTTAGCAATATCAACATTACAAATTCTATTACCTACAAATATTCCCAAATTTGAGAAGTTCACCTACTACGGTACTTATGAAAATTCGGTCGATCCAGAAGTGAAAATGGAAGACAAAATATCTTTGGCCGCTGATAGTCTTGCAGCTCCTAAAATTTATATTGATCGTGAGTATTAATTAATTTCCATTGAAGCTTGGTTTTGTATATTATTCTTTGTAGCCAAAGACGAATACATCGATTATTTTGATTTATCTGCTTCCAAAGAAGAGGTTTTGGTCACTAAACCTTTGGGTGAAGATATACTGGATAATGTTACAAGTATTGCATTGACTTTGCAAGCGGAATCAGAAGGAGGTATATTTATATTAACTAACAATAAATACAGTTTGGCAAAAGTTCTATTGAGTTGAATTTTATAGACATTTTGCGTGAACTTCGTACAACGTAATTTGACCCCAAGATTCACATACATTAAAAATATCAAAATAACAAAAATTTCAAAATATTATAATTGGTGACAAGTATGCATTTTCCGAGCTGAATAAGAACACAAATGATATGATGTGTATTTTTACCATTATGCTAAGAGAATATGGGCATTTTCTCACTGAATTTCACTTTCAGGAACCTCTGGACATGCTACAATCGTTATATCATTACCAAGGAAATTAAGGGATAGCTCTATTGAAGTTGAGAATCAACAAGTACTATTCACTGGTAGTTATCAAGATGGGTCATTTAAATCTCCCTCTATTACTCTTAATACTAATACAACGAGTGATGAAGATATTCTAGTACAAATATCCAATGGTAGGTACCTATTAGGAGAGAAACGAGTAAACCCTTTATAATCTATTGAAAGAATTCGGATGTAAACCAGAAAGAAATATAGAGAAAAACAAAGTTTTGTAATTTTTCAGATTTGGGCTTAGATAGCGCACTTTATTTCTCCTATAAATATTCCAGTCAAGTTTTAACAATTACTACGATTGCTGAATTGCCAGACGATTTTTTGAAAAGCAACAAGGTGTTACCTTTGAAACTGGCTATAAAAGACCAAAGTACAAAGGACACAGTGTATGCAGTTTTGAATGTGGAGATTAGCAGTAAGTACATATTTTTTCACTTATAAATCAACAGATTCAAAAATATTAATCCAACGTCTTCTCTACATTGAAAATAACTTTATCAGGCTTTAGTGTTATGTCTTCAGCATCCGGTATTTTTGTACCTTTTACCATATAACTGGTTAAGGTAGAGTTTGAAGTGTTGTCATTGTCTATGGTCATAGTTGTTGAAAATATAGAGTTGACTTGAAAAGTAGATCATTATTAGATACTTATTAGTGGCGACGAAGATAAACCTATTTACAAATAAAAATGGATGAAGAACAACAAAGGATTTTTGGAAAATTTTTCAAAAATTATGCAGGCTACAACCAAAGTTCAAAACACCTCCAGGGAAAGTATTTCGATGGAACCTTTCTTGGAACATACGGAATCTTGGGATTTATACATTAAAAGATTAGAGAACTTCTTTAGTATGGAATTTTTTATAGGATCTGTTTCTGAAATAGAAAAAAAGAAAATGGAATGGTTGTTCATACAATGAGAACCAAAACCTTACAATTTACTTACAACTTGGTAAGTCCTGATGATCCTAAGGACAAAACCTATGAATAACTAGTGAGGTTAGTAAAGGAACATTCAAATCCTTAATTACTACACAAAAAAAATTTGTAAAACGAGTTCAACGAGAAGACGAAAGTACACCATATAACAAGTAACAGATGAAGACATTCAAACCACTAGTACTACTCTACAAGAAGAATCTGATGAAGATATTCAGAATACTATAGCAATACTAGACAAGAAGAATCTAACAATAAAAAAAAGGATGATGTTACTGAGGAAAGGGAGACACAAGATCAGAATTCATCTATTTTACAAAACACCATGACTTTTAGAAGATCTAAACGCAAAATTAAGCCAGTTCAGAAAATGAATTTATAATAAAGATTCACGAGGGACGATTGTTCTGTCTGCAGGATCCGGTATTTTTGTACCTTTTACCTTTACCATATAACTGGTGAAGGTGGAATTTGAAGTATTGTCATTTTGTCATATTTGTTGAAAATATAGAGTTGACTTGAAAATTAAAGCATTATTACATACTTATTAATCATCAGGCTTTAGTTTGTTGTCGGCTTCAAAATCAGGTAAGAAAAATGCCAATGCCTAAAACGTGGAATGAAATGGTACTCCTTGGAAATTTTCATCTAAACGAACTTCGTCCTTGTGCTTTTTTTTTACTCATATTTCCTTCAATATTTCAGTAACTACCAATAGGTATTAAAAATTATGTAAACTACTTCCTACCATTATTGCAGGTAAATCTAATAATGACCAAGCAAATTCTAGTACAGGAGTCAATACTGGTTTGATTGTAGCCGTGTCCATCTTGGCTGTTTTATTATTAATGGTTCTTTTGGCAGCATTCCTTTTCTGGTTTTTCAAACTAAGGTGGAATATATCATAATTATTATTATAACCAATTATTGACTAATATTCACTTTCAAGGGAAAACCCCGGAGTTGAAATCACCCCTGAGGAAGCATTAGCTCCGACAAAAACTAAAAGTTTTACAAAAAACGAAGCCAAGAAGCAAGTGATGTGAGTTTTTGAAGAAATCTTCAAATTAGTTGGTTCATATTTTCTTGTAGGGTTTCCAATGCCCTTAGAAGGCCAACCGGTATAGCAATTGGTTTGAACCCCATTTCACAAGGCGAATCCTTAACAGATGATGAACATCTGAATTCCGTCGAACCAGAAGCTGAAAAAAAGGTAGCTTTTAACGAAAATGTTGAAAAAATAGATAATGAAATTGATGATGAAGATATTTCAGACTCGGAAAGGTAAGTTTGATATTTTCAAAGTGCCCATTTTAATAATTATTATTGTAGAATGCAAAGTGTTACTGACCGACGTCCAACAAAATTCGTCTTCGGTTATCCTCCAGAACTAGGAGCTCTCCGTTTATCAGATAAAGAAGATGAAAATGGGAATTTGTCAGATATAGAAACCGTAACAACAAAATCGTCAGATTTCAGTAATGATGTGAAAAAGAAAGGCGTTGCGTTTGATCAGAATGTCGAAAGAATAGACATAGAGATTGAGGAAGGTCAGGAATCCGACACTGAAAAATTGGAAAACGCATGAGCTTTATTTTCAAATATTGTATAATAAATATATATGTACCTGGTAATTTGTTAAATGTTGATCAATGAAAAATAGGACACAAATGAAAAATTGTATAGATATAATAATACTCAATGTACGTCCTTACGATTTAATAAATTTAATTTATTTTTCTTATTGTTAGTTTGTTGAACCCGAAATAAACATCTACTATGAATATTATTCTATGTCATACCAGTTTATTATTCGAAAATAATTACCCTACTTTCATGTAGGTATCTATTGTTAGCAGCAAAGTATTGCTCTGGCTGGGGATGCTAATCATTTGGCATTAAAATAAATGAGGTTAAAGACTCCATGAGCTAAACATTTTTCAGTTTTGGAGTTAACGCCTAATAGAAATGTTTAAGCAGCAATGATCGGTAAAATGTTTGACAAGTGTGGATATAGGTATACACGGAAACGGTTGATTGGAGAGAACAAACAGAAAAAAACTCTTACTTATGCCATCTAAACAGATTATTGAGAAAATCAATATAAGGAAGAAAGCTGTGCCCTTATCCGGTCAGCTTCAACGATTCTAGAGGAAGCGAACAGCTCTAAAAATTCACGATTGTTTGAGATACCCGAGAATGATATAAGAATTAAAGAAATGGAGCAGACTTTAGGACCATTTTGGAGAGAATTTTGAGCCGAAGGAGAAAGCAATGATATCTTTGTCACGGATCTAAATTGAGCCCAAATTTTAAATTTGTTGATCTAAAAGACAGTTAAATTAGGGACAAAATAATTGTGTTTGGGATACTAGATGTAAAAATGAAAAGCAATCTTTCTCTAATTAGTCTAACTAGTACCTAAGTAACCTTTTAAAAATGCAGCCAATGTTACGAGTTACGGGTTCAAGCAATTGAACAAAATCCTTGCCTCAAAGTAAATTTGTTGATTAAAGGAAAAATACAAATTATGTAGAGATAATCTTGATGCAATTGGAACAAAAGCATATTGAATTCTTTAAATTGAATGACACAACTACAGAACAAATTATCTAATCAATTTTATTTATTTTGCTAATAATCACTCATCCAGCCTTAATTTGGAAAACAATTCAATTACTTTTCTTGTAAATAGCATCAGAGCGAAACAATAATAATTTTAATCAGCGATCTTTATAGTTATACTAGCTTATTACTCGCTGCGTTGCTAGCGTGAAAATATATTTTGATATAATACACTCGCTGCGCTCGTCCCGCAGCCATCTACTCACCAATATACTGTTGAACTGTCCAAATAAGACACTCATCTGGAACGTGTACTTTTTAAACTAATGAGAATAACTCACATTTGAGTGAGTCAGGTTAGTATTGTACTTGAACAACAGATGGTTGGGTCCACCCATAAGTTCCGCAACAATCCACTCGTTTGTACTTGAATAACATGTCACAATATATTACTAGTTCGGTAACGAAACATTACTAATTCCTGTTGAAAGGTAAATTGACACAAAGTGGATAATCTTACAAATTTTAACTTTATATAATAACTTATTGTTCTAGTACAAATAAGTGGATTATTGCAGAACTCATGGATGGACCTCCGCGGGACGAGCGCAGCGAGTTCCACAGCCAACTACTCACCAATATACTATTGAACTGTTGAAGTAAGACATTTACCTGAAACGTGTAGTTTTTAAATTAATGAGAATAACTCACATTTGAGTGAGTCAGGTTAGTATCGTAATTAAACAACATATTGATGAATAGATGGCTGCGGAACTCGCTGCGCTCGTCCCGCAGAGGTCCACCCATAAGTTGCGCAACAATCCACTCGTTTGTACTTGAATAACTTGTCACATTATATTACTAGTTTGGTGAAGTAATATTACTAATTCCTGTTGAAAGACAAATTGACAAAAAGTGAATAATCATAATCTTACAAATGACTTTATATAATAAGTTATTGTTCAAGTACAAATAAGTGGATTGTTGCGGAACTTATGGGTGGACCTCTGCGGGACGAGCACAGCGAGTTCCGCAGCCATCTACTCACCAATATATTGTTGAACTGTTGAAGTAAGACATTCACCTGGAACGTGTAGGTTTTAAACTAATGAGAATAACTCACATTTGAGTAGTATTTTTACAATTTTTCGAGACTGCTCAATCAAATATAGACAAACTATATATTTTTGGAATCAGGGCATTGTGCTCGTTAAGAATATAGAACCAAATAGGGCGTCCCATTTGAAAAATGCTGAAAGCCTGCAAAATTTCACATTTCTGACATTCAATTTTTGTTTCTGAATTGTACAACTTTTGTATTTACACCTTTTTTCTACCTGTAAAGATAAAAGCTGTACCTAGGTGGTTTGTCAATATATAAAAAAACACCATGTACATGTACATCTAAATCAAATGGTTGTGAAGGAGTTTTCCTTTTAGTTTCAGTTTTAGAAATCGAACTAAAAAAGAAACTTTCAAATTTAGAAGAAAAATTTGAATTTTCAAGATAATTACTATAGGTAGGCTGTTGTAATTTTACATTTTTGTACTTACTCAAAAAAGGAAGAAATAAAGGGTCACCCTGTATAAAGCACAGTGACATCAAGTTCAAGGAATATAATAATATAGGTAAGGAAAAACCTTAATGTAAAATTGATAGTATGTTGCAATTTTCCCACTTGTTAACATCTTAATTTTGAATAATTCTTCAAGAAAGTACATAATTCAGAAAAATGAATATCAATAATCAATTTTTTTTATTGAAATTATTTCTTAGCGCTCCCTGTACATTTCGCAGCGATAATTATTACCCAAACAAAAACCGTAACTCGAGTGCAAATAACTTAGTTGTCGAATAACCGTGTAAGGTGCCCGCAGATAAGATAACCACTTTTAATTAATAATCACTTTTGTGTACAAATCTATTATATCGAAGCTAATAAATTGTGTTTGTGGCCTTTTTAATTCATCACTTAATCTATTTAAATTGGCCAATTGTTCGACATTCTCTCGTGATATGCCGGATAGTTTGTGACTGCACTTTTAAAGATGGAACAGAAGATAAACAATTTTTTGACTTTTCTTAATGTGAATAAGAATAGTGAGAGCGCAGTGACGAGCGGCGGTAGTGATCCACAAATCGGTTTCAAAATTAGTTTTAATCAAAATCTGGCTATATTGAACGTAAAAGTTATTGGTGCTAAGCAACTTCCAGCGGATTATGGAAGTTCCAAACCTAAAGGATATGTCGTAAAGGTATGAATATTAGTTTTTTTTTTTCAAGAAAATATATCCAATTTCTAGTGGTACTTTGTTATAAGTCTCATTTAGGTAGGTATTCAAATATTAACATTTTCTTGTGAAAAAGCAATGTTTCCCTGTATATGCGATTATCCAAATCATGCAGTCATAATATACTCACTGAACTATTTTAAACTTCCCAAAGGTTAAAGTTTGAAATTAATTTGCACATAAAGCCTAAACAGAAAACGGATAATAATAATTTTGCATACCTACACATACCTAAATCTCAATTTATGCTGAACATTTCTACGATACATTTTTTTTACTTGAGTCATGAAAGAAAAGTTGTTCAAGGCATAAGAAAATAAATAAAAGTTGACGAAATATCAGATTCGACCAAGATTTGAAACTTTAGATTGCTTTACCAACTGGGTAACCGAGGACTTCAGTTCATTTCTACCCGATGAGTCAAGTCTTTTATCAACTTAAAGTTTTAATGCAACCAAAGCATCTTCGACGTCAGCAGCTATTTGGATGTGAACACCCAGCCATTCATTTCAGTCAAATTATTGTTATATCTGTTACCAACATACCTATGCCACTGAGATATACAATACTAGAAAAACAAAAAAAGAGCATTCCTCCTATCTACCTATGAGATATGATTTTTCTTGGTTTTTGGAAATAGTTATTCAAAGGATCTTAAAAGATACAAAAACGTTGAAATTTTAAATTTTTTTTATGTTGAGATTTTGCCTTGGGACCGCCCAAACTCCATAATGTGACTAGAAGTCCAAGTGTTTGCAGCCGAAAAATTGAAGAACCAGTGGCGGCTCGTCAGAGGAGGCAGGGGAGGCTAAGCCTCCCCAAAAAAATTGAAAATTAAATCTCAATATTTTATCCCTAATTCCTATTTAATATTATAATTAACAAGTTACACTTTCCAAATTTCAATATTTTAACATAATTTGGAACAATCTGACAACATTATTTCAAACAATTCCGCGCCTCCATGACAAAAATCTGTTCCTTGCCCGCAATTTTACCCATAGAAGTCGACCGGAGGCTTGACTCTCATATGCTTCCCTGAAATCTAGCATTCAAATGGACCGCGAATCTCAGCGACCAATAGAAATGCCGGAAATATGTCGAACCATTCCTGGCGTTCAGGCACCATCGAGACGCGGAGCGGCTAGCCGCAACCTTTGATTGCAAGGTTGGAAACTGCCATCGTTGCATTTTTATCTTTTTTATGCATTCGATTCGGAGTTCCATGTCACTTTTCTATTCGGAAGTCGTAGATTGTATGAATTTTTTAGCGGTAAAACGAATTAAAACTTACTCTCGAAGTACCATTTCCCAAAACAGACTAACTAACGTATCTTTTGTTTCAATTGAAAAAGAATTTGTATCCAAAAATGTGCGAAGATGACCAGTTTTATGAAGAAGTACCTAATAGATTATTTCGCGAATAAAAAAAACCGACGAATTCCGCTCATTTTTAAAATCCAATTAACTACATTGATCAAAACGAAAAAGGAGCACTTCAGTAATTTAATATAAATTATTTATTGCATTAAAGAGAAAAATTTTTGTTTTTCCAGCAGACACGCAATTTCATATGAAACCAATAAAGGCCCCCACACATTACGATGAAACATGACGGTTTTCATCGCCGCGATGAAACACGTCGTTCCAAAACTGAAGTGTGTGGTAGAAAACCGTCATGTTTTTCTACCACACACTTCATTATTTATCCAATCTACATCAAAATTTGGGGCCTATTTCGGAAAATATGATCTATTAACGAAGAAGAGTTCTTTAGTTTATCAGATAGTCCTGAAGAAATTGATAGTTCACCTCTCAGGTTAATTACTCAGCATGCGAATACGGGAAATATATACTTATGATGTTTCTTTTCTTGAGCATTTATGGTTTTTATTGAATTTTAGATAAATTCTTGAGGACGTAGACACTCAAAAAAAAAACTGCCTGCTGCCAGTGGTTACCGTAGTTCATTATTATTTTTAGCCTCCTCACTTGAAATAGTCACGAGCCGCCACTGTGAAGAACCATATAAAATATCTTCCTCCTTACTTAGCACGATTGCATCTCTGGAACTAATAAGCTGAATATTCCAACTTAAATTTATTTCAAAATTTAAGTTGGCATTTCAACGTACACCGAGTACGTACTGTTTATTTGCTCCACATTTGAATACCACTTATTCCAAATGTTTATCTCATGTCGACAAATAGCTATAAACACCGTCTAATTCCCAGTATAGATGTACAATGAGGTACCAAATATATCTAAATGTAAATAATGATGCCATTATACCGTTTTATGTGTTTATAATTCTTGAGAAACATCACTAGAGTTATTGGGTATAAATGACTTGGTAATTAGAATAATTTGGAGTCATGGCAACTGTCACTAAAATTTTTCAGCCATAAGAATGAAAATATTCCATCTAGATTTTGATGGTTGGGGTGTTTAGGCTATGGACCTCTCCGTACTGCGACCGAATACTAAGATTGACTTCTTCCACATTCGCAGCCGTTAAATAGGGCTGCTCCAGAAGGATAAATTCTTCTTCGGCACAATGCCTCGCAGTTGCTAAGTATGTGTTCAGCAGACGCAGATGCTTCTTCAAAGAAGCGGCATACCTAAGGTCTGATTCTGTTTTGGCCATCTTTTTCAGGTGGTAACCTAGAGGGCAATGTTAGGAAGCCTGTTAGCAGCCTTAGATCCGCTTTAATAAGGTCAGTATTTTGCTTTAATTTCCCTCGACCCAAACCACAAACCAAATCATATTTATACCTACATGTTTGAAAAATGTCTGGTGCATTCGATAATCCATATGGTATTCTGTTGAATTTGTATCGACCAAAAGTTGTTATAAAAGAACATAGTTCCGAACTATCTTCATCTAATGGTATCTGCCAAAAAGCACATGGAGCATCAAGCACTGAAAACTATTTGGCCTGGCCAATTAAAAAAAAAAATAGTATCAATATTCAAGTCTTTGTCGTATGATATACTTGTTCAGAGGTCTTGGGTCTATACATAAACGAACTGAGCCATCTTGTGTGTGCATTCGGCCATTTGGTTGCTTTTTCTAATTTTGTAACTATTCCGTCTTTTTCCATTCGATCAATAGTCATCTTTACTTGTTTGTGCAATTCCAAAGGAAGTTTATGGTATCTGGCAACGTCTGGTTTATAGTTTGATTCAAGTCTAATTTTACATTGATATTTAATGCAGCCTATGCCTTTAACAATGTTATCATATTTTTCAATTATTTTTAGAGTTGCAAATTTGTCATTTCAATTGACTTATATTACACCAAATTCTTCCTACTCAGGTGAATGATTACTCATACAGTAAGTTTTTTTTCATTACTCAATTGATTTCAACCAATGAAAATATACTGGTCTCATTACTCCACTATTTAAGAGCCAATCAGAAAATTCGACAAGTTGACAAAATACTTCAACCTTTCAATCGGTCATTTTACCAGCTAATTTAAACAAGACTTGTGCTAACCTAACCTCACTTTGTCCTCCAGCTGGCAGAATAATTGTCAAATAAAAACCCGCATAGCTCGTGCCTATATTAACTATTAATCATACAAAAAGTATAGTATTCTACTCGTGGGTAATGACTATTACTCACTCGGATGATTACACTACTCGCCTGCGGCTCGTAGTACAAACTTCATCCTTCGTGAGTAATAGCTATCAAAACCTGCTCGTTGAATAATATACTATTAAAGTTGGAAGATAAGATCATATATTGACAATTACAATTCTTCCATCAGATTTCTGTCACTGATAGAAAATACCAGAAACAGGTTCACAATTAATTATGTAACAGAGCTCATGACAGGGTGACTCTATTGCGAGACGCCCAGTTGCTTTAAGAGTTGTTGGCAGACCAATATCAGTGTATACTTAGTGACAGAGCTACTCAGAGCTCTTAGTTCTGCCGGAATATACATAGATCTTCGCTCTTCGCAAGTCTCTTTCCAGACACTGGAATATGGTTAGGCTTTCTCCTAAGGCTGTCGATAGTGTTACGTTGCATGGGATTGGTCGATTATGATGTAGGCGTGGCTTGTGAAGGGTATCGCCGAAACGCATAAAAACGACCGTTTTCAGGAAAAAGCCATAGTCAGTTCTCTCCAGACATCGAAGGAGACTTCATTTCTCCTGTCTGGTCTGATCTCTGCGCCAGAGACAAGAAGAGCTCTTATCTCATTTGTTCAACAGAAGTGTGGTGCCATGTACCAAGCACTTTAGGATCGCGTAATAGGCTGACAACGCTTTGTAGTGGGTCCCCTTGCTATCGGGATCACTTTAGGTAGCCAGCAGACGAGTCTCGTATTGCGTTGTGGGTGCGAGCTGCCCAGTACAACTGAGAAGTTGTACGAAAACCGTGGCAAACGAAAAGGGTGGTTGTTTCGCTCTAAAAACAACTGGCATCCCGACTGACTGACTAAGAAAAGCTTATTGCATGACAATAGTCTACAAAATGGGCCGTATACTCCTACTCCAGCTCTGTTCAGGATCCGTCTGTATACCAAACAGATGACCCGTTTGCCAAAACAGGTACTCCCTTGCGGCCCTCAATAGTCATTTTGAGGGAGTGTTCAAATTCGTACCTGTATTGCATGTGGTTGACTGACTTTGTGGTCACATTTATGTGCACTCTTTCATAATGCTCATGTGGCCGACAAGGTCCCCTTCCTTTAGTTTTAGGGACTATTATTATTCTCGAGGTCTCTTTCTTCACTATTATATCTATTGAAGAGAAACCCAATATGACCTCCATTGCGGCTGTTGGACAGGTGTTGATTGCTCCAGTAATTCCAAGAAATCCGTACCTTTGTACAGTGGTTTGTTTTCGGCCACCATACTATTGCAGCGTAAGTTACCATGGGTCTTATAACATTGTAAATAACCAATAGATAATTTTTGGCCTTAGACCTTACTGAATAATCTCCTTAGACCTTACTGAATAATCTCCGTCCAGTATGTAGCTATTGCCGGTCGGTTACTCTTTTAAGATGTTGTGATCCAAGATGAATTCCAGATACTTATCTCATTTGCGAAGTTAATTTGTATCCTATTTGAGTTTGTGGCCGTTAGATTCAGTTTCCTTTTCCTTGTAAAAGGTACAATCATGGTTTTGTTGGGGTTAACGCTTGAACCGTTCTGTGAGGTCCTGAGGTCACTGATGATCCTATGATGCTTAACCCTAATGATTACTGTGAGGTTGTTAGCACATCTTAGGACCGATCCCTTGGTCGCTTAGGGCATTGAGAAGTTCATCAACTACCATCAGTGACCACAGCTAGTGTAGGGAGAGTACATCCTCTTGGGGGCATCCCTCGACTGCTGAGTCACTTCCAATTGTTGCTTTGATTTTCCTATTCTCAAGCATGGCCTGAATCCATGCAATTGTAAAAGCCATTATTTCTAGTTGCTCTTCTCATTGATTTATGTGAGGTGTTACCGAAAGCTCACTCTTTATCAATGAATGCGCATAGAGTGATTTCTTGACTTGAATGTGCCCTTCCAATCTGACGAGACTGTGTGGGGCTGTCTCAGCAGATAATTTACCTGGCTGATAAACGAATTGATTCTTTTGGAGAAAGATTTCCATCAGGAATTCACTCCTTATGTAAGGCTACCATAATATTCTGATAAAAAAACTGGACATTTTTATGAAGCAGATGTTTCATGTATTTAAGAAAAAATAGCGCCGCAGGCGAATTTCTTTTTTTTCGGGACCCCGCCCGTAGATCGAACTCACGAATAATACACACTACTACTACAGGCTAGCCTATCCTCATAAGGCCTGTGTAGAACAAATCTGAAGCCCCCTACCCATTGAGATATTATATAAAAGAAGACGCTGCTGCCGTATACGAGTATGCATTGATAACGGGATCATTAGAAGCTTATTCCAGCACCAATATGGCCGCTGTATCAGGGTTGGATTCAGCTCAAATGTCATATTTGTTTACTTCATATAGCTCAAATATATTTAAAAGTCAGACTCTATTGGTATTTCAATTTTTACATGTATTTAATTGTTTTTATGTGGTCTAAAAATTGTTAAAATTGTTAAAAAATTATACTTCTCAAAACATAACTACATATTAAAACTACAACAAAAAATTAGAAGTCCGATCCTGAATGTTGTTTATACTCACCTATGAAATGATATTTCCGTTGATTTCTTCTTTTCTACGCCAAACCTGCTGAAGCAACTTCTTAGTGCACATGAAGACATTATACTTCTCTCATACACAACACAAGCAAGTCGAAAAAACCCCAAAATAAGCAAAAATTGCGTATTACGTCTCGAAATCAGAAATTGAGTATGACAGTTGTAATGTCAGTAGGTAAGTAATGACACAAAACCAGCACTAGTATGGCGGACCCGCTACCACCTTTTGTCAGGTGACGTCGCCTCCTACCCTATATACTACCTCAATGCCCCTACCCCACCAAATCACCACCTGTGACGTAGACAGCATGTCGTTTCTCGCCTTGACCTAGACTGTTTGCACCACAGGAATCAACGCTTTTACTTTTTGCATACTTGGTTTCACTACATTAATTAACATTTTAAAACAACTATTTTTCAGATCTCGTTTGCATCTTCCTATTTGCCTATTATGTTAATCAAAATTAAATAATATTTTTCATCATATATTAAAATTGTAAACTACGACTGCTGGCGCAAACAGCTGACGACTTAGTTGATGACGTCGGCAATGATGATACACCAATATGGCGGCCATTACCAAAAATGAGGCCGATAAGCAATAAAGCAATCCTTAGTGGTGATTATTACCCTTGGGCCGAATTCGCCAAATTCTTAACTGTCAAATGTTAAATGCTGTCGAATAACCAGCACGTTGCGATTTGCTGAGACTAGAGATGAGGGAATGAGGGGCAAAATCGAATTACCTATTTCACGCTTTTTGAAATATCAGAGAATACGGGACATTTACGCGTCCCGACAACAAATTTGGGGACGCGGGACATGGACCTTGGAATAAGGGACTGTCCCGTATAGTACGGGACGTATGGCAGGCTTATCCTTATGTGTAGGTTAATGATTCTCCCCATAGTTTTCAGGAGAATTTCTTTCATGGCTATAAAAACTATCAAAAAAAACTATCAAAAAGCATATGCCACTTTTCATATTTTATTTTTAATGGAAATTGTGAATTCATATCTAATTTAACAAATATAAAATTTAAACTCGCGAAACGTCACCAAACAGGGGAAAAAAAAATGTTATCTTAATCGGATTGCAAATATGATTAGAGATACCTACCTAAGCCTATAAACATCTGATGATTTATCTCGTTTACCGCCAATATTTAACGTTCCATTATACAAAAATGTCTTGATGAAAAAAAAATGTTTCTGACTGAAAAAACTGCCGAACCTTTTGAGTATCAGGAATACCAGATCCGCACTACTCTTCATTAGAATTCATACATTCATTCATTCATTCATACAGCATTCTTATGCAGCAATTTGAACTTCAAGAATTAAAACCCTTTATGAAACAAATTTGTAAATTCAGAGATAGGTCTAATACATCATCTTTTGAAAGATAATTAATATAAGAAATTTGAGTTAGTTGGGAGGTTGTTTGCAACTGATCCGAGTATTTTTTGGATGGATAAGTGATTGTTGATTTGATAACGATTTTCCTTGCAGGTCACGGTTTTTCCCACTAAAGAGAAGTTCGAAACTAAACCAGCAAAAGATAACTGGCCGACGATAAACGAAGAATTTCCATTTACTCTAAATATACCAGATAAAAAGACGATTGATTTTCTTAAAGGCATATTCGTTTCATTTACAATTTATGCCACATTGGATGAGACTGAGGAAGAGAAACCTACGAAAGCGGAAAAGGGACCAATTAGACGATTTTTCTCGTTTGATGAAAATAGTGACTTTTTAAGGAATAACGTACGGAGAAGTTTTACTAGGAGAAGTTTCAGGTAAGTAAATGGGTTAATTAGTTAATTCTAAGAATAGACATTTATTTATTAAGTATTTACTAATATCGAAAAAAAAAAAAAAAACGAATTCTATACATATTTATGAAAAATCAACATTTAACTTTTAACAAATCCTAAGCTAATAATTTTCACAGCGAAATCTACTAAACAAGTGGTAATAGAATGACATGCTAATTACAAAAGTGGAAAGGTCAAACCTCCTATAACAAAAATCATGTGTTAGTTGACCGCCAATATAAAACAGGATTCACATTAGTGCATATTAACATATGGTTTAAAAAAATATAGCAGAAGCAGAAAAAGTTGATGGTTCTTTTTATAATGTGTGGTATACTTCACAAAGCCACAGACCAAGGATAATTTCCATCAGTTATCGTTTTGTTTTCAATATAATATATTTTTCTGTTATCAAATCTGTGTGTGTATTTTGAGCTCTTCCTACAATAAATTATGTGGCCTATTCTGTGCACATCTGTAAGCGAATCTATAAGCCTATACACACTGCAAAACACATCGATTGCCATACACCCAATCGCAAATATTTTCGATTCTATATAAGAGTTTCTGTAAACTACAGGAAGTGCACAAATGCAATTTGTCTATAGGCTTATAGATTTGCATACAGATGTGTACAGAATTGACCCGTAAAGCTAAGATTTCATAAGTTTCAATCAAGATAATTATAAAATATCATTTACAAAGAGATATAGACAATATCCACACTGAGGCAAATAAAAAATAAATTACTAGTATAAGCATAACTTCCAGTGGAAAACATATATTTAATCTTAAAGTGCAGATATTAATTTATTTTCTCATACAACTTATAGTCACCTGATGTAGTTTATTTTAAACTATTCAGACGTCATCCACCCAACTGCCCTACGTCCATCATTAAATTTCAGGCCCATATATCAAATAACTTTTGAGAAAAAGCACCGTGACATACCAAATATTATTCATGCACCTACTACCGCTAAGATTTGAAAAATATTGTAATAATAGGTATTTTCATTATTGTTTTTAATTACACTTGAAATTTAACATATCACGCTCGAAAAGTAATTTATAATTATTGGCGGGGAAAGTCACTATAGCTGATTACTTGTCGGTTATACGTTGACGTCCATTGACGAGTTTTGATTTCAGCACACCATCCTCATAACACAACACCGTCTCTTTACCATTTTCGAAAATCTTTTCCACTGTCGTTTTCTTGCCGTTGACATATTTAGTTGACGTTGAAGTTCTTTTCACCACGTTTCCGCCCATACTGCCGACTTTGTTGCTCAAACTGTAGGATGCAACACTGGGTCCCCCGTCATCGAAAAATTCTCCCATAAAACGATCGTTCATTAAGTCGAATCCAGAAAACGCGCCGTGGTTTCGACGACTACGGGATTGTCCATGGTGGTCATTGCCCTGTAGTTCACTTAGAAAATCGAAAACGTTGTTGCCTCCGAAAAAATCTTTGAAAATGTCAAAGGGATCTCCGAATGTGAATTCAAATACGAAATCAAAATCATCCATATGACTGCGTCTGCCTCTAGAATTAGAACCACTGCTAGAATAACCAGCTTGTCCATGTTGGTCATACATGCGTCTTTTTTTATCATCTGAAAGAACTTCATAGGCCTCAGAGATTTCTTTGAATTTCTTTGTGGCATGGTCCACATTGTTGGTATTCTTGTCCGGATGCCATTGCAGGGCTAGCTTGCGGTAAGCTTTTTTGATTTCAGCGGATGAAGCGCCTTGTGGAACTCCAAGAACTTTATAATAGTCCACCATATTTGATGTACTGGAAAAAAAAATATATAATTTAGGTTATATTAACAAAAAACAAAAAATTTCAGATTTAAAGGCTGGTTCATGCATGTATTCTTTTTCCGTTTCTTTAACTTTCTCCTCATGCATAGGCTTTTCTTTTTTTGTAAAAATTAAGAGTTTTTATCAGTCTTTAATAACGAAAGAAAAGTAATGGTAATGTATATAAAAAACAATTATGTACGTGGCAATTAGTTGGCTTTCATTTCTACTAATGCTCGAAATCTATTATCAGACTTATGGCCGTTTGCACCAAGAGGCACCAACCAATTTTAAGGAAGCCTTAGCGAAATTATTCCTTAAAATGACGTTTTTACATTGAAAAATGTCACTTTATAGCTAAGGTTCCTTAAAATAATCAGTGCAAACGGCCATTAATATAATATAATAATAATGATCACGGAATATTCCATCAACAGACTTCTGCTGAATCACAAGTACAAATATTAAAGTGAACAATCACTAGAAACTCATATTTCATCAAAACTAATGGATTTAAAAATTCAAAATCAAACTTTTTTTGGGAGGATTCAGAACCAGAATGTTTTTAATGTCAAAATTAATACTCACAACAAATATGGATACTAATTTAATAAACTCACCATTAATAAATACTGCTGTATATATTTGCCTAGGAAAATTTGAGTTATTCACAATAACTTTCGTCACTTTCGAGATAAAAGACGCTTGCCAAATATTTACAAGTTTGACTTTGACAATTTTGACAGTTGATAGGCAACGTTCCGTTATTCACTCTACCGGCAACTGATGAACTGGTGGCGTATTAAATAGCTATTTGTTCCAACCCAAGGTTGTGCGAGGTAGGTTCCATGATAACTTTATGACGTCATCCGAGGTGCCTCAACATAATGAAAATCTCTATAAGGCACCCCAGATGCGTCATCAAGTTATCCATTACCAGACAACCTGTGAACTTTAGGAACCTTGATACCAACCCAGAGGGAACTGTACATACATTTCACCGTCAGGATTCTACGCGAAACGTAAAATTTGTGCGTATAGAATCCGAAATTTGTATACAGAGTGGTTTCGAAACCGTTCTTGGGATTGTTTTCTAGCGGGATGGAACAGACCTAATTTAGTCCGGAACTTCCTTCGATTATTTCTGCAATGCACTTGGTTCCTTGACAATTTTCTTATAATGAATATAAAAAATCACAAGAGCCGGTGAAAAGTCTCTTCATTCAACAAAAAAAAAATTGACATAGATCCGACTATAGGTTTCGTGATAGATTGGGAACCATTTCGCATACGTCATTTTTTTTTTTGATGCGAGAACTTTTAATTAAAAAAAAAAGTGCAAAATTATTGTTTTCTAGCCTCTATCTGGCTCTGTCTTCAAATGTAAAGGAGCTACAGACTTATTTTTTGGTTAACTTGAAGTCTGTATAAGAGATTCAATTCAATTTTATAGTCTTGAACAAGGTTGCACCTAGGCGAGTTTGAAAAACTAGTCGAATCTACAACGACAGCTCAAATTCTACTTAGAGTGAAAATTCCGACTTCCTGAGAAAAAATAAGCCACTTGTACCATGTTTATTCTTCAGCTTGAAACTATCATAACTGAAACATGCCTATGAAGGCGAAACTTATCCCTAGTAATATTGAATATTATTTTTCTTTTCCAGAAATTCTATGAAAAATAGAAGAACAATCGGTGCAGTGACTTACAATTTAGAAAGAAAAAATTTCACACAATTTTCAAAAGACAACGTAATAAGTACGCCAGATGTGTGGAGGAGTGTCAAGGAAATAACCAGTGGGATTCAGACGCAACCTGTAAGTAAATTTACCAATTAGGCTATTTAACTTACTGGGCCATTTGTTTATTGTATAAATAGTTTGCAGTGTGCAATGAGTTTACGTCATTTATTGGATAATTTATAGGATTTTTATTTTATCAAGTAGCTATGTACGAGTAAAGGCCTATTAGTCAATTAGTCTATGATAGAAAGAATGACTCCAAAAAAATCTGACACGTGTCTCATCTTTTAACAGGAAATACCAGATATCGTTGGATCAAGTTCTAAACGGAAAAATGCAAATATATTCCTCCTAGACGAAGAAGAGAGTTGAGAATTTTTGCAAGAAAATACTTGACAAATGACAAATGGAGAAGCTCAGAATCAAAATCAATAGAATTGTTAGCAAGACAAACAAAAATACACATTTTCTAACATTTGATATAAAATGTGATGTGATATAAACATACAGGGTGATTTTTTATATATTGGCACCCCACCAGCCTTTACCTTTACAGGTAGAAAAAAGTTGTACAGATTTGGATGAATTTTTAGAAACCATGGTCAGAAACAAAATTTGAATGTCAGAAATGTGAAATTTTGCATGCTTCCAGCTTTTTTCAAATAGGATAGGATTTTTTCATTCTATATTCTTGAAGAGCACAATGCCCCGATTCCAAAAATATATAGTTTGTCTATATTTGATTGAACAGTCTCTTATATATTCGGCTCCAAAAATTGTAATAGTATATTACATACCGAGGTGGAAAGTGTTTCATTACTGTCGAGAGATTAGTTAGTTAACTGAGACGCGAAGCGTCGAAGTTAACTATAATCTCGAGACAGGAATGAAACTTTCTACCGAGGTTTGTATACTATTTTATTTACAACAATTACAACCCTCATAATTTCGACTAAATACTAAAAAAAATTTTTTTTTTAAATTTTTGTTGACAAGTTCTGACTCATCTAAAAAAACGTTTGGCATGCAGGGACTCGTCTTAAACATTTTAAAAAATGAGAACCCGGGTGGAAAGTGAGCACTTTCCACCCGGGACCACTTTCCACCCGGGTGGAAAGTAAAATTCAAAAAAGTGTCACTTTCAAACTTTTGAAAAGTCAGAAATGTCAACATTACGTATGTGGTTATAAATAAAAATACTATCCTACTACTGATTTTGTGAACCATTCTACCTATACAGGTGAAAGCTGCAGGTAAAATTTGAGGTAGGTACTTTCTCTGATAGTATTTTTAAAATTTTTAAAACCAAATATGTTGGAGACGGCTCAACCAAATATAGACAAACTATATAGGTAGTTTTGGAATCGGAAATTGTGCTCTTTAAGAATATAGAACCAAATATAGGGCTTCCCATTTGAAAAAAGCTGAAGGCATGCAACATTTTACATTTCTGACATTCAATTTTTGTTTCTGACCATGGATTTTGAAAATTTAGCCAATACTGTATAATTTTTGTATTTATACCTTTCATCTATGTACTTGTAAAGGTGAAGGCTGTAGATTGGGTGTCAAGATACATGCAGTGTGCGCCATAAAGTTGGGTAGGTACATATATATGTACCCAACTTTATGGCGCACACTATAAAAAAACACCTTGTACTTGAACAATAACTTATTATATAAAGTCAGAATTTGTAAGATTATCTACTTTTTGTCAATTTGCCTTTTAACAGGAATTAGTACCCCAGTTAGCACACAATGTTGGTCCCATGTTGCGGATACATTGGACCAATATTGTATGTTGGCCCAATATTGGAATTTTTTAGCCAACATTGGACATTTATTGGCAATACAACTTCGTTCATCATTATAATAATATATTCATCCAAGAATGGGCCAATATGCACAAACAATATTTTTATCGGCAGTAGGTATATAGCCAAGATTGGTTACATATTGGCAATACCTATTTTTCTTATAATATAACAGTGATATATTTATCCATCATTGAACCGATAAGCACAAAAAAATTGTTTTTATTTGCATTATTGAGCCAATATTGGCAATACATATTTTTCCACATTGTAATATATATTTACTTAAGAATGGGCTAATATACAGAAAAAATATCTTCATTGACAATATTTAGACAAAATTTGTGGATTATTGGCAATACAACTTTTTCTAATATTACCATAGTATTGTATCCATTAATGGACCAATATGCACAGATAATGTTTTTATTTGCATAAATAAGCCAATATTGGATATAATATGGTAAAACAATTTTTTCTAATATAACAGTGATATATTTATCCATATTGGCCAAATATTGATTCTATATTGGTAAAGTATTGTATATGGGTCCAATATTAGCAATTTGTAGCCAATATTGGTAATATATTGGAGATTAATCTTTCTCCTACAATATTATTATATAATATGTAAATCCAAGATTGATCCAATATTGGATCTAATCCATGTTTGGCAATATCTTTTATTCATGTTTATATTTAATATTTATCCAATATTGGTGATATATAGGAGATGTACCTTTTCCATATCAATCAGGACTACCGAGAGAGGACACCACGCGCTACTGATGGCCTTGCCCTTTCCTAGTGTTTGAGTTTCCTTCAAACCTGTTTCATTAAGTTGGTGTGCTTCGCTCACAAGCTCGAAGCCGGAAACAAGTCTAGTCTGCATGTGTTTTTCCAAAAAAATATTGTAAATATTCCTAGGAAATATTGTAAATATTTCTAGAACAAATATTTCATATTTATTAATTGGTAATATTGGAGAAATATTTATATTCACTATCGGATTCATATAAAAAGTATACATTGTGCCAATCTGAAAAACAAATATTGGGTATATTTCTAGAAGCAATATTACATGTTTATTAATAAGTCATATTGGGACAATATCTTTCTTCAATATCGGATTCATATTTACAATATATATTGGGCAAAAAAAATAAAATCTGTCGTTTCCATTCTTGGGCCAATATGTAAATATAATATTTTACCAATATTGTTGTGCTACTGGGGTAGTTACTTTACCAAACTAGTAACATAATGTGACAAGTTATTCAAGTACAAACGAGTGGATTGTTGCGGAACTTATGGGTGGACCTCTGCGGGACGAGCGCAGCGAGTTCCGCAGTCATCTAATCATTAATATCTTGTTCAAGTACGATACTAACCTGACTCACTCAAATGTCAGTTATTCTCATTAGTTCAAAAACTACACGTTTCAGGTAAATGTCTTACTTCATTAGTTCAACAGTATATTGGTGAGTAGATGGCTGCGGAACTCGCTGCGCTCGTCCCGCAGAGGTCCACCCATAAGTTCTGCAATAATCCACCTATTTGTACTAGAACAATAACTTATTATATAAACTCAAAATTTGTAAGATTATCCACTTTTTGTCAATTTGCCTTTCAACAGGGATTAGTAATGTTACCTTACCAAACTAGTAATATATTGTGACAAGTTATTCAAGTACAAATTAGTGGATTGTTGCGGAACTTATGGGTGGACCCAGCCATCTATTCATCAATATGTTGTTTAATTACGATACTAACCTGACTCACTCAAATGTGAGTTATTCTCATTAGTTTAAAAACTACACGTTTCAGGTAAATGTCTTACTTCATATTAGTTCAACAGTATATTGGTGAGTAGATGGCTGCGGAACTCGCTGCGCTCGTCCCGCAGAGGTCCACCCATAAGTACCGCAATAATCCACTTATTTGTACTTGAACAATAACTTATTATATAAAGTCAGAATTTGTAAGATTATCCACTTTTTGTCAATTTGCCTTTTAACAGGAATTAGTAATGTTGCTTTACGAAACTAGTAACCTAATGTGACAAGTTATTCAAACACAAACGAGCTTATGGGTAGACCCAGCCATCTATTCACCAATATGTTATTCACGTACAATACTAATCTGATTCACTCAGTTGTGAATTTTTCTCATTAGTTCAAAAACTACAGGTTTCAGGTGAGTGTCTTATTTGAACAGTTCAATAGCATATTGGTGAGTAGATGGCTGCGGAACTCGCTGCGCTCGTCCCGCAGAAGTTCACCCATATAAGTTCCGCAATAATTCACTTATTTGTACAGGGTGTTTTTTTATATATTGACACCCCACCGACAGCCTTTACCTTTATAGGTAGAAGAAAGGTGTAAATACAAAAGTTGTACTATTAGGTCTGTTTCTGCAGAAATCCCAAACCAGTCAGAGCGAATTTCATTGGTTGAAAACAGTCAGAAACCTAGTTTGAACCAATGAAATTCACTCTGATTGGTTTGTGATTTCTGCAGAAACAGACCTATTAAGTCGTAACAAAATAGCATCAGATGAGATAAACGAAGAACAGCTCGCCGTTACAGGTTACATTGAGAATAACACAAACAAGTCCTACGTGCAAAATAAATTAGTCCCTATATGTGATGAATAGGCTCCAGAATCATCCATCAAGGTCGGGGTGCTTTCGTTTCTGCACTTCTGATGGTATAATGATGAAGAAGGAAGAAGAATGCAGATAAAATCGACTTACTGACCATACATTGTACAGAAACTGAAGTATTAGAACATAATCTATTATATAAAAATATGTCCCTATTTCCTTTGGTCACGCCATAACTTGAGAACGACTTCACCGATTTCATTCATCTCTTTTTTTTAAAGTTTTCTAATACTTCATAGATGGTTCTTACGGAAATAAAAGCAGAAAATTGGACAGTTTCACACAACTCAACGACTATTTCAATTTTGACCGTTAAACAGTTCGTGTTTCTTCATCGCAGGTTTTTTTTTTTTAGAGAGAAGGTAAAAAGGGCTGTATAGAGCTAACGTTGCAATACTCAGTAAGTGAAGATGGAAGAAATGACGTGGTAGAAGTGACTGTGACCAAATTTAGATGCAGCCTACAAACGATGCAGGAACATGAAAGAGTTGGAGGTAAAAATAAAATAATTTCTAATTTCTACATAAAAAGCACTATATTTATCAATATAGGCCAGCTCTACATCAAAATCAACGCATTCGAAAGCAACGATATAATCCAGAAAAAGAAGAGTGACAAATTCGATCCCACAATTAGTTTAAAACTGGAAGCCAATACTGCGACACTAAGAGCAACCGTTAACAATTACATGTTGAACCAAGTTAAAATTGTGATAAGGCTAATGGCCAAAAACTTGTTAGGCAAAAAAACTTTGTTGGGGGTAATCGAAATTAATAAAAATTTACCGTTCTGGAAAGAAATAGTCGCCAATCCTGGGACGCCAGTCACAAAAATGGTTAACTTTGAGTAAAGAAAATATAATTATAAAAAACTGTGCTAACTTTTATGTGATCAAGTCCTATTATTCCTTACTATTTAGCAATATTTGTGAAGTAACATTTTAAGCGTTAAGTTTATGTTTATATAATAAATTATATTAATTAATACTTCAACTCGCTTAAGTATATTTAATATTAAGTGTCGTATTTATTAAGTAGGTATATACTTTAATAGGTAAGTAATACCCATTACATATTATTAGGTATTTTTAGAAGGTTAACATTCTTGTTCAGTGAGAGTTGTAGGATGTAAGACATACTTTCATAAAAGATATAATCATAATTTTGGACTTTTGCAACTGTACAATAGTATGTATTTTTCGGCCTTATATCATAACAACTATTTTGTAGATGTTCTAAATTTGTTTGTCAATGTAGAGTATGGTATAATTCCAGACCATTTTCCTAGTAAAACTATATGAATATTGTAAATACTTTTTGAATTATTGGTTTGGCCTGCAGTAGGTTCTGCCATCTATGAACAGAGGATTCAATATTACACTACGTAGGTTATTCGTTTCATATGTTACGCTGGAAAGTCCGTAATATGAATAGTTTAGTTGGTTGGCAAAAGCATAGATGGCGAGCCCAGTTTTATTTGGGTTTATAGAGAAAACAATTTTTTATAGAGGCTTAAAATATTTGTGAGAGTGGTGATAGTTTCTATTCAGACTAGTCTGCACATTTGTTTTAATTAGGTGGTTTTGTATTTTGTACATAAGTTTTGCCTGCTCCAACATCTTCAACTTTATCAATATTCAGGAAGGGATACTGCCTGTATAGTGTTTCACTGGGTGTATAACAGTGCCTGGAGAATATTGTTTTTATTGATTTCTTTTGCAGTCTTTTCAGCTGTTTTAACTGTTCCAGGGTAGCATTTTTATAGCATGGTATCATATACCTGAAGTGTGGCTCAATGAAACTATTATAGATTAAATATTTTGAGTTTTTATTTAACATATGTCTACACCTCCTAACAGCTCCCAAGAATGAAGCAATTTTTGCATGAATACTTTCAATGTGTGCTCCCCATGTCAGTTTGTCTGTTATTATAAGATCTAAGTACATATTGCTCCACTTATTTGAGAATTTTGCCATTGATTTCAATTGTTGGGCTTATTGTTCTTTTTTCCACCTGATGTAGGACCATATAGAATCAACATTTATGAGTTGAGTTTATTGTAGGAGAGCCAATCAAAATAGCGTACTAGATCTTCATTCACAATATTTTCAAGTTCTTTTCCATTTTCTCCAAGTATTGAAGACAGTATCATCACAAAATTTCACATATTTAGCCCTCAACTTCAGACTTTGGACATATAGAAGGTACTCTAAAGGTCTTAGTACTGAGCCT
Source organism: Ceutorhynchus assimilis (assembly GCA_917834065.1). Classification (NCBI taxonomy): domain Eukaryota; kingdom Metazoa; phylum Arthropoda; class Insecta; order Coleoptera; family Curculionidae; genus Ceutorhynchus; species Ceutorhynchus assimilis. The sequence continues at coordinate 3,044,586 of OU892281.1, forward strand.
TGGGCAATACCGACAGATATATTTTCAGCGCTGCTTATTCCATCATTGATTATGTTTTCAGCAAGTTATGGCATGTCCCTTGAAATCCAATTTTTTAAAACTTATCTAGCAACAATGCAATATTCACAGTATCGAAGGCTTTTTGTAGATCGACAAACACACTTATAACGTATCTGGCTTTATCCAGTTCACTTGAAATATATTCTAGACTGTTGCCCCAAGTGTACTACTTCTTTTTTGAAAACTATACTGGTGACTATCGAAGTAAAAGTGCGTATTAATGAATGAGACAAGTCTGGTTTTTATAATCTTTTCTATTATTTTGTTAAATGTACTCAGCAATGATATTGGTCGGTAATTATTCAAATCGTCATGTGCGCCCTTTTTATTTACCGACACAATTTTTGCAGTCTTTAGCTCTTCAGGATAGTGTCCACTTTCTATAGGATGTGGTTGATAATTTCTACTATTTTACGTCTGATAATTTCAAAAAGCGTTCCAGTGTCTTTTTTTTTTGTACAAACCAGGAGTAAAACTGTGTTTTAGCTCATTTATTAATTTTTCAACTTTTATGTTTGTGTGTTGTAGTAAAATGTTTCTCTTTATTCTTCTTCTTGAAACGTTACTTCCATTCTGCTATTTATTTTAGTTGCTAATGTCAATCCAATGCCTGAAAAATGTCCATTAAAAACTGCTGCAATATTTGCATCCTTGCTATATATCTTTCCATCTCCAGTACTGCCCACGTTTTCCTGGAATCTCCCTGTGCTTCATTAAACTTCTTTTCCGCATACTCTTTTTGTAATTTAATTCTAAGTATATTAAGTTTATTTTTCAAATCTTTAAATTCTTTCTCGCTGTGGGCTCTACTAAAAGCTCGCTGTCCAAATAGAACCTACAGAGAACTATAACGAAGATCGAGAGGAGTATTTAGAGAGTTCTTTCTATTTACACAACACAAACGTTTTGGAAGTAGAAAAAACCATAAATTGTCTCAAATACCAAAAAAGCACCAGGTTTTGATGGCTTTGAAGCAGAAACGCTACAAAAAGTAGCTAAATAAATCTCCAATCCACTGACACACATTATAAATTTATGTTTCAACACAGGAATATTTCCCGATGTCTTAAAAACATACCTCTCCACAAAAGTGGACCAAAGGATGACGTTAATAATTTTAGACCTGTGTCTTTGATTTCCAATCTGTCTAAAATTGTCGAAAAAATTTTAAAATATAGATTAGTGAAATTTTTCACTAAATTTAAGGTTCTTTCTGATAAACAATTTGGTTTTCGTCAAAAGAGATCCACATCAGAGTATGCCATTCTTAAACTTACATCCAATTTATATGATGCTCTGGATAAAAATATTCCTGCACTATGCATCTTTATAGACTTATCGAAAGCCTTTGACACAGTTAATCACGAAATCCTACTGAAAAAACTTGAAATTTACGGAATTTGGGGAATTGCAAAAAAACTTATAGGAAGCTATGTACTTAAAAAATAGACGACAGACTGTGAAGGTGAACAGCGTGCAAAGTTCCAGTAGGGAAGTTGTTTGCGGCGTGCCCCAAGGTACAGTTTTGGGCCCACTTTTATTTATAATTTATGTAAATAGTCTTTCAAAAATCACTAGCCTTGGTGATATTATTAGTTACTGCGATGACACAGTGATTTTTTACAGCGCGAATACGTGGCAAGATTTAAAAACAATAGCAGAAAGAGACTTTCTCAATATTTCAAATTGGTTTAAGAGTAATAAACTTTCACTTAATGTCCAAAAAACCAAGTATATAAGTTTCACCTCATACAAAGATAAGCTCCCTAAAATTGGATCATTACAGGTAAATCAAGAGATAGCAATTCCCGAAACTGAAAGTATTAAATATTTAGGCATTATCTTGGAGCAAAATCTAAAATGGAATCTACATGTTAAACACGTCACCCAAAAAATTAGATCTTTGATATCCAAATTTAAATACTTAAAAAACTATTTGGACATAAAACACCTTATTGTTATATATTACTCATTGGTACAGTCACAAATTAACTATGGAATAACAGGATGGGGAGGAGCAAGAGATTGGCATATTCGACAGCTAAATATAGTGCAAAAATGGCTAATTAAAGTCATATTTGAGAAAAACAAAATTTTTCCTACAGATCTCTTATTTAAAGAATCAAAACTTTTTGATATTAGACAACTATACATTTTCAATCTATTAATATGTATACACAAAAATAAAATTTGTATAGACTCACCTACTCATACACACGCTACAAGAAATCGCGAAAACCGGGTACAAGTACCAAGAAAACAAAAGATTATTGGACAAAGACATTTTCAATATATAGCGCCAAAAGCATTTAATCTACTACCAAAATCTGTACAAAATTTAGTCAAAAAAGGAACATTTAAAGGTAAAGTTAAAAATTGGATCCAGGAATCAAACCGCCAGGTACTACCTGATTTAGTGAATAATAGATGGAATAAGGGGGGGTAAGTTACATTGAAAAGGAAAATTATTGTTCGTTATACCTTGGCCCTGATTTTATTTATTGTTTATTATTTTTGAGCGATTTTATTATTTTTTTATTTTTATTTTTTGTGCTTTTTATGATTTGGCAGACCCTGAACTAGACATTTACACAACCCGATTTTGACAATATTTCCTGATTATGACACTTTTACCCAAATTAGACACCCCTAAACCAAATTGTGACCAAATATTTCTCATCACTAACAAGCTGCAAATAAGTGCAGCTTCTGTGATTTTCGTTTATTTGTACCCTAGTTAATATGGATGTTATTAGATAATATTATTTATTTATGTTATTTTGGTATAATAAACGTATATTTATTATTATTATTATTTATTTATTTCTCAGTGTGTTCGTTTTGTATCTTTTTCCATCTCACATTATAGTTGGTCCCGTTCTTTTAATTTTTCAATATACCTACGCATTTGTTACCCATAAATTATAATTTCTCACTTTTATCGTAATCTGCTTAGTACATTCTTTTTTTGTATTTTTTATAAAAACTGCCAATGTCTCAAATTTATTACTATTATTCTCATCTATGTTTTTCTGTACCCTGTACCTTGATTTTCCATTTTCTGGTGTCCAGTGTATTTTTTGTTTAGTATTTTCAACTATGATTTTTTTTTGACCTCCAAAAATATGATTCTATGGTCAGAAATATTGTGATCTTCTAATTTTCATGTTACATTGTATATTTCTATTAGTTATTATATGATCAAGTATGGTGGCTGTGGTTGCTGTTGTTCTTGTGGCATTTTGACGACTGATTATATTATGAATTTTGTATCCATTCATCTCCACCATATTTTTATATTTGGTAACTACCTGTGAATTTTTTAGGAAATTTAGGTTAATGTCACCAATAAATATACAGGGATTTTTTATGTTTTAGAACAGTTTATCCACTTCTTGTATAAATAATTTGCTTTTGTTTTTTGTTAGGTCTATATACATCAAAGAATGTCATGTTTTGCTGTGGTAAATATACAGAAACCATGCTACAATAATTTAAAGAGGTAGGTACCATCGTCACCAAAAGTAACTGGGACAGCATCACATTAGCTCTTGTCCTATTATATGAATTTTATTGTCAAATATTTGTCAAACTATGAATATAATGCATTGAAATGAATGACAGTAGAATTAGTCCAGGAGATTATTAGGCATTATTTGTGTCCCAGATACTTTTGGTGACGATGGTACCTACTTAAGGATGTGCTGTTCTCATTATTTTTTTAATCAAAACCATTGTTTAAAGGTCTATAAACCTAGCAGTCCCAAGGTGGAAAAAAACTTCGGAAGCTATATAATAATTAGGTGCTTTTTAGGTGCTAATTAGGGCCCCTAATTAAAAATTAGGTGCTCCTTTAGTTTTTGAGAAAATCAAAAAAAACTAAGGGACTGCTAGGTTTAGAAAAGCTAGCAGTCCCCTATAGTAAAAAATATTTTTCCAAATTTTTTCTTTGTATCAGAATTAGGTGCTTTTCAGGTGCTCCTAAATAGTCCAAGAAAAAATTGAATTGATTAATTATTATTAACTGAGTTACAGATTTTTTTTTAATTATTAGGGGACTGCTGGCTTTACGTTTACATGTTGGTGTGTCAGAATGGCAAAAAAACTTCGGGATCTATATAATAATTAGGTACTTTTTAGGTGCTGATTAGAGCCTCTAATTAAAAATTAGGTGCTCCTCTAGTATTTGAGAAAATAAAAAAAAACCAAGGGATTGCTAGGTTTATGAAAGCTAGTAGTCCCCTATATTTGGGGAAATCAAAAACTAAAGGAGCACCTATTTTTGATTAGAGGCCCTGATAAGCACCTAAAAAGCACCTAATTATTATAAAGATTTCGAAGTTTTTTTCCATTCTGACACACCACTAGTAAACGTAAAGCCAGCAGTCCCCTAATAATGAAAAAAAAAAATCCTTAACTCAGTTAATAATAATTAATCAATTCAATTTTTTCTTGGACTATTTAGGAGCACCTGAAAAGCACCTAATTCTGATACAAAGAAAAAATTTGGAAAAATATTTTTTACTATAGGGGACTGCTAGCTTTTCTAAACCTAGCAGTCCCTTAGTTTTTTTTGATTTTCTCAAAAACTAAAGGAGCACCTAATTTTTAATTAGGGGCCCTAATTAGCACCTAAAAAGCACCTAATTATTATATAGCTTCCGAAGTTTTTTTCCACCTTGGGACTGCTAGGTTTATAGACCTTTAAACAATGGTTTTGATTAAAAAAATAATGAGAACAGCACATCCTTAAGTAGGTACCATCGTCACCAAAAGTATCTGGGACACAAATAATGCCTAATAATCTCCTGGACTAATTCTACTGTCATTCATTTCAATGCATTATATTCATAGTTTGACAAATATTTGACAATAAAATTCATATAATAGGACAAGAGCTAATGTGATGCTGTCCCAGTTACTTTTGGTGACGATGGTACCTACCTCTTTAAATTATTGTAGCATGGTTTCTGTATATTTACCACAGCAAAACATGACATTCTTTGATGTATATAGACCTAACAAAAAACAAAAGCAAATTATTTATACAAGAAGTGGATAAACTGTTCTAAAACATAAAAAATCCCTGTATATTTATTGGTGACATTAACCTAAATTTCCTAAAAAATTCACAGGTAGTTACCAAATATAAAAATATGGTGGAGATGAATGGATACAAAATTCATAATATAATCAGTCGTCAAAATGCCACAAGAACAACAGCAACCACAGCCACCATACTTGATCATATAATAACTAATAGAAATATACAATGTAACATGAAAATTAGAAGATCACAATATTTCTGACCATAGAATCATATTTTTGGAGGTCAAAAAAAAATCATAGTTGAAAATACTAAACAAAAAATACACTGGACACCAGAAAATGGAAAATCAAGGTACAGGGTACAGAAAAACATAGATGAGAATAATAGTAATAAATTTGAGACATTGGCAGTTTTTATAAAAAATACAAAAAAAGAATGTACTAAGCAGATTACGATAAAAGTGAGAAATTATAATTTATGGGTAACAAATGCGTAGGTATATTGAAAAATTAAAAGAACGGGACCAACTATAATGTGAGATGGAAAAAGATACAAAACGAACACACTGAGAAATAAATAAATAATAATAATAATAAATATACGTTTATTATACCAAAATAACATAAATAAATAATATTATCTAATAACATCCATATTAACTAGGGTACAAATAAACGAAAATCACAGAAGCTGCACTTATTTGCAGCTTGTTAGTGATGAGAAATATTTGGTCACAATTTGGTTTAGGGGTGTCTAATTTGGGTAAAAGTGTCATAATCAGGAAATATTGTCAAAATCGGGTTGTGTAAATGTCTAGTTCAGGGTCTGCCAAATCATAAAAAGCACAAAAAATAAAAATAAAAAAATAATAAAATCGCTCAAAAATAATAAACAATAAATAAAATCAGGGCCAAGGTATAACGAACAATAATTTTCCTTTTCAATGTAACTTACCCCCCCTTATTCCATCTATTATTCACTAAATCAGGTAGTACCTGGCGGTTTGATTCCTGGATCCAATTTTTAACTTTACCTTTAAATGTTCCTTTTTTGACTAAATTTTGTACAGATTTTGGTAGTAGATTAAATGCTTTTGGCGCTATATATTGAAAATGTCTTTGTCCAATAATCTTTTGTTTTCTTGGTACTTGTACCCGGTTTTCGCGATTTCTTGTAGCGTGTGTATGAGTAGGTGAGTCTATACAAATTTTATTTTTGTGTATACATATTAATAGATTGAAAATGTATAGTTGTCTAATATCAAAAAGTTTTGATTCTTTAAATAAGAGATCTGTAGGAAAAATTTTGTTTTTCTCAAATATGACTTTAATTAGCCATTTTTGCACTATATTTAGCTGTCGAATATGCCAATCTCTTGCTCCTCCCCATCCTGTTATTCCATAGTTAATTTGTGACTGTACCAATGAGTAATATATAACAATAAGGTGTTTTATGTCCAAATAGTTTTTTAAGTATTTAAATTTGGATATCAAAGATCTAATTTTTTGGGTGACGTGTTTAACATGTAGATTCCATTTTAGATTTTGCTCCAAGATAATGCCTAAATATTTAATACTTTCAGTTTCGGGAATTGCTATCTCTTGATTTACCTGTAATGATCCAATTTTAGGGAGCTTATCTTTGTATGAGGTGAAACTTATATACTTGGTTTTTTGGACATTAAGTGAAAGTTTATTACTCTTAAACCAATTTGAAATATTGAGAAAGTCTCTTTCTGCTATTGTTTTTAAATCTTGCCACGTATTCGCGCTGTAAAAAATCACTGTGTCATCGCAGTAACTAATAATATCACCAAGGCTAGTGATTTTTGAAAGACTATTTACATAAATTATAAATAAAAGTGGGCCCAAAACTGTACCTTGGGGCACGCCGCAAACAACTTCCCTACTGGAACTTTGCACGCTGTTCACCTTCACAGTCTGTCGTCTATTTTTTAAGTACATAGCTTCCTATAAGTTTTTTTGCAATTCCCCAAATTCCGTAAATTTCAAGTTTTTTCAGTAGGATTTCGTGATTAACTGTGTCAAAGGCTTTCGATAAGTCTATAAAGATGCATAGTGCAGGAATATTTTTATCCAGAGCATCATATAAATTGGATGTAAGTTTAAGAATGGCATACTCTGATGTGGATCTCTTTTGACGAAAACCAAATTGTTTATCCCTAATTATTATAAAGATTTCGAAGTTTTTTTCCATTCTGACACACCACTAGTAAACGTAAAGCCAGCAGTCCCCTAATAATGAAAAAAAAAATCCTTAACTCAGTTAATAATCAATCGCTTCAATTTTTTCTTCGACTATTTAGGAGCACCTAAAAAGCACCTAATTCTGATACAAACGAAAAATTTAAAAACATATTTTTTATTTTATAGGACTGCTAGTTTCCATTAACCTAGCAGTCCCTTTGGTTTTTTTTTTTTTTTTTTGATTATCTCAAAAACTAAAGGAACACCTAATTTTTAATTAGATGCCCTAATCAGCACCTAAAAAGCTCCTAATTATTATATAGATCCCGAAGTTTTTTTCCGAGTATTTTTCCATTCTGACACACCAACATGTAAACGTAAAGCCAGCAGTCCCCTAATAATCAAAAACAAAATCTGTAACTCAGTTAATAATTAATCAATTCTATTTTTTCTTCGACTATTTAGGAGCACCTGAAAAGCACCTAATTCTGATACAAAAGAAAATTTTGGAAAAATATTTTTTACTATAGGGGACTACTAGCTTTCATAAACCTAGCAATCCCTTAGTTTTTTTTTTTTTTTTGATTTTCTCAAAAACTAGAGGAGCACCTAATTTTTAATTAGAAGCCCTAATTAGCACCTAAAAAGCACCTAATTATTATATAGATCCCGAAGTTTTTTTGCCATTCTGACACACCAACAAGTAAACGTAGAGCCAGCAGTCCCCTAATAATTGAAAAAAAAGTCTGTAACTCAGTTAATAATTGATCAATTCTATTTTTTCTTCGACGATTTAGGAGCATCTAAAAAGCACCTAATTCTGATACAGAAAAAAATTTTGGAAAAATATTTTTTACTATAAGGGATTACTAGCTTTCATAAACCTAGCAATCCCTTAGTTTTTTTTGATTTTCTCAAAAACTAGAGGAGCACCTAATTTTTAATTAGAGACCCTAATTAGCACCTAAAAAGCACCTAATTATTATATAGTTCCCACCTGGGGATTGCTAGGTTTATAGACCTATTGTTTAACCAAAAAGCAGGAAAACATGTAGATGTTCAAACCAAAATTTGAACAAAGAAATCACTTTTAAGGATCCATCGTGATAAACGGGTTTCGACAAAGCGGTTCAACCGCGAAAAGATTAGATCATCGTTCATGTCAGCTAAACGGTCCGATGTCAGCTTTTCCACAATGCCGAATTTATGACGACTCATTAACATAACGCGACCTGAAAAGAACAATGAATTCGGCGCAAAACTGTCGGGGCCCCGGCAAGAAAAACCCCGATATTTCATTGATGCACCGTCGGTTTGACAAATGCGAGTGCCAATAGCAGGGACCGGGGGTAGAATCGCTTTGGATTTTTCACGGATTCGGAGGTTGTTGAAGTTTTTCATTGTGATATTGTCGCGGTAAAGATGGAAGATTGAGCAAATTTTGAATTTCCGAATAAATGATGTGATCCGATGGTATAGACATTTTATAGGCACAGAAGCTATAAAACTTACGTTGTACTCTTTCTAACCGATTAATATGAATATTGTAGCAAGGTGACCAAACTTGGGATATAAATTCCAGCGTAGATCGAGCACAATATAAAGCTTTGAAACACAACAAATCAGAAAAATCCCTTAGCGTTCTCTTTAAAAATACCAATGTTTTCAATGCTTTGTTAGTTATATAATCCATGTGGTCGGTAAATGGTTAGATCTTGATCAAAAATGAGCCCTAAATCCTTTATAGTATATACTTTTTTCAAGGGCACAGAGTAAGCCCTGTATTCAAAATTTATCAAATTTTTCTTTCTAGAAAATTATATTATTTTACATTTGGTAATGTTAAGTTGCATGCCATTTATTTGACACCACAATCTTTTTGAATCTTTTGACAATCTTCTACTGATGTAATATTTTTGAAAATTTTCAAGTCATCCGTGTAAGAAAGAGACTCTGAGTATTTTTAATATATTCTTGTATATCATTAATAAAAATATTGAATAATAATGCGGAGACAAATGGCTTCCCTGTAGAACGCCAGATGTAACTAAAATTTCCCTGGAGCAAATATTTTTCAGTTTAACAATGATGTCTATTACACAGATAATCCTCTACCCAGTTCAACATGCTTCCAAAAATACCTGCAGCTCTAAGCTTATTGATTAAGTTACCATGAATGACAGTATCAAATGCCTTTCTAAAATCTCATAAACTAGTAAATTGGAAACCGTAGATCTATTTTTCATAAAACCATGTTGATTAGAGAACTAGTTAAACCCGGGGTGAAACTATATATATTTGAAATCATAAAATTCGACTCTTTTCAACTATGACGTCATAGGGTATTTCATAAGAAAAAACTGACGATTTTTGAAAATTTGACATTTCTAAATAAACAAAAAAGTTTTTGACATCGGATTGAAAAATTTCAGGTAAAATTCCAAAACTTTTGTATTTACAATTTTTTGATATCTTTTCACATAATCTCTGTAGTGGGGGGGGGGGGGTCAATATAAGACTATCCAAAATGCTGTCAAACTTAAATAAAAATGTCCGCCAAGAGGCACACAAACACTTTGTTTTCTTGTCAAAGTCAGGTGTTTTGGATAGGCGACTAACCAAGGTGCTGTCAAACCTAAATTAAAATGTCCGCAAGAGGCACACAAACTATTTGTTTGCTTGTCAAAGTCACGTGTTTTGGATAGGCTAATATGGGGAAAGACCCCCTGTAAATTCATAAGTACCTACATAAGAGACCAGACCATTGACCACTAATTCTCACAAACAATAAACAACACTTCTAGGTTAGCTGAACAGACGACTGAACTTTTGTAGGATTTTGTACTTTTGTCGAACTCATCAATCTCGCCCAGACAATTTTATTATTTCAAATTTATGTAACAATTATTGCTGCTGAATGAAAAGTCCTCTATTATTATTATTATTATAATTATTATTATTATTACTATGATATATACAATATACAATACGCGTATTGTTTACGGTACAATAACGCATCAAAATATGTCCCTCTTGCGCTGACAATAGCATATTAGAAACACGACTTACCTCCAAAATATCAAATGTGTAAACTTCGGTGTACTAAATCATTAGGGCACATGGTTTAAACCAAACATGGACAGCACCAAACATATCTTCAATAGAACAGAGAACCCTTCTTTTTGTCACATTTTTGTCAAATTGGTTGATTGTGAAACAGACAGAGCGAGCGATATTGGAAAATCATTGTCATAAACCGGAAGAGATCAACAATATTTATCAGCATGATATAGCGGCTACCGCCGGCAACAATGGCATCTGAAAATTATTGGAATCACAGTAACTGCGTTCCCATATCCTAGAAATTAAATAAAAGTAATCGGCCAGAGTGATTACTTTTTATGTTAGTTAAATGAAATTGTTATAAATCACTGAGAGATTATTACCATCCGTACGATGGTTGATGGCATTACTTCCCGATGCCTTTATGTGGAACATTTCTGATATGTTTCTTTTATAGCAATTTCGTCCATTGTCCAGTATTTTCATACTCTCAAACAAGAAATTATTCAGTTAATTTCACTCTAATTCCACTTATTTTATTTCTAAAATAATAACTTTTATTAAAGGCAGCTTGATTTTAGCGTCATTGGTAACCCAGCAAGTCCAGTGCTGGCATACCTACCTTCTTATGGATTATGTTATAAATAGTGTGGTAAAAAGACTGCCCTTGTGCCCTTTCAGATCCCGTTTTTTTTTTGCGTCATGGCATCAAAGAATAAAATTATACCCACACGAACAGTGGTCCAAGTTCCTGGTACGAGTACCTACACCAAAAAGATATTTCCGTTTTCAATTGATTTAGAGATTATCTTATATAGATTAGGAGATTGCTGGAATCTGAGTCTTGTGTCATTGTATTTTATAATGTAAAACGATAAACAGATCCTTTATAAAATTGAAAGTTCCGGCACCCATTGCCAAAATATCTAACGTTGTTTACAGCATTCCGTGTCAATGTGGTTTGGTTAACATTGGTCAAACAAAACAATACGTCAACATAAGATGAGGAAAAAACATCATGAGTATGATTGTCACTTGCAACATGCAAATTTAGATGACAAGACGGCTTTGGTGCTCCATCATTTCAACAGAAACCACAATTTATTGTCTGAGAGTATTAAAATACTGGACATTGAAGGAAATTTCTACAAAAGAAACACATCAGAAATTTTTCACATACAGGTATCAGGAAGTAATGCCATCAAACATCGTTTTACCGAAAATATTTAACATAATCCCTAGTCCTAGCCACCTTAAGAATTGCAATTACAATGGAGTACGGAAAAAGCTACACATTTATAATTGAAAAGTATGAACATTTCTGTAATCAAATACCTTGGTTAAGGAATGTATAAATTTAATTATATATAAGCAAATCGTTCAATTTTCCCTTTGTTTACCAATTTGGGAGTAATATTGTTTCAAACGAATTACCCAATCAGTAATTATATAAAATCATTGTAAACGCAACAAATGGTGCACATACAACTCTTGGTCCATTGTGCCCTAGAACCATTTATTTTGTATTTCCTATATTATTATAAACTACTTAACATTTTTTGTTTTTTGATTATACGGATGTAAATAATCTCTCAGCAATTTACAACAACTTAATTAACAAACATAAATAGTATCACTCTCGCTGATTTATTTCTTTGCATATGGGAGCGCAGCTACTGCCATTTCTATAATTTTCAGATGCCATTGTTGCCAGCGGTATCCTAGATCATTGTTGCACCATACCAAAGAATATACCAATAATAATTTTGTTGATGATCTTTTGCGCTTTATGGCATTGATTTGCCAATATCGCTCGCTTTGTCTGTGTTTTACAATCAACCAATCTGACAACAATGTGACAAATAGTGGCTCGGTATTCTCATATCACTAGTTTTTTGTCCTTGATTTCCGCTACTCCAATTATAGTTTATGTTTTCTAAAGATATGTGAGGTGAGTCACTCAAACGTCGAATTTGGGAATTCCGATAGGTATCACCTATATTATTTAAGTTATAAAGCCAGCTGTAGTCTAAATAAAGCTGAACAAATCACGAAACAGAAAAAGGAAGTTTTTCACTTTGGCCCAGAAAGGTTTTATTACCGAACTCCGATCCCAATTTCATGCCCTCTTGCCTACTAATTTATTTATTTTTTAATTCCGGCTTTGATTATGACCAAGCCAAGAATTCCTAGCATATTTGTTTCTCACGAACATTTAACCAGTCCATTTTTCATAGAATCCGGCTCCAAATCTCAGAATAATTTAGTCTATATGGAGTTCGGAGGATCCCAAAGGACCCTTAGGAAAGAAAATCTCAACAAAAAAAAAATTTGAAATTTTATCGTTTAAGTAGTAACGTTATAATTTAGATTTTGGAAAACTTTGAAGGGTCATAACTTTTTTTCTATTAGAGATAGAAAGCTGAAAGCAACTCTTATCCCAGTGGCGGACTACAATCCCCCTGAAAATGTCAGCTCATTTGGACTTATAATTCCAGAAATAAAATCGTGTTAAGCAATTTGGGGTAATTTATAAATTTTTCAATTTTTCTGAGTGTCTTTTTTCATAGAATCCGGCTCCATATCTTGGGATAATTTAGTGTATGAAGTTCTAGGGATCCCAAAGGACCATTAGGATACAAAATCTCAACAAAAAAAAAATTGAAATTTCATCGTTTTAGTACCTAGTAAGCAAGTAAATACCTACCTTATGATTTAGATGATATAGAATACCTAAACGGCACTATTTTCTATAGAGAAATGCATTTTATATGGCATAATGTACCGCGTGGCTTATAGCCGTACAGTCGGAATCATTGCAATTGGCACACACTTTTTAAAATCCCCCGTATTAAGTCAAAATTCTAACCAATAAATCTATTTAGTGCGGCATTTTGCGATTACTGTGTGTCAGATTTGACAAATTACGAGGGATATTCACATAGTGTGTGCTCAGGCCCTGTGATCTCTTATTGCCAGTTATAAACCACAATCACTCTTTTCTGTTTTTCCAGATGTCGCTGACAACAACAGAATTGTACAGTGACTCTATAACCCACAGTGGCGACAATTGCTGTCTCATTTTTAATTGGTTCTAAAATCCCATATATTTATATTGAAAGCACCGCCATCTTGTTCCCAACCCCTTGTTACTTTTAAATATGAATATATGGGATTTAGGTGAACATTCATCATAAATCATGGTAAACAACGTATTTGATGGACCTGATAATGGTCATCAAATACGTCGATTTCAATTTTTTATGATAGATGTCCATTTAAATCCTATATATTAATATTTAAAAGTAACAAGAGGTTGGGAACAAGATGGCGGCGTGACCTCTATTGTCGCCACTGTATGTAAAGGTTTATTTAGCCACTGTACAGAATTGTAAAATACCAGCACATCAAGAACACGTCCGATATGTCAACATATGACAATATGCCAAAATATTCATTTGATCATAACTAATAATTCATAATGTTTTTCGTTCGCCGGTTTTGCATTTTGTCTTTCTTCGTGTTATCAAGTGTTTCTAAGTGATTTCAAATTGGTTTTGTGTGTTTCACGAAGACCTTCAAACTTTATAGATTGGAAGATCTATTTTTATCTTTGTTGATTAGATTCACAGATTAACCCGTCCTAAAGATAGGAAACTGGGGCCTTTTTCCCTATCTTTGTCTTACTCATGCAGCGAGTTGCATGACTGCCACAGCTTGGTGGCGCCAGTGTACACTTCGGTGTGTCCAGTATTGTGGCAGTTGTCACGTGATTCCCGCTTTCTTTCAAATAATTTGTCTAATCAATTTCATTCCATTATTAAACCCTATTTTTTGAAAATAAAACAACAACATTTCAGTACTATCTCCTTCTTTAACTTTAACACAACAACAGAAAACCGCATTGAAAAAAAAAAACACTAAAAAGTTGAAGGGTCTAAATAGTGCACAAATAACTTTGTCAAAAATTGCAAATAAATACCATCACTAAAACCATTTCCACAATGTTTACATGTAACATAAAGTCTCTTTGGTTAAAAACATATTAAGAAGTCAAAGTTTTACCAAAAATTGATAGAAAATCAAATAAAGAACACCATAGAATAAGAAGAACACTAACACACATCAAACGGCTGACTAATGGCAAATACAATGACAAATTACATTCTTTTACAGATGACATTTACTTGTGGCTTTGCTATACTAGCGCCGCATAGCTTTGGCAGTCATGAAACTCTCATAATTGCAATTTTTTAGACAGCTCCGAACGAACATTTTACATAGAAGTTTCCTATCTTTAGGACGAGTTAATCTGTGATTAGATTAATGACAGATTCAATTAAACATCAATCAGAACTTTGAATAAATATGTTAAGGATATCCTTACCCCGATAAAGGAATTGTCTTTTAATTTAATTAACAAAACATCAATTAATTTAAGCAAATATTAATGTCCCAGAGTCTATAGAATAAACAAATTTGAACAGACCGACTGTAATGCGAACAAGGCGCCATCTATCATAAAAATGCCTTGAAGCCCTATGTAAAGTAGGTGTCTGTAACGTCGATGAAAAACCAGTAAATAGTGAGTTTCCAATATGGTAGATGGCGCTGGCTTGGCTCAATTTTGTTGACAACAAAATTTACACTGAGATTCCATTCTCGACAGTTTATATAGTATTTATCTCTGGTGTGTGCCAATTGCAATGATTTCCACTGTACATTTTCCTCTGTGTCCGAAAACTATAGGTAGATTTTTCACTGCCTGATATATGATCCTTTGTTCAGTGGACAATTTGGACAAATATCTGAAAACAGGTTAAAATTTAAATCAAGAACCTATGAAACTACTGACATCGTAGTTTTTATTAATTTTTGTCCATTGAAGGCACACAATGCGAGTTTTCCAACATCATCAACTTCAATTCTTCCACCATTTCATTCCCTAAACCTATCATTTCCGCTACAGTTTTGTGGAATTGTCCGTTCATTATTATCATGCAACGAACAAGATTAGAAAAAAATCATGTTACATTAACATATTTACATAGCGCAATAACATATCAATCAATTTTATTATTTTTGTGACATCAACATGATAAAAAATTATTTTGATTAGGTAATATTAATTTTAATACATATCAATCACGTCACTGACCGCTTCCATCTATTTATCCATATTCGCTCTGCCATCAGCAGATACCTATTATTTATTTGACTATTTACAAAATTTTATGTTTCGCCAAGTCCATTCAGCTCATTAACTTGCCACGTGTGTTGTGTATATCGGATCCGGTTAAAACGCATACGGATATGGTGGCGCACGAGGCTTAACAGTGCAATTGACAGCTCGTTAGGTTGCGCTCATATGAGCTAAATGAGAGTTGACGCGAAAATTTAAGTCTAGTCGGTTCAACGAGGACCTACATGACTGTACCTATAATATTTGTTTATTGACATATTATGGGGTCCGGATAATACAGAGAACATATAATAGTTCAGAGGTCTGGACACTGAAGAACAAAACTGTAAAAACACTGGAAGTAACGGAAATGGACTTTTATACTATTTTGAAAGTTTTCAGAGATCGTCATTGGACTGTAGAAAAAAAACATCATGATGATGTTGAAAGATAGTCAATTCAGACATTAACTTACATACGTATTTATAATAGAATTAAAAAGAAACATAGTTAACTAGCTGATAAACTCATTGACATTACCTGACTACCTATAAACTTTCTCACAAAAAACACAAAATATTAATATCTTTAAAAAAATATATTGTATATTCAATAGAAAAAAAAAAGTATTATAAACTCAAGGTTAATTACAGCAAAATCTCTACGTACTCACTTCAAACAATTTTTACTATGATACTAGACTCATAATTGCAAAAAATTACATATTAATTAACCTGCATTACTAGATCAAGAAATATATAAATAAAATATGATAAAACGATTGGATCCCCAATGCATTAAAATTCTATGGGAATAATCAAATTATAGTTTTTAATTAAGCATTTAAAATTTGCGATACAGGAAAATGAATTGGCGTTTTTTCTGCGGTAAAATAAGGAAAAATCCGCAAACAAACAATTTTAAATTGAAATGATACAAAAAATAATAAAATTATAAAACTTTAAACTATAGGTATTTACAGAAAAATCATCACGGTAACTTGTTGGCATGGTCATGTATCTTCGATCGCCAAAACCGCTTCTCAAAAATTAGGTTTTCTGTTTCGTGCAAAAAGCTTCTTACTTCTGAACAACATGTTTTTCTTTATAAAGCTCAAAGAGCTCAAAAAGCTCAGACCATGTATGGAATACTGTTCCCACATATAGAGCGATGCTCCCAAGCAATAAAAATTATCGATAATCAACCGATTCATTTGCAATGTCATAAAAATAGACGCAAGGTTATGTTCTGTCGACCTGGCCAGCCAAATTCCAGCTAGGAGAAGTTATTTGAGAACCACAAGAAGCTCACGGGCATCCCATCCAAACGTGGTAAAGTTAACTACCCCAATTTCATACTGCTGGAATTACTCCAGCAGTTAACTTCTAGTTTTCTGTCAAAAAAACGATAGGGTAGATAGAAGGGGAATTCTATCATTTATACACTCCTGCCTGGAGTAAATCTCTAAGGCGGTAAAGACAATATACTTCCTATAAACTTAGAGAAATTGCCATAAATAATGTAGTAGAACAAATCTAAATGGAATGTAATTGGATTGTCTTGACTTGGATTTAACCGAGTTCTAATGTATTTTGAAATTGGAGTTTTATATTTTGTCCTGTGTTACATGTTACATTAACTAGACCAAAATAGGCATGCATGCATGCAATGATATCGAATATCGATACAACGAATTTACTGAAAAACACAACGCTTGTCGCATTTTCTTTAACGTTTTCATTCTATTGAATAGTAACCGGAAGTATATAACGTATTTCAATGTCAACATAACTTATCGGTTCCTGCTTGAGCTTAAGTATAAAAATTGATTCCGCCACTGATTTCCAACAACAAAAAATATCAAGCAAACTATATCTACATATATCTACTTTCCTTGAGGAAAAGGGGACCTAAGAATCGTATAAGCGTTCCAGCAACTGTGGGGGAGGAATGGTTATGGATGAATTTATAGTAAATATAACACAATCAGGGCACAGTATAATGGCAGTGACTTTCCCAATGGAGCCATAAAAAGAAATTTCAGTGCGCTTTTTTCTGGGTAGTGTGGCGAAATAACTTGGTTTATTGAGAGAAACGACGATTTTAAAATATACTATAATCGTGATCGCGAGGGTGGTTTTTTGATTAAAGTACCTGTATGTATTATGTGATTATCTGGATTCAGCTGGACTAGGTTCTTTCCAAACTAAGAAGTTATTTATTTTCACTTTACTGCTACAAAACAACATGCCAACAACAATGTTACATTACCTAGACTGACTGGTTATTTTCCAAATTGAAAATGATGACGTAATATAATGTATGCCGGACAGTATATGATTTATGAAAAATATTCACCGAAAAAATAATAAAGAAGCACATCAACATTTTTTTTTGTTCGGCTCGATTATAATTCCCATGCAATATTAAACCAAACCCCGATTGTACAAAACAAAACTGGGGGTCATTAAAAAGTTCATCGAACAGTAAACTTTATCCATCCAATATTAGGTTACCCAAAGCTGCCTATTATTTTGGAAAATAAGACCCTTAGAATCTAATAAGAGGCCTTGCGCGGACGGTTATAATAAACGTTAAAGCTTTGAGCTGGGCTTGAACTTTTATTTGGTGGTAAATATTAATTGTATTGTACCTACATTGCTTGTTTTTACTCTAAGAATATCAGAACTGAATTTTGACAGAAAATAAAGGTATTTACTAATATTCGGAGGCCCTCTAGATGTCGCATCGGACGTTACAGAAAAAGAAAGATAAAACGCTAGGACCTATCAGTGACCTAAGTGACCAGAGACTATATTATATTTGACAATTAATTTAGAAGTGAGATCAGATGGATACAGATAGTTTGTTAAACACACAAAAATTTAGAAGAAAATGAATATTATCAATTTAAAACCATTGCATAAAATATAGAGCAGTATCATCTTCCACCAACAATTGAACAATAATAATAATACCAACAATTCCCAGAAATTCATGCGCAATCAATATTATTGTTGGTAGCTAGAGCTTAGTGAACTATTCTATGAGTGACCCCTATTGGTGATCAGCCCAATGAAAATACCAGTTCTGCCATCTATTAGAGAAGTCTAACTGAATGGTGTTGCCCTCTACTGGAGAGATTCTTAAGAGCGTTGTTGCAAGAATTAATGGAATTTCCAAAATTATGTAAAAGAACGTTACAAATCCAAAAAGGCCACATTTCAATAAGAACACCATTTCCGTGGAGTGTGGCATAGAGCTTTTGAAAGGATTCCTACAAGAATCAAGACCCTCACAAGTCGATATGTGTGCCCCACATTTGACGACAATTCTAATTCTTTATCTACCTGGATTCTAGACTAGAATCTACAAGTTCCATGTGCAGTTTCCTTCGTCAAATGACCGAGGATGGATGGCTTCCGTGCTCTACCTTATGTTGGAATGAAGGCTGGTATAAGGTTTCATCAATACCTTTTTTTTTATAAAATCAGTTTTATAGTCAACTAAAATATTAGGATATTTTTTTATATGATTTTCATACACATTTAAAATCTCTTATTCTTGTGGCGATGGTGGAAAATTAGCTTTAAATTTATCGAATTTATTATGGATTTGTCTTTGCATAACTTTTAATATTGTCTTATATTTTATATATTTTTTTTTTCAATAATAATCGATAAGTAATCTGAACAAAAGTCAAGGTTGGACAACATGTTCTAAATTTGAAATTGTTGAGTAAGAGCCTACCGTCGAAAATTGATCAATTTTTAACCCAATGTCCTATAACTTATATATTGGACGATTTCCCTTATGTCTTCAGACCATTTTACTGTTATATAACTCAACTTTCGATTTTTTACAGTCTCAAATTAATTTTTTTTTTAATTTATTTTTTTTGCAGAAGCTGACCATATTTATCAATACAATTTCTAAATCATTCAATTTTATTAATTAGTTTTCTGGAAACCTAAATCTTTTATATTTGCATTTCCTGATGATGATATGGCCAGCGACTGTTAGTGAATTTATATAGAAAGTATATTGGAAGTGCATTGTTATTATACTATTATTATTTATTTTTTCGAGCTTGACGATTCTGATAGAACCTCTTTTATTTGATTTGATCTAAGGTGTTTTACCAAAAATAATAGATTTTATATTTTGATATAATAGGCACCTTGCATGAAAAAGTAAATTGATAACTGTTTATTTCAAACTGTAGAGGAAATCGGAAAAAAATCTATACGTATTTTTTTATTCTATTCAAATATTAATATTCCGGAAGTTATAGGTACATAGATTAAGTTTTGTATATATAGATATACTCAGCATGGAGTGACGTCATAGGATATCATAAATAAGCACATTTCAAAGCGTTGTATCTCCGTCAATTTTTGTCTAACAAGAAGAAGAAAAAACATGTCTTGACTTATTTTTTATTGACAAACGAAATCAGCAATAAAAAAAATTGATGCAAGGTGCCAAGTCAATGCTGGATTTTTGAAAATCAGTGGCGCCCTTGCCATTCTGTACTTATTAAACTATCAACCCACCCCTAATAATTATTCGCTGAGCAAACCGAGCATATTATGGGCCTCTTGTTAATTCATTAACACGTTACACACCGTCCATTTTATCATAATTTGGGGCTTCCTTCTGAAATATTACAAAGTTACATCTATTTCCGGATCTTCAATTTTCTCCTCAGTTTCATCGCCAGTACTTGTTGAAGGAGCATTCATAGCTACGCGTTCTAAAATAATTAAAATACAATAATGAATAGACACATAGTCTCTTAGACTGCACTTTTTCAAGAAGTGATACATACGTTATAATAATCACTCAGAAAAGTAATGAGTGCAAAGTGGTTGAAAAAAGGCATTGTGACAAGAAGAAGCGAAGCAGATTTACAATACGAAAAGTTTCACAGAAGAATGATTCGGTCATCATGTTACGGAATGATTTTTCCCGCACCAAAATAAAAGAAAATAAGCTCATTCACCTCTCTGAATAGCATACCTTCCTCAAGCCACTGTTTTCTATCCAATAGTTGTAGCCACACTTTTCATCAAACTTTTCATTCTTCCCAGAATCGTTGAGTTAGAGGTTTATTAATGGAATTGATTTCCTGTTAGTAGGGTTAAAATAAATAGACAATTAATTTATTAACAAACAAAATCACAATATTTACACTAGAACAGCTGATTGTCTGATCCGAGTAGATTGACTAGATTGACAGCGCTCCAAATAGAGTCAGTGACCGGTACTAACTTAATTTGAATAAGTACCATGCCCCAACTACCATCAAAATCCCCAGAACCCTTCACCTTGGAGTTTTGACAGAGCCTTTTTAAAGGACATTGCAGGGACAAGCAGGGGTCATTCAGGTCGAGGACTTTTCACGATTAAGTGTTCGGGAAAATTCTTCAGGCACATTTTGCCGATTTTCTGAGTTGTCTAGTTTTCGCTCATAGATCTAGGGTGGCTAATCCCTTATTCTAGCATCCAATCGCCTTGTGCGGATTTTTTTTGTGAGTCGAAAAAGAGCAACGTGACCAATTGTTTGTTCCTAAAGGCCAAAGTATTTTGGTAAGTCGTTTTTCTTATTAATCTTCTCTGTGTTTCTCTATTTCCTATGTAAAACCATAGTTTTCTGTTAATTATACGGTTAAATTCCGAATATCGGACATACCCACCTCTATTCCTCCACGCCCTGTCTCATAACGTCCATTTGTTTCAGGCCTTTAATCTTCAGTTTTAGACGTTACGTTTTAATCGTCACCTTTTATTCGTCACGCTTAGTCCTTAACTTGAGTAAAGAGTTAAACATTGAGCTTACTGTGTGGTTCAAGTAGTACCTCCAATCTTCAGCCTCCTCTAGACCATTGGAAGCTTTAGTGACTCCTAATTACTGAACTTCAGTGCCCAGGGCCAGTGGCTTCTTGTTGCGGCCTTGATCCAGACCCAGGCCATCGGAAACACTGGAAGATATTAGTTCCATCCATCAGGTTCCCCCAAGAGTTTAGGGACTACTCAGGTTTGATAAGTGTGTTGTATTGTCTTAATATCAAACCTTACCAACCCCCTTGTTGGAGTAAATCACCAGAACAACGGCGTTCTACTATATTAAAATTATCCTTCAGATTAGATGTTATTATTTCAGTTTTAATCAATTATATATCTTACCTTTACTATATGAAATTTACCATTCAGGTTGGGTATTGTTAGGTACTTCAATTTTATTAGGTATCTAGGTATTTATCCTACCTATATTGTTACATTATATTAAAGCCCTTCAGGTTACGTATTGTTACTTCAACTTTGATTAATGCTGCACTGATTACAGGTAAATACTTCTACACTGGGGTTAAATGGCCATTTACGAAGGTACTGCATTAAGTGAGCTTCTTTATTAATTCATATTTCAGGTATTATTGTTGTTATTTGTCATTACTCTTTATTTTTTTTATTTAGGGACTCAAGTTGAGTATAATTAATAATTATTATAAATAATATTGTAAGAACATATGGTTGGACGATTTCTTTTCTTGTTCTGTTCTGGTTCCAGTGTCATTCAGTGTTCCAGGGCGTTCGGAAAACTCACTCCGAACCTGCTCTGGAGTCAACCTGTTCTGGTTCTAAATTAAAACCCGTACCTGATTGTAGCAAAGCGTTTCACTTTTGTCCCTCCTTCTTGTTTATATTTCAGGTTGTGCTGCTATAGTTCCGTAGAAGTTTCCTGCTTTCGTTATATCGGTTGATTTCGTGCAGGGAAAAAGCAGGTGGCGCTCTATATTTAGTTATTTAATTAACCCACCCCCTCTCCGCATTGGAAGCTAGTCGGCAACCCTTTACACGAAATCACGTTTCTAGATTTCAGCCACCAACCAACCCTCTCTCTCCTCTTTTTATTTCTTTTGTTTTAGTTACCCATTCTCTGTCCCACTTCCTCAAATCTTATCATTAACTTCTCCCTTAAGTTTTGCGGGTAACAAAGTGGCAGTGCAATTAAACTGTGTCAGAGCCGATCAAAATTACTACAGAAACTATTGGCCGATTCAGATTATTTTTTGATTGGATTATCACTTAAATTTGGGAGAAACATATTTCCTTTACAACAACCGAGTTTCTTACATTTATAAGGCTTTCATTTAATTTGCACCCTTTCCTTTACTTAATCATCAGCCCGCTATTGCATTTCTATGAAGTTTATTACTCTTTGTACCGCAAAACAAAAGCACTTTAACAATTTCTTCGGTAATTAAATTTCTCGTGGCGCTTATATCGATTCCTTGATAAAGTTGGCTGGTTAAATTTGTTAAAGAAGAATGCTATTACTTTATATTACTGTAAAGCCCTATCAAGGAACGTGAGGTTTTGATTCTGGAATTAGCGTGAAAAGTTCGATAACATTACTGGCTTCTTATACAACTTTCGGGATTTCGCAGCGTGCTTTGAATACTTCTTATACTGAGACGTCCATGATTGGAACAGGAGTTTAGAAGTTTAAATCTCAATGAACGTTTTGTAAAAGCTTCATCAGTGACAAACTTATTTGCCTTACAAGTGTGGATTTTTCTATTACAACTGTAAAGCCCTGCAAATTTAATTTAGTTATTCAAAACCAGGCACTTAAATTTCAAATTAGCTCGCCTTTGAGAAGCCCTATTTTTGTACTTTGATCTTAGATGACCTAATGCAGTAATTCTATTGCTGACATGACATAGCATTTCTAGGAAATTATTAGAGAGAGGAAATTCCGAGCTGCCCTATTTCCGGATTTCCTTTAAAAGCGAATATGTCGTGACTCATTCCTCGATATAAGTATAAAATGTCACTCGCAAAGATATATCAAAGAGGGGTTCTTGACTAGAAACGAGAAAAATTTAAATCAATAGCTACTTTAAAATGTTAATTAAAATGCTCCATTAAGCTTAATTGATATTTATTTGGAAGTTGAATACTAGGATAGGTACATGTAATACAATTTAAGTTATACCAATATTGAATTTGTACTATACCCTTATTGGAATTACTAGACAAAAAGACCCTGTTTCGAATTTCATAATTCCATAATAAATCTTTGGCCATCGGCATAATATATCAGAAAAACGTCCAGGCCAGAAGCAAAAGTCAGCAGGGAATGGAACGATGGCAGTGCAGTTTACTGGTTTCGTGACCAGGACATTTTGATAATCAATCTGTTGCAGCAACAATGGCGAGGTTTAGCTGCAATGAAAGTGGACATAAACATGCCGAAGGTGGCAGAAACTGTGTGATATCGTAATTGAAAAGTTGACGTCTCGCAACTGCTGGTGTCGCAATGACATTATCGGTTCTAGTTCATCATGGGATTTGTTTTACAAACGTGCAAACATATCGATAAACTGCGTTTTCAGACTTTTGATAAGTATGCCCCTTAAAAGCTTACATAGTGTAATAATATCAAACACAATCGGTTCTTGAGTTCTTGATTAACTCGTGACGTTTGAGTCTTTGTCCAAAGAAATATAGAATTTTTTTTAAGTAAACCGCGCAATGGGGTTGAGATATCTGACAAATTTGGTATGTAATTTCTAAGATAATTAATCATACCCAACATATATTGCAATACTTTTTTATTTTTGGGCTCATCAAGCGACAAAATTGCTTTAATTTTTTCCTCGTCCGGTCGCATACCATATTTGTCAAATATGTTTCCTTAATATACAACTTCTCGTACTCTGTATTAAATTTTATTTTTATTAAATTTAACACCAACATTTCTAGCTCTCTCTAAAACTTCACTCAAAATTTTCTCATGAAGTACCAAACTATCAGTTGCTATAAGTAAGTCATCAAAGTAAACTATTACTCCAGGAATGTCGCCAAAATTATCATTATTTATTTGTTGAAAAAGCTCTGAGGCACAATTAAGCCCAAATGGCAAGCGTAAAAATCTGTAGCATATAGATTTTTACGCTAAAGGAGTTCCAAAAGAGCAAAGCTTACTTGAATATTCATCAAGCTCAACTTGGTAAGACCTCTCTTTGAAATCCAGAACTGTAAAATATAATATATTTTTCAATTTAGCACTTATATCAGCTAATGTTGTTATTAAACAAAACTCTCTTTGTAAAGCAAAATTAAGATCGCGAATGTCTAGACAAAGCCTAAGAGATTAATCCTTTTTTTCTACTATGACTAAGTTACTGAGCCATTCAGTGGGACCTTCGCACCTTGCAATTATTCCACGATGAAACAAATTATTCAAATGTTCTTTTAACCGATCTTTAAGTGATAAAGGGGCCCTCCTAGGTAGTCTAGCAATGGGTTCAGAACCATTTTTGAATTTCAGGTTACATATTAATAATACAACTTAGTAAAAACTGATCAAATACTAGGATATATTTCATATTTCTAGGATGCTTGTGATCTGTTTTCATTTCTCGGTTCACAAACTTTCCAAAGTTCCAAATAAACTATCTTCCTTTACATTTGCCTGACCGTAAAATCCGTTTCGACCCCGCGATTTATAAAAATACCTTCGGTCTGGATATTTTGGAGACGTCATCATATTCTTTAATGATGTAAATTTGATTCGCCGCTCAGGGGCTAAATTCCGTTTAGGGGGAAAGTTTTTGAGTTTGGAGTAGGTAGGTACACACAGGAAAACGCTTATTCGGTCGGAACGTTTGTTTGTCTTTGTGGCATTTATAAAGTAGAGCTGTTTAAGCAATAGGGATATGTTTTTTAAATTATTTACCATTTACATTTCGCTCACGGCCAAATTTTTTCTATAATATGCGTGAAATATTGAATATCAAAGACAAATTTTATTGTTAAGTAACGTTTCGATTCTTTTATCGGGTTGTAAATACGTCTTTTATGTTGCTGTCGTTGTTCCCACGAAAATCAAATATGAAATATTCAATAATGTTTCAACTCTATAAACTCTCATGCCAAATTAATTTGAGAATCATTCCTCCTAAAACAGTAGGTAGGTACGGTACAGATCAATATTTATTGCCGAAATCAATAGATAATACAAATTTCATTTTCAGAAACACATCGACACATCGAACAGAGAAAAAAAGAAAAACAGATTTAATAAACTTTCCGGCGCCAAACCAAAAACATGTTAGTGACGGCAAACTAAATAGCACAGCATAAAGCAATTTGCAAAAGCGGAAATTCGCTAAAAAATCCACTAAAAACTCGGCAACTAGCAAAAGTTTTAATCACCCGAAACTGGATTAACCGCAAATGAAATCGTTCAATTAATATTGCACTCCCGATAAGCCGTCTGGGGTTTCGGAAATTTTGTATTGTGCACGTTGGTCCATTGAATTTTTGGTCCTAGTTGTTTATTACAGCGGAATGCTATTACTATTTCAGATTAATGCATCGACGTGTATCGATAGGGCGTTTTGTTGCAATTTTATAATTTTTTTCACAATTGCCTAAGCCCAATTCAGCCCCGATATCTTTCGATGCCATTTATGGACTGACTATAGAGTGGGCAGAGATTCTTCTTCTTCTTCCTAGCCGTTCTCTATCCTCTGGATATAGGCCTGTCTCAGATTTTGCCAGACGTATTTCTAATCTGTGTGACCTGATACCACTTTAGTCCTGCTGTTCGCTTGATGTCATCGTACAAGCGTTATTGAGGTTTGCCGACGTTCCCCAGGGTCTCCATCTTGTTACTTTTCCGCTCCAGTTGTTGCTTATGTTTCTCTTCGACCTTTGTTGTGTTTCTTATCCACTCGTTGGTCTTATGTGATCTCTTAGTGTGATACCTATCATTCTCCTTTCGATAGTTCTCTAATGTATTGACTTTGTGAGCGTCCATGTTTCGCTTCCATAGGCAACTACTGGCAGAATACATTCGTTGTAGTAGACTTGTGGTAATTTAGTGTACACAATCGCGGTAGTTAGTGGAAATTTAACGGGAAATGAGTGATAATGACTGGAAATTATAGGAAATAAAGTGGTATTTAGTGGAAATATTATGGTAATTAGGGAAGTATAGTGGTAATTCGGGGTAATTTTTGGTAATTTAAGGCAATTTAAGAGAATTTTGGGGGTAATTAAAGGAAACTTTGTGGTAATAACTCGAAGTTCTGTAGTGATAAAATTATGATATGCCTTCGAATTTGCTTTAATTTAGAAGTAATAGAGCTTCAACTGAACTATTCAACTAAGCTTTAAGTAAAATTTTCTCTAGTCCCTATAAGTCAGTTAGAAACATCAACTTGCCTTTTCCAAGGAATGTTTCATTTGACGAGGTTTCATTACATGGAGAAGTGGCAACCTTGCAATGGTTCAACACAGGAATGTGCCGTAGACTATGAAATCTACTTTACGCGGTTTGTCTACTCGTTGTCTACGTATTGTTTACATCCACTTTTTTCCATGTAGACTATGTAAACTATGTAGACAATGAAGACAACAGAAAATTTGAAATTTGAGTAATTTTTTTGAAAGTTTGCATTGCATTAAAGTTAAGTATATTGTATCAAATTAGACATTATCTGCAGTTTAATTAACATTACAAGGCAAAAAAACAAAACAAAGCAAAAACAGAAACATAACCTTAAAGGCCTGCCAACTGTCAAAAATTGTATACTTTACGCGTTGTTTACATATTTTACACGTTGTCTACATAGATTACCCAGTTTACATTGTCTACGCGTTGTTTACACCAGACGTAGACAATCTTTGTTTACGCGTAGATGCCCATCTCTGGTTCAACACTTGGTTTGACATCATCCATGAACGTCGTTTTCACTGCTCATTTTAAAACTTTCAGTTTCAAGGCCTCCTTTGATTTAAGGCACAGTTTTGTGTTTCAGTGTTTCTAAATCTAAAAGAAAAGATTAATGTGATAGATAGAATGCATTCTTATTATATCTATTATTAGGTCTGTTCCAACCGACATGAGAATCGTTCTAGAACGGTAATTTCCAGTCGATCAATCCATTTGTTAATTAGGATAAACGTTCCATTTTCCACTTGTTGAAAAATAGGTGAGCAACTGGAAATTACCGTTCTAGAACGGTTCTCATTTCGGGTTGGAACATGCGGTCTGTTTCTGCAGAAATCACAAATCAGTCAGAACGAATCTCATTGGTTGAAAACAGTCAGAAAACTAGTTTCAACCAATGAAATTCACTCTGACTGGTTTGTGATTTCTGCAGAAACAGACCTATTATAATAATACCTTAAGCCTCCATCACACATTCGGCAAATAGCTACAAATATTTGGGTGTTTATGTGCTCCCGTCTTTCTGTTTCTCTAGTTCAATTTTCTGGATTTTCACCTACCCTAAATGGATGCCAAATACCGATCCAAATATGCAAATATTTGTGAGGAGCTTTGGAGATTTTTGAAACGGGAATTTGCTGACATATTTGGAGGTTATGTGTATTCTCTATGGCTAGTTTCAATACAAGGTTGTCAGATTTCGTTTAATTTTTAAGATTTCGATTGTGTCTGTTAAACGAGTTGTTGAACGATCGCTCTAACCAAACATTTATTTATTTTGACTGCAAAGGTGTGTAAAATTTAGTTTTTTGCCTTATTTTCGTCTTCTGGATGGAATCCGAAATAGAGTTGGATGTTCTGATTTTTTCCTTTAACATCAATCAAATGATTTTTATCCAGTTTCTACAAGATATAACTTGATTTTTGCAGGATTTTGGAATCCTCTTTTCTTCGAGATAATGTTGAAATGCCTCCTTGAGTGTTTCCCTTTTTCAACTTTCAACATCTTGATTTGCTCTTCTTTTAACATCTCGATTTGTTCGTTCATCATCAACCAAATGATTTTTATCCAGTTTCTAGAAGATGAAACTTGAGTTTCTGCATGCCTGTCTTTTTGAACTTTCAACATCTTGATTTGCTCTTCTTTTAATATCTCGACTTCTTCCTTCAACATCAAAGGTTGACCAAATAAACTAGATAAAAGCAAATTCGCCATCCAACATTTATAGTTGCTGTGAAACTTAGCAACATGTTATTGAGTTCTAAATCTCGAGTATACTTGAAAATTAAAATAAATTCGTGGTATTTAGTGGTAATTTCAGTGGCAATTAGTGGTAATTACTGGTAATTAGCAGAAATTAAAGGTAATAAGTGGTAATTTGAGTGGCATTGAGTGGTAATCCCTGAGGTAATGAAAGGTAATACAGGAAAAAAGTGGTAATTTAGAGGTAATTACTTACTGTTAATTTGTGGTAATTTCTGTCAGAAGTGGAAATTTAGTGTACACAGTTCCACTACTGAAATCCCCCTCGTATTCTCCTATCAATTTCAAGCTCTTGATTGACTTTTCCAAGTGTTATGTCTTGTCATGGATACCTGTAGGAGTTTACTTTTTTCACTTGTTGGTTTTCTAAGGATGGGGTCCCTATCTGTTTACTCATTTGCCATAAATTCTGTTTTTGATACGTTCATTTCTAATCCGATCTTCTTGGCTTCTTGGAGTAATTCTTTCGGTATCATTTCTAAGCCTGTTTCGATTTCATCAGCAAATCTTAAATTACTTACTGAAGTTTTCTCCAGATATATTGATCCCTCTCCCAAAGTTCCTTGAACACATCTTTGTGGAATAGGGTGAACAGCTTGGGTGATATTATATCGCCTTGTCTCACGCCTCTTTTGATCTTCGTTTGTATCTTCATGCATTTTAAATTTCATTTTTAATTATGTTTATATATCGCTGATCTATTCGTGCATTTCTCATAGTTCTTTCACTCAAAATTCGACAGTGTCGAAGGCTTTCCTAAAATCGATGAATGCTAGCCATGTTGTGATGTTATATTCGGTCGTCTTCTTTTCATTCAGTATTCTTATTGTGTGAACATGGTCTATAGTGCTGTAGCTCTTTCCATAGCCTGCTTGTTCTTTGGGTTGGTAATTATCGAATTTTCTTTCTAGGCGGTTGGTGATTATTCTCATAAACAATTTGCATGTCTGAGACAGAAGGCTTATGGGTCTATAGTTCTCAAGATAACATGGATCTTCTTTTTTGTATGTTAGAACGACGATGGCAGTCGTGTAAAAAGAATGCGCGCACCCTCAAAAATGTGTTTCTCAAAATCATTAGATTTGCGACTGTATTTAAGAAAATTTGAAATTTATCGGTATATAAGCTCACAAGCTATGCAACCAGAATGTATTATTATAAAATAATATATAGGCAAATAACGGTTAGATATAGGTTTATATCCAGTCAATAAAAAGCAAAAAAGTAACAGGTCATCAATAATCAGAATTTCTATCCTGTCCATGGAAATATTCGCTCTTTTAAAAAGAGCCAACTGCTGAAAGGTATTGTAATTCTATTCGGAACGGATTTCCCTTTAAATGCAGCATTTTTCTTTTGATCTGGCACAAAGGCATAAAGCGATTTGCAGATTTTCGGGAATTTTAATAAAATGCGTTTGGGATCGTGCTGGCAGATTTTTTCCATTTAAAAAAGGTTTTTGTTAGCGGCACTCGGAATTTCGATCAACAAAAGGATGCAAAAAGAAGCAGAGGTAGTTCGGATCGCATTTTCAAGTATTTCGAAAACCACTATACCGTACTCGATGAATTTTAATATTAATTCGATAGGTGTAGATAATATATAAATATAAATTGTAGTATAACCTCAAACCAGTATAGAATAGAGCAAAGAAAAGTTAAGGTGATTTGTATATTCTTCAAACATAAAGTTTGTGTAAGGTTTTACGTTTGTCCATTTTCGGCAGATGTACACATCTCATAATCCTTTGTGCTCTACATCTTCAAACAAATTCTTACTTTTTATAAAAGTCTTTTTTGATTTTTTTTTTTGTATTTATGGCTAACTCCTTGCTCCAATGGAGTACAATGGTGTTTGAAGGCAGTAAAACAATGTTTACATTCTGGGTTATGACATTATCCAGTCACTATTCAATTCAAATTCAAATTTCATTCACGCATATAGCATTTACAATAATTACTTAATTCTACTAAAAGAATGGAAGATCACCAGAAATACAATATTCCTAAGTCATATAATCTGGAACACAAGACACAAGATGGTGGAATAAATACAAAGACTATACCTAATCATATAAGACATTCTTTAGTTCAGCCGAAAATCTTCCACATGAATGGTCATACATATTATCCAATGTTGCCTTAAATTTGAAAAAACATAATAGTCTTAAGGAGATTGTGAAGCTTTAAATACCTACCTATCTTGTGTGCTCTCTTTTTCTGCAAAATTAGATCGTTCAACTCATTATTCATCCGTTAAGGGATTTGGGTGTCGTAAATCTACACATGGGAACAAATAAGTTAACCGCATAGTGGAGTAACTACCTATGTCATGAAATTCCGAAACCACCAATTCCAAATCAGTAAACTCAGAAACGAAGGACTAATTAACAGTGGACAGAAAACAGTTCAGATCACGATAATTTGTACACATAATAAAAGTAATTACATGACATATTTTTTGGTTGACTATTATACAAATTAAAACTGCATTCAAAGGCTGGAGGTGGAGCATCCCATCTCAGCAATAGCTTATCACAGATGGAAACATTAATATTCATATGGTTAGAATACAGTAAATCTAGAAAATTACCATATTTATTTGGAATCTGAATACTTTGATAGAATCCCAGGTATTCAACACAGAGATTGCCGAAGATTCCATGGAGAGATTTCCAGCTGGTAGTGTTTTATTTTCACGATTCACCCAAGATATTTTTGGAAGGTTGAAATCACCCCAAAGAAAAATGTCTGTGAAGGCGTTGTTCTCGTCTAGCAAGTGTATAACTGACAGACCAGAAGCCTCGTAGACATAAAAAGGCTTTCGTATTATGTTATTGTAATATTTCATCAGAATCTTTAAATTTTTCTTTAAGATTATTTATATATATTTTTTTTCAAGCATCAACACTGTTTAAATGAACATTAGCTGTGATGCCTTCAACCAAATTTCTCACATTCTCCGAGACTTCAACTTGGAACGTTACCACAAGAAGTTTTTCATCGATGCCATTTGAATGAGTCATAGATTAATATAATAACTTGCACACAGCGAATAAATCTCGTCCGAAAATGCCTATCCTGAGCCGAACTTTACCATAAGCCCTTCGTAGGGCTAATTAGCCAAATAATTATGGACAAAAAATGAATTATTTCTGTAAGCTGCCATACCCTCGTTCCTTCGAACCATTTAATCACTGCATACAATTACGATTTAGGCCGGCAGCAGCGGAACAATGGACCTTACTCGACTTTAAGTACGCCTTTAGGGACTCTGGATATTCGAAAATGATTTTGTTGGGTCGACGGGGTTATTATTAAGCGATCTGCGGCTCAGAACATGTGTTTAAGTATCACTACAAGAACTGCGGATTGTTTCATGTCGACAAGAACGGCCCTATTTTATTGAGTTGAACAAGGGCTGCCTGCCTGTACCAGAGGCGGGCACGACTGTTTGGGAAATGCGTAAAATTTGAAGGATATTTAATTATTCGAAAACTCAATTGAAATTGACAAGTTTGCATTTTATTTGAATAAGGAAAATTTAGTCTTATGACTTATGTGCAATGGTGGAACCTATAAATTGGCTTCCTTTACAATAATTGAAACCTGCTTATAAACAATATATAAATGAAAAGAATAAGCCAGTTATTCAAATATATTGCCTTACCTACTAAGAGAAAAATAACAACTAAGACTTTAATCCGGATACACTTATTACCATGCAGGACAAGCAGATGCATCCGGAGGCGGCACAGAATTTATTATACACAGAAAACACACACAACAAATAATACAGATCGAAAGCATAAGTACAAGAGTTATCAACCTCACTATGAAATTAAATAAGAGATACTTACAACATGAAAATTATACATGCGTAGGTACGCTTCCACATCAACGTCCAAACAAGAGAAACTGCAGATCCTCTATGACAACTGGAACGAAGTCCATTATACTCTATTAACAGGATTTTAATGCCAAATATGGAAAAAAGCAGGACGATTCCGAAAACTTCCTAGATAAATACCTATACGGATACGGAGGAAGAAGTGGAAGAGGTGGAAAAATCCTGAAACGATATCCGAAAATATAACTTGAGGAAGTCATCGAAGTTATCAAATTAGGGGGCTATAAGTTACTACAAAGCCTTAAGGCACTATTTAACAAATGTAAAATACCACAACAATGGAACAAGGCAACCAACCTCACCAATTACCGTCCTATCAGTTTGCTTTCCCATATGTACAAGCTATTCACTAGAATTATAACCAATAGACTATGTGCGAAACTTGACCTTTATCAGTCAAGGGAAAAGACCGGCTTCCGAGCAGGGTACAGCACCAATGACCATCTCCAAGTTTTAGACCCTTATAGAGAGATCCATCGGATACAATAAATACTCGTAATACTTATATTCGTGGATTACGAAAAAGCCTTTGATACTATCAATCAATACCAAATGGTAAAGTCACTGTCTGATAGTAGAATGGACCATCGATACACTACAATAATAGAATCAGTTTATGAGAATGCTCAGCTAGTGTAAGATTACATAAGAGTGCAAATAAGTTCGGCAGGGTGATATTATTTCGCGGCAACTATTCACGAATCCATGAGTACCTATATGTTACATTTGTGGATTTGAGAAATTTTGATATCAACATAAACGGAGAAAACTTTACAAACTTAAGATTTGCAATTCAGTCTTATAATAACGGATTGTATATGGACATGTTGCAATGAATAAATATTGCTTTCCATAAAGTTGGACTAAAAATCAATGTGTCAAAGACTCAGATGATAAGTGATGACGAACCTCGTACTCAACAAAAATGTATAGAAGATGGTGTCCATGGTCGAAGAAACTAGCTCTTACTCGGTCATGAAATCTGGAAAAAACCGGACAACCAAACACATGAGCTATAATTATTGACATGGGCTGATTTTGGAAACCTGAGGCATATATTTAAAACAGACATCCCGACTTGTTTAAGAAGGAAGGTTTTCAATCAATGCGTTCTGCCCGTTCTGCCTGTTCTTACTTATAGTGCTGATACACATACAGAAAATAGAGTGGCACAACGTGCAATGATAAGGTCGTATCACCAACAAAGAAATACGTAGAAGAACCGTGATTACTGACGCAGTAGAAATAATCATAACTCTGAAATGGAATTAGGCGGGGCACATCGCAAGAATGCAGGATGTTTGATGGACCAAACAGATTCTGAAGCGGAGGCAAGATGCATACCTAAACAGAGGTCGGCCACCAACTAGAATAACTAGATGGTCCAATGATATTAAAGGTAGGTATTGAAATAAATTGGATACAAGCGGCACAGAATAGGAAAACGTGGAACACTTAAGGGAGGCTTATGTCCAGCAGTGAACGAGCACAGGCTGATTGATGATGATTGCTTAACTATTTTATCTGCTCCAGAATAAGTTTTACTACTAAACACAAAGTTTCAGAATGTTCTCATGTTTCTTTCTTTATTCACTTTTGCAGTTTTTACCTAAATCGTTGAACTATTGAACATTGTTCCCTTTGGCTCTTATAAACCTTGCCTCTTGACCACTACTAACCTATATTTGGGTAAAGATATATTATTAAAGGATATTATGATATCCTCTCCGTTCAGCCCCCTAAAATAATCCAAGATTATTTTAAACGAGCCGCCTGTGGACCGAAAGCGAAGCCACCGAACCTTTGCAGCGTGGAATTTGGGATTTAATTGGCAACTATAATTCGAGGGGGTTTAAGTGTGGTGTTAATATTTTATATTTTAAGAGCAGGGCTACATTATGGAAATCCTTTGTGTAGAGCCAGTATGTATAAGAGTAATGCATGGGTAGTATGGTTATTGATTTATTGATTAGCTTGCGAGGGGTGAAGGATTTTTTATGATTTTGGGAAAGTGGAGTTTCTTTAAATTAAATCACTTGCTGAACTGTTACAGTTTATTGTAGATGTAGAAGTATAGTCTATATCTGGAGGAAATTTTTATTTTTAAGTTATAAATTTAGGAATAAAATTGAAAGTATAGGTACAGGGTTATTGGTTATAAATGTCACCCTCCTCTATCTTTTTTATTTGACATTTTAGAAAAAATTGTCTCAAATAAAAGTTTTATGGTTGAAATTAAATTTTTTGAAAAACTCCCTTTCGCATATACGGGGTGTTTCAGAAATGCTGGTCGTGCTCCAACTTTTTTATTTTAAATTGAACACCCTGTATATTATTGAATATTCGGATTCTACGTAAAATTCTGTGAAGATTTCATGTAATATACCCTATACCTAAGTTCAACTATTTTGGAAATATTGACAGTTGAAAATTGACTTTTTTGCAACTTTGACAGGCTGTGAAACCTAAACGGTTAATCTTAGAGCAAAACCGAACTTACATTTTTTTCTTAGATTTCCATAGGCTATGATTTTACATCATCTTTGAATTTAACCGGAGATTAAATTTAATTTGAATTTTTAATCATGGATTAAATTCAAAGTTGGTATGTCAAATATCAGTGTCAACTGATAGTTTATGAAAATCCAAGATAAAAACATAAGATCGGTTTTGCTCTAAAATTAACCGTTTAGGTTTTACAGCCTGTCAAAGTTGCAAAAAGTCAATTTTCAACCATCAATATTTCCAAAACAGTTGAACTTAGGTATAGGGTATATCACATGAAATCTGCTCAAAATTTTATGTAAAATCCGAATATTCAATAATATACAGGGTATTCTATTTAAAATAAGAAAGTTGGAGCGCGACCAGCTTTTCTGAAACACCCTGTATATGCGAAAGTGAGTTTTTCAAAAAATTTAATTTCAACCATAAAACTTTTATTTGAGACACTTTTTTCTAAAATGTCAAATAAAAAAGATAGAGGGGGGTGACATTTATAACCAATAACCCTGTACACTTGGCCAAACATAAAACTGGTACAGGCAATATTATATTTTTTAAATTTGCCTAGTGTGAGTTAGGCTTAACAATAAAAAGTCTGTTCTGAAAAACTTAGGTCAGACAATCACCGTCAAAGCTGAACAAAAGTAAATGCATGTTTTTATGTTATGAGGTTGGTTTAAATATGACACTGACTTGACTCTTTTTGTCATTGTTGAGGTGATAATAAAGGTCGATTTACACAATACAACACAACAGGAAAATGCGTACCAGTTTTATGATTGGCCAAGTGTACCTACTTACAAAGATTTTCTCTGTGTTAGCTGGTACTGGTATTCGTTGTGTATCCTACATTCACTTCATACAAGAAAAGCGGAACGCTTCTATAGTAGGATTTGCCAGGAAAATTGGGTATCGGTTTACCATGCTTTGACACCAAACGAGGGCACCATTCTCGAAAAATAGTGTGGTAATGTCGAAAATTTTTCGTTTTCGTTGTGAGCTGTGGATGCTACACTGAACTGATGAGGTGCAAAAACACAGAAACGTGTCTGTAATCTATGGTGTCTGTATAGTTGGATCCGCAGAAAGAACTGGGTATCGGTTTGACATGATTTGACTCTCAAATTTTATGGTAACGGTACAAATAGAAACGAGTTCTACTCTAATCATTTACAAGCATTTTAGCTTGACAATTTCTAGCATCACTTTGCGATTAAACAA
This sequence comes from Ceutorhynchus assimilis, assembly GCA_917834065.1. Lineage (NCBI taxonomy): Eukaryota > Metazoa > Arthropoda > Insecta > Coleoptera > Curculionidae > Ceutorhynchus > Ceutorhynchus assimilis. The sequence continues at coordinate 3,080,796 of OU892281.1, forward strand.
AAAACACCAGAAAAGCTATTCTTTCTTTTCGTGTTTTGAACTTGTGACTTTCAGAATATCACAATGCCGCCACAGGTATTCATTCCATACAAAGTGAAAGAATGAATACCTATTCTTCAACTATTCCCTAATCAAAAACTTCGTTGGAATGGAGGAATTCTGTAATAGTGGTAGGAATGCTGTGATCAAATTTCATTGCCATACAGTAAATGGAACTATTGTGCGTATCGAGAAAATCTCAAAGAATTCTTACAGATGTGCGAAATATCTTACAAAAAGAGGTTTGTTCAACTTAAAAATTTCTAGATTAGACAAAGGAAACAAACTAGATCCTATGACTTATTTTATATTCACAGAAACCTATTATCGAACTGGAAGAAGTTTTGTTGTGTCACATAAATTGCTATTGGATCCATTTTTGTAGTTGAGATATCCTCCAATAATTGAATACACTTGTGGTAAAATCTTAGCAACATCAGAGGAAGCAAAATTCATAGAACTTGGGAAGATAAAGATTATAGCTGTTGGATCATTTCATAGGAATTCTTTATAGCAAATTCACTTCTGAAAGCAGAAAGAGCCAAAACCAATAACTATGATACTACTAGCAATTTTCTTTATCCACTTTAGTAGACACTTGTTGGTAAACTGATTTGGCCATAACAGATCCAAGAATACCTACGACTCTAGGAATTTTTTTGAGAGCATCGAAGTAGGGGGAGGAAGCAGATGCTTAGCAAACTCACTAAGACGATCAAGAAATACTAAATAGCCTGTTGATTAGACAAAGACAACAAATAATGCGAAGGAGTTAATATGCGATTTTCTGTGAAACTATTCAACGATGATGTGGCGAGGCAATGATTTTCGCAAAAAGCAACTAAAGCAAAAGGTTATAGGTAGGTATCCCATGGGGAACAACCGAGAAAAAATCCTAGAAAAACAGCCGGACAAAAACAAAAAAAATCTCAATTAATTTTGATGTTAACATGATTTTAATTTGTTTTTCATAAATTTTATTAATTGATTCAATTACCAAATACGAACGCATAGCTTCCATAATTTTAGTATATTTTATGCAATTTTAAAACTTCCATTAATTGATAATTAATTAGTATTTAAATATTCAAATTGCTCTTTTATTGAATCAACTAGGTATTTTCTAAAAACAGTGGAATTTTTGAGAACATCTAGGGGTAATCAATAACTGTGTTGAGGTTGGTGATGGTACTATTGGGAAATGGACTAAGAAATAAAAATACTTGTTAATTATCGATTCTCAATATATTTATTTTATTGAACACAGCGTGAAAAGCAGAGCGTATGAACTCGTAGAACTAACTATAGGAACTGACTCAACATCAAAAGAGAATGAATTACAAACCCTTTCTTAAGTAAACAATTCTTCATCTGTTTATCTTACATATAAAAACTATTATAAACACATTCAGTCATCCATAGCTGCAATATAAATTAGCAAAGTATATAGGCTAATAATGAAAGTTTGATTTATTAATTATTTTTGGTTCACTGATGAATATCAGTTCATCCAACAGGTACGAGTGTATAATGGAGAAGCGGTTGCATTTTAAAATACAACAATGGAAAAGTTTTTACCTATAACTAATTCGCCACCCTCAATGTTTTGCCGCTAGGCTCTATCCCCACAAAATATCTTTCGAATTAATTTTCAGTTTCTGAAAAACCTACCCACGCATGCTAAAAAGTAAATCGAATTGTGAAAGAAAGTTTTTCCATTAAACAACTCTCAAACTCTCTCGATAGACATTTTCATGGCACCTCTTATTCTCAAAAAAAAAACAGTATTTCGCATTGTACCTGTTTGAAATTAAACTATAGAGAGAAGTTCGGATGCGTCCCGAAAAGAGATAAGGCGAAATAATTCACACAAAGGCCTCACGTCAAATGCAAGAATAGGCATTCGTGCAGACGTGGTCCAGTTTTAATGGGAATCGACCAAAACATCAGATTCTTTAGTATGATAAGAGCGGCGACAAAAAGATAGGGTAGCATCTGTGGACAGGCTTTGATCAAGATAAAGCCTTCAAATACCGAGGGATTTTTCATTGTCGTATGAAATGTCAATCAATGAATTGGAAGCGATTTTTATTTAATTTCAAAGGTGAATTGTATGTGTATTTTTAGTGCAAAGTTAGGAGACCAAATTATTGTCGCAAAGTACGTTTATTTTTAATTAACAATTGAAAATATTGTCTTGAAAAATGTCTAGCCAAAAACAAACTAAACTTCGCAAAGTTTAAGGATTATCAAATTAAACCGGTCTGGGAAAACAGAGTGCGCCGTCACCGCCAAGTCCCCAGTCAGTGCACGGCGAGAAGTTGTAATCTAAGTCATAACCCCACATAATCTCCATTCGGGCACAAAACCTTACACAGGGGCTGATTTCGGCCCCGTTCTAGTTCTAGTATTATGAGAGAGCTAGGGTGTAAATAACAAACAAGTAGTTAAGTGACAGTGCTTGCCGCTCAGCACCGACGTCTAATTGAAATATATTGCCTAGGCGCCTACATCGTCAAGTGATTAAATATGGAAAGGCAAAAAGATTCACAGTTTGGGTTATTGTGAATGTATAAATTGCTTGAAGTATTTAAGGCCAGTTATATTTTGGAAGAAGAAGAATAAGAGGAAACGGAAAGTTGACATTAACTTTCCGTTTCCTCTTATTCTTAGACTCGACCCCGGCCTAGATTTGAAAGAGATAGTCTGGAAGTTTAGATATTGTGAAAAACCGATAATGAGACTTATATGATCTTTTACGATGTGAAAATGTACGGTAGAACTTGCCTCAATAATTTACTTCACTTTACTTCACTACCCATTTTTAAAGTTTAGCAGTTTTCGCAAATCGCATGCAGTCAAACTGAATGTCTGGGTGTTTTCCCATTCCATTGTTTCGGAGAACTTCATTCCAGGCCCAAGTATTCCGGTCCCTTGTTCAGGTCTTGTCCCATCAGTACACCATTTTACGGCTTTCTGCTGCATTGTAAGAATGGATGTGGTCTTTCCTTTCCATTCTTCTCTGCTTCTTATGACTACCTACTTATGATTTAGATTTTGGAAAACTTTGAAAGGTCATCACTTTTTTTCTATTATAGATAGAAAGCGGAAGCTTTCAGCCATTCTCATCCCAGTGGCAGACTACAATCCCTGAAAATTTCAGCTCATTTGGACTTATAGGTTCCAATAAAAAATCGCGTTAAGGAAATCCGCGAGTAATGGGCGGGAGCTGAGTGCCTTTTTTTTTTAACATAAAATCCGGCTCCAAATCTTGGGATAATTTACTGTATAGAGTTCCAGGGATCCCAAAGGACCATTAGGACACAAAATCTCAACAACAAAAATTTGAAATTTCATCGTTTTAGTAGTAAGGTAGCTACCACTACTGTGAAGCGTTTCCACCAAATATCACTGAAACCCAAAGTACCTAGAAATTATACAACAAATGCATTCTACCTGTCACATTTACATAGACATGGTTTAAAAAGATTGACCTTAGGTACTCTTGGTATTTCTTCCTAATTTGTCTCCTACCTACGTCTTTCTCGATTGATCTAACCAATACCTACGGTTTTTGTGTTCTTTCGATTTTTTCGTATCTGCCTGAGGCTTCAAATAGACCGTCAGATAGTGACAGATTTAGGTGCCTCATTTTCGCATACAAGCCTCGAAGAGGGTTGAAAAATACTTCGATGTTGAGTAGAATGAAGTGAAATTCACGAGTCGCCCTTGGGGATAAAATATGGAAAATTCGATTTTCTTTAACCGAAATAAAAGGTGTTTGTTCTGAAAAAAGGGCTTTATCTCGAAATTTCGACCGATTTTTGCACACAAGCCTATTGGAAGTATGAAAACGTCCACCGTCACTACCCTGAAAAACATATTGGCTTGAGTAGTGGGAATGGATAAATACATTCTGAGGTCGTATATTTAACAGATTTTTTTTTCGGTTTTTCAGTTATTTGTCCATGCAAGCCTTTGGAACTATAGAATGTTATTGATATGTTAAACTTTATAATAAATTTGGCATGACTATCGGATGTGGACGGAACGAAGGCTTGCGTCGGAAAGTGGCAGGAAAATTGTACCTATGCAATTTCCACCATTTTCTCATTCAAGCCGTATTACATATGCTTAGAAAAAGTAATTCTAAGGCTAGATAACAAAAGGCTTGAGTGTCGGACATGGTCATCGTAATAATTTAACATAATTTATTCAACAAAGAGCTGTCAAGAAAAATCTAGAACATTCTACTATTTTCTCACACAAGTCGTTTGGCATATGCTTAGAAAAGGTGATTCTATGACTATTGTAATAAAAGGCTCGAGTGTCGGACATGGTCGTCATGACGAATTATTTATTTAAAAAAGAGCTGTCGAGAAAAATCTAGAACCTTCCATTATTTTCCCATACAAGCCGTTTGGCATATGCTTAGAAAAGGTGATTCTATAACTATTGTAACAAAAGGCTTGAGTGTCCCCAGTGTCGGACATGGAGCACATTACATATTTAGTAGAAAAAGAGTTGACAAAAAAATCTATAAAGTTCCACCATTTTCCCACACAAGCCGTTTGGCGGCATATGCTCAGCAAAAGTGATTTTAAAACCCTATAACGAAAGGCATATGTGTCGGAAATGGAACATATTATTTTCACACTCTATAGTATATTAATCGCTCATTGGCGAGCTCTGCTTCTGCTGATTTTAATAAGATAAACTCTGATAGGTTCCTCTCTAAGAGTTTCCGAAAAAAAAAATATCTGGATCAGTCACAAGGAACAACGTGTTAGAAAGAGAACTTTCTCTTTTTCGTTACAGATATAAAGTTATTCTTTAACATATTGTTTCTCATGACAAAGACAGATATGTTTTTTTTCTCGGAAACTGTTAAGGTTAAACCTATCGAATTTAATATCATTGAAATCAGCAAAAAACAGAGCTTTCTAAAGAGTTATTATTATTTAGAGTGTCCTAATGAAAAAATGGGACTTTGATTAATATCTTGAAATCGGGGCCAAATAGAAAAAAAAACTAAGAACGTCGATAGATTCTGCTTAAAAAAAGTGCTTCTAGAAAGTTTTTTCAATAATCAACTATTTTCATAAACAAAAAAGTTATGAAGGCTTCGCAGTATTGCTCAAAATTGACTATTGAGAAATGCCCTCTAGCGGCAAAATGGTTGAAAATATCAAAATGCGGTTTGCACCAATACATTTTCCATGAAATTTGAACCCTAGAGTGGGGGGTTGATTTTTTTGTATCTCGCTCAGAAATTGACGTTAAAGTGTTAAAAGTGTCAAAATTGGACCACCCTGTACCTACTTAATTTAATATTATTTAAAAAATGCACCAACTTTTTAACGAATCTGATAAAATTGTTTACCTAAGCAGCAAATTCGTAAGAAGAATATATTCAAGGTTATTGATATTATAATATTAGAGAAACTTAAAATATAGGTATGTACCGGGTGCTTGTCTATATTTTGCACCCACACCTATCTCACCTGTTTGAAGAGATATTCAGAAATGTCAAATGTGAAAGTTATAGGGAATATCAGAACATTTTTAATGATGTTAGTTACAAGTATACAGGGTGTGTCACAAAAGTGTGGCGAAGCAAAGTTATACTTTTTTAAATGAATAACTCGATATATTATTGTCCCATTGGATTAGCCTTTCAAATCTGATTCCAAATATACTAGGTTTTTTAAGTTTATTCCTAATAGTCCAGGAGAACATAGTAGGCGTGGTCCCAGGGGAGGGCGCAGGGGGCGCCCCCCCCTCTCAGCCATCCTCGGCCATAATTTTATGGTATAAACAAAACATCAGAATGTTCACTCCAATCACATTTACAATAACTAAGTAACTACAAATACAAATTATTCCAATTCTCCGAATAATTTCAACGAATCCCGTGTCTGTAGCCACTGCAGAACGTAGTTTTTCTACGTTGAGACTTCTGACTTCTACGTACAAGACCGACATAATGGTGTTGCTCTTTTATATACAGGATGTCCGGAAAACAGCGTAAAAACTCTTCATTACGTGATGGAGGACCTTGGTTGTCACTGTTGTCAGATCAGTTTCTCCTGTTGTAATTTAAAGATTTTGCATTTTTTATAATGCGTTTTAAAGTCTAACAACAAATTTTGATAAGCCATTATGTTATGATTATAAATGAACAAAAGATACCTAACACTTCCGCATTCACTTCTCCATATTACCAAGAATATTCCAGAAGGATTTTTTTAAATTATTTTTCTAGGGTTACTCAAAGGATCCCCTATTACATAGTGTAGTGGAGAGCTTTCATGCTATTTCCTGGACACCCTGTATACACCGAAATATTGATCTAGATATAGAGCGCATTATTGACAATTTTGCTAAGCAAAAACGCAAACTTGATTTTGTTTTGTAAATGTATACAAAATTTAGTTGATAAGTTTATTAATTTTTATTTTATCTATAATAATTATCGTATATAAGGATTTAATGTTGCTGCTGTTATTGTATTACATATTTACCTTCACAGTAATACATAACTTTTAGCTGTATGGCAAGTACTTTTTCATTTTGCGCCCCCCCCCCCCTCAAGGAAATCCTGGGACCACGCCTGAAACATAGGACAAAAATGGGTGGAATAATTGAATTTTTATTGAAACAGGTGAAGTATAAAGTAGAGACCACCAGCAAATAGGGAACTTGCAAGTGGAATACAATTTTCCAAATTTGTTTTGAACCGATAGTTTAGACAGCACAATATTTATATGACAAGTTTTAATTTGACTGATACCGCCCTTGTTACACAAAAAATAACACTTTGAAATAAAAAGTTTCCGGCCAAAACAATGCTTCTATGGGCGCGTTTGGGTTGAAGCTCGGCGGAGCGAGCAGAGCGATTACGGAGTAACGTGACGTCACAGGGAGTACACCGTGTCAAGCCAAATAAACTCGTGCAAAAGTGCTGGGTTAAGCGATCAGCTGATTATTGTTTATTTTTTTTAGGATATATTTTTTGGAGTCTGAACGCGCATTCCGCATTTGCACCAAAGTTTTCTCGTTTGTTTTTTATTTTTGTCGATAATTTTCAAACAGCCACATTTTCTTTTGTGTTCTGCTAAAAATGTCGTGCTACCCGTGCGTTCGTTATTTTGGTCTGAGTTCTCCGAGCTTGACGTTACCGTTCGTTTATTTGAAAAGTGTACTCGGTGCAGCCTCATTCGCGTTCGTTTATTAAAATTTCTGACACTTTTATACAGCGTTCAACTGCTCTGTTCGCTCGCTGGTCACGTGATTACGGCTCCGCTCAGCACGCTCTGCTCTTTGAGCAAAATACCGAACGCAAGGGTACATAAACAATAAAACGGACCTAAACACTCTGAGGTTGTCAAGTTCCCTTGGAAAAATATGTTTACTAAATACCAGTGATGAGGAGTACCGAGAAAATTTAAATAAAAGTAAACAATTATGCAGTTTTCACTAGCTATTTGATTGTTAACATTTATACAAAATAGGTAAAACTATCCAGCTAACAAATATATGTTAAAATTCAGGATTGTTTATTTATCTTATCATGGAAAATAGGTTAGGTTATACAGAAAGATTGAACACATTTGATCTGCGCATGCGCGCTCCAGCTGCCCACTCCACAAACTCGGGGTTTATCGAGCTCGCTCTGAGCGCTCAAAATATGTCAAACCAAACACAATCAAGCGTTGTCGGAGCTTCAAAAATAACGGAAAAGAGACAAAAGTGCAAGCTCTGAGTGCACCGAGCGTGAACCCAAACGCGCCCTAAGATGACTACCGTTTTTGACGTCACGATTTTGTAAAGAAACCTGTCAATAGGGAACTTGGAAATGAAATAAAATTTACAAAAGCAGTCCTTTACAATATTCTTCATCCATTGCGACAATTTTCACAAAAAGCAAACATTAACACACTTGTTTACAAAATCTTGACGTCACGAGCGCTGTCATATTGAGATTCCGCGTTTTCACGCCAAAGTTGTTTTTTCGTATAACGTATAAATTAAAATGGAAAAAAGGAAAACTATATAATATCTGATCAATAGAAGTATCTAAAAAAAATAATTTGAGAAATATGAAAATTCCCTATTATAACGGTAATCATTCATGTAAAAAATCCATATTATTTGTTTAAAATTGTATATTCTGAGGCTAGACTATGAGAAATAAACTTAAAAAACCTAGTATATTTGGAATCAGGTTTGAAAGGCTAATCCAATGGCACAATCATATACGGGGGGGGTTTTCCATTTAAAAAAGTATAAATTTGCTTTACGACACTTTTGTGACACACCCTGTAGAGTTGTAACTTACATCATTGAAAACTTTCTGATATTACTTACAACTTTCACCATTGACATTTCTCGCTAGAGGTGGGCCAATCTGCGATTTTAATGGAACGGTGACAAGACGTGACTGCTCCAGTCGTGTCACTGTGACAAATAGCAGTGATTTTTTGGAGCAGTTTTACCTTGGTTGGCGGCCGTACTGCTAATATTATGGTAATGCTAATGCTACATCGCAACATGGCATAATCACAGTCACCAATCACGGCCGAGAGAGATAGTCCAGTTTCCAGCCTGTCCTCTGCAGTAGCAATTTCTATTTGGCGTGACTGCAATGCGATTTATTCTATTATATTATTTCGTTTGCATCACTTCACTCGAATTTTGTCCGCGCTGCATCGATCGAAGCTTGAAGCAGGCAGTGACAAAATGTCACTGCTACTTGACTGGGACTGGAACAGGCCGTGACTGTGACAGACGAGTAGCAGTGACGAAGTCACAGTTCGTGAAATCGCAACCCACCTCTATTTCTCGCTATCTCTTCAAACAGGTGAGATAGGTATGGGTGCAAAACGTAACTAAGTAATAAAAATAATTATACCTAATAATATCTTTGCATAAACATTTATACATTGTTTTGTCAGCTCTTTTTCAGATAAATAATAATGCTCCATGCATGTTCAATACTCATGCTTTCTCTTGTATCGTTTTAGGGTCACTTTTCTCAAGCATATGCCAAACGGCTTGTAAGGAAGAATGGTGGAACCTCATAGATTTTTTTTTCTCAGATCTTTGTCAACTAAATAATATGCTCCATATCCGACACTCAAGCCTTTTGATACATAGGTGCTAAGCCACTCACCATATTTCGGAAAATTTAAAAGGTCAGGATATTTTTCTGCGATGCATATCGATAGTTTGATATTTAGGCTACTCTATTCCCATGTTAAAACGGTACAGTTTGAATTAGGAAAATGACAACAGCCGATTTTCTAAAAAGTTGCATTGCGCACAATTACCATACTGAAGCGGTTAATGGTGCGCATAAGTATGGTAATCGTGCGCACGCTAAGCGGTTGTAATGTATTGATACTTAAATGCATATATAATGACAATAATTGTTGCTAAAGCAAAAAGGAATATGAAAGAAAAATGAACTTTATTAGGTGCTAGCTGACGTTCCACACATAACCTCAATGACATGTTTGTCCCCGTATCGAAAGTTACGTTATGTCATTGGTGACAAGCTAGCGCCGGTGTCTTAAATTAGACTATCCAGGTTGCTGTCAAACTTAAATTAAAATGTCCGCCAAGAGGCACACAAACCCATTGTTTGCTTGTCAAAGTCACGTGTTTTGGACTGGCTAATAGACCTTTGAAACGATTTGTTTGCCCCCCCAACGGAAATGAGGTTATGTGTGTGACGTCAGCCTAATTGCGTTTCTCATTGAATCTGTGTCCCATGACGCCTTTGTGGTTTTGCGTGTATATTTGGACATCTTAAATAAAAATAAATTGAAGTTGTAGGTTATGTATAGATATAAATAAAGTCATCTAATAGTGCGCACGTCTGGTAATGGTGCGCACCTGCGCACCATTAGACGACTTGGCATTTTTATTTAATAGATTAAAAACAAAAGAAAAATTAGACAAATCTTCAACAAATAAATAAACTAACATATAAAGAAAAGTAAAATGAACAAAACTGTCTAATCAGAATTAATTTATCGCTTAATGTGCAATACTTACAGCTTATTTTCTGGAGCCACAAAACAACACTGAGACAGGCAAATTTGTAGATTCGGCCATATTTAATATACAGCGTTGCCACTTAGTGTTAGTTAATTTTATGCGTTTACCACATGATAAATAGATGGCGTGGGAATGGTTTTCATCCATATGTCTCAAAGGGTTTTTCGTTTATCATGGTGCGCACCATTATCGAACGCGCACCAATATCCAACTCTCCCCTACTCTTGAAATCACTTTTTCTAGGGATATGTCAAATGGCTTGTGTGAGAAAATGGTGGCGATTTGCATAAAAATTTCTGCAACTTTCCTATGTTCTGAAAATTTGTAGGCCACGCTCTAGACTCAAGCCATTATTTTTTTCCAGACTCTTTTATTCATAGGTTTTTATTGAAATTAATTTCGTTCATGGGAAAATAACTGAAAAGTCGAAAGAAAAATCGGTCAAATTCCCGTCATTCAAGCCAATATGTTTTTCGGGGTAGTGACGATGAACGTTTTCATACTTCCGATAGGCTTGTGTGCAAAAATCAGTCGAAATTTCGACTTTTTCTTACAAGATAAGGCCCTTGTTTCAACCCTTCAGCCACCTGCAGAACTCAAGCCTTTGGTTTTCCGAAGCTAGGTTTTTAATAATTATTTATTTAGTGAACACGGCTTGCATGGAAATATAGGCAACAGAAACCTTTTATTTCGGTGAAGGAAAATCGAATTTTCCATATTTTATCCCCAGGGGCGACTCGTAAATTTCACTTCATTCTACTCAACATCGAAGTACTTTTCAACCCTCGTCGAGGCTTGTCAAAATGGGGCACCTAAATCTGTGACGGTCTAAAATGTTGCACCGTGAATACTTACTTTGATATGCTAGTAATGCATTTCAAGGTTTTGAAAGTTAAGACTACTCTGTAATTTTTGATCGAATCTTTTCATCTATATCACCTTTACGCTTTGTTCTTCTATACTTTTTTCATTTAACAAAATCAACAGTTCTAAGCATATGAAAGAAGTTGTAATTTTTTGTTCAAATTAAGTGAACAGCCGACAACTCGAACCATAGCCGCCTATGAAAATACGACAGATTCCGCAAATTAAGCCAATCATGTAAATGGAAATGAAACAACTTCCTGAGTCGCAATAAAACAACCAACTCGGTTACCAAATAACCATAAAGTGATTGAATGACAGGGTAACAGTTAGCATTTACCTCTCGGTAATATGCAAACCGTGTACCTGATTAAATGCCCGTGTTCAATTGCAATCAAATTTATGGTCGCTGGTTTGTTTCTGTCACTAACCACAACCTACCGTTCAAATGGAAACCGCGAATGGTTTATAGTAATGATAATTTTGAAAAGGAAACACACCCAACTTCGGTCGTCTATATTTTCTTTAGTATGCACTTAGTTGTGGGGGCTTGCCTGCAACAAGAGTTTAGCACCAAAGATAAAGGGACCGCGTGCTCTGAAATGTGTCATCTGCGTCTCGAAACCCTCGATTTTACGAATTTCCTAATTTAATTACAAGCCAAGGAAATAGTAGTTTGCTGCGACATTTATGGCTGTTATTACTGTAACTTTAGCTGATTCGGATGTTTAATTGTTCAGAAACGCCGATGACATTCGATAAGTTTGAAACTTTGAGTAGCTGGAAACGGGGAGCGTGAAGTGTTGTTGCTATAATTATTGTAAACCATTGAATTTGAATTTGCTGTAGCTCGAAGTGCAATTGAATATTTTGGTTATTTTCCCACAAACTTGAATATTTCTGTGTAACCTAATTATTGAAGATATATTATACTGTTTTTAATCACACTAGTTGGTGTTCAGTAAGTAAACTTGAACTAATAACACACATACTTAGGTATTTTTATGTTCAGGATCAACGGTTCAGAAGAGTATGGATTGTTAAATTTTTCTAGAAGTAAAGGTATATAAGACTTGATGAAGCCTTATTTGCCTTTTCGATTACTTATTACTTTTGTCGACTCTTAACTTTTTGAATTCCCCCGCATTGTTTTAAATTATGGATTTGTTTGTTTTATTGATTGAATTTCTTTCATTATGATGTAATTCTCAAGCTCCTTGAATTTATCCTTATAATCAGGTAAGCGGTAAAATGTGGGAAAATCTAGTAAAATGTCAACCGAACTCAAACATGAATCATCTCATTTATTGCCGTCAATAGAGCTAAATTCGTCTTCGCCGCAGTTAAGATAAATCAGTGTATGATCGGAGGGATGCACGCTATACAATCAACGACTAGACAATATATTTCAATTTACTCAGAACGCGGGACGCCAAACACTGTCACTTGACTACTTGTTTGTTATTTACAGCTCGACGCATACTTATAATGCGAAACGGGGGGAATCAACCCCTTTAATAGATTAAATATTCCTCCGTAAGATGTAAATATCTCACTTTGCTTGGAAGGGACTTTGTATTTTAATCAATTTCCACCCTAATTGAGCCGTGACAAAAGTTTGAGAGTGTAGGTATAGTGAAGGAATGTTTTACGAAAAAAGGATTTTGATGATGAGAAGTGAAATTTTTTATATAGCCATAACCGTCTTTACGTATCCAGCCATGAACAGAGTAGACGCGGCAACACTGCTTGTTGGTTCGCAGTCTCCATAATCGTGTAACAGCTGATGAATATCTAACCTCTAAAACTGTTGTTTATAGCTTTTTTTAATTAAAATAAGCTGAAAATATAGTTAAATTATAGATAGGTATTGTTATTAGTTAATAACTAACTAGATTTTCCAAAGTGTTTTTGTTAATAAGCAGTCATACAATGTCAAGTTTTTCTCTGCTCCAAATAAGTGCCGGTGCCGGTTTGTGTGTGTAAACAATAATAGTTTCTGGACCTAAATTCGTTGTGTTTCGAAGCTTCAAGTGAACAGTTATGTTTTACTGGTACCTACGTATACCCTCAAATTTTTGAATTTAATAATTTTTTATGCCGAAAACGTGCTGTGTCCCGGGATACAATTAATGCAAATCCAATTATGAGAGTCCCCTAAAACAAGGTAAGACAGCTGTTTCTACCTTTACAATTCCAAATGATGATGATTTAAGAGAAAAATGGTTAAAATTAATCCCTAGGGATAACTGGACACTATCAAAATAAAAACATTATTTGTGCTTTAAACTTCGCGAAGATGATTATCTATCACTATAATAAGTATAATTTGGTATCCAACCACATCTGTTTAAATTTAAATTCATATAGGACCTACCTAGTTGTATGTTTCTGCTTCTTTGTATACTTAGTCAGATGATTATTCGATGATTTAGATTTGTTCTGTTTTGTAAAGATGTTGCTAGAACTGGCCTTTGAACTGGGCCTCAATAAAAAGTACTTTTTTACTATAAATAAAACATTTACATTGAAAAAAATTATATTTTTTATCCATAACCCTTGTTAAACTGCCAAATTAAACTGCAAAGACGCGACGCAACACGCGACGGTCCGACCACCAAGTCATTGATGATGCAGTGTTGCCACATGTTTGTTCATGGCTGGATACGTAAAGACGGTTGTGATAGTGCTGTTTACTTTTCAAAAGACCCCCAATTAATTTTATGGGAATTAGGTAAAATGGTACAATTATTGGTAGGCTTCTAATATCTGTTTCTGCTTCCAATATTTGTTTCTCCTTCAAAGCTACAAAGTACCTATTATGTGCCCCGCTTCAAAAGTTGCTTCACCTTCTATAAGGCTAAGGCCCAAGGGGCTCGTCAAGAAGTTTACTCTTGTCCTGTCCAATATAAGTACCTAATGATACAATCTAGAAACTCAAAATTACTAACGAAATATCAGAACCATTCAACTAAACAAACACTCTGGAACAGGCGCACTGTTTTATGCTAGTGAGGCAGATTTTGATATATGCAACCCAGCAATTCGAAGGGATTATTGTCTGGCTCGCACTTATTGCGATTAATGTAAAAGAAAGAAGAGCTTCTTCATCTTCCCAATGAACTAAACAAACACACTGGAACGGTGGCTGCATAATTGTTTCTACGCAAGAGTTTGTGGAGGAAGGATAACAAACAAGAGGGATTTGCATCTCTCCTGCACTATGGTGGCTATTGAGAACAGCTGTTTGCAGTGTTTGGATCATTGAGGTTAGGAAGATGAAGAAGCTCTTCTTTCTTTTACATTAATCGCAATGCGTGCGATCGAAACAATAATCCCTCCGTATTGCTGGGTTGTATATATCAAAATTTTCCTCATAAGTATAAAGCAGTGCGCCCGTTCCAGGGTTGAGTTCAATGTATCAATCAGAAAATTTTCACCATGAAAAAGTCCTTTTGAAAGTACGTTAAGCACTTGAGTCGCTCATAGTGCATCCTCCTTTCCCCTGATGTACCAAATTTGCGGAGGGTGCAAGAACTCCTTTAAGGTAATGTTGATATTAAAAAATAATGATAATATTTGCATTGTGTGTTTTGGAGTGACTCTGAAAAGCTCTAGAGCGACACGTTCGGTGTTACTCGATGTATAAAAGAAATACAGTAATTTACGTCATGTATAAATTGTAGAGGTATGATAAAGTTTTTAGAAATGAAAATCAAATTCTCAAAATGTGAGTTTACTAATCATGCAACTCTTCATTTCCATTGGTTCGATTTCAAATTACGAAAATATGGAGAGACATGGAAATGAAAAAAAACTATATTTATGCTCTTTGTCTAACCTAAACGTCGAATTAAAAATGTTAGAAAACCACGTAGCAGGGATGTTATCGGGGTAGATCGTCACAAAGTTAACGTTGCAGCAATTCCACCTAAATGTCGGTTAAATTTGATTGCGGTCGGTAAATCGGAAATGCAATTGATTTTATCGGTCGGAAGTACACTTTATGGGCGCTCAAGTGAAGTAGTTAAACTTTATCACTCGGGCGCCATTTTGCTTGATTCAATTTGTCTTTGTAGTATTACGAAACACAGCCGCTCAGTTTGATTTGCTCTTGAAAGTTTAGCGGAGAACACTTTGATGTTTGTTAAAAGATGCGAATTATTAAAAATATTTGTATGATTTTCCATTAAAAAAACTTCTTACTTCACTTAGCTAAGAAATAGTGTTTTCGTTATTAAAATCTAGAATTATTCCTAAACTTTAATAATATGAGCATACACACACTACACACTACACAGCACTATTCTGTCAAGGCGTCTCCTCGAATCTAATATAGTCGTTCGGAAATATAATCGTGCACTTGACAGCTTATATTTCTTCGACGACGAGGCGTTCGTGTGAGCTTTTCTGCGGAAATAAATAAACCTTTTCATAAAATTCGTGTCGGGCCTTTTAGTCCTCCACTCGTTCTGTTGCATTTGTCAACCGTGAAAAGACTTGGATCAAAAATGCGACAAAGAATCGGTGAGTTTTCTATAAATGCTCCTGTGGCTTTCTATGAGCATACGGGAAAGTCTTTCATTGATTGGACCATTAGTTGCTTACTACATCTTTATAAAGGGTGTCCCAATAGGAACGCACATTTTGAATTGCGCGGCATTTTTACTGTATTGGCATTAGGCCAAAAAACAAATGATAAGAATAATGTAAACAGTTTACGATTTATGTGGTATCAACAGGATGGTGCGACATGTCACACTACACGCGAAGCAATTCAGTCGTTGTAAGAAACGTTTCGCGGTCGTGTCATCTCACGTAATGGAGATCAGAACTGACCCGCAAGATCGTGCGATTTAAAGCCTGGTATTTTTTTTCTTTGGGGTTTTTTAAAATCCCTTGTTACGCTAATAAAACAACAACAATTCCACAGTTGTAGAACGAAATTGAACGCGTTATTAGCAAAATTGGGCCAGAATTGTGTGAAAATGACGAGTCTGACACCTAAGTCGAGGCGGCCATTTGTCAGATATTATTTTTCACGTTTGATTGCAGTGTTTAATTAAAATATAAATTACACTTGGTTTAAAATAAATTATGACTTTCATTTAACAATTAAAATGTGCATTCTTATTGGGACACCCTTTAGAAATTGATGGATCTCGGATAGAACTTATAACCCTGAGGAAAACTACCTATTTAAAATATTATTTCTTTGAATCTTAACTTTCTAAAAAAACGTTTACTGAGCAAAAGTAAACTTTGCAACCATGTAATGCGCTGTAAAGTTTATGAGAATGGGAAGTGCCGCAACGAAAAGCGTACCCAAAGGGTAAGGGTAGGTAGAAAAGAATGGGGAACTAGACGACTAGACTAGAGAAGAAGCTGGGCTGGTCCCTTAAGACGCTTGTCTGCCATTGTTCATTATTCAATTATTATTTTTATTTTGTATTAAACTGATTGTTCAATCCAATTTGTGATTAGTTTGTGTCTTAAAAGGAGCATTCACATTTCTACTGCTTTGCTCGCAATATAATCTGTGCATAGCCAATACAATATTCAGATAAACATAAAACTAAGTACTTGGCAGCACCCAGGGTCTAAACAGTGGCAAAGAAACCGCCTTCAGCGGTTCCAGAACCGCATTCTGAGGGGAGTCCTGTCGGAGTCCAGGTACGCCAGAATAAGGGACATGTATGCGCAAGCATACATTCTGTATATCTCTGACTACCTGGACGAAATCAGCGACAAATTCTACAGGAATCAGACCAACGGCTCTCCCCTCACGCGAAACCTCACCACAACGAGATATGATCCAGACAACCCCATAGTTCACGGCCCTCCATACAAAAATCTACCGATCTATTTCGAACCCCCTTAAACCCAGGTAATTCTTCTAATCCCTCCAACCCTCATTCTCTGGCATCCCACACAAACTCCTTCACTTGCACCAAACCACTACCTATGACCCTTCAGGGCATCGGATTGGACTTGGTGCAGGGTTGGCGACCCCATTCAATCCAAACCCGCGCTCACGCGCACATACCCTAGAGGTCACACATTTGGTATCGAGACTACGTCCACTGGATCACACTGCCACGAGGCACGACTTTTTTGTTTTTGTTTGTTTAAAAAAAATAAGGTAATTAAAAAAGAGTTTTTTCAATGTTTTTGCTGTAGAACGGGCGCTGCGCAAGGATGCTATCAGCACTAAAAAAATTGTACCAGAAAGTAGGGAATAATTGTACTAGATTGGCGACATTGTGTACTAGCTGAAAGCGGGTCAAATTTTGAAATTTGAATACAAATGTAGGCTCTGCTAATTGGGAGTAAATATCACTTGTTTTAGGGTCAGTTTCTCAATAGCGAGTCACCTCCGTGTTGGTTTTAACTGCAGGGTGAACGTCTCCAGTTGCAATATTTACCCTGGAGTTATGCTCAACCCGGGGGTGACTCGCTATGGTGAAATGTTAGAAATTAATAAATTTCTACATATTTAGTTATAAATCGACTACCAATTACCGTGACCGGCTGAATAACCAAATAACCCCCGATACAGGACACACGTCAAGTCACAGAACAAAAAAGTGCGTGTGCATTCGAAACCATATTCGAAACGCTAATTTCTTGTTTGGCTTTAGCCGCACCGGAGTGAGACCTGGAACGTGGAACCCAACCCACAAGTAGAGAGTAGAGCTCAGAACTTGGGTACGGTACAGAGCAAAGAGCCACACTCGACTTGTAATCCATAATCCATATTGTACTAAATTTATGAGAGAGGTACTAGCGTACTAGGTGAAACGTGATTGTGCTAGATCTAGTACAATTGTACTAGAAATAGCATCCCTGGCTCTGCGCGCTTAGCAACCCCAACTCCGAGCACCCCCCAAACTTTCGAGCAGGCCGATATGCGCAACAGCATGCTGCGCCATGCTGAGTGTGTAGTTCAAGTAGTCCTGTCCTAGTATTAAGTTAATGTTGTATGTTTTTTAGTTCGAGGGGGGCCTAACCTCCATACCTGAAATTATACGTCATAATTATGTAATTGTTTAAATAAAGAATTTGAGTTGAGTGGCTGGCACATTTTTGGATTATAGGTACGTTATTGTCGCCGAAGTGTTCTCAACTAAGGTAAGAAGACGTGCAAATTACTGAACTGTTTCCAGCTTTCTTTACTTTCAACACTAACACCCATAATAAGTATTGCGTAATATAAATTTTCCATTTTCTGACTAAGCACAAAAAAAAAACTAATAATTAAGGTTTCTCTATTAACTTGAGCCCTTATTAAATATTGTCGCGTATAAACTGGTGACCCTTGTCGCTTGTCCATTGATCTGTAAAATGAATTCTAATATCGTGTCAAAAGAGGAAAATGTCATCAGGACCTTTATATTATCGAACAGCGAGGATAAGTGAAGCGTGTAAAATTGGAATTTGCAAAATGAAAAAATAAATGTCGCTGGAAAATATATAAAAATTGTAAAGGTTAACAAGTACCTATACAATAAATTATGTTTTATACTGCAGTAAAAAAATAAAATTGAAATTCATTATTCTTTTAATAAAAAGACTAATAAGTAATCGAACAGTTTTATTTTGCTGGAATTAACTCAAATTACAACGTTTCGGCCTCTATATCAGGCTCAATATTTCAAGAACTACCACGCAACAATACTGCTCTATCATTATGTGTACGAGAATGCCAATTTTCAATTTTATTCTTTTATCCTTCAAGGGAGCCTTGCGTGCTAGACTATATTACAATATTTATTTTTAATACTCATTATGCTACCGCTCTGGTTCTCGTATTGAATTTAATTGAATGGTTTATTATTTATTATTGTAAATATATGTTTCACCAATGGATAATTAGAGCATTAGAAAAAAGATTGAGGAAAACCACCTATTTAAAATATTATTTCTTCAAATCTTAACTTGATTGTTTAATTCAATTTGTTATTAGTGTATGTGTAAGGGGCGTTCACAGGTTAGTGGATTAAATGTTATTTTGTTTTTGAGAGTTCAATTTATGCAAGTTCCTATTATTTTGTTCATTCTTATGTATTTTTTGTTTGTTTATAACATTTTTTATAACATGTGCATTGTTCATGTATTTAACAAAAATCGTTTCATGCTGTATAAACAACACCGATAAAGAAGTAAATTAAAACCTAAGAAATTATGTGCTGTCTTTTTGTACTGAGATTTTGATTTTGTGTATTCAGAACGTGCATTAGGGCCTTGTTGATATTGAAAATCAATCTAGAGATATTGGCTCAAAAACAACTATAGCTGTGAGTTACCGTAACTAGGGACCTCAGTACCCGCCACAGATGGGCTAACTAACCAAAAACTCTTCAGTGTTGATTATAGGTAGTGTTGATTGAATGTAGTGTGTGTAATTAAAATTTTAGCACAAGAACAGGGGCAGTACCTAGTTTCAACTTTTATTGAATTAATGACTCACAATTATGATTAAAATGACACAGTATGTTTCGATTTTTGAGGAATGTTAGATCGAGGATTTCTCTGCCGTGCTCTTTCCCCTCGTAAGTTCCAGGATGAGAACGGTACGATTTACTTTAAAAATAAAGTAGACGTTTCACAAATTTTTCGTTTCTTTTGCATATCACAACTTCCCTTAAATTTCCCAAATATTTGCTATGTCGGGCGCATGTCCAGTAAGTAAAATTGAGTAAGTTTCCACAACGTAGATCCTATTTGTTTTTCATTTCATTTTTCAGAAGATTTGTTGTTTAAAAGGTAATAAAAATTCACACCGTTCAATCTTACTGAACGAAGTCGGGTATGTTATACTACAAGATTGATAATGTTAGTGATGATTTTTTTTTTCAATGTTTCGAGTACGATTCAACTGGGTCCATTGCAGTATTGCTGGAGTTGACTTCTATATGCAATCTTTCTCAACTTATCCGTTCAAAAAATGAGTTTATGAAATTTTTAAAAGATAACTTCTGGAATGCCGACTTTGATAAATTCAAAAAATGAATATACATAAGTAAAAAACACTGAAAGATTGCTAAGGTTGATTAATAATAAAAGAAACACAGGTTTAAATGTTCAAAGTACAAACAAATTCTATATAACATCCACTGAATTATTCCATCTCTTATCAATCTAAAAATACGAAAAGGTTGATGGTTGATAATAATAATATGCCAGTAACAAATTATAGAGCATAATATGCATTTCCTAGGTGTGGTTTACGATCATACACGCAAAAGCTTTCCTTGTCATATATAAAGTTTCATTACAAAATAAATCGACATTCTTCGGACTATTGTAGAAGAGTTTTCCATTGCGCTTTATTTCTAAAGCCATAAAATTCTTAATGGTGGTAGTATAATTGTGTAAGAGCGTGTGCAAATATACAACTACAATTTCTGAAAATAAATTACAAACGAAGTCCAAGCACCGAACTCGAATTGATTATAGAAGAACAAACCTATTAACTGTTATTTATGAGTTCGAGCGAGGAATATAAAGTTTATAGTTTGGAGTAAGTAAAATATAGAGCTTGAAATTAATAATGCATGGCAACCTTTTCTCTCAGGAGGTGGTCCATTTTTAGAAAGCTTCAGATTAATTTGTTTTTTTTGTGTATGTAACAAGAAAACGAGCAATCAGAGTGATCGCAAATTTATCAAAAAAGTTCTAGATATTTCGTGATCGGACTTCTTTTCTTTTGCTCCTAAGCGTCTGAATTATTTTTTATTGTATTGATGCCTGAAAAAACAAGCATGTCATTTTCACTATCTCAACTATTACCTCTTTCTCTGCTAAATTTCCTTATGACCATAACGAAAACGTTAAGCAATTAAACTTCTTAACATAACATAGTTTACTGCTTATGGTGATGCTTATGTGCAGTGGTGCGATAATTTTGTCCAGGAGTATATTTTATTATTCACATAAATCGATCTTGGTTGACTAACTAATAATTGAAATTGATCAATTATTAAACTTGAATATCACTTGAATTCCTTTGTGTTCACAAATAATTTCAACAAAAATAGATCGACCCACAACGGCTCCAGTATTAAAATCGCGTCAAATGAAAAAAAAAATAATAATAAATAAATTTAAAAAAAAATAATAATAATTTTACGAAATATTAAGAGCATCAGAAGCTAGAAGCTTTGTTGAAGGAAATGAATAAGGACATTTTTTTGGGGCAAGAAACTGGATACAGTCATGCGATAAGCACTATCACTAAAATTAAAGTTGCGAAAAATTTCGAGTCTCATTTTCCACACTTGCGTACGTCTAAGTTGACTTCGGTTGATTCATTTTTTCAATGATGATGTTTGGATGGGTCAAGTTTATGTGGAATCAAAACCTGGCCGATTGTGTGGTGTAGGTCGTTGTTATTTCACACTCAATTATTAGTGAACATTCCAAACAAAATAGACGCGGTTTTTTTTTTATTGTTAAAACATTTAAACTATTCATCATTTGCTAGGTATCTACGTAAAAAAGCTGAAAAAGTTAAGTGCCCATATTATCAGCAATAAGTTGTCCTAATAAAAATAAATTTTCTGTTTATATGCTGGTGCCGTTTATAGACGACGTTGACGTAATTACGTAGGTATCAGTGATACTTAAATAGTGTTTTACAAAAATGTGGTGAATATAGCTTCTTATCAGAATAGAGCGAAATCGAAGTTCCAACAAATGTGTTGTTAATAGTAAAATAGGTAAGTTTTTGCTCCAGATATTTTTGATTATTTAAGGCAATTTGGAAAAAGCAAATCAATTATTTTAATCCACCAACACACCCCGAACGGAATTATTTCAGGTTATACAGGGTGTACCATTTAAAACGAAACAAGCTAAAACTCTGATGCCACGTTTATTTTTTAAAAGCTCGCTCGTACAGGTAATTTGATTTTCAAAGGGGGAAGTTTTCTGCAACCATTTTCAGCACTTCCACTTTAATCCTCAAGGCGGGGTGGGAGCAACCCTTAAGCAGCGTTTTCCTAGCAACGCACATTTTACGCGGCGTAGAACGTAATACGGCCGACGCAACGCAACATCCAATGCGCTGCGTAAAAGTGTTTTCCTAGGATTGTCAGTTGCGTCCGGATCGTCCCGATGAGTATATCAAAAAAGAAATTAGCTTTGGCTTTATTATTATTTCAAGATGAAATTTTGCAAGAGGAGATACATAATAGCCACGATTCATGATAGGACTCGAAATTCTGCGCTAGTCAATTATTTCAAAAAAGAAGAAGCGATTTAAAATACTTATCCATAGACATCTGCTCGACGACGAAGTGAAATTTAAAGCATATTTTAGAGTTACGTTGCAAGACAGCAATTCTCATTTCTCCTCGATCTTTTGAGAAAAGATTTAAGTAAGGAACCATGCAATCGTGTGCGACATCCTATTTCGCTACCTGAAAAACTTGGCCTAACACTGAGGTATATAACAGGAGCACTTTCTTTGCCAACACGCAGCGTACAACTGAATAGACTGCTCTCAGAGCAGTCGTCCAGTTGCGTCGACCGTATTACGCTAGCGCAGGTCGTTTTTACGCAGTGTAGGAAAACACCTTCATTTGATTTTCATTAGATATGTCCTCAGCGTTTTACGCCGACCGAATTACGTTCTACGCCGCGTAAAATGTGCGTTGCTAGGAAAACGCTGCTTTACTATTTCAAATGAAATAAGGCGTCGAGTGGTACCTCTTTTAAAAGAGCGTTCAATTCTCTTTCATTTGATATCATTTGTAAGGAAATTGGGGGCTCTTTTAAAACAGGTATTACTCGACCACATGTTTCATTTGGAATGGTGAGCGTTGGTCCCACCCCAGTACTGAAAATCTTTCAAATTACAATCAAATTACGTGTATACGAGCGATTTTCTAAAAAATAAAAGTGACATCAGATATTTAGCCTGTTTCGTTTTAAATGGTATACCTTGTATAGTTTACTTAACTGATTTTTACTTTGCAGTCCGAAAATCTGTTTCCTGAGTGCCAACTATAACTATGGGCTTACAGGAATGATATGAACACGATTTATAATTAATTAATTTTTTTCCAGGTTTCAGCTTGCGATGAATCTTAGTTTTTGGACCATAAGGGCTGAGAGCTTTGATAATTAGTTTTTGATCCATAAATTGAAATTATAATGGCTTCGAAATATACGATAGAAAGGTAAAATTTAAATGAGTAAACTAAAAGTTGAAGATCAAGGTGAATTTCAGTTAGAATAATTTTAATTTAAGTACTAAAATTTTTTAATATATTGGTATAGAAATTTAAGATAATATTTTCAGATAGGTACCTATGTCACTAGACACTAATTTAACTAAAATATAATAAACAAAAAATTATTGATGCAGGAAACACTTTTACATCTGATAACCTGTCTCTAATAGAGAGGAATTTCCTATTTAATGCACGATTTTTTTTTTTTTGTGAAAACCATACGCATAGCAGTACAAAAATTTCAAGGATAGGTGTTTTTCCACAACAACAAGGTGAACATAAACTAAATAAGCGGTTGCTGAATAGTGGCAGTGTATTTCTTATGGAAATTTTCAGTGACCAGTCAGCCACCAGTTGGTAACTTGTTCCAATTGAGTTTTGGAAATACTTATGAATTGAATAGTTTTTAATGGTAATGTTCAAGTTATTTTCACGATTTCGCTTTTGTTTCGCGTTTGTATGAAAATAATTAGCTTCCTAGATAGGAAGCTATGGTGATAGCCCGATTTTGACCATGTCAAATAGTAGATTATACCACGAGTCAATAATGATAGCTATAATTCCCGAGGAATATTTACGAACTGAGCCGCGTTATCGGCGAGGGAGTAACATTCCGAGGGAATAATAGCCATTATTGCGAGTAGTATAGGTACTCTACTTTATTTACGACAAATTAATTTATTTGAAATTTTCTTTCCAAAAACGCTCTTTGTTCATTCATCTCAATACAAATACACGCGTTTGACACTGACACTTTTGAGTTTGTTCAGGTATATTGTTTCCATGGTACTACTTATTTAATTTGAGAAATTTTGTGATTGGTGTGCAAGCGGGAATAATGACCATTAATCCCTGCGGGAATAATATATGGCATTATATTGCCGAAATCACATATGTAATATGTACTTACATTATATGGGACCCCGCACACTTCTTATTGGATTTTGGTTGAACGCGGAATTTGACCAAATTTTGGTATGTTGTATATTTCGACCTCCTGAGTAAAAGTTCTCATGGGTACGAACCGATCCTATGACTAGTTTCAGATATACGGAGGTTTTTCTAATACTACCTCAGGCAACCTGAAAATACTGAATTTTCATGCTTTTTGCGTTTATTTGTGGTAGGTAGCTTTAAAAAATGTTGATTAAGTTTAGACCTTTTACAGAAAGGTGCATGTTTTTAGTTAGGTGCCTATATATGTGAATATACTTGAAAAGTACTTGTTTGGTGGGCCTTTGTGTGTTTTTAAAATAAACACAAATAGAAGTATGACAAACTATATAGTGTATTTTTTCCCAAGATAGATTTTGACTTGACACTGTCAACTTTGAAACATAAACAATGCCGCTTATTGGTCGCAAGATGCCATTTGCACCTCATGCATTGTAAAACTGATTACAACCTGCAGGGACACCTCATTTTTCGACCAATCAGGGCCAAGCGTTATTGTTTATGTTTCAAAGTTTTCAATGTCAAAATCCACCTTGAGTTCTCAACAATAAGATTTTCATCCTCAAATCCTAACTCGTTTCGACGCTTTACAGCCAATCTACGGACTTTAGCATTTTTTAGTAATAAAACAGCGCGATTTACTCTTACTCTAGTCCTTCATTGCACACGTAGCACATTACCTTTCCCGAATTGCCATTTTCACAAGAAAGGTGACAAAAAAGACAATTCTCTTTATTGACAGGATCACTGTTTTGGTTTCCATGGCTACCAAGTGAAATATGACATATGAAAAAACAATTTCCATTGCTTTTCTTTCCATGGCTGTTTAGATTTTTCAAAGAAATCACCAAGTGTATGTATACCTATTAACTAAACACTTAAACCCTAGGCCAAGGGATCATGAGGCAAAAAGTTTTTAGCATAAGCGTAGCGAGAACTGGAATTCATTGAGTCACTTTTATCACAAAACGTAGGTACCTGAGTACCTACAAGTACACAATTTTTCACACTTTTGAACATTTTTGGTCATTAACTCATTTAGCTTAGTAACAGCCATAGTTTTTGAGCACCCCTGGTATATAAAGGAAGAGTAACGAACACCTACTAAACATTTTTAGTTAAGGAAAGATGAAATAAACAACTTTTAAAGCAATACATGCAAGTTTTTTTGCTTTATATGTACACTTTATACATATAGGTACTTAGGATACCTAATGTAGTATTAGAAAACCCCCTGTATATCCGAAACTAGTCATAGCATCGGTTTGTACCCATGAGAACATTTACTCAGTAGGTCGAAATATACAACGTACCAAAATTTGGTTAAATTCCGCGTTCAACCAAAATCCCATAAGAAGTGGGGTCCTTCATTAAATCTTGACGTTTTGGATCATTTTAAGCCTTTTTGGCAAGGTGGCATATTTCCGTCTGTGTGTGTGTATACATGTGTGTTGGCATTTTTCTGAGAAAACGGCTCGATGAAATTTGATGAAATTTTGGAAATAGGTATAAGACAGGGCCGGCTCCAGACATTTTGGCGCCCCGTGCAAAAGGTATTTTACGATTACTTTCCTACTTTGTCGTTCCAGTACTACTCTCGGTACTACCTATTTACTACACTTACTTTTGACTTTAATATTGTCCAGTGTCGGTGTCCTTATATGATACTATATGTATATTTTTATAATTTTGAGGTTTTTCACTATACTATTTTTATGCAACCTACAATTAGCGGCAACTCTCAAATAACACCAAAACATTACCTGCAAATCGCTTCCGGATGCGTGGAACTAGCTAGCGGTAGGTGTTCTCTGGTTCTCGTTTTTCGAACTGTTCGCGAACCATCCTGGATAATTCAAAGGGAAAAAGTTCTCTTTGCCTACCAACTAAAAAACTCCCCTCTTCCATCACAGGTTTCTCCCTCACCCCTGAATCGCCTTTTAGCATTACCTACCTCAGGGGAAGCTGCGTAAATTACGTATTGGTCATGTGTCGTCATTGTTGGTGTCGTTGGCATTTCTTGATTATATGTGTTTTCTTCCATTGTCTTCACTTTCAAGATTGCGTTGGCCATTTCTTTGACTGTGTTCCAGTTTTCGACTTTGCTGATCATTTTGTGGGTGATGTTCTGGGGTGTGATTGGTCCTGTTCTTTCGATGCATGTCTCCCGTTGCTCTTTTCAGTGCCCGCATGAGAGAAAGGTGTTTTCAATATTATCCCTTTCTCCGCAGTAGACGCATTCATTATCCGTGGTTTTATTGATCATGTATGTGCAGTCCCTGCAACAGCCGTGACCCGTCAACATCTGCATCAAAAAGAAGTCCGTTTCGCCATGCGGCCTATTTACCCATGTGGCCAAACTTAGAATTACTGTATAGGTCTATCTGCCCTTCTTTTCGTTTTCCCATATATTTTTCCGTTCTTGTACTAGGTTGATCCTAAGTTCTGCTTGTAATGCCTCTTTCTCTTCCCCGGCGTCCGATATATTGGCGACCTGGAAGACTAGGAAGTCTATCGGTGGTGTTTTTGCAATGACCAGTACTGCTTCTGTTGAAGTTGTGCGGTAGGCGAAGCATATTGTCAGTGCAGCATTCCTCTGGATGTTTTCCAGCCAGCGCCGGTATTTCCTGTATTTCATGGCTTCACCCCAAACTGGGTGAAGCCATAATCGACCTGGCAACAGAGCATATAGTATCTTTCTTTTGGTTGGGTACGGGCCTCCCACATTGGGCATTAATTTAGCCAGGGCTTTCATGGCGTTTGCTGGTTTGACCGCAGTTTTCTTTAGGTGGCTTGCAAACGTTAGCTTGTTATCTAGCCATACTCCCAGGTACTTAATGTCTGTGGTTGGAGATATCGTCTTTCCCCATACCATAAACGCACCACCTTTTTATTGGTTATTATTAAGGCCTCTGTTTTTTCTTCTGCTAATTCTAGTTGATTCTCCTGTAGCCACGACATAATACCTGGTATTGCTATTAGTAGCATTCTTTCAATCTAATCCAGGTGTTCGCCCAGAACTGTCAGTGCAATATCGTCCGCGCGTATCCTATCAGTGTAGCGCCCTTTGGTAGTCTTAGGGCGAGTATTATAAAACTACTTTGAGAGTTAACTTAAAGTTAACTTCTGAAAATACATGTAATTCAAAAAGTTAACTTCAAGTTAACTGTCAAAGCAGTTTTATAATACCCGCCCTTAGTTTCAAGAGTCCGTAATACATGATGTTCCACAGGGTAGGTCCGCATCCTGGAACTGCGCAGGACTAGTTGCGTACTTATTCAGTCTTTAGAACTGCGCGTTTGGAATTGATCAGAGTTCGAAAAAACCCGGACATATTATGTATTATTTTTGTACAGAGCAGGCGACAGCGATAATTAATGAAATATATCATAAGGCTTTTTTTGTATTGTGGTTTCTTTTGCCAAACTATTCTCCCCGAGATTTTTGCCGCCCTTCGATTTTGCCGCCACGTGCAGGGGCACAGGCTGCACTGGTCCTGGAGCCGGCCCTGGTATAAGAAGACGTGTAGGGAAAAGTTACAGAGATATAGGAAAAAAAATCCTCTCATAGATATAACGTCATTGATCTTTTTTTTAAATGGGAACGCCATCTTTTTTTTTTATTGATTGGTTAGAGCTCATTTTGCTTTATAAAATCTCAAAAATCTCAATAGGTTTCATTAGGTAGTTATTTATCTAGGAAGCGTCAGATGTCAAAAATTTGACATCTGGTTTTTGGTAAATATGCTTGCTTGCTGGACTGTTTTCGATAGACCACCCTGTATTTAGTTCTATCATTCCGTTTTTGGCCAGTTTTGTTACGGCACTAGGCACTAGCCATAAGCCCTAAGTAAATTGTTTTTTGGTGGTGTTGATTGTTGAAGCCTGATTTATCTGCTTGTGTTTTTTTTTTTCAAACTGATATGATATCTCATATTTACTCCCACAGGGCTGTTTTTGAACTAATTTCCGGTGATTTTCCAGTTTAGATTTGGAATCAAAAATAGTCTGATGTTGGTGGTTTTTCCTCTTTTAGAATGGAGTTTCAGGGACAGTCATGAGCACAAAAAGTTTTTTTTTGTCAAATATGACAATCCATGTCATTGCCGTAGGTATAGCTAGTGAGCCCGTTTTACAATAGGAAAAAACGGGTGTCCCACTTTTTGTGCTCACGACTGTACATTCTGACTGGGCAAAAGCTGGTGTCTATTTTATTTTCCACAAAACCATTTTGAATCAGCAAGTTTCCGGTCACCCCTTGCGTTGTTTTCGAACAAATAGGGTTTTATTCAATTTTACCTGTTTTTACTGGGTTTATGTCATAATTTTACACAATTTTGGACCACCCAAACCAAATTTTGCACACCGTCTTCCGAGAGACTACAGCCGATTTTCAGATGGGTGAGCAAACTTGATGGTTTCTCCCGAATAAAAGCAAAAAGCAAGTGAATTTCAAATGCGTCTATCATATTTGTAATATTTTACACAATTTTGCTCACTAATTTTTTCAAATTTTGCACACATTTGTGGAGAGAGTTATCGATCATCCAAAAATGAATATTTCCTCCCGACCTCAACCAAACTTAATAATTCTTTTACTGTTATATTCTACTAGTTTTGCACACCAATTTTCAAATTTTGCACACCTTTGTGGAGAAAGTTATAGACCATCAAAAAAATGAATATTTCTCGTCCCCCCCTTCCACCTAACTATTTTGTCATTTATAAAAAGCAACGGGGAGAAAATAGGTGAAACGTGACAATGATATGAATAGTGATGATAACGAATAAGATAAGAGAAAAATTCATTTTGTAAAGTGTTGTTGACCTTCAACTGTTCATTATATTTCTCCAGGAGGATATCATACTTTTTATCCATTTCTTCCTAGCTTCGCCATGACGTCCTCTAAAATATATGCCTCTGTGTTCGAATTTTGGAGGTTTTTGTTGTCGTTTTTGCACATATCACAGCACCATGGATGGGTAGACTTATGGTAATCTGTTGATATCTTTTAATACAATCCCTATGTTTCTACACGTAACATGTTTCACACAACAAGCATCATAGTTCATAGTATCAGTTTTAGGCATCTTCGGTAACGTAGAATTGACTTGACTATGAGGTGATAATTTAACTTCTCTTATGGTAAAATTTATATACGAATGAAATATTCGGGTAAATACTAATAAAACCAGTATTATATTGACAAAATTTGTCGGAAAAAAAAATTATTTGAAAATTGAAATTGGGATATTGGAGAAGCCAGAGCTATTTTATTGTTTTAATAGTTATACATAAACAGCGTGCGATAAGTAATAACCAGTGGAAAAACTAGTTCTCATGCTATAGAAAATCCAGTGGTTT
This sequence comes from Ceutorhynchus assimilis, assembly GCA_917834065.1. Lineage (NCBI taxonomy): Eukaryota > Metazoa > Arthropoda > Insecta > Coleoptera > Curculionidae > Ceutorhynchus > Ceutorhynchus assimilis. The sequence goes on from OU892281.1 coordinate 3,110,321, forward strand.
TCTCCACTCTGCTCCATTTGTTGTGCTCGTTCCATTTGTTTTTTTTTTTCCGCAAAGTGACTCATTACTCTGTGAATTTCTATGCAGCATAATGACCCATTGATGTACAAAAATAAAAAGTACAATTTTCTTACTCATAGTTGAAAACCCTATTTTATTGAACCGTAACTAATAGTCGGTATTTTTTCCAGATTGTAACTTGATCAGACATGGGTAACTTAAATAAACACCTTTAATTAGTAGAGAAATCCCACAATACGTCACTTTAAAAAATGATACTACCTATATTCAACAACATGTACCTATATGTTATTAAATCAGTAAACACCCGTATCTTGACATACGATGGGTTTTAACTAGTAAAAATTAATAGCTCCTCATTTATATACAGTTTCGATAAATAGGAATACACAAGTTATACTTTGAACAGTACGAATTCAAATCTTAGCCGGTTAAAAATAGTTTTACTAATCTTACATTATTTATTTTTATAATTTTTTTAAGTTTGTTATTGTGTAATAACAGTTGTCATTTTTTGTTTGTGATTCAGAAATATTCAGACCGAAAAGATGGTGATGAGCGTTTGGAGACATCTATTACCGCAGGTTATTGCAACATTGTTGGGTAAGTACCTACAATTATAATAGGAATTATTATACTCTAACCAGAAAATAAACTACCTATTGAAAACTGTTCTTCTCTTTCACCGATCTGTAATTTATTGTTGCAAACAAGTAGAAATGACAGATTGATTATATTGGATCTCATGGATTTATATCAAGTTGTTATCCAATTATTGAAACTGCATTGTTTTTTTTTTTTAAACCGTAGTTTATTATCTGTTTAAGAAACAAACATTACATGGTATTCATTTACTTAGATTTGTTTATGTCCTTGAAGGTTTTTAGCTTCGAATGTTAGACAAAGATGATAGACTTACGCTACTTATAGCCTTGAACCAAATCAGTATCGGTTCAAATATCGGAAATATCGAAAAATGCTCCTAAAACCTCTTTTTTCAAAATGTTTGGTGGGGTTGCCTATTTATCGTTTCAAAATACATTTAACATTGTTTCCAATTAGAAAATGGATGTTTGAGGGAATTTTTTTAGTATATTCGATGTTTAACCCAATTCTGTTGCCATATCAGAAGTAAGTAGTCAGGGAAAAACTCCTAAGATGAGGGTTGACAAGAAATTTAGTCCAAGAGCCTTAACTGAATCCATTTTGCGTATAGTATTATTGTATTGTTCTGGATTAAGTACTTAATTTCTTGCAATAAATATCCATATCCAAACCTACAATCTATCATTTTCTGTTATTTTATCAGCCAAGTTGTGTCACTGTTTATTCTATACGTCAAAATAGAGAAAGGTATGGATGTTGAGCTATAACATACCTAGCTGTTAAAATAACAAGGATATACGGACATGATTTGTATACGGAATTGACGGAGCAGTCCTGATCCCAAAAACTCAAATAAGTAACCGATTTTTCATTGAAAATATGGTTGTTTCTGGTAAATCTCTTTAAAACATACTAAAATTGTATTTTATTATCCCACACAGAAACTGAATTAGCTCCAAAAATAATCAGGCAAAAAAGTAATTTCGCTCGGTATTGCGTAGGTCAGAATTATAGCAAATTAAACAAAAAAATCTATAAATAGAGTCTAAGGAAAAGGTGACCATGTGGAACAGAAATCTATTCTTGAATGTAAAATAACGAGTAGGTGTCTATTAGTTGTTTTATAATCGAAATAGGTAAAGAATCGCTTTCTGAACTAGCTAGAAAAATAGGCAGTTTAATTTATATACAGGGTGTTTGTTACATCAATAGGAAGTTTTCAATGAGTGATAGTTGGGGTCATTTGGAAGCTGTTTGACCATATAACCTTTCTCAATTATTTTCCTGATTTTCCTGATATACACTCTTCCAAAACAATACGGAAAAAAAAACCGAATGATTGATACAAAAAATATGTAACCCAAGTTATGTGTTAAAATAACATGGATTCAAAATATCTAAAAATGGCGAAACTTTTCATGGTCAAACAGCTTCCGAATGACCTCAACTATCAATCATTGATGTACCAAACACCCTGTATATAGCATCAATTGAAATAAATTATCAAGTACTTTTCATCGAAATGATATGCGCAACAGTTGCTAAGATAAATCACAATTTGTATTGATTCAAATTGACTGTTGACCATCGGCTAAACGCGGCAATTATAATTCTAGGTATAATGTAAATATAATATCGTGAGGAGGAAACTTTTAATCGTTTTTTTTTTCCGAGAATTAATTATTGTATTTGGCGCATCTTCACCACAAATATAGGTAATCGTTTTATTTTTAAAAGTTTTTAATTATTGGAAAAAACTACTTAAATAATTTTCCTTCACTTTGTAACATGGGAATAACACGCCCCAATTAAAATATTGTAATTTATTTTGCAGGCACGCTTATTGCCTTGTCCGATGGTATGACTTACGGTTGGACTTCCCCGATGATCCCCTACTTTAAAAGCAACCAGACCCATATCCAAGTCACCGACTATGATACAGAACTGATGGAAACCATTGTCTTTTACGGAGCCACCACTGGACTGCCATTTACAATCTTGGGCGTCAACTATCTGGGAAGAAAAAAATGTATGATTATAGCTGCCATAATTGGATGCATTAGCTGGATTCTATTATTGATATCCAATAGCCTAGCTTTATTATTTACCGCTAGATTCCTTTCTGGTTTTGCTGGTGATATGTGCTACGTAGCTGCCCCCATGTATATTGCTGAAATTGCTGATCATCGAATAAGAGGCTTTTTATCAGCTTTGATATATTTAATGATGCTGCTAGGAATTATCATCGTTTATTCTGTTGGGCCTTTTGCGCCTTACTGGGTTATACCTATAATTGGTATTGTTATAACAGCTTTGGAAGTAATTCTTTTTCCTTTTATGCCAGAATCACCATACTATTTAATTTCCAAAAAAAATGAAAAAGATGCTAAAAAGGCACTTAGACGATTACGTGGGGCCAATACCAACATAGATACTGAAATAATGGAAATTGAAAAAGCTATAGAGAGACAGAAGACTGAAAAAGGACGTCCTCAGGATCTGATTCTGATAAAAAGTAACAGACATGCTTTATTTATAATGTTAATATTAAATGGTATGCAGCACATGGTAGGAATCAGTGTAATTCTAATGAATCTCCACGTAATATTGAATGAGGCAGGCTCAGTGTATCTGTCTTCTTCAACAGCAGCCATTATTTTTTCTGTAACTATGTTATGTTTTGCCACCATTGCTTCTGGTGTAATTGATAAATTTGGCAGAAGAATTTTATTAATGTCTTCCGCCTCTCTTACTGGAATAACTTTGCTTATTATTGCGATTTATTTCCACCTGAAAAATTTACAATATGATGTTGTATTTATAAGTTGGATACCCGCTGTATGTGTGATGATCTATGCAGCTACATTTAAGTTAGGAATGGGTATAGTGCCGATTGTTGTCACAGCAGAAATATTTCCCACATCAATTAAAGCTGTCGGTATGACGATAGCTGATGTGGTATACGTAGTTGCATCAATAATCTCTATTACTACATATTCAGTTTTGTATAAACATGTCGGAATGCAAGCTCCGTTTTATTTGTTTAGTGCCTGTGCCTTTGTAACAGTGTCCTGCGTATTTTTCTGGGTACCAGAAACAAAAGGTAAAACTTTGGATGAGATTCAGATGATGCTTGAAGGCATTAAACCTGAAGACGTGGAAGAGACTAATAAAAAGGAAATTAATATTAGGTTTTAATGAAAACTATTGTGCGGAAAAGACTTAAAAGGAAAGTGATCATAGGTTTTAATTTATTAATAGCTAGAAGTAATGTATTCTCTGTAGGAATATAATATTATAATCTATAATATAGTAAGGTAGGTTTAGATTATCAATGTTAAATTATTAAGAGAAACTTGACTGATGCAAATATTGCTGCTCATTACTAGAAGTGAAGTTAATTTGTGAATAATTTGCCAAACCTTCTTTAAGTATAGTGAAAAAATCTCATTAAAATAGTTTTAAGTTTACTTTTACATATTTTTTCACATATTGTATGTTTATAGCAGGTTTATTGTTATGGTGGAAAATGTTCCATTAATTTAACTCGACACAGAAATGTTGTAGGTGAAACACTTTCAAACCTTCAATAAGATTTGCAATGTCAACATTATTGTCACAGTGAACTGTGCCACAGCCGTTTAGTTTTGATAATATTTATTTTTATATGATTAAGGCCATCAACTGAAACTCAATAGGTCAATTGTTTATTTTCAATTCTGGTATTATATTTTTTATTGAAATAGGTTTCCTGATCTTTATGGTACCTAATAGTACATATAAGTATTGTTTCATAGCCTTATCATTTCTGGAAAGTATTTAATTTCTTATTGAATAAAAGACTGTTTGTGTTTGGAACTATAATAGTTAATTTATTTTTGAACCCGTCGATTCCTATTTCAAGACATTTTCTTATTTGCTTGTTGGAAAGAAGAATCAAAATTGAGCCGAATACATTTATTTTCCGAGTTTTCTCGAATCCGTAATGGGTCCAAAATTTTATTTATATTCAATTCTCATTCCTACATTAAACTTAACTAGTATTTTTCATTGTTTAATTTTTTATTAAATGTCTTACTTGAACAGTTCAACAGTATATTGGTGATTAGAGGTCTATCCATAAGTTCCGCAACAATCCACTTATTTGTACTTGAAAAATAACTTATTATATAAAGTCAGAATTTGTAAGATTATCTACTTTTTGTCAATTCGCCTTCCAACAGGAATTAGAAATGTTACTTTACCAAACTAGTAAAATAATGTGACAAGTTATTCAAGTACAAATGAGTGAATTGTTGCAAAACTTATGGGAGAGGTTCCGCAGCTATCTATTCATCAATATGTTGTTAAATTACGATACTAAACTGACTCACTCAAATGTGCGTTATTCTCATTAGTTTGAAAATTACACGTTTCAATTGACACTTCAACAGTATATTGGTGATTAGATGGCTGCGGAACTCGCTGCGCTCGACCCGCAGAGGTCCACCCATAAGTTCCGCAACAATCCACTTATTTGTGCTTAAAAAATAACTTATTATGTAAAGTAAGAATTTGTAAAATAATCTACTTTTTGTCAATTCGCATTTCAACAGGAATTAGTAATATTACTTTACCAGACTAGTAAAATAATGTGATAAGTTATTCAAGTACAAATGAGTAAATTGTTGCGGAACTTATGGATGGACCTCTGCGGGACGAGCGCAGCGAGTTCCGCAGCCATCTATTCATCAATATGTTGTTTAATTACGATACTAAACTGACTCACTCAAATGTGCGTTATTCTCATTAGTTTAAAAATTACACGTTTCAGTTGACAGTTCAACAGTATCTTGGTGATTAGATGGCTGCGGAACTCGCTGCGCTCGTCCCGCAGAGGTCCACCCATAAGTTCCGCAACAGTCCACTTATTTGTACTTGAACAATTACTTATAATATAAAGTCAGAATTTGTAAGATTATCCACTTTTTGTCAATTCGCCTTTCAACAGGAATTAGTAATGTTACTTCACCAAACTAGTAATAAATTGTGACAAGTTGTTCAAGTACAAACGAGTGGATTATTGCGAAACTTATGGGTGGACCCAGCCATCTATTCACCAATATGTTGTTCAAGTACGATACTAACCTGATTCACTCAGTTGTGAATTTTTCTCATTAGTTCAAAAACTACACGTTTCAGGTAAGTGTTTTATTTGAACAGTTCAACAGTATATTGGTGAGTAGATGGCTAGGTCCACCCATAAATTCCGCAATAATTCACTTATTTGTACAGGGTGTTTTTTTATATATTGACACCCCACCTACAGCCTTTACCTTCACAGATAGAAGAAAGGTGTAAATACAAAAGTTGTACAGTTTTGGCTGAATTTTTAGAAACCATGGTCAGAAACAAAATTTGAATGTCAGAAATATGAAATTTTGCATGTTTCCAGCTTTTTTCAAATGGAATGCCCTATATTACATTCTATATTTTTGGAAAGCACAATGCCCCGATCTATATTTGATTGAGTAATCTCTCATATATTTGGCTCCAAAAATTGTAGAAATACTATCCTACTACCATTCTACTTGTACAGGTGAAAGCTGCAGGTAAAATTTGAGGTACTTGGTTTGTCTGATAGTTTTTAAAAAATTTTAGAACCAAATATGTTGGAGACGTCTCAACCAAATATAGACAAAATATATAGTTTTAAAATCGGGAAATTGTGTTCTTCAAGAATATAGAATCAAATATAACGCATCCCATTTGAAAAAAGCTGAAAGCATGCAATATTCCACATTTCTGACATTCAATTTTTGTTTTTGACGATGGATTTTAAAAATTTAGCCAATACTGTACAACTTTTGTGTTTACACCTTTCATCTTCCTGTGAAGGTAAAGGCTGTAGATGGGGTGTCAATATATAAAAAAACACCCTGTACAATTTGGTCAGGGTTTCAGCGGGTTTACTTGAAATTTTCAGAAGTCTTGGAATCAAAAATCGCAACTCAAGCAAAAAAAAAACATAAAGTGATGATATACATGGTAGGTAAATTCTTACAGTGTGGAATTATCAAATTGCAATACCATTACCATTACCAAAAATGTTCAGAATTCAAAAAAAAAAGAAGAAACAGACAAAGCTAAGAGGAGGTGTCTCCGGTCAGTTCAAGTCAAGCAAACTGATATTCATAAATTCATAAATTTAAAGAATTTCTAGTTGACTTTGAGTTCAGACAGGCTACAGTGTCTAATTTGATAGATCGTGAGTGTGTAGTTTGTTTTTGACAGTGCCCGAAGCATATTTCAGAAAACACTTTGTCAATGTTCTCACTTTAGAATATGCAGAAGCAGAAGCAAAGTTACGAGATGAAGTTGCGAAACCAAGATCTGGAACCAGTGACCATAAAAGAGACAATATAAAACCTGAGGTATTTGTTTGCAACTTTAAAAATGCAAACTCCAGTAGAAATCGAGTTGGAAATCAAAATTCTGATCAACGTGTATGTTTTGTATGTGGAAGAAGAGGTTATTCGATAAAATATTATAGATTAAGTAATCAGAATCAAGAGTGGCTATTCTAGATCTAGTTGTGAGTCGTGGCGGTTATGGTAATGATGGATCAATGTTTATGTATACATACATACTGTGTCATTTCAATGATAATTGTGAGTAATTGATTCAATAATTTAAGTCGATGATTCAATAAAAGTTTAAATAAGGTATCCACCTTTGTCAACGTGCTAAAATTTAAATTCCACACACAACATTCAATCAACACTACCTATATTCAATACTAAAGAGTTTTTGTGTTAGTTAGCCAGTTTCCCAGCAGGTACTGAGGTCCCATACGGGAAGCTACTCAGCTATAGTTGTTTTTGAGCCAATAACTCTACATTGATTAGTTCAATTTGTTTGCTAGGATATTCGCTCGTCAGGGTGGGAAAATATTAGTAAATTCAACAAGGCCCTTATACACGCTCTGAATCCAAAAATTAAAATCCCAGCACAAAAAGCCAGCACATAATTTTTTTAGGTTTTAGTTTATTCTTTATCGGTGTTGTTTACAGAATGAAATGAATTTTGTTAAATATATGAACAATGCATATGTTATAAAAAATGGTAAAACAAAAAAAAAATTATATTTGTATAAATAATTGAACTCTCAAAAACAAAATAACAATTATTCAACTGACCTGTGGATGCTCCTTTTGACACACAAACTTCTTCGGTTTCGGCACTTTCGTTTTCTGTGGCCCGTCCTCCATTCAACCCTAAACTTGACATGGATGCAACATTTACTTTTTTTTTCTAAAGTACACGTTTTTTTTTTAAAAGTTAAGATTCAAAGAAATAATATTTTAAATAGGTGGTTTTCCTCACACCTTGTCTAATTTTTGAATACAACACGATGGGAAGTTCAAGAAAATGCCATCTCTGGACTTGGTTTTCCATATGGGAAACCAGAAATAAAGTCACTATTTCAATTCAATGAAAGTTCACATATTACTCCCACTAATCGATCTACTAATTATCTGGCTAATTATCTCCCAATTAGCTCAACCAATGCACTAGTAATCTCGCCAATTATTTCACTATTTGAGTTTTAAAACAATGTGTTATTGTTTGAAATTTTCATGGAAATAACAGAAAATTGTCCATTTAGGGAAATATTCAATAACGCAAATTTTATCAACCAGGATTTTTTTTTTCAAATATTTTTTGATCCAACATTAAACTACATATACAAAGAACAATTTTAGATAATGCTTTTTTTTAAAAAAAAGTGAAAGGAACGATATTCTATTCTCAAACGATAATCTCCAATAGTTAAGTTTTTTAACCGGATAACCTAGCTGTCGAGGGGCTTTCAAGAGGGCTATCTATTTAAGCACAGTTCTATAGTAAATTTATGTTAACGCTTCCATTCGGCTTGAAATTTTAACAGTTTAATGGAGTACCATACATTATTTTAAATTTAAAACATGGATGTTTTTTTCTTTAGATTAAAATACATATGGCTTACATAACTTAAAATTTAAAAGCTTTTGCTTTTAGAGATTGGAGATATTTGTTGGGCGTCAATTTAATTTAAGTTTCAAACTTTGGCCACATTGAACCATCACATAATTATTACAAAGTTCAATACAAAAGTCTTTTACGAGATACTTTTCAAATGCCTGTCCGTTATTTTGTTACAGAATAGAAACTGACTTTGTTCAAAAGCTGTAAAATTTAATCCTTTATTAAAAGACGTAGGATGGTCCCACTAAAGTCGTTCTATCAATAAAGGACATAATACCTTTGGAAAAGTTGCCTCCTCTCGTAACATGCGGAAAGCTGGATTTTGCTGCCGTTTTTAGCGACTTAAAGTATTTGTACGTCTCTTCTTGGCAAAGAACAAGTGGTCCGGGATGAGAGGATTTAAATCCACTTTCGGGATTAAATTCGGGATGTGGATGTTTTAAATACACTTGAGCTACGAAAAAGTGTTTATTCTTTGGATTAGTTTTGCAAAGTGAAGCCTATTGACGGAGCTTGGATTTTTTGTAAGACAATAGAAGCTGCATAAAAGTACCTATACATATATTATAAAATATACAGTTATAACATCTAGACTAAAAAGAGTATTCCTGAAGTTTTATAGTATATTGCCTTGCTATTGAATAGCATCCTTTTTGTTATTGCAGATGGCAATCGATTCCTTCCGTTACCCATCTCATAACTTATGAAATGCTAATTCCATATCAATTTAATTGCAAATCGAACGGCGACAAACTACTTTTTTAATAATAAATCTAGCCGAGTGAGGTATTTATCAATCATTTTTATTCATCAACCTTACGGAATTTAATCGTTTCTTATGCGAAAAAAATTAGGAGCAATTTATCTTCATCTTTGAGCGTAACCAAGAACACTTAATATCCATCTGCGACGTTTTTAATCATACTTAAATTTCAAATCAGCACCGTTTAAAACCTAAAAGCCACTAATTAGCCACTGCTGAATTTAAATGAATATTGAGAATTGAGTTAAATTTGGCGGACCTAAACCTAAATTGTTAAGAAACTGTAATTATAGTCCGTTAGTTTTCAATTTATGAGTTGCATACACAAGTTTTCGTCAATGATCAAGTAATACTTGAAGACCTTCCAGAAAATCAGCAATTAAAACCGTATCGTCCGTATACCGAAGATTGCTAATAATGTTCTCACCGTTGATAGAAATTCCCTCAGTCCCAGTCTTCTTATCCTTTTTCAAATATTTTATTGGATTAAATATTAAAAAGTAATGGTAAAAGCATGCAACCCTGCTGGACAGTTCTTTTTATCCATACTTCGTCAGACATTTGTTGGTCTACCTTAATTTTTGCAATCTGATTCCAGTAGAGACTTGAGGTCTCTATCTTCTAGGCCTACATCCTTGATTCGAAGATTTTATTTTTTTTTCAATCAACAATTCAGGTACATTTACAATTTAGTTTTTATGTTCATCGCTTAGTGTAGTGAAAACATCCTTTAAATGCTTTGATTCAGGAGCGCATTATGAAAAAGTCCTTCTACAATAAGCTTTGTTTGCCTGTTTTCTAAAGAAAAACTTTATCAGACTAAATACCTTATAAATTTTCTCCTGCAATACCGTTTCTACCATTAAGACAAAACACAGATCGGCACTTGAGGCGAATCCGAACCGCTCTCTATCACCCTAAAAGCATTTTTAAGTAACCCAAACACTTTTAAAGATATTTTAAGTTGTGGCGTTTAAAACATGTGGTCACGATAGAAACATCTCTTTTAATGGTGATTGGGAGGATGTAAATTATGGACCTTTCTCGGATTCTGGCGGTGGTTCACTTAGGATGTGAGGTGGGTTAAAGATGTCCATTTATGTATTTACACTTTGAAATGAATCGTTACTTTTACTGATTAGTATTCAGAGACTCTAGCTATGCATATTCAATTTTCATATTAATGAAATATTTGAGACAATGCAATTAAATTAAGAATTTTTTGGAGAAGTTTTTGCCTTCAACGTTTATCATTATAGTCTAGGAGGCAGTGACGATTTTCGGCACCTATTTTCCCAGTCAGACAACATGGATAGAATTGTAGGGTTAGTAATTCTAAGCAAAATTCATATATTTTTCGGGGGGGTTTTCCGATGGATTGAGGCGCAAAATGCGTTAAAGCTTACTAATGCATGGCCGTTTTTTTTTCAGTGATAAAAATAGGTCTACTAATGAGGAGTATACTGAAGTTACGTAAAAATATAGTTTGGCTAATCTGTGAGTATGGATGATATGTCTGGCAAGTGAAAAATTGAAGATCGAAAATTTTCAGCCGATTCACTGTCCACTATCTGAGATAGGCCAAATTGCTATTTTCATATACTTTATGTTCTATTGTAGTAAATGTGAAATATTTATGTCTGGGAAAATAAGCGTAGGTACTTGTATTTTTCATCGATCTTGTGAATTCATCCGAAAATTTCAGCCACACTCAAAAATTCTTGCTTTGTATCACCAGGAAAACAAACTATTTCATAGACACCAACTGGGAAAATAAGTGCTAAAAAATTTCACTGTCTCCTGGACTATTATTTCGTTTAATCCAATTCAGGTATGAATGGCACTTTTCAAACTTGAAGTTTCATTAAGTTAATGAGCAAGAAAATGAAAGAGTGACTAGGTGGCGGTAAAGTGTGCAAGAGGAGGAAAGAAAACGCTACAAGTCCCAAAATATTTTCGTTTCGGACTCGGTGAGGATATATACAGGGTGTCCTAATATTCGCTTGCATGCAGCCTTAAAGTGCTTAATTTTCACGATACAGGGTGTCAAAAGTTTTACTTTTAGATTTTCGTCAATTATCATTCTCCAATAAAACGACACAGCGATCCGAAATTACGTATCGGGGGGTTTGTTAATGAAATACAAATTATTCATTAGTCAGGCGCCACCTACGGCACATCGAACGTTTTTAAATTATCAAAACTTTTTTCTAATTTGGTACATCAATGTAAATATTTAAAAAATCCAAGCATTTTTACGTAAAAAATGTGTACGTTTTTAAGATAAACTTCATTGAAGTTGCCAATGCAACAATGCAACGAAATTAATAATTATTGTAAAAATTTGAAGGAAAAAATTCTTGTTTCTTTTTTTTTCAGCGATTTTTATCCCAGTGGCGGACACAATCCCTGAAAATTTCAGCTCATTTAGACTTATAGTTCCAGAAATGAAATCGTGTTAAGCAATTTAGGGTGATTTATCTATTTTTCAATTTTTCTGAGTGCCTTTTTTCATAGATTTCGGCCTCAAATCGGAGAATAATTTAGTGTATGGAGTTTGGGGGATGTTGATTGACCATTAGGATACAAAATCTCGACAAAAAAAAATTTGAAATTTCATCGTTTTAGTAAGAAGGTAGCTATTTTATGATTTAGATTTTGGAAAATTTTGAAAGGTCATAACTTTTTTTTCTATCAGAGATAGAAAGCTGAAATTTTCAGCGAATCTTATTTCAGTGGCAGACTACAATCCCTGAAAATTTTAGCTCATTTGAACTTCTAGGTTCCGAAAAAAAATCGCGTTAAGAAAATCCGCGGGTAATGAGCGGGAGCAAAATTTTCTGAGTGCCTTTTTTCATAGAATCCGGCTCCAAATCTCCGGATAATTTAGTGTATCGAGTTCGAGGGATCTCAAAAGACCATTAGGATGCAAAATCTCGACAAAAAAATTTTGAAATTTCATCGTTTCAGTAGTAAGGTTACCTTATGATTAGAGGAAAATCGCGTCAAGGAAATCCGGAAATTTTGAATGATACGTCCAATATGATTTTTATTATTGAAACTTATGCAACTAAACCATTACCGTTACACGCGTTTCATTATGGAGTTCATATCGAACTAGTTTCATTAATAACTATATAGGTACGTCGGTGTCATTACTGTCATTATGACACATTTAGCATTTTCATTTGAATATCATTAGGTCCTTGATTAATAGCACTAGTGCTTTTGAGAATTCATATTAATACTCAAATTATGAAAGAAAAAGATATAAAAAGATAGTTAATAGGAGAACCTTTTCGAAATCCGAAGGGACACTTTCGAACTCAGAATCACCCATATTTATATTATTTTCCACCATTCTCCGACTAGTACGCGGGTACCTGTTAAATTTTTAATTTTTATTTAAAAAGTTTTTGCTATTTCCACATTCGATATGAACTTTATTAATGAAACTTGTGTAACTAAGCCACTCGGCTGATGCCTCGTGGTTTAACGTTACACGCGTTTCATTATGGTGTTCATATCGTACTAAATTGTATCATTAATAACTATAATATCCTTAGACGAAGAATATTTTATGCGGTTGCTGAATACATGCCCTAGGATATATTTATTTTATATAGAATATTTATTTGAAAAGTTGTAGTGGAGTGCGAAGAAATCCAAGAAAACAGTTATAGTTACAATCAGCTTCACCACCGCGGAAATAAAGTGAATAACAATTTTCTTAGACTCAGCTCAGCAACTCTATATCAAATCTTCATACAAATTTTCTACCAATACGAAAACTTTATAAAATGGAAAATATGGATTTATTATCGCATTCACACATATAATATTCACATTGGTTAGGTCTAGACATAATGTAAACACATAGAAAGATTTAACACGGAATATATGTTTGTTTTTGACACCCAGTATCCACTTGATCCCTTCATCTTTTAAATTCGCAATTAATGCGACACAAAACGCGAAAGACTCGTCGGAAATGTAAGCGCCCGGAAAATTGGATCATAAAGAGGAATTAATTTTATTTTCTCGTAGAAATTAATTATTCATATTAATTCAGAAATGGTCACGTTCGTAATTGCTTTGGACTGTTCTGGAATCAGAATATCGGATTAAGTGGGCTTGTCACTAATTTACCATAATGAGTTTCCGATTTTTAGGATTTGCCATCATGAGAACGGAATATTAAAAGATGATGGAAATTTTGAAAATTATTATTTAAATTAATAAGAAAATGTGTCCTAATAATAAACGAGCAGGTGAATAAACCTTACAAAATATTAGCAACCCTGTATATCAGGTATTCAGGGATTATTCTAATATTTTCTTAACTAAACTAATAACTTAAAATCAATCCACATAATTAATCTTTAAAGTCTCACGAACTCAACTCAGGCGCCAATCTATATATATAAACGTGAAATTCACTCACTCACTGACTGACTGACTGATTAAACACGAACTCAACTCAGGCGCCAATCTATATATATAAACGTGAAATTCACTCACTCACTGACTGACTGACTGATTAAACACGAAATCTCGAAAACTACTAAACCAATCGGGATGAAATTTTGCAAACAGGTAGGTAATAGGTTGGAGATGCTCACTAAGAAATAATATCAACATGGCCTTAAGCAATCGCCTTAAATAACCAAAAATAAGAAACGGTGTGGTGCGGGAGTGCGGGGAAAAAAGTGTAAACAGAAAAAGACGACGTGTCAGCTGTCAAATTCAGAAATATGACAAGCAGAATAAAATTCATAGAGATTTCCATTTGCAGAATCACTGCAAAAAAAAAATGTGTTTTTATCGTTATATTTTCATGCTTTCACCAGAAACGATTCGGAACCGATTCTGAACAAATTCCACCGGTCCCAGGCTAAGCTAACTTCAAGTTTGAGACATGAAATTCGCAATTCGTTCACGTATTCGACAGTTTGAAGCAAGGTTCTGGAGTTTTTGTGCGGTTCCAAAACTGTTCGCGATAAAATAGGAACCTGAATCCATTCACAAGTTGGGTTCGGGTTGTTCACTCCGAGTTACTCCGATCGCACTCCAGCCGTTATCTGATAAGCTAAAAGGTAATACCCGAATGGCTGAAGTGCGAACGGAATCACTCGGAGTGCACGGAGTGAGCAAGCCGAACCCAGCTATAACTGGGCATGCGCTCTACGATAGTTCCGGACTGGTTCGGAATCGGTTCAAAATATGATCCGCGAACAAAGCTATTAGCAGCGAGTGGCACTTCAAAAAAATTTAACGTCAGCTGTCAAAAAATAGTCTTCATATTCTGCAGCCACAAAGCAGAACAAAAAATGTGGTTTACAGAGAGGTGCTGCAAAAATAAGAGTTACATGACCATATGTCTGACGCAACTATCCCCTTAGCTCTTTGAAAGAAGATTACCTAATGCTACCTACACCCTATACCTACAAAATTTGTATAGGGCGTGCGAAGCCGTGGGCAACAGCTAGTTAATATATAAACTTTAACTAAACATCTTTTGAGAAGCTAGCGTGGTGTATCAACTTGCTTAGACTAAAACCAAGCAAATTAATAACTTTTCACCTTCAATTATTTTGATACAGGTTTCAATGTTAGATTACTTCGGATTTCAGGCAAGTTTGTTCAAGACTCTGGGCATTATTGAAGGTTTTGAATAAGTACCGCGCATTGGTCCACCTCTCTCCTTCAACTAGCCCTGATGAACTTTATTGTTAGATTAAACGAAACGTCGTAAACTAATTTTTGTACTGGGACCTAAGCTCCCCAACTTCAAGCTTCAGCCTATTATTGCTTATAACGTTTTTTATTATCAGAATCATTTTTCTGAGAGTCTGCCATGGTTTGTAAACATTTTGGATTTTTTAGATTAAAACTATACCTGCGTTTTACACATCAATAATACAAATTTTATTTCAAAAAATAAACACACAGAGGGAGTGTTCCTTTCACTATGTTGGGGGGCCAAAGTCTTTTGCTGAGATGTTTAAGTTTCTAAGGACCTAACAGAAGTAGAACAAATACCGGCTTAGTGCATTAAAAGTCACAAGGAGAATACAGTAAGTAGTAGAGACCGGAATATATATTAGATTCTCCAAGACATATTGAAGTACATGGAGAAGTAGTTGAGATATCTGAAGAAGCAGTAAATAAGACTGTTAAGAATCTTAAGTCAGGTAAAGCTAGCGGCCCAGAAGGGATATACTCAGGAATGCTAAAATGGGTAACTGAGAAGCTCTTTAAAGGTCTCACATGTATTATCAATATCTAAATGCCTAAATGGACATCCTATTCCACAAGACTGGAAAACGGCTTTTATATCATCCATTCACAAAAAAGGAAATACGCTGGATTGCAATAACTACCGGGGCATATCAGTCACAAGCACACTAAGCAGACTATACGGTAGAATCCTGCGTGATCTCATTGAAGAAGACTATAAAGAGCAAGAAGGAGAAGAGCAGTGCGGCTTTAGAGCAGGAAGATTGTAACATTTTCAATTTCTTGGCTAATAAGCTACCTTGTTTTGCTTTAGTAGATATGATTCCATATAGAACTACAATGAAATAAATGAATAAACAACTATCTTTTCTGTGCCCAGATTTTGTTACCTTGAGTACTGCCTTCTACTAGAAGTTTTTTTGGTTCAGGTTTGCAAGTTTTGTTAATTAGGAAGGTTTGATTCAGTACGGCAGGGCCCGCTGTTATTGATTAGAATCTTAGGAAAAGGAGTTAATACCATCATCCCTGTTTGCAAAGCCAATCAATAATCTGAGGTTATGATAATAATTGTTGTTTACTCTTTGACTTTTCATTTCCATCATGTCATTGAACAGCTGTTTTGTCTAGGCGTTTTCTTTAGACCTGTTCTACCTTTTGATATATGTTCTATAGGCACTTTTCAACATTCACCAGTCATTTTTTACACAACCGATTCTCAGTTCGTACTTTTGGGGTGAAACTGAACACGTCCTTTTCTATAATTTTCTTCAATGTCAAAATTAGAAGTTTGACAGATGAAAGTCTTCTTCCGAAATCTAAATGAAGAATCTGCCCCTTTTGATCTGCGACCTCACGCTGAGTAGTCGTCCGGTCTCGGGCCTCGGCCCTAATTATTTTTGGGGCGAGACTTTTTGGAATTTTGTGCCAGGGAGCTCAAGTTTTAGACTAATTTCTTGCTGATAATTGTCTAGAGTCGTCCCTTGTTCATTTTTGGATTCTGTTTCGGACTGTTCCGAGCAGCATTTGGAAGTTTAAGACTTCACCTTTGGTCTAGAGTATCCCTCAATTTCAGGGTCCTAGTCTCAGGCTATAGTTGGACAATCCTACTCCTAGTCTCAGGCTATAGTTGGACAATCCTAGTCTCAGGCTATAGTTGGACAGCTCCTAGAAAGAGATTCTAGACTAGATCTAGATTGCTCTTAGTTGGCTTTGGTAGCCTCCCTTCAGCAACCCTCTTGGTACAGCTCTGCTAGAACCACATTGAGTTTTACGTAAAACAGATACCACGTGGATAGGACTCATGACTCACTTATCATACCATTGTCTATCTACAGTGATACCAAACATGTAGCTAACCTCACTCATGGAACTTCTGGACTTACACATACATGTGAAGATAACAAACACTTGTATCACATGTAAGTTACACCTTTTACTATATAGGCAAATCCTATGTAAATCACTGGATACTGAATTAGGTTCGGTAAGTGCCCCTTAAATAAAATTCTAGAATTTTACCCTGAGGTTGCCCTAACAATAACTTTCACCTTTCTGTGTTTAATTTGCCAGTTGGTAAAGTGTAACCCATACTGTATTTTTATTATCACTCACAAGTGTAAATACCAAAAGGTTTTTAGTCATGTTTACTTAAAATTCATATTTATATATGCATTATTTACATTCATTCTTTTGATAATCAAATATTTATAAATTGGTACAAGCCATAATGTATACACATTTTTAACAACGTTCTGGCTATCCCTATTCATTATTGTTATTATTTTCTTAATAAAGAAGCCAGATACATTATTGTACCTAATTAGTTGTTTTATTGATAAGCTCTCCAATTGCACAGGTTTTGTTTAAACATCATTAGGTTACCTTCCTACTTAAGTCATAATTAACTTGGTGGCGCCCAAAGGTAAGATGTATACAAGGAACCCATAGACCTATGGCCTCCGAACTGAAGCTGACTAGCCGTAGCAGTATAATTAGGCAATTGCCAAAATAAGTACGTTATAATTTCAAAGAAACGCCCAAAAATATTTCATCAATTATTTCGAAATATATTGATTTTCGAGACACAATTTAAATTTGAAACTGTTATAATTTTTTCCGCTCTACAACATGGCATCTTCAAATTTTAAATCCGACGTTTCGTGATCGAGCTCCATCATCAATTTCATTTTTTTAAATACGGACCTGAATCATTTTTAGGTAGCGCCTTTCATTCCCTTTCCAAAAATGATATAAAAAATCCAGGTCCGTATTTAAAAAAATTAAGTTGATGAGGGTAGCTCGATGACGAAACGTCGGATTTAAAATTTGAAAATGCCATGTTGTAGAGCGAAAAAAATTATAAAACTTTCAAATTTAAATTGTGTCTCGAATATCAATAGTTTTCAAAATAATTGATGGAATAGTTTTAGGCGTTTTTCATAAAAAACCCTGTATTTCATAAACTAAAAGGAATTTGGCAACATTGTAAACAAGTCTTGAATGGGCATCAAAAAAGGCAACTTTTTTCTAATTTAACCGACCTTGTAGCTCTTACCGTTTCGGATATAGTAATAGTGGTATCACTTAAAATATACAGCCTGTATATATAGAATACAGTATGGATTCAATCGTGTGTACAGTTTTTGAATAATCATACAGTTTTGTATATTTTCGTATGGTTCTCCATTCGTAGGTCGATCGAGTGTACGCCACTGGTATTTTCCTGTTTCTGACTATTCTCTCAACCTCTCCATGTTAGTATGAATTTAATCCTATGTACAGTTTTTGAATAATCATACATATTTTCCTTTCCTTCCTTTTCAGTGCCCGCGACTTCCATCGTTCAGGGTCATTGACCATCGAGTGGCTCATCGAACACACATAGGACCTCATGACTTGGTACCTCATTCAAGGTCCCTCCTACTAATGATGACGTAACTAATAATAAAATCCGCCTCGTGCCTTGTCTAGTTGCAGATGCAAGTTGCACGAGGCAGGAGCCAACTTTTAAGTCATGAGTTTTAGGTTATGTAAATGAGGCTCGGAGAACAAAGCGCCTTAATTTGGGGGCCCATCAGTTCAATCGCTGTATACAGACTTGTCTCTAGACCTGTCTAGACCTGTCTCTAGACCTGTCGTATACAGACCTGTCTAGCTGTATACAGACCTGTTTAGCTGTATACGAACCTGTCTCTAGATCTGTGTAGCTGTGTACAGACCTGTCTAGCTGTATACAGACCTATCTAGTTGTATACAGACCTGTCTCTAGATCTGCATAGCTGTATACAGACCTATCTAGAGACAGGTGGGTATACAAGTCACGAGGTGCTATGTGTGTTCTATGAGTGCAGAATGGACCTTAGGAGATTTACATGGGAAAATGGGTGGAAGTGCGCCAGCTCTATCTTAGCTTCTTTACTTCTAATGTTTTAAAAAAATATATATTCAAGAAAAGAACAAATTATACACCGAGCTCGATAATGCCAAATGATATAAACCTATAAAAATAGATATAATGAATGCATGCAAAAACAAATTAGGCACTCAAATAAGGCACTTTGTTGATTACAAAAAAGTTTTTTTTTCTGATAGATTCACGAAAGTTGATGCCTACGACAGAATATAATTAAATTTTCCTAGTTTGAATACCTACTTGAATAGTATAAAAGAGACAATGGCACTTCAATCGAAAGCTAGTTTAAATTGCTGCCTGAAAGTCCCGTAATTCTTTAAACGGATTAGAAATTATCCGAAATTACTTGATTAAATTACTTTCCGATTGTTATACGGATGCAAACGTTTTAATTGATTTTATTCAGGTGTAAGTAATCAGTTGCAAGAATGGCGGGCAAAATATTTTTAGATTAGTTTAACTTTGTTTCTAAAGAAGGATTCGTTAATTAAAAAAGTTTTGTGAGAAAATGCCTCAGTGGGGGATATTGAAAAGAGCATACAATGAAAAAATGCTTTAGAATCGAAAATTCCTTGCACAGAAAAACAATGAAAAGTAAACGGAACTAATTTTATAATGCGAAAACAGGACAACTTTGCTAAGGCCATAAACATCACACTACCATCTTCACTTACAACACCTGCGCTGAATGTTAAATTTTAATGGCTATGAGACAATAATTGTGCCACGCTTGAATTACTTACGGATGGTTGAACATCTTCATTAAAGTCACACATGGAAATAAGTTATCAGCTACATTTTATGCGTTCATTGAATCATGTCTGTGAATAATGATTTGCCAATTAGGTCTAGTAAGAAGAAACAAGATTTTAGACAAGAATTAGCAATGAAATGTTTATGAATATACAAAAACGGGTACTTAATTCAAAAGTTTAGGGAAAACCTTATAGCAAATCTACATTAGTTTCTAAATATTTTGAAGACTCCTCGAAGGAGTAGCTTAGTATTTATCTTGTTTCTTTTTCCTGATTTAGCTGTTACCTATATCAAAACGGAAGTTTTTCTCTGAATTATTTTAAATCTCTAAACTTTCGAATTATGTATTGATACCCGAAATGAACATATCGCAATCAGGGACTATAATAATGCGCGCTGAGCAAAGTTCAGATATTGAGTTTTTTGAAGTCAAAGTTCTAAATAAATTTAGTAAAATATCAAAATTTAATAATTCACGGACAAACTGGTACAGTTCTAATTATACTGTCTGCACGGGGTAGCGTTTATTAATTAATTAACGTGTTCGTGTCTCCATTCTGCACTTATACCTTTACCGTGTAATTATCCTAATTACACTTTAGTTTCTCGAAAACGAGGGGATTTCGATTAAACAGTTATCGAGGCTGAAATTTTCCACGCAATAGCCTCGAGGCTTTAAATACGGCCAAATTGGTGAGGGTAAAACGTGTTTTTGATGAATATACAAATACGTTTTGATCAATAACATTTTCAAGTTTTAATTCTACTTTATAGAACAGGAAAACAAACGATTTCTGATTACAATTCGGATATAAAAAGGGCAAAAAAGAAGAAATTTAAATTACAGCTTTCATACGAAACCGAAGGAAAGGAGAAATTAATCCCTTCGCATTCAACTCGACTGAGCGTAATTATGACATATTTAAAGCCGAAAAATCTTCCAAATCGGATACCCATCTTGTCATTAAAGTATTGCGACGTCCTTTAGATCGGGGGATTGAAATGCCGCAATCAGGCGATCTCTTGTGAGAGTCGAGAGATGGATCAAGTGATTTTTCATTTTCATCGCATGTATTCACCTCTACTACGAGTTTGGGTAAATGTACGCGAGGGGATACTTTGGGGGGATGTCGAAGAGAAGTTAGCAATTATGTTTTGCATCGTTAGATATTGAGGATCCGGAGTGGATGCGGTCAACGGATGCGACACACAGTGGGGTAAAATATAAATTAAGTAGAAATCAGTTTTCAATGGGAGGATCAAAATTTATACTTACTGCTAAAGTGGAAATTGATTCGAATTTGAATGACAGCAACGTGAGTTGAATAGGAAACGTTCGAAATCATTTTAAGTTTCGTATGCGAGATTTTCCAAGAATTGGGTACTTGATTGATTCAATACAGATCCGAACTCCCCAAGAACATGGTTCACAACAAACAAATTCAAACTACTAGAATAGAAAATCTTTTCCTAGCAAAAACACAAATGTTTGATCGATGATGATGAGGTTTTCTATCCTCGAAACATGTAGGGGCGCTCTTTAATGTGATTCAAGTATTTTGCGGAGGAAGACTTTATGTTTTGTTTTGGAAGTAAATTTCAACTTCATTTTGAGAGATGGGCTGATTCTTCAATTTAACGACTGGTGGTGATCGTCAAAATGGAATAATTTGAAAAACCATTTATCTCCCTGAAGTCTAAGAAATTGGAAATTGAGCAATGAGAAGAAGTAGGTACTTGAAGTTAGTCTACATTCTGTGTTCACTTTTATACATTAATACAAATTTGACTCTAAAAAGTCTGTACTGCACTTACTCCATTCTTAAATGAGTAGATTTAGTAGAAACCAATCCTAAATATGCTATTGGACGTGATAATGGTCATCAAGCAAAGGTTTGTTTGAGGCGTCCATGTGAAGATAGGTTATTATGTGATCACAAAGCCAGATAACTACATGCAACACAGGTACGAATTTAAACACTACTTCAAAGCGGCTATTGAGGGCCACAAGGGAGTACTTATATTCCCTCATACTAACATGGTAAGGTTGAGGGGGTAGTCAGAAACAGGAAAATACCAGTGGCGTACACTCGATCGAACTACGAATGGAGAACTGTACATTGGAAGTTGTATGATTATTCAAAAACTGTACACTTGGCCTTGAGGGCTTCTTGGATGCCCAAAAGACAGAGCCAAAATTATTCAATTAAGAAACATAGAATTAAAAAGGAGACGACGCAATAATGGGGGCGTCTTACCTCGAACATACATAGAATAAACTCATTTGGCCACCCACTCTGTGCATTAAACCACTGTCGCATTGACGAAAAAGAACACTTGCTTAGGGTAGAGGGTCTTTCTGTTTTGTCGCAACTTCTTAACGTTGACAAGGAACCAGTACAGTTATTCATGAAGGGGGCCTGTCAGAAGATGTTAACATGAAAAGATGATGGAAATGTCTAATAATGTCGTTGGGGTTCATTCAAGTGGAAACATGGTGCAGCGGTCATTTTTTGTATATTTAATGTAAAAACTTTGAAATATACTCAAATACATTCCTTATGAAAATATATAATTTTTTGCCTAAAACTAGTGTGACTAAGCTCTGCGGAAGCTAAAAAAAATATTATGTAATGTTACCTATTTCTAGAAATCATAGATACACACATAGATATGATTCCATCAAAAATACAAGAGATATATTTTATCTTGCCCTAATCTCACAATTCCTTATTCATTATTGCACATGAATAAAGCCCTTATTTATCTGTTGCGGAAACTGCATTTTATCTTCTCTTCGCTTTTATCACCCAGTGAGCTAGCTTCCAAACCATTCAAAATCCATTATAGACCCAATAAAGCACCTCGGCAAACTAATAAAATAAAAACCGTTTCTCTGTGGACAAACTAGATCAAAGGTGTTCAAACAACATTGTTGACTTGTTATGTTGGGGTGAGAGTAGTTTATCGAGCAAATATTTGACTTATATTTTAAATGGTTATTCAAGAAACACCGAAGGCGGTGAGTAAATATGCGCGAAATAAATCGTTTAAGAATAAAGTTGTTTTTAGGTGACGTGTTTACCGAAAATGTTGATTTTTTAATCAAAGCTTTCAGCAAATTTTGTGCTTCAGTGTCTGTAGCCTTTACCTGATTTTTCTTGATTGGGTTTTGAAAACTTTTCGTCTACACTTTTTTTGGGAATAACTTGAAAATATAGATATTTTCTGATTTGGCATTGTGTCTCCAGCCTAACCCCTTTTTTGGATGCTTGTGTCTTTGGCCATAGAGTTCTTGTGGCTTGGTTGCGAGTTTCAAGATTTTTCGTTTCACTTAAGAAGCGTTCATACAAAAATATGTCATGGCACATGACATATTTTTGAATGCTTTCCAAAAGAATCTACTCTAGGTTGCTACGGAAACTATGATCTAGGATCAGTTCGATCAGTGAAACCTGATTCGAGATTGGTAAACGATCCGGGAATATTTCATTTATCTTCCAAAACATCGACATTGTTATTGAAGATATTCTATTAACTTATCCATTATTTGTATTTTTCTAGCATCATAGTGATAGGTCGTTTCCATTTATATAATTTTTTTATAGTATCCCTCAGCTTCCCCGGTAACTACAAGAGAGGCTGATTGATTCAACAGGAAACTTTCCCTACAATAATTTATAATTATTTTCCGAAAGTCAAGATTGGTGATCTTCATGACCGGGTTGACCCACCCATAATTTCCGCAAACACCTTTCAATTCTTGTCATTTGACATCCAAATTTTTGGCACTTATTCAATTTTGTCATTTTTTATCCGTTATTTTCACAGAAGCATCTGCATTTGAGATGCATCGATATTCCGACAATCGTAATTCGGTGCATGGAACTGCAAAACGCTTCGTCAGAAGGTATGTGAATCCCGCCATTTATATTGAAGAAGAAATAATTGAGAAGCCACCACGAAGAATCATAAGCCGTATTAGTGAATGTTCCGATGAGGAACTAGAGAATAATGGATCTAGAAGAAGCTCTTGTACTACAATTATTGGTGAGCATATTATATTTAGAAAAAAATAAACAGCTTTTATGGATTTCTCATTTAGTTTCAAAGTCCAACGAGTCACCTGCAAGCAGTGCATATTTTTCAAATGAACAGTCTTCGAGTAGTTCAGATAACCCAAAGAGTGCTAGTTCCACTTGTAAATTGGATGTTCAACCTAACAAAGTAGTGATGAATGAACTAAAACTTGAACTAGGATCCCTGGTGACTGATGCAACCAATGCTCTGGATACCGTAGGAATTATTAGTTGGACTCCAGGGAACAATAATTCGGTTCAAAATTGGATAGAAAAAAAGGAAAACAACAGAAAACAGAAACCTAACAAGATTGCTCAAATAATGTCGAAACAAAGAGAGGAAAAAAGGAAAAAATGTGCGGACCAGGAAAGAGAAAATTTTAAAAACTGGTTAGCCAGAAAGAACAAGGTACAAGAGATAAAAAGAATGGAAAAAATATCAGAAATTGAGGAAGAAAAACTTGAAGCTGTCAGAAAAGAGAAAAAAAAGATAGAAAATGTTAATAACTTTAATGAGTGGCTGAAGAAAAAGAAGTTAGAAGAAATTGGTTTGTTCAAATGGTTACTTTAAAAAAATCTATTGTTATATAATTTTTTTAGAGAAGAAACTTACACAAAATTTCACAGTGCTGACATCATATCAAGCAAAGCTCAAAAGAATAGAAGAAAGTGAACAGGCATACAAAGAATGGCTGGAGCACGTTAAACTTAGACCGAAACCCGTACCTATGAACCAAGGACTCAAAAGTAAGAGAACATATTGTGCCTAGATCATGCTAAGCTTTCTGTAAATATTTATCTTTCCAGGCTTATCTTTGCTTAAATCTGTGACCTATATTAATCCAATCCCATGGAAACCAAATATGGAATTCGACAATAAACGAATACCTTGCTAAAAAAATTATGTTTTTATTCATTTGGAGGCACTGTGCCCTTTCTACGAGTGTCAGTTGTGTACCTGGAATCCGTGACATTAATTTATTTATCTACAAGCGTTTGGTTATGACGTTTTTATACAACTATTTTGCTAGTATTTGAGTTATGTCGTGAGAGTCATAACACAACTAGTTATGGACTAGGTTATGAATTCATAACACAACTAGTCGTGTTATGGACTAGGTTATTAATCAATAACACAACTATTTTTTCTTCTTTAGGTTATTAATCAATAACACAACAATTTTTGGTGATTTGACAAATGTCAGAGTTAAACTTGTAAAGGTAAAATGAAGGTAGACAATAGACCTATCTATTTTACAAGACAAAGAGGTAATAATACGAAAATTTTATTAGATAGAAAAAGACGCAGAACGCTTATTGCGCAAGATGAGGCAAAACGTACCAAATTATGTTAGACTTACGTATAGCAATCCGTTCTTATTATTTGCACGGAATAAAAAAGGAAGGAGGACAACCGCGTGACCTGCAACGTATTTGTCAATCAAAAACACAAACAATTGCAAATCGATCACTTGTCAAGCTACGTCAAGTTGAATATCAAGCATAATTTTATCCTTGTCAGACCACGGGCAATGAACAAGGACAAGGAGATGCCCAGCGTACAAAAGGACACCTGTACTAGTTAGCCAATAAAAATGCAATGCCTCGTGTTGCGCGCGCATACAGGTAAAAATAGATAGGTCTATTATTTATGAACGAAAATAATTGAAAAAACATGCCTATTTTTCGTTTTGTAGATAAAGCGTTGTACATCACACGTGCGTTTAAACATGACTACAAAACTCGTGTGATTAGAACGACTCGGTCTACGACCTCGTCGTTCTAATCTTTCACACTCGTCATTGTAATCATGTTCATAAACGCACTTGTAAATAACTATTACTTATTTATTTATACCATAAGTATCAATAGCTACAAACAGCCAATTATAGACACTCGCTTAGTCTTACAGTCTTAGTCTTAGAAATACAATATACAATTACAAGAGTTATAACTAAGTTACAACAAAAATTCAGACACTAATTTATCATTAACAATTTTCTTCAAATTCCTTAAGCTAATCATGTCTATATCTAGGTACGTCAGAAGTATACTTATTAAAAATTTGACACATCTGATATATAGGTGATTGCGGTGATTGCGTAAACATATCATTTCAGGGAATACTTATCGTTAAGGCTCCTCTTAAATAGTTAGTGGAAACGGCCATAAGAATATCAGGACTGTCAACACATATTTGCCTTTATCAACCTAAAGGTAGTACACAAACATGTTCTTGTTCTACGACATTCCATAGGCATCTTATTGAACATACGTAATGAAATTCTTTTGTCACAGCCCTGTTGAGGATAGAAACCAAACTTCTTAGAAAACATTTCCCCTGTATTCCCTCAATGAATGATTTCCATACATTGTACTTCGTGACCATATAATACTATTATACTCTAGTTTAGGGAGCATTAAAGTGTCAAAGAGCTTAAGGCTAACGTCAATGCTAAAATTTTTGGTATTTCTTATCACAAATCCCATTATTCTCTGTGTATCCTGTATCGTAGTTACTATGGTTATTAAATGATCTATGTGTATCAAAAATTATACCCAAGTCACGTTGAGAGCTTACCCTATGTAACAAAACATCTTTAATACTATATGGATTGGTAAAGATATTATGATTTAACGAGAAGGACATACAGGAACACTTATCAACATCCATATTAAATCCATTTTTATCACACCAGACAGCAACACAACCCAATTTACGCTGAATACTATCACAGTCATCATATGAGAAGTAACGCTTGCATACAATTTAGTCATCAGCAAATAGCAACGTTTTGGACTCTTTCAGCACATTAACAATACCTATAATTTATTGCTACCAAGAAAAATAGGGTTCCCAGATGAGAACCTTGGGGAATGCCTGATGTACTTTCATAGACTACAGACTTATATCCTTTTATTTCCACATAATGATTCCTTTTAAAGAGGTAGGATTTATTATTATTAACTGACGTGTCTCGTAATACCTGGTCTGCGCGCGCAACTCGTGGGTTGCAGGTGAGCATCCAATGAAAATCGAGTTTGTTACGGGCTTGCGTCATATTCGTATTCAGGGACAAGTTCAGAATTAATCGTTCCTTCTTTCTTTGTAACATGTAATTCGACAAAGAGCAAACTAATACTTTACGTATTATTTGAACTTATCCCAGTGTCGTTTAAGGTTATGTTAGATTATACTTGACATATTCCTTTGCAATTTCATTGTGCGATGTTGCCGGATGAAACATTTATCAAAATAAAAGTGCCATCGATGTTAACATACACTTTAAAGCTCTTTTTTTGTCTGATTTAAGGCGTTGTAAAACACTTGACAATATATCACTTCTTTAATGTTATAATGTTCGATTTGTATTGTCTACATTTGTTCTGCAACAATACAATCTGGCTACACTGCAGCCACGAGTTGCGCGCGCATGTCATTTTTTATTACTTTCTAACTTGTATTTATTAGAATTAAGCTCTCTTTTTCTATCTCTGCGAGACACGTCAATTGAAATATAAGGGGGAACATCTATATCCATCAATGCTTTCACAATTATACACTGCCTAACCATATCAAATGGTTCAACCAAAGACTCATTACACCCCTTAAGAATATATGCCGGCAGACCATCTGGACCAATAGTCCTATCCATTCTCTTGATAGCATTCAAAATTTCTTTACCGTATATAAACACATCACAAAAATACGACTTTATTTCAGACAGCTCACAAACACATTTATGCGGGTTTTCCACCAAACAGACAAAACAAAAACACAACCCAAACTCAAACTTTTCCCAAATATTTTCAAGACTAGCGTGTTTTGAGACAGTTGGAGTTTTGTTTCGCCGAGGAAACATAACGTAGTCCGCTTGATGGAAACAAGAGTTGTGTGTTTATTTTAGACTCAACAGTCCGTTTAGTGGAAAACCGGCATTAGAAGTATCATCATTCACAAACGCAGATTTAAAAAATGAGGCAAAGCCTTCAGTCACAGACTGAGTTTCTTTGCATGAGCAGTTTCCCAGGTTCAGCTCCTCCATGATGTCTTGACTATGACTCTCTTTTTGGCCTTTCAAAAACGACCAAAAATACCTAGGATTTAACATTAAGCTACTCTCCAGCAAGTACCTTTTATGTGCTATCCCAATTTTACATTTAAGCTCCTTTCGCAGAGTCCTGTACTTATTATCCCAGAAATAGGTCTTAAAACGTTTAAATTTTAAATAGCTATTTATGTACCAAGGGGATTATATAGATTATAATGCCCGAAGGCGAAACTAGCCCGAGGGCCTCTGGCCCGAGGGATATATTTCGCCTGAAGGGCATTATATTCTTAAAATCCCCGTGGTGCATACAATGCTTGATTTTCTACTCAACACAATGTTCTTTCATTAATTTATTATCAACAAAATGAGTTAAACTTGTGTGACAGAATATTGTTTTGTATTTTGATATTTACCTGTACCTGTAGCTGTGACCTGTTCCTAGAAACGAAATAATTTTACATTCCAATTTAGTGACATTAATAATTTCTCCATTGAACCAAACAGGCTTAATTGTGCCTACTTGGGTGAATTTGGTACACAATCACGGAATATACTATAAACTATATGATATATCAATGTTGACACTCAAATTACATAATCAATGCTAAAAAAACTCTTAAAATCAAGTAGGACATCACTAGATGATGAGCTGTTTACATAAGACGGAATATTAACGTCTCCAACAATAATTATTGACATTTTATCCCAGAAATGGCGCTCGATGGTATCTGGTATCATAAAACTTACTGTCAGTATCACATTTAGAATTAGGGACAAAATAGACTACAATAATGTACAAAAATGTATTAGAAAGTATTAACACACGAACACATAAAGCTTCAAGTTCCTTATCAAAAATATCAATATTGCTAGCATTATAAACATTTTTTATTATAAGAAGGATTCCACCTCCCTGCTTTTTACGGGTCAAATGTAGGTTTTTATCCTTTCTGAATATTTTTCTATCATCACCACAAAATTCCGAAGTGTACACAGATTCATTAAGCCATGTTTCAGTAAGAGCAATGACATCAGCATTACTGTTTAACATGTTACATTTAAGAGAATCCAGTTTTGTTTTAACTCCTCTACAGTTTTGTTACCTATGTGTCCTCCCCTTCGCTGAGATCCTGCAAAAAATTTGTACCGGAATGATTTTGATTATGCGCATCTTCATTCTCAAATTAAGATTTTAGGTGGATCTCGAGTGGTGCTTATAATCAAAATCCTCCATAGTTTATTATTTCCATGAAAGAAAATATTTTATAGAATTTCCGAAATACATTGAATAAACATGTTTAATACGAACTTAGCAAAATAATTAATATTAAAATTCATCAAGAAATGCAGGTTACGGTTTTGCGTGTCCACACTGTACCTATATAAAGAATGTATTCTGATCCTACTGTATATAAATTAAAAAACTATTTTTAATTAAGTATACTCAAAACGCTCTCATACGTCATTATAAATTTTCCAATTAACCAATCCTCAATTAAACTACCAACCATGTAACCTTGTTCAAGTAAATAACTGTAAATTGTAACGCAATACTCCTTAAAGCATTCCCAGATCAAATAAAGAAGTTTATACTTTTTTAATCAGGAACACCTGGAAACGAAGTTTTTCCGTGGCGCGCAAAGTGTGAAAAGAAAACATGAGATATTTTTAGTGGTAATTTAGATTGTGAAAGACACTTTGACGCGAGACCAGACATCTGAAAACTTGCCGTTTGAAAACCTAGCAGTTATAAATATGATGAGCTGTCTTTTTTTTTTTATTGCAAATTTCACCCTATTTTTTGTAAAGAAATTCTAAATAGAATCTATATTTTGGAATAAATTAATAAAACCATCGTTTTGAGCTAAATGGGCAAAAGCTCTTTTCTTGTATTTGAAACACCATAGTGTCACAATAAATGCGAGAAAATGAAACCCTACATGCACGTGCATCGAGTAAGGGGGTTTTCAAGTGTTAACTGATTGGAATTCCCTGAGGATTGTTTGATTTAAATATTTGATGGCTCTATTGACGCAGGAGCGTTCTATGCAACTTTCCAAATTTGGAAATATACGGACACGGAACGCTTTGGAGTATACAAGGGATACTTTTCAATGGCCTTTGTCTCTATAGATAAATGTTCTGAAAAAGTAGGTACCTAAACTGACGCTAGTGATAAATTATAGATGTTCGAGTTGAAACTATATTATTTTGGACTATAGACACTATTTTAATAAATGCTTCTCAACTAGTTTATATTGCTGGAAGCTGCATTCCGATTTAAGAACAAAATCATCTTCCAATTATTGCCGATTTGATGCTGGACTAGGGGATCCCTTAAATCTCTCTATTTTGTTTCACACATCATCAATTGACAATAGAACAAATAAGGGCTAAGCCATAGTGGGGTGGTTTGTATCGAGATAGATCTTTCCCAAGTTTCTTTTATTGACAGCCAGCGATATGCCGGATATGCGTCATCCGTGTCCAAACCGAACAAAAGACAGACATTTTCTTGGCAAAATCTGCGGAAACTCGTAAAGCGCAACGTAAATCCTATAAGGGAACTTAATTCTTATTTGATACGAGCGATAGGAGGACGATAGACATTCCGAACTCTGGGTTATTGCAAAGAATTCAATCTAATGATACGTGGGTAATAAAAAGTTACTTTGTGCCGTGGTGCATTGCCGCGTTAATACCATTGCTTTATATATTATGTATTTGCTTCTAAAACAAGTAGTAGAATAACCCAGAGTATAATAATTTAGTATTATTGCTTTTGAAAATATTCAAAAAATGTCAGTAGTTATAATAAAATATGTAATTAGAAGAATGACCACGTTATGCAGAGATGATGTGTAACGCCAACCAAAATCTTGAGAAAAAATTACCATTCTCTTCAAAACACATATTTAAAGTACCTAAAATATTGTTGTGGATGGCACGTATCTATAAAATTCGAGGCTTAAAACCGACGCTCACTAAGAAAAATCATCACGTAATATTCAGTATCTATCATTAATTTCTTGTATTTGTTACTCGTAAGTAAAAATTTTATTGTCCTTAATTTGTCTACGGTTTATAGAACCTACTACAATATTATGGAAAATATCTCCAAAAGGTCTCATATAGGTATTAAATTCCGCACCAACCGGAATTGTGATTTTGTGTTAAAATGTCTGTACAACCTATAATATTTAAAAATGAACAAATTAATATACAAACACGCCCTAATTTGAAATGACAATAAACCTATTATTTCATTTTAATCTAGTCCCATTTTCTCGAATGGTGCATTGACACGATACAATCTCAGCAGTCGCGCCATTTTAAATTGCAATAATAACTCAATTAGAGACATTAAAGGCAAGATGCAAATTACAAATAACTTTAAATGGTCACGCCAGCCAGAAGCAATGCATATTGTCGAAAGGTAATGAAAATAACAACCTGTTGTTAGTAGCAAGGTTGTC
Source organism: Ceutorhynchus assimilis (assembly GCA_917834065.1). Lineage (NCBI taxonomy): Eukaryota > Metazoa > Arthropoda > Insecta > Coleoptera > Curculionidae > Ceutorhynchus > Ceutorhynchus assimilis. Next base: position 3,141,733 of record OU892281.1, read on the forward strand.
ATTATTTTAGCGTTTTTAATAAAAATGAATCCGATCATTTAGAGATGCATATCTTATTATATTGAAAGTGAAATGGAATAATGGTATGTTTAGAATAATGTCTTGGCGTTAAATGGTAATGTATTCACTCGTGTATCCATTTATTAACAAATAGGAAATATCTATACCATGCAAATGGTCTCGTTGTGTCTATTTTACATACAATTATTGTGTAGAAAATGAGGATGTTTTTAATAAAAAGGCCAAAATTTATCTGGAACAAACCATAAAAGTAAAACTTGGATATAATCATCTAGGGATCACTTGATACCGATTATCTTCTATTCTATTCTTCTTGTCCTTTTTCTGATGGCTATATGAACCAATTCTGGAGCCACACACTCTTCCACAGTCTTGGCACACCTTTGTTGACCTCCTTGATTTTGGTTTCCTTCAATTGACTAGGTATAGAGAATCTGTTGTGGAAGATGTGTTTCGGGCATGCGGACGCAGTGACCTGTGCAGAGAAGTTGGTGCTTAATGATGAGGGGTTTCATGCTAGTTGTTATGGCCTCCTCTAAAACACTCCGCACTAGTGCGTAAAAGTAAAATAATTATGAAATGTTAGGTCACCCTGGTACTTTCATAGTTTTGTTACGCACAAAATAGGCCTAGGTACAGTAAGACATTTTTAGGGAATGCGGCCAGCGCAACAAAGTGCTCGCGGCTACTCAGTGGTGTGGGAGTAGGTTCAATATTTAAAGTTAACCTAATAGGGCGCCACTGGTTTACAAAATACAATCCGCGGACTTAAACCAGAAAGTCTCTTATCTCCAAAATTCCAAAAAAAAATGTACCTACCCGATGTACCTATCCTTTAAAATAACTTTACCTTAGTTTGGTTGAGGTCAGTAGGGGTAAAATAAGAGTCAAATCTAGAAACAATGATTATAAATCTATTCAATAAAATGGAGGGGGTGTGTTTAGAATTGCAAAGGACAATATAAGGCAATATGTAAAATTCCACAATATATATTATTATTAAAGGTAAATGACAGAAGTACCAAAAGGTAGTAAGGACCAATGTGGCCTCATAAAAGACACTGCAATAAATTTAAGATTTACCAATAAAATAAATGTTTGACTACCTTAGTTCAATGAGAGTAGAAGAGAACAAATAATTATTAAAGATGTTAATAATATTAATTAAAATCTGTGCACGCTTATACCATGGTATACCGGGGCGGGTTTGTACAAAAATGTCACCTTAAATATAGTACATTAAAAATCATTGGTACTGTACACCCATGGTAATAATTAAGTCAGTAAAACAACCTTGGAAATATGCCAAGTAAATATAAGAAATACCATTAATAATAATTTAAAATAATAATTAAGAAACATTAATGACTTTACGGGTACATCATCCCTTTTGGTCCTCCCTGCAGTCTAAACACCCATTTCTATATCTGTCTCCTGACAGCCTTACAGCCTGGATAACAGACCCCATCAACTCCTATTGACTCCCTTCTTAAAAATGTGAATTTGGGTTTCAATTCAGTGTTGTGGGTACTCTTGACATCTCAACTTCGAGAGTAGTAAACCGTCAAAGAAAACCCAATGGTAAAGGTAAAATCCAAACTAAAAATCCAAAAAACCCTGGTTACAATTTCGGGCTTCTAGTTGAACAAAACGTGCTCTCTGTGCTCACACGGCAAACCAACAAAATGGCGTAAACTTCGTTTCCAGAAAATTCTGTGTGGATGGCTTACAAATACGGGGACGACCAAATCCAAAGCTTTCACCCCAAAACCAATTAAGCCAGTAACCACTTGAAATCCCAGCGCCTTCAAAATCCCACAAAAAGGTGGATGTTCCTAGGAACTTAGCTAAGAGGACCGCTGGTAAAATCTGCCAAAGAAACTTATTGCTTGCTCAACGTGCGAATTTAAAAGAGAACGATTCCTTTTTAGCGATTTATTAGGTGAACTTCAATATGAAAAATTTTCTAGAATTCCAGTTTTTTTTTCAGTTGTTGCCAGATTTCCTGTCTTGACCAGGAAAACGGAACAAACAGCTTGAAACGGAACAATCAGCTTGAAACGGAACAACCCAAATCACATTGATGACCAATAAAACAAAAATTGTTATCAAAGTTTCTCCCTCAATACCAATTAACACTAATTAATTATTTATAGAAGTTATTAATCAACATCTACCCAGTCTTCAGTCTAAAAACTATCAAAATGACCAGTGACTCTTTAGGGATCACAACTACAGTCACTCTATTAACCACAGTGGTCAAAGAACGTCGGCAACAGTGCTGCCTGAAATGAATCCACAAGTGTCTTATAACCCCGGGTAGTAAACATTCGGAAAATGTGAAAAATAGAGGATATACGGGTGGAAAAACGATTTAAAGAGTGTGAAAGTGTTTTGTGATGTTGTAGAATTTTTAATAAGGGAAAATACGAGATTTGTAAGTGTTGCCAATTGATATTTATTTGGAAGTAAACAAACCTTTTCATCAACATTTAGGGCCATTTAGGCAACTTTCGAAAGCTAAATAAAGTGGATTTCGATCCTAACAGTAGGGCTTTATTATCAACTACCCTGTCATCTGAATACAAAGAATTTACTCACTATTACCTCGAAAAATATACCTTTAATCAACAACTACACTATTTCCAAATCCAATCGGCAGTAAATGACAAACTGGTCATTTTCATTACAACCTATCAAATGTCCTCCGTGCATGCGCACTGGTCCAGGTAGGATAATTCAACCAATAGGAAGGCTGGTGTTTGTTTACAATTAGGGTTATTAAATGTCATTTACTTCCGCTTGGATTTGGAAATAGTGTAGATATTGTTTCCCATCCAAACAAAAAGGTAGAGATCTAGTAAAATTCAATGAGCAACCTATCAATTACTGAAAAATATTAATCCCCAGGTATAAAGCTTTCTAAATACCATCACAAATACCTGAATTAATTACCGAATTCATTCGAAATCTTCAGTTACGCTAAGGTAAAACTTGAACGTAACAGTTTCATTTCCTAAAATGCGCGCGAAAAGGTACTTCTCCGCATGGTTGTGAAAAAATAACGTTCCTTAATCATGCGGAAAGTCTCTTTCCCTCATTTAATTGCTACGCACAAGACCTAGCTGACGTTTTGTTTTATTTTAGCCGCCTCTGTCAACTGTCAGACTGTCACTGTCAATCAATGAACTATGCGCACGAGCGGAGGCATTTCAGGTATTCTTTCTGATCGAAGTCAGTTAAAGTTTGTTTCAAACAATTGTCATCTGGTTTTACCACGATTTCATTGGCCCTAACCTTTTTTTTTTGACGCCTCAAAACAAACCTAGATGTAAGATTATAAGAGTTGCGATATATCGAAGAAAAGATTATAGCTCTGTTCCAACCGACATGAGAACCGTTCCAGTAATTTCCAGTTGCCCACCTATTTTTCAATAATAAAGTTGAAGGTTTATCACAGTTTCACAGCATGGTTTATCCTACTTGACAAATGAATTGATCGACTGGAAGTTACCGTTCTAGAACTTCGCACACATGAAAGATTGCTCATGGGTGCACCTGCCCCAATGCCCCCATGTAGTCGGCGCCAGTGTTTCAATCTCCTGTTATCTAGAAACCGCGCTCAGTTCTTTTTGTATCTATTGGTTTTCGAAGAACTTCGTTCCTTCCTTCCAACAAGAATTAATGAGAGAAGCAGTATTTTGCCATCTTTGGATCGTAAGGAATCGAGTGGTTGGTCAGTATACCATCTTATTAGCCTGAAAGAAGGCCCTGGTGCTGCTGGATTGACACACAATGTGAAACACAATACACCTAAATGATAGTGGAAAAGCTGGCAGATTTATACGCCGAAAATGGGAAAAACGTCATCATTCATGTAGAAATCTACCATTTAGACGTTCCTGGAAAAGCTCTTTCCACGAAGAGTTGATAGAGGCTGGATCTTTGATTAGGTGAGTCCCATTATAGATTTCAGGGGATTTGCAGCTTTTATAAATGGACCATAGGTTGCTTTTGTGGCCCTGAAGTGTTGTTACGGGCTGCTGAATATTCCAATCTACTCACTTTTCAGTATTCTTGTATTTCTTTGTAGTTCAGCCTTTGCTTTAAGCTTTAAGATAGGTTAGTTTTTCGTGAGTAGAGTTTAGTTCGGTTTGCGAGATATTGTAGGCTTTCCTCTTTTGATCTATGAACTTCTTGTTTTTATCAAACCAATTCTGATGTTTCGTTTTGACGAAGCTTGTTGATACTCAGCAGCATGCAAGCATTGACCAGTGCTCTCTGATATCGTCTGAATAATCATCAGATTTTTTTTTTTTTTGAAATATTCACAAATCTATATAAGTAACTAGCTGTTGCCCGCGGCTTCGCACGCCCTATACATATTTTGTAGGTGTAGGGTGTAGGTAGCATTAGGTAATCTTCTTTCAAAGAGCTAAGGGGATAGTTGCGTCAGACATATGGTCATGTAACTCTTATTTTTGCAGCACCTCTCTGTAAACCACATTTTTTGTTCTGCTTTGTGGCTGCAGAATATGAAGACTATTTTTTGACAGCTGACGTTAAATTTTTTTGAAGTGCCACTCGCTGCTAATAGCTTTGTTCGCGGATCCTATTTTGAACCGATTCCGAACCAGTCCGGAACTAATTGAGGACTATCGTAGAGCGCATGCCCAGTTATAGCTGGGTTCGGCTTGCTCACTCCGGGCACTCCGAGTGATTCCGTTCGCACTTCAACTGTTCTGGGTATTACCTTTTAGCTTATCAGATAACGGCTGGAGTGCGATCGGAGTAACTCGGAGAGAGCAACCCGAACCCAACTTGTGAATGGATTCAGGTTCCTATTTTATCGCGAACAGTTTTGGAACCGAACAAAAACTCCAGAACCTTGCTCCAGACTGTGGAATACGTGAACGAATTGCGAATGTCATGTCTCAAACTTGAACTTAGCTTAGCCTGGGACCGGTGGAATTTGTTCAGAATCGGGTCCGAATCGTTTCTGGCGAAAGCATGAAAATATTACGACAAAAACACATTTTTTTTTGCACTGATTCTGCAAAAGGAAATCGCTATGAATTTGATTCTGTTTGTCATATTTCTGAATTTGACAGCTGACACGTCGTCTGTTTCTGTTTACACATTTTTCCCCGCACTCCCGCACCACACCGTTTTTTATTTTTGGTTATTCAAGACGATTGCTTAAGGCCATGTTGATATTATTTCTTAGTGAGCATCTCCAACCTATTACCTACCTGTTTGCAAAATTTCATCTCGATTGGTTTAGTAGTTTTCGAGATTTCGTGTTTAATCAGTCAGTCAGTCAGTCAGTGAGTGAGTGAATTTCACGTTTATATATATATAGATTATTAGGTGCCAACAAGAATTCAAGGCCCCTATACTTTTATAGTAGATTATACCACGAGTCAATAATGATAGCTTTTATTCCCGAGGAATATTTACGAACTGAGCCGCGTTAGCGGCTAGGGAGTAACATTCCGAGGGAATAATAGCCAATATTGCGAGTAGTATACTCTACTTTATTTACGACAAATTAATTTATATGAAATTTCCTTTCCAAAAACGCTCTTTGTTCATCCATCTCAATACAAATACACGAGCACTATGCGTTTTAACTGACACTTTTGAGTTTGTTCAGGTGTATTGTTTCCATGGCAGTACTTATTTAATTTGAGGAATTTTGTGATTGGTGTGCAAGCGGGAATAATGACCATTAATCCCTGCGGGAATAATATATGACATTATACTGCCAAAATTACAAATATAATACTCACATTATATGTCAGTCGTAAATAAAAATTATTAGGTATTTATTTAGAAACTAGTTACAAGAAATTGTTGACTTCTTGTGTAATCTATTATCTATAATACAACAACATCGATTAAAGCACCGTACTTAACTTTGGCAAAAGAATCGTTATCAATGTTCTTATTTACGTCGTCAGAGATAAATGAATAGCTTTTCCGCTCCGAAAATCCCGAAGCAAACGACCACAAGAAGTCTTTTAAATTGTTTGGGCCATTTCCACAAATTTTCTTTCTTGACTGCAACAATATATTCCCCTAAAAGCTCGTTCCGGTAGGATGTCCGCCCCGATTTAAATACTGATTGATAGAACGCGATTTTTTCTAATATCGGTCGCCGCATGGGGTCGATGAAGTATTAAGGGAGAATGTTATAGCATACTGTGCGTCTCAGTAATGGGCAAAAACTTACTATAGGAAAATTAGTTTCCAATAGTGATTTGCAAGAAAATGTTTTTGTTGGGACATGGGAAGTTAGTGAAAAAGAGTTTTCAGATAGACTTTCATGTTGATTTCGTTTGATGTGGCCTTTTATAAAAAATTATGTTGCTGTGATCAATTTAGAATATGTGATGTTACCTAAATTTCTAATGGTATTTAATTTTTCAAATATGCTCAGAGGTTTTCAACTTATAGGTGGTCCTGTTGGTACTTTAAAGGTCACGCCACTAGATTGTATGAAACTAAATTTGGAAATTCAAAAAAATAGAGTCCTCGATCAAACAAATTATTGTTGAGAGTGAACATGTGGCGCCAGATCACTAGGAATACGAAATAGTACTTTCAAATTTGAAAAGTTAGAATATTCTCATTGGTCCACTAAAACTCACCTACTTTACAAATACCTAACAACTTTTATTGAACAAATAGACTTTATAAAAATTCTCTTATCACTTATCAAATCGTACACAAAAAATTTCGTATTCAAACTGAGTAGTTCTTATTTGGACTTCTAAATGGCGCTATTTATAGATGACATCGTACTCCGGATTTATCTAGAAGTCTTGTTTATTCGAACACAGGATAGACGCGCTCTATAGTCGTGAACAACTAGGTTCCTAGAATTCCGGACAAGTTGTCGACGCAATTCTGTAATAATATCATGTTACATATACTTACATAAGGTAATCGAAGAGAAAAATTGATCAATTGAAGAAAATGATTCAAAATAGTATTGTAGCAACTTCCGCGGTAACATTGATTACTCAATGTACTTCATAAGTCAATTAATGTATAGTTTATGTAAAAGTCACAAAAACCTAGCTTTATTTATAATTTAATTTGGCCCACCTTACGGATCTAATCTAAAAAACTGGCCATGAATAACAACACTTGATTCTTTAACACGGTTATAAATTTCAATCGGGTGTAGGACTTTGAATTAATTGGATAAGAGACAACTTTTTAAGCTAGTTAAGGTAAATTATTATCCGATTTGAAAGTTTTACAGTTAACTGCCTCTTGGTGTTGCTTTACTGAAGGGAAGTGCTTATCTAATGCGCTCCCATATTTTTTCACGTCCAATTATAAAAGGTGTAGGTTTGCTTTATTTATAGCGCATTTTTGTTGGGAAATGAACAAACTGTATTTTTTTTAAAGCTATCTTGTTTTTTAATCTCAACTAAACTATGTATTGATTGGTTTAAGCAACAAAAATGTCTGATATTCAGATAAATGAATTGATATGGTTCAAATCCGCCTTAAAAACTGTCCAATCGATCTTTAAATTTATTAAAACAGGAACGTTTTAACTTTAAATAGGTCACATAGGTACTTCAACATAGGACCACCTATTTGAAATCTACAAATAATTAGATGATGAATATTGATATTCATCTATTATACGAATCTTATCTTTAAGTTAGAATTTAAGAGCCTTATGGGATTCTATTTATAATTATGAAACATGAAACTCGAGATTTGCCTGTAAAGTAAGCAGTCTCATCTTACAATACCGTCTCCAGCATTTGGTTGCCTATTTGCTTGTCGTAAATATAATAAGTTTTTCTAATTCTTACATTGAATACTTGTCTTTGTTATTTTCCCGTAACAGCCACTCAGGTGTCCGTCATTTTACTTCCCCATTTCTCGTATTACGTCTTTGAAACGATGTGTTTATCTTTTGTTTGTGCTCCGGCAGGCAAAACGGCAACGTGTTTGTAAAGGATCAAGTAAAAGCTATTTGAAGCCCCTGTAATTGTTTGCTTTTTTTCCTGTTGATGCTGTTTGAATAGGCAATCAATTTTTGGTTCAATGATTAGATTTTGGGGTTTCACTGGTGAAACGAGACGATAGAAAATGGAAATGTACACTAAATCATCAAAAACTATATAGTCACTATTGTCACTAATGGCTTTTACATAATTTTCATGCAACAATTATCTATTTTAAACTGACTTACAAACTATGCGCTTCATATACAGAGGCAAATCCCTAGAATCACATAATTGATGTCTTCGGTATTCCTCTTCTTGGTTTTCTTTGTGTCTCCAAGCTTTCTCTTTCTTCTGATCCTAGATCTATTTGTTAAAGCGCTGCAAGCCTTATCTCTCGTCTTCGACATTTTTCATGTCCCCTGAAACTGAACTTTCTCTATTTCGGCGACTTTGTTATCGTGTGTTCACCATGGATTATCGTCTATGTTTTTTGAAACTTGAGTTTTAGTATAAAATTTGGTGGCAAAGTCAAAATCCTCGTACCTGTCTAATTTTCAAATAATAAAATACCATGGAATATTCTAGAAAAATCACTCTGTGGACTTGCTTTCCGATGTCACTTGAATTAATCCACTAGTTATTTTGCCAATTATTTCACCAACTCATCACCATAATCCTCCAGCCATTTGCGTCCGCTGTCGTACATAGGCCTCCTCAAGTTTTTTCCAGGTTTTTTGATCCTGTGCAACTGCAATCCAACTTGTGTTAATCCTTTTTAGGTCATCTTACTATCTGGTAGGTGGGTTTCCAGGATTTTGGTTTTTTGTCCTTGTATAAAAGTTTTTTCGTCCATCAGTTGTTTGTTTGTGATCTTGAGATCTTTTCAATTACATATTTGTTTTTTTGCGGATCTCCTCACTGTGTCCCTAAGAGATATCTTCAGCATCGATCATTTTTCTCATCGATTAATTTTCTTGCTGAAGCCTAAGTGAGCGTTAGGGTCTCTGGGTCATATGTGAGAACCGGTAGGATGTACATGTTAAAGGTCTTTAGAAATTGTAACGCTCTTCTGTCGGAAGAAAATAATGCTCATAATTGTGCTTAGTGGTTCTTTAGCTTGGGGTGGTCCTTGGTGTTGGTACAGTAAAGAAAGGGCGCCACTAGTTTGTATAAAATTATTTTGATTATCAAAGAATAGCCAAACTAGACACTACTCAAATAATTAGCCATTATTTAAAAAGATAAATACAAAAATCTGAAATAGTGAAACAAATCCAATACCTATCCTGACATTTAACCCCTTCAATAAAAACACAATCTTTGGCATTCTAAAAACAATAATTTATTGACCGGATGGCGAACTTGTTGTTCACTAACATTGAAACAAATAAATTGTTTAAAGGTGATTATTGTTCAGTATCCAATTTTACTAAAACAATTTAAGCAGTTTACGGGAAGCAAAACTTAATTTAAATAGGTATATGAAAAGATTGAAAGTTAAAAACAATTAAATAGATAGCTACGATAAGGCTTACCTAAGTGTAAGTGTTGAAGTCAAAATAAAAATAACATTTAATTTTTGACTGAAAGTCAATCAAATCAATAAATAAAATGCGGAAAGGTAATAAATAATCCCTAGGCAGTTTTAAATATCAAAAACCTTCTAGGCGAAATCAAGGGGTCAGGGTTTCCGGAAGAGCTCAACCTTCTTACCTTTAAAGTTCAAAATAGGTAAACATAAAACTTAAATTTGACTACCTAAAGATTTTACATTAGTTTACCTTGTAAAACTACCACATTATTGATTTGAAATTAAAAGTTAAATAAACTTTCTAAAGGTTAATGAATCCACAATATATTATATCAATCAGTACTCGATATTAAGGAAATAAATTCATAATAATTATAACAATGCATACTTATTGGATAATAAATAATGATAGAGAAAACAATAATAAAAGCCAATATGTGACTCTGATAATAATTAATTAATTAAATTAATAATTTTATTTAAAGAGTAGTTAGCTATTCAAGCTAAACACTACTATACGGTAAACAATTGAGTCGGTAATTGAATTTACAAAGATATTAATTAGCTAATAAAGCTAAACGATAGGGGGCGATAAAGAAAAGGAAAAAATAAGTTACGGTAGTTAAGATGGCAAGTTTAAGACACCCATACATACGTAAGTAATTATACAAGCCTGGACGGAATCCTTGTAAAGCCTCGACATTTGTATTGCTTAGAATACACATTTTTAAAAGTGACCAGTTTTAAAAAGCGCTTTTAAGTTAAAAGTTGATGTTGCATACAGCTGTTAGTGTTTTACTTAACTTTATGCCTGGATAAAAGTTGAGCTAAAATGTCTCAGGATTGCTACCAAATTCTAAAAACCTTGCGTCATGAAAGTAGATAAAGGGAAAGTTTTCAGATATTTTTGTGGATAAATCATAGGTATATATGGCACTGGAGTCTTGGCAGGAGAGATCAGGGTGATTCCCAGACTCTCCAGAACCATTTGCGTCTTTTGCCCCGGCTGCAAAGATACACTCAAGAAGCTTCCATAGTGATCCTAATTTTCGAGGTATCAAAAAAGACCTTGCAAACCCCAACAACAAGGAGACGAAATAGTAAGAAAACTCGAGTTCCCTGGAAAGTTCTATGGGAAGACGAAGCAGTGAAAGAAGAGATAAAATATTGTCACAACCTCTCTGTGACGAGGGTGTAGGGTGGATAGATGAAGAGAAACTCGCTCAGTTTTATATAAGAAGGTGTATATTTGCTATGAAGTCATTACATGCTCTTCCGTGGATAGGGCCACACGTTTGACGCTACGTAATGAGGAAAACCACCTATTTAAGATATTATTTTTTCAAATCTTAGCTTAAAAAAAAAAAAAACGTCTACTATAGAAAAAAAAAGTAAATGATAAACGATAAATAAACGAATCCGAAAATCGTATACAAACTGGCTTCGAAACCGTTTTTGGGACGGTTTTGATTTGATTATAAATTTCAATTTTTGTCTATTCCAGGCGCAAGGCTCCCTGAAATAATTCTGAGGTTATTAAATTGTTTAAAATGTCGTTGAAAAGTGTTCTAAATGGCTTATTGAAGTTCTAAAGTGTTCTAGCTTGGCTTAAAGAGTTCTGGAGCATTTAAGAAGTTTTTCAGTAACTTCTAAATTGTTCTGACAGATTTTTAGGTATTTTAGAGCCCTATTGAAGCTCGCAAAATATTTTAAATTGGTTCAATCGAGTTCTAAAAGGTTTCCAGTTCTAAATTGATTTCTAATTTTTGTAAAATAACTGTGAGGATTCTCAATTGTTCTTCGATTATTTTTGAGCAAATTAATAATAACTATACATCGTTGAAAAGCGCAATAAATTCTCTATAATGCAAAATTGAGTTTTGTAGCTTGTAGAGTTTTAGAGATATTGAGCCTCCAAGTTGAAATTTACTCTAGTCTACATTTTGTCCAAAACTTCAAACGCGATTTTCTCAAAAACCGTAAATGCTAGCGACTTCAACTAAATACAATCACGCAGCCCTTAATCAAGCGTTACAATTTCTGTTTAAGTACCGCTTTTGGTTACCGACATATTTAAGATTGAAAATTTCCAATTAAAAATTCGAAGGGGGTACCCTTAGAAAAAAATGCAAAAAATTGAAAATTTTTATTTTTGAATTTTTCTAAATTTTGACCTTAGAAATCGATAGAGCGAGTCCAAATTATTCAGAAATCCAAAAGAAAATTTCATTATTCTCATTTTTGGCTCTGGAAATTTTTTGAAAAATTGACACGCTCATGAATAATTGCCTATATCTTCCATTATTTTTGAGCAAATTAATAATAACTATACATCATTCGAAAGAGCATTAAATTCTCTATAAGTTTGTGCAAAATTGGTTTTCGTAACTTTTGAGGTTTCGAAGATCTTGAGCTTGAAATTTGTAATTTAGTCGACATTTTGTCTAAAACTTCAAACTCGATTTTCTGAAAAACCGTAAGCGCTAGCGATTCCATCTAAATACGATTTTGAAGCCCTAGAGGGGACTCAAAAGCCTGTAATAGAAAAACAATGATTTTACTCTCAAACATTCACATAATATTAGGAAATTGCCTATAAATTAAAAAATTCAATTAGAACACCCATCAGTAATTAAAACATAACACAGAATCTAATATTATTAATAAATGTTTGATTAGAAAATCAATTACATAATATTTGAATTTTGTGCAAGTAAAAATATTTTAATAAAGTCATAGTACTTCTTAGTACGCCCCTGACCACTCAGACTTCTTGGGGAATATCGAAAAATTGAAAACACACAAATTATATCTTTTTAAATTTTCTTGCAAATTCGAGTTGTTTACTTCAACTTAGCTTAACCCCTACCCCTCGTGTCTTGGAAGCTTGCCCCCTAATGATTTTTCTAAAATGAGAAACTACCTCCTTTGAAAGGTTTTTAAATCCTCTTTAGAGTTAAGACCATTTCATATTTAAGCTACAATATAGAACATAATCACTTGACTCTTCATCTGGAAAACACAAAAACAATTTTTCCTGGCAAAGTTGAAGAGCATACAGCTATTCTATTAAAGCCTCATTAGGCACTTGAAACCACGTTGTGCAGCTGACACCCAACAGCAAATCATAATTGAACCATTTCTCGCCGGTATTCGGTAGTGCCCCACTGCTGCACTTACCTTTAATAGTATAATCGTGTAACAAATAAGATCCTAACCTATTATGTCGTACGGCTTCCCCGGGAAACACCAATTACCAAAAAGAAATAATCAAATCATGATTTGTTGCCCTGGATATCAGTGAAACGCAACTTCAATTGTTAAGAGGAAGTTATTGAAAACATCTAGAGCCAAATGCTTAAAGTCTAATACCAAAAATGCTCAACTAGAAGTAGCTTACCAAAATTCTGATTTGAAAGGCAGTTGGGATCATAGCTTAGGTATATAATTATTATTTTTTTGATAGCTTAAGTATTCCTCTACAATAGTCTACTGCCGAATGACGAATATAAAATTAGACATGAAAAGAAAGGTACAATAGCTTGTTTACATTATCATGGTCCCTTTTTTATTACTTCATCAATTAGGTATACCGAAGTGACCTGAAAGTGTTCTAATAATATTTGCTAAATAAAAGAAAGTTTCAAAATGAAAATTCACAATTTATTACACACAAAAACAAAATATATTTTTTCTAGTAAGTTAAACGGAGACAATAGCAAAAATCCCTGTTTTGACATAATATCCAACAGCATCAGCACAAAACCATCTTAATTATGCCTTGAATTTATGTCGCCAGTGGTTTTGAGATTAATTAAAACGGGGTTAAACAGGGAGTTAATTAAAAAATAATGAGACTGACATTCCTCGGGCGGAAAGCTCGCCTGGCTGTAGTGAAAAATCTAAAAGAGCACAAAAAAAGGACCACCAACTTTACCAGTAGCGTAACAGATCCTTATCTGTCTTTGTTAAATTTCGTAGATAGGGCGGAAAAATATGTGGTTATTTATGTTTAACTGGTTAGATGGGGCATGAAATAAAGGATCGTTGGACGACCCATTGATTAACTAAGCATATGTTTTCTAATTTATTTTGTCTTTGAGAAAGAAATAAATGGAAAGTCAGATGGCTGCCAACTTTGCATACATTTTTAGAATATCTTTAGATGTTGGAGGCAACTTAAGTGAGTGAAAGAGGTTTTGAAATACATAATAAGCAATATTATTTGTTCGAAAATCAAATGAGTAATCATAATAGAGATAAAATACTAAGGTACAAAATTGCTATTATTCTTGTACTTGAGCTTCATGAACTTGATTTTGTATCCGCTAAGTAAACTTCCAATAAACAAAACATCAACATTTATTAATTGTGAATGTTTTAAAGTTATCAAACTGCTACTTTTCAGTATAGATAATGCACTAAAACAATAATAAGCCATTTATCAAGTAATTAATCACATTTACGTTACAATAATCAAAAGAGATTAAAATGCAACAAGTAATCTGACCCTTGACGTTGCTTATCTGTTCAAAAAAGCTCCCACTGATCGGTATAAGTTGCCAACTTTGGTGGTCTATTTCTTGGATTGAAAATTAACTCCATAAAACAGATACGCAAATAATATAAGTATTTTTAACTTGTTTGCCATTTAAGTATCTAGTAAAAAAAAGTTTGCTGGAACTCCAAATGTATTTGACTTAAAAGAATGTCAGATTGATGTTTGTTACTGTATTTGCATCTGCAACAAGGAAAAGCTGTAATTGCTGTGCAAATCTCAAAACATAATGTTCTATTTTGCCAAATAAAATGTACAGTTTTACAGCAAACTTATTTACATTCCAAAACCAAAGAAGCTTATTTATCACATTTTTCCTAAGTATACGTATATCAACTTGCTGGCAAGGAAAATATATGTTTGCAAGAGACTAGAAAGCAAACATTCGTCTAACTGAAATCGGACAATAGAACTTAAAAAATCTCTAAATCGAAATTTTATTTGATCATTCTTTCTCCTTGATACATTGGCAGTTAGTGGCTTTAGTATCCGTTCTGTGTTTCTCTTCCTACGAGTTTCAAGTTCACAAAGGATTTGTGGGAGTTTTAAACATACAAATGATTCGGTGTCTGCGGAAGGGGCCTATTAAGAAACTATACATTTCCTCAAAGAGAGAAATACGCAAGATAAATATAGCCCCCTTAAAAAGCACATTTACAACCGAAAGTTGTCAGTAAAAAGGATGTATCCCTTTGGCGTGCCACTTTGAATCTAAACACGCATTTTTCCTACCTAATTCAAAACACTTTTAACGGAACACCCCTGAAATTGTAACCACCCACGACATGTGTCGACTATATACGCATCTGATATGGATTTACGACTGCCAACGAGCTTAGACTGAAGGACAAAATTTTCCACACATATCTTATGGATATATAGGTATATTCCCTAATACTGTAGACTCTACAATGAATGAAATTGCTGAACATTGAAGCTATAACAAATAAAAAGGTTATTAATAAAGCACATGTTACAGCCATGTACTGACAGGCCATTGAAACAAAGCCTAGATTAAAGCAATTAAGGAAAACTGAGAAATTATTGCAGTGCTGAGACAACTAGAATCACATATAATGAAATCAAAAATAGTGATGAGCTGCCAAAAAGCGCTGTCCTGGATCAGAAACAGTAATGTCGGACTAAGCTGGGTTCCCGGAAATAGTAATCTCGAAGGAAACGAAATGGCAGATAAGATAGATTGGCATTTATAGAGAAAACCAGGAAATTATTATCAAGAAAGTATAAAACATCGATAGGCACCTTAGTAGTAGCAATCACAAGACACTGTGAAGTCGGAACAGTAGTCTATAAGTGGCCTCGGGACCGATAAAGTATGTCAAGAATGCTTTGATAAGGATGAAATAATAAAGCACCTACAACGAACTGCAGGAAAACGCCTACACCACCTGGGGCAAAGTTTCCTGGAGGACTTTGAAGACACGGGAAATATAAGGAAAATGGAAATACAGAACTTCGTAAAAACCATGCACTGGCACAAAATGAAGAAAGGAGGAATTGGTTAAATATTTGGAAGGAAACCACCCTGAAGAAAGGATTACAATGGGCCAATAAGCCTCCGAATGCAAGCTCTACAGTTGTTGTTGTAGGGCAAACCCTTCAAGATCTAACCTAACCTAACCTAAGAGTATCAATGTTAAGAATTAAAAGTATCAACGATAGAGATTATTCTAGGAGTAGTTCACACTTAATATGAAACTGCTTTCTAGTTCAAGTAACAGTAGACAACGTCAACAGTTCACTCTGTAATGGCTGGACGGTTTAGGATTATCACAAGATTCGGCTCAATACCGAACATTTCACCAATGGCAATGAAAATTAACTTCAACCAACATTTCTATTCAAAGAAGTCATGATGATGAATTGATTTATTGAGAAATTCAACCTATCAAGCGAAGAAAATCGGGAGTATAGGTATGCCAGGAAGTCGCTAGCTGTATGCCCGAGTGTGATAGACAAAATTTCGAAGTTCACTCAAGAATCCAACTTTCTCCAAATTCAGCCGAAGAATGAAGTTTGTAATTTGTAGGAGGGAAATTATATATTATCAATACTTGTAAAAGGTAATATTGAAGAAATGGGCAATGAGGGAGTTCGATGAAAAAATAAATCACACCTAAAAGTCCCAAGCTGGAGCAAATAGAGTTCCCAAACAAATATCTAAATTAAACGCTTAGGTGTCAAGCTGAAAGCGCCTATATGGACAAATTTGCTACTATGTAGAGGTAGAAATTCGTATATAATATAAATCGTGGCGTCCTGTCTTTTTATAGCAGAAAATGCGCTTCCAAAACATAAATATTCCTTCCTATTTCGATCATATAATATTTGTAATATATTATGTATTTATATGTATAAGCATATTCATTTCTCTATGCGTAAATCCTCAACGGCACACGCCCAGAATGTCAAGCACTTTCATCAAAGATGATGGATATGGCGGGTTATCGTAAACTGGGCTTAATGCTATCGCACATCTTTCCGCCGAGTACCGTATCAGAGCTTTTCATCTTACAGAAGAGCCTAATTAAGACAAGCTGTTAATAGAAAGCCTAAATAATAAATGAGCAATCATATACTTAACATCAAACATTTTCTTAACAACTTCGCTCGGGTGACGCTTAATTTTCAGATATTTAATAACAAACATTGAAGTAGGGTTTTAATTAAAACAAATATTATTTTATTATCGAAGTTGTTTTTTTTTTTTCTTGGATGTCAAAAATGGGAATTGTGGATTTATATACATCCTGACTATTTCTCCAGTGCATAGAATCTTTTACTTTCTTGGCTATTTTCTAAGCGAACAAAATATGTCAAAGTTCCCACATACATACCTCTATAAACCTCAAGACAAAAACTTTTACGAACCAACAAAAAAGGGTTTTCTCAATACAAAGGTTACCACAGGACGTATCAAGTTACCCCTGCGTCGCATTTTTTTCCTCGTTCTTAATACACCAATTTGACGTAATCTTAGACTTACATGAGGGTGAGTAAGGGCACTATTTAAATTTAAATTGGAAAATTATTTCGGATCTGGTTTCATTCGCTTTTTTCTCTGCGGATATGCGTGCCCTTATATGGGGGCGTAGGGCTCCCAGATCACATTTTACAGTATAATAAACATGCAAAGGTTGATTAGGATAGAATGGGGGTCTAAATAATTGATGTAGGTTCAGAGATGCGAAATGGATACTATTTGGGATTCGGAGGTTGAAGGTTGGTTTTAATCATATAAATTGGCCAAATCAGTTTATGGAATATTGACGCTTGATTTACTTGTCGTAATTATTATATTGATTGTAATTTGTTGTGAGAATTATAACAAATTTAGGATTAGTTTCTCTGTGAAGTTGATAGCATTTTCATCCAAGTTGTAGAAGCTGCATAAAATAGCAGTAAATTACTGGCTAATATGATTATTCTGGAGAGCCCTAAACTAAACTTAGTAATCAACCTCACCCTCAGCCACTGATGGACATGAGCCTTTCTTGATTGGTGCCACTTTCTGCTATATACTATTTGTATTCGGTTCAGTATGAAACATCTTATATAATTTACCCATATTTTCCATGGTCACCCTCGCCTCCGGAAGACTTCGTGTCTAGGTTCCCATTCCAGAATCTTCCTGGTCCATCAACCATCGAATGTTTTGACAGCATGCACCATCGTATTAGGGTAGGTATAGATTTAAAAAAAGAAAAACCTATTTATCTGTCATATAATGCTTATTTCTTTTTATATTGTCTCATGTTTAATTTATAGACAAATTCAGTATCACACCATTTCAAACTTATTTATAGTGACCGCAAGTATGTATTGTATCGCACATCAATATTGAATAGTTATACCTACCAATATCTTATGTGAAATCTCCGGCAGCAGTTTCGCGGTAGGCACGTAATTCAATTCACATATATCGGGATTCTAATGTTTGTTTGAAAGTAGTAGGTAACTAAGAAATATTTAGAGACACGCTTCTGGATTACCTACTTTTATTCTTATTAATTGCACTAAAAATCTCATACATAAAAAGAATTCCAGAATAAGTTCAATAAGGAGAAACCAACAAATCCGGCAAGACTCAACATGTATGGAAGAGACAGCACAACATCCAATGAACTCAAGCACAAATCACAGATATACCTACCTACTGGATCAAAGTTAATTCGAGGAAGCTGCTTCCTATATCATTGAGAACGAATTCAGTAATCTATCGTTAGAAATTGCAAGCATATAGAGAACCTTTTTAAAAGATCATACATCATCAAACCTGCAACCGCAAATTCTAGCCAGGTATGAAAATTCCTAAAAATTACGATTCAAGTTGTTTATAAATTTATGACTGGTAAGGAACTAAACACGCCAATAAAAACGTTCACAAATATAGCCGACATCATAAAAATTACTGAACAGTTTTATAGGGAACTGTACACACTAATTTTCAGTGGTTTATACAATACATAATTTTTTTGTCGGATAACTAAGAATCCTTCAAATAATGTATGCCTATTGTAAAATGGAAAAATTCCCATCATTGAGTAGCAATCACTAGAATCATTAGAAACATCTTATGAAAAATTTGGAAGTATATCGCAAAAATGTACAAACTTGTTTGAGTCTATTCAGTGGTGATAATTTAGGATGATCTGAGAAAAAGTTGAAAAGCTGAACGACGATATCGTTCTAATTTGGGATAGATTTGACAAGGCCACAAGGATGCTGGAAAGTCTTCACCCAGAAAAAAAAGATTAAAAGCTACCTGAAAACAAACCTCGTAATTTAGTTGGTGTAAAAGTTTCTCTGAATGGTGGAGAGATCGAGCAGATATCATTTTCTAAATACGTCAGACACGAAATCTGTGTGAGTCGAGACAATCAAACTTGTGAGCTTCGGAGGAGGGTAAGCCTTACTTGGGCAACATGGAAATTTAAATCAAATATTTAGATTGGACATATGTACCAATATGCTCTGAAATAAAAGTCTTCGATCAGTAAGTTCTACTGCTGACCTAAGTTGCAAAAATCCGACTCCAAAAAGGATTTTATACATTCCGGATTAAAAGTTCATTCTAAAACTTACACTTTTTACATTCCTTGTATTAGGTTTGGCACATACATCATAACAATAATTTCGTCAACTTTTGTGATACCAATCCAATGGTCCTAGCTATTTTCCAAAAAAATTTCCTTTCTTGCATCCAATTCCATAAAGCACACCCTAAATTCAAATATAAATAATGAAATTGAATTATTATAAAAAGGATATCAAAAGGTTTGCTGTTCAGATTCTAATTCGTTGTGCACTTGCATAAATCAAGAAATTTTTCAAGCTGTCTGATTAAGGAAATTTATCTCTTGTTCCACCCAAAAACCGAGATAAGGCACATTTAGGTACGTCGGACGACCATCGAACGTACGCCCCTTCTATTTGTAGCACTTTGTCTTTCTCAGATTTGTAACAAGTGACAAGCAAGAAAACGCTACACGCCCGATTTTAGGTTGATGAATATTCATACGCGGGGTTTTTGTGGCGCAACCTCCCACGTTTAAAGTCATTTCCCATGGCGAAGATCGTATATTCGGTTCTTAGTACGGGTATTATAAATACCTTTTGTGTAATGTAATAGGTATAGAATTTCCTTTACTTTACAATAAGACAAGTATCAGTAGGCTGAATTAGCTAGATCAATCTGCATTTATATTGTTGTAATTACCATTTGTTACC
The DNA here is from genome assembly GCA_917834065.1 of Ceutorhynchus assimilis. NCBI lineage: Eukaryota > Metazoa > Arthropoda > Insecta > Coleoptera > Curculionidae > Ceutorhynchus > Ceutorhynchus assimilis. The sequence continues at coordinate 3,161,573 of OU892281.1, forward strand.
GGGTATTATATTACTAAATACTAATTTAACTGTACATTGCTCCTACATCAAGAAATATTGAACGAAATGAAAATATTTTCTATGCATTACATTTGATGAAGCTTGCATTAAAATTTCAGACCATTTTTTCACTATTAAACTTCTGGATGTTATTTTAGAACAATTATGGAGAAGGTAGAAACTATTCAATTTGAGAAAATGGAACCAACAAAGCATATAGAAACAGTGATTCCACTATAGGGGTTATTGTGTTTAAAATAAAATCCTGATATTTGAACCTCAACGACCTGTAAAATGGTTAATACAAATAATTATTTCGAAAAAGACATGATGAATAATGCCTGCTGTGCTAACCGACAGTTTTAACCGCATTTGTTCCACTGGAACTAACTTTACAATGCAACGATGAGTTTCTAAGTCTAGAAAATGCCGGATATACAGGAAACAATATAAGTGAAGCATTAAATTAAGAAACGTCATGGTTTGAAAATATGAAGCTTCTCACATTTCGTGCCTTTACAAAAATTTGTTTTCGAGTATGATGGGTATAACTGTTCTGAAAATTGTTAAAAAGACACAACTAACTGTGTCCGGAATAACTTGACGTAGGTACATAAGGATTTTGGAAACCATTGAAGATACAGGGTCGACCAAATGAGGAAAAAGTGGCGCAATCAAGTGCCTATAAACAATTTGTCAACTGCTTTGAAATTGGAATACCAATGGATATACAAGATAAAAAAGAAAAAAGTGCATTCAATAAAATCCTTGTATTGTATGTACAGGGTGGCCCATTTTCGATGTTTTAATAGGCTATATCGAAAACCAGCAGAGATATCAAAAATCTGGGAGCACATTCTCGAGCTCTTTTTTTTGAGAAAATAACAATGGCGAAGACAAATCACGGCTAACTTGATTCGTTTAGTAAATATAGGGCACTTTTCAAATTTTTGTCCAATTTTTAAAGACTTTTCCTTATGATTCAAGATATTCAAAAACGAAAAATACTTTCTATAGGCAGTTTTTCAAGGAGAATCCAGTGGCATGGCCAATTTTTCTCCAGATGCCTCCGATTTTGAAATATTGACCAAAGTTGTGTTTTTTTAAATGGGACACCCCGTATAATATTTTTTCATTGAATAGCTCTTTGTGAGCTGATTTCGATGATATAAGGTTTTATACCTTTACCTTGAATAGTTTTTGAGAAAAAAAATAAATTCCGTTTTTTCCATAAGAAACAATGAGTTAGAAAGAGATAGTTGAACTATGAATCAGGGGTAATAAATAGGCAACGCATAATTTATTTAATGACTTTTCTCTTTCTAGCTCATTGTTTCTTATGGAAAAACGGAATTATTTTTTTTTTCTCCAAAACTATAGAAGGTAAAGATATAAAACCTTATATCATTGAAATCAGCTCGCAAAGAGCTATTCAATGAAAAAAAAATATACGGGATGTCCCATTCAAAAAAACACAACTTTGGTCAATATTCCAAAATCGGAGGCATCTGGAGAAAAATTGGCTATGGCACTGGATTTTCCTCAAAAAACTGCCTATAGAAAGTATTTTTCGTTTTTGGATATCTTGAATAATAAGGAAATTAGAGAGTTTTTATAATTGGACAAAATTTGAAAAGTGCCCTTTATTTCCTAGACGCATCAAGTTAGCCGTGATTTGTTTTCGCCATTGTTATTTTCTCAAAAAAAGAGCTCGAGAATGTGCTCGGAGATTTTTGATATCTCTGCTAGTTTTCGATATAGCCTATTAAAATATCGAAAATGGGCCACCCTGTACATACATTACATAATAGTACATTATATATCTAGGTAGAGAAGTTGGTCATTATATACCGAGGGCTTTTATAAACCTCGGCGCTTCGCGCCGAGGTTTATAATGCGTAAGGTATATAATGATTTTCTCTACCGAGAAATATATAGATTTTTTTTACTACGCTAGTAGAGAATAAAAAATAGGTTTGAAATCTGTGCTCAAATTATTTGTTCTTGTCAGAAGTGCTGCCCTCTATCAACAGCTGATGGTAATTTCCTATAATGTACATACAGGAACCTACTTTTTTAAAATTGACAGTTTGAAATTGAAATAAAACCAATAGAAAGTTGTTACGTTATGACAATATCCTTGCGTCATGACGTCATTTTCATTATTGACCTAGGTATTTTTTCATTATTTTCATTATTAACCTAGGGAAATTCAATTTTTTCCCAGAAAATAGATTGAATAATGACTACTTCTCAGGTTAGTAGTAAAAAAAGGATTTTATAAAACGCACTTTTCTCTTACGTTTCCAAAATTCCCATGTACTTAAAGTTATTCCAAACACCCTGTATAGACAAATAGTATAGAATCAAATTTGATGAATTTTTATTCTTGTATATTGTATTCTTTTGAATGCATTGATACACAGCAGATATTCCAGTATTATCAAGAAAAACCACTATCTACCATACAATTGAATACCAATGAAAACCTATCAATAAGAAAAGAGGGTAATTACGTTATCTCAAGACGTTTTTTGAGGAAAGCTCAAGATGATAGATATGTATGTAAAGAAGTTATAAATCCAACAAGAAATGAATAAAAGATAATTCTGAAAAAAGTCAAACAAGTAACTGTAAAATTTGAACACCTTTGGTCACAGATTCAATTGGAACTCAATTTATCTTTGTCCTAAAGTCTGAAGGTTGCTGGCTGTTAAGTTCTTCTGCTACTGCGCTGTAGATCCAGAATATGGTACACCCTGTATAAAAAAGTAAGAGAACGAAGACGCAACAAAGTTCTAAAAACATCATAAAACTTTCATTGCTTTCGTGTAACAACTTCTAAGATTCTCTTTAAAATTATATTAAAACTTAAACGCAATCAATGCATAAAAGCGAAAAAGCATTAAATCTCATAAAACTTTAGAATTTATACTTCTTTGGTAAGTAACATTTTATTTTCGGAGTTAATCCATGAAAATTTTAATTGGATGATTTTAAGTAACTCCAGAGCAGATTTATTGACATAGAACAAAAAAGATAATTTGTTTCATTTGTATCAATGATTTAACATAGAATTTGAATATTTGATGAATAGTAATGTTAACGATAATCTTCCATAGGGATTATTCCAATAGCATCAACGTTACGTTATTTTTCAAATTCAGTGGAGCAGTTATCCAATCTCTCCATCACCAAGAATGCAGATGCCTTATTTGTCTGCATTCTTAAATCATCCAAATTCCTATTATTATTTTATCTGTAATCAGTATTTCGTGATGTTACCTATACATACTAAAAATAAGGGCCTTTGTAGCTGTTAGCCAAACCAGAATTTTCAACCAAAGTAATGCTAATAAAATATATATTTCAACAGGTTATATCTCGAGAATATTTACCTAATGGTTTAAAAGTAGCCTTAAGCTGTACACGAAGACATGCTTTGTCGTCACGAAATTTCCGGGATGAGAAGAGATTTTGTTTCAACTTTTTGGTAGATGAAGTTGGCAAATGGCAATAAAATAGTTTGATATTGATCAAATATTATTATTATCTTACCCTTAAGAATTATTCTGTCTGCTTGATCAACATTTTAATATTTTTATCCTGACTTTTGATGCAGCTTCACAGCCATTTTAATATTCAAAGATTACCCCGAAAACAAAACAAATTGAACCGTAACCGAAGGGCTAATCCGATTTAGTTTGGTCGGGATTTGCATAACATTACAAACTTTTGTTTTTGTTTTTACTAAGCCCGCGCCTATAAATAATTCAATATAAGATGTAAATGACTTGACACAAATTTTGAAGTTTTTATGTACGAATGAATATGTAGGCACCTACTTATTTCAAGCAGGGACTTTGTTTTTATATTTGTTCACAATAATACACGATTTTTCACTATACGAGATCTGCTTTATACCTCCGGAATAAAGAGTGTAACTAAATTAGGAATAATTGAAATAGCAACTGAAATAAACTATAATTTTTGGGTGAATTTATCATAGTTAGAAAAATGTGTAGCGTAAGGATATGGCGACCCTATCGGCCACGATTCTTATCTTATAATACCGAATCTGTTGACTCCGATAATCCAGGAAACTACGACATTATTCGGTTTTAAACAAATAAATATATTTCTTAGAAAAGAACGGTCAATGAATGGACATGACCCGGAAATATTTTGGGGGGATCGAAAAATATTAAAACTGCGGTTTCGGAATTTTGGAATCAGTTTAAGTTCAGTTGAAGTCTTCAGTCTTAAGTCAGTCTTCAGTTCAGTTTTAGAGTCTTGAGTCTAGGTGAGAAAGATTGATGACTCAGTCCGGATAAAATTCGCGAAGAGTTTCTTTTATTTTGTTGCCTCGGAAAAACGCGTTAAATCGAATCTTTGAAAAGTAGTTAACGGAAAATTGTGAAAGAAAGAACATTTAAATTCGTTCAACATTATGAGCGAGCTCTAAATAATCAAAAGAGTTAAATTAGAATAATTTGCTGTTTCAAGGACGAAATGTAAGTACTCTAGTGATAAGTTTTATTTTGACTTTATTAATGATTGCAATGACTATGATGTCAGTGAATTGACTATGGAACATTATTGCATAAATGTTATTATCTTGAGTGAAATGTCTTTGAATATTTTTGTGTTTAGTATAAATAGAGAAATTTAATTCAAATGGCTGTTAATTGAAATGAATTTTACTGAAGAGTTTGGATAATCATATTGACTGTTATTGTTCCGTCTAGTACCTAAATGATAGATATTTTAGTTTTTAATTAAATTAATTTAGATGAAATGTGCATTATTTTGTTAGTATTTATTCTGGCTAAGTACACGATTTTGAGTATAAGTATTGTACAAAATTTGACAGTAAGCGAGTTCAGGGATATTATATGCTCATAGAACAGGAAGTTATAAAAATTAAACTAAATTATGATTTATTATTTTGATGTGTAAAAGATGTTTAGGATTTAAAAATATTGTACCTAACGTGGTAGGGCAATATGAAAGTGTTATTAAAGTATAAGGCTTTTTGATTGCAACATTTTATTTACAAGCTCAGAGACAGTGTAGAGGTGGCTGTACGTTAGCATCAATTTAGAATTGTTATTTTTTTGTTTAAAAAGGTGTTGGATCAGGGTAGTATAATTATTAACGGATAACCATAAATCAGTTGTTTCTTTCGATTGCAAATAGACCCGCCCCCACAATTTTATTTTACAGTAGCTGCCCAGGTAAATAATTACCATCAAATACGACCGCTCGCAATTTACCATCTAACCTAATTGATAGAGTACTTTGTGCGGATGCTACAAGTACTTGATCCTGGTACACTTGGACCGTATCAACCTGGCTTCAGTTCATTCGTCTGTAGAATTAACCTAAAGACAAGTCAAATAAGAGTGAAGGTCACAGTATGTAACGCAAAATTCCTTCCAAGATTTTACATAAGAAATTAGTATAATTCTTTAGAAGGAATTCACTATTTAGACAATTTATAATAAATACTTAGGATTCATAACTAATTAGGTTTGAAGTAGTGTTCCACTGTAACAATATTAATATACAGTTTTAACATAGAACGATTCAATATAAAATATGTATTGTTCGATATATTATTGAATGCATATTTAAAAATATATTTTCATCATTATATTTCACCATCGCAACCATATTACCCTGTGATTCATTAAAAGCTTCTCCTTTTGATGGATTTTTATCGACAACTCAATTTTTAAATCTCTTTTAAAATTTAGATGCTTTTTAAATTTTCCCAAACACAAATAATATGAGCTTTATTCCTGCTCTGCTATAAAATACCTCATTAAATTACAACTTCTATCCCATTAAAATGAAATAGGTTTCAGCTAGTAACTGAGAATTTTATATTTTACTGCTCGAGGGCCATTCGAACTATCAGATTTGTGCAAATTGCTTGTTCTATTGAATAAAATAATCTTCCAGTTCCAATTGCCGTAAAGTTACTGACTGTTTGAAGTCACCTCGATTTTTATTTCTACGAGAATTATTGGAAAATTCTATTTCGAAATTTTTACCTTGAATTGAAGGACCAATTACTAGAATATTAAACAAACTACCTACTGTAAAAGACATAAATAAACTTAAAGGCAATGTCAGCAATTGGGACTTTTTTGTTTTGTTGTGAGCAGCCATCAAAATAGTGAAAAAATAATTCTTGATTGTAAGAATTTCAATTTTTGTTGAAGGTAATAGACAATATTTTGAATTTCATGAAACTCATCAAAAAAACTCTACCATTATTTATAAATATTTAGGTATAAATTTGTAATGAGTAGATATCTACCCAAAAAACTAATAACTATCAAAAATTTTGAACTGGATCATTTGAAACATTTTTCATTACGAATTATCCCTTCAACTGAAAACTTCAATTTTAATATTACTTATTTATTTGTTCATAAAATCTCAAAAACGTTCACCTAACCTGTTTTAGCTAATTGGATCTTGGCGTTCTGTTTCCTTTACAAGAAAAAGTCTTCTACGCCCCGAAACAATCCTTAACCTTTTCATAGATCTAGATACATTTTGCTTCGGTACCCTTCTACCAATACAACAAGCCATGATTGACTTAATGATAACATTTTAAAGGCTAAGTCTAAATTATTTTATTGTAATTCATTATTTTATTACTGTTCAATTGGTTTTTTTTCAACAGAAAACTGTTTAATAGAATCGTGAGTCGCTCTGAGGTATGAAATGATTTTAATAGCCGACATAATTGGGCTAAACGATTTCATGATAGTTGATTGTTTATTTTGTACGATTGCATTCACATATTTCTAACCAAATTGATTGAGAGTTTATTCTAATGCGTGCTGAATATAATATTTATTTACACACTAAACAGATTATTCGGTTGTCACATCACTATGAAGAGCTAATCCTAAATTAAATAATTAAACTCGCTCATGGACTGATCCTCTTTTTATTTTTGCAAACCTACAAATAATTAACAAAACTTATAATAAACAAGAAAAGAATTAAATAATAATAAGGAATTAAAAAGAAAAAAGTTTCTTTCCAGTATTTAGTAATGGAAAACTGCTGTTCCCAAAACTTTCTACTTTAAATACAAGTTTTATTATTCGATGTCTTTACAGCATCTGGTTTAGACTCTAAAAGCACCATTCCAATTAATTGTGAGGTGAGCACATTAAAACTAACAGTGAAGCAGAAGCAAAAGTTGGCGGTCAGCAGTTTTGCATCTATCGTACAGGGCGCGAAGAAACTCATGTATTCTTAGTCAATTCAATCTAAAAGGAATAAAGCTGATCAACACCAAAATAACTACCTATTGAATAATTGAAGCTGAGAAAAATTTAGGTGCTATCCAATAGTATGCAGGACCGTAGCTAGAGTCAAGTTAGTGATAGGGCATGACAAATCTGACATAGGGCATACACTACTTCCCCCCCCCCCTTCCTCAAATTATAGGTAAACAATCTGGTGGTAATGGCGCTGGAGGCAAATTTTTCAATAAATAAAAGGTCTGTTTCTGCAGAAATCACAAACCAGTCAGAGCGAATTTCATTGGTTGAAAACAGTCAGAAAACTAGTTTCAACTCAACCAATGAAATTAACTCTGACTAGTTTGTGATTTCTGCAGAAACAGACCTAACATCTTTGGCAAGTAAACAAAATGGCGCTGATTCTCGCGCCGCCTTGGACCATTCGCACCAAGGATAATACACACTAATTGTGGTAACGGCAACTATGCAAACTGACGTCTAGCAACACTGAGCAGACGTTCTACAAAGGACGTCACCCAGAGAGCAACGCGAGGAGCTCTCTCTCAATCCCCCAGCCTAGGACAAGGTTGTCCCAAATCGTGTTCGTGAAATTAGTGTCCGATCGTTAGTATACTTTAAATGTTTTATGTAATTCGTGATCCACAATATTCTGCCTGAAGAATATTGAACCTCTTGGGAGTGAAATAAAAACCCTTAGTTCAGACGACTACCTTTATTAAATTCCTGAACCCAAGTTACAACACTAATAGTGAAATCCATTGGTAAGTTCAGTGCGCACTGAGTGCATTCGTGTCCTCTTCTACTACATGATGTAAAAGAAAGTGACAGAAATACATGTTTTTCGCACTAATTTCACCAATGGGTTTCGCCATACCTACTACTACTATTACAGGATAGCTTATCATCATAGGCCTGTGTATATCAAATCTCAAGCTCCCCCACCACGCCAAAGAACCAGTGATTACGTAGGCAGCGTGTCCTTTCTCGCCTTGACGTAGGGTTTTTTCACCACAGGTTATGATGACGATGAACTACGACCACTGGCGCAAACAGCTGACGACGTAGTTGATGTCGTCAATAGTGTTACACCATAGGGCCGCAATTTCCACAAATGAGGCCGATAAGCAATCCTGTGTAGTAGTGTGTATTATCGTATTATCCTTGCATTTGCACTTTTTTGAAACGAAAAGCTTCCTCTATGTAAACGTCAAACATTGTTGCATACATTTAGGAGTTTTCGGAAACACTTATCCTCACACTTACTCGATTTTAGGCCTTATCATTATCTACTATTAAATTTCCTAGAGAAATTTTAACGCATGTTGCGTTTTAAAGGTAGGGCATGATCATTCGAAAGATAGGGCATTGCCCCCCAATGGCCCCCCCTGGCTACGGCCCTGATAGTATGGAGTTCGATTGATCCTGAAAGACCATTAGGACACAAGATCTCAACAAAAAAAATTTTGAAATTTCATCGTTTTAGTAATATGATTTAGATTTTGGAAAACTTTAACAGGTCATAACTTTTTTTCTATTAGAAACAGTAAGCTGAAATTTTCCGCGATTCTCCTCCCAGTAGAGGACTACAACCCCTCATTTGGACTTGTAGTTCCAGAAATAAGATCGTGTTAAGCAATTTGGGGTGGTTTATCAATTTTTCAATTTTCCTGAGTGCCTTTTTTCATAGAATCTGGCTCCAAATCTCAGAATAATTTAGTGTATGGAGTTTGGGGGATCCAAAAAGACCATTAGGACACAAAATCTCAACAAAAAAAATTTGAAATTTTATCGTTTTAGTAGGAAGGTATGATTATGATTTAGATTCTGGAAAATTTTGAAAGGTCATAGCTTTTTTTTTATTAAAGATAGAAAGCTGAAATTTTGAGCGATTCTTATTCCAGTAAAGGACTACAAGAATTTTAGCTCATTTGGACTTATAGTTCCAGAAATAAAATCGTGTTAGGCATTGGCGTATCCAGGATTTTGGTTTGGGGGGGGGGCTGCGCACAATAGTCCATTTTCACGTGCTTCTCATCGACTAAAGCATTCATGCGCATGTTGCCACATTAGAAATGACGAAATATCTTAGGAGCATGTTAATTACTAGGTAGCCAGAGTTCACCGATTATATCTATACTTTCTTTTTTTATAAAGTAGTAAGGACGAAAATAGGTCATAGGTTGTAACTAGTTTTTCATCAGCCATATTTTGGAATGGTTTACTAATGAGAACTTCGGCATCTTCGCATATTTGGGAAAGTGACGTCCCTTTCCGATCCGGGTTTTTCGCAGGCAGCAGTTTGGAAATTCGTTTTTCAAATCATTTTATTTTCAAAAATAAAAGTTTTTTTTTTGGAAAAAATGTATATACAGAATGTTATCAGAATGACTAACAGGCTAATTTAAAAATGTGAAAGTTGCCTATTTTTGTCAGGAATTCATCTGTAACATACTCAAACATTACGCGCATCAGGTTACTTATTCGCTTTTTTTTGGTAAGGACAGGGCCGTAGCCAGGGGGGGCATTGGGGGGCAATGCCCTATCTTTCAAAAGATCATGCCCTATACCTTTAAAACACAACATGCGTTAAGGTTTCTCTGGGATATCCAGAAGTAGATAATGAATTGGCCCGAAATCGAGTGACTGCGAGGATAAGGGTTTACGAAAACTTCTAAATGTATGCAACAATGTTTGACTGAAGTTTTTCGTGTCGAAAGAGTGCGAATGCAAGGATAATAAACACACTATTACACAGGATTGCTTATCGGCCTCGTTTGTGTAAATCGCGGCCATATGGTGTAGCAACATTGATGACATCAGCTTTGTTCCAACACGTCTAGAAACCGTCACGATTCTGCGCAAAGCCAAAAATTTGTACGTAGAACCCAAAATTCGATTACGGAGTGGTTTCGAAACCGTTGATGGGACGTCGTTAGTTGTTTGCGCCAGCGGTCGTAGTTTAAAAAGAAAGAAAACTATGAATAAAATGAATAATGGTAGAAATGGTCCAGGAGATTATTATGGATTATTTTTCTTCCACATACTTTTGGTGACGATGGTACATTTATGATGAAAAATGGTATTTAATTTCGATTAATATAATAGAGAAGAAGAACTGTATAAAAGAAATAATAGACAAAGAGGAAGATGCAAACGAGATCTAGCGTTATTTTAGAATGTTAATTAATGTACTAAAACCAAGTATGTATAAAGCACAAGCCCGCGGAATCATAACCTATGGTGCAAACCCCCTACGTAAAGGCAAAAAACGACACGCTGAATACGTCATCACTGGTTCTTTGGCGTGATGGGGGGGCTTGAGATTTGATCTAACAGGCCTTATGAGGATAAGCTATCCTGTAGTAGTACTTAGTGTGTATTATCCTTGGTGCGAATGGTTCAAGGTAGAGGTGGAGAACTATCGATAGTCACGAACATCGATAGTTATCGATAGTCGGGACCTTGACTATCGATAAATATCGACAGTTTTCGATAGTAATTAAATACAAATTATAAGGAAAAAGGAAAGATATATGTGTACTAAAAATCTTTCATTCTAGGAAATAGCTAAATATTGAACTTTAACATCAACATCTGCAGGGGAATTCTGTAAGGAATAGAGATATTTTCCCAATCTCTATTGAGGTACGTCTCCTCTCTATTGATTTCGAAAAGAGAGAAGACAGCAAGTGCCATGGCGATACTGATAGGAATAACGATCTCTATCCGTTACGGAATCCCCCGCCTCTGATCTCTTATTTGCGGAGAAAATATTTTTTCCTTAAACTAAAAATATCTTATTCTAAAAGCCTAGAATCTTTGTATAAAATCATTATCATTATCATTTCAACATTTTTGGCTTTCAGACAAGATCATTTGTCAAAAATAATGGCACCACGCACCAGCGTCCAGCCAGCAGTACCTGAAAGTCCTTTCAGATCTTTCAGAATATCAGAATACTTTTTATACCTAAATTGTCAGAAAATTTTCCATTGTCCCTGAAAAATAAAGCAAGGAAATCAAAAAAGGTTTCCAAACCAATTGAAACTGTTTTGTTCTGCATTTTTCCATTTTTGCAGTTCAGTTTTGTGCACCTAACCTTACTTTTGCTTACTAATGGGCGTTACAGCTAACTATCGAAAATTATCGATAGTTTAAAAAAACTATCGATATATTTCGATAGTCAAGACTATCGATAGTTATCGATAGCGCCATCGATAGTTCTCCACCTTTAGTTCAAGGCGACTTGAGTCGCGAGAATCAGCGCCATTTCGTTTACTTGCCAGATATGTTATTTATTGAAAAATTTTCTTTCGGCGCCATTACCCCCATTTTGTTTACCAATAAAAAATTTAAGAGTGGGGGGAGGGAAAGTAGTGCATGCCCTATGTCAAATTTTTCATGCCCTATCACAAATTTGACTCTAGCTACGGCCCTGGGTAAGGAGGAAAAATTTTGTTCACGGAGGACCTTTCCTCCTGGGCCCTTATTCATGGAACAGGGGAGAAGCATTCCCATAAGACCATAATAATAGCTTTTCCGTCTGAGTTACTCATATTATAATTTGCATGTCATTGAGAAAGACAGAGAAATCGTTCTCACGAGAACGCTGGTTCTTGGTTTCAAGAATAAGTACCTTGAGTTGGGATTCTGTAACGGATAGAGACAGTTATCCCTATCGCTAAGGCACTTGCTGTCTTCTTCTCTGTTTCCGAAATAAATAGAGAGAGAATATCTCTATTCGTTAAAGAGTCCCATCTCTGGGGTTCGATTCTCATCTCAAGGAGTAGAGCTCCCCGGAGAGAACACATTTTTCCGCCTTTATCATTCTTTTTTACTTTTCGATTGCGTTGGCAAGGACAAAACATGCGTTCTATCGGGGAGCTCTACTGCTCTACTCCCTGAGACGAGAATCAGGACTCTGAGGAAAGAAGTACCTCTTTCGGACATTCAGGATGATAAGATGAAGCACTAATTCCCTTGCTGCATTAGGCGCCCGCCATAGAAAAACCTTATAATAGAAAGAAATTAATTTTATTTCTATTTTTTTTATTCAAAAAATGTACATGTCACATAAAATACGCTGAAAAAAAAAATAGTCTAGACTTGCCTTGGGGGGGGGGGGGCTGCAGCCCGGCAGCCCCCCCCCTGGATACGCCTATGGTGTTAGGCAATTTGGGGTGGTTTACCAATTTTTCAATTTCTCTGATGGCCGTTTGCACCGACCATTTTAAGGAAGCGTTAGCGATAAGTATTCCTTAAAGTGATATTTCTCCATGTGAAAATGTCATTTTAAGGAATACTTACCGCCAAGACTTCCTTAAAATGGTCGGTGCAAACGGCCATGAGTGCCTTTTTTCATAGAATCCGGCTCCAAATCTCGGAATAATTTAGTGTATGGAGTTCGGGAGATCCCGAAAGACCATTAAGACACAAAATCCCAACAAAAAAAAAAAAATGAAATTTCATCGTTTTAGTAAGAAGGTAAAGTTCAAAAAACATGCGTTTCTTTTGCGCCACTTTGTATAACATAAATATGAATAAATTCATATTTAAAAACTTCGACTGTATTAGTTGACCTTATTAGCATATCATCCAACAGGCACTGGGCCAAACCCTATGTTCTCTTCATGTATCTGTCAAATTATCATTGTACTCTCCTTTTTTATTATCCTCATTATATTCAAATCTAATAAATTTCCTAGACAGTGGCTGCTGGTGGCGTCCCTAATCCCACTCAAACAAAAAGGGCCGGGCTTGTTAAAATAACTACCAGGACTACGGATTAAACCATGTGCCGTATTAGGCAGATGTCAATTCCTACGTAAGTTATTTATTTGATGCCTCTGTACGTATTAGGTCGGCTTTTATTGACGCTTGTAAAAGTCGGTCGGTCAATGTTTTGTTTTCTATTAGGTGAATAGGGTTCAAATTATCCAAACACGATCTATCAAATAGATTGAATCCACTGTCGATCATCTAGCTAGGTGATATTGTGTTGATCCTTGATAAATTCCTCATGGTATGAGTGGAGGATTATGGATATATGGAACTGATTACCACGGGCTCAACGATGTTATGTGCCGGACATTACATCGATTAATATGTTTGTGCAAAATTTCGTTGTAACATTGTTTTAAGTGCTTAATTTTGCGTACTGGAAGTGGATCATAATTTGTACTAGAGTAATACATGCTGAGCAACGCAATAATCCAATTTGTAGTTTGTGGAATAACAATAAGTGATCAAAATCAAACACATCTCATTTTACCGAATATTTTGTAAAGACGCTTTCTGTAAAATAGTTTATGCTACTTACCCAAACTAACATCAATAAAATAACAAAAATTATTAACTCTCTAAAAAATGGCAAAACACCCCACCTTTCGTATTTACAATAAATAAGTGCTTTGAATCAGTTAAATTTCCCAATCTTCCTAAGAAAGTTTTTATTAATCCAAAATATCAATATCATTTTAAATTACTGCTAGCTAAATTTTTGAAAAACTAACAGTACAACCGAAGAGGGTGGGCGGGATGTCAATAAAGAAGCCAAGGGAGTCAATAGAGAATACACTATCTGGTTTGCTTATGTATATATTAGGAATAATTTCAAATCGGCAAATTGTTACATACAAAAGTAGGTAAAACAAAATATGAATTAGCAAGCCAATTTTGGCACGTTACACTCCATTAGCTAACTAAACTTTTATTGGTTTTTCGCAATCAAATACCGATCTACTCAACCACAAAATCGCTTAGTCAATATGCGTCACATAGAGATCAATAAATTCAATTCCAATGAATAGTTTCGAGTTATGTCGCAAATAATGTTTTCCCCAGTTAAAGATTTATATCAGATTATGTTTGCAAACATTGTTCTACTATCTAAAGATCAGCTGACATTGAAATTATAAGCAGTAGCGCCTCAAAGATTGGGTATAGATAGCTGTCGCAATAATGTTCAGAGTACGATATATGTATAAATCGTAAATAGGTGGGCCCAAATTCTATAATAGTTAAGACAGTGCTTAGTAACTTATCCAAATGATAAATTACTAGAAGAAATGATGAGTGGATGAAATGATAACTGAAATATATTATAAATTAAAAATTAAAGTGTATCTGGAAGTAGAGCTCAATAAAAAAAAAGATCATACATTTAACATGAAATATTTCAGGTTGAAACCTCTGCATTCTATGTCTACCCCAACTTCAAGTAAGTCATTTTATTCTCTAACTGAAGAGTGTCAGAAATCTATGCCGCATTATGTTCGCCAGTTTCTTACCCAAACACTTATAGCTGCTCTAATAATAGCTACATGTTACGGTTATTATGGTATTTAAAAACCTATTATTATCTCTTATTCAGTTTGAAGTTATTTTGATTATCTAATTACATGTTTGACATACAAGTTGTCGACGAAATAGACACGACAATCGTATTTTTCCTTCAGCTTTGCCTATTCCAATTTATCATTTTTTGTATGTTGAATCGTCAATTGAGACGCCAGTCATTGTTCCTTTTTTCCGTTCAATTTTACGTAATGAATAAGCGATACATGCCTATTGCTCAAATGAGCAAATTAACAGAAAAGTTCCCGATACGAAATCCAGGTCAAGAGTTAAGAACTAAGGGCTGCGAAACTCTGTAGTGGATCTATTTAAGGCACACAACAATGTCACGCACTTTAAGTGCCGATGCTTGAAGTGTCAGATGCTCAGCAGATTTTCGGTTGTGATTAAAGCAAAACAGAATACGATTTTTGGCATATTTAGATTTAAGCTTTATAAGACAATGGATATTGAAAAAGAGAAATGGTGTGTGGGCCTAACTTCACGGATCATAGATGTTAAGCATTTTTGTATTGTTTGCAATACAATAAAACATTATTTTTGGTTGTGTTCGGTTCAGGGACTTCTTCACGTTTTCCAATCATGACGAACGTCAAGTATCTACATTTTCTAGGTGGAGAAATAGATTCCATCTTATTCTTTCTCATTCTCAACTTTTGTGTAGTTGTATTCTTTTTAAAATGACGCATTTTATGTTTTCCTGAACATACAATCCCTAAAGTCGTTTTTCTTCGAAAATGCAAAATATCATGCAAACCCCTCTAAGAACGACGGCGACGGTCCTGTCTCCGGTTTGCCTCCGTATACCCCAACTAAATCCTATAGAAAAAATATGGGCGTAAGGTTACTAAAAAATAAAGTATCTGCGCAGAATCCAACACTTTTTGATGACGTAGGTAATTGAGAACTTGTGTTCACTGTCAGCACGCGGGCTTGTCGAAATTCATTCATTGAAGAGTCAAGAGAGTTCGGATGGCGACAGGGCATCAGAAGATTAACAAGTCTTCTCAGCTCTCAAATCAGATAGCTCAGAATAAAATTAAGCAAAGAATCATTAAAATTAACTTATAGCGAGTCCAGGGGAAGCCGCAGTGTCTTCATTTCTGTAATCATCTTTGTGTATTTATCAATATAGGTATAGAAGAATATTATTTCAGTTTGAAGGTAGTTTGAAGCATTCTACAGTTTCAGGTTCAAATACTTCAACTTATCATTTTTCTTAACTGTTATTCTACTGTTCTCAATAATTTCACATTCTAGATTATGCTACAAAGAAGGAAACTTTAAAGTGATTTTTGTGCAAGTGTAGGTACAACTATTTTGAATGGAGTTAACCGCTCTTCGGTTTAATAATTTTAATTCAGTATGTACATATCAACTACGCCACTACCGAACAGTTCACTAGTCTACAATATCTGCTTTTTTTTTACACTGAAGATTTGACTATTGTTCCAAAGAAAATCAACATGGTCGCAAATATAAATCCATTTTTAGCAACAAAAAAAAAAACTCGGTGACAATCAGATCCCATCCTGGAATCTACGGGTTAGTGTATTTCAATATTTATGCGGCAACTATATACATTATCTAGCCCGATATTGAAATTTTGAATAATTTATGTTGTGGAAATGCACGGATAATGCAAAATTTACCACAAAATCCTGTGAAAATCTGACTAGCAGTGCACTTTTCGAGTTTGACAAGCGGAATTAGTGTCTCGTGACGAGCAAAATAAAACATTGCAAATTAACACGATGTAAACATGATAAAGCAAGGGAGAATTATTTATATGGAGTTAGAGTGGCACTGCAAATTTCTGTTTCTGATTTTATGAATACCAACTATTTTAAACTAAACATGAAATAATGTTGTTGATCGTAATAAAAATTGTTTTTGAAGAATTATTATCTTTTTCATATATTAACTATTGCAGAATGAGACTTTATGGCAACTTGAATTTTACTTTATCGTTACCCAAGGTTGCCAGGAATGGGCCAATTCATCACTTCAGATATTCGCTAGTTATCAGTTATCAACACAATAATGGAAAAAATAGAATAACTATTTTCTAAACTGCTAACAGAAGACAGGGGCAGATTTCAGGGAGCTCATTAGGCTTTGAGCTTTATAACAGAAGCTTTTCCAAAAAGTCTAATCATTACAATAGGCTACCCACTCAAAAATGGTAAAGCGTCCGAATCAGGTGACCCAAGCAGAATTGGTGAAATACGGCTCGAAAACTCTGCTTTCTCAAAAATTTATAAATAGCTCAGAGATTCGTGTAGAAAGGAAATTCCTGCATTTGTACCATTCATGGAAAAGGTAGACGAGACGGCCGTGACAACTACTATAGAGACTTCACAGTTCGTATGGTCAGCCTATATCGTCAGCAGATTGTGTCTTCTAAGATTCCTTAATTTCCTTGAAGTGGACTATTTTTTATGAGAGATCTTTTTTCTGAACGAATTTGTAAAGCAGTTATTGATGGATGTAATGAAATGAAATTTAATTATTTAAACCCTACAACTTTTATATTTAACTTTTTGTCATAAAATATCTAGATATCCATATACCGAGATAGGACAAAATATTATGGGAACAACACATTATAGTCTGGGAGACCTTGCCCCAATAAGCTGCCCTGCCACCCTTTTCCGGCAAGTTCTCACGAGGCAGGATGACCTTTTTAGATAGGGGACATCGAGACCTTCAATCTGATACCCTACTTAGGGCATAACTCGATCGGGGTAGTGTTACTTACCTTTTTTTTTTTTTAATTTGTTAATAATTTGTTAAAAGATATTTCCGGCAGCATTTGCTCTCAGGCAGGAATACCGGTTAATAGATGCACATAATACTATACACAGTGTGTAAAAAGTTCCGGAACAGTCAATTATTTCGAAACTGGTGCACAATATAAAAAAACTTCCTGTATAAAAGTTGAAGGTCTTAATAAAATCTATTGAAATAGGACTTTTGTAATTATACAACGTGGCCCAAAAAGTTGTGCTACACAAAACTTCATTTTTTTCAATGAAATGATCCTTTTTTAATTACATTTTCTAATTCCTCTAGAGATTCTTAACAACAATTATGAAACATGTCATATGGCTAAACCCATTAGTTTCAGAAATAATTTGAGTTGAAGGACATAAATACGATAAGTACGATATTACCTACATTTTGCATTGTTTCGAGTTGCTTCAAAATGTTTCACGTTAAATCCTGAAAAAAAAAACATTTAACTTGTGTTAAATGAAATGTACCTCACTCAAGTTTAGTCAAAATTTTATAATTACTAAATTATTAAATACAAGCAGTAAAGTAAAATCAACAATAACTTTGAAAGAACAGAAATAAAATTAAGTGTAAGACGTTATTTTATTAAATGCTGAAAATGTCCTCCTTCCACAATTTGACAATGGGCTAGGTTATATTAAAATTTATTGATGACGTTTTGTAATATTTCTTAGTTAATAGATGCACATTCTTCAATAATTCTTCTTCTCAATTCGTTCAGATCTGGAGGTTTTGTCACAAACACTTTATTTTTCAGTTGTCCCCAAAGGAAATAATCAAGGGGCGTTAGGTCTGGTTACCATTTTGAACCAACTCGAAACAATGCAAAATGTAGGTAATATCGTACTCATCGTATTTATGTCCTTCAAGTCAAATTATTTCTGAAACTAATGGGTTATCATATGATATCTTTCATAATTCTTGTTTAGAATCTCTAGAAGAATTAGAAAATTTAATTAAAAAAAGATCATTCCATTAAAAAAAAAAGTTTTGTGTAGCACAACTTTTTGCGCCACCCTGTATAATTACATAAGTCCTATTTCAATAGATTTTATCAAGACCTTCAACTTTTATACAGGAAGTTTTTTTATATTGTGCACTATTTTCAAAATAATTGACTGTTCCGGAATTTTTACACACTGTGTATATTGATAATAGTGTCGACACATAACTCGATTGGGGTAGGAAAAATGCGGTCTTCTCCCTAACTATTACTGAAATGACAAAAAAGCGAATTCACTTATCTACACCATTTCCAAATCCAAGCGGCAGTAAATGACAAACTGGTGATTTTCAATACAACCTATCAAATGTCCTCCGTGCATGCGCACTGGTCCAGGTAGGACGTTTCAACCAATAGGAAAACTGGTGTTTGTTTACAATAAAGGTTATTAAATGTCATTTACTCTATGATTTACTGCCGCTTGGATTTGGAAATGGGTTTCTCTGCATCAGTGTTCGAGATAGTGAACTCTTATCCGTCATCGCTTTATAAGATCGATGAGTAATAGAAATATATAGTAAAAATACAACATAATTTTTTCAAGTTTGCTCTTATAATATATCACTAAATGTCCGGGTGATATATGGCGTCATAAAAATTCTTATAACTTTAGGATTTCTATGTGGAATGTAACTAATTATAGCAAGTAGTTTGTCATTCTTTTGTCTTAACTGTCATGGGAGTGCTGGTAATAAAAGTGCCTAAAAAATTGCGAAACCGGACACTTTTTCTATTGTTGGAGTTTTTATTTCATTAAAATGATTTGTTGCTTTGCGAGAGTTTCCCAAAGTTTTATTCACATACTTATTATAGTTTTGTTTTATAACAGAGACAATAATATGTTTCGAAATTTTGTTGATTGTCTTATCAATGTTAAAGTTTTTGTTTGGGAGTGGATAGAGGGTTGATAAAGGATTTCCTCCTAGGGTGGGGATGAAAGTTAACCCAAGCTTACGTGCGAGAGGTTGATTCTCTCTAGTGATCATATTCAGAACTGAACCAAGTTTTGGTGATTGAATTAAGTTTCAGGCCGTGCCAATTTCGGGAATTGGAACTCTGAAACTCTGAATCCAAACTAGATTTCTTTAAAACAATAAATAATTACTTTTCTGGGATCGGAAGTACTGTTTCCAATAAAACATCTGACGTTTCGGAAAATATATTTTTTCATGAAGTTACAATGAGTCTCGTTCGTCATGAAAACGACGGTTCTAGAACGGTTCAAAACACGCACAGTTTATCAATCAACAAAATGACAACGGCTCGGCTATCACAAATTTCAATAATAGACTGTGCGATTGTTTTGAACCGTTCTAGAACCGTCCTTTTTTTAAACCCGAACAAAGCTATAGTTCCACAAAATTGAACCGAGTAGGTACGAGAGCAATACTTTGACGATCCCATATAAATAGAACAGAAAACAAGATAATGAATTAAATAGTACAGTTATTCATTTAAACTCCAGTATTCCAAAAGATAATTTTCAGTTTCATATTAATTTTAAATGGACTTTACTTCGTTTGTCGTCAATTTTAAATAGTTGGCAAACGCAAAATCAAATACCAAAAGCTGCTACCGGTAATAAGTATCATAAATCAATCTAACGTCGATATCCTTTATCCAGCTTTGGCACAAACTTCGCATTCGCGACTACTTGACTTGTGTGTGTGTGATGTAACAATCGAGCTTTTGTGCTTTATTTGATCAGGTGTGGTGGCTGTCTTTTCATCGAACGGTCCATTTATTTCCTGGAACTTAAAACGAAAATGGGCACAAAGACAAATGCACGGGTTTGTGTCAACGATGAATCTGACTTATAGTTTTAGGAATATCCACTGTCGGCTTAAAATAATAGACAACGGAAAGTTCAAAGCAATATTATGCTTGAATTGTGTTTATAGGAGTTTTAATTTTAAAATAATTATGCCGCAGTGGAGACTAATTACTCTCAATATGTATCGTGTAAATAAATGAAATCACCTCATGCTTAAAGCTATTAACGAAAATCAATTAACAATGGGTATTATGTAGGATAGGATTTGTACAATGTTAGTGATTGGGATCAGGAGAAAAAACGAACGTATATTGGGTAAATGCGGTTTCGATCTACAGTAATTGCTCTAGATTCAAAATGTGTAGTTTGATAGAGAACAGACACTGCTTCTTGCCAAATTATTGGATGCTAGAAACTCCGCTAATAAATAATCAAGAATTTTATTTATTTATTTATTTATTTAAAAATAATCTATCTCATTTAAGTTTATTTATTTATCCAAATCGACTGGATAAAACGAAAACGACTTTTGGAGCAAAGCGGAAAGCGGCGATCAGGCTGAAAATGGAAACAATACCAAACCAGAAAATTATAGAAAAAAACTGATTTGGTTTGGACATCTAGAAAGAATGGCAGATTATCAAGCAAATCATTGAGTGGTAGCTAGGGGGAAGAAGAAGATGCGGCGGACCGAGAAGAAACTGGAGTAGGAAATGAAATGAGATACAGAGGTTTGAAGTGACAAAGATGGCAGGAGATCGAAAATCCAACGAAGGTTAGATCGATAATTATGTGATAGTAAGAGATTCAACACCATTTTTTTTAACATTTATACAAACTTGACAATACATCTAATTGTATCAGGTTCTTATTAACAATAAGTCGATTATTCAGTGTGTGGAGGACATAAGAATAAAGCAATGAGAACACCTATATATACTTGACATGGGGAGCAGAAAAAATGGGAACGACCACAAAAAAGCTGGACGAAAGGGTTTGATGGAGAAATCAGTTTAAAATAGTAGGTATAGTCTTAGAGGTATTCTTAGTCAAGATCGCAAAGCTTTTTTTAATCCCATTGTTTTGCAGTTTTCTTTTAATGCATTCAATTATTCTACAACTACATTAACTTGCAAAAAAGTTAATTTCGTTAGTTATCACGCGGAAGTGCCTTATTCCCATAGAGCGACCAAAGTGTGCCGCTAATCACACACATGCACATTCAGCCTAGTTATTTTAATTTCCTCAACTTCTTATGGCTCTTCCTTTTATTATGGTCCTTCGAGCCGTTGATTCCCTCAACAGTCGGCAGCGCACTCGCAACTACACTGTGGCCTTTCTTTAGCTTCGGAACGGCCGATTATTCAGTCCGCGTAAAACTCACCGACGAAGAGCTTGTGCTGCTCCGCGTCCTGGAACACGCCAAACGTGCTCGGGTTTTCAAAACAAACTTTTGGTGCAAATTGTTTTGGGATATTGATAATTTGATAATTTTGGATTTTTTTTTTAATGTTGAGAGATTTAGTGGTATAAATAGTGGGTGGTATTTGGTGTATTTTTCTTGATTATTTCACTGACAATTTTTGGATTATTTTTCGTGTTGATTAATAAGGTGAGTTATGTTCCATTTTTTATTATAGAAAAGTGGAATTACTAGATATTCGCCTTTAAGAACCAACTTTTTTTTCTAAGAATCCCAAACATTTATTAGCTTCGCTTTCAAGTTCTTTTTAGATCATAAGTAGGTATTTATTATGTTTATTTAGGTACCATATCAATTCTTTGATCACTTCTTCAACTAAGTTAAACTGATATCTTGAGTCTCGACTGGAGCCTTAAACCGCAAAACACTAACCTACTAGCAATTAAAAAATCTACTAGGTAGTTATTTATTCTTTATTGTTTTCATTCAACAGATTCTTGAGTTGTGGTCCCAAAACAAATATAAAATTTCCGTTGAAATCACTCGAAATTAATTTGGCCATCTCACTTTTTTTCCGTAATCGGGAAATTATAGAGGGCAATCGTTGAAATTCTTAGGTAGTAAGTTTGGTTCTCGATATTCTATGTCACAACTCGATGGTCTCAACAAACTCCTGACTGTCGGATAAACTTGTATAAGATAAACTGCACTTTTGTGCCAAAAATATTTATATTATATGTAACAATATTAACATATTTATATGTTACTATGTTGATTGAAGATTTAGGGCGGGTATTATAAAACTACTTTGACAGTTAACTCAAAGTTAACCTCTGGAATTACATGACGAGGAAGGACTTAACTTTAAGTTAACTGTCACAGTAGTTTTATAATACCCGCCATTAATCGAATTTAGAGACAAGTTAATGTGTTTGGTAATTTTGAAATCCTAAACATAAGCTCGTCAATAATAATATTTTCCTCGTAAACCTTAGGCTCCTTATACTGCAAGTACTGTGTACATGATCAGAATTGCATTTAAAAAGTTATACCGGCGGCCAAACATAACACTATTGTTTCTTTATTGGTCAGAATTTTTGACGTAAAATTTTTACTCAAAATTTCTTAGAGCAGGTAATTTCCTAGGTGGGAGGAGTAGGAACATGGAGTTGGAAAATGAAGCCGTTTTTTTTTCCAGGTATTTTGAGATCCAAAATAATGGCGGTATAGGTAATTCAATGCTTTACCTGTCATTTGGTGTACAAACACAAAAATATTGCTAAGACCTTATACGTTCAAAAAATCATAGCCATCTTTGATATATTTTTTTCTTTCGAAGACTAGTTACGTCAAACAATATATAATCCTCGGATTCAAACTTCAATCTAGACCGTTATTTTCTATTTATCGACGTTGAAACATTAATAACTATTTTTATCCACAATCATCAAATAATGGCAGTTTTATCCACTCATATGAAGCGTCTAAAGTGATACCTCATCCACTAGTGGAATAAAATAACTTTATTCTACTAGTGGAATAATAAAATCAAGAAATACGAAATTTTTATTTTATTTATTGATATTAACATTTATATTAATAGATACTGCATTGTTCGATTTGTCTCCTATAACTTCATTATTGTTGGTAAAAATGTGATAATTTCCATCAGCTTGGGAACGCACGTTTATGGGTGTTTTGGCAGAATTACCAGGAACAGGAATATAAGGTGTCTCCTCTTGTAAGGGACATTTTCCCCTTGAATTTTGTTTGCAATACTAAAGCTTATTGGAAATGGAATCCTCGATATAACTTTCAGCAACAGAGGAGCTTTTCCATCCGCCATGTGTGATTGTGGATAAAACGTTGCATTACATTCGTGTTTTAGTTGCATTTTATTCACTAAAGAAAATTAAACGCTCGAACTTCGTTCTCGCGTTTAAACATTCTTGCGTGGATAAAATGCTTCCTAAAACACTTATACAATAAATAACTATGAAATACATAAACATTTTTTGAAACTTTGTAACAAGCATTATCGTTATTCAAAGAAATATTACCCATCATGATACAGATGTTTATATTTATGTAAAAGAAGAAAAGCAACTTTTTCTATAACATTTTAGATTATAACTCTCATACTTGTAACTTCTTAACCTTAACAACTTACAAAGCTAAAACCTTTTCAAAATCACTTCTAACAACATCTATACAATGATGGTATCAATATATTTACAATAGGTGACATAAACTTATATACAAAGAATAACATAATAAATGATTAGATAATTTATTGATGAGATTTCAAACCAACATCCTCTCTCTGTTCAGCCGTTTCTCACTGGATTCTGAAACTTCAAATATAAATTATCAAAAAAGTCATAGGAAGATCCAAGAAACAATGTAAAATCTAATCTAAAATAAATTTATTTCTATTTCAAAATTTCATTAAAAATCCATGTGAGTATATCTTTCTCTGGTTTCTGAGGCTATTCCAGTATATTTTTATTGAAATGTGGGTATCTTGATAATCCGAAAGTTCGACTAGTTCCTCTAACAGAACTTTTCGAATACCCACCACAAACAAAACCTAGTTTTGGTCCATCTCTTCATATTGTCATTTAAATTTACACTGTTCTTCTTGTAGTAACTACTGACTGTAAGGGGCCTGTTCTTTCGTAATTTTGCCTTAACAAGATCCAATAATATATCAGCCGAATCTCTTATTCTGGTATGGTTATCTCAAAAGATTGGTGTGTTACTAACAAAAAGCCGAGAATAATCTAGTGTATGGAGTTTCGGGGGTCCCAAAAGACCATCAAGACACAAAATCTCAACAAAAAAAAAATTAAAATTTCATCGTAGGTACCTACTTATATAGATTTTGAAAAACTTTTAAAGGTCATACCTTTTTTTCTATTATAGATAGAAAGCTAAAATTTTCAGTGATTCTTATCCCAGTAGAATACTATACTCCCTGAAAATTTCAACTCATTTGGACCCAAAATTCCAGAAATAAAATCGTGTTAAGCAATTTGGGGTGATTTATCAATTTTTCTGAGTGCCTTTTTTCATAGAATCTGACTCCAAATCTCAGAATAATTCAGTCTATGGAGTTTGTAGGATCCCAACGGACCATTAGGACACAAACAAAATCTCTACAAAAAAAATTTGAAATTTCATCTTGTTAGTACTAAGGTACCTATATCAAGTTAGCAATACCGCATGCACGCCGGGATATGGCATTAAGTGATTAATTTGTCGCTTTTTTGTCGTAAATTTGTCGTGCAAAAAAAAATTTTGTCGCGTTTTTCTTTTTTCTTAAATACCCTGGTAGTGCTAACTTGATATCAAGTTAGCACTACCAATGTCACCCGATGTTCCTACAGACGTTTTATTAGGTGAATAATTTGTCGCTTTTTTGTCGTAAATTTGTCGTGCAAAAAATAAATTTGTCGCGTTTTTCTTTTTTCTTAAATACCCTGGTAGTGCTAACTTGATATCAAGTTAGCGCTACCAATGTTCCTACAGAAGTTTTATTAGGTGAATAATTTGTCGCTTTTTTGTCGTAAATTTGTCGTGCAAAAAATAAATTTGTCGCGTTTTTCTTTTTTCTTAAATACCGTGGTAGTGCTAATTTGATATCAAGTTAGCGCTACCAACGTCACCCGATGTTCCTACAGAAGTTTTATTAGGTGAATAATTTGTCGTTTTTTTGTCGTAAATTTGTGGTGCAAAAAAAAAATTGTCCCGTTTTTCTTTTTTTTTAAATACCCTGGTAATGCTAATTTGTCGCGTTTATCTTTTTTCTTAAACACCCTGGTAGTGCTAACTTGATATCAAGTTGGCACTACCAACGTCACCCGATGTTCCTACAGAAGTTTTATTAGGTGAATAATTTGTCGTTTTTTTGTCGTAAATTTGTCGTGCAGAAAAAAAATTTGTCGCGTTTTTCTTTTTTCTTAAATACCCTGGTAGTGCTAACTTGATCTTGATATCAAGTTAGCGCTACCAACGTCACCCGATGTTCCTACAGAAGTTTTATTAGGTGAATAATTTGTCGTTTTTTTTGTCGTAAATTTGTCGTGCAAAAAATAAATTTGTCGCGTTTTTCTTTTTTCTTAAATACCCTGGTAGTGCTAACTTGATATCAAGTTTACACTACCAACGTCACCCGATGTTCCTACAGAAGTTTTATTAGGTGAATAATTTGTCGTTTTTTTGTCGTAAATTTGTTGTGCAAAAAAAAAAATTGTCGCGTTTTTCTTTTTTCTTAAACACCCTGGTAATGCTAATTTGTCGCGTTTATCTTTTTTCTTAAATACCCTGATGATGACCAGGGTATTTAAGAAAAAAGAAAAACGCGACAAATTTATTTTTTGCACGACAAACTTACGACAAAAAAGCGACAAATTATTCATCTAATAAAACGTCTGTAGGAACATCGGGTGACGTTGGTAGTGCTAACTTGATATCAAGTTAGCACTACCAGGGTAAGTATTTAAGAAAAAAGAAAAACGCGACAATTTTTTTTTTTGCACGACAAATTTACGACAAAAAAGCGACAAATTAATCACTTAATGCCATATCCCGGCGTGCATGTGGTATTGCTAACTTGATATAGGTTACTAAGGTAGCTATCTTATGATTTAGATTTTGGAAAACTTTGAAAGGTCATAACTTTTTTTCTTTTATACATAGACAGCTGAAATTTTCAGCGATTCTTATCCCTAGTAGAGGACTATACAATCCGTGAAAATTTCAACTCATTTGGACGTATAGTTCCAGAAATAAAATCGTATTAAGCAATTTGGGATGATTTATCAATTTTTAAATTTTTCTGAGTGCCCTTTTCCATAGAATCTGGCTCCAAATCTCAGAATAATTTAGTCTATGAAGTTTGTGAGATTCCAACAAACTATTAGGACATAAAATGCTACGGGATCACGAAGCTCGATATTCGTTTAAGTTTTGTCATTTTTGATCGAAAATCGAAAGGACTTGTTCATGACTTTCGACTGATCGATTTATTTCGATCGAAATGCCTCGACAGGTTCGGAGGTCTCGAATTAGGTTAAATTTCGTCTATTTTTCCAATATATCGTAAAATTCTCATTAAAATAAAAATGTTACGTTATCCACGCTATTCTGCAAAGACAAAGAAATAGACGTTGCCAGAATCTTGAGCTTGTAGGACGAAGACAAATTTGTGTGGTAAAAGCAGGAACCCTTTTCTCTTCCAGAGGCAAGTTTTGTAGACTTATTTCGTCCTAATTAACGACAACTACAGAACTTATGCAGTTGATACGACCACATGTACAAAGCGAATACTTGCTAGGGCAGTTACTCTAGAAAACATGGTGCTATGTACTTTAAGATTTCAGCTCAGAGCTCAGAGATCACTGGCTCTTATCAGATATGCATTGGTGAAGAGTATAATTTTGATGTATTCCAAGTTTATTGTTGAAATTTGAATTACAAAACACAAGACTTATATTTACATAACCAAAAAACTGAAAAGCGACATCGCCTTCCATTTTCGAAGTACGTAACGTTAGCATCAATCGAATAAACTTGATTTCCAACTCGATCGAGTTTCGTGAACGATCCACTCGAGTCGCTTATCGTTTGACCGGATATAATCGAGCGAACCTCGTGATCCCGATGCTGAACAAAAAAAAAAATGAAATTTATTTATTTATGACCTTATGATTTCGATTTTGGAAAACTTTGGAAGGTCATAACTTTTTTTCTATTAAAGATAGGTAGAAAGCTGAAATTTTCAGCAATTCTTATCTCAGTAGAGGACTACAATCCCTGAAAATTTCATTTCATTTGGACTTATAGTTCCAGGAATAAAATTGTGTTAAGCAATTTGGGGTGATTTATCAATTTTTCAATTTTTCTGACTGCCTTTTTTCATAGAAATGCCTCTAAATTTCAGAATAATTTAGTGTATGAAGTTTGTGGGATCCCAAAGAACCATTAGAACACAAAATCTCAACAACAAAAAAATTTGGATTACATCGTTTTAATAAGAAGATTTGATGATTATGATTTTGGAAGGTCATAACTTTTTTTCTATTGAAGATAGACAGCTGAAATTTTCAGCGATTCTTATCCCAGTAGAGGACTGCAATCCCTGAAAATTACAACTCATTTGGACTTATAGTTCCAGAAATAAAATCGTGTTAAGCAATTTAAATTAGGGTGACATCAATTTTTCAATTTTTCTGAGTGCCTTTTTTCATAGAATCTGGCTCCAAATCTCAGAATAATTTAGTCTATGAAGTTTGTGGGATCCCAAAGAACCATTAGGATACAAAATCCAACACCAAAAAAAAATTAAATTTCATCGTTCTATAAGGGCCAAATTATGGACCAACTGGTAAGTGTGTACTTTCTATTAGTGCATAGAAAGTACCTGCTAGGTAACAACCAGACGTTTACCAGTCTATAATTTGGCCCTTAAGAAAGTAAGTAACTACCTAATGATTTAGATTTTGGAAAACTTTGGGAGGTCATAACTTTTTTTCCATTGCAGATAGAAAGCTGAAATTCTCAGCGATTCTTATCCCAGTAGAGGACTACAATCCCTGAAAATTTCAACTCATTTGGACTTATAGTTCCAGAAATAAAATCGTGTCAAGCAATTTGGGGTGACATCAATTTTTCAATTTTTCTGATTGCCTTTGTTCATAGAATTCAGCTCCAAATTTTAGAACAATCTCTCGCAAAAAGCCATATAAAACATCTTCATTACCTTCAACATCAACTGCTTAATTTTATGTCTTCAAGATCAGCTAAAAATGTTTGTAAAGATTCAATTCAATTCAATGTTGTTGAAATTAGTTTCTTGCTCAATCTTAACTAACCCAGAACCTCTATCTTTTTTTACCTCTTCTCTAAAGTCGCTTACGTGGCAGATCCAGTTTCTTTGACTCCAATAATATTTTAATGTAAATCCTCCAAACACTGAATCATAAATGACTTGCTTCTTTGATGTTTCTTCTTTGCATCGACTAATTTTTTCTCATCTTCATCTCAATTCATTTTTCAAAATCTTTATTTTCCAATAAAATGTATTTGCACTCTGAACTTCCATGCTTGACAATCATGATCATATTGGTTTAAAATTAATGGTATTACTTTCACTAGTTATGGTACCCACACATGCCACACGCTTCAAAATTACACCTATATATATTTTTTTATAATATCAGTCCTTTTATTTTAAGAACACAATTATAAGGGGATTGATGAATGAGATTTCACAACTAACTTGTGAACTTGTTGAAAATATTACTGAAGCTTTGTAGATGCAAATTATAAAAATCCGGCGATTTTTAGAACATGGAAATTATTCTGGATTTCCTAGATTTTTAAAATATGTTAGAAGTCCTGCAAGCACTGAAAATTGTAGTAACTTTTTCAATCACCTTGTTGAAAATTATTGCGACTTTCATGGTAATCCTCAGAAATTTATTTCATGATTTCATTCACATGAAAATCTCATAAAAAATGTCCTTGAAATTATTGGATTTTCTCGAGGATTTTCTGAAAACATGTATTTGTTACATATTTTTGAGAGTGATTGCCCATCTTCTCCATTTTATTCCAAACTTTTACATTTGTAATATTTATTTCCTTCAAATAATAGGTTGATTCAGTTGGTTGTTGAAAATTGAGAATGATCGATAATTTTTGAAGTAAAACTTCTTAGGCGGCGGTTTGGGTCTGATATTTGGAACAAGAATTATTATAGAGAGTGAAATTTTAAGGAAGCTACACGTTTTGGAAAATTTCGTTACATGAGAGAGAAGAAAGATATAACGTACAGAGACGGAGAAAGACAGCCATATATTTGGGTGACGATACTTGACTATGACAGTCGAAAAACGATTGACACAAACCAAAGAGGATTGCTTATTATTGTCAAGCGCCGATACCCTTGTGACTTCACTACAGATGCTCACTCCCTTCTGTGTAGTCTTTACCTCGACTCATACGCTTAGTCTAAAAGTTGTATGAGGGGGAGAATAGTATTTAAGAAGTTTCACTTCCTAATACATGTACGATGCTGCACATGATTTTTTTTTGAAAAATTTGCAGAAATATATGGTTTTGCATACCAGGGTGTTCCAACGAAAACTGGACCGGTGCTTATTGTTGACTAAGTAAGGTAAAAGTTCCTATTATCGGCACTACCCCAATTTTCCGGCCTAGGCCCGGAAAGTGATTCTCGTACTGCTGAATAATTGAAACCAAAAGACAAACATTTAACAAGTATTTAACCGATCGCAGAAAAAATAGTATGTGTATTTCGGTGGAAAAGCACATTCTCGGCCTTCGGTGTTTGCCGGCCTTCGGTGTTTGCTGGCCTTGGCTACGCCTCGCCCGTCAACTTACACCGTCGGCGGAGAATGTGTCACTTTTCCACCTAAATACACAATATACTATTTTAACGGTCGCAATGGAATAGAAAAAACGAATTCAATATTCTGTTGAAACTATTAGTACAGCAATGACGCTGTTCTATCAGAAGATAAAGTAAAGGGTAGAACACTTTTAGAGAAGAAATATGGACCAGAAGCAAAAGAAGAAGAAAATTTACTGGTAGCAGCATGGCTATATCGAATTGCGGACTGTGGATTTCTTGCAACGCAACGAAAACACAGTTGTTAGATAGTGTTCAACTACTAGCTAGAGAATAGATATAGATATAGATGGATAGACCTAATAATTTTAAAGATCGAAGGCCTGGCCAGAAATGGTACGAATTATTTTTGAAAAGGCACCCGGAACTGATGCAAGAATTTCCCAAAATCTCACGTGTGTTAGAAATACCCTAACAGAAAACCGCATTCGTCAATGGTTCACAGAAGTTGGAACTTTCTTAGTTGTATCACCTTTTTGCATTGATGATTATAGACAACTTAATAGAATTTGGGTAACCTGATTCTGTGCCGATAAAAGGATCTTTTGGGTGCCGAAAATTGGAACATGAATTTTTTTTAGGATGCCGTTAATAAGGGCATAACATTTTTTTATATTTATTGCTTTCAATAAATATTAGGCATTAGTTTTGGGTTGAAATAAATAATTCATATGTAATATGATGCCTTTTGTCATCAAAATCGATAATCAAAATATTGGATGTTCGGGTATTTTATTTACTAAAATGAAACAAAACTATGCCCTAGGCAGGGCCGTATCTAGACCAAAATTTTGGGGGGGGTTAGGCAAAGTGGCAAAAAAAAATTGTTACACTAGTAATAAAAATTAAAAAAAATAAATAAGTATTTAATAAGTTTTGTTTATTTTTAAGTTAAATTTTTTGAATTTTACTATTTTTTAGGGGCGGGGGGGGGGGGGGGGGTTTGAACCCCCAAACCCCCCCCCCCCCTTCCCCCTAGATACGGCCCTGGCCCTAGGCTATGTAAGGTGCTTAAGGTGCCGATAATAGGAGCGTTTACCTTATCCCTGTATTTTTGAAAAAATCCAAAATAGACATAATATGACTTTTTTCTGCAGAACTCACAAATACTCTGTTTTGTATATGATTTTTGGAAAAGTTGCGGATATCAAATATTTTCAATGAGAGTGAAAATATAACTCAGGGTAGGTTCACGAGAGGATTTCCAAGTGGATTCCTACTTAAGTTCCGGAATCAGACCCTCAGACCCTCTAATGACGAAATTTTAAAACTTGTAAGAAGGCCTGCTTATAGGTACTTCAATAATAACGTCGGAAAAAAAGCCAACCTATTCCTTAATCCTTCACTTATGTCTAATACCAAGAAGAAAAAGGCACCACATCTTCCATCTGAAACTAAAAGAAACCAAAAATGACTGCAACCTCGAAATCAGAACTATCTATTCTCCTAAGCTTAAATATTGTTTTCAGACTTACGAACAAGTCAAGTTGAGCATTATCGAACAAACCCAAGTGGCATTAATTGTTAAATGTCTTGAGTCAACTTTTATAGTAACTGTATCCATAGAAAAAATCGCAAAAACATATTTTAATAATGAACAGATGTGTTTATTTTTTATAACTGAAAACAGGTGATGGCTCAAAAAGAACAAACATGACACATAATCTTCTGATTCATGTTTTTTAATAATTAAAAGCACACATTGTAGTGATTAGCATTAACGTCATCGTGGTTTTCATTTAAAATCGCCAAATGTTGCAGTCTAAAATTTTGTTTCTTAAAACAATTTTTCTAATAATTTTGTAGGTAATCCATGCTATTATTACATCTTTTAGATTGCTTAAATTAAATTGAAAAGTCTTTTAAAATCACCATAATTTAACTTTCGGAAATTAATATCCAACTCGGCCCGATATATTCTCAAGTGAATGAAAAATTTATGTTAGCGCCTACGCTATAAGTTGTAGTTGTCTTCATAGCATCGGAAACGACGGCTTTTAAGTAAGTTTTACGACCGGAGTTTCTAGTGTCATTAAAAAGCTCGACACTGCCGAGGATCCGAGCTTAAGCAGATGATAAACAACGAGTATTTAAAGCTTTTCAGATCCACTCGAAAACTTCATAAAACGTTAGGATTTTTTTAAATTATGACCTTGTTAATACTACTATTTGCATAACTTACTTTGAGTTAGAGAAACTAATTAAATAAACAGAAAAACAACAAAGTTGATTCAGATTTTAAACAATTTAAATATATTTTTTTTTTTGAATTAAATGATGCTGTTATTAGAGCAAATATTTGTTTCAACACTATCCTTCTATGAAGTAAATAACATTTAATTTTAATTGAAAATTGCGCCAAATTTTATAAACCAGCAATTTAATGACGAGTTTTACCAATTTTTACATGTAATTATCTTAATTGCTATACCAAAATAATTACGGTAATAGTACCCGTTTAATTTGGTTCATCGAATTTATTTTATCCATCCGGTATTCGTGATGCCTTTTGCTCCCTTTTTGGACCTTGGTTTTCTAATTCGATATTTTTTGGCTTAATTGGAGAGAATCCCTGTACGCTATCCGATTCCCCAATAAAAACAAAAAGGTGGAAGTTTTTATTCCATTAAAATAATTGAATTTTGAAAAAAATATATAGAAAAACCATTCGACGAGATAATTTAGCATATAAATTAAGAATGTTTCCACTTTGCTACGTCCCGCGCTAAAACAAGAAAAGGAAATTGACAAACAAGTTGATAAAATAAAAAATCTACCTTAAAATTTGATAACGAGATCTGTGTTAGCATAATCGCATTTTCCGAACGAGATGTTTTATCCATCACGGAATCAGCTTTTTACCCTGGAGCATTTTCAGAAATATTTTTTTTGAGGGGTGAATTTAGTCCACGGGGAATCAATTTTTTTCATGAAATGAGTTAATGTAGGCATTAAATAATGATTCATAAACAAACTAAAATAAGAGAGGAGTAACGTACGTTTTTTTTTGAGAGTGGTGCCATCAACATCAGCCAGGGCAGAAACAATTTTGTAGTCATTTTTCTGTTCCATATATAAGAAGCAGATGAAGCAGAAAGTGTTTCTCGATAATGTGAATCCAAAAATTGTATTGCTGCTGAAGGATCGTCTTCAGTTGATTCCTGGCGAATTTGCAACTTATTGAGGGTGATATTTTTGAGTAAATATTGAAGTCCTGACCCCAAAGCATGTCTTCAATAATGACATCAGTCTTCAAGTAAATGTCAATGTTTGTTTAAGTAAGATTCAATTAACCCGAATAGCTCACTCTTTAAAACCTCGTGAACGGCCTTATCGAAAAAGTGATGTTATAGACACGTGACGTTTATATCCTTACTTTTAATTAAATGTAGACGTTTCAATAAATATCAGTCTATCCAAAACCCTCTTGTATCGGGATTGTTACTAATATAATTTTCCATTCAGATTTCAATGAATTATCGAATGTAATACCGCAAGAGGTTCCAGGATTACCGGATAATACTTTTAGCTGTCACGAAACGCGTTACGCTGGTAACGCGTTGAGTGTCAGGTAAAAGTATTAGGTAATCCTGAAACATCGAGTGGTATTCAAAAGGTTATACAACTCACGGTACATTATTCCCATATGACACGAGAGGCTTAACAAGTGATAAGCCTTTTGGGATTATCGCGCTTAGTGGCAATATGCTATTAATCATAATAAAAATTAATAAAGTATCAAAGTTTAGTTCGTTGTATAACCTTTTGAATACCACTCGATGTTCCAGGATTACCTAATACTTTTACCTGACACTCAACGCGTTACCAGCAACACCACTCCTCCTTCGCAGTCCTGGTGTTGCTGCGTAACGCGTTTCGTGACAGGTAAGGGAATTATCCGGTAATCCTGAAACCTCTTGTAGTATTACATTCGATTATACAACGAACTAAACTTTATTACACTGTACATTATTCCCATATGACACGAGAAGCTTAAAGAGTGATAAGCCTTTTGGGATTATCGCGCTTTGGTGATAAGAGATGAAACAAAACTTTTTCTATAATAGAATTTGCTATAAATATTGCCACCAACCGCGATAATCCCAAAAGGCTTATCACTTCTTAAGCCTCTCGTGTCATATGGGAATAATGTACAGCGTATTAAAGTTCAGTTCGTTGTATAATCGAACGTAATACCACAAGAGGTTTCAGGATTACCGGATAATACTTTTACCTGTCACGAAACGCGGTACGCAGCAACACCACGACTCCGAAGGAGGAGTGGTGTTGTTGGTAACGCGTTGAGTATCAGGTGAAAGTATTAGGTAATCCTGAAACATTGAGTGGTATTCAAAAGGTTATACAACTCACGGTACATTATTCCCATATGACACGAGAGGCTTAAAACGTGATAAGCCTTTTGGGATTATCGCGCTTAGTGGCAACATGCTATTAATCATAATAAAAATTAATAAAGTATTAAAGTTTAGTTCGTTGTATAACCTTTTGAATACCACTCGATGTTTCAGGATTACCTAATACTTTTACCTGACACTCAACGCGTTACCAGCAAGACCACGACTCCGAAGGAATACCACTCGATTTTTCAGGATTACCTAATACTTTAACCTGACACTCAACGCGTTACCAGCAACACCACTCCTCCTTCGGAGTCGTGGTGTTGCTGCGCGTTTCGTGACAGGTAAAAGTAGTATCCGGTAATCCTGAAACCTCTTGTGGTATTACATTCGATTATACAACTCACGGTACATTATTCCCATATGACACGAGAGGCATACTTTTACCTGTCACGAAACGCGTCACGCAGGAACACCACGACTCCGAAGGAGGAGTGGTGTTGCTGGTAACGCGTTGAGTGTCAGGTAAAAGTATTAGGTAATCCTGAAACATCGAGTGGTATTCAAAAGGTTATACAACGAACTAAACTTTAATACTTTAAAATTAAAAAAAAAAAAATCTATAATAGAATTTGCCATAAATGCCACCAAGCGCGATAATCCCAAAAGGCTTATCATTTTTTAATCCTCTCGTGTCATGTGGGAAAAATGTGCAGTGAGTTGTATAACCTTTTGAATACCACTCGATGTTTCAGGATTACCTAATACTTTTACCTGACACTTAACGCGTTACCAGCGTAACGCGTTTCGTGACAGGTAAAAGTATTATCGGGTAATCCTGAAACCTCTTGTGGTATTACATTCGATAATACTCTTATTCGGGTTTTGGCGATCAGCCTTTTGGGATTACCGCGCTTGGTGGCAATATTTAGGTATAGCAAATTCTATTATAGAAAAAGTTTTGTTTCATCTCTTACCACTAAGCGCGATAATCCCAAAAGGATTATCACTCGTTAAGCCTCTCGTGTCATATGGGAATAATGTACAGTGAGTTGTATAACCATACAAATTGTGTTAATTCATGTTTCACATTTTCATGTTTTTATAAAACGATTTCGCCACGTTTTGGTAACCAACTTTGGTTGGTCAAAAATGTACCAACCAATTTCGGCACGAAAAACAATGACGTCACGATAAATTTGGTATCTATTTTGGTATGTCAAATTGGGTACCGAGCTTGGAGCACGATTATTTGAATTGGTAGCTTGCTATCTCTCTCTAATTAGGAATAATTAAACCTCACTTTTTTGTTTATATTTGAAATTGAACACACCAAATAAATACAATTAATTTTCACTATTCCCAATTTTAATTTCCAACAATAAAAAGTATTCAGTAGTTTGTTTATTTTTATTTTCTCAGGCATACCATCACCATCACGTCATACACGTGACATTTGACAAACCGGCCGATTTCGGCTGAAAATGGTATGCCACGTCACTATTGTGACGAAGAGCTTACCTAGCGGTTAACCAATTTACCTACCAACCAAAACGTGGCGAAATCGTCTATAATCTCTAGAAGGGACCCATTCAAATTAAATTTCATGTGTCTAAATGTAGGGTTTTTCTTAAACCCAGCAAACACACTGACGTCGATATGACGATATTTGACGTGATTTTTTGGTCCGCATTGGTCTCCGGCGACATGGTACCTAATAATGACGTCAATAAATACGTCATTATTAGGTCGTCTTAATGACGACATTCAATTATGACATTTTGACGTCATTAAATGCTGAGGAAAAAACATATCTATTTTGTCATCTATATCAATTTGCTATTTTTAATTTAGCCGCCCTTATAGTGGATCAATAATTTCAGTAGGTAAGTATTAATTTATTGAATCTCGATTAACGGAAACTTTCTGCCTAATTAAGTAGGTATATATAATTCCTATTTTTTAATTATTTGCTATTTACCCAAATAAGGTATACATACATTACATCCACAAGGAAAATATAAACATACAATAGTATATTATATGCGGAGGTGGAAAGTGTTTCATTATTGTCGAGAGATACTATAGTTGACCGAGGTGCGAAGCGCCGAGGTCAACCAATTCTCGAGACAATATATGTGAAAACTTTCCACCGAAAAATGTATTCTATTTTATTTTGAACCATTATATATTGAAAAAAAAGGTAAAAATATGAGAAACATGGAATTTCGACTGACACTCTGACACCGACATTGACATCTTATGAAATTTCCACAATATAAACACATGTGACATCTACTTCTAAATACGAACAATGCACCTGGATTTGTGTTTAGGTGTGAAAGAACAATTTAGCAGGCCGAAAATGAGTTCTCCAGGCCGAAAGTGACAGGAGAACTGTCACTTTCGGCCTGCTGCAAAGTAAACAAAAGTAAAGAGACATTTTCGAACCTTCAAACCAGTAAGAAATGTGAAAATAACATATATGATTCAAAATAAAATACTTTAAATTACCCGCTCATAAATGACTCCATCTTGACGGACAGCGCCGCGCGCCGGCGCGTGGTGAAACCTGAAACCTGTTGCCTGTTGGCGCCGTGCCGTTGGCAGAGGTGGACGAGGTGCCGTGCGGATGACTGCGAGAGCGAGATCATGGGAAACCGAAACTCGAATAATAATTTCTCTTTTAATTATCTACCTCGTACCTCTCTATACCTACTTTATATTTATGTGTATTGTGAAGGCTGATTATAGCTTTGTAGCAGTGTCAAAAATGGCATTTTTTGGGGTGAAAACAGTTATTTCTGTAGTGAATAAAAATTGCCTGTCACCGAGAAAACACGTTTACTGGCCGCCATTTAAACTCTAGTTTGCAGGTGGACTAGTAGAAATAGCGTTTAATCCACCTGCAAGCTAATGCACAGGCTACGTAATCACCCTATTTAGATCTATATAGTTTATTATCGACGTTTCTAAAATAAAAAAAAGGCAAATTATTTGTTTCGTGATTTTACGGTCACAGATTACGTCATATATTCGTCATAAGTCCCTACTAAATCACGTCACAGAAAGACGTCATTTTGTCGTAACATAATGACGTCATGGGGCTGTGAGATTAACCTGTCATTTTTTCGTCAAAATGACGTCATCTTTTTCGGAAATGAAATCCAGTTAGTCACGTCATTATGACGACAGCGTGTTTGCTGGGAACTTTGTGTTTTTCCTCTAATAAATGGTAAGTCTTAATACGTTTACAATTATACAATTACAATTTTTCGACTCTCATCTTGACTAGTTTTCTGGAGCTGTCTTCCCTTTTTTACAGCTTAGTTCAGCGACTTCAAATAAATGATGTAAACCTTATTATATTGAGCAAACTTGCCCCTGCTCTAAAGCTTCGAAACATGTAGGGCTCATTAACTTTCAATAAATAATAAGTTATTGTGAAGGAAGACTTTGTGTTTTCCTTTATATCCAAACTTCAACTCCACTTTGAGTCATGGACTACTTTTTCAATGTATTATATTATATGTTACTGTAAATGCCCGAAATTCGGTAAAACCTAGGATAAGCGCGCTAAACCTAGGATTTACCAAAAGCAAGTGGTAAACTAGTTAAGGTACCAAACAGCTAGTTAACTGGTCACTGAAAATTTCTATCAGTAATGCACTGCCACTAGTCAGCCACCAGTTATGATTTATGTTCACCTTGTTCCAATTAACTTTGGAGAAACTATACTTAAATATTAAAAGAAAAGATCCTTTTATTTATTAAATGAAATAAATGAATTAAAATGTTCACTGATAGAAAAATTTATTTATTAGTATAGGGCAAACTTCCATGGCATTTAGAATTGCAAACATCTTTTGGTGGAACATTTCCGAATGCAATTGCATTTCTTAAATCCTTAACCACTATTTAACGACAATTTTCGCACTGCACTTCTTACGCTAATTTTCTGAGAATGAACATCTCCGGGACTCAAGAAATTTTCTTAACGATTATCGTTTCACGATATCGATTTCTGTAACATATCAGTGGTATTCGTACTTTTACCAATGCGGTGTGGTAAATCCTAAGATTTACTGTTTGTATCCGGTAAAAGTCCGAAATGGAAGCAAAATAACTAGTTTTCGGGCTTTTACCACTTGCTTTTGGTAAATCCTAGGTTTAGCGCGCTTATCCTAGGTTTTACCGAATTTCGGGCATTTACAGTAAGATATATATTCTTGATAAGCTATGCACATTTTCAAGGATATAATTGAAACGAACTTGCTCCTATTATAATGCTCCAATTCAGAAAAGAGAACTTAGTGAACAGAAATTTGGTTGACTTGGGAAATATTTATTTTTCGGATGAGCGTAGAGACTTGAGCACGGGTCATCGTAAACCTTTATGATTAGGTGCTAACGATAAATTGAGGCCAAGAATAGAGGCTAATTTCAACAAGAGTCGTTAAAGATACTAGAAATTAGTTTTATATTCTCGTTCAGGTTGCTGTAAGCAAGTTAATGGATACCTCAATACTACTGATAAATGAAAATATATTAATAAAAAACCAATTTGCACTAAATTGAACTTTCTAAGCTAACTATTGTTACGGTATCCTATAGAAAATATCAACAGCTATTAAATTTAAAAAAAAAAATGCTAGTATAATGTAGGAACCCATTAATATAGAAATTGAACTGAACTGAATTTGAATTAAAAAACCAATTTTCTTCCACTATTAACCAAGATACTAATACATAGAGATTTTTAATTTCTTTTACACCTGGAGCAACAAATATTCATGCATAAATACATAGTTTTTCAATTTACTTTGTCTTATTCTAGAGAAAAACCATGCATGTTAATGAGAGCAACTTCATATGTGTACTAATGAACTTTTACTTTTAATCTTTTTTAATTTTCAGTCTGTTATTATGCTTCTTTTTTATTAATTATAAAAAACTTCACATTTTAAGTAGGTAAGTCTTGAGAACAGCTTTTTATAACTTTAATATTTAATTATGTAGATTGAATAATCATATTATGTCAAAAATGTTGTATGATCTGTAAGAAACTTGTCATTCAAGAAGCATCAAATAAAATTAAGACTAATCTCTTAAGTGGCTTACAACTGCTTAACTTTTTCTGGGTAGGTCATTGATAAGATTACAGTTGAATGGGGTTAAGATTTAGTCGAGCATAAGCAATAAACGTATATCTCATAATCATAATATGTTTATTAAAAATATGCTTTGTGTACCAGAGTTTGTTTAACTAGCAAAGAATACCTACTTTTATAAAATGTCCATATTTTCTATTTTTCAAAAATTAAAAACTCTTGATGTATAATAAATTTAAAAACATGGAATGTTAGTAATTAATCTCAGCCCTACATTCAAGCAAAAGATAAACACCCCGTGAATTGTCACATTTTAAAGCCGGGAAAAATAATTTCCCTTGTCGTCTGCGGAAAAATTCCCGGCTCTTCAGATTGCCACAGCGACCTGGATATTAAAGAGCGGAACGGCCCTCCAAGTCCGAGGTTTCATTATGCTCCGTAATTAAAAATTTTATTCTTTCATGAGGTTCTCTCGAGAGTGAATCCCGCGGGAGAATCTGCGAAACTGAAAGCGCGTTGTAAATATTTCGCCCCCATTATTTGTACAACAAGGTGTATAGGTAGGTAGGTATATTCTAAAAACTGTCTTTTAATTCTAAAATAAAAAGTAATTACCTACCATTAAGTATTAAAAGTCAAACGTCCCCTAAGCCATTATAAATCAACTCTAGTGCATTATTCATAAACTGATATTATGTGGGCAATAAAAAACGTTCTACAATGAAAGTTTCCAAATTGCCCATTCAAATCGATTGGTTATTTCTGTCCCTTTTGTATTCGGAAATTTTAATTTCCAATTTAACTGTCGTTTTCGATTCTTTACCTTAAAACTTACACATGTACCCCGCCGGCCGCCAGCTGTGCATAAAATGGTTGTTGTGAACATTTCAGATAAATTACGAGTTAAAATTTACTAGAACCCGCTTCCTCCTTGCTAGATTTATGATATATTTATTAATGCGCGAGTCATAGTGATAAACGTATTGTAATTAAATCCCCGGTTTTGCTTGACCGCTTTTTTGAAGAATGGCTTTCATACGATTACGGAACTATTAAAGATATAAAGCTCTATAGAAACTTTGTCTTGATACATTTTCATTATTTTGCAAGCGTGAATGGGAATGGGATCAAGTAAATAAGTAAATATTATTGAATTTAAATTGAAAGTTAAAAGGTAGACATACAATTAAATGCTTATTGATTTAAAATTGAAAAATACCACTTTTTTGTTTAGGGAGAGCCATAAATTGGAAGTTGAAGCACTACTAAGCTTACTTCATTTTGACACTATTTGGATGTAGTTCCACAATTTCGTTCTTCTTTTGAGTTATTGCCATACGTAGGTACTTTCCTTCGAACAGTTCTGTATTTATTTTCACTTCGATTCGTTTTCTGGTTAAGATTTCTGACGTAATTTGGAGCTCATTATGTCCTCGATTTCTTCATCTCACCAATAAGGTTCTCTGCACCTGGGCTTCTAGTACTCCTACACTTCTGCTGCGACACTTTTTCATCACAAAGTCAACGATTGTTTTCATAGTCACATCTCTTACATTTTGTCTCTATAGGTATAGGTAGATACTTTTGTATTTCACGATATTCAACCAGTTGGTGTTGTCATTTCCGAATTGGTTCATTATTTATCTTCAACTTCTTCACCCATTCTAGCATTTCAGCATGCAGTAGTATCAATCTCTATGAAATTTCATATGGGAGTCATTAAGAAAACTCCTCTTCATCTTTCTAGAGTATCTTCATTTGGAACATTTACTTACTCCCTACTCCTTCCATGTAAACATGGCTTCAGTTTTATGATACTTTGATTTATTGCTTCCAGGATGTAATACACCTTCTTAGACTTTTACGAATAAGATAGGTACATAATCCTAGTTGGGTTCTTTTATCTTTTTGCATTTCTGAGAAAAAATTGCGATGTGGTGCTAAGTTTTCTGATCCTTGTCCTTGCTTTTCAGCTAGTATTATAATATCCATTTCTTCGTTTTCAGAAATGACGTCATTTAACTTTTGAGAGAGATCTTGAACGTTCCAAATACCAATATTCATCGTCCATTTCTTTCCCTTTGGCCATCTTTGTTTATTTTGTTGGGCTTCGACGCAAATTTTTGGGCGTTTGATCTTCTCGTTGTTTGACGTTTGACGAGTATAGAGTGGCGTCTACCCCCATGCTGGAGGACTGATGATTTGATAATAAATCATAGAACTCACTGCCACCTCAAATGCTTTTTTACCTAGCAGAAATGCCGAGTATGGAGAAGTAAAAATCCAATGGCTGATGGTGATATCACATCGCAATCCTGATTTAAATAGGATCCGGGATCCCTTCCAGCTGTACCATTAATTAGGATTTCTGTAAACTGTAAATGTTATGAATAAGCTGTCTTTCTTTTGAGTCGATTCGAGAATGAAGCATTGACCTTTCTAAAAACAGAAGAAATTAGAAATGAGTCATCACTCGAAACTAATAAGCATTAAATTTATCAAAACGTAAAAGAAAATTTCCAGCATATAATACTTGATAAGGATATTCTAGTGAATTTAAGAAATGTGAGAAAGTTGAACAGCTGTGGTAAGCCGATGATTCGAAGAATTATGCAGCCATGTTTACGCAACCTAGGTGAAAAATAACTACCGAATAATTATTCCAAAACGATAACCCTCCCTTAATAATTTTAAACTTTTTGATCATAATTCAAAGTAGGAAATTTTTAATATTTTCGATATAGATTAGCACTAGGTACATAGGTACGTATGAAACTTGCAAAACACAACCGGATAAAATATATAGGTACAGACTGAAAATATCGCTTCTCAAAATGCAAATAATATACGGCAATATCCTTGGGAATGCCGGCCGTCACGCAAACGGTGTAATATAAACCAATTAATTCATTAATAGATGTATCCGATTAGCCAAATATGGAGAACAACATAAGTTTCTTTGCCTTTTGCCTATAGATGGCATGGCTCGGGAGTAAGTGAAATATGACCGCAACCGGTAATTAAACCGTTTTCTTGTATTTTAGATCGGTATCGTTGGTTATCTTTTCCGATTCCAAGGGCGAATTTCTTGGAATGCGTAAACAAATAAATCTAGATGAAGCTGAGTGATGATTTCACTTTGTTGAATCGTTCAATTTCAAAATTGCGTGTTGATTTTGAATCTGATACCAAATAGCATTTGGATGTCGGGGCATAGGCTGGGCTTCTTCGAAAGATGTATTTCTTCCATGTTACATTTGTAGTATATAACATGCCCGGGTTCGTTCAGTAAAACTGAACGATGAGAATTTTTATTACCTTTTAAACAACAAATCTTCT
This sequence comes from Ceutorhynchus assimilis, assembly GCA_917834065.1. Taxonomy (NCBI): domain Eukaryota; kingdom Metazoa; phylum Arthropoda; class Insecta; order Coleoptera; family Curculionidae; genus Ceutorhynchus; species Ceutorhynchus assimilis. The sequence goes on from OU892281.1 coordinate 3,204,468, forward strand.
GAAAAATGAAATGAAAAACAAATAGGACCTACGTTGTGGAAACTTAATCAATTTTACTTTCTGGACATGCGCCCGACATAGCAAATATTAGGGAAATTTAAGGGAGGTTGTGATATGTAAAATAAACGAAAAATTTGTGAAACGTCTACTTCTTTATTAAAGTAGATCGTACCGTTCTCATCCTGGAACTAACGAGGGGAAAGAGCACGGCAGAGAAACCCTCGATCTAACATTCCTCAAAAATCGAAACATACTGTGTCATTTTAATAATAATTGTGAGTCATTAATTCAATAATTTAAGTCAATAAAACTTTAAATTAGGCACCATCCTTTGTCTTTGTGCTAAAATTTTAATTACACACACAACATTCAATCAAGGCTACCTATATTCAATAATGAAGAGTTTTTGGTTACTAAGCCAGTTTCCCACAGGTACTGAGGTCCCATACGGGAAGCTACGCAGTTGTTTTTGAGCCAATATCTCTAGATTGATTATTTTAATTTGCTAGGATATTCTCTCGTCAGGGTAGGAAAATGTTAGTAAATTCAACAAGGCCCTAATGCACGCTCTGAATACACAAAATCAAAATCTCAAGACAAAAAGACCGCACATAATTTTTTAGGTTTTAATTTACTTCTTTATCCGTGTTGTTTAAAGCATGAAACGATTTTTGTTAAATACATGAACAATGCACATGTTATAAAAAATGTTATAAACAAACAAAAAAAGCATAAAAATTTAAAAAATGATACTTATATAAATGATTGAAATCTCAAAAACAAAATAACAATTATGCAACTGACCTTATCGCTCCTTGACACACACACTAATAACAAATTGGATTGAACAATCAATTTATTGCAAAATAAAAAAGAAAATTCAATAATGAATAATAGCAGACACGCGTCTAAGGGAACAGCCTAGCTTGTTCTCTAGTCTAGTTGCGTATTCTCTTGTATCCTCTTCGGTTTCGGTACCTTCGTTTTCTGTGGAGCGCTCGTTCAATCCTAAACCTGAGGGCGCATACATGGTTGCAACATTTACTTTTATTCAGTAAACTTTTTTTTTTAAAAAAGTTAAGATTCAAAGACATCATATTTTAAATAGGTGGTTTTCCTCACATTGATCTTTCAATTGAACCTGAACCAAATATTCACCACCATGATTCAACCTAATTATTTCTATTTTATCTTCAAATTATGATGTGAAGCGCTGCCCGTCAGTTGAAATAAATTCCATGATTCTTGGTATTTTCTTGTCTTCATCAAGTGTCCTAAACGGCAGCCTCGTTTGTTTAGTTCCTAAATGTGTTTCACCGATTTCAGATAGGGAGTATTGGCTAGAATGACCAATTTCTCTATACATCAGCAACTTACTTTCATCTAAAGCTAGGTTCACACTTACTTGTGAGATAATCCTTGGCACCACCAAACCTTTTTTATTGTCATACAAATTGCCTTCTTTTGTCACTGACAGATTCTGCCCCTTTTAATCTCGTGGTTTCTGTTTTCTTCATTCACCAAATGATGCGTGACACTACTATCTACTACAAAACTAATTTTATTTAATCTAGGTTTAAAGCTCTTTGAACTTTTATGGAATTCTTTGTGTCTCACCAGTCAAAAATGATGTATCTTCTCATCATAATTGCCCATCGGTTTTCATTTGCAGTCATATGTGCATGATTTCTTCTAGTGTATCTTAGGTTAAACCTATTTTTAGAACAATATCCTTCCATATGTCTTCAAAATTTCGTCACATAAATTGGGTGACATTGCTGTCTCTATTTGTTTTTCCAGTATACTTGTCGAAGCTCCTGTTTCGAGATTTAGATGCAAGCGTGGAATCTCTTGATTGTATTTTCACACCTTTTCTTTTTCGACTTTCTCCCATTGAAAATTAATCTTTAAAAAATTTGGACTTTTCCTTCGACCTGGTAGAACATTTCTATGGGTCTATGCCAATTCGTCGTAAGTCAATTCGTCGTACGTCAATTTGTCGTAAAGTCAATACGTTGTGAAGTCAATACGTCGTTAAGTCAATTCGCCGTATACGTCAATTTGTCGTAAACACAATTCGTCGTATACGTCAATTCGTCGTAAACTTAGTTTGTCGTACACTTCAATTCGTCGTATACGACAATTCGTCGTAGCGTTAATTCGTCGTATTCCAAATATAATGTTAAAATGGATAAACTTGCACTTTTTCTATTCAATCAGACATGATCAAACTTACCGATAATAACGACGAATTACCTATTTTGTCGTATACATCAATTCTTCGTAGCGTTGATAACGTACGACAATATAGGTAATTCGTCGCTTTTATCGGTAAGTTTTATAATGTCTGATTAAATATGTAGTAAAAGTGCAAATTTATACATTTTTACATTGTAGGTACCTGGAATACGACGAATTAACAATACGGCGAATTGACGTTTACGACGAATTAAAGTGTTAATAAGTTGCAATTTATATCAGACATTATCAAACTTACCGATAATAACCCGGTTAGTTTCGGTTAGTTAGCAATGTATTTTCTGATCAAAATTTCAAATTAACCGGGTTATTATCGATAAGTTTAGTTATGTCTGAAATAACAACAATGTGTAAATTTATACATTTCAATATTTTAACATTATACCTGAAATACGACGAATTTGACGTATACGACGAATTACCCGTACAACTAATTGACGTATACAACGAAATAATGTTACGCCGAATTAACGTATACGACGAATCGACTTTACGGCGAATTGACATATACGACGAATTGATCTTACGCCGAATTGGCGTACAACGAATTGACGTACGAGAAATTGACGGTGACCCGATTTCTATAGATGTTACGTTACAACTGCTTGAAAACTTTCCAGGATTGCTGAGAACCACTAGCAAAGCATCTCTTTTGTCATCTACATATACTCCAGCAGTTTTTTTCGACTAACAATAGGGAACTTGCACATTTTTTTTTTATTTCAAAAATGCGTTGCACTACACTAAAGACATAGTCATGCCAAATATCAAGCATTAAAAATCAGCCGTTAATATAAATATTTGAAGTTACGCTCGAAACATCGCCATTTGAAACGACCGATTAGTGTGACGTCACTCAGCAACAAAATTCCGTTCACAGTCCTTGGTTGACAGTGACCTGCGAGCAGGTAGATTTAGATTATGGTTATGTTGTTATGTATGCCGTTTATGATAGATTTGACATTGACAACACCAGCAGCATATGGTGTGGCAGCGGTGCGACCCGATTATTACTGCCCTTTGACGTCAGGACCCATAGAAATACGTTTTTGATCTCGTCAAGAATTTCGAATTATTTGGTATTTTCAATTGAAGATTTTGAAAACCAGAGATAAGATATTATATCCTTTTCCTAATTGCATCATTTATTAGGATGATTGTTATTGTATTTTATTATTTATTTCATATTTAATTTAATGTGCAAGTTCCCTATTGAATAAAATCAATAACGAAATTATTTTGTTTTTCATAACTACTTTCATTGATCTTAGCCTCTGCAGCTAAACCTGCATAGATATTTCCCTTCCAACATATTATATTTATTCTAGAGATTCCATGATTTCCATGCTGATTTTTTATCCCACGAAGTAGTTTCTATAACCAACCTCAACGAAATTGTCCAAATTGTGTGCGAACCTCGAGAAATACGTTTGTCAAGAAATTTGTTACATTTTTAAATAACATGTTACACAAACCGTTAAGTTAAAACTTTTAATTTTGTGTCCAATAAAGTTTACCTCGACTCTTTACGTTCAAGTTTACTGCTTAATCCATCTAAAGTCACGAAGCAGTCGGTACGAATTTGGTACGAACTATTAAATACAGTCATATATAAGGCAATACCGTTTTAAAAGTTTAAATTTTTGTTTTTGTAACTTTAACTTCTCGACTTTAAAGGTCACTTCCCACACTCATTTAAAAAATAATTATAAAAACTTCAGGATCTACCATTATGTGGTTGGAAATTATGTAACTTTTTTTTCAAGCTAATCATCTACTACATTGCTAGTGGGTTTTTATTGAGCTAAGAAACTCAAATACATTGTTACCAACTCAAAAAAAAGCAGTTTAAATGAATTGTGCTCCCGTATTTAATATTGAATCATCATTCAATTAAATTTGAGACAGGCAGGAACTTACAATAACATAATTACTTTTCAATTGGCTAATTAACTTTTAATTCAATTAGATCTAATAAAAGCAATTTTCTTTTGTTCATTTTAGTTTGTTAAATTAAATCCCCTGGACGACAAAGTAATTAGTAAAAATTGCCTTCCGAGTTAAAAAGTTTTAATTAAGTGGCATTAACTTGGGATTTTAGACTGTATAAATGTGCCTATGTTTTGTTTTTTTTTTCATTATTATTATACTTTGCTTCTTTGTTTTCTTATTTTGATTAATTGTTTGCTGATAGGTAAAATACTAATCAGGAATTGCATCGTTCAGTAATAATTATTTGTTCAAGTTATAATTAGTTGGGTAATGATTTCCAAGGGCGTCAAACATAGAACTACATACTTCCAAAGCCATAGTTGGAGTGTTCTTCATTCCACCAGTTATGTTGAGGCATGTCATTCTTTGAACGTGAATAGAGATATTTTCTCTATATATATATTGACGTCTTCTCTCTATTGATTTCGACAAGAAAGAAGAAGAAGCAAGTATTATAGCGATATAGGGATAACGATCTCTATCCATTACAGAATTACAGCCCTTTGACTATACTATTGACATAATGATCTTGTTAACTGTAGAGTTTCCAATATTTCCAAATTGAAGAACAGTGTAGACGTGTCATCGGTAAGACCTAGGAGTTCTCCCCCAAGGTAGTTGTGTGGATGTATACAGCTATCACTAGGCCTATGTTTACTTATAGAGCCGAACAGGATTGTCAGAAGTTAGGGCATGTTCAAAAAAATCTTCGGACACGAAATTTGAACTGAGGTGATTGATGACTCCGGAGAAAAATAATAAATACTATTTCAGTTCAAGTAAAATTGAATAATTTTTCGCCGATTGTAACTAACTAACCAAACCACCTTTCAAAATTATGATTTTTCTAGTTGGAAGTATCACTGGTAAAAAAAAAATTATTCAACTTTGTTTCCAAGAGATAAAATAAGAACGTTGTTAAACATAAAGCAACAACTCGTCTTGACTATCAAATAGAAGAATTAATATTTCTGGTAGAGAAGAAAAATGATAAACAAACAATTAAGGTGCGAGCAAACACCAAACAAAATAGTTTGCAGTCGTTTTAATAAACAAGACCCTAGATGACGAGTGTGTAGCCACAGACAGAAAGGATGCTTTGAATTGTTATTCGAGCGTCGTCCTCGACGACTTCATAAGCAGTGGTGGTTATTGCACTTTATGAATCGTTAAACTTATGCTTTCATTCAATTAAATTTAAATTTCATTGATGTGGAGGTAATAATTTTTTGGTAATAAAAATAACTATTGTTTCATGATTAAAATAATTAAAAATATTATAATTTTAAATGGTGTTTATTTTACTTAAGTTGGTGGTAGGTTGTATCAAGCAAACGTGAAGTATTTTAAAATTTTCTTTTCATGTATGCAATATTAAATATTAATTTGTTGTATATCGATTGCCGCTTGTTAAATCCATACAAATTAAATGTCTACCAGTTAACAGCTGTCAGAGCTTCCGCTTTTTGAACATCCTTGTCGTTATTGTTATGGCATGAGGCAGCCGTTTAACCGAATCCAATATAATTTGTCAATTTATGATGGCATCCCGAACTGTTTACAGTGAATTTCTAGATTAAATAATTAAATTAAGAATCAATAACCTTGGTATCCGCTTACATCCATATTAAGCCATCGGGGATTGTGTTCTGTGGTGTGTGATGGCATTTTAATGATGCTGAATCGCATGGGTTTGGACGATTAACTGATGGCTAAAAGCAATAATACCTGGTAATTGCATGATGGAAATTCAAAAATTGTATTGAATTATACAGATGTATAGCTTCAATTTTTACAATAATATACGCCAACTTAGTGAAAAATGCTGGGCTAATGATTTGATTGAGATGAGGTACATAATATATGTAGTTTTCATCACTTTTTTGAATGGCCAATTTTATATATTGAGCATATAACGGTACTCACGCAATTCGCAGAATTCTTACAGAAACATTATATGAGATGTTGTTACCTGCCAGGAAAGTTCATGCCACCGCGAAAGTCGTGCAGACCGAAAACAATGGGCTTTCCACTTAAAAAGAGAAAAAAAAAAACAGCATTATGTGTGAAGCTTGTTACGGTGTCCTGATAAGCACGGTATTTAGCCTTTAATGGTAAACGAGACAATTTTGATTCATTGCTGCTTGGAAGGACATGGACACCCAGTATATTGTACGCGGATATTGGAAGTTTTAGAATTGGTTGCCCGTTACTATTATCTTTTAGAAATTGTCGAGGGGTAAATCGCTGGGGAAGTTTTTGTCCATGTCTTAGGAATTCCCGAGGAAGTTGAGAAAAGATTCAAGAATACGAGGAAGTAATAAGGATTTATGGGGTAAGTTGAAGAAGTCTTGAGGAATTCCTTGGGAAGTTGCGGGAAGTTTAGAGGAGGAATAAGTCAGGAGGTTCAAAACGTATGCGCATGCACCTTGAGGAAGCGCTTGCGCATACTTTGATATTGACATACGATACCTTTGTTTTTCTAGATTATATTTGTTATTTCTTGTTAATGTTGTTAATAGAGCTTCTTGCTTGGTCGAAATAATATTTCATTACAAGGTAAGAGAATAATCTTAAGTTAAGAAATATTGATCGTATTACTATATATAAATAAAACATAAAGTATCAATCAAATCAAAATCGTATCAAAAAATCCTACAGAATCTAAAAAGATAATCCGACGAGAAACGAAACGTAAATTAAAGAGGTCTCAAGCAAGAAAAGTGTACATCTTTCAAGTATACTGCAGAGAGCAGTGCTAGTAGCGATGAGAGTAGTGAAGACACTCAAATCGTATACGATGACAGTACTGATACTGAGAGATTCGACAGTTCTTCAGCGGACGACGATTCCATCTTATCACAATTGGCGAGTAAAGACGAAGGTAAGGTTCCAAAAACAGTTTCAAATACATCAGTGAGCTCACCAAAAGATAATGAACGAATTGAAAAACCTAAACTAAATCTGGAACTGCAAAAATTCTACGCTGTTTATTATGAAGAAAGATGGTATGTTGGAATAATAATAAAGAAGTTTGATTCCCGTGAGTCCGGAAGCGATGCAAAAGTAGAGATAACATTTCTCAGACAGCAGAGAAAAAACCAAAAAAATTGTCGATGGCCTGCAGCTGATGATGTCGATATTAACCAAGCTAAATATATACAGGGTGTCCCAGCCGAAAGTGAACCATTTTAAATGGTTATAACTTTTGAACCAGGTGTGCTAGCTACCTGCGGTTTGCGCCATTCGATTTCTCTGGGTCTAAAGTTTTTTCTAGTAGGTTGCAAATTTTTTTGAAACTTATACAGGGCAAGTAAAAAAAAATCCGTTTTTCAACATTGATGAAATTCTCCACTATTTTCAATGGAACACCCTGTATATCACAACGTCAAAAAAAAGAATAATGTTCAAGGTATCCATGTACGAATAAACATAGTCCCTAAAACTTGAACTTATAGCCGTGAAAAATCAAAATCGAAATCTTGGTATTTTGCAAACGTATAGATATTTATAAAGCTTGGAACTTATATTTGCCCAATAAAAAGTTTGAAAAACTGCATAAAACTATACAAAATGCTGTATATGTATATATTAGCCATTCTGTTCCAGGCATTTATGGATCAGTAAATGGGTGAATGACTTGTGTAACATTTCCTGGGGAATCGCTTCAATGGCATTACAAATGTTCCGCTTAAGATCTTTCAGGCTATTTGAGCAAAGGATTACAACATCTTTCCTTGTCATAACTCCAGAGAAAAAAGTCTGGAAGTCTCAAGACAGGAGAGTAAGGTGTCCATTCTATAGGACCTCCATATCCGTATTTCCCCAAATGTCATATCTAGTGATTTCCTTGCTATTAAAGAATAATGAGGTGGGGGCACCATCCTGCTGGAAATAGATATCATCCAAGATACCCTCCTGTCTTAACTGTGGAAAAAAGCACATATCAGTGTATACAATTTCTGTTATCGTTGGTTCATTAATGGAAATGGTCTGTATTTTTTCTTAATAGAGATTGCACACCAAACTGTTACTTTTGGGGTATCTCTATTTGACGAGTTCCAGAGAAAATACTCTGGAACTCGTTAAATTTTCTTGGAAATTGTATTTTAACTTAATTGATATCTAACTAGACAGTTAAAAAATTCTCTATCATAATGATATCAAGTACCTACAAAATGAAGTTGCATGCGTTTGCAAAAATTCCAAGATTTCGATTTTGATTTTTTACCTCTAAAACTTCAAGTTTTAGGGACGATGTCTATTGGTACATCGATACCTTGAATATATCTTTTTTTGACGTTGTGATGTAACGTTTTCAATTTCTTGGCTAATAAGCTACCTTGTTTTGCTTTAGTAGATATGATTTCATATAGAACTACAATGAAATAAATGAATAAACGACTATCCTTTCTGTGCCCAGATTTTGTTACCTTGAGTACTGCCTTCTACTGAAAGTTTTTTTGGTGCAGGTTTGCAAGTTTGGTTGATTGATATAGGAAGGTTTGATTCAGTACGGCAGGGCCCGCTGTTATTGATTAGAATCTTAGGAAAAGAAGGTAGTACCATCATCATCTCTGTTTGCAAATCCAATCGATAATCTGAGGTTATGATAATAATTGTTGTTTACTCTTTGATTTTTCATTTCCATCATGTCATTGAACAGCTGTTTTGTCTAGGCGTTTTCGTTAGACCTGTTCTACTTTTTGATATATGTTCTATAGGCATTTTTCAACATTCACCAGTCATTTTTACACAACCGAACTTCCAGTTCGTATTTTTGGGGTGAAACTGAACACGCTTTTTTCTATAATTTTCTTCATTGTCAAAATTAGAAGTTTGACAGATGAAAGCCTTCTTCCGAAATCTAAATGAAGAATCTGCCCTTTTGATCTGCGACCTCACGCTGATTAGTCGTCCGGTCTCGGGCCTCGGCCCTGAATTATTTTTTTTGGGGCGAGACTTTTTGGAATTATGTGCCAGGGAGCTCAAGTTTTAGACTAATTACGAATTTCTTATTGATAATTGTCTAGAGTCGTCCCTTGGTCATTTTTGAATTCTGTTTCGGTAAGTTTTGAGATTTTCTTCAGGAAATATTAACCTACAACACGTGTTCCATTTTTTTTAATAGGACTGTTCTGAGCAGCTTTTGGAAGTTTAAGACTTCACCTTTGGTCTAGAGTATCCCTCAGTTTGAGGTAAGATTATTTCTAATATTTGGGGCTCGATCTGTTTTTTTATACGAACATCGTTATAGGGTCCTAGTGCTAGGCTGTAGCTAGACAGTCTTAGGCTATAGTTGGACAGTTGCTAGGCTGTATTTAGAGAGATTCTAGACTGGATCTAGATTGCTCTCAGTTGGGGCTTTGGTAGCCTTTCTTCAGCAACTCTCTTGGTACCACTCTGCTAGAACCACATTGGGTTCTACGTTAAACAGATACAACGTAGATAGGACTCATGACTCACTTACCATACCATTGTCTATCTACAATGAGACCAAACATGTAGATAACCTCACTTTTGGAACTTCTGGATTTACACATACATTTGAAGATAAGAAACACTTGTATCACATGTAAGTTACACCTTTTACTATTTAGGCAAATCCTATGTAAATCACTTGATACTGAATTAGGTTCGGTAAGTGCCCCTTAAATAAAATTCTCGAATTTTACCCTGAGGTTGCGCAAAGAATAACTTTCACCTGTGTTTAATTTGCCTGTTGGTAAAGTGTAACCCATACTGTATTTTTCTTATCAGTCACAAGTGTAAATACCAAAAAGTTTTTAGTCATGTTTATTTTAAATTCATATATACATTATTACATTCATTTTTTTATTTAATCAAATATTTATAAAATGGTACAAACCATTATCTATACACATTTTTTTTTAACAAAGTCCTGGCTACCTCTATTTATTATTGTTATTATTTTTTAATAAAGGAAGCCAGATACATTATTGTACCTAATTAGTTATTTTATTGATAAGCTCTCCAATTGCACAGGTTTTGTTTATAACATCATTAAGTTATCTTCCTAGTTAAGTCACAATTAACTTGGTGGCGCCCAAAGGTAAGATGTATACAAGGAACCCATAGACCCATGGCCTCCGAACTGATGCTGACTAGCCGTATGCAGTATAATTAGGCAATTGCCAAAATAAGTACGTTATAGTGATATACAGGGTGTTCCCTTAAAAATAGTGGAGAATTTTGATGTTGAAAAACTGTTTTTTTTTTTCACTTGCCCTGTATAAGTTTCAAAAAAATTTGAAACCTACTATGTTTTTGTTATGGATGAAAATGTTTTTCAAAAGGTTGAAGAATCTTATCTAGCCATGAAAACGAGAAAATGTCTATTCAAAAATAACTAAAATATGTATGTTCCTCTTAATAATTGTTTTAAATTGTTGTATTATAAAAATTTTGGAGTTTGTTTACTATTACTTACTAGTGATTTTAGTTTGAAGAGATCTATTTTTGTTATGTTTTTTTTTTTTTGGTTTCATAAAATAAACGTGTATTGTTAATAGGTAAGTTTGACGCCATATTTTTAATTTTATCCATATACAAGCCCCAATATTCTCAACAATAGAAGTTGCCAAATTATGAAGCCAGTTCCGTTTTCTGGAAAATTCCACTAGCATACCGTATGGAGAATTTCCGAGAAAGTCCGGAAAATTCCGGAGAAAGTCTGAGGAATTCCTAGTAATTCCAAGGAATTCAATGGGAAGTTTCTATTTTATCATAGGAAGTTGCGAAATGGAAGGGAAGTATAGTGTACTTCCCATGGATCAAGAAGTTTTGATACAGATTTTGAGGCAGCGGAAATTGTCAAGAAACGTTTTATATATTTAGAGAAATATTTCCAGTTCTGGAGAGGTCGCTTAGTACCCTCAGGCAATCAAGAGCTAGCACTTATAAGTCATCCATAAATCTCGAAAGAAAGCCCCGTTTTCGCTGAAATGGAAAAACCGGTTATTTAATTTTTCTCAATTTTATCCAAATATGATGATTATTCAAATGTTTTCTTTACAAAATTATTCACTAAAACGTGAACTTAATATGAAGACAGGTTGACACGATTCAAGTTTACTTGGATGAAGTATCCTTGGACGCTGCGCGCGCCTCTTTTATGGACGATACTTGGATCGCATCAACTGTTTAAGCCCGATTGTACAAATTTTTGATATAAAATATAGTGAAATTTATTTCTGACAATACAAATGAAATTAAATGTCAAGAACATTTTCCAACTTCTTTCCTAAATCCTGTAAAATATTAATAATAAGTCCCGTTCTCTGTGATCATTACAGGATTAGATGCCCGATGAAAATTTCATTTCAAGACGAAAATGCTTTGGACAGTTGCTTATTAACCAATTAAGATAATGTCAATTAAAATTCAGAGCCACAGAAAAATTATAATTAATTTTTAACTTGACTGGTTGTAGGAATCTTTCCCAACTGACATCCCGATTCTAAAGATAACTTTATATAAGCCTGTAGTACACAGAATTCAGAAATTAACCAAACAAAATTGACAAATACCTAGAATTCAAAATAATGAAAACATTTTTCTTTTGATTTGGATCAGAAAACATGACGATTATGATATAGCCTACTACTTATAGAATACTCAAAAAAATACAACGTACAGGCTCAGCTTGTACAAGAAATGTAGGTACTGTTCCACAGTGAAACTTTTTTCCGTAACGTTATATTATAGATATACCTACATATATGGGAATTTTAGACAAATAAACTTCTGATTAATTAAACGCAACCATCCAATAACGCACAAAATTCGAAATATTTCGCTTAATTGTCGAAACCCTTCTGGGTTTTGATATCGAGTTTGGGTCCGAATAAATGAAAATTATGGCCAATTTGCTACCCCTGTAAATTTGGATAATCAAATTAAGTCTCGGGTGAATGCAATTAGTAAAGAAAGGATCAAGAAATATTCTTCGCAATTATTATTAATCAAGGAAACTTGATAATTATTGCATTTTCCTAAAATTTGATATCAGTTTCTATTTCTAGTATCATTGTTGATAATTATTATGTGAATAGAGAAAATTATTGTTGTTTCATATTGTAACATTTAGGTTTATTAATAAGAATAGGTGAGCAAATGAAATCTTAAAAAAATGAAAAAAAGAAACAATATTTTTAATAATAGTTGAACACATACAGGAACATAGCAGAAAGTATTGAATCTGTAACCATATTAAATGTGTGGGTAATTAGATATGAACTGGTATATTATTGCCTACTTACTTTTAGCGTAAACTATGAAATGCCTTTTATGGGAAACGCTATTAACAGAAACAATTTTGAAAACCAATCCATTATGTGCCAAACAACACCTTATATTAAACCATAAATAGAGTGCTACAATAATTGGCTACTTTTACTTCTTAGCAGACTTTCTGATGTACTCTAAGGCGATAAGCTAATTCTGTGCGACAGAGTATCATAAATAATTTTAGCACAACCGTTTCTAATCCACGACTATTATTTTAATTTACGCGCCACGCCGCTCCAAATACTAAACAGAGGTCTCTCTGCAATACGTTAGTGTCAACGGTTATCTAAATAAGCCATCAAAGCTATGTTGGAGTGTTAAAAGCTGAAATTCTTCGTCTATTAGCAACAATTGGAGGTTAAGTTGGGTCAAGCCTGGCATCGTTGTGCTATATTTATTTATCAGATCGTGGAACCAAGTCATGGTGACGGGTTCAAGAGATGAGCGGCTAGGATGTCTTATTATAAAACGGAATCGTTTGGCTGATTCCTGAACACGATTATTTGTTTTTAATGTTTGTTTCAATAACAAAAAGAATTTAGTTTGCTTTTTCTAACCCACACTTATTCGACAGTCTAAGTTTGTCGTGCTATAGATAAAATCAGCTGACAAGAATCACACGCGTTATCGTCTTTCTTACTTCAAAATGAGAAGCACCCGGAGGGAAGAGTTAATTTGCCTTCTATGTCATTGATGACGTCAATGGCTCTTCTTGATTGATTCTATTTTTACTTACTTTTTTTCATATTTCCCTTGGGAATTGGCTGGTAACAGTGAAGAGAGTAATAATGCTTACTGCAATTGTTAGGAAGTTTTTTTCAGGTAATGACCAATTTGAAATCAGGGACATAGGAGTCCCTGTTTGGGAATTGACCCACTGAGTAGTGGACCCCGCATTCCCGTGCCAGTCCTTGACGCGTTTCGTCCTTGTTAGGACTCATCAGCCTATGTCCTTCTGATAATATACTAGACCGTATATCGCGTTTTTTTAATATTTTGGCATTATCCGTTGTTAAAGAAAATAATTCCTTTGTGAACATGATGAAAAGAAAAAAATATTTCTAGCATTAGGCAAACTCTATCGTGACTCCAAACAATATAATCCGCCCTGTCAAATACACAAATTAATTGACTACTAGATGTTACTTCAAAATTAATATCGAAAATTTAATTTGAAATTGAAAGTTAGGCTCTATAGTTGAAGACTTCTGTGTAGTAGTAAATTCAAATAGCAATCGACAGACTTTGAAGTAATTTGAATTTTACGCGCGACACACGTAAATTAAATTAACAATGTTATTATGTATGCCTGGAGCTGTTGTTTTTACGCTGAGCACCATTTTCCTCTTGAAAATTCGCAGTTTCAAATGCACGCGAAAATTCAGTTTTCATAGTTTATTGTTTTCGCTTTAGACGAGTTACAAGTTTAAATTTTGTTTGCATATATCGTACCGAATATTCCACTCCTATAGTTTAGTTATTCTATTAACAAGTTTACGGCGACAATAATTACGTTATAAATGCGGATACTGCTGCTGGAAATTGAGTTTTATATAAAATGGGTTTTTTTGTGGAAATTTAACAGACATCGGAAAAGTTTTGCTAAATGGATAGATGATTATTCGAATTATTTTTTGGTTTCCAATGAGTACTTTTTTCTCCGTATAAACCTATTATTATATTATTTCAATAGAAGCTCAAACTCCCTTCAACTATCTATATCGAATAAAATAGATAATTTCTGTCATGACGAAATGATTTATGGACGGACCTGGCTGGCCTTTTTGCATATAAAATCGAACCCAAAAGGAACATTTTAAAGGATCAGTTTCTTGAAAGGGCCTTCGAAAGGCATATGGCCATTAGAGGGCATCACAAAAAGGGTCTCTTTCTCTGCTCTTAGTGGGCTCGTGCAGCGTCTTTTGCCCGATGACCCACTTCACCGCAGTCTAATTAACTTTAGGAGGGCTCTACCAGACCTCTTTTCATTGATACGTGATGTTTATTTTCAAGCTGTTGAAAGGTATTGGTTTTGATTTTCAATGGGAACTTCATAACTGAAAGACTAATTATTATGTACCTACCTATTTTGCTTGGAAGTAAGGCCTTTTTCAATATTAAACCTGTCAATAGTAATTTTTTTCCGTGCTTTGTATGTTGTGGTTATGCCTCTTTAGAAACAAGTCTTTACTTTTGTCTCTCTCTCAATTTTTTTTGTTGTATTTAAATGATGAAATTTCAAAAACTATTTACCTTAAAACCAAGACTTACCTAAAGTACTCTTAACGTTAAGGTAAACTTGAAATCAGTTCATTTCAGATGGCTTAAGATCCACCTTGAATTAAGGGAACTTTGATATACTACTGTGAAACTTGTATTAGGGATAACTTAACATTATTCTGTACCTTGGTGACACTGAAATACCGGCCCTTAGATAGGTACCTACCTCTGTTTTGGAATAACTATCATTCTTTATTCAAACTGAATTTGAAAACGTAAGTACCTATCTAATAATTTAAGTTTGAAACTGGCAATTTGTAATTGGAACCAATAAACAAAGGAATCGCTAATGTTCCAAGTTTATTTTTTTGTGGTTGTACCGTACCGTTTAAATCAATCTCAAAAACAAAAATCTCTACCTGGCTCATATATAAAACAAAATACTAAAGGTTTTTGTTTTTTACCCAGACTAAACATCAAGTAGATTTTTTTACAGCCCTACCAGCAATATATTTCCCACCGTGAATTAACAAAAACCCATTGCAACCCCCCGGGGGAATGTTCCAAGATGACGCGATAAGCAAAAAGGAGGGTGCAAGGCAGGTAGTTTTTAAATGGATATTAAGACCCTAAGTTGTTAACTTTATAAAAGATGAATAGCACTGTTGAAAAAGTTGCAATTAGGACCTCCTCGAAACGGCTTTCGTACCTATTCTTCCATAAAGAGATAAGTGCTTTTTTGTACTTTTGCATTTCTAGCTCGGCGGGAAGCCAAGGCGTCGCGGCGCTGTGTGTTTAATTGAATCAAATACTTGCGAGTCTTTTCGATAAAACTGTTTGCTTAAGGCATTTAGAGGAGTTTTATTTCATTGTTTTTAGTCACGTTGTGAAGGGGAGGCTCTTTTAAAATTTCCTTTTCTAGTTTCAGAATTCTTTTTACAATGTTTCAGCGTAGGGTGATCATATTTTTTTCGTATGAATGCTGTACACATCTAAAGTTTTGGGTGAGTGGAGAAAGCACTAGATGCAAATTTTGTCGACTGTGGCTGGGTTCGTTTATTACATCTGGGACGAAAATTTGACAGATGTCACGTGACTTGACACGTGAAAAAAGTTAAGTGATCAGGTGACGTCCGTCAAAATTTGCTCTTTTTGCTCGCAGATGCAATAAACGAACTCAGCCACAATAGCCCGTTTTAGTACCACTTAACAAAAAAAAGAAAGACATAACATAATAGGTCTGTTCGCATAGAAATCACAAACCAAGTTTGAAACCAAGGTTGTTTGAAAGAGGTAGGTTGGCTGATAACTTTTATGACGTCATCTGAATGCCTAAAATAATGCAAATCTCCATTAGATCTTCCTGATGGGGGATTCTCATCCTCTAGTCGCAACCTATCGTCTCGACTATCCCATTGCCTTTCTACAAGTGAGTCGGGAAGATAAGATGCGACTAGAGGATGAGAATCCCCCCTCTGATGACGTCATCTATTTACCATTACCAGACAACCTATTAACTTTAGAAATCTTGGGTTGATTGTTGAAATTAGTTTTCTGACTGTTTCTGACTTGCTGATTATTTTTAACCAATAACCCTTTTCACGTGGCTCCGGTTTAACAGACCGCAACATACCGCTCAAATTCGAGTGGTAAATAGGTATCCATCACGTCATTTTGTAACCGGGTTAGAAAACGGTATGTCATTTCTCTAACCGTTTTGTAACCCGGTTAGTGAAACCGGAGCCACGTGAAAAGAATTAATGAAATTCGTGCTGACTGGTTTGTGATTGCTGCAAAAACAGACCTATTATGCTGTGTCTTCTTCTTAGCAGCGTGGAATAGAGAGAGATAAAAAAGGTAGTTAGCATTAAAAAGAATACTCTGGGAAATGATGTCGTAAATGACGTATATCGCAAATGTAGAAATGTCGTTTTTTATTGACTGACAATTTTTCGTATTTTTTTTTTAAAGAAATAGTTATTTTTGTCCCAAGTACCTACCATCGTCACCAAAAGTAACTGGGACAGCATCACATTAGCTCTTGTCCTATTATATAAATTTTATTGTCAAATATTTGTCAAACTATGAATATAATGCATTGAAATGAATGACAGTGGAATTAGTCCAGGCGATTATTATGCATTATTTGTGTCCCAGATACTTTTGGTGATGATGGTACCTAAAATGAAGTTTTTCAGGACGAATCATTGCTGTTTCCGGACGAGGCATCAGCCGAGTCCGGAATAGCAGATGAGTCCTGAAAAACTTCGTTAGGTACGTGTGACAAACACTATTTTTTGTCATACGCTTTTTAGAATTCTTCAGAACGCTAAAATTTGCAAAATTTCCTTAACTTTTGAAATCATAAAGGTGCATCCAGAAAGAAAAAAATCCTAAAAAGAAGCATTTTACGGATTTGAATGAGTCCGTAAAATAGCTGTTTTTGGGAGCGTATGACAAAAAACTTAATTATGATCGGATCCGAATCGCTGTACGTTTGCTGTATAAAATTAAATGCTGGACAGACTTCGAAAATGCTGTACAATACAGGGAAATGCTGTACGTATGGTCACCCTATTGAGCGGAATAATATCCAAATCCTTGTGTTCAAAAACAATTTGAACACAGAATTTTCGTGTATGTAGCCAGCAATACAATACAGGGCTGGGATCACGACAAGTAAAATTCTACTAGAATTCTACTTTCATGACGTCAGGTTGCCTAGCAACCGACATCATCGCCTATAAAATAGGTCGCGGGTGACGTCATGAAAGTAGAATTCTACTTGTCGTGATCCCAGCCCTCTGGAGTAAAGTCTGGATAATCCCAGAGTTTATCTTATTCTTTCTAACACGCGCAATATAGGTACGCAATCGAACATCGTGTTTTCTAGAATTTTTATTTGACCATTTCCGGTCTCCGATTTCCAGTAATGGAGTCGAAAAATATTTGTCAAAGAGTGTGTCACCTTTGTTTCTCTGGAGGTTGTTCGCTTGAAAAAAGGCCTCAGTCAATTCCCAAGTAAAAAGTCTCAATTTGCAAGTTATAGTGAGTTTTAGAAATTCCTCGGTTACCAACGCATCGCTCTCGAAAAAATACTCATCATTTACCTTACCCTTAAATACTGCAAGGGAAAGTGCATTTCATTTTGGTTGTCTGGGGCCTAGGCCGAGTCAGGGTGGAGAGCCCCCGAGAGAGCCCCTTTTTGCGCTCACTCTCAAATACCAAAAAAAAAAATCATCATCAGTGACGTCAGCAAGGCCCGAATAGGCTCAATAACCAGTGACACCACCTTGACCATTTCGCTTTAGACATAACCTAAATGGTAAATATGTAAATTATTGTAAATAGTCTTTATATTATTATTAAACAGGTGTAAATTTACCAAAGGGCAATCTGCCGAATTTAGGGTAAATTTTAAAGGGGTTAAGGAGCCTCAATTGTGAAAGTTTCGTTATAATAATTCAGTAATTGTGTTTGTGATTGTGGCTTGATGCCGGGCCAAACAGGCCAAATATTCCTCTAAAGTACTGGAGTGCAAACTACATGAATGCTGCCGCGCTGCTGCTAACATTGTCGTGAACTGGAGACAAGTTAGGTAAGACTTTTGTGATATTCCTACGTAAACCGTGAAAAACAAACTTTTAGACTGAATTCGAGAATCATTATAACCAAAAAACAAATAGGGCAAGTAGAGACACTGCTTCTTGAGAACTAAATCCTACAAATAACGACAGGTATAGGTAGATTCATTTGATACAGGAACTCAAAACAATTGATCATTGAAAATCTGAAAAAAAGCTGAGTAGGGGAGAACTCACCATTCCATTACAATTGTGAAATTGATAGGAGCCATCGGCCAGAAGCCCAGAAGACTACGAGATCATTTATCAGTATATACCTAAATATTAACAAAAAGATGCCTATAGAAAACTGTATGTAGTTCTGAAAGATCAAATACATTTGAGGCATAAGTTATATCAAAATAACAACATTTACTTTCGCCGCTGAAGATATTTTCTAATGTATTCATTTCGACATCTCATTCCTTATAATTTTATTTAAAAAAAATGCTTGCTACTTATTCAAAAACCTATTCCATTCGCTACATAAATCATTCTCGAAAGACAGAAATTAACATTGTGATTATAAGTATTTTTCGAATTCTCATCCTACCGCCAGAACCTGAATTAAGATCTTACCGATTATGCTGAACAGTGTTATTAGTATTATTAATGGCTGTGAGATAAAGAAACTTGTCTTAATGATTTCTTACTTTTTTAAATACTAATATTTGAATAGATTGAATTAAAAATTACAATTTAGTGAAATCCAAAAATTATTAATATTATATTTTTTAAATCAGTCTAGTATCATCTGGGAGATCTTATACCACTAAATCCAGTCTTAATTGGCTAACAAAAGGCTATTTAACTGAAATGTTTGTAAACGATTTTATCTGCGGTAATCGATTTGATCCAGCTAAGTGCTTTGATTGAATGGGACAAAAAAAAGTTGCCGCATAGCTGAGCTGAGGAAAACGAAATGGATGACATGCAGAAAAGGTTAACATGGAGCCTGTTTAGCCAAATTCAGCGACGTAGGTGGTTTTTTTTTTCTGTCTTATTAATTGGAAAATTATTATCGTAGTAATTGGGTCTACTTAATCTAAATGCTCGTGAAATCGATGTTTTTGGAAATATGTCTAAACCACACAACTCATAATTTGAAGCCTCCGTTTTTAGTTCAGAAATAAATATTGTTGATACTGATATACAGTGTCATTACTTAAGTGTGCAACATGTGGGATTTTTTTTTAGTAATAGCATAATCAAAATACAAACAAGGTCAAAAGTTGGTGCATGTCTGATAATCATATTAGGTGCACTTAGAATGGTTGCAAGTCAAACAGCATACAGGGTGGCTCAAAAAATATCAAAATTCTACTAATATTTACTTAAATAAAATAAAAGTTTTGCACTTTAAGGAGAGTTTTTTTAATATGGCTACGAGGGGTCAACCACTTCCCGAAATACGTGTACACTTGGCCCGAATTACCTCCGAAATACTTCGAAGTACCTAGAAATACCGTGAAGTACCTCGAAATACCAAGTATTCCCGTCGAAGTACGTGAAATACCATGGAATTACCGTCGAAGTACGCGAAATACCCTCGAACTACCAAACGAAGTCCCGAAATACTTCTAAAAAAATTCTCGTTGAAAACTATTAAGTATTTTCGTGGATCGCAGTGAAGAATTTTTGCTCGGATTTTTGTGTCTTTTGATATGATGGATTTTATTCGGACACACAGGATAGACAATTGATTCAATAGTTAGTGATGAAGGTGACTGTTACTTCTACAATGCTGTTAGGTACAGAGTCATCCAACGAGGACTGAACAGGGGCAATTTTCGACTTTCCCCGAGACTTTCCCTGTATTTTTGAGAAAATCCAAAATAGCCAATTGGAATATTTTTCTCTGGAGAATTCAAAAATGGTACCAAAAAATCGTTTAAACCAAAAACCAAAGAACGAGCCAAAGAATTACGCCATGGGTGAATTGTTTCTTAAATAGAACACCATGTTTTTTGTATGGTTTTTGGAAAAGTCTCATTTTCTACGGCTATTCTGTGGAATATTAAAAAAGTTATGCGGCTTTGAATAATAAAACATTATGCCTCAGAAATTCATCGCTTAGAGATGGTATGACGTCATCTCTCGAGTCAAGACGGGCTAAAGGCCGTCACACGACTAACCTGAGAGATGCAGTGACGTCACCGCGTGTTTCAAAACTTTCAAATTTGGAGCTTTTTGATAATTTATTTAAATATGAACAAGGGCTCGGAAAATCATGAAATTTTGCACAACTGCTAAACTTAATACGCTCTTTTAGAATATGTAATAAAAAAATATGCTGTACGAGCCTATTTTAGGATTTGATTGGCTCATAGGTGATGAAATCTTTGAATTTTGTTGCCATGTATTATTTTAAATTTTCTCAAAGATACAGGGAAAGTCAAAAATAATTCCCTGTTCAGTCCTCGTTGAATGACCCTGTACTACGTATTAACTAACTGACATTGGTTAGTTAGTTGATATATCAGGTAGTATATCTTTCTATTTGTTTCAATTAATCTGCAGTATCTCCAAATTATGTCAACATATTTAGCTTGTTCGAAGAACGACTATAATTTTCATTCTATAATATTCCAATTTTAGGATAAAAAATTAATTGTTTTCGGCGAATAAAAAAAAAACTACTTTTAAATAGCTCGTAATACCTCGGCTTACCGCGAAATACTTCGAATTACCTCGAAATACTGCAAATTACCTCGAAATACTTCGAAGTACGGCAATACCACAAAAAACTAGGTTCGAATTACCACCACCGAAATACTTTGAATTTCGCGAAATACTTACGAAATACCGACATTTTCGCAATACGTGTACAAATTTTTATAGAGTGGTCGACCCCTCGTATGGCTATTATCATTAGTAATGCTAAATGCTAATTGCTAAAAAAAAAAATTGTGACATTTTAAAGTTGTGTTGAATATCATTGCAACAAACATGAATTTTGTGATTCCATAAAAAATTAAAAATCTAAGTTAATTTTACAGATATGCTTGAATTTGAACAAAGTTATGTAAAATTGATTTGATTTTAATTAATTTTTGAAAGTATTACGGCCATTTGCACCGGTACAGCTTAAGGGACATTTAATCCAAGTGGAGCTTTGAATGTGACTCTCGTGGAAACAAAAGTCACATTCAAAAGCTCCACTTAAATTAAATATCCCTTAATATCCCTTGAGTGATAGCGGTGCAAATGGCCATTAAAGGCGGAAATTAAAAAAAAAATATAGACATAGATTTTTTTCGAAAAAAAATAAAAAAAATCTTAGGAGGCTATGTTTTGGTACTTAGGCATAACTTTTAATTCCAAACAACTTTACTCTATAACATTTTGCTGAATTTTCTAAAATAAGGGTACTTTACAGTACAGCTTTGATATTGTTTGAGCTACCCTGTATGCTGTTTGACTTGCAACCATTCTAAGTGCACCTAATATGATAATCAGACAAGCACCAACTTTTGGCCTTGTTTGTATTTGAGTTGTGCTATTACTAAAAAAAATCCCCATATGTGGCACACTTAAAAAATCACACTGTATACAGTAGTTATCAAAGAATGAACTGAATCTTCAAAAACTAATGTCGCTGTTTTTGTAACTATAATTGGTTGTATCTCGTTTCTGTTTCTGTGTAAGTATTGTCTGTTTTCTTTCACATTTTCTGTTATGTTCATTTCATGTACAGCTCAGTAGGTAGGTACATGTGTTGGAGATCACATTTAATTTCTCTTTTTCATTTACTGTATCTGTCAAATTTTCTTTCTCTCAATTTCTATGTTATTTGTTCTTGGAACTTCTCTCCGGTAATATCAGTGGCAATATTTTCGTTTCTTTCTACCTTATTGTTAATATTCAACATTGCTCTGATGATTTTATGGATACCTAATTGAATTATTTAGTTTCATGAAAATCTTTGACTATTTTTAGTATACGATTCCTTTATTACAACTATGCTCGACTCAACAGCAATAATCTGTGATTTCGATTCTTTATAATAGGAGTTTTCTGTTTTCTGCAACCTCAGAACTTAGTGACTCTTCACTAATAGATATTAATCCATATTCCAATTTCCATTACACACACGAGAGAGATTGCATATAGCTACATAATAATTTTTGTCGTAGGCAACCATTCACAAGAACCTTATAACATTCTAATTTCAATGTAGATAAATTTCGAAATGCAAATCCTATAAAATAATTATACATTGTTCCGCCAATGATTGCCAGACCATAGTCGAGGATTTTCTCCGATCGGCTGAATAATGCTCGCTGACGGAACACGCAATAAAGTCCTAGGCTCGTTTAACTGGAACCATTTACTCGGAACAATCGGTGATTGTTCTTCCGTAAAAATCGCGGATTCGCGCTAAAAAGACTCTCTTTAACCCCTCTGATTTAAACAAAGATTTCACCTTTAAATGTCAACCGCGGGTTTCCGATGTGAAACGGCGATTTCGATGAGATCATGCACGAAATTGAGAACAAAACCGTAACTGAGGGATCTAAACAATTTACAATCATTTGTTGAAAGATTGAATTACAGTTGATTTTGATTGTTTTGCGTAATACTATATACCTTTGCAAGCTTTAGCAATTTAAAATGAAACAAATTTGATACTTTTAAATACAGAAATAGCATTGCCGGGTTTTTGTCACCAAGTAGGTATGTAACTATTTATTATCGCCTGTGTGGTGTGGTGTTTAACTGTGTTGCATAATTGGAACTTGATGCTCTTGGTGAATGTACAACAACGTACATCGTTTCAGTACCATCTTAATTTCGGAGGTTGTGAATCATCCAGACTATTCAAGCATCAAATTTCAGTAGTTAGTTTGTGTAGCAATTGAACGAATCTTGCGCAGGTAGGAATCCATCTTCCACCTATGACTCTTTTTTTCTTTTTTGAAGATTTTGCAGTTTACGTTTTTCCATATTGTTCACCACTTATCTTTTTCCATTCTCTGTAATACTTTAGCATTTTTTATTCTGGCTATCTAACATATTTTGGAGATCTTTTGGTATAGCGTCATCTCAAAAGCGCCGTCTTCTCATCTCCATTCTGAGATCTCCAGAGTTCACGCACCACAAACATATGGCATTCTAACATCCTTTTTTTCTTTTTTCGGATCATTCATTAGTTGGATGATTCCTCTATTCTCATTTTTCATTGCAGTTTTGATTATTTTTTCTGAGTAAATATTGAATAGTAATGGCTTTATTCGATCCATCACTCTATTTGAATCTTATTTATTTGTTGATTAACGATTCTGATACGATTCTATGAACTATTACAGCGATTGATCTATATCCAACTCAGGGTTGGAAAAAACCCGGGTTTTTTTGAAAAAGTCCAACCCGTCGGGTTTTTTTGGGTTTTTATGGGTTTTCTGGGTTTTTTTTTGGGTTTTTTCGGGTTTTCCGTTTCTTTCTTCAAATTTGATTTATAGTTTCTACTCTAGCGAAAGTAATACAAAAATTAT
This sequence comes from Ceutorhynchus assimilis, assembly GCA_917834065.1. Lineage (NCBI taxonomy): Eukaryota > Metazoa > Arthropoda > Insecta > Coleoptera > Curculionidae > Ceutorhynchus > Ceutorhynchus assimilis. The sequence continues at coordinate 3,228,367 of OU892281.1, forward strand.
GACTTTTGTTGCAAAAATAAAATATCCGAGAAAATAATATCCTTACAAAATAAAGCAAGCCACTTGATATAAATAATTACACTTGCCATTAGTGCACTGCACCACGCCTCTGGCTGGCCAACCCAGAGAGTCCGTATCATGTAGAATTCTACATATCAACAGGATTCTATAGACTCGGCACATTCTATACGTTGAATTCTAAAGTTTACATGGTCCTTGCCCAGACCTCCACGCCAACAGCGAACAGCCGGGGACTAGGGAATCATCGGGGAATCCCTGATATTTCCTGTGAAAATGAAGCTCATTCAACTGAAAATTTGCTATTTTTTAAAAACCCAAAAAACCCAATAATGGTGGGTTTTATCAATTGAAAAAACCGAAAAAACCCCACTGGGTTTTATAATTTGGGGAAATTCTATGCCAACCCTGATCCAACTAAAATATTTACTGCAAATAGAATATCTCTTTTACCCAAGTCAACTCGTAGAATAAACTGAGTCTCACTTATGTCCTGTTCCAGTTTTTCAGCGATTATGTGTTCTTCCTCGGCAACTCATCTGGTCCTGGAAATTTACCATTTTATAACAAGTTTATGTCAAGTTCTTTCTGGTCGGGTCTAATTCCCTAATGTTATTTTCATTAAATTTTATTGAAATTTCCAAATCTTCCATTTCTGCAATGTTTTTCCCATCCCATTTTTTAACTAGGTATTTCGAATTATCTTAGTTTCTTTGTAATTCTTGAATGAGCAAATTTATTACTTAAATAAGAAGGTAGCTACCTTATGATATAGATTTTGGAAAACTTTGAAAGGTCTTAACTTTTTTTCTATTAGAGATAGAAAGCTGAAATTTTCAGCGATTCTTATCCCAGTGAAAATTTTAGTTCATTTGAAGTTATAGGTTCCGAGAAAAAATCGCATCAAGGAAATCCGCGGGTAATGGGCCGGGTGCAAAATTTTCTGAGTGTCAAACTTTGCCCTGGGGTATTAACACCCTCATAATTCCCTTTATACCTAAATAACTATAACAATCGTGCTCTAAATATCATTACTTGCACGATCAAAACATCTTCCTAAAAACTATTAATTCACAGCAAAACTTAATTTTTCAAATCGCGTATCCACTTTTGGTGTACTTTTTCAAGGATATGTTTTGCCAAAATTCTTTGAAATTCCATCATTAGGTAGGTGTACGTACCAGACACGCCATTTATTCGAAAAACCTAACATAGGAGCTTTATTAATGAGAAAGATTAAGTCTAGAGATAGGCCTACGCTAGCGCAACTATAACGTTACAAAAATATTGCTCGGATTTTCTGACAGAGAGGCGTGAACATATTAGGTGGTCTATTACAATTTCCAGTTAATTATAAGCTTTAAAAATAGACATAATTTTTTTCTAGTTTTAATTTATATTAAGAAAATTCAGGTAATAGGCTATAATTATTGTAAAATGAAGGTTTAATAATAGTATGGATTGAGTTACGAAGATAAATTGCAAGTAATAAGTACTAACAGATGATCAGAATTCCCACTTTTAGTTCATAATCGCGGTTCGATTTCGAGAGTAGCTCAATTTTGGAATGTAGGAAGTCAACTAGAAAGTCTTCAAATGCAAAAATCTGCATGAAAGCTGATTCATTTTTTTCTAGCTATATATTACCTAGTAAATCCCAGGTTAAAATTGTTGCCGAACATGGGCGTCGAAACGATAAATTTCCGCTAAAAGCCTCTTCGCAAAAGATATAAACTCTCGGTTTTCCAGTTTTCTCCGATGCACTCTGGTGCTTGCTCTTAAAAACCTTTCAGATTGTCCAAGCCAAAATACATTGTTCTGACCTCTATTCGTTGAAAGAAATTAATTAAAACTAACGAATTTGTTGCGTTCTACGATAAGAACACAATTTGGTTCATCAGACCCGAGACTAATTTATTTTCTGTTTAGCTTTTAAATGAAACTGCAAAAACATGCAAATTTTCCACATAAATATTTGGGTAGCGGCAGTAAACAGATCAAATGCTTTTAGTAGTGCATAATTCTTGTTCGCATGCGAAGGAGCTATTTTTAATTCTTTCCGGTCGACGCGTTGCAAGACAAGGGGTTTTCGTCATTTAAAAGATTAACAAACCTAATGGCAATTTCGTGCTCTTGTTATTGATAAGAGTAACAAAGACTGCTTTTTACAGTCTAGTATAACAAACCAGTTTGGTTTTGATAACTGAGTTTATAAAAAAACAGTTAGTGGCTTATTGGCTCGCCCTGGTGGTGAAGTCAGTTAAAAGAAATATCAAAAATTACCTAGTCATTTGGATCCCAGTATGCACTGTCATCATCTTCAACAGCTTGTCAAAATTTCTAGGATTCAATTCAGTTTTACTCCTTGAAGTGAGTGAGCCCAGATTTTTCACTATAACCCTCCTCCAACCCTAAAATCAAATCAATGTTTTCAGTATTTCATCATAATATATGAATGACATTAGCATCGCCAATGGGAAAGAGAGACAAATACAACGATAAAAATCTTAAAATCATGACAGACATGGAGCATATAATCATCATGATGTAATAATCAAAATAACGATGGAAAGATGTTTCTTGATGCAGAAATTCATGAACGTTGATGATTGCCGAAATGTCTTTTTTTCTCTCTTAAATGCTTCTAAAGCTTGAAAATAAGAAGAAAAATAGTCCTTGCTCGGAAGCAATTTTCCAGCAGTTTATTTGAATATTTCATGTTTACTGGCAGATTATCTTCAAAATACTAAAACATTGCGATTTCTTGTCATGTCAGATCTACTTCTTCTTCTGTATATTATTTTCAATCTTTGGATATAGACCTTTTCCAATTTTCGCCAGAGAACGCTATCCTGAATCACTTGTTTCCTGTACTATGTAGTAAGTCTGAGGTCTTCGATTCGGCTCCTGTGTGGTCTGGCTCTTGATCTCTCCAGCTTATTAAACAACTGCCCAGTCATCACCTGTAGCTTTTCAAAACTGCTGGAAATGTGATGAATATACTGTGTGTATTGTGAGTCAATTTGGGAACTTGACGATACTAACTGCAAACATACCTTTTCTTGATAACCAGAACCACGAGGCTCTATTATTTTATATCTCTGATATTTCCGCACTCCACAGATAGGTCAAATAGTTTCTCCAGTGTTGAAACCTCATTTCATTTTTTCAGCAATTCAGCTGCCACTCCAACTTCTTGTGGTAATTTTTTTCTTTCCAGATCGTTAATTGCCTTCTGGATCTCAAAATTCGATAGATTTTCGGTATATCTAGGAGATAGAATATTTTCCGCTGATGCTTATTGGTTTGTGTTTTCACCTCGTGATCTTGTTTTGAATTACGATGGAATATTTTCACAGCTGAAACTAATCTTTCTTTTATTTTATCTTCATTTTTCCATGCATCATGCATATGGGTCTGTTGGTACCCAATATCGGCTTTGGGCCTTTATCCTCTTCTATGAGTCTTTAAACGCTTATCCTCTTTTATGTTTTTTTTCTTTCCTACCTTTTGAAGTTGTTCGTTTATCTATCAATGATTGATGTTGCTTATATCATCTACTTCCAATTCTTCTCCATGTCGGTTTTAAATGAGCTTCGAAATTCTTCTCCACGCCCTTAAACGTTAACTATTAGGAGTGCACCCTTTCGTTGAACAACTATTCCAAAGAAAACTTTAAGTATGCCTGCGACAGATCCGTTAATAACTGAGATATGTTCAAGAGTGTATTCACTTTTGCATAGAAAGAAATTGTCCATAGTGTAGTATAACAACCTCGGGTTCTTTCGGTAAGATTGAACGATGAGAATTTTTATTACCTTTGAACAACAAATCTTCTTAAAAACGAAATGAAGAAAAAAAATAGGACCTACGTTGGGGAAACTTACTCAATTTTACTTACTGGACGACATAGCAAATATTTGGGAAATTCAAGGGAAGTTGTGATATGTGAAAGAAACGAAAAATTTGTGAAACGTCTACTTTATTATTAAAGTAAATCGTACCATTCTCATCCTGGAACTAACGAGGGGAAAGAGAACGACAGAGAAACCCTCGATCTAACATTCCTTAAACATTGAAACAAACTGTGTCAATTTAATAATAATTGTGAGTCATTAATTCAATAATTTAAGTCAATAAAAGTTTAAATTAGGTATCGTCTTTGGTCTGAGTGCTAAAATTTTGATTACACACACAACATTCAATCAACACTATCTATAATCAATACTGAAGAGTTTTTGGTTAGTTAGCCCATCTGTGGCGGGTACTGAGGTCCCTGGTTACGGTAACTCACAGCTATAGTTGTTTTTGAGCCAATATCTCTAGATTGATTTTTCTCAATTTGCTAGGATATTCTCTCGTCAGGGCAGGAAAATGTTAGTAAATTCAACAAGGCCCCAATGCACGTTCTGAATACACAAAATCAAAATCTCAGCACAAAAAGACAGCACATAATTTCTTAGGTTTCAATTTAATTATTTATCTGTGTTGTTTATGAAACGATTTTTGCTAAATACATTAACAATGCACATGTTATATAAAATGTTATAAACAAACAAAAAATACATAAAAATGAACAAAATAATAGGAACTTGCATAAATTGAACTCTCAAAAACAAAATAACAATTAATCCACTAACCTGTGAACGCTCCTTACACACACACTAATAACAAATTGGATTGAACAAACAATTTTGATGCAAAATAGATATGAAAATTGAATAATGAATAATTACAGACACGCGACACGTTTTCTAAGGGACCAGTCCAGCTCGTTCTGTAGTCTAGTTGTGTATTCTCTTGTATCCTCTTCGGTTTCGGTACCTTCGTTTTCTGTGGCGCGCTCGTTCAATCCTAAACTTGAGGGCGCATACATGGTTGCAACATTTATTTTTATTCAGTAAACGTTTTTTTAAAAAGTTAAGATATGAAGAAATAATATTTTAAATAGGTGGTTTTCCTCAATAGTGAAGAGATTTTGTTGTAGGTATTTATTGAACCCAAGTTAATGGTAATTTATTGCAACGTGATGTCATTACTTCTGTGCCTAAAAAAGTTGTAAAATACTTTTTTTTTTGTTTTAGGTGATGATTGCAGAATTGTACTTTGATGTGACAAGAATCAATAAACACGACTGAATCAGGTTTGTTATATAAGAGAACTATTTACTATGAGATAAGCAATATTGTATTTGCATCATTTCCAGTTTTAACATTTCACCTATATCTTCTTTTATTAAATTACCCAATGTCTTGGTCACACCTTCTAATTATTTATTCAGTATTAGATTCGAAATCCTTATGATAGATATTCGTGAAAAATTTAAACAAATCACTTATGGCAAATACCTGTCTTTCAAACTTACATAATCATTTTAAATCGTCTTGTCGGAAACGAAAAGATACATAAGCTCGAGATGAAATCTCGAACCACGTAAAGAAAACAACTTATCCAAAATTCGGTCACTTTTAGACAAAAAGAAAATATCACATGGTGTGAAGATGTCCCAAGTGGCGCCATTCACCAGACTTTCTAAGAAAAACAAATGTTAGACATTGTAAAAATGGTCACAATTACAGGCAAAACAAATATAAGAGGAGGACTCATTATGTCAGTTTGGTTTGTAATTTGATAGAATATATTCCTTGTAATGATAAAATTTCAATGAAGGTTTTGTGGAAATTGTTGTGGCTGATAGAAGCTTGTCATTGGAAATTTAGAGCGCTTTGTGTGTAAAAAGATACTTTTCACGATAACAATTTCCCAGTTTTCATCAGATGTTCTTTTATTACCATTCCATTCCCAATTAGGCCCGTAAAAATGTATCATTAGAGAAATACCTGACCACACTCGGGAAGCTCATTTATTCTAAAGGAATTTCGGCATGTTAATGTCAAATAACTATTCCGAAAAAGCAACTTATCATTTTTTTTTTCACTTTCGACCTTAGCCACTTGATTTATTTCCGTTGACATTACAAACGGTCCTGCGTTGATTTATTAATACTTCATAAAATTCAAGGGTTAAATTTATAACATTTTGCTTCCTGTTAAACGAATAAAAATAAATACGGGATGAAAATATTTTCCGATGCGTTTATATAATTTTAACGAGCCGCCGACATAGCAAGGATAATAAAATATGAAATATTTATTAGGGTTTTATTATTTCCTATCAATTGGGATATCTGCATTCAATAGATTTTGATGTAACGGTTCACTTCGCCCGTTTAAACGATTCAGTTATTTTACGGTGAAAATTGAAATTGTTTGTTGATTTTTATCCCATTTACGGTTAGGGCTGTTACATTCAGCCGCCTTTTCCTTGTAAAAGGTACAATTATAGTTTCGTTGGGGTTGATGCTCAAACCTGTTACAAATAAATTTAGTTATTTGTACTTTAGGACAAGAGACTATAGGTTCTCTTGTCTATCGTAACGATGGAAGTTGAGGAGGACAACAAAATTGCATTCCTCGATGTCCTCTTAAAAAGATTATACTCAGGTAAACTGGGGCACAGAGTATATAGGAAGGACAGATACCTCAACAAGGAATCCAATCACCATCCTAGGCAAAAGAGAGGAGTCATTAAAACTCTGTCTGACATGGCGATCCGGATTTGTGAACCCAGATACTTTCAGGACGAGATGCAACACCTAAAATCAGCACTTGAAGGAAATGGGTACTCCAAGCAGGAGATAAATAGAGCCATAAGACCGAAGCAACAGCGCACAAATAACAAGGAACCAGCACAGATGGCAGAGAGAGCCTTTCTTTCCTATTTCAAAAATGTCACAGATCGCATAGGACGAACGTTAGGAAGACACTACGTTAAGCCTATCTACAAGCCCACAAGAACAATTCGGCAAAGTCTAAGATCGGCCAAGGATCCTAGGGCACCTCTTGAAACGGCTGGCATCTATAGAATTCCCTGCTCTTGTGGATCTGTCTGTAGGAACAACCAAACGCTCTATCAACACCAGGGTCAAAGAGCACAAAAGAAACTCTCAGCAGGGACAAATAGATAGATCAGCAATCGCTGAACACGTGCTTACACAGACAAACCATGTAATTCGTTACCAGACTCAAGCATTAGATAGAACCAAACATTTTTACACCCGACTACACAGAGAAGCCATGGAGATACAGAAACACCACAACAACTTCAACAGAAAAAAAGAGGGCATGAACCTCAACAAAAGCTGGTTGTCAGATCTCCGAAAAACAAAGACCTTTCCTTTCCGAGAACGAGACAGGAAAATAGCGTAATACTAGCCACGCCTACATTCCTGGATATAAATAACGCAGGTCCAACAACGTCGAATCCAGTCATCGGAGGAACATGGAAGAGAACACTCCGTTTCCTACCACACCGCCTCTGAAGATGCCTACCGCAGCAGTAGACGAAACGTTAGGTAGAAATACTAATGGACCACGGCATTATAGCCCGGAAAAAACTTTTTTACTAAATTACTTAAGTTATGAATTATTATTTTGCTGATTCTGGAATGGCAAAAATACAACTTTATAATGAAAATTATAAGAAATGGAACATGTTACGACAGCCTTACCTCTATGTGAACTCTACTGACGAACAAATTGAGATCATTCTTGGCTTCTCCTCAGTATGAATAATATTCAGTTTGGATCAATTGGTAAATCTAATATAAATATGTAAAAGATTCATTTACCAGCGAGAAGTGAGTTGTAACCCTTAACAAAATCTAGAAATCCCATACAATCCAATGAACAAAGTAACAAGTCAAAAAAAAGATCCCAAGATTCATATCGCTGACCCCATCAACCCCTCATTGTTCACTACATTCTATTTTAAATAGCGATCTTTATCTTTTGAACCGAAACAGACCCTCTTCTGGGTGGCTTTTACACTTACAGGAAAAAAAAAACATGTTTCAGTCAAATGAAGATACCACAAACAAGCAATTTAATTAATCACGCCTTTGTCACTAAAAAAATGTTGGTGACTTCTTTGTGGAAAACTGGGTTCCATAAAAATGTCCCATTATTGGTTATTCTGATTTCAATTATGGAAAAAAGATTTAGGAGGCCAAAGAACAGAACTGGCACTAGTCAGATTATGTAACATAACTGGACTCTTCTTGAAGCTAACGTGCATGATAAAAGTTATAACTCGTAGTTATGTTACATAACATTTCATTACTTAACTATGAAACTACCCAATATAACATCTAGTTAATTGTAATTAGGTTATCAAAAATAATCATTGTGAAAAATATTTGTTGGTACCTTTTTCTACTCAACTTTGCCGTGTTATTTTTTCCACTTAGCAGCTCCAAAAATAACAACTGGCACGGGAAAGGAAACTCTTCTTTTCTCAGTTCGCTTTTCTTATTTTTCTTTTTTGTTACTTTGTCGGAATTGAGTTAAAATAAACATAATCTGAAACCTGACGTCTAGAAAAAGGAACGGGTAAAATATCACGAAGTTTCTCTGCTCCATCGGTGTTTTGAATTTCATTTTTGCTTTGGTTACTGGTAGTGTATCCATTTCTTAATTAAATTTTGCCCCGGAGCATGGAAGGTTGCTGAGTTCATTACGATGGAGTACATAATTAGTAAGCTAAAAATAGGACCTAAGATTTTAGCAATAAAATTTGATTGGAAAATACTATTCTGATGAAACAGTTAGGTATGCATCGTGATTTTCTGGTAAAAATATTTACCAAGGCAAAAGCAAATACACAGATCTAAAATAGAGCGACTAGGCAATGAAGTCGGTTTTCTCATTACAATAATAATATACAAAACACGTGCTTATAGCAACACACAATAAACCATTACGCAAGAGAAAAAAAATAAATCCATTTTGAAACTACTGTTAGATGTAATAACCTAATTTTGTCAGTTTATGCAGTGTGATGAATTTTTTTTTTTTAAGTTAATTGCCAATTATTGGTGCACGTTCATAGTTATGGTTTTCAGTTGCTTGTATGCTCTATTTTACACAAACATAACAACCAGAAATATCTATTACGTTTTTCATAAGCCAAAAATTCATTTCTCATTAAATCTTGTTTGGGTGTGTAGACTAATTTAAATGTCGGTACTTTATCTCTGAGATTTATCTTCTATATAAGGTCATTAAGTGTTTTTTTCTTTCTCGTGGTATGTTATTAGTTTAAATTTCGAGGCAATGTATCACACAATAACCAAGAATTTTGGATACTTCCGAACACTGCCAAAATAGCTATTTATGTACCAAGGGGATTATGTAGATTATAATGCCCGAAGGCGAAACTAGCCCGAGGGCCTATGGCCCGAGGGATATATTTCGCCTGAAGGGCATTATAATCTTGAAATCCTCGTGGTGCATACAATGCTTTATTTTCTACTCAACACAATGTTTTTTCATCAATTTGTTATTAACAAAATCAGTTAAACTTGTGTGACAGAATATTGTTTTGTATTTTGACATGTACCTGTACCTGTGACCTGTACCTGTACCTGCGACCTGTACATAGAAACGAAATAAATTAATATATCTATAAACATCTCATAAGGCAAGGCAACGGTGGTGGTCCTGTGGGTTAACGCGCTGGACTACATGGGAAACATTGATGGTAGACCGGGTTCGAATCCTGGCTAGACCGAAAATTATTTTCGGTCAGACATTTAGTGGCTGCCTAGGGTAAAGTGCAAATTAATAGAACAACAACAACAAAAACACCTTAAGGTATTATAAGCGGGCGTTATAGATCATAACGCCCGCAAAAGCGGGCGTTATGGATCAGGTTGTTATAGGTGTGTTAACGTATTTCGTTTCCTAGCTATTATTATGGATCTATAATAGTAAAGTAGAAAATAAATAAATATTTTTGATCTGCTGTGTTTTTGTTTGTTATAGGATTTCATTTTTTCCGCGTTGTTTGCTTCTAGCTCCAATCCTTAATTCTTAGTTCGGATTGACTGTTTGACAAAATTACGATCTCATCCGCGTAATTTTCAAATGTTAAAGTATTCTCTTTGGAGGTTTGGCCCTTTTTTCTTCCGATTCAGATGTTTGCTCATCCTTCTGTGATTGTTCTTTCTATCAAGCACCTACTGAAAAGCTCAAAGTATTTTCTTTGTTGCTCCATTATATTCTTTGATTATTTCTAGGATCTTTACTAGTTGATTTGTTGTTTTTGATTTGCTTAATTTCGTTACCGACTTCCTCTTGTTCGATTTGTTTATATTTTTTTATTGGATTTTTATGTTATTCTTTTTCTCTTATGATGCTCTTGTTAGTGATTTTTTACCGGTATATATTTGCATTAAATTACTTTTTTTATCAGTATCTCTCCTTTATCGGTTATGATGTGCTCTTGTTGTTGTTGTCTTGTTTCCTTATTCACCTTAGAATGCTTCTGACACGTCCATCGTAGATATTCGTAGATTGCTTCAGGGTTTATTAGCATTTATTTACAATCCGCGTATTTCTATGTCTGATTTTGGTCAGTTTTGCGTCTATCTATGGTTTTATGTTTTACTATCCATCTAAAGATGCTTCCAGTATTTTTGGTCTCCAAAAATTTTTACCTCAAATATTAATCTTGTTTCTTGTATTGCCGATTGTAATGGATAGTTATTAGAACAGTTCGCATTATCCTTTCCCATCAAAATAGATTTTGGTCGATTTGTGCAAGTCATGAAATATTAAAGAAACGGCCTCTGCTGGAACAATAGCTGCTTTTTTATGACCTTAATGGACCGACAAGATTATTCAATCAATTAATAAATAACAATGCGTGTACCTTATTTATAGCTACACGGTCTTTGAAGATTTATTGGATTAGAAGTAATTAATTAATGAAAAGGAAATAATAGGTTTTCGTCTTACAATGGTTATAATTACCGATATAAATATTTTTTGCAACGTGTCGAAGAAAAATAAGTACTTTGTATAGATAAATTGAAAATGATGATAAGATGTTAGGTATATTAATCATTGTAATGTGCGGAATCCTTGATTTACACCATTAAAAAACTAGAATTAGATTACTTGTAGAATGTCAATCAAAAAAGTCATATCATATACATTATGACAATGTATCCGAAAAGTTTCTTCTGCGTATGCCATAGGCAACTAAAAAGATTCGTGGAATCTATAGTATAACATAGCCGGGTTCGTTCAGTAAGATTGAACGATGAGAATTTTCATTACCTTTTAAACAACAATTCTTCTGAAAAACGAAATGAAAAACAAATAGGACCTACGTTATAGAAACTTACTCAATTTTACTTACTGGACATGCGCCCGACATAGCGAATATTTGGGAAATTTAAGGGAAGTTGTGATATATGTAAAAGAAACGAAAAATTTGTGAAACGTCTACTTTATTATTAAAGTCAATCGTACCGTTCTCATTCTGGAACTAACAAGGGGAAAGAGCACGGCAGAGAAACCCTCGATCTAACATTCCTCGAAAATCGAAACATACTGTGTCATTTTTATAATAATTGTGAGTCATTAATTAAATAATTTTAAGTCAATAAAAGTTTAAATTAGGTACCATCCTTTGTCTTTGTGTTAAAATTTCAATTACACACACTACATTCAATCAACACTACCTATATTCAATACTGAAGAGTTTTTTTGTTAGTTAGCCAGTTTCCCATCAGGTACTGAGGTCCCATACGGGAAGCTACTCAGCTATAGTTGTTTTTGAGCCAATATCTCTAGATTGATTATTTCAATTTGTTAGGATATTCTCTCGTCACGCTAGGCAAATGATAGTAAATTCAACAAGGCCCTAATATACGCTCTAAATCCACAAAATCGAAATCTCAGCACAAAAAGACAGCACATAATTTCTTAGGTTACATAAACAATGCACATGTTTAAAAAAAAAAATGTTATAAACAAACAAAAAAACATAAAAATGGACAAAATGATACTTGTATAAATTGAACTCTCACAAACAAAATAATAATTATTTAACTGGCCTGGTGATCGCTCCTTTACACACATACTAATAACAAATTGGATTAAACAATCAGTTTATTGCAAAATAAAAATAAAAATTGAATAATAAATAATTACAGACACGCGATACGCGTCTAACGGACCAGCCCCAGCTTGTTCTCTAGTCTCTCTAATGCCTAATCGCCTCTTCTCTAGCTCCTGTTCGGTTTGGTACCCTTTCAGTACGCTTCACGGCGCATACAAGGTTGTAACATTTATTTTTATTCAGTAAACGTTTTTTTTTTTTTTTTTAAGTTAAGATTTGAAGAAATTATTGCTTAAAATCCTTTTGTAAGTTTTTTGATGAGAATAGTTTAGTGTTTGGAGTTGAGGGGATCCCAAAGGACCATTAAGACACAAAATCTCAACAAAAAAAATTTGAAATTTCATCCTTTTAGTAAGAAGGTAGCCACCATATGATTTGGATTTTGGAAAATTTTGAAAGGTCATAACTTTTTTTCTATTAAAGGTAGAAAGCTGAAATTTTCAGCGATTCTTATTCCAGTAGAGGACTACCATCCCTGACAATTTCAACTGATTTGGACTTCTAGTTTCAAAAATAAAATCGTGTTGAGAAATTTGCGGTGATTTATCAATTTTTCTGATTCCCTTTTTTCATAGATTGCGGCTTCCAATCTGAGAATAATTTAGTGTATGGAGTTGAGGGGGTACCAAAGGACCATCATGATTTAGATTATGGAAAGGTCATAACTTTTTTTCTTTAAGGGGAAGTCCATATTCCATGTCATACCTACTATTGAAGTTATGTTTAATTGTAGAGTCCTATTATATGGCTCTTCAGAATTATTTCTTAAGCATATCAACCTTCACCAATTTTAATCCGGTTGCAATGAGACAAAACTCGCAAAACAAACGATCATTGCCGAAACCAAAATTCCTCTTGCCAAAACTCTATTACGAAATCTTGTCGGACAGAAACAGAGTTCCTAATTTAATAGGATTTCCTAGTTCTGTGTCCCAACTTAAATTATTTAGTAGCGACTGACCGCAACATAGAAACACAAACGAATTTATTTTATCGAGGACCATTGGCAGTAGTTTTATGACGCTAGATGAGCTTTTGAGATAAAATCTTCGACGACTGACGAGTAAATTGTCCTGTGTGTAGCTGGCCGGCACGACAAATGAAAATGTCTCGGGTGCGACATGGTTGATGGAGGAAATTTATTTTGTTGCTACACCGAGCGACATAAAATGTTAATACAAAAAAAAAATCCTATGATAATTCCTCAATTTAAATAAACCTTGCCTTTATCCACGTCTAAATTGTTCCATTCCGAAGGATAAACAGATAGGTCCCGATATTTTTCACCTAAACCTCATTTCAACTCAATACTTCCGACAAAATTTGCAAGACATGAAGTGAATCCGAAATGACGGGCCCGAATCTCGCAAAATTTATTCCCGGCATGTCGAATTAAAGGTGAAACAGGCGAGTTATACACGGATCGCGCTACAAATCGCTCTACATTTCAGCATTCCGAACACGTCCGCCTCTCTGATAGTTTTAAGATGTAATAAATCCCGAATCATAAGGCAGAGGTGAACAGGAACGAATTTTGTTCTTTTTGTTTTGAGCATCGAGAAAAGAGCATATTTAAAATTTATGTGTTTGAATATGAAAATGGTTTTTATTTTTCTATAAACGAGAGATCAATACTACCTATCACTTGCCACCTGTTAAGCTAGGTATTCAAGAAACTGCCGTATAATGTATGTGGGTAATAGAATAATCCAAACTAGCTGCAAAAGTTTTTATGACTCAATTAACCTTGACTTGGAAGATTTGGGTGACACGATAATGGAAATTTTGGATAGCGAACAAATTTGAAGATAGTTCAAATCTTGCGCCGAAAAAGTGAAGATTCGACATCATTAGAATAAAAATGAGGATGTTAAACTCTGGCCAAGCGTTGTTTAAACTTCACCGATTGTAGAAGCTTTATGCCTTTCAGTCCTATTTTCTACTGATTTGCATTCTGGGATCTTGCCTAGCATCATAACTTGTAGCAGGCGGTATCTGAATTATATTTCTTCAGAGGAACTGCCTCTATTCATTATTACCAATGTCTAAATTTTTACATTTTTTCTAACTATTTTTATTGTTTACGTAGATGATCGCTTCAATTTGTGCTGTCTTACTCGCATATCTCATTTTATTTATAGGTCATTATTTCTTATGAGCATAAGTTGAAGGGTGTAAACATTTCTACGTCTCACGAAAGCCGATTGCAGTAAAGATTCATGATGACTCTAGTATATCTTGTATATATGAGTTCTTCTCCTGGAGAAGTTGAACAATCTGTTTATGTCCACTTTTTTGTTGTTGATCAAAGAAACAAACAGGCTCTGGTTTATGTTTATACATGCACCCTCAGTGTGAAAAGGGCATCTCGGAAACTGAACTTGGTTTCACTAATGTTTCCCAGATTCTATTGTGAATGATGTTTTTAAAAGTTTTCAGTATGTGACTGGCGAATAATGATGAGCCATTCATCGGGCATAATTTCCTTTTTATGTAGGTATGGCGTTGATTCAGTTGATGCAACGTGTATTGTCTTCTTTTTCTTCCTCTGCTGTTTTCCATCTACTCTTGAATGTAAGCCTTCCCCAAAGTTTTCAAGCCCACCTATTTTGGACTATTATCATCCAATTTTTCAACGTTGTCTATTTTGGGTTATTTTTTAGGAGGTCATTCAATACTTACTCTGTAGTTACCTTTTCAGCCATTTTGATTGGTCTTGTCCTCTCCAGCGTTCCAGTGCTCTTCTTACTCAAGAAAATAATTGAAGGAGTCAAATAGAAAAGAGCTATACAGGCCTCCGCCTGGATTCAGTAAAGAGTTGATAGGGATGGACACACAAATTTGGTTTGCACCGACCCTATTTAGAGCAAATGGTCCAATAATCCCACACTAACAATTGATTCTGCAAACCAGAGCAGCATTACCGATTTATTAGCCAAAATTCTGGATTGACTCATCTCAGAAAAAACGTGGGACCACCAATCACAAAATGGAGGCACACGATTAGATTTAAAAAAAAATCTTTAATATTTATTTATCAAAGGTAGATAAGATAAGATTTATCAGGTAAAAACTCAACAGTGATATGATAGTATACGCTAGTAAAATAAATTGAAAAATATTAAGGGAAAATCTAGAAATCTGAAAAAAAAATTACAAAAATGAAATCGACTTGTCTGTCTAGTAGTTCCGCCAAAGAAAAGAGCGTTTTAGAACCTGAACCCTGTAGGAAACCAATCTTGTGTTTTTTTTATACTTAACTGCGTTGTGACCATCGACCAATCAGACGACAACAATCAACACACACAAAAGACCCGCTCACTTCATCAATGAAAAACCACGTTGATTAGAAGGGAATAGATAAAAACACACTAGAATTATTTTAATTGTTTACAAATAAAAATAATTTAAATTAAGGTTGTTTGTGTAATGTTCAATTAATTAGGTCATTAAGCCAAAAATAATTATTTCAGAATCAGAAGTTAGAGAAAGACAGAAATATATCTATTTGCTAAAAGTGAGATAAATATAATTTCTTTAAAGGAAAATACGAATGACTGTCAATGAGAAATAATAAAATTCATATTTTAAAAAATAAATTTGTCAGGTACTAGATGGCGGTACCTTCTTCTAATAACAAATATTTGCATTTTTATGCTCATTATGAATAGATAACAGTACTGATATGGAAAATGGAACATATTACGAAAATGATAAATTTATCGTTACAAACAAAGAAAGATAAAGACTAATAAAAATTCTTGGATTTTTCATATTCATGAATACCTTTTCAGGTACCTATATATAAAAACATTTTGGAGTTCATGATAGGTTAACATTCTAAATCCTGAAAGAATACGTGGTTTTTTTTTTATTATTTGTTCAAATACTTTTTCTCAGCAAATTATTGAAAAAAGCAGGAGTTTAAAAGCTCCGTGGCTGACCAACCGAAACACAACATAATTCTCAATTTATTCTACCTCAACATCGAATTACATCCCTACCAAGCCGGACCTGCAAGCACGAATCTAAATTATGGTTAATATCCTCTATTACAAGTCTTGAAACTTCACTTCACCAGGTCTCACGATAATATCAGTAATTACAGTAAAATCCAAGGCATTTTGCATGTATAGCTCACATTAAGTCGCCGAACGAAAAAAATAAACGTTTGAATGGGGGAGCACCATAACAGATAGGTCAACAATTTGTATGTTGTAAATGTTGGTTGAAGTTTTCACTTTTTATGGAGTTTAATTGATTTTGATGAGCCGTATCCAACCTACGTTGCTATCACGCGTTTTATCTTGCCATAGATGGTGGTCTCGACTTCGAGCTTACAGGTAAGTTTATTGATTATTGATTTATTGCGGCGTTGGAGAATGTTGTCACACGAAATTTTACAAATATTAGTTATTAATAGGCCCTACCTATAAACTGGAAAACAGATAATTGAAGAGTAAAAATACAAACAAGAATTGTTAACAGCATTTGAATAAAAATAAAAATGTAGGAATATGATATTAAAACTCTTGAAAACATTGGAAATTTTTATTTTCGTTTCATAAATGAAGCCTTTTGAAATAGTCACGTATGTACTTCACTTTTATTCCAAACAGATAGGCATGATGTATTTTCATTAAAAAAAAGTACTTAAATAGTAGTTAGTAAGCATTACAAAATAATCTCATCATTCAACATTTTCAGTCAAAATCAAATTATTTCTGAATTTTGAGGTAATATATGCCACACGTAACTGTATGAAATATGGCTATAACACAATTACATGATTCTTGGAAACCCTATTGTCTTTATGCAAATAGGTGTGATTCCACTCGCCCGTTAATAATTATTATGACGATGTAATAAAGGCACACAGTAAATTAAACCTGGGAAATAAATCGAAATACGGATGGTACTTTCCAAATTCTCCATTCGGTAATATCCATGTTCTGCTAGCATTACTATGCGGATTATCATATTTTTGATATTACCATCGAAATTCCCAGCAAATTCGGCAGTAAGGGACAATTTCATTGCAATATTATGTTTGAGGTTGAAATCGAACGCCTACCCAGGGAAATGGTAATGTAAATGGGATTTTGCGTGCTGTCAGTCTTCAAAAAGATAGTTTGAGAAGCTTGTTGGCCTGATTGGTTTTTTATTAATAGGTATATCTACCTACGTAAGAACATAGTATTGCTAATTTTTACTAAGTATAGGTACTTACTGGTACTTAACAGTTCTTTGTTATAGGTTTCAAACTAACGTCGTTTTTCTATGACAAACAAAGTAGAAATACTATCTTCAAGTAAAAGGGGACTTGCTCGACTCTGCCTTATTATGCCACGACGACAAAGGGTATACCTTAGTTTTTGAAATGATAATCTCATATGCAAAGGTGACTTCGGAATGGTGGAAGGTGTCGACACTTTTTACACTATTGACATTGTGGCGTTAATTGGTAGGAGTAAGTTTGGTGTACACTTTATTTGCGTTTTAAAATAACTTGGTGTGAAGATGGTGGGACACCATTTACTCGGCACAAAATGATGGCGTATTCGGTGTTACACCGCTATTTACACCTTCATCACGTGATATAACACTGCACTACACGAACACCACATTTAGTACTGCACTAAAATCCCATTTCGAACTCAGCTAAATGGTGCTAAATGTATAAGTCTACAGGAACAAGGGTTTTCATGCAGCGATTCTGCTTTTGCAAGCCCTATATATAGATTAAATTAGATTAGATTGTGTTAGGGGCGTTTAGATCTCTTTGCACTGCGACCTGAATAGATCTATTATGCTTCCCCTTTTTTTAGTTTCCCAGGTTGAGACTTTTCGCGAATCTCACGATTTTGCCGGGATTGGTTCGTTTAACATCCGCAGCAGTCAAATGTATCTGCTCCAGATGAATGAGTCTGCTGTGACATAATGCTTCGCATTTGCAGAGTATGTATGCAAGCCCTATATTTCTCTGAAACCATTTCCTTAGAGAGTTTAGGTTCTCGGACCTCAATCCTACGCAGTCTACCTACTATTTCCTGGCTGGGTATCTATAAAAAATACGGGCTTGACCGGGACCTGTCAAACCCTTAACCATTGAGCTGCCATATTTGTTAAAATCATCGTCATATTGCATAGGTAGGTACTTTCACTAACACAAAAAAAACAAAAACATTGTATCATACTATAAATATTTTGGTTGAGTGGTCGTTGACCTTGATCTTGAATGCGCTAATTAAATGTGAAAGGTAATAATTAAATTATTTATTTAAACAAATATGACGGCTCAATGGTCTAGGGGTATGATTCTCGCTTTGGGTGCGAGAGGTCCCGGGTTCAAATCCCGGTTGAGCCCTAATTTTTTAGCCCTATACTTCTTGGTAGCCCAGGTGTTAGTTGAGGGCTATATGGTTGCTCAGTACAACTATCAGGATGTAATTTTGATTTTTTGGAGGTATAGTTGAACGCCTCACAGTTAATTGAGGCTCATCAGCGCCTGGGAATTATCCCGGGACAAACGCCGGAGATATTTTCTTCAAGTGAAGATCCGAATTCGACAATTACTCAGTGAAAAAAAGACTTAGGACCAAGTTAGAATGACATAGGACGGCCAGTGTCATTTACAGTGTTACAGTATGGAAATCAAAACAGGAGAAGCTTTGATAAATTATCTTTATCGATTTGACAAAAAAAAACATAGCAGACCAAAGAAAGTCCTGAATGAGTCCAGGTCATACATTTTTCTTCACACAGAAAAAGAGACACCACTCCAAATTAAATTTAAAATGAACGCCCTTTGTTTCACATAAGGATTGTAACAAGCACATCTGAATGCTTGTCGCAAAACAGTTGAAAAGCAATGTCTTTTGCTCTTTTGTTGAGGTTTTTGTGAGATAGTTAGTCAGTTTAAATAAGGGAGTTTTGTATGGAAAGCGATTACTTCAATTTTGTAAATTACGTCGATAAAAATTATCGCTGTGTAGTATAACATACCCAGGTTCGCTCAGTAAGATTGAACGATGAGAATATTTATTACCTTTTGAACAACAAATCTTCTGAAAAATGAAATGAAAAACCAATAGGACCTACGTTGTGGAAACTCACTCAATTTTACTTACTGGACATGCACTTGACATAGCAAATATTTGGGAAATTCAAAGGAAGCTGTCATATGTAAAAGAAACGTAAAATTTGTGAAACGCCTCCTTTATTTTTAAAGAAAAACGTACCGTTCTCGAACTAGAATTCTCGAGGAAAAAGAGAACGGCAGAGAAAACCTCGAGCTCCCAAAAATCGAAACATACTGTCATTTAGGTGAATAATAATTGTGAGTCATTAATTCAATAAAAGGTGAAACTAGGTACCGCCCCTGTTCTTGTGCTAAAATTTTAATTCCAAATTCCTATATTCCAAACTAAAGAGTTTTTGGTTAGTTAGCCAGTTTCCCAGCAGGTACTGAGGTCCCATACGGGAAGCTACTCAGCTATAGTTGTTTTTGAGCCAATATCTCTAGATTGATTGAAACCTAAACTCTGTGGCGCAGTACATGGTTGCAATATTTACTTTTATTACGTAAAAGACTTTTTAAAAAGTTGGGATTTGAAGAAATAATATTTTTAATAGGTGGTTCTTCTCAGCTGTTAAATGAATAGTTCAAGTTTTCTTGATTATTACAAAATACCCACAAAGATAACCCCATGATTTTAAGTTCTTATACTTTCCAGTTGTTTGACAATTAGTTCAAACCATTTATAAGTATGTTCAATATTTCATAATTCAAGAAATTTCACCACATTTAATTTGTTAAACCTTGAAAATGTATTAACTTAAGCCAAATATAGACTATAATGGTATTCCACTTTTAGGGATTAGGAAGATTGTAAATTTTGTGGTAAATATTACTGTAAATAGAAATAATCCGCGATGCTCGGAATTTTCGCTTTGAAGCCAGATTTTAGGGATTTGGCTGCATGTGGATTATATCATATAAAAATAAGAGTCGATTGTATTGGATAGGACTCATGTTGCAAATGCTGTATTTGCATTTCGATCAAATGAATTTTTGAAATGTAGAACATAACAGGAAGTTGCAAACCCTTGTGTGTAGTAATAAACTACTTAAATATTAATGGCTTTTCGATCAACGAAACTTTGTAACAGCAATCCCCCCATAAACTTCTTGGAAGTGCGTCGCTAATGTGATACAATAAATTACCGAAATATTCGTCTCTAAACGACTAAAAGGGGGGAAAGTAAGAAGTTTGCGAGTTCCACCCTCAAAACATTTATTTTAATACGGAAATGAGGCAACAACTTCGCCTCTGTGGACGTGCGTATAGCTGTTGGATGACTTATGTTTCTAGTTAGTCATCGGACGGTTTTCGCAAACTCACATTCATTATTGTTTGTCTTATTTATCTATTTTACTTTTAGAATCGAAGTAGAACTATAAAAGTTTCTCTATAGGTTTTTGATTTAAAAATTAGACAATGGAGAAAGGAGGATATAGAGAAATCCTTATTTAATTTAAGACATTTTTCAAATAACTTCTATTTAGAAGAAGAGTAAGGTGGAAAAACAAAATCAAAGAAATTTTTGTGCATTAGATGCTTCATACTATAAAATATAATCATCGATATTATGGAGGAAACTGTGAAATTTTTTGCTAGCTAGTTGTGCATAATTTATAAGGTTCATTTGCGAAAACTCACTCGAGTGCAAGACCTGATGCATCAATTGTATTGTGCAGAAGGCCATTATCTCTTCAGAGAACCGGAGGCACTCACTGTCTTTAGAAATTAACAATTATTATTGCTTACACACACATTCAGCTGCGTCATCACATCATGTGTCGGTTATCATCAGCAAACCATCAATAATTATTGTTGTTATTACCTTGGAGTGAACAAACGGAATAACTTTTCCTAGTCCATAATCATGCAAAATGCAATCAGGAGATTCAACTTAACGATAAATATTATAATGCCTTTTCCAAATTTTTTATGTAGTTTACGGTTTAGTTTTATTTGTACTACTTCTCGTAAAGCAGCAGAAATGCATTAACCAATTCAATTGGCTTATGATAATATTTATACTCATACTCAGGTTTCTTCCTTATTCAGAAAAAGCCAACAGCTCAAGTAAAATTTACACAAAACCACCGTTACCCAAACGAAAATAAAATTTTCTCAATACATGCGACATGTTTAAACCTACACCTAACCAAACTTAACCGCGAATCGTATTTTACGGCCATCCTTAAAGCTTTAAGTCTATCATTTTCGAGACAATGTTACTCTTGCAAGTCTGTACTGTCTATAGCCTTCCATGTATAAAACCAGTTCACTTACTTTTGTGAGTATAATCTGATTGTCGCAGTTGAAACAGAGAGCGCCATGGGATTTTTTCTTGCAGACATGCAAATAACAGAGGACTTGTTAACAACATAATCCCTTTAGCCGTTTGCCATAGCTATTCTGTTGAAATTAAGTACCCCATTGTCTCAAAGCGAATATATGGCGGATTGTAGCTATACCCACATACTGCTTTATCTACAGGGTGGGTGGAACAATCGCGAGCACACATATACGCTGAAATTTATTTTGCTAAATAAATTGAGTTATCTGAGACGACTGTCTCAAATTTCTGGTGCTACACAATGGGCTAGTTTAAATGACATCTTATTTGCGTCGTATTCTTATATCGCTTTTGTTTTGGTTTATGAGATTATTGACTTTGCATTTTTTCCATCCTGTTGTTGATTACTATACGTTGAATAAAGTTATAAGCCAGTTACTGCCGACTTTACCGTTATAATTTTAATGTTTCTGTATGAACTTAATATGATAATTCTATGTGGGTTTATTAAAGAGAAAAATGCAGTGAGATATAAGAGGTTTGTTAACTAATAATGTATTAAGATGTGAGAATAACAGGCAATGTTCTGTGTCAGCGCCAGATTAAAAATGGTCAAGATTATGGAAACGAGTTTTTGACCGTTTTTGGAGTTTCTCTTATTAGACTAATTGATTAACTCCAAACGCGCCTGAATGAACGAGATGGATCGCTATCATTCGGATTATAAGCGAGTACACAGAACATTCAAGGTAATACATCGATTGATCAAAAATTGGATTGATAAATAATAATGACTTTCAGATGTTAACGCCAGTAATACATGTTATATCATATCTAGATGGTTCATGGTACTGTATTTAATTTCAACATGTTTAAAATTTCAAACGTTTAAATTAGAATCAATGGCTGTAAAGATGAAGCTTTTATTATATACCATTTCTTTCCATGAAGAGAAGTTTTCATAAGATTTCCCTAGTATCTCGGAGATCCTTATTATCGAATGTCCAAATATTGAATTAGGATGGACAACTTTTTGTGTGTATACTCTCGCTGAGGACTTTGTTATCAGCGCTGCCACCTCTACCGATATATCGGTAGATCTACCGATTTTCAAATGAGTCTACCGATCTCCCGATTTTAAACCATTTTCTCAGGATTTTTCTGCAATTTGTTGGTAGTGCAACAAATATAATGTGTAGATATATATTTTATTTAAAATAAAAAATACAATTGTTTCTCATTCCGCAAGAAAATCTAAAAACTAATGACATCTGATATCGTGTCTCATGTGTCACTGATGATCGCTTATGAAAACGCTATTGAAATTGCAAGTCACTACAAACTCCCCTAACTCCCCCACTATCAAATTCTGGGATACTCGAGGATCAAGAACACTTAACTTCTTCTGTGAGAACAAACCGAGAATCACCTTTTCTACATTTAAAATTGATGAAAAAATTAACTCACTAACAAGCACAGCCTGAATCTGTATTCCATCGCGGTCTGCAGGTGACGTCATCACTATAAGCTGCTGGTAGTGACGTCACTCGCAGGCCAGGAATTGTGTGGTGAGGGAGTTATTTATTTATGTTATTTTATTATTCTGCTAATTTGCTATTTAATAAAATGAATTGTCATCAATTCAATTGATAAAATGACCTTGTAATGAAGCGTCAACTAACAAATACAGAAATTTTAATTAGGTAACGGCCCAATTAAGGACCGATTGAGAAGTGTTTTATCTCTGCAAGACCATCCGTGGACGCGTTTCGCTGTATCACAGCTCTTCAGCACGGTTAGGTCCCGCAGAGAGAAAACACAACCCATTTTTGGTTCCATCCCGGAACTGGGTTTGATACAAGTAAGATGAAGACAGAGTCTCCATCTATTTTCTGATCGGCACACTAAAAATTGCTTCTAACAACTGTATAAACCAGTATTAAATTAGAGCAAATCGAATACAGAAATGCTATACTTATGAAATAATTGCTATAGTCATGAACAATTAAATTTAAATGCAAAAATGTTATTGAAACTCAATAACCAAATGAATAATAATAAAAAGGTATAAAAAGAAAAGTTGTAAATATAAATTAAATAGAAATAAAAAAAAATAAATGAATAATAAGTTGTTGGAGCGGTTATCTTACACCTATGTAACCAAAACTACCAGTAGGTTGACATAAATTCATCAGGTTATGTCTAGCTAAGTTACCTATTTTAATAATTCATTTGCCACACTGGGGCAAGCAATGAATTACTCCCTGAAATATCGAAAGTGATCACTGGGGTGTACAAATAGGGACAGAATGTAAATAAACAATAATAATATATAGGTTAACTAAAACTAGTACGATACCAAAATGTTCCAGGTGATGGTGGTTCATACAATTAACCAAATTAGTCCTGGCTACTGGTTGTGGTTAAGTGGATTGAAGATTTGAGTAACAGTCCAACCACTTAGGCGGGTGTCTGTTAGCCGTTTAGTTCAATTTCGGTTACAATTGAACGTCTATTGTTGTAACCGTGAGGGAAAACTTGGTGGTAAAATAACCCTCGCAAAAAAAAAAACCCTAAGAGAAAAATTGTTATACACACTGTATTTGTAATTGAACCAATAGCGAAGCACTTCATGAATAGATTGAATTAGAAAATAAAACTATAATGTAACTCAATTAGTTTCCAATAGCAAATTTACCTGATAAAAAGACTATAGCTCTTGAAAATTATTTTAATAGAAAAATTGAACATTATAGTTATTTATGTATCAAGGGAATTATGCAGGTGTTAATACCCCAGGGCAACGTTTGTGTCCCGAGGGCCTCCGGCCCGAGGGACACCAATTGCCCGTGGGTATTAACTCCTGATAATTCCCGTGGTACATAGATAATTTTATATCCTACTGAATTTACTGTATTCTGTCTATTTTTATAAAGGAATAAGCCATACATCAAAATTTCTATTTTTTGTCAAAGTGTTACCTATTCAAGGTAAAAGCGGGAGTTATGGAAATCCTTAACTCCCTTGGGAGTTATGATATCCTTAACTCCCTTCCTTAACTCCCTTGGGAGTTATGAAAATCCTTAACTCCCTTGGGAGTTATGAAAATCCTTAACTCCCTTGGGAGTTAAGACCCTGTTTATGATTATCGTAACCAAGGTATTATATGGTTTTAATAGTTCAGT
This sequence comes from Ceutorhynchus assimilis, assembly GCA_917834065.1. NCBI lineage: Eukaryota > Metazoa > Arthropoda > Insecta > Coleoptera > Curculionidae > Ceutorhynchus > Ceutorhynchus assimilis. The sequence goes on from OU892281.1 coordinate 3,252,969, forward strand.
AGGATATAAATGTATTAATAAATTAAATTAGATGAAATCATAGAAAAGCTTTGAGAGTAATTAAGAAAAATGTGCCTTGAGTTTGCAAAAATTGTTAATAAGGTTATGTTTTTACCTGTTGGAAATAGGGTTTGTTTGCCTCGAAAATCTCTGGAAATCTGGATCGAGGATTAGATATCCTAGAGTGAGTGAGAATACTCTACTCTTTAGGGCAGCTTTTAACTAAATTAAATTGAAAAAAAGTCAGAATCCACTGTGGAAAAAAATGTGTGCAACAACTTACCGAAATAACTGTTTTTTAAATCCGATAACATCGGCGAAAATTATGGCACTTTACGAAAGTAAAACACAACGCAAGGTAACTCAGTGTGCCATAAATTCAATGTAGAAGAAAACCAGGCCCAAAATCCCTTTTTAAGGTAAAGAATAAAATTAATCTTCAGAAGGACCTCTCTTCCAAACCACAGATTACTTACATACAGATGCGAAAGAGCGGCGAATTCGTGGTTCAAGATTAATTTGATAGACATAGGCTGGCAGCACCAATGCCACATCAATGTATTTTCAACATATTTATTATATATAAATGCGGAAGCTCAATAATATAATATTATTTCTTTAATTGGTTCACAAACAGCAAAAAAATATTTTTTTCTACCCGCAGAAATATGTAAACACACAGGATGGAGCATGCTCACGCACTCGGCCACGTTAATTGTCCTGATGCGGGCGATCTTTATCTATGCGAGGGGCCGCTGGCTGGCCGGCTTCGTCACAGAATATCGTCGACAGCAAGTATACGTACTTACGCATCTGTAGTAGGTGATCTGTGTCCAAACAGTCAAACGTAAAAAAGGAAGGTGCTACACATAAGACCAACGAGCTAGCCTAAAGATAGATTCAGAGATGATGCAGGATAACGATAAACGTCAAAAATTAATCGATAGAATTCTTACTTTCCAAAAATTGCACACGACAATATAAACCGAGAAAAAAATAACCACGGCTGACGAATAATGATATTAACAACAAATAATTATCCCATAAAACAATAATAACTTGAAGAATCCAAAATAGAGTAAGTGATCCATTTGCAAAATCAAAGGGCTTAAAGAAGAATCGACGATACTAAAACCATTACTAATTGACCGCCGGTTGACAGAAATTATTGACAATCAAAAGTCAAAAAACCGAAAGCAAGGATAATGCAGAAAATCTCAAAAGGCTATCGAACCAATGATCGACCCGGGGTTCACTAGAACTTGCTCCGAGATCAATAGCTCAATAACCGAACCGAGCAAGTACGAACGGAGTAGTTCTGTACATACACTTGGAAACGGGTCATTATGATTTCGGAACATAACCCCACGAAATATTTTTGACACATGAATTATTTTTGTTATGAAAACAGATGGTCGAATTTAAAATTGGAATCAAAATATTGATTTGTTTTGATTTTGAAATTGAATTAAAATATGGAATAACAGGAATTAGTAACAAATGAAAATAGAATTGGACTATTGAAAATTAGGAAATTTAAAGGATCTACAACCGTTGAGATTATTGATGAAATTTTAAACAGAGAAAATATTGTCAAACTTAAGGGAATTTTGAATAGAAAACTGAAAGTAGGTAAGAATTAGTTATGCAATTTTAGCCTGTTACAGCAGTGAAAATCAGTGCTTAAAGGCTATAGAGAAAGAGCTAGAGTCTGAGCAAGAAAACTGAACCTGGACACCTGTGGAAGTATCTAAAGAGTGTGGGTGTTTGGAGAAAAACAGGTCAATGTTATGAATGTTATGAACATTGTTTCGTATTATTTTCGGAATAGCGAAATACTAGGTTTGTGTGGAGTGAAGTGGTTTGTATTGTCACTATAAAGAGTAATTTTATCAAGAAGATTTTAATGTACACCAGTTAGATATAAAGTCAACGTTCTAGTAGAGTATCTTGAAAGAATCTGTGCATATTATGTTCCAGTCCAAAGCATTTGAAGAAGATCCCTGAAATTTTAAAATCTTTCACATGTTGATTATACTCTAATGAACATACTATACTTATTTTTTGATATGTTGAAGACTTTACGGCTTTTTTCAGAAAATAAAAAGTAGACGTAGAAGTAATAGGACTACTTGTGTGAAAAATATTAAAAAGGCAGAATTTGATCATCATCATCACTAAACAGCCATGGTTGTTCTCTGCTGTATATACAAAGCTCTCCATTTGGTTGGTAGGTCTTATTTCTTGGTTGATCATGGATGGAATTACTTATAGATGTGGGATATTTATTCACGATTTCACCGTTTACCTGCATGATTGCGATGTTTCATTCTGAAGAGATTAGTATCAGATGTGATGTGCGGTGGAGCAGTGTATCTTATTGAGTACTAAATAATCGCAACTTCTGGCTGTAACACCATCTATTTGAAATCCACTTATGATTTATTTTCTTGCTTGAAATACTCGGAGATGAAATCCTCATAAAAGAAAACTGCAATATCACTCTGACCCTAATTTGAAATTTTCCAAAGAATATTTTTTTCTTCTTCGACATCGCTTAACCATAAACAGTGACTGGCCGATAATTTGTGGCGAAAAATAGAAGAAAGGCGATGACAGGGAGTATCTCAGAGTTCAATCTAAAGAGACTTCGATTGTGAGGAAGGAAATAGTCCCACAGCGTGATAAATTAAGGGTGGAGGCATTGTTTCGCGTCATGGGGAGCCTGACAAGGATATACGCGCCCCTCTATTGGTCCCGCCAAAAGGATTCTTGTAAGAAAGCGCCATCAATTGAAATCGCGTGACAATGGAAGTTTTTCCGTAATTAACGGAAATTCTTATCGTTCGGGAACGGCTTTCGGGAGGCGAATTACAAAGGCGCGATACCTACTTCGGGCCCCTGCCGGGCGTTAAAAATTTTAAACAACGGTTTTGATGTGGGGGTTGTTCCTAAAGAAATAAGTCTTGTAATTTCGATTTTTTCTTGTCTTGTAGTCTATAATTAAATACCTTCTTTGAAGCACACTCTGAATTTCAATTATGAATTCACTCTTCAAGTTAACACAGAGTTCTCCTTTATAATTTAATTGTCCTATAATAACAATTCTCACGTAAATGACAATTTTCTTGTGTTGATATTTCCAAAACTAAAATAACTAGAGAATATTATATGATATTTTTAATTTGTTATAGATACTCAAAATGCAATAGTATATAACAATCTCTAAAAGTCTTGCAACTTTTTTTTTGTGGAGTCTCTAGAAAATGGTTGGATAAAAAATGTCGATAAGAAATTCCTATATGCAAGAGAACAGACTGAAAATTTACTGACAATAAATAAGATTTACTGCCACACGCATTCGGGAATTTATCACTGTCTTACCTCTGATTTATTGGATAAATTACACCGTACCGGTGATCGACACAGTGATCTAATTTACGGCACGAAATGTACGAGAAAAAGAGAAACCCTATTTGCCAGTTTTTTTTATTTTCTGTCACAGCCAATTACTATTAAATTTGTACTAGAATGGTTCATAGAGTTCCCTTTTCAAAACATTGACAAATTTCAGGCGCATTACACTTTAGTATAAGTAATTTTTAGTTTAGTTTTTATATTTAATAAGTATGTACTTTATAAAGGTACTCATCATTGAAAATTTGCTTGCTTCTTGCTTCTACAATAATGTTTATTAACACCAAAACATTTTTCGTACACCCACATTTCGAACTTATCGCTTTGTCATGATCATCATCAACAAAATACGAAATGTCAGGTCGAATAAATCTCATTAAAAAAATTTGAGTTTGGAAGTGCCACGAGCCAAATGCATTTTTGAAATTTATTACTCCACTTCCTTATTGTAAATTGGTTGGCTGTCATTAGTCATTCGGAGCTCAAGCGACAGAAATGTAGTTGCTTGCATCAATCTTGAAGATGTTATCAGTGTCAGTGGGTTAAAATCCAATATCGTTGCTGTTGTTGGTTGCCTTTGGCTGAAACGAATTTATTTATCAGGTGAATGTGGATTTGGCCATACATATACATCAAAAAAAAAATCAAATTTTTAAAAAATACTGTTGTTAGATTTCATAAATAGGTATATTTATGAATTTGTATCTATACAGTCAGAAATGAAGTGAAAACACCTTGCTTAACTTTCTATATAGGAGAACAACTTAAATATAAACCAAATTAGAAAGAGGCAAAATGATAAAACACAAAAATAAATCCGGAAAACAAAACAAACCAACAACGAACGCCATCAATAAGCTAAATAACATAATAATAGATACGATAACAGAAGTTAAAGGAAAATTCTGCATTGAAAGCGCAAAAGAGCAAAAAATCAATACAGAAACATTGTTTACGCAATAGTATTTGAAATTTAGTAAACTGGACTGCGACTGGAAAATCGCGCAAACGAATAGAAATAGAAATGTCAATGATACCATAGGGTTGTCGAAACACACAAAAGATATTTCCACTCACCTAGGTTTTCTTATAAGCTGTGTGTATATACGGGGATCCCCTGAAAAACGGTTCTCCACAACCACCAAGGTATCAGCATCGACTTAAGGCATTCAAGGTCCCTTTTTAACGGCACAAGACATAGACTTTTCGAGCTTAAAACACGGAACCGGGAAAAATTGCAACGTGCATATGAAGCACCATTTATCTAGTGTGCGTAAATTCAAATCTTCAACGGCTGTCTGCCTCGTTCGGCGCAGGGTCGTAGAAAATACACTCCTGTGCGTTTTACGCGAAATTGACATTTAAGTAATTCTTTATTAAGAATGAGAAGAAACCAAATTAATAAATAGTGTTGCGTTAACAAACATAAATAGAACAAAGAAGAACTCTTAGAAGTGAGATAAACCCTAACACTTAAAAGAAAGAAATAGGTTAAGGCTAGTAAGGGAGACAAGAAAATATAAAAACGACAAACAATATTGAAACAAACAAAAGCATGAAGATAATGAGAAGGAAACTTACCAATGGAAGAAATAGATTTTCAAGTTCAAAGACGAAACTGGTAGTACAACAAACAATAGACTACGTATTCTGACAGGATTTTTACGAAGCTCTTAATACAAATCCGAGACCTTTGGACTTTGCGGAACATAAGTAAAGAATAGTGATGAATTAGGTTGCAGAGCACGATACTGACATTTCTATAGAGGAGATCTACAATGCGGCTTAAAACATCAAGAAATACAAAGCTTCAGATGAAGACAGCATAAGAACAGAGACAATAAAAATCGTCGGCAAATATTAATAGATAATATTTAATAACTCTTCAAAGTCCAAACTGTGCATCCACGATTAAAACATCTCAGATGGCTAGAACAACTCAAGGCTGTGTGATGATGATAATGCTGTTTAGCCCAAGAAATTAATGGGTTTTTCAAAAAAATTTGCGAGGGCAGGCTGATTTTTTCAGGGCTGATTGAGACTGTGTCCTGAGTATTGAGCCAAAAAATCACACTCGAAAGCCTTGTGCGTTCGGCCCTATTGGCCTTTTTCTTATTTATTTTTTTTTCGACAAAATGACCTTAACAAAACTTGTAGATAATAACATTCTGATCAACTTGGCCTCATGCCTTTTTTTCCTAGCTATTTTAGTTTAGGCGTTGCGGCCATTTGAGTGCTCCAGAATTCGCCAAGAAATTAAATAGCAAACCTGCAAATTATTGAAACTTTAATAAAATTACTGGGTAATGTACTCCATTACGTTTTCGGTTTCAGTCCAAGAAATGAGACATTACATCACTAGTGGAAGCGTGAAATCGAAATGATGTTTTCTTTTTGACAATACTGGGACATGTTACCTGTTTGAAAAGTGACAAAATGTTTTTTTTTTCTACAATCGGCATAAAAAGTAGACTTTGTCGATTACATTTGTGCTCGAAAAGTAGACGTTTCCCGATGACCTCCACTTTACCGCTTTAGAGCGTCAAACTACGTCAAAATCCTTCACTTTGTCGCTCTAGAGCAGCAAAGTAGTAAAAGCGCTTGCTTTTACTACTGGTTTCTTTGAACGTGAGCTATTTTTTATCAAATGTGATTGTAAAAAAAATCAAGTGTACATTTGCCAATATCAACAATATCTTTCGATTGGCAAAGTACCACTTTGCGCTCTTAATACACAAATAGCTAGGTATTGTGCAACCGTCCGCGAAATTCAATTTCGCGAAACGCCACATTTTACCTGCAAAATGTGTTAAATTTTTAGAACTGCTATGCATACCACAATGTCCACCAAGTCAAATAAAATTTTTCAAATGCCTAAAAGGCCGTACAAGCGAAAGAAATAAAGTTACAATAAAATATCATCAAGCAAAGTAATTTTTTTAGGTATAATAATCTGCAGGTTTGCTATTTAATTTTTTTGCGAATTCTGAAGCACTAAAATGACCACAGCGTCTAAAGTAAAATAGCTAGCAAAAAATTCATGAGGCAAAGTTAATCAGAATGTAATTATCTACAAGTTTTGTAAAGGTCATTTTGTCGCCAAAAAATAAATAACAAAAAGGCCAATTGGGCCAAACGCACAAGGCTTTCGAGTGTGATTTTTTGGCTCAATACTCAGGGCACACTCCCCAATCAGCTCTGGAAAAATCAGCCTGCCCTCGCAAAATTTTTTGCGGCCCAGGTATAAATTTGTTGGGCTATGTTCGGTCTCGTCAAGTAAGGTCACTGAAGCGTTCTTAAACTTATGAATAGCCAAATATATAGTTCAAATTAAAGGTGGGGTACAAATGTACCCCAGACAACAATTTTTCTAGCATATTTTTCCAAAAAGTGCATACTTTTTGTGACTGATTTTATTTTGTTTCAGTAAGGGCTTTGTAGATAATAAGTGATCATCAAACCTTTTGTATTTATTTATTTTTAAGAAATAATAATTTTTCATAACGTGGGGCACATGTACCCAATGACGTACCCCTCGTGGGAATCTGTGGCTACTCTATCAAGTAGTCACCTTGCAGAAAATTTGCAGTTGAAAATGAATTTCCAATTTACAAAATTTGGAAATCACGATAATAAAGCTGGTCAAGAAATATCTGTGGAGCAGGAAGAGAACGAAAGTTTACGGGAAGTAGAAAGTAGAAAGCGGAAATCTGAATTATAAATCTAATGCCATCTTTAGACCATTTCCTAACTATTTTTTTTTCTCTTACTGTACTCTATAGGTTGATTTTATCTATTATAACTGTTTAGTATAAATAAAAAAATGTTTAATTATCAGAAGTATCATTTTTATCATGGGTTGCGAATTTACCCCACGTGGGAATCTACGTAATTTTTTTTGTCATGGAAAGACGTAGGTTGAAGTCTTGTTTTTCTGTAAGAACTCTTATAGTACACCATTACTTTTCATAATTTAACTTTTGTCGAAGAAATTTTGGGAGCAAAACCCCATGATTATCATTATGAAATACCTTGGAGAAATCAGTATGAATAGAATGAACCACCCAGACAATGTCTTTGAAAGAAAATCGAAACGGGGCATCAAATTACGTTTATTAGGGTATGCTAACTCTAACAACTGATATGTTTAATGCCCATGTAGACACAAGAACCCATTGGTTTATTATGAGTAAAATGAAAATTGCACCACCGTTATAGATATACCTTTGTTCTCGGGCCAATGTCGGCTCTAAACTGAAGCGCCAACAATAATAATGCAAATAGCTCACTTGTTAACAACTTCATCTTTCAATTGTTGAAATTAAGCCGGCTATTGTCTCAGTACTCGTGAAGGAAGCAGACTATGTTAATACCTACACAAGCCATTCTTGTCTCATTAGTGGGGTTGGATTGTATTTCGTGTGTGAATCTTTTAAATAAATTATGCTCATATGCTATTTGTCCCACCTTAAGTAATGCTAATATCTTAAGATAAAGATAATAGGGACATTTATCATCGTGATTTTATGGGCGGTGGGCATTTAGTTAATGCTAATTAGGCTTTTTAAGACTTATAATGACTCAATATTTTAGGCCATATGGTTATTTCAAACAAAATAATGTTATTGGCCCTTTTTGGTTAAAATAATAAGGTGATTATTTCAATATCTAATGAAGGAGCATTATTCAAATACATGTATATTTTTTTGTTTCAGGTGAGCTGATAGATTATTCAACGTCGTTGCCGCAAGCAAGTATTAAACTATTAACCAATAAATAACTAATGCATCTACTTGAAAAGACAAGACGCTCTAGTTAAGTGAATTCAAGTCCATACTACAACATTGTATATTAAAATTTGTCAATGCCAGGCAGACTTTTGTGCGCTCGCTAATATAATGTCTGTCGTACGCGACCCAACATGCAATGCAAAATGCGCAGACAAGCAGACCGTAAAGGAAGCAACCTCTCTCAGAATATTAAATGCATAGATCAAAATGGCCTAGTCGTTTGTCTCCAATGTGGATATCAGATGCAGTTGTTAAATAACTTTGTTTCTTTGGGATTATAGTCGGTTTTAGCTAGGTAGGTAAGCTTAACAATAGTACTGATTAAAAAATAACCAAAAATGTGCCAAATATTCAGATATACTAAGACGAGGTTTGAAGAGTTTTTTTAGTAATTTCATCCGGATATGCGTACAGCTTGAATTTTCTTCTATCATTTCATGCATTAACTTGGGATGAGGTTACAAAATCATTGGAATTTGTATGCTTGCTTATTCCACTTCAATTTCTGACAAACTTTGAGTTTTCCAAGCCAAGTAGGTACTTACCCTTATTGCATCTGATTTAGAAGACATTGAGCTTCATCAAAAGTACATCGTACTACGTCCAAACCTTATGACAAGCTAACAAACAAAAAATGGAATTGATTCAATCGAAGCAATGTCTAGTTTGAAGTACCTAAAGGCGATATATAGGGGTTTAAATTCTCGAAACATCTAACATAGCCAGCATTACTTGAAGGAATTTCTAAATTTGTTTCAAAATTATAGTAGTTAGCTTCCATTGGAATTTGAATAAGCACTAAAAATTAAACAAAAAAAAAAAGATAGAATCTCACTCACTTCGCACTTAAGTCCTTACAAACATTATAATGGTCATTTAATTACTTTTACCAAGGTAAAAGAATATAAACCCAAACATTGCTAACATAGTTTCGATGCATTAAAGCTAACTATCGCGAAACCATTTTAAATATGGTTATAAAAGCTTCCATCTAGAAAAAAATATATATATTTCAAGAACTAGTCGTACAGGAGAGGCGTAGGATTGTAATTAAAATAATAACACATCCCAAGCTCAGCTTCATTTTATTTATGCGCGGTCATTATAAAAGACATTTTATTGCCAAACGACCGTTAATATTTTAATGCTCCTACTATTAGGCATTTATATGATTTTGCTTTCATTATAAGGTTTGCGCATTCTGCATTCATTATTTCAGTTCGTTATTTGCGTTTCTCTTTTTTTCGGAGAGCCAAATGCTGTATTCTGAAAAATTATGGCGTCGTTATGAGTGTTTTTTTGATTTCTTGTATGTGAGTAAAGCTTGTTTCACCAGGGTTTGTACTTCCCACCAGCATTTGCCTTCCTTGTTTAACAAATAAAAATTGACTGAAACGAATCATTGACGTCAAAAACGTCTTAAACCAGAAGTCATTCATTTCAATTTGTCAAAAAAATTGAATGTGTCATATGAATTAATCTACGACAACCCTTTTCTTTCAAGTTTCAAGGTCAAGTATGAACCCTGGTGAAACGAACTTTACTAACATTGGAACCATTTTTCCATTGGTTGTAGCAAGCATTGAAATATAGGTAAACTTTAGGTCTGTTTCTGCAGAAATCACAAACCAGTCAGAGCGAATTTCATTGGCTGAAAACAGTTAAATTCCCATTGCGATAACATCAATTGTGCTGAATTGAATAAATTTATAAATATACTTTGTAATACCAGTAATGGGATTCTTATGGAATTAATCGTCCGCTTAAGCCAGACCATTAGGTGAAATTTTATCAAGTTAAGGCTTGTATAGTTACTCCTTCATAATGGGAATCTCTGTTGCAGACTCTACCTCATTTTTACTTCACTTTAAGTTCATCTTTAGGTTATCTCCAAGGAACCAACCTCTAAAGGTTTGACGCACTAGTTTGATTCTGGCTGTGGATTGGTGGAAGAACTTCTGGGCCCCACTTTTTTTTTAATGCAGTCCCTTTTTGACAATGAACTCTTTTGTTTCTGACTGTTGTCGATTTCTTTTCGAAGACTCGTAGCTGCAAGAATCCACCCACTTTAAAAATTTCATCCAAATTTTTGCGTCTTGTGCCGTGAACACCCAGATGCTTTGCTATATTATATTTGCTCCTGACTTGCTTTAGTTCCCTGAAAAATTTATTTCGCAGATGAATAAGGATACGGTACCCTATATCGAAAATTCCTTAAAGGAAGCTGTAAACCATTCACTTGACCCAACTAAGGGTACATATGAGTGCCTTTTGACACCCCAATCAAGATGCTTTGCTATATTTAGATTGCTAATAACATCTTAAAATAGTTGTACATAATGAACATCTGGCGGTGTCGAAAATATGAAAAGTATGGGTGTAGAATTTAGGGGGTTTTATGCGATTCTATCCACTGGAACATGGGGTAGGAAATCTAAGAATCAAAATATTTTTACCTAGAGAGATTTATTTTACATATTGGAACGATCTTATTTTACTTGTCTAATAATAAGAAGGGAATTTAAGCCACTGACAATTTATTCAACAGAATTATAAGCTACATAATTATATACTGCCACTTTTCAATTGAAATTAGTCTGCTATGGTACATGTATAAATTAGATACACATGAACTGGGTTTCAATACAAAGGTTAAATTCAATTCCTATCGTAGAAATGAAAAGTTGCAAACAATGATCGACTTTCCTATTACAATCGTATCATTAACGCCCTCAATGGCACAAGCAAGCCTACACCTATTGACGTAAGCGCTACACATTTCGAAATTAACATTTTAATTTGTTTAATATTTTAATAAATCGACAGCACAATAAAAATATCGAGCTCCAACATAAACAATAGTTAATCAGTACTTTGGTCGGTTTCGTATAAATCGGAGCCACAAAACAATAGGTGATTTACAATTCTCAATCCGCATATTTTTATATGCAAATTTTATATTTTATAATAAGGCCCCTTGCTCGCATGCGAGCGTCATATTTTATATTGTGTTTTCACGCAACCTATCATTTATTGCTTAAAATTGGCAACAGGACGGCTTTTGAAAATCTCCGACATATAAATTTGCTAAAAGGTCCCACGATACCACGACGCGAGGCTTGTATTTCTTTTTCGTTATTGTCATATTTTAATATTTTATCCTTCTTTCTTGTAAGATATCAATATTTAATCTCTTTATGGGATGCCCTTTTGTACTAAGTTATAAATAACATTTCCTTGTATTTATTTTTTATGTTGTGAATATGAAAATTTATGTTTGCGTGATGTCTTCGAGTTAAATCAATAAAAAAAAGGCATGAGTTGACAACATATCGCATTTGGATCCTTGTAGATTCGGATTTGGGGCAAGTTTATTGATTTCTGATGAAGATAAACATCCAAATAATCATATATAGGATAGCTTAAAAGAGTTCTACATTCTTCTAACTCATAATAAAAAGTCAAGAAAATTCTGAAAATGTCTACCTTAACTTTGCTCAAGACTGGCAGGAGGCTTACAAGGATTTCCACTAGATTCTCCATGATTTTAATCCAAGAAGAAGGTATCCCAGTTGAAGACCGAATGAGATTTTGAGATTATCAGAGTCATCTATAACGAAGTTAAGTTTGTCGTTGTGTCTGAATACATTGTCTTTCTGGTGCAGGACGTATTAAAGTTGAATTTCCAGAGAACAAGAGATAACTTAATTATGAATGAAAAAAGAAACCAAAAAATCTTGAATGCTATTCACGTATCTACCATTTACAGTAAAAACATCATTAACATATTTGCAGCGACAATAGTAATTAGAAAGACGCAAAGCTATAATTACACTACCTACTAACTTTTCCACTCAAAATTGCCGCAGTTACAGTGATTGGCCATCACATTTAAGTCTAATTAATCCAAAGAGAGCACTAGAATATGCAAAATTTAGATAGTTAACCTGAGAACATCAACCCGGTTTGCTATCAAGAGATATTACAAGCTAAGCAATGTCATTTGATGTTTATATGGACCTGTACCTACTTTGATTTGATTACACATTCGCGAGCTGCGTATGGTAAATTGAGTAATCAAGATTGAAACATTGTACACGATGTGTACATAAATTATATAGTTGCTTTATTGACATTTAATTTAAATTAGTGTCAATTTGCAAAATTTAAATATTAATCTGTTAAAGCAGCCGTATATTATTTATATTCTGATTTCTGGTAGGGATTTTTAATAATAATGATAATTGTTCTATGTGCAATATATAATATCTAGGTTACAGCAGCTTTTGGACAATTTAAAAAATTACCTCAACGATTATTGGATTATTTTTTTTATACCAAATTATCTGTCTGTAGTTTCGATTCCATTAGTTCTACTTGCCGTTGCAAGATAAATCCAACTACCGTAAAAAGATGAACCAGTGATAAAAAGTTGAATCCAACCGTAGAACTCTTTCAGAAAAGTACATTGTGTTCTAGAGTCTACTGGATTGCTGAACAAAATGTCCTGTTACTTACTCAATTTTACTTACTGGACATGCGCCCGACATAGCAAATATTTGGGAAATTTAAGGGTAGCTGTGATATGTAAAAGAAACGAAAAATTTGTGAAACGTCTACTTTATTATTAAAGTAAATCGTACCGTTCTCATCCTGGAACTAACGAGGGAAAAGAGCACGGCAGAGAAACCCTCGATCTAACATTCCTCAAAAAACGTAACATACTGTGTCATTTTAATAATAACTGCGAGTCATTAATTCAATAATTTAGGTCAATAATAGTTTAAATTAGGTACCGCCCCTGTTCTTGTGCTAAAATTTCAATTACACAAACTACATTCAATCAATACTACCTATATAATACTGAAGAGTTTTTGTTAGTTAGCCAGTTTCCCAGCAGGTACTGAGGTCCCATACGGGAAGCTACTCAGATATAGTTGTTTTTGAGCCAATATGTCTAGATTGATTATTTCAATTTGTTAGGATATTCTCTCGTCAGGGTAGGAAAATGTTAGTAAATACAACAATGCCCTAATGCACGCTCTAAATCCAAAAATCAAAATTCTTGCACAAAAAAACAGCACATAATTTCTTAGGTTTTAATTTACTTCCTTATCGGTGTTGTTTACAGCATGAAACGATTTTTGTTAAATACATGAACAATGCACATGTTATAAACAAACAAAAAAAACATAAAAATGGAAAAAATGATATTTGTATAAATTGAACTCTCACAAACAAAATAATAATTAGTCAACTAACCTGTGAACGCTTCTTACACACACACTAATGACAAATTGGATTGAACAATCAATTTTAATGCAAAATAAAAATGAAAATTGAATAATGAATAATTACAGACACGCGACACGTTTTCTAAGGGACCAGTCCAGCTCGTTCTGTAGTCTAGTTGCGTATTCTCTTGTATCCTCTTCGGTTTCGGTACCTTCGTTTTTCTGTGGCGCGCTCGTTCAATCCTAAACTTGAGGGCGCATACATGGTTGCAACATTTACTTTTATTCAGTAAACGTTTTTTTTTTTTAAGATTTTAAGAGATAATATTTTAAATAGGTGGTTTTCCTCACGATCAACCACCGCCTTTATTATTTCTCTGTTCCCTGATCATCTGCTTCGTTTGCCATGTTTTCCAATATCTATTGTCAATTCAAACTGGTTAGTAGCATCATTCAGTTTAACAATCATTTTCTCTAAATAAAAAGGTAGTGACAAGTATTTCAAATTTTTATTTAAATCTGTGTGAAATTGTCTTCTTATAGCTTTGAGAATATTGGATATCCATGGCTCAGGCCTTTTTTAATAGTTGCTTCGACTGCCTGTATTGTTACTGTTGAGTTTTCGTATCAGTTAGAGACATCGGTAATCGATTCTACATGTTCCTATAGTAACAGATAGCTGGCGAGGTAAAAAATGTTTTGCTATACATTTTAATGATCACAATAAAAAAAAAATTGAGCTTTGCTTTGAAACATTTAAGCCGATTTGTTCTGCTGCTAAATTAGATGCGATAAGTTTTCTTGCACTTAATCTTAACAGATTGAAAACCTATTAAGAAAGCGTAAAACGCAAGACCAAACAAAAAAATTAACTCAATATATTAAAATTTCAACGTTGTCTCATAAACCTTTTATCCAAAAAATAATGTCCATATTGATCTGTCCAAAACGGATTTAAAGTTTTTACTTCAGCTCGACTTGTCTTTATTACCACTTCGCTAAGGCGTCCTAATACTAAAAATGGAATTCTACTTCTACAGTCGCTACAATAAACGGTAATGCCCTAAAAGGAGAAATAAAATGCCGTTTAGATCATTAAACTTGTAACTTATCCGTTGCCTGTACGAGACTCTAGTGTTAAATAAAATTAAATCAATTTCAATGGCACGAGTAAATACGAGTAATTAGATTTAAGCTATTTAAAATGAGTATGTGCGCTTGCTGTTTGTATTCCAAATTGTTTCTCTTGCTTGTAATATATATATTTTTTTTAATTTTGTTGAGAAGGCTTAGTATAAAATGATACCAAAAAGTTCGTAAAACGAGATTTTGATGAGGACTTTGAATCTCTGTGAAGGATTTTCTCAAATATATCCAGGAATATTTGCATTTCTTTCAAATATGTTATGTTTCTGGTACTTTACCAATTACATAATTATACCTAAAAATATTTCGAACAGTATAGGTATGGTTGTTTAACTATAATACACAAAAAGCGGCAAAATAGAAAAAAAAAAACACATATGTGTTTTAAGTTTTATGTTTTTGTTATACATAGTCGGCCAAGCTCATGGTTTTACTTTTATGTAGGTGTTAATTGGGTGAATATGGCTTTCAACTAACAAAAAAAAACTGGGTCCGACTCACAAAGAGTTTATGGCCGTGTTAACGAGACCTTGGCGCTGATGTAGATGGAACATAGTTCTGTTTTAATACATTATTTTGTGGTCGCTTAACGTTCTTGTGAGAATAAATTTCAATAGAACACATGAAATATTTTATTTTAGTAGTTTTGATCTGAATTATTCTCAGAGAGATCAAAGTCAGCGATATTATGTCTGCAGTTTTGAGAAAAACATCAAG
The DNA here is from genome assembly GCA_917834065.1 of Ceutorhynchus assimilis. Taxonomy (NCBI): domain Eukaryota; kingdom Metazoa; phylum Arthropoda; class Insecta; order Coleoptera; family Curculionidae; genus Ceutorhynchus; species Ceutorhynchus assimilis. The sequence goes on from OU892281.1 coordinate 3,268,273, forward strand.
AATTTCATCTTTTTCAGATATCACAACTGGAATAGTGGGCTTTATTGTGGGTGATTTCCAATCTATCAGAAAAGTGGGTGATAACTTGTTTTTTGAGATGGGGCTGAAAATAACTGCTGTTAAGTTAAAGTAATTGATTAACATTCAGTTATACTATTCAAAAGTTTGAATGGTATAACTGAATCGTAGCATCTTTTTTTCTGCCATCGATCTTCAAACAAAAATCATTACTTGAGAAATGGTTTTGAAGCTGTTGATAATTTATTAATTTCTGCTATACCTAGCTCTTCAACTCTTGATATGTTAATCTTATAAAAAAAATCATCTGATAATAGAGTACTAGCGTTGATTTCATTGGGCATTATACAATGAAAAACTAGTTTGGTGACCCTTTCAAAAAATCTTAGCATTCTAAAGTCTTTTAATGAAGATTGTAGGGCAACTTGCTGTCAAAGGTCACACCAAAGCCATTCATAAACGATAAAAATTTCGACTTCCGATCACGTATTGAATAAATCCGGACAATGCAATATTTGCTTCTGGTGGTCTTCCATTCGAAGATATTGAATGTCAGGTGGTTACATTGGCATCAATCCATCAGATTGTTATACTATTCTGATCTATCAGCAGCACAATGTTTCAAATCATCAACATACTATACATTGTGGGGCACAAAAAACTTCCCACCCAGGTTCTCTCAGGTCATACATAATAATACATATAATTAGTGCGACGGGAGATTTTTGGTTGTGGCGCCATCCAAAACTTGGATACAGCACTGAACAACATTTTGCTGTAAAACTATTGACCAAAAATCAGTTAGTTAGGAAAAGCCAAAATCGGAAAAACAAGTTTTCTCCTATGAATGTGAACATTTTCAGTTTATATTTTTTCGCTTTTCCATCCACAGACGCGTTTCGATCTATTAGATCTAATCAGTGTGGCTAGGAAAGCAAAGAAACCCAACCTAAGTTTAGTGCCTGTAGGCAAATTAGAAGTAGTATTGTAGTATAACATACCCAGGTTCGTTCAATGAGATTGAACGATGAGAATTTTTATTAACTTTTAAACAACATATATTTTGAAAAACGAAGTGAAAAACAAATAGGACCTACGTTGTGGAAACTTACTCAATTTTACTTACTGGACATGCGCCCGACATAGCAAATATCGGGGAAATTTAAGGGAATTTTGTGATATATAAATGAAACGAAAAATTTGTGAAACGTCTACTTTATTATTAAAGTAAATCGTACCGCTCTCGACCTAGAATTCTCCAGGGGAAAGAGAACGGCAGAGAAACCCTCGATTTAACATTCCTCAAAAATCGAAACATACTGTGTCATTTTAAATAATAATTTTGAGTCAATAATTCAAAAATTTAAGTCAATAAAAGTTTAAATTAGGTACCATCCTTGTTCTTGTGCTAAAATTCAAATTACATACACTACATTCAATCAACACTACCTATATTCAATACTGAAGAGGTTTTTTTTGTTAGTTAGCCAGTTTCCCAGCGAATACTGAGGTCCCATACAGGAAGCTATCAGCTATAGTTGTTTTTGAGCCAATATCTCTAGATTGATTATTTCAATTTGTTAGGATATTCTCTCGTCAGGGTAGGAAAATGTTAGTAAATTCAACAAGGCTCTAATACACGCTCTAAATCCACAAAATCAAAATCTCAGCACAAAAAGACAGCACATAATTTCTTAGGTTCTAATTTACTTCTTTATCTGTGTTGTTTACAGTATGAAACGATTTTTGTTGAATACATGAACAATGCACATGTTATAAAAAATGTTATAAACAAACAAAAAATACATTTAAATGAACAAAGTAATAGGAACTTGCATAAATTGAACTTTCAAAAACATTTAATCCACTAACCTGTGAACGCTCCTTACACACACACTAATAACAAATTGGATTGAACAATCAATTTTAATGCAAAATAGAAATGAAAATTGAATAATGAATAATTACAGACACGTGTCTAAAGGAAAAAGGAACAGCCCCCAGCTTGTTCTCAAGTCTCTCTAATGCCTAATCGCCTCTTCTCTTGGATCCTCTTCGGTTTTCGATAGTTTCGTTTTCTGTGGCGCGTTCGTTTATTCCTAAACTTGAGGGCGTATACATGGTTGCAACATTTACTTTTATTTAGTAAACTTTGTTTTTAAAAGTTAAGATTCAAAGAAATTAATAATATTTTAAATAGGTGGTTTTCCTCAGTATGATGGGAAATTTTACAGTGACTCTATACAAGACAGTGGCGACAATAGCGCCTAAGCTCCGCCCACCTGCCATGTTTTGTCGAACTCATTCAATAATGCATTTGTTCTTTCTGTTCTAATTTTTTGTCACAAAATAGTCAATGACAGGCACAAATAACAAAAATTGCATAAATCTCCATAGGATCAAATGGTAAACACAAATATCTTTCGAAAAAACATGGCAAATATTCTGGAGCCAATCAAAAATGAGTCCTTCTATTGTCGCCACTGTCTTGTATAGAGGCACTGTAGGAGATTTTAGGTCGTGGCGCCATCTAAGACTTGAATACAGCATTAAACAATATTTCGCTGTAAAAGTATTGACCCTTAATAGGCCATACATATAATCACCTGAGTGGGAAGTTTTTCGGGCCCTACAATGTATGGCAATAAATCATCAATCAAATCAAACAGGACAAAATATCATCAATAAATAACTGAACAAATATTGGTACAGGCAGGAAAAGTCTCGATCCTCATAAATCCCAATGCGTTGTTGGATTCCCATGAGTGAGAGATGATTCAATTCTCTTAGAATTGCTAACATTTACTCCAATTTTTCCAAAAGAAGAGATTGTAACAGAAACTCATACACCTGATTGTCTCTTTGCATGAAAGTGACAAGAAAATTGTGATAGATGCCCAGAGGTCTGTTGAAGTAGAGCATCCTCTAAATTAAACATACTGATACTGGTGAAGGATTTATGTTCTGAAGAAACAAAAACAAAAAACAGTAATCCGTAATAATGGATTCAAAGATTTCTGGATCGCGGAGATTAATGTTGCCTTGCTAGGTAACAATGTCCACTTTATTCGTCCGATTTGATAATAAAGTTTCTTCATGTTCTTGTCTTAGTAGGTAATAACACAACGCAGACCCGGTACATTACCACTCTACGCTCCATACAGAATAAGGAGATCATACCAACTAGGACTCCATTTCTTTAAGTACGTGCATGTCGAACATTCATGCAGGCGCTCGTGAAAGAGTGCGAATATTTCGGCGACTAAAGGTTTAACTGCGAAGATCCAATCAGATTTTTCATAAAACTTATCCAGATCAGATTCTGTCAAATATTGATGTTAGTGAGGAAGAAAACAATTTGATTCTATGCACAATTCAACTTATCAAAAACTTAGCAACATAAATTGAATTGTGCATGGAATACAAATTGTTTCCTTCCTGAGTAATTTGTAATTTGAACACATGCAAGCAGCCTCTTTTCTTTGAAATATTGATGTGGTGAGTACAGTGCTATCAACATTTGAGTTTGGACGGAAGTAGGCTTAGCATTTTGGACCTGTTCAAGTTGATGCATGTCCAGGCGGTGTCATAATATGCCTCTATAGAGTTATGAGTAGCCGTGTACGGAATACTGGATTCAATGTTCCTGTTTGCTGACTATTTCAGAATTTGACTTGATACATATTCCATGGTTCGTTGCTTCACTTGGTAGCTCACGATTTGTTGTCTGAGAATCTAATCAAATCATCCAAGCTCAAGAGGAGCGTTGCTCCACAATGCATGATATAATGTTAATTTATGGATCTTGATATGTAGAGTGATCAAGAATTGTTCTGTTAGCATACAAATGAGTAGAGACAGTGATCAGGTTAGTTCTCCTAGGTATTCGCTACTTCTTTGACCTGATTCTAGCATTGATTGCTGCTCCTGCTCTTATAGGATTATCCTTGCCAATACATATCACAATTTCCATCAAAGTTTTTTGACAGTAGTTGACTAATCGACCTCATCTACTACTGTAGCTTTCAACTTATGCCGTACCTCGATCCAATAATTATATTTAGAAGAAGTCACGTTCTCTGAACACTGGATTCGAGTCCAAAACGTAATATTATTCAAGGTGTGGTGTGGAAGGTGCTGCTCCGGGTGAATAGTCCTCGAGTTTTTGAGTTAAATCACTTCTCCTTTTTTAGCAGAATCTAACAACTTATCATTCAAGAACTATTTGATTCTCTTCAATCTAACGGTAACCAACCGGTCCATACAGTTACCAGTAGTTCTCTGAAACCAAAAGTTAGTTTTCAGCCTGGGGTGGACTAAGCTGAATAATCAGAAGAACCAGGAATAGGGTGAGATTACCAAAAGCCAGCAAACCTCAGTTTACATGACGCAAATTTAAAGTGTAAACCAAAGCTCCAACACACAGTCATATTTACGCAATACGTGCGGTTTTATTGCTATATCAGACAATGGAAAAACCCCAATTCTCAATCAATTGCTAATTGCAGACCAGTTTCGAGCTTGTGAACTCTCGCAACATAAGCGAAAGCACGTCACTCAGCGAAATAGGTTTAAATGAAATTCAGATAAGAAAGCAGACATCTTTGATAGCGTGTGGCTTTCTCCCGCACGCTCTCAAGAAACATATCGTTTTTAATATTTAGGGTTTGAGGGCTCAAATCCCACTCACATAGGTATCCTTAATTGAGAGGGTACCTAGTGAAAGTAGAATGTAGAGATGACGTATTTCCTTTTGCCAATGGGCAGAGTGGCGTCATAGTTAAATCAACACGCTATAAATATAAATATAACAATCCTATCCAATTTATCTAAGCTTCATTGACACAAATCGCTCAAAAAGGGAATCGATTGTCAGAATATCGATAAATAACATCATTTTTCTATTTCTTTTTTGATAATGAGGAAAACCACCTATTTAAAATATTATTTCTTCAAATCTTAACTTTTAAAAAAATATTTACTGAATAACTATAAATGTTGCAACCATGTATGCGCCCTCAAGTTTAGGATTGAACGAGCGCGCCACAGAAAACGAAGGTACCGAAACCGAAGAGGATACAAAAGAATACGCAACTAGACTACAGAACGAGCTAGACTGGTCCCTTAGAAAACGTGTCGCGTATCTGTAATTATTCATTATTCAATTTTCATTTCTATTTTGCATTAAAATTGATTGTTCAATCCAATTTGTTATTAGTGTGTGTCTGAGAAGCGTTCACAGGTTAGTTGATTAATTATTATTTTGTTTGTGAGAGTTCAATTTATACAAATATCATTTATTCCATTTTTATGTCTTTTTGTTTGTTCATGTATTTAACAAAAATCGTTTCATGCTGTAAACAACACAGATAAAGAAGTAAATTAAAACCTAAGAAATTATGTGCTCTCTTTTTGTGTATTCAGAGCGTGCATTAGGGCCTTATTAAATTTACTAACATTTTCCTACCCTGACGAGAGAATATCCTAACAAATTGAAATTATCAATCTAGAGATATTGGCTCAAAAACAACTATAGCTGAGTAGCTTCCCGTATGGGACCTCAGTACCTGCTGGGAAACTGGGTAACTAACCAAAAACTCTTTAGTATTGAGTATAGGTAGTGTTGATTGAATGTTGTGTGTGTAATTAAAATTTTAGCACAAAGACAAAGGATGGTACCTAATTTAAACTTTATTCACTTAAATTATTGACTTAAAATTATTATCAAAATGACACAGTATGTTTCGATTTTTGAGGAATGTTAGATCGAGTGTTTCTCTGCCGTGCTCTTTCCCCTCGTTAGTTCCAGGATGAGAACTGTACGATTCACTTTAATAATAAAGTAGACGTTTCACAAATTTTTTGTTTCTTTTACATATCACAACCTCCCTTAAATTTCCCAAATATTTGCTATGTCGGGCGCATGTCCAGTAAGTAAAATTGAGTTTCCACAACGTAGGTCCTATTTGTTTTTTATTCCGTTTTTCAGAATATTTGTTGTTTAAAAGGTATTAAAATTTCTCATCGTTCAATCTTCTGAACGAACCCGGGTATGTTATACTACAATAACTATAATAATCTGTAGGTACCATTTAAACTCATATGAGTTGCCCATTAGTGGAACTAATGCAACACAAAAAATTGATTTTAGTGCCTACCATTGATATAGTTTTTACCTTAGAAGAAAGAGACGCTGAGTGAGATACCTATAGTGTAGTTAATTGAACACTAATTGTGCTTTCTGAATAACAACTTCACTGTATTAAGATTTCACTTAATCAGTTAATATATCACCCAAAAAAAAACCCAAATAATTTATTCTTCTTAATCGCTTCCTGATCTAATCTGAAGTGACTATTTTTAACTACAACTAACCTTTTTCTCTGAAAAAATTCCTTCTAGCAATATAGCACCCCACTGCTGTAATGTTACGGCCGAAAAATAAATTCCCTTTTAACATTCTTGTTTATCTAAAGTGGCAGTTCAAAAACAGGCAAAAGGTAACGTTTAGTACACTATAATGCACTTAGCAGTACCCATTGATTTCGATGTTTTAGCTGACGGGTAGTTCTTTACGGTTTAAGGGATCCGGAGGTGTTGCTGTTTTGTTTTATTATCTTGAAGGGTTTAGTAAACTGAGCGACCGAAAATAGTAGTAGCTTCCAGGACTAAAAAAAAAAAATACCTAAAAGAACTTTTAAATTTATAACTTATTTAAAAGGGAAAAAGATGCATTCAATTCATGAATAGGTAAATAATCTTACCATCTCGTGACTTTCCAGATCAGAAATCTCCATTACTTACTGGGCGTGCTTATAGTAAATTACGTTAGTATAGCCTTTTTTCCGAGGAGTAGTAATATCGGCCTATTACAGGTTTGTTATTTATAAGATACTACTTGAAAGATAGTAAGAAAAATAAATACAAGACATTGTCTTTAGTAATTATGTGCAACATTAAGACTCGTAAAATCCCCACAATAAAATAAAACTCATTAACGGTTTGTAAGACACACAGCTTCCTTCCATCAATAACCGTAATATTTTTACGGCCATAATTCTTTTTATCGCGGACATTAAAATAAATCAAGCGATTATATGGGTCACAGACTGTTTACTTCGCCCACGAAAAAACAATGGATTTTGTTTTTTGTTATTGCACGAAAACATCATCGCTCGATTTTTCAGTTAAATTTTACCGTTAAAAGAAAATCGGTAACAAATTGCTTCCGTCGCTGGTTAAAATCTCCCCAGAAATTTTCACCTAGTTCGCGCGGAAAAGAAACATAAACTAATAATTTTTTAGGGGAAAAACAAAATTACGACAATCATTATTCTTGGCAGTTGAAGCATTGTTTAGCTATTAACGAGGCTAGAATATAAACCACTCGAAAAAAAAAAAAATGTTTATAAAAATATGTAAATTTCACGTCTACACCTTCCTAAAGGTATCAATAAAAATGGGGTGTTTAGTGGGGTGTGGAATAAAAATAACATAAACCTTATGGTGCTTTAACAACCGCGGAATTTAAATTTCAAATCAGTTTTGAAGGATTTAGTTGAAAGTTTGTGTGAGAAGACAATGGTTAAAGTTTTGTATACTTTGTATGAATCTGAATTTATAATTAGGAGACCACTAAGGCCGTGAGAAGTCAAATTTCGGGTTAGCAAGTGATATTTTATTTAACTAATATGTGCAGTCGAATGCGGTTCCGAGGAGTTATAGGCAATAAATACTCATATGATGTATTCCATAAAATGTCAATGCTTTTCAACAAGTTTATGGACGTAGGACAAACAACAAAAAGAATGGCCAAAGCCGCCAAAAAAAAAAAACACAAGATCGACTTTCCAATTTAAACAATGCTGATGTCATTGGCTTGACATAAGTTTCCTACACGATTTTTGCTTCTACAGATCCAACCGAACAGCGGTCTTTTGGACAATTATTGATGTTGTTGTTGGTAAATTTATTGATTTTAATGGCAATTAAATTTATCTGGGAACATAAATCGATCCACTGTCTGGGTCCGCTTCAATCTCGTATGCAAATGGCCACTTTGTATATAAGGAAAATTATTGAGATACATCAGTGAGTTCCGATGGTATCTACTTCGGTGGTCACGGGTCAGATATGAACTACATAATCTGATAACGCGGCAAGTTTCTCTTGGGAAATATTATGTATTAAAGCGGTCAAAATTGTAGAGCTTCTTCATGTAATTAGCTTATGTCTAGTTACCAATAAAGGCTTTTGCTATACGAGAGTTGATAGGTAGAAGTCGCAAAAGTTTTATGTTTGATGATTAGAAACATTTCGGTTAGTAGTGAGATGTTGTAGAAATCAATCCAGCAAAGCAATAAATATTTCATTACTTGTACCATAATGAGCCACATTATGACCCCAAGGCAAAAATGTACTATAAAGAAGCTTTATATCGAACATTGTACATTAACTTGTTTAGATTTATCATCCGTTTTCAAACAAGTAGGCTTCTTTTTATTCTTTTGTGTCACGATTTAAATTTTCTTTATGCAACATAATCCTTATTCAGTGACTATCATCATATAGGCGATCACTCCATACCGTGTATGATTATTCCCTGAAATTTTAATCACCTCCCATTTTAACCTGTGATAAAAAAATACCTATGAAATATGGAAAACAAAATGTCGCATTCTTAACACATTGAAATTGCTTGATAACAACAAACTCTATCCTTGGAAAATACAGGTAGTTAAGCTTAATTAGGTCATTTATGATTGAGTCTTCTAAGAACCTACCTACTTATTTACTCGCAGATTTTGAGCAAGCTATTCATAATGCTAATGTTTGGCCTAGTTCACAAATAACTGGATGCCGGTTTCATTTAGGATAAGCTGGTTCCGAAAAATCCAAAATTTAGGTCTCAAAAATGAATATAGTGAGCCAAATAGTGAAGTAGGCAACTGGTTACGTCATTTATTTGGTATGGCCTACTTAAATCCAATTGAAGTGTCAGATTGTTTTGTGTTTGACTTTGCAGAATACCAACCCAACGCAATAGCTATAACCTATAGGTATGGCGGACTATTTAATAGAAAATTACATATCAGAAGAAGCTAAATTTCCGCCAGTCTTATGGGCCTCAATATTTTCATACTTCGCATCCATCTCTCTTTAATTTCATTGATGTATTAGTTCCATTTCAAACTGGTATAGGTTTTTTATGTTATATTTAGGATGACGTCATTGGAAAAAAACAGACAATGTTGTCAATGTCTATTTTTTTTCTTATAATTTACCAGAATGTCATGTGTCAATAATTCTGACGACAGCTAAAAATAACGAAATGAAAAGGTTTTATACAAGTCATGCAACGTCGCGCGCCATTGCCAACCAAAAACATCTAAAATTCCTGTTAGGTTGGTAGTAGAAATTTAGTGAATGTGACGTCATCCTGAATATAGCATGAAAATCCTTTACTTACATCAAAAAGAATAGTACCACACTTCCGAAGCAAATACAAAGCAAAGCTGGCCAGACAAAACACGAATTGCTGAAATTGGATGTCGTGAAGTATCACGAATTAAATTTGTGAAATGTGTTTCATATATTGGAAAAAGTCATGCGTGATGAAATAAAACAATTTTCGATTATACATATATAGAATGTATATACCATACCATATCTAATGCAATGTACTTACTTGTGAGTGAAAATTATTTTTTTATGTGAAACGAATTTTATTTAAATAGGTATCTGAAAATGTAGGTACCTACGTATTCTATCCTCCGCAGTTAACCTCTTAACTGGAAAGCGATGTCGCCGCAATTTACTTGTACCTTTTTTGACCCATGATATATTTAATTGCTGTAGCTCCCCAGTTTACCTTCCACCCAAAATTTTGATATTCAATTCTGGCGCCAGCAAAAATGAAATCAAGAAGGAAGTTTCAAATCATTAGGTGCATTCGATTATTTTCTTGTTGATTCCACATCTTCACTTAAACTTATGTCAGCAATGATTTCTGGAAAGTTGTTTTTGATGAAGAATCGATATATGCGATTTTGATTCTACGAATGTTGTTGATTGTTGATTGAATATTTGTCATTATGTTGCAACATCAAACTGGAGACTTTTCTGACATTGAGATCTCTTCTCTATACTTTCTGAAGCTTATAATTCATTAAAAAAAATAATAATAATGTATTTTATTCAAAACCGTAAACAAGTTTCACCTAGAAATAAAAATAAACATGGCTCTATTTATAAAAACAGCCAGCTCTGAACCCTAGAAATCTCATGCAACCATAAATCTAAAGCATTTCGAGCCGCAGTAATAAAAATTTACGAGAAAATAATTCCGAATAACTAAAAATAGCCCGCTCTTAGAGCTCGTCTTTATGCCCTTCTCTGAGAGACAATGAGCTCTACTTGGGTGGGCTCTAAATGTATGCATTTCCAATTTGCTACATTTATCACAAAGTACAAACTCCCTTGGACTATTATTATTATTATTATTTGCTTTAACGCGTAACGAAAGCTAAATCTTGGTTACTCATATAAACTTGTATCATTGGAAATGGTTTAAAATGCCTATAACATTACGTGTACTGTTCTCGATTGATTGTCTCGTATTCCAATAATTATTATTTTTTTATTGTCTGGGAATTTTTATTCTTACAAAAAACACGTATAGTAGGTACCTGAAAATTGTTGAATAACATGTGACTGAAGCTTGTGAACCTTGGCCAAGTTTATATACTGTATGACAAAAAAAACGCATCACCCCATAGAAGTATAAATATTTGTTAACCAAATTCTGTACATTATGCTTGAGCTATTAAATGTAGTAATTTAATAAAATAAAGTAACATTTAATCAATAATTGGAATTTTTTACACCATCAACCTTTAGCTGCCTGCGCTCTAGAAACTTATAACGTACTTATTTGGCAAGTGCCTAGTTATACTGCATACGGCTAGTCAGCATCAGTTCGGAGGCCATGGGTTTATGGATTCCTTGTATACATACATCTTATCTCTGGGCGCCACCAAGTTAATTGTGACTTAACTAGGAAGATTAATTAATGATGTCATAAACAAAACCTGTGCAATTGGAGAGCTTAGCAATAAAAAAACTGATAAGGTACAATAATGTATCTGGCTTTCTTTATCAAAAAATAATTACAATAATAAATAGGGATAGCCAGGACGTTGTTAAAAATGTGTATAGATTATGGCTTGTACCAATTTATAAATATTTGATTAAAAAAAAATATATGAATGTAAATAATTTATAAAAATATGGATTTTAAAATAAACAGTTTTAACTGTTTGTTTACACTTGTGAAAGATTATGACCACAATATCAGTTACACTCTACCAAGAGGCAAATTTAACACCAGAAAGGTGAAAATTATTGTTAGGGCAGGGTAAAATTCTAGAATTTTATTTGAGGGGCAAGTACTGATGTAATTCAGTGTCAGGTGATTTATATAAGATTTGCCTAAATAGTAAAAAGTGCAACTTACATGTATACAAGTGTTAGTTATCTTCAAATGTATGTTTAAATCCAGAAGTTCCTAGAGTAAGGTTATCTACAGGTTTGGTCTCACTGTAGATAGATTATGGTATGGAAGGTGAGTCATATGGAAGTCCTATCCACGTTTTATCTGTCCAACATAGAACTCCACGTGGTTCAATCAGAGTGGTATCAAAAGGTTGCTGAAGAGAAGTTACTAAAGCCCCAACCAAGAGCAATCTAAATCCAGCCTAGAATCTCTCTAGATACAGCCTAGGAGCTGTCTTGATATAGCCTAGAATCCTCTAACTACAGCCTGGGACCCTATAACGATGATCGTTTAAAAAAACAGATCGAGCCTCAAATATTAGAAATAATCTTACCTCTAACTGAGGGATGCTCTAGTGAAGTTTTAAACTTCCAAAAGCTGCTCGGAACGATCCTATTGAAAAAATGAAACACGTGTTTTGGGTTAATATTTCCTGAAGAAAACCTCAATACTTACCGAAACAAAATCGAAAATGACCAAGGGACAACTCTAGACAATGATCGACAAGAAATTAGTCTAATTGGAGTTTCCCTGGCACAAAAAATTACAAAAAGTCTTGCCCAAAAATTATTAGAGCCAAGACCGACCTCCCAGTATCAGGTCTCAAAATCAAAAGGGCAGATTCTGCCTTTTAGATTTGGGAAGAAGGCTTCCATTTGTCAAACTTCTAATTTTGACATTGATGAAAATGAAAAGGCGTGTTAAGTTTCATCCCAACGAACTGAAAAGTGGGTTGTGTATAAATTTTGAAAATTGCCTATAGAACATGTATCAAAAGGTAGAACAGGTCTAAAAAAAAAAATACAGTTATAGAGAGTCCCTGTAAAGATTGATAGTAATTATTACCTAAAATGGCATGATGAGTTCATGTAACTGTTAATCCTGAAGTTAATAAGATTAATGTATTTAATAAAGGAATAAAGGAACACAAACTAACAATTGCGATCTTCAAATCGCTTAGGCGTGGTTTAATATCTTTAAATTTGTAAAAAAAAAATCAAAGTGAAAATAATCGTTTCTGTTCGCTTACCTTCTTCCTTGGTGCACTTTCCAGATTACACAACTCTTGGCTTGCCGGTAACGTTATTTTCGATTTTTTTTTTCGCGGTAGAAATTATCTTTTAATTTTAGAGAAGCGGGTGCGGATTGCAGTTGACACGGCGAAATCCTGTACCTATGTGTCCCTTTTCTCGAGTACGGAACTGCGCGCATGCACCTTTTATGGGCTAGCGAACCAATTAACTTTCCAGCTACCAAAGGGTAACTATCTGAGCACCTAGTAAACACATCTACCATAAGTTACATCGAGGGACATGACTGGGGAATACCGGATAGGGTTCTTACCGCCCTTTTAGTAGAAGTGGTGTATTTTATACACCGACGTGGGTAGTAAAAGGTAAACCTATGTAGAAAATTTGTTGAAAAATATACATTTTTAGTGAGTGATGCGTTTTTTTTTGTCACATAGTATATTTGAAGGTGCTTCTATATCTGCTCTGAAAAAAACATGAAGAATGTCGTTTTTAATCGGGTGCACAGAACGAAAGTTGGGGTTCTTAATATTTGAAACCCACTACTTGCTTCGGCCTATTTTTTTTCCTTCGGAAACTTTTCAGGCAAGGAATCTATTGGATGGAAGTTCAAGTGGAGTCTTTTGATCTCCTAACAAGGCCTTGAAAATACATTTCCACACATGAAATCATCTCGTTTCTTTTTTTTCCTCATTTTTTTTTACTCATGTTTCATGCCCTATCCTTCAAACTCATTTTTGCTAAAAGATAATACATTTAACTCTTCCATATCGAAGTGTTTTTGTAGTATTATATCTAGTTTTCAACATCAAAATCTTCTGTAACCCTCCTTAAAAAATATTTTTTTTCACCTCAAAAGTATTTTTGACGTCAAAATGTCAAAATTACTTCATAGGAAATAGTTTGTTGAATCAGTTATTCGGCAGTAGCCTTCAGGCAATAACAAATAAATCTAGGAAAGCAATTTTAACACTGGCAATCGTTCAGGTCACTACCAATAAATGCCATCTACCTAAAATCTAGATGTTAACCCAACATACAAAGACATAAGCAATAACCATAATAATTTACTGTAAACTAGTTCTTTGAAAAAAATCTATTTTGTACAAGCTGGCAGTAAACTAGATAACACTCAGGATAAATATTGATTTATTGCTCATATCTGTTACACTTACTTTCTCTCAATTAATGTTTTTGTGCGATAAATGGTAATTATTTTTAATTGAAATGGCAAAAACAACAGTTTATAATGGGTTTTATGCCTCTGGATTTAATTATGTTTTAATTTTTACTTTGCTACATCGTAAACGGAAAAATAATGATTTAATTAGACGTTTTGTTGATTGGTGGTCTTAAGAATTGGAATAAGCTTTTAGTTAAATACCTACCTAGTATTGTTAACAATAACAAGTCCCCATATTCACATAGACTTTTTGGTTGAAATGTAAAACCGATGTGGTCTAGAAGGTATTTCAATGTTTGCCAACTAACTGTTTCATTTCAAATGAAATCATCACTTCAACTACCACTATAAAATCGTAATCTTAATACCTCCATTACTTCCACTCCATTAAGCCTTTATCATACAACTGACTCCCAAGCAACAATAAAACAAATCTCTCTTTACCTTTAGAAAAGCTTCTTTTCTCGCCTTTTTCCACTGGCGACTTCTTCCTTAGATGAGCCTAAGCGTTTATTGCTTTATTAATGTTTTAACAAACGAGATAAACGATTTTCAGCTCGAAGGTTAATAACACCGTTGGGTAGACAGACAGGAAAAAAAAATACACAAGAGCAATTTTAACATTCAGTTTATGAATTTGATTTATGCCGCAACGCGAAAATGGTTATTATGTCTGACTATAGGTGCTTAAGTAATATTGAGAAAATATGGTTTTCGTGCATGAGAACCGCCACATTTTTTAATTTTCTGTTCTCTTCCGGAAATTAATAAAGCTCAAGTAAGAAAAAGTTTCACATGAAATTTATGGAATTTGAGAGACAATTGCACTCAATGAACAACTTCAGACGCGTTTCGGTGTTTTTGCCTTAAATGGAAATGGTATTTATATCAATTTCCTCGGTCCTATACATAACCTATTATAAATAAATATAGTTATCTATACTTTAAGACAGGAACCTATAGGGTCATGGAATAAAAAAATAAATAAAGATAACGTGTAGCCCTTTTATGTGCAAATGAAACAACTCAAATTCCAACAAACAATAATCTTATTGAATATCTTCTTACAATCTAAGTAACAATGTTACTTTTCTTTAAAATTTGACAGATAAGAGTTTGGTTGTTCTGGTGAATCTGACACAATATGTAGGTACCTTTCCAATCCGGAGCTCTTTAATAGATGTTGGGGTTTCACTTTCGTGAACTGGAGCTCTTCGTGTTGTTTCCTGTATTCAGGTAAGAGGATGGATTGCTGGTGTGACGTCACTCCAGCTGATCCAGACTTCAAAATATTTTAATAAGTATAAAAAATTAAATAATTCAAAAAAATAATAAAGTCGTAATAATTGGGTAAGTGTACAGCAAGATTAAAGATAGATGCGATATAATTGAGCAGGATGCTGCTTTTCTATCAGTCGCACTAAACAGGCAAAATTTTAAAAAAATGTAGGAAAAAGTAAATCAGATAAAAAAAAATCTCTAGATTTTCCCCAAATAGACAGATTTTCCTTTTAAGTTAAGGTACCTACTACCTACTACCAATAGAGGTACTACAAGATAAAGCTAAGGATGAAATAAGTTAAATCCAGGGATTGTCCAAATTCTGAGATGTTTTAATTAAAACCTTTTTTTTTAAATGAATTTTTCATCTATCCGGATTTTTACTTTAAAATTTCAGCCGTCCAGCGCTCTTCTTACTCGAGAAGATAATTGAAGGACACGAACAGAAAATGGCTATACAGGCCTCTGCCTGGATTCAGTAAAGAGTTGATAGGGATGGACACACAAATTTGGTGTGCAACAAATCTATTTAGAGCAAATGGTTCAATAATCCCACACTAACAATTGATTCCAAAACCAAAGCAGCAGTACCTATTTATTAACTAAAACTCTGAATTGACTCACTTCAGAAAAAACGTGGGAACACGAATAACAAAATGGAAGATAAAAAATTATTAAAATATAATATTTACATTTCAAAGATAGATAAGATAAGATTTATCAGGTAAAAACTCAATAGTGATAAGATAGTATACACTGATGGTAAAATAAATTGAAAAATATTGAGGGAAAATCTAGAAATCTGAAGAAAAAAAATTACAAAAAAATGAATTCGACTTGCCTGCTCAGTGATTCTGCCAGAAAAGGGACCGTTTTAGAACCTAAACCTTGCAGGAAACCAATCTTGTGGTTTGTTTATACTTAACTGCATAGTAACCATCGACCAATCAGAAAACAACACTCAACACGCACAAAAGACCGTACTCACTTCATCAATGAAAAACCACGTTGATTGAAAGGGAATAGATAAAAACACACTAGAATTATTTTAATTGTTTACAAATTACAATAATTTAAAATAAGGTTATGTTGAAAACACAAAAATATATAAATAAATAAATAACATATTCATAGAAAGACAGAAATATATCTATTTGCTAGAAGTGAGATAAATATAATTTCTTTAAATGAAAATACGAATGACTGTCAATGAGAAATAATAAAAATCATATTTAAAAAAATAAATGTATCAGGTACTAGATGGCGGTACCTTCTTTTAATAACAGATATTTGCATTTTTATGCTCATTATGGATAGATTTCAGTACTGATATTATATTGAATCAATTAAATTTACTTAATTTTAAATTACTTAAGTTATGAATTATTATTTTGCTGATTCTGAAATGGCAAAAATACATATCGAGTGATCGCCTATGATGATGATGATGATAATGACTTTAATAAATACGTTTTTAAATTAAAAATAAATATTTTTGAACCAATTATCAAATATCAATTAAA
This sequence comes from Ceutorhynchus assimilis, assembly GCA_917834065.1. Classification (NCBI taxonomy): domain Eukaryota; kingdom Metazoa; phylum Arthropoda; class Insecta; order Coleoptera; family Curculionidae; genus Ceutorhynchus; species Ceutorhynchus assimilis. The sequence goes on from OU892281.1 coordinate 3,284,863, forward strand.
TTTTGACACAAAAACAAACTAATTTCTCAAAAAATCTAAACTGATATAAATTCGAGTCCAATTATACCCTGCTGACATCGTAACATCTTGAACAAAATTAAAAAAAAGAAACATTATTGTTAATTTGTTGATAAATGCATGTGACCCTGCTGCATTACAATGATAACCTCATGTAGGCAACCTCGTTTGAATATTTTGTTTTGAAATAAACACAATACTTCCTTTGGTCGATTTGACTTATTGAATTAATTAGACATACAATTCGAAAATCTATGTCGATTTTAATAATTTATAAATATTATTATCATGTGGTATATAGGATTCAGGGTGGTCGGATGTAATTTATTCAATTATTTATGCATGTGTGATGTAGAAAATGAGTTTTGTATTATGCAAAGATAACATGCAGCACCCTTAGTTAATTACAACTTCACTAATCAAAACGGATGTAGAAGTCATATTGAAATAAAATAATAATTTTCTGATTGCAGTATAGAAACTAACTACCTAACTTTGTTTTAGGAACTTTAAGCACGTCATTACCCATTGATTATTGAAATGAAGAGTCTGATAATAACAAGTAGCAAGTAGATAGTTTAATCAAGTCACATTTCAAAATAATATGGTACCTACCTAATAGAGCCTGAGCATTTTATGAGTTGTAAAAATTATAAGCATATTTGGATCATAACTTTTCTATGAAGTAATTGGATAAACGCAATTCTTAAATTTGTTTTCTGCAATATATCAATGATAATACATAAATATGTCAGATTCACGAGCAATCTGAATTGTTGTGTCCTCAAAGTTTTCAGCCAATTTCGCGAACGGAAAAACATTCTCTCGGCAAAAATGCAACCTCAGACGAGACAAGCATCTATTCTCCCATAAACAATACGCGTGTATACTACGCTTTGGTGGCATTGTTTTTATCGTCCATGCTGAACTTTACCAAGAAAAATTTATTTATTACCTCTCGTAATTCATATTTATGTCAGATGGTTTTGTTCGTTATGAACTCCTTTAACTCGGTTTTATTAAACAAACATAATTCTCGGGAGATTTATTGCCCGCTGTTAAATATAGGTATATGCACAGAAACCAATCAAATTTTAAATGAAAATTAGATGTGGAATACAGATGGTAACTTTCAGTGGCGTAACGACAAGGATTCTGAAGCTTATAGGAGTATATATGTTTTTTCAATGTCTGATAAATTCAAGTTGCATTTTCACTATAGAAATAAGATGCGTTATGCATGCAAGCCGTCATTTCGACTGGGTAAATAGTAGCATCTTAAAATTTTGGGATATAATCATAATGAAAATAGCTACCAAATGATGTATCACTCGACCCCCCTTTCTATTTGAAATTTTGGGCGTACCTGTCACCCCCGCTTAGTGGTTGACAGGTAGGGGGTGAAAATACCAATAAAATGTTGAGGAAAACCACCTATTTAAAATATTATTTCTTTAAATCTTAACTTTTTTAAAAAACGTTTACTGAATAAAAATAAATGTTGCAACCTTGTATGCGCCGTGAGGCGTACTGAAAGGGTACCGAAACGAAGGGGAGGTAGAGAAGAGGGATTAGGCATTAGACTAGAGAACAAGCTGGGACTGTTCCCTTAGACGCGTGTCACGTGTCTGTAATTATTCATTATCCAATTTTCATTTTATTCTGCATTAAAATTTATTGTTCAATCCAATTTGTTATTAGTGTGTGTGTAAGGAGCGTTCACAGGTTAGTTGATTAATTGATATTTTGTTTTTGAGAGTTCAATTATTTATACAAGTCTCATTACAACCCAGATAAAGAAGTAGAATAAAACCTAAGAAATTATGTGCTGTCTTTTGTGCTTAGATTTCGATTCTGTGTATTCAGAACGTGTATTAGGGCCTTGTTGAATTTACTAACATTTTCCTACCTTTACGAGGGAATATCCTAACAAATTGAAATAATCAATCTAGAGATATAGGCTCAAAAACAACTATAGCTGTGAGTTTACGTAACCAGGGACCTCAGTACCTGCCACAGATGGGCTAACTAACCAAAAACTCTTCAGTTTTGATTATTGGTAGTGTTGATTGAATGTAGAGTGTATAAATAAAATTTTAGCATAAGAACAGAGGCGGTACCTAATTTAAACTTTTATTGACCTAAATTATTGAATTAATGACTCACACTTATTATTAAAATGACACAGTATGTTCTGATTTTTAGAGAATGTTAGATCGAGGGTTTCTCTGCCGTGCTCTTTCCCCTCGTTAGTTCCAGGATGAGAACGGTACGATTTACTTTAATAATAAAGTAGACGTTTCACAAATTTTGCGTTTCTTCTACATATCACAGCTTCCTTTAAATTTCCCAAATATTTGCTACGTCGGGCGCATTGTCAGTAAGTAAAATTGAGTAAGTTTCCACAAAGTAGGTCCTATTTGTTTTTCATTTCGTTTTTCAGAAGATTTGTTGTTTAAAAGGTAATAAAAATTCTCATCGTTCAATCTTACTGAACGAACCCGGGTATGTTATACTACAATGTGTCCCCCAGAAAACAAAAATTGACGCGTCCGAGCGATTTTTGATTAAACACCTAACACCTGAGAAAACCTGAGTGGAAAGTTTTTCGTGCCCCACCCTGTATATCCAACAACTTTATTCTCAGCTTAAGCAAAAAAAAAATCGGATTGAATTTTAAAAAGTCTGGGTGATCGACATCTGACTACTTACCTGTTCACAATATGTTTCAAATGTTATATCGAATAACATCTTCAACCTTTTAAATATTTTATGTCTCTTAAAACGTTCATCACTATCAGCTAGCAGTACTAGTAGGTACTGATGGTCACTCACATTCGGAATCCTGGAAATTGGAAACGATATCAGGAGAGGGGCCAAGTTTTGGTTTTCTTCATCCAGCTTTTTTTGTCATTAACTGGAATCAATTTTGCGACATACTGCTTGAACCATCAAAGACCCCTTGAATTCTCCAATTAAAATAAAAAGTCCAAACAAAGCTCGTGATATTCCGTTCTAGTGGTGATTAAATTCACTATCTGGAAGTGATTAAATTCATAAATTATATAGATAGTTATTGTGAGAAGCCATCAAATGATCAATGTTAGTTGTTAAATTTTGAATTCTCATTTTTAATTAAGCTTGACTTGATTTGTAAGAGAACAATCTGTAAAATGTTCATTTTTCTGTCATTTTTGGAAACATGTCTTTGCAGGTCAATTACTAAGTGTTACAGCTGTAAGATTTTCTTCTGATTTTGTGATATTTTCTACTATTGATCTTTTCTATACCTGAATTTTGTGAATTAGATTCTCCAACTTGACCCAGTTCCTCTGTTCCAACCAATTGTGACATGGGGGGTTTGTAGCTTTGGGGGTTGATGGAGAGAAACTCGCTCAAGTTATATATAAAAAGTGTATATGTATATCTACACTTTTGCCCTTACATAAACGCTAGTCCTATAAGATGCATGCCCCTTCGAACACTGGGGCCCTTATAGGGAGCCACACGTCAACGCTGCTTGGGGGACTGTCGATTAGTTATCGTCACCCTTATGCCTTGTCCAGAGGGGCTTTCCCAACGAGAGGTAATTGCACTGGACAACGATAAGACTGAAGATACCGAGAGGGGCTTTCCCAACGAGAGGTAGTTGCACTGGTTTAAGTCTGCCTTTGTTGCGGCTTGCAGCGCAATTTATATCCGTTTATTGCTGAATTGCAATAAACATCCGATCGAATCGGCAATCAAATTAATAAGGTTGAATACCGGGTCCTCCTTTTCTAAGCAGCTAGTTGACAATATATTCAATAATGAATTTAACGAATTCAATTTGACAATAATTACAATAAATATAACAATTCATTTATAAAATCAAACCAAATCTAGATTCCACATAAATATTGAACTTCTCAGTTACAAAATCACACAGAAAACGCTTAATGCTACAATTTTTCCACACATCAGTCACCCTTTCTTGACGCAGCAGATTAGATACCTACATCAACTTACACAGATCAAAATAAAATAAATGACCGAGAATCTCTAAACCGAGAAAAAAAAGCATCCCTAAATATGTTGTTACAATGATTGATGGTATGTTCTGAATAAATCATAGTCGATCCAGAAACATTATTTAAACGTCGCTGCTATAATCCCGACTCCATGTGGTCTTTAAACTTGTCAGCGTTTCACCCTGGGTGCACGAGCATTATTTATTTTTTTTATCGATGACACTGATCTACCTATCAGAAACAGATGGTTGGCTTTAGTGGTAGTTTTACGGGAATTTATTAGGTATGCTGGTAAAATACATACAATATACAAATATAAGCTTTGAAAAAAGGACTGTTCTAGAACGGTTCAAAAGACAATTCAAATAGCGAAGTCTTATACTTGTCACAATAATTGACAAACATTTTGCTTATTATTTGGTGGACAATCGACAACCAACTTCCACTAAAAGTAATTTAATCAGCAGATTCTGCTCATCAGTATTTGAAAAATTTCACTGCACATAAGTAGAACCATCATAGAGAATCGAAAGCTAAAAAAAAATCTCTTTATATTCTTGTCGGCATTTTTTCTCAATAATCCTGGATAACAAGCCAACATATTTAACATGTGCATATCAGATTTGCTACATCTGCTGAGTGACTTTTTGTTGTAACCAAAGAGGAAGAGTATCATAGTTTATGCCTATAGGAACCTAAAAAAAAGTAAATTAAAATATTTTATGTATAACAAGGCTTCTATTTTTGGAATCATAACTTAGATTTAAATTTCCTTGAAGGAATATTTTCTTAGTGGGGGTCAAAAACTATGGTCATTTCTATATTAAGATATATTCTACGTATGCATTACCACTATTCAATTGTCATAATCATCCATTGTCCCTTATATTCAATAGGCTATTCAGTATAAAATAATTACGGACACAACGGTAACTTGAAACCATAACACCTGCCGGTAGATATTATATTTTTCATTGTAATATAACCTGGACGGACATTTGAACCATTTTTTCCGCTTTAAAGACCCTGAAAAAAGAGTATGTTGTTTAATGACTAAATAAAGTTCTAAGTAAACTAATTAGATTAAAATATTATGAATATAGGCGTTTGATATATAAATTTTGCGATTCACTCTATTTGAAAGATAATTTATATAATCACGCCAATTTTTGATGAGCTTTGGTCGAAAAGAAGAGCTGCTTCTTGAAGCAAACTTTTATAACACTTAATCCTATATTTTAAAACCTTAACTAGTAGGTATTTATGAAACCATTTTTTATTAGGATTTAAAAATTCTGCTTAATTACAGGGAAGTTGTCAAATGATTGGTTAGCATCCTTCAACAAGTTTGCAACTAATATAAATAATTATTGCTACTTATGTTTTCTGTTGTATTTTTAGCACTAGTCAATATGACAAGAATCAAAATATAAATGTATATGCATTCGAGTTAATATTGTGTAATGTGCAACCTTAGTCATGATAATGTCTGCTGCGAAATCAAATGAAAATGTCCATTGTGGCCTTTGTGGATTTATAACTAAACTTTCAACGCAACTATGCTCAGACTCTGAAGCCATGGACTACCTATGCCAGAATAATAGTAGTATGTAACATATTATGAGCCTGCAACTCTTTGAGAGTAGGTAAAGGATTACCTATTAAGACTGCATATTAATATCTGAAATCGTCGTGAAATTATTTTGAATCTATATGGATATTGATATGCAAAGTACACTTCTTGATTTCTCTTGACCAGAGAACAACAACTGGAAGTCCAAAGAAACATGTGTTATATGTCAACTGTCGAAAATTAATTTTTGACAGAGGGAAGATTTCAACACTACTATCGTAAAACACATAAATCCTTATCGGTACAACCATGTTTGGTTTTATGTATTGCTGCGTTCACGGATATGGCAATAACAACACCCCTCTTCAATAGATGCAAACCATACCTGACCTAGAATTTAAACTTATACCTATTTCATAAATCAAATTACAAACCAAATACATTTTTATTCTAAACTAATCTAAACCCTATTTCTATTTCAAAAACTAAGAAATAAATGCTTCATTCGATTTCCAAAGAAACAGCATTAAGAAGATTTCGAAAATACTGAAATTTTTGTTCACCTAAAGGTTTCGTGAATATGTCGGCTTCTTCGGTTTGAATGTACAGAAGTTTATAATTATATTCTGGCCTATGCAATCCCTTACAAAGTGGTGTTTGACATCAATGTGCTTCATTCTTTTTGATTCCAAAGTTGAACCCATTTTTATGCACGATTGATTGTCTTCATAGATAGCAATAGGAAAAATATTATTTGTACTTAAAATCTCGGTGAGCATTTGGCCCATGAACATGTTTTCTGTTACCTATACAAGATGATAAAGCGATATATTCCGATTCCCCACAGGATCAAGTTATAATATTTTGTTTCTTTGTCTTCCAGCAAACTACATTTTTATTCAGTTTTATCACAAAACCTGTTATACTCTCACGATCAGCAATACTATTAGCAAAATCAGAATCCACGAAAGAAATTAAATTTACATTAGGATTTTTACCTACTTTTAATATATTTTAAATCAAAATTTTTAGTTAGGTTTAAGTATCTCAAAACACTCTTCAAGCAATTCCAATGCTTTTCAGAGAAGGTGTTTCGAAATTGACTGAAGTAAGATATAGAAAAACTTAAATCCGGCCTAGACCCATGATGTACATTAGACTCCCTATGAGTTCACGATAAGGAAGCTTACTATTAAAAATACGACAATTACCAGATACTTAACTGTAATTTTGGCTACATAGAAATTTCAGAAAACTTTGAATCTAACATTTTGAATTTTTGTAAAACTTTATTTATTAATCCTTTTTGACTAGTATGCTATGTATTTCCAGTCCCAAAAAGGTTATTTTTGAATTTATGAATTTTGAAAACCTTCGAAAGTTCTAACTTCAAGTAAGCTAATCTATCCAAACCTTCTGAAAATATGATCACATCATCTACATACACCATAAGAAAAGTTTTATCATCAAAATATAAGCAGGTATCCTTTTTAGATCTTTCTAAACCTAAATTTACAAGATTTTTATGGAACAAACTGTTTCAACATTTAGGTGCCTGCTTGAGACCATACAAAGATTTATAAAGTTCACATACCAGATTAAGATTTTCATCAAGTCCTTGTGGTTGTTTCATGTACACTGGCTTTTCTAGAGTTCCATATAAAAATGCAGGACTTACATCTAATTGCTGCACGAGTAAATTAAATTATTTTCAAGAAATAGGGATAATACCTAATACACGAATCGTCACCATTCTAGCAACTGGTGCGTACATATCTTCATCAAGTGAGTACTGTTTGAAACCACGAGCTACAAGCCTAGCCTTTTTCACACTTTCACCATTGAGGTTCTTTTCACGAAATACCAATTTTGGATCAATAATCTCCTGATTTTTTGGTGCAGATGTGTAGTTTTCTTTGAGCGAATCCAGTTCCTGATTTTTAGCTTCTTGCCAGCCACCAGCTTTCACTGCTTCAACATAATATGTTTGTGGTACATCAGAAATTGTTGCACCCGCAGAAAGAGCTGCCATAAAATCTGCTAACTCTAAGACATAGTTTTTTAAGTGTTTAGGAAGTTGTCTGATTCTGGTGCTGGTTTTTCTGATGTTTTTGTTCCGTCTCATTTTGTCCATTTTCAAGCTCTATAACTTTTTCTTGTTCTGAAACCTCTTTTTCTTCGTCTTTTTCCTTCTCATTATTTAATTCCATAGAAATTTGGCCTTCATTTGTTATTTCATCAAAAACTACGTTTCTTCCCACCACTATTTTCTCAGTTTTTGGTTCCCACAACCTGTAGCCATTATTGGTGTACCCAACCATTATCAAATTTTTACTGTAGGAGTCAAGTTTTGAGGATCTTTCCTCTTTAGTTTTAGGTTATAAGCTGTTGCACCAAAAAGCTTGATTTTATTCAAGTTTGGTTTTGCACCATACCAGATTTCTGTAGGACATTGATGTTCTAGTTTGAATTCTATTTGTTAGGTACACTGCAGTTCTTACAGCTTCTCCCCATATCGCTCTGCAACTCTGTTCTACTCTGGATTGCGAGCAACAGTGTACTGAATTTCTATTCCTCTTTTGCCACAAAATCTCTTAAATTCAGTGGACGAGTACTCACCATCAATGTCACATCTCAATCTTGTAATCCAAGTACCAAACTTTGCTTCAACTTGGGGCACATATTCTGTAAACTTGTTGATAACCTCTCTCTTCTTCGATATCAAGTAAATCATTCCAAAATGCGAGAAATGGTCAATGAAGCTCACATAATACGACTCTCCATCGTGTGTTGGTGGACTTATTGATATTCAAACGTCTGTTGACACTACTTCTAAGATACATTTTGGTTTTCTTTCATTCGGTATTTTTCCAAAGTTTGTTTGCTCTGAAGACAGACTTCCCCATTCGTCTATGCTGAAGTAACATTTCATTTGATGTTAAATGTGTTTGCGCTGTTTCAGGGAGTTTCGGGGATAATACCATGAGAGCTTCAAAATTACCGATAATTTTTCACGATTGCGTGTTTTCTATAATTTCACGAGTCCGTAGGACGAGTGAAATTTGCAGAGAAAACACGCATGAGTGAAAAATTATCTGGCTCAAGTGGTATTTAGAGGATTATTTCACGTATGAGAATGCAAAAAATATGGAAATAAATATGTATTAAACGATTTGAACATCTTAACAATCAATGAAAATAAATGTTTGCTATCAGGAACCGTTTGTTTGTATCAAAAATTAGCATGACAACCATGTATACAATAACATGGGAGAATTATCGCTGTGACTCTCTCTAGTTAAACAAATGGAGAAGAGAATTTTCGCTGTAATTCTGAAAATCGTCACTGGTCTTATGGGATTTCTAACACATGAGTGGAATAATTAGTGCAATTACATAGAAATTTCCACATAGATGGCCTTTCAAAACCATTTTTCCATTTTTAATTATCTGTGCTTGCTTATTTATGAACAGGACTTGATAACCGTTTTCTTCAAGTTTTTGCACTGATAGTAGAATTATGAAACAGATTATTACATACCCATTAATTTTTTTGCTTTTGCTTCTGATATATGCTTCAAATTTTTAAGCAATTTTCAGTTGATTTGAAAGATAATTGTCATTCGGTGAAACTTTTGTGGAATCAACTAAACTTGACAATTGAATAATATTAGAAAAAAAAGTAAGTAACGAAATAAAAGCTGGAAAATTAAGTAAATAACTTTGAATTTTTTGATAAAACTTGGTGAGATTTTATTTAAGCAGTATTTATTGCTCCGGCAATCAATCTTTATTAATTCATTGAACTTACTAATGACTGTCAAGGTAGAATTTCTACTGTCGGTGAATTTAATGTAGATAAATGAGCTTTTTGTGTCTTAGCAGACATTATAATTAAAAGTCGACGAAAAATTGGATTCCACAAGGATTTGAGCCTGAACTTGATGGTCAGATTTCATGGTACAATCGATAATATTTGGTTCAAATCCTAGTCCATTTTGTCTCCTATAATATTTTTAAATAATATTAACGGCTGACACTTTTAATATTCCCGTATGTTAAGTCCAGCACCCATTCGAAATTTTCGCACGGGATCAAATGAAATTTAACCCCAAAATTTCTTTCTGTTCCAGATCAACAATTAATGAGGGCCCGTATCAAGTCATGTGACAGAAAGACAACCGAACGTCGCTGCCAGTGATGCCTGGCGGACCCCCTAGAGTGTAACTGTTTGGACCCCGTTTTCGTAACCATGGCGTTTCGCACCCCTGATCTACTGTCATTCACGACGTTAATAATGGTGCTTTTTTTAGGGGTAGTTCGCGCAAACCAAGGTATGTATTATTAAAATTTTAAGAAGAATTTCTTAGATGAAAGTGCTTGGAGGGTAGCGTCAATGTCCCGATTATAGGAGTTGTTTTATAGACTGCTATTACTTTTTTTTATTAAAATACTAAGATGTCGAAAACGCAAATGCATTTAATGTTCTGACTTGAAATATATTTCGTTTTTAAGAAGCATGACCGTGCATATCGGACCCCCCGTTTTATTTTTTCATAACGCAAACTTTTTACAGTCGTGATGCAGCACTTAAAACTTGATCACTGGAGTGCAGGCTCAAAAAGAAGAATTGAAATTCTTTTAAGATTAATAAAGACATCAAAATATTTTAGGAGTCCGCCCGAAGTCGCGATAAATCATAATATTAAAGCTTTTGCTTTATTGCGGTTCCGCGAACGAATGCGTGTATAAAAAAAACGTCGTGTCATTCGCTAATTCACTGGAGTTGTGATCATTAAGATGGTGAACTTTTATGAACTTGGATCGTTAATTTTTTTCAGAGTTTTTATTGTCTGACATCATATTTTAGGCTTTAATAATTTAGCCAACTTTCGTGCATGTGTTATGAATTTAGCTTTTATCATTTTCTTTTAAAACTATCTTGATCTAGAAAGTTTCTTTGTAAGGTGTTACATGGGTAATCCACAAATAAACGGAGTAGATAAACTTGAAAGAAACAGAATAAATTAATTGAGAAGAGAGAAAAGACGTTTGAAAAAATTTAGCTCGACAGTAAATTTTACCATACCGTAGAGAATTTATTCTTAGATGAAAATAGAATAGTAAGGGACTCATTGAACAGCAGAGTAGAACATCCACGGAGTCTCCGTATAAATTTCATTATGCATTAACATTAGTGGGCAAAGAGAGCAGCACCAAGTTCAAAAAGGGCCGAAAAGCTTCTTCGCGATATATGAAATAAAGGTGAAGCAGAACCTGCAGCAAAGGGTCCATTGTAAAAGGGGCATCAATGCGATCAAATTTACTTTGATCGCCAGTGCACTGACACCACTTGTTCTTGAGATCAGCCTTAGTAGAGGGGTGGACTTATTGGGTCGTAGTAGAGCGATAAAAACGAGCTATCTGCGGCCAAGCAATATGGGGCCGGGTTGCAAGTTGGATGGGTGACCGCCGAGTCACCCGATGCCAAGTTCAAGGGAATCTCACCAGTAAAGGCGCATTGGGGTACCGCTAGCGTCGGTCGACCGTCCAACTTGCAGAGTGAATGAGGACGAGTAGGGCATGTGCAAGGATACACAATAAGTCTTTAAAGCTGCAGTGCTGAGCATGTGCCTGAAAGAATCAAGGGCTGGAAACTTACCATTTTTTATATCTATAGAATTTTTTCTGTCATAGTGACGTAGGAAATTACCTGCATTTACACCATGTATGTTGCCAAACAGTAAACTGCAGTAAACTGTAGAAATATGAGAAACAATTTTAGTATCAGTAATAGAGACTTCGCGTGGGATAGATAGGCAAACTGATGTAGAATAAATTTCGTTCGATTGTAAATTTTCTCAAAAATAATATCTCACTATAATGCCCGTATTATATCAGTGTATTTTCCTGTGTATTTATTCAAGTAGTTCCAGGGTGCCAACATTTTTTTTTTTTTTTCATAATGCTGATTTATGTTGCCTTTGAAGTTTTTTGGTTGTCAGCCTGAACTAAATGAATAAATACACGGCAAAATACACAGATGTTATACGGGCATTACTCCTCTTTGCTACTTGATCATATCTTTTTATCTAACTTCTCCAAATTATTTTGTTAAAAATCTCACCTTACGTAGGTATCCTAAGGGCCGGTATTTCAATGTTACCTTGAAATCAAGACTTACCTAAGGTACCCTTAAAGTTAAGGTGAAATTGAAACCATTTCATTCAGTTGGCTTCAGATCCACCTTGAATTAAGAGAACTTTGATATACGGTGGAACTTGTAATAAGGATTACTTAACGTTATTCTGTACCTTAAGGTGACATTAAAATACCGGCCCTAAATCATCCAGATACTTCAGCTGTCCGGTTCTTTTTTTAAATTGAGTTTGACTGTCTCCAGGGAATAGTCTTTAGTAAAGGTGCAACACCGGTTCTAGCACAAAATCAGTCATTTTCCCATGTAAATCTATTCTAGCAATTTTTGTACCATTTTGGAGTGGTGGTAAAATTTCAATGAATTTCTAGAATTATGCACCGCCCCCTTTCCAGTACCCGTATCTTTCATCGATCGCTGGTTAGAGTCCGCGTCAAGAGTAAAGAGTACGGTGACGTCAAATGCGCACAAACCCAATTTTGAAGACTAACCGAACTATCGTATTGTTCGGTGCTGCTGCCGAACGCCAACCATGTGGTTCATTGTCGTATGGCCAGCAGATTTATTCAGATTATTTTCTATCCAAGTTTTGTCTAAAAAGATACCCCGCTGCTGGTTTCAGCTCACGTCCGAGGTCACGGCTGACAGGGAGAGATAGACGAGGGAGAGAGATCCGACCCGCTTCGCGCAGCTTTCCGTGTCGTCACCGTACTCTTTACTGTTGACGCGGACTCTAGTCGCCGCTGCTTCAGGGTCATTGACCGTACCTGGCTCCAAGCGGCTCATCGAACAAACCTAGCACCTCTTGACTTGTATACAGACGTATATTATCTAGAGTAAAAGTCTGTATACACCTATACAGACCTGTCTCCAGACCTGTATAGCTGTATACAGACCTGTCTCTAGACCTGTATAACTGTATACAGACCTGTCTCTAGACCTAGAAATTCATTGAAATTTTACCCCTACTCCAAAATGGCACGAAAATTGCCAGAACGGACCTCAGATTTTCTTATGAAGATTTACATGGGAAAATGACTGATTTTGTGCTAGAACCGGCGTTGCACCTTTACTGTCGTTTACTCTTGTGTTTTGTATCTCTTGTATTTCTATCGTTCTTGTCACTATTTTGGCTTTCTGGGGAATAATATTCAATTTCATCTTCTCTAAGGCTCTTGTCTCTGATGTGCTAAGCTGTGTTGCATCCATTTTAGATGTTGGCTTATCCATGATCATCCTTAGAAATAGTTTATACAACTATTTCTAAACGCATCCGCAGTTTTCAAAAATTCTTCATAATTTGAGGTTATGTTATCAGGGGAACTCTTCGAAAATCTCACTGATAGTCAGAAGTAATTTTAGAAAGTCATACATGATTTCCCCTAAAACCGCAATGTGGTCTGCAAAAATTGACTTGCGGTTCAGTCCTCAGGGACAAATCGCAATGGAAATCCGACGAAATCTAAGGCAATCAAGGGAAATCATAAGCATGTCATGAAAAAATCAAGGGAAATCTTAAGGATCTCGGGAAAAATCTTAAGGAAATCATTGAAAACCTTATAAGTAAATCAGTCAATCTCTAGATCTAACGCATGTGCAGTTTTCAAAAATCTTTATAATTTGAGGTATTATCTAAGGCAATCAGGGGAAATTATAAGGAAATCAACGGAAATCTTGATGATTTCGGAGGAAATCTTAATAAAATCATGAGTGATTAGCATCCGGTTTGGGTGCGGTACAAAGCTGTGTGTGACAGCTCTCATTCAATACAATGGGTTTACACTATCCTGACAAACCGGAGCGTTCTTGCCGCAGCGGTGAAAACGCTATGTCACAGATCGCTATGTGTGACACCACCCTGATTTGAGGTAATGTTATCAGTGGAGATTTTGGGCAATCTTACTGGTAATCAGAAAAAATCAGGATAAATTATGGGAAATCAGCCATGATTTGCCCTAAAACCGCAACCTGGCATACAAAAACTGACCTGTGGTTCGCTCCTCAGTGGTAAACCGCGAGGGGAGTAGTGTACAAATTCGGAGAAATTAAGAGAAAATCCAAAGAAATCTACGGTAATCAGGAAAAATCATAAGGATCTCGGGAGAAATCTCAAGGAAATCATGAGAAATCTTATGAAAATCAATCAATCTCTAGATCTAACGCATGCGCAGTTTTCAAAAATATTTAAAATTCGAGGTAATGTTATCAGGGGAGCTCTTGGGCAATCTAGTAATCAGAAGAAATCAGGGTGAATTATGAGAAATCATCCATGATTTGCCCTAACACCGCAATCTGGCGTACAAAAACGGACCTGCGGTTCACTCTTCAGGGGTAAACCGCGAGGGTGTACAAATTAGGAGAAATGAAGAAAAAATCCGAGGCAATCTAAGGCAATCAGGGGAAATTATAAGGAAATCAACGGAAATCTTGATGATTTCGGAGGAAATCTTAATAAAATCATGAGTAATTATGCGGTAGCATCCGGTTTGGGTGCGGTACAACGCTGTGTGTGACAGCTCTCATTCAATACAATGGGCTTACACTATCCTGGCAAACCGGAGCGTTCTTGCCGCAGCGGTGAAAACGCTATGTCACAGATAGCTATGTGATTTGAGGTAATATTATCATGGGAAATTATTCATGATTGGCTCTAAAACCGCAATCCGGTGTACAAAAACTGATCTGCGGTTTACCCTTCGGAATTTACTTTATATCCAGTGGGCAATGAAGTGAATTTGAAGGCGAAACGTTTGACCGACAGAAACGAAGAAAAATATCGCCTGTTCAGTCCACAGAAACTGACGAAGGTGGAATGTCCAAGAAAAAAAGCGAAATTTCAAATGAAGCTTGATGGCGAAAGCCTTAACTATTCATCAAACTGTGAAAAGTAAACTAAATGAGAGGAATCATAAATTAGTTAAAAGTCACCTACACCTTTAAGAGAGCCCGATAAATATTTCACTAAATCTAGTTGAAAACGTCTCCTCAAAAAACTGAAAAAGATTGAATCTGAGCAGTCTGAGATATCTGCTAAAGAATAGAAAACTACCTACCTACTTAGGCAAGACCAGAGGATATGTGCAAAACACAGAAGCAAGTGGTGAAGTATCTGGAATAGTGAATCCTCGGCTCATAAAGATGGATCAGACATGTCAGAGTATACTCGATCGTGTATTTGAAAGGCATAGCAACTTCTATTAGTAAAGATGCGAAATCAAAAAGAACAACTGATGCTGGTTCAGATACTAAAGAGTCAAAAAAAAAGAATCCATAAACGGCAGAATGAGGGAAGAATCTTGATAAAATATCGAAAATACCTGGAAGAAAACATCACTAGAATTGGCCAAGAATCAGAACGATCAGACGATTTCCGAGTCAGAACATTATATTTTTGCAGCATTAGTGAGAGAATTACAAAATCTACCAAATTTGATGATCAAGGATACAATAACCACTAAAGGGCTGAAAAGGTTGTTCGATGGTTTTTAAAATTATTTTTGAGAAACATCATAAATACGCTTTCATATCATCCTGTGTTAATCTCTGGTTTTAGAAAAGCATTCTTTGAAAACTATTTTGAGAGTGTTTAGATCTGATCTATTATTATCAACTGAACCTGAACAAATTATAAAGGATACGATGATATGTGATAACTGTTTTCAACGTGTCCGGAAGAAGAGCTCATTGCACTTCCGTAAAATTCTGGCATGATGAAAAAGGTTGCGCATTGACAGAAAGTTAAAGGTAATAATGCTTTTCCCAATTAAACATCCGTGTGTCTCTTATGTCTCACGAGATCTCTATAGTGTATTTTTAACCAAGGCTGTTCAATGAAAAGAAATAGAAATTGTTGTATTTTGTAGATACAAGAAAAAAATCATAATGAGTACAATATCAGAAATATTCTCCGTATATTTTGACATTTTTCTTCTATAAAATTGCAAGTTCTTGCTCCAAATTATAAAATACTGTCCAACGAACCCCAAAACTCATTCCGCACGTAATTCTCTCTAAAAAAAAGGCTGGCGCTAGTAAAACCGGCTAATTGTAAAATATAGCGTTCGCATTGACGACACACTGTGCTGATTTGATTGGTTATTTATGGATACTATCTGTTCCCAGCAGTAACAAGACTAATGAAATGAGACCCGTGTCCGACAGGGTCTAACCGATCAAATTGAAGGGAAAATTAGACATTGTGTAGTTTCTAAAAATGTAAATATTCCAATATATTTTCAAAAGTAACACGTCATTTCAGGCAAGTTAATCGTTACAAAAAGCAATTACCAACTGAATAATTAGTCAGGCAATAAAGCGTTTTATTGTTGGAAATCTGCCTTCTTTTAGGAATTATTTCAGTACGTACTTGACGATTGATGTTCAAAATAAATACTAATTTATTAAAACCAGCACTTGCTTTGCGAACAATTAGAATATATTTTATTTTTAAAAACATGAACAACAAAATTGTAGGGATTTGAAATCATCAAAATCAATTAGCGATCAGCCAGTTCCCTTACTAAAACCAATCGGGCCATTTTCACTAAATTCTATAAAACGTACGTCCGACCTAAGCCGTTAATCCACAATCCACTTTCCTAATTACAGACCTGATCCAATCAAGATTTTAGCCCAGAGACAATACCGGCCGTCTTTGCGAAAGGTGTGTTGTTCCTGAGACTTTCCTGAATAAATTTTCGATTTTCTCAACTTATTTGTGTTTCGTGTGCCATTTGGCAAGTTTAATGAATCGCCGAATTCATCATATTAGTTAGGTTAGAATCGCAAATTGGCGCGGGTTCCTAGTTCAAAAATTAATACATTGATGTCTTATGGGGACTCAATTTTAAAAGCGTCTGTTGACGTGATAGAACGTTTGTTACGGAATTGAGTTGTATAAATAGTTTTTTTAATATGTTAATGAACTGAGAGAGTGTTTGAAAGTTGGATAAACATTGTTAAAATAAAAATATTACCAATTTAAGAAGCCGGTGTTTGTATAAAATATGTATATCGTTGCTTGATCCATAAGTATATATGAGTACCTAATTATAATAAAATAAAAGTTTACCTACATACTTGGTTAGTAAATGTACTTCAATAATCCAAAAAAATTGAAAAATAAATGACTGAACTAGTGATAAATAAATAAATAAACAATTCACCAACAATCATAACACAACACACAACCTCACTTTCTCTCAGCAGGTTTTAGACCCGACGTACGTCCACCGAAAACAGACACTTTTAATTAAAATCATTTGTATTTTTAATTCATAGGTCTAAAAAAACAATTAGAGCATAAATTATAGAGAAATATGTTCAAAGTTTGATGTACAATAGGTTCCAATACTAAGAAATGCCCAGAACCCAAGATATTCCCGTCTGAAAATCACTCTTTTGAATCCCCCATAAGAAATACATTGCTGTCAAATTTGTTGAAATGTGTTTAGGAACCCATTTTAAATTTCGCGCCCGATTTTTCCTAACCTAACTAATATGGTCAATTGGAAAACGAAGGGGCATTGCATTTGGAGATGTCGCGTTACAAATATTTTTGTTTTAATTTGATGTTTTTTTTTTTTCTCAACGATTGTTCAAACTCAATTATTTAAAAATCATGAACACTAAGGTGTGATATATAGTGGTATCACTTCTTTCCCAGTGAATGATGCTGCCTGCTCTAGTCCTTATGAAGTTAGCATTTTTTTTCTTTAAATATACCGGACTATGTTCGAAATATTGTTATAATAAATGTAAGATATGCTGTGGCGAAATTCAAGTTTCCTCCATTTATTCTAATTTATCCTAATTCTGTTTATCTAATGAGCCGGCTAAATATTTTTCAGGTATTCACCTCCTATATACTTTGTACTGTCTTCACTATATGTTCTGCTACTATCTTTACAATTGAGCTCCGAAATATAATGTGTTTAAAACTGGTAGCGCTGCCCTAGAGGATATGCAACAATCCAGTTACAGCTTGCATGACAAAAAACCGCGTCTGCTTTACATAAATTTGCATGTTGAATAATCGCCGCAAACGGCAAATTTTGACAAGGTTGTACATACAAAATACATGATGTCCGTTTAGCATTGCCGTTTTGGATACAAGTGAACTCTAAATTGATGCTTTATGAAAACGCCGACAATTTCATTCAACTGATGATGACATCTGTGTATTACATTTTTCACACTTGTACTTATTTCATTGGTTTATATTTTTCACATTTAATTGCTATGGTTAATCAAATATGATTTTGTAATTATGTATGAAATGAGTAGTATTATGTATGTTTTATTTGACAAGATTCCATCAGAGCTGAAGTTGATAATATTCTAGATAACTCAGATTTTTCGACAACCACTCAAAATTCAACAAACAATAATTTTATTTGATTTTGTTTATAATGTAAGTAACAATGTTCCTGTTCTTTGAAATTTGACAGTTAACAGTTTGATTGTTCTGGTGAATCTAATACAATATGTACCTTTCGAATCCGGAGCTCTTGTGGTTTCACTTTCGTGTTGTTTCCTGTATCCAAGAAAGAGGATAGATTGCTGGTGTGACGTCACTTTAGCTGTTCCAGACTTCAAAGATTGAAGATAGATGCTCGTTATAATTGAGCAGAACGCTGCTTTCCTATAGCAGTCGTACTAAACAGGCAAAATTTTAAAAAAAAATGTAGGAAAAATTAAATCAGATAAAAAATTTAGAAAAATAAATATCTAGATTTTCCCCAAATAGACAAATTTTCCTTTCAAGTTAAGGTACCTACTATAGGTATCACAAGATAAAACTGAGGGTGAAATTAATTAAATCCAGGAATTGTCAAAATTCTTGAGATGGAGATCTTTAAATTAAAACTTTTTAAATAAATTTTTGACCTATCTGGATTTCTATTTTAAAAATTACACCTTTTTTTTCAGCACTCTCTTTCTCGAGAAGAAAATGAGAGAGTCAAACAATAAATGGCTATACAGGCCTCTGCCTGGATTCAGTAAAATGTTGATAGGGATGGACACACAAATTTGATTCACACCAATTTTTCTTAGAGCAAATGATCCAATAATCCCCACTAACAATTGATTCTGAAAACCAGAGCAGCAGTACTTATTTATTAGCCAAAACTCTGAATTGACTCACCTCAGAAAAACGTGGGACCACCAATCACAAAATGGAGGCACACAGTTAGATGAAAAAATTAAAATATAATATTTATAGGTATTTTAAAGGTATAAGATAAGATAAGATTTATCAGGTAAAAACTCAACAGTGATATAATAGTATAGACACTAATGGTAAAATAAATTGAAAAATATTAAGGGAAAATCTAGAAATCTGAAGAAAAAATTACAAAAATGAAATCGACTTGCCTGCTTAGTAGCTCTCCCGGAAAAAAGACCGTTTTAGAACCCAAACCCTGCAGGAAACCAATCTTGTGTTTTTTTATACTTAACTGCGTAGTAACCATCGACCAATCAGAAGACAACACTCAACACACACAAAAGACCGATTCACTTCATCAATGAAATACCACGCTGATTAAAAGGGAATAGATAAAAACACACGCGAATTATTTTAATTGTTTACAAATTATAATAATTTATATGTATATGTTTTCTTCTCATAAACTCAGGTTTTTGACATACCTTATTTATTTTTCATAGGATCCTTGAAAGTTTTTTTTTTTCTATTCACAAGAGTGTTTGCCTCACAATTGGAAAATACCTATGCAAATAGATAATCAAATATTATTCTTTTTACATAATCTTTATGGAAATTTCATAACTTATAAATTGTACATATTACTAAAGTTTCGACATAAAATTATTTTCCTCGATATAAACACAAAAGAAAATTAACTACATTCAATTTTTCTCTGCTAAATATTAAGGCCAATGCAATCATAATACAACAAATATAATTAGAAAATCAAATTTAATAATTATTTATCATTAGCAATATCTAGTACATACAAGAAAATAATCGTATAATGCAATAAACACTATAATCAAATCCATTACTTAAGAGAGTTGCATCATCAATAAATGGGGTCAGACACCGCTGTAAATAATCTTCAATAGGAATGTAGCGCCTTATTTAAATATCCAATCTAATGGATCGTTAGCGTGTCAATATCTTCATTTATTTTCACCGAACTGGAGCCAAATGAACCAGCATCTCAATATATTGGCCAATTAAATATAGTAAAAACAAACAACCTAATTGGTCGATAAATGTTTATATTGGCTATTGACCTATTTTTGAATATGATTCACAAGTTGTATTTTAGGTATTTGCTCCAGTAATATTTTCAAAATTAATTATAGGAATACTGTTCATTAAAGAACCATTTTTCAACTATATCAAAGTAACTACTCTGTTGGAAAAAAAAAATATACAAAGCTTTCATGTTTCTGCTCAGACTACTTATCCAGACAATAAATAAATGTTGAAATCCAAAAGAACTCAAAACAATAAATAGCTGTCACCATTGGAAGCCTAAACAAACTATGGGAACTTACAAATACATATCTTTTATCTCTCTGGAACTTTTTGTTATGATTTCGTGTACATCATGGCGATTGGGTGTCGGTATATTTATATTTTGTGATGGAATTGCCGGTTACGAAGCATCGCATTACGAAATTGGAATAGGGGAGAATCGGCTGGCCACCCCTGAATGCATATTTCGTGAAATAGCTGAGGGGAGAAGTGAGAATTCATATTTGTTATGACGACTACCCCATCGGTCCGGTTATTTTCGTTGATGTAGTCATCGTCGGCTTCTTTTGTATACGGGTTGCTTTGAATTTTTAATATTTTAGTTCACATCCTTTGTAACTGATGACAATAACCAGGAGCCAATTACAGACGTATTTAGATAAAAAGTTCTATATGTATGCGAGTATCTGATACCCCAAAAATAGAGACGTGACAGCGACGCAAAAAGGATTTGTCCAAAACCATAGTTGATCCCTTGGTTTTATTATTTAGGTTGTATGATTCACTGTTTATGACCCGACCCATTGTAACTTCGGTAACATTGAAAGGGCTCTTCAAAAAACAGTTAGGTTTTAGGCTAGGTAGTTTTAGTGATTTTCGACACGGACTTGCATTTTGTACAGCATGTTGAACGCATCGTCGTCCTGATATTTTTGTGAATTTGAAATAAACTATTTTTATTGTCGAAAGTCTAGCGTTTTCTTACATCAGAAGTGGGATAAATTCACTAAAAGTACCACAAGTTTACTAGTGCCGAAAATTAAATTGCCAAGCGCGAGTTTTGTGATTATGAAGCAATTAGCGAAAGTGCTAGCCGCGACGCCCTAGAAAATAAAAGAAGTGTTTCCAAATTCGGATCCTGTGTTGGCGACCGAAATTCCTAGTGACATCTTTATGAAGCAAGCAAGCGAAGTGCCGCCAGTTTTTCAGGAGGAGGCCAAGGGATGGTTTTCTATGTAAAAGCCTGTGGAAAAATCATGGGGTGCGAGTTTTCTAGCCTTGTTCTACTAGACGGAATTGAAGAGTAAAGCTTTTCAAGTCACTATACCATTAAACCGAAATCCTTCTGTGAGTATGCTTAAAAAAAAGTATGTTTTTCCATTTATTAATTTCGATCCTTTGATTGACAGAAGATTAGAATTTGTTTTTAGAATTCGCTAATATTCACGTAAAAACTACAGCGTTCAGTAGTAATTAGGAACATTGGTTCACTCAGTGATTTATTTATCAATGATATTAGAATTGAGAAATGAGAAATGTCTGAGTCAAAAAAAAGAGCACAAAATTTCCTTGATTTTATGGGGGTCATTTTTACTCAGCTTTATTAACGTTAAATGGCATGGGGAATAGTTCAGTCTGGAAATTGAACTTAAACAGTTGCGCAATCTATTCCAGGATTTCCAGGTAACCAATTTTTGTTGAATAGATTGATTCGTTTACTGCAATATTATAATACCTAGAATGTTCGATCCTTTAGATCTAGAATTTGATGTTCGGGATTTTAACAAACCTCCCATTTATCTTGCTAATAGTTAGTCGATTAGCCCCATTAAGATTTTTCAGTTTTCACGACGAATGTGAAGCTGGTAATTGAAAAAAAAACCGTTTTCAAAATTAATCATTTATTCTTCCGGAAAATCACTGATTTTGAAATTTGTGAAAATGTAATGTGACCATTATTATCTCGAATGTATTGTAAACAAAGACAACATGGGTCCCATGAAGGGTTTATAGCATCCTATCGACAATGAGCCAATCCATTTTCAGGTAGTCTATGCGGACTGTGTAAAGCCTTTTCCAGTGACTATCAAAAGTTCTTGTTATTTTTTTTACATTTGAAAAATTTTACAGCTTTTGATTAACTTATTTACAAATTTTATATTTTTCTTCCATGTGAAACTTTTGCTGCACATTAAAGATGTGAGCTTTTAAACTAAAAAATTGAACGTTGGGACGTTTTGCGTCTTATTCTGTGTTGAAAGCTTGTACGCTTCCGATGATTATATTAGCGGAGGTGAACCATTGACTGTGTCTTGATAGTCTTGATACGAATGGTTCTTGGAAAAGTTTATCCAGTTCATCGGAAAATTGGTTTAGCCTATGCTGTGCCACGTTTAGATCATCGATGTTGATTTTAGATAGTTTAACAGGTTTCAAATCTGGGACATGAATATTCACCGGCAGGTGTTTGCAGCAGTCATAGGTGATTTCCACTGGATGGCTTTCATAGGTGACGTTTCTGTATTTTCCAGCTAGATGCCTAGCATGAATTCTGGAGTTTCTCACAAAGGAATTGTATGTTGGTTGGAGCTTGAGCACTGTGTTGGTGTTGATTGTTTTTGTCACACTGTTTTTGCCATCACATCTGATAATGATTGGAAGGGATGATGATAATGTTATGAGTCAGTAGTTTGTGTCTAGTTCTTGCACATTTTAGTCACTAGCGAGTGAGATTGAGTATATTAAGACATTGAAAGCTTGCACGCTTTGTGTGTTATTGTATGTTGAAAGCTTCTACGCTTTGCATGAATTATGGAAACGTTGAAAGCTCGGACGCTTCAGGTGTAGCTCTATGTTGAAAGCTTGTACGCTTTACATGAAGTATGGAAACGTTGAAAGCTTGCATGCTTTGCGTATTGTTATGTTTGTGTTGAAACCTTATACGCTTTGTATGAAGTACGAAACTTTCAATGGTTTCGTACTGGATGATGTATGTTGTATGATAATTTGAGTTCTCCGATGATATATACTCTGATTTCTGCGATGATATACTTTGAGTTCTATGATGATATATACTCTGATTTCTACGATGATATACTTTGAGTTCTACGATAATATATATTCTGCTACGATGATATACTTTGAGTTCTACGATGATATATACTCTGATTTCTACGATGATATACTTTGAGTTCTACGATAATATATACTCTGCTACGATGATATACTTTGAGTTCTACGATGATATATACTCTGATTTCTACGATGATATACTTTGAGTTCTACGATGATATATACTCTGATTTCTACGATGATATACTTTGAGTTCTACGATGATATATACTCTGATTTCTACGATGATATACTTTGAGTTCTACGATAATATATACTCTGCTACGATGATATACTTTGAGTTCTACGATGATATATACTCTGATTTCTACGATGATATACTTTGAGTTCTACGATGATATATACTCTGATTTCTGCGATGATATACTTTGAGTTCTACGATGATATATACTCTGATTTCTACGATGATATACTTTGAGTTCTACGATGATATATACTCTCATTTTTACGATGATATACTTTGAGTTCTACGATGATATATACTCTGATTTCTACTATGATATACTTTGATTTCTACGATGATTTAATTTTCAGTTACTGTGTAGATATGGTTTGAATTCTACGTATTTTCATTATCTTCGGTTGTGTCGTTCACGATCGGCCTCGTAGTCGGCTCACAGCTCCATAATTGCTTAATGACAAAACAAAACCGGAGCTGCTGCCTTTTTTTTATTGTTTCAGATTTTGGCAGTTCTCCTGTTAATTCGAGAGCGAATTATGTGTCAGGTTGGCCGTGCGAGTATCTGATACCCCAAAAATAGAGACGTGACAGCGACGCAAAAAGGATTTGTCCAAAACCATAGTTGATCCCTTGGTTTTATTATTTAGGTTGTATGATTCACTGTTTATGACCCGACCCATTGTAACTTCGGTAACATTGAAAGGGCTCTTCAAAAAACAGTTAGGTTTTAGGCTAGGTAGTTTTAGTGATTTTCGACACGGACTTGCATTTTGTACAGCATGTTGAACGCATCGTCGTCCTGATATTTTTGTGAATTTGAAATAAACTATTTTTATTGTCGAAAGTCTAGCGTTTTCTTACATGTACAACAATGGAGATACAAGAAAAGCACTTCCATTGACTCATTTTCATAGTATATACATAAATAAAAGTGCCTTTTTGAAAATATTTGAAGCTATCAATTGGATTAGCGAAAATCAAGATAAAAATATGACATAAAATAAATGTCTAGCTTACTTCATACCTACTTAGAAATAAATCAACAGTAGGTACCTAACAAATGGTTTCCTGGTTGCGTAGATTTTTGATTCGCATTATTTGATATTTAGAACTAGCATCAGAGATAAGAAAAAAGCGCCAACGAAAAGGATTTTTTTCTGATAAGATAAGCGGCAACCGAGCCAGCAAAACAAGATCTGCCTGCCCAGGGGAATCGTTCAACCTATTAAGTTTAATTATAGGGGAAAGCCGTCCTACCGCAGAAGCAATTGAAAGACTTTCTATAGACAATTACAGACCGCACAAAAACAATAAACGGTTCGTGCTATCAGTTTGGTTTTACGATTGGACAATGAAATGTTTGGACGAAAAATTTTGATTAGAAAAATCTAAATAGATGAATTTATTAGAAATACTAATAATGATACAAATTTTTTGTAAAGATGTCACTGTTTCGTAAGTAGGTACTTACCAAGAAGCAAAATGAGAACTATTTAGCTGAGGTCTTATTTACCAGAAGCAGCAAATCAATAGATATTTATTTTATCAACAAGCGTTTGGTTATGACGTTTTTACGTAACCATTTTTCTAGTATTTGAGTTATGTCATGAGACTCATATCACGACTAGTGGTGTAATAGACTAGGTTATGAATTCATAACACAACTAGTAGTGTTATGGACTAGGTTATGAATCTATAACACAACTAGTTTTTGTGATTTGACAAATGTCATAGCTAAACCTGTAAAGGTAAAATGAAGGAAGACAACTACTAATAAACGAAAATTGAAAAAAAGAAAATATTTTGTTATTTTTCGCTTTGTAGATAAAAGGTTGTACATCACAAGTGCGTTTAGACATGACTATAAAACTCGTGTGATTAGAACGACTCGGTCTACGACCTCGTCGTTCTAATCTTTCACGCTCGTTATTTTAATCATGTTCATAAACGCACAAGTGATGTAAATAACTATTATTCGAGTGATGTTACAAATGAATATACAATGTGTCCAAGATAAAGAGGGCCAGTATGGGGATCTGATGATATGGTGGCCCAAAGACGAAACATCGTATTACAAATTTGATAATGCCATATTGTAGAGGAGGAAAAGTGGCAATGATGAAGTGCCATTTATTTTGAAATATCTCTTCAAATAAGGTCAGGAAAAAATAAAATTGTTTTGGGCGAATTTCGGGTTTTCCTGGATATTTCCGGTATCACTTTGAATTTTTGAAATATCAGAGCAGTATTTTAACGAGCACAAAATTGCGCAACTTTTTCCCAATTTGAGCCACATCGTATCTTTTACTGTTTCCGAGATCCCCATACTGGCCTTCCTTATCTTGGACACATTGTATATGAATGATATACTATTAAGTAAGGGTCAGTTAAGTTAGCCCCCCATAAAAAATTTCTGGATGAAAACTATCCCATAATTTTGCTCTCATTTTGCTCCATTTTGCTCCACTAATTTCGATTTTTGCTCCATTACAGTGGAGAGACTATTTGGTATATTAGGTGGGGGGGAGGGCTGAATTAACGCTAGCCCTCCCTCAGTGAAAATTCAGAAATTTGATTATGCTCATTTTGTTCTCCAAGTTTTGCTCCGTTTTGCTCCATAATCGGCGAATTTTGCTCCATTACCAGGAGAGACCTACAGAGCTCCCAAAAATCTCTCCTAGCTCCCCCGGTAAAAATTTTTAAATTTGATCATGCTCATTTTGCTCTTTGCTCCATTTTGCTCCATAATCGGCAAGTTTTGCTCCATTACCAGGAGAGACATACAGAGCTCCCAAAAATCTTTCCTAGCCCCCCCCGGGAGTTCTGGTAGGTCTCTCCTGGTAATAGAGTAAAACTCGCCGATTATGGAGCAAAACTCGGAGAACAAAATGAACATGATCAAATTTCAAAATTTTTACCGGGGGGGGGCTAGTAGAGATTTTTGGGAGCTCTGTAGGTCTCTCCTGGTAATGGAGCAAAACTCGCCGATAATGGAGCAAAATGGAGCAAAATTCGGAGAACAAAATGAGCAAAATCAAATTTCTGAATTTTCACTGGGGTGGGGGGGGCTAGCGTTAATTCAGCCCCCCCCCCCCACCTAATATACCAAATAGTCTCTCCACTGTAATGGAGCAAAAATCGAAATTAGTGGAGCAAAATGGAGCAAAATGAGAGCAAAATTATGGGATAATTTTCATCCAGAAATTTTGTATGGGAGGGGGCTAACTTAACTGACCCATTAAGTAATGCTTATGTGACGCGCATGGCATTCCATGCAAGTCACATGAAGTATACTTATACTCCAAATGAAATACAATATTTTCTTTTCAAACGATCTTTATTCCAACTAGTGCACAATTTTTAATTTAAATTGTGACATTCATATTTAGAAGTAGGTATCACCTATATTTCTGTATGTACAGGTGAACTACCTCAAATCGCTATGAAAAAACATGTATAAGGGCGTAACAATGATATACTCCGCCGGAGTATAATATCTATACGCCGCTTAACCTAAAAGTCATTAAAGTGATACTTATACTTTGTCAAAATAATTACAAAAATTACTGTTATATGACGTTTGAAAATAATAGTTATTTATATTATTAGTACGGTATGAGTTCCATTACAGTAACGAGTGGGAAATATTGCCACGACGAGGTCGTAGACCGAGTCGTGGTAACCACACGAGTGTTGTTATGAGCCTTACCGTACGTGTGATATACAACATTTTATCTACGACCTGCACGATAAGTGACTATTGTCGTTCGTCTATTATAAATAACCCGGTTGGTTTTTTCGAGAAAGGTTGGATTTTGGTCAAAAATACGCGGCCTATCTTCTTCAACGCCGTTTATTTTTGACCTAAATCCAACCTTTCTTAAAACTATTGTGTACTTGATTGTGTAGTTAAAAAAAGAATGATGACCTCTTACCGCACTAGTGCGATAATGAACGCGTTGTGATTTATTACCGCACTAGTGCGGTAATAGGGCTCATTACATAACGCAAATGAGCAAAAATTAGTGACATAATAATCACTTATTGTGCAGGTCGTAGATAAAAACGTTATACCCAATCGTTTGTAGATGGAAAAAATTATCACAAATACTCAATTTGGATAACATTATTATTTGACGCCAAGCTGATCATCACAGATTCACGTACTCTCCTTATAAATTAAAAATGGTCGATATGTTGTCAACGACTATCCCTGCGATGGTTTGCTGTTCAAAGATATTGTCGTATCTAGGAAAATAGGGCATCTCCCCTCCATTTCAGATTTCTGGCTTTTTGGTGCAACATCTTCCAACCTGGTTCTCTCCCTTATCCAAACGTTTCTTTCTTCTCTCTCAGTTGGAGAATTCAATACTTTCCCCTCCTTATCCCCATCAGGGAAAACGTTAGCTGTTACCCAAATATTCTTGTGGTAATTTGTTGTTTTTCAAATTCTCTGATATCTGGTAGGTATATCCCTATATATCTTTTGATAGTTATTGATGTTTATCTTCCTCGGGATCTTCCTTGGAACTGTATGAGTACCGGATAACAGCTATCCACAGTTGAAGCGACCCTTTTTTTGTTTATTTCATCAGTTTAATCATCATTTTTTATATACGCATGATGTGGTTGTGTTCGATTTGGGGATTCAGGTATTTTAGGCCTTCATTCTCTTCCAAGACTATTCTATATTTCCGGCGTATCTCTTCTATGAGAAGGTTTGGCATAGATGTTTTATTTATTGTGCGTGTCGATCACTCGTCTTGCCCAGAATCCGTAAGGCTGATCGGATTAATCCGAGGGGAAGGAAAATCCAGCAAAAACAGGTGTGGGAGCCACCATCTCACATACCTTTGGAGTATCAGATCATAAAAGTTGGACAGTGAGTTATACTCCTATGTAAAGCTAATTTGAAAAGTCACATTTAAAGTAAACCTCGCTAGCGCAACCACTGTTGCAAATAAAGTCAAGCTGTCACCGAAAAAAAAAATTGAAAACACAACATATTGAACTAAGAAAGCAAATGACCAGTTTTGAGCATCTCCTCTGGATGCTATGCAAATCTTGTAACACTCGTAGAAAAAGTATTGTTTCTAACACTTGGGCAAAGTGTCTTTTTCGCACTGAAAGCTTATCGTGCGGGAAAGTATCACTTTGCAGACTTGTTAGGAAAATAACTATGTCCTACTGGTCATCAATAATGATAAGTTTATCGCTCAAAACCGTCAAACCCGGTTTATCGGTTTTCAATTCATCTTCATCAATCTTCAACATCAGTTGTGCTGTATGATTTCAGTGTATTCACCGCACGATAGCATTTTTAAGATCTTTGTATTTCTTGAGATCTTCGAATCAATATCCATAGTTCTAAACTTCGATTCTACTACAACATAAGGTCCCTTGTATTTGGGTTTTCTATGTAGAATCCCCGGTAACAATAGATGATTAATTTTTAAATATTACAAGAACTAGTTGAAATATGTCTGATTCGTTTTTATCTGTCTCTGTATATTTTGTATTGCTTCTTAACCTTGTTGTCTTTCTCGTATATTTCTTCATGCTCTTCTAATGCATTCCAATGCGATCTTCCTGAATTTCTCTTGATATAAAACTTGAACATTAGACTATAGAAAATAAATACATTTGTAGCGCGGAAAAATACCTAGGCATACGTACTCACGTGAGATTACTCCAATTAACTCGCCTCTTTTTAAACAGCCCTATAGTCTAGTAAAAAACTAATTTACGAAAGTAACCTGGAGACGCAATAAAAATAAATTTCAAAGCACCCGGGGGGTATTCGATTGAAAATATCTCTCCGATCCCACTTCCAAGTTTAATTAAATCGTTTTAAGATGACAAACTTTATTAAACTCGAAACGTTTCGGTTTACGAGATCGGTCATTTTCAAAAGGCCCTATTAATTATTCTTAATTTACAATCTTGCCTTTGTGGAACCGTTTCCAGGAGATTATTAAATGTTTTTTAGGGGACGGTTAAAATCGTAAACCGACTTCTTTGTGGTTACAAAATTGTGCTTTTGATGACCTCTAAATTATTATTTTATGTATTGAAACGGATAAAAATATAATCAGATAAGATAGTTTATTTTGATATCCAGAAAACATATGCCTTTCGTTTTAAAAAATCGAAACCTTTTACAATGTGATCTTATATGTATAAACATACTTGTAAGAGGAATCAGCGCATTAAGTAATTGGTATGAAAAGCAATAAAATATTTTGCAAAGAATAAAGCTAAGTTTTCAAAGTCACTGCTTAAGACTTGTTTCTCATTTCTCAAGGATATTGACCTGAAATTTTCAAAAAAAAACTTAATAATACTTCCTAAATAGTTCAGTTTTTATATACTGCAACCATCGCAATCCTAAGTGGTCACTAAAGGTATCCCAAGAGTCCAACAGCATCGATCCATCAGGTGCCTGATCACCATCACGCTCTTTAGCAATTTTAACGGCATAATTAGACTTTCCGACATATCTTTTGTCGGCCGCGCTGTTCCAGCCTCGAGATGCCTCTATTACACGGTAATCGTCTTCTTATATCACTGCGGGCGCATTCTTATATCGCTATTAATCATGGTGCGAATCTTTGCGAAATTGGAAGCATTTTGCTTCTTTCTACCTTTGCGATAATAAGCCACTATCTGCCTGCCATATATGTCTAAACCTCGTTATCATCTTTGTTTTTTTTTTTTTGTCACATTGCAACGTTTTTAATTACTTTGGATTAAAAAGATGTTATTGCTTAGGCAGCTGTTCATCGAAAAGCCTTTCTGGTCGTGTTTAAGGAGGATTTACTGAGGGCGCCACGAAGTTTTTATTTATAATGTCTCAAATCTCGAAATAGACCTCAATATCAAATGTGAAATATAAAAATAAAAAAAAATACAGCAACGCTCTCCTCTTAATTATGTTTAATGAAAGTTTAATTAAAAATTACAAAATTTAAGATGTCAATTTAATGAGAATCATAAATATAAGAATAATTTGATTCCAACCCAGTATCACCCTTAACTAAATATCAAGTGTAAAATAATAACAAGGATCCATCATTTTATTTAAATTGGGACCCTTTCTACTGGCCTATATGGCCTTAAAACTCATATGCTCAATCGGACAGCGAACTGAACATAGAAGTGATTTAGGTAATGCTCAATAAAAATATAATATAAAAGGTAAATTTTTAACGTAAAGAAACCTATGGTCACTACTTCCAAGCCGAGGTGTCATCAAGGACGATAGGCACTATCTATCAGGAACCATGAAAGTGACCTCAGAGGTAGGGGAACATGAAGTTTATTTTAGCATGTCTCTTCAGTTACTTGGACCAATTCTAGGCCTGGATGTAGGACCCTTTCAGAAAACTAAATTACTGATGGTCTCTTTTTATTTAAAGAAAGTTGAAATAGACAAAAAACTTGTCTTTTAAGCTTATAATAAGACACAAAAGTACATGAGTCACCCTGAACAAGGGGCTCCTTGTATAACATGATATGGCACACAATACAGGCCCTGGCATCACCAGAGGTGGTTGCAGATAATAGGATTTGTCATATACCTGGCATGTTCCAATAAAATCACAAAAAAAAAATAACCGAGTGGACGAATAAACTATCCATTTAATTAGCCATAAAGGGAACTCCGAACCACAGAGAAAAAAAATTTGAAGGATTCACCCCTTCAAGAGACTTTTAAGAAAACTTAGCACGTTTATAATTGTAATCTAAACCTAAAGGACCGCGCACCCGATACATGAGAATTTCGGAAGCATACGATTTTCTTTAAATTTTAATATGTTATAGGTATGGATAAGTACTTCACAAAAAAGTAACTAAGAATATGGTGGCTTCCTCCGTTTGGCCACAGTGGCATATCAAAGTTACGGCCATCAAAATACAATTTTGCATTGTTTTTGCATTTTGATGCTAAAAATGAGCCTATATTTGATGGATAGTAACAGCGGCGGGTATAAAAAACAATTTTTAGTATGTAAGTCCAGTGGCGTACATTGGAATACTGAAAAATGTGAAAAATCTTCTTTGTGCGGTGGTAATTGGAAAAAGTTAATCGGTTATCAGGCTGAAAATAAATTCATATTTGATAAATAATAACAGGGTTGGATATTTAAACTTACAACACAATAATTTTCATCCAGTGCCGTAGATAACAGTAGTAAAAAATGGTGAAAAATCTTCATTGTGCGGTGGTAATTGGGAAAAGTAATTAGGTTATCACTTATCAGGCTAAAAATAGGTTCTATCTGATAAATGATAATAGATGCGAATATTTTAACTTAGAATACAACAATTTTCATCCAGTGTTGAGTCGAGTGCCGTGGATAACAGTAATAAAAAAATTGTGAAAAATATGCTTTGTAAGGTGGTCATTGGAAAAAGTAATTAGGTCATCGGGCTAAAAAACAAAAGATATCATGTAACTTTCAACACATCGATCACTTGAAAATGATTATCATTATCACCTTATGCTAAGCTATACTGTTTACTGTCCAACTGCAGGATGACCATCTTGGAAATCTTAACTACATTCAACAATGTCGTTGAAGGATAATGCACTACACATTTCCTTGATGCCTTCCGTATCCCAAATACAACAAAATGCTGAATACATGCACACACACCCAGAGTTCTAATTCCTGCTTTACATGTACAATAGCATGATGTAATAGGATCTGGTAGGAGAGCCGGGGACCCTCAATATTTATTTCTAAGTCAAAGACATTGGAAGTAATGTATAACATTTTGTCTCAGCATTCGATCCTACAGCATGTAAGCTGGATATCACGAAAATATGGAATCGCCACATGTGAAAAGTCATGTAATTCGGCATCTTCTATTGGAGTCCAAGGACCTTTTCCAAATCTGCGATTAATATTTTCTTCCTCTACTCTTTATTGAAGAAAATTCGGCTCTCTAGCAAGTTGAAGCATTCTCTCTGCTCTTTCAAAATCAGCCCCATGATTATTAATGGGATCGTGGAATCTGTTTATCCCGCGTGTGCATTGATGAACAGATTCCAGATATCGTTATTTCCAGCTCACATGCAGGAAGGAATGCTAACCAGTTTGTTCTTGAAATACAACAAAATGAACCTGGACTTATACGGACTCGACTTTCTCACGATTTACTCAAGTAACAAGACAATCTACTACATACATAACTTACAGTATCATTGACTTGGAAGTAAATAATGAGGATCCCACTCCCCTACCAGATCCTATTACATCATACTATTACAGATGTAAAGTATTTGTTAGAACTCTGGATGTGTGTGTGCATGTATCCCGTATTTTGTGGTATTTGGGATGCGGAAGGCACCAAGGAAATGAAGTGGATCATCCTTCAACGAGATTGTTGAATGTTAAGAATAATATGCCTAAGATCGTCGTCCTGCAGCTGGACAGTAAACACTATAGCTTTGGATGAGATAAAGGTGATATTAATAACTATTTTTTTCTACAAATGTCACTAAAAGTGTCATTTTTAACGGATGCTGTCAGTGTCTAAAATGCCATTTTATGACACTGGTGTTAAAAGTGATTACTTTTAGCACTAGTGCTAAAAGTAATCACTTTTAGTGCGTTGGCAGAAAAAATAGTGTATGATATTCGTGCTAAAAGTGATTTTATTTTGTTCAAAGGGATGGAACACTCCGCCTTCGGCGGTGTGTCCCAAATTTCCCTTTTCACAAAATAAAATGTCATTTTTAGCACTTATATCATAAATAACTATGAAGTGATCGATGTGTTGGAAGTTGTATGATTCCCTTTTTGTTTTTTAGCCCGATGACCTGATAACTTTTTCCAATGACCACTTCACAAAGCATATTTTTCACAGTTTTGTGAAAGTCAAGCTAGAATCGTTTTTGGAAAGGAACTCAGAGGGCTGGGACTCTGTAACGAATAAAGATATTTTCTCTATTTCTATTGACGTCCCCTCTCTATTGATTTCGAAAAGAAAGAAGAAGACGGCAAGTGCCATAGCGATAGGGATAACGATCTCTATCCGTTACAGAGTTCCAGCTCAGGTTAAAATACCCTGGAGAAGAATGAAAAGAAATTCGAGAATATGCCGACAAAGTAAGGGCATCGACTTCTTGGGATACATGATAAATGATAATAACTTAATTACTTTTCCCAATTACCAACGCACAAAGCATATTTTTCACAATTTTTTTTTTTACTGTTATCCACGGCACTGGACTCAACACTGGATGAAAATTGTTGTATTGTAAGTTCAAATATTTGCATCTATCATTATTTATCAGATAGATTTTATTTTCAGCCTGATAAGTGATAACCTATTTACTTTTCCCAATTACCACTGCACAACGAAGATTTTTAACCATTTTTTAGTACTGTTATCTACGGCACTGGATGAAAATTATTGTGTTGTAAGTTTAAATATTCGCCCCTATCATTATTTATCAAATATGAACTTATTTTCAGCCTGATAACCGATTAACTTTTTCCAATTACCACCGCACAAAGAAGATTTTTCACATTTTTCAGTATTCCAATGTACGCCACTGGACTTACATACTAAACATTATTTTGTATACCCGCCGCTGTTACTATCCATAAAATATAGGCTCATTTTTAGCGCCAAAATGCAAAAACAATGCAAAATTGTATTTTGATGGCCGTAACTTTGATATGCCACTGTAGCCAAACGGAGGGAGCCACCATATTCTAACTTACTTTTTTGTGAAGTACTTATCCATACCTACAACATATTAAAATTTAAAGAAAATCGTATGGTTCCGAAATTCTCATGTATCGGGTGCGGGGTCCTTTAAATAGAAATAAGTAAACTTGCTTTAAATGCATTACAATCAATAATATATACAGCAATACTGGTAATTACAATTAAAAACACCTAAAATATAATAAATGTACATGCTTAAAATAATAATAAAATGACAAAGTAGCTTTATTGCTATAACATATTTATTCAAAAGAAAATACTTTTTTAAAATTCATTTAAACTTTTCAATGTTGAGAAATTAAAACTCCAACTCACAAAACTAAAATGGACAGCGATTTAATCAAATTAAAATATTTTTGTTCTTTTCGCCCTCGTCTCGCTCAATGGATTCCTATTAAAATTTATCTAATTCTAACATCACTTCCCACGTAACTAATAATAACTACCCTCATACACGCATTTTTACAAATCCAAACTTTAAAATAGGCCCTTAACTCTAAACATGAACGGAATGAGTGACACGCGCATAATAGGGTCGGCACGTGCACTTCACAAAGAACGCAACACATCCCTATTAACTTCATTTAGAAAATGTCACAGACCGTTATGACGGCATTGGACCAATTATTTCGTGTATTGATTGGTTGATTCGGGCCTCACAGCGAGAAACGTCTTTCTTTGGACAGAGGAACGTGAAAATGTTCTCAAAAATTAATTAGGGTATTTGTTGAAAATTTTCACTGAGTATAGTGTTCGGATTCGCCAACAAATGGAGCCACATTCTACTTATGACTGCATTAGTCAGGCGCACTTTCACATGTTGAAGTGGGATTTGTTTGCACACTTACGAAGTCCAAAAACACTGAAGCGTATCTGTGGTTGGATCCAAAATGGATACACGAATAACCTGGTACTGGATTTCGCGCTCAAAGGCGTTTTATCCAAGAACATTTTCAAAATTGAATGTTTTTTAAACATATCTAATGGAATTTGCATTGCTTTTGCTCAGGAATAAATAAACTTGATATAATCCAGCTATTAATCAATAGACAAGCATATGCTAATTAACTAACTCGATAACTTAGGGATAATAAATAATAAATTCATGAGGACATTATAGGTATTAAAGTAATCATAACTAAGATTTATGTTTTTGTGCCAATAGTATAACTGCATTATGCAAAGTGCAAGTATTTACATATCTTCTAGTCCTACTATATTTTATTTTAATGTTAAATATTTCCATGCAATCAAGATTAATTATATCAAAACATTAGCCTTGCCTAACTGAGCAATCAATATGACGTGAAGCTTCAAGATATTAAAAATTTAGTAGAAAACTCTCAAGCAAAATGATGCTCTTCACTCCCTAAGAGGGTGTCAATGTCTCCTGGTGGAGTCTTAAATAAGGGAAGTTGTAGTTATTGCTTTTTTAACGGAATATATCGCTAGCTATTGGAGGGATCTTTATGCTAACAGCAAAAGGAGACCCCTTACAAGTCTTGTAAGATCGAAATTATTGATTTAATCACATTGAGTTTCAAAGTTTTTGATTTTTCTCAAATTAAATGGTACGATTTATTAAACTTTTATTGACTCACAATTAATTATTAAAATGACACAGTATGTTTTTGATATTTGAGGAATGTTAGATTGAGGGTTTCTCTGCCGTGTTCTTCCCCATCGTTAGTTCCAGGTCGAGAACGGTACGATTTACTTTAATAATAAGGTAGACGTTTCACAAATTTTTCGTTTATTTTACATAAATATCACAACTTTCCTCAAATTTCCCTAGTTTTGCTATGTCGAGCGAATGTCAAGTAAGTGAAAATTGAGTAAGTTTCGACAACGTAGGTCCTATTTGTTTTTCAGAAGATTTGTTAGAATAAGAGGTAATAAAAATTCACATCGTTCAATCTTGCCGAACGAACCCGAGTATGTTATACTACAGATTTTGGTGCCGTGACCAGGATGCGCTTCTTGAACGGCAGGCAAATGTGGAAATTTAAGTGGAAATTTTGTTTGATGCTCTTCGCTCCCTAAGAGGATGTCAATTTCTCCTTGTAGAGTCTTAGATTAGGGAAGTTGTAGTTATTGCTTTTTTAACGGAATATGCTAATAGCAAAAGGAGACCCTTTACGATTCTTGTAAGATAGAAATTATTGATTTAATCAGTGATTTAATTACATTGAGTTTCAAAGTTTTTGATTTTTCTCAAATTAAATAGCACGACTCATGGAAAACTTGTGCATCGAGTATTAAGAGTTATTTATTTCGACCAATAAGTGAATATTTTGGGTTAATTTTCTTTTGCCTTTCCATCCACAGACGCGTCTACATCACATCCAACCATTTATCCACATCAGTGTATAATAGGAGAAAATTTGTTTTTTCTATTTTGGGTTTTCCCAACAAACTGATTTTTGGTCGGCCTATTAGATGGTCAGTACTGTTATAACAAAAGTGTGGTTTAGTGCTGAATCCTAGTCTTAGACGGTGCCACAATCAAAATTCGCTCTTCGTATTACTTCTACTTTGTCTAAAGGCACTAAACTTGGGTTTTGCTTTCCTAGCCACACTGATGAGATCTGATAGATCGAAACGTGTCTGTGGATGGAAAAGCGAAGAAAATTAACCCAAAATTTCCATTATCTAAGCCTACCTACCTACAAAATCTAAAGCACGAGATCACTTTATTATTCAGAAAAGCATCATAAGAATAATTAGACACATTGCGTCTTCTAAATTTGTAAATGAGTTCATTCCTCTTCATTTTGATTTGTTGACAAATGACAAAGACTGTGAAACTTTGACTGTACCTACATTCCTAATAATTTATTCCAAGAGATTAACCGAATCTCTCATATGTAAAAAGGTACAAAACGTGTTCGAGCTACCGGTTTTAACTGAATTAACGTATCAAAATAAAGTATAAAGTAATCTGATGAATCTTATTGCATGTTCGCGTGTACCCCGCTGCTAGCGTTCGTAAGCGAGTGTTTTTATCAATGTGATGAATTAATTTGGGAAATGTTGTTGACATCAATAAACTTGAACAAAACGTTATTTATTTTTGTGTCGTTGATTTGTTGCTTTATTGGCTAGTACCTACGCAATAATATTGAAAGTGCTGGATATTGTACTTTTTTTTATTGATTTAGATTAGGAAATTTCTAATTTAAATTTTATCGGATTTCTATTATCCCTTGTTTTTCTATTAGACTCTTTATTGCTTGAAAGACTTAAACACTTGTCGTTAATTATATTCGCTGCACATTAAGCAAATAAAGTTTTTATAGCTAGACGTTTTTATAGCTCGTCGTCCTAAGCCGGCGGATATTCCTTCGTAGGGAAACCCATGCGGACTGGCTCAACAACAGTGGAACAAATAAATAATAAAATAATAATAAAAACGTTTTTATTACACAAGATATTAATACGCGAAGGGGCATTTTGGGGGAAGCTGAAATTTATCGTGGAAAAGAGAGAGAAAGGAAGGCAGAATGAATAAATCGAAAACCAGAGGGAGATCTTCAGAGTGAGTGAATTTTACAATAAATTAGAAAACGTGCTTTGATTCCGTTAATGTCTTAATTTCGGAATTTTGTGCAAACACGGATTCGAGAAAATGGGATTTTGAAGGAAAACGTCTGATGTTTCTTGAATGAGTATTTAGATTAATGGGTTGGAATCTAATTTTTAACGTATTTTGTGTACAAAATTTCATAAGAATAATGAATTGAAATACAATCAAATGATGAATTGTGTGAATCAAAATATTTATATACAAGCGTTTGGTTATGACATTTTTACGTAAGAATTTTTCATGAGAGACTCATAACACAACTAGTGGTATTATGGACTAGGTTATGAATCTGTAACATAACTAGTTTTTGTGATTTGACAAATGTCATAGATGAACCTGTAAAGGTAAAATGAAGGTAAACAACTGCTAATAAACGGAAGTTGAAAAAAATATTTTCTTATTATTCGCTTTGAGGAAAACCACCTATTTAAAATATAATTTCTTCAAATCTTAACTTTTTAAAAAAACGTTTACTGAATAAAAATAAATGTTGCAACCTTGTATGCGCCGTGAAGCGTACTGAAAACTGACAGGGTACCAAACCGAACAGGAGCTAGAGAAGAGGCGATTAGGCATAAGAGAGACTAGAGAACAAGCTGGGGCTGGTCCGTTAGACGCGTATCGCGTGTCTGTAATTATTCATTATTCAATTTTTATTTTTATTTTGCAATAAACTGATTGTTCAATCCAATTTGTTATTAGTGTGTGTGTCAAGGAGCGATCACCAGGACAGTTAGATAATTATTATTTTGTTTGTGAGAGTTCAGTTTATACAAGTATCATTTTTTCCATTTTTATGTTTTTTTGTTTGTTTATAATTTTTTTTTTGTAACATGTGCATTGTTCATGTATTTAACAAAAATCGTTTCATGCTGTAAACAACACCGATAAAGAAGTAAATTAAAACCTAAAAAATTATGTGCTGTCTTTTTATGCTGAGATTTCGATTTTGTGGATTTAGAGCGTGTATTAGGGCCTTGTCGAATTTACTAATATTTTCCTACCCTGACGAGAGAATATCCTAACAAATTGAAATAATTAATCTATACTTTATTTTTTCCCAAGATAGATTTTGACATTGAAAACTTTGAAACATAAACAATAACGCTTAACCCTAATTGGTCGCAAAATGAGGTATTTCTGCAGGTTGACATCAGTTTTACAATAGCGACCAATAAGCGGCATTAGTGGCATTGTTTATGTTTCAAAATTGACAATGCCAAAATCTAGCTTGGAAAAAAATAAAGTATAGAGATATTGGCTCAAAAACAACTATAGCTGAGTAGCTTACCATATGGGACCTCAGTACCTGCTAGGAAACTGGCTAACTAACCAAAAACTCTTCAGTATTGAATATAGGTAGTGTTGATAAATTTTAGCACAAAGAAAAAGGATGGTACCTAATTTAAACTTTTTTTGACTTAAATTATTGGTCTATTAACCTAGCAGTCCCAAGGTGGAAAAAAACTTCGGGAACTATATAATAATTAGGTGCTTTTTAGGTGCTAATTAGGGCCTCTAATTAAAAATTAGGTGCTCCTTTAGTTTTTGAGAAAATCAAAAAAAAACTAAGGGACTGCTAGGTTTATAAAAGCTAGCAGTCCCCTATAGTAAAAAGTATATTGGTTTATTAGGAGTAAAAGTGATACTTTTTGTGGCGAGACTAAATGTTTGACAATTTTAGACGAGTCACAAAAAGTGCTTTTCTCCGAATAAAACATGCGATTTTTTCCGCAAACGGTGTTCAAAGCGATGGAATCTAGGAAATTTCTGTGACGTCACTTTTTTTTCCAGCCGTGAGCGTACAAAAAAGTACTTTTTCGTACGCTCACGGAACGCGCGGACAAAAAAGTAACCAAAAAAATGACGTCTGTGAAGTCAAACTTAAAACATTAAGAATTGAGGTTAAAAAAGTCGACATTTTTTGACGTTTGCGGAAAAAAATATTTTTTCAAATTTTTTCTTTGTATGAGAATTAGGTGCTTTTTAGGTGCTCCTAAATAGTCCAAGAAAAAATAGAATTGATTAATTATTAACCGAGTTTCAGATTTTTTTTTTTTAATTATTAGGGTCTGCTGGCTTTAGGTTTACATGTTGGTGTGTCAGAATGGAAAAAAAACTTCGGGATCTATATAATAATTAGGTGCGTTTTAGGTGCTAATTAGGGCCTCTAATTAAAAATTAGGTGCTCCTCTAGTTTTTGTCTGAGAAAATAAAAAAAAAACTAACGGATTGCTAGGTTTATGAAAGCTAGTAGTCCTCTATAGTGAAAAATATTTTTCCAAAATTTTCTTTTGTATCAGAATTAGGTGCTTTTTAGGTGCTCCTAAATAGTAGAAGAAAAAATAGAATTGATTGATTATTAACTGAGTTACAGATTTTTTTTTTAATTATTAGGGGACTGCTAGCATTCATAAACCTAGCAGTCCCTTACTTTTTCTCGAGATTTTTCTTGATTTTCTCAAAAACTAAAGGAGTACCTGATTT
Source organism: Ceutorhynchus assimilis (assembly GCA_917834065.1). Taxonomy (NCBI): domain Eukaryota; kingdom Metazoa; phylum Arthropoda; class Insecta; order Coleoptera; family Curculionidae; genus Ceutorhynchus; species Ceutorhynchus assimilis. The sequence continues at coordinate 3,324,983 of OU892281.1, forward strand.
TCAATTAGAGGTCCTAATTAGCAACTACAAATCACCTAATTATTATATAGATCTCGAAGTTTTTTTGCCATTCTGACACACCAATAAGTAGACGTAAAGCCAGCAGTCCCCTAATCATTTTAAAAAAAATCTTTAACTCAGTTAATAGTCAATTCTATTCTTTCTTCGACTATTTAGGAGCACCTAAAAAGCACCTAATTCTGATACAAAAGAAAATTTTAGAAAAATATTTTTTACTATAGGGGACTAGTTACTAGCTTTCATAAACCTAGCAATCCTTTAGTTTTTTTTGATTTCCTCAAAAACTAGAGCAGCACCTAATTTTTAATTAGAGGCCCTAATTAGCACCCAAAAAGCACCTAGTTATTATATAGATCCCGAAGTTTTTTTGGAAAAATATTTTTCACTATAGGGGACTACTAGCTTTCATAAACTTAGCAATCCCTTAGTTTTTTTTGATTTTCTCAAAAACTAGAGGAGCACCTAATTTTTAATTAGATGCCCTAATTAGCACCTAGAAAGGCTGAATATGATAGAATACGTACAGGGTGGGCATTTTATTAGGGGCCTATGTCTTTTCTCAGAAACTACAGGGTGTACAAAAAAAATATTAATACAAAAGTTTCTTGGTTTTAAGCAATGTTGTCGATTATTTGAGTTTTATTTATACAGGGTGTCCGAAAAGTGCTGTACCGACTTCAAAACCAGAATTTTAAATGAGACACCTTGTATATTTTTACATTTTTGGATTCCTGGAGAAAAATAAAGGTAACTTTTATAAGGACTCCCTATTCGAGTTTTGTGTAATTTAGGCAGAAATTTAGGTTATGTATTTTTTTTAGAAAATTAATGCCCCCAGCAAACAGTGTCTTGTGCGGCTGGTAGTTGATATTATTTAATAAAACTTCAGCCACACCTTAAGAAGACTACCTCCCAACGATCTACGATGGCTAGGTGCTTTAAATTTATACAGGGTGTCTCAGATCATAGGAATTTTTTTTCAATTTTCGATTTTCAATATCCAAGTTTTTTTTAATGGAAATATTTGATATTTGTTTGTTAAAAAGGCTAAAAATACCTATCCATTCATATATATATATGTCCTATACCTGAATCTAATAGTTCACGAAATATTTAGACCACTTACTTCATCAATATATTTTAATATATGATTTCAAAGAATAATCTTAAAAAAATACATCTCCACCTAAATTAAAGCTAAGTAACAGACTAAAGTAAGTTTTCAATATGTCCTCCATTTTGAGCTATGCATGAGGGACATATTGAAAACTTACTTTAATCTGTTACTTAGCTTTAGTTCGGGTGTTGATGTATTTTTTTTTACGATTATTCTTTGAATTTATATAATAAAATATATCAGTCTAAATATTTCGTAAACTATTAGATTTAGGTATAGGACATATATAAACTAGTCAAAACGAAATAAGGACCACTTTTGAAAACCCATCTATTTTTAATGAATTTTGAATAACCCTGGTAATGTGTTTAGTTCCATTCACAATATAAATTTTTTGTGCACACTTTATTTGTTTATCTATACTTATTGTAAATGGAAATAGTCACTTTACCAGGGTTATTCAAAATTTAATGAAAACCCTGCTCTTAAAAGTGGTCCTTATTTCGTTTTGAGTAGTATATATATGAACGGATAGGTATTTTTAGCCTTTTCAACAAAAAAATATCAAATATAGGGTGTTCCATTAAAAAAAACTTGGATAATGCAAATTGAAAATGTTTAAAAAATGTCCTATCATCTGAGACACCCTGTATAAATTTAAAGCGAATAGCCATCGTAGATCGTTGGGAGGTAGTCTTCTTAAGGGGTAGTTAAAATTTTATTTAATAATCTCAACTATCAGCCGCACAAGACACTATTTGCTGAGGGCATAAATTTGCTAAAAAAAAATACATAACCTCTATTTCTGCCTAAATTACACAAAATTCGAATAGGGGGTCCTTATGAAAGTTACCTTTATTTTTCTCCAGGAATCCAAAAATGTAAAAATATACAAGGTGTCTCATTTAAAATTCTGGTTTTGAAGTCGGTGCAGCACTTTTCGGACACCCTGTATAAATAAAACTCAAATAATTGATAACATTGCTTAAAACCAAAAAACTTTTGTATTTATATTTTTTTGTACACCCTGTAGTTTCTTAGAAAAGACATAGGCCCCTAATAAAATGCCCACCCTGTACATACATGAGATGAGAAAAATAAATATATATCCACATTATAATTCGATTAATTTGCAATTTTTTTCTTTAGAGCAATATCGTATTCTAGGCCATTCATTTTGTGAAGTAGACTGAAAACAACCAATTCAAAATGCGTCGTAAACATCACAAAGTGAGAAAATATTTGCTTGCGTTCTCATGAATACTCTAAAACAATTTCTATATATTTCGTATAATGTCTATAAAATGTTATGACTGTTGTCGACATATACATGAACAATATTGTACTTGGTCTTTCAGAGGTTTGATTTCCGTATTGATATTATTACAAAAATGTTCAAATACTATTTCAGATTCTATGCGCAAAATATATCATTTGCCAGTTTGCTTACTTGTATTTGTAAGCCAATTTGACTGACAGTAAAAATGTAGGCTGACCTCATACAAAGGCTTAAAGGGTCTTGTTTTGCTAAACTTAAATTTACCAAACTGCTATGAGATAATTCCAATTCGCTTACATTCTAGGAATTTTAGAAAGTAGGACTAAAAATCTTGACTATATATTATAAAACTACACGGTATTTAGGTATTCGATATTTCTACTGAAATATAGTCTAATGTGCAAGCAAATTTAAATAAAAAAAATGGTACGATTCCGTTCTCTTACCTTTTTCTCGTGCTTACGCGAAATCACTTAGCATCCAAATTGTATAATTCTCTGACATGTTACGGGATGATTTTTCCTGGCCAAAATTAAAGGAAACAAGCATTCGCCTCACTGAATAGCATACCTTCGTCAAGCCATTATTTTCTATCCAATAATCGTGGCCACACTTTTCATCAACCTTTTCATTCTTTCCAGAATCATCAAGTTAGAGGATAATGAAATTGATTTCCTTTTAGTAGGGTTAAAATAAATAGACAATTAATTTATTAATAAAACAAAATCACAATATTTACAATTAGAACAGCTGATTGTCTGATCCGATTAGATTGATTACATTGACAGCGCTCCAAATAGGGTCAATGACCGGTACTAACTTAATTTGAATAAGTCCCATGCCTCAACTACCTTCAAAATTCCCCAGAACCCTTCACCTTGGAGTTTTGACAGAACCTTTTTAAAGGACATTAAAGGGACAAGCAAAGGTGATTCAGGTCGAGGACTTTCCACGATTAAGTGTTCGGGAAAACTCCTCAGGCACATTTTGCCGATTTCTGAGTTGCCAAGTTTTCGCTCACAGATCTAGGGTGGCTAATCCGTTATACTAGCACCAAATCGCCTTGTGCGAATTTCTTTATGATCCGCAAAAGAGCAACGTGATCAATTGTTTCTTCCTAAAGGCCAAAGTATTTTGGTAAGTGATTTTTCTTATTCGTCTTCTCTGCGTTTCTCTATTGCCTATGTGAAAGCATAGTTTTCTGTTAGTTATATGGTTAAATTCCAAATATTGGACGTACCTACCTATCGCTCCACGCCCACTCTCATAAAACTCATTTGTTTCAGGCCTTTATCCATCACCTTTATTCATCACGCTTTAGACGTCACCTTTTATTCGTCACGCTTTAGTCTTTAACTTGAGTTAAACGTTGAGCTTACTGTATATTTCAAGTCGTACCTCCTATCTTCCGCCTCCTCTAGACAATTGGAAGCTATAGTGACTTCTGGTTACTGAACTACAATGCCCAGGGCCAGTTGCTTATTGTCGCGGCCCTGATCCAGTCCCAGGCCACCGGAAACACTGGACGATATCAATCCAATCCTTCAGGTTCCCTTAAGAGTTTAGGTTTGATAAGTGTGTTATATTTTCTTAATATCTGGAGCCTATCAAACCTTACCAACCCCTTGTTGGAGTAAATCACCACAACGACGCAGTTCTACTACAATATTAAATTACCCTTCAGATTATGTGTTTTTATTTCAATTTTAATTAACTATCTATATTAGCTTTATCATATGAAACTTGCCATTCAGGTTATGTATTGTTAGGTACTTTAATTTTAATTATTTATCTATACTACCTATTGTATCTCATAATATTAAACTTGCCCCTCAGGCTATGTATTGTTTCTTCAACTTTAATTAATGATCTATAATATTTCTCTAATATCCCATAAATACATGCTGCAATGAATACAGGAAAATACTTGTACACTGGGGTTAAATGGCCATTTACGAAGGTACATTTAGTAAGCTTGTTTAATAATTTACATTTTAATTATTATTGCTGTTATAGGTATAATACAATACTCTTTATTTCTTTATTTAGGGACTCAAGTTGAGTGTAATTGATAATTATTATAGATACTATTTTAAGAACATACATAAGGTTAGGTACTCCTAGACGATTTCTTTTCTTGTTCTGGTTCCCATAATATTCAGTGTTCCAGGGCGTTCGGACAACCCACTCCGAACCTGTTCTGGAGTCAAACCTGTTCTGTTCTGATTTTAATTAAAAACCCGTACCTGATTGTAGCAAAGCGTTTCACTTGTGCCCTTCCTTCTGGTTTATTTTTATATTTCAGGTTGTGCTGCTATAGATCCGTAGAAGTTTCCTGCTTTCGTTATATCGGTTGACTTCGTGTACTGCAGGGAAAAGCAGGTGGTGCTCTATATTTATTTATTTAATTGATCCACACCCCTCTCCGCATTAGAAGCTAGTCGGCAACCCTTCACACGAAGTCCCGTTTCTAGATTTCCAACCCTCTCTTTTTATTTTTTTTTGTTTTAGTTACCCATTCACTATCTCACTTCCTCAAAGTTTATTATTTACCTTTCAATCTGGTTTGCTGGTAACAATGTTTTTTGAGAGTTTTTGAAACATTTGGAAGATGCCCAAGTACCCTTTGTCCTGTCTTTAAAAATTTCCACAAAGTCATCATTTATTTTTGAATTGCTAATATTCCTATTCTAAATATGTACGTATTATTTTAATTTCAAAAACAATAATCTCAATATATCTCCATTTTCCCATTGGTATTGATGTACAGATATTCTTTGGAAGTTTCTGAAATTCTAGCTGGGTAAAAATCATGTTTTGTCATTCTGCTATCCATTATCGTTTGCAAGCCGGCTACACTCGCAGATTTTAATTAGTCCCAGAAGCAAACGAATACATAAATAAATAGATCTCTTCCGTCAACCGCAGCAGTCCTATCTTGATTGTTATAGCGTAACAGATTTATTGGCGGCCATTTTTAGAACAAACACTGGAAAGCCACTTAATTTGTCACATCGGATGATTTACGTTTTGTTGAAATTTTTAAATTGAAATTTTATTTTCATCCGTTTAATCAGCCCGCGGGATTCCTAGAGAAGATGTCAAAGTTAATAAGGCGTTCCCGCAGAGCGTGGCTTGTTTAATTATTGGTATATAGATGCTAATTTTAGATTTTCAATTTTCTTAGTGGGTTTAATTGCCTTGAATCTTATAATAGGGATTGAAATAGAGTTAAAGATATAAGCTACAGCTGCTGACATAAAGCTATGAACGTAGAGAGCTAGTACAAGAGAACAACAGATGAGTCGAAAAGCTCTACTACCAAAACGAATCAAGAAAAAAGTAAAGATTGACACTTCTTTTGATGGATTTAATTACCAAAAATCTCCTAATTGTAAGGATAAGAATTTAGCAAAAGACAAGCAGCAGTTGTTAGACACAGGGCGATTGATAGCATGTAGAGAATATATCAAAATAAATAAGAAAAGGATAAGAAAGTGCTGCACAGCTCAATTTCGAGGGAGGTAAAATAAAGTCAAAGCTAAGAGAAAGATATATCCTGAACAAAAAGTATATAGTTACATAAAATCAGAATGGAAATAAATAAAGATGAGAATGATTTTTTTTTGAATTAAAGCTCGGAGGTTATTCAAGGCATAACAACAGAAGAATTATTAAAAAAGCAATCCTCTGGATATGGTAGATAAAATAGCTTAAGCAGGCAGGAATCTGGAAGTTCAGTCATACATATCATCGTTAAGTTTCACAAGCTGACTCTAACTAGATACATTTATCATTTATCGTATGTGTATTTCCTGATGATGTATTTCCTTAGTTTTTGTTAATTTCTTGAAATTTTTTTCTTCTACATTTGAATTATTTCACTTAAGTTTCGTTTTCGAGGTTTATTTGAAGAGTAACTCTTACCATGCGATTGTCACTTTCCTTAACAAGTCTGTTTATAACTGAAACGTCTTTAAAAATCTGTTTTTTATCGGTTACAAAGTAATCGATTTCATTTGGTATCTTGACATTGGGGCTTTGCCATGTCTGTCTTCTTTCGATCTTTTTGTGGTGGAAGCTGTTCATCTGTATAGATTCTTTTCAAGCAAAAAGTTTTCTCCTCGTGCATTTCTGACAGAACAAATAAAAAATATTCCCTATAATCAGTTTCAATTTTATCTGGTTAACGTGACGTTTTTAATGGATTCTTCAGCACCGCATTTTATTTATGAACACGTCCGTAATAATATATTTTATTGACATTTAACTTTCCTCAGCAACAAGCCTATTCGCATTTTACGCTAAACTATAATTTATTGCGTTTCGTTTCATATTTACGGGCCTGGAGTTATAAAATAATGATTTAGTAGTCATCAAAACCCCTGATTTCGATAATACAAAGAATCGCTTTACGATTTTGTAACATCGTTTCGGATCATTAAGTTGTGTGTGTGTATCTTGAGACCATCCTACTGGAAAACTAATATTTTAGGATAATTAATTTTAGAGCTTTAAAGATAACGGTCAAGGCATTTGTTTTTGATATTTCAAATATCATAAATATAACAGTTACTTGACAAACCTCTGAAGATGAAGGTAGAATTGTTAAAAATGATAACAGCATTTTCATAGTTTTTTGTTTAGGAGAGCTTAGAATTATGTGGAGCACTGAAAAGTAGGAAGTTGAGAATAAAAATTGGTAATTTAGTTCGAGACATATCGTTTGAATAGGCAGGAAAACTTACAACGAAATCCAGTATTAGAAATATCAGGACTTGCTGAGGTTACTGAGCTATTTTAAATTCCTTACTGTTTTCAATATGCCAATGATGTTTCTAGGTAGACAAAGTGGGTTTATTCCAACCGCAACAACGTTAATCAATGATTCGTGGAAAAAATTCTGGAGTTGGCGTTATGCAACTTTTTCTGAAAACTTTCTCACAAAAAAAAATAACAATCTGAATGCCGAGCAATTTACAATATTGCCAATCAATTTCATTAACTATGCGACCTCTTGAAGCGAACAAATTTATTCATTAATTCGATTAGGATAAGATAGACAGAGCTTGTAATAATTTTCTTCCGTAAAATTATATTTGCATTCTCCAACGCGCTACACGGAAAATCTATTAACAATTATCCCAGAAGAAATTGCCGTCGGTAATTAATAACCTCATACTTCCTCGAGTACGACCTATGCATAGTAAACAGTTTTTTTTTTTTTTGTCAACTGCGCTTACTTCGAATGATTTATTCTGCGTATATGATGTATTTAGATAATTACAATCAATACCCTTTGTTTTTCCAAATTTTCTTGATAATGCCCGTTTTATTCAACTTCCAAAAAAACTTGCTGGTTCACAGTTACCAGCAAAATATTATTTCTTAAAATCTTAACTTTTTGAAAAAACGTTTACTGAATAAAATACATGTTGCAACCATGTATGCGCCCTCAAGTTTAGGATTGAACGAGCGCGCCACAGAAAACGAAGGTACCGAAACCGAAGAGGATACAAGAGAATACACAACTAGACTACAGAACGAGCTGGACTGGTCCCTTAGAAAACGTATCGCGTGTCTGTAATTATTCATTATTCCATTTTCATTTTTATTTTGCATTAAAATTGATTGTTCAATCCAATTTGTTATTAGTGTGTGTGTAAGAAGCGTTCACAGGTTAGTTGATTAATTATTATTTTGTTTGTGAGAGTTCAATTTATACAAATATCATTTTTTCCATTTTTACGTTTTTTTGTTTGTTTATAACATTTTTTTTTATAACATGTGCATGTATTTAACAAAAATCGTTTCATGCTGTAAACACCGATAAAGAAGTAAATTAAAACCTAAGAAATTATGTGCTGGGATTTTGATTTTTGTATTCAAAGTGTGCATTAGAGCCTTGTTGAATTTACTAACATTTTCCTACCCTGACGAGAGAATATCCTAACAAATTAAAATAATCAATCTAGAGATATTGGCTCAAAAACAACTATAGCTGAGTAGCTTCCCGTATGGGACCTCAGTACCTGCTAGGAAACTGGCTAACTAACCAAAAACTCTTCAGTATTGAATATAGGTAGTGTTGATTGAATGTTGTGTGTGTAATTAAAATTTTAGCACAAAGACAAAGGATGGTACCTAATTTAAACTTTATTCACTTAAATGTTTCGATTTTTGAGGAATGTTAGATCGAGGGTTTCTCGGCTGTGCTCTTTCCCCTCGTTAGTTCCAGGATGAAAACGGTACGATTTACTTTAATAATAAAGTAGACGTTTCACAAATTTCTCGTTTCTTTTACATATCACAGCTTCCCTTAAATTTCCCAAATATTTGCAATGTCGGACGCATGTCCAGTAAGTAAAATTGAGTAAGTTTCCACAACGTAGGTCCTATTGGTTTTCATTTCGTTTTTCAGAAGATTTATTGTTTAAAAGGTAATAACAATTCTCATCGTTCAATCTTACTGAACGAACCCGGGTACTACTACTGTCTACAAGAAAAATATACTAAACGAGTATTTCGCCTGCTAATAGGATTTTAGATTGCATTACCTAACAGTTGGTCGGAATGTGAATAAACCGCTCATAAATTGGATATTTATATACCAGACTAAAAGTACCTTATCGAACTCTTAGCAACTCAAATATATTTTTATTTTTGGAGGAGGCAGGTCCAAAATGGACCAGAAAATTAGAGAAATTGTAAACGTAAGGCACACAACAGTAGATGATACTGACTGACTTGTACAAAGAATGACTGATACGAGAATATCTACCCAAGCAAATCATTAAGTGAATGTCAGAGAAAAGAACAAGAATAGATGAGGAAATTATAAATAGGAGAATTGGAGGAGGATGCCTGGATTGACAAAGAAAATCCAAAATCGGATGATGTAGAATTTTATAGACTGATATTTATAATGTATAAAATTTAATTGAGAGGACTTCCAAAGCCGTCGTTCTTGATATAATAGGAATTCTGGTGTCAAGAGAGGAAGAAAAAACCTTACCATCGAATGAGTGCGAACACAGCCACCGGCGCACAACATAATGACATTACATGGCAAACAAGTGCTATCATCTCCACAATTTACGTTCATGCCACGGAAAACGTGAAATTCTAATCTTATTGCACCCTATCTCGCACTAGGATATTCAGTTATTAATGTGGAAAAGTATACTTAAGAGGACAATAATTATAGTAGAATTGTACCAAGCTGTTTCTGAGAGACACAACTTGTTTTATCTCAGCCTTTTTTACTTTTTTTGTTATTATTCCTGAAATATCTTATCGAATTTCTGATAAGAGGTGAATCGAAGTATTAATTAGTGGAGTCATTCATTTTGAAAATACTTCGTTTTCCAGTTGTTGTCTTCGCCCCCGTAATCGTAGTTAAACTACTGGCTTACTTCTTTCCTGAGTTGTTTTGGGATTTGCTTACTAAGAGTCTTTCGCTGATATACCTTGGGTTTTAAACCAGACAAATAACTGTCGTTTTTTGTCATCGTGATCCCAGCCTCCCAGTTATTCCCCGGGTTCCCAAAACGCCGATTTGCGTATATCGCGGTTCTTCCCCCGGGATACAATTGTATCCCGCAAAATGAATGCCTTCATGCACCGCCTATCTGTTGTCCTTCCTAAGTGAGTGATAGCTCCCCTTGCGCCAGTGTCGACATAGAAACGCTATCATGGAAATTTCAATTACGCCATGTGACTGTATTGTTTTCATTTACAGGCCATAGAGGCATATAGATATATGTGGAGGATGTTCAGTAATAGGGTGTAACTGTTTAGTTTGATAGAATATCCATGGTCTCTGGAGTGTACTATGCGGGATATTATGTCTGATGTCAATTTAACAGATTCTATAATAAGATTGCGGTAATGGAATTGAGTTATTATAGAGGGATTTAGATTGTTTGCTGCAGGTGTAATACATTTATGTGCCAATTATCGTAGTTACAATAAATTTATTTGTATAGGAGAACTTTATTAAATTATTTTAACTCAAATCAATTCTCGATAATTATGCTTTCGTTTGCTTTTCTCGCTTATTTCCCTTTTTTTTTTTGATAAATAATTACGAAGGAATAGTAGATCTGATTCTTTAATTTGTCTGGCAGAAAAAGACTATTGAAACGAAACCTTTTGTTGAGTATTCTTTTTTGAGTTACCACTGAGCTGTCTAGACTCTTAATTGATAGGTATGCCTTTGGATTTGAATTATTTCACGAAGCGATTTTGATGTAGCTGAATAGTATATTCTTCAACGAGCATATAATGATGACTATTATTCACGAGAATGAAAATTCAAACACGAGCCGAAGGCGAGTGTTGGAATCATTCGAGTGAATAATAGCCATTATTTGCGAGTAGAAGACTATACTTTCTTTTCGAACTTTTATAAGTAAATCATTAGTTTTTGTAAGAAATAACATCATCAAAAGTCTAAACCTGACTTAATTTTCTGGATGTTTGAAAGTTTCGTGATCTGACAATAGACGTTAGTCATGTTTTGTTTGTATTGTCGCGTTGCGGCCCGTGTTTGCCGAAAATACGGAGAATTTGATTGGTCGACAGGCCGTGGATTCCGGTTTGGAATCCACGAGGCGTGTTGAATTTGTATCATTAATCAATTTGATATCGAGCAAGAATGAATGTATTATTTAATGTTCGAAGAGAAAAATAATAATAAATATACACAATTTGAAATTTTATTTGAAACGTTTCACACATAAATGAAATAACCTAATAATTCTATCTATTTTTCTATGTAAATAAACACACTAAAATAAATTTAAACCTTACACCCTGCACAGGACTTTTTGTAGCAAATTAAAGCTCTATAATATTACATTCTAGAGAACTCGCATTTTAATTCTCCATTTATACATGCACATAAATTTTCCATTCACAAAACACTTGTCCCAGCCGACAAGTTATTACGCTATCCCATCGGGATAAACTAGCTGTAATTCCAGTGGATTTCCTCTAGGACAATGCCACGCACAACATGCATCTTAATTTGCATTTTTATCGTAAAACCAACAAGAGAACATTAAAACGCGGGCCCAAACAAAAGATTGCGAGCCACAAGACAAAAAAAAAAAAAAAACTAGAGACAGAAACAAGGCATTAGCCAAGACTTGAATTATAATTCAAAAACAAAAAAATTCATCGGAGTAACATTTTAGGGAGGTCTGTACAATGCAACACGCCAACGTCGTTCGCGTTGGGCGCTGTTTTTTTCTTTGACATTTATTCGAAGATGGCCTTTTTTGCTAAACATTCAGCAAGTCCGTTCATTATAGAAGTCCTTTCAGATGACGCTGAAGAAAATAGGTTGTGCTATTCGTTATCCATTGACATCATGGCTAGTCTGAAGTTCATTCTTGTTGATCTCCAGTAGTTCTGGATCAATTTGTTTTGTTCTCCATGCTGAGGCAACACTACGTGGAAGTGTGAGGGCAATTTGTAGAACAACGAAGAAATTGGGAAAGTTTTCTCGTTGTAATGTAGGATTATTTGTCTTTTGATTTAATTGATTCTCACTTTGCTGGGCTCAAGCAATAAAGCACAATAGTCTGTTCGTTAGTGCTAATTTTGAATCCGAACAGTCTTATAACAAGGTGTTTTTATTTCCAGATCTTATGTTGTTTCACAGGAATGCAAAAATATCATTGTCACTAAGTATCAAATTTAAAAAAAAAAAATCTTTAGAATGAACTCATTGCACAGTCTGGCTCTGTCAAGTTAACCCCCCCCACAATCGAATTTTCTAATTGGAACCATTTTACTGTGCTTGAAGTGTGCCGATGATATTTTGGACTGTGCCGCTCCGATACCATAGTTACAGGAAAAACAAGATGAGAGGCTAACTTGACGCTCAGCCCCCCAAAATTTTTGGAAAGTCAGATCAAACAAAAATGGATTCTTATGCAATCCGAAGTGTGCTGGACTGTACAGTGTCAGGTTTTTCTCAAAATTTTCATGTTTGGTAATTTTCCGACAAAATCTTATTAGGGGGCTAACTTGACGCTCAGCCCCCCAAAATTTTGGAAATCAGATCAAACAATTTTGATTCCTATGCAATCTGAAGTGTGATGAACTGTGCTGTATCAGGTTTTTCTCAAAATTTCCATATTCTGTAATTTTCCTACAAAATCTTACTGGGGGGCTAACTTGACTAGGGTTTCACAAGATTCTCGAAATTCGAGATTTCTCGTCTCGTCTCGTCTCGTCTCGATTTCGAGACGAGATCGAGACGAGACGAGATCGAGAAAAACAGTTCGAGATTTTTCGAGATCGAAATTTTTTTTCGAGATTTCTCGATTTCGAAAAAATGTAGGTGCTGCAATAGTTAAAGCACAGACAACTCTGAATCTATATATATAAACGTGAAATTCACTCACTCACCGACTGACTGACTGATTGAATACGAAATCTCGAAAACTACTAAACCAATCGCGATGAAATTTTGTAAACAGGTAGGTAATAGGTTGGAGATGCTCACTAAGAAATAATATCAACATGGCCTTAAGCAATCGCCTTAAATAACCAAAAATAAGAAACGGTGTGGTGCGAGAGTGCGGGGAAAAAAAGTGTAAACAGAAACAGACGACGTGTCAGCTGTCAAATTCAGAAATATGACAAGAAGAATCAAATTCATAGCGATTTCCATTTGCAGAATCAGTGCAAAAAAAAAAAATGTGTTTTTGTCGTTATATTTTCATGTTTTCACCAGAAACGATTCGGAACCGATTTTGAACAAATTCCACCGGTCCCAGGCTAAGCTAACTTCAAGTTTGAGACACGACATTCGCAATTCGTTCACGTATTCGACAGTCTGGAGCAATGTTCTGGAGTTTTTGTTCGGTTCCAAAACTGTTCGCGATAAAATAGGAACCTGAACCCATTCACAAGTTGGGTTCGGGTTGCTCACTCCGAGTTACTTCGATCGCACTCCAGCCGTTATCTGATAAGCTAAAAGGTAATACCCGAACGGCTGAAGTGCGAACGGAATCACTCGGAGTGCACGGAGTGAGCAAGCCGAACCCAGCTATAACTGGGCATGCGCTCTACGATAGTCCTCAATTAGTTCCGGACTGGTTCGGAATCGGTTCAAAATATGATCCGCGAACAAAGCTATTAGCAGCGAGTGGCACTTCAAAAAAATTTAACGTCAGCTGTCAAAAAATAGTTTTCATATTCTGCAGCCACAAAGCAGAACAAAACATGTGGTTTACAGAGAGGTGCTGCAAAAATAAGAGTTACATGACCATATGTCTGACGCAACTATCCCCTTAGCTCTATGAAATAAGATTACCTAATGCTACCAACACCCTACACCTACAAAATTTGTATAGCCGCGGGCAACAGCTAGTAGGACAGAAAAGCGAAAATAGAAGACTATGTTAGGGAATCCGAAATAAATTTAATTCATTTTAAATATAAGAAAATTAACAAAACATAAAAAAAAAACAAAGATACTTAACAAAGCAAATATCAAAAGCAAAAAATGAATATTTCCATATTCTTAAAGAAAAAAATCTCTTGAACTATTAAACAAAAATTAACTTCAAGTACCCAAAAAATAACAAAACATATGAAAAATATAGATAGCATAACATGTTCCAATATAAAAAAAAGTTTCTTAACTGATAACGAAATTATTGTTTATACATTCGTAAATATTTCTTTGTTACATAGCCGAGAATTCAAACACATTAAAAATTGAGCCGATTTTCCAGTTAATTGGCTCCGTTCTTTTCTAATGGTCAGTGTTGCTCTTGAAAACAGTCTATCTGTAGGCACTGAAGTAACTCGAATACTTAAAAAATCACGAGCTATCTTTGATAAATTCGGATATATGGCCTCGGATGATAACACTACTCGCCTGCGGCTCGTAGTGCAGACTTCATCCTTTGTGAGTAATAGTCATCATTACCCGCTCGTTGAATAATATACTAATTATTTATAGGCCAATAATTGGTGTTTTTTTTTTGTAGCATATAGCTCTGTATTTTAACGTAATTTTTTTAATAGAAAACATTTTCCCCTTTCCTTCAGTGCAGACTTATGTTATATACATATACTCCTGGACAAAATTATTGCACCACTGCACATAAGCATCACCATAAGCAGTGGTGCGATAATTTTGTCCAGGAGTATATGATATATTTTAATATTAATAACACTCAGTTTTTGTTTTCGAGACTCTCTAGATTTCGAGAATCTTGAATCGAGATCGAGAAAATGTCTTCGAGAAAAACATCGAGACAAGATTTTGTTGATTTCTCGTCTCGATGATCTAGACGCGACGAGAAATTGCCTTCGAGACGAGATTTCTCGTCTCGATGTAACCCTAAACTTGACGCTCAACCCCATCAAAATTTTGGAAATCAGAACAAACAAAAATGGATTTCTATAAAATCTGAAGTGTGCTGGACTGTATTGTATCTCAGACTAATAATAAAACTAGAGACCAAACATGCCATTTAGAAATCGCCCCATGTTTACAATCAATCATCTTTTAGTCCCTGACATGAGTAGGAGAGAGATAGACCTATAAAATGGCAACACTGTTCAGTGGCGGTGTGTTCAGTTTCCTCTCAATTTTGCCATTCACAATAAATTACCATAAATATCCTGTATCTACGCCAATGTCAAGCGTAAAATGATGTCAAATTTCTTACCGCCGAAATATTAAAATGTGCTTGGAATCATTAAAGATAATACATCGATTTACCATTTTAACGTTCTCCACCACACTTTCCACATATTTAAATCCAAAAATACCACTGATTAACACTCAAATCACAAAATTTATCTCTATCACTTCACAGCAACAGTGCGAAATCCATTATGGCTGCCATAAGTCACCTAAAATCATCTGATTGGCTGCTCGTAGATGCAACGTTGCCGATGTGCCGTTTTTCGAGCCATATATTCCTGGTTCTTCCCGAATTTTCACCAATTTAAATTATAAAAAGACTAATTATTTTTTTCAAAAAGGCGTTCAAGTTATGTTTCAACAAAGATTGATATAAAAAAAACATTTATATTATGTTAAAACATATTTTGAAATAATGATTATCCGTGAAAACATTTAATATTGAAAATCACATCGGATTATTGGCAACCAGGCTTTTCATGCAAAAATCGACCTTATGGATGTTGGATCGCGAATTGTTTGTTTACTGTTGTATCTGTCGTTTTTAGTTGTTAATCTGAGGTATTGTATAAGGTTTTTCTCGAAATTTCCAGATTCGGTCATTTTCCGACAAAATCCTACTGGGGGTGCTAACTTGATGTTCAGCCCCCCCAAAATTTTGGAAATAAGGTCAAACAAAAATTGATTCCTATGCAATCTGAAGTGTGCTGAACTGTGCTCTATCAGGTTTTTCTCAAAATTTCCATATTCGGTAATTTTCCTACAAAATCTTATTGGAGGGCTAACTTGACGCTCAACCCCCCCAAAATTTTGGAATCAGATCAAACAAAAATGGATTTCTATCAAATCTGAAGTGTGCTGGATTTTACTGTATCAGGTTTTTCTCGAAATTTCCAGATTCGGTCATTTTCCGACAAAATCCTATTGCTATAACTTCACGCTCAGCCCTCCCAAAATTTGGAAAATCGAATCGAACGAAAATGGATTCCTATCCAATTTGAAGTGTAGACTAGACTAAATTTTAATTTTTTGTAACATACAGTAGTATACATCTCGTCCCCTTCCTTGCAAAGGGGCCTATCTCATTTTTTGTGATTTTTCAGGCGAGAAAAAAGTTTTTACAAATATTTTGTGAGATTATTTTCTTGCCAAATCTGAGATAGGCCTTCGAGATTATCTATATTTGAGGATTTGAGATACGCCTTTTAGAGGGTAGCTGCAGGTATCTCTTTTGATGATGTCTCCCAAGGGACTAACTCAATTCAGCAATTTTTTGAGATAAGCGCCTTTGTAAGGAAGGCGACGATTTCAATAGCGAAATCCATTCGCAAAAAAAGTGTGGCACTGGTGTGGCACTCACTCCCACTCACTCCGAGCAATTAAATATTTGCACTGGTGTACTGGATAAGAATCTATTTTTGTTTGATCTGATTTCCAAAATTTTGGGGGGCGCTGAGCGTCAAGTTAGCCTCTCCAGTAGGATTTTTTTGAAAAATGACCGAATATGGAAATTTTGAGAAAAACCTGATACAGCACAGTTCAGCACACTGCACACTTGCATAAGAATCCATTTTTATTTGATCTGATTTCTGAAATTTTGGGTGGCTACCATTTGAGAAAAAACATCTACATTTAGACAAAGGACCAGGATATTTAATGTCCTTTATGACCTTTTTTTCTACATTTTTGCCGTGTTCTGTGAATCGGAATAATGTTTTATTATCATTCTTTCCTCCATGGCTAAATATCTACCATTTCTATCCTGTTGTCTCCACAATTGAAACTTCTTCTGAGCAACCGTGAATTTGATTTCGTAGCATCATATTATTCAATGATTTCCACTTTTTGGAGTTTTTAGCGTTTTCCTCAGCTCATCCTTGTTCTCGATTCACTAGAAGACTGAATGTTGAACAGTACGTGTTCAGCCAACATGATTTGGTACCTTATAATAATAAAACAAAAAAATAGATTAATCCTTACATAATCGGTTTAACAAAAAGGGCAGACTGAAAATAAATTCAACTATAATTATTTCCTTAATTTCCATAAATAGCACACCTGAATGATAATGATACGAAAATAATCAGATACTCTAAGATAAAATTAATTTAGATTACCGATAGCTTATTTAATTAGCTTTTTGTGAAACTGCATCAAAGAAAAGTCCAGTGATTTTATTTGGTATAATTGCCGATAAATAGTCCTGATAGAGAACTAACATAAAATTAATTACTGAGAAACTGTAATCAAGCATTACTTTAATCTAATATGCTTTTAAATTTATTACCGGTAGAACTTCAAACGGAACTTACTGGGATGATATTAAATCACTCGAATTATCTAATGCGAGTTCGTTGCAGCTTGTATATCATATAAGCAAAATTCTTAGAATTGGACGGAATTAAACTATGTACTTGGAATATAGTTTTTACACCCATAAATTATAAGTTAGTACAATTTTATTTTTAATTTAAAAACATACAAAAATGTATAGTTAATTTTTGTTGGAAGACTCATTTGCTAAAAACTCCTCAATAATTACATTTCAGTTTCATCACTATTCAAAGAACGCATTAAAAGAACACGCGCATACCATTCTGTCCAAGTTCGAATGTATTGGAATGCCATTAATTTTTTAAAAATTCTTCTTGATAAAGATATTATCTGTTCAACTGTTGTTAAAAACGATCACTAATGATTAGAAAGATAAAATTCGTAAGAATGAGGATGTGAAAATCGTAAAGTTGCAGAAAACTCTTATAGCAAATTTTTAATCGAAAATCAATTGCAGCAAAAACTGAATTCCATAAATTTGTGGTACAAATCACATCATGCAAAACTGTGAATTTGTAAAACACAGTTAACACGTACAAAACTAATTTACAAGAATAAATTCCATCATTTCCGTTCGACAATGCCAATGAGCAAATACGGCATCAAATTGGAAAATCGAATTCATTTGTTTTCCTTTTATTGGTTTTCGGGATATTCATTAATTATTTATAGGCCACACACAATACACCTTTAATCTCGTGCTCCCAAACTAAATATTTGTTTCATTGTATAGAGCGGACCAGAAAATTTCTACAAATCGAATTTTGATGTTGTTTGTTCGTCGCTAATTGAAAAAAAAAGGCTTTTGTTTATTTTGGAGACACCATTAGGAAATGTTGATTTCTCGATTCTTAACAAAAAAGTTATAAAAAATATCTATAACCTATTCTGAATTGAGGTTAAATTGAGTGATTTGCATATTCTAGTCATAAAAACCGTAGATGAAACAACATTATCAAATTCTTAGAGCAGGTAAAGGTAAAGAGGAGAAGTAACCTGGATTTGGAAAGCGAAGCCGTTTTTTTTCCAGGTATTTTGGCACCAAAAAAATGGCGGTATAGACCAAAAACTTGGCTTCATTTTAATTTCATAAGCAGAATTGTGCGTTCCCACTCCTTATGTCCGTAGGACAGCGCTTTACCTGCTTTAAGATCAAATTACTTTTGTACTTATTACAGCGATTTCCATTTGTCGAACCAGTGCGAAATAGTATATTACATACCGAGGTGGAAAGTGTTTCATTACTGTCGAGAGATTTTAGTTAGACCGAGGCGCAGCCGAGCTCTAATTAAAATTTCGAGATAGTAATGAAACTTTTCACCGAGGTATGTATACTATTTTATTTACAATCATTCGAATTTTGAAATTTTGATTTGAATTAAAACTAAAAAATACAATAATTAACAATTTCATTTACTTTCGGCCCACGGGTCGAAAGTTTACTTTCGACCAGTTGGCCGAAAGTAAAAGTAAAAAAATACAATAAATTTTAAAAATTCCATTTATTTTCGGCCCCACATGTCAGACGTCAGTTTTCCAAAAAACGTCGAGCAAAGGTTTAGTCTCCCAGCTTGAATTTTCGGGGATAATGCCACGAGAGCTTCAAAATTACCGATAATTTTTCACGATTGCGTGTTTTCTATAATTTCACAAGTCCGTAAGACGAGTGAAATTTGCAGAAAAAACACGCATGAGTGAAAAATTAACCGGTTCATTTTAAAGCTGAAGTGGTATTTAGAGGATTATTTCATGTATGAGAATGCAAAAAGTATGGAAATAAATATGTATTAAACGATTTAAACATCTTAACAATCAATACAAATAAATGGTTGCTATCAGGAACCGTTTGTTTGTATCAAAAATTAGCATGACAACCATGTATACAATAACATGGGAGAATTATCGCTGTAATTCTCTCTAGTTAAACAAATGGAAAAGAGAATTTTCGCTGTAATTCTGAAAATCGTCACTTGTCTTATGGGATTTCTAACATATGAGTGAGTAAATTTGTAACATTGGCGTCCATATTAACCACCGTAAAAAAAAAAAAAATTATTAAGCAACATTTTTATCACTTTAGCTTTACTCTAGTTTATGTTTTTTTCCAAGAATTCTACTTTAAAAGTAAATATTGCACCATAGTATTGCACACGGGGCGGAATGGGGTAGGGTCGAATGGGGTACCCCGTTCTGTCCCGTTTAATGTCGATTTAGTATTTTTTCAGATAGTTAGTTAGAAGTTATGTTCATAGTCAATCGCCAACGAGTCGCCTAGTGCTGGGCCAAATACGGCGACTCGCTGGGGATTGACTATAAATACCAGTGAAAGCCTCAGGAATGGAGTATCGAATCCATGAACGCCGCCGTTGGCTGGGATTGGTAATTGCATCTGCGAGCAAAATTTGACAGATATCACGTGATTTGACACGTGAAAAAAGATAAGTGATCAAGTGACGTCCGTCAAAAGTTGCTCTTTTTGCTAGCAGATGCAGTTATCGAACCCAGCTGTTGTTCTGGTGAAAAATAATAAAAACCCCGTCCAGCTCCGCTAGCGGGGCGGAATGGAGAAAAAGTACACTTTTTTGGTTTCTCGAAATTATTGTCTCAAATATTTATTTAACTGTTGAAAATGGTGAAAAAGCTTAATTTACATGTTAAGTAGGTAATACACCGGTAGCAAAAAAAAAATTCTTGGTAATTTGTTGGTGGCAATTGAGCATCAAACGTGAAGTACCCCGTTCTGCCCCGCCTTCCCCTAATCGTTCCTTCTTTCTTTGTAATGTGTAATTCGACAAAGAGCAAACTAATACTCCACGTATTACTTGATCTCACCGCAGTGTCGTTTAAAGTTATGTTAGATTATACTTGACATATTTCTTTGCAATTTTATGCCAGACTTTAAAGCTCTTTTTTTGTCTGATTTAGGGCCGAATTTATAGTCGTTCCTTGACTCTTCCTTGAAGGTTGTGAGATTAGAATGGACACTTGCTACAATTTGACAAGTTACAGTCATGTCAATTCTAAACGTTCAAGGCTTCCTTAAGGTCTGAGGAAGCCTCAAGGAGCGACTATAAATTCGGCCCTTAAGGCGTTGTAAAACACTTGACAATATATCACTTCTTTAATGTTATAATGTTTGATTTGTATATTCTACATTTGTTCTGCAACAGTACAGTCTGGCTACACTGCAGCCACGAGTTGTGCCCGCATGTCATCTTTTATTACTTTCTAACTTGTATTTATTAAAATCAAGCTCTCTTTTTTTATCTACGGAGACACGTCAATTGACCATTGTGACAACTGGAGGACAAAGTGAAGTTAGGTTAGCACAAGTGTTGTCTAAATCAGATGTCAAAATGACCGATTTGAAAGTTGAAGTATGGTTGTCAACTTGGCGAATTTTCTGATTGGCTCTCAAACAGTGGAGTAATGGAATTAGGATATTTAAATTGGTTGAAAAGAATCAAGTAATGAAAAAAAACTCACTGTATGAATAATCACTCAGACGATGGATGTTATAATATGCATATTATTCAATACCTACTCATAGAAAAAAATACTAGCCTTATTTACCCGTAATTATTGCCAGTGTGATAAGGTAAATGCCCTCAGTTTCCGATGCATTACATCGCTCCAGCCTGAAATGCTAACAAACCGGACAGCTACTAAAATCAGAAAAAGTTATGAAGAATGCTGGGTTTATCTTTGAGAGACAAGTAGTAGTAGTAGTAGTAGTAGTAGTGTAACGTGTAGCGGATGGTATTAAACAGAATTTCTCACCTTAACTGGGACTAGGCAGGATATTCAATCAGAATAACTGAATAAACCGCAAAGCGATGCATTTTGTAACAGGGTACCCACTTGATATCCAGATGAACTCGAGAGAATCCATATCAACTGGATCAGCTGAGGAAATTGATACTATAGAGGCCTATGTAAAACAATAGACGTTTATAGTCAATGTTTGATGACGGTAATTGAAATAGGAATACTCTATACATGCAAAAAATGTAGTGGAGGCCGCAGGTGACAAGGACATGAGCACTTGTTATAGAAACCTGCTCCCTTATTACGAGAATCAAGCGCCTGGGGAGTTAATCTACATAGTGAGAAGATCATTACTACGCATATTGGTGGTGAGGAAATATTTGGAGGTTTGTATCGAAAATAACTGGACAACAAAACAAGGAAGACATGTATTCCGATATATCCGAAAAATGTTATCAACGAATATTGGATCAATTATCTCAAGAAAATGAAATAAATAATATTGGAAAAAGCAGACATAACTTGTTATTATCGCAAGAAAATGTTTAAGCGAAGATCAAACTGGTGTTCAGCTCTCAATATAAACTCTTCAAATCTCCATAGTTATACCTATATTTAGGTAGTTACCTATACTGGACAAACAAGTCAAAACGTACCATCAAAACGCCAAAACACAATTCAACTGTGGCCGTCACACAAATTAATCATAATTCCTTTCGGACGGCCGCTTGGTCACCGATACTTCGGGATCAGATCCAAAACGGATCGGATTATATCCGGTCGTGATTTATCACCTGAGTTTTCGTTTTCAATTTATGCAGGAGAATTATTATGAACGTTGGGGAGGCAAAACAATGGCCACTGTTTCGCGCGATAACTTTGTCGTTTCGACCTGAATTACGCGATACCAGATAATTGAACGTTTGAAACGTGTATGAGGTATTTGACGTTGGACGGTCTCGTTTGTGATAATATCGGTAATTATTCATTTAATAAATTTGCCATGGTTATGGAATAACTTCAGGGGGATTTCAGTGCAAAAAGTGGCTGTACGCACTAGAAATTATCTAATGTTACAATTTAACAAGGAAGAATACGTAGTTTTTATTGCCTCTTAGAAATTTTTACTTCCCTCAGAATAAAGCTGATGATAAGGATAAAATCGGTCTGATTTCGAATTATATTAGGTCTGTTTCTGCATTAATCACAAACCAGTCAGATCGAATTTCATTGGTTGAAAACAGTCAGAAAACTAGTTTCAACCAATGAAATTCATTCTGACTGGTTTGTGATTTCTGCAGAAACAGACCTATTAACTATATCAAAACGACAGTTAGGAAACTTTGCCCATTGCTGATGTACTAGAGATCTTGTCCTCAAAGCAGATTATTAAATTAAATTAAAAAATAATAATTAAAAATGATGAAATAAGAACAGGATTACAACGCGAAACAATTACAATTTGAATCGTCTTCGAGGAACACCCATCGAATATTATAGGTATTTACATTACTAGTACGTTTATGAACATGATTACAATAACGACTGTAAAAGATTAGAACGACGAGGTCGTAGACCGAGTCGTTCTAATCACACGAGTTTTGTAGTCATTTTTAAGCACACGTGTGATGTACAACGTTTTATCTACAAAGCGAAAAATAAGAATGTTTTTCAATTATTTTCGTTTATTAGTAGTTGTGTACCTTCATTTTACCTTTACAGATTTAACTTTGAAATTTGTCAAATCACCAAAAATAGTTGTGTTATAGATTCATAACCTATTCCATGACACCACTAGTTGTGTTATAAATTTATAACCTAGTCTATGACACCACTAGTTGTGTTATGAGCCTCATGACATAACTCAAATATTAGAAAAATGGTTATGTAAAAACGTCATAACCAAACGCTTGTAAATAAAGTAAAATATTTACATGACAAAATCTGAATCAACGTTGAATAGTTTCTTCCAAAAAAAACTAGGATCCCGAGGAACAACCTTCAAGAAAAAATGTTCATAGATTTCAGCTTCAGAGAATAATTTAGTGTATGGAGTCAAAGGACACAAAATCTCAACAACAAAAAAATTGCAATTTCATCGTTTTAGTAAGAAGGTGATTTAGATTTTGGAAAACTTTGAAAGGTCATAACTTTTTTTCTATTAAAGATTAAAAGCTGAAATTTTCAGCGATTCTTATCTCAGTAGAGGACTACAATCCCTGAAAATTTCAACTCATTTGGACTTATAGTTTCAGAAATAAAATCATGTTAAGCAATTTGGGATGATTTATGAATTTTTCTTAGTGCCTTTTTTCATAGATTTCGGCTTCAAATCTGAGAATAATTTAGTGTATGGAGGTTAGGGGGTCCCAAAGGACCATTAGGACAAAAAATCCCAATCAAAAACATTTTTGAAATATTATCGTTTCAGTAGTAAGGTAGCTATCTTATGATTTAGAAGGTCATAACTTCTTTTATATTAAAGATAGAAGGCTGAAATTTCCAGCGATTCTTATCTCAGTAGAGGACTACAATCACTGAAAATTTCAACTCATTTGGACTTATAGGTTCCGATAAAAAAATCCGCGGGTAATGGGCGGGAGCAAATCTTTCTGAGTGCCTTTTTTCATAGAATCTCGGGATAATTTAGTGTATGGAGCTCGAGGGATCCCAAAGGAGCATCAGGATACAAAATCTAAACAAAAAAAAATTTTGAAATTTCATTGTTTTAGTAGTACCTTATGATTTAGATTTTGGAAAACTTTGAAAGGTCATAACTTTTTTTCTCTTGAAGATAGAAAGCTGAAATTTTCAGCGTAGAGGACTGCAATCCCTGAAAATTTCAGCTCACTTGGACTTATACCTAGTTTCAGCAATAGAATGGTGTTAGGAAATTTGGGGTGATTTTTTAATGTTTCTGAGTGCCTTTTTTATAAAATGCGGGTGACAAAAGAGATGCTTGAACTCAGAGCTGAAAGAACAAGAACTAATAAGTCAAACCCGAAAAAATATCGGTGACTCAATATAAAAATTAGATCTGAAATTAGGAAAGCAAGATAACACTGAAAAAAAATCTTTCAAACGGTGAACATCTGAAACTAAAGAAAGCAGCTGGACTACAAGACAACTCCAACAGAATGTAAATCCATCGTCCATCGATAATCGATTCCAATAGGTTGATTGTTCTTATTTGGAATATAGTAGCCAAATTAACACAAACATGTGTTCGTCTAGAAACTGCTCTAAAAAATGTCTGTCAAAATGTGGTGGCATAATCCCTTAGCTCTATGAGACAAAGGAAGAGAATTTGTGAAGAAGTTATCTCAGAGGAAAAAGAAAAGAGAGTAATTACAATGCTTAATGCAACAACATCAAATTTTTTGACACATTTCCTGATTAAAGAAAAATGTGTGAACGTGACCCTAAAATCGGTCTCGTGAGATGCTCCAAATGGGTTTCAATTAATTTAACTTGCTGAGAATTACCCCAGTAGCGTAAATAAACAATTCGTTACACCTATTTTCCCATTACACTTCGTTGCTTATGAATACGGTAATTTATAGAAGCAAATGAATTTGAAAGGCGGAGCTGAAATCTAATGCGTCTGAGCTCATTATTTTAAAATGACACTATTCATATATTTGAGGAAAATGAAAAGCGAGAGAGGGCGCCTTTGTCACAATAAAGAAGTGTTGCCATTAAAGCGCGTTTGAACTTCAATCGAGGTGCTCTCTTTTTGCGCGGAAACGGGGATAAAGCATCGATTTGAATAAGCAAACTATTTTCTTTGTGTGGAATTTATGCCATTTTTCTTTAAGTGTCTCTGAACTGAACGTAACAATGATAAATGTATTCGGGATGTACGTGCAGCTATCGGAGCTTTTGTGTTGTTCCGTTAAAAATCTTATAGACTTCTTATTGGTTATTTTGTTTCTTTAAGCGACCTAGATTGTGGAGCAGGAAAAATTGGAAATAATTACCTAAGATATCATTTAAAACCTCTTTAAAGATCATTAAAATAAGCGATATATAAGTGCTATTTAACTGCAAACGGTAACTTAAATTCCTAAATTATCGGCTCCAGAATGCGACAACACAATCAGTTCAAGCTTTATGTCACAGGCGAGAAAGTATTAGCCATCAATCAGCTTCAGATACCGAATTGTAAGTACGTTGATGTGTTCACACAGGTTAAATCATTGACTTTTGAACTTATGTTATCGTGTGGTCCTAATAAGTGTTGGTTCAGTTTGGAAAGGGGGCCACGAAGCTGTAGGAAAATAATAATCAAACATTTTTGTACCTATATTTTTTTTGCAACTGAAACATAATCCACTGATTGAAAAACTACAGGCAGAATGATTTTTGTCAAACTACCGTAGCAGAACCTCAACAACCCAATCTGTATGCGATGGTTTTTATGGACTTCTTTTGCCGATTCCGCAACCTGTTCGGGCCCGCGGCAATCGCGTGGTTGTCGGCCGGTAACTCTCTTCAGATCTCTGTCGATAAATCAGCGAACTCTTTACCGACTTTCCTTAAGCTCGCATTATCTATGCGCATTTTTCCAATCAGATTACGTTTGAGGCATTTACTACCAACCTGCAGCTTCAGCCGGTCGTTTGTTTTGCATTCAGTCTCGCAGGACCGGCATATTGTTTTTGTTTAGAATGGAGGATGAAAGTCTTGCTACATAGGAATAACTTGGTCTGGCTATAGAAATACTCGAGAAAGTCTGGAAAATTATTTCAGGTATGACTCGGCTAAACATCAGCTGATTGTGATGTAGAGAGAAAACTATGGATTAAATGGTAATATACCAAAGCAGATTAGCGGACAGTATAATAACCATTAATTTCAGTATAGGTAGATACCTACAGAAAATTCTTTGTATTATAACTTCCACACTGTCATCGACGCCATCACGATGAATCAATATTTTCCAAGTAATAACTTAATTTTGGTGCAACAGAGAAAATATAATTTTTTTATGATCGCTAACCATTTTTCGTTGAAATTTTTTATTTTCATGTCAATAAAATCTGTGACAAGAGGCTTCTCCATGTGAGAGGTTTTACTCGAATAATCAAAAATCATTTGAAATTCGAGCCCAGTTGTTGTTGATCCGTCTCTGTGCTACGGATTTCTATTTGCTAGCAAGCCACTAAACACCGAAGGCTATGACCATTAAAACCGGTAGATAATTTTTGAGAAACGATGCTTCAGCAGATAAAAGAATAGAGAACTGGAATAATCAGACCGATTTACGGTAGTTGGTCGCGGGTGAGATGGGAAAAATTTGCACCTACACATACACAAACGAACTCATGAAAGGCCCGAAAGGCCACAATTTGATGAAAAAAGTGAATAGTGTTGTTTCTTATATGGCGTGACGCCTGTTATATCGTTTCAGAACTGAAAACGGGCATATTGTAATGTATTTTATTCCTAAAATGTCAGAGGCTTAATATAAATATGGATATTTTTAGCACGTGCTTGGCGATGCTAATGTTTCTCGGAAGATATAACACATGTTTTATCTGGTGGAGCTTTTTGCTATTATGTTCTATTATCAAGATGACTTTATTACCATTCCAGAGTGTATTTAATAGCCGTTATTACATGAGAATCTTTTTAATAATTTAGAAATCTATAAATAATGGGATTATGGTATGTGTGATTTATTTCAAACTTTTGTTCAGTAAATCGTTAATCTCTAAGTATTTGTAATATTGAGAGAATATTGATAATTAGCAACATTTAGATAATCAGGTAGAAGAATTTTTGGAGATTAGGGTGTCGGCCGGGTTGTGCTTGACCAGTTTGCGCTCTGAGATTTTTATATTAACAATTAGACCTACCCTATTTCCCAGGGGCGCCGGGTTTCAGAAAACCTCATGGGTGCTGATGTTCATGCACCGGCATTTATGAGGGGGGGTGAACAGCCCGCCGGTGGCGAAAAAACTTCTCCAGAAGCCACGCCCAAAAACGTTTACCAGCATTCTTTAATTTACATTCGGACGAGTGTCTAAGAAGTTTTTTGCTTTGTCTGCTAAAATTGGAAAAAAAGGACGGCTATAAGGGTAAAGAGTAGAGTGTTTTCACAGCTATCAGAACAATACCCACTTCTACCACGTAAAAGCCCCCCTCCAGCATAGCCATCATAGCCCACCATTAATCTATTTTCAAAAGGCGCCGCCGATCTAGAGACTTTCCCACGGTATCGAAAAACGTCCTAGGCTCAAGTGCCCCCAGCTATCAGACTAGCAGATTCACAAGCAAAATATTTATTATTGCAATAAAATTAATGCACCTGTTTATAACCAATACCCACCTCACAGCAATACCCACCTCCACTACATCAAAAAGCTTCTACTCTGAAGAGGTACCTCTTTCCATATCCCTTCACTTTCTTGAATACTATTCCTGCATTTGTATTCGTCAATAGTTTTCTGAACTCCATGAGTTTTATTGCAATAATAACATTTTGCTTGTGAATCTGGTGGACAACTTACGTAGTAGAGGTGAGTATTGGTCTGATAGCCGGGGGCACTTGAGCCTGGGAAGTTTTTCGATACCGTGGGAAAATCTCTAGATCGGCGGCGCTTTTGATCTGAAATTTTGGGGATTTGACCCGGGCCAACCCCAAAATTGACGAATTCGAATACAAATGGAAGAATTGGTTAAATATTCTTTAGTTTTCAAGAAAGTGAAGGGATATAATGAAGTGCCATCTCAGGGTAAGAGCCTGTTGAAAATAGATTAATGGAGGACTTTACGGAAGAGGGTTTACAGTGCAGGTGGGTAAAAAGTGCCTCTTCAGGGTAGGAGCTTCACGGAAGGGGGTACAGTGGAGGTGGGTAAAGTCCGCCTTACGAGTCTAGCACTACGACGTCTGAAGAGCAAGGGGACATAACGCAATTCATTTCGAGCTTTATGCTGCCTGTCATAGACGAGCGTGCAACGTTTTTGAATATTAATTTTTCCTTATAAATGTAGGTGTATAATATAAATAAATATCAAGGTATTTCTTATTGGAAGTCAAATAGGCAATATTGCAATTTTTTATCCGCTTTCTTTCCATAGTGCTAGACTCGTAAGGCGAACTTTAGTGGTATGATGGCTGTGCTGGAGGGGAGTTTTTACGTGGTAGAGGTGGGTATTGGTCTGATAGCTGTGAAAACACTCTACTGTAAAGTGTGGAAAACTCTCCTGCAGATATTCTTTTCCAAGCAGCATGTACCGAAAATCTGCGTTTTACGCTGTTCTTCATAAAAGATTTCTGATTTTCTTCATCTTCTTTTTCTTCTAAACAAAGTACCACCATGTTCTGATATCAACTGCCAGTACTGGATTTACTGTGCTGATTTTACTGTCATTTGCCGTTCCAATTTCAACAGGGTACTCTTGTGGTCATTCAGTACTGAATCGACTGAATCCAGTGTACCTACTGAAAATAATATCGGAACGGCGTCCAGTAAATTCAGTACTGACAGAGTTAATATCGGAACATAACCTATATAAGGCTATGGTCCAAATATAACCAAACGTTAGCCATTAGCTCTGTTCCAACAGACATGAGAACCGTTCCAGAACCAATAATTTCCAGTTGCCCACCTATTTTTCAATAAGTTGAACGTTTTTCCTAATTGACAAATGGATTGATCGACTGGAAATTATCGTTCTAGAAAGGTTTTCATGTCTGCTGGAACAGACCTAAAGTAACCGAATCGGTCAACAGATGTTAACTTAAAATTCTGGTTACTTTGGGGAACGCAAATATGGAAATAAAACATAATTAACAGAAGTTACAGATAAAACCTTGATAAAACCAACAGAACCGACATCCGATGGCTGGTAACTATTTTGACATTTGGTTAACCAGATTTTAGGAACCCGAGGTACAAAATTAACCAGTTTTCCAGGAACTAGAGAGGATTATCAGTTTTTAAGTCTATGCTCGTGGGTGCTTCGCACCCACTGTTTAGGTCTCGTGGGTGCTCGAGCCCCCGAGCACCCACGTAGTCGGCGCCCCTGCTATTACCTTCGGTCGACCGATTCACGCTCTCTTATAATAATTTTAAATCTATACCATAAAGGTACGTACTATAAACTATCGATAGTGGTAGCACACAAAACGAAACAAATACAATTCCAGTGCTTGGCGAGATTAGATATTAAGATTTTTCGGAATATATGACGGGACATAACACGTCATGGGACTTAGAGGATTATCAAGAAATATACAGGGTGTCCCACGACGTTTCTCCCAGAGTCCTTATTCTTGAAAAAGGGGAGCAGCATTCCCGGGAGAACGAGTATTCCGTTTTTGTTACTTATATTAGCATTTGCATATCATTGAGAAAGACAGAACACTCATTCTCCTGGGAACGTTGCTCCCCTGTTTCAAGAATAAAGACCCAGGTAATAACTTCGGAATGCGTCATCCAATATAATTGAAATTTTCAGGATCTGGGTAACTTTTTGTACCGCTTCTACCATTGTCATCCAATTTCACCAGTTTCGCTTCAATTTCGGTCAGGTGACGTCATCTTTCGAATCTTAAATGTAACTTATGGTATATTATGGCATTTTTCGTTAGAAAATTGAATAACAAAATCGGCAATGCCATATTTGTTGAGGCTTTGGTAAAGAAATTGATAAAAAATTATACATTGGAACATACGATGATGCGTTTCGAAGTTATCATTTGGGAGAAACCTCGTGGGACACCCTGTATAATAAACCATAAAATCCTACAAACAATCGAAAAAAGAAAAGTATGAAGGAATTGAGAAAGAACTTGCCACAAAATATTGTCACAGCCTTTCTGTGACGGGGGGTGTAGGGTGGATAGATGGAGAGAAACAGAAAATTTCCATGGGAAAATTAGTGATTTTAGCCTCTTTTACTAATAGCTCCCAGATTTTCGATGTTAGTGAATTAAACAAAAATATGTGACGAAAGGAACGAAATTGCATTTTTAAACGAAAATAGGAGGAAGAAAGAGGGCTCAAGAACCAGAGAGATGAGCATTAGACAAAAAGTAACATCAGAAATTCTTTAAAAAAATCTACTTCCAACGAATGTTTTCCAATTTCCACCAAACAAGTATATCTTTTTTTCGTTGCTGCAAACCATTGTTATTCAAGTCATTGAAGATGAAAGTTTTGTCGCTATTGAAAATGTATGCTTGGATGAATGAAATTTAAAATACCATGTCAGATAATAACTGCAAATTGTTCAAGCCTGAAGCAGATGTTACTTTGCAATTACCACTGTTTTATAATCAAAAATAACAGCTGCTTTGTGCAACTGGGAAAATTACCAATAAAAAAATATGAATTTTGAGATAAGTAATAAGTCGATTTCAATTTCAATTATCTTTTCAACAACCAAGACCGATAAATAGGAAATTTCTGCTACGGGCTCGTCGTGTTCCCTGATTGCAGTACCTTCATCATGCTGTCAAACCGAACATCCTTTCACTAATCAGAAGACATATTATAACAGTTATGATTCGTTGCGCAGGACACCAGAAAATGCTTGTTCAAATTAACAAATAATGTCTTCTTTTTTTTACATACGAAGGTGGGTAAAGGAATTCTTTTATTAGTCCCGCACGAACTTCAAAATATTTCAACACTCTCTATTGTGATTAATATTATGTTTAGACGTTTTGATTGGTATTAATCTGAAATCATTTGTACCAATGTAGTACAACCTCGATGTGTCAAAAATAAAGTAAATGCTTATTATAAAGGTAGGTACGCTCTTGTTGTATCGTATGGGGTTATTTTAAACATATTATGCAATGCCAATAATGTAATAATATTGTTATACTCAATATTGTATCAAGTTCTTTAATAAATAATTATAAATACTCAACAAGATCTGACCCAATTATTATTATCTCTATGTCAACAGGACAACATTTATTATCGGTGATGTCCACAGTCTACTGTGTACATTAATTTGAATAAAACTATATCTATTATGGTATTCCACTGCTATCAAAAGATCATCAAAATATATTATGACATTTTCAAAATCCCCAAAGTTTTTATAATTAATTTTTTGGAAATATTCAGGTGCTAGATTCAAGCCAAATGGTAACCTGCGAAACTTGTAACAACCAAACGCAAATGTTGTTAAATTACTAGGAGGTTTATCCAATTTTATTTGATAAAACACATCCTTGAAATCTAATACAGAAAAATATTTCGTACCTGCTAATCTCTTCTAGTCTTCCAGACTAGGGATTTCAAAAAATTGCTTTTTAATGCACTTATTCAAGTCTTGAGGATATAAACACAATCTTAAGGATTTATAGGTTTTTCAATAATTACTAAATTATTTACCCACTCACTTGCCTCATCTACTCATTATACTTATACAGGACAGTAAAAGATGCTTTACCTGTGAGTGGAAAATGTTGATTCACGAGCGACAAAGGAGGAGCGTTATCTATTTTCCAACAGTTATGACGTGCCTCATGAATACAATTTCTCTCTGATAATAAGAAAATATAAGTTGTGTTTACTGTCGCATAAAACAATATTTAAGAATTCCTTTGGTATATTTTTAAACATAACCTGAGCATGTATAATGATTCAAAAGTTTGAAACGCCAATTAATTAAACCATATTTCTGGACACGTACATGGAAACGAAAAAGACCCTGCCAAACATCTGGTCATCATTTCGCCACGCACGCATGTACCTGTTTTATGCTCCGTCGAAAAATTTTAATTTTTTCAGGCGCCATCTGGCTCGCGGTTTCCATTTTTTTATTTTATTAGTACAGCCAACTGGGATTTTAATCCGACACTGGATAATATTTTTTTTCCATTTTTCCACGTAATCACGTAATCATAAATTAACGTCGCGCATCCCTCGATTACTAATTAAAAGGGGAAACGGTCTGGCATCAATTTGACAGTTGATTAGGGCGTTTAGTGAACAGTCGGAAAATATTGCCGGGTGGCTATTTTGAATTTGGGTGTAGTTGCAATTTTAATGCGAGAGATAAATAACACAAAATATGAAATGGTATTTAGGATGTGTGCTTCTGGTTGACCATGTAAATTTTTTCCTAAAGATTCATGTGAAGAAAAGTAAGTCCCTTCCTTTTTTCGGATCCTGATCTTGGAAACAAGTGATATCAGTGCACAGGCGATTAACGTTATTTTGAATAAATTCAAATAGGTTTCAACCAGTAATGTGATTGTAATGGCTGAACATCAAGTGAATTAAATCGATTTGAGGCAAATGTGCCTCTTTTACAATGAGATCTTTTGCTAGAGGCTTTAAATTCATTCTTAGTTTTGCTTTGATTCATGTGTATTTCATATTTAGTTCAGCTTTTATTCATTTTCAATTGGTCACTTATTTCTTTATTTTCGTATTTAACGGTCCCAATTTGGGAGCACTACTCACAAAATTTTGAAACAAGTTTGAGCCTCTTTTTGGATCGGTGAAAACCTCCTTTCTATAAATGCAGTTTCTTTGACGGGGAATTTACATTTTTTCTGTTCCAGTTTTTGCCGACTGATGTTGCATTGGTGGTTGCATTTAGAAATTTCGAAGAAAATACTTCGTGGATAGTCCATTCCACTGATCAAATGCTGGAATTGTCAGAGAAATGTTCATTTAAATCGGAATCGTCCAGAACTTCGAAAAACACTGGCGTGACAGTCAAGAACTGCAACGGGCCCCGGAGGAATCGTTAGGTCGTGCTATATCCTCTAATGCTTTTAGTATAACAAATCAAATCAAATCAAAATATGCTTTATTGTCATAAAAACAATTGTTGTAGACAAAGCCATTCTTAATACTAAACAAATAAAAAATAAGAACAAAAAATATGTAGGTATAAAAAAAGCACTTACAACAAATAAATCGAAACTTATAATTTAAATACAAAAATATCTTAAAATCAAGAACAAAATAATTCACATTAGTATTTGAAAAATCAAAAGTCAAGCCATAAAACTTAATCTAAAAATTCCATGAATTTTCACTGGGGCATTAGGAGAAATTAGTCAAACCTGTCAGCATAAAATTCGCCTAGGCTGTAGTAGGCTTTGGTCATTAAAGTCTTCCTTAAATTATTCCTAAAAATCCTAAGAGTGGGAGATCTCCTTACAGTCTGCGGTAAATGGTTGAACATTTTGACCCCCTCATAAATTATAGCCTTCCTAATAAGAGCCGATGAAGGTATAGGAAGTCGCAAGTGCATATACTGACGGGTCACATATCTAGAACATTGATTGGCAAATTTTTCTCTATTCGCAAAAATCAGACAGGCAGTCTCCAAGATATACAATATCTTATCTCAGATATAACAAAAAGGGGTCTGCAAGATGTTCTTGGTGATACCCTGTAAATATATCTCACGGCACGCTTCTGAATCACAAACAAGGAGTTACACAGTTGTTTACTAGCGGCACCCCAGAAGGCTATACCGTAGCGAAGTCTAGATTCAATAAGTGCAAAATAAACTGATCTCCCAACCTCGGCACCCAATTCCCGAGTAGACAGCTTCACAGCAAAGCAGCCTGAAGATATTTTCTTTGCCAAAGAAAGAATATGAGGCTCAAATCTCAGTTCACGATCAATTGTAAGCCCAACAAACGTAGACTCCGACACACTTGGAACAGAAACACTCCCAACAACCAAGCCATCCAAAACACATCCGAAAGCAACAAGACAACATATTGGCATCACACCAAATCCTAACTTGTTTCAAATCTGACACAACACTGGCACTCAATGAAACAACATCTGGGCAGTGCCACACAATGGTCGTGTTGTCCGCGAAAATAGTAAATTTGCCCATAATTTTCAGACTATCCAAGTCATTGATATACAAAAGAAAGAGGAGGGGTCCAAGCACCGAACCCTGAGGTACCCCTCAGTTAATGGCATGGGATGATGAACAAGAAGTTCCCACATATACATGTTGCGTTCGTCCACTCAAGTAAGACAGAAACCAAGAAAGAGCCACACCTCTGATGCCATACTGGCTCAGTTTATGCAGCAGAATATCATGGCTAACACAGTCAAATGCTTTCGACAGGTCGCAGAAAACTGCCGCGGTCACTCCACTATCATTAATGTGACTGAAAAGCATACTGAGCAAATGAAACATAGCGTCAGCCGTACTCCTGCCCTCTCGAAATCCAAACTGAACCACACTCAGAATATTGTTTTTGCTTAAGAACGATGACAATCTTGACTCTACCATTTTTTCGATTATTTTAGATAACGTTGACAAAAGCGCAATAGGACGAAAGTTAGATGGATTATCAAGATTTCCGCCTTTGTGCAGCGGAATTACTTTAGCAGTTTTTAAGACTGCCGAAAAAACACCATTCAGCCAAGATGAGTTTATAGCTTCCACGAGCACTGACAAAACAGAATCAGGCATGTTTAAAAATACCTTAGCAGATAGACAATCAATTCCACATGAATACTTATTCTTAATGGATAGAAGTGTCGTCTTAAGTTCCAACAAATCAGCAGGTAAAAAGTAGAAGGAATTTCCGACGGAGATATCTGACAGATAGGAAAGTGGATCCACAGATGGCAATATTTCACTGGACAGTCTCTCAGCAATGGTACAGTAGAACTTATTTAAGCAATCGGGCGACACATCAGGTTCATCCACTATCTTATGTTCATTACTGCGGCGAATATCATTGATGATATTCCAGGTTTCTTTCTGTTTATTCCCTGATTTTCTCAAGCGGTCACGATAATACGTTTCCTTCGCTAAGGAAATCAATCTACGATACATGGAGCGATAACTCAAATAATATTGGTGGAAAACTGGACAGTACGTAAACCTTCTGATGGTATGTAGAGATCTAAGATTATTTGAAGAAACCTTGAGACCCTTGATAAACCAGGGCTTCTTGTGGGGTTTATTTTTAATTTTTCTTATGGGAAACGCACTATTGAAAAGTTCTTGAACAGTTGCATGAAACTCTTGAATTGGGTCATGGGAGCCCAGTACATGATTCCACGAGGTGGATGCACACAACTGACGAAATCGGGCATAATTTTGCTTTGAGAAAATTCTTCCTACCCTACAAGTAGTCCCGGAACATAGGGCACCACAAACGACTCGAAAAACTACTGCCTCATGATCCGACAAGGCTGCATTCAACACAGAACATTCCGATATATTATTTTCCTCATAATTAGAGCAAACATAATCAATTGTACTTGACGAAAACTTAGAATAACGTGTGGGGATGGCTACATGCATCTGTAGATTACTGGACGCCAAAAGATTCTTCAGATTGATAGTATCAATCGAGCTTCCTTCATTAGAATTAATATTAAAGTCAATCGATCATTTTTTTTATTTATTGTTTTATCAAACAAAATGTAAAAGAACCTATGGTGCTTCAGTGGTAACTCACTAAACGTCACATAGATGGCGAAAAATGTTTTAAAATCCTCTAAATATTATAACTTTAGAACCAGATTTTGTTTATAAAGAATGTCATACTGCCAATAACTATAAAATCAACAAATTAAAAAAAAAATCCAAATAAAATTCTTCTGGACTACATTATTTCACACTCATGGAGACTTACGTCCTTACCTTGAAGTTCATTGCCTTGGATTAGTAGACTTTGGTGCTAGTAGAATTCTTGTCGGATTACTTGGTTACGAAGTTTTTCTACGCCTTGGGTTCAAACTTATTAAACAACATAATCCGCATGTAATACTATTGGTTATAGTCAGGTTCCCATGACTTTAATTGACAAAACAAAAATTATTGATGTTTAAGTACTTAATTTAAACTTTCCCATAAGCTAATATTTGGTGTAGATTTTTTGGAATCAATGGAAATCATTCCTGATATGGGTCAAAATGTTTGGCAATTTTCTGAAGCCCATGAACTAGCAGTTCAAGCTATCGAACACTTGAATCCTTCTGAGAAACAAGCTTTAGACGCTTTGGTCAAAGATAAAATTTCCCAGATAGATTCTGGCTTGGGATACTGTAAAGTCGCCGAACATATAAGATCATTCTTGAACCTGGTACAAGACCAATTAAACAAAGGTACTACCCCGTTTCCCCGTATAAACAAAAACTTATAGATGATGAAGTCCAGGAAATGTTGCGACTTGGGCCCCACGTTGGGCGCCAATTAATTTTCCACGCTTTTTCGGTGAATAAAAAGTTTAGGAAAAAATAATAATATTAAAAATAAAATAAAATTTGATGGATAGACGCTTTGATCAAAGACAAGATTTCCCAAATAGATTCTGACTTAGGATACTATAAAATCGCCGAACATGAGATCATTCTTGAACCTGGTACAAGACCAATTAAACAAAGGTACTACCCCGTTTCCCCGTATAAACAAAAACTTATGGATGATGAATTCGAGCAAATATTGCGACTTGCGCCCCACGTTGGGCGCCAATTGATTTGCCTCGCTTTTTCGGTGAATCAAAAGTTTAGCGGAAAAAAATAAAATAAATTAAAATATAATAAAATTTAATGGATAGGTACTTGAGATTGCAGGACTGGAAGTCGAAGTGCGTGCCAATTAATTCGGAGAAAATGGGTGGGTTTATTTTGGGACGCCACCGACTCAGGACAGATGAGTTGGACTCTCCAGGATGTTATTTGGCTCCAGGTCCTTACAATCCAAATTAAAAAAAAAAATTAATATATTCAAGATAAGCTAAAACTAGGCTGAGTGCATAAAACCAAATAAAAGTTAATATAAATCAAGTGCTATAGAATCTGTGGAATTGAAGAATTGTGGAATATAACCACAATGAAACAATAGCTGTATTGAAATAATAATAAAAAGGTAAATTATCAATATTACCAATCAAAGAGTGAAAACCTATTCAAGAAAATACAGTCAATTAAAGTGTCATTAATTAATAAATAAAGTAACCTTTTCATCAACAAATACAGGTAATGGCTATAATATAGAAATAAATGTTTTAGTCATGAACGATTAAATGAAGTGTGAAAATTGAAAATACAAAATAAAGAAAAATAAGAAAAAAAATAAAAATAAATAGTTGTCAGAGCGGTTACCTTACAGTGATGTAACCAGAACTACAAGTAATTCGGCATAAATAATCAACCACCTAAAACAGGTTATACCCTGCTGAATTTCCTATAATAATTGTTGTTGTTTGGTTTCCGTTGTCATAAGTACAGAATTACACCTTAAACATACCGCGGTGATCACTTAGGCGCACAAAATAGGGGCAAAATGTAAATAAATGATAAAATAAATATACCTAGGATAACTACAGCTAGTACGATACCATAATGTTCCACATGGTAGCAGTAGGTACAATTAACCAGATTAGTCCTGGGTACTGGTTGTGGTTAAGATGGTCAAACCAATCTTAAGGTTCAAAATCACAGTCCGGAAACATAACCGTCCAACTAGAAGGCTTAGGTTTGAAAGAAATAGCCTTACAATTTCGGTTACAATTGACCTTGTTGTGTTTGGTTTAATATTGTAGCCGTGAGTGAAAACCCTGAGAGAATAGTACATTAAAATACAAGTTTCATAAGACGTCATTCTATCATCAGATAAAATGTCTTATGAAACGAATATTTTGTACTATTTTTTCTATTTTGGTATTGTTTAATTAAAAAAAAACAATTTTTTCTTGGAAATTTTATTCTCATATTTCCTGATTTCATATGTTTAGGTTGGTAACACTACATGCCAAATATAGAAATCTTCTATTATATAGCGATTTTCATTTGTAGAATCAGTGCAAAAAAAAATATATATCGTTATCCTTCTTTTTCACATGCTTTCAGTAAAAGATGCATGGTTTGGAAATCGCGAATGACAGTTCGATGGCCATCAGTCAGCCAGTGTTACCAACCTCCGATAAGTAAAACAGGAGTGTCATAAAGAGCTTCTTTTCGAAACTACTTTTAGTGTCGAAAAGACTTCGATATGACACCAAAATAGAAAAAAAAATTGTTATAACACACTGTATTTGTAACTGAACCATAGCCATAGCGACGCACTTTATGAATAGACAGAATTAGAAAATTAAATTAAAATGTAACTTAATTAGTCTTTAATAGCGAATTTACTTGATAGAACTGTAGCTCTTGAAAATTATTGTAATAGGAAAATTGAAAATAATGTATCTGTGATAATAATTAATCAAATTAGACAAAATCAGATAAAGCTTTAATAGTAAAGAAAATGTGCCTCGAGTTTGCAAAGAAAATTTAAGGTTATGTTTTACCTGTTGAAACGGGTTTTATTTACCTCGAAAATACTCTGGATTAATCTGGATCGAGGTCTGGATTCGAAATCCTGGAGTGAGTGAGGTGGTCTTTACTATTGTCTATGGTCTTTACTCTACTCCTTAGGGCAGCTTTTCACTAATGATTAAATAGAAAAGGTCAGAATCCACTGTGGGAAAAAAACGTGCAAAGTAAAACTTACCGATTCGCTCGTTGTGAAAATCCGAAATAATCGGCGATTTTATAGCATTTTACGAAAACGAAACGCAACGTAAGGCAACTCAATGTATGTACTATAAATTCAATAATTGAGAATATTAGGGTCAAAATCCCTCAAGACAAAGTTTAATTTTTTCAGAAAGACCTTATTTCTCGGAAACCACCCAACGTGAAAAGAGAGAAGTATCACAGGAAATTAATTAGCTGTTCTAGATTTGAGGAATAGGGATGGCGCAAGGTAAAGACCGAGGTAAAGACAGATGTCAAAAATTAATCGGTAAAATTTTTACGTATAGTTTTTCCAAAGTCAATTGGAACAAGGTAAACATAAATCATAACTGGTGGCTGACTAGTAGCAGTGCATGGCTTATGGAAATTTTCAGTGACCAGTCAGCCACCAGTTGGTACCTTGTTCCAATTGAGTTTGGAAATACTATATCAAAAATTGCACACAAAATGAAATTAGAATATTGATTAAAACCGAGGAGAATCATTAGTCGTCACAAGTAAGAATAGAATTTAAATATTGAAAATAGGAAAATTTACAGAATCTGCAATTACTGTAAATATTGTTGAACTTTATAGAGGAAAAATGTAAACAAAGTTGAATGCTGAAAATAAGTGTGAAATAGTTAAAGTCAATTTTGGCACGTTACAGTATTGCATTTCTATTTTAAAACAAATGAATTTATTGTTAAAACTATTGTCTTATTTCTTTTCTTCCGACCTTCTTCAGGCCTTGCGCCCAAACATAACATGAAAAAATAATTCGCTTCCATTGCCTTCACCTTGCATTCTGAACAGCTAGAGCGTGAAAGGAAATAATAGAAAACTAATTTCATAAATTAACATAATTTTACTCTACAAGAATCAATTTTATTGAATAGATTCACACCAATTCGCTAAATATTTCACTAAATTGTTCGAAACCTGACCGCATTATACTAGTGCAAGAATTCTATTAATGGGAAATGAAAAACCACCGGATAATAAGTTGGCTAACGAAACATCCTTTCCCAAGCAAAACCGTCGTGAAGGAAGGTAGTGTGATAAATAACTTGAAACAAATTAACTTTATTCACAAAGCTATTTATTTCTCATTACATAAATCATAGCTCTCACCAACCTACTTTCTATAGCTACAAAAATTAAATTTGATTTGCATTGCGAAAAGATCTATATTGAAAATATCTTTATGATGGAAAATTACCAAGTTTTTGTTATGTTACATTATTCCAAAAAATCCTCACCCCCTGCATCGAATTGAAGATAACTATTATATAAAAAAACAAAAAAAGATAATTCCAATAAATCAACGTTTAACTGCATTAGCCCAGCGCATACTCGCCAGTCGTAAAGATGTTAGCCAACATATCAGAGATGGCGATCTCGCCAAATAAATTAGGGTAATTAAGAGAATCATGTCACCAGATTCCAGCACAATGATATGTGAATCTTCTTAATTATGCAGGATGCCGTCTTGGCTACCGCAGTTGCAACATTCTAAAAATGTGAGCTAAAATGGCTTTTATCGCATCGTAGGAAGCCCGCATCTGTGCGGTAATTATTGGATTTAGCGATAAAACCCTTGATTTATTTGATGTGATGATTATGATAT
The DNA here is from genome assembly GCA_917834065.1 of Ceutorhynchus assimilis. NCBI lineage: Eukaryota > Metazoa > Arthropoda > Insecta > Coleoptera > Curculionidae > Ceutorhynchus > Ceutorhynchus assimilis. The sequence goes on from OU892281.1 coordinate 3,365,288, forward strand.
AGTGGATAATAAATGTTTATTTTTTTTTATTTCAGATCTTCCGGCTGTTGAAAACGAAGAAACAATCGAAATGAGCGCCTCCACGTCCAAACCAACACCACCAGAACATGACGAGAATCTGCTCCTCAATACGGATCTTCCTATTTTTCTGACGGAACCTTTAAACTCATTCGTGGTCAAAAACCGAGCAGCCACTCTACATTGTAGAGCAGCCCATTCGCTCCGCGTCTATTTTAAGTGTAATGGAGCTCGAAAAGTGGAAACTCAGGACTTTCAGTTTGTTGATCCTCAAACTGGAGTGAGGATAATGGAAGCTGAAGCTAATGTTACCAGGGATATGGTAGAGGAGTTTTTTGGAAAAGAAAAATTCAAATGCGAATGTTACGCTTGGAACGGAAAAGGCAGTATCAAGAGTCAGCCTGCTACAGTGGAAGTCGCATGTAAGTACAAATTATCATGTCACCAAACTGTCTTACATCCTAATGCCTGAATAATGAAGCAATTAAAATCAGCTTTGCCTCTACCTGGTGCGAAATTAAGTCATAAACGGTGTTAGTTCATTTGACTCAAAGTGCTTATGTCCGGCATTAAAAACTACACATGCCATTAAATGTGTAAATTATTTTTATTGGTTGGATTTGTAATTACATACCTAAGTTTTGATAAGTTTACAGTGTCATTAAATATTGTGGCGATTTTATGCGTGTAATAAGGAATCGATTTCACTTAAGGCTTGTCTTTTTAGTGATTATTTTTCACGCATTTGAAAAATAGCCGTAATGGAAGGTTTATTCGACTTTATCGTTAATAAATTGCTTCTCGAGCGGCTCACCTTGAGCTATGGCCTGGATTATGTTAAAATCCGAAGAGACCATAGCAAAACGTATATACAACAAATTTATTTCTCGATTAATCATTTGTCCAGCAAGACAACAACGTATTTATCATCGGAGCCTCATAAAATGAGAGTTTCAGTTATCAGCTTTCAACAAGAACATTTTGAATGATTTGTGACTGGTGCGTGGAAATCTGAAAATAATGCTAGGAAATTTTTTTCGCCTATATATTGCCGTTTACTTCGTCATACTATAAACCCCGCTGAATGATTATATCAGTCTACGGATGGCCAAATTTCTGATTAATTTCCGCCCGAGGCTCTCCCAAGCTTTTAATGTGTGTAATTTGCTTTAATTGATTGCATGCGATTAGGTTAATTGGACTTGTCGATCAATTGAAGTTAACTATTTGGTTATGTATGAAAAAAACTTTATAGACAAATGGAAAATACCACATCACTTCCCGTGATGAATAAACTTCAAATAGACTAACTAGTTTCATGTTTCATACTTTGCGGTATATTGCGATTTTTGGTAAAAGTTCTTCATCCACACAACTAACAGTTATATAATGTAATTGTTCAAAATAATGTCCATCATTAAATTTTTTATAATAATCATATTAGGATGGCAGCACTTAATTTAATTTAGTTAATCAAGACCACTCTATAGTAACCGTTGATTTGATAACCGTTTATTTTATGTGCCATTTGCTTTGTCACAGGATAGAAAGAAAGAATTTGCTTTATTGTCAGAAAATTTTACAATTTTGTGGACTGAAAAAATAAAAAACAAAACATACAAATGCAAAAGCGCAGACAAAACCAAACACTTGAACAAATAGTTCATGGTCAAAATTTGATTAAAACTAATAAACAAACATCTAGGTCTAACTGCTTATACTGTGCGAGTAAGCATATTATAGGTACTAAAAAAACAAACAAACAATAACTTATAATAACCTATCATGATACAGGAACAAAAACAAAACCTGTGAGTAAGCTGCTCAAAATTTAGAATTAGGAAACCATAAACAACTCGCTTACTGTGTACAAGGCTCTCCTCAGCAAATACACCCTCAACGCCCTGCGAAATTCGAGAAAAGATGCAATGGACCTGATGTTAGGCGGTAGATGATTATGCATCCTTTTAGCATTATAAAGTATTGAACTTTTAACTAACTCTGAGCGCGGGATTGGCAGATAAAGATCCAACTCTGCGTTCCTCAGTGGATAATTGTGAGATGGCCTCTCTGAGATAGCTGATATTAAGTGCTTACGAATTAAGCAGACGGATTCGAAAATAAATAAAGATGGAAGAGTCAATATACTAGACTTGATAAAAAATTCCCGGCAGTGAGTTCTACTACCAAGTCTCAAAGAATAACGAAGAGCTCTCTTCTGCAGTCTAAAAATGCGTTCAAATTGAGACGCACAACACGTGCCCCAGAGTGGAAGGGCGTAACGTAAATGCGACTCAAAAAGAGCATAATATACCATCCTGCAAGTTGCCGAGTTAAGCTCCCTGGAAACAGATCTCAGTGCAAAACAGGCCGAACTTAATTTCTTTGCTAAGGCGTCGATATGCAGGTCCCACTTTAGAGATTTATCAACAACAAGCCCCAGGAATTTCACGGAATCAACGGCCTCCATGGTATTGTTATCCAGTACTACAGATTGGAGCGAAGCTCTGTAAGATAGAACTTTGGTTTTAGAGAGGTTGAGGCACAGGAGATTTGAGTCACACCATGATTTGATGGTGATTAAGTCACTAGATACGGTTCTATGGAGTTCCGTAATATCCGGGTTGCTCCAAGTGAAACTAGTATCGTCTGCGAAGAGACAAACTTTGCTGCTAATATCCAGACTAGCAATGTCGTTAATAAATAGCAGGAACAAAATAGGGCCAAGAACTAAACCCTGAGGCACATCACATTCAATTGGTTTACAAGAGGACATGGTCGAGTCCACCCTCACAAGCTGACTTCTGTTACCAAGATAAGACTTAAACCATTCGAGAGCCATTCCTCTGAAACCGTAGAACTGTAATTTGTTAATTAAGATATTATGATTAACACAGTCGAAAGCTTTGGAGAAATCACAGAAAATTGAGGTTGTAGAGTGGTGGCAGTTCAGGCTGGAGTATACATTATTGAAAAGGGAAAACATTGCATCATTAGTACATGCGTTACTTAGGAAACCGAATTGACTGGTAGTTAGAATATTATATTTAGAGAGAAATGATAGAAGCCTCTTTTTAACCAATCTTTCTATGATCTTTGATAGCGTAGGAAGGAGTGCAATGGGGCGATAGTTTGAAGGTAGCTCCTTATCACCTCCCTTATGCAGTGGGATAATTATCGCCTTCTTAAGACAGTTTGGAAAAGCTCCATTTAGAAACGACTTGTTGATCAGAGTAGTAAGATGTTTTAATGTGCAATCAGGAAGATTAGAGAACATTTTGAGGGTGAGTCCATCAGTCCCAGATGAAGATTTGTTTTTAATATCTTTGATTGTACTGCGAAGCTCTGGAACTACTACAGGCATGAAGAAGAAACTGTGTAAGTTCACCTTAGCATTCGGGAGATATGAAAGTGGGTCCTGGGAAGGAGTTAAGGTATTCACTAAATTCTTAGCCACATCAACAAAGTAATCGTTAAGGATCTCAGGTGAAGTAGGAATTTTGCTAGATGAAGAAGCCTTATTCCTCAAGTCATTAATAATTGACCATGTTTCTTTTGCAACATTTTTGGAGTTTGCCAGCCTCCTATTATAATAAATGTCTTTGGCGGCTTTTATGGTTTTCTGATAGACTTTTCGGTATAATTTTACGTAATCATTGAAGAAGACGCTATCCGAGAATTTTTTTAGATGAGACAAGGATCGCATATTTTTTCCAGAAGTACGCAAGCCACTAGTGGACCATGGTTTATGCCGTTTGACTTTGATGGGTCTGAGAGGAAAGGATTTAGTCGCCAGGTAAGATAGGGTATTTATGAATCTAGAGAACTCGGAGTCAACATCATCTGAGTGGACGACCCAGTCAACTGATAAGCAAAGTTGACTGAAATTTAAAAAATTTCCATCCGAAATAATAATAATAAAGAGATATTTATGTGAATTCGGTCTCGCATCATTACCTATGATAAGATTGAAACTAAATCTGGGAAAAATTAGTAGAAGAAGACATTTCCTGGAAAATTATTTATGAAAACAAACAAGAAAATCAGGAGGATCTCATCATATCTTATGGAAGTACTAAAACATCAGCATTCAATCATTTCAAAGAAAATCCGAGAAAAATAAATAAAAGTAGGAAGAAACTTGAGAAATTGTAAATACATGGAGTCCTATTCAAGATCTTTATGCTTTAGACACTGAAGAAATAAAATGAAATTAGTTTTTGTTTTGAAATTGGACCTCCTGATTTTCGTTTGAATTTTTCATGCAGGCCAGTTGATGTTAGCTTTTACCTCTCCATTTTCCAATTCTTTTATAGGTCTATAAACCTAGCAGTCCCAAGGTGGAAAAAAACTTCGGGAACTATATAATAATTAGGTGCTTTTTAGGTGCTAATTAGGGCCTCTAATTAAAAATTAGGTGCTCCTTTAGTTTTTGAGATAATCAAAAAAAAAAGTCAGTTAATAATTAATCAATTCTATTCTTTCTTCGACTATTTAGGAGCACCTAAAAAGCACCTAATTCTGATACAAAAGAAAATTTTAGAAAAAATATTTTTCATTATAGAGGACTACTAGCTTTCATAAACCTAGCAGTCCCTTAGATTTTTATTTTATATGCTCAAAAACTAGAGGAGCACCTAATTTTTAATTAGAAGCCCTAATTAGCACCTAAAAAGCACCTAATTATTATATAGTTCCCGAAGTTTTTTTCCACCTTGGGACTGCTAGGTTTATAGACCTATAAAAGAATTGGAAAATGGAGAGGTAAAAGCTAACATCAACTGGCCTGCATGAAAAATTCAAACGAAAATCAGGAGGTCTATTAAGGAGCACCTAAAAAGCACCTAATTCTGATACAAAGAAGAAATTTGAAAAAAATATTTTTCACTTATAGGGGACTACTAGCTTTCATAAACCTAGTAATCCCTTAGTTTTTTTTGATTTTCTCAAAAACTAGAGGAGCACGTAATTTTTAATTAGAGGCCCTAATTAGCACCCAAAAAGCATCTAATTATTATATAGATCCCGAAGTTTTTTTTTCCATTGTGACACATCAACATGTAAACGTAAAGCTAGCAGTCCCCTAATAATTAAAAAAAAATTGTAACTCAGTTAATAATTAATCAATTCTATTTTTTATTGGACTATATAGGAGCACCTAAAAAGCACCTAATTCTGATACAAAGAAGTAATTTGAAAAAAATATTTTTTACTATAGGGGACTACTAGCTTTCATAAACCTAGCAATTCCTTAGTTTTTTTTTGATTTTCTCAAAAACTAAAGGAGCACCTGATTTTTAATTAGAGGCCCTAATTAGCACCTAAAAAGCACCTAATTATTATATAGTTCCCGAAGTTTTTTTCCACCTTGGTTTATAGAACTTTCTTTTGTCCATTCAGTCGTGAACATATCCTGTTAATGTGTGGCAGCCTTTCAATATAGTTAGAGTAATCGTCTTCATGCCATATATCAGCACAGGGACGATACAGCCATTAAATACATAGCGTTTGAGGTTTATTGAGAAATCCATGTCCAAGTATTATTATAGCAGTCCAGTCATAAGTATTCTTCCATCAAGTTCAGCTGTTTAAATGTCTATTCATGTTGATATAGTATATTATGACCCAAGTATAAACATTATTCTCGATCGCTTTAATTTTATTTTTCGGGGTTCTTCTGACATCCTCTGATTCTAGTTTTAGTTCAACCATAATAGAGAGATATCGGTGAATCAGATAGCGCGTATGGACGGTAATAACGTCAGGAATTATTTTTTTTAAGTAAAGCGGTATCATACTTTCAAATTAGAGTTATCGGAAAACAGTTTAACGTAAAATTTGCCTGTTCGCATCCGTTATTTTATAACCGTAGCCTGACTTGTACCTTGTTGTGATTTGATTTGTGTTGTTTGTTGTTTATGGTCAGGGACAGAGGATTTGCCTTTTTACTATTTTTTGAACAATCCATATTCACTTAAACACAACAAAAATAATAAAATAAACAAAAAATAACATAACCTATATTATTCCACTGCGTTATTTCTAGACGTTATTCGAAATAGCGCTTAACGTAAATGCTGGGTAAATTACGTTATGCGGTAACGTTATTTTGGTACGTAGTGTTAAAAATCGAATCGCGCATAGGTTTAATGTCAAAATAACGTAGGCGCTAATACTGCATGACACTATTTGGGTTACCGATATCTCTCTAATTTCTTATTATTCTCCTAGCCTATTAAAATCACATCATCCACAAATAGGTGGTGATTTTAGTGTCTTCCGTCGATACTGATCCCTTTTTCAGTCCCTTGTCCATACTTCCTGAAGATGTCTTCTATTATTATTGGATAGTGTCTTCTTGCCTTACCTTATTTGTACTTTGTCGATTTCCTCCACATACACTTCACTACTGTGGTGTGGCACTTCTAATCATCAAGACTCTGATATCACCATGAATGCCCCCCCTACTTCTTCTTCCGTGGTTTATAGTAGAATTAAGGGTTTAGTATAATCGTATTCATAACTAACTCTTTCTGTCAACATCCAATTTTGACAAATGTATTTCTTCACATTAGAAGAATCTTGACGTCGTGTAATTACTGTCCATCACAAATATGCAATATTTGCATAGAGTGAGAATATGATGGATCTGATTAACTGGCCTGTGGGAAAAGATGTCTATCCGAAGCCTACCACTCGTAGTGGTGTGTTTAATCGGCAACACTGCCGCAAAATAATTATAAGGCCTTACACAACCTAATCTATAATTACCGCGGAGTAGAGACCATTATCTCAAGATATCCATCATGCAATTAAGGTGCTGCCAGGCGCACACACGTACTGACAAACGCATACAGGCGTGTGTTCTGTATGCGTCCCCTTGCGATGGTGATAGTAGGATTTATGGTGATTTGAGTAATTAAAAGTCTTGGCTTTGTTTTTTTTTTTATGGGCGAGTTTAAGGGCCGTGATAAAAGAGATAAATTAATTGGGGTGTATTCGGAATTCGGCTAGATCTTGATAAAATTTATGTTGTCATAAATATTTGATAGTTTTATTAATGATTCTGTTTTTACTGGTAGAGGTATTAGATCAGCAGTTTTCCTTCGACAAAATTATGGCAAGATAAACTAGATGAGGCAAACATAAATTGAGGCTGTTGTTAGTTTCGGGATGATTTATAAATTTTCAAAATTCACTGGTTCGACATCGCTTGGGCTAAAACCTTGACCACGCTACTATCTGCAGCCATATTGGATACTGGGATAAATTTAAGTTTATATAAATGTTTCGATTCTGTTAAGCTTCAACGTCCAACCTCCGAACTCAACCTTCAGTTGACAATAAATTAATGAGCTTCAGACAAAAGATAAAACTTTGATATAAATTCTTAGGCGTTGAAATGAAATATCAACATAATTATTGAGAAATTATAGTCAGGGAAGCTATTGCGCCAACAGTATAGATAGGGTCGCAGTTATGGCTTGTATTTGGCACTTTGATTATATACAACGTACCCCCCGTTGCGTTTTCCACCAGGCAACGGTAATAGAACCGTTACACAAACGGTGTTACAAAGCGATTCTGCACCATATCAAGGGACTTGATTAATACAAGTCCCGAAATGGATTATTATTAAGGGTTGCAGGCGATTTATGGTATATAATGTGTTTGACGAGCCCTTGCAGATCCAATTGTGTGGAAATTATAACAATGCCCTGATAGTGCGCACCAGGCGTATAGCGTTATCAAGGAAAATCGGACTGTATGTTATATTCATGGCATTCATTGGTGTATTGCATTGCAAGCAATTGAGAAAATGGACAAGTGGATTATGATAAATTTTAGATAAAAAAAAACTATTCACTTCCTAAAATCAAACTCTCCTGTGCTGAACCTGGATATACTCTTCATTATTATTATAATCACTTTAAATTTTTTTTTGGAAATTGAAATAAATTTCCTTCATATAAGGTACGTTCTCAGTTTCTCGAGGTAAAAAGGTGATATCCATATTAAAAGTTTTAAATTCAAAAAAGTCTGAATATTTACCGCGAAATCAACTACTGTTGGCTCGCTAGCCCATTATGATAGTGCCTGCGCGCAAAGTACATGCGTTAATAAACTTTACTCGTTCTACTCCCAAAAACAAATTTCGAGGATAATACAATAATGTTCTGCACGAGAGAAACGCAAGCAAACAGAATAGAACCATTTTTTCTCATTTAAGTACCCTTTTCCTTCTAACAAACTTATAGATTTAGAATCACGTCTATGCGATCCGAAACATCACAATCATATTTTGACGTAGGTAAATATTATATTAGAGAAAATTCTGGTTTCTAACTAGGAACTTTTCGACGAACAAACACAAATCTTCTTCAGGTTAATAATTTTTCTTCAAAAATCCTATTTCAATTTTCAAGAATTTCAGGAAGAAACAATACAAAATAACATAACAAGATCATCTGAAAAAAAAAACTAACAAATAAACCAATATAGAAAGGTAATTTCAGATCTTAATGTTAGTTGAAGTAAGCACTACTTAAAATAAATTATTTAGTATTTTTAAAATCATCTTATCATTTTAACCCAAAATATAATTTTCTGCTTTAGAATCCCCAGTATAAACAATATAATGCCCGATAAACACAGATATACACATTTCACCATATGTGGCCGAGTTCAAAACAATCTCTATTTACATCTGCAATTTATTAAACCCATTAGTCTGAAAGCACTGTTTAATGTGGTTCTTTTTAGCGGCATTTGAGGCTTGATTGGATTTATGACTTGGTGTTTCGAGCTTTTAAGGGCGCGACTTTTTCAAACATTGAGATTTATGGTAAATATCGTATTGGTTTTGCAGCTTTAACTGCACAACTTTGCAAATGGATCTGAATTAAAATGTAGTGTGATTGATGATGGCTGTTAAACAACGGATTTACTCGTAAAATAAATGTACGTACTTTAACTTGAGTGTGATTCTTCAGAATGATATAATGTACCTCGAAAAGGTAATATATTATTTCAAACTCTAAGAAAATGAATCTCAGCCTTCGTCCTCAATAAGTGGTGCAATGGATTGGGCTGTACTAATATTAGATTTAAAAAAAATTGCAACTGATGAAATGGCAGAGAAATTCAGTAAAGCCTGACTCAATAGTAGGATTAAGTCATTTGGTGGGTTGCAATGTATCGTGCTGCACTGAAAATAAATTAGATAAAAGAGGAAATGGAGGAAAATATTGTGAATTATCATATCTGCTGGCATATTTATTAAATCGTTCACATTTCAAATCGCATCAAATAGCAGAGTGGTACGTATAACATACAGGGTATTTTTTTATATATTAACACCCCACCTACAGCCTTTACCTTTACAGGTAGAAGAAAGGTGTAAATACAAAAGTACAGTTTTGGCTGAATTTTTAGAACCATGGTCAGAAACAAAATTTGAATGTCAGAAATGTGAAATGGGATAACCTATATTTCATTCTACATATATTCTTGAAGAGCACAATGCCCCGATTCCAAAAATATATAGTTTGTCTATATTTGATTGAATAGTCTCTCATATATTCGACTCCAAAAATGGTAAAAATACTATCCTACTACTGATTTTGTGAACCATTCTACCTGCACAAGTGAAAGCTGCAGGTAAAATTTGAGGTAGGTACTTGGTTTCTCTGATAGTATTTTTTGAAATTTTTAGAACCAAATATGTTGCAGCCAGCTCAACCAAATATAGACAAACTATATAGTTTTGGAATCGGGAAATTGTACTTTTCAAATATATAGAACCAAATATAGGGCATCCCATTTGCAAAAAGGTGAAAGCATGCAAAATTTCACATTTCTGACATTTAATTTTTGTTTCTAACCATGGATTCTAAAAATTTATCCAAAACTGTACACCTTTCATCTACTTGTAACGGTGAAGGCTTTAGGTGGGGTGTCAATATATAAAAGAACACTCTGTACTTGAACAATAACCTATTATATAAAGTCAGAATTTGTAAGATTATCCACTTTTTGTCAATTTACGTTTTAACAGAAATTAATAATGTTGCTTTACCATACTAGTAACATAATGTGACAAGTTATTCAAGACAAACGAGTGGATTGCTGCGGAGCTTATGGTCGGACCTCTGCGGGACGAGCGCAGCGAGTTCCGCAGCCATCTACTCACCAATATACTGTTGAACTGTTCAAATAAGACACTCACTTGAAACGTACTTTTTGAACTAATGAGAAAAACTAACGTTTGAGTGAGTCAGGTTAGAATTGTACTTGAACAACATATTGATGAATAGATGGCTGGGTCCACCTATAAGTTTCGCAACAATCCACTCGTTTGTACTTGAATAACTTGTCACAATATATTACTAGTTTGACAAAAAGTGGATAATCTTACAAATTCTGACTTTATATAATAAGTTATTTTTCAAGTACAAATAAGTGTATTGTTGTCGAACTTATGGGTGGACCTCTGCACAGCCATCTACTCACCAATATACTCATCTATTCATTAATACATTGTTCAAGTACAATACTAACCTGACTCACTCAAATGTCAGTTATTCTCATCAGTTCAAAAACTATACGTTTCAAGTGAGTGTCTTATTTGAATAGTTCAACAGTATATTGGTGAGTAGATGGCTGCGGTCCACCCATAGGTTACGCAATAATCCACTTATTTGTACTTGAACAATAACTTATTATATAAAGTCAAAATTTGTAAGATAATGATTATTAACTTTTTGTCAATTTGCCTTTCAACAGTAATTTGTAATGTTACTTTACCAGTAACATAATGTGACAAGTTTTTCAAGTACAAATGAGTGAATTGTTGCGGAACTTATGGGTGGACCTCTGCGGGACGAGCGCAGCGAGTTCCGCAGCCATCTATTCATCAATATGTTGTTAATTACGATACTAACCTGACTCACTTAAATGTGAGTTATTCTCATTAGTTTAAAAACTACATGTTTCAGGTGGATGTCTTATTTGAAAAATTCAACAGCATATTGGTGAATAGATGACTGCGGAACTCGCTGCGCTCGACCCGCAGAGGTCCACCCATAAGTTCAAGAATATAGAACCAAATATAGCGCATCCCATTTGAAAAAAGCTGAAAGTATGCAATATTTCACATTTCTGACATTCAATTTTTGTTTCTGACCATGGATTCTAATAATGTAGCCAATACTATACAACTTTTGTATTTACACCTTTCATCTACCTGTAAAGGTAAAGGCTGTAAGTGGGGTGTCAATGTATAAAAAGACACCCAGTACATTCTATGGATTGTAGATTGCATTTGGAGTCATGTTGTTATAGAATTCGGCTCCAAATCTGGGAATAATTTAGCGTATGGAGTTTGGGGGATTCAAAAAACCATTTCGATATAAAATCTCGACAAAAAAAATTTGAAATTTCATCGGTTTAGTGAAAAAGAAGGTAGCTACCTTATGATTTAGATTTTGGAAAACTTTGTCTCGCATCATTTTGAAACTAAAATTGAAATTTGAATGAGAGATCATCAGTAGAACTTTATTTATTGAAATTAAATATAAAAATATTGAATTGGTAAGTACACAAAAAAAAAACAGTTGTTTTTATTAATGATTTTCCATAATGATGAGTGACTTTCCACATCCACAGTGAAATAAATACAAGCATTTCAGTATTAATCGCCAAAGCGAAGGCCCGGTCATAAAATATCATTTCTTAACAACAAATCGCTAATATTTTCTAAGCGAAATTTATCGCTACCAAGTTTATGTATCTCTGGACTTAACATTTCCATTTGAACCGTCATCGTCAGTGAATAATGGTTATTAGTTTCTTTGGCACTCCCGTGAGAAAATTCTTTTGGAAATTATATTACCTGTTTGTGTCAAAACGTAAATGAATCATACTTTTGAAACGCAAATATTACCTAGAATAATAAATTTAAATTTATTCCCGGTTACGCGGTGAAAAAAAATCCTCTCTATTGATTGGACCTGGGGAAAAAAGGATTTTTCAAGCCTCGAAATGAAAAAGCAACAAACCGGGAATACTGGAACTTTATAAATTTTGAATTTCTCCAAACAAGAAAACACCGTTTCCCTCTTAGGTTTACGTGCAGAAATCCCAACAGAAAAAGGCAATTGGTTCGAACGTAAAAAATTCATGATGTCTCCTTTTGTTTAGTTCTGCATAGCGATGGTGTATATTATTCTCTGCATTTTCCCCTTGCCAAAACTTCCGAATTTTAAGTTTTCAATCCCCAGTTTTCTCGACCGAGAGCAGTCTTGCAGAAAAAGGAATTAGGCGCAGGTGTTTTGGAGAAAATTTCTTTCTAGGGCTTCATGGCCGGTTGAAATTTCATTGTTTCAAAAATATTTAATCCAGAATTAACTCGGTAGTCAAGTATACAAACCACCAACAAGAAACTTCACTTATTCTATTTTAAGTCGCAGTACAGTACTTAACGAATGAGTAATTATTCACCAACGCCTAAAGCTAAAGATCTAAACATATATTTACAATAACCAATTAGTACCCGGATTAATGGACAACCAGTCAATTAAATAAATATATTACTAGAGCTAATGTCAGGATTTATGATTCTTGAAAAATTATTTATAGAAGTCAGTTCCGTTTACTTTATGCGCGCTCTAATTGAGGGTTTACGACGGACTCAAGATGTTTGCGTTTATTGTTGAGTGGTTTCAAGTTTGTAAATGGTAATTCAATATAATAAATCCCAGGTGGACTTTGGATATCCGACGAATTTTTCTTCTAGGTATTATAATATTTCATAGAAAATGATTTTCATGTGATCCCGAATGTTCAATCAAGGTTAAATTGGACATTGAGTAATTTCAAAATAATGTTTTAATTTCTTGATTGATTGATTTTGTAATATTGTTACTGTCCGATCATTTATCGATTGCTATCCATAACTAATTGTTCGATTCGACTACTTTTATGAAACTTCGATGGTCTAGTCTAGATGATTGTCTTCCAGGAATTTCAGAAAAACCTCAATTCTCGAACATCTGCCTGTTTCATACATTTTATCGAAGTTAAGTTAAAAGAATGTCATATTGAGTGCCTATCACATCCTTAAGTATGGTGAAAAATTACCACCATATTTTTATTATTAAAAAAAAAAAAAATTAGGAATGCTGAAATCCAGATTTGTGAATACTTAGTTGATATATTATACCTACAATTAAATGCTAAAATACTCTGGTAAATATTTCTGTGTTAGGTGTGTACGAACTAATTCTTGCTTCACTTAAATTTTGCAGGCAATGTATACATTTTCTAAAGTATTATCGTTCCAGAATTTTGATAGAAATTTAATATAAGTTTTGTATTCTGTATATTAAATTTCAGCTTTGATGGCATCAGAAAACACTTGGGTAATAATGATTAAAAAAGTGGCCTCTCGAGAACTTCATTTCAAATTCGTACTTATCAAATTTCTGATTATGACATTTATATTAGTAAATAAACAGAAGATCAGAGACAAGAGAATGTGCCATCAAATTGAAAAAGTTTTAATAGATCTTGTCAAAGACACGGCATTTATTGTTAGGTTTTCCGGTCGGGAGCAATTTCAATTATTTCATTGATATACAAGTCAGAAAAAGAATATTTTAAAAGTATTAAAGTCTTAATAATATTTTGAAACTAAGCTTAACGATAGAGATGAATATAATGTGATATGATATAGTAATTATGTATCGCATTATAAAGTCATTAGCTGCAAATTGATAAATAATTCCTACATATAAATGGTGCAGCTTTTTATTAGTATTTGGAACATACATCGGCTTAAGTGATATATAATAATTTTATTACCATCATGTAATCAATACTACCTACCACTTTTCCTCAGAATGTTGATAAAGTTAAAATATATATTTCCCAGCCTACTTTGCTTTGTAATAATGTATTGATAAATTAATTTTTATTAGTATGCCAGCCTCTAACGGTGTTACCACGCCAATAGCAACATTAATGCGTTATTGTGATTGCATTTACATTGGTTTATTTCTTTTTCATTGTTTTATATATTGTCCTATAAAAACCTATGAAATTACTTATCGTCGGTAATCCTCTATACAAACTACCAAGAAAACAGTCAATAAGAAACCGCATAAAATATTCAACTTTAGTGTCAAATTCCGGTAGCTTGGAAAAATGGGGAATTTTATTCCGCTGCCGGCGATGTTTGCGCAAACAGGAAAATTTTCCTCGGAAAGTGACTACTTAATCGAAAAGTTTTATGGTTGCGAAGGAACTACTTCCGAAAAAATCATGCAGTCTTTTTAGGAGTTTTGTCGTCTGCTTTTTTTATCATGGAATGCTAAAAAAATATTTTAACCACATAGGAAAACCGGAATACTTGGAGTATACTTTCGTGCTCAAGGAGTTTCCAATAAAATTTGTCGACATATATTTTTAAAATAGAAAAAATGTCGATTTTGCAAGTTTTTTACGATTCAATAACTTGACAGCATTTTATTCAGGACGTCGTAAAATCGGTATCGACTTTATGCATGAAAAGAAATTTAAAAATCGCCCGACGATGATGGTTTTCCAAGATTTTGAATTATTTATATCGTGTAGAATCAACCAATAATTGATTATTTAAGGACCAGATTTAGGATGACAAAAAAATAAATAATGGAAAATTTCACGGAGGGTAGATAGGAAGTTCTCACTCTTTTTAATTGAAATTCTTGCTTGATTTAGGCCCGATTTATCCATCTTCAGATAAACTTGCTGGTAACTATCTCCAAGATAAATTTACCGTCCTATAATTCTATTGGTCGGCAAATAACTGGCAGACTAATGGGATTACAGATTACGTTTTTATCCGTTATAGATTGCATAACTGAAAGTTTATCAGAAAATTAATAAACCGGCCCTTAGAGAGATTAATTTAGCTGACACTTGATGGAAATTCATTACAAATTTTGGATGGAAATAACGCTCTAAGGAAATAACAAAAAAGTTTCCAGATTTCATTCATTCATTCGAACATTCGGTCTGAAGAAGGCACTATGAGCTAAAACATGTTATGGCATATAATTAAAATTGTGGAAACAATACAAACGGCCAGAATCTTAATGAACAATCAAAAATATCTTAAGCGGCGTTTCCACATGCATAGTTTATTGGCGCCACTTATTCATGCGCTAGTTAGTTAGGGAGACGACCACATTTTTCCTACCCCGATCGAGTTATGTGTCGACACTATTATCAATACATAGTATTATGTGCATCTATTAACCTGTATTCCTGCCTGAGAGCAAATGCTGCCGGAAATATCTTTTAACAAATTATTAACAAATTAAAAAAAAAAAGGTAAGTAACACTACCCCCATCGAGTTATGCCTTAAGTAGGGTATCAGATTGAAGGTCTCGATGTCCCCTATCTAAAAAATCGATCCTGCCTCGGGAGAACTTGCCGGAAAAGGGTGGCAGGGCAGCTTATTGGGGCAAGGGCCCGCGGTCTCAGCTTTGACACCTATCAAGTTTTGCGCTGAATGATGTGTCAAATTAAAGGTGTCAATAAGTTGATTTAAGGTCTCTTCGCACAGAAATCCCAAACCAGAAGGAGTGAATTTCATTGTTTGAAACTAGTTTCTTGACTGTTTCCAACCAATGAAATTCGCTCTGACATCCACAGCAACATTAATACCTGCTTGAACCATTGAAGTTGATGCCATTTTTCATTTTTCTACTGCGCTAGGTAAAAGTTTTCGATATCAAGTGGAAACAGATATTGGCGCCACTATTATTACGCCAGCAAACTGGCACCTGCACTGGCGCCAATAAACTATGCTTGTGGAAACGCCGCTTTAGATTCATAATCAATTTATTTGTTGAAATTTTGCATATCTATGTACAGGGTGTTTTTTTATATATTGGCACCCCACCTACAGCCTTCACCTTTACAGGTAAAGAAAGGTGTCAGGTGTCAGTACAAAAGTTGTACAGTTTTGGCTGAATTTTTAGAAACAAAATTTAAATGACGTTTTCAATTAAAAGAGATGGACAATAAAGTATGAAAACAATCATTTTCCCGCCAACATTTGCTTGCTTGTCAATGCCAGTATGTATTGAGTGTTTTGAAAGAAAATGTGGGAAAAGTCACTACTTCATTTGCAGAACTTCGCAATGGAGAAAGCGATGGATTATTTTGGAAGATAACAGCTCCCGCAAACTTAACTTGAACGTGGATTACTTTGTATACTTGATAGGCCTTGGATTTCCTTTTTTTTTGCGAGTATTCTTTGTGATTTTATGTATTCAAAATTTGACAAATGTAGAATTTGATGGAAACTTATGGAGACACACGTCCGCCGGTAAATAGAAATTATTTTCACAAAAAGGCACACTACACAATGACCATTGTTAGGAAAAAACTTTGAAAAAACCGAGGAAATAATAGTTTCCAGTTTCCACATGTACAAAAATCTTGTCAACAAACCACTGTCAGCGGCTGTCAACCGTTGTTTTCATACTCTTTTGGCGTCTGACAGTTTGACGCCAGAGAGAGATGCTTTTAAATTGAAAAGGTCAAATGTCAGAAATGTGATATTTTGCATGCTTCCAGCTTTTTTCAAATGGGATGCCCTACATTTCATTCTATATTCTTGAAGAGCACAATTCCCCAATTCCAAAAATATATAGTTTGTCTATATTTGATTAAACAGTCTCTCATATATTCGGTTCCAAAAATTCTAAAAATACTATTCTACTACTGATTTTGTGAACCATTCTACCTGTACAGGTGAAAGCTGCAGGTAAAATTGGATTATGAAAATTTAGCCAATACTGTACAACTTTCATCTACTTGTAAAGGTGAAGGCTGTAGGTGGGATATCAATATAAAAAAAAACCTGTACTCGAACAATAACTTATTATATAAATCAGAATTTGTAAGTTTATCCACTTTTTGTCAATTTACCTTTTAACAGGAATAATTAGTAATGTTATCTTACCAAACTAGTTACATAATGTAACAAGTTATTCAAGTACAAATTAATGAATTGTTGCGGAACTTATGGGTGGACCTCTGCGGGACGAGCGTAGCGAGTTCCGCAGCAATCTATTCACCAATATGATATTTAAGTACGATACTAACCTGACTCACTCAAATGTGAGTTATTCTCATTAGTTTAAAAAGTACACGTTTCAGGTGAGAGTCTTATTTGAATAGTTCAACAGTATATTGGTTAGTAGATAGCTGCGGAACTCGCTGCGCTCGTCCCGCAGAGGTCCACCCATAGGTTCCGCAACAATTCACTTATTTGTACTTGAACAATAACTTATTATATAAGGGTGAAATTAGTATCAGCTTTTTTGGACAGTTTTTTAGCTGATATTTATTTCACCTTAAATCTGAATTGTGGATGAAATCTAGGTCCTTATTATATAAGGTCAGAATTTGTAAAATTATCCACTTTTTGTTAATTTGCCTTTTAACGGGAATTAGTAATGTTACTTTATCAAACTAGTAATATATTGCGACAAGTTATTCAAGTACAAACAAGTGGATTATTGCGGAACTTATGGGTGGACCCAGCCATCTATTTACAGGTGTGAATTTTTCTCATTAGTTCAAAAACTACACGTTTCAGGTGAGTGTCTTTTTTGAACAGTTCAACAGTATATTGGTGAGTAGATGGCTGCGGAACTCGCTGCGCTCGTCTCGCAGAGTTCCACCCATAAGTTACGCAATAATCCACTTATTTGTACAGGGTGTTTTTTATATATTGACACCCCACCTACAGCCTTTACCTTTACAGGTAGAAGAAAAGCGTGAATACAAAAGTTGTACAGTTTTGGCTGAATTTTTAGAAACCATGATCAGAAACAAAATTTGAATGTCAGAAATGTGAAATTTTGCATGTTTCCAGCTTTTTTCAAATGGGATACCCTATATTTCATTCTATATTCTTGAAGAGCACAATGCCCCGATATATATTTGATTGAGCAATCTTTCATATATTCAGTTCCAAAAATTGTAAAAATACTATCCTACTACTGATTTTATGAACTATTCTACCTGTATAGGTGAAAGCTGCAGATAAAATTTGAGGTACTTAGTTTCTCTGATAGTATTTTTAAAATTTTTAGAACCAAATATGTTGGGGACGGCTCATCCAAATATAGACAAACTATATAGTTTTGAAATCGGGAAATTGTGCTCTTCAAGAATATAAAACCAAATATAGCGCATCCCATTTGAAAAAAGCTGAAAGTATGCAATTTTTCACATTTCTGACATTCAATTTTTGTTTCTGACCATGGATTCTAAAAATTTAGCCAATACTATATAACTTTTTTATTTACACCTGTCAAGGTAAAGGCTGTAGGTGGGGTGTCAATATCTAAAAAAAACACCCTGTACCTATATAGCTATACATATGCCCACCACGTGATCACGTCAAGTTCACAAAGTTACATTAAGCCAAGAAAAATATGCTTAGCTTTAAATCGGTCCTCGTGAAGATAAACGGAGAATAATTAATCCCAAAAGGAACGACTATATACAGCTCAAAAGATGTTGTAAGTATATATCGTATAGACAGAAAAGTCAGCAATCGCTTATCAGGAGAACAAGTAATATTTTTCAACAACACCCTAGCCTTCGGGCTGCCACCAAAAACCAAATACAATCCAGGAATTTTACAGAGAAACCATAGATATCTAAGAGCACAAATGCTTTAAACTTTGCAGTGAAAATTAAATTTAACTTTTACCCATAAAGATTCTAGTTGTGCATGAGGAAAAGATAAGCGAACAGAATCAAGACATTTTGTTCTCATTTAAGTTCCCTTCTGGCTTTTGACAAGATTAAGATCGCAACTACTTAACTTTTTGAAATTATTTTTTGACATAAAAATACCACAGCGGACCAATTACGGAGGAACACCAGCATCTTTGTAGAAAAAATAAGCGTGAATGAATGATGCCGATTCAAAAGGGACAGGTCTGAACCCGGAAAACATCGAATACACTACAATGATTATATTTTTAATTAAAAAGGTTCTTTATGCACTTCTGAAAGCCAAAGTACAATATAAATGAACCAAACTTTAATTAATCGTGAATTTCCAATGCTCAGCTTCTTTCATGGAAACCTGAAATATTAAAATGGCGGAAAATTTAACTATAGACTCTCTCCTTTGTGATACCATATTAAATTTCAATATACGGCGGTTGGCGCATTGTTTGTTCTCTATGCAGATTCAAAGGTCTCTATCAAGTATGCTATTAAGTCGCAATTTTTCATTAAATTTTTATAGTGGAACAAAATTACATTGAAACTTTAATCAAACATACACGACAAAGTAACCCACGCATCACAAAGCTTTTCCGTTCCCAAAACTAATTTTTCAGCATTGATCGTAATATAGAAAGAGCCAGAGTCGCTTCTTGGGTGGCAGCCAGATTTATAAGTTTACTTATGGATGTCGATAAAACGGATAGGTTTTATGTTTTTGTTATAAATGATGATTGTGGGTAATGAAGTCGACGAAGTTTTGAGAAATCCTGAACGAAATTGAAAATATACAGAAAACTTTACTTTTGTAAAAGTATATCAAGGTTACAAATGCTATTTTTAGTATAATAATGAAATGCACTGGTTCAATACCTTTTACAGCCGTAATTTTGAGAACGAGTTGCAAGATAAAATAACGATTTTTCAAAATAAAACAACGTGAAAGTTTTTGATTAGCCTCAATAACAACAGTTCTATAGGTACTTTTTTATTAGTAGGTATTTAGACTTGGTGGGTTATCAGGCAGGAGTTCTAGAAAACTGATATCAAATAATTTTAACCAAAACCCTTTCTGTCCTCCCTTTCTGAGGCTACGCCTTATTTATATGCGTTTCAAAGTGGCGGAAATTGCGAGCTAGTCTGATTTGTGTTTCCCTGCTAGATACTGTGAGATATACGCCAAGTTGGCTAGCAAAACAACGCAGATATATATTTTGTACTTGTGTGAATTTTATTTTTAGTATTTTTCAATTTGTATTGCCGCAGTGTTATCAATATTTATGGACCGACGATGGAACTCTAAAGTGTCTGATACGTCGTTAAAATGCGGAGCTGCAGCATTTTCAACGCCAATCTCGTACGATTAATAATGCGATTCACGGGTAGTTTTTTTTTTTTGCTGGTTGCTAGTTTATTGACTGTTGGTTTGGTTAATTTTTATGTCTGACAATCGCCATAATCGTATGTTAAAAACGTGCGTGTAGGCCTGATGGGGGAAGAAATTATTATTCACTAGGTTTCTTTTTCATCAATGCAAAAGCGCTTCTGCATTTTGACAGCAGTTTGTTGTTGATTGTAAGAAGTTCTACCGCAAGCTAAAAATAAGATCTGAAGCATTTTGTAATTATCATCTGCTAAATGTAACTATAATATAAGTTCCCCATTAGCTACCAGATATTCGCTTCAATTCGACGTTTATTTGATAAAGTAGGCTGGAAATAATGTTCTTCAACATAAAAAAAATAATACTAAAATTATCTACGGTCAGCAATTAGGTAGTTCAATAAATTAATTATCGACATCAGCAGTGTCGACGTGCGAATGATAAGTGGCTTTAGGAAGTCTGAAAATAGACTCAAAGTCGAACCAACTGTTTGTCATCAAATAAAGGATGTGTGCTGGATGTCGAAAGATAAATTGAACTTGGGAACAATTGTACCAGGAGTCACAGGAAAATAATTTAATGTATTATCGTGCTGACAGTCAGGAGATGTCAGTGATGAATAATATTCGATAATGGAAAATAAAGTTTCAAATGGTATAGTCACACCTAGTTTTTACAGAATGGCTTTTTTTTTAAACAAATTTAGATAAACTTTGGAGATTCTAGGGATCTCTCAGGACTGCTTTATAATCTTCAACGACTTAACTAACAAACTGGAGAGTCCCCCCTTACATTCTACAAAAGCCCATAGCTTCCTTATTTTTTGAAACATATTTTTTTTTCGGATAGAAGATATTCTCCAGACATCCATTTATCCAAAAAATAAATTTGCAGGAGATTTTTTGAACATTTCTTAGTAAAGAATCGATATTTTTTGAATATCCATGTGATATTTTTCAACTGGACATCATCATCACAAAAACTGCGGTTCTAATTCTTGAAACTCTGTAAACGATTCTTCTCCATCTGATGACTGATAATCATAAATTATCTGAGAGTATAATTCCTGTAGAAAGTTAAATTCATAGAGATATTACCATTGTTTACCTGAGAATCATCTTCGTCGTATGATAATGTCACTATTTTGAGTCCTTGAATTTTTCGTAGTCTTGTTTAATAAATCCTTAGTAACACGTTTTATTTCTTTGCTTTTTTGCATTTTCAACTGGTTTTCCAATTTCTTCTCTATTTTTGCAGCATTTAGGTCCTTTTCTGGCGCATCCGTCAAAACTGTACTTCTTCCACGTTGACGACCAGATGATTTCTTCTTTCGTGGTAAAGCTTTAGGAAATCCACGAAATATTTCCGGGGAAATAAATTCTGTTTCCTTTTCTTGATTGCGGTTGTTTACAACTACTTCAGGTTCTTCATTTTCTTTATTTTCAGGTTCAGTATATCTTTCTTCAACAGAAGTAGAGGAAGTAAAAAAATCAGCATATGTGAATACATCCCGGTCAAACGAAAATATTCCGGACCTCTTGAAACCCGAAATTATATTTAAAGGCCTTGGGTAGAGCTGTTCAAGTCATTTCAGCAAGTTGGTATATAGTAATGGGAATATCAGGATTTTAAGCCAGCCAGATATCGACTTCTGCATTGTAGTATGTCTTCAATAACCCAAAGACTGTTACATTTAATGGTTGCATCTTATGGCTACAGTGCGGGGGTAGTGTTAACATTATGACTCCATGCTGCTCGGCCAAGTTTAAAAATACCTAAATCTGTACCTCAGAAGTAAATTGTATTAAGTCATAATATTATAATTTAATATACTTAGGCACTAAGTGATTCTAGTACAATTTACCTTTAAGCCTGGTGAGTCACTTAATACAGGTTCCAACTGGGTATTTCGGTTGTCTTAGAAGCTAGGTGTATGAAATTTTATCCGGAGGTCAAGTAAGTTATTAGAAGTAGTATTCAGCTAAAAACCCATTTTCGAAAAAAAAGCGACTTAATACAGTTTACCTCTGAGGTACAGAAATGGGACTCGTAGTTATCACATATGAGTAAAGTGAGGTTATCTTTTGTACTACTTGTGTATTTGATGAAATGTTCCATTACAGAAACAAATAGTTTTGTTGTTATCCACCCGGATGAATAAGCTAGGCCAAGTATTCCAGTTGGTGCCCCATTAATCATATGCTGTTTGAAATTTTTCCTAGGAAAAATCATTACTGGAGGTATAAATGTTCCTGCACCTGTAATACCCACCAACAGAGTTACTAGTTCTCCCCTCTTGCCACTAATGCGCTGGTTTAATTGCTTTACTCCCTTGTGTGCAATGACCTTTTTGGGTTTTTGGACTGTAGTCAGACCGGTTTCGTCCAAGTTGAAAACTCGTGATCCATCTGCTAACTGTGGAAATCGTTCCAAAATGGACTCCAGGTTATTAAAAAATACTGCAACATTGTGCTTGTTAAACGATATTAGTCTAGATAGACTGCATGCTTCAGGTTTTATAATACTTAGTTTCTGGTTGCGATATATAAGAAACCTCTGAAATTTTAATGTTTGTTCTTTTTTGCCATATTAGAAGCTAATTTTTTTGAAGCTACAGTTGATAATCAATACGCCATTTTACTATATATTTGTAAATACTCGTCAAGATCAGCTTCCTGTTCTCTGCTAAATATTTGCCTAACTTCATAATGCGGCTGCGTTCTTATTTCAGTACCTGGATGTAATTGAGCCTTTTTCACATATCGATGCAACGTCTGTTGTGGAATTCCACTAGTTCTCGCAGCCTCTCTTATAGATAAGTTTTGTTCTCTAACTAGCTTGATAGCTACAGCCATATCTTCTCCAGACGTTTTCCCTATTTTTCTAGGCTTGCCTTTAGGTCTCACCATTTTAAAGTTTGTATTTTCGTTTCCTTATTAGAACAAAATTCCATTATATACCATGAGTAGTACACAGTGAGACACCGTCTCAGTGTGTACCTACTACCTGATGCCGTCCCACTGTGTAAACAAACACTAATAACATAAAATTAGTTTAGTTTCTTAACCAAATATTTTAATAAATCGCTACAAACACAAATATATTGCTAAAAAGTGTGTGTTGAAATATACTTACTTGCAAATTGATGAGACTGCACAATTGAGGAATTTTTACTGTGTATATTTTAGGTAAAAGTTACTTAGATGTTCTTAAAACCACGTTGATCACATACTATCAACCAACAAGTGCGCCGTAGGGGGCAATTAGGCTCTCCAAACCACGTGATTTTTCAATATGGTGACCGTGGAAAATTCGACGTTTGTTTGTTTATCTTGAGTTTATTTGGAATATTTTCAAGCTAATTACAGTTTACTTTGTTATAATATACTTTTTGAAATGCAGAGTGAATATTTAAAGACTTGAATGCAGGAAAATCGGGATCTGGGCGAACGGTTAGTTTAAAAAAATGTCCAGATGACCTTTTGATCCACAGTTCACATTAATGAGCAAATGAAGGCCTACAAAAGCTTAGATTCTTACGAATATTTCGAAAATGGCTTTATTTCAGATGCAGGAACAGTGGTAGTGAAAAATTTTCACGTTTTAATTGGAAAATTTTAAAACAAAAGGCAATGAAAAAAGCCTGACATCATCCTTGTTACCTTGTTGAAACTACTTCCATAATCAACGTCAAGGCCCGTTTGTGGCATTTTTAATTGGAAGAAACACTAATGAAGTCAATAAAATAAAAAAATAAATAGAGTTCATTCACAAAACAACCACAAAATGCACTTTAAAAAGCTTTAAATTACATACTCTCATATACGGGATAAGGAACTTCTGCTTTTTTGGACAGGTCGTTGGAATGCCTAATATGGGCACTTTCCAAATTTCACCGATAAATTGACCGGTTAAATAAACCGGTATCTATCAAAAAATTCCGGTAAAAGTTAGGTGTGGGCACTTTCCAAATTTCACCGATAAATTGTCCGGTTAAATAAACCGGTAGCTGTCAAAAAATTCTGGTAAAAGTTAGGTTTAAGCCCGGTTACATGAATTTTCTGATACATTTTGGAACGCTTTGGTGTGGTAAAGTTTGGTTGTATGTGTTGTTTGTAATGTATGGTGGTGTAATGTAAGGACTGTGAGGTGCAGTGAGGTTGGTCTCTTTTTTATTATTTTTAACAGTAAACAAACGATAGGTATCAAATGGCCGAATTTATAGTCGTTCCTTGAATCTTCCTTGGAGTCGCGAGTTTAGAATGGACATACTTGCTACTATTTAACCAGTTAATGTGAATTCTAAACGTTCAAAGCTTCCTTAAGGTCTGAGGAAACCTCAAGGTACCGACTATAAAAGCCCTCAGTACGATTTTTGTAGATTATTTGAGTTGGGTGTTTGGTTTGTAGAGTTCATATTGAATAAAGATAAAATTGTTCATGCACACACATAAACATTTTTTCATTCTGCAATCTGCAAGCAAAAATTTAACGAAAGATTGCCCATCGTGCCCATTTGAAACAATTATTATACGTCAAAACAAAAGTGTCAAAAAATCTCGAACCGAAAGAACCGACGCAAATTCCCGGTGGATTCGGTGCCTGACCGGTTTCAAACAGCTGATCATTCCGGTCAATTTTGGAACGGACGATCGGGTTCAACCAGTAAAAAATCGGTACATTTTGGAACGGTTTGGTGAGTGAACTATTAAACCGGTATCGCACCGGTTCAAAAACCGGTGAATTTTGGAAAGTGCCCTGTAAGTCCGGTTACAAGATTTTTCTGATGCATTTTGGAACGCCTTGGTGCATTAAAGTTTGGTTGTGTTGTATGTGGTTTGGAATGCACGGTGGTGTGATGTGGGTGCAGTAAGTTTGGTGAATATTAATTTTTATCATTTTTAACAGTAAATAAACGGTAGTTTTTAGTACGATATGTGTAGATTATTTGCGTGGAGATGAGTGTTTGGTTTGTAGAGTTCATGAATGAATGAATAAAGATAAAACTGTTCACGCAACGCACAAACAAATATTTTTTCATTCTGTAATCTGCAAGCAAAAATTTAACGAACGACTGCCGATAGTGCCCCCATTTAAAGCAATTAATATCCGCCAAAATCAAAATAGAAGTGTCAAAAAATCTCCAACCGAAAAAACCGACAAAAATTCCCGGTGGATTCGGTGCCTCACCGGTTTCAAACAGCTGATCATTCCGGTCAATTTTGGAACGGACGATCGGGTTCGACCGGTAAAAAGTCGGTACATTTTGGAACGGTTTGGTGAGTAAACTGATAAACCGGTATAGCACCGGTTCAGAAACCGGTGAATTTTGGAAAGTGTCCTATGGCTGGTGACGTTTGTCATCCATCTGATTTATTACGAGGTTGCCAAATCTCAAATATGTTCTAAAGTCTTAGAGAAAAATGTAATGTCCTACTGTGAAAGCCGTCCTAGTGTGGACTACCCTCCCTTACTATACGTGTTCGAGTATATTAAACTTTCTATTCTCAAATCTGTGTTATCAAAGTAAAAACTAATTTGATTTGACCACATAATATGATTTCAAATAAAATCGGTCTGAAATGTCTTATTCAGGAACAGCCCTAATAATATTCTTTTATCTTAAAGTATTTCCCTTTTAAGCTCAACTATCAGAAGAAATCAAAGTAATTTTCCCCCCAAAGCTCGTCTCTAAAATATTACATTTTAACGAAAATTGCACTGTCATCCGAAATGGTACGTCGCTCTTGCTAAACCAGAGCTTGTGGAAATTGTTCTTGCATGAGCGATTTAACATATACGTACGTAGACGTACACGTCTCTAATAAAGCCAGAGGTCCGCTTGTACCCTGATATCAAGTATTGTATTAAATGATAAGCACTAGCGAGTTCACGTGGTTTACATTTGAGAGCTGTGTGTTGGTAATATGCGAGTAATTTAATTGACTGAAATTATTTCAAAGTTACCATGCCATAAACATGGATCCTACACACGATTTCCGATGTAACTTCTATGAGCTGATGTTGTGGAATTACGGATAAATTTACACAATTACTACCAAGTTTAATAACAGCCTCAATGATTGTTGGTAAAGTTACGGTTAAGCTACTACCTATTTGCTAAATATTAATTAGTTGCAAGGATCACCAAATAACAGAGGCCAAGTATTGATAAATATTTATGGAAAAATTAATTTTCTGTACTGCTACTGCTATTTACATTTTGTTTTATTTTATTTTTGTTTCCGCGCTATATACATATATATCTTTTTCGATATAGGAAATATGCAAATTACGATGTTCCTGTTTTGTAACATTGAAAACAGGAGATTACCAACAAACAAACGAATTTATAATATGGTCATGTGCAATTGAAATTCAGGAAAAAAAGTATGTATATGACAAAATGAGAAAAATTGAAACGCAACCGTTTTTGAGCAGTGGTTAATAACTTAATTTTCCCGCACACAATACAAATCTCTGAAATTCATTGTGAAAATCCAGTAAGGGCCATTTTTCTCCGTCTACTAAAATATTAAATGGTCGGGAAATTAAAACTGCAGACCCCCTTTTTTTGTGCTAAACGTAGGAATGTTCAAACCTTGCATTTAATCTTGATGAAAGTATATGAGTGCGCATATATTCCGGCATTAAAACGGTAAAACAGACAATGGCGAAAAAAAAAGAAGCCATTGCGAGGGGTGTTTTTTGGATTAAATGTTACCTTTATTGCATGTATATTACCGGTTAATGAGAAAACCTAATAGGTTTTGTTCCATTGTTAAACTTATTCGGATTTTTCTTTTTTCTGGTAATTATAACCATTATAATATCTGTTCATCTAGGCACACTATTTTATAGTCTAGGAAAACTGTCGATTTTCAAAAAAAAAAAAAACCTACCCAAAAGAACTTTTCAGGGATGATAGGGAGAGGGTGGGTGATCATAAAACCGAAAATATCAAACATTCACCCCTCTGGCGTTTTGCGTTATAGGGGTTGAAAGTGCCCAATTGGCGATTACTTGGTACCTATTGATTTTACAGAAAAATGTTTCAAATAAAAGATGTGCAACATTATTTGATCTACAATGTTTATCTGAAGACTTTTTTGATTAAGGGCCGTCTGTGGTCATAAGGGCCGTTTGAAAATTTATAATGAAAATGAAAAATTTTAACCAACGTGAAAAAATTTTCTACAACACATACAACATTTTTGCTTTATGAAGTTTTTGCTCACCTCCTGCCGTTTTTCAATAGGGGTGGTTTAAAGTTTTTTTATTTTTTTACAAAAAAAATTTCTTAATAAAAGTTTTATAAGAATACATTTCCTACAATTTTTCCAAATCAACTTTTTTTGTAACTCACCCCCATTCAGCGGAGGGACACTTTCCTCGGGGAAATTTTAGTTTTTAGGGGTATATATTAATTTTTTTTTCTTTTCTCGCCTTTAGTGCATATAAAAAGTTGCAATTAACATTGTATTAAAAGGATTTTTTTTTTCCACCACCTTTTTGTTTTTAGGGGTAGTTCGCCTATTTTCAACTTTACAAAGAAAACTTGTTCTTTTTATTATTTTGAACAACTTTTCTCTATAACTTTTTTTTGTAAAGTTGAAAATAGGCGAACTACCCCTAAAAATAAAAAGGTGGTGGAAAAAAAATTAATATATACCCCTAAAAACTAAAATTTCCCTAAGGGAAGTGTCCCCCCGCTGAATGGGGGTGAGTTACAAAAAAAGTTGATTGGGAAAAATTGTAGGAAATGTAATCTTATATAGAACTTTTATTAGGGATTTTTTTTTGTAAAAAAAATAAATTAACTTTAAACTACCCCTATGCATGTATTTTTCGACTATTTTCCTAGACTATTAGTGAATAATAGTTATTTATGTCATTAGGTCCAGAAATGGTTTTTTTTTTTGTGCTGAGCTCAATGTTTGAAAACAGACGCGAAGCGACATCGTTGACGCTGCCATCTTTCAATGCTATTTGATAGGGAAAGGTGATAAATTTACCTGCACCTGTGGACATCGGATTGTGAACAGGATATAGCTATAGAATTTTTAATACCTATTTAGAAGTACCAGTCGTTCTAGTGACTGAACGTATGTCGCTTCTTGAACACACAAATAAAATAAGGTTAGGAATTTCCTTGAGGTCTTTCTTCTTCTTCTGATCGTAGGAATTTCCTTGAGGTCTTTCGTCTTCTTCTGATCGTCAATTGAAAATCTATCCACAGTTTCCAATTCTTCTTATTTTTAGCGTCTCTTATTATAATCTCAGTTTCTTCCTTTATATTTGATTTTGCATCAATTTCATTTCTTGAATCTACGGCTTCCTTTTTATTCATAACAAGGACTTGATTCTCTTATCTTTATCCACATATATCTCAGTATTTTTTAAATTCACTATAAACATAAATAATGTTTCGAAACAATTATCGAGTGTTAATATTTCATTTCCTTCCATATTCTTCTAAAAAATGAAAGTGATCATCCTCACCATGATGAGTTCTGCTCTATGTTACAGCAGCTGATAAGTTTTCAAATAGTCCAACAACAATTTGCTTTCGGGCTTTTTGAAATAATAACTTGAATGAAAAGGGACACATAGGTACAAGATTTCGCCGTGTCAACTGCAATCCGTACCCGCTTTTCTAAAATTAAAAGATAATTTCTACCGCTAAAAAAAAATCAAAATTAACGTTATTGGCAAGCCAAGAGTTGTGTAATCTGGACGGAAAGTGCACCAAGGAAGCCCAAGAAATGTATGGTTTTTTCAAAAAAATTTGCGAGGGCAGGCTGATTTTTTCAGAGCTGATTCGAGACTGTGTCCTGAGTATTGAGCCCAAAAATCACACTCGAAAGCCTTGTGCGTTCAGCCCTATTGGCCTTTTTCTTATTTATTTTTTTTCGACAAAATTACCTTAACAAAACTTGTAGATAATTACATTCTGATCAACTTTGCATCATGCCTTTTTTTGCTAGCTATTTTAGTTTAGGCGTTGCGGCCATTTTAGTGCTCCAGAATTCGCAAAAAAATAAATAGCAAACCTGCAGATTATTGTAACTTTTATAAAATTACTGGTAATGTACTTCATTACGTTATCGGTTTCACTCCAGGAAATGATACATTACATCACTAATCCGGTGAAATCATTTTCCCGGAGTGAAAGTGTGAAATCGAAACGATGTTTTTTTTGACAATACTGGGACCTGTTACCTGTCTAAAAAGTGACAAAACGTTTTTTTTCTACAATCGGCCTAGAAAGTAGACTTTGTCGATTAGATTTGTGCTCGCAAAATAGACGTTTCCTGATGACCTCCACTTTGCCGCTTTAGAGCGTCAAACTACTTCAAAATCCTTCACTTTGACGCTCTAGAGTGGCAAAGTGGTAAAAGCGCTTGCTTTTACTACTGGTTTCTTTGAACCTGAACTATTTTTTATTAAATGCGATTGTGAAAAAAATCAAATGTGAATTACGAGCAAAAGGTGCCTTTTGCCGATCTCAAGATATTTGCGAATATCGAATGCCAGAGGTACCCTTGTGTCACAGAGAAATACGAAAATCCCTAAAAAAGCTGGATACAAACAAAGCAATGGGTCCGGATGGCATTCCCGCAATAGTACTCAAAAATTGCGCCAACGAACTCACCCCAACTTTCGCAAAATTATTCAATTTGTCTTACAGGCAAGGAGTATATCCATCATCATGGAAGTCAGCCGCAGTACAACCCATTCCAAACTATAGACCAATTGCTCTACTTCCGGTGATATCAAAAGTAATGGAAAGAGTTGTGAACAATCACCTAACCAAGTACTTGGAAAAGTACAAAATTATCAACGATAAGCAATACGGATTTCGAAAATATAGGTCCACTGGCGATTCACTTACATACGTCACTCACTTATAGCAAAAAGCGATTGAGTTGCGGGGTGAAACAAGAACAATTGCCTTAGATATATCTAAAGCATTCGACAAAGTTTGGCATGAAAATCTGCTCAACAAGCTCAAAGCAATGGGATTATCGCCGAAACTTTGCACTTGCTTTGAAAGTTACCTAAAGGACAGATCCATTTATGTTGCACTGGATGGCCAGAACTCCAACTCTTACCAAATAAATGCTGGGGGAGCAATCCTTTCGCCAACTCTTGTCCTGATTTACATAAATGACCTCATAGATAAAACAGTAAATCCACTTTATTGCTTTGCAGACGATGGCAATGTAGTCTCCTCACTCATACCACCCACAGGTCTTTTCGCACGTGAATTCCATCATCTTAGACTAACTCAAATATCGCAGATAAATAACGACTTGGAGATAATAGAGGACTGGGGTAACAAAAACCTTGTACAGTTCAACGCGTAGAAAACCCAAGCAGCTCTGTTTTCAAAAAAGACCAGCACCGGTGAGCCAAACATCATGCTATCTGGAAGTGCTGTCACATTACAGAGTCAGTTGAACATCTTGGGGGTTACTGCAGAGACCACCATGTCTTGGCACAGTCACGTGGCAGATATTGCTAAAAGGGCCTCCCAAAAGCTGGGGGTGCTATTTCGTACAAGACATCTGTACACACCAAGCCAATTGCTGACACTCTACAAAGCCCAGATTCGACCAACTATGGAGTACTGCTCACATATATGGAGTGCAGCACCCAAACATACCTTAATGCTTTTGAATACCGTGCAAAAACGAGCTATCAAGCTGATCAATGACCCCGCACTTACTCGTAACTTGGATGGTCTCGAACATCGCAGATCTGTGGGCGATTTATCTCTCTTCTACAGGTACTATCACGGAAATTGCTCTGAAGAGTTGGCACGTATGATTCCACCGAGAGTAGCACCTACCAGGCGAACCCGTCAAACAGACGGTAACCATGAATTTACTGTCAAACTAGAGGCACCAAGAACCTCATTATATCAGAATTCATATCTCTGGAGAACAGCATCGCTGTGGAATAAACTCCCTGCGACGGTTTTCCCTGCAGGTTACAACCTGAACCGTTTCAAGACCAACATACACCGACATTTCCGCGCACTTGCCGCTTCTCGAGCGTGATAGGACATTTCCTTGCGAGTGCGCATATCCGTAAAAAAAAAATAAATATAATTTTTCAAATGCCTAAAAGGTCGTACAAGCGAAAGAAATAAAGTTACAATAAAATATCATCAAGCAAAGTAATAGAGAATTTTATTAGGTATAATAATCTGCAGGTTTGCTATTTAATTTTTTTGCGAATTCTGAAGCACTAAAATGGTCGCAGCGCCTAAAGTAAAACAACTAGCAAAAAATGTCATAAGGCAAAGTTGATCAGAATGTAATTATCTACAAGTTTCATGAGGGTCGTTTTGTCGAAAAAAAAAGAAATAAGAAAAAGGCCAATAGGGCCGAACGCACAAGGCTTTCGAGCGTGATTTTTTGGCTCAATACTCAGGGCAGACTCCCCAATCAGCCCTGGAAAATCAGCCTGCCCTCGCAAAAATGTTTGCGGCCCAGGTATAAATTTCGTGGGCACAAATTTAAATATTTTGAATCACACCTAAGCGATTTGAAGATCGCAATCATACTTTTTTTCATTATTTTTACCATAAAAATAACATTTACCAATTTCTTTAGTGGACTATAAGCATTCATGAGTTTGCTATTGTTATCTGGATATAAGAAACAAAATCATGCCCACTTTTTGGATCTCTGGACGACAGATGATACCGGTTTTGAAATTTTTCGAGCATGTATGGGTAAAAACCGATTCCTAGCATGACAAATCAAGGCAAAATGCTTCCTTATCCTTATACATTAATTTATGCACTCAATCACACATTCATAAATGTGGACTGTGGTGTACATAATTCACCGTAGCTAGAAGAGATTCTAGAGTGCGGGCAGCTAAAGGTTAATATTATTATAATTAGAAACTATCATCAGTCTTATTTTTTTATGACAGAATGTCTCCTTTATTAGAGAAATGCAAAAATGTTCAAAATAATGATTGCAAAAACCGACAAGCCATTCCCGTAAACGACAAACCCATTAATTCGATGCTCAGACTTCATTATTATTTTCATTTTTCATTCCCAAAAAAAAAAAATCCAGCCAAAAAACGAGACCTCCTAATTACAGTTCTCGGCGAAAACGTCCGCCCGCTCATATTTCAGGGAAACGTTTCGCACATTTCTCTGCCTCCAATTTGCCTGACTTGGACGATCCTCCCTGGTTCTTTTATCTCTTTGACTCTACTATAACGCTACTTCTTTTTTTTGCAAACTTATTTTGTTTATTACAGAAAATTGCGCTTTGAGTTGAGAATGAATTTATCCAAGATGTGACGATAGGTACGTGATTTCCCACAGGTTGATGGCTGATATTTTTCATATTATTATGCTTTATAAGTGTATTATAGAACAAACTTCATTTGGTTCCTTATCTCATGAAGTAAAACAAAAAGGAAACATAATATTCAAAAGGCAGCTTTTGAATTGTATTTTTGTATGGTAAAAAAATATCAAATTTGTCAAGAATGTCAGAAAATTACCCTCATTTCTACACACCCCTTCATGGGTCTGATGTTTTATGGAAAACTGTTTGTCATTCGAGGTCGAGTAGCATTTAAAATTTTTAATAGATGATTCTCTGTGCTTTTGAATTATTGTGGGCTGTGCAACCAATAAGCAATATTCTTAAAAGTAGTAAACATTAATAATAATGATTTTCATTATATTGAATTCATCGTAAATAAGGTGAATATAATGTTCTCAAAAAATAGGCCAATCCTCTTAACGCCCATTAGTTGGCATATTGAGTTCCTGGGAAACCTTAGCATTTAAATACACATTTTATTTATACACAGAAATTAACACAATTCCTGCACAAATTGTTGATTGAAATTTTAAGTTATTAAGTTTAATGTTCAGATAACTTTAGATAAGACATCGAATTACACATCAACCCTTGCATAAACCATTTAACATACATATAGTTATGATATGCGACAAACTTATAGGATGGTTTGCCGCTGCTCCAACATTAAACGCTAACTAAATCCTAAGCTCCAGTTGGGCCCCACGGCTTAAACTCCAGAAACCCTTCCTAAGTTTCTAACTGTTTTGAAATTTATATTGGGTGGTTGGGTATGATATACACGCGTATCTATATCTGTTAAAGTGTCTTAAGTGCTGAGAACTACTGTTTGATTATATATGTATGCATAGATTAGGACTCGTTGCTCCTAATGCTTTTCACATTATGTAATTGCGCCCTTTGGTTAGTTTGATTGAAGAGATTTATACCATGGGAAATATTTTAGCTTGCGTTGCAAGCTTTAGTTTCCAATATTTGCTGTTTCCAAAGATTCTGCGATTGACGCTGATACTTTAAAAGCCACCTGTTATTTTGATAAAGTTTGGCACATAAGTATAGGGGTGTCACAAGTGGTCTGTTATAAAAGAAAAAAAGACTAATCCATTAGGCGGACAAAAAATGGGGTTTCTTGCGATTTTTTGTTGTACGTGTAGTCTAGTGAGTTTATTTTTTTTTTATCACTGGTCTTTTTGAATTTGAAATGACAATTCCAATAAGTTATACAGCTGCATTGTGCTTGGCCACTTCAATAATAAATTTACATTGAATTTATACTAAACTTATAATTTTTTTATTTCTAGGTAAGTTGCAGTGTTTGCTTGTTTTTCAACAAAGTGGTAAGTTTTTCAATATATAGGCAAAATTATAGAAAATGAAAATAATTCTATGAATTATGAATTTAAAAGACTTTCGAGGCAAGTCGTCATTCAATCTACAATTCGATGTATAATTTCTTTACAATATGATTATTAATGCTATTTTACTGTTCAGAAACTACTTTAATAGAAAGGGGCGAATTTTTGACGCCACCTAATGATATATAAAATCATAGGCTACAATTAAAATAATTATTGTTCTTCTCTCAATTATCACATCTTTTCTAAAATATAATTTAAATTATCTTCTACTGACTTATAATATCCCTTATTCTATATGCAAATAATACGTTAACTCTATCTAACTAAACTAGTTTAAACGTTTTTCATTATTTGCCTAGGAAATAGGTTCACTATAATTTAAGCTTCAATAACTAATATAATAATCTATTTCGCCTCTTCGCGTGCGTGTGTGTAAGAAGTAAAATTGTCGGTTTGCTGAACAAACTTCGAAAAAAATTAGTTAACTACCGCTTTGCGTATAATCCGCCCGCTATACGAAGACTAAGTATTGCTTGCCACCTACGTCGTCTCAACACCTAATCAAGCAAATTGTGGTTATCTAGGTTCGGTTCGGAACCTACTTTTCCGATAATAATACTAATAACGATAAATTGAAATAATAAACTGAACTTTAGAATTGCCTTGAGAAATATTATTTTTTGCTCTATAAATCCGATAAATTGCAATATTGTTTTAACAAAGAATGTAAGCGAAAAGAAAATGTGGATCTTTAACCTCATTGTTGTTGTTGGGATGAATAAGCTCGAGAAATCACAAATGATTTCAAGCAGAATTCGCATGGCCTACGATCACACAATCTCGGTGGTTATTGATTCGAAAATCTGTTGGATTGTTTCGTCTCTGTTCCAGATTCATACCATCCTATGCAGGCCTTGGCAATAACTGCATTGTTTTGCTAAGAAATATGATCTCCAGCCAAAAATCTATACCATCCATTGGCATTTTGTGGGTGAATTTTTTCATCGTGAAGTGTGTTTTCTCATAACCTTTCTAAATGAATGTACGCCTTATCACAAAACCTTATTTCCCAAGGAAAATCAATATTTACATGTTGCAGTATCCACATGACGAATGCACATCAGCGTCGCTTAATTTCTTGAAGTAATTGGGCCTGATCAGGATAACAATAAAGATCTCTACATGAAATTATTTGGTTGGGTTTCATTTGTATGACGTGCTGCTGAACTTCTATTTTTGTCACTGGTGAACAAATTTCATCAGAGTTGAGGAAAACCATCTATTTAAAATATTATTTCTTCAAATCTTAACTTTTTAAAAAAAAACGTTTACTGAATAAAAGTAAATGTTGCAACCTTGTCTGCGCGATCAAATTTAGGGGTGACCGCGTTCGACCACTAGGAACGGTACTGCGAACGGGAAATAGAGAAGAGGCAACTAGACTTGAGATCAAGCTGGGGCTATTCCTTTAGACGCGTGTCTGTAATTATTCATTATACTCCAGTTATATTAGACCGGAAAAAGTAGCATCTGCGGAAAAAATCCGAGTGAGCCTAAATTTTGTCTACACCTTTATTTTACCTCAAGAAATAATGTCTTAAAAGTCCCCATCGATATCGCGCTTGCTTTTTCAGATATTCAAGGTCAAAAGTCGTGAACGTCATTTAATAACGATTGCTGGCCAAATGACATTTGCTTTATTGGTTATCTGTCAACTATGATCTACCGGTTAAGCCGGCGTCACACGATGTATCGAATGCCTTCCAACGTTGGACACATAGGGATTTGTGGCATCGTGTAACCGTACGCTCATCGGACATATTTGCCAAATGGTAGAGTGCAAAACACTACACCCAACGTTGGATTCAACGTTGAGACCAATGGTTGGACACATCGTGTGGCGCTGGCTTTAATCGCATTCAATCGATGTAAGTCAGTTCAAATCTAGTTGGCAAGAAGTCTAGATGTTTCGTTTTGTGATTTAATTACCCATCAGTTGCAGTCAATTGCTCTTGAAAAGTGTTACAGTGACTGTAAAACGCGGTATAGATACTTTGAGAGTCGCAAGTACGAAAAGAAAAGGTGGAACCTGCAGAACGTTTAAGGGATACAGATTTGGTAACAGTACATAAAAACTATCGCAAGGAGTATACATAGTAACATCTAAAAGACCCCTTATTTTTCTCGACAGAAGTTTGGTGACTTGCTCACCCTGCACTTGAATCGCGTATTAGGCTGATTATTCCACTCGTGTTAGAAATCCCATAAGACAAGTGACGATTTTAGGAATTACAGCGATTATACAACTCACTGTACATTATTCCCATATGACACGAAAGGCTTAAGAAGTGATAAGCCTTTTGGGATTATCCCGCTTGGTGGCAATATGCTACTAATCATAATAAAAATTAATAATGTATTAAAGTTTAGTTCGTTGTATAACCTTTTGAATACCACACTCGATGTTTCAGGATTACCTAATACTTTTACCTGACACTTAACGCGTTACCAGCAACACCACTCCTCCTTCGGAGTCGTGTTGTTGCTGCGTAACGCGTTTCGTGACAGGTAAAAGTATTATTCGGTAATCCTGAAACCTCTTGTGGTATTACATTCGATTATTCCACTCATGTGTTAGAAATCCCATAAGACAAGTGACGATTTTCACAATTACAGCGAAAATTATCTTTTCCATTTGTTTAACTAGAGAGAATTACAGCGATAATTCTCCCATGTATACATGGTTTTCATGTTAATTTTTGATACAAACAAACGGTTCCTGATAGCAACCATTTATTTGTATCGATTGTTAAGATGTTCAAATCGTTTAATACATATTTATTTCCATATTTTTTGCATTCTCATACGTGAAATAACCCTGTAAATACCACTTGAGCTTTAAAATGAACCAGATAATTTTGAAGCTCTCGTGGTATTATCCCCGACAATCCTTTGCGTGGATCCCCTCACTATCGGGATCGCTTTAGGCGGCCAGTGAACGAGCCCCCCTAGTATTGTTGGTGCGAACTGCTTACGAGCACGAAGAAAGAAAAGAGAGAGCCAACGATTAAATCCTCCGGGCGCGAAATAAGGTTTTCGAAAAATCCAGTTCGTCGTAAGGAAAACCTGCATCAATCCTCGAATTGGAGGTTGGTGTCCTAGGGGAGTAGCATAGTGTCATATAGAAGACGACGAGATGACGATGCTGCCGGTACATCTCAGTATTTTCTTCGCAAAACACGCTCTAGCTTGGGATCTTTTGATTTAAAAACTTTACTGAAGAAGCCAACGAGGAAAGAGACAAAAAAAAAACTAGGAAATATCAATGTATAATTAGAATAAGTAACTACACTCTTATTTAAAGATACTGTTATTAAGGCAGTGATACATGAGACCGAAGAAACAATAACAAATACAAGGTACAAGTGACAAGAAATTAAAATATAATAACACGTGTATCAATGCTATAACCAAGAATAAATGGATACAGGATACAAACAGAATTTCGATTTCTTGGTATTTTGTATCTGTCATTTGTACCTTGTATTGGTCATTGTGTCTTCGGCCTATGGAAAAACCGTTAGAGACCGTATCATTTTTGAATACGATTAAGTAGCTGTAGAAGCAAGGTATCATAATAAGTGTTTTGATTCTTTTATTAAACCAAAATCGGGTAGTTCCAAAGGTCGTCCATTAGATGAAAGAATAATTGAGGCTATGGAAAAAAAATGTCTATTACATTGAAAATAACGAGGATTGTCAGTTTACGTTGGTTCAATTGAAAAAAATTGAACTGGAATATGTCCCGGACGAATCAACAATCATTAAAAAATTAACGGAAAGATACGGCAAAAATATTGTCATAACAAGTAACTTTAGATCAATGATTATTATTTGAAAATGTTGTACGTCGTGGAAGAGGGGACAGATTACGAGAATGAAGATTGCACATCCTACATCTAAGAGTCACAACAAGAAAGATCATGGATTAGGCCTATAGTAAAAATACAATATAAAAAAAACGCGCCTTGCATCTCACCTCTGGGGTGGTATGGATTATGGAAACGGGTGCTACCCTCTATTTTCCTTGCGTTACAGGTGGAAAAGGTTGGTATGACTTAAAATATGTGAATAACATTTTTTGAAGAGAATTTTCCAATATTTTTAGCCAAAATAGTCGTAGGACATACCAAAAGCAAAATATTTAAAAAAAAAAATCATTACTGTGATATTTGACCTTGAATATCTTGGAACGCAAGCAAGATATCGGTGGGGACTTTTGATACATTAATTCTTGAGGTAAAATAAAGGTGTAGACAAAATTTAGGCTCACTCGGATTTTTTCGGCAGAAGAATCCTTGTATGACTGTACTATTATTCAATTTTCATTTCTATTTTGCATTAAAATTGATTGTTCAATCCAATTTTTTATTAGTGTGTGTGTAAGGAGCGT
The DNA here is from genome assembly GCA_917834065.1 of Ceutorhynchus assimilis. NCBI lineage: Eukaryota > Metazoa > Arthropoda > Insecta > Coleoptera > Curculionidae > Ceutorhynchus > Ceutorhynchus assimilis. The sequence continues at coordinate 3,403,671 of OU892281.1, forward strand.
TCACAGGTTAGTGGATTAAATGTTATTTTGTTTTTGAGAGTTCAATTTACGCAAATTCCTATTATTTTGTTCATATTTATGTATTTTTTGTTTTTTTATAACATTTTTTTATGTGTATTGTTCATGTATTTAACAAAAATCGTTTCATACTGTAAACAACACAGATAAAGAAGTAAATTAGAACCTAAGAAACAATGTGCTGTCTTTTTGTACTGAGATTTTGATTTGGTGGATTTAGAGCGTGCATTAGGGCCTTGTTGAATTAACTAACATTTTCCCACCCTGACGAGAGAATATTCTAGCAAATTAAAATAATCAATCTAGAGATATTCAGGCCTATGATGTATCCTGTCCTGTTATTTTAACGGCTGTGTTAAGGCTCAAAATCTATTTGTGTCTCTGACAGATAACTTAACGTTGCTGTTGAAATAACAGAGAATGATACATCATAGGCCTGATTGGCTCAAAAACAACTATAGCTGAGTAGCTTCCCATATGGGACCCCAGTACCTGCTGGGAAACTGGCTAACTAACAAAAAAACTCTTCAGTATTGAATTTAGGTAGTGTTAATTGAATGTAGTGTGTGTAATTGAAATTTTAGCACAAAGACAAAGGATGGTACCTAATTTAAATTTTTATTGACTTAAATTATCGAATTATTGACTCACAATTATTATTAAAATGACACAGTATGTTTCGATTTTTGAGGAATGTTAGATCGAGGGTTTCTCTGCCGTGCTCTTTCCCCTGGTTAGTTCCAGGATGAGAACGGTACGATTTACTTTAATAATAAAGTAGAAGTTTCACAAATTTTTCGTTTCTTTTACATATCACAACTTCCCTTAAATTTCCCTAATATTTGCTATGTCGGGCGCATGTCCAGTAAGTAAAATTGAGTAAGTTTCCATAACGTAGGTCCTATTTGTTTTTCATTTCGTTTTTCAGAATATTTGTTGTTTAAAAGGTAATAAAAATTCTTATCGTTTAATGTTACTGAACGAACCCGGGTATGTTATACTACAGAGTGAAGATTCCTTGCTAACCTCAAATCAAATTTCAGCTCTATATTCTACTTTCATTTGTTCTTTCAACGGTTTCTTAGTAAATGTCCATTTGTATCTGATATCTCATAATTTCTGGGTGGTCAGTCTCTATTCAATATACCTGTTTAGAGTAGGTACATCTTCAACACATGATAATATTGTATCGAAAGCCATGATGATTTCAAATTCACTGTATTTGATTGGTAAAAATCTTTTTCTGCTCTTATTCTTGTCGTTCTCATCAAACCAGTCTTGATGTTTCTGTGGTCTTCAATATTTTCCAGTGCTTCTCAATGCTTTCCGGACTCTAACAGAAGTTTCTGGCTCAGAGAAGCTTGGAAGTTTGTCCTGATATGATCGTCTTGAAGGCGTTTCATGTTAAATTTGCATTTAAACTACATCTTGAAACGACGATAGCAATTATAGTAAATCTAGGTACTTCGAAACCAGGTAAAAACACGATTGTATTCCAGCTCGGTATGATGAGGATTACAATGCTTTACCCAAATATGTTTCCTACTTCATTTTAATTAATAAAACGAATTTAATTAATCTTCCAAACCCAAACAAACTTCACCCGTCACAGGAGAAATTATTGTGCACAATCCTCATCATTTTCAAACTCGCGTCCGGCCAGCGCATTCACGTCACGCGCGCACCAACGTCCCTTTTGTAATGATATTTCGAGCTTCCGTGGAAAATTTAACGGCGTGAAAACGGTCAGAAACAATAGGAATTCATGTGTCCCAAACTGTGCGGCTGAACGGGACGGATCGTTCCTCCAGGAAACGCCGAAAGCGTCCAGGAATGGAAAGTGAAATATTACAGTCAAGCCGGCGTGCTTTATTTGTTTTGCGTTCTATTGTTTGTCGAGTGATTAAAATGTCCTTATTGCTGGAACTGTATTAATAATATCTAAACTGTGACTTATAGACAAATTTCAAAATTCCAACGTTATCATTGTATAAATATATTCGTAATCTTGGAAACTGATTGATTGGATTAGTATCACCACCTTGGTCAATGAATGGGGAAAAAATATCTAGCCATTGCCATGTTACATTAATAAATATTTCTTGAAACTATATATACGGTTCGTTTTGAGATAGAGGTGGAGAATTGAGAGGAGGAGGAATGTATTGCGCATGAGCAAGTGGTGATATGTAATTTTGCACCTCTCTCCAATTGTCTTCCTGAAACGAACCATACACGAATTATTTACCATCATAAGTGCTGTATCTTTCTAAATAATTTTTTTTAAATGAATTTTGGTGTAGTTTATTTAGAATTCAAAAGTTTAAGTTTAGAATTACTCAGACGGACACCTACGGAAAAAAGCAATACTATGTTTAATAGTGCACATGCTTTGTTCTCCATGTTAATTCTTGGCTGTTCTCAACGGCCTTATAGGGAACCGCTACTGTGTATATGTCATAAAACACTTTTTCTACTGACATTTCATAATACGCTATTAAACGATTAAAATCTGTATCATAATGAACTTCATTACGATACAGATTTTCATTATAATACTCATTTTTAATATTATACAATGTTGATAGATGGCAGCACTAGTTAAGATATTAAACATTTTAAACGGTAATTTTGCATAAAACAATTCTTTGATAACTATAAGAAAGACTCCGAATTGTTTAAAAGTTACCTAAAGTTTGGGACAAAGAATAATTATTATGGAAATTATGAATGATAAGGAAGAATTTTTACTTTTTTCATTATTATACATTGTCAATAGATGGCGCCATCAGTTAAAAAAAAATTGAATTTTTTTTTTGAATGTTGGCAGCACTCTGTTTATAGCTTTTCCATGGTAATTTAGCGAAAAACAATAATTTTATAAACAAAAATACCTCAAATTGTTATTAAAAGTTAATACCTTAAGTTTGGGAGAAGGCATTATTATGGAAATATCGAGCGATAACGAAGAATTTTCACTAACACCTCCAGAAATTACAGAGAGGGCGACAAATGCAGGTAATAATATACTACCGGACAAGTCCAAGAAAATTTACAAAGAATTATATGGACAATTTATGGATTGGAAACACCAAAAACACATCATCCTTCCCAGAAAATGTTTTGATAGTATATTTTGAAGAATTACAACAAAACATGAAACCTTCAACTGTATGGATTACTCAATTATGAAATCTCTATTCAAAGCTAAGCATAATGTTGACATATCTAAATATCATAAGTTTTATCAATGGCAGTAGAAAAAATAGTGTATGCAACTCTCATGTAATGGCCATTAATACACTCGCATGTTATATACGAAACTCGCCTACGGCTCGTTTCGTATCCTACAACATGCTCGTGTATTAATGGCTATCATTACATGATCATTGCATAATATACTATTTGCAGTTTGGTTAAATATTATTCTGTCTTTTAGCCGCAACCTTTGAAACCAAATACCCTGTCAAACAATTTATGTTTGTCAAAACGGAATTTTAAATATCCATTTGCATCTTATAAGTTTCATATAACTCTAAATTTATTCGTCTTACAACTTAAACAGCAAACAAAAGACCCAGCCTCTGTTTTGTTGCCGTAAATGTATATACGGCGCGGAGCTTGTAGGAATCCACTAGCGGACGGTTATCAATTATGTGCTTGAGTTATCTGCTTAGAATTAACATTATTTCCTGGCGGCAGAAACTACGATTCCACTTAGTAATTCTGATTAAATGTGGCCAAGTGGCCAACTTTGTTATATACCTACACTTGAGTCTTCAGTCGAAAGTTTGCCAGACAAGTCGCAGCGTCAACAAATTTTAAATTGCAGCCAAAAAGTTTGAATTTGAAATTCAGTTTAAATATTTTAAGCATTAATTAATATTGAAAAACCTGCATAAATTGTGAAAGAAAAACAAAATATAATTTTAAAAAAATAATTTCTAGACATCTTTATTCAAATTTAAGTGCAAGTTAACGTCATGTAGACTACACCGATATAATTTGCATTTGTTATATGCAAATGTCTCACTAAGTGGTCCCGTTAAACTAGTTTTATGCACGCAATTTTTTACGTTATCAGTCTGAAATAAAGTCCCCTATAATTCAAATTTTATTAACTAATAAAATATTTCATTCCGCTCCATTGCGAAATATAAGAAGACAAATTTTATTTATGTTATTTTTTGCAATATACTGGGTGAATATTTAGGTGGAGGTCTACATTCACACAGAAAAATACTCCTTCCTTTTTCATTTTGTCCATATACTATAATGCATTTGAAAACAGAAGTTATATTATTTTACTGTGTTGCGCAAAAATTTACTCTTAAACTGTTTGAATACTTAATTTGAATTAATAAATCCTAATAGGCCTAGGTTACAGTAAGACACCCTTAAGGAATGCGGCCAGCGCAACAAAATGCTCGCGGCTACTCAGTGGTGTGGGAGTAGGTTCAATATTCCAAGTTAGCTTTGTAGGGCGCCACTGGTTTACAAAATAAAATCCGCGGACTTAAACCAGAAAGTCCCTGATCTCCAAAATTCCTATAAAAATGTACCTACCCAATGTACCTATCCTTTAAAACAACTTTACCTTAGTTTGGTTGAGGTCAGTAGGGAGAAAATAAGAGTCAAATCTAAAAACAATGATTATAAATCTATTTAATAAAATGGGGGGGGGGAGGGTATGTTTAGAATTGAAATTTACAAGGCAATGTATTATATATAGTACCACAGTAATTATTATTAAATGTAATAGTAAAAATTACCATAAGGTAGCAAGGACCAATATGTCATGGTCTTGAATAAGACACTCCAATATATTCAAAAGTTACCAATAAAAGTTTGACTACCTTACTCCAATGAGAAGGCAAGAGAATAAATAAGGAATAAAAAGGTTAATAGTATTATTTAAAACCTGTGCACGATTATACCATGGTATACCGGGGCGGGTTTGTACAAAAATGTCACCTTAAATATAGTACATTAAAAATCATTGGTACTGTACACCCATTGTAATAATTAAGGCAGTAAAACAACCTTGGAAATATACCAAGTAAATATAAGAAATACCATTAATAATAATTAAGAAACGTTAATTAATTTACGGGTACATCACCCCTTGTGGTCCTTCCTGCAGTCTGAATACCCATTTCTATAACTGTCTCCTGATATCCTCACAGCCTGGATAACAGACCCTATCAACTTCTATTGACTCCCTTCTTGAATAGGGTATATTTCGGTTCGAAATTCAGTGTTGTGGGTATTCTGACACCTCACAAAAACGTTGAAAGAGAAAAACCCAATGGAAAGGTACAATCTAATCTAAAAACCCTGGTTACAATTTCGGGCTTCTAGTTGAACAAAACGTGCTCTGTGCTCACACGACAAACCAACAAAATGGCGTAGACCTTTGTTTCCATAAGATTCTGTGTGGTTGGCTTACAAATACGGGGACTTACGACCAAATCCAAAGCTTTCACCCCAAAACCAATTAAGCCAGTAACCACTTGAGATCCCAACGCCTCCAAAATCCCACAAAAAGGTGGATGTTCCCAGGAACGTAGCCAAGAGGACCTTTGGTAAAATCTGCCACTTGTTGTTTGCTCAACGTGCGAATTTAAGAGAGAACGATTCCTTTTCGGCAATTTATTAGGTGAGCTCAAAAATTTTCTAGAATTTCATTTTTTTTTCCAAGATGCCCTCTGGTACCAGATTTCCGGTCTTGACCAGGAAAACGGAACAATCAGCTTGAAACGGAACAACCCAAATCACAATGATGACAAACGAAACCCGAAGTTGTTATCAAATTTTCTTCCCTAACACCAATTAACACTAATTAATTACTTATAGTAGTTTTTAATCAACATCTACCCAGTCTTCATTCTAAAAACTATCGAAATGACTCTATTACCCACAGTGGTCAAGAAACCTCGCCAACAACGCTTGCCTGAAACGAAACAACAAGTGGTCCCATAACCCCACTTATTCTGCAGAAAATAAACAACCGGAAAATGTGGCAAATAGAGGAAATAATGGTGAAAAAGCTATTTAAACGCTGTGAAAGTGATATGTGATGTTGTAGAATTTTTAATAATGGAAATTATGTGACTCGTAAGTGTTGACGATTGATATTTATTTGAAAGTAAACAACTTTCGAAAGCTAAATAAAGTGAATTCCCATCCTAACAGTAGGGCTTTATTATCCTAAAACTACCCTGTCCTCTGAATACGAAGAATTACCTCATTATTACCTTGAAAAATATACCCTTGTTCAACAACTAGATATTGTTTCGCATCCAACCAAAAAGGCAGAAATCTAGTAAAATTCAATGAGCAACCTATCAATTACTGAAAAATATTAATCCCCAGGTATAAAGCTTTCTAAATACCCTCACAAATACCTGAATTAATTACTGAATTTATTTGAAATCTTCAGTTACGTTAAGGCAAAATTTGAACGTAACAACTGAAAGATTCAACATCTAATAACCCTCTGAGAATAATCAATTTCTACCAGGTTCCAAGATGAGCCAGTATAGTATGGGCGCCACTAAGTTTTGAGAGGTTTTGTTGAAAACCAGTTCAATATAGACGGTGACTTACAATTTTCCTTTTCAGACGCGTCCTGTACATCCAACTTAATATTTGTGCGGGGGTATGTATGACTTCTTGGTCCGTAGAATAGATTTTAAAAAACAGCTTCACAAAGTTAATATGCAAGTAAAATGTGGAGTCTGGATTCGTGATAGGACTTTTTATAGTCAAAACACTATCATTCCAACAAGCGGAATGGCATGGAAGAGGCGTTTTCATAGAAAACCCGGAACTGATCGTGAGCGAATACAACCAGTAGAACGATAGAACACAAGAGACTTTGTGAAAAAAATATGCCTTCAAGTTGGCTATGGATTGACACACGCACAATTTTTCGACAAATACTTCGTTGTACAATTTGACAGAAGTGTCCATTGACAGTTAACATCAAGAACTGGGAATAGACAGCACTTAATTAAAGAGAAATATCTATTATTTGTTGAACTGATAGTCCGTCATCGGCCCTCATTTTCTAACAAAAAGTGACAAAAGACTTTTTGGAAAAATATACCATTAAGTTGGCCATGGATTGACACATGCACAATTATTCGACAAATACATCGTTGTACAATTTGACAGAAGTGACTATTGACAGTAAACTTCAAGAGCCGAGAATAGACAACACTTGATTCAAAAAAAATCTCTATTATTTGTTAAATTGACAGTCCGTCATCGGCCATCCTTTTCTAATCAATGAGAGTGACAGAACGGACACAGATATTACTTTTGAGTCTGAACTCCGGGCATAGAAAATAATTATACCATATAATTTAAATCACAGATTGATTGACAGGGAATTTTAATAACATTTCTCATAATCTGAGGAAGGTACGCTCCGTGTTAATAGAATTGAATGTTAATGTATCCAATGACTACATACATTGGTTTTGCAATCAATTATCAATATCTTTGCTAGCTATCTAGAACACGAATTAAAATAAAAATCGTGATTTTTTTTGCAATATCAGGAAAAGTTTAAATAATTCTTCGAGAAAATTTGAATAGCATAGAAATATTTCAGCTTAATGTAAACCCAAGTAATGATGTTTTCTTAATTTTCTTAAAAGCAATAATCAATATCGTTACTTCAAGCTCATTACCTACTTAGCAAACATAAACGTATCCTATGTATGTATGTATGTTAAGTACCAGCTTCCTAAATTGTAAAAGTATAAATATTCATTGGCCAAACCCAAACATGCGGAAGATGAATTTGCATCTTCATATTAAAAAAAGCTACATTCTCGAGACTCCTCTAATTTTTGTTTAAACAAGTTGGTAATAACAATCCAAAGCCAAGCATTTTCCACAAGAAAATCTTCTTAAAATAAATAAAAAGATTTCAGAAAATAAATTGGCCTCTAAATTCTAACTTTCCAACCCAAGTAATTAAATAGACCAGCCCTTATTAGATATATAAGAGACACAGCTAGGGATTTTAATTAAACTTCTACAAAATGGTTAAGTTTAAGCTCTCGCTCTTATTCTCTAGCCGCAAGAGTGGGACGAGATGTTTTCGTTAAGAGTTTTTCTTTAACTGTTTTAAATTTAAATTCGTAGTCTAGCTATGGTTTAGGAATTTATTAAATTATATAAAAAATACAATTAAACTAATCTTTTGACTTAAATTTTGAAGATCTCTCGAAATATAGGTATACGTACCATTTCAGAGCCACGATAACCTCACTTTGTGGCCAAAAGCATCTTGATATGTTTAAACATGTCAACACTCCGGAAAATATCATCACCCTACTTATACCTATTACTTGTCTAAATTGGCTTGAAAGAAATAAGATTTTTTGAAAAATAAAAAATTATTTTTTTGGCTTTTTCAAGTTTTCTAGTTAAAGTGATCACCTGTTCTCGGACAATCGTCAAGAAACCATCAAAATCAAACGTCATTCTTTTCATGATTTGACGAAATAAGGATAGTAAAGGTGCAACACCGGTTCTGGCACAAAATCAGTTCTTTTCCCATGTAAATCTCCATAAGAAAATCTAAGGTTCATTCTGCACTTTTTTGTACCATTTTGGAGTGAGGGCAGTGGCGTAACTAAGGGCCCGCAGGGCCCGCAGTTGCGTGGGGGCCCCGTGATCTTGGGGGCCCGTGGGGTCCCAGACCAGGCAAAAGTACTAAACTGGTGACAAAAGTAGTACTTAACTGAAAGAAAATACTTTAACCTATGAACCTCATAATACATATCAACCATTGAAAAAGTATGTCTGGTCAGTGGTCTAACCAATGTAAGAAATTTCAGAGAGAAATGTTCAGACATACTCATAGATGCAAAATTAACTGTCCGTTTTAAGTGATACCACTATTGCTATCTCCGAAATCGGAGGTATGAGGTCGGGTAAATTAAATAAAAATGGCAGATTTTGATATCCATTGGAGGTAACTTCACAGGGTTACCAATTTTTTATTTGTATCCGAGATATAAAGCCTCTGAGGTAAAATGTAAACACAACTAGAAGCTGTGTGACAGGGCCGTATCCAGACCAATATTTAAGGGGGGGTTAGACAAAGTGGCAAAAAAAAAAATTTACATTAGTAATAAAAATAAAAAAAATAAATAAGTATTTAATAAGTGTTGTTTGTGTTTAAGTTAAATTTTTTGAATTTTTTGAAACCTAGATACGGCCCTGCGTGTGAAGATAACAAACGCCATTTTGTAGAGAAGAAAGAATCTTGGAACTTTTGCATTGAACACTTTTTTCTAAAATTGATAGATTTTGAAATATTCATTAAATAAGTTTTAAATGTTTTTTACATTTCCCGTATATTTTGGAAACGTGCAAAGATTTGGCATCCCTGTGAACTTACCTTCAATGAATACTAAAATTTGCCACTTTTATCTAATTTAACCGACCTCGTCCCTCTTACCGTTTCGGAGATAGCAATTGTGGTATCACTTAAAACGGACACTGTATAAAGAAAAATTTAAAAATATATATACAGGGTTGTCTTTATGTATGGAAACGGTCTGATATTTCAGAACCGGTTCGAAAAAAATTTACAATATTTCCTACCTGGGGGTTTTTGAGAATGCCTGATTCAATGGTGCTATTTGCAATGTTGACAAGTTTACCGTTTCTAAGATGTCGTATGTAACTTGATTTTTTTAAATGGATGCCCCCCTTTATTTTTATTGCAATTAATTCAGCGTCCTAACATTACTAAAACCCCTAAATTTCAAAACTCCATTTTACTTGGTTTTTGAAATATGGCAACACAGATTTTTTGTTGAAATGTATGGAAACAGTCTCATATTTCAGAAAATATAGTGGTGGATTCAATAGTGGTATTTGCAATATTGCCAAGTTTACCGTTTCTAAGATGCCGTATGTACCTGCCCGTAGGGGCATCTATTAGAAGAAAAATCAAGTTACATACGGTATCTTATAAAAGGTAAACTTGGCAACATTGCAAATACCACCATTGAATCAGGCATTCCTAAAAACCCCCAAGTAGGGAATATTGTACATTTTGCTAAAGTCTTTTCTGAAATACGAGACTATTTTCATACATTTTAACAAAAAATTTGTGTTGCCATATTTCATGAACCAAGTAAAATAGAGTTTTGGCATTTAGGCGTTTTAGTAATGTTGGGACGCTGAACTAATTACAATAAAAATAAAGAGGGTCATTCATTTAAAAAAATCAAGTTACATACAGCATTTAAGAAACGGTAAACTTGGCAGCATTGCAAATACCACCATTGAATCGGGCATTCCCAAAAACCCTCCGGTAGGAAATATTGCAAATTTTTTTCAAGCAGGTTCTGAAATATCAGACCGTTTCCATACATAACGACAACCCTGTAATGAAAGATGGGCCCCGGGAAAGTCCTTGCGGGGAGGCCCCGGATTTGAAGTTACGCCACTGAGTGGGGGTAAAATTTCCAGGAATAAGCCTCCCCTTTTCAGTGTCCGTGACTTCCATCGTTCAGGGTCATTGACCGTACCTGGCCCCAAGCGGCTCAAGGAACACGCAGAGCACCTCGTGACTTGGTACCTCATTCAAGGTGCCTCGAAGTGATGATGACGTAACTAATAATAAAATCCGCCTCGGGCTTTGTCTAGTTGCAGATATAAGTTGCACGAGACGTGAGTTAACTTTTAGGTTATGAGTTTTAGGTTATGTAAATTGGGTCCGGAGAACAAAGCGTCAGAAATTGGGGGACCGTAATACGGGTCAGTTCAATAGCTGTATCAGACCATTCTCTAGACCTGTATAGCTGTATACTCACCTGATGTCTCTAGACCTGTCTAGCTGTATACAGACCTGTTTCTAGACCTGTATAGCTGTATACAGACTGGTCAAGAGACTAGTCTGATACAGCTATTGAAGTGACCCTTATTACAGGCCTCCAATTTCTGGCGTTCTGTTGTCTGGGCCTCATTTACATAACCTAAAATTTGGTACCTATATTTTTTTAATAATTTTTTATTCACCTTCTGATAAACTTCCTGGTAATGCAATCTGACAAATAAAAATAAAATCTATAATCCTATTGGTCGACCAGACACTAGTTTCGTTCATTTTGTCTTGTAGACGGGTAACATCAATTTTATCAGAAGACTAGCTGTTGCCCGCAGCTTCGCACGCCCTATACAAATTTTGGAGGTGTAGGGTGTAGGTAGCATTAGGTAATCTTTTTTCAAAGAGCTAAGGGGATAGTTGCATCAGACATCTGGTCATGTAACTCTTATTTTTGCAGCACCTCTCTGTAAACCACATTTTCTGTTCTGCTTTGTGGCTGCAGAATGTGAAGACTATTTTTTGACAGCTGACGTTAAATTTTTTTGAAGTGCCACTCGCTGCTAATAGCTTTGTTCGCGGATCATATTTTGAACCGATTCCGAACCACTCCGGAACTAATTGAGGACTATCGTAGAGCGCATGCCCAGTTATAGCTGGGTTCGGCTTGCTCACTCCGTGCACTCCGAGTGATTCCGTTCCTGTATTACCTTTTAGCTTATCAGATAACGGCTGGAGTGCGATCGGAGAAACTCGTAGTGAGCAACCCGAACCCAACTTGTGAATGGGTTCAGGTTCCTATTTTATCGCGAACAGTTTTGGAACCGAACAAAAACTCCAGAACCTTGCTCCAGACTGTCGAATACGTGAACGAATTGCGAATGTCATGTCTCAAACTTGAAGTTAGCTTAGCCTGGAACCGGTGGAATTTGTTCAGAATCGGTTCCGAATCGTTTCTGGTGAAAGCATGAAAATATAACGACAAAAACACATTTTTTTGCACTGATTCTGCAAATGGAAATCGCTATGAATTTGATTCTGCTTGTCATATTTCTGAATTTGACAGCTGACACGTCGTCTGTTTGGTTATTTAAGGCGATTGCCTAAGGCCATGTTGATATTATTTCTTAGTGAGCATCTCCAACCTATTACCTACCTGTTTGCAAAATTTCATCTCGATTGGTTTAGTAGTTTTCGAGATTTCGTGTTCAATCAGTCAGTCAGTGAGTGAGTGAGTGAATTTCACGTTTATATATATAGATGAACCAGAACTGCTTTCGGGTGCCACCATTTGACCGCTCCTGAAATACTCCGGCTACAGTTTGACCCGTTCGATTTCACAGGTGTGAAGTGTTCTAGGAGCATCGCACTCTGCACCAGAAAGCAGCTCAGGGGTAGTAGATAACTAAATTAATAATCAAGCAGTGATACTTACAATGTTGAAATGAATTAACATATTATATTCCCTGTTCAGTTCATTAAATTTCACCACTCTATGCTTCTAGAATGCTTGTAAATTATTTTCTGGAAAAAAAAAGTTATATGAATGAGCAATACAACAGCAAACATGAAAAAGCAAAAATATACTTACAAAAGATAATTAAATTCGTTAATTAAATATTTATAAAATATTTACCATTGGGAATTGGTAGGATTCAAATAATTAAAATTTAAAATAAACCATATAATTTCACAGATTCTAAACCAATTCCAGCGAGTTTAAACAAAAGCGACACACATTAATTATATTTTATCTGCGATATTTTGCATTAACTGAAAACAAATAAGCTCCCATTCATCATACGGGATAGTAGCAGATAAATGTCGAAAAATATTTCGGAAAATAGAAAATAAATAATAAATAAATCAAAATAAATATTTGCGTCAATGTAGTACCTACCTAAGTTAATTATAATTTCAATTTTGGGATGGGCCGTTTCCGCATCGACCTATCTAAATTAAATCAAATTCGAAATTTGCACAATGTAATTCAATATTGCGGAGAAAACCCAATTTGCAGGCGACCAAACTAGATATTATCTATAATTTGTTCGTTGGCTATTCAAAAATGCATGTCAATTCGCTAATAATTACAAAGTTCCAACAATATATTTTTTTAGTAGCCATATGGAAGTAATAAAATCAAAAATAAAACATAAGCCCATCTTCTGAATAATCAACCAATATGAATTTGCAAAACAATAACACAATAGGGTTCCTGATATCTCACAATCCGTACCAAGAAACAAATTTATACCTCTGTTGGGATAAATATTTAAAATAGGCAGACTCTCCCTGCTGCAAAATGCAGGTAAATCTCAGCACGGGGTGCTGTTTTGGAACGAGCAACAAAAGGATACGTTTCTACATTGGGATCTTTCATCCGAATTCTAATATGATTTACTGAATATAGGAATTGGCGACGAAACACCTCATGATATATGTTTGTGGTTATTAAATGTTTGTTGGATTTTCGGACCTTCCCTGCAACTGAATGTTGTGAAAAGAAAGGAAACATTCCCTGAGTTAAATACGTTTTGCACGAGGTGCTCATTGATTAATATATTCAATAACGTAAAAGGCGAAAGTTAGACGTTTATTACATCGTATACTATTATGCACGAATGTTGGTGAAAACAACTTTAAAGTTTTAGTTTTCTGGGTTTATTTCAGTTTAAATTGCAATTTTACTGCAGTATAAGACTTAAGTGTTTATGTAGTTTCTCAATGTATTGCAAAACGTCGCAGACTCTTTATATCTTATTATACGAAAATGTCACCTTTTATAATGTAACTATTTGTTAATAGTATTAATTAAAACTTGAGTATAATCTCTATTTGTTTATTCAAGATTAATGTGCAATTACATTTTATTGCTTCTTTAACTTGAAGTTAATTTTGTACATTGAATCAATGAACTCGTTTAATCTTTTTGCCTATACAAGTTTTTTCGCCGATTGTTGCAACTTGCAACATACTGTAATTTGATCCATTTACTGTTATCGTTAAATCGAAATAAGTATAATAATATAAAAGCTTTCAATGTTTATGTTGCTTTCAAGTTTCAATATAGGACTTCGTGCATTACCAGTATCATTCTGTCGTTTCGTTATCAATTCTGGTTACTACCTTTTTAGTATATGTGGGTGTAGATATATGAATCAGAAATCTAAGTGTGTAAACAGCAGAATGCAGTAGTGCAAATTCTTATATTAAAGGGGGTGTGCGCCAAAAAAACAACTTCATCTCAAAAAAAAGAGAAAAAAAATCTAAGAATAACAGTGAAATCCGCACCCCTCTATGACAAATAATACCGCAGATATGGCTCTATGAAGGTACCGCATCTCACCCTATGACGTCACGAAAGCTCAAGCGACGCACGAGAAAGTGGAGTTAATTAAATTTACATATGTTTCTCTTGTGTTACTTGCAATAATCTAAACAAAAACCACTCACGCGTGCCGGGAACAATCAAATTAACAATGTGGAGCGCGGCTGGACGAAATTTTCGTGACGTCACGAGAGCGTCGTTCACACTTTAAGCGGTATATCTCAGCGATAGTTTATCGTAGAATAACGAGGTTTGAACAGTTATTCTTAGATTTTTTTACATTAAAACTTTAATTTTTGGCGCACACCCTCTTTAACCATGTGCAGCAATTAAAAACATTTATCGTTCACACCATTCTAAGAAAAGGAGAAAATGCCTTTTACCATAATCCGTATGCTAACCAATAAAGAAAATGGTAAACCAATAAAATCAGGCGTATCCTTATTCAACACTTGCACTATTGTTTGCGGTTTAGCTCAGGTATTTGTTCGAGAGGAGTGATGCTAATAACGGGTTAGATGATAGCGGGTCATTGTTTTCGATGCTAATAAGTATCAAGCACATTTAAATTGGCGGAATTATTTGAATAATGATCCGTAAATCAAAATATTTGCATGTCAAAAGGTCGTAAAGTGGCTCACTTGACATTTGTAGAACAAATTCACAACGCTATGCATGCTATTATGTTGGGCGTTAATGTGGTATACTTAGTTAGAGTGCGATAAAATATTTAATTCCACCATAATTTATCTAATGTGCATTTGATTTTGAGATGCAATCAATAATAATGTAAAAATCCTGTCAATCTATATATAATCCATCTGTCAGATAGGAAAATTCTACATGGCAAGTTTGTTTTAAATGTGTTTTTATGCGTATTTCAAATTATTTTGCTTAGAGTTTTGCTTGCAACTTTGATTTGGATTATTTAATAAAATATATGTTGATTAGGTACCTAAACTAATAAATCGGGCAGAATCTAGATATTTTTTTTGTGTTTTTTGGTCCATGTGTGGCCGCCACGCCATCTTGAAAGTCACGTGGTTTGAATAATTGCCTAATTGTCTGGTTTGTCATCCTATTCAATTTCGTCCTGTCCGCCGCCCAAAAGTCCATTTCAGTTACATCCGGAATATATGTTGTAACGAAGTTACCCCGTCACTGACATACCGCATCCGAATCGATTTTCGGATCCTATTAGAGATACTGTCGCCGCTACTGAATAACCACCCGGCTTTTACGCCGGGAGTACCACCACGCCACCTGACACCGTGATGACGCCGTTCCGTGACGACGCCACCAAAGTGGGGAGAAGTACTACTCAACAAGGAGAAGGAGAAAATTTGTTGGTACTAGATCGCTGACCTCCGAAACACTCAGAGGCGCCGATTGTGGTTTTTTATTTGTTTTTGCTCTCTAAGGGTAAACTCAAAAGCAAAAACCTCAATCGGCGCTTCTGAGTGTTTCGGTGGTCAGCGATCTATTACCACCAAGTTTTCCTCTTCTCCTCGTTGAGTACTTCTCCCCACTGGCATAAAAGCAGGGCGGTTATTCAGTAGCGGCGATAGTATCTCTAATAGGATCCGAAAATCGATTCGGATGCGGTATGTCAGTGGCGGGTAACGGAAAGAAAAAAATAATAGTAACTTCGTTACAATGTGATGATGCAGCAGGAATCAGTAGGAGAATGCAATTCATGTGAGCGGTTACTGAAAAGCTTAGAACAGTTCTAAGGAACCCAAAAGAATGATGCTGGTAAATAAGTCCCAGGGCTCATGTCAGAAATGGCGAGATCAGGCGAAGGTGAATGATGTTGCAACCAAAACAACGAGATCAAAATGGAGTTGGGCTGGACACAACTGGAAAATTGTTTCCAATGAGAACGCTGCTCCCTTGTTTCGAGAAATTGATGCCAGATGAACAAAACTTATCCTAGATTGGCGACCACGACTACATAAAAGAAGTATCGGGAAACTGAAAAGACGCTGATTGGCTAATGGGAAATAGGCAGGAAGAAAGTGTGTAACACAAAATGGGGAAAAGTAGATTATCCGGCGCTACTAGAATGGGACAGAGTAGAGTCCGCGTCAGCAGTAAAGAGTACGGTGACGACACGGAAAGCTGCGCGAAGCGGGTCCGATCTCTCTCCCTCGTCTATCTCTCGCTGTCTGCCGTGACCTCAGCAGTGAGCTGAAACCAGCAGCGGGGTATCTTTTTAGACAAAACTTAGATAGAAAATAAACTAAATAAATATGCCAGCTGGCCGTACGACAATGAACCACGTGCTTAGCGTTCGGCAGCAGCACCGAACAATACGATAGTTCGGTTAGTCTTCAAAATTGGGTTTGTGCGCATTTGACGTCACCGTAATCTTTACTCTTGACGCGGACTCTATAATTAGTCACTTGTTATTTATATATTTTTAATTCCAGGACTTAGGTTGATTACCTATGTAGGTAATCATTTTGCCTGGTGGATTTTTTTTCCAATTTACTTTCGTTTATACGTACAACTATGGAATTTAACAAAAAGTATAAAACTCTCAACACAAAAAGACTTAATACATTTCCGACGCTTTTAACGCATCCATAAACCCACATCCATTTCGGATCCGAGTGCTTATTCATTTAAAGTAAAATATGACGGTGGAGAAAATGGAAAACAATTTCTAAACACTTCGATAAACGTATGGAAAACGTGAAAGACGTACAATATATTTCATATAGATTGTGCATTTGGCAAGGGACTATGTTTTCCAAGAAGCACCCATCGAACTGATGGGATATTTATTGGGTGCTGACTAGACGCCGAGCATATTCCGGAAAGTTTATTGTTGCAGATTTCTGAAAAGATGGATAGACAGGGCTTAAATTTTTGATGTATGAAACATTTTTTTGTTTGTTCTCATCTAGTAGAGAAAAAAAGATCTTCAAAAAAAAGTAAAGCAGTTGACGGATGAGACAATTAATTTTAATTTTTTGTCCTATATCCTTCGACTAGCAGTATATTTGGCATCACCCTATGTAGCCGACTTCGACCCATATTGTTTTTCGGCACGGGCGATGTATTTTTGAGCCCTGTCGACAGTTGAAAGCGGAAACACGCCGACTCACTTAAGGTATTCTGGATATAGCTCGGGACGCGTGTCGTTGCATTTCACATGCCAGCTGCTCGGATTGGAGCAATTAGTTCGAAAGATCAACGTAATTGAAGCCACGTGTGCCGCAAAAAACTATTTCTTCTCTCTTTGAACGGGCCCAGCGAAATTAATTCGCCGCGACTTCGGTTTTGGCATACGGTTATCAAAATATAAAGTCGTTTTCTTAAATTATTAACGGCGACTTCGTGGAATGGCGGCGCCAGCATCTAAAGGTTCGGAAATTTCAAATTGCGTACTCGATCATTTGATGTGAAGACGAAGAAATATGTCCGCGGGAAATGGTAGACGATTTATAAACACTTAGGAAATTGGGGTTCTGAACATTAAAGTAAAACATTAATGATCTCTTGAAATAGTTAATGAAATTTTGGAGCCTTGAGGTTTTAGAGACTTTGGCAACAATACTAGATTCACAGGATGAAAATAGCCGACAAGAAATTATCCGTAACATGGAAGTTATAATATTGAGCTAGTTTTTAGCATAGATAACATTCTTTCTCTATATGCATTAACCTACTCCAATGTGAGTTTTCAGCAATAATAAAAATTATGTTTTATTGCGAGATCAGAGGTCTTAAGATCTTGTGAATTAGAGGGCCAAGCAATAGGTTTTGGTTGGAAAATGTTTATTTTGAGAACTGGCTCAAATACCGCGCTTATTTTTAGATTCTCACGTTGTTGTTTGTAGTAAGTCTTATTACAGTTTCCTATGTACAGTTTTTGAATATTCATACAGTTTTGTATATTTTCGTATGGTTCTCCATTCGTAGGTCGATCCAGTATACGCCACTGTTATTTTCCTGTTTCGGACTATTCCCTCAACCTTTCCATGTTAGTATGAATTCAATCCTATGTCCAGTTTTTGAATAATCATACTGTAGTATAACATACCCGGGGTCGTTCAGTAAGATTGAACGATGAGAATTTGTATTACCTTTTAACAACAAATCTTCTGAAAAACTAAATGAAAAACAAATAGAACGTACGTTGTGCAAACTTACTCAATTTTACTTACTGGACATGCGCCCGACATAGCAAATATTTGGGAAATTTAAGGGCAGTTGTGATATGCAAAAGAAACGAAAAATTTGTGAAACGTCTACTTTATTATTAAAGTAAATCGTACCGTTCTCATCCTGGAACTATCGAGGGGAAAGAGCACGGCAGAGAAACCCTCGATCTAACATTCCTCAAAAATCGAAACATCTGTGTCATTTTAATAAGATTTGTGAGTTATTAATTCAATAATTTAAGTCAATGAATTTCAATTACACACACTATATTCAATCAACACTACCTATATTCAATACTGAAGAGTTTTTGGTTAGTTAGCCAGTTTCCCATCAGGTACTGAGGTCCCATACGGGAAGCTACTATAGTTTTTTTTGAGCCAATATCTCTAGATGGATTATTTCAATTTGTTAGGATATTCTCTCGTCAGGGTAGAAAAATGTTAGTAAATTCAACAAGGCCCTAATACACGCTCTAAATCTACAAAATCGAAATCTCAGCACAAAAAGACAGCACATAATTTCTTAGGTTTTAATTTACTTCTTTATCGGTGTTGTTTACAGCATGAAACGATTTTTGTTAAATACATGAACAATGCACATGTTATATAGAAAAATGTTATAAACAAACAAAAAAACATAAAAATGGAAAAAATAATACTTGTATAAATTGAACTCTCACAAACAAAATAATAATTATATAACTGACCTGGTGATCGCTCCTTGACACACACACTAATAGCAAATTGGATTGAACAATCAGTTTATTGCAAAATAAAAATAAAAATTGAATAATGAATAATTACAGACACGCGACATGTTTTCTAAGGGACCGGTCCAGCTCGTTCTGTAGTCTAGTTGCCTATTCTCTTGTATCCTCTTCGGTTTTGGTACCTTCGTTTTCTGTGGCGCGCTCGTTCAATCCTAAACTTGAGGGCGCATACATGGTTGCAACATTTACTTTTATTCAGTAAACGTTTTTTTTTTAAGTTAAGATTTTAAGAAATAATATTTTAAATAGGTGGTTTTTCTCAATACAGTTTCCTATGTACAGTTCTTGAAAAATCATACTGTTTTGTATATTTTCGTATGGTCTTCATTACATGCAAAGCCGCTTGAAATAGAATTACGAAATTTTCTGCATATAGGTAATTAATGATGCCCGATTCAATGATGACATCGGGAGTGTTATCAAACTTACTGGTCTTCAGATAATGTAGGTATGTTCGTTTTTTTTTTTTAAATAGGAATACCATTTTATTTTCATTGCAATAAATTCGACGCTCTATTGTTAGTGAAACCTCCAGATATCATATCCCTATATTTTACGCGGTTTCTAGAACGCATGGCAACACAACCTTTTTCCTCAAAAGGTCTGGCAATTGTCAAATAATTTCCACAACGGCTCAAAATTATGATTGAGAAATTGAATCGGGCATCAATAATTACTCCTCTGCAGAAAATTTCGTAATTATATTTCAAGCCACTTTGGAAATATTTGACCTTTCTCAGACTTTTGGAACATACTGTATATTCAGAGAAAATGAAAGTCCTTTTTTACCTTACTGGTTCTCCCTTGACAATGGTTCAACAATCGAAACGCGTCAAGGGATTAATAGAAATAAACAATTTGTGAAGTTGAAAAAAGGACTTTCATTTTTCATTTTGCTCTGCATAATGTTGCTTCACTCTGGAGATATCCTCGATAATCTTATATTGTATATTATTTCAAGAATATTCAATCTTCAAAGTTGGACATTGACTAGTTTAATCAAACAACAAAATAATGAAAAAACATTACATATTATTGATATTATTTCATCTATTTGAATACAATCGGTATATATAAACTTTGCTACTGTCAAAAGCGATTTGTATTTTTACCCTTTGCGCCACCCATGTTGCTCCAGAAACCACATTTTTCGCTAATCAAACAAGAAAAACAATGTAACCGCTCTATAAATCCGTATAAACGCACCCACACAAAAGACGAAACACAGCAGATATAATCGTATACAGCAGCCCACCAAGAATTACCCCAGTCCGGGCCCAATAACGTATGGGTTCGTGGGCCAGCGCGGTCATAATGATAATGTTGGTGAAATATCGCTGCCAGACCCTGCCACTGAGTAATGTTGATTTCTGTCTGGGGCCGTCATATTTTGATGGATTTATGGCCTTCCTTTAGTATGGGGATTTTATGCGATTTTGTTAAAAAAGTCACAGGAAGGCGTTTCAATTGTAATTGTCCAGATGTTAACATGAATGATAAAAAAAAAATTACTCATTAGAGCAACTGATAATATACTCCCGCTTTTAACAAAAAACCGAACAAAAATTTACGTATTCTTATAGAGCTTCCATGACATCTCTCACCTTTTAAGGAGAGAAACCCCATGCTCACGATCCATCCAAAAACTCTCGTAAGCGTGACAGTTTTCTTTGTAATTGATTTTTTTTTGTGCTTTCGCTTGTCTGTTGAAGTTTTTGTATTTTTCTGTCCCTTGTTGGGTTCTCTTTCCTTTCCTTAATTGAAAATTCAAGTGCGACGCGCAATAAATGGGGAACACAAGTTGATTGTGAAGCTTTTTGCAAAACGCCGTATAAGTGGCACGTTCCTTATGTCTGTGTCGCAAAATAATTACCTTTTATCTGTATTGGAACACGTACGCCGGCAACGAAAAGAAATAGCCCCCATTTTAAGAAAAATCTCTATATAGACTTACTTTAAAAGTATTTCGATGGTTAAACGAAACAACGTGTGGAGTATTTTGAGTTATTTGAAATGTTAAAAAAAAATCATACATTTTTTGAGTCTTCAAAGATTAACGACATGAAACAAAAACTTTATCAGCCGATCCATTATACATACAGTTACAGTCTAAATTAAAAATTAATGCAGACAGATCTAAGTAATTACGATGAGATAACTTATCTGCGTAAAAACCGACCAATTGATGACAGTAATTCGATTTGACGACTGAATTATACAAATTCAACTAACATCTTAATATTAAATTAGCCTAAACACGAAAATCCACACTCCATTTGATAGTTAATGAGAATTTTATCGCTTAAAACGGTGAATAATAATTCTGCCAATGCATTATTATAACGAGGTGTCGAAAAAAAACAAATCGAGAAATTACATATCTTGAATAAATTGCAGACAAATTTATTGCATGCATTCTGATAAGGTAATCTGAAAACTAAAACGTCTTAAACTGATCGGAATCATGAATAATTGATAAACAATTTGAATTAAATTAATTTTAATCAGCAAAGTCAACTCTGAAACTACGTAAGGATAAAGCATTAGTTTTTTTTTTAATTTGCGGCTGCTTTCACATGCATTCAGTCTAACGAAGAAAGGCTTCCTTTTTCCCAGCCTCAGCTGGACCACTAACATGGTACAATACCTTTTGAAGTCGCTTTCATTATTTTTTAACGTCAAAATTAAAAAGCCGGACAATCAACCATGGCGCGCATTCACCCTTCCGGCTCTTTACACTCCATATTTCTCCCTCCTGATGAATTTTGCACGAACGGGTGACAACTTTAAACAGAACAGTGACAGCTGACGAATATCGAATAACTCTCGCTACGTTTGGCTTTTGCCAGTGCGAAATTTAACTTTGCCTTTACAGTCAATGGCCGACTTGTTTCAGTTAGCAATATTTTCACTCACTAGAGATCGCGAAAATATTAACTGGGATTTTTCCATATTTTTTGGATTGTTTTGTTTGTTTGGAGTTTCCAGTTTTTTCGAGTCTATATATACTTTTTTATAGGAAATAACAGCTGAATCATCAATGAATGTTATCTCAAAAACTCTTGAAGACACTTTTTAAAAAACACTAATTTATTTTAAAATACAAATTACAATTATATTGGGCACTAACTTAACGATAATATCCTGCTAATCCTAGGTTTTACACCGTCTTGAGTGATAAGGTGTCCCAAGTAAGCTACTTCTTTACAAAGAAACTTAGCTTTACGGAGGCATTTAAAAACTTCAGTTAGTCTTGAAATATGTTCGTAGATGGTAGGAGAGTAAACAATAATATCGTCCATGTAGACTAAACATCTTTCGTTTTGAATGCCGAGGAGAATATTGTCCATGACTCTTTGGAATGTGGACGGGGCATTTTTCAATCCAAATGGCATACGTACGAATTCGTAATGGTCATTTTCTACGGAAAAAACCTTAGGCTAGGTCAAGGGTGGTAAAATAGTAACACTTTCCCAATTGATCCAGAAGATCGGAAATATTAAGCAGCGGGTATTTGTCGTCAACAGTAAGTTCGTTGACTTTACGGTAGTCGATTACGCGCGCCATTTGGGTTTGCCAGAAGCATCAAGTTTCTTAGGAACGACCCAGACGGTAGAAGACCATGGTGAATTATGCCTTGGTCAAGCATTTTGGGAACTTGGGATTTGACTCCTTCTTTGTGGATTTGTATTATTCGTTTCAATAGGGTGTTTAATTTCGCTGAGTGTGTCACCTACCATAGGTAGAAAATAAGTTCAGACATAAGTTGGTAACTAGTTCTTTTTCTTCGTCGTTTAAATGTTCTGTACGAAATTCATTTTGTATGGACATTTGCCTATCATAAGTATCGTCATATTCGAGGTTAGAGTTGTTGAATGAATGAATGAATTAATTAATTGGGGGTTTTGCTACACTGCAACCTGCATAGATCTATTGTGTCCCCCTTCTTCGCGCTCCAGTTGATGGACTCTCGCTTAAAGCACCTCAATGCTTTTATGAAAGCATGTACTCTGGATGGTTCTATGGATGGAATTTCTTCCCGTCCCACGATGTAGCATCCGAAGCAGGCCATTCGTCCATATATCCGTGTATTCCCGATTGAACAGAGTTGGGACCTTTGTTGTAGTTCACTAGAGGGTTGTAAGGCCTCCAAGGTCCGTATCTCTGGGCGTGACGTTCAGGAATAATTCCCTGAAGATCACTAGTTACCTTTAACCAAGATAACGAGTACAAAGCTCTTGAGACGGACTTTGTGGATAATTATCACAAATGACTAATTTGCCTAATTAAATGAGTACCTAACTAATATTGTTCAATACTGGTTTTATTAATCAAATTGGTTCCTATTTATATTGTACATTTCAACTTGAACCTTATTATATTTATCATAACTAATAACAATGAACTGTGTGTTGACCTTGTTTAGGCAGGTATCTAAAACATTGGCGCTACACTGTATCATTACGGAAATTAAGGTGAATGGCGCCGTGAATGATGAATCGTGGTTTTTTAGTAAATTTGGGCAAGGTTTGTGATACTTTGATTACCTTGCCAAATTTATAACAAATTGTGGATTTTATAATATGTAGAAATTTCAGACTTAATTAAATTTTATGTTGAAATTTCGAAATGTGTAATTCAAATTTTATGTTGATTAAACACCGATCGCCTCGCATTCCGTTAGAAGGTGTTCAGGAGTTTCCTCCCCTTCCTCACAGAACCGGCAGCTGTTCTCGTTTTCAATTTTAATTATCTCAAGGTACCCTCTTAACCGGCAGTGGCCTGTGAGGAATCCGGTGATTATTTTTGCTTAGTGATGTGAGGCCTTTCGGTCTCCCTTGGTCAGGGTGCCCAAGAAACATCTTCGATTGCCTCAACCCTGGAAGTTGCTCCCAGAGATTGTTCCATTTGGTCCGCTCTTCCTTTCTGAAGGCTTCTTCATAGGTGTGTTACCCTATGCCGCAGAAGGGTTCCGGTCCTGAAATCGGGGTCTGTGCCCCTAACTTCGCTAGTTGGTCTGCCTTCTCGTTGCCTTCAATCCCTTCGTGTCTCGGTATCCATTGGAGGGATAGTCTATGTTATCCTTGCCCAGTCTGTTTAACTTGTCCTGGCAATCCCAAACCATTCTGGAGCTGATTATTGGTGAGCTCAACGCTTTAATGACTGCTTGACTGTCGGAGAATATGACAATCTCTCTCTTTCTTTAGTTTCTGTCAAGATTGAACTCAGCACATCTACTTATAGCATTTATTTCCGCCTGAAATATGTCCGAGTATTTTCCCATTGCTTCAGAGAACTTGGTTCCAGGCCCAAATACTCCAGCTCCGGTCCCTTGTTCGGTTCTTGACTCATCGGTGTACCATTTTATGGCTTTCTGCTGAGTTTCAAGAAGGGATGTGGTATTTTCTTTCCATTCTTCTCTGCTTCTTATCACTACTGTGAAATGTTTGTCCAGGTGCTGAATTGTTTTTTGAGTTTCACTTTCTGAGGCAAATGGTTCGTTAGGCAAGTTCGAAAACTCCACGGTTTTTTCTATAGCGTTAATATTTACAATTGAGGTCAAAAATTCAACTTGTTCATTGAATTTTACTAAAGCATTAGGTAATTTGCCTTTTTCTTCTTCTTGAAGAAAGAGTAAAGCATCTGTGTTGGATAGATTACACTTGAGTTTAAAGATCTTTTCCCTTCTAGCTTCTATAGACATTTTCTTGAGAATGGTTTGTTTGGATTTGCATTATTAGGGTAGTCACCTTTAGTAACTTTATGAAGAGGGATAGTTTTGAAATTAGTTACAAGTTCTTTAGCTTTTAAATCTATCACACATTGATAATGTTCTAGGAAATCCAACCCTTAAATTCCATCGAAATCAATATTCAAGTTGTGAATATATACTTTGGCTGGATCTTGGAGGGAGAACGGTACAAGTGTTGATTCATGGATCTGAAGTTTTTGATCGGTGATACCTTGAATGATTTAGTTTCTTCGGAACAATAGGGGAATTTATGGATAGTATTTGCTTCAAATATTGAAATGCCTGCACCTGTATGAATAAATAATATGAATTTATAGGAAGCATCATAAATGTAGTAGCTACAAATTTTTCGAATTAACAGTAAGAAGTGAGTTTAAAGAAATGCTTGTTCCGGAAAATTGAGGTTCGGATTCATGTTGTCTAGATTCAGAAGGTGTATTTGAGCCTCGTTATTCGAAGTGTAATCTTGAAGGCTATTTTCTGGCGAATGGTGATTGGTGAAAGGTATCAGAAAATCCTGATAATTTTCAGTGTTCGAATCAGTAGTGAACTGTTCAGCATATCCGTTTTCTTCATAACTAGCATCTTGTTCATAAGAGGGCTTTGCACACTTGGGCTGATGCATTTTGGGTTCTATTCTGCCGAACATTGGTTGTTGGTTGTTGGTTTGCGGTGCCTGAGTAGTTGGCTGATGTTGTTTTTTGGAAATTTTGATTTGGGTATTGGGTGAAGTTTGACTGACTTTGCGATACTTTGTACGACCGTGGTGTTGAGACGCGTCTGGAGTTTATTGTAGACGTGAAATCCATATAACATGAATGGCTTTTGGTAGAAATATCAGGTGCCTACCTATGTACTACTTTTAAGTTTAATTTGAATATCAATATCCTTATTCGAATGGACCTAAATTAATGAGAAGAAATAAGGAAAAACATGCAAACCGCCAGTGGAAAAATATGTTTAAGATTCCAACCCAAGATGAACAAACTTAAGCGAGAGCAGAGAAATGATAAAGAAAGAAAACAATCTGAAATATAGAAATTTGCAAGAATATAGAGAGCTCAGAAATATTAGGCGACAAGACGTCAGAAGACCGAAAAAAATCGAAAAAGTGATGAAAAATAATCATAAGAATATATTGAGAAATGATGGGAAAACAAAGAATACATGAGAAGACAGATAAGAGGCGACATCGAAACAGAAATTATCGAAACAGACTAAACTGATTTATACTCATCCAATTTCTCAGAACCCAGTATTGAGCGTGACAACAGGTGAACAAAATAAATTATTAACAAAGAGGCATAAAAATCGATTGTCGCTACATGTTGTAACAGGCCGAAATTGCACAACTGATTCTTACCTACTTTCAGTTTTCTATTCAAAATTCCCTTGAGTTTGTCAACATTTTCTCTCTATAAAATTTCAACGATCTCAACAGTTGTAGATCCTGTAAATTTCCTAATTTTCAATAGTCAAATTTTATTTTCATTTGTTACTAGTTCCTGTTAATCCATATTTTAATTCAATTTCAAAATCCAAATAAATCAATATTTTGATTCCAACTTTTCATAAGCAAATAAATATTCATTTGTCAAAAATATTTATTTTGGGTTCCCAAATCATAATAATCCGTTTTCAAGTGTATGTACCGAACCACTCTGTTTGGTTATTGAGTTATTGAGCTCGGTGCAAGTTCTAGTGAATCCCGGGTCGATCATTGGTTCGATAGTCTTTGGGGTGTTGTGTGCGCTATCCTTGCTTTCGTTTTTTTGACTTTTCAGTGTCAATAATTTCTGTCAACCGGCGGTCGATTAGTAATGTTTTCATGTGTAGCACATTTCTTTTCACATCTGGACGTTGGAGAAATAAGGTCTTTTTGAAGATTGTCTTCGCCCTTGTGGGATTTCGATCTTAAATTCTCATTTGAATTTATAACACATTTAGTTGCCTTTTTGCCTTACGTTTTCGTAGTGTTATAATTTTCGCCGATTAATTCGGATTTTCACAACTCCATGTGTTAAAAAGCTGCCCTAAAGACTAGAGAATCATCTCACTCACTTCAGGATATCCAATCCAGATTTCCAAATATTTTCGAGGCAAACGTCTGGCGTAGCCAGTAGCCAGGACTAATCTGGTTGATTGTATCTACTATCACCTGGAACAATTTGGTATCGTACTAGTTTTAGTTAACCTATATATATATTTTTATATTACGCATGCATCATAATCAACGATTATCGCACGCTGCAGCGTGCATAAAATGAAGTTTATGATGCGCCTACCTTTTCAAAGTTTTGCTATAGAAACGTTTGATCTACCTTCATTACCTAGATATACACCTGCCGTTTAAATTACTATTCATCAAAATGAATGAACACATTTAAAACATTTTTGAGATTATGATGCATCTGTAATATAAAATAGCGTATGATATGCGTGTATAAGAGGCCTTTAAAGCCCGCTGCGCGTCGTGTTTTGAAATATGTCGCGCGTGCTTTAAAGGCCCTCTTATACACTTATATCATAATATACTATTATTGTTAACTTACATTCTATCCCTATCTGTACGCCCCAGTGATCACTAAGGTATTTCAGGGAGTAGCCAACAAAAGTTGTGTCTTTTTATATTTGCTAATAACTTTGTATGAAATTTTCACTGTATAGATTTATTTTCACTAACAGCCGCTTCACATTAAAAATATAATGCATAATATTTTATCCAAACTACACTTTATAGTCAATATTGTGTATTGAATTTTATATATTGTAAATATCACTGCCAGAATTGCCACTCGGTAATTGAAAACGACAAAGCACGGCAGTTTAAATCCGAACACAAAGCCAATTTGCTGTTATTATTTCCGAAATTCAACAAATCACCGTCGCGTTTACATTTACTGCTAATGTCCAATTTACATTATAATTTATACGTCGGTAATTAATAGCTTTGGATATCAATTAGCCAGATCCATTAATTAACATTATAGTGTTCCATTTTACATTTTCCACGCCTCCTTCTATGCTACGTCTATCTGACTAAACACTAAACCAATTGTGTTTTTTGATGGCTATTGTATTGTTAACAATAGTTGTATAGTTGGAATAATTTAGTGCCAGCTCTGGAAAATTTAATTTGGCATACCTACGTATACTAGTTATTCGAAAGGGTAAGGCAGCAGAAGGGATTTATGTACAACTTTGCGGAAACAACAAACTTCACTATAGCGAGAAAATCCGAAATAATTCAGTCAAGTCCATTTATTTCGTTTCAGACTTTTATATTCATGTAAAGTTTGGCAACTCCTAAAAATAATGTCACTTCGTGCACAAACGATAAATACAACAGAATCAGGCTCGGTATTTAAAACAACCATTCGCGAATAATGATAGTCTCTGTCGATTTAACTTGTAAATGAGTGTTATGAAAACACGTTTTAAACATCAGCAATGACAATTTTGAGTCGCCCTATGAATATACAACAGGCTTAGGCGTTCAATTTGCTGTATGTGTCTTGCGAGTTACTGAAGCATTTGAATTGTGTCGACACAAAATCGATGTTCATTATTTTAATGAAAAAACTGGATTTTAGGAGTTCAATTAACGTGTAGGTGAATTATTAATCTATTGAAATTACCTTTAGTTGAAACAATATTTTTTCTGCTATATTCAATTCCACTCGCGCGTTTAATGGTACGAGTAGCACAGTCTCAATATGTCATGAATAGTATCGGTCATACTGTAGTATAACATACCCGGGTTCGTTCAGTAAGATTGAACGATGAGAATTTTTATAACCTTTAAACAACAAATCTTCTGAAAATGAAGATGAAAAACAAATAGGACCTATGTTGTGGAAACTTACTCAATTTTACTTACTGTACATGCGCCCGACATAGCAAATATTTGGGAAATTTAAGGGAAGCTGTGACATGTGAAAGAAACGAAAAATTTGTGAAACGTCTACTTTATTATTAAAGTAAATCGTACCGTTTTCGTCTTGGAACTAACGAGGGGAAAGAGCACGACAGAGAAACCCTCGATCTACAAAAATTGAAACATACTGTGTCATTTTAATAATCAATTGTGCGTCAATAATTTAATAATTTAAGTCAATAAAAGTTCAAATTAGGTATCATCCTTTGTCTTTGTGCTAAAATTTCAATTACACACACTAGATTCAATCAGCACTACCTATATTCAATACTGAAGTGTTTTTGGTTAGTTTTTCATCAAGTACTGAGGTCCCATACGGGAAGCTACTCAGCTATAGTTGTTTTTGAGCCAATATCTCTAGATTGATTATTTCAATTTGTTAGGATATTCTCTCGTCAGGGTAGGAAAATGTTAGTAAATTCAACAAGGCTCTAATGCACGCTCTAAATCCAAGAATCAAAATCTCAACACATAATTTCTTAGGTTTTAATTTACTCTTTATCTGTGTTGTTTACAGCATGAAACGATTTTTATTAAATACATAAACAATGCACATGTTATAGAAAATGTTATAAACAAAAAAAAAAACATAAAAATGAAAAAAATGATACTTGTATAAATAATTGAACTTTCAAAAACAAAATAACAATTATTCAACTGACCTGTAATGGCTCCTTGACACACACACTAATAACAAATTGGATTGAACAATCAATTTAGTGCAAAATAAAATGAAAATTGAATAATGAATAATTACAGACACGCGTCTAAGGAGACCCGTTCAGCTTCTTCCCTAGTCTAGTTGCGTATTCCCTATCTCCCCTTCGTACTGGTACTTTTTCAGTTACGGCGCGCTCTCGTTCTCATGAATTTCACTGAGCAATACATGGTTGCAGCATTTACTTTTATTCAGTAAACGTTTTTTAAAAAGTTAAGATTTGAAGAAATAATATTTTAAATAGGTGGTTTTCCTCAATACTCATAACTTGATTATTTACGACAGCATTACTATGCACGCATAATCACCACATTATGTAACTTGAATTGAACAAAGTTCTTCTAAATTCCGTCTTTGTATTAATAGTTCAAGGCTTTCCAAAAAGCTGCTTTAGATATAGTAATTATTAAAACTGACTTGTATATCGCCACAGAAATCTTAAATAAAACGTTTCTGCTGTAGACATTTTGTATGTTAAGAAAGAGATCATTAGGGGCTGATAACCACATTGAAAACATAAGTTTATTTACTTTGCAAAGTTTAACCAGTCAGAGCTTTAACAGTTTTGTTTTGTTTTCTCAACGGGAAATTTTTTGTCATGCGATTTGTAAATACCATGTTTCATATTTTAACATAATTTACCGCCAATAACTCTCTGGTAAATGCTTTTAAATAAAAGTACCCCCTGAAATTCGCAACCCTTATTTTATCCATATCATGCACAAAACTACCCCTATATACTAGTAGAATCATTGAATCGGATAAATATAATCCGCGAAATTGGATTATCGTTCAAACACCAGTTAAAAGATGAGTAAATATGTCAACGCCAGTGAATTTAAACATAGTTAATGCCCATTTGATTGCGAATGCGATTTAAATGCAAAATTGTAATTATTGAAATAAATTTGAATTTGTCACGGCATGTGGACGAATACAAGTAATTTCAATTGGGGTTCTATTGTGACTTTACTTTTTTGGAATCGTCTGCTTCATGAGATTTCTAAAAACCAGACCAGGCAAAATCCGAGTTTTCTCTCCTTAAGTTGGTTGCACTCAAAAATATTTGGTCCTTACTCTTCGAATCATATTCGCTGCTAAGGTATAATTGGACCAGACTTTCAATTGAAAGCGTAACAATAAAATCTACAGGTATTGTAGTTTTTAGGGACAGAAGATTTTCAAATCAATACATTTTTAACAATACAAAATTATGATCATGCAATTACTAAATCGTTAAAATGGTAGATTGATAAATATCCCTAAGTATTTTCTTTCATCCATATTCTACGAGGTTTTGCTGCTGGGTCACTTGTTTATTTGATTTCCCTGGGCTCAATAAATATCATACTCAGAGGATTTGATATCTCTCTTATTGCATTGCACTGGCAGGTAAATCCTGATTGACGTGAATATTTCATTCGTCGTTAAATTCTACATCCGCTATCAAAACAATATTGAATAATAGCGCCTCATCGTTATCAAATGGGATTTCGCAGAAGGCAATCCCAAAATAATTTTGTAGGTCTCAGTAAACCGAAATGAAATCCGAAGATTAGCCATTCTCTAGTAAATTAACTTGATTTTCCGATTTGTCGAAAGTAATTTCAGCGAAGGAATATATTTCCAAGTCTTTTCAGGAATCAATCGGCTTACGGTACAGAAAAAAAAAGGCCAAAGCGTATGAATTGATCAAAAGGTTTTGCTTAACGGTTCAGGAACTCTTTAGAGTAAAATCCATCTTTTAGATTTTAATTTTGAAAAATGCCTGGGTATATACGCGCTGTGGGGTTACCAATATATCATACTGTAATGTCCGGCCCACAATGGACCGGTTTTGTTGCTCTCAAGAGAAAATAAAGAGTAAAAGATTGCTTTGTAAATTAATAACGACTGTATGCTAAATATTTTGTCGAGTATATTACATGATTTTTTTTTTTTGAATAATTTTTTTTAGAGATATTATATGAATATATGCCTTCTACCAAACCGAACAATACTATTGAAACATTGTTGTTTATGACTTTAAGGCAATGTATGTCACGACCCTTTTCACTGCTGTTTTATGAGACTGGTTGTGGCGCACGATATTAGGTATATGCTAATTTTTGCAACATAATAACAGATGATGTCCGATGTACAAACACGCTGCTGCTCTCTCACAAATTTATGAAGATCTTATTTATAATGGGATTGTAACAAAAAAATATGATGATGATGATTTATTTTATGCAGTTTTAGCACGTGAGGCAAAAGTGGCGTGGGAAGAACTCTATGTGCTGCTAATGCAATTTGAAGTAGCTGGTTGCTAGATTTTGTATTGCCCCTAAATATTAGATATTATTACATAATGAATGTATATTTTGAGAAATTCCTAGTTACCAATTTAAAGCAGTAAGTGAAACTTTTCCGGTCTATTCTATGTCAACTCAATCCGATAGAGCTCTTCGCCAAGCTGTTAATTGATTTTGTTCAAACAGATGATGATACACGGCAAAAGCGATGGTTTAGTAATGGAAATTTAAAACCACCGCAGTTGAAGAGATAATTCTATTTTGGCTGAAAACTGATTATACTTCCAGACAGTATTAATAATTGTTGCTTTTAAGTTGGGTAGCGGCCAGTCTGTATTGCCGGTAAGCATATAAAACATTAAAGGTTCTTATTTATAGCGTTTAAGCGTTGTCGGACGGACGAAATTGAATTTACGCCCTATTTAATACACAATTTAGAATTATTATCCCTTTTTGCCTGTATAACTTTGTAATAAATTCTGTCGAAGCTTTATGCCGCCAACATATTTTTGACTCTCAGCCAATTATTTCTTATAATGAATTATTGTTATCGAATAATGGGCGATCCGAATTCTGCAAAGTATGGTTTATACGATATTTTGTCATTTGTTAGAAAAGCTATTAGAGTCTCTACTATTTTTGCGACTATCCAAATATGAACTTAACAAACAAGACTAGGTATACAAGGGAAGTTTTCTTTGATCAAAAAAGTTTTACGTGTAGGAAAATTGAGAAGTAACACTATCAAAGGAAGACCTGTGAAAGTGGTTTGTGGCTCAACTGATCGGCAATCAAATTGGGTATACATACAAAATTTCAAGGGATCAAACACCAATGCAGCAGGAGACCTATAGGAAAGCAAAGATATTGCTGGATAGTAGAAAAACTGAAGATGAAGATAACTTGATAATAAGATACCGCAATGGCCTACCTATCGTAAAAACAAGACAACAACAAAAAAACATGTAATTACCCCATTACAGGTCTATTTTCAAAATGTAGGTGGTCTGAGGACCAAACTACTTTTAGATCTTCTTAACGTATGATATTATTCTCTTGATCGAGAGTAACCTAAATAATGAATTCTCAGACAGGTATCCGACTAGTGATCCGTTTATAAAGTCGAGTATGTATCATATTAGCTATGAATGTACAATTTCAGTATCTATAGAAGTTGAACCAGATTGTTTAATTTACAATGAATTCAGAATGGTGATTTCAGGGAACTGAACAATTATTTATCATCATCATTGTGATGACTGCATTGGTACCAACAGCATTAATGTGGATGTAGCAGATGATATTTTTTATGATCTTCCATCCACTGGCATAGCTTGTTTTATTCCTCTCAAAAAGTACAAAACTTCTTTTCCCAAATGGTTTTCTGCCCATCTTCGTAATTTGATACTCCAGAAAAAGCAAGCTCACTCTATATCAAAGACCGAACTAGTGCTAATTATCTTAGATTTTCTCAGTTATGTTCAGACTGCGAAAAACTTTCTGGCATGTGCTTTCAAAATTATATCAAAGATTTTGATTTAAATCTCAGAGATGATCGAAAATCTTTTTGATCATGTAAAGATCATGTCATAATTTGCCGACTATACTTTGTCATAAGGAAATCAGTCAGCAACTAATGGTCAAGATATAGCTAACCTTTTTGAAGAATTCTCTCACAGTTTACTCAAAAAATCAACATTTACAACACTCGATACTCATAACAATAATATAAGTAGAATAACATACAGTGCTATGAGATCTCAAAGATTGACATCTGCAATGCAATCTCTGAACTTCCAAATAAACTAACTTCTGGTCCTGATGATATACCAGATTTTTTAGTAAAACAATGTTTATGCACCATCGTGTCACCTTTGCAAATTTTATACAATAAATCACTCCAATCATCCATTTATCCTGAAATCTGGAAGGTTAGTAATATTGTGCCCATCTTCAAAAGTGGTAAAAAAGATAACATAGAAAATTATCTGGGTGTAATCTGCTATTCCTAAGCTTTTCAACTGTCTTGCAGCTAAGCAATTGACATGGATGGCTAAAGGAATAATTACAGACATCCAACATAGTTTCTTACAAAAAAAGTCCAATGCTACAAATCTATTAACTTACCAGTCAGACCTTCTACAAAACATGAAAGCAGAACACAAACAGACGCCATATATGTATACGGACTTTTCAGAAGCTTTCGATCGAGTTGCCCACAAGATTCTATTACAAAAGCTCCAACACGGGAAAGTTTTCTGACAAATCGCACTCAGCATGTTGAGATACGGTGTTTTTACTCAGAATCCATTTCGGTTTCACCCAGGAATCCCTCAAGGAGGCCATTGTTAACCACTTTTATTCAACATTTTTATTAATTATATATACCAGACTGCTTTATTAATAGTAAGTGTGCTGTATTTGCAGATGACCCTAAACTGCGGAGAACCGTTGAAAGTATTGGTGACCAAAATCTTCTGCAAGCAGGCAGACCTAGACCCTAGACCGCCTTTCAGATTGTTGTGCAAGAAATAAATTATTTTTGAATGTCCGCAAATGTCACTTTATAAGTTTTACCCAGCTTTGCGGGTAAAAGATTTCCATCAGTCTATCATATCAATAATCAGTCATTAGAATGTGTTACATCTGTTAGGGTTAGGTATCATATTTGATGAAGAGTTGACATTCGTGGAACACATCAATAATGTTTCTGTTAAGGGTGCTAAAATGTTGGTTTTTGATGCTACATAAATGGTCTACTGCTCTTGGGTCCCGTCAATATTGGAATGTTGTTCGGTTGTCTGGTCACCATTTTTCCAAATTCATTCCCAAACATTAGAGTGAGTTCAACATAGTTCCTGAGAGTTTGTGCATTCAAAATTGGCATTCCTAATAATGATCATAATTACAGTAATATAGAACCAATGAAGTAGTGAGAAGGTAATATTACTTTACCAAACAAGTAATATAATGTGACAAGTTATTCAAGTACAAACGAGTGGATTATTGCGGAACCCATGGGTGGACCTCTGCGGGACGAGCGCAGCGAGTTCCGCAGCCATCTATTCATCAATATGTTGTGCAATTACGATACTACCCTGACTCACTCAAATGTGAGTTATTCTCATTAGTTTAAAAACTACACGTTTCAGGTGAATGTCCTGCTTGAACCGTTCAACAGTATATTGGTGAGTAGAAGGCTCACCCATAAGCTCTGCAATAATCCACTTTTTTTGTACTTGAACAATAACTTATTATATAAAGTCAGAATTTGTAAGATTATCCACTTTTTGTCAATTTGTCAATGTGACAAATTATTCAAGTACAAATGAGTGAATTCTTGCGGAACTTATGAGTGGACCTCTATTCATCAATATGTTGTTTAATTACAATACTATCTTGACTCACTCAAATGTGATGTGAGTTGCCTTATTTGAAAACTTCAACAGTATATTGGTGAGTAGATGGCTGCGGGACGAGCGCAGCGAGTTCCGCAGCCATCTATTCATCAATATGTTGTGCAATAACGATACTAACCTGACTCACTCAAATGTGAGTTATTCTTATTAGTTTGAAATAATCCACTTATTTGTACTTGAACAATAACTTATTATATAAAGTCAAAATTTGTAAAATTAGCCACTTTTTGTCAATTTGTGTCAATGTGACAAATTATTCAAGTACAAATGAGTGAATTGTTGCGGAACTTATGGCAGGACCTCCGCAGCCATCTATTCATCAATATGTTGTTTAATTACAATACTAACCTGACTCACTCAAATGTGAGTTGCTTTATTTGAAAAGTTCAACAGTATATTGGTGAGTAGATGGCTGCGGAACTCGCCTGCAATAATCCACTTATTTGTACTTGAAGAATAACTTATTATATAAAGTCAAAATTTGTAAGATTATGATTATTCATTTTTTGTCAATTTGCCTTTCAACAGAAATTAGTAATGTTACTTTACCAAACTAGTAATATATTGTGACAA
Organism: Ceutorhynchus assimilis; assembly: GCA_917834065.1. Classification (NCBI taxonomy): domain Eukaryota; kingdom Metazoa; phylum Arthropoda; class Insecta; order Coleoptera; family Curculionidae; genus Ceutorhynchus; species Ceutorhynchus assimilis. Next base: position 3,439,516 of record OU892281.1, read on the forward strand.
ATTATTCAAGTACAAACGAGTGGATTGTTGCGGAATCTATGGGTGGACTCAGCTATCTATTCATCAATATGTTGTGTAATTACGATACTAACCTGACTCACTCAAATGTGAGTTATTCTCATTAGTTTGAAAACTACACATTTCAGGTGAATGTCTTACTTGAACAGTTCAACAATATATTGGTGAGTAGATGGCTGCGGAACTCGCTGCGCTCGTCCCGCAGAGGTTCACCCATAAGTTCCGCAATAATCCATTTATTTTTAATGTTTCCAGCTTTTTTCAAATCGGATGCCCTATATTTCATTCTATATTCTTGAAGAGCACAATGCCCCGATCTATATTTGATTGAGCAATCTCTCATATATATTCGGCTCCAAAAATTGTGAAAATACTATCCTACTACTGATTTTGTGAACCATTCTACCTGTACAGGTGAAAGCTATAGGTAAAATTTGAGGTACTTGGTTTCTTTGATAGTATTTTTAAAATTTTTAGAACCAAATATGTTGGAGACCGCTTAACTAAATACAGACAAACTATATAGTTTTCGAATCGGGAAATTGTGCTCTTCAAGAATATAGAACCAAATATGGATACGCAATATTTGGTTCATTTGAAGAAAGCTGAAAGCATGCAAAATTTCACATTTCTGACATTCAATTTTTGTTTCTGACCATGGATTCTAAAAATTTAGCCAAAACTGTACAACTTTTCTATTTACAGCTTTCCTCTACCTGCAAAGGTAAAGGCTGTAGGTGGGGGTGTTAATATATAAAAAAACACCCTGTACATACATACAGGGTGTACCATTTAAAACGAAACAGACTAAATATCTGATGTCACGTTTATTTTTTAAAAAATCGCTCGTACACGTAATTTGATTTCCAAAGGGGGATGTTTTTTGCAATCATTTTCAGCATATCAACTTCAACCCTCTAGGTGGGGTGGGACCAACCCTCACTATTTCAAATGGAACAAGGGGTCGAGTGATACCTCTTTCAGAAGAGTGTTCAAATCTCTTTTATTCAATGTCATTTGGAAGAAAATTGAGTGCTCTGTTGAAACAGCTATCACTTGAACCCCTGTTCCATTTGGAATGGTACGGGTTGGTCTCACCACCTTTAGAGGTTTAAGTTAGTGTTGAAAATGTTTAAAAACACTCACACAATCAAATTACGTATACGAACGATTTAAAAATAAATGAAAGTGACATCAGATATTTAGTCAGTTATCCGAGGTGGGTACACATTACCTCGGATAACCTACATATTTAGCGCTGCTCTTTGTCTTTTTATTACTTAATAACTGTTAACAACTAATAGAAACGAATTATCACTGAAAATTTACTAGAGTTGAAGTCGTGGATCCCATTAAAATTACCACTATAGTTGAATTTGCTAAAACCATTCCACTTTCAAATCCACTAGAACTAGTGGAAATTCTACCGTGTTGGCAACACTGCTGTTAATAAATTAGATATAGATATATTTTGTACATATCTCAGTTTGTTTAGAAAGTTATTGCTTATTAATTAGGTTAATATTTCCTCTGTTTATTAGGTCATATTCAGATTAAGACTTAATGTGCATTTTTAGATTGTTAATTAATCTTTTTTTGCACCTAACCAATATGTATTGTATGATTCAACAATTGATGGGTTTATGAATAAATAAATAAATAAATTATTTTGCCACAGGATGACAATTTTATTATTATAACAAGTTGTCGTTGATTAACCCCAAATCAAGGGGTTTTGTACCTTTCAACCAACCAAACAACCTGGATACTATTTTCTGGTACACCGTTCACACTTATTATTCCTAAAGTACACTTATGCAATCTGTAATCATCATTCATCGTCATTTTAAATGAAACTACTTGATAATAGAAGTCTTATTTTTCGACAATGATAACAAAAAACTTATTCTTGGGTCAAAACTGCATAAAAAAAACATTACCATAAACCGGAAAGATATACGGACCTAAAAAAATCATAATTTCAAAGAAGTCTCCACAACATTGAATGTCCACTAAGCGCGTTGGTATTCAGCAGGCGATTTGCCGCAGAATCTTTTCCCCATTTTCTTCCGATACAGTATAAATTTCGCCATATGAATATAACATGCGATATACTTTATGCTTTGTGTTAACACATTTTGGTCCTCGATACGTTGGACTCTTTAAAGACGCCTGGGACGGTTTAAGGTAATATACAGGGTGTATCAGGTATGACTATAAATATTTTAAAATGAGATAATATGACCCTTTCCAAGTTAAAGCTGTCCCATTCTCGCGGAATTTGAATTTAGAAAAATGTTAACAACGTGACAACATTGCACAGGATATAAATGTAAATAAAACTGTTAAATTTGAAAAGTTTTTTTTTGCTCGTAGTTTATTTATTTTTATCTGTTTACGTTTTGGTTTGTTATTGGGTTTCAAATAATGTAAATAATAACTTGCATTTTTATCACTATTCCAGTAGAAATAAAAACTGGGCCGTTTTATTAAGTTGTGCACTCAATGACATTTTTGCACTAAACATTCAAGAGAAAAATCAAATTATACTTCCTCAGGTACTTGCCAAATCCTTATTATGAAAATATTAATTTTTGTTAAAAGTTGTTTAAAAATTCTCAAAACACTAAAATCAACACGCAGATTATGCACACTCACACTTCACCTTTGTAAAACGGGCACAATGTTCTTTCATCAGGTAAGTGCCTTTCTTTTCAAAAATCTTTCCCTAGTTTCCCTGTAGATTCTAGCGGCTAAATTGGCTTCTTGCAATAAACTGAATTTTTTTACATCTCTTATGTTTAAAATTTTCTTTATCTTTAAAATATTCGTCAAAAAATGTCAAAACTTCAAAGTTCTTTTTTTTTAAAATGGTTGAGTTTGGACCCCATGTTGTATAAGCTTTTTTTGTTCAAAATAGGCTATATTTTCACGTGTTAAAATTTTTGTAGTCAAACCTGATACACCCTGTAGAAAATGATGAATTTTCCATGTGCATCAAAACTTAGATTCGGAAAATGAATTGACTAATGTACAGGAAATACACCCTGATTCAACATAAGTGAACTTTTCAAAACAAAAAAAGAAGAAAGAAATTATTGAATAGATAAAGGATGCAAAGTTTAATTCGCATAGCATAAATACCTTTTTAAAATGAAATACAAAACCTGAATAATATATATTTAGTAGGTATCGTATACAATTCGAATCTAAATTTTGTCCCCTTAGTGCTTTGTTAGTCTTAAACGGTAACACTTTTGCTGCGCAGCCTTCCCTTATTTGTTTCCTTTCAAAAGAGATCGTCTTTGATGTAAACGAAGAACAATCCTTTTCTTTGTTTCCACCTCAAAACCGTTTTCTTCGGCGAATCATAATCTCAAAGGCCAAATCCAAATGGAGAGCATTATGCAAAACATTTCCGGCCCGCGTACTCCGGATCCAGAGTGAAAGTGAAAAAAGCAAGGCGGTTCCGGAATTAAAAAAAAAGCAGCAATTTATTATCCAAACAAACCTGTAAAAAGGCTAATAACTCACCTATGCAAAAAAGGACATAAAAAAGTCTTATTTTGCTGGCCACGAGAGGGGCATTGTAATATTTTCAAAACAGAAAACGGGGATGTGGATTTATGTCTGACTAATTTCTTCCATACGCATGGAATGTGCACAGAGGACGTTATATATCGTATCGGGCGGGAGCCAAACTTTGGCTCACCAGAAATTTTATCGGACCGCCAGTAAAAAGTTCTAAAATATACGATGGCCATTAAATCCGTGTATAAAAAGAAAAGAAAAACTATGCAAAACATGGCCGGGCGGGAGCGCCGTCTAGCTATAAATTTGAATTTTATGAAAAACCGTTAGCAAGTTGGCGGCACGGTTTATGTTTTATTGATATTAATACAGTAAAAGGACGAGCTGTATTGGAAAACCGCAACGAACCCCAGTTTTTCCATTTAATACAAGATTTATGGTTAACTGGTTAGAGAGGATAAATCTGGATTGATGAATTTTTGGTTATAATAAAATTTGAGGACTCCCGCTTTATCGTTTTGTATTATGTGAAGTAAATTAAGCGGGTTAATAATTCGATCATGTGCTATAGTCATTGGATTAGTTGAAGAAAGAAAATATAAAGAAAACTTGGGAGCTGCTGTTCGAGAGGCAGGCGCAAACAAAGTAGTCTAAGTGATTGTCGATATGAAAAAAATCAAATGGGGAATCATCCTGATGCTTTGAAGGAAAAGAGATGAGAAGATACTTGTAGCATATCTCAGGTAATTGGAGAAAAGTTATTTTGTTTTGTTACACATTTCAAAGTAATAGGTATTGTTGCGGCTCTGGGGTGCGTGACACAAATCCTATTGGGTTCGTTGTTTGTTTATTCCAAAATCAAAGTCCAATTAACACAACAATAATTTATTCCACGTTACTACACACTCTGACACTAATAACTTCACTAATTAATTAACTCAAACAACTTTAACTCTTCACAACTCTTATAACAATAATCACTATCGAAAACATATCACAGCCAATCTTAAACTTAAACTCAAAAACTACTAACTAATACGGGTATTTATATGTATATCTGTAATCCATTCTTATAAAATCCAGAATAAACGCGATTATCTCTTTGCCCGAAAAAGCAGTCTTTTCTGGAATTTTAGGCATGGATTCTGTATACGCTGGCGAAAGTGCACTGTAACAGTAATCATAAGAAATGAAATTCAAACCCTATCAAAAAATGTAGTTCGATCCTTTGCCATGACATCCTTCATTGTCACAGTGAAAAGTTTGGGTGATATCACATCTTCTTGATCGATTCTTGTTCCCATCGTCCAGGAAAGCAAGATAAGACATTGTAGTATAACATACCCGGGTTCGTTCATTAAGATTGAACGGTATGAATTTTTATTACCTTTTAAACAACAAATCTTCTGAAAAATTAAATTAAAAACAAATAGGACCTACGTTGTGGAAACTTACTCAATTTTACTTACTGGACATGCGCCTGACATAGCAAATATTAGGGAAGTTTAAGGAAAGTTGTGATATGAAACGAAAAATTTGTAAAAAGTCTACTTTATTATCAAAGTAAATCGAACCGTTCTCATACTGGAACTAACGAAGGGAAAGAGCACGGCAGAGAAACCCTCGATCTAACATTCCTCAAAAATCGAAACATACTGTGTCATTTTAATAATGATTGTGAGTCATTTAGTCAATAATTTAAGTGAATAAAGTTTAAATTAGGTACCATCCTTTGTCTTTGTGCTAAAATTTTAATTACAGTTTTTGGTTAGTAAGCCAGTTTCCCAGCAGGTACTGAGGTCCCATACGGGAAGCTACTCAGCTATAGTTGTTATGGAGCCAATATCTCTAGATTGATTATTTCAATTTGTTAGGATATTCTCTCGTTAGGGTAGGAAAATGTTAGTAAATTCAACAAGGCCCTAATACACGCTCTGAATACACAAAATCAAAAACTCAGCACAAAAATACAGCATATAATTTCTTAGGTTTTAATTTACTTCTTTATCTGTGTTGTTTACAGCAGGAAACGACTTTTGTTAAATACATGAACAATGCACATGTTATAAAAAATGTTATAAACAAACAAAAAAACATAAAAATGGAAAAAATTATATTTGTATAAATTGAACTCTCACAAACAAAATAATAATTAATCAACTAACCTGTGAACGCTTCTTATACACACACTAATAACAAATTGGATTGAACAATTAATTTTAATGCAAAATAAAAATGAAAATTGAATGATGAATAATTACAGACACGCGACATGTTTTCTAAGGGACCAGTCCAGCTCGTTCTGTAGTCTAGTTGCGTATTCTCTTGTATCCTCTTCGGTTTCGGTACCTTCGTTTTCTGTGGCGCGCTTGTTCAATCCTAAACTTGAAGGCGCATACATGGTTGCAACATTTACTTTTATTCAGTAAACGTTTTTTTAAAAAATTAAGATTTTAAGAAATAATATTTTAAATAGGTGGTTTTCCTCAACATAGAACTTGATGGCTATTCTATGATGAGGAAATGGTCAGTAGTCAGTAGTACTAAAACCGTGACGGATCTAGCAACGGGTTTTGAACTGTCGATTTCAGGTGACAAGTGGTAGCTGATAGTTTTCATCTTGTATTTATGGCGCAGATAACAACAAGATGGGCCGCTGGTTTCTGGTGTCATTTCAATCGAATTTTATGAAGTGCATATAACTATTATTTCATTTCTCTTGCATTTCCAAACTCTTATGTGAAATAAGTTTTTCATTCTTGATAGGATATCCTTTTCTTTTTCTTCCAGCTGTCACTCTATCTTTTCTTGGTAATTTGTTATTTGTCAATTGCCTTCCCGACCTCAAATTTTTCTGGTTTTTCTTCGAGACCGATATATTCTTCTTTTTGCTGGTAGTTTATCTATTCCTCCAGGCCGGGATTGCGTTTTGTTTTAAGGTAACGATACAATTTTTCAATATCTTATCTATTCCATCGTTTATTTTATTCGAATGGTTTTGTTGGCAACCAATCCTGATTTTAGGTATTTTAAGCCTTTATCTTCTACGAATTTGTCTCTACGTCTCTTCTTCGAGAGTTGTTCCTTTCATTCTATTAATTTCTCTATATTTTGTACTATTTTGTTCCTCGTCGCTCAAGTGGTTCATTTAATCTATCAATTGATGTGACCTTTGAACCAGGTAGTCCATCAAAACTGCGCAAGGAATATTTTCCATCTACTACCAAAAACACGAAACTTTGAGACATTCAATAAAAATGTTTCAATAACTTTTTTACTTAAAATGAGTTTTCCAATCTGTGAATTAAACTATCTATTCTCTCTAAATCTTAACATAATCGTGAGTTTTCGCATGTATCACTAATTAGCATACCTTTATCAAAAGTTCAACCATCTTATTAACAATGTTGGAAAAAAATCCAAGAATAATAAACCGATATACGGCAGTAAAGTGGTGTTTTCGGATGAGTGGCGTACGTAATCGGTTCTTGACTGTTGGGTCTGTTATTAATAATCAGCTTAAAGTGGAAATTAAATTTAACCTGCCATTATGAGATTCACTTACCGTTAAAATCCCCCATAAAAAGTCTATATTTATCTCGTTATTAACGAAGTTTTTTAACCGTAAAGATATGATTCAAGGTTCGGAATGAAAGGTTTTTTTTTTTTTTTCATATTACTACTCGGAAAACATAAATATTCGACTTTTATATTAATACTAACTACGAGGCGTAAATTTAAAATAGCTTCTGAACTGATGAAACGATTTTCATTCTTCAAACGTGACATGCCAATTAAATTCCTAATGCATTTTCCAATATCCATCAAACCGACAAAGTCTGTTGATCACTTTACGAAATAAACTGCTTCCAACTATATCCCTCCTCTTAAAAATAAACTGACGTTCAACGGAAAAAAGTAGGAACTGAACGGCATTGCATTAAAACTTTTCCAGTGTCGAACCGTCTAGTTGAAATCAGTTAACTGATCGATCCCCTGCCAAAAGAAAAATCCCTGGCAACGAGGCGGCTAAGGAGCAGGATTACTTGGTCGTTAAGAGCTTCGGAAAATTGTCGGATAAATACCAGCGGATCAACTTGGACACGTACGCTTGGACTTGAGCCGAGTTCTTCTGCGGAACACGTGACGTTGATGGGTTTTCTATTTTACGAGGGGCACATTTGTAATGTTCTCATGCACTGCGGCTTTCTTATTCCTAGCAACTTAATCCCTAGTAATTTTTAACTTTTATTAACGCTTCTACATATTCTAGAAAATTTGTCATGTTCGCATCATGCTTTGTGCACAATTACTCTTCCTTAATATCTCACCTAGTCCATATAAAGAGACATCGCGATTATCGGACTTCTGCTCAACGAACCAGTTTAGATAATTTAAAATTCTTATCTGGATTGAAAACCTAATTTAAGCCGACAACCATTTGTCATTTTATTTATATGTCGGCCGCATTACCTCGTTAATTCGAAGCGTGGTTCAACTGGGAGTATAGGTACGCGATGCCGCGGGTGGTTTGGCTTTTCAAAGGCATTTTTTAAAATGGATAATTAATTTATTTTGTTTCTTTTTTTATTCCTCACTTATTACCGTATGGTACTGTAGTATAACATACCCGAGTTCGTTCAGTAAGATTGAACGGTGTGAATTTTTATTACCTTTTAAACAACAAATCTCCTGAAAAACGAAATGAAAAACAAATAAGACCTACGTTGTGCAAACTTACTCAATTTTACTTACTGGACATGCGCCCGATATAGCAAATATTTGGGCAATTTAAGGGAAGTTGTGATATGTAAAAAAAAAAAACAAAAAAATTGTGAAGCGTCTACTTTATTATTAAGGTAAATCGTACCGTTCTCATCCTGAAACTAACGGGGGGAAAGAGCACGGCAGAGAAACCCTCGATCTAACATTCCTCAAAAATCGAAACATACTTTGTCGTTTCAATAATAATTGTGAGTTCCTAATTCAATAATTTAAGTCAATAAAAGTTTAAATTAGGTACCGCCCCTGTCCTTGTGCTAAAATTTCAATTACACACACTACATTTAATCAACACTACCTATATTCAATACTGAAGAGTTTTTGGTTAGTTAGCCAGTTTCCCAGCAGGTACTGAGGTCCCATACGGGAAGCTATTCAGCTATAGTTGTTTTTGAGCCAATATCTCTAGATTGATTATTTCAATTTGCTAGGATATTCTCTCGTCAGGGTAGGAAAATGTTAGTAAATTCAACAAGGCTCTGATGCACGCTCTGAATACACAAATCAAAATCCTAGCACAAAAGGACAGCACTTAATTTCTTAGGATTTAATTTACTCGTTATATGTGTTGTTTACAGCATGAAACAATTTTTGTTAAATACATGAACAATGCACATGTTACAAACAAATTAAAAAAAAAACATAAAAATGGAAAAATGATACTTGTATAAATAATTGAACTCTCAAAAATAAAATAACATTTAATCAACTAACCTGTGAATGCTTCTTACACACACACTAATAACAAATTGTCTAGTTGCGTATCCTCTTGTATCCTCTTCGGTTTCGGTACCTTCGTTTTCTGTGGCGCGCTCGTTCAGTCGTAAACTTGAGAGCGCATACATGGTTGCAACATTTACTTTTATTCAGTAAACGTTTTTTTAAAAAGTTGAGATTTTAGGAAATAATATTTTAAATAGGTGGTTTTCCTCAGTACTTCTTAGCAAAGCAAGATACTCCCTTGGGTAAGCAGGATGTTTCATTGTAGAGTAAGTTGGACCTGAGAAGGGTTTACTCAATACCTTATATAGGCCTGTTATCTTTCCATCATTTTATTATAAAACAAAATAAGTGCGGACCTATTTAATCTTACATTACATATAAAACTTCACTGGAATGAGTCCCTAGACCATTATTACAGACATCGAATAAATACTGTGAAAGAGAAAAGCACCACGATGACAAAGGACCTCTCGAAGGGACCAGTATTATTATCGTTATTAAAGACGAAATTAGAGACGACTCCGAGAGTATTTAGCCAATTTCACGGATAAAGGAACGGCTACGTGTTTTAAGCAGTATTATTCTGAAATTTGACTGACGAAATGAAAAAGAGTAAGGATTAAGTTGGAAAATGACGGAGAGGTTTTCGAATTATGTTCTCGTCGAAATCAGCAGTCGTGATCTTGAGATCTGTAATTAAAAGAAAAGTGCTTAGGTAGTATAAAAGCGTTTTAATTTGACGAAGTTTTATTGTGGCTGGGAAACGGTAGGGGAGATTGAGTGAAAAGTACCGCTTATTTTTATAAAGCGATTTTGATTGTATCAGAGTTATTATTCCGATTTTTGGGCTGCTCAAGAAATATAATTACTAGGTTTATCAAAACCACGAAGCTTGACAAAACGCGCGCTTGACATGGAATCATAATAGATGGAAATGTCATACAACATAGTAGTTACCTTCATAGAAAGAACAATTAATACATATATCATGTACTTCTGGTCCCATCGTATGAAGTAAAATTGCCACTTTTCTCTCACTAGTTATGTCCGCATTTGAGGGTATACCTGAAACCTCCGTAAATTTCAACAAAAGTTCGTTGAAACACTTCAAGAGCTGAGCAAAGGCCGAATGGCATTCTCTTATAACAATATCTGCCAAATTTATCCGCATTAAATGTTGTTAAAAGTTGATTATGGTTATCCAGCTTAATTGTGTAGAATCCTTTATTCGCATTAAGGGTTGTGAATATTTTAGGTCTTCCCATCTTTGATACCACTTGTTCAAAAGTTGGTAAATCATATCGTTCACGAAAAATATTTCTATTCAAATTTTGGGGATCTAAACATATTCTTAAAGAATTATCAGGCTTTTTTACTACTACCATTGAAATCACCCATTTTGTAGGTTGACTGACTTTTTTTAATGATTTCCATTTTCTCTATTTTATCTAGTTCAATACATAATAATAATAATAACCTATTCATGACGCCTATACATATTGATATGTTGAGTTTCATATTGAAAGCACAATACAGCAGTTAGGGTGTTATTACTAGTTAGGGCTTCGCAAGACCAAGACCAAGACCAAGACTGGCCAGTCTTGGTCTCGAAAAATAAATGTGGTCTTGGTATTGGTCTTGGTCTTGATAGTCTTGAAAAAAATTCATACCAAATTTTTAAAATACACATAGCATCCAACGACAGAGCAGAGATAATGGGTTTAGGACTTCAAAAATAAAAAATAAACCTCCCTTTCTGAGAAAATCATGCCGACGTTTCGACCATGCATTTGGTCTTCTTCACAGGCTATTTTTACCACCAAGAGCGTTTCATGTCAAAAAAATACTGCATAAAGCATTCCACAGAGGAACAAACAAACATCAATTCTAAAATTATAATTTTTATTAACGGAACAGGAAAGTCGACAAACACATCATGAAATTGCCATTCTGTACCGAGGAAAAAAAATAATTTCTTTTTGAACCATACATTAAACCTACCTTACCTACCTGAGCATTCAGGCCAGAGTCGTCACATACCTCATTTGAATTTTATTGGCCTATTCACAATAATTAGATTTGGGTTAGTTTGGGTGAGATGTGGGGTTTGTGTTAGTTTGGGTTAGTTAGTTAAAAATTATCTTTGGAAGTTCCAATAATTAGGTATTATATTATGGAGGGATATGAAAATATCGATGTCTTCTGTGTAAATGAATTTTACCTACACTATGTTGTACGTATGTATTTTTAAAACCTATAATACCTTCTCGTGAATTTCAAAAAATAATTAATTTGATGAATTGATTTACCTAATTAAAAGGCATTAAGAGAAGATATAGGAATTTGCATATTTTTATAAATCTTGAGTTGATTTTTTTTTCAAGACCAAGACCAAGATGAGAGTCTTGAGAGAGAGTCTTGGTCTTGGTCTTGAACGTCAAGTCTTGGTCTTGGTCTTGAGAAGATTTATCAAGTCTTGGTCTCGGTCTTGGTCTTGGTCTTGCTACCAAGACCAAGACTAGTCTTGTGGTCTCGCGAAGCCCTATTACTAGTATAAAAATTTACATGCATACGTTCAAATGAATTGCAAAAGAAAGTGTGCATAAAATAAAAAAATAAAAAATAAATAAGTAGGTAGCATTACTTTTCATTCAGCTAGTATAGTGAAGTAACTAATGGAAATTATTCAATTTCCCTAGGAAAGGAAAAGCACAAATTCACCACTTAACGGCTCAAACAATTTAATAACAACATGTCAATCTGAAAAGACCACAAAACTCGTGGAGCTGTTTAACGAATTTGATATCGAAAACCTGCCAGGGAAACGCACACTGGCAATTTTCAATTATTTCCAAAATCACCCCCTGTCGGTGAATGTTTTCTTTATAACGTCACCCTCGATACAACGCGGCGACAAAAGCATACAAGCAGCCGTATACTTAAAAGTGTTCGATAACTAGCTGTTATGTTATAACAACTTTGAAGTTTGAACATTCATACCTAGAATCATGCGTCAACGGACAATGTTCTTATTGTTGAATTATACTTTTTAAATTTTTCAGGTCTTACGTAACATAGCATAATTGACTACATACTGACCACTGAAAAACATATTATTGATACGAAAAATAGCAAAGCACCTGGAAAAGACGGAGTCATGACAGAAATGCTAGAATATGGTGGAAAAACGGTTATCAATACTCTCCATACCCTCCTAAATAAAATACTGAAAGAAAAGAAAATCCCAAACAACTGGAATGACTCCATAACTATCATCATGGTGATAGAACAGACATGAAAAACTAACTTAATGTAATTTATAAGCTCTTCACCACCAGGCTAACAATAAAATTCGATGGTTACCAATCGAAAGAGCAGACCGGCTTCAGAAAGGGTTCCAGTACAAGTGACCACCTATTAACCATGAAAATCCTAATAAAACGAGACAACGAATATCACATCTCACTATATATTGCACTTACCAACTTCGAAAAGGCTTTTGATAGTGTTGAACACTGGGCAGTAAAGAGTCATTGATTAATAGCAGAATAGATACACAGACCTAATAACCAACATATATAGCGAAGCAACAACAACTGGTAAAATTCATGAGGGAACAAAACCAATACCCACAGGAAGAGTTGTTAGACAGGGCGATACAATATCACCTAACTTTTCAACCAGGCCCTGGAAGATGTTTTTAAAAAGGTATAAAAATATGCGGACAACACTTGAGCAACTTAAGATATGCGGATGATATCGCCCTAATAACTGATAAGTAAGAAGAACTGACGGAAATGCTGGAAAAACTTGACACAGCAGGTAAAAACATAGGTCTCAACATGAACTACGCTAAAACTAAAACAATAACGAGCACAGACGATGACATCACAATCAGCATAGGACAAGAAAAAATAGAACAAGTTGACGAATATATATATCTAGGACAAATTATTAAACTCAACAAAGAAAACCAAACAGCAGAAATCAAAAGACGAGTTAGATTGGCTTGGGCAGCATTCGGCAAATTTAGCAACATCTTGAAAAATTAAAAATATCCATAATACCTTACCAAAGTGTATAATCAATGTATACTTCCAGTCTTCACTTATGGATCCCAAACATGGACACTTACAAAGTCAAACATGAATAAAATAACAAAAGCACAAAGATCAATGGAAAGACAAATATTACATGTGATAGATGAAAAGAGGAACGAGTGGATAAGAAATAAAACGAGAGTAAGAGACGTTAGAGAGGAGTTAGCAAAATTAAAATGGAAATTCGCAGGTCACAATATCAGACAATAAGACGACCGATGGAATAAATGTATTTTAAGCTAGAGACCTTGGGAGAATAAAAGAAGTAGAGAAAGACCCCAGATGAGGTATGCTGATGACTTGAAGAAGCACGTTGGAACCAGGTGGATGAACATAGCAACAGACAGAGAGGAATGGAGAAGACTAGGAGAGGCCTACGTCCAAAGATGGACTGAAGAAGGCTGAATAGATAGATAGATGATAGATAGATGTAGCATAGCACAATTACCAAATTATGTAAAAAAAGTTCTACTCGTTGTTTTTAGGCAATTTTACCACTCACATTTCAAACCTATTTGTATAGTATATGCTATTGTCGAAGAACTGTGCATATCTACAATCTACAATAAACTGAAAAAACATTCTATAGCCAGGGCCGCAACTAGGGGGTGGCAAACTAGGCGCCCGCCTAAAGCGCCGGGGTATCGGGGCGCCGAAGGCGCCTAATTTAATCCATCCATATTTTGGAACCAAAAAAAATGCAACGGTTTCACACGTCATCATCCTTCTCTTTTTTTACCGAGTGGCCGGTTTCAGCTCGCATTTCACCAAAAGATTGATCGCTCTATTTTGGACCGTTCCGTGCATGCATAGCGTCCGCCCCAGGAATGGTGAATTTCAACCAATGCGGTCCGTCTGTAAGTTTAATCATGGGAAATGGTTGGTTTTTATCGTATGCTTGCGCAAACCAAAATTACTTTTTTTTCCTATAATAAGAGCCTTATATGAATTGAAACCCAATAAGAATACTGTATATCTGTTTCATTCATATCTATTGTTTTTTTTTTTAAATAAATGTTAAAAATTCTCTAGTACGTAAATATTTTTGATTTAATGCTGTGATTTAATGTGTCAAAATTTCGGAAATGTATAAAAAAATTTCAAGCAAAAACCAAAGCATCAAAAAATGTATCTATTATTACTTTTGAGAAGGCGGTGGAGGGGCGCCAAAATTTGGACTTGCCCTTGGGCGCCGAGGGTTCTAGTTGCAGCCCTGTCTATAGCAGCCTGTAACAAGCAAAGTACTCTTCTATAGTGAAAACTACTATGGCAGAAATCACATTCTTTAAGGAACTAACCAAAAATACCAATGACATCCTGAATATCCTCTTTCAATATGTACTTGATTTTAGAGTGATCACTAAGAAGAAGTTATTTTGACTTTATCTTGATTTCCTTGGCGTGTCTCAACTTCTTCACTGATTCATTGAAAAAAGTGTTTCATTTCTCCTTTGACCAGTATTGATACTTCTCTATTAGCTACTAGTTGCGCTTATCCTGTTTACTAGTCAACATGGCTTCCTTCAGTGTTAAATGATGTCGCTGTAGCTCTTTTATGTCAAGTTTCCGAGCTCAGAGTCTTCTGGTATTTCAGAAGATTATCTTCAGTTGATCTCCACGTCGCGTCGCTGCCTTCTTTTCCATCAGCAGCGATTTTCTCGATCATTACCTTTCCAGATTGCTAATCTTATTCACACAGTCTTAAAAAATATACCATATATTAGCAACTCAACACTTTTATCAGTTTCCTTTCAATGACTATGATATCCAATGCAGTAAAATCCATTCAAATTTAATTTTTGTGCAACTATACCAGAGTTAATGTCGCGAGCACTTGAATTGGTGCCAAAAGTACAAATAGGATCTGTATCCTTTATATTTTTCCCACCTTGGCCACATGCCATATTTACATCTTTTATTTTCCGTTCTCTAATCGGCATTCCTATAGCCTTCGATTGAATATCATTTAAACATTGGAATTGTTTTTCCACAAAAACCGTTTAGCTGCTGCCGACAGTAACAAATAGAAGTTGAAGATATATTTATATGACTGTTGTGAAAAATAGAATTGTTCATGGAGCGCGATAGTTTTATAATTGTCAACGCTCCGTGAAGCGGAAAAATGAGCCGCCAAGCGTGCATTTTTCCGAAAAAAGGGGGCGGCAGAGAATAACCGAAGCGATTAGCGAAGAAGCGGCGGCACTTGGACCCAGACATAAATATATCAACCTTCACTTCCAGTGACAAATACTATTGGGGTGAAATGGGTGAAAACGAGGTCTTTTTTAACGGTTGTCGCTACAGGAGATGAAGCTTTGGAACTGAGATTCAGAAGTATTATTTATTGGTCGTAAAATAGAACTGCGGAAAAAGGCTCGCGTTAGTTTCTGCTGAACTGAGAGTCTAAAATTTTAAAACGGTTTCTTCAAATCGTTTTTTGAAACACATTTAATAATGTGTTTCTATTCCTACCATTGATCGACGCCAAGTAAATAAATGTTGTCCAAAACTCTCAATCACCAAGTGTTAAATGTGACGTTAATTGATCACCCTATTTCATATTCCCTTCTTTTAAAAATTTTCAATCACGACATGGGTCGCATCTATCTGTCCACCCCTCTGGGACGTCCCCTAAAGAAAGGGGAGCCTCGCCAAACAATGAAAATCGTCCCAGCATAACGGGCTCCCCGACAACAACTTGTTCCAGGGATTTGTTTTCCTTAAGATGACATTTTGATATGACTCAAGTTTTCTTTATCCTATGCCATCACGGGAACAACTTTTCCTATTGATTTCGCTTTTAATGTCGAAGGGGGAGCCAAATGACGCGGATGGTTTTAAACAGTTCCCTGCGTTTGGATTTTTAGAGAGTTTATTCAATTTCCATCGGCAGTTTTATTTGGCCTGGACGATAAAGATTGATGATCTAGGAAGATTCTTTATTTATAGAAAGTGCTTGAAATGCAATTCAAATTATCACTATATTTTTTAACGTACCTATCTTATCATGCCTCACCTACTAGACTACACTACCACAACGTCTAAAAAATCCAAGCTGAAAATATATCAAGAGGAAATATGATCCAATATCGTAAACCTAAAAGATAACTTGTAAGCCGTTTATATCTCCTAAGCTGGCGTAAACTGACATATCCCTAAAATATCGTTATCAGGTTGCCGTATATACACAGAATCCATAAAAAAAGTTTAAAAAGACCATTTATCAACGTGAAGTTTCGTCGTGAGCTGCGCCATAGATACAATTTGGGTCAAATCTAATTTTTTAAAGTGCTGCGTGTCACAAGGTTTCTGAAGAAAGTTTTAGCGGTTTGGGTAACTTACGTAACGCAAATACTTATATTGTTTGTCGATTTTTAACTGATACTTGCGGTATGAGAAGCGAGGGGGTGTTTCATATGGCAAAAACAGGTGTGACGTCAGGTAACCATTGGTGTTCTAATGTAGGGAGCCACCAGCTCACATTCCGTCCGAGTATCAGATTAAAATCGACGGACAATACTTTTCTTATTATGTAGGTATGTGTAAATGTATAATTATATATGTTCTTTTTTTGTTCTAGGTAAGTGAAGGAAACAGACCATCTTCAAAAAGTCTACAAAAATGTAAGGTAGGAGTTAATGATAAGCTGTGGTGTTCTATGCAAAAAAAAAAATATGATCATTCCCAAACTTAGAGGATGGCGACCTCAAGCGATTGAATTCTCTGTCGAAATAGTACATTGTATACCTAGGTAGAGAAGTTGGTTATTATATAATGCGTAAGGTATATAATGACTTTCTCTACCGAGGGATATATAGAATTTTTTTACTACTTCTGGTAGAAAATAAAAAATAGGTTTGAAACCTGTGCTCAAATTATTTTCTCGTGTCGTACAGGGTGGTTGATTTTTGATAGTTTGATAGGGTACAGCCAAAATGGCCGAAGATACTGAGAAACTGATATACGCTTCCCGTCCTCTTTTTTAGTGTGTCATTTGATGGTGTAGTCAGATCTTGGCCGACAATATTGGTTTGCGAGGTTGTTTTTCAAAATCAGCTGTTTTTTATAATCCTCTATAACTTCTTACCCGACGGAGATATAGAAAAAGTGCAAAAAAGAAAAATACGTCTTTTGTTACGTAGAAACCAGTGGCGTATTTAGAAAAAATATGGGGGCTTTATTTTCTGAGATATTTGAAAAAACAAAGATTTTTCAAATGGAACACCCTGTATCTTATTGGTTCAGTAGTTTGAGAAAAAAATTGCGAGTTCGACGATATATAACACATGATATTTTGTTTTGGTTTAAATGGCGAAAACAACAAAAAACACTTTTTTCTACAAACGTTACTACAAGTGTCATTTTTAACGGATGCTGTCAGTGTCTTAAATGCTATTTTATGACACTGGTGTTAAAAGTGATTACTTTTAGTACCTACTGAGTACTAAAAGTAATCACTTTTAGTGCGTTATTAGAAAAAATAGTGTATGATATTCGTGCTAAAAGTGATTTTATTTTGTTCATTGGGATGGAACACTCCGCCTTCGGCGTCGTGTCCCAAACTTACCTTTTCACGAAATAAAATGTCACTTTTAGCATTTATATCATAAATAACCATTCTACTGCCCGTATTATATCTGTGTATTTTTCTGTGTATTTATACATGTAGTTCAGGGTGCCAACATTATTTTGTTTTTCATAATGTTGATTTCTGTTACGTTCGAATTTTTTCGGTTGTCACCCTGAACTACATGAATAAATACACGGAAAAATACACAGATGTAATACGGGCATAATACTATGTACTACTTTTCTGGAATTTGAAAAAACAAAATTCTGGAATTTTCTTTTAGGAAACAAAAAAAAATTGTAATTTTATTTCAGAAAAAAATTTTAAAAAAAATTGAAGGAAAAATTTCGAAAAAAGAAAAATTTCAGATTTTTTTTTTTTCAAATTAGTCCGGTAGGCAAATCCGGAATTTTTCTTTTTCAAAACTTATCCTTCAATAAAGCATCCAAAATGTTTGTTCAAAAATATTCCTGAAATAAAATTCCAGATCTTCTTTTCTTCAATTTGTTCAGAGAGAAAATTTCAATTTTTGAAAGAAATTTCCTAAATTTTTTATTTCTTGAAAGAAAATTCCAGATTTTTTTTTATTTTTATTTTTCCCTTGAAGGTTTTTTTTTTTTAATTTTTCCCGAAAGAAAAATTACAATTTTTTTTATTTTTTGAAAAAATATTCCAGAATTTTTTATTTTTTGAGAGAAAATTCCAGAATTTTTCTTTTTTGGAAAGTAGGAGGCACGATTAACATTGAAAATAGGCCCCCGTAAATTTCAACCAAATTTCAATATTTTAAAGGTATCATCATTGCAAAAAAAAATTTGAAATGTAAAGAGGATCGTATGTCTGTGATAGCAGATATAGCTTGTCAAAGTACGTAGGTCTTACTATGCTATGCATAAGAAATATCCGAGGAAATATCCCTACGTAGATTTTTTTGAATATTTCGAAAAATACCAACCGATTTTGACGTTTCGGGGTCCTTTTGTAGGTATGTATTTGAGGGGTCTATGTTCATATTTCGAAAACAGACATTTCGAATCTTTTATTTCTAATGCTTTTATTTCGAATACTTTTATTTCGAATTACCATTTTTTCGAAATTCAATAATTTCGAAAACATTTATTTCGAAAACTTTCATTTCGAATTACCTTTTCTTCGAAATTCAATCATTTCGAGATGATTTATTTCGAAAACTTTTTTTTCGAATTACTTTTTTTTCGAAATTCAATAATTTCGAAAACATTAATTTCGAAAACAATAATTCCGATCTTCAATAATTTCTAAAACAATAATTTCGATATTCAATAATTTCGAAAACATTTATTTCGAAACTCAATAATATTATCATATATGACCTCTGTGCAGTGCGCTCCAGCAGACAATATTAAACTTACCGATAATAACCGGGTTAGTTTGGGTTATTTTGCAATTTTAATCAGAAATTACCAAACTTACCGATAATAACCTGGTTAGTTTGGGCTTTTCTGCAATTTAATGTCTGATTATAATTGCAAACTAACCCAAACTAACCAGATTATTATTGGTAAGTTTGGTAATTTCTGATTAAAATTGCAAACTAACAACCGACCCAAACAAAATTATTGTTTTCGAAATTATTGAATTTCGAAAGGAAAGTCATTCGAAATGAATGTTTTCGCGAAAAATATTTTCGAAATATATGTTTTCGAAATGATTGAATTTCGAAAAAAAAGTAATTCGAAATAAAGGTTTTCGAAATAAATGTTTTCGAAATGATTGAATCTCGAGAAAAAAATATTTCGAAATAAAAGTTTTCGAAATAAATGTTTTCGAAATGATTGATTTTCGAAATAAAAGCACTCGAAATAAAAGATTCGGAATGTCTGTTTTCGAAATATGAACATAGACCCGTATTTGAGTAAGCAATATATCTGAACTAAAATATTTTAATACAGGGTGTTAAAGTAATTGTATATTTTAATAAATTCTGAATATCAACAAATAATGTGAAACACAACAATAAACCTTCATAATTTTAACTTGCCCTGAAAGCATGTTTTAAAAAATAATATACAGGGTGTTTGTCCTACTCAGACCCATTTTTAATTTAGTAATAAAATTATTTGGGGCAGCATGTTTCTATCAGCAGCAACATTTACTTTATTGATTATCTTGTGGATAACTAATATGTTGTTGGTGTCTGGCATATTCTAAAAACCATAGTACACTAGCCATGCGACAATAGGTACCAACCGTTCTGGCCCCAGAACGACACGTGCAATAGCATCCATATATTTGTGAATATTTGGATCTTGATCATATGTTATGGCCAGCTGGTACTTGATAGTGTTGCGATGACGGATGTTTTTTCCAATTTTAATTTTTTTTTGGATATTTAGGCATCTATCTTTTTCGAAGTTCAAATATCCAAACTCCTGGGCGTTATCGTGAACATAGGATGGAGCCATAGTAATTTGAAAAGTGCCAAAATTCAGGTTTCTCAAAAAGTCCAAAGTAAGATTAGAAAAATCAGCAATTTCCTCACTTGAAAAATATTTTTAAACTGTTTAAAACTACATTTCTAAACAGGTTGGTGCCCCGTTTAGGCCAATTTTTAAAAGTGGCTTGCGCTCTTATAAACAGATATCATCCGACGATTTATTGTGAAAATAATACTCCCGAGCGAGCAGAGCAAATGCTAGCAAGAGCTCGACAACCAAACCACTTACAGCAAAGGATAGAAAATGAAGGCTTATTCAGACGCCATGCTAACTGGCAAGCAATGGAACATGAGAAAATGGCTGATTTTCCTGTTCTTACTTTGAACTTTTTGAGAAACCTTACTTTTGGCACTTTTCAAATTACTATGGCTCCATCCTATGTTCACGATAACGCCCAGGAGTTTGGAGATTTAAACTTCGAAATAGATAGACGCCTAAATATCCAAAATTTTTTGAAAATTAGAATAAACTCCCGTCATCGCAACACTACCAAGTACCAGCTGGCCATAACATATGATCAAGATCCAAATATTCAAATATCTGGATATTATTGCACGTGTCGTTCTGGGGCCAGAACGGTTGGTACCTGTTGTCACGTGGCTAGTGTACTATGGTTTTTAGGATATGCCAGACACCAACAACACATTAGTTATTTACAATATAATATTTTCAATGGAATAAATGATGCTGCTGAGAGGAACATGCTGCCCCAAATAATTTAATTAGAAAATTAAAAATAGGTTTAATTAGGACAACACCCTGTATAATATTTTTTAAAACATGCTCTCAGGGCAGTTAACATTATGAAGGTTTATTGTTGTATTTAACATTATTTTTTGATTTCGAGATTTTATTAAAATATACAATTACTTCAACACCCTGTATTGAAATATTTGAATTTAGATATATTGCTTGCTAAAATACATACCTACAAAATGACCCCATTAACGTGAAAATCGGATTAGAATTTTTCGAAATGTTCAAGAAAATCTACGTAGGGATATTTCCTCGGATATTTCTTATGCATAGCATAGCAGGACCTAGGTACTTTGACAAGCTATATCTGCTATCACAGACATACGATCCTCTTTACATTTCAAATTTTTTTTGGCAATGATGATACCTTTAAAATATTGAAATTTGGTTGAAATTTACGGGGGCCTATTTTCAATGTTAATCGTGCCTCCTACTTTGTCATTTTTTCTTTAATTTATAACTCTGAAATTTTCTTTAAAAAAATAAAAAAAATCAGGAATTTTCTTTCAAAAATTGAAAAAAAATTAGAATTTTCTCTCAGGAAAAATTGAAGAAAAGGAAATAAAAATCTGGAATTTTATTTCAGGAATATGTATTTTTGAACAAAAATTTTGGATGCTTTTTTGAAGGATAAATTTCGAAAAAGAAAAATTCCGGAATTTTCCTTCCAAACTACCTAATTTCAAAAAAAAATCTGAAATTTTTCTTTTTTCGAAATTTTCCCTTCAACTTTTTTTTAAATTTTTTTCCGAAATAAAATTCCAATTTTTTTTTTCCTGGAAGAAAATTCCAGAATTTTGTTTTCCCAAAATTTTTTTTTTCAAAGGAAATTCCAGAATTTTTTTGAAAGTTTTAGAAATTAATTTGTCATTTTTCCTTCAAAAAAGCATTCGGAATTTTTTTATCAAAATTTTTCCAGAAATTAAATTTCAGCTCTTTTCCCTGAAAGAAACATTGCAATTTTTTTTTATTTTTTAAAAAGATTTTTTTTTTATTTTTTGAAAGAAAATTCCAGAATTTTTCATGTTTTGAAAAAAAAATCCAGATTTTTTTTCTTTCAAAAATGCATCCAGTTTTTTTTTTTTTTTAAGTTTCCAAAAATTCAATCCCAGATTTTTTTTTGCTTTGAAAATTTGAAAATTCTAGATTTTTTTTTTGTTTCTAATTTTTCCCTGAAATAGTAATTTATGCAACAAGTGTGTAAAATGTGATTGTCGAACTCGCCTTCGGCTCGTACGAAGGCGTAGAAGGGCCAACATCAATATATATTTTTTAACGTGTATTTGAATCGACAATTGTCGGTCCAATCGACAATTGTCGGTCCGATCGACAATTGTCGGTCCGATCGACAATTGTCGGTCCAATCGACAATTGTCGTTCCGATCGACAATTGTCGATCCGATCAACAATTACGTTTGTTTTTTTCACGAAAACGCTGTTAGCTGAACCGTCAGTCTGGTGTAGACTGTTGACAGATGCACACGAGATCAATTTTGATACTTCAAATAAAGAATCACGTGAGCTTCTGTCAACAATGGCATCTTTTAGTTCGCGTAGGATTAACCGAACTCAACTATTGTTATTATTGATTCATTACCAACTTGGATTTGGATACCAAGAGGTCGGTACCTACCTAGATAATTAAAAATGTGAAAACAATAAATGAATTAATTTTTCTTGCAACCTACGTTTTCTTCTTTAAATTATATATTAAGTACCGCAGAAATAAGCTACATTTACATTGTGGTACCTATCTATACTAGATAGATATTCAAACTGTTTGCAATAAATGTAAAATTTGAGTCCTTAATGTATAATATAAATTAATTGCATCCCCAGCATTACACCCATTTGGTCTTATATATTCTCGTTCACAGAGAATAGAGTCGCAAAGATTTTTCATATCGTTATCGCAAAAAGGTATTTCCCTTATGACATCTCTATCTTCTTTTATGACGTTGATTATTTCTTGAGGAATATGTACTAAACAGTTCGCACGTCCGTAATTTTCTGGAAGTTCGAACATACAAATTGGGCGTCCCGTTGGACCTCTTGAATTTCGAGAACGTCTTATTCTATGGGTATTCCATTCAAAAGCAACTTGATCCAGTTCTTCCTGAAATTGAAATATATCTTAACTTCACTGTAACACCATTTATGTATCTACACTGTATCCCAAATTGTTTGTAATCACCGGGTTCCTCGGTAACCAGCAGAAATAGAACTTTTCCTACGACCACATACGAAAATGTCAAAATTCGCACTGGCTGGCTCGTTAGAAAGCTCTAAATATCACACGCGTGCCGAAAATACTTTGAATACGTGTGCTGAAAGTACTTTCAACACGCGCGTGGAAAATACTGTTGACAAAAATGACAGAGGAAGTAAAACATCATGTTCAAAAATTTACTTTCAATACGTGGGTGGAAAGTAGGTACTTTCAGCACGTGTGTTGAAAATTTAAAGAAATAAAATAAGAAGAAATTGGTGTAAATCAGTTTCTGGTCGTAGGAAAAATGGTGTACATTGTACATCACACGTGAGAAAGCGTCTCTTTCACACTCGTGTGAAATTTGCCACTTTCTACACTCGTAATGTAATACTATTATGGTTTTCGTGAAACTTTGAATGTCGCAAACAAAATGTGCCATCTTGTTTCGTGCCCAAAAAATTCGCCTTATTTTTCTCTCTAAAATCTCTCTCTCACTAACCCTAAAAAGACAATATTAAAAGAAAAACGTAATTAGGCAAAATTGAAAATCGATATCGTCTTTTCCTCTGAACTTGATAAATTTAATAATTAGTTTTTTCAGTCATGTAGATTTTATTTAATATGATCATTAGGTTCATCGAGATTATCGGGGGGTAATACCACGAGTGCTTAAAAATTACCGATAATTTTCATGAAAGCTTGTTGTTTTAATTCCACGAGTTCGAAGAACGAGTGGAATTTGTACAACAAGCTTGAATAAAAATTATCTGGTTAATTTTTGAGCACGAATGGTATTTAGGGAGAATATTTCACGAATTTCATAAAAAATTTAAAATTAAATTAAATTTTAATTTGTTAATAACATAAATTGCCTCCGAATACTGTTTTCAGTTTTCACTCTCCTTTTTGCTCGCTTTTTTGGCTCGATTCTCACTATATTTTCGTCGATTTCATCTCCTTCAGCTTCACCAAACCGATTTATTTTGATGGATTTTCCTTTTCACGTCTCTAATTTACAATATCTACAAACATTTCATTTTTAGGTTGTCAAAATGATGTTTAAACGGCTTTATTGGTATATATGTATAGGTGATAATTCCACGTTGTCTGCTTTTTTTTTGAAGACCCGTTATCTTGCAGGGTCTCTGAATATGATACCGCCCCAAAAAGGCATAATTTCTATTTCAAGTATTTCACCCTGTATCTCAACACTGGGAACAAAACAAGGTGGCACAGATTTGTTGACAGCATTCAAAGTTTCACGAAAAACTGATACAAAGGTCCCGAAAACACACATTCCTGTGAATACATATAACGGGTCTTCAAAAAAAAAAAACAAATCAAAGTTGGCTATGGGTTTCTAAACGTAGGTATGTCTTAGCCTTATTTTTCCTAACCTAAAAATTGAGTTTTGTAATGTCAAAATGTCATGTCAAAAATCCTCATCAATAAAGAAATAATAATTCGACGTACGTTTTCGTAATCAGAGCACCCTTTGATTTTTTTTTTTTTTTTTGAAGACCCGTTACCTAAACGCTTTGTGTAGGTAGTCGATCAATTACAAAGTAAACGTAAAAAACCCAAACTAACCTGTATAAGTTATAGGAAACAGTACTGTATGAGTGATTTATCCAAGTATGTACCTTCGAATAGCAGTGCTTCATCTCGTAAGAACTCAAAAAGGTTTATCTAATATTGAGCATTTTCTTTCCGTAAAATTGACCACCACGATTCTATTCGTTGATTAGCAGTACTTCTGCCATTTATATGGGCTGGTCTATGATTGTTTTCTTCTCTGAATAGATCACAAAATAATATTTGCAAGGCTTTTACTACGCCATTCTCAGTGCCACAGTCACTTCGTGTAGTAACAGAACAACCTCCCAACATTCCAACTGCATTTAAATAATAGTTTGCAATAACTTTCGGATCGCTGGAAGTGGAACTCGCTCTAAGCCATATTATATGTCGCGAAAAACCATCTATACAGCCATTTATACATATTCCGTATCTCTTTAACTTATCATAGGAATCCATGTGCCACAAATAATTGGGCCACTTGCTGAAATACTGTCGCCGTCTTAATCTCCGTCGCTTTCGCGAATGTACCCCTTCAGGATCTACTACTTTAAGTACCTTTCGAACCATATCTTGAGATACAGCAAGACCATTCTGAATACACTTCAAGTGCATCCATCTGTATCCATGCATTTCAGCAGAAGCAGCTACAGCACCATTTACGAAGTTATACACATCTTGTAGAGGACTGAAAGTTCTTCTGGAAAGACGAAGCCTCTGGAGAGGCCTTTTAAGAGTCCGTAAACTTATGAATATTCCAGGGATATTTCGAAGAAATTGTAAAATTTCTACATGCTGCAGCCCCATTTTGAAATATTGGGTTATTAATATATCTATTTGATCCATAATGGAGGCCTGAAATTTAATATATTTAATGAGAGGAGTATACATATATCCTAAGTTTGCAGAAGATAGTAGATCAGTAGCAAATTTCAAAGTAAACATATTACCTTATTCTAGACTTCATCCGTTGTGAATTTTTTACACGGAAACACTCGACACCAGACTGACGGTTCAGCTAACAGCGTTTTCGTGAAAAAAACAAACGTAATTGTCGATCGGAACGACAATTGTCGATCGGAACGACAATTGTCGATCGGACCGACAATTGTCGATTGGACCGACAATTGTCGATCGGACCGATAATTGTCGATTGGACCGACAATTGTCGATTCAAATACACGTTAAAAAATATATATTGATGTTGGCCCTTCTACGCCTTCGTAGGCTCGTGCGTCATAATTCACATTCGTGAAAAAAGGTGCTATACGCACGTATTGCATACAAATTTTTTTCTGCTACCAATCAAATATGTGTAAAAAAATAAATTTAGACAAATACATACTTTACGCATTAGTGCGGAAAATATTTTCACTTTACGCACTGGAGCGTGAAGTAATTTACCAGAAAAATACTAAATTGACAGTGTCGACATCTGTCATTGACATTACTTCACGCACTAGTGTGTGAAGTGAATTACTTTAGACACTTGTGCGTGAAGTGAAATTTTACGTATTCTGAATAGTTCGTTAAGTGAGTACTTTACGCACGGTAGTAGAAAAAAGTGTTTTTTGTTGCTTTCGCCATTTAGACTAAAACCAAATATCATGTTATGTATCGTTGAACTCGCAATTTTTTTCTCAAAATACTGAACCAATAAGATAGAGGGTGTTCCATTTGAAAAATCTTTGTTTTTTCGAATATCTCAGAAGATAAAGCTCCCATATTTTTTCTAAGTACGCCAATGGAATCTACGTAAAAAAAAACGTATTTTTCCTTTTTGCACTTTTTCTATATCTCCGTAGGGTAAGAAGTTATAGAGGATTATAAAAAACAGCTGATTTTGAAAAACACCCCTGTACCTCGCAAACCAAACTTGTTGGCCAAAATCTGACTACACCATCAAATGACACACTAAAAAAGAGGACGGGAAGCGTATATCAGTTTCTCAGTATCTTCGGCCATTTTGGCTGTACCCTATCAAACCATCGAAAATCAACCACCCTGTACATACAGAAACCTGCTTCTTTAAAATTGACAGTTTGACACTGAAATTAAACCAATAGAAAGCTGTTACGTTATGACAATATCCTTGCGTCATGACGTCATTTTCATTATTGACCTAGGTATTTTTTTCATTATTTTCATTATTAACCTAGGGAGAAAAATTCAATTTTTTCGCAGAAAAATTGACGGAATAATGACTAGGTACTTCTCAGGTTAGTAGTAAAAAAAGTATTTATGATCATACAACTTTGCCGCTATAAGTTGTGTTCTAGAGGTAGATTTGAAAGAGAAGCCTTTATAGGCAGCACGTAGACGCCAATGTGGCCCACTGTGCTATCTTCTTCTTTTTATTTTAAAAATTGCTCAAATCGCCTGTGCACTGACATCACTTGTCTTGTTCTCAAGATCAGGATCAGTTAAAGGGGGGAACACATACTAGTTACTGTTGTTCAGTTTTATAGAATCTTTCCATCAAAACAAAAACCACATATCCAACCGGAAACTGACATTCACCATACGGGATTTTAGCGCTAAACGAAAAATAGCAATGCAAAAAAAAAAAATATATTTATTAAAAATATCAATTTGCATGGTTTGGTAAGTGAGCAAGTTTTCTAGAAATCTCCACATTCAAGAGACAGCTTATTATGTCAACAGCACACTCAGGAACTAGGGCACGTTCGAAAACTATATTCGAGAATGAAATTTGAAATCCTTCAAAACCAAATTTAAGTTATGGAGGAAAATAATAAAATGTTATTTTGTAAAGGTTTGTAACGAGCTGATTCAAATGCTTGTTATGTAGTATAAAATATTCAGATGTTTGGAATTAATACAATTAAAATATATTAGGCGGTTTATATCACAAACTCGACCATGTCGACTAAGTAAGTCCCAGTTTGTTGCAGACTAAATATATGTCCAACTACAGCAAAACATTTCCAAAATTGAAATTATGTGCTCCTATAGGTTTCTATAAGCAGTTTTGAAAATTACAGTCATGTGCTATGGATACGCGTGAATACTTTATGAGATATCTATAATTTCCCAAACCACATATTGTCAATTCCGGGTATTTCCATTCTCGCATGTTCGACAGGAAATTAGGTTCCATTTATGCTTCTTCATGTATGCGGATTTGCAACTAGTCAAACTTAATTGATTTACTTGTGAAAATGATTGATCTAGAATATTCGCTCGTTTCATTCCTTTCATGATGGAGCCTGCCAATCCTCACTATGTTTGCCCTATTCAATTATTTAGGCCGTAATGAGATCCGTTACCTTTTTTGTGCAAATTTTACATGGATTTCATAAATATTTTGTACAGCCCTTCATCTTTTATCTTCTATGGTACTATTTTAATTGAAATGTCTTCAAATAAATGTCATCATTACCAATTAGGGTAATAGTGAATAACAACTTAAGTCTTCTGAAATTTGAGAAATGCCTAGTCAACTCGGAACCTGATACTGAGTTATTCTCTTTACAAGTCTCCATATTATGTTTTCAAGGGCAAACTAAGATCTACCAGATTTGGTGGAGCTGCTGGCCATGGAATTGTTGACAATTTGTGTATTTGCAGAAGTACAGGGTCTTCCATTACTATGCAAAAAACGCCACTTTCCTGGATATAATGCATGAGCCATTCAAAGGAGAAAACCATTTAGAATGTCAATATTTTTGGTGCCATTAACTATACCGAAATATGTAGCATCACGTTGATAAATTACTCCCAAACCATTTTTTAATGGGAAATTTGAACGGTAGCATTGTTTCTTTATAGTATTTTTAAGTGCTGAAGACAACTTCCGCTATGAAAATATTACTGAAATCCTAAAATTCTCTTCTCGGAAAACGTCGACAGAATATATCTTCTCGTCGATTTCCAAATCTTCCGGTTGCGTTGACCGTGGGGGTGGTGATCCGTATGAGAAAATTTCGCCTAGTTGAATGGACAGGTATTTAATCATTTAATATTTCAATATTGTCAGTGAACTTTGACGATCCATACCTCGAAACATTTTGATTTTGGCGCAAAAATGTTCCAGACAAAAGTTATATAAAATTGGATTCTCTAAAAAAAAAGTATCTTT
The DNA here is from genome assembly GCA_917834065.1 of Ceutorhynchus assimilis. Lineage (NCBI taxonomy): Eukaryota > Metazoa > Arthropoda > Insecta > Coleoptera > Curculionidae > Ceutorhynchus > Ceutorhynchus assimilis. The sequence continues at coordinate 3,468,365 of OU892281.1, forward strand.
ATAATGTAGCTTGCGTTATTTTTGAGGTAAGCTGCCACCTCTACCGATTTATCGGTAGATCTACCGATTTTCAAATGAGCCTACCGATCTCCCGATTTCAAACCATTTTCTCACGATTTTTCTGTAATTTGTTGGTAATACAACAAATATAATATGTAGATATATATTTTATTTAAAATAAAAAATACAATTGTTTCTCATTCCGCAAGAAAATCTAAAAACTAATGACATCTGATATCGTGTCTCGTGTGTAACGTCACTGATGATCACTTATGATAACGCTATTGAAATTGAAAGTCACTACAAATATTAGGCAATTTTTCGCGAGGATAACCAAGCATACTCGATTATGCTCAGATGTTATATGTCAATTGTGTCACACTCCCCTAACTCCACCACAATCAAATTCTGGGATACTCGAGGATCAACAACACTTAACTTCTTCTGTGAGAACAAACCGAGAATCACCTTTTCTATATTTAAAATGGACGAAAAAAATAACTCACTAACTAGCACAGCTTGAATCTGCATTCTATCGCGGTCTGCAGGTGACGTCATCACTATAAGCTGCTGGTAGTGATGTCACTCGCAGGCCAGGAATTGTATGGTGAGGGAGGTAGGGGAGTCTTACACAATTGACACATAACATCTGAGCATAATCCAGTGTTTGATTATGCTGGCGAAAAATTGAAATACGAATCACATTGCACAATAAAATTATGACTAAATTTATTGACTGATTTTATATACCTAAGCAAATTGTGGCAGAATGACTTCATATGACGCAACCGCCCATAGTTACCGATTTTTAAACGAAAACTACAGATTATTTCTCCAAGAATCTACCTACTTCATTTCGTCAGAAGTGGCAGCACGGGGTAAGTATCGGGCTTTCCTAAATTAGACTCTGAATGTGTAACATTCCGACTAAACAATATTACTTTGAATTTATTGTAGCGATAAATAACTATTATGCGGCCCTTTCCTTCTTGAATTCCAAATCTCCTATAGAACGTGATATCCAAAACCAAACATTTGCATTACCTCCCCCGATAACTCCCTTATAGCAAAGCCAAATCAACAAAGGCAGTACTTTTATAAGATAGAATTTCTATTTGGCCAATGACTAATGTGAGAACGTTCAACCATCGTTGCCACTTTAGGTGTATTAAACCGATGCGCCTCTTTTGATAAGGGAGAACCGTTTTATAAACCCCACACCCACACCCGCCCTGTATCTTTGACAGAGACTTAGTGCGTTTAACATCGGAACTGAATTAGATTATCTTTTGAATGCCAATTAGACAGCTGCTTTTGCAGCATCAAGTCTTAAGTGAAATGTTTAAACTAGGAGCAGAGCGAGGGTAGAGTCGTCCCCGAGCGTCTAATCAGTTACTGACGTTATGATTTTAATATTCCCGGGTAAATTTACTTTACTGAGATGCTTGCCTCCTGGAGGATGTTTCACGGGAAATATTTTCTGGGTTCCAATGCGATTCGGTCGAACGTAATTTTGTAAATGTTTACTTTTTTAGATGTGTCATAATTAATTAGGACTATAGGTTCCAAAAAAGTTGTCGAATTAGTTCTAAAAGCTCTACTTTTATGACGAGTGTGTAGCTAAGCTCTGTAGACATTTCATAGTGGAATTTGACTTTTTATATGTCTGGATGGATTTGGCTTAACCACCTTCTTAGGTATCTCAATAGCTGAATAGGTCGTCTCTGATTTTTTTTTACAGGATTTAATTTTTGTTCATAGAAGTTAGGTTAGTTTCAGTATACTCCGTATCCCGAAACCTGCATTACTGTTTGTGTGAAATTTTCTAAAAACCTTGATTTGGGGAAAGGAAATAGACAACAGTCGATAAATTTAAATAAATATAACACTCTGTATTACCGGATAATATTTACAGAAAAACCCTTAATTAATCCTGTAAAAGAATGAAAGGGGATCCGTGAGAGAGAAATAATTAAATGAGTGAAAAATTATGTGCGTGCGGTAAAAGCGTGACCATGCGGGCGGTGAAAAGCGTGTCCGGAAAAGTTAGCGGTAGCGATAACGGAACGGTCAGCCTTTCGGTAGAGAGATATCGGTAAAACAGATAGCGCGTATGGAAGGTAATAACGTCAGGAGTTATTTTTTTAAAGTAAAGCGGTAGCATACTTTCAAATTAGAATTATCGGAAAATAGTTTAACGTAAAATTTGCCTGTTCGCATCCGTTATTTTATAAACGTAGCCTAACTTGTATCTTGTTGTGATTTGATTTGTGTTGTCTATTGTTCATGGTCAGGAACAGAGGATTTGCTTTTTTTACTATTTTTTGAACAATCCATATTCACTTGAACACAACAAAAATAATAAAATAAACAATAAACATAACATAACCTATCATTCCACGGTGTTATTTTTAGACGTCATTCGAAATAGCGCTTAACGTAAATGCTGGGTAAATTACGTTATGCGGTAACGTTATTTTAGTACGTAGTGTTATAAATCGAATCGCGCATAGGTTTAATGTCAAAATAACGTAGGCGGCTAATACTGCATGGCACTATTTGGGTTACCGATATCTCTCTAATAGCTTTAAAAGTTCCAGTAACGTTAACGCTAACGTCAAATGTTAAATAGCAATAAAGCGGTAAAACAAACTCCGGTGACCCAAGCAAATGTACGGGCACCACCTGAAACTACATAAACGTCAGTTCTCGTAGCGTGCATTTAACGGATTCGAGATACCATATAAGCTTCGGAGAGAAATACCTGTCCTAGGTTCCAGGTGAAAATCTCTCATACAGAACTACCCGTCCAGGGTACCGGGCGAAACCCCTATTGCAGGAAAAGATTTATCCGTCCAAGGTACCGGGCGAAAATCTTAGTGTAGCTTATATAATTGAATGTTACCTTCTGGTGTAATTCGCGAACCTGCAAGAACTGACCCCTACTGTGGTTACGGCGGGTTGGCTTACCTCGGGCGGTTCTGGTGGTGATTCTGCTATCACTACTGTCAGGTCGACTGGCTTTTCGGAGACCGGTGGAAGACTGACTTTTACCAGCAAATTCTGCCCAATTTATAGCCGAAAATATGGGTCAGGGACGCGGCGGGGTACACCGAAATATGCAAAATACCTGATACCGGCCGAAACTCTCCTGGGATCGGTAGATTCCAGGCGAGGTCACGCGAAATCATGACAATGTATTTAATATTTAAGAATAATATAAAGAGGATTTTAATTAATACCGCCGTGAATATAGAAAATGAAGTCATACCATTAATAATTAAATTTAATCGAAGCGGGAGGCGCACTTATTTTATGAAAAATACTGAAACTTCGTTACACACCCCCCCCCCCCCCCCCTTCTATTTTATGAAAAATACTGAAACTTCATTACACTGATACTAATATTGAATTTCCGTATTACACTAGTCCAGACATATTGATGTGTGTTGGTGGGTACGAGTAGTATTCTACGTTACCGTGACAGTCACCGAAATAATGCTATTGTCCATCGTTTTTAATCTGAAGCTTTCCGTATGAGGAGCGAGGGGGTGAAGCATATTATGGCAAAAACCAGGTGTGACGTCAGGTGACCATTGGCGTTTTAATATAGGGTGCCACCAGCTCACATTCTTTTGGAGTATCAGATTAAAATCGACGGACTTTACTTACCGTTATCGATATTCTATCAATCGAATTGAAACTGATGGAGATTTTTGTTTATAATGCTTTTCAATTCACGATTACTCGAATAGTTGAATCAACCAAAAGTAGGTCGATATTGGTAACTTTTAAAATGCGCCACAGGTTATCATTTCAAAACAAGCTATAAAAATGCAAATTCATTCACTGGTGATCGAATAATACTATTCAGAACAAGCGTATTCTCGTATTGTTATATTCGTCGGAGCAATAACATTATTCAAAATTTTGGAATATTGACGATTTAAAATATTGAAATTTTTGGTAAAAAATTCCTTCCGCCTCCGCCTATTTATAAAATGTTTATTTCATGATCTTTTTGACACCGGCAATGAATTTTCCTCTCAAAAAATTCCATGTTGAAAGTAATGTCATTAAGACATCGTTATCGTTTTATTGAACTAATTCAACAAGATGCAAACCAACATCTGTCTATACATGATTGTTACCCAATTAAAATCTGTTAGACCCTCGTCAACGCCCAGAGTATGAGAAAACTTAATAAGCTGTTTTACTTTGGGATGAAATACCACACCAAACCGATCTTGTTGGTTGGCCAAGTATATCAAAAGGCTTATTAGATTCCTTTTAATCAATAATCGTAAAAAGCTCTCCGCTCCGCACATAAATTTCTTTTACTTATTTAAATTTTAAAACATTTACTTAAAAACTTAAACAATTATTGTTAAAAGACCCCAAAGTTGATTTTGACCGACAAGCAAAAATGTAACTACGCCAGGCAAATTATAGCCCTATTCCCTTTGTAAAATGTACTCCAAATAATCTCAACCTAAAAAATTAATTAGCAAATAATAAACCGGTGGCATTTTTCCCAGAGAAATAACGGAGAAAGTTTGTACAACTTTTAAGCAGTCAGGCTTGAAGGAATTGTCAATTTCAACATTTTCAACTTCCATAAAGAATACTAGAAAAAAAAAATGTTTATGGCTTGATGTGTTTTGACGCTCCCTCTTTTAATGTGTTCTTTCGTAGATGCTAGTTTGACTTGGCTCATTTATCTTATAGATAAGAAACTAAGAAAACTTTTGGGAAAGTAATTAATCTTCATAAAAGTGCATTACGTTTCAGCAAGACATTGATAAAAACACGCCCTAATGTATATAACCTTTTTAGCCAGTTGATAATAAAACTGTAAATATTTGAACTACTTAGCGCTAAAATATTCTAGTATTGATCCCCCCTTGACTAAATTTTCAGAGGCATATTATTGAATAAACATGCCAAAACAACCTGAAGAAAATAGTGTTTGTAGAGTGTGCGTTTCTCTAAAATGTTTTGCCAATCGACAAAAAGGCATTTCAAATTCAGAACAAATAAAATGGCAAAACGACGAGGATAATATGATGTATGCTTTCAGTTTAGGGCGTCTAACTCAAACTTTTCTAAAACGATTTAAATAGATGTTCCATAAACAACAAAGAAATCAAATCAAATCAAAATATGCTTTATTGTAAAAAGAAAAACATCTTATGTACAAAGCAGCCACGCAGGCAATGTAAAGTAATCAGTATAAAAATATATAAAAAATAAAATAAAATATAACAGGTATTAAAATAAAAAAACAAAATAAATGTGATAGTAAATGCCAAAAATTGAAATACATGTGCCATTCAAATAATAAACAGACATAAAAATACAAATAAAAGTAAAAACAAAAATACAATTAAAATATAAGTCAATGTATAAAAGATGCATAAATTAAATCATTAGATACAATAAAAATTTAAAAATAAAAACATTACAATCTAAAAATAAAAACATTACAATAATTGGCCAAGACTAGGCGAGGTAAAAAAGCAATCAAAACACGTAAAACCTCAAGTCACATCATTAAAGAACTCGTTCAAACTATAGTATGCTTTACCCGTCAGAAATTTCTTTACTTCTATACAAAGCCTCTTTTCGGTGTTGAGCTTTCTGATCTTTAAAGGAAGTTCATTAAATAATTTTCTGCCTTCATATATGATAGAGCTACGGATGAGTTCTGAGTGGGGTATAGGCAATCTCATCACGTAATCCTGGCGCGTATTGTATTGACCTCTTAGCTCCAATTCGCACTTATACTTCCTGAAGACTAAACAAGCCGTTTCCAGAATAAACAGAAAACAGAGAGTTAGAATACAGAAACAGAGGGCGACACGAATCCCGAGGTTTAGCTCCACACAAGTATCTAATGGCCCTTTTCTGAATCAAGAACACTGAATTAAAAAGATAGTCAGAACAAGAGCCCCAGAAGCAGATTCCGTATCGAAGATGGGACTCAATAATAGCGAAATACGCACATTTGGCAATGGAGAAATTAAGGTTATTAGCAATAACTCTGAGGGCATAGCAACCAGACGAAATTATGTTGCAATGTGGTCTTTAAACTTAAGGGACCTGTCTATTGACCAACCTAGGAATTTATTAAACGTTGGCGTAGTGATGGGTACATTTTCCAAGTAGATATCCTCGGTAGCACATTTAAACTTGAGGATTTTGGTCTTAGATGTATTGAATGTCAGAGAATTGGCGTCGCACCAGCACTTTATTTCAAGCAAGTCCGTCCTCATATTGGCCTCCATTCTACCAACATCAGAATCATGCCAGAGGATAGTGGTATCGTCTGCAAAGATTGTGAATCTACCCGTTATCTGGAGATGTGGTAGATCATTTACATAAACGAGGAAAAGCAGGGGACCAAGTACCGAGCCCGGTGGGACGCCCACACTAATATCAAGTTCCTTAGAGGTACCACCATTAAACTTGACAGTCTGAACGCGATCCGACAGGTAAGAATGAAACCACTCTAGGGCAGTTCCTCTGAAACCATACAGCTCGAGTTTCCACAGTAGCACTCCGTGACTCACACAGTTAAAAGCCTTTGACAAATCACAGAACTCCGCTGCAGCGACCTCACCACAGTTCGGACAATTGTAAAGGTGTTCAAGAAAGTCAAAGATGGCATCCTCCGTACTCATGGATTCACGAAAGCCAAACGAGAACTTAAAAGGCCACGGTTGTTCAAGAACGATAACATCCTAACCTTAACAAGCCTCTCTACAACCTTAGCCAGAGTAGGCAATAATGCTATAGGTCTAAAATTAAAAGGAGAGTCGTGCTCTCCACCCTCATATAGTGGGATAATCACTGCTCTCTTCTGGCAAGATGGAAAAACCCCTAACACAAAAGACATGTTAATTGCCTTAGCAAGAACCTGCAAAGCAACCATGGGTAAAGCTAAAAAATCCTTCAATGAGAGCCCATCCCAACCCGACGCACCCTTATTCCTGATATTACCGAGTATACATATAAGCTCTTCTGCATTTGCTGCAGTTGGCGCTACAAAGAAAGATTCAGCCACTGCTACATGTTTCAGATAGCTCCTGGGATCATTCCCTGTTGAAATTTTGGCTGAGAGTTCAGTGGCAATATTGCAGTAAAAGGAATTTAGGTCATCAGGATTCAGATTGCTTGAAGTGACCGAAACATTATTCCTACTCCTTAGGTCATTTACAATTTTCCAAGTCTCCCTTGATCTATTAGAAGACTTATTTATCCTATTCTGAAAGTGAGTCCACTTGGCAAGCCTGATCGATCTTCTGTAAACCCTTCGATACCTATCAAAATAGTTTAAAAATACTGAATTGTTTATTTAGAATTTTCTGATGTAATGAAGGGAGCGCATATTTCAACCAGGTTGGATAATAATCAAATTTATTTATGTGGTAAAGTGACAGTTTGAAAGATGGATTTGAAATAATTTCTCAAGCCTAAGTTATCAAATTACATTTCCTTATTGATTGTAGAGCAGAATATAACTTTCTCATATGGCGAATCAATGTAAGCTGATGATAGTGAAATATCTTCTGACAAAGGATGGGTTGGTCTAACGTCTTCAACTAGGAATTTCTGCATCTCATGAAAAGATTTTATAGAACCAAATTTTCCCATTTTCCTGGAAGATAAGCGCTAAACTATGCGAATCAGGCCGTACATAGCAGGGTTCACTACAATCCTCCCCATTGTATGAAACATTCATCATCTTTCCAATGTGTCTATTTTGATCAGCACGAAAGTAACATATTTTTTTGTCAATGACGTCAGCATGCGTGTAACTTGGATGTATTTTGTTAAGTAGCTGTATAACCCGATCAATTCACGGAACTGGTGCACACTTTTGGGAGCTGGAAAATTTTTGACTGCCTTGATTTATGTAGTATCAGGCCGTATACTACTGGCACTAATCTCGTGAATAAGGTAGTGAATCTGATTTTGGAAAAAATTATATTTTTCCAAACGAAATGTAACTCTGGCGTTTCTGAATTTTTCAAGTATGCCGAAGCTATTAATCCGGATGCGAAACTCGGATATCGAACCAGTATGTCGTCTATGTACGCTAAGGCTGTTGAATACCTCATTGAGCCTAAAATCTGGTTGATTTTTCTTTGGAACATAGCTGGTGCGTTAACTAATCCAAATGGCATCCGAAGAACTCGTACTGCCTGTCCGCTGTAACGAATGCTGTTTTTTGTATGCTGTTTTGAATCCTCAGCTATTCTTATTTGATGATAGCCGCTTGCCATTGTTCAGCGTGGTAAAATACGTTCGGTAAAAGGGCGGATAAAAGCGGTTATATTGGAATGAAATTTACCAATTAGGTATGACAGAGTTGCTTCCTTGTGGTACCTTCGATATCCAGGTCTTTGAAACATTAATGAGCTTGAACTTTGTTGACCAGTCAGAAACAACTACTCAGAGGGCAAATACCCCTACCGGCATTGAACTACACTTATTGGTCTGAGCTTTCGTTGGCAATGGAAATTGTTAGAAAGTTTTTTCAGGTAATAACCAACGTGAATTCAGGGACACAACGGTCCCTGTTTGGGAATCGGCTCACTGAGCAGTAGACTCAGGCTTCCCATGCTCATCCTTGACGCGTTTCGTCCTTGTTAGGACTCATGAGAAGGACATAGGCTGAAGCTCCCTGTCCAAGCAAAATTGAACTTTGTTGACCAGTCAGAAACAACTGCTCCGAGGGCAAATACCCCTACTGGCATTGAACTACACTGATTAGTCTGAGCTTTCGTTGGCAATGGAAATTGTTAGAAAGTTTTTTCAGGTAATGATCAACGTGAATTCAGGGACACAACGGTCCCTGTTTGGGAATCGGCCCCCTGAGTAGTGGACTCAGGCTTCTCATGCCAATCCTTGATGCGTTTCGTTCTTGTTAGGACTCATCAGAAGGACATAGGCTGAAGCTCCCTATCCAAGCAAAATTGAACTTCGTTGACCAGTCAGAAACAACTACTCCGAGGGCAAATACCCCTACTGGCATTGAACTACACTGATTGGTCTGAGCTTTCGTTGGCAATGGAAATTGTTAGAAAGTTTTTTCAGGTAATGACCAACGTGAATTCAGGGACACAACGGTCCCTGTTTGGGAATCGGCCCACTAAGCAGTGGACTAAGGCTTCCCATGCCAATCCTTGACGCGTTTCGTCCTTGTTAGGACTCATCAGAAGGACATAGGCTGAAGCTCCCTGTCCAAGCAGTGTATTTCAATGCCGGTAGGGGTTTATGCCCCCGGAGTAGTTGTTTCTGACTGGTCAACAAAGTTCAATTTTGCTTGGACAGGGAGCTTCAGCCTATGTCCTTCTGATGAGTCCTAACAAGAACGAAACGCATCAAGGATTGGCATGAGAAGCCTGAGTCCACTGCTCAGTGGGCCGATTCCCAAACAGGGACCGTTGTGTCCCTGAATTCACGTTGATCATTACCTGAAAAAACTTTCTAACAATTAATGAGCTTTTTGAAGCCAATCTTTTTGAATAGGTACATGAATACCTACAACAATAAGTACGAAGTGATTGAATGGAAACAGAAAATTCGATTAAGGATAATTTTTGGATAATGGATAGAGCCTAATTCAATGAAGAAACGCGGACATTTAGTCATTAGTGAGGAAATACGTGATACAATCATTTACATTTTGCACGATGGCTCAAAAAACAAAGAAGATTTTTTCGAAGCATTGCTTCGTTTGAGCTTTGACGTGAAGTGAAGTTCCACCTCTCCTCTATCAGCCAACATCCTATTCAAAATTGAACTCTGGATTCGAAGATATTTTTGGTTGAGTTCTCATCGTCATCATACGCGATACCGAGTATGATTATCTTCTATTCTATTCTAGAGCAGCACACTCTTCAATGGTTTAATATGGTTTCACTGGGCATAAAATTCCTCTTTCTACGCTAATAGCTTCTGGTTGTTGCTGAGGTTTAGCCGGATGAAAGCGCAGCAAGATGGTCCTTAAATTCATTGTGAAATCCACTCCGTGGCTGCGAGGTTCATTTTATGCCTTCCTTTTCCAGAAAAACGTATAACCTGGTCAGTGCTCCTCATTGATTGACACAAAAATCTCATTAATTTAAATTAAAATTGTTGAAGCAAGCAAGACAAAGTCGTTCTTTCTTCAAATAATTCTCATGTATTGCAAAATTTACAAGGCACAATATAATCAATTTCAAATAAATCTGAATTCATTAAACTATTTTATTGACATTACTACGTGAATTTATTGATGTTTACCGCACCTTTCTATTTCTTGAAATAGAAATTAGGGAGTGTAGGGAGTTTAGATGGGCGGTTATCATTATTGTTTATTTTAGAGTGCCAAGTTTATGACTATGAAGTAATCTAAATTATTAGAACAAAAGTATTGGTAATTCCTTATGTTGCTCAAACACTATCAACTAGATTATCCATATTAGCAGAATGAACTGAACACACACAAATATTGTTGTATTGTGAAAAAAAAGTTTCGTTTCCACGAAAGTACCGGTTAAGATCAAAAGCCAACAAATGCAATGACAAAGAAAACAGCCAATTTTCACTAGGTTTGCCTTGATAAATACAATATTTGTCTATTTTGTTGGTTTAACGAACCATAGTGGTGTCGGAACAACATTTAACTGGCTCTAATTAATATAATTGTTTTTAAAACAACGTCCTACAATTAGTACGCACGGTTCATTTGATCAGCTTGTCCTGCAATAGAGCATGATGAAATATATTTAATGTTTTATTTGTTTGGGTGATGACATAACGTGGGCAGTTAAATATTTGTTAAATTTTTTTTGGTTCAACCAGTTTTTGTTAATTTTTTTATGTTTTATCTACATTTAGTTCATTTGATATTTTATTATTCAATTTGAAACTATTGTTCGACACTTCGCTTCATTCTGGCCTACATTCATCATTTTCTTTAAGATGTAGAATTTGCCCGATGTCCTGGTCTGCCTCTTGATCTGCTATCATTTGTTAATTGTTTGGCAGTTCATTTGTCATCTCATGCTGTCCTTCGGGAGTTTTCATTTCTAAAAGCCATTTTAGAGCCGCGTGATCCCTTCAAATTAGAAAGTTACGCCCGTAGAGATACTTATGAAAATGGTCGACTGCTTTTACTATGGCGCGCATCTCTTTTCTGATGACACAATACTTTCGTTCTAGCTTTGATAAGGTTCTGCTGTAGTACTCTACAACATGCTCTTGTGAATTTTGGATTTGTGAATGTACAGCTCGAATACTGGTGTTCTTTGCAGCTGTGTCCAAATACGTAGAACCGTCAAAAGATGGTGGTTATATCTTCATACTAGAGAATGCTGCAACACTACCTGGCTTAATGGACTGTATTTCTAATTTATTCACCTTATCTTCAAGTGTTTGAAATTGGTCCTCAACTTCTTGTCTTAATTGCTGAACATCGGCTTTCACTCCGTGAACATCGTTTTAAACTTCTCGAACATCGTCTTTTACTTCTTGAACATTGTCTTTAACTTTGGTTTTCACTGCTGAAATATTTTCTGTGGTTGTCCAAGGTCTTCTTGCCTTTCTTGTTGTTACCTCTCCTCTTCTTGTTGTCATCTAGCTTCTTCTTCTTGTTTTTCTTGTTGTCGTTTGGTCTCTTAAAGTTACAATAGAAGTTCTTCAATTTTTTGTTTTCCCATTTTTGCTTGTTGGTCTCGTAATAGGCAGGTTCTGGAATTTACTTTCCAATGAAAACAAAAATCTTAACATATAACTTTGAAATTGCTGTAGTAAATAATTCTTGGAAAACATTAGAATGCACTTAGACCAAGGTTTTTCTCATTGACAAAGTTACATCCTAGAACGCTTCTCTTTGGCCGACAGCCAATACTATAGTGCAATATGTAATTTTTTACATAAAAATTATAATTGCAAGAATTCTGAGGAAAATTTATACGAAGAAGTAGCAAAAACTTTCCAACTAATTTTTCCTAACGCAACGCCACGTGAATATAACTAAAATGGCTTATCCCTAAATGATTTCCAGAAGTTTTCCGTATTTTCTGGCAAATAAGTTTTTAAGTTAATTTTGAGCGGTCTAAGGGAAACTAACTAACATAAAAGATGTAGGTATATAACATACCAAAAATTTTTACACAAAGTACCTACATGAAGAAGCTTCTCCTGGCCTACCTACTTCTTTTTGGAAAATAGTATGAGAACCTGTTATATGGTTTGAAGATTAGTTGGTTCAAGTTATTTTCAGATTAGAAATGATGCGCATTAGTTATCAAACTAATCGTGAAGCCAAGGCAACAAAAGGCACATAACAAATTATCAGGCTCACACCAGGATTTCTATTTTTATCGTTACAAATCCCATAAAAGGGAGAAAATTTTTCAAAAGTACTCTAGCTACCTAGCTGGAAAAAATTATCAATAGTAATATAACTAGTGCAATGGAAATTATTGATAATTTTTGGGAAATTTGCCCGAATGCATTTTTAGTTGAAAAAGGGCACGAGTGCACGTAGTGCACGAGTGCTTTTTTCAGTTAAAAACGCATGAGTGCAAATTTGTCGAAAATTATAAATATATTTCCATTGCACGAGTTGTATTTAATGAGAGAATTTCATAAATCAAAAATTCATCAAATCAAATTTTTTGTCAAAAAATGTCGAAACACCAGTTTTCGCACCAGTTAGTATGCAATTATCTGATAATTTGCACTAGTGCAAATTATCGCGTAATTACAATCTGATTGGTTCAAATCAACAATCAAAACCTGTCAATTTATTGTTGGAATACCAGTTTTGACAGATGTATGAAATTCTCTAATAGTTATTTATGTATCAAGGGTACTAAGTAGATGATTATGCCCTGAGGGCGACAGTCTTACAAAGCCGAGGGCCTCTGGCCCGAGGGTTTGTAAGTCGCCCGAGGGTATATATATCTATTAGTACCCGTGGTGCATACAAATTTTTATGTCATACCAGTTGGTTGTGAATAATAAATACCTGGGAAAAAAGTGTCACTTTGCAAATTGTCATCAGTGTTCAAAATCATAATTTTTTGACAAAAATAATATGTTTATAAGCGTAAATTTATATTTTGTTAATAAAGAATAAGTTAATTGAAAACTTTTTTTTGCGTCTTTATGCCCGCGCGGGCCATAAGGTGTACTTTATGTCCGCACGGGCATAAAGTAATGAATTATATAGATGGTATCTAAGGTATAAAAACACAATAATGTATTGGTATGACATAAAATATATTTCGCAAGCAGTGTGAACAACACACCCGACCCGTACAACCGGGCTTAAATAACATAAAACGAGTCTGAAAATCGATTAAACTTTCCCACCGAAACAATTCAAGGCATCAAATTAAAAATACACCTTTTTCAAACAACCAGAAACGACGGTCGTATGTGAGTCATACATAAACGTACCCTGCTGAAACCCCACCTGAAAAATTAAATTACCAATAACGATTTCAATTAGTCATACCGTACAAGCCGTTTTAAAGCGTACAATAAACGCATGGAGGGTGAAATACGGAGCAAATTTGATTTCAAGTGGATAAAGAAATTATTTGATAACATAAAATATTTCTAACATGCATGCCTGATAATAACTCCTTGAAAATTTGTTATGGTGACGTATTTTTTTTTTTATCTCATACTATGTATATCGTAAAATTAGTATGGAAAACCTTCTATAGTCAAGTTCAAAGTTTAGGTACGTCTCAAAATGTATTCATTTTTAAGTACCTACACTTATTAACAAACTAGAGTAAGTTAATCCAATCCTCTAGATTCAAAATAACAATGTTAGAAATGCCTCCAGGCAAATCCCTTTTCATTCCAACCAATTAAGCCAGTATTAGACCTTACGTTTCACGCCTTCATTTCAATACCAACTAGTCTTATATATCTCTCTTCGACACAAACAGCGTCTTACAGACCCCAAGCTTACGCGTCTGAGAAGCCTATAAAGCGGGATTAAGGTTTCAGGGTTGGTAACCCTGGGTAAATCTACCCCCGCAGCCTGTTATCTGTCCGATTCAGTTCTTAGCCCTCGAGTAATTGGATAACCGTCTTATTCTTACTGAGAAGATCATGTGTCACTTATTAGTTCTTTTCCTGGCGTTATATTAAGTTATAATCAAGTTAGATGTGACACTGTTTTTGTTGGGTTTCTTATTATGTCCGGTATATGCCTTTTTAAAAGATTATGAAGGATACCTATGTTTTAAGACATCAGGGAACACACCTCGAATAATCCAACTAATTAAAATATTAGTTATTTGTTAGAAAATGTACAGAAATCGTCAAAAAATTTGAACAATAATTATGCATTAGTTAAAATATGGAAAATAGAAACTATTAGCTATGTTTCAATCGACATGAAGAACCGTTCTAGAACGGTCATTTCCAGTGAGATAAACGTTCAACTTGTTGAAAAATAGGTGGGCAACTGGAAATTACTGGTTCTGGAACGGTTCCCATGTCGGTTGGAACAGAGCTATTATCTTGCTCAGAAATATCTTTTTTTTTCTTGATTCAAAGACCAATCAGACAACCTAAATTTTCAGCGATTCTTATCCTAGTGGCGGACTACAATCCCTGAAAATTTTAGCTCATTTGGACTTATAGGTTCCGAGAAAAAATCGCGTTAAGGAAATCCACGGATAATGGGCGGGAGCAAAATTTTCTGAGTGCCGTTTTTCATAGAATGCGACTCCAAATCTAAAAATAATTTAGTGTATGGAGTTTGGGGGATCCCAAAGGACCATTAGGATAGAAAATTTCAAAAAAAAAAAAAAAATTGAAATTTCATTGTTTTAGTAGTAGGTACCTACTTACCTAAGGTAACCTTATGATTTTATTGAGACCATACCTGCCGAACTTAAAGATGCCTCCATAGTTACCACTTGTAAAAAAGGTGACAAGGCTTAATGTGGAAACTACAGAGAAATATCTTGCGGGAATGATACTTGCCAGGATATTATCAAATCTTTCAATCCCCTAACTTGGAAGTCGAACATTAATGGCCATTTTTTTCAACTATTTTAGGGGAGCTCTAACGATAGGTACGCCCTAAACTGACATTTCTCCTTGGAATACTGTCATTACTGTCATTTTAAGGAATACTTATCTTTAGGGCTCCCCTAAAATAGTTGGTGGAAACCAAGGTAAGTAACCAATTTCACTGGACAGGTCACCTCATCCGCATGCCCAAAACTCGTCTTGGACGACAGATTCTCTACATTCAATTGAAAAAGGGAAAACGAAATCAAAGAGGTCAACAAATATGTTTTTAAGGAAAATATGGCAAAGTGCTGTATCGATTTCAGCGACTGTGAGCCGACAGCAAATGATAGGCCCTCATGATGTCGAGTAGTCCACGACGGACCACAAACTATTGAAGAGCAGCGACGTAAACACGAGACTGAAAGAGGGACCGCATGAAAGAGCGATAGAACAGAGACTGGGCGTGCCTAGACTATGGAAGAGTGTGCCGCTTCAGAATTGGTCAGAAAACGCACATCAACGACAATAAGAATTAGAATAGATGATGCAAAATATTTCTTCAAAAATTTAAACCTTAAAATATGGAATTCTTCTGATTTGCTCAATAAAAAACTTGTTAAAGAAAGCTAAACAAAAATAATTTACTATATATTATATTATTTATCTTGTATTTCGTTCATCTAGAGTCTAGAGGATATAGACATATAGAAATGGATCAATAAGTTAGACCAACTTTTATGAAATCTCAAAAACAATTCATAATTGCAAATAAAAAGTATATTTTGCTTTTCGTGCTTCTTACGTTTCCTGATTTAAATTCAACAAATTGAATTTCCTTGGATTTTCATTTTTCCATTTTCTTAAAACACATTTTTGTGTGTAAATTTATACTTCTTGTAACGGAATATCATGGTGGCTTTTCGAGAAAAAAGGGTTTAATAATACGAAGGGACGTAACACATGGCGTCGCGCAATATCAGGAACGTGATTCGAATATAGATTGAGATTAGCGAATAACCCGGTTACAAAGCAATATATTTCCGTCGGAAGCTGAAAGCTTAAATGCCAATTTGGAAAAGCTTGAAAGCTCGAGCTCAAACATTTTTGAGCACCGGCACAAGGAACAGAGATGGGCGATTTAAAACAATGTTTAGCATAATGGCGGTTTTGCCCTTATTTTGCCACATTTTTTGAGGTAAAAGATATAAATAAATTTTAATGAAATTTGTTTAGTCCAATTTTAACGAAACATTTATTTTCCTAGCTTACATGAAGTCTCGTTTTAACAAAAATATATTCTGGACGTCGCATCGCCGTGCTTAGAGAATAGAAGAAAGATGCATTTTTAATCTGGCGCTTCTGCAACTTTGTCGTATATTTCAAGTAATACCGGCACAATAACAGAGTAATATTACCTCCGGGAATGATACCCGGTAATATGGACTTTATAAATCTTCATCTCCAGAGCTCTATGGAAAATTTAAGCTAGTGTAGGGAATTATTTAAGCTAAAGCCTACATGCATAAATGGTAGTTTCGCCTACACGGACAGAGACATTCCGGAAAAACCTCCCGGGATTAGCCAGCCTGGATATATTGTCGAGGATTTTGTTATTGCGATTCTGAACAACGTAAAATAAAACCGCGCTTTGTGCCAGCGATTTGCGATTGGAGCTTTTTTCTGATAGGAAAAGACTGGAAAATGTTATTGGATTGGATTTTTGTTCGCGCTAGAAAAGCGGTGTATCTATAGAAAATTAAATAGATAAATCAGAGAGGATGTTATAAATAACTTCTTGATTGTAGATTAAATTGGGTTATGGTTATGTTACATTTTGGATAGGAAATTTGAACTCCCAAGACATATATGTATTAGAATAATATTTTTTAATCAATATACCAACGTTATTATAAGCAAGGAAAAAATCGCAATGCTTTCGGAGAGGCGAAAATGATGCTAGAAGCCATAATACTAAGAGGTGCCACATTCTCCTTCCTATTCTTCATCTTATTTAGCATGTCATGTCCTGAATAGAGACCTCCCCCAATTCTTGCCAGCGAACTCTATTTTGTGCCACTTGTCCAGTGTAATCCTACTGTGGTCCGCCTGTTGATCTCTGTCTAGTATATAGGTTCCATTGTATTAGTTCTGAGATGCAATTTTGGTCATTCTCTCTTGCAAGGTGTCCAGCAAAACTTCATTTTGATGCTTGATTGTCCAGTCTGGTTCTTTCGTTCGCAAAGCTGTATATGGGGTTTCTTGTCACACTTAACAAATCATATAAGTAAGAATTGACCGCACCGGCGTTTATTGCCGGAGCTGATCAAAAGCCTGTTACGTTTAAATTTTGCCTAATACGTAACTGAGATTTCAAATGAATTCGGTAATTAATTCAGGTATTTGTGAGGGTATTTATGAAGCTTTATACCTGAGAATTAATATTTTTCGGTGATTGATAAGTTTCTCATTGGATTTTTCTAGATTTCTACCTTTTTGTTTGGATTCGAAATAATATCTAGTTGTTGAACAAGGGTATATTTTTCGAGGTAATAATGAGTAAATTCTTTGTATGCAGATCACAGGGTGGTTTTAGGATAATAAAGCCTTACTAATAGGATCGGAATCTATTTTATTTGGCTTTCGAAAGTCGTCTAAAAGGTCCTAAATGTCGATGAAAAGGTTTGTTTACTTCCAAATAAATATCAATTGGCAACACTTACGAGTCACGTATTTTTCATTATTACAAATTCTGCAACATCACACATCACTTTCAAAGCCTTTAAATCGCTTTTCCATCCTTATTTCCTCTATTTTCCACATTTTCCGGTTGTTTATTTTCCGTAGAATAAGTGTGGTTAAGTGCCACTTGTTGTTTCGTTTCAGGCAGCGCTGTTGCCGACGTTTCTTGACCACTGTGAGTAAACGAGTGACTTTAGTTGTGACCACGTAACGACTGGTCATTTTGATAGTTTTGTACTACAGACTGGGTAGATGTTGGTTGATAAGTAATTAATTAGTGTTAATTGGTGTTAGGGGAGAAAATTGGATAACAACTTTGGATTTCGTTTGTCATCAATGTAATTTGGGTTGTTCCGTTCCAAGCTGATTGCTCCGTTTTCCTGGTCAACACCGGAAGTCTGGCACCAGAGGGCATCTTAAAAAAAAAAAATAGAATTCTGGGGAATTTTTCATGTAAGCTCACCCAATAAATTGCCGAAAAGGGATCGTTCTTTTTAAATTCGTACGTTGAGCAAACAACAAGTGGCAGATTTTACCAACGGTCCTTCTTTGCTACGTTCCTTGGAACATCCACCTTTTGTGGGATTTTGGAGGCGTTGGGAACTCAAGTGGTTGCTGGCTTAAATTGATTTTGGGGTGAAAACTTTGGATTTGGTCGTAAGTCCCCGTATTTGTAAGCCAACCACTCAGAATCTTCTGGAAACGAAATCTATGCCATTTTGTTGGTTTGTCGTGTGAGCAGAGAGCACGTTTTGTTCAACTAGCCCAAATTTGTAACCAGGTAAATTTAAACGTTTTTATCACTCTTAATTTACCTTTTCGTTATCAATATTTAGATTAGCATATTGGAGGCGTATTCTGTAAACGAATAGAAATAGACATAGAGAAGAGATAGACATAGACAGGAAATAAAAAACTTATTATGTAAGCATCTTTCTAAGTTTATTCGGGTGAAGTCGAAATAGAAATATCGCAAACTATCCGACGTGAAAACATTGCGCTTTGTTGTTGTTATCAACTGTTCAATGTCAATATCGCATTGTTATTGATTATTTTTTATTATCGATATAAGCCATTATGGACCTTATGTGCATGCATTTTGTGGACGAGGCGGAAGAAGAGCATCAAGAACAATTAGGATTGGAAAGGATAACCTTGCTACAAAGGATACGCTGGATTGGTCGGAAGGGGCGGACCAGTACCTTGTCCTCTGCGGTTTCCAGATCTAAATCCTCTAGATGTTTTTTAGAAATATTTGGAAAACAATGTATACCGTATCGAAGTACGTAATATTGCGCCGGCTCAGGGCGCGGATTTCTAATCCACGATTCAATAGTATCGTCTATCTAGTTTATATGCACGATACTATCGAATCGTGAGTTCGGAATGCGGACCCAGAACAGCTGGAGTCGACCAGCCCAAATTTTGATTTTGAACAGATTTTCGTAGCAAGAACTATGCGGTTTGTTATAGACTTTTTTATCCCGTTTTATTTTGGATGTTCACCCAATTTTTCAACGAATCATGTTCTTATGTTCACTGCATATTATGTGGTTGAACTTTCCCGGATGAGTTGTAAAACACTTGTGTCATTCTTGGGTGAATCGAAAAATCTATTGAAAAAGTAGTATTCTTATCACCTTACATAAAGTAAGACCTGGAATGCTATATTGTGTACAAAATGAAGATGATCCTCCTTGTTTCATTTACACCAATTTTTGCAGTTCAGTTCTTCAAGTCTCAAGCTTGGGGGAATTAAGGTAAACCAAAATATTCCATCTGTCCCAATATTTACACTTTTCAAGTTTCAGTTTCACTAAATGAAGCAAAAAAATATATGTACTATATCGCAATAAAGCATTTTTGCTTTTGGCCTCATTCAAAAGCGATTGTTGGTAAAACTTCTGTGGGTGACGCTATAATCAAGATGACTGTTAGCCATGAGCGCAAGATAGGAATCAACGCTCTATCATTTTCTGCATAATTTTGCATAATTCCAGTTGACTGAATCACTAACCGATCCCCGGTCAGGGCTCTCTGCCGGTCTTCCCTGCATCGCCATAATCGTACTTTTTATCTATGTTTATTAAATTATCTTGCTCAGATGCGTGTGGGTTTGCTAAAAACCGATGCCATTAATTATCAACTTCGGCCTATTAGTTTGGTTGTCATACAAGGAAATATTTAAATTTCTCACTCTGGAAAAATCTTGTAATTACTTACGATGACAATCAGAGAATATATCCTCTTCTACATAATGTAAGATTTTAATATCTGATTCACAAAACGCGTTTGTATGAACCTAATGAATCTTTTCAGGTAATTCAAATTGCATGGGTTTCATACGGTAATACGAACAAAATTGGACTTGAAAAAAATCTTCACAGCATTATGAAAATAAACTTTCTCGGAAAGGTTCTGCCATGATGATGCATGAAGTTCAACTTGAAAATAGCCTCTGCGTTCAGGAGTAGCATAAATTCAATCAACAATACAAACTAATTTATAATTTTACAAATAATACGATACCATCAAAACGTTAAAAGTCACTATTAAACAGGATTATATACTTCAGAATATTGCCTTTATAGGCGTAATCCTCACTTACTCACCTGCATTCAATATCTTCCACACATGTATTATGTCTGATTTATTGGTTAAATCCCAAAATCTAACAAGATTAATTGATTCACGAAAAATATGTAGTTATCAAAAGGTACCGTACGGTATGGTATAATGGAACTGATCCTTTTGAATAGGATTAGTTACATCCCACCGAGTAATTTTAGATATAAAGTCGTTAAGCGATTTCCTTATTTGTGCGTCTCAATTTAACGATGCGTGTTTATTATTTTTTTATTGCCAGATTTAATTACTTAGGTAAGTAATGATGATTTTTCGAGACAGCCTGCTTTTATTTACATAATATAATATAATGTCACGGCGCTGGGTTGCCTGACAGAAATATTGAGTTCGTTTCGTTTATTCTAAAATCAAAGTCCAATTAACACATCAACAATTTATTCCACGTAACAATACACTCTGACACTAATTACTTTAATAACTAACTCAACAATTAAACTCTTTACTATTCAAATCGTATCACAGTCAAACTTAAACTTAAAACTTCTAAATACCAGCTTACGTTTATAGCCGTGAATCCATTCATGTACAATCTAGAATACACGCGATAACTTTCCTTTTCCCGATTAAGTAGAATTTACTAGATTATAGCAATCTGTAATTTCTAGGGTATTCGATAGCCTAGGATTCTTGACACACTGGCGGCCGTTACACTGCCCTCCTCTTAAGGTTAATCGTCCCGATCAACTTCACGCCCATGATATTCTGTTAACCTGTCCAGATGTACAACTTTCATCTTACTCCTGGTGTTGCGTTGAACTCGATAAACCAAATCCTTGATCCTCTTGTTTATTTTGTAGGGTCCTTCTCATGCTGAAAATAACTTCGACGACACTCCTTTCATTCTTGCTGGATTATACAACCACACTAAATCACCTTCTTGAAATCCGGCCGAATTGGCTTTCAAGTCGTATTTGGTTTTCATTCGGTCACTGGCCAGCTGAATGTGCTCCCGAGTAAATTCGTGTATTCCCAGAAGTCGTGCCCTTACTTCGTCGGCATAACCTCGAATTTCTTTTCGCTCTTCTTCGGGTACTCCAAACATCAGATCGCAAGGTAACCTGATTTCCCTTCCAAAAACGATTCTAGCCGGACTTTCACATGTTGAATCGTGAACAGCTGCTCTGTAAGCCATTAAAAATAGAGGCAAATCCTTGTCTCAATCTCGCTGGTTCCTTGCGACCACTTTTGTCAGGTGTTCCTCTATTGTCTTATTGAATCGTTCCACCATGCCATCAGATTATGAATGTAAAGGTGTTCTCATGGTCTTACGAATGCCCATGATCTCACAAATTTTCTTAAAGATGGCAGATTCGAAGTTTCGTCCCTGATCTGAATGCAACTCTAGTGGCACATCATGACGACTGAAAACTTCGTCCACTAGCACCTAGGCATCGTGATGGCTTCTTGGTTGGGAATAGCGAAAACTTCTGGCCATTTACTGAAATAATCCATGATAACCAAGATGTATTTATTACCACACTCAGAGAGCGGTCCGGCAACATCTATCGCTTTTCTTTCAAATGGGAGACCGACGTTGTACTGTTTCATGGGCCCCCGAGATCTTAATTTAGGGCCTTTACTGGTAGCAAGCATTTTTAGTACCAGCTTTTAACGTCTTCGTGATAGTGAACCCAGTAAAAACGTTCCCGAATTTTGTCTAAAGTCTTGTTAACTCCAAAATGTGCCCCTGAAGTTCCGTCATGTATTTCTTTTAATACATCTTCCACTCGGTCTTTTAGGATAACAAGTTGGCTCTTAGTGGATTTCCCATCCGCACTTTCCCACACCCGTTTAAGTAAACCATTTTCTACGGCCAGAGAGTTCCACTGGGCCCACAACGCCTTGTAAATCAAGCTCTTGTTCGACACTTCCCTCCATTCTGGCTACATTCATTATTTTCCTTAAGATGGAGAAATTGCCCGATGTCCTGGTATGCTTCTTGATCTGCTGTCATTTGTTTGGTGGCCTATTCTTCTCAGAGCAGGACCAATGTTGTTCTCATGCATGTCCATTCTTTGACAATGCTTGCAGTCTTCCTTGCATGGCCGTCTAGACAGAGCATCAGCATTTTTATGCAGGTTTCCAGGTCGATGTTTAATTTGGAAATCATATTGCTGCAACTTCTCAATCCATCTAGCAAACTGTCCTTCGGGAGTTTCTATTTCTAAAAGCCATTTTAGAGCTACGTGATCCGTTCAAATTAGAAACTTACGTCCGTAGAAATACTTATGAAAATGGTGGACTGCTTTTACTATGGCAAGCAACTCTCTTCTGGTGACACAATAATTTCGTTTTGGTTTTGATAAGGTTCTCCTTAGTTCATGTTTGTCTCGTGGCTTTGGCCAATCCCTGACAGCATCTATCTTTCCTTCCATAACTTGTATGCCATCTTCAAATACCACGTGGCCTAAAAATTCCGCTCTCTTTTGAAATAGAAAACACTTGTTTGAGTTGAGTTTCAAGTTGGCATTCCGAAAGCGGTCAAAAACTTCTTTCAGGTTATTGAGATGTTCTTGGAACGAATTTCCCATGATCATGACATCATCCAAATATACCAGGCAAGTTCTCCATGTAAGGCCTCGCAAAACAAGATTCATCATAGTCGCTCAAACGTAGCTGGAGCATTATACAATCCGAAAGGCATTACATTAAACTGGTATAACCTGCTTCCGGTACTGAAGGCAGTTTTCTCTTTTTCATCTTCGGGTATTGCCACTTGTCAGTATCCACTTTTAAGATCCAAGGTGGAAAACCATATGGAGCCCGACAGAGTTGTTAATGTATCGTCTATCCTTGGAAGAGGGAAGCTTTTCTTCTTGGTGACGTCAATAAGCTTACGGTAGTCAACACAAAATCCAAGACTTCCATCTTTCTTTGTCACCAATAGAATTTTCTAGAACTTACTCCGAAATTCACTATTACAGTGAAAATCGGGTATAGAGTCACTTCGGGGATAATTTACACGATCGGGTAAGTCTCTTTTGGTGATTGTCACTGCTTACACTAACTGTCTCAGTGTTCACACTTAACAACACTTAGTGTCCGCGTACTATTCTGCAATCGGAAACTAACTTAACAATTAAACTCTTTACAACTCGCAACAATAATCACTATTTAAATCGTATCACAGTCAAACTTAAACTTAAAACTTCTAAATACCAGTTTGCTTTATACAGTAAGGGGCAGGCTACTAGGTATATAGGATCCAAATTGACGAATTTACCACCGTCCACAGCCATTTGAACCCCTGTCACTGTCATTCGTTCAACAACTTTGACGTTTGTTTACTTCAGTACGATTTAGATACAGACTTAAGCACGGTCCAGACGCTACGGTTCAGCTTACTGATCAAAACGTTTTGTCTGCAACGTGTTTAACTGTATGCAGACAAAACGTTGTGCAAAACGTAGCGTCTGCGCCATGCTTTCAGATATCTCGTCAAGCTTTATTTATTTATAATTAAGTTTACGTGTAGATAGCTAAGCGTTGGTTATTAATGTAGACACTAGACACTTTAAGCAAACCCTAAATTTTCCTACGTATCCGTATCCGCTTCTGTAAACGCATCGACTTACGTTGACCGCCTAAAATTCCTTTCATGGTCATACATTACGTAAACGATCGTATCCTTGGATGAAACGTTTTCTAACCACAAAAAGTTTTGTTTTGATTTTGTAGCTGTGTTTGTAGGTTTTATTTTTATCTATAGGTACCGTGTTTATGTTGTTGAAGTTATTTTAGTAATAACTGACAGGTAGATCCCTCAATAGTGTCAAATGATTGAGATACGTTTTCGGATACAGATACGAGGCTAGGCCCGTAACGATACGGACAACGCAACGCAACGAGACCACCGTATTTACTATCTATCCTGTGTTAGATACGTTTGTAATTCAGGACCTGCTTAAAGTGTCCACTTGCTTATCCTGAATTTTTATATGTATCCGTCTCCGCATCGATCTGCGCACGCACAGAATAGATAGGGTGGTTTCGTAGTCCGCATAGTTACGGGCCTAGTCTCGTATCCGAAAACGTATCTCAGCCATTGTGTCTTCAGCCTTAGTTTTTTTGAGTGACAGGTCTTTTCACGTTTTGTTTTAACCTGGTTGTCATGAGTTAAGGTTCATTCACATCCACTTAACTTAAGGTACGGAAAATTATAACTAACGTACGAAACTGAGAAGGTGTCTGTTAACAATGAAGTAAATTATCTTACATGACGTATGCGCACTTATAACCTGATGAACTGTCAGTCAAATTATATGCACAGAAATGGAAATTATTATTTATTGCACGGATTTTCTTAAGTTGGTTCAACTTTTCCGTGTGTCACGTTAATTTTCTTAATTTTTAAGTGGATGTAACAACTATGTGATCTTCAAGTTTTTTTTAATATTAATTTTCCGTACGTCAAGTTAAGTGGATGTAAATGACCCTTTAGCACTAAATATATTTGTCATTTTGCCACATGCGGACGCCTGCAAATTCGTCAAGTTATATCCTATATACCTAGTAGCCTGCCCCTCACTGTATAGCCGTAAATCCATTCATGTACAATCTAGAATACACGTGATAATTCTCCTTTTCCCGATTAAGTAGAATTTACTTGATTATAGGAATCTTTAATTTCTAAGGTATTCGACAGCCTACGATTCTTGACACACTGGCGGCCGTTACAATATTAAAAAGCATATAACAATAACTTATTTATTTCAACGTTAATAATTATTGAAAAGTCAATAAGTTTGATAGTGAATAATTGTCAATATTCTCACGTACATATTCACTACAAAGAACGACAAGTTCGTTAAAAGGCATACCTCATATCCTTTATGGCCATCATACTTTGGCCAAAAACGCAATGAAATCATTAAAATACCCCCGCAAACGCATTAATTTAATTTAATACAGCCCGTTAAAATTTTAATAATGCCGAAAATAGCGCCGATCCCTAGTCTCATGCATCATTGAAGCAACCATTATAAAACTTCGGCGGTCTGATGAAGCCGGAGGGATCTACAATTTCCTTCGGATAACCTATAAATTAAGGAAAGTGAAAGCTGAGGATGCGAACACGCAGATTCTCCAGTGCCGAGCTGCAATTTTCCTTGCGGATTCGAGATTTATGGAAATCGGTTTAAGAGGCTCCAGCTGAGGCGTACGAATTTCATTGCACACATCAGTATTGATTATATTATATAACTACCAAATCAAATCCGTTACAATTTTAAAATATACCAACATAATAATTTAATG
The DNA here is from genome assembly GCA_917834065.1 of Ceutorhynchus assimilis. Taxonomy (NCBI): domain Eukaryota; kingdom Metazoa; phylum Arthropoda; class Insecta; order Coleoptera; family Curculionidae; genus Ceutorhynchus; species Ceutorhynchus assimilis. Next base: position 3,494,051 of record OU892281.1, read on the forward strand.
TCATATAGGAATCACTTATTAAAACCAATGAGAAAATGATATCTTTTTCGATATATGTGTGTTTCATAACATAGGTAATTGCGTTTGTTTGATATGGAACAGAAATTATTTAATAAGCAGGAGGAAAAAAAGTTGACAAAAAACAAGATAATCTAACCTAATCAAAAACTTAAGCATTGCATATCCTTAAAACCTATAATAAAAACTTTAATTGTTAGACTGAAGAGTCAAATTAATTACTTGCAAACGAATCGAGTTGCTGCGCTAAGAATTTTAACTATGATCGCTTGAAAGTTTTATGTTTGAAAATTTCAGTATTAATTTCGAAGTTGAGGACTTCCTCATTAAATTGTCTCTGTAAATGGCAAAAAATGCACGATTTTACTACAGCACCCTATGCATAATTCATCGAGGAATTAAGCGCTAAAAGTTGGCAAAGAACTCGGTTAATGAAATAATAAAGTAGATTTCGGAGATAGAAGCGAGGGAAAAGAAATTTTGCAGGCGATGATCGAGGACGATCCATCGGGAAGCCAAGCGTGTCAGCGTGAATCTATCAGAATTAATAATTGAAATCCTTTTATTGACATTTTTGATTCTTTCCGTTAAGAACTAAATATTCTATCTAAAATTCAAGGCACAAAATATATTGATGAGGTCGTTTTATTCACTAGGATTACTCACGTATCCCAGAGCCGTAACATTGGTGTCAGAAGTGCTGCAAAGTGAAATCCGATTGCCGATTAGTGCGCAGACAGTAGTGTGGACACAGTGAATACAGATTTCATAGGAAGAGATTGTTTGAAGCTAACCATGAACGTCTGCAACTGCTCAGTCAGAGAAAGTGTCTTTATTTCCAGATTAGGATTCGTTTTCAGACTCACTAGTTTCGCACTGATATTTGGTCTTCTTCGCAACTATTCGCATCTGAATATTCAAAGCAAATTTTATGTTATTTTTTTCTTTCAAAAAAATCTTTTTTTATGAGAAATATATAATTTTTTTCCCTATTCAATAAACCTGTCTTTTTTCGCAACGAAAAAAACTTGATGGAAAAATACACTGATGATCAAAAACGAGCGAGCGCGTACACCATTGTCATGGGCTTCTCGTTTGTCGCCTCCGCCATCCGAAGCCTTTTCATATACATTTATCATTTTTAGCAAGGCCTGGAGCGACAATTCCTCCTGACAACTTATTTGTAGCAGGTTTTTTTTTCCCTAGCTAAAAATACACATATCAAACGGATTTGCAGGAGAGAAGCGTGAACAAACGGTTCTGACTGGGAATTGTGCGACGAGTCTTGTCACTTGTCACTCTGTGCCCCTTTCTTGCTTCTGTTTCGCCGATTTCAAAAATAAGAATGGTTACGAAATGACAGTCGTTTCTTAGTGAGACAGAATCAGTTAAGTAAAACTCAAGGAGAAAAAGATTTACCTACTTTTTATACAAAAAAAAAAAAACTCTTAATTCACTTTTGATGTAATTAGCAATATAGTATGTGGAATTTTAAATCGTATTTGCAAGTAAACTCACTCAACACTTTCAATAGTAGATACGTTAAAAGATAAGTCCGATAAGTGTTAAAAATAAAATTCTGTCGCTTCTTATGTCTACACTTAAGAGGATACTGAAATGATTATTTATGTTAAGAAGATTATGTATGATAAGTTTTCAATCTTCGATCAGTCATCGATGTGGATTATTGCTTCAATTAATAAAATACGAACTGTTTTAAAACTAATATTACTAAGTCTGTCACTGCAACTATACAAACTATTAGGCAAGAGTTTTAATAAAAACGTCCATTCTTGAAAATAGCACACCATTTTCTCATACTTGAAATGTTTTCACTGGATTTTCATCCAGGGCATTCAAAGCGCTCGCTCTTCCGTATATGAATCTGAATAAGTAAACACCGTATGATTTATCGTAGGTTCAAGAACGTAGGAGCTGGGAACATGAAAAACTAATAGCTCAATTCTAGAAATCCGCCTCTGTGCATTTGATATTAGTTTTACTGGTGTAGAAAAAAAGCCTCTATTGAATAAGATGATGTTTCGCCTGTCTATAGATGATTATATAAAGATGTAGTTGAGTAAAAAACTGTTCAATAACTATATAAAAGCTGTTTAAGATGTTTGAGAACATTTAAACAAATGTTTGAAGTTTTTTTGTTGCCTGTCAGGATGGGAAACTTTGCTTTTATACTCGTTTTTGAAGCTAATGTTCATTGTTTTAAGCAATCGTATCAGTGGTGGTGCGTTCGTTCAGCAAGATTGTAAGATTAGAATTTTAATTATATCGTTTTTAAACAAATCTTCTGAAAAAACGAAATGAAAAACAAATAGGACCTACGTTGTGGATACTTACTCAATTTATTTACTGGACATGATGATATGTAAAAAAAAAAAAAAATTGTGAAACCTCTACTTTATTATTAAAGTAAATCGTACCGTTCTCGACCTGGAACTAATTAGGGGAAACAGCATGGCAGAGAAACCCTCGATCTAACATTCCTCAAAAATCAAAACATACTGTGTCATTTTAATAATTAATTGTGAGTCAATAATCAATAAAAGTTAAAATTAATTACCGTCTCTGTCCTTGTGCTAAAATTTCAATTCCACACACTACATTCAATCAACACTACCTATATTCAATACTGAAGAGTTTTTGGTTAGTTAGCAAGTTTCACCAGCAGGTACTGAGGTCCCGTACGGGATGCTACTCAGCTATAGTTGTTATTTTGAGCCAATATCTCTAGATTGATTTTTCAATTTGTTTGCTAGGATATTCGCTCGTCAGGGTAGGAAAATGTTAGTAGATTCAACAAGGCCCTAATGTACGCTCTGAATACCAAATATTAAAATCCCAGCACAAAAGACAGCACATAATTTTTTTGGATTTGATTTGCTTTTTTTTATCTGCATTGTTTACAGTATGTAACGATTTTTGTTAAATACATGAACAATGCACATGTTATATAAAATGTTATAAACAAACAAAAAAAAATACATAAAAATGAAAAAATAATACTTTTATAAATTGAACTCACAAAATAACATTTATTCAACTGACCTGTGAATGCTCCTTATGACACACAAACTAATCACAAATTGGATTGAACAATCATTTTAATACAAAATAAAAATTGAATAATGAACAATGGCAGACAAGCTTCTTCTTTCTGGTCTAGTCCATCATTTTCTATCTCCCCTTCGCTTCGGTATTTTCGTTCCAAAAAACTTTACGGCGCATACAAGGTTGCAACATTTATCATTTGCTTTTTTTTTAGTAAACGTTTTTTTTTTTTTTTCAAGTTAAGATTTGAAGAAATAATATTTCAAATAGGTGGTTTTCCTCAGTATGTAGGTCTGGACTAGGCTCAAGTGTGTTATAAATGTCCGTATTTATGTTATAGGTACTATGCACAAATTCTGTTTTTTTGTTTGTTTACTTTCTAGACCTTCCGTTTCTCATCTTCAATACTGAGCTTACCTAATTAACCAGCAACAAATGTTGAAAGGCAAGCAGATCCGTCTTCGTTCACTAATTATCTGCTTTTTTAAATTCATTAACAAAATTAATTAAACTAATTTATCCGAAAGCAAACCTAATCAGCGAGCAACAAGTGGGTGGCACGAAATTGGAGTCGTCGGTTTACTCTTGAGAGCAGCTCTGATTATTTAATTATGTTTAGGGCCTAATCGACGTTTTTAGGTCAGGAAAACGTATATAAAAGAAAGACCGGAAAAGGAAATAACAAATAGAATTAGAAGTGGAAATACCGACGTAGAGAACAAATAATAAAGGAAGTAATGGCTGCATAATGAAAAAATTAAGCGTATCATCTTTTTTATTCATTTATCAGATAAAATTTTGCCAAATAACCAATGTCCGATGATTCTGCAAAATAAATAAACTTAATTTATTTTTTTTCAGATTTAAAAAAGCAGTTTGACGTCAATCCCGAGCCAGTGGTGCGCGTCGAATTGGGTCATCACACCGAACTAAAATGCATTGCCCCTCAGGGGATGCCACCTCCCAGGGTGTACTGGCTCCGAGGGGGGCAAATGTTACAGTCGGACAGCTCGGTTTTGGTAACCACGGAGGGTCACTTGTTGATCGGCGAGGCACGTACTCAGGACACTGGCAATTATACGTGCGTAGCTGAGAACATTGTTGGAAAAAGAATGGCGCCTGCATCGCAGATTATTGTTTATGGTAAGTTCATTTTCTATTCTTGATATCATTGATCAAGCAATGTTGTCTTTCAAAATCCTTATAATCAGCTTAACATTCTTCTTAAACCAGAACTCGGATCAAAATATTTTCTTTTGGGCTGAACCCTATAGCAAATACGCCCGAGAACAGATATTTTTGTTGGAAAGCCGGCTCACACAGAGGGAAAAAAAACTATAATTCTTGTGGTACACGCTCCGGCGTTAAAACAACACGACGCTATTGAAAGTAAAATCAACACCGACGGTTTCGTGACTAGATCTTGTCTTGTTCGCTCTTGCTCTACAAATAATGGTTTGTTTATGTTTTATCTTTTAAATGGACTTTCTTGAAAGCTTCTCTATCGACGCTGGTAATTTATGGGTCGGAAGATTTATGAGAAATTAAACGAAGCAACAGTAAATTGAGCTGTGAAAATTAGTGTGGCGATATTGTGTTGTGGGCTTATGACCCACCTATAGGAGTTTTGTTCGAACATACTGTTTTTAGTCGCTAATAGGTCTCATAAATACATTTTGAAATAATAATTCAAAATACATGAGATTAGGTTATGGTTCATTCAGGATATTTCTCTAAATGACAACAGAAGAAAGAAGTACCTAATAAAAGTTTGGCAGCAACAATAAAGTGTCGAGTGATCTAACAGGGTTGGCAATATTTCACGATGTTAGTTGAAATATATTTTTGTTAAATAATAAGAAATAATTTTGGTAACTAGTATCTCTCCGTATGAGATACTCTGTGTCCCAGTTCACTCGAGGACAATCTTTCTACAAGGTTTCGAGGAATGCCAATCAAACTTCTATCGTAAACTGTATATTGGGGTCGATAGAGTTGATGACCTAGGAATTATTCCAGTTCTATTTTACCGGAGTGGTCTATGTTAGCGATTGCCGAACCCCATTGCAACTCCATTTGCGTATTCGAACAAATCATTTTGCCATTGGAAATAGGTAGTAGTCTGGAAGTGATAAAAGAGGATGTTGATTTCCTGTGGAAAAATATTTCCGAATACCCTGAAGTAGATATACAAGGGGGGTTCTACAACGGAAGTGACGTCACACTCGTTCTGGGGCCCTGCGCCCGTCATCAGAGAAGCCCCAAATTGAAGGGGCCTAACTCAGGTGGGCCTGTGTCCCATTCCGGGGACCATATTTTTTTCGTAGGCCCCATTTTTTGGCAAGCCCCAATTTGAAGAGGCCTAACCCAAGTAGCAAGCCCCTATTTGAAAAGGCCTAACCCAAGTGACGTCAAAAATGGGCCACACACGTGTCTTCGCTGCTAGACCCGTGGCCCCATTTTTCGGGAGCCCCATTTACATGAACTCATAACCCATACGAGATGACGGGTACGTGCGACGTTGCCGAAACTAATAATGTGCGACGGGAAGGGGCCCCTTGTCTCCGCTGCTAGACCTGCGGCTCCATTATCCGTATATAATACCAATATAACCTAGAACTCATAGCCGGAAATTTGATACCCCGTATCTCATGCTGGTAACCTGAAATTTGTACCACGTACCTAAAACTCGAAACCTGAAATTTGGTTGGAAACTTATAACAAGATACATCGTACTGGGCCCCCAATTTTCGGGAGCCCCCATTTTTCTAAACTAAAATCTGACCACGATGAGCCAATAATTTATGTCTCGTTACCTACCAATTATTCCAATGCGACATCATCATTCGAAAATTTGGTTTCACACCACCACCGCCGCCGAGATCCAAACCATAGGAATGCGGGGCCCGAATTTGGGCCCCATTTTTCGCAAGCCCCAAATATTATTTTTAAATAATTATAATTTCTGCCGCTGATAACAAGTTTTGCGAACTTGCTTAATTTATTCGAAATCCCGTTATCTCATTAACAAAAACCGCATTTCCTGGCAATAATAATTATTGTTATTATTCATTCATTCAAAATTAAAGTTAAGTTAGTTAGATTCTAGCATCCTTAAGTGACACAACGTTTTTCAGTGCTCATCCAGATCGAATTTTTCCTACGAAAATTTCATTCAAAGTTGGGCGTTGGCTCATTTATGTGTACCAGAGAGGGATATTATTGATCTTTTAAATGAATTGGGTAGTGTGTGAAGGAGTGTGGTTTTGTTGTACGCCGGAGAAACTATTGTACTTGCAATAGGTCGTGGATTGCGTATTTTATGAATTTTCGGCAGCCCATATATTCTAGGTGGTAAGACCGCAAATATATTACACACTGCACAGGATAGCCTATCCTCATAAGGCCTGTGTAGATCAACTCTCAAGCCTCCAACCCCGCCAAAGTACCAGCGATGACGTTGGAGTTAGGGGTAGCGAAAATGCCCAAGAGATTTTTCTTGATTTTAGGACCCTCATTGTCGCAAATAAAAGTTCAGTGGTCGTTTCTCCGAAAGATAGGTACAGCTGCTGACGGTTAGAGTTTTGTGGAGTTCTGAGAAATAGAGTTTTCTCTGGAATTTTGAATTGCACTTTGCGGGTTTGAGTGTGGTGCCTCGCAAATTTTGGAAATTTTCCCTAGGGATTTTGAGAGTTTTGGAAGTAAACCACTTCCATGAAATTATTAGTCTTTTTATAATATTGGACCTGGGACATAATAAAATCCATTCAGGCTTCGAATTCTAGGAGTTTATATTGGAGATACTGGAGAGAGAAAAGTTTTGAATAATCGCCATCATCTCTTTATTGTTGGAATTGAATGATTTAGGGTGTTGCTGGGTACGAAAAGTTCATATTGTAGGGAATACCTCCGAATGGGAACATGGTTTTGTGGACATTTTTGATTATCATGCTGACTGATTCTTTGCAATTTTGGTGAAAGTCCCGACTTACCCTTGATGGATGAATTGCTGAGTTGCGTGATCGACACTCTCACTATCGCTAATGAATTCTTTTTTCTCGGACATGTACTCGAGAAGGCATGTTCAGCGTCCATGACTGTGGACGGAGGACCAATGGCAGAAATTGGGGGCTCTCTGGAATTTGGTACTCTAGCAAAATACGTGACGTGGACGTATTGGACCTTTTCTTTGTTCTTGTTTTTGAAAAGAGAGAGTCGTTTTTCGGAGAACTGGTAACCAGGTTTTCTTGAGATTCTTCTCACGTTGAAGTCGTTGACGTGTGAAGTGAAAATGATTGGTGTTATCCAGAGTCGGCGATTGCTGAATCCCTGCTGGAAACTTTTTTTATGCTCCCTAATCCTAGTATTTAGACTGCGTTTGGCTGTTTCTACATATACCGAAACGCAACCGCAAGGAATTCTAGACACCAGCCATTTAGAGAGGTGCCCTACAATCCTTGGTCGATTTACTATGAGGTTAAAACCCAAGATTTTCAATTAATAGTTACCGCCCAGATAAGATTGCCGGGCAAAAGAATTTATATTTATGTCGTACACTCACGAAAAATACCCTCTTTGAAATAGTTTATTAATATGACATATTGTTCATGCAAAACCTAATTAGTAAAGTCCTACAAAAGAAACAGAGTGGCATCAGGCAGAGACCCCTTTTAATTTGGCTAATTTTAGAATTGACGTTTTTTGTAGCTTCGCACACATCATTATTTCTCATTTCCTCCCTTTTAGAGAAAACGCTAATCAACACCGAAAACCACTCGAGGCCACTTGTCTCTTTACTAATTGTGTGCACCTTTCTGACATTCCGGCGAAAGTAATAAGTGGCACGTGTGGCTAACGTGCGTAAATATTCCGGATTTCATAAGTAACTTCAATTATTAGTGATGAGCTTGAAACCGACAAATATGCAATTTTTTTTATTTCGGATTTTTTTGATACATACATATATGTTATTTATCTATCTCTTTTAACAACCTCCTTTAATATAACTATTTTACCATAACCTACATAGATCTATTCTTAGATCTATAGCAGAAGAGCAGCGATTTGGTAATACCCAAACCCTCCCTGAATTTCACAAATTTGATTCTAGACAACGGCTTGATGAATATACCTATCGGCTAGTTGATCTTCTGTTTTAATGTACTGTATATCCACCATTCCACTATCTATCTTTTCTTTTACAAAGTTTAGTTTTATATCAAGATATTTCAATCTCTTATTGTTCTCAGGATTGTTGGCAACAAAGCAAAAGAAAATATTTTGCTCCTCCTAAAGAGGCTACTTCAAATGGTCCACACAAATCAGCATGTATTAACTTTCCTGATTTTTCTGGTCTGGATTCACTCATCGGTAATGAAAGCTTGGGTTGCTTTCCAGTTAGGCATTGTGTAGAAAATGGCTTCATTTCATTTTTATATGTATACTGCTATGTTTTAAAACATTTTTCACTTGTTCAAAATTAATATGAGCCAATTTACAGTGCCATTCGGTTAGACTTTCCACCAAATTACATTGTGATATCCCTGGCTTTTCAATTTCAACTTTCCTTTGGCTTCTGAATTGCATTTTATACAAATTTTCCTGTCTAACAGCTACTGCTATGGCTACGTTCACCAGAACCAAAACTGATTGTAAACAGTTTACTAATACCAACAGAATATGTTGGGTAAACTCTTGGTTCTGCTGAACGATTCAACTTTTCAATAATAGAACGTCACCTTCTGAATAACAGGTCACCACACAAAACACAGTGTTGAAAATTATAAACACTCTGAAATTATGTTTGCAAAAATGGCGACCGTTTGCAAAACATGTTTGATTTTAACACAAATTCAACGTAGTGTTCAGCAGAACAATCGCAAACTGTTTACCAACGTTTGTATCTATACAAACAAATTAAAGATTACAAAACGTGAATTCTTACAAGCTGTTTTAAAGTCTGTTTTTTTTTTAAGATAATTCCCCAAGTCAAAAATTTAGTAACTATGTTGGCAACACAAGCCTTTTCCACATAAAAAATTTGAAAGCATTGACAATTTTACATTGTTTTGCCAACATAATGTCATTTTGACTTTTATCTTTAAAAAAAAAAACAGATTTAAGAAAATAATAATAATACGTCAATTGCAGACACTGTTGCCATAGACTCCAAAATTGAAAAGACACTGACCAACAGCGCTACCTAATATCTAAATATTATAATACCATTACTGCTCTTTTACCACTGGTATTAACTTCAACGTTGCATGTTGCATTTTAAATTTTTCTCATCAGAAATGCCTTGATATGTGCTTTTCCAAATGGCTTTTCCGTCTAAACTTTGCTCTGCAAGTGGCACATTCAAAAAGATAAATACCCGAGTGTATTAATAGGTGACTCTTCAAATTTTTGTTTTAGTTTAAATTTTGCTTTGCAAGTGTCACATTCAAATGGATAAATATTCGAATGTGTTAGTTTGTGATTCTTCAAATTGCCTTTTCGTTTAAATTTTGTTTTGCAAGTTTCACATTCGAAAGGATAAATATCCGAATGTGTTAATTTGTGTTTCTTCAATTCGATTTCTGGTTTAAATTTTGCTCTGCAAGTGTCACATTAAAAAGAATAAATATTCGAATGTGATACTTTGTGATTCCATCCCGTTTAAATTTTGCTTTGCAAATGTCACATTCGAAAGGAAAAATATCCGAGTGTATCATTTGGTGACTCTTCAAGTCGAGTTTCCGTTTAAATTTTGCTTCGCAATTGTCACATTCAAAAGTATAAATATCCGAATGCACTCTCAATATGTTCTTCTACATTGCTTGAAATTACCATCAAAACTTGAGTATTGTCCTGTTTCTCCTGTTTTCTGTTTGCAGATTCTTTTTTTTTTAACAACAATTTTACTTGGTTATGAGCTGCCCTTTTATTGTTTTGAAATTTACTGTTATTTGCCAGTGCTGTGGACTCTTCTTTGCCATTATTTCTCTCTTCTTCAATCATTAACCTTGACTTTAATTCTGTGTTTGTTTATCATTGGGAAATGACTCGCATGCTATAACAAAATGCCTCAAATCACCCGGGAGTGCCATTAAAACCTTTGTTATCATCATGTTTTTACTGATTTCTTCTCCTAGAAGTTTCTAGCTTTGTCCACATTTCTGCTGATGTATTGCACGACAGAATACATGTAATTACCTTCTCATGAAGCCTCGATACGATAATTTTTTGTGCTTTTGCATCTTTTCTATCATATTCTTCTGCATTGTGTGGTGTCCACTTACAATGTCAAAACATGCCTTGGCCTTCAATGTTACTAGCACTTGGAACTTCCAAGTCATCCAATTTTTACCACTTGAATTGCGTGATCTTCCATTTTGGTTTTCACGTCACAACTGGGTTTTTCCGACGCAACCACCTGAACGAGTTTTATACACACGGACAATATCGCGAACCACTATACTGTCCGTTTTTCCCGACCCTTTGATACCGCGTAACACGATACTAAAAAGACGTTTTTTTTTCAACACCAAAATCCCGTTTTTACGATTTTACAAACTTAATCGAGAGCCTGGGCCCATTACCTGTTGAAATTAATGATTTGGACTTGTAAAATCGAGTAAAACAACGGCTGAAGACCAATAAGTTTATTTGTGAACAGCTGTTGCCCGCGGCTTCGCACGCCCTATACAGATTTTGTAGGTGTAGGGTATAGGTAGCATTAGGTAATCTTCTGTCAAAGAGCTAAGGGGATAGTTGCGTCAGACATATATGGTCATGTAACTCTTATTTTTGCAGCACCTCTCTGTAAACCACATTTTTTGTTCTGCTTTGTGGCTGCAGAATATGAAGACTATTTTTTGACAGCTGACGTTAAATTTTTTTGAAGTGCGTCACTCGCTGCTAATAGCTTTGTTCGCGGATCATATTTTGAACCGATTCCGAACCAGTAGGGAACTAATTGAGGATTATCGTAGAGCGCATGCCCAGTTATAGCTGGGTTCGGATTGCTCACTCCGTGCACTCCGAGTGATTCCGTTCGCACTTCAGGCGTTCGGGTATTACCTTTTAGCTTATCAGATAACGGCTGGAGTGCGATCGGAGTAACTCGGAGTGAGCAACCCGAACCCAACTTGTGAATGGGTTCAGGTTCCTATTTTATCGCGAACAGTTTTGGAACCGAACAAAAACTCCAGAACCTTGCTCCAGAATGTCGAATACGTGAACTAATTGCGAATGTCATGTCTCAAACTTGAAGTTAGCTTAGCCTGGGACCGGTGGAATTTGTTCAGAATCGGTTCCGAATCGTTTCTGGTGAAAGCATGAAAATATAACGACAAAAACACATTTATTTATTTTTTGCACTGATTCTGCAAATGGAAATCGCTATGAATTTGATTCTGCTTGTCATATTTCTGAATTTGACAGCCGACACGTCGTCTGTTTCTGTTTACACTTGTTTCTCCGCACTCCCGCACCACACCGTTTCTTATTTTTTGGGTTATTTAAGGCGATTGCTTAAGGCCATGTTGATATTATTTCTTAGTGAGCATCTCCAATCTATTACCTACCTGTTTGCAAAATTTCATCTCGATTGGTTTAGTAGTTTTCGAGATTTCGTGTTTAATCAGTCAGTCAGTCAGTCAGTGAGTGAGTGAATTTCACGTTTATATATATAGATAGTAAACAGCCAACCACGCCAGGCCGATCAGACAACTAACATAGCAAGACAAGGCACAACCCTAACCCTATTCTTATACGTCAAAAACTCAAAAATGTTAAGGTAGTTTCACACTTGCACCATGATTACCGTAACGTTGCTCTAACTAAATACTAAAACTTAATAATAAAGTATTTATATTGATACATGTTATTGTATCTCTTTTGACATTCAGTATTTTGTACGGTAATGTATTTTCCGACTTTTCCCCAAGTGTTGAGGATCAAATCATGGCAAACCGGATCCCAGTTTCCGTTGCGGATCCATAATAACAGGATTCGTCCGGTCCTTATTCTTGGGGAGTAGCGTTCCCAGGAGAACGCGAGTTTCGTCTTTGTTACTTATATTATCATTTGCATATGATGGTGAAAGAAGGAACACTCCTTCTCCTGGTAACGCTGCTCCCCTGTTTTAAGAATAGGGACCCTGCATTGAATAGTCTACTGCTCATATAAGGAATTGGCACGTAAACGACAGAACTCCCCAGAAGAAAAAACTACACACATTTGTTTGCCAAACAACAAAAAATAATAGTCTGTTAACAGAGAAAATTATTTGTTGAACAAATCGATATCAGTTACATTGTGCTTCAAAAATAAGAATAGTCGTTAAGATTATTTATTGCTGGTTAAGTCCTCCTTTGCGGCAAGAGGCCTGGCCAGAATCAATTTTCTTTCCACACCTTCTGAGAAAAATAACAAAAAAGCTCGCCAAACCACCGGTTTACGTGCTAAGTATCCCGCAATAAAAATCCAATAAAAAGATACGTCACGACCAGTTTTAAATTAAATTACTTTTATCCAGTACGAAGGGGTTTTTATACGCATCTCCTTGGGCATATAAAACGGTAGCCTGCATGTGCATAAAGATGATAATCTCGAGTTTTAATCTTTAAAATGTCTCGTATCTTTGAGATTTTTATGTTTCTGTCATGTCCGATGACAGTGATGACAATATAAAGGAACATTAGGAGTGGTTTATGGGGGTTTCATTTAAAATTGTCGCTTTTTGATTGTTCAGTAGTGAAAAAAAAGATATGATTCTATTATCTTTGTTGAAACTGCTGATGCTACCTATAACTATATAGGACTGAGTTCAAGACTAGTTGCCGAAGAAGTAACTATGGAAAAATACATGATTGACCACCAATTTTTCATGTTCGCCACATAACCCTCCATAGGGGGTATTCCGAAAATGTATCGATGTTTTTGAAGATTTGCCGCACTAAATATTATTCTAGAAGTGAAAATAATACTTCCCAATGCTAAAAAATTCGATTTGGGGGAGTAGAGAAAGTTAGTAAATTTTATGTCTTCTTATTTATAATGAAATAAAATTGAGAAAAAAATTGAAATTGAAGAGGAACATTGGATAGCAGTCGCCAACAATTGTAGAAAATGATATATTTCCATATTTTCTTCAAGAAATTTACCCAGCATTTTTGAAGAGTGCCTATTGTATCTCTAGAAGCTGACACGGCAATATATTGCTTCATCATCACAGTATCCTGGGTCCTCTGCTAAACACAGTAACTTCTGCATGAATGTTCTCATAGCTTGAATCAAGAATGATAAAGATTCTTATGGTAGCAAAGTCATCGTCAAAAACCAGGGCCACAGTTCTGTTGGAAATACTTTGGAGGAATTATTTGATGCAATTGAAGGTGGAACATAGTTATCCAGAATGCATGTATCACCATTTTGGGAAAATAGAATACCGTCGTCTGCTATCCAGTGAGGGTACCTAATATATTGGTTTTTTAATAGCTCAAAAGTCTGGCGAATGGCCATATAGTTTTTTAATGTTGAGGGACAGAAGAAACCGCAGGCAGAAAAAAAAATCGCATAGGCCCATTTTTAGTCTGGCACTTATGCTTATCGGTTGGTTGGTATAGAGAAGTAACAAAGACCCATGACTTTATGTCTCTTCGGTTAATCAGTTCTTCGTGATTTGTGTTTCCCACCATAGATTATGTGATTTGGCGAAAACATTCCAGATATATTGTATCCAGAGTTGAGCCAGTACACTTACCTCATAACATAAACCTCTAAGGAATTATAATCTGTTTATAATATTTTTAACGGCATTATCATGGCCGACGCAATAAAGACCTTTATTGTATGGGCGAATAATAGGCAATAATCCCGCGTCGTCTATACATGTATTTTTTGATTGCTGAATCGGACCTGCCTTTATGGGGTGTTTTATTGTCATTTCCTTTGTGTTATATATTTCTTTACAATGAAAGCTTGGTTTATAGTGACATAAGATTTAATTCTACAAATCATGGCTTTTACGGCAATTTTTAGTGGTAATTGAAACGTGGGGGTGTCGTGAAAGATGTCGTTAGTTCAAATTAAGTTAATGTTTATAGGTATGTCCGACAGTTTGTGATGTTATTTGATAGGATTTGAACGGTTACGCATTCACAATAATTGGGTATTAGAGTTTAACACCTTAAACTTTGTTGGTTAAATGTTTCCGTAAGAGATAGATTTTATTCACGATGTATTTATTGGTGGATGGTGTAATGGGTAGGTGTTTTTCTACTTCCTCCGAAAGGGAATTTGTAGATTCCTATAATTCTGGATCTGGGATACTTTTAGTTGCCTTTGATATGGGTTCTCTCACGGTTTCGCACCTTCGTCGCCTCCCTAATTTTTCATGTTCGGATACAAGTGTTTTCCCTCTTCAACATTCAGAGAAAAACTGCCCTAAGCCCTTACCAGTGATTTAAAGGTACAGTTTGTTAAGCAATCCAGAAAATCTGGAGACCAAATAACCCCTTTAAACAAGTGAGGAATAACTTTTTCATGTTTTACAAATCTTATTTTTCTTGATACATTTTTGCTTAATTTACTTTCAAACGAAGTTTTGGTTTCGAATATATGTGTGAATGTAGATACCTAGCAATAAGTGGGTCCATATTGCATTCATTGTTTTATAACGGTCTTTCTCGTAAGATTTTCAGGGTTAAATTAACTTTTCTACGACTCGATCCGTCTTTTTAAGGCTGGATTTTTCTGGATCATCTTTATTATTATGATCTACAGTCTTTACCGTATATGAACTGGTTGAATGAACCACCAGAACTATTTCTTTTAGCAAAAAGTAGCTCAAATTCGGGATATTTCTTCCACGATTTTTGTAAAATATCTGAATAATGAATGGGAAATTGTTAAACAATTCCATAAAATCCTGTATGATAATATAATTCAACCTGAACCTGGTAACACCTTCACAACAATATGTATATTGAATATAAAAGAGAAGATTAAATTAATCATCTCTTCTATATTCCAAACTAGCTAATGACCCGCTGCGTTGCCAGCGTGTAAATACATTTTGAAATAATACACTTCTTTTCAAATTTTGTTGTTAATTTTCTATTTAATTTTTTTTTTTTTAATCCGATATCAGAGTCGCTTGCCAGTGAGTTCAGTGACGCTTTTTAAGCACTCCAGAGCTGCTCTAGAGCGCCCCGGGCTGTTTATAGGCGTTCCAGTGTATCATAGTTTTACGCAGCCGAACTTTTTTTTTCGGGATAAAAAATAGCCTATATCACTCTCCTCTATAGCCGATTCGATTGACCGGATTAGATCGATCTGGTTCAATTTAAATGAACCACACTGTGTTCGATTCAAGCTGGATCAGTGCACCCTCATCAACAAAAAAATTATCTAGATCAGAAGAAGTTCACTTAAATTGAACCCAAATCGATCTAATCTGGGTGAATCGAATTCACCTTACATAGAGATACGTGGTATTAATTCAAGATCGGTCCAGCCGTTCTTGAATTCAAAAAATAATAAAGTTACGTCGGTTGAATGCAAGCCTAAATAAATGAAATATGTCAACGTTATTTCATGCTGTCGAAAAATGTTGGGTTATATAGTTATGTAATGTGAATGAGTTTGTTTACAATTAAATTAATAATTAATTCAAAATTAATTTCTTTTTTCCGAGATGCGTAACCTATCCACAAACCTTCCTTGGGATGGCCATAATAACCTACCAAAGTTTTATCGTAATCGGATAAGTGGTTTTAGAGCGCATATCCGGATACCCCGTGAACTTTGATTTTTATATATATAGATACAAGATACATATTGTTATAGGATACATAAAAATATACGTATCTTAGGATGAGACCACATACAGGGTGGGGCAAGAAAACTTCCCACCCAGGTTTTCTCAGGTGTAAAATAATAAATTGCTCGGACACGTCATTTTTTGTTTTTTTGGGGGACATCTTCTATGGGTATTTTCACCCCCTACCTGTGAACCCCTAAGCGGGGGTGACAGATTGCCCCAAAATTTCAATATTCAAGGGGGGTCGAGTGATACGCCATTAATAGCTATTTTTATTAAGATTATATTCCCAAAGTTTCAAGTTGCTACTATTTATCCTGTCGAAATGACGGCTTGTCAAAGTTGTGTGTTTTTTCCTCATAATTCGAGTCATAATTAGAAAACAACAGATTTTTCACGTGCATAAATATGAAACCACACAGTTCAGATACTCGGAAAAAAAGCATTTTCCCTAACTTTGACAAGCCACCATTTCGGCAAGGTAAATGGTAGCAACTTAAAACTTGGGGGATCCAATCTTAATAAAAATATCTACCAAATGACGCATCACTTGACCCCTCTTTCCTATTCAAGTTTTGGGGGTATCTGTTACCCCCGCTTAGAGGTTGACAGGTAGTGGGCAAAAATACCAAAAAAATAAATGATGAAACATATTAGGTAATTCAAACCCAAGGATGATACACACCGTAGGTTGCCTGATAACTTTATGACGTCATCTAAGGTGCCTCAACATAATGATAGCAGTGGACTTGTACATTATTATTCCTATAGATAACTATTAGGTAACTAATGTTCTTAAAAAAGCCCGATTACCATTCTTGAGTGGAAACGCTCAAGAAGTCTTTATTACTGGCACCCGCATCATCCTAAACAACATGGCAGCAGGTGTCCCCAACATATTTATATTACAAGGGGAGTACAAAAATATTAGTAGGATCATTTTGATTATAAATAGCTGGGGATACGCGGAAGGAATTGAAGCACACCTGCTGACAGGTGGCATTAGAGCGCGATACTTGTTTTCACGAACATGTAATATTAATGTTGAGTTCCGAGAAACAGTGATTTTTTTTTTCACAAAGCACATAAGAGAATAATGTATTTAATTCGTATTCTGTTTAAAGATTCAGAAATACAATTTAACTCGCTGGCGGTGACGTTTCCAGAGCCATTCCAAAGCCCGAACCTCCTGTTTGTATTAGTAAAGTAAACATTATGCAGGTTTATCCAGCAGTTGAGGTATAATCTGTGCAAATTTCTGGAATTTACTTTGTTATTATAGGCGTATTTGTTTAAAGTTTGTAATTTGTTGACTTTGCATTTTGACGTATGTTCTTTGGAATTATCTTCACGCCTGCTGAAGAGTTTATTTCTCGTACAAGTAAGTGAATGGAAGGAATTATTTCTAGAAACAGAGTAGCAGACAGATTGGTTGTTGCTTATAACACTGTCTTATTTATACTAATTTTTTTATGTATCTAGTGAAGTGTGTTTGTGTTTTTTCAGGTAATCCTGCTCTTAATATTGAAAACATTTTAATTCTCCGTTAATATTTGCCATCAGGAAGTTATGCAGTACAACAAAAACAGTTAAAAATCTACACGTTTCATCAATTTGTAATAATTTCTACGGTTGAGGCCAGACACACCAATTTGTGGCTAGCATGCATGGAACATCGCGTGACCCGGCGTTAGTCAGTCGCTTTCATTCCTAATTTCCGTAGTACAAGGTTTAGTGCCAATACAATTATTTTTCCTGGGAAATATCCAGCCCTTTCTTGTAAGAGGGTAGCTTTTATTGTAAATATAAACTCACGTTTGGGTGGTTATATCCAGGAAGCATTCAAGTAGTTTAGCTATTATTTAGGCACAATGCCCAACAAGTTTCTGTTGATTCTCATTTTTTTTTTTTTTTCAATGTTGTGCCGTATTGAAAGTTTTTTTTTTTTTTAAATTTATCAATGATAGGGGTTGTTCAACATGGTTATTTAATATTTACCCTTTTTGGTGACATAAGTGTGGCTAGCACGTGGCTAGAACAAAATTCAGATATATGAAGCCCAAAAAAACAACAACTGTGGTAGAATTATGACGGCGTTGCCATCTATGGCATGATCACAGTACTAGCAGGCAGTTGTGGTGTTCATAGGAACTTTCACCAAAATTGCAAGTTTGAATGTCGAATTAATGGGCCACCCAAAACAATATACAAAAAATTATGAATATTCTTCTACCATAATAATTGTGAATGCATTTCGTCTCCATATACTGAATTTCTCGTCTTCACTATTTCCTAACTGGTCAAAACGCGTGAATGGCTGAAAAACATTTATTTTTTTTTGTTTTACTTTCTTCCGGTTAGTTGACATCAGAAAGCTCTTAAGGAAACCTCAGAGCGTTTATCCTAGTTTTTTTTTTTTGAAAAAATATAACATAATAATTATAATCGAAGCCTTGAAGGAAAATCTTTTTCATTCTCCCCCCTACGAAAGTAGATTTTTTTTATCTTGCATAGGCGAGGGAAAGCGAAAGTGAAACATGGTAGTAGTTACTTTCACTTTCGCTACTAGCATGTTTCACTTTCGCATGCCTATTCATGATTTTTGAGGGGAAAGAATGAAAAATTTAATACATTACACGCTGCAAAAGCCCTTTTAGGTGCTGCGCTTCGCTTCGCCTCGGCTATTTGAATACTCCTCGCACCTAAAAGTGCGCTTTCGCAGCTTGGAATGTAAATAACTATTTAAACCGTGTTATGATGGTGACATGGATTCTCAGAAACTTCAAACCCGGGGTTGCGTTTAGAAATATAACTATAACTATGGGTGTGAGAATCTAGAGTAACTCTGAACCGTTCATAAATTAACAGGTAAGCACCTGGAGCCTCCGAGAGAGCACTCGGAGTGTCTCGCTAGAGTCGTTCAGAAATCGAGAGTTGACGTGCCCAGAGTGCGCCCTAATCACCCCACTCAGGTACTGGGTTGAAAAACGCGGCAAAACGCCCCGCAGTTTTTACCGGGTTTGACGTGATTTCAAGGCTATTTTCATTATGATAATTAGGAGTCCTCTAAGATGGGGTCGAAAAATATGGATATCAACAATGTTGACTTAGCACTTTCTTCAAATGAAGGATGTTCCAGCAGGACCTCTTCAGGGACTTTATTCTCGAAACAGGGGAATAGTGTTCTCATGAGAACGTGGATTCTGTCTTCCTCATCCCTATTTATATTTCCATAACACTGACAATGACAGAGCAATCGTTCTCATGAAAACGCTGTTTGTTCTCAAAGCCGAGAATAAAGTCCCTGATGAGAACATAAGTTGTATTCCTTTCACACCTAGGAGGAGCTCCGGAGCAGCTCCGGGGCTTTACGCGCTTATTCCTTTCGAGAAGTGTTTGTTGCACCTGAAGCGCCCAAGCTCGAATTAAACCATTTGAATGCACGAAAGCCAGCGCATCTGTTCCTTTCAAATCGGGGTCGACTAACACCGGAGCGAGTAGCTCTAGTGTTTCAAACTCTTGAAAGAAATACAACTAATATACATGCACTTCTTACTGTCATTCTCAAAATTGTAGAGTCGAACTTGCGTCGTAGTTCATGACATTGACATTTACCGCAACGCCCCAATACATTCAGAAATAACGCACCCAGAGTGCATTCCAAGTGATGACGTCAGAACATTCTGACAAACTCAAACTCTACCTCACACTCTCTAAACGCACTCCAGATGTAAAAGCTAATGACACTAAAAGTAAATTTCCAATTTTAAATTGCGTAATTTTCTTAAAAGGAAAAATCGCTTCATTTATTCAGAATAATAACTTCATTTCTTACTAGAAATCCAACCAAAATTAAGAGCTATATACTTTTACCTTCTCAGCGGAACGCGGAACCGAACCCTATAATAATATTCTAGGGTTGATTCTCCATTTTCCGCTCGGTTTCTCTTATTACCATAAAACATGGGAATTAGGAATAAAATAAACTGTGCACGTGCCGGAACTTGTTAAGGAAAAAACATCACACGTTTTGGCTACTTAAAATTACAATAATTATAACAACAGTTTTATCTTAGTTTAGAATAGGGACAACATGAGCAACATTTTTCCCTTTTGCATGAAATTTTAGAGAGACAATATTTTCTCGCTGGACATTACCCTGAATAAATAAAACGGGACCATACAACTACCTTTTTAACTTGTAAGTTTGTTTATTTGTCACCCCCCTATCCCGTTTTATTGCATGAAAAGCGATGCACCTGTGGGAAATCAAGCTTTTTTTGTACCTACTGGCAAAATTCTGCATATGCATACATTTCTATCCAACGCATTGTCGTTTTATTGTAGAAATTTAGCAATTTTTTGTAACCTAAAAAAGATGTACCTATATAAAATACTAGGTTCTATTTTCATTTACATCTCGCTCAACGACAAGTAAGCCTGTGTCTAATAGCCATGACAACACTGTGCAACTTTTCTTGTGAAATATTTCCGGAATATTCTGAGCTTATGTAATGATTAATAACGAAAGTGTGCAGCTGTTTTATTACACGCCTGATCCTGCAAATTATTCAAGACTCCGATTTTTCTCCTCGGGATTAAAATGAAATTGTAGTCTCACGAGCTTCCATCATGCGGTTGAATAATTGGCTTGATGATAAGGAATTATGGAATATAAATGGCAGACGTTTGTTGATTCTTTTTTATCAAACCTATGAGACGAGAGTTGAAAGGTTGTCTTTTTGGAGAATTTAAGCAAGTTAGGTACCTAATATGTAATAAGATTCACTACACCTAAACTTTTCTGTGATTTTCATCTCTAGACTCTATAGATGTAGCCGCAAAATTGGTATCTATACGAAAAACTTCACTTAAGCTAGCTTGCGCGTTCGTGTTGCCCTGTGTGTGGGCCAAAAACTTCAAGCATGTACCTGGCCGGAATGCATTTTTCCGTTTCCCATTTGGTTATCGCTACATGGAGCGCTAATCCTTTAGGACTTGTAAAATTATACCTGGCATCGCGTTTCCTATTAGGCCAGCGCACATTGCTCACGGCTACATGGAGCGATAATCATAAAGGACTTGTTAAATTGTATCTGACGTCGCGTTTCCTATAAGACCAGCGCACACCCTCTGCGATCGTCTGCAGACATCCATTGCAATGCATTATCGTTGTCATTTTTTAAGGTTAAATGGTATGGTTACAGGTGGTGCAATAATTTTGTAATATTTCTCGTTGTGTCTGGTTTTATTATTACTGTTGATTTTACACTGAGAAATCCTCTAGCCAAAAACTCTACTAATGGATTTTCGGCTATCATAGAGAAATTTTGGCTGTAATTGCAAAACGATCCTATTCTAGTAGTAGAACGCAGTTTACTAAGTTAGCAAAAAGTACCTTGGTTGTAACAGTAACCTTCTTTACTGCCACTTATATTTTTTTCCTGTTACAGTAGAAACACTTATTATTAATAAGTATATTTTCTACCGCAAAGTGCTTGCCTGCAACTATGAACAAGTTTTTCATAAGATTTTTTTTATTACTGCTGGAAAGAATTTCACTGCTACAAAAAAAGTTGAACTCTGCAAGTTGTTTTATTAATTATTATTAAAAACCAACCCATCAATGTCAAAAGTCATGTAACAGCATAAGGTTGGCAATATGGGCGTAGTTATTTAATTTACGTGCGCTGGTCTAATAGGGTCAATAGGGAACGCCACGTCAGATATAATTTAACTAGTCCTAGTCCTATAGGAGTAGCGCACCATGTAGCGGTAGACAATGTGCGCTGGCCTAATAGGAAACGCAATGCCAAATATAATTTTACAAGTTCTAAAGGATTAGCGCTCTATGTAGCGGTAACCAAATAGGAAACGGAAAAATGCGACCAGAATTCATAGTGGAATAAATAGTGCAATATAGAAATACGAGATCTACCATAGACTTTCAGGTTCACTGTGATTTCACAGAAAAGCATAACATTTGCTATCACATCTCAGATTATGGTACGCGGACAGCACTGAGTGATTCCGGACAATTTCAAGAACTTTTGGTGGTTTATTAAATCACTCGGATGTAATTCCCACTCAATTCCTGGTTGTCATATGTCTTATGATTAACCCTTGGACATTGTCAACCCTTTTGTTAGAGGTTAAGGCCCCCACAGACTGCGTTTTGTTTGACGGTTTTGTTCGACGAGCAAATCTGGTCGAGCAAAAACGACGGATCGCAGTTGCACACAGACCTCAGTTTAGTTTGGCGAACATCAGTCATGTTGGAAACTTTTTAATTTTTTTTTTTAATTTCAATAATGTAAAATTACGTAGCTACGCACCACACACCACACAAAACGGTCGTTTTCAAAATTCGGGCCCCACAGACTGCGTTTTTGTTGGGCGGATTTGTACGACGAGCAAGTCTGATCGAGCAAAAACGACGCAAAACCGAAGTGTGTGTACGAAAAACTGTCGTTTTTGCTGGCATACAAAACCGATAGAAAAATCTGGCTTCGCCTGATTTTGTCCGTCGGATATGTTCGATATGTCAACAAATCTGAAGTGTGTGGGCTACAAATTTTAAAAACGACGGTTTTGTGTGGTGTGTGGTGCGTAGCTACGTAACTTTACATTATTAAAATTTAAAAAATAAATAAAAACTTTCCAACATGACTGATGTTCGCCAAACTAAACTGAGGTCTGTGTGCAACTGCGATCCGTCGTTTTTGCTCCACCAGATTTGCTCGTCGAACAAAAACGCAGTCTGTGGGGGCCTTATTTGTTGACATATCGAACATATCCGACGAACAAAATCAGGCGAAGTCAAATATTTGCATCGGTTTTGTATGCCAGCAAAAACGACAATTTTTCGTACACACACTTCGGTTTTGCGTCGTTTCTGCTCGACCAGATTTACTCGTCGAACAAATCCATCCAACAAAAACGCAGTCTGTGGGGCCCTTTAGGGATTTCGACGTTTCTGGTCAGCCAAAACTACATTTCGGAGAACATCGAGTTGATCATACCTCTCAGATATATCCATTCCTTTGCGAAGTGGTAATCAAGATATGACTGTCTCATATTTCCCAATTTCAAGGAATGCCTGGATAACATGGATACATGTTAAAAGTGAAGAAGAAATTCTAATTAATAATCGGTAATTAATTTGGCCAGCAAATCTTGAACTCCCGATTACGATAATTGTTTCTAAATGTGAATAATTGAAGCCATTTTGTGGTCTTCTTTTACCTTGTGTCCGCAAAATCAATACCAAGCCACTAAAATGTATTTAAATTATTTACTAGCTTATTACGAACTCGATATCATTGAAAATTCTTGCTTTGTCGTCACGCCATTATTTTCGTCGATTGGATCTAATTTAGAAATACACCACATGTCTAGTGAAACGCCAAAGAAAACAATACGTGAGCTAATAAATTGAAATCGTTATATGACTGTAAAGATTATTTTGATAAAAGATTGTGTATGTTATTTCAATTTTTTTCCAATTAAAATTATTATCCAAACATATTGTCATCATTTTGTGTCGACTGCATCCTCATATTTTTCCATTCTTAGCCACTGCAAAATAATGTTTTGTTATATACATATTTCCTGTATTCTAAGTAGTACTTTGTCTTTCTTCTTCGGTGGTACCAAATGTTCCGGCAAAGCATGGGGTATATCGGAGCCATTTAATTTAACATTGATTAAGTGCATTCCTAAAGCGAATTCGTCTACGTCTAATGATCCATCTTGGTCGACATCTGCGAGCTTCCAAATTTTCGCCAACACTGTATTGGGTAGCCTTGATTTTGTAAACTCAGCCTAACATAAAACAAAATATTATGAGACTTAAGCCGCTTTCCAGTAACGAATTTTAAGGTGCTCCACACCCGGAGCTTCATACTATGGTGCTCCAAACAACTGTTGTTTCACTGGAACGCACCCTACTTTAAACGTCGTGTTTTTGATGCAACCATAGAATTGCTGGTGCTCGAGAGGAAAAAGGAACAGTTCAGTTGCGCGAAACTCTAATGCACTGGAACGCCTATAAAGAACTCTAGAGCAGCTCGAGTGCTTGAAGTGCGTCACTGGAAAGCGACTCTGATTATCAATAAATGTTTAAGGTGATCAGCCTCCTAGAATATCAGTTCGTTTCACTTCTTAGGAAAATCAGATCAATCAAATCAAATCAAAAGAAAAAGCTCTATTGTCATAAAATACAGAAACGAAGCACACATATAAAAACCAGGAGAACATTAAATTATTGTCCGTCGATTTTAATCTGATACTCGGACGGAATGTGAGCTGGTGGCTCCCTACATTAGAACTCCAATGGTTACCTGACGTTACACCTGTTGTTGCCATATGAAACACCCCCTCGCTTCTCATACGGAAAGTGTCAGTTAAAAATCGACGAACAATAACTGTTATTAAAAAGTACATACTTGTTCTGCGTTCACTCTTTCAATCTTTCTCACTTCACTTTAATTCTCAATAAGAAGAATGTTATTTATAGTTATTCATATAAATTTCATTGTCCTCAGAATGTTATGACTTTAGCGAGGACTTTAGATATTAAATTATCTTTAAGAAAGATTGAGCTCAGCTCTTCTTCCTTTCTCAACTCATAGAGATTTGTTGAACAGTTCCTTGAGAATGTCACTATTTTTCACGTTCTCATTCAACTCCAAAATTTGTGTGCATCTTGGTAAGTTCTCTCAAAAACGGGTCAGATCAATTTTTTTAGGACCAAGTTGTATTCTCATTATTTATCCCTCATTCAAACACGTCATCATCTATTGTTTACATTTTCCATTCAAGTCTCTCAATATAATCATCTCTTATTTCACTTCTCAGGGAGAGTCGGACAACCTTCTTGCTCAGCGGTATCTTAAGGTCTTCCCAATTCATTCCCAAGCTGTTGATGTAGTTGCCTATATTTCACCGAAAGTTGCTTCAAATCAGAAAAAAAAATGGATCTGTTTTGCAAAAGTAGAGCAACAGGAAGAAAAATGACAAATATCGCATTCAGTTCCAAAACATTCTCCCCCTTTATTAACATTAGGGCGGTGCTTAAGAATGCAGATCAAGAATCCACAATATTTATTGAATAAAAAAAATTAAAATTCGCATTTTAACCATTAAATATTATTAGCTTGCAGTAGAATAAGAAGAAATACCTTTACACAGGCTCCAGACAATTTACCATCCACCGGATTCAGATTCTGAAACAGCGTATCATACGAGGCCCGTTCCTTGTTAACAATCCATTCGGGCTCGCCGTAACCTGCGTTGCAACCCTCGCCGCTCCTGTATCCGAAAGGGGTGAGTTTGTCCTCTACGTTTTCGAACGCTCCGCCACGTACCTGTGAACAGTGGAGGAGATTACTTGAAATATAATGCCCACTTCAATTCCTTTTTAAGAACTGTTGCTATGTTTAATAGCTACATTGGAATAGTCGACAAGGCAATAATATTTCCGTTTTCTTTAGCATTAAGCTAAAACAGCAAGAAAAAAGAAATGCGCGAAATAATCATGACAAAAGAGAATACAGTTTCTCAGAAAAAGCACTAGAATGGCCACAGAAGTGAAGTCAGCACTACTGAACTTTATTGACAACAAGTATACGATCTTTGTATAGGATAGGTAGAAATTCCTGTTTCAACTACTTGAATCAAACAAGAAAAATATCCATACTTTTTCCATCACCGCGCGTGTTATGACACGCCAATGACTGTCATCGAGACCTACCGTTTTTAATTTCCGATTTCGAGAGAGACTTAACTGTGTAGGAGGAGGGCGATTTTAACTAAAAGATAAGTGGCCTCTTTAGGCGAAACGGTGTGGAAATATTAACAAACACAATAATTAATATTCCCTTGTCAACGCTGGATACTTAATCAGAGAAACTTGAAAATTATTTTCGGATAAATTATAATTGGTTTGTAAAATAACTTACCTCTACTACTGATGGCAGTTCATGAGGTACCATAGACATTAATTTTGCAACATCCTTATACAACATCTGATCCACGTCCTCCAACAACTTGAATTTTTGGGAGTGAAACTTATTGAAATCATACTTGATCAATGTTTCCTGCATCCTGACAATATCCGGAAAATCGCTAATAGAAATTTGATGTTCCCTCTTTATTTTTTCATAAACAAATTCGAGGTTTTTAATTAGGTCCTTTTTCTTGCTGTCCTTTCCGAAAATGGGCATTTCTTTTTTTAACTCGGCTATTACTAATGCATGTACCTTGGCCAGGCGGGCGCGTTTGATTAAGTCGTTTAATTTCCTCAGAGCCGAGTTTTTCGGTAAACTTTGAAAGTCCTTGAATAAATCTTGAGTTTCGTCATTGAATAATTTCCTGTTGATGTCGTACCTGAAATAAGCAACCTAATTATTTATTGCTGTTGGTTTTATTAAGAAAGAATGAAAATTTAAATCTGAATTCAGAAAAATAATTTGGAGACGTAGTTTTGGTAAATTGGGGCTTATCAATTTTTTTTGTTAAAATCTAATACAAGGCGTTGGAACATCATCTTTGGATGCGTGTAAGCGCATATAAAATTTGCGGATATTAGCTGAAACCTAATGACGATTAGTCGGTAATTTTCAAAGTTGAGGGGTGCAGTTTTTTCGTGAAGCCTATTTAATTTTTCAGGAAAAGGTCTGTAAAAGTATCGTCGTATTTGTTTTTGAAATACATATTTATGTTGAATTATAACAACCCCGGGTTCGCTCTGTAAGATTGAACGGTGTGAATGTGTAAACTTACTCAATTTTACTTACTGGACATGCGCCCGGTTGGGGAGCTGGCGTCAAAAACATGCAAGAGTTTTCGCAAGGCGGATATTTTCAAAATAGGTCGTACTTTAGTGCTAGAATGCTAGTGTACAGTCAGCACTCACAGTTCCGGGACAGCTGGCTCTGGGACGCGGGCAAAGTTGTAATTTTAAGAAGCATCTAAACTGTGTTCTCAAAGCTCAAAATTTATAGAAATTTTGCACATTATCTTTTTGAAGGTCACAGATAACGTATGTAAATCGTCAGACGTCTAGTTCGTTGCAAAAAGGGGGTCAGACGTCCTCAAAGTTTTTATTTTATGGCATTTTCTTGGGTGTCCTGTCAAAATATATTTTTGCAGGTATTTGACAAATATAGTTGAAGAAAATGCCATAAAATAAAAACTTTGAGGACGTCTGACCCCCTTTTTGCAACGAACTAGACGTCTGACGATTTACATACGTTATCTGTGACCTTCAAACAGATAATGTGCAAAATTTCTATAAATTTTGAGCTTTGAGAAAACAGTTTAGATGCTTCTTAAAATCACAACTTTGCCCGCGTCCCAGAGCCAGCTGTCCCGGAACTGTGAGTGCTGACTGTACACTAGCATTCTAGCACTAAAGTACGACCTATTTTGAAAATATCCGCCTTGCGAAAACTCTTGCATGTTTTTGGCGCCACCTCCTGGACCGAGGGGACACAAATTTCAATTACACACACTACATTCAATCAACACTACCTATATTCAATACTGAAGAGTTTTTGTTAGTTAGCCAGTCTCACCAACAGGTACTGAGGTCCCGTACGGGAGGCTAGTCAGCTATAGTTGTTTTTTTGAGCCTAGATTGATTTTTCAATTTGTTTGCTAGGATATTTGCTCGTCAGGTTAGGAAAATGTTAGTAAATTCAACAAGGCCCTAATGCACGCTCGGAATCCAAAAATTAAAATCCCAGCACAAAAGACAGCACATAATAATAATAATAGTTTTTATTTAGCACTTGGCTAGCAAACATACAAATATTTCATGTCTAGGCATAGGCGGCCAGTGGCGGATACAGTGGGGAGCAGCTTTTCAAAATTAAATAATAACATTTAAAAAAAAAAGAAAACAAAACCATATTTTAGGTTTTAAAAATGTTTGGAAAGCTGGAAACCTATAAAAAAATCACACTTTTATCTTTGTCCCAAGAACTTTAACCTCAAACAGTATATCATTAGTTGTTGAGTTGATGTTGTTTTTTTTTTTTGTTCTAATAAATAAATATTTATACAAAATCAATAAGATTATGTACAGGGTGTTTTTTTATATATTGACATTCCACCTACAGCCTTTACCTTTATAGGTAGGTGTAAATACAAAAGTTGTACAGTATTGGCTAAGTTTTTAAAATCCATGGTCGAAAACAAAAATTGAATGTCAGAAATGTGAAATATTGCATGCTTTCAGCTTTTTTCAAATAGGATGCGCTATATGTATTTGGTTCTATATTCTTGAAGAACACAATTTCCCGATTCCAAAACTATACAGAGTGTTAACGGTCTTGTGATTTAATTTTTAAGGGGTAAATAAACACCTTAAAAAAATGTGTCAACGCTAAAACATCCCAATGAAATTCAAATAATAAGAGAGATATGATTTTTTAAAAATTTAAATGGATTGGTTGGGAGGATTCTGTTAGATGGCCTCCACGGACACCCGACCTTACGCCACTCGATTTTTATTCATGGGGCTTGATGAAAAGCATGGTATACACCGATGAAATACTGTATAGTTTGTTTATATTTGGTTGAGCCGTGCCCAACATATTTGGTTCTAAAAATTTCAAAAATACTATTAGAGAAACCAAGTACCTCAAATGTTACCTGCAGCTTTCACCTGTACAAGTAGAATGGTTCACAAAATCAGTAGTAGGATAGTATTTTTACAATCTTTGGAGCCAAATAATATATGAGAGATTGCTCAATCAAATATAGATCGGAGCAGGGTGCTCTTCAAGAATATAGAATGAAATATAGGGCATCCCATTCAAAAAAAGCTGGAAGCATGCAAAATTTCACATTTCTGACATTCAAATTTTGTTTCTGATCATGGTTTCTAAAAATTCAGCCAAAACTGTACAACTTTTGTATTTACACCTTTCTTCTAACTGTGAAGGTAAAGGCTGTAGGTGGGTTGTCAATATATAAAAAAACACCCTATACAAATAAGTCGAATATTGCGGAACTTATGGGTGGACCTCTGCGAGACGAGCGCAGCGAGTTCCGCAGCCATCTACTCACCAATATACTGTTGAACTGTTCAAATAAGACACTCACCTGAAACGTGTAATTTTTAAACTAATGAGTAAAATTCACAACTGAGTGAATCAGGTTAGTATTTTACTTGAACAACATATTGGTGAATAGATGGTTGGGTCCACCCATAAGTTCCGCAACAATCCACTCGTTTGTACTTAAATAACTTATTACAATATATTACTAGTTTGGTAAAGTAACATTACTAATTCAAAGGCAAATTGAACAAAAGTGGATAATCTTACAGATTCTGACTTTATATAATAAGTTATCGTTCAAGTACAAGTAAGTGGATTGTTGCGGAACTTATGGGTGGACCTCTGCGGGACGAGCGCAGCGAGTTCCGCAGCCATCTAATCACCAATATACTATTGAACTGTTCAAGTGAGACATTGACCTGAAATGTGTAATTTTTGAACTAATGAAAATAACGCACATTTGAGTGAGTCAGTTTAGTAACGTAATTAAACAACATATTGATGAATAGATGGCTGCGGAACTCACTGCGCTCGTCCCGCAGAGGTCCACCCATAAATTCCGCAACAGTCCACTCATTTGTATTTAAATAACTTGTCATATTATGTTACTTGTATAAGTTGAACTCTCAAAAACAAAATAACAATTATTCAACTGACCTGTGAATACTCCTTTTGTCACACAAATTAATCACAAATTGGATTGAACAATCAGTTTAATACGATAAGAAATAAAAATGAAAATTGAATAATGAACAATGGTAGACAAGCGTCTTCTCTCTAGTCTAGTCTTTCATTCTTTTCTTTCCTCTTCCGTTTTGGTACTTTCGTTTTCTGTGTCGCGCCCCATTCAACCCTACTAAACTTGACGGCGCATACATGGTTGCAACATTTACTTTTTTTTTCTATAGTAGACGTTTTTTTTTTTCTCAAAAAAATTTAAGATTCAAAGAAATAATATTTTAAATAGGTGGTTTTCCTAGGGACTACCTATCACTTATCTTATATGTAGGATTTGGTATTTACACTGCTTGGTCGAAATAACGCAAAAATAAACAAGCTTCAGGAACTCAGCAATTCACAAAACCTTTTTCGAATAAATATATCAAAATATTGTTACCTCAAGACTTCGTTCCAAAAAGATCCTATAAAAACTCGAACTACTTCTGGCGTTTGCAGTACTTTTCCCAGGGACCACATCAATGCCCCATAGACTCTCATAAGTTGCTGGTGGTCTATCATGTCTGCCTGAAAATACAAAAAGATGATTCTAGTAGAATAAAAATTCTGGGATTTAACTTAGACAAACTGTAGCGAACTTTTATTAGAAAAAAAGATCACCTGTAATCATGCCTAGATGCTCAGCGGTTGGTAACTTGTTGTAGTCCTGAAGTATTTTAGCAATTTTGCGAGTGCGCTATTGGACTGTAGAAAAAACGAAAGATAGCCAATCCAGACACTATCCAAAATATTCATAATAGAATTAAAAAAATTGTTAGTGTAATTAAAAATCTGCAATTTCAACTCATTCAGTGGTATTAATAAGATGAAGTATAAGCTCAGACTCAAAGTATTCGAAGTATATGCTGCAACTGGTATTAATAAATAGCTTTTGCTAAACTCGGTTGACTCTAGTTTTTGAGCATTTACTTCAGTAGATATTAATAAAAAAAAGTATTTGCTTCAAGTCTGGAGCATTTGGTCCATTTCACTTGAGTCTAGTCAGTAGCAAACTCAACTTAGGAAGACACCATGGCCGAATTTATAAACAATTTACGCAATCCTAAAGTATATTCAGTTCGTAGACACGTGGACGATCGAGTCTGGAAAGTGTTATATTGATTTGAGAAGGAAAATGTCGAGGAAAATGTTGAATGGATGTGTGAACACTTTCTGGGTCATTCAGAGGAAAGGAGAGGAGGAGCTATCACGCCACTGCAACGTTTTAAATTTTTTCTAAGGTATGTGGCGGATCCTGGTATTTCATCAGCCTGGCGTTGCTACAGATATAGGAGTTCGCCAACCAACTGTTCAAATGTCATAGCAGAAGTTATTCCAAGAATACTACAAAAAGCTGAGAGAGAAAAGGCTGCATGGTAAGAGCTACACAATTTCCCTTGTGCAACAGGAGCAAGAGCTCAGAAATGTTTACAAGCGTGGATGGTTCTTGACCGGGCTCCGTTCATGATGCTCGCATTTGGACCAATTCTCAAATCCAACCAGTTTTCAGTAGAAATCAAATTCTCTCAGGCGATTCAGGATTTGTCATAGTTCCCTGGGTAATGACACCTTTCGGAGCACCTGGTAATCTCGAGTAACAAGCATTCAACAACATGCTCACCAGAGAAAGGGCCATCATTGCAAGGTGTTTTGGAAAACTGAATCATAGATTTCCTATTTTACATTATAAAATTCCTAATTTATCATTTTTTGCAGGTTGAGACATGTTTTTTATCTGAATCCAAAACAACCCCATGCCACTTCGCGCTGTACTGTGCATGTGAGAATATGCTCAAGATACTTGAGTTCAAGTCAGAAAATGAGTGAATGCTCAGCTTGTGTTTATTTATACCAAGCAACAGTAAAAAATCAGACTCTCGAGCTCAGACTCAGGTTTATTATTACCACCCATTACCTTCAACAAAAGAAGATTGTATATTCAAGGGTAATGAGAACAAAACCTGTATCACTAGAATGTAACAAGCCGCAATCAAGAAATTCAAAAATATCTTGTACACTGTAAAACTGTGAAAAAAATAGTTATTTTTGTGCCTAGTGCGCGAATAGTTATTTTCGTATAGTTTTTCCAAAGTCAATTGGAACAAGGTGAACCTAAATCATAACTGGTGGCTGACTAGTGGTAGTGCATTTCTTATGGAAATTTTCAGTGACCAGTCAGCCACCAGTTGATACCTTGTTCCAATTGAGTTTGGGAATACTATACCTAGTGTACCCGTGGGTGGACAGTAAAAGTAAAAAAAGTGACATTTTCAATTTTTTTTTTTAAAAGTCAGAAAAGTCAACATTATATGTATGATTGTAAATAAAAACTATTTAAAAAACAACAAAGGAGAAAAAGTTGACTGACATCTCCATATTACTTCCCTACATTGACTACGTCAAAATCATAAAATCAATTTCCTAACTCGAATCGTTTTATCGTGAGATGCACATTTCATTAAACCGATTTCTATAGACTCAGTGCAGCGGAAGAAGTAAAGCAAGGGTACGTTCGAAAATTTATTTTACATTCAAAGCTAGATATTAATACTTCATTTATTGATATTGAAGCTTCAATGCTTATTACATAATCACGAACGCGAATGAAGTAACTGATAGCGTTTTCCATTTGTCGAACCAGTGCAAAAAAAAATGTATCCTTATCCTTACATGTTACATGCATTTAGAAAAAGATGCAGATACATTCAGTGCGCACTGATTGACAAATGGAAATCACCATGAGAGAGAACTTAATTCAAAGTCATCATAACATAGAGCGAATTCGAGAACGCATTCTAGTAACTAAACCCTACCTTGTTGAGTATAATCCGAATCTTATCGTCGTGACCCCGGATCGCTTCAATGGAACGACGGAACTCGTCGGAAATATCCAGCTTGTGAGCGTCAAAGAGCAAAATAATTCGGTCAACTCTTTCGGCAAACCACTCGAGGACTCCGGTGAAATCGTAGCCGCGGTCTATACGCTGTTTTTCACCTGAAAGGGCGGAAATTTGAAAGTTGAAAAATATAATTTTAGTTCTAGTTGGTCGGAAGTTGGGCGTAGAGTTTAGTTAACCAAAACGAAAATAGTCTGCTTCAGATGCAAAAACTCATCAAAAAGTTTCCATTTTTTTGACTATTAGTTGTACTAGGTTTACCATGAAAAATTTTAGATAATTTTTCCTTGGAGAAAGAGTTTTGTTACTTGAAATGAAAGATCAGATCAGCCTTTGTAAGTAATGTCATCTTTTAGTTCGCGGAAGATAAAACAAGCCCACCTATAAATCCTATAAATAAACGACGGTGTAAAAAATAAGGTTGCTGCTCACCACCAAGTTACTGGTCACTACCAAGCTACAAGTTAAATTGGATTGATTTGAATCATCATTTGCAGTATTCTATGAAAGTTTCCGATATATTCTTGTGTTGTTTCGGATCTATTATCAATTCGTTACTGACGCTAATGAGTTACAAAAAAGCTAATTGTAGAGATTGTAGATAATATATCAAATAATGTTTATGCCAAAGGATTTTGGAAATTATTGCGGATTTTTTTAGATGACCTTAAAACGAATTTCGAAGATGAAAACAGTTTAAGCAATTTCAAGTAGATGGCGCCACGGCAAAAAAGCTACATTGGAAGGTTCATAATTGTATATTTGTCTTTCTCTGTCACTAAGTGTTTCACCGACAAACAGATTTTGTTTTGGACAAATAATAAAATATTGAACCCTATGTGTAGAGTGTCAGTCGTCATTTTCAAAAACTAAATTTAAACATGGCGGCCATTAACGCGGCCTTAGGGCCGCGTTAATGTCGAAAAACCAAAATAAGGAATTGTAGATAATCGATCAAATAATGTTTATGCCAAATTTGAGCCAATTCTGATGTGCCTTTTTTTTAAAGACCTTAAAACAAGTTTCGAAAAATCAACCAATCACAGTTTAAACATGGCGGCCATTAACGCGGCCTTAACAGAAAATCACAAATTCATAATAACATCTTCAACGAAATTTTGCAGCAATACAGCAAGAACTGAACGAGGTTCCCTGATTTGAGATGGTTGAAGGATTAAGTGAAATATGGATTACTTTTCCATTTTTGAAAAGGGAGAACAAGCTCGATGTGGGAACTACAAAGAAATATCTTAAATTTCTGTTGCTGGCAAGATACTTGTCAGGGTATTATCAAATTATCTAATCCCAACTACCGAAAACAACTTCCCAGAGACACAGTATGCTTTCAGTCCCAAGTAGTAATCATATTTATGTAGGTATATCTCTAATAGAGGGTGACACCATCCAGTTAGACATCTCTCTAATAGATGACAAAACTGTTATATTAGTAGGAGGCACTTATAAATCAAATGACTTTCGGGGATAATACCACGAGAGCTTCAAAATTACCGATAATTTTTCACGATTGCGTGTTTTCTATAATTTCACGAGTCCATGGGACGAGTGAAATTTGCAGAGAAAACACGCATGAGTGAAAAATTATCTGGTTAATTTTAAAGCTCAAGTGGTGTTTAGAGGCTTATTTCACGTATGAGAATGCAAAAAATATGGAAATAAATATGTATTAAACTATTTGAACATCTTAACAATCAATACAAATAAATGGTTGCTATCAGGAAACGTTTGTTTGTATCAAAAATTAGCATGACAACCATGTATACAATAACATGGGAGAATTATCGCTGTAATTCTCTCTAGTTAAACAAATGGAAAAGAGAATTTTCGCTGTAATTCTGAAAATCGTCACTTGTCTTATGGGATTTCTAACACATGAGTGGAATAATCATTATTATTGTTCACTTTCCGTGTTATAGTATTTTTAATACCTATTTAGAAGTACCAGTCATTATAGTGACAAAACGTATGTCGCTTCTTGACACACAAATGAAATTAAGTTAGGAATTTCTTATTTGTACATGAAATTGATGTATTAGCAGTCGACGTTCGTTTTTGTTGGTAATTTTTTGTTTCATCTGATTCGTGATTGATAAATAAGGATGGGGTTATTCTAAATGGGTATTACAAATACTATAATTCACCATCTTGTCTAATTGTTTTTGATTCTCTAGATTTTAGATTAGTGGTTCTATGTTCAAAATGGTTACTTTTACGGGTTATAGAAATTATTCATACTTCATCTCACTTATAAATTAAATTGTTTGATATGTGGTCTCTCAAGTCACTATTTTAGAGAATGAAAGAATTTCTAATTTTCCAAATATCTATTCATCTATTTAGTTTTATTAAAGACACTGTTGTCAAATTTCCTTTCACATACCTACTTGTGACATTTCACATTACATTTTAGAAAATAATGTTGCTGCCTCCCGCGATCTTAGTATTTGAAATCATACCAAGAATTTTAAAATATTATCCATACGACCACCGCAACATTAACCACTAGCCAAAATCTGAAATTATTTTGCTGCCTCCTTGCCAAGCTTTAAATAACGGAGGTCCCCAAAAATGTAAGCTATATAATTTCGACAAGAAATTTCCCGGAAAACTATTTCCATCCGACAAGAATGCCTTTGAGTCCCAACTTTAAATTGTTGACTATGTTAATTTGTCTTTACAGAGGAAGGCGTCCTCCTTTTAGTTAACAGGGTCTTCTTAACCCTTGTAGTGTCATGATAATAGTTCAAGTACTTTAAAGTTACACTGCTGCTGGGAGCAGAAAATCTACTTAAGGGCACTTTTATTAGTTCTATTGGGAGTTTTATTGAGTTTGTTGTGTAAGAAAGGTCGTTATATCGTGATAATGTTTTTGATAAATTTGACTGGTGCTTGGAACCTAATTTGAGAAGAATGAATGAGATGTGCAACATTTGATTTATTACATTCATGGATCAAATTGGGTCCAAAGTTTTGGCACAACTAGGTTGAAGGAAGTATTTAGGATTGGTTGTATAATTCAGACACAGTCGGAAATCACAAAATTACAAAGTACTTAACGTTCCAATAAGCAACTCATGAATCTTTGTTTTATTTTAAACACACGGTTTTTCTAGGTATAAGTATCGTATAGTCTCGAATTTTAAAGGCTCTTTATATGCACCAAAGTTTGTATAATCATTGAACATGTCTCTATCTAATAGAAGACAAAAGATTACCTGCTAAAATTCCTGGAGTATCTATGATAGTCATTCCTTTAAGAACTGGTGACTTTAACATCGAACATTGAAATCTGTTGAGGAATGCATTTCCAAAAGCTGACAAGGGTCTGAATTGCTTCTTTGGATCTACTACTAAAGCATTTCCTGGAATGACTGCATCTTTTTCACCTATATTATAAAAATAAGAGAATTTTTTCATTGACATTTTTCCATATAATATTTTTATTCTAGGTATTGTATTTACTTCATACATATTCAGCTGTTGCAGTACATCATTTGATATATTCTCGTATCCTGCAGGCGAAAAAATATTTACTCACCATACATTACAGCAATAAATTTGTCTGTGGTCGGTTCCGGCCCTATCCTCATGCCAGGGAAGTCCCTTTCAAGCAGATATCTTATGAAAGTGGTTTTTCCGGTGGAGTATTGTCCAACCTGAAAGGGAGAGATAAATGGAGCGAATTAAAGCGGCAGACGCGTCGTATAATCTCTGCAGGATTGTGCAGGTGGCTATATTGAAACTTAGAGCACGCATGTATTAAACATTTTCCTGGCTGGGCGAAAATGTTAATTTTGAAAGTTATTCGATAACTTACCAGGAGAATGAGGGGTTGGGCGTCGAAATCTGCATCGCTCAATGGTGGAGAATGAAATTCGTTAAATAGATAATGTTGCTCCAAGGGCAATAACTTATTCTTGTAGATACTTTTCAATCCATCCACCACATTGCCATATATTTCTGGCTGGAGGTCGGGTAATTTACCCAGCCAACTGAACATGATTTACGGACAAAAATCAAGTTGAATAATTATAATATTTGGAAAGTTTGAATGCTTTTGACACTTTGTGACATATTTGACGTTCCAATTGACGGAATCTCTGACGAAATCCAAAGTAACAAAAACTTAAGGTGGCATCACACTGAACATTAATGTCGGTTTACTTAACGTTACATAAAATTGTGAATGTGCGAATAGTTAACCTAACTTCGACAGTCTAGGTTCTGAGCCCATTCAGCCTCTAGAGGGCAAACCACCAAAAAATTAACAATATTTTCCAATATCAATGAATCAAAAGGTCTTTATTTGGTATAATTAATAATAAAAATTACAGAGTTTATAGATACCCTTGGTGGTGAGATCCAGCAATGCTGTTCATATCTAACCACCACCACCACATATGATTTCCTGATTTATCCGTAACTACCAAATCTTTTCTGAAAAACATAGGTAACATACTTATAAACCAAAATATTTTTCGAATTTTGTCATGGTAATTATGAACCATTTCAAACATAATAGAAAATCAAGTTCTCACCAATTTTCAACATATAAATTACCAAAGACGATGGAGAGATAACCTCACCCACCCAGATATATTAAGCTTGTACCGTGTACCGTGTCCCAACTAAAATTTTGTAATTTCCAATTAACATTTTACTTAAACGCTGTCAGAATATAATTGAAAAATAATTAATAGCTAAAGGTTTAGAGCGAGCGAGAAAATCGTTTATTAAGCTGAGCCATCAGTCAAATTTAACATTATATTCTGGTTTGTGTGTTCTTAAAATACTGGCAAGTATTAAAAAGATTTGAATAATATTTGATTTTTTGGGAATTTTTCTCTTTTAGGTCGGAAAACGTCAAAGAATTGTTAAAATTAAATACGTTGTAGTAGGACGAGTACCTACAATCACTACCAATTCCCAATTGAAATTAGTAATACTGGTTTATGCATATTGATAATAATGGCAGACATATTCAGTATAGGAAGTGACAAGCGTTTATAAATTATTAATAAATAATAGATATTATGAATTATATATGGATTCTTATATGCTTCGGTTGATTTTTCAAACAACCCCCATATGCAGTTGGTGAATGTCGCCGCCAGTTTCTAGTACTTCAGCCGCTAAGTTTGTATATTGAAGTTTCCTCAATATGAAGATTTTTACCACGATTTGACAAGACACACATGTCCTTAAAAAAAGAAAATTCTTTTTTCTATGACTATTAGAGAATTCGTCCATTCTGACTTAGTTTTTGATTACGGAATAGCTTCATTCCATCACTAGTGGAAAAATATTTATTCCATCGCTTGTTATGGAATGAGTACACTGAAAAACCTCAGTAAGATTGAACGGTGTGAATTTTTATTACATTTTAAACAACAAATCCTCTGAAAAACGAAATGAAAAACAAATAGGACCTACGCTGTGGAAACTTACTCAATTTTACTTACAGCTTAGCAAATATTAGGGAAATTTAAGGAAGGTTGTGATATATGTAAAAAAAAACGAAAAATTTGTGAAACATCTACTTTATTATTAAAGTGAATCGTACCGTTCTCGACCTGGAATTCTCGAGGGGAAAGAAAACGGCAGAGAAACCCTCGATCTAACATTCTTCAAAAATCAAAACATACTGTGTCATCAAAAGTTTAGATTAGGTACCGTCCCTGTTCTTGTGCTTAAATTTTAATTCCACACACTACATTTAATCAACATTACCTATATTCAATACTGAAAACATTTTTTTTAGTTAGCCAGTTTCACCAGCAGGTATTGAGGTCCCATACTGGAAGCTACTTAGATATAGTTGTTTTGAGCCAATATCTCTAGATTGATTACTTAAATTTTTTTGCTAGGATATTCGCTCGTCAGGGTAGGAAAATGTTAGTAAATTCAACAAGGCCCTTATGTACCGGGTGATTGTCTATATTTTGCACCTACACCTATCTCGCCTGTTTGAAGAGATACCTAGAAATGTCAAATGTGAAAGTTGTAGGCAGGGCCGTAGCTAGAGTCAAATTTGTGATAGGGCATGACAAATTTGACATAGGCCATACGCATACACTACTTGCCCCCCCCCCTCCCTTAACTTATAAATAAACAATCTGGTGGTAATGGTGCCGAAGGCAAATTTTTCAATAAATAACATCTCTGGCAAGTAAACAAAATGGCGCTGATTCTCGCCCCGCCTTGGCCCATTCGCACCAAGGATAATACACTCTAATAGTGAAATCCATTGGTAAGTTCAGTATGCACTGAGTGCATTCTTGTCCTCTTCTACTAGCATGTGAAAGAAAGTGACAGAAATACATGTTTTTTGCACTAATTTTACCAATAATTTTCGCAATAAGTACTACTACTATTACAGGAAAGCTTAGCATCATAAGGCCTGTGTATATCAAATCTCAAGCCCCCCACCATTGCAAAGAACCAGTGATTACGTAGAGAGCGCGTCGTTTCTCGCCTTGACGTAGGGAGTTTTCACCACAGGTTATGATCCCATGATAACATCTTTCATCATAAATGTATATTCTAAACTACGACTGCTGGCGCCAACAGCTGACGACATAGTTGATGATGTCGTCAATAGTGTTGCACCATATAGCCGCAATTTCCACAAATGAGGCCGATAAGCAATCCTATGTAGTTGTGTGTATTATCGTAATATCGTTTCATTTGCACTCTTTCGAAACGCAAAACTTCCTCTGTGTAAACGTCAGTCAAACATTGTTGCATACATTTAGGAGTTTTCGGAAACACATCCTCTCGCATTTACTCGATTTCAGGCCTTTTCATTAGAAAGTTCTCGTGCGTCAGACGTTACGCTAATACGGTACCGCTAACAATACGGTATTTCACATGGATCTACTCTCAAATTTCCTAGAGAAACCTTAACGCATGTTGCGCCTTAAAGGTAGGGCATGATCATTTGAAATATAGGGCATTGCCCCCAATGCCCGCCCTGGCTACGGCCCTGGTTGTAGGTAATATTAGAAACTTTGCAATAAAGTACAAGTACAAGTATACAGGGTGTTCAATAGCTGAAAATTTAAAAAGTCTATTATTGCATAACTATTACATTGAATTTCTATAGTCTATAATTACTGAGCTATCTCATGCATGTTTCAAATGTCTGATTCAACGAAAACAGACTAAACTTTATCGGCATAAAACCGTGCCGGGCGAATCCAAAGTAAAAACAAACTTAAGTAATAATATTTCAGCCTTGCGGCCGGTCGGCTTTCTATGAGGGAAAAAGGTTTCTCTTTATTGGGTTTCGGATCTGTTTTAACAGAGTAGTAAAGTTTAAAACTCCTATTACGCTTTGTGTGCGAAGCGAGGAGCCCAAATCAAAGCATAGCCTAAATCCTTTGAGTTATACTTAAAAAAGTTTTTTTTTTTTTTATTTTCTCGTTTTCCGTCTGCATTTTTGTCGAATTTATTCGACTTTAATCAGGTACCTACTTTGAAATGTCCCTGAAACGCACGCTGATTGGATGTAAATATCCATCAATGATAGTTTTTATTGGTTGGAATCGTCAAAGGCTACTTTCAGGAAAAATTCCCAATTGAGAATTGAAATGCCAATAAGGCGACTTATCAATCAAATAAGAAAAATCTCGAAAAATCTGAGCAGTCTTGCGATATTTATTTCAAAGATATCAGGACTTGAATGTTGCAAAACATCATCAGCATTACAGAATTCATCCCTGAGTCACTTTAATCTGGATTGATTTAAAACATATTTCGAATTAGTTAGAAATAGGTTTCCTGGAAAAAGTGAATTGTGACTTCATAAATCTCAATACTATCCACAACAATCAATACATGAAACTAATCAGTTGATAGATTATTATCGTTGAACAGGATTATTTTATTTTCTACTACATATTATAGATCCATAATACTTAGGAAACGAAATACGTTAATATACATCAGGGCATTATAAGCGGGCGTTATGAATCATAGCCCTCGGACTAGTTTCGCCTTCTGGGCATTATAATCAACATAATCCCCTTGGTACATAAATAGCTATTTCATGGTGTTATCAATTAAATTAATTTCAAAATAACAAACTAATTATGAAATTTTTTAAAGTTTAACATTATGAATAATTGCCGAAGCAAAAATGTTGTCATGGCGATTTTTAACCGTCCTGAAATTATAAAGAATAATTTCGTTGTCCGCTTAAAGAAATGGATAAGTCGAAAAATATCATCGTTATTATAGCCATCAGTATTTTTCATAAAATTTAATTTCACTTTAACCGCGAATGCCGCAGTTATTTATTCTTGTTGTGTGTTGCTAAATTGTCCAGTAAATTATTATGATCGAGGCAACTTAATCTAGTGGTTCGGTTGGTTTGGACCATTATTTCGAAGATAAATATAATATTTCCAGATTTGATTAATCGTTTGACTCTTTAAATTTGTATGTGCAGTTTTTATATAGGATGTTCATTGTGTAAATTATTGGTTTAGAATAGAGAGCTACGACAAAGCTCAAGTTTTCATTTCAAAAATAATGAAAAAGTTATATTTAATTTGCATATCATGTTTATTTAACATTTAAAACATGAAATGGCGCTGCGCGAAACTGTGCTCGGTTAAAAAAACTGGAACCTTGTGAAAACTGTGTCAAAAATGGAAGGTTTTAAAACTCCTGGTGAACTAAGCCTTGAAGGAGATATATCCATAAACATTGAGAAATGGAAACAAAGATTCGAAATATACATGGACGCTTCAGGTTAGTCAACCTACAGAATGGGTGAATTCAATGGTAGTAACGATATAATTGACCAACTTTTGAACAAGTGATATCAAAGATGGGGAGACCTAAAATATTTACAACCCTTAAGTTAGTTAACTTTTACCCACATTTAATGCGGGTAAATTTGGCAGATATTGTTATAAGAGAATGCCATTTGGCCTTTGCTCAGCACTTGAAGTATTCCAACGAACTTTTGTTGAGATTTTTGGAGACTTACCTGGCATACAAGTTTATATAGATGACATTTTTAATCTATAGTGGAAGTGAAAAAGATCATTTAAAGAAATTGATTGAAGTACTTGAGAGAGCAAGAAGTGCTAATGTGAAATTTGACAAAAGCAAATGTAAGTTTGGAGTAAGAGAGGTGAAATATTTGGGACATGTTTTGAGTGCGCGGAAGTACTGAAACCTGATAATAACAAAGTACAAGCTATTCTGGATCTTGAGGTACCAAAAAATATAAAAGAATTACAGACCATTTTAGGTATGATAACTTATGTTTCAAAATTTAAAATTAAAATTACTGATTTAATGAGACAACTTTTAAAGAAAAACGTTGAATTTTCATGGACTGAAAATCATATTAGTGATGTTTCAAAACTAAAAGAAATGTTACAAAAAGCTTCTATTTCGAAATATTTTGACATAGAAAAACCTGTAGTTATATCAGTAGTTAGTAGTAGTGTAGGATTAGGTGCTGTTATTCTACAAGATATCCTACCAGCAGCATATGCCTCAAAAAGTCTTACAGCTGATCAAAGAATTTGGGCTCAAGTTGAAAAGGAACTATTAACGATATGCGATGGTTGTGAACGCTTTCACCAATATATATTTGGTAAAACGGTAATTATTGGAAGTGATCCCAAGCTACTAGAACAAATTTCCAAAAAACTAGAATTATTTCAGAAAGAAACAGCGGCTGATTCAGAATTAGTTGCCTTAAAAAATTATATTGAAAATGGTTGGCAAAATGCTAATCAAGTTCCAAATGAATTGACATTTTATTTTGTTGTATGATATTCCATGACAAGTACGCGTTTTGTCAAACTTCGTGGTTTTAATGAACCTAGTAATTAATTTAAATAAAAGTTATATTTAATTTAATTTGAATATCATGTTTATTTAACATCTAAAACATGACATAATGCCTGTCTCAAGTCTTCTAGCACAATGAGATCAAAATATCTAATATCCTCGAACAACTACATTTTATTTGATTGTGTGAAATATCTCTAAATAAGTAGTAGAAATATGTTTTCGTAAATTAATTAAATTACTTACTTATGTAAATGACCATTTTCTTCACTTTTATTTTATTTTTTTCAGTTAACGGAGGATGGTCAACCTGGGGAACATGGACGGATTGCCACTGTCCCGGCGATATCCTGGCCACCGGAAAAATGAGCACCAGGACTT
Organism: Ceutorhynchus assimilis; assembly: GCA_917834065.1. Lineage (NCBI taxonomy): Eukaryota > Metazoa > Arthropoda > Insecta > Coleoptera > Curculionidae > Ceutorhynchus > Ceutorhynchus assimilis. The sequence goes on from OU892281.1 coordinate 3,536,845, forward strand.
GCAATAATCCGGCTCCCAGCAACGGCGGATTGCCTTGTCACGGGTCCGCCGTAAAAAGAACTAAGGATTGTGTTTTGTGTCCGCAAGGTAAGATTATTTGCTCCAGATACTCTATAGTCTATTTGCCAGGAAATTAATGTAGAGCTAATAACGAAGCTATTGCTTTATTGTATTTTTGTTGGGAGTTTATTGGTGTCTTTAAAAAGGAAGAAATTATATGTGCATAATAAAATTTCCAAAATCAAGCCTAGTAATCGACAAGCAGTTTAAATATTTAAAATTAACATAACTTCATTTGAATAAACCAAATTAAAATGTCATTGCTTAACTTAAGTTATTTAACTAATCTAACCTACGCAATTATCAAATAACGACTTTATTATTAGATGAATAACCGTTTTTTTTCCATTTTCAAATTTACCGTATCTGTATTGGAAACCATAAAAGTAATTACTTCATCATCCCAAACACGATAGTACAAAAGGCGCGCTATATGGTTTCAATAAAAGTTAGTTATTGGAAAGACTATATAGATGTTCCTTCTTTATGAAAAAATTGAAGCTGTAAAATAAATTCAATGTTTTGACATCATAATAACTTACCATAAATATTATTTATGATTAAATCTTTTTTTTGTTCGTGGGTCATCAAATCGAGCAACTTTTGCTTTTCGAATCAATTAATTTTTACCTTTAATTATCTCGGCATGCAATACCCCCTGGGTTTTCAATGATTCTCGGCATGGTTTTTCCAAATTATGATAAAACGTTGGGTTTGGTCCCTTCTAATAGAGAGCTATACATTTTTTCGGTAATCAATAAATCAAACTGTTTTTGTGTTCGGTGATGAAAACATTATGTCATCAGGAAACGATATTTTTGAATATTACAACTTATTTTTTATAGGGTTCTGTATATTTTTTAGGTATCGAAGTACATACATCTCTTTTAATTTGCTTTCATTTCGTTTCTATAAGATTCATTAATTGCTACAATAAATGTCTTCCCTAAGGCACCAATATTCCATTATTTATTGTCTCGTAATAATATAATTGCTTTTAATGTTTGTCATTCACTGCTTTCGTAGAAGAATTGGTTCTGGATACAGCCTACGACTATGATTATAATAACGGTAAGGGTATATAGGCCAAAGCTTGATATATTATTATTTCACACAGTAACTCGTAAGGTAAAGGTTAGAATATAATATGCTAGATGAAAAATAATGCTACAATTTCATTTAATGATGTAAGACCACTTATTCTAGCAAACCATTATTTTTTTGTCACTGCTTCATTCACTTAGATAGCTTGTAGGTACTCTACAGTCCACCACCACCATCACCACACTATTATTCACTATACACTAAGGTAATTATTTAGACAATACAGTAATTTAATTGATATTTATTTGTGTAATTTGTAACTCAACTGCTTCCATATGGAAACAACAATAAGTATACCTTTTCTTTATTGATAACTAAATAGAAAATGATTATCAAGCGTAGAACATTCTAGCGTTGTAGATTTGTTAGAATAGATGAATATCAATATGTAATGATTGTAAGAGGGCATTATCTGGAGGCCCTAAAGCTTTTTTATTTTCGAAATACACACCAAGGCACGAGTTTCAATGTTGTGACTTTTTGCGGAACCATTTTCCAAAAGCCAATTTTGTTGAGTGTTATACATATAACTTCCCAATTCCTACCACCAAGCAGCATAATTATGGAAACTTCCGGGTTATGGGTTCATGGATTACCTTTCACAAGATCACTTCTATGTGTCCTTATTTCGACACCTGATTTTTGATGTTCTCAAAAATGCATGAGTAATGCACCCCAAATCAAAAAATACGATCACCATAAGTTTCCTGCTGAAGATTGGGACTGAGATTCTCCCGCTATTAGAGATTGTAAATTTTTTCACTGTATTCTGATTCCTCCTTTTGATTAGCGGCAAAACATGTTATGAAAATGAATATACTGAATATGTATAAAATTTCCTATAAGAGAAGTGACAAATCGAAAAATTACAGCGGTTATACAACTCACTGTATATTATTCCCATATGACAGGAGAGGCTTAAAAAGTGATAAGCCTTTTGGAATTGAAGTTTCGTTCGTTGTATAACCTTTTGAATACCACTCGATGTTTCAGGATTACCTAATACTTTTACCTGACACTCAACGCGTTAGCAGCTTCGGAGTCGTGGTGTTGCTGCGTAACGCGTTTCGTGACATGTAAAAGTATATTATCCGGTAATCCTGAAACCTCCTGAAACATTCGAATATGTCACTCATGTATAAGTTTTCCCATAAGAGAAGTGACAAATCGAAAAATTACAGCGGTTATACAACTCACTGTACATTATTCCCATATGAGACGAAAGGCTTAAGAAGTGATAAGCCTTTTGGGATTATCGCGCTTGGTGGCATTCATGGCAAATTCTATTATAGATTTTTTTTTCAAATTTTAAAGTATTAAAGTTTAGTTCGTTGTATAACCTTTTAAATACCACTCGATGTTTCAGGATTACCTAATACTTTTACCTTACACTCAACGCGTTGCTGCGTAACGCGTTTCGTGACAGATAAAAGTATTATTCGGTAATCCTGAAACCTCTTGTGGTATTACATTCGAAAATTCAACGTTGTCTTGGCAACGTGAAATTATCTATCACCTTTACAAGTCAATTTAACATTTGATGACACAAAAAAATTTAACAAATAATGGTTGATGTTAAAAATCTGACTGTCTTTTGTACGTGTCATACAATTCAGAAATTTAGATTTTATTTCTGTTCCCTATACATTTTTTTCATGAATATATTGATTAAATTGTTATTTTTTTGATTGAAATGGAGGAATTGAGAAATACATTCGTTTTGGATATAAGGGGTCAATAAATTTAGATTTTGCAAAATCTGAATACCTAATAATTAAAAATTTAAGTTCCCAATTTTGAAAGACTAGGTACACGTTTTTGAACAATTTCCTTCCAGCTGTATTTAGAAAAGTTTCCCATGCATTTTTTGTTTTAAATGAACTAAGTCTTGACACAAATTTCTTAGAACCTTGGGCAGTAGTGCCATGAGTTTTCTTCATCAAATTGATAAGTGAGGCAAAAAAATATCCACTAGTGTTTTCCTCTTATTGAAGGTCGCTTGATGGGTTCGATTTCCAATATTATCATCCGATATTAAACTATTATTTAAGTTAACAGTGGTAAAATTTTCAGGAACTTCACCCACATATTTAGTCATGTTTTAATTTGCAACTGCAAGTGCGTATAAAAATCTTTTGACTGGACATTTTCTCCAAAAGCTAACTGTGTCATTAAATACCTTAATTCGATACTATAGCTTGGAGTATTCGAAGATGCTTTTTGGGAATAATGTCGTTTTCCGATAACAAGTTTGCACGATAAGTGTTTTCACTCACATTAGAATAAACAAACGTTGTGGGTAGTTTTATCGAATCCATCTCCATCATAAATAAATATTAAAATGTCTTCGCATAAATTTCAATAGATCAATGAGCGGGAAATCAACAAAACATGCAGCATTTCTAATGGACAAGTGTGACAGGCCTTTCCGACATTCTGACTCCTGATCTAGCCCATGTAGCAACATTATGCCGCTCAAAATAGCCACATCGAATTTGATTGGTCAGATTTCCGGGATATATGGCTAGATTGGGCGGCAAAATGTTTTGATGCTTACCGGTGTGGGAAGTTTTGGTGATACTACATCTCCCTCTCTTATTGTTCTCCTAATTGGAATGGGATTGTAATTTTCTTTCAGCTAGTCGATTAGAAAGTTGTTCATTGCATTTCCATAGTCTTCGAATGCTTTCAGGTACTCCACGAAAGCGAGATAGATAAAAAGATGGTATTCATTTTCATTTGCTACAATAATTTATATCGGAAGGAGATTGTCCGAAGTTGATACTAAAACGATGGGAAAACCCAGCGTGTTCAACAGGTTCCTAGCTGTTCATTCTAGGCGATAACTATTTGTTGATTTCCATGAACACCCTGTTTATTTGGGATCATTATCACCATAGGCGATCACTCGATACCGAGATTATCTTGTCGTCGATTGTGCGTGTTCTGATGGCTATATAAGTCAATTCTGGAGCCACACAGTCTTCCACAGTATTGGCACACTGCGTCGCTGTCGCTGCGTCGAAGTTTGGTTTTAGCGCCGATGTCTTGATTGTTGAAGACTTTCTCTAGAAGTCAAGCCATGTTGGATTTCAGCGTCAATTTCAGCATTCGCTGAAAAATAGCTCCCAAAGCATGGGTAGTGTTCTACCTTCTGCAGAAAATGGTCATTTATAGTTATATTTGAGGCTTGGGGAATACTATCTAGTGCGGGTTGGTGCAGAATCTGCATCTTGGTAACATTGACCTTTAGACCGATTCTCCTATATGCCTGGTTGAATGCATTGATGATTGCCTGACGATTGACTCGTAATCTGTTTAAGTTCAATAAGTCGACATTAAGTCCGTACAGGAGTTCGGCAGGTATGGTCTCAATAATCCATATTTTGCTTATTAGGACGTGGGTTTGGGCACTTAGTGTGTGGTGGCCTGCTTGTTTCAATAATTCAGCAAGAATGCCGTCAGTACCAGCTGACTTATTGTTCTTTAGTTGTCTGATTGCCTTTTCAACCACCTCTAATATGGAAATCTCGCTCAGTTCTTGTTGTGGTTTTTGTGGAATTTCATTCAAGATGTCCTTATTAATTTGTGTTTCTCTATTAAATTGTTCAAGTGTTCTTTCCAACGAGAATTAATGAGAGAACTATCTTTAAGCCGTCTTTTGACATCTTTGGATCGTAAGGGATTGAGTCTTTGAGTGGTTGATCCGTATACCATCTTGTTGAATTTAGCTAGTTACTGAATTTCGTTTGAGCACATATTTGGGATAAGAACAAGATGGGACGGTAGGTAGTTTTTGATGTAAGTAATATCCAAACTCAAACCATTGCTAATAAGATTGGAAATTTATCCCAACTTTATGCTATTTCCAAATCAAGTTAACTGCATTATCGGGATAATGGATTAGACCGAAAAATGTAGTGATCAGCGATACAATGAGACACGATTTCAGCAAAAATATCAAATGAGGATTGTCGATTTGAATTTTGTCGACTCTTTTCGGTTTTATGACAAAACCTGCATGTTCAAGTAAAATAGAACCCAAGTACCTTCTTAGTGAATAAAACAGAAGTAATTTATTTTTCTATTACTGACACTAAGTAACTGTTTAATGTCACTGGTTTAATCCGATGCCAAAAACATAAAAATCAAATACACATATACATAATTCAATTCCTAATGGTTTGAGATGATATTATTTGTAGGTATAAGATTTGTTTAATAGAAGCACGTTTGATCTGCGTAGGCTTTTTGATTAAGTACTAGTGACACGACTATCGAAAATATTTGCAGTTTCATCTTTTCCATTGGTTACGACTGGGTTGTCAAATAGCTCCTTCGATAAAAATCCTTTCAAAGATAATCTGCGTGCTATTATTCAGTTTACGGCCACTAAGGGGCGTCAGCCAAACAAAATTTATACCAGCTGTATGTGGTGACTAAAGTTATTCTTCTACGGCAGTGGTTGAATGGTGCAATAAATTTCGAACAGGAAGAGAATTCAATTGAGATTTAATCCTTTTTGGGCCTGCGCGTGTTAGTGCATTTACTAAAAACGTTCTCAGATTTACATCAGTTCATACTATTTTTCTTAGTTCCGGCTAGCACAAGGTTGCTGCTCAATGGAATTCATGACTGCTAGCTCATAAGCAAAATAATTATCGGGGGTAATACCACGAGTGCTTAAAAATTACCAATAATTTTCATGAAAGCTTGTTGTTTTAATTCCACGAGTTTGAAGAACGAGTGGAATTTGTACAACAAGCTTGAATGAAAATTATCTGGTTAATTTTTAAGCACGAATGGTATTTATGGGGAATATTTCACGAATTTTATAGAAATTGTGGAATAAAATTAAATTTAAATTTGTTAAAGTCGTTAAAATATTTTTCCATGAGCAATTTTGCGATAACATTCCAGAGAACTTTTACTGTAATGCTTTTTATATTCTTCCCAGTTCCTTTTTCTCATATTAAAGGCCCAGCTTTTTAGGATAGGTGCAAGTTTGGATATTGGAGTATCTTGATCAAAAGTATACTTTTTACGCCGCAAAATGACATAAACTGCCTCCAAATACTGTTTTTAGTTTTCACTGTGTTTTTTTTAGTTCATCTCGACAAATACACCAAATACTCGTGTTTCTATGATTACTATTGATTCCCGTCTCTAATTTACAATACAAACAGATTGCACTTTCCCGATGGCATCGGGAAAGTGCAATCACATGCAAGCAGAAAAATATACATCACCCATTACATGTATCGTACAAATTTGATGATTTCGATGAAATGGCTGTAAATGGGTGCCTTATGTTCAAGAATAGAAAGCTCCATTCGCATAAATAAATTTTGATATTACATTGAACTGACACTATTGAAATTTCTGGTCGCACTTACCCCACTTTACCTTACTTATTTATGAAAAAAATTCACCCGCATACGACGCCATCTCTTATAACCGATACCAAGTTTACCGCCACATTTTCATTGTAAACCATTTTGTATACGGCGCTATCTCTGATACCTAGAACGAAGCTCGCCGTTGCGCGGTAATTTCATTGCAGATACAATAGAACAATGCTGCTCAGGAACTGGAGCTATTCCAAACAGAACTATTTTACTATTCCGATCAGATAGAGTGGTGCAGAAGGAATAGATCAGAAAAAATAGTGCAGATAGAGTAGAACAGATGGAGTAGTGCAGTGCATGCAGTGCAAATAGAGTGAAACAGGGCTGCGCTGGAGATTTTTTTTGTTTTCTTTACATTCTTTGAACATTCCTGTGCCAGAGTTTATTTATTTGGTGGTACACTTTACAAGAATAATGCCCACAAGCTGTTTAAAAAGGGATGATGTAAAATTTTAATTTTAGGTGCCTTCTGATCCAGAGAGTAAACATTAATTTTCTTCAACCAAAGCCAAATTCACAATCGAAAAAAACTGAATTTAGTTAAGAGGGGTAGGTTACTTGATAACTTTGTGACGTCATCCGGGGTGCCTCAACATAATCCAAATCTCCATAAAGCACCCCAGATACGTCATCAAGTTACCCATTATCAGGCAACCTATTAACTTTAGGAACCTTGCAAATAACGGAATTATTTCATAAAAAGCCATCATCTTGGTCTCGGGTTTTCAACGTTGATAGCTTTTAACGAATACATCCTTTGTTAAAATAAAATCTTGGTTATCACGGAAAATAATGGAAACAATTCATCTGTTCTGCTCTGTTTATGATGAATGCGCTTTAAAATATCATCAAATTTCAGCGATACCTTGCAGCTGAAAGTTCCATTAATTCAACCTTCCCATTTTCCATCTGGTCGGGAAGTTCCTAGACACGTCAAATTTTGTAAAGACATATAAGTAAATCAATTGTTAACATAATATTTGTGAGGTATCGAATTGTATACAATAATATTATTTGGTGATGTAATCCGTTTGTATATATAAAGATGACTAGGCAAGCGAAGGGTTGTATTGTGGGCACGGTAGTCGATCAACGGCGGTTAGCGAGAGTACAAGTAAAGAAATAAATATTACTGAATGAACAAAGAAAGTATTTGTTCTATTTTATAGAAATTAGTGAACACCACAATATTTAAATTTCATTCTGAATTATCTCACTTTTTATTTTGACAAATTAAAACATTCTTTAGCAGGTTCCATTGTATTCTTTTACTTTGTTAGTTCGATACATTTAATATTTACTTACAAAATACACAAAATTATTCAATAGGTAGTTTTTGTGGAACCTATGATCAATACGTGTTTTAAAATAATTTAACCTGCTTTATTTAGTTGAGCCAGCGCATTGGTCCGCCTGGTCGGAATGGTCGGACTGCAACGAAGACTGCGTTAAAATCAGAAAGCGACAGTGTATGCCTGGAACTGGAGGAACCAAGAAAAGTTGCTCCGGAAAGGATTACCAATCCAGTCCTTGTTCTTCTAATGTTTGCAGATCAATGGAGTTAACTCGAGTAACTGAAGGTAAGTTCTATAGTGATAATTAATTTAGAAATAAAGTATGCGTGCGTAAAAGGTGGCAACAGAACACTGAAATTTCATTTCCATTTTTTATATCTGGAATTGAAATATGATGAAAAATAATTAAAAGCAAAAAAATTGTCACAGTTCAGCTTGTGAAATTTGAACTTCATGCATTTTTAACAATATTTTTCAAGGCAAATCAAAAATTTTCCCGTGGAATCAATTAGCCATTGCGATGTAAATCCATCTCCCGAAATGACTGTCGCGCTGGGAAAAAATGCAGCCGGTGTTTGTCGCGACAATTAAAACTAACGGCGCGTAGGCGTTAAACTAAATACAAATTAAACAGCAAGAGTTACTGAACCGAGACGGAATACACACTTTTTAAATCGGTTTTGACAATTAAACGCCATCAGGCCAGGCCGAAAATTGAAATAAATGGAACGAAAATGGCACTATACGAAATCTCTGTCCGCGAAACAATAAATTCCAGCGAGTTTTTGTTAATTAAAAAAAAAATTGTAGGTGCGTTTATTGCACCTACGTTCCGCCATTGTGGATTTAATTTGAATATAATAGAATATTGTTTGATTGAACTCTATTGTTCAAGAGTAGGTTTTAATTGAGTCGAAATTGAATTACAGCATTGGGAAAAATTGTTATTCACATATTTTTTCATTATCATTTTTGTAGTGGTTCTGCATGAATTCACATGCCCAACATGACTTCGTCTAGTCTCTGGTATATATATAATCATCGGTTTATAACGTTCTACGTCTTCCGATTCCCGATCTCCAACCATCTCTATCAGTCCAGGCATCCTCCTCTAAGCCTCTGTCTCTCATTTCTTCGTCCACTCCACTTCTCCAGCTTCTTCTTGGTCTGCCGCGTCTTCTTCTTCCCCCTGGATTCCACTCAATAATTTGCTTGGGTATCCTTGTATCTGCCATTCTTTGTACATGTACATACAAATCAGCTGTTTGTCCTTTAGATCATCTACTATTGTGTGTTTTACGTCCATAATCTCCCTTATTCTCAGATTTGTTATCCTTTCCTGTCTTTGAATCACTATAGAGCGTTTTCACTGCCTTTATTAGTTCTAAATTGATATTGGTTCTTTCCAGTGCTTCCCAAAGCTTTTTCAGCGGAACATTGTCATATGCTTTCTTTAGATCTACAAAGAGTAAATGGAGTTCTTGGTTATACGCTAGTTTCTTTTCTATTACCTGGGTCAAACTAAATAAATGGTCTACAGTTGATCTTCCTGCTCTAAAACCGGCCTGTTCTTCTGCCTCACTATCTTTCTACTCGTTCTCTATTCTAGCTTTTATGAGTCTTCCGTACACTCTGCTCAGTGTGTTTGTTACTGCAATTCCTCAGTGGTTCTCGCATTTGCTTCTAACTTCTTTCTTATATATCGTTGTTAAATAGCTTATTTTCCACTCTTCCTAGTCTCTGGTATGACTTATCAATTCTTATACAGTCCATCTATTGGATAAATAAACTTTTGTAAGATGAAGATGAAAGCTATCGGCAATATTATTTAAGCTCTGAACTTCTGTACATTGCTCATCTAGCCTTTGGAAATGTCAGTTTTAAATCTTATGCTGTCTACTCCTCTTCGTCAAATCTAGTCTGGTCATCCATTCAGTTCTGCATGCTGTCCCCTCTTTTAATAGATTTGTGTTGTTTTCCCAGATGTTTAAGATATCCTAACAGTATTCTTCAATGGCGTCTGTAGCCCTTATATTGGAGAGTTGTCTGGTGAGATGTATTCTGATCTTATTTTGTCGCCCTTTCTCCTTGGGGTCAGTCCTTCCATTGGTATGTTTTGTCTTAGGTTCCGCTAATCGCACACTGTATTATAGTCGGATTCATCATCAGCACCTGGAAACGTATTCACCCAAGTTATGATGTTCCTTATCCTGAGATTGGTTACAACAATTTACTCATTACTGTCTAAGAAAGAGAGAGATATTTGAACAAATGTGGCTCAACAGTAAATTCTACTATTCACTATTACATATAGACTATTCATACTTTAATTACATATAGAATGCTTTTTTTTTCTCAATATTAGGTACCTACAATGAAAAGGATTTGTTATGAAATGAAATACTTTTAAAAAATGTATATTATTCAAGGACTGTACATAGGATTGAATTCATACTAACATGGAAAGGTTGAGGAGTTAGTCAGAAATAGGAAAATATCAGTGGCGTACACTCGATCAACCTACGAATGGAGAACCATACGAAAATATACAAAACTGTATGATTATTCAAAAACTCTAGGTAGGAAACTGTATAATTATTCAAAAACTGTACATAGGATTGAATTTATACTAACATGGAAAGGTTGAGGAGTTAGTCAGAAATAGGAAAATATCAGTGGCGTACACTCGATCGACCTTGTTACGTGGCAACACGGGCACTGCCACTTTGTTACCCGCAAAACGTAGCGGAGAAGTCAATAATAAGATTTTGAGGAGGTGGGAAAGTTAATCGGTAACTAAAAAGAAAAAAATAAAATAAAAAGAAAAGAGAGAGAGAGTTGGTTGGTGGCTGAAATCTAGAAGCGTGATTTCGTGTAAAGCAGTGGTTCCCAAAGTGGGCGATAACGCCCCCCCAGTGGGCGCTACAACCATCTCGGGGGGCGGTAAAGAGCCCAGCTGATTTTGGGGGGCGGTAAGCATAAATTAGTGAGCGGTGGAAAATAAACGAACAGATCAGAAAAAAAATTGAAATTTAATAGTAAATGGCTTTTTACGGAAATTACTCTTCAATACTCGAAAGATAAGGCTGATAGTCAGTCTAAGTCTATGCCTTTCGGAGTCAATTTTGGGAAGCTTTCAGTTATGAACGCAGCCCTAGAGTTTCAACGCAAATCCGGAAGCCCGTACGCACTTCAACTAAGTCTGCTATGAGTTGCTTAAAATGCGATGCCGCTAATACACGCATTGATCAGCAGCAGCTGCATTAAAGTTATTGTATTTTACTTATAAATAACTTCAAAAAGCTTAAAAATAAACTCCGTCAAGTTAGCCCCCCCACATTCGAATTTTCTAACAAAATTGCAACCACTTTGAACTGTGCTGTTCTGATACCAAAGTTAAAGAAAAAACAAGATGAGAGGCAAACTTGACGCTCAGCCCCCCCAAAATTTTGGGAATCCGATTAAACAAAAATGAATTCTTATGCAATCGAAATAAGTTACTGAACTGTACTCTATTAGGTTTTTCTCAAAATTTCTATATTCGGTAATTTTTCGACAAAATCTTACTGGGGGGGCTAACTTGACGCTAAGCCTCCCAAAATTTTGGAAATAAGATGAAACAAAAATGGATTCTTATGCAATCTGAAGTGTGCTGAATTGTGTTGGATCAGGTTTTTCTCAAAATTTCCATATTGGGTCAGTTTCTGACAAAATCCTACTAGGGAGGTAACTTGATGCTGTCCCTCGCCAAGAAAATGCACGACCATGAATTTTTTTAAAAAAAATGGCGCCGCTTCAATATCTTGGATCCCTGCAAGGGTGGGGTTGGATAATTCCCATTCTCTAAAAGTGGGCGGTAGGTTAAAAAAGTTTGGGAATCACTGGTGTAAAGGGTTGCCGACTAGCTTCCAATGCGAAGAGGGGTGTGGCTCAGTTAAATAACTAAATATAGAGCGCCACCTGCTTTTCCCTGTAGTACACGAAATCAACCGATATAACGAAAGCAGGAAACTTCTACGGACCTATAGCAGCACAACCTGAAATAGAAACGTAAACAAGAAGGAAGGACAAAAGTGAAACGCTTTGCTACAATCAGGTACGGGTTTTAATTAGATCCAGAAATGTAAACCAGAACAGGTTGACTCTAGAGCAGGTTCGAAGTGGGTTTTCCGAACGCCCTAGAACACTGAAAATTATTCACACTGGAACCAGAACAAGAAAAGAAATCGTCTCGGAGTACCAAACCATATGTTCTTAAAATAGTATTTACAATAATTATTAATTACACTCAACTTGAGTCCCTAAATAAAAAAAAAATAAAATAAAGAGTAATAACAATTAACAGCAATATTACCTGAAATATTAATTAATAAATAAGCTCACTTAATGCAGTACCTTCGTAAATGGCCATTTAACCCCAGTGTACAAGTATTTTCCTGTATTCAGTGCAGCATGTATTTACGGGATATTAGAGAAATATAGATCATTAATTAAACTTGAAGAAACAATATATAGCCTGAGGGGCAAATTTAATATACTGGAATACTATAGAAGGTATAGATAAATACTTAAAATTGAAGTACCTAACAGTACATAACCTGAATGGTAAATTTCATAAAAAAAACGTAATAAAGATATAATTAATTAAAAATTGAAATAACAACACATAATCTGAAGGGTAATTTGATCTTGTAGTAGAACTGCGTTGTTGTGGTGATTTACTCCAACAAGGGGTTGGTAAGGTTTGATATTAAGACAATACAACACACTTATCAAACCTGAGTAGTCCCTAATCTCTTGGGAAAACCTGACGGATGGAATTAATATCTTCCAGTGTTTCCGATGGCCTGGGACTGGATCAAGACCGCAACAAGAAGCCACTGGCCCTGGGCACTGAAGTTCAGTAATTAGGAGTCACTAAAGCTTCCAATGGTCTAGAGGAGGCTAAAGATTGGAGGTACTACTTGAACCACACAGTAAGCTCAACGTTTAACTCTTTACTCAAGTTAAGGACTAAGCGTGACGATTAAAACGTAACGTCTAAAGGTGAAGATTAAAGTGTAACTTCCAAAGGTGATGAATAAAGGCCTGAAACAAATGGACGATATGAGACAGGGCGTGGAGCAATATAGGTAGGTATGTCCGATATTCGGAATTTAACCGTATAATTAACAGAAAACTATGCTTTTACATAGGAAATAGAGAAACACAGAGAAGATTAATAAGAAAAACCACTTACCAAAATTACTTTGGCCTTTAGGAACAAACAATTGGTCACGTTGCTCTTTTTCGACTCACAAAAAAAATCCGCACAAGGCGATTGGGTGCTAAAATAACGGATTAGCCACCCTAGATCTATGAGCGAAAACTAGACAACTCAGAAAATCGGCAAAATATGCCTGAGGAATTTTCCCGAACACTTAATCGTGGAAAGTCCTCGACCTGAATGACCTCTGCTTGTCCCTGCAATGTCCTTTAAAAAGGGTTCTGTCAAAACTCCAAGGTGGAAGGTACTGGGGATTTTGATGGTAGTTGGGGCATGGTACTTATTCAAATTAAGTTAGTACCGGTCACTGACCCTATTTGGAGCGCTGTCAATCTAGTCAATCCACTCGGATCAGACAATCAGCTGTTCCAATGTAAATATTGTAATTTTATTTATTAATAAATTAACTGACTGTTTATTTTAACCCTACCAAAAGGAAATCAATTCCATTATTAAACCTCTAACTTAATAATTCTGGGAAGAATGAAAAGTTTAATGAAAAGTGTGACCACAATTATCGGATAGAAAACAGTGGCTTGAGGAAGGTGAGGCGAATAAGCTTATTTCCTTTTATTTTGGCCCGGGAAAAATCATCCCGTAACAACCTACGAATGGAGAACCATACGAAAATATACAAAACCGTATGATTATTCAAAAACTGTACATAGGATTGAATATATACTAACATGAAAAGGTTGAGGGGTTAGTCAGAAACAAATGTCATTTGACTTTGAATTTGAGTTTAGTATTAATAACTTCTATTACATACAGTTTCTTGATTTGATTGGTTTTATTGAGATTTTTTTTCTGAACAATTAATCATCTTCCCAAAGAGAAATATTTTGCTACTAAAACTGCATGATAATCAAGTCTCGGTTCACTCGGTTGTACAAAATCTTATACAGTTAATGATAGACGTTTCTTCCCTGCTCCCAATGTCCAAAACTCTTCTCGGCAGCTCCATCCAAGTCATTCTAAAAAACTTCCCTTCTCATAAACAAAACCACTATGAACTTCTCGAGTAGAATCCCGCATCTTTTTTCCGAATATCCTTCCGATTGACCATTTTCTTGTAATTTTTGTCGTGCTTTTCGGGCTTCTATAACAATTTTTGCTATTGCAGATGCACCTCCCGCGAGAGTACCTAGGGCACTAAGACCAGCAAACAGAGATATCAGTGGAGTGATTCCACCAGTTTTAGACTCGGAGGGAATTAGACGAGGTACCCTTATTTTTTCCACAAGCTTATGACTTCAACACGCTTCAAGTTCCCTGATGTCAGTCTAAAAAACATGACACCCTACACATCTCTTCTGAAATTAGGACTTTTTCTTAACTTCTAACTGTAAATTCTGCATGTGGTGCAAATAATCCAGTGCCTTCTTCAAAGTAAGACTTGGAGATCATAAATACATCACAGTGATTTTTCTTCAGTTTAAGCGTTAGTCATATAGATGCCTCGAGCTAATTTCCCATTTAATGGAATTCATTCGCATTCCATCTGTAGTCATTCTAAAAAACTTCCCTACTCGTAAATAAATCAACTTATTCTCAAGTAAAATCCCGCATCTTTTCTCCCAATATCCTCCATAGTTTTCGATTGTAATTTTTGTCGTGCATTATGAGCTTCTATAATAATTTTTGCTATTGCAGATACACCTTCCGCGAGAGTACCTAAAGTACTAAGACCAGCAAACACAGGTATCAGTGGAATGATTTCACCAGTTTTAGACTCGAAGGGAATTATACCTACCTTTATCTTTTCCACCAGCTCATGACTTCAACACGTTTCAAGCTTCCTGAGTCTTAAAAACATGACACCCTACAACATCTCTTCTGAAATTAGGAATTTTTCTGAACTTCTCCTAACTGTAGATTCTGCATATGGTACAAATAATCCTGTGCCTTCTACAAAATGAGACTTACAGATATCAAAGGAAAAGGCTCATAGATACTTCACAGTAATTTTTCTTCAGTTTAAACGTTAATCCTGTAAATGCTGATTTAATTGTCAATCCTTTAGATGTTGTTTAATGGTTCAAGAATCCTCAATCCTCACACTCTACAGCTCTACTACCCACTACTTGAAAAATCAATGTGATTTAATCTGCCATTCAAAATGGCACCTTCTTTATTGCATTATTATAAAACGTCCTGGTCCAGCAATATCTTTTTCATTTATGCTATTATCCTTTTGTTTATTTTACTATTAGCGAGAAGACGTGACAACAATTCATTAACCACTGATTGAGCGTCACAAATTGCATCCATGCATTGTATTGAACATTGAACTAAAAGAATGGATTGTTCAGCACCAAACAAATACAAAAAATCAAGAGTTATTGGAAAATACCCGAACAAAGAATACAAAAGCTTTATTGTAAAACAATAAAAGTTGTTGGACAAAGAGGTCACAGCGCAGAAAAACAAAAAGAAAACCTGATAACACCTACCAAGTTAAAAAGAAAACCTTTATTTTCGCCTTTCGCACCGGTCATAACTAAATAAATCAAAGCCGCATTTGTCATACTGCAAAATACCGGACAAAGGTGGCGGAAAAAATATGTCGTTACGGAGAAGTCTCGAAATGAAATATGAACAATACTAATCCGTTGGTTGGCTTTGTTCTTCAGCAAAGGAGCGTTTTGTTGTTAAATACGCCATACGAAAAAAGCCAATAAATCACTTAGACGTATCAGATAAATTCATGAGGACGCTGCGCTAGCTGTACGGCATTTAGATGTAGCCTTTGAATTCCGATGTTAAAAATGATGAATCTTTTTTATGCAGGCTCACTAAATTTAGATTTGGGGGAATTCCGTCTTCTAATATAAACTTTTGAGATGGGTTTATGACATCAAACATCATTGTTCCAGAACTACTAATTTATTAATGTTATTCATTAATTGACAAATAATCAGCATTCGGCCTTATTATAACAATAATTATTCACACCATATCAATTTCCAGAACCTCCAGGGATTTTAAACCCGGCCAATAGCCCTACTCATCATGGCTCATGACTGGCAATTAGTGCTTATTCCCGGCTATATGCCGCGATGTGCCAGAGGGCGTTAATCCCGACAGCAGTAAATATTAACATTTCTAGGCGTCATATCCAGCCGCCAAATGTCGAAGATAATCCCAAGTTATGACCGATTTCGCCAGGCCCGTGCAAACATGCTGGTGACTCGATCCTGGCTGACGAGTGTTTGCCCACTTTTGATCCCTCTTTATTAATTTCCGTATTTGTCACTGTTGGATCTAGGACCCTATTTGTATAGCTTTTGCTTTGTATTTTTTTTTGGGATGTCCAGATTTTCCAGCATAATCAGCGAGAACAATATTAACAATGCCTCTCTGAACTTACTTAGTACTCGAACGTATGAAATTTACATTTTTCGATGAGAATAAAAAATCTATTCCAGTGTAAAGGGGCTTCAAAGTGTCGTCATAAGTGAATTCGTTATGAGAAAACCAAGATATTTTTAAACCTATTTCTATGTAGATTTTCTTGACCCTTAAAATATTCTGCAGATTATTCTAGTCCATACGTGACAGAGTATAAAAAAAAGCAAGAAAAACCCCGCGGGGTGAAAAACTGTTTATGAATAAAGGATTTTGATGTAGAGGAAAAACACGATCCGGTAACGGAGATTTAACAGCGGTTTTTGTTGTAGTTGCGGTTGAATATTTACGACAAGTGGTCCAACTGCCACCAGGACAAAAAATCATTTATCATCCTGCAGTGTACGTACACCGGTGGATATTGTTAATGGGCGTTTGGTGTTTTTGAATAAAATTGATTTGAAAACGGGGTCGGCTTGTTAGGGGATAGCGCAAATATAAATTGGGATGAATTATTGAAAAATTTTTCACAGTAAATTACTATTGAGAAGCAAAAACTGGAACAGTCCATTGTCAAATGATAAAATTGACGAAAAATTGAAGAAATTATTAGATGTAAATAGAATGATAACAAATCCCAATGATCCTACTATATCAAAGTCAATAGAATCATCCTAAGAAAAATCTGAAAAGTCGTCCTCTTGTAATAATTCTTCTATATGTTGTATAGCAAAAGTTGCTGTAAATCTTCAATCTTGAAAATTTTGTCGTTCCTAGCTTTATAACCTTTCACTTGTGCCCATATAAACTTTACTGAATTCTTACAATGGTAGGGGACTCGGGTAAGGGAAGTTAGAATAATACCTCGAGCTCTTGCCATCTCATCAATAACATATTTTTCAAAATTTGATTTATGCTACCTGACGATTTCCAAAAGTTCTTTATTCACCATATTGCCACACCCTCTCTGTGACGGGGGGTGTATATTTGCTAAGAAGTTATTACGTTATGAATCCTCCAGGATGCATGATCTTCCGTGAGAAGGGCCACACGTATGACGCTACTTAGGAAGGAATGTCGGTTTAATGCTAATGTTACGTAGAATGTTAATCGTCGTTGAACTGCTCCTCATTTAGAGAGACTTTCCCAGGGTGGCGGTACTTGCACTAGATAACGATACAGTTTCCCAAAGGGGCTTTTCCAGGGTGGCGGTACTTGACTACTTGCACTGGGGAGACTTGATTTCAGAGGGGTGTTCCCAGGGTGGCGGTACTAACACTGGTTCAAGTCTGTCTGTTGCTCGGCTTGACTTGGCACTTTTATGAATTTATTGCCGAGTTGCAATAAACATCCGATCGAATCGGCAATTAAATTAATAAGGTTGAATACCGGGTCCTCCTTTCCTAAGTAGCTAGTTGGCAATATCACCATCACAAATTAATTACTGCAATCACTTAATGATCTCTCCGCTTCTTTCCATGAACTTCTAAATTAGAATTATAACTCGCGTTATCTATCACTATTACAGAATTATCCGGGAATATATTTAGTGAATAGCTTGAAAGATTTTTCAAAAACGTCAGCAGTAATTTTTTCGTGGTAATCTTTATTTGAATTTGATTGAAATGATAATAAGCCTTCATCCAAAAATCATTTTCACTATCTATATACACCAACCTTCCATGACCGCTTAACGAGAACTCAGGATGTTCCTATCATGCCAGACTTTTCATACGTGATAATAACTCCACTGAGGATCAAACGTTGTTTTTCTTACAAGAATTTATAAATAGTCGCTTCTCCAACTCCTACCATATTGGCACAGGTCGTAATTATGCTGCGGCATGAGAAAAGATGGACTCTTGCTAACTAAGTGAATCAAAACTAGGGAAAAACTTGAAGTTGAAATCATTATATAAGATCAGATACTAGGTACCTACTAACGGCTCTTTGCGAAACACGAAATAAATTTTTCTTGGTGAGATAGGTACGTAGTGATGTCTAAGCAGAGATGCCACCTACAGAACTTTTATCAATATATCTATCCATCTGTCTAGGTTGAAACCTAGTTTTGGACATTCACTGCTTTTGTGTCAATTCTCAAATAATAGTATTGTGCTCGGTCTCAGGCTTGGGTGCTATCGAACCATATTTCGTGGTGTTTTTCTGAGAATTTATGCTATTCGATTGCTTCTTTTGTAACCTGGAATGTATGTGTTTTTTTTTATCATTCCTATATTTACTGTCTCACTGCTTTTGCAAATCTTATCAGGTTTTGATAAAGTTTGTGAGGCTTTCGCGGACCAGGTTTATTGATAAGGGGTTTTTATTCGGGCTTAATAACCGTCGTAACTTGGAATTTCTTCCTGACGTTTCGCTAGCTCGCGTGGCTAGCATCTTCAAAGGTGCTTCCATGTCCGACTCTGGTAGCAGACTGACGCGTTCCCGACCGTAAGTTGTATTTATATGTGAGTGGCTGTACTGGGGGAGGGGCGGGGCTTGGCGGCACGTGGCTAATCTTAACTTTCTCTGTACTTAATGGGATCTTTCTTGCGTTTTCGAGGATCGGGTTCCAGATTTGGTTGAGTTTTAGTGTTTCTTCTTTCCTGTTGAAGTTCTCCGTATGTTTGTGGATTTCTATAGCTTCACGTACAAGACGATTGTGGTATCCGGAAGTCGGAGCAAGAAGCTTGACCTCACCAAAGAGTATTTCTTGATTCCCTTCACTAAGCGCATGTTCCGCAACTGCCGATTTTTTCGATTGTCCTAGTTTACAGTTTCTTTTGTGCTCGTTCATCCTGGTTCCCATAGATTTTTTTGTCGTTCCTATGTATACCTTACCACATGTGCATGGTATACGATAGACTTCAGCGCTTGACAGTGGGTTCTTCTTATCCTTGGCTGATCTGATTGATTGTTGTATTTTCCTTGTTGGCTTGAAGATTGTTTTTATGTTGTGTTTCTTCAAGACTTCCTATCCTGTCTGTCACCCGAGAAATGAAAGGCAGATATGCATTAGCCACCACTGGCGCCGACTACATGGGGGCATTGGGGCAGGTGCACCCATGAGCAACCTTTCATGGGTGCTCCGCACCCATGAGAGCTCTCGTAGGGAATGGTCATTCCGTTCCATGTGACAGTACCTATCAGTATTATGTAATTTAAATTTACACAACTTTGTATAAGAATTATACAAGTTGTGCAGTACACATAAAGAAAAAGTGAGGTTTAAAAGTAGACTATATTTCTTCTAATGCTTGGATTTGATTAAAGAAAAAACTGTTAAAGGAATACTTTAAACGTCACTATATTTACAGTTTTCACAGGAACACACGAAACTACACTGTCTATACTTTACACAATTTATACAAAAGGTAGAGGATGACCAGAGGTCAGAGCTTCTTGGATGCCCCAAAAAAGCAGAGCCAAATATCGTTAATTTTAAATTAAAACTTGAGTAATGAAATCTTAGGCACGTGGCACGTCTTCATCAGAGGAGCCATGAATTGCAAAGAGCATACGTCAAACTGTTGAATCGTTCCCTTTTTTACTTACTTGACAGTTGACAGGCATTGTTGCCGATATTTTAAATAGAGAAGCAAGGCTTCAAAGTTGATGAAGTTAATCAAATGAAGGTTGTTGGATGTTGTTTCCAATACAAGTGATATCGGGACAGTCCGAGTCCGGCCCACAACGGGAAGTCTAGCGCTTGCGCCGTATGCCCTATAATTTAGTTTTGCGCATATTACTCAACATAAACTTGACATAACTCGCGCGAATGCTGAATACGTGAATTTTGGCGCAACATTCACATGGAGTGGAGAATTTACGCCGCCCGCGTATGTCAAAATTATATTCTCTCTCTCTTCTTCTTCTAAATTTTGAAATATTTCTTTGAATTTTGATTGTACAAATTTGTATTTGTTTTTGCTTGATTTCCAGATATGGACAGTAAATTACAAAAATCAAGAAAATGAAACGGTTGCAACCTCAACCTCTAAAAACGCTGAATTTCTACGCATCTTATATGACGGAATTTTGGCCAATCAGAATTCTGCATTCAGGTACGCTGCAGTGGCGGATCCAGGGGGGGCACTGGGGGCAAGTGCCCCCCCCCCCCCGAGAACTTTTCATGTTATGAAAAAATCTCTAGAAAGTATCCTCCGCACATACAAAAAATATATTCTTTTGAAAAGTAACATTTTCTCTCAGGCTTTTGAGATTATTTCAACTGATTGGGTGATTCTGACTGCCTTTCGGTTGTAATTTGATGGCGGCTAATGATTTTGGTGATTGATGCAGTATAGAATTGTAAATTTTGATATTTCGATATCTATGTTAACCTATGTATTGAATTTTTTCTCTTATATATATTTTCCCACCTCCCTTAACTTTTTTGTGCAAGTGTGTCAAGGTTCCTAATGTCAATAGGTTGCTTGGTAATGGGTAACTTTTAATGACGCATCTGGAGTGCCTTATGGAGATTTGCATTATGATGAGGCATCCCAGATGACGTCATACGGTTATCAGGAAACCTACCTCTCTCAAAAAACCTTGCCAGTGTGTATGGAAAAAATGTAAATATTAAAGGTGTATAGCTTGTATTGTTGAATATTCGGATTCCACGTAAAATTCTGAGCAGATTTCATGTAATATACACTATAAAGTCTGTTTTTTTTTAAGATAATTCCGCAAGTCAAAAATTTAGTAACTATGTTGGCGACACAAGGCTTTTCTATACATAAAAAATTTGAAAGCGGTACATTCAGGCGGTCCCAGCGGCTAAGCTCAGCCATTCAGCAGGGACTTTATTCTCAAAACCAAGGAACAGCGTTCTCATAAGAACGATTACTCTGTCATTGTCAGTGTTATGCCAGACGACAAAGACAGAACCTTCCAATGAAAACGCTGCTCCCCTGTTTCGAGAATAAAGTTCCTGCTGAGTGGCTGAACTAAGCCGCTGGCACCGCCTGAATGCACCCATTGACAATTTTACATTGTATTGCCAACATAATGTCATTTTGACCAACTGTCAATATTTCCAAAACAGTTGAACTTAGGTATAGTGTATATCACATGAAATCTGCTCAGAGTTTTACGTAGAATCCGAATATTCAATACTTAATATACAGGGTGTACAATTTAAAAAACTATGTTTTCTGGAAACTATTCTTCAATCTGAACATATACACTTTTCCTATTTACATTTTTTTTATACACAGTGGCACAAAAAAGTTAAGGGGTAGGAAAATATAAAAAATTGCCTTGGATAACAAAATATTGATACTAAATATCGTTAAAGGGCCCAAAAAAGGGGCGTGGCAGCCTAAAATTTTTCGCCTCCAGCGATTAGCCTCCGGCGGCTACCAAATGACCACGTTCTTAGGTTAAGTGCCCCCCCCCCCCCCCCCCCCCCGAAAAGCACCACCGGTTCCGCCACTGGTACGCTGTCACGTCATAAATGTCAAATTACGCTCATGAGAAGCCGCCCTAATGGATTCGCTTGCGCGCATAGTTCATTGGTTGACAGTGACAGTCTGACAGTTGACAGAGGTGGCTAAAACAGAACAAAACGTCAGTTAGGGCGTGTGCAAAAGTACTTCTCCGCATGCATGTTTGAACATGAAAGTACCAGGGTGACCTAACATTGCATACTTATTTAACTTTTCCGCGTTATTGCGGAAAATTGATATTTTCATGGAGTAAAATTCGTGCAGAAAAAAACAGTTTTCGCACGCTCGTAGACAAAATTTTTCGCCTCCGGCGATCTTTCCTCCGCCTTTACTCGGATTCATGAAGTTATTGTCCTGCACCCATGAGGACTTTCAAAACTCGGCGCCCCTGTTAGCCACCACTGGTTGTTCATCCACGTTTTGTCGTGTGGAAATTTTGGGTTGAATGGTCCTGTCGACTTCAGATGCATTGTAACCATTTGATAGAAAGGCCGACTTGAGATGATCCAGTTTTTGCTCGAGATATTGTGGCTCGCAGATGTTCCGAGCCGTTGAGAGAATCTCTTAATCTCTTGACTTGATATCAAGTACTTTTCCCAATGACATAGTTGAGCTTTTCCGGACATGTCTCACTGGTAGTTACTTCCTGTGGAACGGCGATTTCTAAGAGCAAACGGACGGTGTAGCTATGGGAAGTCCGCTCAGCCCGGTCATAGTCAACTTCTTTATGGAGGAATTCGAGAGGAAAGCTATAGAATCTTTTGACCACAAACCAACAGTATTGCTTCGATATGTAGATGATAATTCTATGATTTGGAGTCATAAGGAAGAGAAGCTTAACCAGTTCCTGGGCCACCGGAACGCGCAACATGCTAGCATACAATTTACCATGGAAAAGGAGAAAAAACAAGAAATCGCCTTCTTAGATGTGCTCATAAAGAAATCTGGAGAAAAACTAAGCCACACAGTGTACCGAAAACCTACTCACACAGACAGGTACCTGCATGCACTCTCAAACCACCATCCAAAGAAAAAACGTAGAATTATAACAACGTTAACAGAACGTGCTCGGAACATCTGCGAGCCACAACATCTCGAGCAAGAACTGGATCACCTCAGGTCGGCGTTTCTATCAAACGGTTACAATCAGATGCATTGCCATGCGACCCAAAACTGCCACACGACAAAACGTGGATGAACAACCAGTGGTGGCTAATGCATTTCTCATTTCTCGGTTGACAGACAGAATAGGGAAAGTCTTGAAGAAACACAACATAAAAACATTCTTCAAGCCAACAAGGGAAATACAGCAATCAATCAGACTAGCAAAGGATAGGAGGAACCCACTGTCAAGCGCTGGAGTCTATTATATAGCAAGGTATACATTGTAACGACAAAAAGATCCATGGGAACCAGGATGAACGAGCACAAAAGAAACTGCAGACTAGGACAATCAGAAAAATCGGCAGTTGTGGAACATGCGCTTAGTGAAGGGAATCATGAAATACTCTTGTGAGGTCAAGCTTCTAGCACCGACTTCCGGATACCACAATCGTCTTGTACGTGAACCTATAGAAATCCTCAAACATACGGAGAACTTCAACAGGAAAGAAAGAAACACTAAAACTTAACCAAATCTGGAACCCGATCCTCAAAAACACGAGAAAGATCCCATTGAGTACAGAGAAAGTTAAGATTAGCCACATGCCGCCAAGCCCCCCCTCTTCCCCATTACAGCCACTCACACATAAATACAACTTACGGTCGGGAACGCGTCAGTCTGCTACCAGAATCGGACATGGAACCATCTCTGGAGATGCTAGCCACGCGTGCTAGCGAAACGTCAGAAAAAAATTCCAACTTACGACGGCCATTAAGCCGGAATGAAAACCCTTTATCTACTTACCCAGTTTCTTGAAACCCAGAAGCACAAGGAATTGGCAATTTTATGAGAATATGTCACTAATTTCGATATCTCATACCCAAAATACATATGCAAACCCTTCATACTTTTGGCCGCACCCTCTATTTCCGCAAACCCAAAAATATCTATAGAACAGATAACTGTTTGAGGAATTAAAGTCATCACGTGATTATTAAGCAAATTCAAATATCAAACACTTTCCACCCTTTGTCTAGTCAGCAATAATTCTCTGGCACTAAATATTTGAGGTTAAATAAGGTTCTAAACCGCTGTCCGTCAATTATAGAGTTTGTACGATATGCGACACCACGGAAATGCCGCTGTCATAGCTACACACTGGGGGTGCGAGGCCCGATATAATAAGGGCAGACGTGACGCTTGTGTGAGCCAACACGTGATTCCTGACGGCTGGGACGTCGTTATAGTGGCTTATAATGTTTCGGCAAACAAATCTGTTGAATGCAAACGTGGATAACTTACGAGCGTGCTTGTTTTGACACACTTGAGACTGGTTTTATTAATTTTGGGCTTCTTTATGAAAAAAATTAGATTCGATAAGAATTTGTGTTTTTAAGAATTTAATGGTGTTCAATAATATATTGTTTGGGTGGTTTGACGTTTCTGAGAATGTCTGAGTGTGATTTGTCTTGTAACTCGCTGATGGAGTTTTGTGGTGGGTTCTGGGGTATTTTTTGGAGGCTAAATTTAGGGGTGGGTGGTAAGAGATCAGGAAATTGATCGTGATTGACCGCGAGAGTTTGGGTTAATGAATAAGGATGATTAAGGATAATTTATTGGGGATTACTTTTTCCTAATGATTTGAGTTTTCAATTCTTTTGGGATTGTTTTTGCCATCTATATGGTGAAAATTTCACCAAAAATCTCTTTAGTCGACTTTATTTAATTTTTGTTAGAAAAGTTTAGACATAGGGCTCATCCATTTCAATAATTGACATTCAACTAAAATATTACAAACTCATGAAATGGAAATGTTTTGTTGTACCTTCTGTGGTAACGTTACCGGAGAAAATTCTTGCAAAAATGCTCCGACACGGCGTCGATGATAATAATTTTCCTAAATGTGTAAATAGCGTAAACGCCGGGATATCTCTCACGGTTTTTGCTTTGACCGGTTCCACGTTTGCACCCCGTCGAGCCGAGCAGTACGACCTATCGACCCACGGAGCCGTGGTGTTATGATTCGGTACCATTGGAGCATGGTGCTTTTAAATAACATCAAGCTGCGATCATACAATTTGGAATTTTTTAATTGTTTCGATTTATTTATATTGATTTAGAAAATACACGCTATAAATTATGTAAATGCTTGTATATCGCAGATCGAAGTTTCTCATTATATTATTTTCTTGTACGTATTGAAAACATCCAACCAAAAGATTTAAAAAAATAATTTTCTATCTTTCATTCTCAATCACGATTTCATTTCAATTCATTCATCTGTCTCTCAGCAGCAGCTTCTAACGTTCAAGTTTTATCTCTCAACCCAGGATTTTACGATTCTCTAGGAGATTATCTCCTTTCAATTTTACAAAAAGGGAAAACATTTTCTCCGTCGTCTTATTTTAAGTGACATTTAAGTGGCGTCCTTTCGACATACGAACAACCATTTTTGTTTTCTTTGTTGGTGTTTCTCGTGTAAGTTTTTCACTTAAGGCCTCGTCATCGGAGATGATTTAATCTAAACGATTTAAGCTGAAGGAGAAAAAGTGATTGAAATGTTGAATACATACCTGGCTAATTCAATAAAAGCAATAATTGCCTATAGACAACAAACCAAAATCCGATTAACCTAGATATTACTCGGTACAATCCCCCAAAGAACTGACTTTCTATTAAATCTAACCACCCTTGTGACTACGTAATTTACTATGCTATTAAACTATCGACGTGCACATCAAATTACCGAGTCTGGCACTACATTATCGACGGGTATTCAATGGCACCGCACCGTAAATGGGGAATACGACGTAGGTAATGGGCTTAAACGTGAAGGGCTCCGCATTGTTACCAACCCCCCTGGCTATACGAAAATCCCGAAGGGCCGTGAGATAACCTAATGCTCGCACCCCTGTGCCAATTGCTTCACGATCTGCTAATTCCAAAAATTGACTAGCCTGTTGCTCTCTGGAGATAGATAAAGGTAAGAGGTAGACATTGGAGTGCGTGTGCACATTTTATTTAAAAAAACTAAAAAGTTGGCGTGTATTTTCATGCACAAACAAGCCTGTTTTATCGCTAATTTTGTCAATTTGTTGACATTTGTCCCAAGCATAAGCGCTGACAAAAATTAATATTGTCCGCTTCAAAATTATGATTAAACTCCCCGATTTATTAGGTATTCATTCACCGGAGATGTTTAATGCCGAGATTAAAGGAAGATCGCCCCAAAGTTTAATCACAACCGCAGGTTTAATCCCGGCGGATTACAAGCGGAATCGGGGTTATTTTTTTTTTGCTTCGCAATTTTAATATTCCTTCAAAGGAAATCTGAGTGGGCAAACGTTATTAATACGTTATTAAGATAAGATTTTGATTGCCAATTCAGGAAATGTTTGTGTGCAAAAGGTTTTTTAATACCCTTTGAAATTAATTTTTCTTTAATTAAGGGATTTGGATTATGATGAGATATTAAATTTTTACTTTTCCAGAAAGTTTGAGATATTTTTTACATCATTTAAATTCAATTTAATTACGTTTCATAAAAAGTTATATTGATTTAACGATTTTTACGTCTTGATTTGGTACATAGACTTTTGAAACTTTGAGATTAGCATGAAATGAAAATTTCCGAATTATCTGTATCAGTGGCTGAGAAAAGCTAAATGTAGTAGAAGAGATGCAGATATGCACGTGTCCTTTACTCAAAAGCTATTCATTTGAAATAAATCCAACGATTACCAGCTTTCCTTTAAGTTGAACATTGTACCTCTAAAGAAAGTAGAAGTTAGTTTGAAATTCGGTGCCCTGAACTGAAGGAACGAGCAGGAACCAGGTTGATATCACAAAATTCCAGTATATGTCTCAATTATTGTATTTGATACAAATGGATAATTATTGAGTTGAGTTTAAACCGAAACAATACTATAATTTCGCATAGAAAAATAATAGTACATTATATACCTAGGTAGAGAAGTTAGTGAATGTATATTGGTTTTTTGTTGCCTGGCTCATACTGATTTACTGCTTCATATATTGGAATTATTATTTTGATCTTAAGTCACTCAGGAAACTTTCCTTCCATCATCATGTTGTTGACAAGTTTGACCAAGATTGGTATCAGCATCATTTTACAGTTTATTATGTCTAAACTTGTGATTCCATCTGGGCCAGGTGCAGCTTAAGCCTTCAGATTACTAATAATTGCATTTATCTCTTCTTCAGTAGAGGGGTAAAGGAAAATTGTTTTATATTGCAAAGTTTCGTCTTCTCTTGTTCCACTTCCTCACTAATCTTCCAGCCTATATTCCTGAAATATATATTTAGATGATTTGCTATTTCTTGGTCGTCTTCGACTTTTTTTCCCATAAATTTTTATAGGTATTCAATGTTGTTTGATTTTTCATTATCTTCAAAAATATTGGCAATTGTCTGATTAACAACTTTCCAGGTTTTTCTAAGATCGCCACTGGCATATCCAAACTTTCTATGAATGTAATTTTTTTTCAATAATTTGCTTAAGTTGTTACACTGGTTATTTAAAATTTTAAATTCTTGTTGTAGTAATATAACGTACTTATTTGGCAAGTGCCTAATTATACTGCATACGACTAGTCAGCATCAGTTCGGAGGCCATGGATTTATGGATTCCTTGTATATACATCTTATCTCTGGGCGCCACCAAGTTAATTGTGACTTAACTAGGAAGATTACTTAATGATGTCATAAACAAAACCTGTGTAATTGGAGAGCTTACCAATAAAACAATTAATTAGGTACAAGAATGTATCTGGCTTCCTTTATTAAAAAATAATTACAATAATAAATAGGGATAGCCAGGACCGAGGCCAGGACGTTATTAAAAATGTGTATAGAATATAGAATTGGACTTGTAACTATTTTATAAATATTTGAATATTAAAAAAAATTAAATAAAAATGTAAATAGAATATCTAAAAATATGGATTTTAAATAAACAGTTTTAACTGTTTATTTACACTTGTTAAAGATTAAAGATCAGAATTTCAGTTACACTCTACCAAGAGGCAAATTTAACACCAGAAAGGTAAAAATTATTATTAAAGCAACCTCAGGGTAAAATTCTAGAACTTTATTTAAGGGGCGCGTACTGACGTAATTCAGTGTCAGGTGATTTATATAATATTTGCCTAAATAGTAAAAAGTTCAACTTACATGTATACAAGTATTATTTATCATCAAATGTATGTGTAAATCCAGATGTTCCTAAAGTGAGGTTATCTACATGTTTGGTCTCACTGTAGATAGACTATGGTATGGTAAGTGAGTCTTATGGAAGTCCTATCCATGTTTTATCTGTCTAATGTAGAACTCAACGTGGTTCTATCAGAGTGGTACCAAAGAGTTGCTGAAGAGAGGCTACCAAAGCCCCAAATAAGAGCAATCTAGATCCAGCCTAGAATCTCTCTAGATACAGCCTAGAATCTTCTAAGTATAGCCTAGGACCCTATAAAGATGTTCGTATAAAAAAAACAGATCGAGCCTCGAATATTAGAAATAATTTTACCTCTAACTGAGGGATGCTCTAGAGACCAAAAGTGAAGTCTTAACTTCCAAAAGCTGCTCGGACCGATCCTATTGAAGAAATGAAACACGTGTTGTAGAATAATATTTCCTGAAGAAAATCTCAAAACTTACCGAAACAAAATCCAAAATGACCAAGGGGCAACTCTAAACAATGATCAACAAGAAATTAGTCTAAAACTTGAGTTCCCTGACACCAAATTCCAAAAAGTCTCGCCCAAAAATTATTAGGGCCAAGACCGACCTCCTAGTATCAGGTCTCAAGATCAAAAGGGAAGATTCTCCCTTTTAGATTTGGGAAGAAGGTTTCCATTTGTCAAACTTCTAATTTTGACATTGATGAAAATTATAGAAGAAGACGTGTTAAGTTTAACCCCAAAAATACGAACTAAAAAGGTGGGTTGTGTATGAATGACTCCAAATAACCGGTGAATGTTGAAAATTGCCTGTAGAACATGCATTAAAAAGTAGAGCAGGTCTAAAGAAAACGCCTAGACAAGACATGATCGAACTGAAAAATCAAAAAAGTAAACAACAATTATCATAACCTTAGATTATTTATTAATTGAATTTGGCAAATAGTCGATGGTACTCTCTCCTTTTATAAGATTCTAATCAATAACAGCGGGCCCTGCCGTACTAGTACCATGCGACTGCGACATCATGATTAGACTTAAATCATTTTATGGAACAAATAATTTGCTGGAAAGCAGATTTCAGCTGTCTTGAATATTCATCTAATACTTAAGCACGTGCAGATCCAGGGCGAAGTAAATATTAACAAATTTTTTATCGAAGCTTATTGGAGCTTTCAACCACTGCCCTATGAGGATGACTAAAATCACGTTTTTGCTACTCTCAATCTTACTGAGGCTTTGAAAATTAATTTAATATCACTAACAACGATTTCACTAATAAATTTCATTTTGTTACAGGTAAGTCAACAAATTCGCTACCTCCAGTATTTGGTAAGTCAGACAATTCAACCGCGACTATATATTTCAGCCAAGACGAAGAATCATTGCAAATAATTATCATTTCATATATATTGAACCAATTAATCAAGGGCTTTATGGCCCTAACAGAGGAAATAACTAATCTTCGTTTCGTTCCGGAATACAAATGCTCCGAAATTACCCGAGCTAACTACCCATTTATTTATAATCTGTCGTCCGGTAACTTGCTTATCTTAGGGTGTAGACTTACATGCAGCAAAAACCGCAAACTGTGTTCCTACTTTCCTAAGGAAAGTCTGGATTAACAAGACGACCTGGCGCCATGCCCTGCTCTATAAATAATAAGTTGTATGTGAGTGTATGCAGGCATTTCATTGGACATTTTCAATCAAGAAATAATGATAGACAAAGTCCTCTATTCTATATGAAACTAGTAATAAACAACGGGCTTTTATCTAGAATATAAATAATTAGGAAAAAAAAATTGAAAACATCTTAAACAAAATAGCTATTTATGTACCAAGGGCATTATAATTTAAAAATCTCCGTAGTGCATACAATGCTTTATCTTCTACTCAACATAATGTTCTTTCATCAAACAAAATCAGTTAAACTTGCATCATAGACTATTGTATTATGTTTTGACTTTGATATGTACCTGTACTATCTATACCTAGGAAGCGAAATAAATTGGTATACCTATATTAACCTCAGGGCATTATAAGTGGGCGTTATAAATCATAGCGCCTGCTAATAATAAGTTTTAATAATTAAATGAGGAGATATTATTCAAGTGTCTGAGGTTTATTCAGGAAGGAACCACACCTTGCTTCATGTGTCGCCAAAGCGGCCCATCTATATTACTAGAGACTTTTTAGAAGAAGATATTCCTCAAAACTCCAATTGTGGCTTCAGCTATATGGCATGTAGGATGAGTAATCGATTTCATTTTATCTAACAGTCGATACTGTTTATCCACCTTCCACGACTTCAAGATGTTGGTGATATTCTGGTTATTGATTCATTATCATTTTCAGTCAAATATTTTCATAATGCTCTGTATGACTCTTCTTGATTGTTTGACATCCATTTATTGGACAATATAAAAAGAACTGGGTATAGAAAGTAGAAACGATTAGTCGAGACTTCAAGTCAGTTATCCCTTAAGTCATCACTCATTTATAATTTCCAGAATTCATATCGATCTTTCCCGATTCATAAGTTATTCAACAACCTCTTTACGTTATTTATTTCTCGAATTCCACTTTTCCGGGTAGCTCCATTTCGCATTTTAAACTGCGGTGCCCACCTTATGCCCTGCTTCTCTCGTACATTACTGAGTATTTCGTTCAGTATCACTTATTTATATGCCTCTTATATCTTCCTTACATTTTCTAAACCGCAAACCCGGGAAACATTTTCGTTACTAGATCTGGATTTACGGGCTCCCGGAAGCAGTGCTAGCGTATTTCGGTTTTTAAATTACCGTGTAATACGAACTGTTGTGGAATTTTTTATTATGGATAACACCAAATCATATTCAGATCAATGATTACCTATTTATTGTCACACACAATTTTCTAATCTTTGTTCTTAAGGATAATGAGGCTATAGAATGCATTTTACGAACAGGAGATTTGTAGTATCAGAAATACCTCATTAGAGTCCTAGGCCGGGAAATTTTCATTTGCGAATGCTTATCACTTATTCTAGAGAACATCTATCTAATTTTCTGTGTGTTGAATCATCTTTGGTTTGGCTTTCGATATATACCTACTCCATTACAAGCTTTTCTGTGCATCTACACTTTGGTAATCACAGACTCGCTCATCAAAAAAAAATTTCGAAGAGTCAATATCCTGTATAGTACTAGTTAACTCTCTGTTACAGATTGATTGATATTTGTTACTTTAAGACAAGATAACCTAGGTTCTTGGAATTCAAAAATTTAAGATAACGTGTAGTCCCTTTATGTGCAAATGAAACCACTCAAAATCCAACAAACAATAATTTTATTTTGTTTACAATGTTATGTATTAACATATAGTAACAGTCAATGTGCTGGGATGACGTCACTCCAACTGATCCAGACTCCAAATAGTGATCTTTATGTCGAGTACCCAGAAAAGAATAAGGCAGTATCAGGTTCACCAAGATTTGGAATATTAAATCCCTGAATTCTGTCAAAAAGCGAGAGTCTTACAAAGAAGATTTAAATTGAAATTAGTTTATTATAAAACTATTGTTGTGCAGACACTCCTTTCCAACAGAATCAGGTATGAACAGCTATTGCAAATTGAAAAAAAAAATAAAAATATTTTAATATAAAAAAAATACAATTAAATAATTGAGAATAGTAAAATTAAAATAATAACAGCAATTAAAATGCTCGTTATAATTGAGCAAAATGCTGCTTTTCTGACAATAGCACAAGCAGGCAAAAAATATGAACAAAATAAGATAAAAACAATACGAAATTAAATCTTTAGATTCTCCTCCAAATAGACAAAATTTTCCTTTTAAAATTAAGTTAGCTACTATAGGTACTACAAGATAAACCTGGGGTTGAAATTATTCAAATCCAGAATATGTCAAAATTCTTGAGATGTTTTAATTAAAACTTTTTTTTTGAATTTTTGACCTGTCTGGACTGGACTCTGCCTGGATTTAATAAAGAGTTGATAGGGATGGACACAAATTTGGTTTTCACCGACTGTATTTAGAGCAAATGGTCCAATATTTCCACACTAACAATTGATTCTGAAAACCAGAGTAGCAGTACTTATTTATTAGTCCAATTTTTCAAAATTTTGGTTTTTCCGAATATTTCCGGAAGTATTCGGAATCTTTCTAGTTTCAAAACGGTATTCTATTGGTCATAAAATTGCGCAACTTTGCCATAATTTAACCGATCCCGTATCTCTTACGGTTACCGAGATCCCAATGATGAGGCTCAAATTTGGGCCACCCTGTATATCTGGAAAACGAAGCATTTCCGGACACATGTTTATCAAGAAAAAAGTTTTATTTTTACGAGATCTACCATCCCTAGAAGTTTGTAACAAACCTTTCGTGACACCCTGTATATTGAAAAATCTATGAGGGAGAATCTAAAAATGTAATTCAAAAATTATTAAAGATAAAAATGACTTGCCTGCTAGACTACTGTCGAGGAAAGAGAACGTTTTAGAAACCAAACCCTACAGGAAAACGATCCTGTGTTTTATTATACTTAACTGCATTTTAACCAGTTCAACCAATCAGACGAGTACACCCAAAAGATCATATTCACTTTACAATGAAATCACATTGAAAAACCACGTGGAATAAAAGAGAATAGATAAAAATCCACTAGAATTATTTTAATTGTTTACAAATTATAATAATTTAAATTAAGGTTATGTCAAAAATAAAAAAACTGTTAATTATTAAGATCATTAAGCCAAAAATGATTATTTTAGAATCAGAAGTTAGAGAAAGACAGAAATATATCCAAATAACTGTCAAATAAAAATATTAGAAATAGTTAAGGAAAACTATCACAATATAAAAAAAAAACTCATCCGGTACTAGATGGCAGGACCGGTAAATGAATTCTAGACACCTGCATTTCACGCACATGATAGATAGATGGCAGCACTGGTATTATTTTGAAATTTATGGATATTTTTAGATTATTAGGAATTATTATTTTGCTAATAATTCTGAAATGGAAAAAATACAACTTTATAATAGAAATAAGAAAAGATGGAACATGTTACGTAAATGATAAATTTATCGTAACATCTCTCAAGTTTTTCATCCATGAAGAACCTACGTTTTTACTTCACACTTCGTTTGCCCTATGTTCGTACTTGCAGATCAACTACTGTAACATGGTGATCTATTTCTTCAAACCTTGACTTTAGTAGGCAAGATTTCTCGTTTTCACGGTTTCTACTTCTGAAAATTGAAATTTCATCGTTTTAGTAAGAAGGTAGCTACCTACTTTATAGAATATTTTAATAAATTTAACTACCTTCGAAGCAAACATTGACAAAGAAATTAAACATCGGAGAAACAAACGCCACATCATCGTTTTGGAGGTTAAGGGTTAGAGTGTTTGATAATCATGACCTTTCCATGAATAACTAAAGTCGGAGTATACGAGCTTTAACATGTGAAACATGGGTGCCCTATAGATGGCATACTCAAACTTTAGAACACCTCCAGCAAAGACATCTACTTCAAATTATGCACATGAAATGGTACCACAGAGTCTCAAACATCCAAGGGCTTCAGAGACCAGATTGCAAAAGTATTGCAGTATTGCACAAGCTCGACTTTGCTGGACAGGGCATGTTGCACGAATGACAGAAAATCGTCTACCAAAGTGTGTTTTGTATGGAGAACTTGCAGAGGAACGGCGGACGGAGAGATATAGAGACGTATTTCATAAAAAAGTCAAATCAGTAAATTATCAAAATAACTGGGAAGAAACGGAGCGAATGGAGGGCCAACTATACTGTGCAGAAAAGGGGAAACAGATCACGTCGGAATGCAGTTAGGAAGGTGCTTGAATATCCGGAGTGCGGAGGAATTATCACATCAATAATTAGAATGTTCAGTCACAGAAGTTATCACGAAATTGCAATTTGCTGATGATCGGGAGTTTATGCTTCCTGATATTTCTGCTGCTTACAAAGATTTTGTACGTTATCCTTGGCAGATCTGCATCAATTTCAGAACAATCTTCCTGTTAATGTCTCATATGAAAAATTTAATTTATACCTACTTGCAATGAATCTCAAAATACATAGGTATGCAAATATTGACCTCTGTTATAAATCACCAGTTGTAGCATACTATAATTCTAGCAAAAACATAATATTTTAGCATAATATGAAATTAGTTTCAGAACTTCCGAGTATGATCATCATAATAAATCTCAAAGCAACTCTATTTGCAGGCAAGCGCCGGAAAATTCCTAATATCTCGAGGCTATTAGGATATCAGACTACGAAGACATGTTAACACCTTTCTATAAATACAACCGGATAAATATATTAACATTCGTTGCCCCATCTCCCGAATATGCCGCGCGAATCGTAAATCATCTTGTCATAATAAAGTGGATAATGTTTGCTTAATGGCGGTCAAATAGTCCTACTTCATAAATTAAACTATCAAAATAACGATAAAAGGACAGAAAACGTAATTAAACTGACATAAAGAAGTCCTCGAGGTTTTTTTTCTGTTGCTTGCCATGGTGCGAAAAGTTGTTAATGTGCCGTTTTACTCTGTAGAGTTTCTAATTCCAGAGGACGTGCTAGACAGCGTGGGTTATTTTTGCACTGATATATGTACATTGAAGGTAATATTTTATATTAAGATTCATTTATGACTAGGAATACTGACTTGTGACATCTTGAATAAACAAACTTCTAAAATATGTGTATTTACTTTTGCTTAAAAATTACACACTTACAAAAATGTCAGTCAGCCGAAAAAAATATTGGAACTAATAATACCAGAATAATAATTAATCATCATCCACTGACATGATGATTCATTATTCCCGTTTTACAAAAAATATTGATTTTGATTAATAATCCATGACGGATTACCCTCGATCCAGAATCGCTACACACATTTTTCGTAATTTATTGGCTGCAATTAGACAGTTCCGCAATTTTTCAAACAGGCTTTCCCCCACAATAATCCCCCAGTTTCTGCCACCATATTGTCTAAAAGTACTTAAATCTCGAAGTAAACTTAAGGTTTAATCCGAAAATAATTGCCCGTTCCAGTCAAACCAACAAATTAATCCGGGATATGAAATTTGTTAGGGAAGTGCGCGGTGATCCGATTTTATTTCTTCGTTAAAATTCGGAAATGCGAGTTTCTAACAAAAAAATTGAACATAATAAAACCTATCTATAGCATTTTTTTTCGTGGATTCATCTGAAATTTCAATTCTTATCTCATCTCTTTCTACTTCCCTCGGTAGTAAGTAGTAAGTATTCACGTGAAAAATCGACCTCGAGATTTTTCCACATTCATAGGTACGTTTTCAGGTCCCTAAATTACAAAAATCATGTCTCCTCAATTCTATCGGTCTGTCTGTTTATTGGCGCTCAAGCTCGATAAAAGCTGAACCTAGAACCACGATGTCTGGTATACTCTCGAGTAGTCGAGTTCATTACAGATATGTTTTGGTATTTGTAAAAATTCTCAATTGATTTTCGAGAGGATAAGATGACAAGGAAATCGACAAGGCAAAGAAGAAATCTTTCAAGCGATGGGAAACGAAACACACCAGAGCATGAATAAATCTTTAAAATGATACAAACAACTTTCGAAAGATGCATATAGAAAAACTACAAAGCAATGATAGCAAAGTTCATAGACCAAGATGCGGTACCGAAACGCTGCGCATAAAAAATGAAAATGGGACAGAGGAAATGGACAAAAACAGAATTGTTTCAGCTGTGGAAGGCTTCTATCGTGATTTTTCCAGAATACAATAGAAAATGTCGGTTCTGGTGACAGGATTTATACCAGAAAACGAAAAATTTAAGATCGAAAAGGCACTCAACGATCTGAAAATTAACAAATCACCAGGAGAAGATGGAAAGACAGCTGACATCTTTAATACGGAAAGAAAGAAAAGAGGCTTTCCCATCAACCCTGAAGAAAATATTCAACCTATCACTGCGAAAATGAAACTATGAAACTGACATCATCAATAAAAATGGCAAACGACAAAATCATCTACAGTTCGCCGACAACATAATACTCATTTCCGATAGTTGATAACTTGTCAGTTGGACGAAATGGGGCGAGATGAATATGAGAGAAATAAAAGTGATGATAAATAATGCTGGAGAAGAAATGAGAGTCACCATTGAAAATCTCTTTTTGGAAAAAGTCAGCGTCAGGAAAACACGTAGCATTAGTCACCTATTTAAAATGAAGACTGGCTTGCAAGTCAGAAAGACCACAGATGGAACTCACTACAATAAGACTATATCCTGGACACAGATAAAGAAGCAGATCACAGATGGATGGATTGATGACCTTCAGACCAACCACAGGAAAAGGACTAGCTTATATGCAAAAAATTGAATATAAAAGGCTGAAGAAGTTAGTTGGGTCAAGTCTTCCATATTGTATGCCGTATAATCCACATCGCTAATAATAATATTTACTCCACTATAGCGATAAAAAAACACCTAGCTGATGTGCATCCAAGACTGTTTTGCGCCAATAAAAATCTCATTCCAGCCCATCCTGACTTCTGATGATAACAGAAATTATTCTACGTCGAAAAATTCATTTGCCATTCTAATCCTATTAGGTTTTCTATTAAACTTTTTCCCGAGCTGCTTGTCCGTGTTATTAGGCAAAAATTTTGCAGTTTAAAACTAGCTGGCTGTCTTTTCTCGGGATTTTTAATTAAGAAGTACAAAAGAAAATCTGGTTTTGTTTAGATAATCTAATAAACCGCAATTTCGAAATTCATTTAACTTTTTTTTTCGTGACTAGACGCGCTGGATGGATTTCAAAAATCAAATTGTGAGAAATTATGTTTGTTGAATACCTAGCATGTAAGAACTTATTAGGCAGAGAAGTATTATGTCGAGTAAGCTGGTTTTTTAAAAATATATTTCAAAATTCTTAGGCCTTTTCATGTGAAATAAAGATCTAATTTTCCTAAGGGAGGATTCAACCAAATATCTGTTTTCTTCGTTGATATTATAACCATAGGTATATAAGGCTCACTTCTTCCATATTTTTTACTTAATGTGCAGAAAAATATATGCTGCACAACCGATAATCATTAACCTGACAAAACATCAAATTTGATCGGTCAAAATAAGTATGTGCCGTAATGGTTTCTCATCCTGTTCAAACTTAACAAGGACTATTAAGTTCAACTCTATAATTTCGATCTTGTTAAACTCGACAAAATGCATTAAAGATGAACCTTTCGCGAATCTTATTAGTTTCAAATTACGCCTCGAGTTGCTCCGGCAGTGTCTTGTTTTTGACACGGTTACGACATGGTTTTCCTGCAGTAAGTTCATATTTTGAAATATCTCCGATTTTGATTTTGGCTGAAAGGCATGGAATATTTACATCAGAGAAAGTTATGGCTTTATGACGCTCAAACTTAATGCTGTCATAAGTGTCTTGTTTCATATTTTTGTTTTTATCAGAGATAAATACTATATAAACTGTCGAGAATGGAATCTCAGTGTAAATTTTGTTATCAGCAAAATTGATCCAAGCCAGCGCCATCTACCACATCGGAAAATCACTATTTACTGGTTTGGCATCGATGCTACAGACACCTACTTTACATAGGACTTTTTATGATAGATGGCACCCTGTTCGCATTACTGTCGGTCTGTTCAAATTCGTTTATTCTAGACTTTGGGGCATTAATGTTTGCTTAAATTAATTGATAATTTGTTAATTAGATCAAAAGACAGTTTCTTTATCGATGGTTAAGGGATCCTTAACATATTTATTCAAAGTTCTGATTGATGTTTAATTGATCCTGTCATTTATCTAATCAACAAAGATAAAAATAGATCTTCCAATCTATAAAGTTTGAAGTTCTTCTTGAAACACACAAAACAACTTTGAAATCACTTAAGAACACTTTGACAACACAAAGAAAGATGAAATGCAAGACCGGCGGACAAAAAACATTATGAATTATTAGTTATGATCAAATGAATATTTTGGCATATTGTCATATGTTGACATGTCAATCTCATGTCAATGTTATTGACATCGGATGTGTTCTTGATGTGCTGGTATTTTCCAATTTTGACAATTCTGTAATTGTTAGCGACATCTAGAAAAACGGAAAAGAGTTATTATGTGGTTTATAACTGGCAATGAGAGATCGCAGGGCCTGGTTTTTATGAAATATTTATGTGTTTCTAAATGAGTTTTAGAAGATAAAACTTCAAAATAATTTGACATTTCCGTATATTGAACACCACAAGAATCCCAGAGATTTTCTAGTCAGCTTAAAATCATTTTTAAAGTTGCTTCTCGTGGGTACTTGGGATAAGTCTAGTGATTTCGTCAACAAAATTTATTATTTACCACAAAACTTAGCTGAAACAAAAATCTCTCCACAACTATATCTCACTTGGCCAACTTCTTCTTTGCTTCTATAATAATTGAGATTATACGCCGCAATAACTCCATTTTAGAGTCCATTCGCTACTCCGAAAGTTGTGGTGAATAAGTACTCGAGACATATATGCTGACTACAAGGCACATTCGATAGTTACTCTCTTAGAGTTCAAGGGTCGTCTCAGTTATTTTGACCCCTAAGGGATGAGATTTTGCATCTCAGGACCCGTCACGCGGCGATCGAGTATACGCCACTGGTATTTTCCTGTTTCTGACTATTCCCTCAATCTTTCCATATAAGTATGAATTCAATCATATGTACAGTTTTTAAATAATCATACAGTTTTGTGTATTTTCGTGTGGTTCTCCATTCATTCGTAGGTCGATAAAGTGTACGCCACTGGTGTTTTCCTGTCTCTGACTATTCTATCAATCTTTAAAAATTAGTATGATGTCAATCGTATGTAGGTCGATCGAGTGTACACCACTGGTATTTTTCTGTTTCTGACTAATCCCTCATCCTTTTCATGTTAGTATGAATTCAATTTATGTACAGTTTTTGAATAATCATACAGTTTCCTATCTAGGTACACAAATAAGTGGATTATGGCGAAACTTATGGGTGGACCTCTGTTGGACGAGCGCAGCGAGTTCCGCAGCCATCTACTCACCAATATATTGTTGAACTCACCTAAAACGTCTAGTTTTTAAACTAATGAGAAAAATTCACAACTGAGTGAATCAGGATAGTATTGTACTTCAACAACATATTGGTGAATAGATGGCTGAGTCCATCCATAAGTTCCGCAACAATCCACTCGTTTGTATTTGAATAACTTGTCACAATATATTACTAGTTTGGTAAAGTAACATTACTAATTCCTGTTAAAAAGCAAATTGACAAAAAGTGGATAATCTTACAAATTCTGCCTTTATATAATAAGTTATTGTTCAAGTATAAATAAGTGGATTGTTGCGGAATTTATTGGTGGACCTAAGCCATCTAATCACCAATATACTGTTGAACTCTTCAAGTAAGACATTCACCTGAAACGTGTAATTTTTAAACTAATGCGATTAACGCACATTTAAGTGAGTCAGTTTAGTATCGTAGGTAATTAAACAACATATTGATGAATAGATGGCTGCGGAACTCGCTGCGCTCGTCCCGCAGAGGTCCACCCATAAGTTCCGCAACAATTTACTCATTTGTACTTAAATAACTTGTCACATTATGTCACTAGCTTGGTAAAGTAACATTACTAATTTCTGTTGAAAGGCAAATTGACAAAAAGTGAATAATTATAATCTTATAAATTTTAACTTTATATAATAAGTTATTGTTCAAATACAAATAAAGGGATTATTGCGGAACTTATGGGTGGACCTCTGTTCGGCCATCTACTCACCAATATACTGTTGAATTATTCAAATAAAACACTCACCTGAAACTTGTAGTTTTTGAACTAATGAGAATAACTGACATTTGAGTGAGTCAGGTTATTATCGTACTTGCACAACGTATTAATGAATGGATGACTGCGGAACTCGCTGCGCTCGTCCCGCAGAGGTCCACCCATAAATTCCGCAACAATCCACTTGTCAGATTATGTTACTAGTTTGGTAAAGTAACATTACTAATTCCTGTTGAAAGGCAAATTGACAAAAAGTGGATAATCTTATAAATTCTGACTTTATACAGGGTGTCCACTTAGTGCGATATCGGACGATATCTCCTTACAGGGTGATGCAAGAAAAAAAAAATTAAATTACAAAGTTGTTTGATACTCTAATATGCATTAGTTAAAAATATTTTTGAATATACAGGGTGCTCCGTTTATGGGGTATGCGACAGAACTTTGTTATTTCAAATGGAACACCCTGTATGTGATTGCATATTTGGATTCTGCGTAAAATTCTAAGCAGATTTCATGTAATATACTTTATACCTAAGTTCAACTGTTTTGGAAATATTGACAGTTGAAAATTGACTTTTTGCAACTTTGACAGGCTGTAAAACCTAAACGGTTAATTTTAGACGAAAACCGCTTTTACATTCCTGTCTTAAATTATTATAAACTATCATTTGATACCAACTTCGAATTTAATCTATGATTAAAAATTCCAGTTAAATTTAATCTCCGGTTAAATTCAAAGATGGTGTCAAATGATAGTTTATGAAAATCTTTTGGCTTTTTCAGCCTGTCAAAGTTGCAAAAAGTCAATTTTCAACTGTCAATATTTCCAAAACAGTTGAGCTTAGGTATGGGGTTTATTACATGAAATCTGCTCAGAATTTTACGTAGAATCCAAATATGGAATCACATATGGAGTGTTCCATTTGAAATAACAAAGTTCAGTCGCATACCCCATAAACGAAGCACCCTGTATATTGAAAAATATTTTTAACTAATGCATATTAGAGTATCAAACAACTTTGTAATTTAAATTTTTTTTCTTGCATTACCCTGTAAGGAGATATCGTCCGATATCGCACTAAGTGCCCTGTATAATAAGTTATTGTTCAAGTATGTACAGTTTTTAAATAATCATACAATTTTTAATTTCAAACTTGTTTTGTCTGTTGGCATTACTAGACAATAGTTGACGAAGCAATATTTTCTTCCAAGTCTGACTACTACTTTACATCCTACCAACAATAAAACCAAGAACAAATGCACATCCTGCGATAACCATTATCTAAAGAAAAAATTCCAACCGATTCATCAGCTAAGATGAAATTAATTGTGAAACACGTTCGACCTTTTCGCTAACTATACAATAATAACATTTCCCAGCATGACCATCTTCAATAATATAGATGGTCTAAAGAGGCGGAATCAAAATGCCCTTATTACTCTCAACAAATTATAGAAAGCGCTGGCAGATGCCTGATGTAATCCATGACACATCGTGACATTATCTTGA
This sequence comes from Ceutorhynchus assimilis, assembly GCA_917834065.1. NCBI lineage: Eukaryota > Metazoa > Arthropoda > Insecta > Coleoptera > Curculionidae > Ceutorhynchus > Ceutorhynchus assimilis. Next base: position 3,578,465 of record OU892281.1, read on the forward strand.
TTATCGATTTTCGTGAAATGTTAATCGGTGCAGGAAGGCCGACATGATGTATTTTCTATTGACATTTCATGAGAGTCAAGGAAATTTTGGATCGGTGTAAAATTCTAGGATACAATACTACTATTTTTATAATTGCTTTTCGTGTCACGATTGTGCTTAAACTAAATGGGCGCATTCCTATTTTCTGGTAAAACAACGTGTTTTTTGACCTCACAAGATTCCAAATAAAAATAAAAACAATACGAACTCTAGTTGTGGAAAACAAACACGTCCCGCGATTTGTCTCTTTCGAACACTATCGAAAAATAACCTTGTAATCTGTCCCCATGACATCGTCTCGGCTGACACATATAAGAATAAATGGGCTTAAAACGTGGCTTACCATGTTTTTGGGACAAATTCGATTTGATTTGGACACTGTGGGAAACTGACTCAGGTATCAAAGCAATGGGGTTTTCTGCTGAGAAGAAAATTGTTTTGGATTTTGCAAACGCAATTTGATGACGCGTAGAAATAAATGAATTTAACAAAACAAAAAACCAATATTTCAACTATTTGTGCATACAAATCATATATTTAAAAAAAAGTTTTTCGTATGGCTTTATAGAATTTTGTTCCATTTGAAGGACTTCGTGAACCCATTATACGGGATAAATTGAATTAAAAAAAAGTAACTGATTTGCAATGTCAAAAATTCGTGTCCTTATCAAAGATAAAACCAAAATTTGTTATAATTCAATCTCTTGGACATCTGTCCTGTAAGAACTATATGGGCTGAGAACAGAAAATAAGTTTTCATCAAAAATTTTTATTTACGGAGCGTACAGGGTATTAAATAAAGTAGAGTAAAAGGGTATAAGATAAAATAAAACTCAATTAATTAAAGTGCAATAGTGTTCGTTCAATTAAATAATAGTAAATATAAGAAAAATATATGGAAAAATGTTCCTAAGGCAATTGTGGTTCATAATTAATAGGCAAATGAAATTTGAATTTGAAAATCAAAATACAAAATGTTGTGGTAACTCAAATTAGTAAACCGAAAGTTGAAGACAGAATGTTGAAATAAAAAAAATAAAATAAAATGATTATTGGAACAGTTACCAGTCACAAACCTTATTACAATGATGTGACCAAAGCTAAATAGATAAAATCATCCACATGGCACAGGTTACGTCTAGCTTAAATAAATATACCTTATAGTTGTTTTACTTGTCACTTGGTACAAGTACCTACTGCCTACCCTTACGTACCGCAGTGATCACTTTGGCGTACAAAATAGGGGCAAAATTTGTAAAATTAAAATTAATAATATAAAATGACAGCAAAGAATACTTAAACTGAAGCTGGGGGGCTTTATTTGGAATTGGTGCAACTTTGCCCAAAGTTCGTTTTTTTTTTTTTAAAGATAAAAGTCAAAATGACATTATGTTGGCAATACAATGTAAAATTGTCAATGCTTTCAATTTTTTATGTAGAAAAGGCTTGTGTTGCCAACATAGTTACTAAATTTTTGACTTGGGGAATTATCTTTAAAAAAAAAAAAAAAAAACTTTACACGCAAATATGACGCAAGTGACGTCATTCGCGATTGAAAAAGTGCATGTCAAATAAGCCGTGCACCAATTTTCAATCGCAAAATGACGTCATTTGCGTGTATGCAAAGTTGCATCAATTTCAAATAAAGCCCCCCTGGTACGATACCAATATGTTCCAAGTGATGGCAGCAGGTCCAACTAACCTGGTTGATCCTGGTTACTGGTTATAGCTAGTATGGTCAAACCAGTCGTAAGGTTCAACAGTACTAAAACAAATAACCGTCCAAGAAGGTGTAGGCTCTGGTTATTCTAGCATCCAATGAAGGTCGCCGTACACTAAAATGTGTAGTCTTTAGTTAAAAAGGGCTGGCCGTATACTTAAATTTGTGGCCGCAAGTAAAAACCCTAAACAAAAACTGTTATAGCACTCTGTATTTGTAACTTAACCTTAGCACTTTGAAATGAACCACAAAAAAATGAATGTAACTTCAATGTAACTTAGTCAACCATTTACCAGGTAAAACTATATCTCTTTAAAAATATTTGAATAATTTGTGAAAAAAAAGCAGAATTAGATAGATTTGAAAGAAAAGAAAATGTGGTTTAAGTTTGCAATGAAAATCTGTCGTTATTAGGTTATGTCTCACCTGTGTAAGTGAAGTGGTCTATACTCTACTCCTTAGGGCAGCTTTTCACTAATGATCAAATAGAGAAGGTCAGAATCCCTTGTGGGGAAAAACGTGTAAAGCAAAGCTTACTGAATGGATGGTAGTAAAATAATCTGAAATTATCGACGAAATTATGACACGGAAATGTAACGAAACGTAAGGCAACTGAATGTACCATAAATTCAATAATTGAGAATATAAAGTCAAAATCCCTCGAAGGCGAAAACAAAATTCAACTTCATGAAAAAGACCTTTTTCTCGGAACCACCACACGTGAAAGAAAGAAGCACCACATAAAATTATTAGCTGTCCTAAAGCTGAAGAGTAGAGATGAGGCAAAGTATTGACCAATGTCCACTGATCTAAAAAATAAATGGATAAACAAAGAATGCTGCTAATTTACGAGCTCATAATGTAAACAACTGGGACAGCTGTGAGCGTGCGCAGTAGAACATGTACTGTGCGTTTGCCAATGAAAATGAAGGATATTTCAAAATTTAGAACAGTTGTTTGACAGAAAAGACACTGCGCATGCGTTAGGCTGTTCCGTTGCACAACTGTTCGTAGAATATTGACTCCAAATTTTTGCACAAGTTTAGCCAATCAAGCTGTACGATTGTTTATCCATTTATTTTTGAGATCAGTGCAATGTCAAAAAGAAATCGAGGAGAATTGCAAGTACCAAAAATTACACACAACAATATAAACTTACAACAGCTGACGACTAATGATAACAACAACAAGTATATAACCACTAGAACAATCATAATTTGAAGAATACGACATTGAATAAGCAATTCGTGTTGCAAAACGTAAACGCTTACAAGGAATCGACGATTCCAAAGTGACATGACTTAGGTGTCACTATAGAATAGAGAGCAATCCGGTGATTTATGGAACCAATGATCGAACCGGATGCAGAACTAAATCTGGTACTGAGTTCAGCAACCGAACAGAGTACGTGCAGCGTGCAGTACACACTTCGTGAACGGATCACGATTTGGGATACCTTACCCAAGAAATATCAATTTGATTTGTTTATTCTTGAAATTTAGAGGAATTTTGAATGGAAAACTGAAAATAAAGTGAAATAGGTAATAGTATATTATTCAACGAGCGGGTAATGATGGCTATTATTCACGAAGGATGAAGTTTGCACTACGAGCCGCAGGCGAGTAGTGTAATCATCCGAGTGAATAATAGCCATTACCCATGAGTAGAATACTATACTTTTTTTATGATTATTAAATAATAGGCACGAGTTATGCGGTGTTTTTAAATTTTCGTACCAAAATTAATTGACAATTCTGACAGCTGGAGACAAAGTGAGGTTAGGTTAACACAAGTCTTGTCCAAATAAGCTGTCAAAATGACCGATTGGAAGGTCGAAGTATGTTGTCAACTTGTCGAATTTTCTGATTGGCTCTTGAATAGTGGAGTAATGAGACCAGGATATTTTCATTAGTTCAAAACAATTAAGTAATGAAAAAAAAACTCACTGTATGAGTAATCATTCACCTTGATCAATAGAAAATAGATGTATATTGCGCATATTATTCAATACTCATAGAAAAAGGCAATTTTGGCACGTTACAAAGTCATTTTAGCCCTGTCCCAAAAAATTCAGTTTTGATAAGAGAAATTGACTTCCATTTTTCCAATGCAATGGTGAATTCCAGCTTTGACACGCGCCTTAGTTGTGGTTACGGATCCTTGAAGAGTTATCCATGTTCCGACTTAAGATCATTAGCTTCACCATAAGCAAAAACGAAATCATTGGGATGTAGTTGCGGGTCTATCATATATGTTTTAATTCTATACAAAGTTGTCACTGTTTCGCACTTGAAGTTGTTTAAAGGTTACGCCGCTTCTGCCCTTCATGTCGCATGGGCTGAAGCTGGTTCATTTCCAATAGCAGATTCGATAAATTCGAGAAAAATCGACTCTTGACAACATCTGCTTATAATTGTCTGAAATGAGTTAACTCGGACAATTACACTCAGACCGATAGTTTTGGATATCGGCTCGGTCACGAGACTTGTGGTTGAGGATAACAAAACTTGTCTTCAAAAATTCGAGAAAGACATTCTGCTTGACCTGAGACTGGCCCAATTTTGACATCAGAAATACATAATATTGCAAAGGGCTTAGCAGCCACGCTGGAATAAATTTCACTAAAGTGATCTGCAAACAGCTGAATAGTCTCTGGACATACGAAAGCCGAAAATAGTTCAAAGGTTTATCATTAGATTGACGCCTGCCATTCACAAGATTGTAAAGGGCCCATAAGATTAGGACCCAGATTATGTGCGGCTAATGTAATCACCCTGGCTCTAGCTGAATACTACATTGTTGACGCTCACATGGTATTTTAAATCTAATAATAAATGTTTTCCGCTTCATTAAAACAAAAACTAGCCCTGTCAGTCTACTACAAATTCAAGTACGTTGTATAAAACCTAGTAGGCATCATGGCGTCGACATAACGACTTGGAATAATGGCCGAATTTTCACCACTTACAGAACAGAACACACTTTCTCGCTTAATAAAGTTATAAAATTTATTCAAGAGGATTTAACTTAGCCGATGAATCACACTCGCAATCGCGGCCATCTGAGCTCTTGAAAACGGAGTAACTCATCCTATAAAACAATTGAAGCGTCGGTGAAATTAAAACACTGTCGACGACGGCGGCGTCGATTTATTCAGGCATCTCTTTTTATTTGGACGAATTAAATAAAGAAGTGATGATGGATCAAAGGGAGGATGCGAAAATGCTTAATGAAGCATGGTGACGGTGGTCGTAAATTGGCAAATTAATGGCTGTGCCGATGGGGACGAAACACACACACACACAGTTCGAAACGGTCACAAATTAGTCAATTGTGAAAATGTGCCCTTGAAAGGGGGCGGAATTAATGAAAAAACTGACCGTGTGATGGGGTAAATAATTAGGCTCGTGTGCATAAATATGTAGACCATTGAGTGAATATCAAATATCAAATTTTGTTATGGAAATATCTTTGTCCTAGCTCAACTTTCTGAGACAAAGGACAATTGTTTCATAGGAAAAAGACGAATCTATTCTTCAGAAACAAGTTGACATTCTGGGCTCAAATTCTCGACAATCAGTGAACGAAGGCGAAAGTTTCAAGAAATAGTATACTCCGGTCCCAAAATCGACTTTGAACCCAAAGTTTTGAAGTGCCTCTAGAGTAGAAGACTTATTCATCCTCATAACAATAATTCCAATTTGTGTATTCAATAGAATATACGTTCGATGGTCTACATTATTCATGTAGTTCAGGGTGACAACCGAAAAACTTCAAACGCAACATAAGTCAGCATTATGAAAAACAAAATAATGTTGGCACCCTGAACTACATGAATAAATACACGGAAAAATACACAGATATAATACGGGCATAATAGTCGAAAATTGAAAGGATTTAATTCAAAATATACTTAAATTAAACCCTCGTGTTTAGACTGTTTCACTGAATCGTGGTCTTCTCTCAAATCCCTTGAAGGCGGGTTCTCATAGTGCATTTATAATAATTATATTTTTTTTCGAAAAATGGATTTTTGAAAATACATTTTTAGATAAAATTATAAAAAATAATTGAGTTGACCGGAAAAAACCTCTAAAAAACCAATAAAATCACAATTATAAAATTCTTGAGCATATTGACTCCTTCCTATAATAGATCACTAGATAAATATGAGCATCAGGCCCCCTATCATTTTCAGTTGTAGTAGTAAGAGTAGTAGAGTTGGTAGTGAAGTATAACATACCCGGGTTCGTTCAGCAATATTAAAAGGTGTGAATTTTTATTACCTTTTAAACAGCAAATCTTCTGAAACACGAAATGAAAAACAAATAGGACCTACGTTGTGGAAACTTACTCAATTTTACTTACTGGACATGCGCCCGACATAGCAAATATTTGGGAAATTTAAGCGAAGTTGTGATATATAAAAGAAACGAAAAATTTGTGGAACGTCTACTTTATTATTAGAGTAAATCGTACCGTTCCCTGGAAATCTCGAGGGGAAAGAGAACGGCAGAGAAAACCTCAAAAATAAAAACATACTGTGTCATTTTAATAATTAATTGTGAATCAATTATTTCAATAATCAATAATTTGAGTCAATGAAAGTTTAAATTAGGTACCATCTTTGTCCTTGTGCTGAAATTTTAATTCCACACACCACATTCAATCAACACTACCTATATTCAATAATGAAAAGTTTTGGTTAGTTAGCCAGTCTGCCAGCAGGTACAGAGATCCCATACGGGAGGCTACTCAGCTATAGTTGTTATTTTGAGCCAATATCTCTAGATTGATTTTTCAATTTGTTTGCTAGGATATTCGCTCGTCAGGGTAGGAAAATGTTATTAAATCCAACAAGGCCCTAAGGCACACTCGGAATCCAAAAATTAAAATCCCAGCACATAGACAGCACATAATTTGTCTAGGTTTTAATTTACTTTTTTATCTGAGTTGTTTACAGCATGAAACGATTTTTGTTAAATATATGAACAATGCACATGCTATAATAGTACATTAAAATACAAGTTTCATAAGACGTGATTTTATCGCACGAGCCCTATATTAGAAAACGAGCCGGAGGCGAGTTTTCTAAAGGGCGAGTGCGATAAAATGTCTAATGAAACGAATATTTTATACTATTTTTTCTATTTTGGTATTGTTTAATAAAAAAAAAAACAAATTTTTCTTGGAAATTTTATTCTCATATTTTCTGATTTCATGTTTAGGTTGGTAACACTACACGCCAAATATAGAAATCTCCTTTTTTATTTTTATTTTTACCAATAATAAAATCGCAAATGACAGTTCGATGGCCATCAGTCAGCCAGTGTTACCAATTTCCGATAAGTAAAAAAGGAGGGTCACAAAGAGCTTCTTTTCGAAACTACTTTTAGTGTCGAAAAGACTTCGATATGAAACCAAAATAGAAAAAAAAACGTTATGAACAAACAAAAAACATAAAAATGAAAAAAAATAATATTTGTATAAATTGAACTCTCAAAAACAAAATAACAATTATTCAGCTGACCTGCGAATGCTCCTTCTGACACACAAACTAATCACAAATTGAATTGAAATCAATTTAATACAAAATAAAAATAAAAATTGAAAAATGAACAATGGCAGACAAGCGTCTAAGGGACCATTCCAGCTTCTTCTGCAGTCTAGTCGTCCAGTTTCCCATTCTCTTCTACCTAACCTTTCGGTACGCTTTTCTTTGCTGCGCGTCTCGTTCCCATAAACTTTACAGCGCATTACATGGTTGCAACATTTACTTTTATTCAGTAAACGTTTTTTTTTTTTGTAAGTTAAGATTCAAAGAAATAATATTTTAAATAGGTGGTTTTCCTCAGTAGTTTAATTTTCAGAGACCACATATTCTTTACAATTCTTTGCTTGTTAGAATGATTTTATTGTGGAATTTCTTCTTGTAACTTAAACTAATAATATTTATTTTATCCTGAGGAGTTTGACCGATATCTATCTGGAAAGTAGTGTAACGATTCTTATAAATGGGGCGGTATCCCTACTTTTTTTCTTCAGGTAACTTTTACAATAAATGTATATTGCAAACTTATAACAGCTTCCATTCAAGTATGATTGATATTTAAGTACGACCACAAGAATCCTTCCAATTGAAACACATCTGCCAAACACTTCCAACTATTGTACCGTATCAAAAGATATTCCACCTCAAACATTTGTTGACAGGATACCTAAACTAAATAAATATTTCGAAAAGTTTCTTTGTCGGATCGAACTTTTTAAAATACAATGTCTACATTATCGAGAGAAAACAAAGACTTAATTCAAAGCCTAGCAAGTTCAGCAAAACATATCGAACGTTTATTTTATTAAAGTTCCATAAAGTCTGTTGCACAAGTTTGTTTTCTTTTACAACAAACTGTCTCACGACAAAAATATTTGTTCTTGGCCATCAGCTTAGAATTTATATTTCTGATAAACATTTAGGTACTTGACTTTGTAACTGATATAAGTTGATTTTAAGAACGATTAATGTTTTCATATATTCAATTATTGATTAATAGATATTAAGTTAGGTATAGATAATCTTTGACAACCCACCAAGCATTTTCCATTAGCCCCCGATCAATTTAATCTTGTTAGCTAGATACCTACCACTTAAAAAACTTGAGCCAAAGAAACTTCCTGTGCTAACTTATAGGTGATATCTAACTAACAAAAAACTTTCCAATTTAAAGCACGTACATACATACGTAAAGTCTCCTTGACAACAAAGTTACGATTTTCCTGTCGAGAATTCCCTAATACCCCGGTAAAGAGTCTCTAAGCGTCTCAAACTACCCTCCCTGTACGTATGCCATGCCGTTACACTCCCAGAAATTTCGTTAAGATTTAAATAATGCTCCCTTGTGGTAGAACTTGAAGGGCAGGTCGGCATGCTTTTGTCACACAGAGGGTGGAAAGAGGCTTACAGATATTTCCATAAAAGAGGGGGGGACAGGGGTGAATACTTATATCCTTCAGGATACCATTGCATTTATTTTCACGAATAATATAAAGGAATATAATATATGAAAGCAATCTTTCTGAAACGCGAAAAAAAAATGTTTTCTTCTCGAGAGTATAAAAGAACTACTAAAATCCATATTAGAGCTCTATGAGAAACGGACGAATAAGTAATGTGCGTGTCACGTTCAGATTGCTCAAATTTTTCTTGATTTTTTTTTTCCTCGCTTCGTAAAAATATGTTTTGCTTTTCTCAAATTAGGTTATTTACCTCTAGGTTAAATTAAATATCTTTTCTCCTAGTTCCCGAGTTTCTCAAAACCAGTAGATAGTATTTTCAATACTTTTGTCGAAGTATTACTCAAATTAAATTCTCAAACACTTCACAATATCAATCTTTGTTTATTCGAAACCTGAATTTCGACCATCAATTATGATCCAATCATTTCAATTGGTTCCCATTACAATTGAAATCCAATACAATGCTCACGTGACGCCTCTATACGGTTTGCACGGTAGTCGAACTCGAACTAATGAGACCATGGATTTAACCCAATATCGGTAGTATTCCCTCAGGGCGCGTCTATTGTCGCGAAATACACCCGTAAACTTCGGCAACGCAAAATTGCAAATATCCTTGATTTAACTAGCATAAGGAGAGAGTTTCTGTAGAGAGCTCCTCAGCGCGTTTTGGTTATTACGAAATAGATAAACCAAGGGTTCTTCAGTATATCCTCCAGGCTGAACTTCAATTATTATTGTGTCACCCTTGCTTGCTAATAGTTCTTTTTTTGTTTTCACAGGTTGCAAATAATTTAATGCAAAACATGATATATGTTTGCACTTATTCCAGTTATAATTATATGATAACAAAGGCTTAAATAGCTGACGCAAAATTGAATCATTCCCTAGTGAAGGGCTAAAATATCAAATAATATTGAGGTCCGGCAAATCCAACGTATATCTAGAATCTAAATTGCTATTTAGGTAATTTAGAAGTAATACGAAGGGTAATTGCGAAAGGGCGCCATACACAAGAGAATATAATTGCCCATCAGTGGCCAATTTGGGCTATTATAAATGAGTGTATGAACTGGACAAGGCAACATTTTTCATTACTGCACACCTTTGTCAGATAACGTTGTGGATGTTTTGTTTTATAGAGAATAATAGCTACATTATTATTTTCAACATGAAAATTAAAGGATTTGTTTTTAATATTTTAATTTTTTTGTTTAATGGGCGGATGGTTGCTTTATTTGAAATTTAGTGATGAAAACATTTACATTCTATAGAAGCTTTGAAATAAAGTTAGGTCATATTTCTACAAGCATATTATTTAGTATGGTTTACAATGAGAGAGAAATGTCAAAAGCCAGAATTTAATTTAAAAAAAAAACAGATTATCATTTTTTGTTTTTTATTCATAAAGCGAGAACCGAAACGGCAAACCCTTTCCAGATAAAATTTTTAGCCGGAATAAAAGAGGACTAAGTCAACCGAGAAGAGATAATGAGCTTAAGTCTGGTGTTTGAAAATTTATTTCAAACACAGCAGACGTTGAGTAAATTGAGATGTTCTAATTAATGAAATATAATTGAATAAATATTTCAAGCATTAATAATAACAATGATCAGAAATATTATGTAAGTCATTCAAGTTTAGTTCAAATCCGTTGCTGTAAATGGAAATCTCGTTACAGTTGTAGTTATTAACGTCGCGCCAGCCACACCAACTTTTCTAATGAATATGTTCCTCGGTGACTACCCAAAGCAACTATTCGAAGCGTAGGCTTGAACCAGTACTACCAGTAGTTACATTTTTATTTGTTAGTTCCGCAGTGTCGCTACGGCTAAAGCCGCTATTAGACGAAATTATAAAACTCCCACTGTCATAGAATTATGGTTTTTAAATGATAATAAGGCCGACATGGCCGAAGGTGTGTGCCACTATCTTGTAATGGGTTTTGTTGTAATAAAGTGTCATAGTCATTTTCCTGCGGTCAGATTAATGCGGGAACAGCAGCGGTTCATTATCAATATTAGATATCTAATTTAGCTTTAGGTTAAATGTAACGTTCCGTAATGGAAAAAGATCAATTTTGTGCTTGGAAAGATCATAGATTAAATACTTTCATTTGATTATGATTTTTCAAAATGATTATCTTATTATTATACATATTCTTAATGCAATGAAAAATACCCCTACATCATCTGCTCTTTATATTTGAAATCAAGTAAATATTTCCAGAGCATATTCACTGCAAGCAGGAATGCTAATTAACGAGGATCGTCCGTAAATTCAGTGGACAAAAAATCCCCTCGCTGTCTGTTCCAGGACTAAATAAAAACAAAAGAACCTAGCAGACTATCATTTGAAACAACAAACAACTAAACGTCTTTTTTAGATTATGTCACAAAACCCGCATCAACTGGAAAACAACTACGTAACATCATGAATCCCTTTCCTTCGGATAAGGGACCGCGATAATATCCGAGGAAGTGGTATGGGCGATTCTACACAAAGTGTACAATTTCCTCTCTTTTGATTTCATGCCAGATTTCTGGGCTTAAGGATTAGGCTGGGTCTTAATGTGACACAAACGTTACCAGATAAATCTGACGCGGATTCACGTCAGTTTTCGATAAAAGTTCTCAAGAGTTTCGTTGATCCATTACCTTTCACTGATAACTTTTCCTTGGTCATTCTGCATTTGGTATATTACCAACTTAATCGATTTGATCAAATAACTAACATATACCCAGCCAGCACAAGAACATCCCATCTACGTTAATGGGAAGCGCGTTGGGGAAGTTCAACCTCCAATGCGATGTTCTTTTAATGTTTATGTAGCCTCTATGTGACTGCCGAATGTCCGCAACACATGGAAGTTTATAGTTCTTACTATGGATGTTACCTACTGAAGTTGACGTAACATCACAGCACGAGATTTTCAGTACTTCGCAAGTATGTTTAAAAGTCCGTTATAAAGTACTTCCACTGAATGTTCGAATCAAAATTACAGTTGACATTGTGTTGTAACGTTTTTTAAACATCCGATAAAGAAAGCAAAGTGATTTGAAGGATGTAACTCTATTCCGGATTTTGATAGGTGTTACAAGCAACGTTACATTTAGACGTTCATGGTAAATTAACAAAATACATTTATAAAATATCTCTTTGGGACATAAAATGGAGGATCGCCGTGTAACGTAACCGTAACATTCCTGGCACGTTAAAAAGGAAAGTTTTATTAAAACATTCGCAAGACAATATTATTCCATGTGAAACGTCAATAAAACGTTGAAGGTACATCACATGTAAATGTTTTTTGGTTCACATTTAAAAAACATCGCATAAAATCCTGGCAATGTTTTGTGCTAGCTGGGTAGGTGATCCAAAACTAATTCCGTTGCACGTAATCAGTGACACCGACTGCGTTTAGATCTTCTTTAATTTTTCTTGAGTCCTATACTTTTTTCTGTTCTGGATTGCGCAAGCTCTTCTTTTGAATTACCGCAATCAACCTATAATTACCGTATTTGTATTTTAGTTCAAGTTTTCATCGTTATGAGTGTCTGGAAGCATCGAATTTAATTTGCTTTCTACTCTATTCTAGGCCTATTGTTATGTATATTATATCGTTCCATTTCATTTAAAAATCAAATCCATTTGATATAATGCGTTTGAATATAAGTTAAATTGCATTCAAAGGATCAAAAATCGAGTAGGTAACGGTGACCTTGTTATTTATTTTCAACATCAACTACCATGTTTTTTTATTTCTACATCTTTCATTCAGAGGAAAACGAAACATTTGTAGAGAATTTCCCATTCCAACGCAAAAACACAGCGCTTGCGAAAAATTGCCAGAAAACTTTCTGTTTACTGCTTTGTTTTTATCGCTTCACGGCGTCGTTAAGCGTTTATGATACGTGGTATGATGGACTAATCTAAAAAAATTGCAACCAGGTGTTAATTTTCCAGGGGACCTAATCACCTGCCTTGTAAGGACGTGCCCCATATCCGTACTCTTGATATTTAAGAGCATAATAAAAAAGGAAAGTTTGCAACGAAAATTAGGGTTTAGGGTTGCTCGGTCCAAACGTATCTAATTAGTAGATGATATATTTTTTGGAATATTATTATGTAAATTTTATGGGGGAATAAATAAACTAGTGGAACAGACATTTTTGATGTTTAAAGATCAATTCCAATCAATTTATAGTATTTTACATTATTAGCCAGGTAAAACAGTTTTTACTGGCGATTGAAGGAAATGACTAGCGAGCCGCCAGGCGAGCTTGTCACCTTCAAGAGCCAGTAAAAACTGCTACCTGGCGTATAATGTACAATAATTTATTTGTTACTCATTTGTAAAAGATATAGGGACAAATAAAAAATCAATACATAACAAAAATTTGAAATTTATATGTTTTTCCTTGATTTTTTCTCACATAAGTTTTGGTAGTTGGTATAACTATGAGAATGATACGTTGTTAAGACGTTGTTTCTAGTTATAAATAGGTTTTTTGACAGATTTCCATTTTGCAATTTTTTTCCAGAAATGAATTTATTACAAGATATTATTAATGAAGCTGCAGTCGTAGCCAACAGTTTATCACCAGAAAAGTCTCCCAGAAGGTACCTACAAGCAATTATTCTTGTGATAAAACCGATTTTTCAAAAATAAATAATTCTACTGACTTGTAAAAAGTTTTTACAGTTTAGCTGTCAATTTTACAAGTCAGTAGAGCCAGTAGCTTGTAAAAATCAATTTTCGCTGGTTATGTTTTGACTTGATAAGTGACGTTTTACAAATGAGTGACAAATAAATTATTTTATCTACAAGCGTTTGGTTATGACGTTTTTACATAACCATTTTTCTAGTAATTGAGTTATGTTATGAGACTCATAACACAACTAGTGGTGTTATAGACTAGGTTATGAATTCATAACACAACTAGTTGTGTTATGGACGAGGTTATGAATCTGTAACACAACTATTTTTGGTGATTTGAGAAATGTCATAGGTAAACCTGTAAAGGTAAAATGAAGATAGACAACTACTAATAAACGAAATTATTTAAAAAAAAACATTCTCATTTTTCGCTTTGTAGATGAAACGTTGTACGTAATCTTTCACACTCGTTATTGTAATCATGTTCGTAAACGCACTTGTAATGTAATAGTTATTTACATTACAAGTGCGTTTATGAACATGATTACAATAACGAGTGTGAAAGATTAAAACGACGAGGTCGTAGACCGAGTCGTTCTAATCACACGAGTTTTGTAGTCATGTTTAAACGCACGTGCAGTGTACAACGCTTTATCTACAAAGCAAAAATTAAAAATGTTTTTTCAATCATTTTCGTTTATTAGTCGTTGTCTACCTTCATTTTACCTTTACAGGTTTAACTTTGACATTTGTCAAATTACCAATAATAGTTGTGTTATGAATTCATAACCTAGTCCATAACACCACTAGTTGTGTTATGAATTCATGACCTAGCCTATAACACCACTAGTTGTGTTATGGGTCTCATGACATAACCATTTTTTTAGTATTTGAGTTATGCATTGACATGAGACTCATAACAGAACAGTGGTGTTATGGACTAAGTATGAATTCATAATACAACTAGTGGCGTTATTGATTAGAATATGAATTCATAACACAACTATTTTTGGTGATTTGACAAATGTCAAAGTTAAACCTGTAAAGGTAAAATGAAGGTAGACAGCGACTAATAAATGAAAATGATTGAAAAAACATTCTTATTTTTCGCTTTGTAGATAAAACGTTGTACATTACACGTGCGGTTAAACATGACAACAAAACTCGTGTGATTAGAACGACTCGGTTTACGACCTCGTCGTTCTAATCTTTCACACTCCTTATTGTAATGTTCCTAAACGAACTTGTAATGTAAATAACTATTATCTACAAGCGTTTGGTTATGACGTTTTTACATAACCATTTTTCTAGTATTTGAGTTATATCATGAGACTCATAACACAACTAGTGATGGACTAGGTTCTGAATTAATTCTATAACACAACTACATTTTGTGATTTGACAAATGTCATAGTTAAACCTGTGAAGATAGAATGAAGGCAGACAATTGCTAATAAACGAAAATTGAAAAAAACATTTTCTTATTTTTCGCTTTGTAGATAAAACGTTTGTACATGACACGTGCGTTTAAACATGATTACAATAACGAGTGTGAAAGATTAGAACGACGCAGCGTTGCCAGACGTACGAGAGGTGACAGGTGTGGTATTTGTACTGGGTGTTTGTTTATAACTGGAACACTCAGTAACTTTTTTCGTATTTAAAATAAAGGGCTCGTTTAAGTTGGAAAATTTCTTGGTAAATTGCAACCTTAAGCGATACAACGATATTTTTTTGTCGTCATAGGTATACAGGGTGCGCCAAAAAGGTATTTTTTTTAAATGGAACGCCCTCGTATATTTTTGTTATCCAAATAGTGATTGATATTTTTGTGGAGCTAATTTTTTGAGAATTTTGAAAATGCAAAAATATAGGTACAGGGCGTTCCATTAAAAAAAATGAATTTTTTGGCGCACCCTGTATACCTATGGCGACAAAAAAATATCGTTGCAGCGATTAAGATCGTTGCAATTTACCAAGAAATTTTCCAATTTAAACGTGCCCTTTATTTTCAATAATAAAAAAGTTACTGAGTGTTCCAGTTATAAACAAACACCCTGTACCACAGTTTAGGGCATGTTCGTTATAAGAAAATCAATGTGTACGGTAGTACGTTGATATACCACAGTTTTTGAAATAATGGGTTAATTGGGTATTATTCTATGGTAATATGTACCACATTTCTATATTCTCCTTTTTTTCTTATGTGTGTTGGTTAAATTGAATAGAAAATGTATAAAAGATTTTGAAAACTTGTTGCTTGAAAACAGTCTATAGGTAATTTTTCACGAGGATAATCAAGCATATTAATCGATTATGCTGAATTATGTAATGTGTCAATTGTGTCATACTCCCCTAACTCCCCCCACAATCAAATTCTGGGAGTCCCCGGGTGACGTCATCAATATAGGCTGCTGATAGTAACATAATGTCTGCCCAGCGACTCTGTGTCTACGGGGCAACGGTAAGGGGAATGCAGTTGTAAAAAAAAATGGCTGATTTCATTCATAAAATACCCAGCTGCGTGCGGATTTTTTTGGAAGTGTTATCGTATTGCAACTCCTACACGAAAATCGAAAATGACCAAACCCCCGCCACTGGATATTTCAATATAAATCGATATTCCAAGATGGGAGGATACAATGATGGAAGCCCTGGCCAATAGCGAGACGTAAGGTGACGTTAGCCCATTGACAACGACATGGTTCCCCGTGGCAACGGCCATCCTGCCAAAAACTCCACCAATCAGGTTCATCCAGGCCGGATGCTTGCCAAATTGTCAAAAACTGATGGTATCTTTAGAAAATGTTTATTTTTTACAATGGACAAAATTGAAGAAATCAGTTATTAGAATAAGAATAGATCTAACAACCACGTTGAAATATTTAGTGTTTTATTGGTATCTATATTTTGTTATTAAAAAATGGATTTTCAAATTAACTATACTTCATGCCTGGTATTTTCGCTTTTTAATAATTAAACGTGACAACATGGCACATCTACGTCCGAATTCCTTCCGTAGACTCAGATCCGCTGGGCAAACAATAACTCGTAGGTCCAAAATTAGAGTATGACACAATTGACACATCACATAACCCAGCATAATCAGATTATGCTTGATTATCCTTGCGAAAAATTGACTTATAACAAGCTTGAGAAAGTTGTTATAAAATGTTTGAACATTTAGCAATAACGACTTGATCGAGGATTATTCGGATAGAAATTTTTTTGACAGTAATTTTCACTTTAAGTTAGCAATTATTGTCAACATTATAATAGTACATTGTGTATCAAGGGCGGAAAGGAGACGATTTCGACGAGTGTGAAGTTATCGGCCAGGGGCCTTATTCTGTAAAAACGAACCGTTCGATTCGGTAGAATTTCTTCGATTGTGACGTCATTTTCGGCTTGCTAGTGCGGAAGCTATTCTGAAAATGACGTCACAATCGAAAAAAATTTACCGAATCGAACAGTTCGTTCTTTATAGAATAAGGCCCCAGAGCGAAGCGAGGACCGATATCGCACGAGTCGAAATCACTTTCCGACCGTGGTGCACACAGTACTTTTTGAGCAACTTTTTTGGAATTATTTTTAATAAATAATAGGCCTGTTCGCACAGCAATCACAAACCAGTCAGAGCGAATCTCATTGGTTGGAAACAGTCAGAAACAGTCAGAAAACTAGTTTCAACCAATGAAATTCGCTCTTACTGGTTGGTGATTTCTGTGCAAACAGGCCTATTATTTATATTAAATAGGGAATTTCCATGAGAAATAAATATGACTTATTTTGTTTTTATGGTGCACTTTTTTCTATAAAATATTGAATATGAGCAGTTTTGCGTTAAATTTATCGATATTGTAGTCATACGGCAATTATTAGTTTTAAATTGAAAAGTTTCGCGCGGAAAAGTTACGTTTAACATGGCCACTTCCAGTGACGTCAACTGTTCGTAAATTAAGGTAAAGGGTAGTTTACACTGATCGTGAATCCACGGTCCACGTTTTCGTGGTTCACTCTTGAGTCGTAGAACGATTAGTCCACGATCAGCTCACGTCACGCCACGACTGATATTGAACCACCATAAATGAGTCTAGTATAGAGGGAAGATTGTAAGACTGTGCTTTTGTGAATCATTTATCAGCCCAACCATGATGAAGGATCTAACACACGAAATGTCATAATACGGCACTAAATACGGAAACACCACGTAATAACTGCTTTCAATGCAGTCGAAGGTTCAAGCTGAGCGATTCTTTCTGACAGTTTGCAAAGTGTCAGAGGCTCTTGTGAGAACAGACCTTAACGTTGTGTTTACAGACAGTTGACGTCACAAGTACTGCCATTTTGAAGGTTAACGTTTTCGCGCCAACGAAAATAATTTAAAATTTAAAACATTTTTTTAATTTTTAATGGCTATTATTCCGAGGGAATAATAGCCATTATTGCGAGTAGTATACTCTACTTTATTTACGATAAATTAATTTATTTGAGATTTTCAATGAACAAATTTCATCCGTCTCATAATTTTCAATACAAATCCTCAAGCACTACACGTTTGACACTGACACTTTTGTGGAATAATGACCATTAATCCCGCTACTCGTCATTAATCCCTGGAGGAATAACATATGTCATTATACTGCCAAAATCACAAATATAATACACACATTATACATTAGTCGTAAATAAAAAATCTTATTTTTCGCTTTGTAGATAAAAAGTTGTACATCACACGTGCGTTTAAACATGACTACCAAACTCGTGTGATTCTCTCGTTATCTTAATCATGTTCATAAACGCACTTGTAATGTAAATAACTATTATCTCATTTAATAACTTCTAATGCAATACTCTATTTCTAAAGGAAAGTACATAGTTCTAGAAATTCCGCCTTATTTTAACTCGCCCCGCGTATTTCCGGAGCATTCACGCACCAATTTCAACGTTTTAACTTTCAAGTATTGATGAGATTTCGTATTAAGTATTCCGTCGAACAAGTTTCGAACTTTGCAATGGACTTTCCTGCATCCAACAACGGTTTATTATGAGGAAAATATCAATGGAAGCAAATAAACATTCTGGTAAAAAGTTTTATTATAGTTCGAGGCCGGTGAAATGCAAAGTTTTATGAGGGCGCAAGGAGGAAGACGCGATGCGACGAGAGCTCGAACTTTCGGGATAATCAGCAGTCGATGAAGTTTTTTTTAATAATTTATAATCCCTGTAATTCGTATTCGAGAATCTATAAAAAAAAGACAATAATTATTCGAAAAAGTTTTTGCGAAAAAATATTTCAAATAATTAAAATTTTAAAATTGATTTTTGAAAAATTCATAATTCAAAAGTAGGTACCTATATAATTAACTTTTCTACTTGAGGCTGGGGAGTTCAGTCTATGCTCAATAATAGTAATTCGTGCAATCGAGCATATTTCCGCTGATTCCAATTTCTGTTATCAACTCAAACCTCAAACTACTTACTACACGGGTAACCGTCAGCTTAATTAGCTCGGGTTTCTAGTTGCACTTGGCACCGATTTCAGTCTTTTCAACTTTTCACCGCGCCAGCTAATTAGGACCCGAGTGATTTACCATGTGGCGAAAGTCTGATTTCAAGAAACTTGGAAAATATAATTGAAGACGAATAAAAATTGCGGAATAGGAGTTAATGAAGCAGAATATAGAATGTTTGATGACGTTAAAATTGCTTTTGGACAGACAGGAATTTGAAGTATATAAATTAGTTACAATATAGCACGGAAGTTTTTCAAATTATTGTCCAAGAGTATCTACTTCACTCCAAGTAAAAGATAGTCAGTAGGTACTTCTGAAATGGAACATTGAACAATGTTTCCCACAACCAACTAAAAAATTATATTCGACATGAATGTCCTTTGTAATGTGGATTTTCTGGACTATTGTGGACACATTAAATGAAAACTAGTTACTACTGATTACCTACTTTGAGCCATTATATGCAACATTATGTGCACAAGGTTACAGAGTCAATAGCAATGCAATTCCTGTTTCACTTCACTTTTGTAAATACCTCTAGTGATGTTAGGAATAGAAAGATTTACTAACACTTTAATTCCACTTTTCATCGGATTGATTATTGCGTTGCTGTTAAGAGTAATAATAGCCATATAGCTTACCAATTTTCCGAACTTTAGGCTTCAGCAGAAGTTTCAACAGACCCCTAAGTTTTCTATCAGACTAATATCTGCCAGACTTTCAATAGAACCCTTAACGTTCATGACCAGCCCGGAATTATCGACGATCGAACTAAGATTATAGCTTCGCATAACCCGTAATATCCATTAACTAAGAAGCGGCCAAAGGACGATGCCGGTAATAAAAAAGTAATAAAATGCCGATTTCGTGGAACACAATAGGATTCCCTTACTATACGCGCCATAATAATAAATAATCAAGAGACAGCCACTGTTTCCTGTGTCTGTAAACACCCTTCTGTTTCCGTTTCTGGGCTGTCAAAATTTATTCGTATATGGTACGGCCTAAAACATAATTTATGCTCGTTCTGTTTCTCCCTTTCTGGATTTTATGCCTTTCGATTAAGTGGAAACAAATTTCGTGATAATGGCAGTAGATGTTCTCTGCCTTAACATTTAATTACCTTAAACTTGGAAAAAGGACCACTATTGAAGATAAAAAGTGTAATATAAAAGATAAGAAACCTTCGGAAATCAGGCTTTATTCAACAAAAACTATACAGAACTCTTTTGAAAAGATAAATAGTAAATGATAATCTGAAGAGAATTATTTATACAACAATGTCCCCGTCTTCTAATTTTGAAGTAGTGATACTTTCCATCTTATAATTATTGTTCTAGTGTATACTCGCTTGATTAGCTTCTATAAGTTCGGCTTCCTCTACTAGTAGTAGTGGTTCATATTTCAGAATTTCAGAATTATTAGTGGTATGTACTTACATAGGAGAGAGCAAATTGAGTGTCTGATATTACTTCTCCCCAATGATTGGCCTTGGGATTTTAAACTCCAGGTTATAGTTTTTCAAATTATTTCATTGCAGCGTTCTATTAGGCCATTACCTTCTAGAATATATGTATGTAATGTGGCATTCAAAACGTGATAGAAGTTACTGGAAACATTCAATAACAGTATCAGAAATTCAATCGCTCAAATGGCCAAGTTGCATTGATAAGTTTTCCTTGTGTTTTAATAAATTCAGGTTTAATTTCTGTCATGGCAGGATGCTGTCATTTTTCTGACCTCTTCAATAGAATATTGATTTCTTGATTTTATCCAATGCGAAATTTGTGTTATCCCAGGATGGCATAAAATTTGATAAAGGTCATGTAGAGTATTTTTACTGACTACTGACTTTATGAAAGCTAAAAAGTGCAAAACAGACGTACAAAATCATTAGCTTTATATTAATTAATGTGTAATATATTTAGTTTATAAACATAAAATATATTAAATTAATTTGCATACAACAATTTCATTTAGATAAATATGCTAATGTATTTAAACCATATTGAACTCGTTCTATCCACATTAGCATTCGGGCTTTTTCAATAACACCCCTACCAGCATTCCAATTCAGTATCAAATATCTGGAATTATTAATAAAACAAAAGGTCCACGAATAGAACGAGCTCGATTGGGCAACGGTCGAAATAAGACCAATTCGGTGTCGCATAAAGATTAGTGGCAGAATCAATTTAATAAATGGACATTGGTATAGGTTGCGAGTCTGACCATAAATCTGGGTATTGAATTTGGAATTCGGAAATGTTCATTACGTGACCGAAGGGCTAAGGTTTTATGCGACTTGCCAATGCGGAATACGAAATTTACAGTCTGGCCGCTTTAAATTTATAAACGCTGGCCAATGTGAACGTCGTTAAAATCTGCACTTTATGGAAAATATTTAGGATCTAAAAATGGTTTAACGTATACTGCCGATTAAAGAAATTTGCGTTAACATCAAAGAACAACTTTGATCTTAATTCCGCATATTTTTTTAAATAATGAGAAGATAGCACATTCTTGAAGTATTTAAACTGCTACTAAATTCACAAAACATATTACCATTATGTAATGTTGTAGGTATTGTATAACATAAACATATCTGACCAAACGATAAACTAACAAACTTTACTAGACTGTGCATGTGTTGAAATAATTTCGTTTCGAGATTGGAGAGTCACTTTGATCTTTCTAATAATAACAAGTACCGATGACACTTTCAATTTAAAAACGTGCAATGTGCCAGAATGATCAACATGTGCGGACGTGAAGTACACGCGCTTAAAGTCGCTTCGCGCCCACTGAACATCAGAGCTGAAACACTGTTTTCACAAGTGACGAAACGGGATATGGGAAGAAAAGCTTACCGAAGAGATTTAATATAAACTTTGGATTTATTTTATAATATTAAAGAAATGAAAATTCCTACATTGAAAGTATTCTGGTTTTTATTGAAGATATTGTTACGTAAACGGGCTGAATGATAAGAGAGACCTCTTTTCCACCTTCATATTGTTATTTTCTCTATAGTTTGGCGTACGATCTCCTTTCTTCCTACTTTTTCTACTTTGGCTGGACAATTGAATCACACATTACCTCACAAAGTGAAATAGATGAAAATTTAGAAAAATTAGATGGCAAAATATGTTGTTTTTACGCGACAAGACAAAGGTACCTAGGATTAAAATAAAGTAAATGTCATCAAGGACATTGAGAAAAACCACCTATTTAAAATATTATTTCTTTAAATCTCAACTTTAAAAAAAAAAGTTTACTGAATAAAAGTGAATATTGCAACGATGTAATGCTCTGTGAAATTGATGAGAACAGCGGCGAGCCACGGAAAAAGTTACTGAAGGGTACTACGTCGTTGGCTGCCACCATTAACAGGATAAAAGTTTTAGTAATTCTACCTCGAATTCTTCCAATATTTTTAATAGGATACAGATCAAATAAAAATGTATAGGGTATGACAGACATAAGTAGAGAGCTTTTAATTATAAAAGTGAAAAAAACTGGATACCTAATAAGTAGAAAAAAGATAATGATATGGTCATGGCTATGCGTAATATAAGACAGCTTACCTACAAGTATACCTCTTTAGAATTGCTACAAATCAAAATAGACCGTATCACTGGCTATCATCGACATCTGAAACCAGACACGGCACTCGAAGAAAACCTCATTTGACCCCAGTAATATATTTCAGAACAACTAATTAAAAATGTGCATATTTTCTTATGAATCTCTTCCATTAGCTTCCCAGTTAAGGTATTCATAAGTTCAATATATTATTTTTCATTACTACGTTTAATCTTGAATAAAAAACAGCCATTGAGAAATCATCAAACCGAACCAAATCGGCTTTATATTCAACTAGGAAACAACAGTTGTTAGAGGACCAGCTCCGCAGGAAGTCCTGCAATTAACATGAGAGGTAAAGCTGCATTTCCACTCAATTGCTAATATGTTATTCCACATTTAATTATTTAGTAGCTATAGCGGTTGCCACTTAGGGTTCAAGTTGATGCAAAATTCCATACATAACGTCAAACGAGAAACCATTAGTGCTTGCTTTTCGTAGTAATATAGGGGTGAAGATGGTGGTTGTTAGCAGGTGCTTATCAGTCATTTACACATGCCGATTTATTTCAGTTAGTAAATTATATAATAATCCATATGAAGATTTAGATTTGACTTACTTATTACCTTGATATTAAGAAGATTCTGTAAGAAATACTATTATGATTTACTGTCCAAGATCTTAAGTATGTTTCAGGCACTAAATTACCGAATCGTTTGTGTTTTATCGACTGTCAAAAAACTAAATACACATAAATATTTCAACAATCGAAACCCAAAACTAATATCCTGGCGCTTATAAAAAAGATTCGGCCCAAGATGAAAGACTGCAGACATCGGGTCCAAATTTAAAATGCATGAAACCACTTGCTTGCAAGACGCCTGACTATTTTTTAAACGTTTTTTTTTTTTGTTTGTGAATCAATGGTGCCACACACGATGCACATTGAGAGTAAGGTAGCGTTTAAAACAATGGAAACGCAAAATCTTTCTGTTTTGTTTTTCTTTACATTGAATTATTCTGTGAGATGAATTTATAGTTATTTACATTACAAGTACGTTTATGAATATGATTATTACAGTAACGAGTGTAAAAGAGTAGAACGACGAGGTCGTAAACCGAGTCGTTCTAATCACACGAGATTCGTAGTCATGTTTAAACGCACGTGTGATGTACAACGTTTTATCTACAAAGCGAAAAATAAGATTTTTTTTTTTTTCAATTTTCGTTTACTTATTAGCAGTTGTCTACCTTCATTCTACCTTCACAGGTTTAACTATGACATTTGCGAAATCACAAAATGTAGTATAGTGTAATAGAAGAAGGAAGCTAAATTTGAAAGCCCCGACCCTTAACGGTACACAACTAACATTTTCCAACGAAGTGAAGTACTTAGGGGTCACCCTGGACCAAAACCCTCACTTGGAACAAACAGTTAGAGAAAACATGCTCTCGAGCTACATCAGCCATTTGGTCATGCCGAAGACTTGTTGGCAAAACATGGGGGCTAAAGCCAAAGATGGTATTCTGGATCTACCAAACCATAATAAAGCCTATGGTCACATACGCCTCATTGGTGTGGTGGCCCAAAACCCAACAAGTCACCGCTCAGATTAAGCTAAGAAAGGTGCAAAGGCTGATATGTCTAGGAATAACGGAAGCAATGTCAACTTGCCCCACCGCAGCCCTTGAGACGCTACTCAACATGCCCCCACTTCACCTATGTGTGAAAAAGGAGGCAATAACCAGCGCTCACAGGCTATTCCAAATAGACAAGTTCAAGCCTGGCAATCTGAGGGGACATCTGAAAATCGTTGATCTAATAACACTGGAGAATGCCAGCAAACCAAGTAACCACATGATGGTCAGATTGGACTTAGAGATCCCCTTCGCAGTGGTAATAAACGACCGCCAATCATGGGAGAATAAAGAACTACCAGACAATGCATCTCTGTGGTACACAGATGGATCCAAGCTAATGGTAGGAGCTGGACTGGGCATTTCCGGCCCTAACTTCAAGCTCTCCAAGGCATTGGGTAAACATCTTACAATATTTCAAGCCGAACTGCTTGCCATAGATATATGTGCACAAGAGTGTCTTAACCAAAGCCTCAAAAGAAAACACATCTTCATACTATCGGACAGCCAAGCTGCCTTAAAAGCCTTGAGGGCTTTCAAATGCACGTCAAAACTAGTCTGGGAGTGTAAACAGACCCTAAAAACACTAGCGACACATAACCAGGTAACGCTGATGTGGCTGCCTGGTCATCGAGGCATAGAAGGAAACGAAGAGGCAGATGGCCTCGCAAAGGAAGGGGCCTCAACACCATACCATGGACCAGAGCCCTACTGTGACTTAATGAAAAGCCACATCATGGAAGAACTCAACAAATGGGAGAAAGACAACTGTCATCATAATGGAGGCACACACCGGGACTCAGACAGTCAAAAAGGTTTATTACCCTTTCAGCAAAAAGAGCTGAACAGCTCCTAAGCATGAGCAGACCAGACATCAGATTGGTGGTGGGACTGCTCACAGGACACTGCCCAGTAAAATACCATTTAAGGTTAATGGACAGAGCAGAAGACGATCTCTGCAGATTCTGCTCAGACGCAATAGAAACCGCAGAGCACCTGCTCTGCGAATGTCCAGCCCAATTCTGCAAGAGGCTCAAATTCCTCGAGGGGGCAACACTGTCACCAGAAGAAGTGGGCCAACTGACACCCAGGAAAATAGCTTCCTTCGGCAGAAGTCTACGCTTCCTGGAGACAAATTAAGATGCAGAGTCACGCACAAAATATCTGCAAAGGTAGCAGTGCTGAGCGGCTGAAAAGCCGAAACGACTCCCCCGAAATCTACAATCTACAATCTACAATAGTGTAATAGATTCATAGCCTAGTCCATAACACCACTAGTTGTGTTATGAGTCACATGACATAACCCAAATACTAGAAAAATGGTTATGTAAAAACGTCATAGCCAAACGCTTGTAGATAAAACAGGTATTTTTTCGATCTGAACAAACTAACTGTAATCACATCAGGTTTGTTTATGAGGTGTCAAAAAACCGGTTTGGACCAACGAAATCGTGGTAAAACCAGATGACAATTGTTTGAAACAAACCTCTAGTGACTTATTTACATTACAACTCGTGTGATTGGAACGACTCGGTCTACGACCTCGTCGTTCTAATCTTTCACACTGGTTATTGTAATCATGTTTAAACGCACCTGTGATGTACAACGTTTTATCTACAAAGCGAAAAATAAAAGTTGTGTTATGATCCTCATGACATAACTCAAATACTGGAAAAATAGTTATGTAAAAACGTCATAGCCAAACGCTTGTAGATAAGTTAAATTAACAATTTAAGTATGGATAGAGTTTTTGTATGGGGAGGGTCATTTTCAAGTGCGAGCTACTAGACCTGTCAACAATTTGTTAGGTTTTTGCTGTAAAAGTATCAGAATTAGTAATCATGAACTTTTCTATCAGCAAACCAGCAACAATAGTATATTATGCAATGATCATGTAATGATAGCCATTAATACACGAGCATGTTGTAGGATACGAAACGAGCCGCAGGCGAGTTTCGTATATAACATGCGAGTCTTCAGTTTTCAGTCACGCCAAGTGTACAGAGTGTACATAATACAGAGTGGCCTATAAGTAATACGTCCCTCCGTAGAAGATTGATTTAAATTATTGATTATTGAATTAATGACTCACAATTATCATAAAAAATGACACAGTTTGTTTTGATTTTTGAAGAATGTTCGATCGAGGGTTTCTCTGCCATCTCGTTCCCCTCGAGATTTCCAGGTCGAGAACGGTACGATTTACTTTGATAATAAAGTAGACGTTTCGCAAATTTTTCGTTTCTTTAACATATCACGGCTTCCACAACGTAGGTCCTATTTGTTTTTCATTTCGTTTTTCACGTTGCTTAAAAGGTAGATAATAAAAATTCACACCGTTCAATCATGTTGAACAAACCCGGGTATATTATACTACAGTTTAAATTAATCTAGGACAGGAAAAAAATATAATTTAAATATAAAAGGAACAATAAAAAAGTTCCATACGTTAGTTAAGCCGCAACTTTGTACCTAAGCAAAAAAAAAAAGGAAAAAGGATCCCCTAATTCCTCTCTCCTTTTGCTGTTTGTACTTTGTAAAGTCAGTCATGTATAATAACTTTCAATGCGAAAGAGATACGGAGCTTATAACTTATGAGAGAAATACTTGTCCTATATTTTTTCTGTCTGAGTCGTGATGCTCGCTGTCTTACTTTTCAAGTTGTCGTTTCATATTTAAAAATACATCGACTTTTTTGCTTTCAAGTTTTTGTGAAACGTGGATATTTGCGAAACAGTATTAGTTGAATTCCAAATCTCATTCTAAAAGAACATCATCCATACAATTGATACACTTCGTTGGGAAACCTATGGAAGGAAATCCGAAATTTTCTTAACTTGGAATATGGGGCAAAAACTCTGGAAAAGTGGCTGAAAATATTTTTCTTGAAAGTCTAGGAACAATGGGTATTAAGCACCTTTACAAAAAATGCCGACAATCACAATTGCTGTAGTGGCAAGTAGCATGGTTGTTAGAAACAGTGCATGGATCAAATAATGACCATACTCGCAATGTATTTACAATATCTAAAACAGAATCCGGAAACTGTCATACAACACAAGCATAAACGTACTCACACTCTGCCATCAAATTGAAATCCGACTCCTTAAAAAAAAAATGAACAAACGACAAAGCCTTATCCGACTTTCAAATTATTCCCGTATATCACGTGCAAATAAAAGAGAAGTCCAGGGCTAGTTTCGGGTTAAATATAGGTGGGCGAGTTGCAACAGTAAAGGGTTCGCACCTTGCAGGTTAACTAATAGCTTTGCATTCACGCTTCGCTGGTGATGTATGCACCGTTAACAAATGAGCCTTGGTTACCCTATATCTCTGTATGTGCTTATACAAGCGGACCGCCGGCCGGGATCAGAATTGCACAGCTGCTAGAATCTGGAAAGAAAATATTTTCTGTGTCTGTCTGGACAAATACGTTTATTACGATAATGAACGTACGTTTAATTGAAAATCAAACAGATGGAATAACAACTGAGAAAAATTTTCTTCATTGGGCCACTTGACCAGATTGCGACACAGACAAAGATAAATCATTATAGTCCAGGAGGCAGTGAAATTTTTTAGCACTTATTTTCCCAGTTGGTGTATATTAAATAGTTGGTTCTCTTGGTGATAAAAAACAAGAATATTTGAGTTTCGCAAAAATTTTCGGATGGGTTCACAAGATCAATGAAAAATACAAGAACACTTATTTTCCCAGTCATAAATATTTCACATTCACTACAATAGAACATAAAGTGGTACCCTAAAACGAGGTTACTTTGTAACAAATTTTACGGTTTCGGTTGATTTTTCTGAATCTAAAGAGAAAAAATTAATTTCTGGTAGGTCAATGATAAACTCGCATCATTTGGCTTTTAAAATGCAATGAGATATTTTGAAAATTTTTAGAAGTAGAGCCGTGGTTTACAAAAATAATTGTCACAACCTCACCCCTAACAATGGGGGGACTTTGTGACAACTAAAAATTTGCACGCAAGTCCAAAGTCTTCCTTTAGCGGACCGAAAATATGACACAAATTAGATACAAATGGGACTAATTTTATTAGGTTTATTTTAAATTCATCCCTCTAGTCGTGAGCACGTCTAACTGATGTGTCACAAAGTGCGCCCAAAAGCAAATTTCATTGAACTTATATGGGTAATTTGTCTAATAGGTACATATAAAAGTAAAAAAACATAATACCTAATTTGGAACTAAGGTAACTCAAAAAATTAACTAAAAAAAGGTTACTCGAAAAAAAAATGGTACTAACACTGTTAGTACCACATAAATTGTGTCACAATTTCACCACGAAATATGTTGAAATTTTAATAAATATGGCGTCACATGCTTGTTGATTAGAATTATGAAAATGTTAATTCAGCAGTGAATAGCCAAAACTACAAAGAACACTACCTAAACTCAAATCCTGGCTACATGAGATCTTAGTTGGGCAAGGTAAAGTTTACAGCAGAAGTAAAATATTGAAATTATCTGTTGTTGATATTTTCCGCACGCACAGCTGGACGCCGTCTTTTACAACATTAATTAATATACTGATTTGTTGGCGCGTTTTTTGGAATGCCTTGAGCACAATCGCAAGGCTGTCGGTTGAGAATTGCACGAACTGTTGAGGATTTGGTGCGCCTGGTACCATGTGTCACAAAGTCACCTGACCGTTCTAAAGTAAAGTTACGGTATATGAAAATAGCAATTTGGCTTATCTCAGATAGTGGAAAGTGAGTCTGGCTGAAATTTTTCGGATTTTCATTTTTCACTTGCCAGACGTATTATTCATACTCACAGATTAGCCGGACTATTTTTTTACGTAACTTCAGTATACTTCTCATTAGTAGACCTATTTTTATCAGTGGCGGCTCGTGACTATTTCAAGTGAGGAGGCTAATTATTACAGTATAGGATTTCATGAAATTCCTCGGAATTTCACTAAGATTTCAATTTCAAAATTCCATTTTTTTTTTTTAACTTTACTAAAATTCCTCAAAATTTTACCACTGAAATATCCTCGAATTCCTCAAAATTTTCATAAAATTCTTTGAAATTTCATTGACATTTCATGTAATTTCTTAAAAATTTCTCGGAATTCACTAAAATTTTATGAGAGAATTTCATACATCTGTCAAAACTGGTATTCCAACAATAAATTGACATGTTTTGATTGTTGATTTGAACCAATCAGATTGTAATTACGCGATAATTTGCACTAGTGCAAATTATCAGATAATTGCATAGTAACTGGTGCAAAAACTGGTGTTTTGACATTTTTTGACAAAAAATTTAAATTTTTGATTTATGATTTATTATAAAAATTGAAATTTCTAACCTTGAGTTTTTTTGACAATCGATACAAAATGACGTCTTTTTCTTTCAAAGATTACGGCCCGAAGGGCCGGAGTATGAAAAATCAGTTAGCAATGAACGGGTTCGTGCGGATAAAACTTTTGTCGCACGACACTTTGGCAATATCGACAAATGTCACCTGTCAAATTTGACACATGTTCGACTTTTTCCCCGCTCTACTATAAAAGTTACGAAAATCAAACCCCGGTACAAGGCAGTTTCGCGACGCTAACTATCGATTTGTGTCAAAAAAAATTGACAGCTGTCAACATCAAAAAAGTTTTTTTTTATTTTGCGAATTTCGAGAAAAAAAAGTGATTGAAAACGATCCCTGGACCCCAAAAACCTTAAAAAAAATTCCAAAAAAAAAAACCAACGAGAACGACATTCCAAAACCTACTTGATAAAACTAAAGTTTTTCTCACTTACCCCGTAAAACACTGGAAATTTTTGGTGGAAAATGAAGAAAACTCAAAGTCTCGTACTTTAAATCGGTTCTTCCGACCAGAAAAGCCCTGAAAAAGCGGACAAATTCAAAGAAAAACCTCTAAAAATGACATTCCAAAGCCTACTTAATGAAATTTGAGTTTTTGTCATTTACTCCATCGGAAAACTGGGAATTTTTAGCACAAAATGTAGGAAATTCAAAGCCTCGTATTTAAAATCGGTTTTCTAGACGAAAACGGCTTGGAAAAGCGGAAAATTCGATGAAAAACTGGATAGAAATGTAAACACGTCAATTAAAAATTGCCGACTGTCAAAACTGGCAAATGACATTTATTACAAAACCGATTTGAGGTTGGTACAAACGGTGTTGCCACATCAAAACTTCCAAAAAAACCATTTTAAATGGGATTTTGTTATTTATGTCATTTTAAAACTGGACATTTTTGCTAGAAAATGAAGAAAACTCAAAACGTCGTATGTTAAATTGTCTTTTTCCATTGAAAAGCCCCGGAAAAGTGAAAAATTCGAGGAAAAACTGGCAAAAAATTACAAGGCGTCACTTCAAAATGGCCAACTAAAAGTAACGTTGCTACATCTCATTTCGGAAAACAAAAATGACATTTTAAAAGGGTTTTTTTGTTTGAAATTCAATTTAATAATTAATTATTAATGATTATAATAATTAAAATTCCCCAAATAAATCATAGGAAACTTGTTTTTAGTTTAATTTCAATGAAAATGACATTTCAAGGTTTCCTTATTGATTATAGTGAGTAAGACAAAGACAATGATAAAGTAGTATATGTTTGCAAAAACCACCGTTTTCTGAAAAAAGTAAAAATCTTAAGAAAACCAACATTCCAAAGCCAATTTGATAAAACTAAAGTTTTTGAATATTCCCGACTCTTTGATCGGACGCTAAAAATCGTATTTTAAATACTCCCGGTTTTTAATTAGCTCTAAATTATCCGATGACCAATAGAATTATAAACTAGGCCCCGTGATTAAAATAACTCTAGCCCTTCGGGCTCGCGTATAACTTCGGCCCTTCGGGCTCGCGTATAACTCTAGCCCTTCGGACTCGTATTACTCCGGCCCTTCGGGCCGGTATTACTGAGTATCCCAGATTCACAAATATTTGTCGTGGAGGCGTGGGATTGATTGAAATAATGTTGTCAGATTTTTCTAAATTATATTGAAATATCGAAAATTGGAAAGTGTAATTTGTTAATTATTATTTTAATTAGAAATCAGGAATAACAAATTGATATTGAATTTTCAATTTTTTGGGGGAGGTTTAGCCTCCCCTGCCTCCTCTGATGAGCCGCCATTGATTTTTATCACTGGAAAAAAAAGGGCCGTGCATTCGTAAGCTCTAACGCATTTTGTGCCTCAACCTATCGGAAACCCCCCCCTAAAAATATATGAATTTTGCTTAGAATTAAAAACCCTATAATGCTATCCATGTTGTCTGACTGAGAAAATAAGTGCCGAAAATCGTCACTGCCTCCTAGACTATTATTATACATATTGACTAAAACCTCATAATTGCTCATAAGTTTACCATTATCAAAACTGCATTTATTAATTCTTTGATAATACTATTTCCTTTTTGGTTATAAGTACCTTATTTCAATATTCCGGTAGTGGAAATAGTGCCAAAAGATACAAGTTTATGATTTGTATAATTCATTCGACAAAAATCATAATTCATAACTCGTAGAACATCATCCACACGGACCCAAACAAATGACAAACTCGATCCTTTTATAAAACAAAATGGGGGGTATTACTGAAAGGAAACAAGAAAATAATTCAAGCCAAAAGTGACATCTCATCGGATTATTTTTGGGCCGGGATTTCTCATTCTGACAAAATTTGCTTATGTCTGTTTTAATCTAAAATTTGCCATTTTAGATTTATAGAAGCAAATTTTGTAAATCTTGTTTTTAAAAACTATTTATTTTATTATAAACTAAGAAGTTATACTAGATTCTAAATTACTGCGGCAAAAGCCGAGAACAAAAGAATCGTTGATTCTAATTGCTATAGTCTAAAAGCTACAAAACAAGAGAATGTGGAGAGAAGGCTCTGCGCGCCGTATTTATAATAAAATACTGCTGACGCCTGCAATCGTGTGGGCGATTCCTTGATATGACGGTACTTTTCCAGGCAGTACCGCTCTCGCTCACTCAGCATCTTTATAATATCGTGAGCTTTTACAGTGGCTAAAGCTTATGTTTAACATTGAAAAGGGGAATTATTTGTTTTTTGTTTTATAATACAACTAGCACAAGCTAAATATGTCTTATATACGAAATAATAAAGGAAGGTAATATAAACCTAATCTAATAATGTATAATATTTTTGATGGCTTTTTAAATTACCAATATTATATTTACAAACTCTCCTCAATAACCACCCTAATCATCCTCGATTATTTGATTTCAAAGAAACACTATTCACAAACATCGCTGAGGAAAATTTGAATGCCTCAGGCCGTTCACGGTCGTCCTCCCTCTTGGGAAATGACGAAAGAAAATTTAAGAGAAAATTTGTTATTTCCAGTTTTTTTTCTTAGGCGAACGTTATGTGTACCGGGTTTATTTGGGAAAATCCAATAAATAAACAAGATTGCCATGAAGCTTGTTTCAGGGGTGAAATGTAAGCTAATCTTGTTTTCAGGTCAAAGCCAGCTGTTTCAATCAGCTTGAGAGATAGGTGAATGGTGTTGATCTAATTTAGAAAGGATTTTTTAGTGTTGGGACAAAAGCTATAAGAAAATTCAGCAAAATTTTTTCCGAACTCTTGAGAAAATATTTAGAATAATAGAATTAGAATTTAGTTCAATTTATTAATTCAGATTTTGTTTTTGTTTCAGCTAACATCCAAAATACCCAAAACGACTTTCTACTCTACATTGGATTAACAGTGGCAATATTTTTAGTGTGCCTTCTTTCGTTTTTTGTCATACGATTGTATAGAAAAAAAGGGCAGCATCAGAGCTTGTACAATATGGCAGCAAGTGGTGAGTAATGTTTATTTTTAGTGATATAATAATTGTTCTATAATACATCGATCCATACATACTATCAGAAAGTTTTGTTTCGTCGACCAAAACAAAACCGCATTGTTACGATACATGCGTGGATAGCCGAACACGCAAATTATTCCCCGAAATAACAAATGTATGACATTTATTGCGCTAGATATTTTCAATTAAGATCCCATCGAGATAGGAAAACATATGCTATAATAATAGACGGGCTCCGTGCAGTTTCAGTTGAATTTATGTAAAACGTGCATAGAACACTGGGCGATTAAATCATTTGACTTAGTTCCCGGCGTAATTTATTAGGCGGAGGATTCGGTCTAGCAGATACAAAATGCTAATTTCAATAAACCGACAACTGACATTGAGAGAAGTGGTGCATGTATGTGGTGTAACGATACACCAATGTTTTACCCATACTAGTGTTGGACTTGGCCTTAGTTTTTATTTTTCGACCAACGTTCTGATCGTTTGCAAACGGCCATTGTCCTATGAAAAATGTAGTCACTAAATTAAAACCAATTCACACAAGTGAACATCAACTTATCGAAAACAAACTGTATGACCAATCTTGTTCCCAGTGGCAGAGCGGTCAGTACTTCAAGTAAATTACTTGGAAAATGTATTTCAATTACTTTTTAGTATTTGAAGTACTATAATTCAAATACTTTTATTTTTGGATATTTGTACTTGATTCTGCAAATACTTTAAATAAAGTATTTGTATTTGGTACTTGGATTTACAAAAAAAGTGATTCAAATACTGGGCATTTGTGCTCAAAATAATTAAAATATTTCAAATACCCCAGAAAGTGAAAGGTAAT
Source organism: Ceutorhynchus assimilis (assembly GCA_917834065.1). Taxonomy (NCBI): domain Eukaryota; kingdom Metazoa; phylum Arthropoda; class Insecta; order Coleoptera; family Curculionidae; genus Ceutorhynchus; species Ceutorhynchus assimilis. Next base: position 3,612,322 of record OU892281.1, read on the forward strand.
TCATATACCCCAGAAAGTAATTCAAATACCTACTTCACAAAATGTGAAATTAACATGTCCTAACTGTTGAAATAATATACTTGTTCAACAATAATCATTTTAAATTTGAATAGCTAAACAGTCTTCATGGGTCTCTAATAGTGGCGCACCCAGGGGGGGGCCATCGGGCCAGGGCCCCTCCCCCAGGCTGCCCCTTCAATACTTTACTTTCACGTAAAAATGTGGCACATTCACGGGGTGACACCCTGAAACCTCAATTTTCAGTCACAATTAAGCCACAACCTATGTACCCCCCCCCCCAAACATATTTTCTGGGTGCGCAACTGTTCCTGGAAAAAGATCAAAAATCAGGCAACAATTTTTATTGCAAAAATATCACTTAGTGTCTCTTTGGAATTAAAAAATTCGTAATTCCCCTATCATTGCTTTTTTCTTAATCAAATTTTAGTATGTTGAAGCTGAAAGGTTTCTGGATATTTGAAAAAAATCTTAATTTTGCAAAGTTTCCTAGATTTCCTAGAAAAAAATTAAGTCAGGCCATAATCTGTGTTGTAAAAATATCACTTAGTGTCTCTCTGGGACTGAAAAATCGTAACTCCGCTATCTTTGATTTTTCTCCAATCAAATTTTGGTATGTTGGAGCTAAAAAGCTTCAGGACATTTAAAAAAATTCTTCATTTTCCTAGTGTGCACCCTAGTGTGCGAAATAGCTAGTTCGCACACTGGTGTCATGGGAACGTTAAGAAATCAATACCTGGGAAAAAAGTGTCACTTCGCAAACTGTCATGAGTGTGCAAACATCATCATTTTTTGACAGTTGTAGAAAAAGTAATTTTTTATCAGTAAAAAGAAAAATTACCAAAAATGTATTTATTATTTTTTTGTAGTCAGTGTGGTTTTCTTTTCTTTACACTTTCAGAAAAGACAAACGTTCTGCTATCAAAAAAAAAAAATATCATCAAACCGTCATCTTTTATTTTAGAGATAAAAGGAGAAAAAAAGTGAAAAATTGCATTTTTTTAAAGAAATCCGAAACGTTTAAAAAACTCGAAAACCGTAAGACTTTGTACTAAGGTATGTTTGGCTTAATTAAGTCTAAATAACTTCCCCTATCACCTTCCCAAGACTTTGCATCGACCTTCCAAACACCCTGTATAATATAGTTGGTAATATTGTTAGCGGGAACAATATTACCAACTTTATTGGTATAGTATTTCTAAATTCAATTGGAACAAGGTAACTGGTGTAGTCAGTCACTGAGAATTTCCATAAAAAATGCACTGCCACTACTCAGCCACCAGTTATAATTTATGTTCACCTTGTTCCAATTAACTTTGGAAAAACTATACCATAGACATCCAAGTGCAGGGTGGGTATGTTATACGGTGGGTAAGTTTTACGACCAGTGTTGCCAGAGAGCAAAAATTTTTTGTACCAAAATTAAAGAAAAATTGTACTAGAGCGGGTTACCCGAGCCACTCGGCCAGGGAGGACACGCTGATTCCTTCAGTGTAGCGCGCGTGCGGCCCAAAACATCTAAGGACATCACAGACCTGTAATATTCATAATAGGTATTAAAATTAGTTGACAATGAACGGACTCATATAACTCCGGCACTTGGGGCTCGTATATCCTCGGCCCTTCGGGCTCGTAATGTAATTTAAAACAACACCGGCCATTCAGGCTGGAGATTTGGAAAAAACATATGGCAATACTGCTTATGAGACAACAAACGTTAAAAAATTGACGTTTCAAAGTAGGCCTTGTTTTCTTTAAAACTTGATACAAGTGGCTTTTCTTTGTTGCCCTGTGGGCTCAAGATTGAAAACACTCTCGCCCTTCGGGCTCATGATTTAAAAAAAAAAACGCCATTTCAATCCTCTAGCGTTACAGTGTTGCCAAAAGTTAAAAATTTCAATCAGCCTACAACATCATAACAATCGTTTCTTGATGTCAATTGCCACTTGTCAAGTTTTTATATTTACAATTACAAATGCTCCAAGATTACCGTTAAAATGTGGCAACGTTGCTGTTGTGGGCCTCAATCTGAATCACAAGGCTGTCAGTTGATAAAAAAAAGTCATAAAAATCGTAGGTGGTCCCGAAAATGAAGTCGTAAATTGTCAAAAAAAAATTGTGTTTGAACCGGGAACAATCGAAATTTTACTCTGATGAAAGTTTGGCTCGACCAACTGATTATTTAAATTGTTTCCTACTTTTTCTCGCTTTTTGTCTTACTCATTTATAATCGCTTTTGGTTTTTTACTAACGTATCCTACCTTATTTTCTTTGTTTTACTCACTAAAATCTGGAAAAACATTATATTTGAGATTGTAATTATGGCAACATCGCTTTTGTTCAAATAGATCTTGTAATGTAATTTCATTTGGCATTTTAGACAGTCGGCCATTTTCGAGTGTTTTTATCCAGTTTCTCCTCGAATTTTCCACTTTTCCAAGCCGGTTTCGATCGGGAAAACTGTCAATTATATGCGATCCCGAAGGGCTGGAGTTATACGAGAGCCCGAAAGGCTGGAGTTATATGCGAGCCCGAAGGGCCGGAGTTATACGAGAGCCCGAAGGGCCGGAGTTATTTTTAATCACGGGGGCTAGTTTATAATTCTATTGGTCAGCGGGTAATTTGGAGCCAATCAAAAACTGGGAATATTCAAAATGCGATTTTCAGCGCCCAATCAAAGAGCCAGGAATATTCAAAGTTTTATTGTTGACTTTGCAATGTTGGTTTTCTATTGGGTTTTCTTAAGATTTTTACTTTTTTCAGAAAACGGTGGTTTTTGCAAACATATACTACTTTATCGTTGTCTTTGTCTATTCTACTATAGTCAACAAGTAAACCTTGTAATGTCATTTTCATTAAAATTAAACTAAAAACAAGTTTTCAATGTTTTATCTAGGGAATTTTAATTATTATAATCATTATTGATTAATTATTAAATTGAATTTTAAACAAAAAACCCTTTTAAAATGTTATTTTTGTTTTCCGAGATGTAATGTGGCAATGTTGCTTTTAGTCGGCCATTTTGAAGTGACGTCTCGTGATTTTTTGCCAGTTTTTCCTCGAATTTTCGACTTTTCCGGGGATTTTTAATGGAAAAAAGCGATTTAATATACGAGGCTTTGTGTTTTCTTCATTTTCTAGCAAAAATTTCCACTTTTAAATGCCATAATTTGCAAAATCCCATTTAAAATGCTTTTGATGTGGCAACGCCGTTTGTGGCTAACTTCAATCAAGGAGTCCTTGTAATAAATATCATTTGTCATTTTTGACAGTAGGCCATTTTCATTTGACATGTTTACCATTTTATCCAATTTTTCCTCGAATTTTCCACTTTTCCGGGCTGTTTTCGATCGGGAAAATCGATTTAAAGTACGAGGCTTTGAGTTTCCTTCATTTTGTATCAAAAATTTTGAGTTTGTCAACGGGGTAAGTAACAAAAACATAAGCTTCATCAAATAGGCTTTGGAATGTAATTTTTCAATGGTTTTTCTTTGGATTTTCCGCTTTTCCGATCAAGAAAACCGATTTAAAGTACGGGGCTTCTAGTTTTTTTTTATTACGTGTTACATTGGTGACGCCATCTATCTACGAGTCAAAAATTATTGTTATATCAAATTTGGATACAGAAATACAAGTTAATTAGAACATCGACATTAGACTAAGTAGGCAGTAGGCTGACTGTTTGAGAATTTGGAAAAAATAAAAAAAATTAAAATTGTACCAAATATACCAACGTACTTTTTCAAAACGAATGGTACCAAACCTAGTACAATTGTACCACCTCTGGCAACACTGTTTACGACTTATTACTGTGGTGTCTTGATTTTCCACAGAGTCCCATTCTTCACTTTCGTACCTAGGCCCAAGCCAGGCCCTAGTCAGTTTAGGATGTAGTGTTTGTCATTAGAGAGTTATTGGACGTGCAATAAGGACAAGCAGTATTTAAAGTTTGTTTTTTTTTTAAAGATAATTCCCCAAGTCAAAAATTTAGTAACTTTGTTGGCAACACAAGCCTTTCTCACATAAAAAAATTGAAAGCATTGACAATTTTACATTGTGTTGCCAACATATTAGAGAGTTATTGGACGTGCAATAAAGACATGCAGTATTTAAATTAGCCTTATTTTGACATCTGCGCATGCGCGTTTGGTCCTGAAAATAAGGATTCCCTTAATAAGGCTACTGCTTGTCTTTATTTGTGTATGGTTAGTGAGGCAGTAATAAACTTCCCTTATCCAATATTTTTGACATTTTTGACGACTATGACGTTTCGCTTTTCGACGATGACATAATTTTACTTAGAGAATTTGTTTTTTACAATAGTTTTTCATTTTACTCTAGGTAACATCAAAAAATGGGTATCAGCAGAAACTCACAAACAAAAATAAACACTTTTTGAGGTTGAAATTTATGAAATTAGCTCAGCTGTCAAAATTATGAATACAAAATAAGGTAATACCACAGCATATACAAAAACAATCAGCAGGCTAACTCTCACGCGCATCTTTTCTGCGCACGCCGCCATTAGGGGATTCCATTTTGTCAAAACGCTGTCATTAAACGGCAGGAGCGCCGAAATTTTATTTTATTTGTTTATTTCTGACGTAGGTCATAGGCGTGCGGTGTAGAGCGGAATTTTAGCTATGATTTTCAAAACGATTTTGATATATTCGTGTTGTCATTTATGGTGTTATCTGTTATCATTCTTGTATATTCAATAATAATAATAAATTAGTAATTATAAACATTTTTATATATAAGTAATAATAAATTAGTTTATTTAAAGCCAATACGACTCTGTCACAGGAAAGAAAAAACCTAAATTATCGTTAATCAGGCCCTGTTTCGTATCCCAAAATGGCCGCTAGTGACATTTTGACGATGAATTCCTTTATTACACGGGCTGTCACTCAAGTTAGCCTGCTGATTGTTTTTGTATGTGCTGTGGTAATACTAAGCACCTACTACAGTCTTCCAATAACTGTTATTTTCTTAGAGAAATAGTGCCGATGTACTAAAAAAATAATGTAGATCCTTAATACTGCGAGGCAGTATTTTATAGTTCCAATAACTCTCTATTGTCATTTTGACTTTTATCTTTAAAAAAAAAAACAGACTTTAAATTAGCCTTATTTTGACATCTACGCATGCGCATTTGGGTTCCAAAATAAGGATTCCCTTAATAAGGTTACTGCTTGTCTTTATTTGTGTATGGTTAGTGCGAAGCAGTAAACTTCCCTTATTTCAAATTTCTGACATTTTGGACGACTTTGACGTTTTGCTTTTCGACGATGACGTAATTTTACTGAAACTTTACTTTTTACAATAGTTTTCCATTTTACTGTGGGTGACATCAAAAAATGAGTATCAGCAGAAAATCACAAACAAAACTAAACACTTTTTGAGGCTGAAATTTATAAACATAGCTATCATCTGTCAAAATTATGAATACAAAATGAGGTAATACTCTAGTACCTACTACAGTCTTCCAATAACTGTTTTTTTCTTGGAAAAATAGTGCTGATGCACTAATAAAATAACGCAGATCCTTAATACTGCGAGGCAGTATTTAATAGTTCCAATAACTCTCTAGTATTGATCACCACTCATTTTGAGGCTTGAAATGAAAACTTTTGGGCGTGGCACCCAAAAAAAAATTCTGCCACCTGCGGCGTGCTACCACCACCGGCACCTACGTGAGACTGCTATATCTCTATGGGGCGGCGGAAATGTTCTTTGCACGCGGGCGGCCGATACCCTAGGATCGGCCCTGAATGTAGGCGCCCCCCAAACATATTTTCTGGGTGCGCTACTGGTCTCTCTAAAAGTGTGGTTTGAGTTGAGTTTGGCGATAATAAATTCATACGTACAAAAACTTGTAGTAAAGGCAGATGAAAATAAAGAAACAATTGCTCAGAATGATATAATGGTAGTGGACATTATAGACCGGATTATTTAGATTTACTTATTTATTTTTTCTATCTTAGATTTTTTTTATAAAGGTTTTGTTTGAAATTTTGAAGCTTGTTTTTTAACAATCGCTCGTAGAACGATCTTTAATATAATGATTCAGTAAAGATTCCTAACATGACCTTTAGCATACAATTAATTCTTCATCAAATCATGTAATATTTTATTTGATACAAATACAGTCAAAAAACAAGATATTTTCGTCAAATTTCAGACTACCATCCAGAATTTTTTCCCGAACAGGACAAGAAGTCTCTCAGCCTACAGCCGGACTTGACTCAGACGGTCGCCGCCTGCTACGAGTACCCGTACACCACGCCAGCCACCTCGGTAACCAGGTCCGTGTCGGAGCACCATTATGACGTGCCCCACCTGGCCTCTGCGTCCGATATTCAGATGTCGCCGGCCACCAGTTCCACACTAGAATCATCTAGCGGCAAGCGGAGCCAGATGAGTAGCTCTACGAACAATTGTAAGGCACTGATTATTTATCTTATGAAATTAGAAATGACTTTTTTTTTTGTAGCTGACTCTACCTATGATGTAGCCACCGAACAAGTAACTTTGCCTCTCTCCTCGCTTCCAACGGCCTATGCAGTGACCCCAACTACAAGTGGCAACTACACGAGCGCCACTGTAGCCAGCACTGGTGCTTTTTTAAACCTTCCTGAATCAGGAGTTAATTTGCTAGTTCCTGAAGGAGCTGTATCCAGAAGTAGGAAACAAGAGATTTTCTTATCGATTCTCAACGAAGATTGTTTTCGGCCTAAGTTAGCAGAACACTTGACTCAGCTAAGCCCTGTAGTATCTTGTGGACCTAATGTATCTCTCAATAAGGCAGTTGTACTTAAAGTTCCCCATTGTGCAGAACTTTTGAGAAATAATTGGTCAGTATCTATATTGCAGAGCGACTGTAGTGACTCCCAATGGCAAAACGCGGTGACCTTAGGACAAGAAACGATAAATACTAATGTGTTTTGTCAGTTAGACAGTGACTCGGCCTATTTGGTCACTGAATGCCTATCAAGATTCGTAATCGTAGGCAAATCAACCAATGGCAACGCCACTAAAAGACTGAAGTTAGCTGTATTTGCACCAAAACTTTGTTTCCAAACAACAGTAGATTATTGTATTAGAGTATATATACTCGAAGATACAGATAGTTCCATGGAAACAGTATTTGGACAGGAAAAACGACTTGGAGGTTATTTACTTGATGAGCCTCGATCAATTACTTTCCAAGATGGAGGCAATGCTTTATGTCTTAATTTAGAAGCCATAAGCCATGGGTGGCAAGCCAAACCAGGCTCCAGCTATCAGGAGGTTCCTTTCGCCCACGTCTGGCAGGCCAATAGCAACAGCTTACATTGCAGCTTCACTGTAGAATCTTATGAAGTCAGTAGACATCTTAATTTCAAGCTAAAAGTTCATCAGAAGGGTTTCGACTATCAACAGCTATTTGATATAATTTGTAAGGATGACGCTAGCGATAGCAAAACGACTTTGTCAGCAAAACATAACAACGAAATAGTGCCAAAAATTACAATTCATAGTGAGACAAGTCGGTCTAATGACTCAAAAAAATCATCAGACTATAAAAGTGCCAAAAACTTAGTGTTCGACGATGGTACACCTAAAGCAGCCAAAAACCTTATAGTGACTGATCGCGGAGTGTCCACTTGTGACGACTTTAACTTTAGACTGACAAAACAAATTAGAAAACAATTATGCCACTGCCTGGATCCTCCCACTCAACGCGGTCACGATTGGAGAATGCTAGCGCACGTTTTACATGTCGATAGGTATATAAACTTTTTCGCTACAAAGCCATCGCCCACCGATTGTATATTAGATTTGTGGGAATCTAGGAATAGGAACAGTAATGCCTTAACCGAATTAAAACAAATATTTACTGATATGGAAAGGTACGATGCTGTAGGCGTACTAGATAATTGTTTGGGACCCAATTGGTTGTAAGTTTTATTGTTAAAATTTTTTGTAAATAGGATGAGTTTGTTTGTATAATTTCAGATTTTCATAAATTTTGCATAAAGTCTGAACAAAAATACCTATACCTATTACAAGAAGTTGATCAAAAATGTGTGATGAAATTTTTTTTCAATAACAATAGACCAGTAGAAATAGGGTTCGAACAACCGAAAAATTCGTTACAGCAAACTAATTGCAGAATATTGTTGAACACGCTCCGAGCTTGTTTAACAGTATTCCGCTTTCAGATTGCTGTAATGAATTTATTTTATTTTTTTCCCGAATTCTGACGACTATTTCTACTGGTCGATTAACATATGTGATGATTTCAAACATTTCTGCTGGCTCTAGCTACATAACTTTCCAAATGCCATCCATTTCCAATTCGTGTGGTAATCTTCGGTGGCTGATTATCATTTCCAAACCGAATGGTAAGTTCTAGACAATTTTACTCTATGACGTAGCTTGCTGTTATTGATGAATTCTAGTTTTTCTGATCGATTTAATCAAAGAAAAAATCTCTTGTTCATTTGATAATCACATAATTTTTTGAGAGGTAATTACATAAAAATCAAATTATACAAACAAAACCATCGACCACAATAATAATGATGTATGTACGATTGTATTTTGTTCAGAACATATAATTTATATAATAAAAAAAAAATATAGTTATTTGATATAAGTTGTTAATATAAAAAAATGTTAAGTCTTTTTGATGAAAAATTTATATTTTGTGCAATTATAATACATAAATTTCGATTTTTAAACATTGGAAATATACCCTATACTGCACTATCATTTTTATCGAAAATTACCTACTTACATCTTATAATAAGTACACTTGTTAATAGGCACTAATGTAGCTATGATGTGTACCTACTATATTGTTGGGCTAAGCAAAGAAAAATCTATACTAGTTATTATTAATGCAATATTTGGTTAGAATGTGATATTTTGCATTTAATTAGTTATTTAGATTCTTAGAAAAGGAAACCATAGCTTTAAAGATATATTTAAAATTTATTTGTATTGAAGAGTTTCTTACATTATGAAATAAATTATTTTAAAATTCGTTTTGTGCAATAGGTACCTACTTTTTTTACATCACATATTAAGAGGCAGTAATTTTCTTGCTTAGCCCTTGCAAAATTTGTATATTATGAATTACCTAACTGAAATATATTATACAAGGTAGAGTTTTATACAAAAAAAAATCAAAAGTAGTTTTCTATAGATATTTTAGACATGTTTTGTACAAAGCAGACGTATGCATAGCAACTTAGAGAGGCAGTTCTTACCGTTGATATGTAATGATATTTAAATTTAGATATTAAAATATGATGATGATGATGATGGTGTAAATAAATGGTCAATATATTATATTAACATTTTTAATTTCGTCTTACTTTACCCATTCTTTTTCTAGAATCTGGCTCAGAATAATTTAGTGTATGAAATTTGGAGTATCCTAAAGGACATAAAAACTCAACAAAAAAAAATTGAAATTTCATCGTTTTAGTAAGAAGGTAACCTAATAAATTTAGATTTTGGAAAACTTTGATAGGTCATAACTTTTTTTTTTTTAGAGATAGAAAGCTGAAATTTTCAGCGATTTTTATTTCAGTAGAGGACCTCAATCCCTGGAAACTTCAGCTAATTTGGACTTATAGTTTCAGAAATAAAATCGTGTCAAGCAATTTGGGGTGGTTTATCAATTTTTCAATTTTTCAGTACTTTAAATCTTTTTTTATTTCATATAAATATAATATACAAACTATGAAAAATGTATTCCTTCGCTATTGAATGCATGTAATAGCCTGTAATGAAAAATATGTTAATATAGTGAATTTATGAAAAAAATTAAATTACTCACGACATAAAATCATCTAAATCCATCGTTCTGGCTCTTTTCTCTGCAGCACTCGCATTTGTTAAAATGTTCTCTATTTTTTCTTTGATACTGAAACCTTCAGGTATCTCCTGGAACATTCAACAATAAATATAATGTTTCTGTTTATCTAATTCACTGTTACTAAACTATAGGTACAACTCAAAATACCTAGGTCTGTAAACAGACTGTATTTTTTTTGATGAGTGGACTTAAATATGTTTTCCTACAATCGCCCTGGAAAGCAGGCCTTTTTGATTAGATTTGTGATCGCAAAGTAGGCGTATCCTGATGACCTTTACTTTGCCGCTCTAGAGCGGCAAAGTACTAAAAACACTCGCTTGTAAATTTTGTATTTTCCCAATTTTTTATTCCCACTTTTTTTTTCCCCGACCATTTTTTTTCACTACTTTTTTTTTCGCGACAATTTTTTTTCCCGACCATTTTTTTTTACGACTATTTTTTCCCGACTATTTTTTTTTCCCGGCAATTATTTTTCCCGACTTCTTTTTGCGACTTTTTCTTCTCTTTTTTTTTTTCTCTTTTTTTCTCGACTTTTTTTTTCTTGACTTATTTTTCCCGGCCATTTTTTCTTTCCGGCCAATTTTTTTCCCGACCAACTTTTTTTTTCACGACCATTTTTTTTCCCGACCATTTTTTTTCTCGACCATTTTTTTTCCCCAATTTTCTTTCCCGACCATTTTTTTCCCAACTTTTTTTTTCCCGACTATTTTTTTTCCCGACAATTTTTTTCCCGACTTTTTTTTTCCCGACTTTTTTTTTCTCGACCATTTTTTTTTCCCAATTTTTTTTTCCCGGCATTTTTTTTTTCGAACATTTTTTTTCCCGACTTTTTTTTTCCGACTTTTTTTTTTCCCCGACAATTTTTTTCCCGGCAATTATTTTTCCCAACTTTTTTTTTGCGACTTTTTCTTCTCTTTTTTTTTCTCTTTTTTTTTCTCGACTTTTTTTTTCCTGACTTATTTTTCCCGGCCATTTTTTCTTCCCGGCCAATTTTTTTCCCGACCAACTTTTTTTTTTCACGACCATTTTTTTTCCCGACCATTTTTTTTCTCGACCATTTTTTTTTCCCAATTTTTTTTTCCCGAATTTTTTTTTTTCGACCATTTTTTTCCCGACTTTTTTTCCTGACTATTTTCATTTCTCGACCGACTTTTTTTTTCCCGACAATTGTTTTTCCCAATTTTTTTTTTTCACGACCATTTTTTTTTCCCCGACCTTTTTTTTCCCGACTATTTTCATTTCCCGACCGACTTTTTTTTTCCCGACAATTTTTTTTCCCGACTTTTTTTTTCCGGACCATTTTTTTTTCCCGACAATTCTTTTTACCCGACCATTTTTTTTCCCGACTCTTTTTTTCCCGACTATTTTTTTTTTCATGACCATTTTTTTTACCCGACTTTTTCTCGATTTTTTTTTCCGAATTTCTTTTTTCCCAATTTTTTTTTCCCGCATTTTTTTTTCCCGACTTTCTTTTTCCCCGACATAAATGAACTGGTTTCTTTCAATTATTTTTCTGTTAAATGCGATTGTAGAAAAAATCATGTGTGTATTACGAGCGAAAAGTGGCTTTGCCAATCTCAAGATATTGCCGGTCGGCAAAGTACCACTTTGCGCTCTTAATACACAAATAGCTAATACATTATATCATCATAATGGTAGAAAAAAAGTTAAACAATTTACATTCGTACTCGGATATTATCTATTTTCGAAATTTTTGAATCTAGCCCAAGAAATTTATACCTGCGCCGCAAAAAATTTTGCGCGAGGGCAGGCTGATTTTTCCAGGGCTGATTGGGGAGTGTGTCCTGAGTATTGAGCCAAAAAATCACACTTGAAACCCTTGTGCGTTCGGCCCTATTGGGCTTTTTCTTATTTATTTATTTTTTTCGACAAAATGACCTTCACAAAACTTGTAGATAATTACATTCTGATCAACTTTGCCTCATGACTTTTTTTGCTAGCTGTTTCACTTTAGGCGCGGTGGCCATTTTCATTTTAGTGCTTCAGAATTCGCAAAAAAATTAAATAGCAAACCTGCAGATTATTATACCTAATGAAATAGGGTACTTGCATGGAAAATTAAATTGATTATTGTTTATTGCAAACTGTAGGAAATCGAAAAATAATAGTTACTTTTTTTTAATTTCACCCAAATATGATTATTCCGGAAGTTATACAAATATTAAGTTTTTTTTATATAGATATACTGAGCATGTGCGACGTCACAACTCACAACGTATTATACCTAAGTTATGACGTCGGAAGGACATTTCAAAGTGTTGTATCTCCGTCAATTTTTGACTAACAAGAAAAAGAAAAAACACGTGTTGACTTATTTTTCATGGACTATTGAAATCAGCAATAAAAAAATTTGATGCAAGGGGCCTATTCTCTATTACTTTGCTTGATGATATTTTATTGTAACTTTATTTATTTCGCTTGTACGGTCTTTTAGGCATTTGAAAAATTTTATTTGACCTGGTGGACATTGTGGCATGCATAGCGTTTCTAAGAAGTTGACACATTTTGCAGGTAAAATGTGGCGTTTCGCGAAATTCAATTTCGCGGACAGTTGCACGATAGCTATTTGTGTATTAAGAGCGCAAAGTGGTACTTTGCTGATCAAAAGATATTGTTGATATTGGCAAATGCACATTTGATTTTTTTTACAATCGCATTTGATAAAAAATAGTTCAGGTTCAAAGAAACCAGTCGTGAAAGCAAGCGCTTTTACTCAAGCGCTTTTACTACTTTGCCGCTCTAGAGCGACAAAGTGAAGGATTTTGACGTAGTTTGACGCTCTAAAGCGGCAAAGTGGAGGTCGTCACGAAACGTCTACTTTGCGAGCACAAATCTAATCGACAAAGTCTACTTTCCAGGCCGATTGAAGAAAAAAAAACATTTTGTCACTTTTCAAACAGGTAATAGGTCCCAGTATTGTCAAAAAAAAAATCATTTCGATTTCACGCTTTCACTCCGGGAAAATAATTTCACCAGATTAGCGATATAATGTATCATTTCTTGGATTGAAACCGAACACGTAATGGAGTACATTTGTTTTGCGGGTAGCTAATACGTAATGTCTTAGCTGGTAGTGGACTGTATTTACTTTGCGGCGCAACCTCTAAATAATGATAAAAAGGACTTACCCAATGATTCCATAAGTGCACTCCTGCAGGGACCCTGCTTTACACACGCGCTGCGGATTATGGTGTTCCCACTTACGGGTTATGTAACTTTGTAGAAGGTTGATACGAGAGGACTTCACAATGAAGTTTTGAGATTAGAAATATTGCGACCGGGTTAAGCCGTACGACGACGCGCCCGTGTCGTCTCATCGAGTTTCTTAGCAATTCTGTCCAATTACTCGCTTCTGGTACGTCCACTATCAAAATCTAGAGGTACGACTTTTTTTGCGCGAAACAAAACAAAAAAATGCGAGCAAACAGGAATTTTGCACCTTTGCCAAATTGTATAAAATTTATTTAGAATAAAGACGAAACATTACCGCCCACCAAAAACACGCAAGCGTTTTTTTTTTCTTGTTTCTTTTTTCAAGCCAATTTGGCACTATAGAGTCCCAAGAACAAAAACAAAAAAAAAATAAAAAATTCTTTTGTTAAATTAAAATTAAAATAAAATTAACTAGAGGTATTTAGCTATATACAATATCATCTAAGTTACCTATTGGGATGGCAACATAGACACTTTATTAACCGGCCGTTTAAGAACTCCATGGGTTGTCTTAAGGGTTACAACCCGGATAATACCGTCAGGACCAGGATGAGTTTCAGTTATGCGTCCAAGTCGCCATTTGAGGGGTGGAGTGAGTTCATCTCTTAGGACTACTAAAGTTCCAACCTTAATTGGGCTTGGATTAGTATGAAACCATTTGTTGCGCTGTTGCAGAGTATGTAAGTACTCGCGGTGCCAACGTTTCCAGAATTGTTGGTGAAAATGTTGAAGTAGTTGCCATCTACTCAAACGATTTAAGCTTATGGCGGACAAATCGGGATCAGGGATAGTAGATAATGGAGCCAGAGTTAAAAAATGACCCGGGGTCAAACTCGAGAGGTCATTGGGATCCGTACTTAACGCAGAAAGCGGACGGGAATTCAAGACCGCTTCGACTTGGGTGAGCACTGTGTACAGTTCCTCGTACGAGAGGATTTGGTCACCGATAAGACGGACCAGATGAAATTTGACACTTTTGATACCAGCTTCCCATAATCCTCCAAAGTGAGGTCCAGCAGGGGGGTTAAATCGCCAATCAATGTTTTCTTCATGGGCAGCTTCGGCAAACACTTCATGGAGGTATTTAGCGGCGCCAACAGAGTTGGTGCTACAGTCACTATGAATCACCGAAACTCTACCACGTCGACTTAGAAATCGTCTCAAGGCAGCAAGAAAAGCAGAGGTGGTCAGATCTGAGGCAAGTTCGAGATGAAGTGCCTTTGTCGCGCAGCATACGAACAGACATAAATAGGCCTTTTGAGATTTGGCACCTCGAGCTCGAGTGAGGGTAATAAAAAAGGGACCGCCAAAGTCGACAGCGGAACATTGAAAGGGTTTTATCTGAGTGACCCTAAAGGAGGGTAAATCACTCATTTTGGGTTGCATGATTGGAGGGTTTACTCGGAAACATTTTAAGCAATCAGAAGTTACTCGAGTGATTGCTCGTTTCGCAGATAGAATCCAAAAATGTTGTAAAATTAAGTAGTTCAACGTTTGTTTTCCACAATGGAGAAATTTTTCATGAAAGTCCTGAACTATAAGATCGGTCAATCTGTGTTGAGCTGGTAATAAGGCAGGGTGTTTTTGTTCAAATGCAAGTTTGGAATGAACTAAACGACCGCCCACCCTGAGAATACCAAGTTGATCTAAAAAAGGGGAAAGTTTTTTAAGCTGATTTGAACAGCGACGACCCTTTGACAGATTGTCAATATCCTCACTAAACACCATCCCTTGAATATATTTCACTAGCGTCATTAGGGAATTATGCAATTCAACATCTGTGAAAGTATTAGTCGAAATAGTGGGTTCATGACGCATTTTTTGGATCACCCGAAGGCAGTACGAGAATATCCTTAAAATGGTTGGGAGCGAAGAACGTTCACCTAAAAGCCTGGAAACACCATCAATTTCCGTAGTGATAGCACATACTAATTTTCCTTCTTCGGCGAGAACTTCCGGTTGCGGCTTTGAATCGGGTTCAAACTTTGATGCAGGCCACACTTCCTGCGGCAACAGTAACCATGCGGGACCGTGCCACCACAAAGAAGCGTCACACAATTCAGAGGGTAACATGCCCCGAGTAGCGCAGTCGGCGGGGTTAAATTCCGAGGCAACGTGGTTCCAGTTTTCAGGAGGCACGATATCCTGGATTTGGCTGACTCGATTGGCTACGAAAGTTTTCCATCGAAATGCCGGCGAGCGAATCCAAGCGAGTGAGACCATAGAATCCGACCAAGCGTAAATCCGCGTAAAGTTAACGTCTGAGTAAGTGGCCAAGACAAATTTAAGTAATTTTGCGGCCAACAAAGACGCACAAAGTTCGAGTCTAGGAAGTGAAATACGTTTTAACGGAGCAACTTTGCTTTTTGCATAAACAAGGAAAGTAGAAATTTTTTGGTTAGAGCAAACCAAACGTGAATAGATACACGCTGAATATCCTAGGCTGGAGGCATCTCCAAAACCGTGGAGCTCAATCGAGACATATGAGGAAAGAAAACAATGTCTAGGGATGCGTAAATTTGACAAACGGGGAAGATCGGCCTTATATTTTTTCCATGTTTTCGCGATATCAGAGGGAGCCACATCATCCCAGGTGAGTCCTTGGACCCAGAGATTTTGCATCAATAATTTAAGGGCGAATGTAACAGGGGCAAGGAAACCTAGAGGGTCAAAAATGCGAGCAATTTCCGAAAGTATGGACCGTTTAGAGCATTCTGATTTTAAAACTTTTATTTCGTAAGAAAATTTATCGAGGTGGGGATACCAACAAAGTCCTAAAACCTTGAAATAGGAATCCGTGTCATCCATTGAAATAGATGTCAATGTTTGGTGAATATCAGAAGGTATAGTTGATAAAAATTCCAAGTCGTTACTAGACCATTTTCTCAAATCGAAGCCTCCCAACTTTAAGAGCTGGATTAGTTCGTTCTTGATAAGGATGGCTTCACTTAATGAATTCGCTCCATCAACGACATCATCCACGAAAGTTTGATTAAGAAGAACTTTTGATGCCCTAGGAAAATCCTCGGAATAATTTTGCGCCAACTCAAGAAGACATCGTAATGCAAGAAATGGCGCACTAGATACTCCATAAGTTACCGTCTTCAGAACAAAATCCTGAATGGGATCTGAAGGGCTAAATCGCCAAATAATGCGTTGATAATCCCAATGACATGAATCAACCCAAATTTGGCGGTACATCATCTTGATGTCAGCAGTGAAGACAACCGAGTAGCGTCGAAAATTTAAAAGAATAGCAGTGATGTCCTTCTGGAGCTTAGGACCGGGTAAAAGCGTTGCGTTTAGGGACTCGCCTTCTGTATTTTTTGCGGATGCGTCAAAGACCACACGAAGCTTGGTGGTAGAAGAATTAGGATTTATTACGCTGTGATGAGGAATATAATACATTTTTTCGGGACGATCTTGAGCGGGTAGGACAGTTGCGATTTTCATGTGTCCCAGGGACAAATACTCATGCATAAAATCGCAATAGGCCTTGTAAGTTTGGGGATTACTTTGTAATCTCCGTTCTAGGCTATAGAATCGACGTAAAGCAATGGAACGTGAATCAGAAAGAAGCGGTTCACCATTTTTGAATGGCAGGGAAACAATAAACTGTCCATGGGACGTGCGACGGTGCGTATTCACAAACGAACTTTCGGCCAAGAGGTCATCAGAGGAGAGAGTGCTAGCTTGAGGAACTTCTTCAATTTCCCAGAATTGTTGCAACTTTGTTGTAATATCATCATTTTCAACAAGCGCTGAGAAAGTATAAAGTGGAGTTGGAGTTTGAAAATTGATTTTTCCCATCAGCACCCAGCCAAAAATTGTGTTGAGGGCAACTGGAGATCTTCCACCTCCATCGATTTTTCCAGGCAACCAAATATGAGGAAAAACTGAAGCTCCCAGTAACATGTCGATACTACCTGGAGCGTTAAACGATGGATCAGCTAACTTCAAATTGTTGATGTGATCCCCAGAATCGGTTTTAAAGAATGCGGTTGGCATGTCAGAACATACTTTGGGTAGGATAATAGCTTCTAAATTGACTAACAACTTATTGTTGATAGGAGGACCGATCGAGAATAGCGTCACACCTTGTGATACAAGAGAAGACATTTCGCCAATACCTTTAATAGGTATATTGAGTTTTGAGGAAGTCAAACCTAAGCGGTTGAAACACCTTTTTGAGATAAAATTTGCCTGACTGGCACTATCCAGCAAAACTCTAACGGAATGCGGGTTGCCTTGGGAATCCAAGACATTAACTAGCGCGGTTGCCAATAGAACCACTGAATTTGGATTTACAGCTCCAACACACGAATTCATAGTCGGCGAAGAACTTGAATTTGGGCTAAACAATGAGGGTATTTGGTTATCAGGGGGCGATTGAACTGAACTAGATGAATTAGTTTGTGAATCTGCGGAGTTTGGACTCTTGGCTGAATCAAAATGCAGTAAAGTATGATGGCGCAAACGACAGATGCGACAAACCGAGGTAGATTTGCACTTCTGTAAGTTATGAGCCGAACTCAGACAATTGATGCACATTCTGTTTTGCTTGCAAATCGAAAATCTCTCTTTGGGAGTGTTATTGCGAAAATTAGGGCAATTATAAACCAAATGTGACAAATTACACACACTGCATCTTTGTGAAGGTACTATCTTTTGAGTTTGACTGTTGCCGTTACTTGCATTTGCCAACAATGCATGAGGATAAACTTTTCCAGGATCACCTTTTACGCCTCGACTATTATTTGCTCCTTTTGTTTGCGAAATTTGATTATTCGAATGAGCCATAGTCTCTAAAGCTTTACATTGATTTGTAAGAAATAACTTCAACTGATTAAAGGTTGGAATATCAAATTGTGCATGGGCTAATTCAAAACGTTGTACTGTGTCAACGTCCAGTTTTTTAAGTAATAAATTCAGAAGAATAAAATCCCAATGTACAACTGGAAATCCTAAGAGAGAAAGGGCGTCTAAATTTTCCATAAAGGAATCAAAAATATTGCGTAAATTAAACCCATTCGAAACTTTAGGGAAATTCAATATTTCAGTTAAATAGGTGGTTGCCAGTAATCTTTTATTTTGGTAGCGACTCACCAGGGTTGTATAGGCAATTTTGTAATTTGCTTCCGTTATTGGAATAGCTTTGATTAAATTTAGCGGTTCCCCCTTAATAAAAGAGAGGAGATACTGGAACTTTTCTATATCTGATAAGCCAGCTTTATTATGAATTAGGTTTTGAAACAAATCAAAAAACGTTGGCCATTGCCTAAGGTCACCCTCAAATACAGGTAGGGTCAACTTGGGCAAATTAACATTTATAGTCGGGGCAAAGTTATGCAAAGCGGCAGTGGGTGAAGCTAACGGTTGCGACATTGTCATATTGACACTCGCATTAGCGATTGCTTCATTTTTAATGAATTGATTGAAGATACTCTTCGTAGTATAATACTTTTCATCTATTTCGCTTCGAATTTCTTCTTCGCCATCCCATTTGTCCTCAGACATATCCTTATGAAAAACTATTGTCATGTGAATTTTTTCGAAATCTTGATAATAAGAGGGAATAGCCTCATAGCGTGTCTTAAAATATTCTTGCGTTGTCTCATCTGCGATCGCTTTATTAGCAATATCGTAGACTTCAGAAATTCGTTTGATAAGAATTTTGCGTTGGGCAGTGAGAATTGTTAAATCTTCTGACATATTGCCAAAAAAAAAATTGAAATCAAATTTAAATTAAATTAAATCGAATAGTACCTACTATCTAGCAAAATCCGTTCTTTTCCTGAATTTGCATTTGGGCAAGGCAAAAAAAAAGAAAGAATTTCAAGCTTGGAATGTTTATGTTCAAATAAACAAGTTTTTTTTTTCTTTGCTCTGCTCTTGAGGTTCAATTTACAACTTCTATGGATTTTCTGATAAAAATGTTTTCGTTCTACTGGCCAAATTACAATAATTAATGCCTTTTATGTTTTATTTTTTCTAAAACACAAACCGAGAATAATTAAAACACTTGCAGTTTCTTGCTAAGAATGATGTATAACGCGAATGAATTTCAACAAAATGAAAAAAATCAAATAAAATACTTTCAATTAATCGATTAATTGCAATAATTAACCAGTTAATCAATTTAAGCACCAGAACAAAATAAGAAATCCGGCTCGAAGGACCAAAATGTTTTGCGGGTAGCTAATACGTAATGTCTTAGCTGGTAGTGGACTGTATTTACTTTGCGGCGCAACCTCTAAATAATGATAAAAAGGACTTACCCAATGATTCCATAAGTGCACTCCTGCAGGGACCCTGCTTTACACACGCGCTGCGGATTATGGTGTTCCCACTTACGGGTTATGTAACTTTGTAGAAGGTTGATACGAGAGGACTTCACAATGAAGTTTTGAGATTAGAAATATTGCGACCGGGTTAAGCCGTACGACGACGCGCCCGTGTCGTGTCATCGAGTTTCTTAGCAATTCTGTCCAATTACTCGCTTCTGGTACCACTATCAAAATCTAGAGGTACGACTTTTTTTGCGCGAAACAAAACAAAAAAATGCGAGCAAACAGGAATTTTGCACCTTTGCCAAATTGTATAAAATTTATTTAGAATAAAGACGAAACAACATTACCAGTAATTTTATTAAAGTTACAATAATCTGCAGGTTTGCTATTTAATTTTTTTGCGAATTCTGGAGCACTAAAATGGCCGCAACACCTAAACTAAAATAGCTAGCAAAAAAAGTCATGAGGCAAAGTTGATCAGAATGTTATTATCTCCAAGTTTTGTTAAGGTCATTTTGTCGAAAAAAAATAAAATAAAAAGGCCAATAGGGCCGAACGCACAAGGCTTTCGAGTGTGATTTTTTGGCTCAATACTCAGGACACAGTCTCCAATTAGCCCTGAAACAATCAGCCTGCCCTCGCAAAATGTTTTTAAAAACCCATAAATTTCTTGGGCTAATCACAAAGAAAAATATTTGAACAAAAAAAAAACATATTATAGAGTTTTGGCATAAATGTCTCATTGGCGAGAAGATTTTGAGATAAAATACTGGCCAACTAACTGTCCTACCTTATTGTGTAAACTACAATGTAATTTGTAATTTTTCTCAATGAGGGCCAAAACTGATGTTTGCTTAAAAGCACTGCCCAACGTTTTGTTTTTTCTGGTAAATGCTATCCTAGTCAATCCATCCCATTCTGAGTAAACTATGGGCGGTGGAGGATTTCTTGGTTCTATTCTGACTACCGAGGATTCTACTTTTGGTGGTGGCCTAAAGTTGTTTTTGCCAACCTAGAATTTGAACAAAACTTAAATAAATATCTAATACAGAAAACAGTCTTCGCTGACTCGCTTTTCTCTCACATAAGTGGTATCTCACCTTCATTAACATATCCACTCTTGCCAAAAGTTGTGTATTGACAGACAGTCGACAGTACAATTTATCACCGGCCTTGGCCACCAACCTCTGTGCAAATTCTCTTTGAAACATCAGCACCGCACATCTAAAAAATGGCCGATGCAACAACAATTTAAAAACCAACGGCGATGATATCTGGTATGGTATATTGGCAACGCAGACATTGAAAAATGGTAAATCTTTTTTGAGCACATCTCCAACTTCGATTTGCAATTTGTGCTGTAAATGTGTGCCTTGTACACGCTTTTGTAATTCTGCAACCAGACGAGTATCGATTTCGCATGCTACTACTTTTTTGGCTTGCTCTAGAAGTCGGACTGTCATGTTACCAGTACCAGGACCTATTTCGAGTACTGTGTCTGTTGGCCTTACAGCGGACTTTTCTACCATCGAGGTTATAACCATGGGGTTTTTGAGTATGTGCTGGCCAAAATCCTTGTTGAACATAATACCTTAAATTTAATCAGATACTTAGTTGAAATTTACTTATTATGGAAACTTGGAACTGTTGAAGTTGGACATCCATGATATGCCTAAATCAAAAAGAAGAAAGCTAAACTAAAAAGCTTAATGTAATAATGTAACAAATATGTACAGTTGCGATCAAAAAAAAGTAGTACAAAAATTATTATTCCCAATTTGAGCTCCCGGCGTAACTTAAAAAATTTTGACAGGCAATGACATATTCTAGGTTAAAAACGGGTGGAAAAATGTCAAAATAATGTCATCTGAAGCTTTCTAGGTTAAAAACTTGTCAAAAATGCCAAAAAATGTCATTTTTTGTAATGAATTAAATTAATGTATAATAGACCAGGAGATTTTCGAGATTTTTCTTGTACTACTTTTTTTTGATCGCAACTGTACATATCTAAATCTGAAATTATGATATAGGTATATTCTTTTCACTAGTGCATAAAGTAATTCACTTCACACACTAGTGCATAGACAAAAAAGTTTAATAAATCGCATTAGTAACACCCACAAGTAATGTTGTAAAATTCTCGGTAATTTTCGAACGTTACCGAACTTTCGGGAATGTTTGAGAATTTTCGAGAATTTATGAGATCTTTGGAGAATGTTCCAAAGGACCTATAAATTCGTCTTTTTAATGTAGGGCTTGTAAAAATGTCTATTGATAATAAAGTTCCACTAAATTTTCCTATTTTTCTTTTCTCTGGTAGGGGTAGGTGAATTTTCCATAAATGTAGATATAATCCTTGTCTAAGTATTATTAATTTATTGTAAAGAAAATGATACATTATATTTATAAAACTAATACAAGTCTTGTTTCTTGTAAGTTGGTGAAATAAAAAACAAACTAAAAAACAACATAGCTGTAGGATGTAGGTAGCAGTGGTAGCACCAAAAAATAAAACTCAAAAATCTTTAAATGCAAATACCGAGGCAAATACCTACATAACATAACTACATAAAGTGTTAAGTCAAAACAAAAAATAATATAAAAAATAAATTTGAAAATAAAAATAGGAACTCTTAAAAAAGGAACTTAAAAAACGAACTTTCTGTAGATAATGGTAATAACCTCGTACAAGTACATAATTATAAAATAAAAAAATAATAATAAAAATATTCAGAAATCAGGGTCCATATTCATGATTAAACAATTGGGTAACATTTAGAAATGCATTTTCAACGAACTTTCACTTAGAGAGGAGCGAACATTACCGTAAATTACGGTAATAGTACGAAAGTTCGCTTGTTACAACACTACCCACAAGCACAAGTATAAAATTTGTTATTATAGGGGGTGTGCGCCAAAAAAACAACTTCATCTCAAAAAAAAGAGAAAAAAAATCTAAGAATAACAGTGAAATCCGCACCCCTCTATGACAAATAATACCGCAGATATGGCTCTATGAAGGTACCGCATGACGTCACGAAAGCTCAAGTGACGCACGAGAAAGTGGATTTAATTAAATTTACATAATGTTTTTCCTGTGTTACCTGCAATAATCTAAACAAAAACCACTCACGCGTGCCGGGAACAATCAAATTAACAATGCATAGCGCCGCTGGACGAAGTTTTCGTGACGTCACAAGAGCATCGTCCGCACTTTAAAGCGGTATATCTCAGCGATGGTTTATCGTAGAATAACGAGGTTTGAACAGTTATTCTTAGATTTTTTTACACTAAAACTTTAATTTTTGACGCACACCCCCTTTATAGAAGCCCTTGCTGCCCTTTTTTTGCATTGAAAATGTGATTTTACTTTACACTCTAGGTTGTGAAGTAAGTTACTTTAGTCACTAGGGCGTAAAGTCACCCCCTTTTAACTTTTTCATTTGACGTTTTTGACAAAAGTGTCAAATCGAGTGTTAAATACAAAAGATTAAAGAAAAGACCTACAACTGTATGCAACATCCTCTTTTAACTTAAAAGAACTTTTCAAAACTGGTCACTTTTAAAAATGTGTACCTACTTATTCTAAGCAATACAAATTTTTAGAGGTACCAGTTCTAAAAAGCTCTTTTAAGTTAAAAGAGGAGTTGCATGCAGCTATAAGAGATTAACATATCAAACTGTATACTGTTGAAATCAGGTTGAAGGAGACTAAAAAATAAGCGCACAATATATTGTCCATCGTTTTTTATCTGACACTTTCCGTATGAGGAGCAAGGGACTGAAGCATGGGCCCACTAGCCACCAGCCATCTCACATTTTTTTTGAGTATCAGATTAAGATCGACGGACTTTACATTCTTCCATTTAAAAAAATACAACTTTGCTCTGCTATACTTTTTTGACGCACCCTGTATGCTTAAAACCTTGACTCCATTAATCTCAATGGCTATGGGCAACTTGTGTGTTTTAGATACTAGTTCACATACATCAATGTTGTGAACAAGTAGGACTGGATATAAAATTATGGGACTAGGCTTGAGCCATTTTCAAGACTAAGGAAATGGCTCATCTACTTGCAGCATTAGAAAGGAGATAAGGAAATAAAAAGTAAGCAGCATAATGAAATTAGCAGGAAATATCAGAGTTTCTCGAGGAATTTCTATTAAAAAAAAATTACCTTGCTTAGCGACTTCATTGTGTGTTCGGGTTTTCTTTTCTGCTCTTACTTTAGGCATTTTTATTAAATAAATTGGTAAAACAAATTACAAAACTATTAATTTACAGTCTTTCTACTTCTACACTTCTACAATTTTTTTTTCACGTTTTGTTGTTTATATTTTTCAAAAAGTGAGGTTAGTTTTGTTTGGGTGAGAACGGTAAAATTCAATCCGTCGGTCAAAATGGAAAATTCAATATGGCGTGGCGGCGAAGCAAGTTTGTTTTGATTATGTTTTTTTGCTTATTTCAAATTATTTTGCTTAGCAATTGGTTTGCTACTTTGATTTTGATTATTTAATAAAATATTTGTTGACTAGGTACCTGAAATATTAAATCGGACAGAAACTAGATATTTTGTTGTGTTTTTTGGCTCATGTGTGGCCGCCACGCCATCTTGATTGTCACGTGGTTTGAATTCCCTGGCTGGGTTCAAAAACGGCTAAAGCCGCGCCAAAATTGCCATTTTGGGTTCAACTTCGGCTCCAGCGTGCGAAAAACGGTTGGCTTTACACGTTCCAAATCGGCCGCGGTAAAGTAACTTTTGGAGGCTCTTTCAACTGAGTCTAGAAATGGTTATACGAATTTTGATTGGATGAGATCAATATGGCGTGGCGGCCAGCAAGTTGGTTTTGAATATAAGTTTCCATGCATATTTCAATCATTTTGTTTGTTTGCAGATTTGATTTTGATTATTCAATAAAATATTTGTTAACTAGGTACGTAAACTACTAAGTCGGGCAGAAACTAGATATTTTCTTGTGTTTTTGGTCCATGTGTGGTCGCCACACCATCTCGAATGTCACGTGGTTTGGATTGCCTAATTGAGAAACGGTATTTGGCGTTCCAGCAAATTCACACAATTTGGTATCGCCAGTAGAAGGGGAAAAGTAGGTTTTGGCATTAGCATTGCCGTCTGTGAACACACTCTCTAATAGCGCTTTCGAGTTTTGACTCAAAAAGCGATCCGAAACGGATTCACATGTTCGGTTTTAGACGGAGCGTTGGTTTCGGGCTTGGATTTCGGGGAGATTCACGTGTTCGAAGGGGCCTTTATGCCTCATTCTCACTTGCGCGAAATTCGCTCTTTTTGTGCGAAATTCACAATTTACCCTGTTTCTAACATTGCTTCGACTATTTGACCACATTTCGCGCAAGTGAGAATTAAGGCGTTTTCTCGCGGGGCGAATGGTTCGAACTACGGTTTAAACCAATTTGTAGATGACGTCATCACTTGTGACCGCGAGAAAATGAAAGGTTTGAACCACAGTCTTATGTCAACGAAGAACAAGCCATCAGCCGGTTTGAACTTTTTTGAATCAGGTTCAATGTGACGTCACTGGTTCAACGCAAGAATGTACAGGTTCGAACCTAATTGAACCGGGTCGAACCAGTTCCACCGCGAGAAAACAGCTTTAGTTGTATTCCTTTCAAGAGTTTAGAACACTAGATCTGCTCGCTCCGGTGCTAGTCGACCCCGATTTGAAAGGAACAGATGCGCTGGCTTTCGTGCATTTAAATGGTGTGATTCGGGCTTAAGAACTTCAGGTGCAACAAACACTTTTCGAAAGGAATAAGCGCGTAACGCCCCAGAGCTGTTCCTGAGTTCCTCCTATGTTTGAAAAGGAAAAGAATACAACTATTGTGAGCATTAATTGTATTCCTTTCACACCTATGTTGTATTCCTTTCGAAAAGTGTTTATTGTACCTGAGTACTCAAGTCCGAAGTAGACCATCTAAATGCATGAAAGCCAGCACATCTGTTCGTTTCAAATCGGGGCGACTAACACCAGAGCGAGTAGCTTTAGTGTTTCAAACTCTTGAAAGGAATAATTAAAGCTATGTGAGCAATAAATAGAACGCTTTCAAATCTCACACAGAGCGCTCTTTCTTGCTCTGTCAAATTCGATGGATCAAAGAGCATTTATGCAGCTACTCTAAAGCTGTATTCCTTTCACACCTAGGAGAAGCTCCGGAACAGCTCCCGGGCTTCACGCGCTTATTCCTTTCGAAAAGTATTTGTTGCACCACGCATCTTTTCTCTGCAAATCGGGGCCGACTAAACACCGGAGTGAGTAGCTCGAGTGTTTCAAGCTCTTGAAAGGAATTATACAACTTATAAGATGCAGCCGCCCACATCAATAATGGATGATGCCGAATTACTGATTTCTGAGATATTTCAAAGAAATACATTGTGGTTCAATCGATTAAAAATCTCACACATGATGTCCCAAAAGTCATTCTCATATACTGAAAAAAGCGTTGTTCTTGTTGTTTCAACGCTTGTAATTGTAATAAATGGTGACATATTCACCATAAAGTTTTCCCAATTAGTATCAAATTAAAGTTGAATATCCACTTTCATTATTTCAACACTTTTCACAAACTAAAAACGATTTTTTTCCTAAAAAAACAAGATGTTTTTCACAGAAACATCTTTTTCGTACATGACTGGTGCCTCCATATTGTCAAGAAAACCGAAAATTTTCAAATACAAATTTTTAACAAAATAAATCATTTGCCGGCTACTAACTATACGAAATTACAACTTAACTTTGATTCCAATAGACCTATCTATTTTACCAGACAAAGAGGTAATAATACGAAAATTTAATTAGATAAAAAAAGACACAAAACGCTCATTGCGCAAGACGAGGCAAAACGTACCAAATTATGTTAGACTCGTAATTTTATTCTTGTCAGACCACGGGCAATGAACAAGAACAAGGATATGCCGGGCATGCAAAACGAACACCTCACACCTGTACTAGTTGGCCAATAAAAAGACATTGCCTCGTGTTGCGCGCGCATATCAGGGGTGCGTTCAAGGACGGCAATGCTAATGCCAAAACCTACTTTTCCCCCTCCACCTGTAATGCCGAACCATGTAGGTTGGAGCCGAACTCGAACGCAAAATGCCATATTTGGCTTGGCTGTAGCCATTCCTGAACGCAGCCCAGGTAAAAATAGATAGGTCTATTATTTCAATAGTTTTGATGCACTAGAAACAAATTTTTCCCGGAAAATTTATTGGAAAATCGAGACCTCTTTACAGAGAGCTGTTTCTAAGATAGCCAACGAACACAACTAGTTTAAGGGCGGGTATTATAAAACTACTTTGAGAGTTAACTTAAAGTTAACTTCTAGAATTACATGTAATTCAAAAAGTTAACTTCAAGTTAACTGTCAAAGCAGTTTTATAATACCCGCCCTAAGTGCTATGAGATGTCGCCACTATCCATCTGTCCATGTGATTGTCTTACAGCGTTGCCAAATCTACTGTTTTAACTGAAGTTTTTTTTTTTAAAATATCTGTTTATTTTAAGGGCAGTTTTGTTTTATAAATTGTGAAAATGATGTTTAATTTGTTTGTTTTATTTAAAAAAATACGCTTTGCAACTTTAATATAAAACTGTTTGTTTTTTGACAGAAAAATCCATTTGGCAACACTGTTGATGTCAGATTTTCACTGCCAATTTTTTTTATATATGGTTCATTCCGTCATTTTGCTAAAAAAGTTGTGTTTTTGTGCAAATTTTTAAAATATTTTTGATAAAAAACTGTTAAAAGGAATCAACATGAGCAACATCAGTCCTTCAGCTGGTAAGAAAAAAAAAACACTTTTTTTTCGTTTTGTAGCTTGTTGAGGAAATAGTTTTCCACCAACAAATAATAATATAAAAAGTAAACATTAATTTGTGTGTGGAAAAACTCATATTATTATAATGTTTTCTATTGGATTATTTAAACAAAAAGGTACGAAAACATAAATTATTCTAAACAATTCAAAGGTTGACGTGTCACATACAGAAAGAAAATACTTTATTATTGTGAATCTCCCACACATTGTCATGTTTTGCCTCTGCGATCAAAATTACCTAAAACACAATTATTGCATGTTATTCCTTAACAAATTATCTTAACAATAAAATAATTAATTATTAACAAAGTCCAATGTAGTATATTTGGTTGCCTACTAATTCCAATTGAAAAATTCCTTTATTGTTCAGCTGCTTTTGGTGAAAGTTAAAATTTTATTACGGTACTTTGTTCTTGTTTATTTCTTCTACAGTATGTACCAGCTTGGCAACATGTTTAGTTAGTTTTTTTATGAAATCGAAAAAATGAACAATGAGGGTGAGAATCCCTCTAGCTTAGAATACATTGAAGATCCATATTTCAATCCCAACGACAGCACTTCGACCCCAAGCTTAGATAACCTAGAAGACACCAACAGCGACTTAGAAGAATACGACATTCTCGATAACGAATTGGATATTTTTGATCTGAGACAGCTGGATTTCGATGAGGTGACTAGTAGTCACTTGCACCAGGAAGAATCCGTTAACGTGGAGGCTGAATTTTTCGATGTGAAAAGAGCCAACGTGATAATAAGGGCATTTTTGCGTAACAAAGTCAAGAAACAAGTCAGGGTCCGGTACAGTGATCTGAGCAAGCCTTATTTGGCTAAATTACCAAAAGATAGTAATTTTAGGAAGTATTTAGCTATAAGTTTGAGTCAGAGTGGTAAGAAACTAACTTATTATAAATATTATTTAAAAAAAAAATTACACTGAGACAATTTTTCATTCAGTAATTATAAGCTGTATTAAGTCAATTTTTTCTTAGTTTGTTGCTCTCATTGAGTACTTCAATATCTCATTTATGAAATATTTTTATCACTTGTGGTTTTTGAGTTATTTGATCTTGAAGTTTTTGATAAAATCTAAATCAAAATCCAACTTAGAAGCCTAATTTCTCAAAGCCTATTAAAGGTGGTTTTATAGAGAATTTAATTTTTTTTCAGAAAATCTACAATACAAGTTGATTCGTTGAAAATTACCAAAACTATAAGTAAATTTTTAAGACCATATCAGATTTTAAGAAAATTTCTGAGGTCAAAGTTGAGATTTGCTTTTCAATTTTTTTTCTCATAATCAACCACCTGAAAATAGTCTGACCTCTTTCGATTGGGAAAGTCCATTTTACAAAAATTGAAAAATCGAGTGAGTATACCTAGCAAATATGCAATGGATGTTTGTGCATTTTGAGCGACTCCATTATTGAAGCCAATTAAATTCTATACAAACCTGTTAATTGAGATTTCAATTTAGTTTTCAACAGTTTTGCAGCTGAGAAGCTTCAAAATTGAAATTATCGAACATTGAAAATGTTTCAAAAATTACACTGAAACTGTTGGATACTTTAATTAAAGAATTTTAGTGGACTCAACTCAAATGTTACCTTCTAATTTAAAAAATATCCAAATGAAGTCTATTATTTCTATAAACCACTTATAATGTAAAAACTCATTTGTGTTTCTCATTGCCTAATTCCTAATTAATCCAGTTTAATGTTTATTTGTGAAAAAAGTCTAAATTTATAGTAAAAACGTAAGCAATCGAATTGGTGCATTAACTACATATCCACTTAACCAACTAATTTATACTAAATTATAAATAGCGTTTGCTGACCTTTTTTAAAAGTTCCAACGCTTGTCTCTAAATAGCCAGTATGACATGTGTATTTTGAAGATCTCTCTAACATCTGTTTCTTGAACAAAAATTTACTTTGTAATAATGCAGCTAGTAGGTAATTATTCCATAATTTTATCAGTATGGTATTTAGACTTTGGCCAAATTGTTTCTATAAAGAAATCTTTGTTTTAGAAGAAGCAATGGCAGCTGACCATGTCGCTCCTGACCTTTCTCATCTCACTGAAGAAGAAAAAGAGCAACAGGAGAAAATATGGCGTGAAGAGTTGGTGCAAATTGAAGACGAAATCGTCACTCTGAGGACGGTTTTGGGCTCGAAAATGCGCCGCAGCGCCGAACTGAAAAAGAACTTGGGAATCACTTTTTTGAAAGAGGTTTCTGACGATATCAATCAGGGCATTAAGAATGTTAAGGAAAGCAACGTGTAAGTTATTTTTAATTAAAATTTTAAGGAGCCTGGAATAAACAAAAAATTGGATAAATGGAAAGAAAAAATATAAATAAATATCCAAACCAATCATAATCAATTTCTAGTTTATCTCAAGCTAATCAAAATGCCTATACTTAATTAAACTGTATAACTTCATCAAACAAAGCTTATTTTTGCATGACACATTTAGTTGCTTGTCCATGCTTGCTTTACCAATTCTAGAATATTTTAAAGCATGCAATTTAGTTGATTATTATTTTTACTTTACTTAGATATCAGACTGTTGAAAATAAAGTAGAACAAGTTGCAAAGGCTGTTACCGATGCACCATTGTAAGTTTTGCACGAATCCTCTTCTACAATTTTAAAACCAATAATTCATTTTCCAGATATCAAAAGACCACTTCAGTCATAGGAGGCTTCACAAGCAATTTGACTAGTAAATTGGGACAAATGAGGCATTCCGAATCGTTCAGATCTATCGAGGAAAGAGTGGGGTCGGCTTACGAAAATGTCAAAGGAAAAGTTGTTTCTAGATCCGGCTCCCAGCACAGTGTCAACGATGAGGCTAGATCCAGGTCTGGATCTGTAGCCACCAGCCCGACCATCCAGGAAGAGAAACCGTTGGCATAAGCACTTACTTAAGGTAGCAAATTAAATTCAATATTTATTCTCCAACCAGTGAGGGCCTTCAATTTTAATGCTTGTAGTTTATTATATAATTATAATTATTATTATTGGTGGATGTGAGAAATAATAAGTATTCCTTTTAAAAAAATCATTTTTTTTTTTGGGTTTGAAAGTGTGTCCTTGCCATTGGAAAAAAATCTTTTGCATTTATTGTTAATTATTTATTTGAGAAATAAATATTATTGCCTCTAAGGTATTATTAAATTAAAATTGATAAAAAATAAAATTATTGGTGGTTTAGTCCAAAAAATGAAATGGGTCGTTTTTTTTTTGTACAGGGTGTAGATAATCTAAATATCAATTTTTTTGTGATTTTTGGATCCATATATTTTTTAAGGATGCTCTACATAATAATATTTTCGTGTATTGAATATACTATTGACTTTATGAATCTAATAAATGCATGTTTTGAAAATCATCAAATTTGTCTGATTTTAAATTTTTTATTGCAATGAATTTTTCGTACAGTGATTTCCAGTTTCTGGGAATATTTCTCAAATTTGGATAGTATTTCCAAGTATTCCCACACGTATTCCCAGGTATTTCCAAGTGAGGGCAACTTGGTAAACTGGAACAGCGAGGTAACTGGGCCATATGGTTTTTTTTTAATGTTTTGGTTTACCTATAATTGAAATTTGAATTTCCCACTCATAAAAATTCGTTACAAATGTGTCTCCTTTATATTCTGCATGTGGTAGAAAGAACGACGCCGGATTAGTTTTTGAGAAAAAAATTTAAATCTTTTACAAAGTGTATCATAATAACAAGTGACAGAAGTTTGGATTTTAATCAATGATTAGTGATTAAAGTGAATAATATTGCATTACGCATATTTTACCGTAAGAGAAAGATCTCGAGAAAAATGTGTGAAACTAGGTTTTTTTCTTAAGTTGGTTCTTAGCTTAGAATTTCAAATAATGGAAACACAGCTTGGGTTCCAGTTGCCTCAGTAAAAACTGGAACGTACCTATATGATGTGGCTAACTGGAAACAATATGTTCACCCTGAAATCAGCATTGTATTGTACATATTATCGTTTTTTCTAAGTAGAGCAAATATGCAAGATACACAGTTGGTCTAGAAAAAAACAATTGAAGATGTCTTAAACGCTACAACAATATATGGTGCTGCCGTTCTCTATAACATTCCAAAATCCACAATAAGACTCTTTGTATTTGGAACAAGAGGGAAAGGTATATTGTCAGTAGCAGGATAAAGTGGCAAAGGAATATATAAATGAAGTAGAAGAAGAATTGTCAACTGTGCTGAACACCATGCAGAAATGGAGATATGGATTACTTACAAAGAAAATAGGTTTCTTATTTTATTTTTGGTTCATTTTACCATTTTTTTAAAACATCATTTTCTCACCACTGAGAATAACTCTTTTGTTGCATCTCTCATAATTTTTGAGCAAAAATAATAAAATGTGGTAGAATCTTTACATATACATTACAATATGTTCAAGTCGCCTCAGAATTATTACTGTCTGAATGCATAAGAAAAGAGGGGTCACTGTTTCAGTTGCCTCAAAATTAGGATAACTGGAACCTGGAACAAATGACCAAAAAAAAAATTGGAATACTCTACCTGAGACTCAATCAGAATATAGTGAAACACTGAATGAGAACGAATCAGAACGAACGTGCACGCAATTCTTGAGATTTCAATGAAAATTCCCAAAAATACTGTTGGGGAACAGTGGAAAAATTTGATTAAACTGTTTGCTTCAAAGGGCCACTTGCTCTGCTACTGTTTTAATATAAAAACTACTATTTCGTTTTGTAGTTATAGAAATTTACAAGTTTTTCCATATATTTCCAAATTATTTCCATTTACTTCCAGAGTATTTCCATATACTTCCAGAGTATTCCCAAGGATTTCGAAGTATTCCCAGCAAAGTGTACAGTGAATTCCATGAGTGATTTACCCTTCGCTAAAGTCAAAACACATATTTTATTTACAAACATAAAACACTTTATTTATAATATAATAATATACCTAGTAATAATAGCAAAAATCACATTGCCAAATTAATTATTTTTGGCAGTTTACCATTAATGGCATTAATTTAATAATAAATATAATATTTATACAGGAGGTCTTACAACGTCTATACCTATACTCATCAGAACAAGGAAATCAATTTGATGTCTATAATATAAAAGCTTCATTTTCAATATACAGGGTGATTAGTACAATTACAATTTAAAAGTCTCAGTTAACTATT
The DNA here is from genome assembly GCA_917834065.1 of Ceutorhynchus assimilis. Lineage (NCBI taxonomy): Eukaryota > Metazoa > Arthropoda > Insecta > Coleoptera > Curculionidae > Ceutorhynchus > Ceutorhynchus assimilis. The sequence goes on from OU892281.1 coordinate 3,644,799, forward strand.
TACTTATACTTCCTATAATAAAACCACTGTTAATTTTTAAGAAATATTGGAACACCTTATAAATAATAGAGGTAGTTTGAAAATGATATACAGGGTGCTACAAATTCCGTGAATTAGTATGGCGATTTCGGTAACCCTAAGGGATACACGGTTAGTTGAATTGCTCACCAAAATACCCTTTAAAAATGTTCAAATTTGTGGCTCAATTCCTCAGAAAATACTTGAACTATCAAACTAATTCAGCACAGATTTATAGAGAAATTTCAATGGAAATATTGGCAATTTTTCTTGAGCTTGTCATGAACTAAAAAATAATTTTCCATTAGATTTTTTTTTTCTTTGGAGATTCAAGATTCGGAAAATATATAAAATTGAAACTTCATCCACCCTGTATCTGTTCTATCTAACTACCAATAAGATCCCCATACTTACTGGCGAATTTGTAACACCCTGTATATACACAAAATAGGTAAGTACATTTTCAGTCAAAAGCTAATCTTATCCTATTGTTTAAAATTAAAGTCTCATAGCACTTTTTTAACCTCTCCATCACTATTTCCACAATTCCCAGTCCTTTTCAGCATCAAAGCTCTAATATTTTGAAACGGCATTTCAAACATTACACTCAATAGTACCGACAAGCCCAAAATCCAACTATACTCTTGGACATTCAGCATTTTGGTAAAAAATCCAAACTCTTGACTGGCTCTTGCAACACCTACATTGTAAAAGAAAATCGGAAATTGTGTCAAGTAGACTGTGTAGGAAACTTTGGTCCACAATGTCCAAATGGGAAGCGAAAACAATTTGCCAACAATTCCAGTGTAGCCCAATTCGCTGGTGTAGATTATCCAGCAAAATGAGGCGACCCATAAAATTGGAGAAAATGCGGCATACAGTGCAGCATCTGTGGGATTGTATACGTAATCGATTTTTCCCATAAATGATGGTCCAAAATATGAAATGAGAAAACTAAAAAGGGCTAAAGTGTTTCCCATACGGATTTGTGTCTTGCTTAAAGTAGTATTGGAATACTTTTTTAATAAGTAACCCATAAGAATGCCCATTATATACACTGTAGCTCTATGAGGTGGAAGGATGTACATATAGTCTGCTGTATTGAATAATTGTTGGACACTAGAATATATTTCAATGTATAAAAAAAAATCCTATTACCTATTTATTTTGTACTTACGATGTTCCAAAATGCACATAATTTGACAGCCTCATCGTATAGGTTACATAATATCTGGCCATTGTAGATATAGCTGCTAAACATACCAAGGAAACTGAACCTTTGATTGGCCACTTCCATACAGTGTAAACTAAAAAGGGTGATACAAAGAAAAGTTGGGTATCAATTCCTAGATGGTGAGTATGGGTGAGGCACTAAAACACATAATATATATAAGAAATTGAGCTAATTTAAAGGTTTACGCTTACCATATCCTTGAATCCAAAATAGTTGTGTATAAACATCAAATTTCTCCACCAATATTTTTTGCAAATGTCCGAATGATGAGTCACTACCAAGTTCCACATCGGCCCGTCGTTTAACCATGGCAAAATAAATGTACAAAATGCTATAAATTAGAAAAATAACATTTTAAATTTCATTGCTTAAAATTATACAGCTGTATGCAGCATCCTCTTTTAACTTAAAAGCGCTTTTTAAAACTGGTCACTTTTAAAAATATGTATTCTAAACCATGCAAATTTTTAAAGGTACTAGTTTTAAAAAGCGCTTGCGCTTTTAAGTTAAAAGAGGATGTTGCATACAGCTGATAGTGTCTTGCCTATTAAAGCTGCAAACGTTGGCACAATCCTGTACAACCTGGAAACATATTCTTGTAGTATGTTAATTTTTCCAGTTTTGTTCAGTTTGCCTATTAAAGAATAGGAAGTTAAAAGTCCGGAAATCATTATGAAGGGGTCGGTGTATAAGCTTGCCGCTCTTCCTAGTACTGAAAAGGGCCTTCCAAGGTACTGAAAATAGAATAATTTGTATGCAAAAAGGTTGAATACATTTTATATCTTAAACACACTAAATCATTGTGTAATTCTCACCTCAACAGCCTGAGTCCGATTAACATAAGGCATAAAAAATAGAGCCATAGATTTATGAGCTAAAACCAATAGAATAGCATTCAACATGCGAATTCCATGAATCGATTGAATATCTCCAGATGATCTTTTAATGGTAACTAAAGTTTTGATGTTCTTTTGTATAGAAAAACTAGTTATCCATTGATCTGCAATGATAATAATGTAAAAATATATATATTTTTTTTTTGATATACTTACAATAATACTTACTTTTTGGTCCATTGGCGTAGTTGTCGTAAAAAGTGGCAAACAGCTCAAATAATATAATGCTAGCAAAACTTACTCTAAAATAATAGAAAAAAAAATAAAAAAAAAAACTAAAATTAATATCAAGGAACTTACAAAGCAATTATTGTCGAATTAGGAATTTCTTTTGATTTCTCTTGACTCTGGCACATTGTTGGATCAACTTCAAATCGCACTTCTAATTCGGTACCATCCAAAATTCTTTTTAAGGATTTTTTCAAGCCCAAACTTATATCGTTTGAATTGCATGAGTTTGGTACACACAATGCCCAGTTGATGCTTGAAAACCTTGGTACCCTATGGCCAGGCTAAAGAAAGAAAAATCATTAAATAAGATTTCTTTTGAATAATTAGCAGCTTCTTACATCTTCTAGGGTACTTTTAAAATGATAATGCGACTGGAGCATTTTATGTAGCCCGGCCAAGTAAGGACTTTGCGGTATTTTCACTTCCAGAGCCGCCAAACAATATTGGCCGTAGATGTTTTGGTTTTCGTTGATTGCCGACAAGCACATGTCGAAATTTCCTAGCTGGTTTGTATTTCCTGCTAGAATGCCTGAAGGAATTTTCGCCGACGAGTCGTACACTGAAAATTTGAATAACAAATCAAAATAAAGCATTAAATTCTTTATAAATTTGTGCTAAATTGAGTTTTATAGCTCAAATGCTTTCCGAGTAATTGAGTCTCAAAGTTGAATTTTAGTCAAAATTTAGTAAATTTTCTCAAAAACTATAAACCTGAAAATATTTTCCAATATAGGTTTTTTAGAACTTCATAGGACCTAAAATTCCTAAAAATTTTGATTGAATATCTTTCACCAATTTCAAGATAATGAAGCTTAAAGATTTTGAAACAAGAACCCAAAGGTGGTAAGTAGGTATATTCTCTGTAAAAAATCGAATAGTATGGTTCTCGTATTGTCTGGTCAAGGAATCTGGAGTTACGGGCCATCGGGTGAGGGGAATGCAGTTGTAGTAAAACGTGGCTGATTTCATTTATAAAATAAACAGCGGCGTGCGAAATTTTCCAAACCCCCGCCACTGGATATTTCAATATAGCTTGATATTTCAAGATGATTCAAATTCATAATTGAAAAAATCAGTTATTAAATAAGAATACATCTGACAAAACAATATTTTGCGTTTTCTTCAAATGATCTATACTGCATGCTGTTTTATGTTAAACTGGTAACATCGAACATTTTCATCCGAATTCCTTCCTAAGCTTCAGTTCCATTGGCCAGACAATACATATAAAGTGTAAATTTATTATTCTGATTGTATTGAGGCCTTTTTTTTTTAAATAATTTGAATTTTTAAGTTTCCAAGTTTTATTGATCGACTTTACACAAACTTACAATTTGGGAATTCAATATCAGAAACCAGTAAATCGTAGACATTTCAATAAAGGAAACCCCCTTTAACGCAAATATTCAAATAGAATATTACGAATAATAAGGATGCAAATATGGAAAACCCCCTGTTAAAACCACTATTTGGTATTCATCATCCATCAAGACTGAATGGCTAGTCATCAGACGCATATCATTTAATGTGACGTGAATTTAACAATTTTCCTTTGACCATGGTAACAAATCGCCTCATTTGCTGAATTATGTATGAAGTACTGACTGCGAAGTCAAAAATCCCATGAACATTTTTTTTTCTAATTATTAGTTTATAGTTATATTAACCTAACAAATGCGGAAAGTCATACTTTACCGCACGTTTGGTAAAGTTGTTAGGCACCTATGAGCATCTACATCTCCGAAAAAAAGGCCATGATTATAAATACCAAAGTCTACTTTTCATAGTGCAATAAAGTGCACTTTCTGCACGTTCGTAGGTAAACTATATAAAATGAGATTTCTTACTTTTCAAGGCCCATAATTTAAACAATTTCAAATCCTTTATGAATTTTCTACTGTCTTTTTGGCAAGTTGAGCTAACACCTGGTACGTAGCTCAAGTCGAATGGCGGAATCGATGTGGAAATGAAATCTAGAAGTTTTTCTGAAGTTTGGTGGTAGGAATTATCTGGAAAAAAAAATCATATAAATTGATAAATCCGGTGTAAACAAACGCCAAAAGATTCTGACGTCACTTAATTATTTTTGAGAGAATTATCAACCATAGCACAGCCTGAATGGCAAGCATTCCATCGAGGTCTGCGGGTGACGTCATCACTATGAGAGGCTGATAGTGACGTCACTCGCAGGCCCAGAATTGGTTGGGGAGGGACTGGAGGGAGTTAGGGGAGTATGACACAATTCCAATGCACAATTCACAGAACATATCACCTATAGAAAAATATCTCAAATGGGAGAATCGCGACGAAGGTTTTTAGTTAGGTTTTTAGTCAACGATGGCGACACTGTCGGGAGATAAGGGAAATTTACAGGTATCTGTGGTATGGTCAGTGATTTGTGTTGGTTGGTTTTGTCATTTATTTTGTCATTTTAAAAGTCAAAATTTGAATTTTTAAATTGTGTTGTGAACCATGGTCCCCACGCGCGTTAAAGTGAAAATTCAAAAAGTTTTGGTTGAACAAAACCCTAATTTTTGTTCGGATTTTTTTGTATTTACCCGTTTATTTCGTTTCGTTCGTATTTGTATTTATTATTCGTATTTACTTTGCGATCTACCTATAGCTGCGTGTCTCTTGCTAACTTACTAACTCTTTTTCCACTATGATCGACATCGGAAACTTCCTGCCAGTCATATAGTTTTCAAAAAAATGAGGCGAAAAGATCTAAAAGGAGTCAGCAAGCCAAATGCAGTTGAACATTAAAAATTATTTAAAAATAATAAAAATATATGAAAAAATCAATTCGCCTTTTTGTCAAGAATGCTCGATTAGTTGGGTTTTCAGTCAACGATGGCGCTGTAATTCATAACCGGTACATAACATTGCAGATACTTTTCTAGAGGTGATATGTTCTGTGGCACAATTCACACATAACATCTGAGCATAATCAGATTATGTTTGATTATCCTCGCGAAAAATAGCCTTTTATGTTGCTGCTATTCTCCATCTCATTCTTGGATAATAATCGGAACAGTCCTGCGCACAACGGAAAGTCCGGCGCATAGAGAAATATAATAAACCAAGAGTTACCGATTTATATGCGCCAAGTGGCAACGTATTTCTTGTAGCATATGGTGGCGCTAGTATAGCTTGGAACTATCTGACAATTCTGACATCGTTTACCATTCTTATATCTGTCTCTTTTTAACAGATGTGATAATAAAGGAAGAGAGGACATGGGGTTTTATTTATTGTACATTGCGATTTCCAACCTATAAAATGACATTTTCTTTTTTCAAAACTGACACAAATGAGTGATCCTAAAATTAATTAGTTTATTAAAAATACATGATTCTGGTAAGATTTACAATGTGAAAATCGTTAAGTTCATGCATAAATAATAATAATTATTAAATACTATTCTATTATTAGTGAAAAGTGAGGTGTTTTCGCTTTTTTTTTGTTGTAATTTTTGCCAATGATCAAAATAATATACAGTGTGCGCCATAAAGTTGGGTACATATGGGAAAAATCTTAATTATTCTTTTTTTTCAAAAAACTTTTTTTGGGGATCGTTAGGGCATGTTCGATAATCAAAAAATTGATTATGACACATGTCATGTTATTTTTCTGATGACCAGAAAATGTGCAAAAAGGGACATGGGTACAGTCATAGACAATAAAAAATAAAAAGACCTTCAAAAGTATAGCCGAAATAGGTTATACTATTACTGCGCATCCGGTTGCGCATAGCGCATTGCGGAATTTTTGGAAAGTTAGAGACTTACGAAAGATCAGTCCGATCATCCGATTCTGTTTCATCTTTCTCTGTCATACCAATTCACAAGACAAGGACACCGTATGAGTTACAGAGCTTTCCTAGCTGTTTTGTAGAAACCTATCAAACATTCATAACTATAGAAACTGTGACCGAGAAAACAAATAAGTAACGCGGGAAGTAACCTTAAAATAACGACATTTCCGTGTTGAAATTTGTCATTTTTAACCGATTGGGCGGTTGTCTAGAAGACTCGAACTCACAAAATCTAAAGAACAAGAAGAAGAAATTCTCATTTTTATTAAAGGCACTCGGTATCGCGTACCTATAATATTATGTACAACGTACAACTAGGATAAACTGAACCAGTAAGTATACATGTTAGTTTTGTGATATACGGCATATTTTTTTACTGTTTTAGGAGACCTCAGTCAGAAGAGATAAAATGTAGATGTTAGGCCTTGGCCAGCTTAGGTTGTACATACATTAAAGCATTTATAAGGGATGTAATAACTGTGTTTGTAAACTCTTTAGGTATTTGATCCCTATAATATATATTTTTTCTAGTACAATTTAGTGTTTATTTTGCCTTTTTTTTTAATCTACCTACATCAAAAAATGACACAAAACTTTATGGAGCACCACATCATTTTTCTCATTCGGATTTGAGAAAAAAAGATGTGGAACAACATAAGTTTATTGTGCAATCAACTCAAGTCAAATTTCAAAATTCCCGCCATTTCAGTATTTGTTCCGGCTGTCACTATTGACGCCACCGTCGCTGTGACGTCAGCGCTATACAAACTTTCATGTTATCAATCAGGTACTCTTACCTTGGTTTATTATATTTCTCTATGGGTACAGTTATAGCGACACGACCGGACGGTATTTTCTAATTTATGCCCTTCAAGTGTGTATTTCGCAAAACAATTGATTCGTTTGATATCAAACTTATGTATGTTGAATAAGGCTATTTTTGAAATAAAATTAATATTTTCGATTTTCCATTTAATGGTATGGATAAAATAAGTAGTTTTATTTTTTTTTCTCTGATTTGCTTCAAAATCGGCATGTGAAGTTCTTTTTGAATTCTGAACAACTTTTTCTTATAAATTTTTTTGATATCTTGTCAAATTTACCCGTTTTTCGACATCAATATCAACTTTTTTCAAAATTCCCGCTTAACCGATATGCGCATGACATGTGTCATAATCGATTTTTTGGTTATCGAACATGCCTAAACGATCCCCCAAAAAAGTTTTTTGAAAAAAGGAATAATTTAGAATTTTCCCATATGTACCCAACTTTATGGCGCACACTGTAGATTCATGGAAATTTTTTGATTATTTATTTTTGTTTCTAGGCCAGCGTTTTCCCGCATTTTTTTTTCTGTCGACTGCGGAAAAACGCTGGGCTAGATTTCTGCCTTCAAAAATAACAAGACTATAATCTGAAAGTTCAAAAAGCCCGCCAAATATTATTTAAGTTGGTCTTGTAGTGGATAGTGGCGCTAGTATCGATATGACGTCATCGCGATGCGATGTCGCACCACAGAATCGGTAACTCTCACCTTGGTTTATCATAGGCCTGTTCGCACAGCAATCAAAAACCAGTCGGAGCGCATTTCATTGGTTGAAAACAATCAGAAACAGTCAGAAAACTAGTTTCAACCAATGAGATTCACTCTGACTGGTTTGTGATTTCTCTGCGAACAGACCTTATATTTCTCTATGGTCCGGCGCTTGCGCCGTATGCCATATTATTTAGTTTTGCGGGTGGGTATAGAGTTGACAATGATATATCGATGTTTTGTAAATATTGAAATATGTATTTACTCAATTATATCGATATATTTTAATCGATATTTTACATTCGAAATATCGAAAATAATATCGGTATAATTTTTTCGATACATCGCGGGGATCTTTTATAATATAAGTCCTTCGCCGTGCGTATAGTTCATTGGTTGACAGTGACAGTCTGACAGTTGACAGAGGCGGCTAAAATAAAACAAAACGTCACCTGGAGCGTGTGCGCAGTGCGTAGAAATAAAATGAGGAAAAGTACGTTTTTCGCAGCATATTTTAGAACATGAAAGAACCAGGAGACTCAACATTGCATAATTATTTCACTTTTCCGCACTAGTGCGAAAAGTGATATTTTCATGGCCTAAAATGCGTGGAGAAAAAAACACTTTTCGCACGCTTCTAGAAAAAACATTTCGCATCTGGCGACGCCTGAGGCGAGCTTCCCCTTCCCCTTATAAACAATGTTATAAAGTCGTTATCCTGCACCCATGAGGATTCTCAAAAGTCGTTGTTTCTGCTGATGCCAGAAAACTCAAAAAATACCGGGTGTCCCATTTGAAAATTAAAAGTTATGGCCACTTTCGGTTTAACCGGAAGTGACTAGTAACAGTAGTAACGCAATTTACTTCTAAAAAACTCAAAAAGTTGCCTCGTTTAAGCTCCCCAAATTTCAAATTTTCAATTTATTCATTAAAAAAGTTAGTTCCCTATTCCTTGTGTCACCCTGTATTGTTGTATAAGCTCACTTTTTTGAAGCAGTAGGTTTGCGAGCCGAACGTAGTGAGGCTTGCAATACTACTGAAGCTATAGAAAGGTATGCAACAATATACCGTTGATCTTCTGACTGCAATAATACCTTCAACAATGCCTTTACAATAGGGTCTAATCCAGGTAGTTAATTTATTGCAATAAGAGTCAGCGGTATATTGTTGCACCTACTATAGCTATAGAAATTTTAATACCTATTTAGAAGTACCAGTCGTTCTGTGACTAAACGTAAAGTCTGTCGATTTCAATCTGATACTCCATAGGAATGTGAGCTGGTACGTACCCTACATTAGAACGCCAATGGTCACCTGATGTCCCACCTGTTTTTGCCATATGCTTCACCCCCTCGCTCCTCATACGGAAAGTGTCAGATTAAAAACGACAGACACTCTATGTCGCTTCTTGAACAGACAAATAAAACTAGATTAGGAATTTCCTATTAGGCAATTAATCAATCTGTCAAAAAGGAAAATTCAATATGGCGTGGCGGCCAAGCAAGCTTGTTTTGAATATGTTTTTATGTGTATTTCAAATTATTTTATTCTATCGCGAATGGTAAACTATCATTTAATCGACTCAAAACTCGTTGTTAAAGTACCACTTTATTTGAAGTAGTGAAATCGAACAATTTTTACCCACTCATTTGTCAATTTTACCCACTCATACGTCAATTTTACCCACTCATATATCAATTTTACCTATTACTTGTTCAAATCTTTTATAATAATTTTAGTGTTTTTGACAGAAATCTGTTGTTTTGTGGTTATGTTGCATGATTGACAACACCAGAAATGTGTCAGTATGTAAAACTTTAGCACATTTTAGCTTATGATTTTAGTAATTGTGGTAAATAAGAAGTTGCTCAAGAATATAGTATATTAAAGTATAAGTGGATATTAAGGTCTTTAAAACACGCGCGATTTTTCGAGCACGACGGCGCAGCCGGAGTGCTCGAAATAGAGCAAGTTTTTTAAAGACCAGTTATCCACGAATACTTTACACTATTTTTTTTTATTGGTACCATTGGTACGTTCAAATCATAAATTACTAATAGTTGTAGAATGCTAAATTCGTGATATGACATCTGGTATACCTTTGCGTTGTCTGACAAATCAATAATTAAAAAGTTGACATTTCTTTACCTTTCTTGGGTTGTTGATGTTGTCATGGTAACTCTATTAAAACACGCGCGTTTTTGAATGTTGGATTTAAACACGCTGAGGAGTACTTTAAATAAGTAAAATAGGTTATCAATAAAAAAAAAATAGAATATTACTCACGACGGTAAAAAAGCTTTACCTGTTCGTGGAATTAATCAACATTTTCCACTCACAGGTAAAGCATCTTTTTACCGTCTTGTATAATAAATAACTACTGCTTAGAGTTTTGCTTGTAACTTTGATTTTAATTATTTAATACGATATTTGTTGACTAGGTACCTGAACTATTAAATCGGGCAGAAACTTGATATTTTTTTTGGGTTTTTTGGCCCATGTATGGCCGCCACGCCATCTTGAGCTGATTCCTGATTGATAAATAAGGATAGGATTATTCAAAATGGGTATTAAAAAATACTATAGCTACTTATAGGTAGGTATCGATCATTTAGATTTTGGAAAACTTTGACAGGTCAGGTCATAACTTTTTTTCTATTAAAGGTTGCCTGATAACTTCTATGAGGTGCTTCAACATAATGCAAATCTCCATAAGGCACTTCAGATGACGTCATCAAGTAACCCATTACCAGACAACCTATTAACTCAGTAGCGAATCACCTCCGCGGGTTGGTTTCAACTCCAGGGTAAGCGCGTGTCCCATTTGCTATATTTACCTTGGAGTTATCTTAACTCGGAGGTGACTTGCTATTGAGAAACCGTCCCTTAGGAACTTTGATTATGCGCCAACTTGTGATATTGTGTGGGACTTACGATAAGTGAGGAAGTGACGTCACTTGCATTGAAATTAAAATTATGAATTTTGATAATTTTATTTAGTTTGTGATAACATTAAATTTACCTGAAGTTTGTTTACAATAAATTTTCTTCTCAGGTGTCCCAGAGAATAAATATGTAGAGTTTTGCAAGAATTCCTGTTAAAAGTTTTTAAAGACATTGCGATGGTGGTGTAATGGTCAGCATAGTTGCCTTCCAAGCAGTTGATCCGGGTTCGATTCCCGGCCATCGCAGTTACATTTTTTTTTGTTATTTTATAATTAATTAAAAGCGAGGTTTTTAAACTTTTTCCTCGCAGAAGGGCGCTGGCGCTCTGCAACCCCCGACTCTGAACATCACCCAATACCCCTGAGTAGGCCAGTGTAATGGCCCGATGCGTATCATTCATGATATTTATCAACGACCCCAGGGTCAGAAAAACGGCGTGTAAGGGCAACCTGGTAACGCCGAGTTGAGTCACATAAGCAAGGATAGGATAAGGGGCTTGGTGGTCATAACATCGACCAGCGTGAAACAGCGCAAACAGCACGCTAGGCGTGTCTGTGCGCACAGTGGGCTGCGTCCCACTGAGTTTTAGGTTAAGTTCTATGTCCTAGATTTAAGTATGTTGTATGTTTTTAGTTTAGTAAGGGGGGCCTAACCCTCCTACCTGGAAATGTAAAACAATGAAATTATTAAAATAAAGATTTTGAGTTGAGTTTTTGAGTTGTTATTTTAGATTCTTATTTTGTAGTCAAGGACAAGGTCGATTTTAAGCAGCCTTATATGCCACATTATTTATAAAAGCGATTCACATAACGAATATTTTATTAATTGTGAGAGGACATATTTAGAATGCAAGGGATATTCTCTACCATATCTACTAAGATTGATCTTTTTATATAGGTTGTACCTACATAAGTATGTATACTTAAATACATGGAAACTATAAATAGAATATAATAAAAAATGTTATTTGCTCTTGTTTCTGCACATATACAAATTCCTCAAGGAAATATGTATTCAAATGAAGTTAAATTTGAAGTGCAAATTTCAAATCCCTGAGGATTTTTCTACATACCTACTTTTGAAAATAAACATGAAATTAATCGTGTGTGCGTGTGTGTGTGATACTTTATAGCACGAATCTAAACCGTTTAAAGTGAAAGTGTTACACATATATAAATTACACGATAATTTAAATTTATATAGTATATTTTTGTTAAAATAAAATCAATTTATATCTATTGTTTTGTTGCCCCTTTTTTAATTAATATGTACGCTTCTAATTAATATTCAAATTGTTTCGCTGTTGGTTATAAGATGCAATTAATTTTTCGCATAAACAATGAAAATCCTTGAAATATGTGCGTTAAAATGCGCAACTTTATTGGTGGCTTCATGAATTAATACGATCAAATAATAATATTTCGATTATGTACTTCCGACAAATTTCTGAGTGAGTTCAAAACATGAAAAATTTAGAAACTTATAGATGACCAGAACTGTTTAGTATAAAGACTGCATCATTTAGATCATCCAAGAGATTGAAGAAATTAAGACTTTCAATGATTTTGAACCAAACAGAGAAGCTTCAAAATTGAATTTATCGAACATTGAAATTTTTTCAAAAATGACACTGGGATTGTTTTTGCCTGATAGCTCCGTTAATTTTTAACCGATTTCAATGTTATTTAACTCTGGGGTGCGTGACAGAAATCTTGGGTTCGTTTATTCTAAAATCAAAGTCCAACTAACACAACGAATAATTTATTCAACGTTACTACATACTACCATTACCATTGTATTACTACACAGTCTGACACTAATTAACTCAAACAACTCAACTCTTTACAACTCTTAACAATAATCACTATCTGTAACGTATATCAGCCACTCTCAAACTTAAAACTACTAATTAATACCGGCCTTTATATATCCGCAATCTATTTGTGTAGAATCCAGAATAAAGGCGATAATCTTTTTGCCCGAAAAAAACAGTATTTTCTGGATTTCAAGTTGGATTCTGTACCTGCTAGCGAACGCGCCACAATATTAAGACAGTTTTTAGCTTACAGCTCCGTTAATTTTCATTTGATTTTAATTTAATTATGCTCTAATTGGAGCCAATTAAGTTTTCTACGAACCTGTTAATTTAGATTTTCAATTTAGTTTCAACAGTTTTTTTTTAACTGAGAAGCATCAAAATTGAATTTATCGAATAAAAGAATAAGGTGTCGTGGATGAAGTCGATTTTATTTACATGCGAAAAAGTGGAATAAACTTGAAATATACCAACTGAAAAGACTCTGTTCAATCAAAAAACATTTGAAAATCGAATTTCTTGTTTGAAAAGCATTGGACTAGTGTTAAAATTGTGTTTCTAGTGATAAAATTCCAAAATACAAAAACTTCATAACACCCATAAAACTCAGCATGACCAAACTTCCAAATGCAAAGAAGACTGAATCTTTATAGACACTACAAGGTCTTGTGTTCAGACTATCTGGATTTATTCAGCACTACAGCAAAAGACCTACCACAAATCAATAACAGGATCAATACCCTGGAGAAGGTAACCAGGGAACTAAAAGAAAAAGTAGAAAATAGCGCACCATCCTCTGCCCAAGTAGTTGCAGACACTGCAAACCTAAAAAACCAGGTGGAAAAACTAAATACCGAGGTAAATGCACAAAAGGCTGAACCAAAAGCTCTTCTCTTACCACAACAACTGCGAACATGACATTGTCTATTGAACCGGCCTTGTGTGAAGCTGAACGAGAGAGGCGAGCATAACATAGCAAGGACAGGAGAATTCCCTGCAGCATGGAAAAAAGCAGTGGTGACGCCTATTTATGAGAAAGGAAATAAACAGCATGCAGAAAACTATCGACCTATTAGTTTACCGAGTACACTGTGCAAATGTATGGAGAAAATAATCGCAAAAGAGTTGATCCAATTTTTTATGGACACAAGAGTCATACCAGATCAGCAGCACGGCTTTCTTCCCGGGAAATCGACGATTACAAACCTCTACTCTTTATTAGAATATCCAAGATGCTGTCAAACTTAAATTAAAATGTCCGCCACGAGGCACACAAACCCTTTGTTTGCTTGTCAAAGTCACGTGTTTTGGATAGGCTAATTGCCTATTTAAGTGATCTATATCTAGGGCTGGAAACAAGAAATGCATCTTTTGCCGACGATGGAAACACTTATGGAAATCCACTTTCGCAACATGCTGCTATTCAGAGAGACCTAAGCAATATCAAAGAATGGACACAGCTATGGAAAGTGCCCTTGAATGATTCCAAATCCACAGTCCTACATATTGGCCAGAACAACCCTAAATTGAATTACTTTTTTGAACAGTTTCAAATAACACCTGTCATACAACGGAGAGATCTAGGAATCACTGTAGCCCAGGACTTGAAATGGGAAACTCACATCACGCAAATGACCAAAAAAGCCTATTCAATGATTTACCTCATACAAAAATCATTTAAAAACTATTTGGAATTCTTACTATGCTAAAGACAAAGCAAATTGAGAGAGTACAACGAAGAATAACTAAGCTGCCTCCACACCTTCATGAACTGCCCTATGAGGAAGGATTAACCCAGCTAGACCTAACCACCCTAAAAGACAGAACAATGAGGGGAGTAAGTAATAGAAAATTTTCCAAAAACGACACTAAGACAGTTTATGCCTCACAGCTCCATTAATTTTCATCCGATTTGAATGTAATTAAGCTCTAATTAAAGTCAATTAAATCGCCTATGAAACTATTAATCTATATAATTACGATTTCAATTTGGTGTCTACAGTTTTGCACCTGAGCAGCTTCAAAATTGAATATATCGATCATTGAAAATTTTCCAAAAATATGATACTGAGACTGTTTTTGCCCCACAGCTCTGTTAATTTTATTTTGATACGATTTCAACGTCATTAGGCTCAAATTAAATCCAATTAAATTCTCTACAAACCTGTTAATAAAGTTAATTTAGTTTAAACAATTTTGCAAAGATTACCAAGAAAGATACGAAAGTTTCACAAGGTATTTTCATGAGCCAAAACTTGAGTTATCATCTGATGAAACAAATTATTTAAATAGACTAGTTGACAGTCGAAGATGATGTTTTCCATTAATTAAAAAAATAATGAAGACATCCAGGAAAAAAGAAATTGCCGGAAGATCAAAAAGTTTCCAAAGCGTATAAATAAAAATTTGTAAAAAAAAAAAACGATATCTGGTAGCTGAAGACCCCTAAAGCAAGTTTTGAAGAAGAAAACGCCGAAGTTAAATTGACCAGTCTGGAAAGAGCCCCTAGTGTAAATGTGATTCGCATGCGCGAGCATGGATTCTGACCATATCTAATATATGGCTCCATCTATTTTATCAATTGAAATTAGAAAACATTTATGTTCGTACCTACTTACCTACTTACCTACTCTTGTCCTTTTGAGAGTTGATTTGAAGTAGAATGACAAAGGAATACTTAATTAAAGTTTCTACGTTTATTCCTTTATTATAATATTCTCTCTTATTTATTTACTAACATCCAGTTCACATTGTTTGATGATGAGATCACTGATCAATCAATAATCAACTTTGGGCAAAGTTTGGGTCATGGTCTTGGTTCAGTGTAAAATTAAAAATATTCAAATCAAATGAAAAATAATTCTTTAGAAAATGCTTTCCCATAATAACTTAATTTGTTTTGGTTCGCAATTTGGAACGGTTCTGGGATTGCACAGAACTGCTTGCGCAAAAAAAAAGAATTGAGGACTGTTTTTATATTAATTCTGAACTGATTCGGAACCAAAAAAACCAAATCACCTTTCAAATCATAAAATTCCAAAACAGTTTCTCCTTCAGAGCAAGAACTGAGAGAACCGTTCTAGAATAATCCAAGGAGTGTTCTTATGTAGTTCTAAATAAACCAAAACGCTGTCAACACAGTTCGATTACAATTCTGAAAAAAACGCGTTTTATAACATGCGCATGTGCAGTATGAGGCCGGCTTCTCATGAGTGTAAACTAAACTTGACATAACTGGCGCAAATTGAATACGTGAATTTTGGCGCAACATTCACATTGAGTGCAAAATTTACCCCGCCCGCGTATGTCAAAATTATATTCTTTTCTAAATTTTGAATTATTTGGTTTGAATTTTGATTGTACAAGTTTGTTTTTGTTTTTGCTTTATTTCCAAATAGTTACAAACATGGATAGTAAATTACAAAAAACAAAAAACGAAACGGTTTCAAACTTAACCTCTAAAAACGCTAAATTTCTACGCGAAAAGTTGAACCGTGCTCAACTTTTGGATTATCTGCGGCAGAGTGTCAGCGTATCCAATATGGCGGGATTTTGACCAATCAGAATTCTGCATTCAGGTACGCCTGTCACGCCATAAATGTCAAATTACACTCATGAGAAGCCGCCCTGATTCGGAACTAGTTCTGAGTGAAACCAAAACAGAGCTTAGTTGATAATGGAAGTAAGTACCTAACTACCAGAAATATAGGGATATATAATTATCTGACACTAGTGACAGTTCAAACACTGGAGCTTCGACGCCACACTGGGGCGCTCGGTGGGGATAGACGACTCCCAAGGATGATACACACTACTACTACAGGATGGCCTATCCTCATAAGGCCTGTGTGTAACAAATCCCCCTCACCCCCCACCCAAGCAACCAGCTGTGACGTAAGCAGCATGGGCTGGAATTCTGTAACGAATAGAGATCGTTATTCCTATCGCTATAGCACTTGCTGTCTTCTTCTCTCTTCTCGAATTCAATAGAGAGGGGACGTTAATAGAGATAGAGAAAATATCTCCATTCGTTACAGAGTCCCAGCCATGGCGTTTCTCGCCTTGACGTAGGCTGTTTAAACAGCTGACGACTTAGTTATGACGTCGGCAATGGTTGAAAACCAATATGACGGCGATTACCAAAAACGAGGCCGAGAAGCACTCCTTAGAGTGTGTATTTTCCTTGGACGGGGGCGCCCAAGCCCCTGAAAAGAAAGCAGCTCAGGTGATTTGTTTTTTGCTAGAGTTGACCCCTAAGCTACGTTTTAATCTTTAATTAACTCAAGCTTACTAAAGCTCCGTTTACCTTTCGGCACTGTGACAGGAATGGTTACAAAAATACGGAAAGTTGCCCGCATATTAAAGGAACGTATCTTGCCAACTATTTAATGCTAAAGACTGCTTTCGGGTGACCGTTATCACTAGCCAAGAACTTTCTCAAACACATTATTTCTGTTGAAAGTTCTAATCCCGAAATATCGTGATTATGATCGGGTGGGGGCGACGCCACGCCTGCGACCCGTGCGGGTCTCGAATGTCACGACAGGTTATTCACAATTTACATGGGATTCACATACCTACTAACCACAAACTTGCTTGCAAGCAAAATAGCAAGATATCGAAAAGCGAAGATAGGATTCAAAGCGAAAATATATTTTTCTCATT
The DNA here is from genome assembly GCA_917834065.1 of Ceutorhynchus assimilis. NCBI lineage: Eukaryota > Metazoa > Arthropoda > Insecta > Coleoptera > Curculionidae > Ceutorhynchus > Ceutorhynchus assimilis. The sequence continues at coordinate 3,661,953 of OU892281.1, forward strand.
TTTATATCACTAAGGAAGAAGTTGAAGGCGCCCCCCAAGGTCTGGCGCCTGGAGCGCTCGCCACCGGCGTATACAAGATCGTTGCGATGGACGAAAAAAAAAATTCTACGAGCGTGCGGAAAAGTGCACTTTTCCGCACGCATCTTAGTTTAGAAAGTTTCACTTTTCCGCACTAGTGCGGAAAAGTGACAGATGTCATTTTTCAAATTATGAGCGGACACACTTACAGAAATATTAACATTGAGAATTATTGACACAATAACTTAATTTATTTAATTACTTTACTTTAAACTTAATTTTTCTTGTGAAGTTACTAAAAAAATTTCGAAAATTTCATAGTAGATACATCAAACGTATAAATTATTATTAATAGTTCTCGATTTTATTGTCTTTAGAATAAGGCACATTATTTCAGAATTAGTTTTTTTTTATTAATAAATAAATGAGTTTTATTTGTAAGAGTAGGTACCTAATTTATATTAAGAAAAAATTACTGGATTTGTTTTTAATACCAGCACTGGAACCACAAACAATCGCTATCGATAAGTTCTCGACAATTTCCCCTTATTTCTCACCTCGTTCACCCATCGCTCAACGTTAGGGTCCAAAATTGCTACCACAAACGAACATTTGCGATGCAAACGAACGTTTGCGGTGGCAATTTTGGCGACTAACGTTGAGCGATGGGTGAACGAGGTGAAAAATTGTCGAGAAATTATCGATAGCGATTGTTCGTAGTTCCACCCCAGGTGTTGCAAAAGAAATGTTATCAAATATTGGAGTTAAAATTTACATTACGTAGGTAGGTACGTTCCTTCTATCTCGTAGAAAAAATAGTGTTCCTAACTCGTGCGGAAAGTCTCTTTTCCTCACTTGATTGCTTGCCGAACGACGCGTAGCGGAAAAGTGGCACTTTCCGCACTAGTTAGGATATATACTATACCCTACACCTTACAAATAAATCTATTTTTTTATTTTTACTTTTCAGCAAATGGTTTTGTTTTCTAATTTGCGCAGTGTCCGCACTGCCCGCATGCCATCTATAGCGTATTCTATTCAAAGGGATAGTGTATTCGTATGTTTCTCTACTAGCTTGCATAAGAAAGAGATAAATACATTTTTTGTATTAATTCTACCAATAGAAATCGCTAGAATTAAAAAGTTTTAGGCGAATCTCATAGCGAATTCCATTGGTAAAATCAGTGCAAAAAAATGTATTTTTATCTCTTTCCTATACAAGCTGGTAGAATAAGATACGAATACACTCAGTGCGCACTAACCCTTATTCCAGTGGAATTCGCTATCAGAGTTCGGTTTCGTTATTTGTTGGTAGTACAGAATATATTTACCTAACAAGTGCGGAAAATGAATTGAAACACGCGTAGTAGAATTCGGTGAAGCAGCCGAGTTCGGAAAACAGATTTTCCGCATGTGTTAGGTACAATCGTTTTTCTGCAAACGTGCGGAAATAAGTACATATACCTACATAATTTGTAGTAATTTATTGTTTTTTTTTTTTGACAGCCGTTTTCCGCACCGATATCCGTGCGGAAAAAAATTCGCCGCACCGTGCGAGAATATCGATTTTCCGCACTGTTTAATTTTCCTCACTCTCGTAGAAAAAAAATGTTTTGAAGGCTCAAAGTAAACGTTTTTGGGCGTGACACCTGGAAAAAAATGGGCTGATTACCCCCCCCAGACGCATGGGCTGGATACGCCAGTGGCGCTCGCTCTGTTCGCCTTATGGTAGGGCCGGCCCTGCATATGGAGTTCAAAAATGTAAAACACAAACTATAACTGAACACATATTCATAGCTTATTAACCTCATAAATAGAATAATTTCACATAATGGACTGCTTCCATCGAATGCAAAGCCAAAATTAATTCTGGTGGTCAAGGTGGTTGACTGGCCCCAATAATTTTTTTTGAAGAGGTCTTTAAAACTACCAAAAATTAGAATGCATTCATCTTTGAAATACCAAATGATGCAGGAAAAAGTTCTTTGGCCTCTAAATCAACCAACTTATTGCAAAAACGCATTTTTAGAATAAATGTGAAGGTACAAATCTCAATAAACAATAACTCAATTTTTTTCAAACCGAGTCGCATTATTATCTTACATAATAATCTATTAACATTGACCACTATTATTGGTTTTGATCATGGGTAAATGTCATTATCAAGCTTTAAGAGAGAAATAGTGAAGGAGTAAAAGTTTATTATTACTTACTCACGGTTAATTAATGCGGCTAGTGAAGGTTATTGATTTAATGCAAAATATGAGAACGAAAATAATTGTTTGTTTTATGAATAGTTTAATGTAAATTATGCAAAGCTGAGGGATTTGTTTGTTTGAAACAAATTTAAAAGTTGCGTTGAAGCTTGATTCAATCTTAACCCTTTATAGTATACCGGTCGATATATCAACCGGTGCGAAAATATTTTGAAGGAATACCGGTGTAAATATCTGCCAGTTAATAAAATGCGCCTTGTTTAACGTACACTGGTGGATTTTTCGACCAGATCACCAAAATTTAAAAAAATAGTTAGGAAACGGTTGAAATATCAACCAGTGTGTTTCCATTTCCATATAATTCATATTGTGTTGTTGCTCCGCACGTTATTATTAATTTTTACCCATTCATTGTTTATATAAATGCCTGATATTTTGCAGGTGGGTTAGCTACTAATATAAGATTGTTAAAATACATAATTGTTTTGTTTATAAGGTTTGTCGCAGGGAAAATAATTGTACATTAGTTCTGACCTAACATCAAAATATATTTAAAAAAAAAAAAAGTGATCAATTAAGTTTAATTTCCTGATTTTTAAATATTTTTGGGATAAACGATGGACAAAAAATTGTGTTTGGAAAAAATGGCAGATTTGGAGCCAAATGACCTGTTTGATATGAAATGTCCACTGTCATTTCGATATTCCCGAATGGACTCTGGCTGAAAAATCAACCACCTCAAAAAAACACAAAAAAAAACAGTAAAAAAATCAAAATAACGAACAATACCTCTTTTCTAGACCGTAATAAACTCAAACTCATTCTTACTTGATTCAAAACCAAACTGCAATATTCTGCCCTATAAAGGGTTAAGTTAAATAAAATACAAAGTTTTCTGCTAGGTACTAGTTTTATCGTTTACTTTCGCAATTTGAAAACTTACAGTAAAGGGTACATTTCTTCTGGATTAACAAATTTATGATGGCTTGAAATAACAGAAATATAAGTTTATTTTTATGGGATGAACTCAGAATAGTAAATTAAAAAAAAAAATGATTTCAGTGAGAAAATGAAAACAACCAAAACTGAAGATACATGAAACACAAAGAAGAAATTCCAGAATGCAAAATATCAGAAGAAATTTGGACACAAGGAGAAAAAAAAGTTGATTGATTGAAATATTTAATTTCTAATTTTCACATAGTTCAGCGTTCAGCATGAAAAAGAATTCGATTATTTATCAAATTTAAAACTGAACCGATTGCAATACGACATATCAAAACGAACTTATTTTTAAGCAATTTTCATTAATCGGCTTATGTATATTTAATTAGGCTTGTTATTCAACACCGACCGCTCTTATTACGGATTCAAGAGGTATTTTCTGATTTTACATGGTAAAATGTGAGGTGAATCAAAAATACACAATTCTGCAATACTTTTTTGTGTTTTAGTATCCTTGGGTTCCTTAAATTAAACAATACAACGTTGAAATAGATTGGCAAAAACTATGTAATTAGGTAGGTATTTGAAATTGTGTTTATCCAAAAATCAAAACCAAAATAGTAAAAACATCTTCCGTATTCATCACATTAGATTCAAGGGAAAATGCTGAATCATATAGAATGATTTGTAAAATTTCCAATTTTTGACGGTTGTTCCGGTGTCTCAAAATGCGTAGGAATATTATAAAAGGCCCGGCCTTGGATGGTACATATACATAATTATATGGTACCACACAAAAATTGGCGTTAATCAATCGAATAATTATTATTGCCAGACCTTGCAATTTACACTATAGGGTCAACGATTGATGGTACATTTTTAATGCCAACAATACAAGTTGTAATTCCGTATGTAATTTCAAAGGAAAAAAACAAGGTCGCTGACCAATCAAATAAATAAATTTGTCGATATACGTTCAATTTTGATCAGGTAATTGTTGTATAGTAGAAAGTGCAACAATTGATTGTTGCTTGCAGGTGCTTTAATTTCTGTTAGTGGCTTATTTTGTAATTTTATCAGATTTCAAAACTAAATACCTACTTCTGAATATTTAATCACATTTTTTCACAAAATTAAAATCTCGATCATCTAAGTTGGGATTCAACAAAGTATACCTAATGATACCTGAATCAATATTATAGACAAGACAAGTCCTCTCGAGTCAAGTTCAATGTTAATTTTGCAATGTAGGCAATTCTTCACGTGTTTTCAATTATCCGAACGTGAAATAGAATAACGACATAAACGGTTATTTGCACTTAAATCGTCTATTTAGTTTAGAATTGCATTGTTATTTTTCATTCATTAAAATAGAATAGAAATTAATAACTCCGCTATCTTTGGTTTTTTTTGAATCAACTTTTGGTATGTTGAAGCTAAAAGGGTTCTAGATATATAAAAAAATTCTTCATTCTACAAAGTATTCCAGATTTCCAGGTAAAAAATCCAAAATCAGGCCATAATCTGTATTGTGAAAATATCACTTAGTGTCTCTTTGGGATTAAAAAATCGTAACTCCGGTATCTTTGTTTTTTTCCAATTAAATTTTAATATGTTAGAGCTAAAAGGCTTCTAGGTATATAAAAAAATTCTTCAATCTCCAAAATATCCTAGATTTCCAGGAAAAAATCTAAAAACAGGCCATAACCTGTATTGTAAAAATATATCACTTTAGTATTAGCCCAAGAAATTTATAGGTTTTTAAAAAAAAATTGCGAGGGCAGGCTGATTTTTTCAGGGCTGATTGGAGACTGTGTCCTGAGTATTGAGCCAAAAAATCACACTCGAAAGCCTTGTGTGTTCGGCCCTATTGGCCTTTTTCTTATTTATTTTTTTTTCGACAAAATAACCTAAACAAAACTTCTATATAATAACATTCTGATCAACTTTGCCTTATGCCTTTTTTGCTAACTTTTTTAGTTTAGGCGTTGCGGCCATTTTAGTGCTCCAAAATTCGCAAAAAAATTAAATAGCAAACCTGCAGATTATTGTAACTTTAATAAAATTACTGGTAATGTACTCCATTACGTTTTCGGTTTCAGTCCAAGAAATGATAGGGGAAATACGTACAAAATGACATATACGTACAAAATGACATATGTGTCATAATTCGAATTTGGCGGGCTCTAGCGCGAAACTGACAATTGCAGAACGTGACCCGCATGACTTTCATTAACCTGGGAAAAATTGAACGCGACCCTCCCATTCATCGCGGTGTCATGGCCGACGACCAGCTTCTGTATGTTATAAGTTTTTTTTAAACAAAAAGTGTTTTTATTTAAGTGGTAAGTTTTTGGCACTTATTAGTATCGCATTTATTTTATCCCTCAAAGATGTGTTGTCACCCTCAAGTAACTTTTTGCAATAAATAAATCCTCTTTGTATTTATTTTTGAATTTTGTTTTTTTAATAGGCTGTATGGACAAAACGACATACATGAACACTGGACATAATGTCGTTTTGTCCATAAGAGCTGACTCAATGAGGTTAATTTAATTTAGTTGTTATTTTCTTCACAGATATTCCAAAATGCTACGTAATTATAAGCGCACGACTGATCGCCAATCCTGGAGTACTGACTCAATGCAGAGAGCTATAGAGGCAGTTCGAAATAATGAAATGGGCTGGTTAATGGCATCAAAAACATTTGGTGTCCCTCAAGCAACTCTACGGAGACATGCTTTGGGTACTAACAAAACTTTGGAGACCAATTCAAAAGGTCTTGGATCTTGGAAATCTACCTTTCCACCTGGTGTGGAAAGGCAATTAGTTCAGCACATAAAATTCCTTGAATCTCGTTTGTTTGGATTGACGCGAGCAGCGGTGTAAGAATTAGCTTTTCAGTTAGCCGAAAGAAACGGTTTAGCTCATAGATTCAACCCACTGAAACAAAAAGCAGGACAAGAATGGATGGAAGGATTTCTAAGAAGAAATAAAGATATCTCTCTGCGCAAACCTGAAGCTACTTCAGCAGCCCGTGCTCAGGCTTTTAATAGGCCTCAAGTCGAAAAGTTTTTTCAACTATATGGAAAGATGCTGGAGACTGTAGGCTTTAGGCCACATCGTATATATAACGCTGATGAATCAGGTCTATCTACTGTTCAAAAACCCCAAAAGATATTGGCTACTACTGGCAGAAAGCAAGTTGGCGTTATAACCAGTGCAGAGCGTGGAACGAACACCACTGTTGTTTGTTGTGTTAATGCCGTTGGTACGTTTGTCCCGCCGATGTTGATCTTTCCTAGGAAAAACATGAAAAATGAACTTGTCGACGAAGCTCCTCCTGGTACTTTAGGTGTAGCTCAACAATCAGGGTGGATGACCACTGAAATATTTCTGAAATGGATGAAGCATTTCCAAAATTTTGTGAAAGCAAGTATTGACGATAACGTAATTTTGATTATCGATGGCCACCAGTCATAAAGGGATTGAAACTTTAGAATATGCGAAAGACAACGGTATAATTGTTATTTGTTTGCCTCCACACTGCATCCATCGCATGCAGCCTCTGGATGTTACATTTTTCGCGCCCTTGAAAACTTACTTCAACCAGGAAATATCCCAGTGGCTGAAAGCACATCCTGGGCGTGTTGTTACACAATTTCAGATTGCCGGCCTGTTCAACAAAGCATACAGCAAGGCAGCTACAGTGCAAAATGGTTGTCAAGGATTCAAAAGCACTGGCATTTAGCCTCTAAATCCTGGAATATTCCCTGATTATATGTTCGAGCCTGCGGAGACTACAAACATACCGCTGGAAGATACCGCCAATGAGCAACCTCGCCCTCAAATGGCTTCTGCTCATGCTCCTATTCCTGGGCCATCTACACAGCTACAAGACGATTCAGTTTTGCTTCCTGTAACACACGTTCTTGAAATTGCCGAGACTACACCACCTCAATCGCCACCTCAGCCACAGAGTTCCCATACCATGGTACCTATCAATCAACAAGACGATCCTTCTGAGGTTCCAGCAGCAAAAACTGATCAAAAAAAGATTCTTTCAACTTCTCTTTCGAATCAAACTCATTCATATGCTGCTTCATCGTCCTCTATACTTAGTGTCTCTATCGAGAAGATTTGTCCGGTCCCAAAAGGACGCTTTATTAGTGGCCAAGGGAAACGTAAACCAAAGACTCGGCAGTCCTCTTTAGTTTTAACTTCCACTCCCAATATGAAGGAAATTAAATCAAAAAATGAGCCCAAACCTCCCCCAGTGAAGAGGATACGAAATGTTACTAAAAAGATATTTGAAGATGACAGTGACGAAGAAAATATTCCCAATAACTTTCAAGATGATGAAGAGGATTGTCCATGCATATATTGCAATGATCTTTTTTCATGATCTAGGCCCAGAGGACTGGTTGCGGTGCTTAAGTTGCTCGCATTGGGCTCACGCGGCTTGCGCTGATGTTCCTAGAAGAACCAAGCATTTCATATGTGAACTGTGTCAATAATTGAATAGTTTTTACATATATGTCATTTTGTCCTTGTGTAATATGTCATTTTGTCTAAAGCATATGGACAAAATGGATTTTGCTTGATATTGGTTAAACTGAGAAATTTTTTATTATTTCTATCCTATAGAAAATGTTTATTTGTTTTGATAAGTAATGAACCAAAGGTGATTTGTGTGGAATATGACTGTGCCCTGTCTTATCAATAAAGATTTGTAAACCAAAAGTAAAACCATATGTCATTTTGAAATTATTTTCCCGGAGTGAAAGCGTGAAAGCGTGAAATCGAAATGATGTTTTTTTTGACAATACTGGGACCTGTTACCTGTTTGAATAGTGACAAAATGTTTTTTTTTCTACAATCGGCCTAGAAAGTAGACTTTGTCAAATTTTACCTGCAAAATGTGTCAAATCCTTAGAAACGCTATGCATGCCACAATGTCCACCAGGTCAAATAAAATTTTTCAAATCCCTAAAAGGCCGTACAAGCGAAAGAAATAAAGTTACAATAAAATATCATCAAGTAAAGTAATAGAGAATTTTATTAGGTACAATAATCTGCAGGTTTGCTATTTAATTTTTTTGCGAATTCTGAAGCACTAAAATGGCCACAGCGCCTAAAGTAAAATAGCTAGCAAAAAAAGTCATAAGGCAAAGTTGATCATAATGTAATTAGCTACAAGTTTTGTAGAGGTCATTTTGTCGAAAAAAAATAAATAAGAAAAAGGCCAATAGGGCCGCACGCACAAGGCATTCGAGTGTGATTTTTTGGCTCAATACTCAGGACACACTCCCCAATCAGCCCTGGAAAAATCAGCCTGCCCTCGCAAAATTTTTTGCGTCCCAGGTATAAATTTCTTGGGCTATATCTCTTTAAAAAATCATAATTCCGCTATCTGTGGTTCTTTTTTCAATCAAATTCTAATATGTTAAAGCTAAAAGGCTTCTGGATATATTACAAAATTTGTCATTCTTCAAAATATCCTAGATTTCCAGGAAAAAAATTTGAAATCAGGCCATACTCTGTATTGTAAAAATATCATTTGGTGTCTCTCTGGGATTAAAAAATTCGTAACTCCGTTATTTTTGTTTTTTTCTCAATTAAATTTTAGTATGTTAAAGCTAAAAGTCGTCTGGATATTTGAAAAAATCGTCATTTTTTCAAAATTTCCCAGATTTCCTGGCCCCCCCTCCAAAACTGCATTTTTACGTATAAAAAAACTCAGAGCGTCGCACCCTGACACCTCATTTTTTTTTTTAGACTTTCAGTCTCACACAACCTATGTAGGACCCCCCAAAAACATAATTTTCTGAATCCACCTGTAATTTGATGTAATTAGCACAAATCATAGATTCAAGAAAACCGTTTTTTTTTTCTTCCAAAGTCAAAACTTTGAAATTTAAATTAGCCAAAATTATCATTATATTGATTTTAAAGCACCATTATAGGAAAAATAATAATTTATTTAAGCAGAAACCTGTCCGAGATAAACCAAAAAATAAGATATTGATTTAAATTAAATTTCGCTAACGGTTAAATGACAATAATTTGGCAAATCCGAAACCGCTTTTTTATAATATACAACATTTGAAAAACTTAATGGGTCAATGACACAAAAACTGACCCATGAATTATCATTATTATTGATTGATGACAGATTAAGACAAATTTGTATGTGTCTACCTGGTTTCTGCCTACATTTTTATAGGTAATGTCCTGTTACTAATGAGTAAGTTTATGCCTAATAACCTGGAACAATTTTAAGTTTTTGAGGAAATGACGGCCATGACATCTTTGAAAATGTTTAACCATACCATAATAGAAGATGGATATTGTGATTAGTTGCATCGATTTGAATTTGTTGAGTAATATCCAAAGCCTAAAAAATCATTATTTGCTTTAAAATTGATTCATTTTCATGGGAACATTCTAATTCATCAGTAACTCTTTTCGTCGGTAGCCGACTCCGTTTAATAGCGCGTCGTTGCTTCTATAGAAATGTCTGTTGGTCGATAATATTTAAAATAAAATACCGTAAATCTAATGATTTAGATCCGGTTAATTCATCTTCATTAGAGTTTCGTTTATCGATATTTTCATTTTTGATACTTATTAGGTTATCCAACTATACAACTTATACAAGGTAATATTATTATTAACATTTTACCATTATTATTTAAAATAACGCAAAACGGATGTGAGATTTCTTTCAAAAAATTTATTCAAATTTGAATGAGCAAATAATGTTTGACTAAAATAAGAAAATATTGAATAATGTAGGTAGATGTTAAAATAGGGAAATACAAGTAAGTTGACATCAGGCTCTAATTGAATATTGATGTTGATCTATTTGAAAGATAATTTAAAACCAATTATGACTTTACTAAAAATAAAGTATTTATAGCAATAATTAACAAGTATAAGTCACGTAGATGTTAACTAATTACATTTGCGAATTAGAGCCTCAACATAGCAATAATTGCTAGTTCCTAAATAAAATTCCTGTACGTAATTTTCAAATTTTTTACAAAAACCTAGACCTACATGACGCAACTTCTTTACAATATCAAAAAGTAAATTAATTTACATAAATTACAAATCTAGAAGGATAAATCGATAGTCGAAAAATTACTTTTGCATTTCAGGAAAAACAATACAAAATTTTCATTATTGACTCTTTCTAAATGGGTTGAGAAACATTTCAATGAAAATGTAAATTTTCAGCTACAATTTGAAGCAAAATAATTTTGGTGAAAATTCTTACCTTCTTCTTGACATTTCGTCACATTTCTCAAACACCTCTTGCCGATTTCTTCTTCGCCCAGCAACTCTTCACTCAATTCCAGTTCGATAACGTTGTTTTCCAACGAGTAATTGTTCGTTTTCGAAAACGGCACAGTAAAATTTGTTTTTCCATCGTTGCGATTCAATAATTTTTCGGCACACTTTATGTCGGTCACCACAAAATAGAGAATTACGAAAAAAGGGATTTTGAAAAAGTGCATCATTGTAACATCATTAAAAATTCGTTTGAGTAATTTTTTATTAATACACTTTGTCAACGATATATTGCTTACGACGACGCAAAGTCTTGTAAATCGCCGACTATATTTTATGCAATAGCTGTGTGGTATAAGGTAGTGGGGTATTACCTTAACTGTTAATTGGAAGATTAGACTACCTAATTTTCGCCCGGTAGAAATGTAAAATCAAAAATTCTCATTCTCTTATGTCCCTTACCAAAAGATATATTTTTTAAACTATATAGAAAGAATTTGTCGGTCATAATTAGAGCTCATCGGATTTCCTAGTAATTATGCCATAAGCGATTTTTGATGATGGCAAAGTTATTTTGGTTATTAGAAGCTAAAAAAGGATGTATCAAGTTTGGCACACAAATCGTGGTTCTATTTTTAAAAATGTTTTCACAGGTGGAGGTTCAGGAAATACGAGAGGGAAAGCGTTAAAGAAAAACAGAAAAGTGAAAAGAATCTTGACGCGATTTTTTCTCAGGAACTATTGAAATTTTACAGGGTTTTGGTAGAGAAACCAATCGCTGAAAATGTCAGCTTTCTATCTATGATTAGAAGAAAATCGAAAAAAGCGCGGAAGAAGAAAAGGTGGAAAACGCAGGAGGAGAAAAACTGGAGAGACAGTAAGGAAAAAATAAATCTTGGGGAAAGGAAAAAAAAAACTAAAAATAAGACTGATCAAGGTGAGAAAGTCAGCTAGAGAAAGTTAAAAAAAAAATGAGGAAAGAAATTTAAAAAAGAAAAGAGAAGAAAAGTTTGAAAATATTCCATGAAGAAGCGATAAGAGGAAAATTCAAGAAACAGAGTGTTGGATAAACTGATATTCATATCAGTGAAACAAAAATTAATAAATTAAACTTTGATTATTAGCCTATACTTTGCTAATTTATATCGCAGCTATGGATGACTGAATGTGTTTATAATAGTTTTTATATGTAAGATAAACAAATTATATTTTCGATTCAGAAACTTGTATTTTAAAAAACATTTATTTTATTGATTAAAATACAGAGGTGACAAAAGAAAATATTCGGATCAAATTGCTACAGGCTAAAGCCAGAAAACAAATGAACGTTCCTTATGGGACTGCATCGGCTTAAATAATCATTTAATGCCGACATAGCAATTTGATGTTTACTTTACAACAATGTATTTAAAAAGTCCTAGAGGAAAGGGGTAAGCACATTAAAGCATATAAAAAATAGATAATTGGTTATAAATCAGCATGGCAATTGGTTAATATAACTCCTCCCTCCTTAAGATGTTGCAAACGTGGATTGTTGTGAATTCAAATCAGACAATTCAATTTGCACATTTGCACAACCTTTTTCTGAAGTTTTAAACTCCCTAAAACAGTAAAACAGTAAAATTAAAAATAAAATAGCAAGACTTAAACCTATGATTACATATGTGTTTAAATAAGAGTGTTCAAAAGACAATTATTTTAGATTATGAACTCTTATTTGTTTCGTCGTCTTGAAGGCTTCTTCTAAGTCTTCTTGGTTGATTTCTTGAAGTTCCAATGTTGTTGCGTTCTCCGGAAGTTCAGGGATGTCTATTCTTGGATTCTTCAGTTCAAAATTGAAGTTCTCGCTGGTTTTTGAAAATGTTTGATTTTGTATTTTCACAAAGCATTTTTTCAAACGAAACTAGCGTTGGATTTGTTATTATTTCCATATGGTTTGTCTTGTCACATTGAATAACTATGGTCAGGCTTTTTTTAGGAATGACTATTAGTTGTCCATTCGGGAGTTGTCTCACTGTTGGTTTTTCATATTTCACTTTAGTGAAAGGACATTGTTGTGGTAGGTCAGTAATCTGGTCATAGACACATGATTCTTCTTGCTTCAGCTCTTCTTGGTTACAAAGGTACACACTTTCGACTTTCGGGCATTCCCATAACGTATTGTAGTAAATGTCCGTAGTAAGTAATAGGTAAGGGTACTTATTCCTAATGGTAAGTTCTTGGATAGGAATTGGATAGATTTTATACAATATAAAGGGCTTGGGATCAATCATTGGTGTGTGTTTAACAAATATAATTAACTCATTTTGGATTTTTACTTGAGTTTTCATTGTCTCATAATACTTGATTTTATTATCAAAAGGTATTTGCTGACTTTTGGGTATATTCGTTAATATTTAATTTAATTCATTATGCTGTAAGATAGTATAATGCATTATTCCCAATTGTGCAAAATTTATTGCTAATTGCACATGATCAATAAGATTCCTTATTTTATTACTTTCAATATTGATATTGTTCAATATTAGATTAAAGGTTAACATTGAGTGGAAATTTTGGTTTTCCAAGGAAATATTTTGTAATTTTCCTGTGATAACCTTTTGGTTAGATTCAATAGTTAAAAATTGATCGTGAAATGTTTTTGTAACTTGTTTCAATACTTGAGCTTCTGTTTTTAGATCTTCATTGAGAGTTTTTTGATTATCATTGAGCGTCTGGATATAAGAATCATATCTTGCGCCGTCTTCAGCATCTAGGGTTCCGTAGAGCCATTTTTGTGCTGTGCCCATGAAATTTAATAGACCTCTTTTATTACGTTTTCGGTCTTGATAGGTTCTGATTACTTGTTTCATAATCTTAATTTGAGAATGACTGTTTTCAATATTTGTTTGAAACAGTGCAACAAATTGGTTTGACCATGTTGTTTTGTTAAGAGTGTCAGATAATTTCATTAAGGTAATTTCCAGTTTATGGATACTTTGTATGATAATTGTCGTGTTTATGTGATAATAGGCCGTGTTATGTTAAGTTGTTACGTAAGTAGTTCCTAAAGAAATTGGTAAAATAGGATTTTCTACCGTCATCAATGTATACGCTTGGGTGACTCCAACGAGAGTTAGGAATACTAATGGATTCATCTCGGAGTACCTGAAATAAATTATTGTCGTTTAACATTTTGTTTAGCAAAGCGATTCTGTGTTTTGCTATCATAACGCGGACTTATCTTGTCTCTATTAAATTGTTTTACAAAGATTGGATCTTGTAATTCTGGTTCAGGTTCACGATTTTTATTACGTGATTCTAAAGACTTTGTTTGTTTCGCTAATTATTTGTCTTGAATTTCTTTATTCAAATTTGCAAGAGATTCTGCCAAACTTGTTATATAGTCAGTTGTTAGTTTATTTTCCGTTTATTCGATTGGTATGGCATAATTCAAATCTCCTTTAATCACTTGAAAAGGGGTGTGATTCATTGTACTATGAGTACTGTTGTTATAATTCAATATAGCGATTGTCATTAGATCAATAATACTCTTATTCGGGTTTTGGAATTTTAAACTCGTTATACTTTCACGTAGTGTCGAATGGAATCGTTCGATTGGACTATTCGAGTTCGGGTTTCTTGGAGTTGTGTAATGAAACTCAATTTTGTATAATGTACAAAGATCTGTCATTAGGATTTTTGAACTCTGCTCCATTATCTGATGTGATTTTTTGAGGTATTCCATGATCACTAAAATATTTCAATAACTGTGATGATATCTCAACAGCTGTTTTCGTATTTACAGAAGAGGCTTGACCAAATTTTGAAAAGCTATCAATAATGGTCAGAAATTTCTGGTTATTGATTATATACGTGTCAATATAAATATGTTCAAAAGGTTTCATACCAATGGGCGTTGGTTTGAATATGATTTTGTATGGTTGACGTTCATACTTGGTTTTATTGCATATCTCGCATACTTTGACATAATTCTGTACGTCTTTCTCGATATTGGGCCAATAGAATCTTTTCTTTAAGACTGCAACATTTTCAGTGATTCCTCTATGAGAGGTTTTAGTCTCATGATATTGCTGAATTTTCTCTTGTTGAAGATCAACGTCTGTGATGTCTTCTAATAAAGAGTTCGAGATGTACAATGTAAATGAATTCGAATTAAACGATTCTTGTAATGCTCGTATCACAATAGGTTCTAAAGATTTATTTAGGAAATGAAGGCAATAAATACCAGGTGGCATGTATTCCTTTACTAAATTAGTAATTTGTGATGTTGGATTATTTGGTAAGAAGAATATTATTCTCTTTTTATTACCAAATAGTTTGATTATCTCTTTTCTAATTGTGTTATTATTGGAATATCGAAATACAATTTGATTTCCAAATACATTTACATGTTTCTTAGTATATGGAGCTCCTAATATTGGATTTTCCATAGATGTATGTATTGTTTGGTCATTTTCAGACAAGGCTGAAATTGTTGAAGAACGATTAGTTGGTGTTATTTGTCTGTTACTTTTTTGAGTTTTCGAAGATTCTCCGATTTCTATGGGAATTTCTTTTTTCTCTTTTCTTGGAGGTATTATTAGTTGTGATAATATCTTTATTTTGGGTTTTACTTTCTTAGGTTCCTCTTCAGGTTCCTTTTCTGATGCTGTCTTTGTTGATTGAGATGATTCAGACATTGTTATCTCTTTTTCTTTAGCTATCTCGCATTGTTTAGGAAGATATACTCTAGAATCTGTAAAGTATTTTGCTATGATTTCATCATTACATAATGGTGTATCTTTCAGCATTAATCCTAATTTTTTATGAAATTCTTCATCTGAAGATGTTAATCTAGCATCTGGATCTGATTTTTGAATGGCATGAAGTTGTATTGCAGGAATTCTTGATAGTGCGTCTGCATTCATGTTTAATGTTCCTTTTTTGTATTTGATCTCATAATCAAATTCAGATAGTTTTAGTCGCCATCTGACTAGTTTAGAACTTGGTTCTTTAACATTAAATAGCCATTGTAGAGGTTTGTGATCTGACAAGATTGTGAATTTTCTACCAAAAAGATAAGGTCGAAAATATTTTGTTGCCTATACGATTGCTAAAAGTTCTTTTTCAATCGTCGAATAATTACATTCAGCTGGGTTTAACGTTCTTGATGCGTATGCAATGGGAAGATCAGCTCCGACAGGACCTTGAGATAAAACGGCTCCAATTGCATAGTTTGATGCATCGGTTGTCAATAAAAAAGTTTTCTTAAAGTCAGGATGTTGTAGTATTGGGTCATTTATTAATACATTTTTACAAGTTTCAAAGCTATTTAGAAATTCTGCATTGTGTATTATTTTTTTGTCTTTTTTCAAACAAGATGTCATTGGTTTGGTCAATTTGGCAAAATTCTTTATGAATTTTCGGTAATAACCTACTAATCCTAAAAAATATTTTATTTCCTTCACCGTCTTTGGTATTGGGAATTTTTTTATTGCCATTATCTTTTTTGGATTCGGTTTTATTCCATTTGGTGTAATTACATGTCCTAAGAATTCGACTGTCTTGTGTAAGAATTCTGATTTGTCTAATTGTATTTTTAAATTAAACTTCTCGAGTCTCTCAAATACTTTCTTTAAATTTTTCACGTCTTCATGAAGTGAAGTGGAAAAAATTATTATATCATCCATGTATACTAGACATATTCTATTCTGTAATCCTAGTAATACATTATCCATCACTCTCTGGAATGTCGCGGGGGCGTTTTTCAAACCAAAGGGCATTCTGTTAAATTCGTAATGACCATTTTCAACATTAAATGCTGTTTTGGGTATCGAATTTTCATGCATCTCGACTTGATGAAAGCCAGAGGCTAGATCTAGTGTTGTAAAATAATTACTACGACCAAGTCGGTCTAATATATCCGTAATATTAGGTAATGGATATCTATCATCAATAGTTTTTTCGTTTATCTTTCGATAATCAACGACCATTCTCCATTTTTGTATGCCTGCGGCATCTTCTTTTTTAGGTACTATCCACACAGGGGATGACCAAGGGCTACAGGATGGTCTGATTATGTTATCTTCTAACATTTTTTTTATTTGAGAATTTACTTCTTGTTTATGCACATGTGGGTATCTATACGTTTTCGTGTGCACTGGTATTTCATCCGTTGTTTTAATCTCGTGTTTGACTTGATTGGTAAATGTCAATTTTTCATTTGGCTTGTGGAAAATTTCAGGAAAAGATTTAATTACGTGTTTTAAAGCATCAAATTCCTCTGAGTTTAAATGATTAATACGCAACGACTTAATGGGGTCATTTGCATATTCAGCATTTTCTAATAAAGTCATTTGCTCTATATTAAATATTTCAAACTGTTCGTCAGCGTACGGTAAACTTATTTCCGCTAAGTTGTTTATGTTATATGGGACAATAATAGGCTTATTCATTAAATTATGTATTTCTAGAGCTACGGTCTCGTTTATGACTGTGGCTATTGTCGATGGTATATAATACGTTGCATTTATTATCGGTGGTGTAAGTATTTCAATGCCATCAGCTATATTTGTATTGAAATAACATACTTGAATTGAGTTGCTTGGAATCTCAAAATTTTGATTTTCGAAATCTGTTCTATATTGAAACGGAATTATTGTTTTATTATTAGAAAGAAGCATATTAGAAAAATCTATATTTAAATTATTATCTTGTAATGCTTTGATTCCAATAATTCCATCAAAATAGTCATGGAAATTATACATTATCATTTCAATGTTATTTTGAATATTATATTCTTGTAAAATTGGGATATTGATTTTTCCATACGTTTTTCTTGTACCCATGCAAGTGGTTAATTTATTTCGTGAATTAATTATAGAATTTGAAAAATATTCTTCTGCTATTGAGGGTCTTATTAAAGAGGCATGACTTCCTGTGTCAATTAATAATTTACACGGTGGATAGTCTATTTGAATAAAAGGCAGTTGGTTGATTTGATAAGCATTTAAAGTTAATGCTGACTCATTGCATCCAAGGCTTGTAACTGAAAATTTTCGTCTTCAGTTGCGACTTGATTTTCTTCAAAATTTGTCTCTTCATAATAGTTTTGATTTTCGGAACATTCTTCATTTTCGAAATTTTCGTCAGGATCAGGCAATTCAATTTCAAAGATATTATTAATTTCTTCGATTGTATATTTGGAAGGGTATTAATGTTGATTTTGTGCTCTTGGTTGCACTGAAACACCGGACATAGGTGTGGGTTTCGAAAATTGTTGATTAGTGTTTTTTCGGAAGGCATTATTGTAGTTTTTGCCAAAAGTTCCTGAACTAGTAGGAAATTTTGTTGGTACATAGTCCTTTTTAGGTTGTATATTAATAGGTTGGGATGGAAACTGTGGTTTCTGTGGTACATACGATGTTTTTTGTGTATATTGAGGTTTTTGTTGAGTATAGGTTTGTTGTGATTGTTGTGAACGAAATTGCGTATTTTTATTTTTGAAATTTGAGAAATTTTGATTTTGATTTTGATTAGTAGAATGAGTAAGTCCTGTACTAAATTTCATGTGGTTTTCAGCTAGTTGATAATTTAACACAAATTTGTTAGCTGCATCCAACGTTTGTGGATTTTGAACCATTAAAATTGTTCTTAATTCGGTTGGCGAATTAGTGACTAGATTTTGAATAGCAATAATTTCGTTTTGTTCAATTAAGACATTTGCAACTACCGTTAAATTCGGGTCGCACATGATTTTAGATGTAATTCTTTGAACTTAACCTTTTAGTTTATCCAAATACTCAATAATAGTTTCTTTATTAGTTTTTGTGGTATACATAAGCTCTTGTACCAAATTCTGTCTAGAATATTGATCACCATACTTTATTCTCAACGCTTCTCTTATATCGGTCCATGTTTTTAAATCAGGACGTGCCATAAGAAAATTTCCTGCGTCATTTATTAATTTTGATTTTATGGCGGTAACCACATACTCTTTTTGAGCATTTTCACCAGTATAGTAAGTTTGATAAAATTCATTGATGTTTCTTATGAAATATTCTAAATATTGGCTTTCGCCACTGAAAGGTTTGATAAGTTGTACAATTGATTTTAAATTTTCACTCATTGTTACGGTTGATCTTTGATTTTGGTTGTTACTTCTTGAATTAGAATTGTAAAGATGAGTTAAATTAAATTGAGTCAAAAGATTCTCGATTTCTTGTTCAGAATCTGACATATTGTATATTTCTTTGAATTGTTAAAAGAAATTATTTTGAAAATTTAAAAATTCAAAATTAAAGTTTTATTGAAATTAAAATTAAAATTATAATTAATTATTCAGTCTTATGCGTTGCTTTTTCTTAAAAATTAAAAGTTGTTGTTCGTTTGTAAATTCTTTGTTACTCTTTTTTTTTTTGATTTCAGTCTTTTCAGCAAACCGTTTTGGAATTGCAAAAGAACAAAAATCTGAATTTAAGTCTTCTCAGTAAATCAAAAATTAGAAATTACAAAAGATCAAAAATCCAAAAATCTTAACTATGGAACACCAATTACAAAATGTATAAAGAGAAAGGTTGTACTTACTAGGCAAAGCTAATAACAGTAGTCTTTCTTCACACGTTGTTTCTTGTTATTCCTTTTACTCAGTTAACCAATTCGAAGTGGACAGTATCTGGAACGTTTAATAGCAGCAATGATAATCCAAATTTCACTTTTCCGAAGAATTCACTTTTTCGAACTTCCTTCAGTCTTTTGAAATTTTCGCGACGGATTACGACTGTTACAACTCCCGAAACTTAAGCACTCTGAGCATCCGAACGACTGCGCCAATTATATTTTCGATTCAGAAACTTGTATTTTAAAAAACATTTATTTTATTGATTAAAATACAGAGGTGACAAAAGAAAATATTCGGATCAAATTGCTACAGGCTAAAGCCAGAAAACAAATGAACGTTCCTTATGGGACTGCATCGGCTTAAATAATAATTTAATGCCGACATAGCAATTTGATGTTTACTTTACAACAATGTATTTTAAAAAGTCCTAGAGGAAAGGGGTAAGCATATTAAAGCATATAAAAAATAGATAATTGATTATAAATCAGCATGGCAATTGGTTAATATAACTAACAGATGAGGAATTGTTTACTTAACAAAGGGTTTGTAATTCTTTGTGTTGATGTTGAGTCAGTTCCTATAGTTAGTTCTATGAATTCACACGCTCTGCTTTCCACGCTGTGTTCGATATAATAAATATATTGAATATCGATAAATAATTAAGAAGTTCCTTTATTTCTCAGTCCACTTCCCAATACAGAGGAAGTAAAAGAAAAAAGAATTGGGAAAAGAAAAGGTGAACATCTGGAGGCAAAATAATGAAGAAAAAGCTGAAAAAATTTTGTATAAAAAAGTGTGGAAAAAAAATCGATGAGGAAAACTGGAAAAACAGTTCAGAGAAAAGCTTGAATTAAACTTAGGACAAAAAAGTTGCCACCTAAGCGCGGCGAAAGAAAAGATGAGAAAAATGGAAAAAGCTCAGTGAAGGAAAAATAGCTTCGGTTGGTCCTTATTGAAAGCATTTCTCGATTGTAACTATTTTTTCCTAGACAGCAAGCTTTTGAAACATATTTTCTCATTTTTATTAAAACTCAATTATTACAAAACCTCATGATGTTACAATATACTAATTAGCGTATACCGACAATAATTATTGATGACATAAATATTTAGCGATTTTTGACTTGCGGTCGGTAACTTTTGGGTAAGTTGAAATTATTCAATGTCAGCAATATTATATTCGCACTGTTTTGCTAATATCCAAGGTAGACGATATTTGTATTAGAATTACCATATTCTTGATGACGTAACAATATACTTTTGCGGAATTTAAAAGTATTAAAGGATGGATGCAAAACTACTGGCGTGAACTTGGCAGCCAAAAGTTAGCAGCCTGACTTCCGAGTCTACCCGAACAGTCAGTGGCGTCCGTCGTTTATGTATTATTTTTAGATATTATACATTCCTTTTTTTATAAATACGATAAAATTAATCCAATTATTGAAGGTAAACAGTAAACAAGAAAATATTGCAAATGGATCCAATACATGTTTTAGAAGGTAAACAAAGAATTAAAATATTTGAAATATTAATTTTTCATCAACTTACTGGCGGGACTTTCCACATATTTTTCTCAACCAAATGAAGTAAAAAATGCTTTTACACACGATGAACTAACTCATTATGGGGCACCTCACTTGAGTTGCAAATGGGTCCAAGGGTGGTTTTTGGGAGTGAAACAAGAGAATTGAAAAACTGGAAATATCAAATTTTCTCAGAATTACGTGTCTTGCGATATTTTCTTCACAACCTAATAAACTTTGACCAAATGTATTAGAAACTGTGCCTAGGCACTATGGACACCTTTCAGGGCACCTACCTTGACTTGCAAATGGGTGCAAGGGTGGTTTTTGGGGGTAAAACAAGAAAAATGAAAAACTGGCAATATCAATTTTTCCCAGAATTACGCGTCTTGCGACATTTTTTTCACAACCAAATGTATTAGAAAATGTGCCTAGGCACCATAGGCACATTTTAATGCATCTTACTCCACTTGCAAATAAATCCAAGGGTGGTTTTTGGGGATAGATACGAAACATTTAAAAACCAGAATTATCAATTTTTTTCCAGAATTACGTGTCTTGCGCCCTTTTTTTCACAACCAAATGTATTTGAAACTGTGCTTAGGCACCATAGGCACATTTCAGTGCATCTGACTCGACTTGCAAATGGGTCTAAGGGTGGTTTCATGCCTATGGTGCCTAGGCACAGTTTCTAATACATTTGATTATGAAGAAAATGTCGCAGGCAAGTAATTCCGGAAAAAAATTGACATTTCTAGTTTTTCAATTTTCTTGTTTTACCCCCAAAACCACCCTTGGACCCATTTGCAAGTCGAGTAAGATGCATCGAAATGTGCCTATGGTGCCTAGGCAAAGTTTCTAATACATTTAGTTGTGAAGAAAATGTCGCAGGACAAGTAATTCTGAGAAAAATAGATATTGTCAGTTTTTCATTTTTCTTGTTTTACCCCCAAAAACCAGCCTTGGACCCATTTGCAAGTCGAGTTAGGTGCCTTGAAAGGTGCCTACGGTGCCTAGGGACAGTTTCTAATACATTTGGTTGTGAAGAAAATGTCGCAAGATAAGTAATTCTGGGAAAAATTGATATTTCTAGTTTTCAATTTTATGTTTTATCCCCAAAAACCACCCTTGCACCCATTTGCAAGTCAAGTTAGGTGCCTTGAAAGGTACCCATGGTGCCTAGGCACAGTTTCTAATACATTTGGTTGTGAAGAAAATGTCGCAAGATAAGTAATTCTGGGAAAAATTGATATTTCTAGTTTTTCAATTTTCTTGTTTCACTCCCTAAAACCACCCTTGGACCCATTTGCAAGTCGAGTAAGATGCCCCATAATGAGTTCATCGTGTGTAAAAGCATTTTTGATTTCACCTGGTTGAGAAAAATATGTGGAAAGTCCCGTCCGTAAGTTGGTGAAAAATTAATATTTCAAATATTTTATCCCATTTTGACGTTTAAAAATGACATTATTGAACGCATAATAACAAAGGTAAGTAGACGTTTATCACTTGAGTGACTTAAAATATTTTTTCTACAAACGTCACTAAAAGTGTCATTTTTAACGGATGCTGTCAGTGTCTAAAATGCCATTTTATGACACTGGTGTTAAAAGTGATTCCTTTTAGCACTAGTGCTAAAAGTAATCACTTTTAGTGCGTTTGTAGGAAAAATAGTGTATGATATTCGTGCTAAAAGTGATTTTATTTTGTTCAAAGGGATGGAACACTCCGCCTTCGGCGTCGTGTCCCAAACTTCCCTTTTCACAAAATAAACTGTCACTTTTAGCACTTATATCATAAATAACTATTTAACTCACTCTTAGCCTTTTAAGTCACTCTGCCGGTACAAAAATCTGCTACAAATACAAACAAACAACTAGCTATACCCTAGCAACTACCAGTTTCAGTAGGTATTAGACATTAGCGCTCGCTGAATGAATTCTTTTTATAATTTGATTCCTATTAAGTACTCAATTTTTTAAATGTCCATCAAAATGAAATAATAGTATATTATATACCTAGGTAGAGAAGTAGGTCATTATATACCGAGCGCTTTTATAAACCGAAGCGCAAAGCGCCGAGGTTTATAACGCGTGAGGTATATAATGACTTTCTCTACCGAGGAATATATAGAATTTTTTTTACTACTGCTAGTAGAAAATGAAAAATTTGTTGAAAATCTGTGCTCTAATTATTTTTTTTGAACGCACTCTTGAAAGTGCTGCCCTCTATCAACAGCTCATGATAACTTCCTATGTACCTGTATTTTTTTTTAATTGACGTATGAAATTGAACCAATAGAAACATGACAATATCCTTGCGTCATGACATCATTTTCATTATTGACCTAGGTATTTTTTCATTATTTTCATTATTCACCTAGGGAGAGAACACTTGGTGTATAAATAACTATTAATTCTTTGTTTACCTTCAAAAACATGTATTGGATCCATTTGCAATATTTTCTTGTTTACCTTTAATAACTGGATTAATTTTATCGTACCTATTTATAAAAAAAGGAATATAGGTATAATATCCAAAAATAAGACATAAACGACGCCACTGACTGTTCGGGTAGACTCGGGAGTTAGGCTGCTAACTTTTGGCTGCCAAGTTCACGCCATTTGCAAAACTTTTAATCAAATTGCAGTCTCTTTCTTGTTGAATTCAAGCCTTCATCTCATATAAACTGACAAATTTACATCCTTTTAAAGGGTTTCATAAGTTTATTCAGTCAAAATAAATATTTTGATGAAGCTTATAAGTATAAAATATAGTTTCTTATACATTTGATTGTTAGGTACTCAATTTAGACAATTAATTGTTCACAGAACATAGGAAACAAACAAAGGCAGATTGATTAGCTGTGATAGGACTTTACTAAATTAAATAATCTGGTGTGCGGCAAAACTAGGCTTAGTTTATCTAAGTCAATTTTAACCTGAAAAAAAAAAGAATTTTATAGTAATTTGTTAACATAAAACATTTATTGTAGACATAGAAAAAATGATGAGACTTGTATGTGAATTTTTGGATCGGTATATAAAATACAGGGTGGCTCAAATTATAAAAAAGTTGTTACTCTGCAATTTGAAAAAAAAAAACTATTCTATCTACAACTGTTTGCTGTTTGTATATCTCAATTGTGTACCCACCTTTTGTATCGGTTCATTTTTAATGAAGTTTTCTTCACAAACAGACACTTCAAGCTGTTTATGGCCGAGCTCTTCTTGCGATAAAATAAACTCGAATGTTTCGTCGAATACTGGATTTTTGCTTGTAGTAATAACCTAAAATTCAATTAAAAATAATTTCAAATTCACTCTACATAGATAATTCCTACTTGTGTTTTTCGTTTTGTATCCTTGTGCCTTTCTGGCAACAAATATAATTTAACGTACAGTCCTTTGATTTCATCGAAATTTAATTCTCTACAATGGAAATATAAGAGATCAAAATTTTTAAAAATAAACTTCTCTTACTCAATGTGGTGAACTACAACAATCAATCTTTGACGTTGTACGCTATATCTTAGCGTTAATTTGATTTTGGATTTGGAAACGATGTCCGAACTAGAAAATATATTTTAAAAAATCATACAAATTAAATTTAAAACTAATAATAGGTACCCAGATATGATCTCCATACTTTTTTTTTCAGCCACTTTAAAATTAAATCTTCGATACTAATAAAAGCCAAACAACATCTAGGTACTTATTATTTATCAAAATGTTGATAAGAGATTATATTGTTGTGTTGTGAAATTAATTGTTTGATTAGAGAATAATTCTACTGAACAATTTTGCAATGATGTTTTTGATTGACGCGCGAATTGTTTAATTAGATTAGATTTCGAAAATGATTAAAGCTTTAAGGTTGGTTCTAAGAAAAAAAATATATAGCTATTTTGATGAATTGGAGTTGAAACAAACGCTCATCAATAATTTTAGGTTCCCTTGATACATTTTGTTTGAGTACCCTTTCAGTAAACACAGCTACATAAAGTCAAGGTAGAAAATTTTTTGTCAAAAGGTACTTAAGTGCTTAGTACTAAAATGATCTAACGTGTTGAAAGATTTAAACAGTGACAAACCTTTAGTAGTAAGTATTTACATAAGCTTGACATAAAACTGCTGGCATAGGCACCGGAATTTCAAAATTACTATGGGGGCTCGGGCTCCAAAAATTACCAGAAGTAGAATTAATTATACAGGACTAGACTACTACATACATAGGCTTGAATGGGACCAGTTGACAGATAACAATAAACCATTCAGTGAACGAATTGTTTCTACGCACAAATTTTACGCTTTGCGCAGAATCGTGACGGTGCATTGTACGGTTTGTTGCTGTGTTGGAACAGACCTGATTAATGATTTGATTTTCAGTAGGTAAATCAATAAGCAAAGAATGAGGTTCCGTCCCAAAACACAAATAAAACAAACTGATTTTCTTCTTTTTCATGACATTCATCCTTTTAACGCACTAAAATTGTGCTAATTCTACATATTACTGTTGGCAGCAACGCATTATGATTTGACAAGTTTTCTCTCATTCTATCATAATCCCATACTTTCGAGAATACCAACTTTGGCACCAAGAAAACGAGTGTGCGATGTGATATCTCACTTCTCTTAGGGGAACGTTCACTTCTACCAAATTCGAGAATCGACTACCTGAGGCACATCAAAAACACGTCCGATGTCGATAACTGACATGTCAACATATGACAATATGCCAAAATATTCATTTGATCATAACCACCGGATCATATAATAATAAACAAAGATTATGTGAATGTATAGAGTAAACCTAATATGAAATATGTAAATATAAATACTTACAGTCGTTCATCGTTCAGGAAACCAAAATATCCTAAGCCTAGGCTAGTTCTAGTGTTGTTTTTATAGACAAAACAGGAAGCAACCATGATAATACACAATACATAAACGATAAAACAGTCAAGTACACAAAAATCGCGAATAACACGGAAAGCAAAACATTCTTAACAAAGCCAAATTTCAAATTGATGAATTTTCCAGTTACTTTTCAATTTCCTGGATCATTTCAGTCAAAAAACTTCTCTTCTTTTTTTGTATTACAATCCCTGTTGCGTGTCTCGTTTGACAGTTATTTCTCGCGGGTTCTCACCCAAGCTATCTCTATCTCTTTTTTGCGTGCAGGATTGGAAAGAGACATGTATATGCCGAACTGCTTTTTCAATTTGAGAGATTTGTTCACTCATTGTGCGCATGCGAAAAAATATGGAGAGTTGTACAACTGTATCGGTACGGTATAAACTGTGTCATAACTAATAATTCATAATGTTTTTTGTTCGCCGGTCTTGTATTTCATCTTTCTTTGTGTTATCAAGTGTTCTTAAGTGATTTCAAAGTTGTTTTGTGTGTTTCAAGAAGAACTTCAAACTTTATTGATTGGAAGATCTATTTTTATCTTTGTTGATTAGATAAATGACAGGTTCAATTAAACATTAATCAGAACTTTGAATAAATATGTTAAGGATACCCTTAACCATCGATAAAGAAACTGTCTTTTGATCTAATTAACAAATTATCAATTAATTTGAGCAAACATTAATGCCCCAAAGTCCAGAATAAACGAATTTGAACAGACCGACAGTAATGCGAACAGGGCGCCATCTATCATAAAAAGTCCTTTGTAAAGTAGGTGTCTGTAGCATCGATGCAAAACCAGTAAATAGTGATTTTCCGATATGGTAGATGGCGCTGCCTTGGCTCAATTTTGTTGACAACAAAATTTACACTGAGATTCCATTCTCGACAGTTTATATAGTATTTACACAGCATACACAAAAACAATCAGCAGGCTAACTCTCACGCGCATCTTTTCTGCGCACGCCGCCATTAGGGGATTCCATTTTGTCAAAACGCTGTCATTAAACGGCAGGAGCGCCGAAATTTTATTTTATTTGTTCATTTCTGACGGAGGTCATAGGCGTGCGGTGTAGAGCGGAATTCTAGCTATGATTTTCAAAACGATTTTGATATATTCGTGTTGTCATTTATGGTGTTATCTGTTATCATTCTTGTATATTCAATAATAATAATAAATTAGTAATTATAAACATTTTTATATGTAAGTAATAATAAATTAGTTTATTTAAAGCCAATACGACTCTGTCACAGGAAAGAAAAAACCTAAATTATCGTTAATCAGGCCCTGTTTCGTATCCCAAAATGGCCGCTAGTGACATTTTGACGATGAATTCCTTTATTACACGGACTGTCACTCAAGTTAGCCTGCTGATTGTTTTTGTATATGCTGTGGTATTTATCTCTGGTCACGTGGTTCCCGCCTTTTTTCAAATAATTTGTCTAATCAATAATTTCATTTTATTATTAGACCCTATTTTTTGAAAATAAAACAACAACATTTCAGTACTATCTTCTTCTTTAACAGAACAGCCTTTTACATAACAACAGAAAACCGTATTGAAAAAAAAAAAAAAAAAAAAAGTTGATAGGTCTTGTGCACAAATGACTCCTTTAGTGAATGTCAAAAATTGCAAATAAATACCATCACTAAAACCTTTTTCACAATTTTTACATGTAGCATAAGGTCTCTTTTATTAAAAACATATTAAGAAGTCAAAGTTTTACCAAAAATTGATAGAAAATTAAATAAAGAACACTAAAATGTGTTTTTTTTTTAAAGATAAAAGTCAAAATGACATTATGTTGGCAATACAATGTAAAATTGTCAATGCTCTCAAATTTGTTATGTAGAAAAGGCTTGTGTTGCCAACATAGTTACTAAATTTTTGACTTGGGGAATTATCTTTAAAAAAAAAACACACTTTACACACATCAATCGGCTGACTTGGCAAATATAATAATATAATGACAAATTACATTCATTCACAGATGACATTTGCTTGTGGCTTTGCTATACTAGCGCCGTATAGCTTTGGCAGTCATGAAACTCTCATACGTGTTATTTTTTAGACAGCTCCGAACGAACATTTTACATGGAAGTTTCCTATCTTTAGGAGGGGTTAATCTGTGGCTAAAATTTGTTTTAGGGCTGACGCGTGCCTCACGGCATTCTCGAACATCCCCTATAAACCTCCTCACTTGCATTAGAGCCATTACCGAATAATCCTTCAGGTCATAGGATTAATGAGTGATTTGAATCGAAAAGTTATTCATTCTAAAGGAATTTTAATATAAACTACAGGAGGAAGCAATTAAGCAAGTATTTATTTTAAATAAAACATTTTTTTAAATATTTTGTATTGTATATTATAGAAATTACAGTTTGAGATTAAAATTATTAGCTAATTGAATTTGCAACAATTTGGTTTGTCAAGTTTCACCTCAAACATAAAACAAATTTCCTAATATACACCGTGTTTTACGTAGCCCATGAATTAATTAGAAATTTTCCAGTTTGCAGGTTGGTTAGTATATGTACGGGCTACGTAAATCAATCAAATCATTAGTCCCAAACAATTTGCGGAAATCAAGAGATTTCAACAAAAAAGTCATCGGATTTCGTATCTTCCTCTCGGAGCTTTCTGAGATCCATCATTCCTGCATCTAGAAGATATTTTGGCGGTTTTATTTCGGGTCTTTGGAGCAGGAACTCGCAGTAGGCACGTGTAGACCTAAAACCAAAAAGAAGCAATGAGGATATTGGTATAAATGTTTCAAAATGATGGGGATATTGTGCATAATGTTGCAACCCTGCCTGATGACCAGAAAATTCATAATGCAGTGTTGCAAGATTCTGCACAATTTCCTTGACTAGAGAGATCAGTATTGGTTTGCTTACTTCAAATGCGTGATTCCTTGCCAAACGGCCGCCATGCTTGCCAAACGTTCCGGCACCCGATCGCAGCTCCTCCATTTTTTAAAATAATTTTCCGCCGGAGGTCTCACTTGCATTTCCGGCGGCAGTTGCCTACCGAAAGCCGTACAAGTAGTTTTCTTTTTGCTCGCCCTCATATCTTTCACGATTTCTTGCCGGAGGACTGCCCTTTTGGCTTTCTAAAAAAAACAACAACCACAATATTTTTGCAATTATGAATCTTGCGATTGACTCACCTGAGGACATTTCTTAGCTATGGCGATCCGTTTGGACACCGCAGGCAACTCTTTGAGACCAACTTTGAGCGATCTTGCGGAGTTTGCGTGAAATCCGATTTCGAACATTTCAATGATTGATTGCACACTCAGCGACAGCTCTTCGTCGCCACCCAAATCTCTTAGCCAATTAATAAAATCTGTAGCTATCTGAAATAAATTTATTGAAGCTATTTTATTGGGCAATGAAATTTTTTACTTGTTCTGTAATTGCTTCAGCTTTTTGGTTCAAATTCATTTCGTTCATCGATAAGGGCGGCAAAGTTCTCCAAACGGCAGCCCTGTTGGGTTTGCGTTTGAAAAAATTCATGTACATTTTGCATTTTGAGACTTCTACAGGGGCCCTACAATTTTCAAGTAGTTCAAATTCTTACTTAACTTGTTACTTACTCTGTAGCAGACGTGAGAACATCTTTCGCAGAACGTTCTTTTGAGCTTTGTACAGTTCTAAAAAAAATTGGAATTTATCAAATTAGCATGTTATGAAAATTCTTACTCCTTGGTCAACGCATCCCTTTTATTCGTAGGAAATGAAGCATCGTCCACGCGCTCCCGCACTTCCGTCCTTATTTGTAAAATATCATCGTCCGACAGGGATTCTAATTCCTCTTTCAATAGCCGATTGCGCGTAGCACAAGATTCCAATATTTTCGGCAACAATATTGAATTGAAAAGGCTTTCTAGTACATCGTACTGTTCTTCAGGAGGCTGAAAAATGAAATCACAATAAAATTTATAGGAAAATGTATCATTTACGTACAATATCTGCATCGTGTTCTAATGTTTGAAACAAATTCTGCCACCAGCCGTAAACTGCTTGATCGTTTTTTTCATATTTGCTGCTTTTGATTATCCTGTTGCACCGAGTAGACAGGTTCGGATTGGAACTAGTTATACTAAAAAAAACACAGATAAGGAAATAGATAAAAACTTATATTCAACTTACAGTTCTGGATACTGACGAGGTGGCACGATTGGTTTACCGACCGGAACTTTAGGAATTTTATCTTCCTTCATTTGTTCCGCAAGTGTTCTATCGCCTACAGAAAGCTCGTCAAATACGTCCGACAAACTGCATTGCGACAAATCTGGAGTTAAAAACTGTTGCCTACTAGCAATATGCTCTGTTTCAGATAGCATAATCAATAAATTGATCAAGAAAAATATAAAATGATATATTGATTTGAGCGACAGACAAAAGTCATAGGTGAAAGTTTTATCGATATCTATGGAAACTTGAATAGAGTAAATCCTGTGAGGTGATGAGAAACTTGCAACGGAATAGGTCTGGCTACCTGAAATGGCTAATTACAATTTTTTTTTCAGAATTTTCAGAATGGCTCGCTTACTGAAAAATATACTGCAAAAAAAGTATAAGTTGAAGTTTCACCTAGTTTTCCGAGAAAAGTGAGTTTTTCAGAAAAACAAAATTATCTTAGTGATTTTCGCTAACATATTCTCTTCAGAATAAAAAAAATAAATAATTATTATCTCAATTAGTTCCGAAGATATCACGAGGTATGTGTGAAAAAGTATAAAAACTGAATTTTGACTTTATGACCTTTTTGATATAAAAATTATTAGACCTACGAAAAAATGTTGTAATTAGCCATTTCAGGTGGCCATGGACGTATTCCATCGATAAACATATATTCAACTTACAGTTCTGAATACCGACGAGGTGGCCCGATTGGTTTACCGACCGCAACTCTAGGAATTGTATCTTCGTCGGAGGACCAACTGCATAGCGACAAATCTGGAGTTTCGTTCTGTAGCCTATTAGCAATGTGCTCTGTTTTAGGTAACATTATCAATAAACTGATCGAAAAAAAAAAAAAAAAAAAAAAATACAGAATGATATATTGACTTGAGCGACAGACAAAAGTCATAGGTGAAAGTTTTATCGATATCCATGGAAACTTGGATAAAGTAAACCTTGTGAGGTGATGAGAAAATTGCAAAAATAATGTAAAATCCACTAAGACTAATTGCACAAGGCTAATGAGAATCTCATTTTGGATTCAAGAACTAAAACTCATTTTGAACTATGGCAATCAAGAGCTGGTAATAGTCCACTGTTTAATTCTTATCCGCTGTTGATAAAACCTAGTTCAAACTTGAATTATTGCCGGTTTTCAATTAGCCAGATAGTTCAAATCATCATAATCCTTTTCTAAAATGATAACCACTCCTAAAACAGCAATAGTTATTAGGTAGGTACCTAAAAAGGTAAAAAGACATTGGAGGACATTAAACAATACCAGCAGCGGTTTTATTTTTAGAACAAGTACAATCAATATTTAATATTTTCCGCAAGGTGAAGTTTAAGTTTGCGTACGTAAATCCAGAAAAGTACGATTCCTGTATGAAATAACCAACAATCTTGATTTTCAGTATCAAAATGCTCGCACTTTGTACGAGTATTTGTTTGTGACATTGTGCTATTAAAACTTAAAACTATTATTGGTACGAATTGCATTTGCACCAACCGTATAAGACGTATTTTCATATACCACGATGAGTAATGTACAGTTTAATATGTTATCTTTACTTTATCAAAAAATGTGAATTTGCCTATTTCGGGTAGTGCCTTAGACCGATAAAGTGTATTGATTGATAATAATCCTGACTTTGTATGAAATTTTGTGTATCAGTACCATTTGTGGCACCTTGTTGCTTGTGGTACTGGCTTATGTTATTATAGAAGGTAATTTGCACCTTTTAACTTTTCATAGTAAAATCAGAAATTTATTTCGTTATAGTGGGGACGTCACAACAGGAGCATGACCTGGGGACGTAGGTGGGGTTCAGGTAGAAAAAAACTCGCTTGATATAGGTATAATAAGATATTATGTATTGAATAATAATAATATTACCCTAGAAATAGTATCATGACACGTCTCTTCTACAGAGGGACGTATTACTTATAAGCCACTCTGTATACACTTGACGTGACTGAAGACTGAAGCTGGGTTTGAAACAGGTCCAAAAGGGCGTTTCCCAATAAAGATAGTTTGCACTGGACCTAGTCTGCTGCGTTCAATACTTCCAGAAGGTGCTAGGTTTGAGACAGGTCCAGAAGGGCGTTTCCCATTTGAGGTACTTTGCACTAGCCTTAGTCTGCCGGTAATGGATTTCGGCGCGGTATTTATACCAAATAAATGTTGACTCGTCGACACACTTTAGTAAAATTGATGTACAAAGTGGTATTTACTTAAGTAATTGACAATAGTACAATCAAAATTGAAATCGATTTTCAAATTTTAATGATGATGAGTCAGTCAAAAACGTGATGAACGCGTATTTTGCATGGTTTAATATATTTGCATCAAACTAATTTAATTATTTAACTTTGAAATTTAGTTGTTTAACTTTAAATCAAATGTAGCTCCAAAAGTACAATTCAATTTAGTTCAACTACTATATTCAAATAAAACTACCTATTCCTAAAATTCGTAAAGTGGTCCTCACAAAAGGCAATCATAGTCTGACAAAGTTTGCCTGATATCATACGCTCTGGGCTACCATCACTGTTCCATAATATGGATAATTTTTCCTGTGATATTAAACATAATTAAACATCTACAACTGAAACAAAGTCTTATAAAACAAGATTTCTTTGAAAACTTATCGTTGCAAGACGAAAAAGCTGTAAAGTTCCATGGCAAACTTACTATCATGGGTAAATATCGATTGCCTGGGTTGGAATTTGAGAAACTATACCTTTTCAACTTCAAATTGATACTTAACACAATCAAATTGAGAATAAACATTTTCAAAATAAGAATAAACAAAATCAAATTGATATGTTACGCTCATTTGAAAAAAAAAAAAAACAAACAAATATAAAGTTATCATATCTTATTCAATTATATAAACAAAATTCAAATTTTAGTAATCAAATTATACAAAAGAAGTTTTTGAAAACCCAACACTATATGGGTAAGATAAACGTGAAATTTTACATAATGCATATCACTAAGTTCAAAGCATCCAAAGCTCTCATTCTCGAAACAGGGGAGCAGGCAGCGATCCTATATAAGAACAAAGCTTCTGACTTAGTTGCCCATATTTATATTTCTCTAACACTGACAAAGACAGAGCAATCATTCTCGTGAGAACGCTGTTCCCCGGTTTCGAGAATAAACACCCTGGAACAATACTTTGAAAGTGAACAACATATTATTATCTTGTGTAATTGTTGATGTTAACTGTTGGTAAATTATGTTAAATTATATTTTCCAATTGGTACATTAGATGGAAACGGACGTTGTACCAATTTGAATTATTTGAAATTGATTGTTCTCAATTTGATTTTATCTATTCTCAATTTGAGAATGTTGGTTCTTAATTTTATTGTGATAAGTCTCAATTTGAAATTGTAAAGGTATAGTTGAACAGGTACCATTTCGTAAAGGCGGCCTTGTAGTTTTCGAGAATGTTCCAACAAAATCGTATTTGTTATGGATATTACGTGAATTTCTATTTCGTGCAATTTGTATTATACTTTTTTTCTTTGTACGTAAGTGCATCGTTGGTTGCCTAATCTATTTGTATGGTTCATACAAACTGCACGATGTTTTAATTCAGGTATGCCGGAGACTGCGATATAGCTCTAAAACTCAGCAAAGTTAAAGGAGGACTAAAGGATTTTCAGGTAATTTTTTACTGTGAAATGCCTGTGGCGTTATTAAGGACCGGTTTATTCGTGGACGGTTATGTAGTTTAGCTGTTGATTAACTTATAATTATTTATCATTGGTTAACCGACAGCTAAACTAGATAGCCGTCCACTGATAAACCGGTCCTAAAAGTCACAATGCAAAAAACAAAAATATCTACCTTCCAGATTCACTTATGCGTTTTTGAAAAGAAAATAATCTAAAGTGTGTTTTTTTTTTTTAAGATAATTCCCCAAGTCAAAAATTTAGTAACTAGGTTGGCAACACAAGCCTTTTCTACATAAATTTTAGCTCATTTGGACCTATAGGTTCCGAGAAAAAATCGCATGAAGGAAACCCGCGGATAATAAGCGGGAACAAAATTTTCTGAGTGCCTTTCTTTATAGAATCCGGCTCCAAATCTCAGAATAATTTAGTGTTTGGAGTTTGAAAGATCCCAAAAGACCAAAAGGACACAAAATCTCAACAACTTCTAGACTTAGCGTTTCTTACTTCAAGTAGATCTTAACAACAGATCAACGTTCATTTGTCCCACACTTATAAGCTCATAAATAGCAGCTCCTAGCAGATCTTCCTGATTTTTCGAGTAGGTAGAGTAACTAAATACAAATGAATAGCATATTATGAGTCAGGGTGGAGACGAATTGAAGCGCGCATTTGTAGTGACGTGACAAAAGTATCGGCGCTTGACAATAAGGATTTTTTAGCAAGTAACCGTTTGTAACCGTGTTATCACGAGCTATAACCATACGAGTATTACCCCTACCACTGGTGTTCTGTCAAAATTACCCCCACCTAATATAAAGTTTGTTATCCTCTTTTTCGCGAAAACGAACCGCTTATAGAAAGCGATTATACAAAAGTGAGGTTATAGATACCTATCAGGCAATCCAAAGACCTGTCAAAAATGGCACACAATAAACAAAAAACATATGGCGGGGGCGGAATTATCGAATGTAATACCACAAGAGGTTTTAGGATTACCGGATAATACTTTTACCTGTCACGAAACGCGTTACGCAGGTGTTGCTGGTAACGCGTTGAGTGTCAGGTAAAAGTATTGGGTAATTTTCTATAATAGAATTTGCTATAAATGCCACCAAGCGCAATAATTCCAAAAGGCTCATCACTTATTAAGCCTCTCGTGTCATATGGGAATAATGTACAGTGAGTTGTATAATCAATACAATGATCAAATTGAAATTGAAAACTGTTAAAAATGTACTCTTGGTGTAGGTACCTATAAAATCAGTTCACATATTTTTTTACTATTAAAAAGTATATTCGCTTTGTTCAAGAAAACACAGACGGTGTAATCCTCCCCTTCATTAACCTCATGTGTAAAACTCTAATGAAAACTCTTCAATATCTGATATGGATTCTACATTACTTTTGCCAGTTCTCACAATTTTCATCACAAATATAGTACACAAACAATTTAACACTCGAAGTAAACTTTGTATTTCAATGAAATTTTTTTTGCCTGGCAAAGTCCGTAAGACGAGAGTTTTTTGAGTTAAATTGCCTAAAAGCAACAAAACTCAAATTATAAATGTATGTCAAGTTTATTTCTACAAAAAAAGAGCACTTAAGTGTAATTCGATAAGACAATTTAACGAATACGCTTTTAAATGTTAAGTTCTGTTTTATCGCTGGAAATTTTTTGTGTAAAGAATCCGTTTTGGATAGTGAGTCGGTGTAAGTATATAGAAGATTCAGTGTGACACAAGTTTTATTTCATCCAAGTTCCCATGGATATCGAAAAAACTTTTAATCTGTGATGCTGTCATGTATGTGATGCATTATTTTTTAACCTTTCCCTTTTTTTTTTAAATTATTCTCGATCAAATATTGATTATGCCATCTAAAACAACCAAGCGTATTACCACCAATACAAGACTGTACAGAACTTCAGATACGCCGGGAAAAATTGACCAGCGTTCTCCAAGTAATGTGAAACCTATGCAAAAACCTAATGAGGTCGATAAAGTTTCTAAAATTGCCTCACCTCGTACAGAAATGTGAGTTGCAATATCATATTTTCTTTAACAAATAATTTCCTTATTTATTCCAGCTTGTCCAGTCAGTGCAACCCCAAAAGGGAAATCAAGCGAAGCAAATACGAAAGAGACGATGCAGCAATTTTCGACTGGTGGCAAAATTTGTTCGATAAATTAGAGCACGATGCCAATATTGTACGCAAACAATACATTTCTCCACATAAATTTTATTCGGCTCAAATTTTTCAGCCTCCAGAGGAACAGAGAGACGTGCTATCAAACGTTTTCGGCTTATCAGCTTTGCGGAAAATATTGTACTCGTGCAACACACGTAATCCTAAATTTAAAGAGGAATTAGATACGCTGTCGGATAAAGATATTTCGCAGATGAGGATGAAAGTGCGAGAACGTCTAAAAACTGATTCATTTTTTACGAATAAACAAATCGTGTTGACCAATGAGTGAGAATTATGTTGTTAATTGTTTACGTGTTATTTTATCAATACAACTTAGTTTTTAAAATGCCAAAAATACTTGTACCTCCTTTCAACGGTAAAATGATAATCGTAACCACTAAAATTATGTACAAACATTGGCAGGTTTTATGAAACATAATATGTAGGTTAGAGATGTTATGCGTTGTGTCCCTGTTATTCCAAGACAGATTAGTCTTGCAGCATACTAATACTAATATATTAAATTCTTATTATATTTTCAGAACTAGACAAAGTTCAGGAGAACGTTCTGCGAAAAATATTCGTACGTCTGCTACAAAGCAAGTATTGCCTATTAATTTTTTTTTCCAAAATTATGAATTATTTGGAAGTTCTAGAGCTCCTGTGGAAGTCTCAAAATGCAAAATGTACATGGACTTCTTCAAACGCAAACCTGACAGGGCTGCAGTTTGGAGAAATCTGCCGCCTTTGTCGTTGAGCGAGATGACTTTGACTCAAAGAGCTAAAACCGTTACAGAACAAGTAAAAAATTTGTTTGCCCTATAAAATAGCTTTAATAATTTATTTTAGATAGCTACAGATTTTGTTAATTGGCTAAGAGATTTGGGCGGCGACGAAGAGGTGTCGCTGAGCGTGGGAGCCATCATTGAAATGTTCGAAATCGGATTTCAGGCAAATTCTACAAGATCGCTCAGAGTTGGCATTCAAGAGATTCCTTCGGTATCCAAGAGGGTCGCTATAACTAAGAAATGCCCTGAAGTGAGTCAACTCGAAATAAATAATTTGCAAAACTATTGTGCTTGGTTTTTTAGAAAGCCAGAAGGTCGGTTCTTCGGCAAGAAATCATGAAAGATTTACGGGCGAGTAAAAAGAAGACTATTTATTCGGCTTTCGGTGGGCGACTACCAGCGGAAATGCAAGGGAGGCCTCCGGCGGAAAATTATTTTAAAAAATGGATGACTTGCGATAGGGTGCCAGAACGTTTAACCAGCATGGCAACCGTTTGGCAAGGAATTACACATTTAAAGTAAGCAAACCAATACTGACTTATTCAAATTAGTTAGTTCAATCGTGTAGGAATCTTCAAACCTAGGTTTAGGCTCACTCGCCTAAAAAAATCCTCATTTCTAGGCTCCTAGAAAATGAAATGTTATGCTATATTTAGTCAATAATGATTTTGGTATGTTCATAATACATATATTGAAAATTGTTTCCTCAGTACCAAAAGTTACCAACTATGATTGATTGATTGATTTGAAAGGAGAGCCTTTTCAACCATTACAGGCAGCACTTAGATGCGCATTTGGTCCATTGTGCTATCCTTCTCTTGGTGCAGCCCTGTCTTACCTTAGGAGCCCGCAACTAGTAGGTGCATTGCACATGAGATCTTTGTATCTGCGCTGACACTGCTTGTGACTCATAGTGATTTAGACCATATGGTCCTAGAGCCTGCGGGTTTCTTCCCTAGCCTTGTCGAGGTCGGAGTTCCAGCAAGAGGTTTTCTTCTTTTCTTGATAGGTCCGAAGCTGACGGCTTCGTTCATATGCATTGGTGATTGCGTTGCATATGAATTCGGCTGTTTCCTCCACTTGCCTTACGCTGCGGCATTGCGTGGAAAACTTTTCTAGCTTAGCCCTTAGGATCTCAACGTATTGGTTCCAGTTCGTGTCCCGGGAGTTCCTGAACTAACTAGACCCAGCTCTGTGATCAAGGGTGTCTGTGATCTGATAGGGACGGTTCGTCAGACACTATCCACTTGCTTATCATCGGGGCCATGGATAGTGGAGTAGTAGGATTCTTGTTTACGCGAAGTTCCTAACAAAGGTCGGTGCGCTGCCACGGTTCAGGATTTCTAAATCCGTGGTGTGAAGGTACTCCAGAAGACCGAGCCCTCTTCGGTTCGTGTCGGTGTTGCCCCGCACCATGTGGTGTGCGTTAGCATTGCATCCGATAATCAACGGAAGGCCCAGTGAGTTACAGTATTCCAACAAATCGATGAACTTCCGTGTTGGGAGATCATCTGTTGAATCATGGGGCAGATAGGCCGAGCAAACTACTATCGATCTGCTCTCTCCCAGTCTGCCCTTGAGGCATAACTTTACCGGTATAAGGTCTCTAGAGCAGAAGTTAACTATTGGAGTCGACTCGAGCCGTCTGTCGACATAGATGCAAGTCCTTGGGTTCAGTTGAAAGTCCCTTTTATAGAAAAGAGATCTTTCCATCCTACCTAATCTTCTTACGCGACCCTTGTATGCCCAAGGTTCTTGTAGAAGGTATATATGTGCCCCATAGCAATGTGACGATCTATTAAGGAGGTCGTCCCTTTGCTATGATGCAACTTGCTTTGAAGAAATAAGGTCTCTTTATCCATGGTATGGGATAATGATTGGACCTATTTCTAGGTTGTGGATGGTCCAGCCCATGCGCTCGGTCACCTCTTTTTTCAGTTAGAGCCATCGACTGTCGCTTCCAGGGCTGGATTGGGCGGTGATGTTCCTTCCGAGGATGGGGTATTGCTTCCTTCCTCGGCTAAAGCCGTCACTTTTACGGGTGCAGCTGGACCCTTTGACCTCGTTACGACAGTGACAAGGGAGACCTCTGCATACGCCTTGTAGTTTCGTGGTCGAAAGACCTCAGACGAAGCCTCGTCAACTCCAAAAACCATGAGAGCCCTGTTTGGCTCTTCCTTTCGGTGGTACGTCCTCCAAAGATTCGTCCTAAGTCCAGGATTCTGTCAACTGAGACGTTTGAGGATGGCGTTGGTGTCGTCTGGAAATCCGTGGACTACCGCAGCCATCTTGACAACCCTAGGAATGTATCGCATCACACGCAGCGATGCCCTTTCTCAGGGCCTTATCAAGGAGATGACCCCCTCACCACTCTAAAGTCCATTGGTCCCCGTAACCAATCATAATGGTTCCCTGCGTATCCCAGCGAAACTTTTCGAATCGAGGGAAGCGATCTTTTCCCATCTGATCTATAACGGTGTTTAATGCCGCCATGATATAATATTTATTAGATATAACAATGCCCACTGTCCCTATTCCAACTCTTGATTAATAATGAAATATTTCTGGCAAACATTCATTATGGAAATTAATTTTGGGAAATAATTATTTATATAGATACATACCTGAGGTGCATACGCAATATAAAATAGATTCCAAAGTTTTAATTATTTATAGTACATTGAACAAAAATTATTTGAATTTTGACAGTGTTGCCACTCATTGTCAACACTGAAATTTTATAATATATTTAATTCAAAAATGTTGGCAAAATAATTAATTATTTAGAGAAATTCAATAGTTGATTAGATTTTTTTTTTTTTCAATACACAATTTAAATTTATTTTTTGTCAGTTTCAATTTTTTTCTCACGGCGCACTATATTTAGTCACAACTTTCAACAGCGCAATCAAAAGTTTAAGCCACCGGAACAAATGTTCCTGCTTTGTCGATAGAGTCTTCTTAAATTTGATTGGTGGAAGATGCTCAAATTTCTCATACGTAATCATAAATGATTTTATATTTGAAATTTTCTAGTCATCAAGCAACGTTATAAGATTGTGCTTTAAAGATTTATAACAATATTTTCATAATTTAGGTCTACACGTGCCTACTGCGAGTTCCTGCTTGAACAACCCGACGTGAAACCTCCAAAATATCTTCTAGAATGCGGTATGATGGATCTCAGAAAGCTCCGAGACGAAAATAG
The DNA here is from genome assembly GCA_917834065.1 of Ceutorhynchus assimilis. NCBI lineage: Eukaryota > Metazoa > Arthropoda > Insecta > Coleoptera > Curculionidae > Ceutorhynchus > Ceutorhynchus assimilis. Next base: position 3,701,529 of record OU892281.1, read on the forward strand.
GAAATCTAGCGACATTTTTGACATTGACATTTCTTGATATTTGTAGAGAATAAAAAGCCAAAAAATTTTGCGTATCTTCATAAGGAAATTTTGTTTTATTTTTGAGGTGGAACTTAGTGAAATACCTTGTCAGTTATTTTAATTTCAAACTACAAACAATTTTTTTTTATTTTTTTATAATTCAATTTGTACAAACATTTAGAACAACAAGACAATAGGTCTGTTCCAACCTGACATGAGAACCGTTCTAGAACGGTAATTTTCAGTTGCCCGCACCTATTTTTCGAAAAGTTGAACGTTTATCCTAATTTAAAAATGAATTGATCGGTTGGAACAGACATAATAATTACATATATCCTTATAATATTTATTGTATGGCTTTAAAAAGTCTTTGGTACACTAACTAATATACAAAATATATAATATATATTTCAAAATTTTCAAATAAAAACTATAATTTACAATTACTTATTGTACAAACAATTTCAAAATATTATATTCCTTCTTCTTGGTAATAATTATTTATATCAAATCTTAAATTCATATTAGAGATACCCTGTTAACGATAGACACGCATCCACATATAGAATTTGTGATGAGCGAGCAAAAAAAGTGATTTACATGTATACAGTTTCGATGTTGATCCATTATAATACTGGGTGATTCAAGTCTATGGCACATTATTGCAATGTTGCTGTTTCTATCAGAAATTTGTGTTTTCAATTGGAACACGCACGGTTTTTTTTCGGCAACGTCATCAAAGGCATGTTTAATAAATTCATCAAATGCTATAATTGATAAATAATAAATAAAAATATTTTTCTTAATGTCACAACTAATTTTACCCTTCTGGGCAGGCGCAACTAGATAAAACCTCTGACTGTAGGACAAGAACCAAAAGTCTCTTTCTTGGTTCGTGACTGTCGCGTGATGTACAGGGTCTGTTCCACCTTATAGTATATTTGGAATCAGAAGAAAAAAATCTATCATCCTAGTCAAAAATATACAGAGAGTTCTGTTTCAAAAAATGCAAGTGCTTGCATTTTGACAGTAGGCACCTGTCATTAGCCCATTTTAACATGTGCAAAACATAAAACCCTACAACTTTTGTATTAAACTTTTTTTTGTATTTTCTTTTGTTTAGGTTGTAGGAGCCGCACTAATTATGAGGAAAAAACCCTGTACCATCGTCACCAAAAGTAACTGGGATAGCATCACATTAGATCTTGTCAAACTATGCATTAAATGCATTGAAATGAATGACAGTAGAATTAGTCCAGGAGATTATTATGCATTATTTGTGTCCCAGTTACTTTTGGTGATGATGGTACATGTATTAAATTGTTTCGTCCATCTTTACTCTAAATATTCAAATTGCAATTTGACGTGTATCGTGATATTTCCTATTTTATAATTCAGTAAACTACAGTGATTTCAAGCAACGTGTTTTATTTAAACGTAACACTTTAGTCACCCTGTTTGCTCTAACTTATTTTTGATTGAAGTTTGTAAAGCCTTTGGGCCATAATTAACCTCAGTAAAGGATTTGGGTCTCTAGAAGTTTTGAGCCATAATGCCAGGGCTTTCATTGAGTTTTATTTGAAAAAAAAAAAAAAAATGGAAAATAATTAAAAATTGGAGAACGGTAAAATGGCAACATAAATATTTGATAGGTTCTTTACATTGAATCACCCTGTATGTATAGTTTATGTTAATTTTTTTTTAAAGTGATAAAACATTTATAAATAATTCATAAAAAACATTTCATACAACACTTTGAAAAAGACAAATCATGACTAAGTACCTACTTACTAGCACCAAAAAATTTACAACAACACTTTATTTACAATATACAATAGATTATATTATATTTTGTGTGATTTGTAATTTTTTAGTGGGTTTTTGATCCAAATGACTTTAGCACTTTTGTGTTTGACAGCATTTTGATTCTCCTATAAAAATTTGGTTGGAAACAGAAATTCAAGATTCTGGAATAGTTGAAAATTGAAACTAAGGAGAAGAAACAAGAGTTTTAAGGAAATTTGATAATTTTTCTTTTCTATTCCAGGCTTTTGATTGTTTGTTGATTCTTTTATGGAAATAAATTTCATTCCAGGCTTTTGATTGTTCCCTAATTCTACTGTAAAAATTAAGTATGATGGGAACAGAAATTCGAGAGCCAGGAATAGTCGAAAATTGAAACTAAAGAAAAGACAAATAGAGAAAAAATTATTCTTTACTATTCCAGGCCTGCATTTTTTCTTGTATCAAAGGATCCACTTCTTATGAGATTTTGGGGTTTAGTCAATTTTTCTGAAAATTTAATATGATGCTCCTCTCCAGCATTGCCAGGTCATATATTGTTTTGTCAGTAGATTACCAGTCTAAATACCAGTAGAAATCAGTAGACAGATAAGTTGCCTTATTAAAACCATTAGGGTATACTTAATTAATTGTTTCTACGTTTTTTCAAATCATTAAATCATTAGACTGTGTATTAGACTATGAAAACTTGCATTAGAAAATCAAACACCAATACTACTTATGAGAAATAGTTTATTAAGATTAAGACACATGAGATATTCCTATTAAATATGCACTACCTATGGGATGCCCTATTATTTGGTTTTATATTCTTGAAGAGTACAATTTCCCGATTCCAAAACTATATGGTTTGTCTATATTTCGTTGAGCCGGCTCCAATATATTTGGTTCAAAAATTTTAAAAATACTATCAGAGAAACCAAGTACCTACCTCAAATTTTACCTACAGCTTTCACCTGTACAGGTAGAATGGTTCACAAAATCAGTATAGTAGGATATTATTTTTACAATTTTTGGAGCCAAATATATGAGAGACTGTTCAATCCAATATAGACAAACTATATATTTTTGGAATCGGGGCATTGTGCTCTTCAAGAATATAGAATGAAATATAGGGCATCTCATTTGAAAAAAGCTAGAAGTATGCAAAATTTCACATTTCTGACATTCAAATTTTGTTTCTGATCATGATTTCTAAAAATTCAGCCAAAACTGTACAACTTTTGTATTTACACCTTTTTTCCAGCTGTAAAAGGAGGTAGTCAATATATAAATAAACACCCTGTACGAATAAGTGGATTGCCCAATATCACACAAATTAAAGGATCCCCGAATAAACTGGCTTAATATGGCTAACCGTCGGAAGTTACTTTCGGCATGCCTTTTCCACAAAATTATTTTGAATAAAATGCCATCATATTTATTTAATAAAATTATTTTTAATAGAAATCCTCACTCTCGGAACTTGAGAAATGTGAACAGGATAAGGGTTCCAAAGCATAAAATAGAATTTTTTAAACGTTGTTTTACTTATCAAATATCCAAAATATACAATGCTGTTCCTGCCTCGCTTATTGAGAAATCCGAATTAGGTTTTAAAAAAGGTTTCAAAAATTTTTTACTCAGCTGTTGAACTTTACCTATGTCTCGGTTAGTACAGAATCATGTCATTGAAAGTCTGCTTGCTGATTTATCCAAGGTTCATTTACATTAGGTACCGTAGGCACACATTTTTGTTTTGTTTTTTTTTTTTTTTTTTTTTGTACAGCATGCAGTTTGGGGAAACATAATTAAGTATGAACTTACATTTATATTTATATTTTATATGGTATATAGTATAGTTAGTTAGCTTATAAGTATTATTAGGACTTAAGGTTTGGGAAAAGTTATTATTTTTATTTTATTTATTTTTTGCTTAAGATTTAATGCAGAGGCCATCTTGTTTTCAAGCTGGTCAACTGATCTTCGGCATTTTTCTGGCTCAGTTTTTTTTTCTTGTACCGTTCGGGTTTGAATTGTGAATATTTAATTTTTTTTTGCTGGAAAATAAAGACCATATTTATTTATTTATTTATTTATTTATTATTGCGGAACTTATGGGTAGACCTTTGCGGGACGAGCGCAGCGAGTTCCGCAGCCATCTACTCACCAATATAGTATTGAATTGTTCAAATAAGACATTCACTTGGAACATGTAGTTTTTAAACTAATGAGAATAACTCACATTTGAGTGAGTCAGGTTAGTATTGTAATTGAACAACATATTGATGAATAGATGGCTGCGGAACTCGCTGCGCTCGTCCCGCAGAGGTCCACCCATAAGTTCCGCTACAATTCACTCATTTATACTTGAATAACTTGACACAATATATTACTAGTTTGGTAAAGAAACATTACTAATTTTTGTTGAAAGGCGAATTGACAAAAAGTCGATAATCTTACAAATTCTGACTTTATATAAGTTATTGTTCAAGTACCAAGAAGTGGATTGTTGCGGAAATTATGGGTGGACCTCCGCGGGACGAGCGCAGCGAGTTCCGCAGCCATCTACTCACTAATATATAATGTTGAATTGTTCAAATAAAACATTCACCTGAAACATGTAGTTTTTAAACTAATGAGAATAACTGATATTTGAGTGAGTCAGGTTAATATCGTAATTAAACAACATATTGATGAATAGATGGCTGCTATATATTACTAGTTTGGTAAAGTAACATTACTAATTTCTGTTGAAAGACGAATTGACAAAAAGTGAATAATCATAATCTTACAAATTTTAGGTTATATAATAAGTTGTTGTTCAAGTACAAATAAGTGGATTATTGCGGAACTTATGGGTAGACCTCTGCGGAACGAGCGCAGCGACACCGAAAACACCAAGGAAATAAACCAATAAAATTATTAGAAAAAAGATTCTCTAGTTTCGCCAATATCCACGCCACTGCGTGCTGTCGTTCAGGCTCTAACCAATAGAATCTTGTTTCTGAATAATGACGCCTCTCCACTTCCATCATTTCGCAATGTTGCCTGATTTTTTCCTATTTCAAAATATTACACATGCCCATATAGCAAAAAAAAAAAAAATGTCAATAACTTGTTTATTATTTTGTTTCTAATTTCCGTCAAGTTTGACAAAGCAGCAAATTTTTTTGCAGTTCGCCGTTTCGCTAGCCAGACAATACAGCCTTCACCTTTGCAACTAGATCAAAGGTGTAAATACAAAAGTTGTACAGTATTGGCTAAATTTTTAGAATCCATGGTCAGAAACAAAAATCGAATGTCAGAAATGTGAAATGTTGCATGCATTCAGCTTTTTTCAAATGGGAGTACCTGTGCAGTAGTTCAGTCTTATAAAAACAAGTAAAACAAGCTGCAGTTAGTTGTACAGCATACCGCTATGTGACTAATTGACTAAGACTAGCCAACAACAACGCATGCCTTTAGTTGCCTAAAAGGCAAGGCAAAAGGCAAATAAATAAGACAACAAGACACAACACAAACACGCACGAACGCAGGTAAATAATGGCTTTTATCAGTAGAATTCACATTGATATCAGTATATCAATAGACCAGTGGCCAAATCAGTAGATGTACTGATAAATCAGTAGACCTGGCAACACTGCTCCTCTTAACATTCTGATTAAAAGTGTTCATAGCCACAAGTTGACCCTATGACTAGTTTTCGAGATACAGGTAGTTTAATATCCAAGAAATGCACACATTTTATATGCAATCACATCTATCTGTCACCTAATAATATACCAGGATTGACAGGTATCCCCATGCTCAGGTGACCGGTAGATGTAAATGCATATATTTTTTTTTAATAAAATGTGTGCATTTCTTGGACATTAAACTACCTTTATCTCGAAAACTATGTAGTAATAGGATCTAGTTGTGGCTTTGAACACTTTTGATCAGAATGTTGAGAGGAGCATCATATCAAATTTTCAGGAAAATTGACCGAATCCCAAAATCTCATAAGCAGTGGTTTTTGAAGAAATTTCAGTGCTTCTAACAACAATGCTCAGAACTACCTATCTCTCTAATAGAGGGCGACACCAGTTAATTAGATTTCTCTCTGATAGATGGCGTATCTGCTCTCTCAGTTGGGATGCTCACTAACAGGGGGCACTCACAGGTCATAGTTGACTTCATTTTAAAGAGATACAGCTACCATTCTTTTTATTTTTCTGGTTTATATTGTCCGTATGTTATCTCAATAATTGTGAAATTAGTATCTGGCTTTTCAGGTCACAATTTCTTTGATTGAACAGAAATTAAAATAATTCTCTATGAATCTCAGTAATTTTGAACATAACTTGGATGGCATATCTCGACTCTTGAATTTGTAAACATTAAAATAAAACAGTATAATTTAGAAGTTGACTTATACCCTGTATACACTATTTAAATTCGTCTTTTATTGCTTGAAAACACACTGACTGCATTAGTTCCTGTATAAGTTCCTGAATACCCTGATAAGTTTGTAACTACCTAATCTAAAGCTCACTTCACACATTTATCCAAAACTCAATCCCCGGGCAAAGTCTGTAGGTACTGCACTGGTTCCTTAATCTCTCTGGGTACCAAGTAGCCTTGCGAATCCAAAAGATCGGGCTTGGAAACGGGTCGAGGAAGTGGCGGCGGTCGGGGTAGGGTTTTGGGTTTATGGTTGGTCCGTTTTTCGTTTTTGATTGAAACGTGCCCGCCGTCGATGTCGGTAAGCTTTTTCTATTGAAAAAATAAACCAATCAAATATCTAGTCGGGTACAAATAAAATTCGAAATTGAAATAACATCGAGCCGAGAAATAGTAAACCAAAGACAATTATTGGAGTTTATTACAATGCTGTTTTTCTATTGCAAATTTCTATTGAAAAAATTTCAATTTCGTGGCAAAATGTATTTATTATTGCATATATATTTTTTGATCTTTCCAATATTGGAAAACTTTGGGAAATATCCAGAATTTAATAATAAAGCTTCATCAGTGTTATTGATGATCGCTTTAGGCTGGGCTAATTTTCCATTAACCAAAAAGGGCCCACTTCAGTTAATTGGAAATGTATATTTTTTTTAAAAACTTTTGAGTAAAAACAAACAAAAAATATTGAAGACAAACATAAAAAAGGGGCCGTTTTTATTTTTCAGAATAATATTGTAGAGGTTTGGTTGGAAGGATGTCAATCAAATTTTTTGGGGTTGTGATTTTAAAACTTCCAGCCATAATCGTATTGTAAATTATGCAAGAGTAAAATCAAAAATGATTGATGAATATAGGATGTACTTGCACAATATTTTCATTTAAGAATCTGCTTAATATATGAGAGTGAAACGTCTTTAATATCATATTAACGTTAATCTTATGTGAATATTAATTATTAATTAGGAAACCAGAGATAATTGACTTTGAGGCTTAATATCTCAAAATCTGTTCAAGATAAATAATTCAATTTTATTTTATCTTGAAGAGCATTTAATTCTGAGTGAGAATGTATAAATATGCATAAGAATTTGTAAAATATTAATTCAGTTATGAGCGATTTTAAGTGCCAATGTCGCATGATCAAAATTTTTCAGGATTAAAAATGCAAAAATAATTTCTAATTTTTTACAGGTGTTTAAGCTTCAAACAGAAACATCACGAAAATGTTTTTCCATTGATTTAGATCCTCTCTTTCGATTGGTAACTTCAAAAATTGGAAAATCTCAAAACACACGTATTTTTCCGACACGTATTTGTACCGATAGTTTTTGTCCTGACCGTGAAAATCCCGAAAATAGTATATTATATACCTAGGGACTAAAGTGACTCTTTTTATCCCGAGGCGAAAAATTTGTCGAGGGATAAAAAAACAGTTTAGTCCCAAGGTATACGTATATACTATTTTTTTTACTACTAACCTGAGAAATAGTCATTATTCAATCTATTTTTCTAGGAAATAATTGAATTTCTCTCCCTAGGTGAATAATGAAAATAATGAAAAAATACCTAGGTCAATAATGAAAATGATGTCATGACGCAAGGATATTGTCATGTTTCCATTGGTTCAATTTCAATTTCATACGGCAATTTAAAAAAAATACAGGTTTCTGTAGGCACATAGGAAGTTATCATGATCTGTTGATAGAGGGCAGCATTTTCAAGAGGGCGTTCAAAGAAAATAAATAGAGCACAGATTTTCAACAAATTTTTAATTTTCAAAAAAATTCTATACAGGGTGGTCCTTCGGGAATGACATCGATTGCTTATGGGAAAACTGTGAAAGGTAAAAATTTGAAAATTTGGCAACATAGCAATGTCGATGGGGGACATCTAGGTAAAATATTTTCAAGATGGCGGCATTTCCGGTCATACCGGAAGTTGATACCAACTCGGTTATTTTAAATAGAACACCCCATATATTAATGTATTTTTGGATTCTACATAAAATTCTGAGCAGATTTCATGTAATATACCCTATACCTAAGTTCAACTGTTTTGGAAATATTGACAGTTGAAAATTGACTTTTTGCAACTTTGACAAGCTGTAAAACCTAATTGGTTAATTTTAGAGGAAAACCGATTTCACATTCCTATCTTAGATTTTTATAAACTATCATTTGACATCAACTTTGAATTAAATCCATGATTAAAAATTTCAGTTAAATTTAATCTCCGTTTAAGTTCAAAGTTGGTGTCAAATGATAGTTTATCAAAATCTAAGATAGGAATGTGAAATCGGTTTTCCTCTAAAATTAACCAATTAGGTTTTACAGCTTGTCAAAGTTGCAAAAAGTCAATTTTCAACTGTCAATATTTCCAAAACAGTTGAACTTAGGTATAGGGTATATTACATGAAATCTGCTCAGAATTTTATGTAGAATCCAAAAATACATTAATATATGGGGTGTTCTATTTAAAATAACCGAGTTGGTATCAACTTCCGGTATGACCGGAAATGCCGCCATCTTGAAAATATTTTACCTAGATGTCCCCCATCGACATTGCTATGTTGCCAAATTTTCAAATTTTTACCTTTCACAGTTTTCCCATAAGCAATCGATGTCATTCCCGGAGGACCACCCGGTATAGTCCTCGGTAGAGAAAGTCATTATATACCTCATGCGTTATAAAGCGCTCGGTATATAATGACCTACTTCTCTACCTAGGTATATAATATACTATTATGTATTTTGGAGGATAAAAAAACTGTAAAAAAAATAATAATTAAATGCCACTTGACTTGACTTGACCGTACTCTTTACAAAACGTGGTTATGATGATGACATGTCATGTGAAAAAATGAATGCACCTTATTTGGCATCAATATTTTACTCAAAAATCAAAATCTCGGTGTGTTGTAACAAGTTGCTAAGATGAACAAAAGTCAGTTTACGCTAACAAATTCAATTATTGTCAAAACTTCATTTATTGAAAATAAGCAATATTCATTATAAGACGGCGGCGAAGCGCGTAAAAGCGTTCGTTTTAAGGAGCAACCCGGTATTGAGGTATAATTTATTGGGACTAGTATCAGATGATTCAGCATATTTTTCTGCATATGAAATCGAAATGGACGACTTTTTTCATTGGTCGAGAGCTAAGTTAGGAGCAAAAAACTAAAAATATACGGAAACTAAAATTTCCAACTTTAAACTCGTATAACTTATAAACCGCTTAAGGTAATAGAATGACTTTCCTTCTAGATTCTAGACAAAAATGTTCTCTTTAATATGGTGTATATATTATTTGAAACATATCAAAGTAGAGCTCAAAAAATCAGTTATTTCGTAGACACGGCGCGATTGAATAAAATATATGTTTGCTTTAACCTGCGATAACTCCTTTATATATAGGAGTATTCAATTAATTTCTTGCTCAAAAACTGGCAAATTTAATTGGCTTTCTTTTGACGCAATTATATACCGACCTATTTTCAATAATAAACTCAATAGAGCCGTTCAAACACAACAAAGAGCGGTCTGACGGCGTAAATTGTGTGGCTCCCCTCTCATTCCCGCTGCCTGCTGACAACCACGAGCATGAATTAAAAAACTATGTGCGACGCCGTAGAATGCGACAGTCAATTTTCCTTGTCTATGGAACTTTGTGTTCTATTTATGAAAAGTCTAGTTTATCGGGTTCTGCTTGAATAAAGAGTTTGCACAGGTAAGATGATAATTACAGATATTTTTTCGATCTGAACAAACTCAACATACTGATGTAATCACATCAGGTTTGTTTATGAGCGTCAAAAAAACAATTCGAGCCAATGAAATCGTAGTAAAATCAGATGACAGTTGTTTGAATCAAACCTCAAGTGACTTCGATCAGTTTGTTCAGATCGAAAGAATACCTGGATTATCAGTAAGTATAGTCAAAGACAATACTACTACGAGGTTTAGGACCATAAAGTCATTGTGAACCTAATGGTTTACAATAGTTCTAAAATGTCTTCATGGTCCTAAACTTCGATTTGAACTATCAACTGCAATGAAATAGACTATAGTAACATGAAAAGAACTGAAAATTATCGATAATTTTTGAGAAACTTGTAAGTCGAACGCACTTAAGTTAAAAAAGAGAACGAGTGCACGTCAAAACTAAAAATTAATTAAATAGGTAGGTGGTGGTTCTCTGAGCCGATAATAAGTTATCGGTACCTATCTAATAATTATCCCGTAATTTCAAGTGTGATTGGTCTGTCAGGATCTATCGCTCGTTTAATTAATTGTTATATTCAAGAGATGTATGAAAGTATCCCTCTTTTACGCTTTACGTAGCTACTACTACTTCAAATTTTTTCATTATGTAGACGGACTAACATTGACGTCATGGATATTGTTTGTGTTTTATGTTGCAATATATTTACGGCGGAATTACCTTGTGTTAAAAAGCCAACAAAACAGTCCTTCGCGACCATTTTTTCTGCAGCAGATAAAAGAGAAGATGCTATTTCTTTACAGATATTGTCACGAAGAAAAGAAAGAAACGCTAAACCCGAAAGATTCAAAGACACTGTGATACTTTGCATCCGCAGCGAAAAGATCAGTATACAAATTCATTCTACCTTGCATAACATCATTATTTGTAAAGCGCTTGTAAAAATCTTTTCTCGGGTACTACTGTACCTGTACATTAGTAGGTACATCTATAATAGTATATTACCTAGGGACTAAAGTGACTCTTTTTATCCCGAGGCGAAAAATTTGTAGCCCGACCGAAGGGAGGGCTACAATTCGTCGTTACTATTTTATGTACTTTAGAGGATAGAAACACTGTAAAAAAAAGATAATTAAATGCCACTTACTTGACTTGACTTGACCATACTCTTACAAAACGTGGTTATGATGATGACATGTCATGTGAAAAAATGAATGCATCTTATTTGACATCAACATGTTATTCAAAAATCGAAATCTCGGTGTGTTGTGACAAGTTGCTAAGATGAACAATATACTATTATAGTTACCTGAGTTTTTAATTCTTATATGTATTAATGCAATATTGCTTACCTACCTATTTATTTTAGGGATTAAAATCGTTTTTAATCCCTAGGGAGAAAAAGTGCCACTTTAGTCCCTGAAAATAGGGACTAAAAGAATATTTTTAGTCCCTTAAGTACAAAGATATTATATTAAGTTTTTCTTTTTATTGGTGCCGCTTTTACCACAAATCAAGCAGTCAGCTTTTATATTAAACTTCTTTCTATCACTATGACCGCTGCTTGATGGAAATACTTTGGTTATGTTTGGGTTATTTAATTTCACTATCTTGTCAATATAGCTAGCGTTTATTTATTTTCTTCTTCACAATATCTGTGAAGAAATAGCATCTTTTTTTTTCTGCTGCAGGAAAAATTGTCAAGTAGCCCTGTTTTGTTGGCTTTTTGAAAAGCTAGGTGATTCTGCCGTTAATGTTTTCCAACATAAAACACAAACATTATCCATGACGTCAATGTTAGTCCGCCTACAAAATGAAAAAATGTAAAGTAGTATAGTATTTTTTTTCTGACTTGAAACACTGCATTATAGGAGGATATTTCAACATCACGTCGCTCTCTTCTCTTAATTTCATAGAAAATCTATTGTAAAGTTTCCCTGTACAAAATATAGGAAGCGACGAAATATCGCGACAGTAGCCCAAAATAATAATTTAGGTCGGCATGCGCCTATGAATTGAATTACTGGGGTGGGCTACTTACTTTTCTTCTTTTCGGGAAGGATGCGGGTACCTGGCTGACTAGACTATACGCGTTATCTATAACTAGTAACTAGTGTCATCCCAATTTATAGGTGTTTGGACATTCAAATCTATTTGAACATTCAAATCAAATTTCTTATATCAGACTGTTACATTGAACAAAAGTGTAGCAACATTCTTAAACATGGCAACGCCGTAATAAACCTAGCAACTCAAAAGGATCTGGCAACGCGCAAGAACAGCTGCAGGAAGAACGGCAAGCGACCAATAGGATCGCTCAGCGCGACCAATAGGATCGCTCGGCGCGACCAATAAGAAGAGACGAATTCTAGAGCATGTCACGACATCACGTTGTTGTTGTTTCAATAATAATCAATTAAAAATTCGTTTTGTACCGCAATAAATGGTTAATCAATTAAAGTCTTAATTCTCGTTAATGTGTTTGGGTTCTCTTTGACCTATAATAAAGGGTGGTCCTTCGAAAGTCCTCAATAGAGGATCAATAGGTATATTACTTGCTGTTTTATTTCACGTATTATTTAGTTGTGTTTTTTGACTTTGATTATCACCATTTAAAGAAATAAAAATTATGTGACGGCCATGTCTTTAATTTGTTTGATGTATGCCAACTAGATGTTTTTTTAGTGTTTCAGTTCGGATTAAAAATACTATACCTACCTACGTAAGCGAAAAAGAGGGATAATTTCAATTTCATTCACGTGTTGAATATAACAATTAATTTAACGAGTAGATCCTGACTTAGACCAATCACACTTGAAATAACGGGATTTTGGCGTGCACCCGTTCTCTTTTTTAACTTAAGTGCGTTCGTACTTACAAGTTTCCCAAAAATTCTCGATAATTTTCAGTTAGCTTTTTACTACTTCCTGATGATATGAGAACCCTATAAATTAGACTTTTCAAAAATAGAACACAAAGTTCTATAAACAAGGAAAATTGACTGTCATGCAGTCTAGGCGTCGCACACGTAATGTTTTAATCCATACCTGTGGTTGTCAGCGGACAGCGGGAATGAGAGGGGAGCCACACAACTTCTGCCGCCAGACCACGCTTTGCTGTGTTTAAACGGCTCTATTGAGTTTATTATTGAAAATAGGTCGGTATATAATTGAGTCAAAAGAAAGCCAATTAAATTTGCCAGTTTTTGAGCAAAAAATTAATTGAATACTCCTATATATAAAGGAGTTATCGCAGGTTAAAGCAAACATATATTTTATTCAATCGCCCCGTGTCTACGAAATAACTGATTTTTTGAGCTCTACTTCGATATGTTTCAAATAATATATACACCATATTAAAGCGAATATTTTTGTCTAGAATCTAGAAGATAAATCATTCTATTACCTTAAGCGGTTTAGAAGTTATACGAGGTTAAAGTTGGACATTTTAGTTTCCGTATATTTTTAGTTTTTTGCTTGGCTCTCGACCAATGAAAAAAGTCATCCATTTCGATTTCATATGCAGAAAAATATGCTGAATCATTTGATACTAGTCTCAATAAATTATAATTTATTTAGAGTTTTTATCGTCTGTTATATAATTTAAAGAGTGTTAATTTTAGGGCATGCAGACGCATAAATTAAACTCAACTCAAAATTCTTTATTTAATAAATTACACAGTTTTGTTACATTCACAGGCCGGGAGGTTAGTTCCCCCTCTAACTACAAATAATAACAATACATTTCTTAACCTAGGACATAGACTTACAAACTAACACTCAGTATGCGCAGCATACTGCGCACCACTGCGCGCCTAGCGCGCTGTGTGGTGCTTTGCCAGTTGGCGGTCGATGTTCTGACCTATCAAGCCCCTAATCCCATTCTTGCTTTTAAACTGTTCCACGACGTTACCCGGTTGCCCTAACACGCCGTTTAAATGACCCTGGGGTCGCTGGTATCTACCACGGATGGTAAGCATTGGGCCATTATACTGGCCTACTCAAAGATATTAGTTGAACGCTTAGAGTTGGTGTTGTAGAGCGCGCAGCGCCCTTCTGTGGGGAAAAGGTATTAAAAAACCCCACTTTTCATTGATTTTTAATAAATAGATAAAATGTTGTGCCTTGCCGGGCAGTGTGGTCCAATGGACGGGTCTCAACTGTAAAAGTGAACTTGGGGTATATGCGCGTGAGCGAGTTGTTAGTTTGTGACCATCGGCAACCTTCGGCGGTTACCGTTGGTATGGGAGTGAGTTAGGAGGTATGGGGAACACATTCGCAATTAATGGTTGTTTGGAATCCATTATCCCTTCAACCAGATGCGTCGACAACGCATCTGGTTGACTTGATCGACTGGGTAGAAATGAGACAGGTCTCGGTGGCTCAGTTGGTAGAGCATTACACTGGAAATGTAGGGGTCCTGGGTTCAAATCCCAGTCGAGACAAGAAAATTTTTCATCAACTTTTAATTTATGCGTATGCATGCCACTAAAATTAACACTCAATAAATTATACCTCAATACCGGGTTTTTGAACGCAAACGCTTCTCCGCCGACGGCCTATTAGCAGAAACATGGAAAATATTGAACTGAATTGAAGCTGCGAAAGAGGCTATAGGGCAGTTACTACCGAAAAAATCCCGAGATTTGTATCAAAAACAGTTAGCCGACTACACAGAATGGTGTCAAGAACAGGACGTGGAAGATATTATTGAAGAAAAGGTTTTTTAAACTTATCTACTTAGTTGTATAGTGGAGTTAACATAAACGTAAATATCAATAAAAATTAGTAGCGTTTTATAGTTACCTGAGTTTTTAATTCTAATATGTACTAATGCAATATTGCTTACATACCTATTTATTATAGGGATTAAAATCATTTTTAATCCCTTAGGGATTAAAATCGTTTTTACTCCCTAGGGAAAAAAAGTGCCACTTTAGTCCCTGAAAATAGGCACTAAAAGAATACTTTTAGTCCCTAAAGTACATAAACTAGTTTATTCGGTAAATTTTACATGCAAGACATTTTACTTTAGATCCAGAATTTGAATGGAAGTCAGACAAAATCGCATTATTGTGAAATGAGAAAAACAGCAAAAATAATCGATTTTTAAAAATTTCTAAATACCGAAACTCAATAATGATTTTTCCCTATTTATCCTCACATAAATGTACTAGATACTCTTTACTGTAGGTCAGCCTCAGCCATTATTTTAACCCAATTGAAACAACGTTTTAAAGTTCGGGTCCAGACTAATTGCACGAAGTTACATAATTCAATTATCGTTCATCTAATATTATCATGTGGTGAAATTTGCCCTACTCTTTAATGGGATTTACCATATCAGTAAAACTTTATAATAATTAATATTGAATTTTTGGCCATAATAATTGTAGACTGAAATATTTTAGGATTAACTACTTTCTCCATATTTTGAGAGCGAAATTACGAAATTTGTGTTATAAAAACATAATTTGTCAAATAAAGACGCAACCACCCTTATAAATAGACTTCTTACCTTAAGACTAACATCCTTTTTCTCCATAGATTTATTATAGTAAGCCTCGTCCAGGACGTCCTTGATAAAAGTAAACGTGGCCCGATGTTTCGGTTCAGTTTTCCAACAATTTTTCATCAGTTCGCAAATTAACGCTGGACAATCTTCGGGAGGAATCAGCATTATACCATCCAGGATCAGTTTAACAACCTGGAAAATTGTGTTATCGATATAAATGCATATGCACAATGGAATTTTCCAGGGATAATCCCTCTTTTGTGCCTGAAAGTCAATTCAATTTAGCTTTTTTTCGATAGTAATCTATTTACCTCTTCGTTGCTGTGTCCATAATAAGGCTGTTTGCCGAAACTGTATATTTCCCATAAAATAACTCCATAGGACCATATATCGGATTCCAAGGTGAAGCGGCCGTAAACGACACTTTCCGGAGACATCCATCTGACTGGCAGCAACCTCGAACCTCCAATCTGGAATACAAATAAATACATGATTTATTTTTAATAAGAATATTCGCACTGAATAAAATATATCTAAGAGAAAACCTCAAAAGCTAAAAATAAAAAATTCCTTACGTCTACAGTTATTAAAATTAACAAACATAAGAAACCTTTTCAGGAATGAATTTCTCGATATCGCTTTGCTGGATTATATAAATCACTCTGAACTGATTTTCGAATATAGATTGAAAATAAATTCAATCTCTCCTTTTCACGTTCCTAAAATTTCGAAATCCTCCATTAACGAAACTCATTTCGAAAAACTTAATAGGATTTGCAGGCATTACTTTCAAACAAGAGGCTTAATTATATGGAGTTTAGGTTCCTTTAACATCTAGCAAAACTTAATTAAACGATGCCTGGAAACAGAGAGGAAATATTCAAGCAAAATATCTGGAAAAGACAGGATAAGCAAAAATGGGAATGAAATTTTCTATAATCGAAAACAATAATTCTTACCTTATAATAATCACAAGTATAAACATCCCTGCTCATACCAAAATCAGCAATTTTGACAACAGGTCCCTCAGCAACCAAACAATTCCGACAAGCCAAATCTCGATGGACAAAACGCTGCGCTGCCAAGTACTCCATACCGCAAGCGATTTGCAGCGCCACACTCAATAAATCGGCTGCGCTAAGTACCGGACTATTGCCGGTACTACTGCCTGATGACATTCGGTGCTGACTTCTCAGCACTTCGGCCAAATCGCCGTGCTCCATGTATTCGAACACCATCATCGGGTTGATGGTACCGCAAGAGGTGCCTTCTAAAATGTATTCTTTTGTGTTTGAGGTTGCGTTTGTATTTGATTGGGGGTTACCTCGCAGTACTACGCCGACGAATGATAGGATGTTTGGGTGTTGGAAGGTGCTCATGATGTCGACTTCTCGGAAGAAATCTTCTTCGGCTTCTTTGGTTGCCGATTCTTTTAGTACTTTTATCGCCACGATGTCTAATTTGTTGTCCGTGTCTCTTAATAATTCGCCTAGAAAAGAAAACTGACTTTATTGTTCTCGTTAGACATTTCATTCTTTTTTGAGAATATTTTTTAGCTTTCTGCAGAAGTTATTTTAGGTTTTCAATGCATTAAACCCCGTAAATTTTAAAATTGTTTTTAATAATTGCCTTAAATTAGATTGAATAAAGCTTTGATACAATCAAATAATGTTTAGGAATGATAATTGGAAATAGACTGTGACTGAATTCCGAAAATTTGGATATTATTGTTAATAATACCAGATAATACATAATGGATTTATTTAGGTTTACCAGGAATGCTCTTGATTAAAATGGAAATGTGTTCGTCCGCAACAATATGAATATAACCAAATTATTAAATTTTCAAACTCCAGATAAATACACAGTGTTTCAAATATATTAAGCAGTAGGTATATATATTTTTTAAGATTCTGAAGAATAATAATTGTAGGTACTACTTTCTTATATAGAATTTCCAACAGCAGTTTCGCAGCACTTTTAATAGGCTTTATTCTTATCTTACTATTGTTTTTTGCGCATTCAAGAAGATATCTTATTAAATTTATACTAACGTCTCTTTTACCCAACTCTTGAATCTTTTCTAAATCACTCTGAACAAAGATAATTCAAGAGCATGCAATAAAAACAATATTTCTTCAAGTTGGCAACGCTGTTAATCGATATCAATAGGGCATTCCAACGATCTGTCAAAAATGGCGTCTATCAAAAGTTAGCCAGGGCAGGCAAATGTTAAAGTGCGCAAAAATATTGGTTAAATGCCTGCATTTTGTTATGTAGTGAAATGTAGTAGTAGGGGAGAACGCGAAAACGTTAAATTTTATAAAATACCATCGAAGCTGAATCGAAAACTTCCTGATAACGTTAACGCTAACTAAGATTCAGTGTTGCCGCGAGACAGACCAATTTTGTACTGAAGTCAGGCGATGATTTGTACTAAATTACCTAAAAATCTACTAGATATCTAACCTAACAGTTTTAAGCATTTATGCGGGTGACGTAACAAAAAACCCCTCGTTTTTATTCTAATCGATGACTCCACCGATAAGTTAGCTATCTTTGTTTAGTGAATGGAAAATGAAATCTAATTTTTTTGTAATTTCTGAGTTGGAGTTGCGACATCGTTCATTCAAATAAACCATGATACGGCTCCCGATAATACTTACAATTAATACCAGTTTTTCGCATTCTGCATCTTTTTTTAAAAGCATATAAAATGCAAGGATAGAGATAGCTAGGTAAATTTTTTTGCACTGATTCTGTAAATGGAAATCGCTATTAGTGATTTGTAATTTTCTCTTAATTGTACTAAAATTATCGATGGTGTACTGACGTACTAAATTACATTGAAGTGTACTGAATCTAGTACAAATGTACTAAAAACGGCATCCCTGCTAAGATTTGACAGCTGCGCATGCGCAGTTTCTTTTCACCAAAAATAGCGTGTAATGTGTCACGTTATTTAGCTGGTGTACCTTATCCGTAAACGTTCGTTAAACTGAGTGGGCCCGAAAGCCAGATGGCCGGTGTCGACCTTGGCCGAATGTATTTTAACCTTAAAAAAAAGTTGTCATGTAATTTAAAATAATCAAAATACAAAAAATTATTTTTAATTTGTCCTTTTCACAACAAAATTTAGAGGTTAGGTCATGATTGTAAGATATAACGTTAACGTTTACGTGAAAATTTAACTTACACTGATTTCTGAGAACCGACGGTCACTGGACGCTATAGGGTATACGTTTAAAGATTACGTTAACGTGTTTGGTCCAACTTAAAATGTCTATTTAGAAATGTATATTAATAACGCGTGTTCGACTGAGTGACACTTGTGTAACACAATCAAATTGTGAGTCCTGACTGATTTTTTTTTGCTGGAATGCCCTATGTAGTAACACGGTAATTGGACAAGCGACAAAGTAGGATTTAGAAAATTTCAAAGTTTGAATTTGGCATTTAAACAAAACACCTGTAATACCGACATGGCCTTAAATATTTCCAAAGCCTACTAATAGCGAATTCTATTGGAAGGGTTAGTGCGCACTGAGTGTATTCGTGTCTTTTTCTACTATATTGGATAAGAAAGAGATAAAAAAAGACATTTGTTCTGCACTTGTCTCAATTTTCATCTATTACAGGCTCTTGAATCTCCTCTAAGACCCAGTTGTACAATCTCGATTCAAAACAAAGTTCAACTAAACCCGACTGGTAGGTACTTGAGCTTTCCCATTCAAAATACATTGCTGTCAGCTAATAATCAAATTCTGTCAATTTTGACAGCCATGCATCCAAATGGAAAAGTTCAAGTACCAGTCAAGTTCAGCTGAACTCTGTTGTGAACCAAGATTGTTCAACTGGGCCTAAATGTGTTCAAACAAAGATAATTCAAGAGCCTATAATAACACAAGAACAACATTTCCTTAAGTTGGCAACGCTGTTAATCGATATCGATGTAGCAGCACGACAATTTGACTTTGGCGCCCAAATAAGACACCTGTAATACCGACATGGCAAAAGACATTTCCAAAGCTTACTCGTAGTGAATCCTACTGAAAGAAGTAGTGCGCACTGAGAGTATTCTTTTTTTTTTCTACCAGCTTGTATAAAAAAGAGATAAAAAGACATTTGTTCTATACTTGTTTCGATTTTTTTCTATTAACGGCTCTTGAATTTTTTCTAAGTTACTCTAAACAAAGATAATTCAAGAGCCTGTAATAAAAACAACATTTTTTTAAGTTGGCAATGCTGTTAACTGATATCGATGTAGCAAAACGTCAATTTGACAAGCGACAAAGTAGGCTTTGGAAAATTTCAAAGTTTGAATTTAGCGCTCAAACAAGACACCTAGGATACCCACATGGCAATAAATATTTCCAAAGCCTACTAATAGCGAATTGTATTGGAAGGGTAAGTAGTACGCACTGAGAGTATTCGTTTCTTTTTCTACCAGCTTGTATAAGAAAGAGATAAAAAGACATTTGTTCTGCATTTGTCTCAATTTTTGTCTCTTGAATCTCCTATAGATGTGTTCAACCAAAGATAATTCAAGAGCCTGTAATAAAAACAACATTTCTTTGAGTTGGCAACGCTGTTAAACGATATCGATGTAGTAACACGGCAATTTGACAAGCGATAAAGTAGGCTTTGGCAAATTTCAAAGTTTGAATTTGGCGCCCAAACAAGACACCTGTAATACCGACATGGCAATAGATATTTCCAAAGCCTACTAATAGCGAATTGTATTGGAAGGGTTAGTAGTGCGCACTGATTGTATTCGTGTCTTTTTCTACCAGCTTGTATGAAAGAGAGATTAAAAGACATTTGTTCTGCACTTGTGTCAATTTTTGTCTCTTGAATCTCCTCTTAATGTATTCAAACAAAGATAATTCAAGAGCCTGTAATAAAAACAAAATTTCTTCAAGTTGGCAACGTTGTTTAACCGATATCGATGTAGCAACACGGCAATTTAATAAGCGACAAAGTGGGCTTTGGAAAATTTCAAAGTTCAAATTTGGCGCCCAAACAAGACACCTGTAATACTGACATGGCAATAGATATTTCCAAAATCTACTAATAGCGAATTCTATAGGTCTGTTTCTGCAGAAATCACAAACCAGTCAGAGCGTATTTCATTGGATGAAAACAGTTAGAAAACTAGATTCAATCAATGAAATTCACTCTGACTGGTTTGTGATTTCTGCAAAACAGACCTCATATTGCAAGGGTGAGTACGCACGCACGCTCAAACAAGACACCTAAAATACCAATATGGCAATAAATATTTCCAAAGCCTACTAATAGCCAATTGTATTAGAAGGGTAAGGAGTGCGCACTGAGGGTATTCGTTTCTTTTTCTACCAGCTTGTATAAGAAAAAGATGAAAAGACATTTGTTCTGCACTTGTCTCAATTTTTGTCACTTGAATCAGATGTGTTCAAACAAAGATAATTCAAGAGTCTGTAATAAAAACAACATTTCTTTCAGTTGGCAACGCTGTTAAACGATATCGATGTAGTAACACGTCAATTTGATAAGCGACAAAGTAGGCTTTGGAAAATTTCAAAGTTTGAATTTCGCGCCCAAATAAGACACCTTTAATACCGACATGGCAATAGATATTTCCAAAGCCTACTCATAGTGAATTCTATTGGAAGGGTTAGTAGTGCGCACTGAGTGTATTCGTATCTTTTTCTACCAGCTTGTATACGAAAGAGATAACTTGTTTCAATTTTTTCCTATTACCGGCTCTTGAATTTTTTCTAAGTTACTCTAAACAAAGATAATTCAAGAGCCTGTGATAAAAACAATATTTTTTTAAGTTGGCAATGCTGTTAACTGATATCGATGTAGCAAAACGACAATTTGACAAGCGACAAAGTAGGCTTTGGAAAACTTCAAAGTTTGAATTTAGCGCTCAAATACCCACATGGCAATAAATATTTCCAAAGCCTACTAACAGCGAATTGTATAGGAAGGGTAAGTAGTGCGCACTGAGAGTATTCGTTTCCTTTTCTACCAGCTTGTATAAGAGAGAGATAAAAAGATATTTGTTCTGCACTTCTCTCAATTTTTGTCTCTTGAATCTCCTATAGATGTGTTCAAACAAAGATAATTCAAGAGCCTGTAATAAAAACAACATTTCTTTGAGTTGGCAATTCTGTTAATCGATATCGATGTAGTAACACGGCAATTGGACAAGCGACAAAGTAGGGTTTAGAAAATTTCAAAGTTTGAATTTGGCGCCCAAACAAGACACCTTTAATACCGACATGGCAATAGATATTTCCAAAGCCTACTCATAGTGAATTCTATTGGAAGGGTTAGTAGTGTGCACTGATTGTATTCGTGTCTTTTTCTACCAGCTTGTATGAAAGAGAGATAAAAAGACATTTGTTCTGCACTTGTGTCAATTTTTGTCTCTTGGATCTCCTCTTAATGTGTTCAAACAAAGATAATTCAAGAACCTGTAATAAGAACAACATTTCTTCGAGTTGGCAACGCTGGTAATCGATATCGATGTAGCAACACGACAATTTGACAAGCGACAAAGTAGGCCTTGGAAAATTTCAAAGTTTGAATTTGGCATTCAAACAAGATACCTGTAACACCGATATGGCAATAGAGATTTCCAAAGCCTACTCATAGTGAATTCTATTGGAAGGGTTAGGAGTGCGCACTGAGAGTATTTGTTTCTTTTTCTACCAGCTTGTATAAGAAAGAGATAAAGACATTTGTTCTGCACTTGACTCAATTTTGAGGAGTTTTTGAGCTAATGAGATAAGATTTTTTGGAATTTTTTTAAAATAGATACTACAGTTTTTATATTGGGATATTGAAATTTAAACTTTTACAGGTTCAATGGATGTTTTGTAAGTTTTAACAATGATTATTTGGAAACGGTACGTCTATGGGATTACTGACTCCGACCATTTTGGGTCTATAATGGGTGGACTCACGTAAACCATGTGCGTACGAAATATTTTACAAAAATACCTTATCGTATCATGTACAGGGTGGGAATTTTATTAGGGGCCTATGTCTTTTCTCAGAAACTACAAGGTGTACAAAAAAAATATACATAGAAAAGTTTCTTGGTTTTGAGCAATTTTGTCAATTATTTGAGTTTTATTTATACAGGGTGTCCCAAAAGTGCTGCACCGACTTCAAAACCAGAATTTTAAATGGGATACCTTGTATATTTTTAGATTTTTGGATTCTCAGAGAAGAATAAAGGAAACTTTCATAAGAACTCCCGAATTCGAATTTCGTGTAATTTAGGCAGAAATTGAGGTTATGTATTTTTTTAGCAAATTTATGCCCTCAGCAAATAGTGTCTTGTGCGGCTGGTAGTTGAGATTATTTGATAAAATTTCAACCACACTTTAAAAAGACTACCTTCCAACGATCTACGATGTCTAGGTACTTTAAATTTATACAGGGTGTCTCAGATCATAGGACATTTTTTTCAATTTTCAATATCCAAATTTTTTTTTAATGGAACACCCTATATTCATGTCTCTGTTAAATAGTATGATCTATAGTATAATCCTCATCCAATATGAATATATAGATAAATAAAGAAAAATTATGCCCCATTTGCATGTAAAGTTCGTAAAAATCATCCATAATTTACATTGCGACAAATATGTGCTACTCTATTGAATGCTAAACCAATATTTGGACCAATTTGTTTATGATATTATCATCCTTTAATAAAGTGTGTGTCTAATGCTATAAACCATTTAGAGGCTGTTTATACACTACATGCATAGCTCAAAATGGAAGACATATTGCGATGAAGTAAGTGGTCTAAATATTTCGTGAACTATTAGATTTAGGTATAGGACATATGAATGGATAGGTATTTTTAGCCTTTTTAACAAAAAAATATCAAATATAGGGTCTATTAAAAAAAACTTGGATATTGAAAATTGAAAAAAATGTCCTATGATCTGAGAAACCCTGTATAAATTTAAAGCACCCAGATATCGTAAATCGTTGAGAGGTAGTCTTCTTAAGGTGTGGTTAAAATTTTATTAAATAATCTCAACTACCAGCCGCACAAGACACTATTTGCTGAGGGCATACATTTACTAAAAAAAAACACATAACCTCAATTTCTGCCTAAATTACACAAAATTCGAATAGGGAGTCCTTATGAAAGTTACCTTTATTTTTCTCCGGGAATCCAAAAATGTGAAAATTTACAAGGTGTCCTATTTAAAATTCTGATTTTGAAGTCGGTGCAGCACTTTTGGGACACCCTGTATAA
This sequence comes from Ceutorhynchus assimilis, assembly GCA_917834065.1. Classification (NCBI taxonomy): domain Eukaryota; kingdom Metazoa; phylum Arthropoda; class Insecta; order Coleoptera; family Curculionidae; genus Ceutorhynchus; species Ceutorhynchus assimilis. Next base: position 3,725,290 of record OU892281.1, read on the forward strand.
ATAAAACTCAAATAATTGATAACATTGCTTAAAACCAAGAAACTTTTGTATTTATATTTTTTTTGTACACCCTGTAGTTTCTGAGAAAAGACATAGGCCCCTAATAAAATGCCCACCCTGTACAACATTAATTTCTTTCTGTCGAAATATATTTTCTTTCCATTCATCAACACCAAAAACTTTTGTAAGATAAAATCAAAGAATTAATTGGACACCCAGTATATAATAAACTGACAACAAAAACAATGAAACCTCACGAGCCATAATGCTAAAAAAAGTAAATAAGATAAGGCGCCTTATCGAATAATTTTGTTGAATCATAGAATTTTATGAGCCAGAATATTTTAAGAGGCTCGTGGTATAAATGCATACGGGAAGCGCGTTTATATTTTGAATCTAATCCGCTCTAGGAGGATGTTTTAATTATGATATTTAAACAATGGTGACGAGAGCGCATTGTTTTTTGGGATAATAATCCAGTTAACGAAAAGTTAGGAGTGAGTTTAAGTGAAATATAGAGTTTGTGCAGTCAAATTTGTTTGATATAGGTAAGGCGAGAATAATTGATTATTATTGAAACTTTTTTTGATGGATCTTATTTCAAAAAGTAAAAAGAAAGTTAAGAACCTTTTTGAGACGAAATTATAAAGTTTTTTTTCTTGGAAGCGTAACTTAACTTTTTTTTCCTTTCTTCTTTCAAAACAAATTATTAATGATAAAAATGTCTTTGATCTATTTTTTTTTTGTCTGAATATACCTAATTAGAAACCCAAAAAGTAATAAATGCAATTTGATTATATTTCCAAAAATATCGGGTCTTCAAAAAAAAAACCAATCAAAGATTGCTATGGTTTTTTAAACGTATGTCTTAGCAATATTTGTCTTTAATTTTGTCAATGAAATTTAATGTCAAAATGTCCTGTCAAAAATCCTGACGAATAAAGAAACAGTAATGCGACGTACGTTTTCGTAGTCAAAGCAATCTTCGATTGGTTTTTTTTTTGAAGACCCGATATAAATTATTATCAAACTGAAATGTTAAAATGGGGCAAAACATTATAATTTCAGATCTAAATAAATAAATAAAAAAAAACGTCAATCAAAGTCAAGTATACAGTCTTTTATCTTCTACCATTTTCTATAATTTTTTACACAAAGTAAATTAAAATCAAATATTTGGCGCTGATCATCGTATTTCTCGAAATTTTTTGAACAAGAAGAACAAATTCGCCCAGCCGTAGAACCCGGATTTATCAAAATTTTTGTGGAACTGCTAAATCCCAATGTCAGTTTGACTTTTACATTTTTATATGAAAAGTTTTAATTAGTATATTACAATCCGAGATGGGAAATTAGTTATTACTGTCGAGAGATTTTATAGTTTATCTCGACGCTACGCGTAGGTAATTAAATTTCCTGTCGAGCATAGTATACTATTTTATTTTTAACCATAATTTTTCATAATTTAAATTAGAAATGAAATTGAATGTGAACGTAGCTTCATGCTATTTGCTTGAATTTTATGTCATTGTCATCAATTTTGAAAAAAATTTGACAATACCTGCCACATTAATATAATGAAACGAGGAGGGGAAGTGAGGACGGGAAATGGGGACGGGAAGTGGAGCAGGGAAATGAAAAGACAGTAAAGTGACATTTCCAAATTTTTAAAAAGACTGTAATGTCAACATTACATATATGGTTAAAAATAAAAGAATATGCATCTCTGGCGACGGAAATTGCCTGTTCAGGTCAGTAAGCTACTTTTTGTATGGTAATGAAGATGCTTTTTCTCAACTTAGAAAACAAGCAGTTGAATACATTGGGAATAACTGGAACATTTTCGAAAATGTTTTGCAAAAAGGAAATGAAGATAATGCCTCGACATCCAAGCAAGGATATATTTCAGATATGGCCAATAATGGAACCTACGCAACTGCTTTTGAATGTTTTGCCCTTTCTGACCTCTTCGAATTAACTTTCCATGTTTATTTTTCAAAATCAAGAAATGGTAATGAAGATGTTTCTTTCGTAGAATCTCCACTAGTAGTCAGCCGTACCGACTACGCCAGAATCATATATCTAAATTTTTCTGGGAACCTTGTTAATGGTCATTTTGATTTACATTTTCCATCAAGCCTCATTCAAGATTCACAAATCCAAAATTCATAAGGATTTCGGAGTACAAAATTTGAATTCTTCAATAGTTTGTCTTACTAAAGATTTATTACATTTATCATGTAATAATACTCCAATTAATGATTATGACGCCGAAATTAACTTTTTACGTGCTTCCAATTTAGATGAGTGCTCCAAAAATCCTGAAATTTCTTCAAATAAAATTGAATGTTCTCTGTGTGGGAAGTTTTTTCTGGGAGAAAGAGGACTAAAGCAACACAAATCAATCCAACATTTATCAGAAGAAATTAACGACAATTTTCTTTCAAATAGCGAAGAAATCACTGAATATTTAACAGGTCTTAGATCTGTTGTCACAGTAATTCGTCGTATTCCAAAAGGTGCTCGTTCCTGTATAGCCGAAGAACTTTCAAACCTTTTGGTTAAATGCATTTCGGAAAATTCTCCCCGTTCATGGTTTAATTTGTTCCTATTTCCATACGCTGTTCTAAAACTTCCAGAAAAAAACAAGACAAAATAAGAAACAATCACTAACCACGTTAGTTAAACAAAATTTATCAATATGGAAAAAACAAAAATTACTTTCCAACAAATTAATTGAAGATTTTTACAAGCCTTCGTTTTCAAAATCAATAACAAAACCAAAGAAATCCAAATTGAACTATTTAAAATCCAGGATAAATGCAAAATTATCCAAAAATGACATCAAAGGTTCCATAAGATTACTTTGCTCCGAAGATACTATAGCAGATGCTGATTCTAACACCTTTGAAAAACTGAAAGAAAAACATCCTCCACCTCTTGTCAATGACGTCTTCCCGAACTCACCTGAACGTGAATATTATTCTTTTGACATTTCAGTTTTAGACATTAAAAATTTAATTACTTCTTTCAGACCAGGTTCTTCAGGAGACGCACTGCGACCGCAACATTTGAAAGACCTATAATTCAAGATGAGCTTGGTAAAACTTCCCATAATCTTCTTCTGTCAATTTGTTCCTTTATTAATTTTATTTTGAGTGATTCGCTTCCAAATTCTATCCGACCAATTTTCTTTGGTGCCTCATTGTGTGCTTTAAACAAAAAAGACAGTGGGATACGCCCTATAGCTGTTGGTATGTGTTTTCGTAGGCTGGCAGCAAAAGTTGTTTGTTCTAGGATCTATTCACCCCTTGGTGACTATTTCCGTCCTCATCAATTTGGTTTTGCAACCAAATCCGGTTGTGAAGCCACTGTTCATGCAGTTCGAAAGTATACATCTTTTCCTCATAATTCGACTAAAATCCTGATAAAAATTCCTAAATGCCTTCAATATGATTAATAGGGGGGATCTTTTACATAAAGTAAAATAATTAATTCCTGATTTCTACAACTTCATTTCTTCTTGTTATAGAGAGAAATCGTTTTTATCTTTTGGTAAGGATTTAATTTTTTTCCCAACGAGGAGTACAACAAGGAGACCCTTTAGGCCCTCTTCTTTTTTGTCTATCAATTCATCCTATAATTCTTTCTTTAAAATCTGAAATAAATTTGTGGTACCTTGATGATAGTATCATTGCTGGGGAGCCGGAAGTCGTATTAGAAGATTTTAGAAAAATTCTTAAAGGATGTATTTCAACGGGCCTGGAAGTGAATTTGAAAAAATGTGAGTTATCTATCTTATTTGCAGACTTTAATTTTGATTTTGACAATTTTATCGAGAAAAATCCTGAACTATCCACTGTATCAAAAATAGATAAAAAAAGACCTTACACTTCTTGGAAGTCCCTTCTCCGCTCAATCTATTTACACATGTTTTCAAAAAAAGATCGATATTTTCAATAAAATGTCAAGTAAATTATCTTTAATTGATTCTCACCCCACCCGGCATATTTCCTTTTAAGACATTCATTTGCAGTACCACGTATTACGTATTTACTTCGCTGTGCTCCTTGTTGGAAAGCTCCAAATCTTCTACACGAGTTTGATCATCTTTTAAAAACATCCTTGGAAAATATTACTAATTGCCATATTAGTGACACCGCTTGGTCTCTATGCAATATTCCTGTTAAAATGGGAGGTCTTGGCATTCGTGATGCTTCAAGTCTTTGTTTTTCTGCTTTTCTCGGATCAGTTAGCAATGTATCAAATCTTCTTAAAGATATTTTATCATCCGAAATTTTTATTTATCCAGACAAATTTTTTGAAGAAGCCTTTGATATATGGTCTTCTTTTTCAAATATGAGTGATTCATCTTCCAACAATTCCAATAACCAAAAATTTTTTGATGAGGCAATTTGTCGTTCAAAATTTATTTCAATACTGAATTCATCAAAAAATCCAAGCGATCAAGCTTGACTTCTAGCTGTTCAAGAACCAGAGAGCAGTGTCTGGCTTCAGGCTCTGCCATCCTCTGCACTAGGAAATCTTCTGGAAGACACCACCTTCCGCATCTCCGTCTCCTTGCGATTGGGTCAACCCTTATGTGAGACACACGACTGCACTTGCGGCAAAACTGTAGACATTTTTGGGCATCACGCCTCAAGCTGCTACAAAAGTGCCGGTCGTTTGTCTCGTCATGGGCTAATCAACAATATTATTAAAAGGGCTCTGGCATCTGCGGGTATTCCCTCAGTGCTGGAACCTCCTGGTTTATGTCGCGGAGATGGGGAGCGTGTTGATGGGCGCTCCTTATTTCCTTGGTGCAGAGGTAAGTCTTTGATATGGGACGCCACGTGCAGGGATACTTTTGCAGCATCTTATTTGGCAAAAATCTGGAGAAGCTGCACGTGGTGGTGAAATGCAAAAAACAAAAAAATAGGAAGAGCTTGAAGCCAGTGGATACATCTTCGTACCATTCAGTGTTGAGACAATGGGCCCCTGGGGAGAAGAAGCAAAATCGCTTATAAATAAAATAGCCAAATTAATAAACAACAAAAATGCTCGCTGTTACATTACTCAACAGATTAGTATTGCAATTCAACGTGATAACGCAGCTTCAATACTTGGGACCATTCCTGAAGATTCTGGCTTGAAAGAATTTTTTTACATCTAGCGGTATTTTTTGGGCTTTGGCCTTTTTTTTTATATTATATTTTTTATATTATTATATTTTATTTAGTATGTAGGTAATTAACTTGTAACCATATAAAATAGTTTACCAGTAAATAAAAAAGTCGTTATTGTGAAAATTTAATTATTGGCACGTAATTAGAAGCCATTTAAAATTGTCTGGAGCAAAAAACAAATGAATAGACCAGTTACAGCACCCCTATTGAAGAACACAAAAAAATCACTAGGAAAATAATTGTAGAAAATATTGAGAAATCAGAATGTTATTTTTGAAAATATGTATGTATCGGGTTGCCATTGCGGTCTATTTTAAAATGAAGTGCATCTCATAATCTGCAAATTGGATTTTGTATGTAATTATGATAAGTTTCCAGATTCTGACATAACAAGGCTTTAATCCTGCTATTTTTTTTTTTTTTTACGGATATGCGCACTCGCAAGGAAATGTCCTATCACGCTCGAGAAGCGGCAAGTGCGCGGAAATGTCGGTGTATGTTGGTCTTGAAACGGTTCAGGTTGTAACCTACAGGGAAAACCGTCGCAGGGAGTTTATTCCACAGCGATGCTGTTCTCCAGAGATATGAATTCTGATATAATGAGGTTCTTGGTGCCTCTAGTTTGACAGTAAATTCATGGTTACCGTCTGTTTGACGGGTTCGCCTGGTAGGCGCTACTCTCGGTGGAATCATACGTGCCAACTCTTCAGAGCATTTTCCGTGATAGTACCTGTAGAAGAGAGATAAATCGCCCACAGATCTGCGATGTTCGAGACCATCCAAGTTACGAGTAAGTGCGGGGTCATTGATCAGCTTGATAGCTCGTTTTTGCACGGTGTTCAAAAGCATTAAGGTATGTTTGGGTGCTGCACTCCATATATGTGAGCAGTACTCCATAGTTGGTCGAATCTGGGCTTTGTAGAGTGTCAGCAATTGGCTTGGTGTATACAGATGTCTTGTACGAAATAGCACCCCCAGCTTTTGGGACGCCCTTTTAGCAATATCTGCCACGTGACTGTGCCAAGACATGTTGGTCTCTGCAGTAACCCCCAAGATGTTCAACTGACTCTGTAATGTGACAGCACTTCCAGATAGCATGATGTTTGGCTCACCGGTGCTGGTCTTTTTTGAAAGCAGAGCTGCTTGGGTTTTCTGCGCGTTGAACTGTACACGGTTTTTGTTACCCCAGTCCTCTATTATCTCCAGGTCGTTATTTATCTGCGATATTTGAGTTAGTCTAAGATGATGGAATTCACGTGCGGAAAGACCTGTGGGTGGTATGAGTGAGGAGACTACATTGCCATCGTCTGCAAAGTAATAAAGTGGATTTACTGTTTTATCTATGAGGTCATTTATGTAAATCAGAAAAAGAGTTGGCGAAAGGATTGCTCCCTGTGGCGCACTAGCATTTATTTGGTAAGAGTTGGAGTTCTGGCCATCCAGTGCAACATAAATGGATCTGTCCTTTAGGTAACTTTCAAACCAAGTGGAAAGTTTCGGCGATAATCCCATTGCTTTGAGCTTGTTGAGCAGATTTTCATGCCAAACTTTGTCGAATGCTTTAGATATATCTAAGGCAATTGTTCTTGTTTCACCCCGCAACTCAATCGCTTTTTGCCATAAGTGAGTGACGTATGTAAGTAAATCGCCAGTTGACCTATATTTTCGAAATCCGTATTGCTTATCGTTGATAATTTTGTACTATTCCAAGTACTTGGTTAGGTGATTGTTCACAACTCTTTCCATTACTTTTGATATCACCGGAAGTAGAGCAATTGGTCTATAGTTTAACGGATCTGACTTTTTTCCTTTCTTTGGAATGGGTTGTACTGCGGCAGACTTCCATGATGATGGATATACTCCTTGCCTGTAAGACAAATTGAATAATTTTGCGAAAGTTGGGGTGAGTTCGTTGGCGCAATTTTTGAGTACTATTGCGGGAATGCCATCCGGACCCATTGCTTTGTTTGTATCTAGCTTTTTAAGGGATTTTCGTATTTCTCTGTGACAAAAGGGTACCTCTGGCATACTATGGGAAACCCTTTCAATGAACGGTGGAGTTTTTCCGTTTGGCACTGTTAGGTTGGAGTTGGAGGAAAACATTTCGGCCAGCATATTGGCTTTTTCCTCTGATGTTGTGGCTAAGTGATTATTTTTATCTGTAAGTGGTGGTATGGATGACTTGGTGAAGTTAGATCCAACAGCTTTTGCAAGAGACCAAAAGGACCTAGAACTACTTGGACAATTCAGCAACCTGTTTTTTATTCTTTGATTGTATGTTTCTTTAGCGGAGTCAATAGTAATTTTGCAACTATTTCTGGCTTCTATAAATTCTGTGTGGTTTTGAGCGGTTTGTTGTCGTTTCCAAAGGTTATATGCTCTGTGTTTTTTCTGTACAGCCGTTTGACACTGGCTGTTGAACCAAGGTTTTGCATTAGCTCTACGTTTAGTTGTATGTGGAATATATGCATCCATTCCAGATAAGATTACTTGTGTTATTTCATTACAGCAAATAGTGGGATCAGCTGTTTTAAAGCAAACCTCTTGCCATGGAAAATCCAGGTGAAAATGTTTTAGGTCATTCCATTTTGCCGATTTATAGTGCCACATTTTACGAGGAAGTGGTTGTTGGCTTGGTGGGATGAGCATTTTGCACTTTGTTATTATAAGTTTATGATCGGACGAACCAAGTGGAGCATCTACTTGAATTGTGTACGAGTCAGGATTTGTGGTTAGGAACAAGTCTAAAAGCGCTGCAAATTCGCCCCTTTCTGAGATACGGGTAGGTTCATCGACAAGCTGCGTTAGACCACAACTTATGGCAAAAGCTTCTGCTTCTCTGCCTTCGTTATCTGTTTTGTTGTGGTGTTTCAGCCAGGGTATATTGTGGACGTTGAAATCGCCTAAAAAGACAATTTCCGCCTGTGGATAGTTTGACTGTATACTATCACAGCTTTCGGATAATGTCGCGAAAAAGTTTTGGAAATCGGTGTTACTTGGCGGTCGGTAGAGGCAGCAGATAAACTTGGTCGATGACTTTGAGGTGAATTTTAGCCATATGATATCAAGGTTCGCTGGTTCTAGCTTCTCCTCTCGATGGCATGAAAGGTCATTTTTAATGTACACACAGATCCCAAAATTATGTCGAAATCGGTGGTGTAGGTCATAGCCGGGATAAAGATAGTTCAGGTGTTGCAGAACTGATTTTAGTTTCAGTGAGAACAAGGATGTCAGGTCTTTGTTCTTCAAGATGTTGGTGAACTGAATTCATATTTGTACTTATTCCTCTTATATTGCTAAAATCAATTCTGAGTTGAGTTTTTGATCTTCTCTTTATATCTTTGCATGAAGGACCCCCAGGATCACCCGACGCCCGGAGATCCGAGTGGTCGGGTATTTTACCTCCGGAATATTTTGATCCTGGAGGCGCCATCATGCTATCTGTTACTCATTGTTGGAACCGGACTGCCAGCGCAGTAGCGGAACGTGGTGATACCACTTAGCGCTACTCAATTCTGGCTATAGAGACAACTTCGAATGTTTGATATTTTTCACTTATTCAGAAAGTCACAGTTTTTAGAAGAAATCAGATAGCAATTAAGTTGTGGTTTCCTTTAAATTGAAATGCATCACATAATATGCAAATTTGATTTTATATGTGATCATGATTAGTTTCCAGATTTTGAAATAACAAGGCTTTAAACCCTCTGAAGAGGCAACTTATTCGAATTTCGATATTTTTCACTCATTCAGAAAGTCACAATTAATAGAAGAAATCAGATAGCGAGTTGCAATATATTTTGAATTGAAGAGCATCTCATAATCTGCAAATTTGATTTTGTATGTAATTATGATAAGTTTCCAGATTCTGAGATAACAAGGCTTTAAACATTCTATAGAGGAACTTCGAATTTTCATATTTTTCACTCATTCAGAAAGTCACAATTATTAGAAGAAATCAGATAGCGAGTTGTGATATATTTTGAATTGAAGAGAATCTTATAAAATCTGCAAATTTGATATTGTATGTAATTATGATAAGTTTCCAGATTCTGAGATAACAAGGCTTTAAACATTCTATAGAGGAACTTCGAATTTTCATATTTTTCACTCATTCAGAAAGTCACAATTATTAGAAGAAATCAGATAGCGAGTTGTGATATATTTTGAATTGAAGAGCATCTCATAATCTGCAAATTTGATTTGGTATGTAATTATGATAAGTTTCCAGATTCTGAGATAACAAGGCTTTAAACATTCTGTTCCATTCTGAGCGCACCCACAAAAATATTTTATCATGGTTCCTGGATTTTTGTAACCATGGATGAGACTTTTTTTTGTTATAATTAATTATGGCGTTTCCAATTGTCATTATTTGTCATTAACACGTCATTATTATTCTTGAACTTTGTCAAATCGTTAACACACGTTCACAGTCCATTTTTATCGAGATCTTTATCAGAATAAAATCGTTTTTGTCAAACCTAGTTGTTTGACTGGTCCTTCGAAAATCGAAATCATCGAAAGCCCCAACACATTCTATAGAGGAACTTCGAATTTTCATATTTTTCACTCATTCAGAAAGTCACAATTATTAGAAGAAATCAGATAGCGAGTTGTGATATAGGTATTTTGAATTGAAGAGCATCTCATAATCTGCAAATTTGATATTGTATGTAATTATGATAAGTTTCCAGATTCTGAGATAACAAGGCTTTAAACCTTCTGTAGAGGCAACTTCGAATTTTGATATTTTCTCCTTATTTAGAAAGTCACAGTTCTTAGTAGAAATCGGATAACGATTTGTGATATATTTTAAATTGAAGAGCATCTCATAATCTGCAAATTTGATTTTGTATGTTATTATGATAAGTTTCTAGATTCTGAGTTAACAAGGCTTTAAACCTTCTGTAGAGGCAACTTCAAATTTTGATATTTCCCACTTATTCAGAAAGTTACAATTCTTTTTGAGAAAATTGAGTTTGAAGTTTTTGACTAACTTTCGACTCAATTGCTCAAAAAGTATTTGAGCTATCAAACTCAATTAAGCAAGATTTTCCAAATTGAGATTTTGCTTTTAATAAATAATCATTCACACAGTAAATTATTGCAAGATTTGAAACTTAAAATCTTTTAAAATAGAATATTAAATTGATAAATTCAAATCCTTTTCAGATCCAATCAATCAAGATGTCGAAAATAGCGAAAATCTCGGTCGAAAAGTTCGACAGCAAAGAACAAATCCTCTACGATTTCGACAAAACTAAAGGCCTGGAAGAAAACATCTTGAACGTGTGCCGCAAAGTGGGTTTACCGGAATCCTCGAAAATCTACGGCCTGAAATATTTGCCGACGAAAACCAACGATAAAAATCACTATTTATCCAAAAGCAATTTCGAAGAAGTTAAGCATAGCGATTGCTTAAAGGTTGTTTTTTCTGTTAATTATATAATTAATCGTACTATAATGAACGTAAGGCAAGAGAATTTGGATTTAAGGCGAATAGCATTTGACGATATTTTTAAATTAAGTTTGGACCCGGTATTTATTGAAGAGCTTGCTTTAGCAGCATATGACAAATTTCTGATAGATGTTTTGATCAAGGACATTCTATCATCAGAAGAACAATTAGGCCTATTAAAAACCATTGTACATTTATTCAGCAAAAACTACATCCAAGATACTACGCAAGACATTTTAACAAAATCCATAAACATTCTAAAAAACACTGACACAACTAATGAAGAAATTCGATTCACCTTATCGCTACTTCATAAAATATTAATAAGCGCAAACTCAGCATTTGATCAATGGAAAGAAAAAATCATAAAAGAAATTCCTTTGACAGAAATAAACGTTTATACTTGGAGGGATACTTCTAGAGAGTTACAATATAGTGCTTTATTGCTTATTAATACCATCATCAAAGGCTGCAAGGGCGAGAAAAAGTTGCAATTAATTAAAGAAATGAATTACAGAAGAACCAGGGAAAATATTTATAATAACATCATCAATACCGATGACAAATTAGATAAAAATATGGAACATGAATTGTACGTGCTTCAAACGTATTTATTGAGTTTGTTCAACGAAGCTTTGCATAGTAAAATCAGTTTGGACGATAATAGTTTATTTAAACGTGAGGAATTCGAGCTTTGCACAGAAGATATGAGACGAATTACAATCCTTATGGATTTTGATGAAAATAATTTACAAAACTATGACTTTTTTTCAGTTGAAAATTTAGCCTTCAACACCGGAAACCATAGAATTTCAATAGCATCAACCGATGAAATTTCCAGCAAACGTAGCTCATCAAAATATTTCCTAGAAAATGACTATTTCGACAACACAATCAGCCACCTCACCCTAGAAGCTCTCAGGCACTACAAAAATATACACCCGAAAAACTTTTACCAATCCCAAATAGAAGAACAACTTTATGAACCTGGAATATTTGCTACCAGCGAAAGAGTGGTAAGAATGCTAGCCAGAATGCTTCATATAGGCATGGACCCTCCTGACAGCAAAAGCACATTTTACCAACCTGTTGTTTATTATTGTTCACCTAAAACCCCATTTTTTCTGGAACTATTTTCCCGTACAATGTGGCTACTTTCGAGAACTAGGCGTGAAATGAAGGCTTCTAGATACGCTGACTATGAAAAAGTGATGTACGTGTTACAAAAACAAGTTAAATTGGCTCTAAAAAATAAGCCAATGGATTTTAAACAATTGACTGCTGAATTAACCGAAACATCTTTTAAAATTGTTTTGGAAAAAATTCAACAAGACAAAGAAGATGAAATGAAAAGTTTAATTGATAACCATCCATGTATTCAAGATTTAAAACTAAAATATTCAAAGGAGAATGAGTTGAATGTTTTTCAACAAAGAGTGAATAGTTTGTTGCAAGGGGAACATTTTCCTAAAGTCTTGGAAAAAAAGGTGCACGGCACTATTTTCGTAAAACTAAGCAAAAATTTAAAAGAGCTTTTAGTTTACGACAACAATAGCTTCAAAGAAAAACACATAATCGAAGACATAACTCACGTGGTCATCGGCAAAAACTGTCAACATTCGAATCTATGTCACAACCCTTCGCTGGCTTTTGCCATTATAGTGGAGCATGAGCAAAAAATCAAATTCATCGCCAAAGATGAAAAGACTGCTTGTTATTGGACGGACGCTTTGTTGCTTTTAACAAACAAAAACGTCACGGCTGATAAACTGAGCAAATATTATTCTGAAGAGCTCAATGAGCTTGTAGTGATGGACATAAGACTTCAATTGCTGGAATTGCAAAATGTTGTGATACCTAAAAGTGCTCCGCCAGTACCACCAACGCCGGAAATTACTAGGCCTGATATTCCGCCGAAACCTAAACCTAGAAAGACATTGATGTAGTTGTGTATAAAATGCTTTTGAATACAATTTCGTGTCTTTTTTTTACAGTAACCTCGACTTTGGGCCATAAGTTGGTGGATGAAATCAATATTTGACATAAACGTTCTTTGATCGATTATCTAGGATTTTGATGCTCTTACAATTTTCACAGAAAAATTTCTATGAATATTTCAAGACTAAATATTGCTGAAAATTTAAATCCCATTTTATATTGTTTTAGTTGTGAATTCTTGATTAAGCAATTATTAGCAAAAGATAATTGAGCAATTAGCAAAAAGAAATTGGTTCGGTGACTCAATATTTACATAAAAAAAGATGTTCTGCTGATTTCATCAAATTAATTCATTGAAATCAGAAAATAATCATTTTCTACCTTATAAAAGAAAATTTAATGTATAAACCTTGAGATCTTAAAGTGCCTAAAAGTATTTTTCAGAGACAATTATATTTTAGGTTTTCTTATTTGATTATCAATGGATGGAACTCTTAAATTCTCTTCAAGTTTGTTTTGCCCTATAGAAAAGACGCTGTGTCTCTTATGCCTATAATGATTTTTCAGAGACTGTCAAAAACGATTCTATGGAATCTTCCCAATTTTCTTGAAAGGTCTCATGAAAATTTTCTCAGTATTTCTTATCTCTATAGGGTCCTTTTCCGGTTTACTTGACACTATAAAAAAGATTTTCTTCTATAAATCCTGAAAGTTTCTTCTAGTGTCTCTGATGCCTATAATTATTTTTCAGAGGTTTTTAAAGAGAATATTTATAGCTCTATTTCAAACCTTTAGCTCCATTTCCGAGTTACTTGGCTCTATAAGAGAAACTTTCTTCTATAAATCCTGAAAAAGTTTTGTGTCTAATTCCTATCATTATTTTTCAGAGTCTCTCAAAAAGGATTCTATGGATTTTCTTTGAGCTCATAAAAAAAATTCAACTCTATTTCTGACCTTTAGCTCCGTTTCCGAGTTACTTGGCTCTATAAGAAAGACTCTCTTCTATAGATCCTGAAATTGTTTGTCTCTGGCCCCTATCATTATTTTTCAAAGTCTCTCAAAGAGGATTCTATGGATTATCTATGAACCTCTTATGGAATTTTTTGAACTCTATTCCTGACCTTTAGTTCCATTTCCGACTTATATGGCTCTATAAGAAAGACTCTCTTCTATAAATCCTGAAAATTTTTAGTATCTCTGATTGACTGATTCCTATCATTATTTTTCAAAGAAGATTCTATGGAATTTCTAGAAGCCTGTTATGGAATTTTTTTTAACTCTATTTCTGACCTTTAGCTCCATTTCTGGTTTACTTTGGCCTTATGGAAAAGACTCTCCGGCCTTATGCAAAAGACTCCATTATATCCTCAGAGTTTTCAGTAGTTGTTGAAACGAAATTTTGAACTGTTTTTAAAACGTTTCAACGAGGTTCCTAATCGTTCTGAAAAAAAATCAAAGTCCCGAGTTTATAATCCGTTTCAACGAGTTTCTAATAGGTTCTAATGAGTTTTTAATAGTTTCTAATACGTTCTAACAAGTTTCTAATAAATTCCAAGGAATTTCTAATACGATAAATCGACCAAGGCTCAGATTCTCAACTTCTAGTCAAAACCTATCAACCCCGACTTACCATTGCCCTTCTACAAGGAGTCAGGACGTTACGTATCGACTTAACGATTGAGAATCCCATTACAAATTCAGAAAGATCAACGTCCCCTTACTTATTTAGAATTTCTAGTAGTTTCTAACAAGTTCTAATCAGTTTATAATCAATCCAACGAATTTCTAATAAGTAGTTTCTAACACGTTCTAACGAGTTTCTAATAGTTTTTAATACGTTCCAACGAATTTTTAATACGTTCTAACGAATTTCTAATAATTTCGAAGACGTTTTTACTAGTTTCTCATCAATCCAAGAAGTTTCTTATATGATAACTTGTCCAAATTCGAAAATATCAACATCCCCCAACTAATTTCTAATTTTTTAAAAAATTTCAACAAGTTTCTAATACGTTCCAATGAGTTTTTAATCCGTTTCAACGTGTTTCTAATACGGTCTAAAGAGTTTCTAATAGTTTTGAATATGTTTTACACAGTTTTCAATCAATCCGACGAGTATCTAATAAGTTCCAACGAAACCAGTCAACAACTTTCAAAATCCAATTTAAGCAAAATGCACCCTCAGACATTTTGGTGGTTTTTTGAGAAACTAGAAAAGAAAAATTCTCAAAATTTTTGTGGTGAAAAGAGGAAGAAATGGATCTCATTTCTTTAGAATTTTGAATTGATTCAGTGAAAAATGACCACCTGAGAAATTATTAAAAATCAACTTTCAAAATCCAATTTAGGCAAAATGCACCCTCGGACGTTTTGATGGTTTTTTGAGAAACTGGAAAAGAAAAATTCTCAAAATGTTTATGGTGAAAAGAGGAAGAAATAGAGCTTATTTCCCTATAATTTTTAATTGATTTAGTAAAAAACGACATTATGAGAAATTCAATAAAATCCAATTTAAGCAAAATGCACCCTTGGATACTTTGGTGGTTTTTTGAAAAACTGAAAAAGAAAATTTCTTAAAATTTTTATGGGGAAAAGAGGAATAAATAGAGATCATTTCCCTAAAATTTTGAATTGATCCAGTGAAAAATTACCACCTGAGAAATTCTTTAAAATCAACTTTCAAAATCCAATTTAGGCAAAATGCACCCTCGGACGTTTTGGTGGTTTTTTGATAAACTGAAAAGAGAAAAATTCTCAAAACTTTTGGGGTGAAAAGAGGAAGAAATAGAGCCCACTTCCCTAAAATTTTTAATTTTTTTAGTGAAAAACGACATTATGAGAAATTCAATAAAATCCAATTTAAGCAGAATGCACCCTTGGATACTTTGGTGGTTTTTTGAAAAACTGAAAAAGAAAATATGGGGTGAAAAGAGGAAGAAATAGAGCTCATTTCCTTAAAATTTTGAATTGATTCAGTAAAAAATGACATTATGAGAAATTCTGTAAAATCCAATTTAAGCAAAATGTACCTTTGAATACTTTGGTGTTTTTTTTTGAAAAACTGAAGAGAGAAAAATTCTCAAAACTTTTAGGGTGAAAAGAGGAAGAAATAGAGCTCATTTCCCTGAAATTTCGAATTGATTTAGTAAAAATCGACATTATAAAAAATTCTATAAAATCCAATTTAAGCAAAATCCACCCTCAGACATTTTGGTGATTTTTTGAGAAACTGGAAAAGAAAAATTCTTAAAATTTTTGTGGTGAAAAGAGGAAGAAATGGATCTCATTTCCCTAAAATTTTGAATTGATTCCGCGAAAAATGACCACCTGAGAAATTCTTTAAAATCAACTTTCAGAATCCAATTAAGGCAAAATGCACCCTCGGACGTTTTGGTGGTTTTTTGAAAAACTGAAAAGAGGAAAATTCTCAAAACTTTTGGGATAAAAAGAGGAAGAAATAGAGCTTATTTCCCCAAAATTTTGAATTGATTTAGTAAAAAACGACATTATGAGAAATTCAATAAAATCCAATTTAAGCAAAATGCACCCTTGGATACTTTGGTGATTTTTTGAAAAACTGAAAAAGAAAATTTCTCAAAATTTTTGCGGTGAAAAGAAGAACAAATAGAGCTCATTCCACTAAAATTTTGAATTGATCCAGTGAAAAATGACCACCTGAGAAATTCTTTAAAAGCAACTTTTAAAATCCAATTTAGGCAAAATGCACCCTCGGATGTTTTGGTGGTTTTTCGAAAAACTGAAAAGAGAAAAATTCTCAAAACTTTTGGGGTAGAAAGAGAAAGAAATAGAGCTCATTTCTCTAAAATTTTTAATTGATTTAGTAAAAAACAACATTATGAGAAATTCAATAAAATCCAATTTTAGCAAAGTGAACCCTCGGGCATTTTGGTAGTTTTTTGAGAAACTGAAAAATTCTCAAAATTTGTGTGGTGAAAAGAGGAAGAAATAGAACTCATTTTCCTAAAATTTTGAATTGATTCAGTGAAAACTGACCACCTGAGAAATTCTTTGAAATCAACTTTCGAAATCCAATTTAAGCAAGATGCACCCTCGGAAGTTTTGGTGGTTTTTTGAAAAACTAAAAAGAGAAAAATTCTCAAAACTTATGGGGTAAAAAGAGGAAGAAATAGAGCTCATTTCCTTAAAATTTTAAATTGATTCAGTAAAAAATAAGATTATGAGAAATTCTGTAAAATCCAATTTAAGCAAAATGTACCTTTGAATACTTTGGTGGTTTTTTGAAAAACTGAAGAGAGAAAAATTCTCAAAACTTTTGGGGTGAAAAGAGGAAGAAATAGAGCTCACCCCTGAAATTTTTAATTTATTAAGTAAAAAACGACATTATGAGAAATTCAATAAAATCCAATTTAAGCAAAATGCACCCTTGGATACTTTGGTGGTTTTTTGAAAAACTGAGGAGAGAAAATTTCTCAAAATTTTTGTGGTGAAAAGAGGAACAAATAGAGCTCATTTCACTAAAATTTTCAATTGATCCAGTGGAAAATGATCACCTGAGAAATTCTTTAAAATCAACTTTCAAAATCCAATTTAAGCAAAATGCACCCTCGGACATTTTGGTGGTTTTTTGATAAACTGAAAAGAGAAAAATTCTCAAAACTTTTGGGGTAACAAGAAGAAGAAATAGAGCTCACTTCCCTAAAATTTTTAATTTATTAAGTAAAAAACGACATTATGAGAAATTCAATAAAATCCAATTTAAGCAAAATGCACCCTTGGATACTTTGGTGGTTTTTTGAAAAACTGAAGAAGAAAATTTCTCAAAATTTTTGTGGTGAAAAAAGGAACAAATAGAGCTCATTTCACTAAAATTTTCAATTGATCCAGTGAAAAATGACCACCTGAGAAATTCTTTAAAATCAACTTTCAGAATCCAATTTAGGCAAAATACACCCTCGGACGTTTTGGTAGTTTTTTGATAAACTAAGAAGAGAAAAATTCTCAAAACTTTTGGGGTAACAAGAAGAAGAAATAGAGCTCAATTCCTTAAAATTATTAATTTATTAAGTAAAAAACGACATTATGAGAAATTCAATAAAATCCAATTTAAGCAAAATGCACCCTTGGATACTTTGGTGGTTTTTTGAAAAACTGAGGAGAGAAAATTTCTCAAAATTTTTGTGGTGAAAAGAGGAACAAATAGAGCTCATTTCACTAAAATTTTCAATTGATCCAGTGGAAAATGATCACCTGAGAAATTCTTTAAAATCAACTTTCAAAATCCAATTTAAGCGAAATGCACCCTAGGACGTTTTGGTGGTTTTTTGATAAACTGAAAAGAGAGAAATTCTCAAAACTTTCGAGGTAAAAAGAGGAAAAAATAAAGCTCACTTCCCTAAAATCTTTAATTTATTAAGTAAAAAACGACATTATGAGAAATTCAATAAAATCCAATTTAAGCAAAATGCACCCTTGGATACTTTGGTGGTTTTTTGAACAGCTGAAAAAGAAAATTTCTCAAAATTTTTGTGGTGAAAAGAGGAACAGATAGAGCTCATTTCACTAAAATTTTCAATTGATTCAGTGAAAAATGACCACCTGAGAAATTCTTTAAAATCAACTTTCAGAATTCAATTTAGGCAAAATGCACCCTCGGACGTTTTGGTGGTTTTTTGAAAAACTGAAAAGAGAAAAAATCTCAAAACTTCTGGGATAAAAAGAGGAAGAAATAGAGCTCATTTCCCTAAAAGCTTTAATTGATTTAGTGAAAAACGACATTATGAGAAATTCAATAAAATTCAATTTAAGCAAAATGCACAATTGGATGCTTTGGTGGTTTTTTGAAAAACTGAAGACAGAAAAATTCTCAAAACTTTCGGGGTGAAAAGAGGAAGAAATAGAGCTCATTTCACTGAAATTTTGAATTCATTCAGTGGAAAATGACCACCTGAGAAATTCTTTAAAATCAACTTACAAAATCCAATTTAAGCAAAATGCACCTTCAAACATTTCGATGGTTTTTTGAAAAACTGAAGAGATGAAAACTCTCAAAAATTTTGGATTTAAAGAGGAGCTCATTTCCCTAAAAGCTTTAATTGATTTAGTGAAAAATGACATTATGAGAAATTCTATAAAATCCAATTTAAGCAAAATGGACCCTTGGACACTTTGGTGGTTTTTTGAAAAACTGATGAGGGAAAAATTTTAAAACTTCTGGGGTAAAAAGAGGAAGAAATGGATCGAGAGCCGGTAATAATTACAATTTGAACTAAAAGATCAATATCCTCTCAAAGACATTTCTAGAGGGGGATTTATCACTTTTATTTGAATATCAAGAAGGAGAAAAAGCTCTTAGTTCTATTTCTGAGCTTTAAAACCACTTTCAATTTATTTAGCTTTAGGTACGAAAAAAAACTCTTTATCTATAAATGCTGAAAGTTTTTAGCTTCTGTCACTGAATTATTCACTTTTATTTGAGCATCAACATAGAAAGAAGTTATCAAACACACTTTTAGAGAAAATTTTCATAATCCGACATCACTGTACAACTAATTTATCACTCGTCGACAATTTCAATTAAAATTTTAACGCAAGTCAAGGTTAATCCCGTCCAGTGCCGATATCAAAACCATAAGCCACAATATTTCTTCGGTACTCACTACGTAGTTCGTTAGCCTACCGGCAACAACAAAATACCATTAACATGGAAATTATTTCGTGGTGCGGTACTCACTCGGATTACGTTAATAAATATTGTTTGTATGATAACACATTGATATGATAAGCAAATTTTTTGAAATTTATTCTGTGAAAAATATCAAGGTAAGTACCTACTGTTACTCAACAATGCTGTGTACCAAAAGCAACATTGCAAGATATTGCACCTCAAGTGCAAAAGAACTAAAAGACATCCCTTGTGCAAAAGGTAAAATTTTGTGTAACAAACACAAATACAATTTTAAAAAAATATATATTTCAGGTCTTCCAATTATTGGTACTACTTTATCTTTAATCCTAGCCGGATCAACGCCAAAGCTCCACAAATACATCGATAAAAGACACCAGCAACTCGGACCGATTTTCAAAGAACGCATCGGCCCAGTTGAATGCGTATTCATTTCAGATCCGCAAGCAATAAGACTGGCCTTTGCTTGCGAAGGAAAGTACCCTTATCACGTTCTTCCAGAGGCCTGGACCACTTATAACGCTTTACACAATGTTTCCAGAGGTTTGTTTTTCATGAACGGCCAAGAGTGGTTGCATTTTAGAAGGATTTTGAATCCGCTGTTGCTCAAAGGCGATCAGAGTTGGCTGAAAGATTGTTGTGGGCCAGCAATAGAGAATTTGATTGGTAAAATTGACAATAAATATGAAATTGATTCAATGCTTTATCACTGGTCTATAGAAGTGATTGTGTCAGTATTAATAGGAGCTAGTAATTATGCTGAGAATAAGGAGAGGCTGGATAAGGAGATTGGTTATTTGGCTTCAATTTTGCATTTGATTTTTGAAACTAGCTCTAAATTAGCTCTGATTCCGTCAGGGTTTGCTGCTAAGTATAGAATTCCAAGGTAGGATAATTGGTTTTCTTTTTTTGCAAAAATAAATTAGTAATAATGATTTTTTAGATGGAAAAAATTCGAAGTTTCTGTTACAATGGCTTTGAAATCTACGGCCGATTTGGTTAGCAATCTAGCGACAAACTATGAAAATGGCGAAGGGTTATTGGGCAAATTAAAAGAGCAAATGACCATGAATGAGGTTGTCAAAATAGTAATCGATTTGATTTTAGCTGCTGGCGATACCACAGCTTATTCAATGGAATGGTTGCTGTATTCGGTTGGAAGGAATCTCGAGGTTCAGAAAAGGCTGCGAGAGGAAATTAGGGATTATGAGAATAAGGTAAATTGAAATGTTTGGTGGGATTCTTGGTATTATGGCGACGGAGGAGTAATTTTGGTAGTACTAGAAAATGATTCATACAAAATAAGATTTTTTTTTACCTTGGCTAAATGGGAGATTATTAGGTTTGGGAAAAATATCACCTATTTTATGTTCCCCTATTATTTCATCGTATTTCCAGATCTGGAAGAGTATTTGTTGATCCAAGCGTGGCGGACCTGCAAGTGCGAGGTTGGACTGGCTTCAACAAAAAATGTGGTTCCCTGGAAAGGGGTACGTTGCACCTGGCGGGGCTGGGGTGTGGCTTTCCCCTATGATTAGTACAAATATCGTCTAAATGGTTTTTCAGTTCTTGGAGCTGTGTGTTTGCGGATTGTTGTGTTTCGCACAAACCATGGTGCGCCTAGAACGCTCCGTAAAATCCTATTTTCTAGGCTTAGTAGCGGTTGGAGATGACTTTCTTTGATGTCCATGCTGAAGATCTGTAGGTTATTATGATATACATTTTGTAGGTGTTTATCTTTTCCCGGATGTTCAGCTTGCTATGTCTGTTTAGAAGTGGGTATAGTTGTTTGAGCTGGCCTGTAGCCTTGTTCCTAGCGTATTTGATATATTCCGCACAGTTGTGTTTACTGTCGAAAATTATTCCTAGGTACTTGTCCTTTTTTGTCCAGGAGGGTGGCCTTTTCTTGTTCATTCCGAATATGATGGCTTGCGTCTTTTTGGGGTTAACTTTCAGCCTTCACCTGTCTGACGTGCCTTATGTTATGTTTACAATAAAGTGTTAAGCGCATACATTGCATTCCTTCCCACTGCTTTTGTCAAGATCCTAGCGTTCTAATGTTCAACCTTTCAGGAGCCTTGGCAGATCTTTGAGATCTACGTAACAAGGGTGGAGATGTCCTTGACAACAAGCGTGGAGATGTCCCTGAGTGATCAGAAACCTTTTTTTTATTAGGATATTTAGATGTAAGAGAAATAGGACTAGGCAAGGAAGTAGGAGTTTTTGGCTCTAACACTTCTACCGAGGGTGAGACATTATTTTTTTACTCATGATTTGCTATAGATTTCCGGTCAACAGAATATTCTGTTATATTTTCGGGGTTATTCGGGTTTTCCGAAATTTCCACAGCTGCCTTACTAAAGGAATATCAGGCCGGACATCTGTCTCTGTATACTGCAACAACGATTGTTTCAAGTGATCAGCATGAACATATCGCACTCTTCCTTCTGGAGTCATCACCAAATAAGAATTAATTCCAGCTGCCTTTAACACCTTTGCTGTCCATTTCTTAAGTTGTATTAAGTATAACATGACTGACTGATTAATCGAATGCATTTTATTATCTCGTCTTCTTATATTTTCACTTTCAATTACATAGTCCTCTCGTTTTCTTTCTACCTTTCCTTTTAAATTTTTCGGATGAAACATATTAAGTTTTGTTCTTGGGATCTGTTCGAACTTCAATTCTGCTGGTGATTTCATAGTAACCGTACTTGACATCGAAACTGATTTTTCCACACTTTTGTTCGATTCGGAGTGATAAAGTGGGGTGTTGACTACTTGTATTCCATTGGATCTACAAAACTTAGAAATTCATCGCTATTGAAAGGAGGTCCATTGTCCATTGTCCACCACTAAAACTTCAGGAAGACCAAACATACTAAAAACTTCACGAAGTCTCGTTATCGTTTGCTGAGCATTTGTTCCTTTCATTCGAAAAATCTCTAACCATTTCGAAGTACTATCTATCACCAAAAACAATTTATAACCTCCCATAAGTCATAAAAGTCAACGTGAATTCTTGAAAAAAAATGACTCGCTCTTGGTCTAAGTTCATATGGTGACATTCTTTTCACGATTATTTAGAATTTGGCATGGTTGACATTCCTGGTATTCTTTTGATTTGAACAAACTGATTATGGTCACATGAGGTTTGTTCATGAGGCGTCAAAAAAACATCTATGGGGCCAATGAAATCGTTGTAACACCGGATGAAAATTGTTTGAAACAAACCTCGAGTGATTGCGATCAGTTTGTTCAGATCAAAAGAATACGCCTGTATTAACTAAACGCTCTATATTATCATTGATGTTTGGCCACCAAAATTCACTTCTAGCTCTTAGCTTCATTCTTATCATCCCAGGATGACTCTCATGTAACATATCCAACAATTTGTCTCTCAAAGATTCTGGCACAACAACTCGATTTCCCCAGGTTAAACATTCACATTCAACGCTTAACTCATTTCTTCGTTGAAAATAAGACTTTAAGTTATCTTTATTGCAGTAAGACTATCCATGTTTGACATGGCCAATAACTTTATTTAAACATTTATCTTTTCTTTGTCTCTCTTACAAATCAACCCGGCTGTGAGTTATCTTCATATGTGAAAGCAAAAACTTGCTCCTCTAGTTTACATTCTTCAAACATCTTGGACAGTGGCATTCTTGATAGACAATCAACATTAGACATCTCACTAGTCTTGTATTTAATCTCATAGTTATATGCAGATAACGTAACAGCCCATCTTTGTATCCTAGCATGAGCTAATGTAGGCAACCCATGTTTTTCTTCAAAAATGGTTTTCAATGGCTGGTGATCTGAGAATATTATAAATTTCCTTCCATACAAAAACTTGTGAAATTTGCGAACTGCAAATACGACTGCATAGACTTCTCTCTGCATTTGAGCATAATTTCTTTCTGATGGAGACAACGTACAAGATGCAAACTGAATTGGTTTACAAACTCCATCTTCTACTAAGCTCAAAATCGCTCTCAAACCATAGGGACTAGCGTCTGCAGCAACTATTAGCTCTATATTAGGATCATAATGTGTTAAACTAAGACAATGATTTATCATCTCTTTGTACTTTTCAAATGCTGCCTGTTAAGACTCTCCCCATTTAAATGGTTAACTTTTTCTTAATAAACCATTAAGAGTATCTGAACAGTGAGGTAAAAATTTAGAATAAAAATTCAACAGACCAAGAAAACTTTGGGTTAAATTAGTAGGGACAGGGGCATCAATGATTTCTTTTACTTTTGATTTTAAAGGTTTTATACCTTGTTTGTTCAAGGTATGACCTAAAAACTCTATTTCTGAGACTGCCATCATAGAATAAGACGGCCATTATTTGTCTAATTATTTTTAGTCCACCACTCAACATGTTACTTATCGGATGATGACTGAAAGGGTGCCTTATGTTACGTTTACAATAAAGTGTTGAGCGCATACATTACAGTCTGGTGGCTAGATGGAATGTGGAATGCTGAGTTCTGAAAACTCATCGGCTGGTCGGGTAGCAGTCGCAGGTGAGAAACCGTGTCCTGTTGATGACTCAGGGAGGAGACTGATTGGGCGATAGCTACAAAGATTGGTACTAGATTCGCCTTGTTTCCTTATAAGTATGTCATTGGCTTCTTTCCATTTTGATAGGAAATGGGAGAGACGGAGAGTGGCTTGAACGATCTTGGTTAGGTCCTCAATCTGTTGCTGCGCTGGTTTTTCAATGGCCAGGTTGGAGATTTGATCTATGCCTGGGACTTTTCTGGGCTTGAGATATGCTATGGTTTCCCTCACGCTTTGGGTTGTGATGTTTGCAGGTGACGTGGGGCTGTTCTAGCATGATCCTAATGGTGGTGTCTACGTTGCGTGTCTAGGTTTCCGGTTTTAGAACTGGATCGGTTATTGTAGTGTAGTTAACCTTAATATGAAGTGTGCTTTTCCGTGGTCCTATTGTGAGACTTTTTGCAAGTCGTTAACTTGACTCTGGATACTTTTGTTAAGTCGGTTGACTCAATTTTCCAGGTATGGGTCACCAGTGCGGATAGCCAGTCTCCCTAGTCGGTTCCTGTGACGGATTTCTGTTAGTAGCTTTGGAGGGAATCTGCGTTTCTGTGTGGTAACATGGACCGAAGTTCGAGCCAGATTGATAGCATCGCAGATGTTGTTAGTTAGTGTGTCCACAGCATTGTCTAGCTCTTGTGGATGGATAGGGTGGTCGTTTTTATGTAAGAAAAATTCCAGAATGCTTGGTCTGGCGTTGCCTTTATACGAGTAAGTTCGTCTGGACTCCAGATGTTATAGTCCAGACGCTTAGCATTATCTTGTAACGATATTCCCCTTTGGTTGGAATTAGTTTATACCCAGTCGGCGTGTTTAGCATTGAAATCACCTCCCAACAGAACTGGCTGAACGTGGTCGCTGAATAGGGAATCCAGATGGTCGGCGGTGATTGTGTAATTTGGCTGGATGTATATGAAGCCGACAACCAATATTTGGCCATGTATAGGTATTGCCACGAAGGTACCGTCAATCTGATCACTCGGATTTGGGATAATGTAAAATTGTCAATGCTTTCAAATTTTTTATGTAGAATAGATATTTTCCTAACGAGTGCGAGAAGAGAAAATTCCGGCACGAGGGTGCGAAGCGCCCGAGTGCCGAAAATTTCTTCCCGCAAGAGTTCGGAACTATATTTCTTCTACGAGCATACTAAAGCTGATGTTACGTTCAATTTAAGCAAAATGCGATTATGCAGAAGGTAGAATTGAAAATGTATTAAAAAGTATTTATAAGAAAAAGGTACCTAAAGGTAAAGGTATTAGGTGTAGGTAAACAATACAAACAATTCAATTTCTAGAGGAATCAAGGGCTCTTGTAGATCAAAATGTTATTATTAACGGCTCTTGATTCGTTGGATAATTTTTATACAGGCAATCAATCAATAAATTACAGAAAAAAAGTTTTGATTTGGGATTTTTCATTCAGTTTTATCGTAGGCCTCATCAAACTAGTTAGTGGAATTTTTTTTTATAAAATCCAAATAATCTCCTGATGTAGTTTATAGAGAAAATCCTCCAGCATTAGGTAAAAGGTATCCTTTTTTCTCTGGAAACCAATAAAGCTTAAATATTTAATAATAAAAATCAAAAATGCATTGACTCACTCGCCTTTTCTGCTGAAAAAAAAAAGGCTAAAAGCAAAGATTATCTCTGCTGAGCTCTTTTTTCTAAAGGAAATGTTATTTGAATATTATGTTTTTGTCGACCAACAAATTACCCTTGCCAATCTCTAGCACTAGTTTTCTCTTGCGCCAATTAGGACTTAGATTTTTGAACAAAGCTCCTACCGCCTAGAGTGGAGTGAAAACATAAAGCTTGATAAATTTTATATTACCGACCATGCATTTTACTCTAATGTTAAAGCTTTATTGAATTGAATTTCATATTTTGACCAGCGGAAAATGGAAACGTTGAAAAATTTTCGACGAAAATCGAAGTAATAATTCCTTTTTTTTTCCACCATGATTAAGCTTTTCTTTTTTGGAGGGGAATTAGTTGATGAGAGGGCAGAACGCCAAAGCAAATTCGGTAATTTAAAACAAAATAGGCGGAAATTTAAAATGTAGCAAAATTTCGGTTCAATTACTAAATATAAGAAGGTTCAATATTAATTACTTTTCCAGCATAAAAAGGTACCTAACGAGAAAATCTTATTACACAAACATTTTCAAAATATAATTATAATTTATTTTTAGGGTCTAAGATTAAACTCCAACTCCTACCTCAAAAACACGATCAAAGAATCCTTACGGCTCTATCCGGTAGCTCCGTTTTTAACTCGAATCCTACCTGAACCAGTTACAATCAATGGCTATAAGCTCTCAGCCGGAACCGTATTGATCATGTCAATATTTACGACGGGAAGGGACAAACGCAATTTCAATAATCCATTAGTCTTTGATCCTGATCGATGGAATAGGAGCGAGGAGGTTAGGACTGGGGTGGTACACAGTGCTGCATTACCTTTTGCTATGGGTGTAAGGTAAGAATCTTTATTTGATTGAATAGAATGTGAAAATGCATTACGGAAAATCTCTATTATCCATCGTCAAACGATACAAAGTGAAAATGTGAAAAATTATGTATTGCATCGCTTAGTTTTAATATGAAATTTTTATCGTGCATAATATGCTGTGTTGCACACAATGAGATACTAAAAAATGCATTCGAAATAAAAAGAAAAATTTTAACATATTTGGAATATACATAAAAATTAAATTCATGAGATTTCGAAGAAAAATCTCATACTGTTAGAGCTAAAATTCAAACAAGAAAGGCATCCGGATTCTATTCTCGGCGCACCTAAGGCCAAAAATTAATCTAAAAAAGTGTAGGTATATAACTTTGATTTTTGACCATTCAAGAGGTTAAAAGTGGTCAGGAAGCTTGTTTAACCCTTTCAGATAGAGAAATTTTAAAAATCTCATTCCCAGCTCTATTACAGCTCAGTGGCGGATCTATAGCACCATTCTAGGGGGGGTAGAGCTTCTCGACCAGTAACGGCTCGTGCAGGGTTGCCAACTTAGTAGATTTTCTACTAAATCTGGTAGATTCAGGTCAGTAGATTTGGTGGGAAAATGTATGTTCCAGTGGGCAGTAGAAAATCTTGTAGAATAGTAAAATCCGAATTATAATTAAATGATCTCCTATTTAGTGTCGCTACATTCGTAACTTTCAATAAACTATACTACAACTGATAATTCGCCATCTAATTTAGGGTGGGTATTATAAAACTATTCTGAAAGATAACTAATAGATAACTTCTAGAAATACTATGAGAAGTATCTCATTCCAAAAGTTAACTTTTAGTTATTCTGTTAAAATAGTTTTATAATACCCGCCCTTAGTTGAGTAGGGAGTGGCTAGATGTCAATATACTATGCGTTATGCGTCACAGTCATCATTCTTTCAATTTTGCGGAGGAATCTGGGGAATCCTCGGCAGCTTTCTTGGTGTATTGGGCATACAGCCGAGCCAACAATACTTTGCTGTCACATCATATATATATGACAAAAAAAATAGTATGTCATTCAACGAACGGGTAATAATGGCTATTACTCACAAAAAATGAAGTTTGCACTACGAGCCGCAGGCGAGTAGTGTAATCATCCGAGTGAGTAATAGCCATTACCCACAAGTAGAATACTATACTTTTTCTATGATTATTAGATAATAGGTACGAGTATTCTATGGGTACGAGTTTCTGACAGCTGGAGGACAAAGGGAGGTTAGGTTAGCACAAGTCTTGTCCAAATAAGCTGTCAAAATGACCGATTGGAAGGTTGAAGTATGTTGTCAACTTGTCGAATGATAAGATAAAAGTCAAAATGACATTATGTTGGCAATACAATATAAAATTGTCAATGCTTTCAAATTTTTTATGTAGAAAAGGCTTGTGTTGCCAACATAGTTACTAAATTTTTGACTTGGGGAAATATCTTAAAAAAAAAAAAAACTTTATACTATACCATATAGATAATATATTATATGACAAAAAAAAACCTATCATATGATATATGATATACAACAAAAAACTACAAAGTAGAATCACTTGCTAATGACTCTCATGACCGACTGACATGCTGTCATAGCAGTCTCTGTAATGAGAGTCAAGTGATTCTAGTTTGTAGTTTTTTGTTGGTTAATAAAGTCACTATACAAATTACAATAATTAGAACTCATAGCACAGCTTCCATATTCCTTTTTATAAAGGGGAGTCCAAATTAGCAATGCCTAGTAGATTTTTTGGTAGAAATTAAAAAGTACCTAATTCTCGTCTAGTAGATGTCTAGTAGATTCCATAGTCTCATTTAGTAGATCTACTTTCGGAAGTGTTGGCAACCCTGGGCTCGTGGTCTATACTTGAAGGGCAGAATTTTTTTTTTTTCGGGTGCCACGCCCAAAAACGCCTTTTAAGCCTCCAAAAAATAATTTTGATAATCGAAATTTTCTTAGGCCTCTCTGGGGGGAGGGTAATAACCCCCTTCCACTTCCCCGTGCATCCGCCACTGGGAAAAGACGTAGTTTACAAAAATAAAAATGCCATACGATTACGTCATAAATACGTCAGCCATGTCCGATTTGAAATATGGTATAATTGACGTCCTCATAAATATGTCAGTTTGATCATGTCATGACGTTTATGCATGTAACAGTAGGTCATAAATCACGTCATATGTTGGTAAGATGAAATTGCGAACCGAAATTGACTCCTAAATGACGTCATTTGGAGAGAATTCAAGTGCCTGGAATAGAGACAATCCTTGTATTTCTGCTTATAATGCTGCTTATTAACCAGTTTCTTCTCAAATTTTTCTCAATTTTCAATTCTCATAAATTTTCTCGCTCATTTATTCTCTCTTTATTTTTGTCTATTCCCTGCTCTTGAATTTTTTCAAATCTCCCTGAATAGAGGGACTCTATTATACTGGAATAGAGTAAATTCTTGTATTGCTGCTTATCAACCCATAGTTTCTCCACAAATTTTTCTCAATTTTCAATTCTCATTAATTTCCTCGCCTATTTAGACATTTTACTTCAATTTTTGTCTTTTCCCGGCTCTTAAATTTCTTCAAATTTCCTTAAATTGGGAGAATTCAAGAGCCTGGAATAGAAACAATCCTTGTATTTCTGCTTATCAACCAGTTTCTTCTAGATTTTTCTCAATTTTCAATTCTTATTAATTTTCTCGCTTAGCTATTCCTTTTCAGTTTTTGTCTGTTCCCGGCTCTTAAATTTCTTTAAATTAAGAGAATTCAAGAGTCTAAAATGGACAAAAATCGATTTCATCTCTCTCCCTTTGTATAGTTTTTTACCTGGTAATGGTTCTATCTCTCTCACACTTGACATCAATTTCTCTGTAACAGGAGTTGACAAATAAACATTGAATTGAACGTCATTTTTCAATCAATTTGTTTATAACTGAGTTGAAATCAAGAGCCGGGAATAGACAAAAATCGATTCCATCTCACTCCCTCTGTATAGTTTTTTACGTAATAATGGTTTTATCTCTCTCGCACTAGACACTAATTTCTCTGTAACAGGAGTTGACTGAGTTGAATTCAAGAGCCGGATATAGACAAAAATCAATTTCATCTTTCTCAGCTCTGTATATTTTTTTGCCTAGTAATGGTTCTAGCTCTCTCACACTTGACATTATTTTCTCTGTAACAGGAGTTGACAGATAAATATTGAGAACGTCGTTTGTGAATCAATTGGTTTATGACGGTTGAATTCAAGAGGCGGGAATAGACAAAAATCAGTTTCATCTCTCTCCCTCTGTATAGTTTTTTTTTACCTAGTACCTAATGAATTTTTCTCTCTCACACTTGACACTAATTTCTTTGTAACAGGAGTTGACAGATAAACATTGAATTGGACGTCGTTTGTCAATCAATTTGTTTAGGACTGAGTTGAATTCAAGAGCCAGGAATAGACAAAAATCGATTTCATCTCTCTCACTCTTTTGCACTGGTTCGACAAATGGAAAACGCTATAGTTGAATTTAAGAGCCGGGAATAGATAATAATCGATTTCATCTCTCTCATTCTGTATAGTTTTTAGTGCTTCTAATGATTAGAATCTTGCATGAAGAAATTTCCTTATTCCAACAAAGTCCTGTATTTCATGGGGCTTGCTTAGCGATTGTTCGTGAAGCTTGTTGGTTTCATGATCTCATTTCCGGCAGATGGTGCAACTGATAATAGGATCCCAATTGGGAGTATCAAAACTCAGATTATTGATGGCTTGAAGACATTTCACAACTGTATCATGAAGCTGTTCAATCTTGAATGATGATTCGTGATTAATCACTGGAAGATCCAAGATCCTATCTAGTAGTTTGGAGAACTATAAGGCTGTTGTTGCTGTATCTGTCATTAAGAATATTCCAAGCAGGGCCATAGTTCATTTTTGTTATAGACAGATGCTGGATCAGTCTTCCAGCTTCCCTTCTTACATGCGTTCTAAGATACTACATTTTCTCTATTGCCGTAATTGTTGGATTTTCATGAACCACTTTGATGAAAATGTCTCGAAATGTAATCCACTCTTCATATCGGCTTTCAAAAATTGGTACATATTGTTTTTTTTTTGCAATTACTAACCTAATTTTTTGTAATTATCGTATTTTCTGTGATTTGCGTAAATTATTTTTCTCGATTTTTTGTATTTTTCGTGTTTTTCACGATATTTTTTTTTTTTTTTTTGTATTTTTCGTTTTTTTTACTCATCGTATTTTTTCTGATTTTCTTAAATTTTTGACAATTTTTGTGTTTCTCGATTTTTTTACGATTTTTTTGTATTTTTCGAGTATTTTACAAATTTTTTGTAATTCTCGTATTTTTGTTGGTAATTATCGGAGGCCGAAAATTTTTTCGGGTGCCACGCCCAAAAGCATTTTAAGCCTCCAAAAAATAATTTATGTGTTTTTCAATACTTAAAATTTTCTTAATTCTGCCCTAGTTATTACCCTGTATTTCATATACTAAAAGAAATTTGGAAACACTGTAAACGAGAGTTGATGGGTATCAAAAAAGGCCACTTTTTTTAAATTTAACCGACTTTGTAGCTCTTACCGTTTCGGATATAGCAATAGTGGTATCACTAAAAATATACACCCTGTATAACTTTGATTTTTGACCATTCAAGAGGTTAGAAGTGGTCAGGAAACTTGTTTGACCCATTCAGGCTCTTTATTCTTGAAACAAGGGAGCAGTGTTCCCAGGAGAAAGAGTGTTCCGTCTTTGTTACTTATATTATCATTTGCATATCATTGAGAAAGACGAAACACTTATTCTCCTGGGAAAGTTGCTCCCCTGTTTCAAGAATAAGGACCCAGATAGAGAAATTTTAAAAATCTCATTCCCAGCTCTATTAGAGCTAAAATTCAAACAAGAAAGGCATACGAATTCTATTCTCGGCGCTCCTAAGGCCAAAAATTGAACTAGAAAAGTGTATATAATTTTGATTTTTGACCATTCAAGAGGTTAGAAGTGGTCAGGAAACTTGTTTGACCCTTTCAGATATAGAAATTTTAAAAATCTCATCCCTAGCTTTATTAGAGCTAAAATTCATACAAAAAAAGCATACGAATTCTATTCTCGGCGCTCCTAAGGCCAAAAATTGAACTAGAAAAGTGTATACATAATTTTGATTTTTGAGCACCAGCTTTCAAAGTTTTCAAAAATTCAATTCAAAAGTCAAAAAGATTCATAAGTAAACGATTCACTGTTATACATATATATATTTTTTTTAGGTCCTGCATAGGTAGGAAATTAGCTGAAGCCCAACTGCAACTCACCCTAGCAAAAATAGTACAAAATTTCGATTTCAAAGTCACCAACAAAAAAGAGGTTGACGTCATATTGAAGATGGTGGCGGTCCCGTCTAGACAAATCGAATTTCAGTTTAAGCGAATTTAATAAAACTTTTTTATATTTTGTGTTGATGTTTGTATAAAAAAGAAAATCCCGAAAGAATATTTAAGTGAATTAAATATTTAACAAATTCGTCCATTGTGGGAATTTTGAATTGGAAATTTATTTTTATTGAACATCTGCACTAATGCAGCTCTTGTATAAAACCAAAGGAATTCAATTTAAAAAATTCTTACGTTTAAAATGTCCTTTTACGAATAGAAAATTTCCTATCTGAAATTCAGAAAAAGACAATTCCAAACTAATTGACGTCTTTGACGCCAGATTCGCGTTGGCGAGACTTCAGAATGATTATAAGGGAGGAAAAATTTATTTCACTTGCCTTTGAAAACTTTGCCGAAGCATCCTTCTCCGAGTTCATTGAGGAATTTGAGAGTTTCTTTTCTTATCACCGGCACGTCGGTACTGCAACACGCCGAATATTGAGGATTCGGAGCGTATCTTTCCGGTATCAAAAGGCTGTGTTTCAAGTTAATTGGAGATGCCTTAAAAAAATTGAATTTGAAAAGGTTAAATTGAAATAATCGAAAATTGCTCAATTCCAATTAAAAATGTTTATTTAATAAACTCACTGCGTCGTTTCTTCGTTTTACTTTCAGTCGGAAAAAATAAATTAGCATGGCAAATATCACAATTATAATGGTCCCCAGTATGCCTGGAATAACGTAGCGGGATAGGTTTTGGGCGGTTTCGGTTACCGCCATTGAATGGTCTCTCTGGAAGAGAAAAAAATCATCATTCATCATCGTATTTAATTAAAAATTTCCAAGTTCTTGTTTTGATTTGATTATACAACCCCCTAAGCACTCGGGCTACCACCCCTAAATTTTCAAATGTGACAGGGGGTCGAGTGATGGAACATTTTGAAGGGCTATTTAATCTGTATACTTTGCCGTCTTTTTTTTTTAAATTTGACCTCACTGTTGCAGAATAACACCCATTTCAATGTTTAAAAATGCCTATTTATCCTTAAACACACCTGCTTGTTTACCTGTTACTGTAATAAAAAGTTAAGTATAAAAGCAGGTGTGTTTAAGTAAGGATAAATAGGCATTTTTAAACATTGAAATGGATGTTATTCTGCAACACTGAGGTCAAATACAAAAAATAGGACGGCAAAATGTACAGATTAAATAGCCATTTAAAATGATCCCCTGTCTCATTTGAAAATTTTGAGGTGGTAGCCCTAGGGCTTAGAGGGTTGAAGGGGCGAAGTCCAGGTTTACGTAAAGAACATTCCCCCTCAATAAAGGACCCTGCCCAAAGTATACGGAGATTGTGTTTATGTCAGAATTGGCTGAATTTTGTATATAATGGAGATCACGCCTTTCTGATTAAAAGTTACCACCAATCCTGAAAAATGATTCCTTTTTGAGAAAATTAATTTTATAGTATTCATAGGTAGCAAATAAAACGCTTCGACATTGTAATGAACTTTCATACAAATAAGTGGATTATTGCAGAACTTATGAGTGGACCTCAGTGCGCTCGTCCCGCAGCCATCTACTCACCAATATACTGTTGTTGAGCTGTTCAAATAAGACACTATCTGAAACGTGTAGTTTTTGAACTAATGAGAAAAATTCACAACTGAGTGAATCAGGTTAGTATTGTACCTGAACAACATATTGGTGAATAGATGATTGGGTCCACCCATCAGTTCCGCAACAATCCTCTCGTTTGTACTTGAATAACTTGTCACAATATATTACTAGTTTGGTAAAGTAACATTATTAATTCCTGTTAAAAGGCAAATTGACAAAAAGTGGATAATCTTACAAATTCTGACTTTATATAATAAGTTATTGTTCAAGTACAAATAAGTGGATTGTTGCGGAACTTATGGGTGGACCTCTGCGGGACGAGCGCAGCGAGTTCCGCAGCCATCTAATCACCAATATATTGTTGAACTTTGAACTGTTCAAGTAAGACATTCACCTAAAACGTGTAATTTTTAAACTAATGAGAAAATAACGCACATTTGAGTGAGTCAGTTTAGTATCGTAATTAAACAACATATTGATGAATAGATGGCTGCGGAACTCGCTGCGCTCGTCCCGCAGAGGTCCACCCATAAGTTCCGCAACAATTCACTCATTTGTACTTGAATAACTTGTCAATTATGTTACTAGTTTGGTAAAGTAACATTACTTATTCCTGTTGACAGGCTAATTGACAAAAAGTGAATAATCATAATCTTACAAATTTTGACTTTACATAATAAGTTATTGTTCAAGTACAAATAAGTGGATTATTGCGGAGTTTATGGGTGGACCTCTGCGGGACGAGCGCAGCGAGTTCCGCAGCCATCTACTCACCAATACACTGTTGAACTGTTCAAATAAGACACTTATCTGAAACGTGTAGTTTTTGAACTAATGAGAAAAATTCACAACTGAGTGAATCAGGTTAGTATTGTACCTGAACAACATATTGGTGAATAGATGATTGGGTCCACCCATCAGTTCCGCAACAATCCTCTCGTTTGTACTTGAATAACTTGTCACAATATATTACTAGTTTGGTAAAGTAACATTATTAATTCCTGTTAAAAGGCAAATTGACAAAAAGTGGATAATCTTACAAATTCTGACTTTATATAATAAGTTATTGTTCAAGTACAAATAAGTGGATTGTTGCGGAACTTATGGGTGGACCTCTGCGGGACGAGCGCAGCGAGTTCCGCAGCCATCTAATCACCAATATATTGTTGAACTGTTCAAGTAAGACATTCACCTGAAACGTGTAATTTTTAAACTAATGAGAATAACGCACATTTGAGTGAGTCAGTTTAGTATCGTAATTAAACAACATATTGATGAATAGATGGGAGGTCCACCCATAAGTTCCGCAAAAATCTACTCGTTTATACTTGAATAACTTGTCACGGGTGGTATGAATAAAAACGAAGTACATGCTACTACTACAAGTATTAGTATATTCTTCGAAGTATTTACTTCACAAAGAAGCATTTACTTATTTCCGGTAGTGTCGAAATGTAGTATCTACTTCGTTTTGGAGTAAATACTACGTAGAACATGCTAATACTTGTAGTAGTAGCAAGTAGTTCGTTTTTATTCATACCACCCATTTTATGTTACTATTTCGATAAAGTAACATTACTAATTCCTGTTGAAAGGCAAATTGACAAAAAGTGGATAATCTTACAAATTCTGACTTTATATAATAAGTTATTGTTCAAGTACATACTATGTAACACAAATAGGTAAGCTTGTGGCGCAGTGGTGTGCTACGTATAGTAATTTTCCAGGATTGGTGCAATGGTAACTTTTAATCAGAAAGGCGTGATCTACATTACATACAAAATTCAGCCAATTCTGACATAAACACAATTTCCGTATACTTTGGGCAGGGTCCTTTGTTGACTTGTTTCGGCGATTTCCAGAAATCTGTCTCTTTACGCTGATAACATAGGTGGCAAGTTTTGAAATGAAAGCCCTGTAGAATCAAAAGACTTACCGCTAGTATAGAGGCATTTTGACTGATTTTTGAAGAAGTTCCATCAGTTTTTAGTGGCGGCTGGACTGGGATCTTTTGTAGAAAAATTATCTTATCTTGAGTAACTGGAAAATTAAAAAACTCTATTAGTTTTGATTTTCTATGTGGTCGAAAACGAAATCAAACATCAAAGCCAAAAATTATTGTTTTGACCTATAAATACAGTCCAAACATCTTCTCAGTAATTTCATGTTTTCTTTGCAAAAGTGATTATTTTATATTTGAAAACATAAAATGTGCATTAGTGAGATGCTTGTGTGTCTTTTAACAGCTGCTGACCCAAAAGTAAAAATCATTTTTTACTCATACATTGTAAAATTTCATTAAACTATTAACCCACCCAAGTCGCACTTGTTGATTAATAGTTTGTAATAAATTTTATCTGCAAAGACAGGGCAACGTTTTATGATTATTCTAAACTACAATCTGGCACGACTACTTGTATATAAACCTAAAACGGACAGGTCAAAAGTCGAGCTTTTCAATTTGAATTTGCTAAACAAACTGATTATGGTGCAACTGGCGCAATGCTATTTATCATCATAATAATTATATTTTTGCAATAATTGCAGCTGCAGAAATTATTCCATGAAAACTAAAAATTCGATAATTAAAATGGCAAGATTAGAATATTTTTGTTCTGATGTGTTTGTGAACATCTGGATGCTTTTACTTTTCCAAACACTTTATAAGTACCAACCTGTATTTTTTCAACGTGAGACTTTGTTTTTTCTAATAATCGGCTTGAGTTTTTATAATCTATTTTCTACCAGGCGATTTGCCAATAAATTAGATTTTACCTGATCTGATGCACAAGAATTGTTCGGGAACGTTAAAATAAAATAACACTAAATTATTGTACTTTTTATCTATAATTTGTTGAAAAGTTATGATTATTCAAAATTTTCAACAGTCCAAATCATAAGATAACTGACACGAGTCCGCAAGGAGAGAGTTTTTTTCAACTTTTTTTGTGTGAACAGTGCCGGATTTACCACTAGGCGGACTAGGCAGCCGCCTAGGGCCTGGACGCTCAATGGGGCCCGAGATTCACTCTGAAATCAAATATCGTTTGGCAACCTCGCGCCCTAAGACACCCCCCAAATTACGCACACTATCGGCAACACTGTTTCTGTAGATGTGGGATTCCCAACTCAGGTAGAGTCCACCCAACTAAATGTTGCTGATGAACATCCGTTAAAAGAGTAATAGATGCGAGATGGTCAGCTACCCAGGCAGCCCGCAAAGTCTTAAAAACGTGTTTTTTTTTAGCTCTGCATTACGTCTAAACGTCTGAAGACCAAAAAAAGACGCCTAGACGACGTTGTTTTGAAGATGTCCATAAGATGTAAAATTCATATCTTAAAGGGGCTGTGACCCTGAAAAACGACTTAAGCTACTTAAATCAAGAAAAAAAATCCAAGATCTCTCGTGAAAACCGCAGTCCTATATTCAAAATAGTTTCCGAGAAAATTCCTTGTTTGTTCAGTCGTCAGTGAAACCGTACTCTATACTAGAGTGGTTGCAATTCGCTCTAGTGAGATAATTGTCTTTTGTTTTGGGAAATTCTTACACGTGTTAATACTGTGCCTGATAATTCGGTATGACGTCACAAACACCTAGTTGTAAATTTAAACCGCTCTAACTCGAAAACGGACAATCGTAGCAAGATGCGGTTTAAATAGTTATTCTTAGATTTTTTTGAACTAAAACTTTCATATTTGGGTCACACCCCCTTTAAACACAACTATTTAGTACAACCAAGCCTAAAAGTAAATAATGGTTTATGTATTGAAAAGAGATTCAAAAACATCTCGTTGAAGAAGTCTTTAGAATGTCTCAGATGACTTCTTCTGCCTTAGTCCTAAAGACGTCTTTAGTCAGATCTCTGACAGACGGGTTTTGTAACATTACGACGTCTTCAAGATGTCTTTGAGACGCATTGAAGAAGTAAGCAAGATGTCTTGAATATGTCGCTTGTGGACATCTTAGAAACGCCTCCATAAGATGTCTAGAAACATTTCCCACATCAGAATTCGTTTCTTATTCAATTTAGAGGTTACTGGAAACCATTTAAAATGCTACAGAAGTGAGAACACTTTAGGCCTTTTGGAAAGTTCAAAACACTTAATTCAGAATTTCCAAAAGCATTCTGTAGCGCTTCAGAAAATTTTGGAAATTTCAGAATCATTTTAGAATACCCCAAAACATTCAAACACCAATTTACAATTTTCAAAAGCATTTTAGAACGACTCAAAAATTTGAAACTTTCAAACTCATTTTAGGTCGCTCTAAAACACTCGAACACTAGAATCACCAGAAACATTTTCAAAAGCGCCAGAATAGGATTCAGGTTAAAAGTTACAAAACGCTTTTAAGAAGGCTTTAAAGAGCAAATTTAAATTGCTGTAGAACTTTAGACCTCTAATAAGCATTTTAGTACAGCGGATTAGCTAACCTATTGTGCACTTTCTGATAAAGGCACCAAATTTGGCACAGAGGTGAACCTATGTAATATGTACAAAATCGAATGTGGAGCCATCGGCCAACTGACCCCCGGTGGCCGTGGCGGCGATTTTCGAAAATGGCCGCCAGTGGACAGCCCGAAAGACAAAGAAAGTTAGATAAAATTTGCTGCTGAAGGTTTTAGTGAATGTTTATTGATTGATTGATTTCAAATGGAAGGGTTATACAATTTTATACATATTTCCTAATTTTGACAAGCCGCCATTTCGGCAGGGACTAATAACCCTGCCGCAACTTAAAATTTCGAGGATATATTCTTCATAAGACTTTCCATCAAATGATGTATCACTCGACCCCCCTTTTTATTTGAAATTTTGGGGGTACCTGTCACCTCCGCTTAGGGGTTGACAGACAGGGGAGTGAAAATACCAATAAAATGGTCGAGCGATTTATGATTATTCATCTAACATCTAAGCAACCTAGGTAGGATGTAGGAAGTTTTTCGTGCTCCTCCTTGTATACAGGGTGATTTACGTAGCCCGTTCATTAGGAGTTTTCAATGTTGCAGGGGGATTAGAAACTTCAAATTTGGTTTGTAGCCATAATCAATCGTTCCTGGGTCACCTAAAATATTTTCAGATTTTCAACTATACAGGGTGTACCAAATGTAAGCACCAACTCTCTTATTTCGAATAAAAACTCGCATCTTTTTCAATATAGTTCGGTTAACCTTGCAATTTTGAGTTTGGACCACCCAAATTTTGTTACACCATTTCCAAATCCAAGCGGCAGTAAATGACATTTAATAACCTAAATTGTAAACAAACACCAGCCTTCTTATTGGCTGAAACGCCCTACCTGAACCAGTGCGCATGCACGGAGGATATTTGATAGGTTGTAATGAAAATGACCAGTTTGTCATTTACTGCCACTTGAATTTGGTTCAACTCATAGTTTTATAGTTTTTGACTTGAATGTCATTTTATGTTATGAATTGCCGCTGTAGTTATTTAGAAAAAAACAAAATTTCTTGAAAACCGTTCTAAATTAAACCAAATTTGGAAGATAAATAACTGAAGATTTAAGCTAACTCCTGATGTGTTATTAGTGCGCCCATTTCATAACATATGGGTGCAGGCGACCTACAAACATCGGAATCAATAATGGTCAGAAAGTCATTTTTTTTTAATGCCACTTACCATGTTTTTTCGCACCATTCGAAAGAAAATTGAATTTCACCTGGCGTTACAAGCATTCCCTATACCTAACTTGATTCGTTATGGAGTTTTCCATAGAAAAGTCCACTTTTTCTGACTATAGGCAGTCAAAATACACCGCCTTTGACACATCAAGGAAGGAGTGGACAGTTGCGGGTTTTCGCGATTTCTTTATTTTTATCAATAACGAATCGAGTTAGGTATAGGCAATCCTTAAGTAAGTAACGCCATCTAAAATTCAATTTTCTTGAAAATAGGTGACGTTTAACAATATTGACATTTTGACCATTATTGATTCCAATGTTTGTAGGTCGCCTGCACACATATGGTGTGAAATGGGAGCGCTAATGACACATCAGGAGTTAGCCTAAACTTTCAGCTAATTATCTTCTAAATTTGGTTTATTATTTTGGAACGGTTTCCAAGAAAGCTTGTTTTTCCTAAACAACTGCAGCGGCAATTTGAAACAAAAAATGACATTTATGTTATAAACTATTAGAGATAAGTTAAAAAAAATTGGGTGGTACAAACTCAAAATTGCAAGGCCTACAGAATGCATGTTTCTGTTTGAAATAGGAAAGTTAGTACTTATCTGGTACACCCAGTATAGTCGAAGATCGAAGATCTGAAAATATTTTAGGTAACACCGGAACAATTAATTATGGCTCCAAACCAAATTTGAACTGAATTCCTCTGCAAACTCAAAAACTTCTAATGCACGGGTTACGTAGAATCACCCTGTATACACGGTGTCCCAAGAAATTTTACCTAGATGATAACTTCGGAACGCGTCATCCAATATAATTGATATTTTGAGGATCTGGGTAGTTAATTTTTTATGCCGCTTCTACATGCGTCATTCAATTTTACTTTCGCTTAAATATCGGTCAAGTGACAGCAACTTTAGAATCCTTAATGTAACTGATGGTATTATCTATGGTATTATATAATTTTTCGTTAGGAAATTAAATTACAAAATAGGCAATGCCATATTTGCTAAGGTTTTGTTAAAGGAAATGATAGAAAATTACAAAGTGGAACATTCGATGACGCGTTCCGAAGTTATCACCTGGGTAAAACATCAGAGAACACCTTGCATATACAGGGTGAGGTACGAGAAATTTCCCACCCAGATTTTCTCAGGATTTATTTCCCTTACTATAGTATATTTTTTAGTAAGCTGGTATAATCAATCATAGTCGACCAATTATTTCAATCCCCCAAATCCTTTGAAGAGTGGATGAGGTGATAGTTTGATTATACCAGCTTTCGAAATATAGACTATAGGATAAGAATCGCTGAAAATTTCACTTTTCTATCTCAAAATATCGATAAAGCCTGGAAAATATTACTTTTTGAGCAGTAATTCGCACTTGATGAGTAATAAATACGCTGTAGGTGTTGAAGATGAGCTCAATGATACCATATAAGAAGAATGTGGAAGATTTTGGAACCATCAATTGAATAGAATTTGAAGATTAAGAAGCTTTTCTAGGAGCAGCAATCTTACTAAATCCTTATCCTATAACGAATCGTATTAAATTAGTTGTAAATCATCGTCCAGAAAAATCAGCTCAGTAGGAAACAACACATCTAAAAAGAAAATTTGTAAAAGCTGTCTATAGAATGTTTTTTTTACGCCCATTATGGTCCGTAAAAGGCCACACAAACACGATTCATTCAATGTACGCACTTCCCAAAACACCCATAACTATCACTCACAAAAGAAATATTGTATCAAAACTAATGATCGGCCCAAGTTAGATGCATATCGACACCCACACTGTGCCTTATAGGTAAGGAATTACAAATTACAATAGAGAAAAAAAAATGTATTCTCATTATTGTTATTGGATTTGACTGCGGGGAGTTATAGCTTGAAGATTTTTGTAATTTTGAAACATACAACTCGAAAAATGAAGGGATTAATCAAAATTAAAATCGTTTAGGCATGGGAGCTCAACACAATTTTGAATAATCTCTTTTTAATTAATAATTCTAGCATCATTTCCATTTCCCCATATTTGCTTTTTTATCCTCATGATAAGATAAACTTTGTAATTTGAAGGGTAGAATACATCAAGTTTGGAGACTAAAGTTTCAAATTAATTTAACGAAAAATTAATAGCAAACTTTTGAATATTGAAGTAAGCATTTTATGTTTTAAAAAACACATCAAATTTCTTTCGTTTTCAATATTCTGTACAGTTACCAACCTAGGGATTCACTTCAGAGATCAAAAAGTAAAAATTCCATTTTACATCGCAAATACAACCAAAGAAAAGCCAATAAAATAAATATTGCCACAAAAATCAAATCGTCTAGACAAAATTTCAGTACAATTCAGGATTCGAGCAGTTTATTTCGAGTCTCTCTCGGGGGGGCATCAGGATGAGCTTTGTTTTGATTGTGGGCACAATGGGATTTTAAATGCTAAAGGAAAACAAGAATAAGAATTTGGTTATAGCGACTTAATGAGACTTGACAAGGGATTTTGAACATAATCCGTTTTGGGAGTTGATTACTAATACGGATTTAAAAAGGCGTTATTTACCATTTTGCAGAGTCAGACTTGTTTTGAAAAAATACAAATCAAGTTGAATTCTTATGTAGGAGACTTTATTTTTAAACAAATTTTTTTTTGGATTATGTTATGTTTAAAATACCTTGAAAAATTACTTATTCCAAGAGGTATTGCAGAAAATGAAACTTTGCTTCAGTTTATGGTGAAATTTTAGCAAGAAGACACACTCCCAAGTCTAATTTAGACGTTGGGCCTACGTTGGTTCTCGTGACCTGAAGTCAAAAGACGACGTTCATACGACCAATTTAGGTAAAATGAAGTATAGGTATAAATTTAAGTCGGTATAACGTCCAAACATTTGGAAGTAAAGTTCGCCTTACGAGTCTAGCACTATGGAAAGAATGCGGATAAAAAAATTGCAATATTGCCTATTTGACTTCCAATAGAAAATACCTTAATATTTATCTATGTTACACACCTACATTTATAAGGAGAAAGTAATATTTAAAAACGCTGCGCGCACGCCTATGACAGGCGCCCTTTGCCCTTCAGACGTTGTAGTGCTAGACTCGTAAGGCGAACTATAATTTGACGTTGCCAGTAGGTATCTCTTTCTTTGCTTATTTTATGATTATTAGTATTGGCGCCATAAACTACGATATGAATCGGTTTGATTGTAGATATTATTGTATCATATGAATGAATTTTAGAAATTGCGCATAGAATGCTGGAAAACTAAGACGTTTAATGTATGGCAGTTTACTGATTGAGATGAATCAAAAAAATTCCAATTTTAGATTCTTGTATACTTGCTAACGTCGAATCGACGACTAGAAAGTCACAATTCACAACGTCCCACTAAAGGAAGGTCACCGACGTCGCGTTGGTCCATAAAGTATAACTACGGTTTTATTTACCGTCGCATAGACGTTGTGCTTAGTCAGTTTTTAAAAACCTCTTTGATTTTTTTATTTTCAGTCAAATTTATGCAAAATATAAGGTTATTTCTAGCTTTCTTGAAGTAAAGGTACTCCACAAACTGTCACTGATGAGATTAAATGAACCACAACCTCAGGCCGGAGATTAGCACCCAAAACATTATCCAAATTGCTAGGGGCGTTGGTTAGGCCAAAGGGCATCCTAAAAAATTGGAAGAATCTCCCGGTAAAACCCTTACCTAAATCTTCTTCCTAATAACAATCAACAACTTGGTAATAAGATTTTATATCTTTTTAACAAACAGTACCGCTGTACTTATCTTCAACACCTACCTACAGTTCATTCAAACCTTATTATTCATTCTACAAAATAAGGACGGTGTCTTAAATAAGAGATTTGTCTCGTTGTTACAATACCTAAATTATGCCACGTCGTAGGATTATAAAGTGAATTAAAAATGCTTACCTATTTTTCTAGGACAAACTCCGTTGGCCGTGGGCGGATCGGACGTGTGCGTACAAATACACGTGTAGGTGTTGTTGGGGTGCTGTTTGCATGCAGTTTCTCCTACGCATTTGCCAGGCCCGCACGAACCTGGATGGAATACGATTGGGGATTTTTTTTCTGAAACAAAAATTAGTTTGTTTAATTATCCAATCCGTTGAAAATTTTAGCTTTCTATCTCTAATAGAAAAAAAGTTATGATCTTTCAAAGTTTTGAAAAATACAATTCATAAGAGAGACCTTAGTACTAAAATAATAAAATGTTGAAAATTTTATGTCGAAATTTTGTGTCCCACTGATCATTGGGGACCCCCCAAGCTCCACTTAACTATTCTGAGATTTGGAGTCGAAATCTATGAAAAAAGTCACTCAGAAAAATTTAAATTGTGACGTAGTCCGGATAAATTCCGCGTTTCTAATTAAAGAGTTCTCTTTTGTAATTATTTCCCCAACAAGGACTGCAAGTATTATATAGGGTGGAGAAAATTCTATTTTTAGTTGCTTTATCCAATTACCTATGCCAATTTCAGGAATTAGCGAAAGAGCCCATTCACTTTATCGTGCCTTTGATTAGAATTTCGTCTCGTTAGGTAATTTCTCAGTTCGACAGTTTTGGTAATTCTGAGATAATTGAGGTAATATGGTGCGAATGACTTGGGGAATAATTTAGTTGGAAAATTTAGTGTGATTTTGTTGACACCAATCAATTATCGAGACTTGCGGTTTTCTCAAAGTTGAACCATTTCGAGTAACTTCTGAGGCCTAAAAAATACAGGGTATACCATTTAAAACGAAACAGGCTAAATATCTGATTGCATTTTTATTTTATTTTTAAATCGCTCGCACTAACTTGACCCTCTAGGGAGGGGGCAGGACCAACCCTTACCGTTCCAAATGGAACAGGGGGTCGAGTGATATCTGTTTTAGAAGACCGTTCAATTTTCTTTCAGATGACATCAAATGGAAGAGAATTGAATGCTCTTTTAGAAGAGGTGTCACTCGAACCCTTGCTCCATTTGAAATACTAAGGATTAGTCCCACCCCGCCTAGAGGGTTAAAGTTGAAGTGCTAAATCTGGTTGCAGAAAACTTCCCCCTTTAAAAATCAAATTACGTGTCAGAGCGATTT
This sequence comes from Ceutorhynchus assimilis, assembly GCA_917834065.1. NCBI lineage: Eukaryota > Metazoa > Arthropoda > Insecta > Coleoptera > Curculionidae > Ceutorhynchus > Ceutorhynchus assimilis. Next base: position 3,769,341 of record OU892281.1, read on the forward strand.
AAAAAAAAATAAACGTGGCATCAGATATATCTGATTTAGCCTGTTTCGTTTTCAAGGGCGCCCACAGGGAGGGTCAGGGGGGGTCACTCGACCCCCCCTGGACATTTCTTAAATTTTAATTATTTTTTATATATATTATATTGTAGGTCCGATGATGCTCGTATGAGCGAAACGGGCAAACTTGAATTCGGTCAAAAACCAGGTAGCTGCAGTAATCCTACCTTTGAATTCGACCAAATCATGAAACCCAACCTACTTCCCATAAAACTTACCTTATGATGTTGACAGATTTCGCATTGCATATGAGTCAATAAATCTAAAAAAGTGTAAATATGTATTTTGATGCGCAAAATAAAAAGATCTACCAAAATGACTATGGAAAGATTCACAGGCATTTGTTTTCTTATCCAGGTCTATCGAGGCATGTGCCATGTGTCGATGAGATAAGCTGAAAATTTAACTAGAACTTCGTGATTCGGCTGAATAGCTAACAACTCGAAAACAAAGAAATCGCTAACTTCTTGATTCTCCAAAAACATCATTCCGAAACAATTATGTAACGATTTACCGATTTCTGAATCTTTTTTTTTATATTCAATGCTTAAGCCTAAGTTTTGGATCTTCCTCTACCATGCCTGAGATTTTAGCTATTTATAAGAAGTAAATAAGTTAATTTAATATCTATATCTCAGTGTACCGATTTGCATATTGATAAACTGTCACCCTTTCCTTATTCCGGAACTGGTGAATTTTGTGGCTGAGTTCCGGAGTGATTCCGGAGCTAAACACATGTCACTATTAAGTGAATCAAATAATAAACAATCTGTGTGTTAACATGTGGCTTTTCAAATTATGTTTTTGCTTAAATTTTGCATTGCAAGTGTCACATTCAAATGGATAAATATCCGAATGTGTTAGTTTGTGAATCTTTAAATCGGCTTCCCATTTAAATTTTGATTTGCAAGTGTCACATTCAAAAGGATAAATATCCGAGTGTGTTGAAATGTGCCTTTGTAAATTACTTTTCTTCAAATTTTGCCTTGCAAGTGTCACATTCAAATGGATAAATACCCGAATGTGTTAGTTTGTGTATCTTCAAATTGCGTTTCCGTTTAAATTTTGATTTGCAAATGTCCCATTCAAAAAAATTAAATATCCAAGTATATCAATATGTGTTCCTTCAAATCGCCTTCTCTTTTCAATTTTGCATTGCAAATGTTACATTTGAAATTATCCTCATCCAAGTTTGTTAATATGTGGCTTCTCAAACTACGTTTGTGTTCAAATTTTGCATTGCATGTGTCACATTTAAAAAAATAAATATCAGACTGTGTTAGTTTGTGTCTCTTTAAACAATCTTTTCCTTTGAATTTTGCTTTACAAATGTCAAATTCAAAAAGATAACTATCGAAGTCTGTTGATATGTGACTTTTCAAATTATCTATTTGTTTAAATTTTCCTAATTTAAGTTTTTCTTTAAATTTTGCATTGCATATGTTGCATTTAAAATTCTTCTCGTCCAAGTGTGTTAGTTTGTGTCTCTTCAAACTGCCTTTTTTTTAAATTTTGCTTTGCAAATGTTGCATTTAAAATTCTAATTCTGCTTCTAAAATAATAATTTAGACTGAAGTCCCTTTTTACACATAAAAAAATTATTCAATTGATTTTGACCCCCCCTACATATTTTTCTGCGGGCGCCCCTGTTCGTTTTAAATGGAATACCCTATATATTCTTTTGAATAGTACTATTTTCTTCCAGGCTTTTGAGATTATTTCAACTGTTTGTTAATGATCGGGTGATTCTGACTGCCTCAGTGGCGCACCCAGAAAATATGTTTGGGGGGGGGCCTACATGGGTTGTGGCTTGTGACTGAAAATCTAAAAAAAAATTGAGCTGTCAAGGTGCCACGCCTAAAATTTGCCTCTTTTTTTTTTATACGTAAGAATACAGTTTTGGAAGGGCGGCCTGGGAAGGGGCCCTGTCTGACGCAGTGACGCACCCCCTGGGTGCGTCACTGTCCAGGAAATCTGGGAAACTTTGGAAAATGAAGAACTTTTTGAAATATCCAGAAGCTTTTGATGAGCTTCAACATACTAAAATTTGATTGGAAAAAAAAACAAAGATAGCGGAGTTACGATTTTTTTAATTCGACAGAGACACTAACTGATATTTTTACAATACAGACTATGGCCTGAATTTTGATGTTTTTCCTAGAAATCTGGGAAACTTTGGAGAATGAAGAATTTTTTTATATATCCAGAAGCCTTTTACTTTTAACATACCAAAAGTTGATTGGAAAAAAAACAAAGATATCGGAGCTACGATTGTTTAATCCCTAAGAGACACTAGTAGTGATATTTTGAAAATACAGATTATGGCCGGATTTTTGATTTTTTTCCAGGAACAGTGGCGCACCCAGAAAATATGTTTGGGGGAGGGGGGCCTTACATAGGTTGTGTCTTGTGACTGAAAATCTAAAAAAAAAATTGAGGCGTCAGGGTACCACGCCCTGAATTGGCCACATTTTTTTATACCTACGTAAAAATTAAGTTTCGCAGGAGGCGGCCTGGGGGGGGTCCTGGCCCGATGCCCCCCCCCCCTAGGTGCGCCACTGACTTTCGGTTGTTTTTTGATGGGACAATTGATTTTGGTTATTGATGCAGTATACAGTGTGTCCCGCTTAAGGACTGACCACCCTTCTAAAATTTTTATTTTTCAACCGATTCAATTCATTTTTTTTTTGTCTTATGTCTACTCGAATTTGGCACTTATTTGGCTCATAATTTTATTTCTGCGGCTGTACTGGTGTACAGGGTGTCCACATTTATAGGCTCAAAATTCAATAAGTACTATTAGGGATTTCTTTAGAAAAAATTTGATAGCAGATTCTTGTTTAGAATGGTCTAAAACCCATATGTACTAATTTTTGTTCCGATTTGATGCAGGGTGATTACAACAAATTTTCAAAATTTAATAGACCTAACCGGAAAAATTTCATATTTTGAGGACTTGACAGCAACAAAACTTGATACAACATAGTTTTAGAACATCCTTAACCAAAATTTATAGTACGCTTGTCTTAAAATATAACATTTTTGCAGTTTGATTCATAAAATTGTGAAAATTTGATGTCATCACCCTGTATCGTATTGAAACAAAAATTAGTACAGTTGGGTTTTAGACCATTCTAAACAAGAATTTGCTATCAGATTTTTCCTAAAAAAATCCCTAATAGTACTTATTGAAATTTGAGCCTATAAATGTGGACACCCTGTACACCAGTACTGCCGCAGAAATAAAATGATGAGCTAAATAAGTGCCAAATTCGAGTAGACATAGGACAAAAAAAGTCTGTGATACTATTCCTTCGCAATAAGCAGGTATTTTATACCCGATGGGCACAGGGTCATTTCTTATATTTTCCCACCCACTTTAACTGTTTTGTGCCACTGTATATAGAAAAAATGTAAAGAGAAAAGGTGTATAGCTCGAAAAATAGTTCTGAGAAAACATAGTTTCTTCCATACAGGGTGTTGCGTTGCAGAAGGTTTTAAAAACAAAAAAATAATTATATTTCTTTTTAATGAAAAGTTCTGAGCAGATTTCATGTGATATACACTAGCCGAGTTCGTTTTTGTCATCTTTTTCGTCGATTTACGCAGAAATTTTGACAGGCACGTGATTTGTAAATTGAACCTGTCTTATCTAGTCACGTGCCTGTCAAAATTTCGGAGCAAATCGACGAAAAAGATGACAAAAACGAACTCAGCCACTATATCTAAGTTCAACAGTTTTGAAAATATTGACAGTTGAAATTTGACTTTTTTGCAGCTTTGACATACTGGGGCGAGTTCAGAAATAACACACCGGGTGTGAGTGCGATTTTATGTGTGTGACTGAAATGACAATTCTTAGGCGACAACTATTGTATGAATTTCTGAACGGTTGGTGTTACCAATCGAGCTTCTCCTCAAAAATTTCACCAAATGTATTAAGATTACTTTTTTTTGTTGTTCATTTTTTTAATTTGAAGAAAAAACTTTAATTCTTATTTGTGTTTTGTTTATATTTGGTGGGATTAATGAGATTATGGGAGGAATGGTTGACACTGTTGACATAAAGACACAACCACACCGCAGTCACACCAAAAAATTATGGTGTGACCGGTGCGACACCTGGAGCGCGCCCGAAGTAATTTCTGAACGGAACAGGGTGCGCGTACGCGGTATGCCTATAGCATTTATGAACGGCTAGTGCGTCGCACCGGTGTCACATTCACACTGAGTGTGTCATTCTTAAACTCGCCCCTGATGTAAAAGCGGTTTTGCTGTAAAATTACTCGTTTAAGTTATACAGCCTGTCAAAGTTGCAAAAAAGTCAAATTTCAACTGTCAATATTTCCTAAACAGTTGAAAATAAAATCTGCTTGCTCAGAGTTTTACGTAGAATTCGAATACCTATTCAATACTAAATATACAGGCTGTCCCATAAAAAAATATATTTTTTTTTGATTTTTAAACTTTCTGCAACACTCTGTATGAACAAAACTATGTTTTCTGAAAACTATTTTTCAACCTATACACTTTTCCTATTTACATTTTTTTCATACAGTGGCACAAAAAAGTTGAGGGGTCGGAAAAATATAAAAAATTACCCTGTACAACCAAATATTAATATCAAATATCGTTAAAGGGCCCAAAAAAGTGGCGTAACATCCTAAAATTTTCCGCCTTCGGCGATTATCCACCGGCGGCTGCTAAATGACCAGGTTAAGTGCACCCCCTCGAAAAGCACCTCTGGATCCGCCACTGTCTCTAATAGGAACTCAATACTCCTCAGTTTAAGTATCGTATAAAGCCCCATATTCACTAGTGCAATAATTCCATTAAGTCATTAAAAAAAAACCTAATTGGCTTCCACGCTACTTCTTGGACTCACATCAATGCCTCTTTTTGTTTTACCCCGGCTTTTCTTAATGGTGCCTAAAAACGTATTAGCCTTCAATTAAAAATCCGCCGTTTTATATCAAAGGAACCCAATATGACCGGACTATGCCAGCAAAAGAGAACCACAAATGCACCATATCGGGCTATTCAAACACGAAACCAAAGTGTTTATGTGTTTCGCATCTCGACCGTTTTGATGTTAATTTGACAGCTAACATTTCCACGGATTTATGAACAAGACCGATTGTGTATGGAGAGAGAAATCATAGTTTTGAATCTCTACAGGGTGTTTCACGATTCAAGATTTATTAGGATTTCTCAATGTGAGAATAAGGAACTTTCGTGTGAGATGGAGTGAAGGTTTTGTTTTGTAGGTCGCGTTGCGACAGATAATACCACGGTGCTAATGATGCAATTTGGAATCTAGAAAGGGGTATCAGATTTCGAGAGATTCACCACATGGCTACTGATGAGAAAATTGATTAGGTATTTATTAAATCGGGTTGGAAGTTGATGTATCTTCATATTTTTAATATGTATGTAATGGATTAATTTGAGTGACATTTGACGACTTCCACAGTTAGGTACATTGAAATCTGTTATAAAATCAATTATTATGGTATCAGTTTTGATGCAGCTGGGTTATAAGATCTGATTCATCATATACACTTTCAAGATAAATTAATCGCTTTAGAAAAATTAATTGTACTAAGTCAGAACGTGGGTTCCTTGTTGCTTTTGTCTAAATATTAAAAATAGATCATTTATACTCAAAACAATAAATCATAAAAATGTTAAAACGTTTTAAATTTCGCTTTTCCGAAAAGTAAACATCATTTAAGGAGTCTATAAACCGTCGGTCGGTCTATTTTTTCTTGGCCGGCGAAATTATCCTTATGGTGATTAATTTCACCATTTTTAAATATTTACGATTATCTCACAGTTGGGTGATGCATATATAACTAATAACTTGAAATGTTTATTGAAACGCAAATAATACTCACAGATATTAATTTTTAAAAAAAATCCATATAATTTGGAAAATTGAAAAGTTGATTGATATTATTTTTCCTCGGATTTTTCAAAGTCATTTAGGACCTCCCAAACTCCATACACTAAATTATTCTGAGGTGTCCATCGCCACAAAATGGTGAAAATTCATGGGAAAAGGGTGGTTTTTGGACTTTTTAGAACTTCCTCTAAAAAATGGCTATCTTGAAATTTCGAAATTTTGACTTTGGATTTTAGCCCTATACCTAGAACTAGGGTTCACGATTTTCAAGAAATTTCTTGTTCTTGACTTGATCTTGACTTGAATTCAAGAAAATTTCAAGTCAAGAAATCTGAAACTATTTTCAAAACAAGTCAAGATTTCCTATTTCAAGATCAAGATTTCTTTTCAAGAAACCAAGAAATTCTTGAAATACCTAAACAGTTTTACAAGTGGCTGTAATAGTATATTGAAATACAAGTTGCAAGCTGCCACAATAGCCTTCTGCAATGCATGTATATTATACTATTTTCTCTTAGAGCAGTATTTTCCCGATTTTGTATTAGAACGTTTTAAGTTGGATATTATTCTCGCAAAATATGTCAGTTGGTACCATTTTACTTACTAGCAGATCTTCCTGATTTTCGAGCAGGTAGAACAAGTACAGGGTGCTGCAATTTGAAGTGTTTTAACAAGAAAAATATACTTCCAGACCAAGGTTGTTTGAGGGAGGTAGGTTGCCTGATAACTTTATGACGTCATCTGGGGACTGGGGTGCCTCAACATAATGCAAATCTCCATGAGGCATCCCAAATGCATCAACAAGTAACCCATTACCAAGCAACCTATCAACTTTTAGGAACCTTACTCCTAGACCAGACCACAGGCATTTTCTCGCGTCTCAAATATTTCAAAACATTTTTCAGAACTGGTTTAAGTAATGTCACCATAACGTCATAATTTCTCGGCTCGAGAAAATGGTTTGAAAACGTGGATTGGATTGTATTTCGAAACGGTTTGAACCATTATTTTTGACGTGACATCATGGGTTTATCGCGAGAATGTACTGTTTCAAAACAGTTTTGAACCAGTTTCAAAAAAATGGACGCGAGAAAACGCCTAGACAAAAATTGAGTTAGATGTCATGAGATCGATGTCCGAAAAACGTCGATTGTCAAAAACCGTATCGCGATCGCGATATCTTCAATGAGTTCAATGGTGCCATTAATACAGGGCGATTTTCGATTTTTCTGTTCTGCTATTAATATACAGGGTGTATATTTTAAGTGATACCACTATGGCTATATCCGAAACGGTAAGAGCTACAAGGTCGGTTAAATTAGAAAAAAGTTGCCTTTTTTGATGCTCATTCAAGACTTGTTTACAGTGTTGCCAAAGTCCTTTAAGTTTATGAAATACAGGACGATTATAAAAAAGGTCTAAAATTATTTCGTCAATTATTTTGAAAACTATTGATATTCGGGACACAATTTAAATTTGAGAGTTTTATAATTTTTTTCGCTCTACAACATGGCATCTTCAAATTTTAAATCCGACGTTTCGTGATCGAGATACCATCATCAACTTCATTTTTTTAAATACGGACCTGGATTTTTTATGTCATTTTTGGCCAATAACTATGAGTTATTGGCCCAAGTCAGATTCTCTATGTTGGCCCAATAAAAGATGTGGACATTCTGCAATATTTTTCCAAGAACGTATGTCAATATATACCCAAAAACAAATACCAACGTTGGTACAATAACGTAACCAAATGTTGGCCCAAAAAGAAATATTCAATATCATATTAAGAACTTTATGCAATATAAAGCCAATTGACATTACCAATATTGGCCCGAAGACGTATGTAAATCTTGGCTTTATATTGGATTTAATTAAGGTAACGGACCAATTATAAGGACCGACTAAGAAGTGTTTTCTCTCTGCCGGACCATCCGTCGACCCGTTTCGCTGTATCACAACTCATCAGCACGGTTAAGTCCCGCCAGGGTCCTTCAGAGAGAAAACAACCAATTTTTGGCTTCATCCCGGAACCAGGTTTAAGACAGGTAAAGTGAAGACAGAGTCTCCATCTATTTTTTGGTCGACACACCAAGTGCGCACATTGAATACCCTATATTATACCAACATTTTCAATTCAGAAAATCTAACCTTGGTAAAAATTAGTATGTAAATATTGGCCCTTCATTGGGCTTTTCAAAAAGTATCAATATTGTGAAAAAATTGAAAATAAATATTGGGTGTAATACAAAGTTTTTGAAGTGAATTTAAATATCAATAAAAAATTGAATGCCAACATTGCATTAATATTATATTAGAATATTGTTTCGATAAAATAAAATGTAATATTTGGCCAATATTTCATAAATCAATATTGTAGTGAGAAGTCTTGGGCCAATATTCAAATTACTGAAAAGGTAATTAATTTATGAAAACAATATTGGTACAAGATTATTTTTAAATATTGTTTCCACGTATAGTTAAAACTAACGTTGTCCCAATATTGGTACTGTGTTGATTTAGCAACAAAAATGAATAAATATTGGCCCAACTGAAAAACGATGTTTACCCCATATTATGTGCTACTTGGGCTCTCGAAATCGGAGCGAAATAAAAAAAAAAACTGAGTACGTCACTGGATTTGTGTTCAAAAAGAGTATCCCCATAATGTTTTCACAAAATCACAAAAAATCATAAATAAAAAACTTATACTTAGCTATTTTTCAGAATAGAAAAAAATCCAAAATCGCCCTGTATCAATGGTACCATTGAAGATATTGCGATACGGTTTTTGATAATCGAAGTTTTTCGGAAATCGATCCAATGAGATCTAAGCCAATTTTTCTCTATCTTGTCTGGATTGATGGTTTTTCTGTTGAAACACTTCAAATTGCAGCACCTAACGCGCTTCCAAAGTGTTTTCGAGAGCGACGTATAGGAAAACAAAGAGAGCTTATTTTCAAGAAATTTCAAGAAATTTCAGGACATCTTGATTTCAAGTCACGACTTTTGCTTTCAAGAACCCATCGAGTCAAGACATGTTCAATTTCTTGATCTTGTCAAGTCAAGTCAAGAAATTACGTTCAAGTCAAGATTTCTCGTCTTGATGAAACCCTACCTAGAACACAGAAAAATTACGAAAATCGAAAGTTTAACCGGCCATAACTCCGTAACTGTAAGTCGTAGAGGAAAACTCTTCATGGGCAGATTGTAGAACTTGCCAAGATCTACAAAAAAGCTCTGCGAGTCTTACTTCTTCGACTTACCATTTCCGAGATATTTCACTTGGAAGTTTTAAAATCATTGAGCCAGTGGTTTTCCTTTCGGCCAAAAAATCAAAGCCAAAATTTTCCACTAAGTCATAGAGGAGGTCCAGAGAAATGTCGGAACCCACTTTTTCCCTCCTTAATTTCCCGTTTTTCCAGGAGTGTCCGGCCCTTTTCTATACCTACCCCATAAAATGGAAAATCGAAATTTTCCGAATTTTGGAAAAACAAACATTCCACTATATAGAAGAGGTCAAAACAAGCAGAAAAGCTATTTGGCATTTTCACATAGGACATCTCTTAAGCCCGGAAAAAAAATTAAAAAGAAAATAAATGGATGATGCTTTTCCAGCCTGACATGGTCTTATTAAATTGGTCATAACTCTGGAAAGTTTGGATCGATTTCAATGAATTATGTTTAATTCGGTAAAGGAATAAATTGCCCTCAGAATGGCTTTATCCAGAATATTCAGGAATCTCCCGGTTCTAGGTGGCATGTTTATAAAAACAGATTTCCTAGAAAGTTTCATCTTTGAAAGCTGATAACGCAAAAACTGAACAACTATCGACAACTAAATATTTTGTGTTTTATTGATCCCTTGGGATCCCCCAAACTCCACACACTAAATTATTCTGAGATTTGGAGCCGAATTCTATGAAAAAAGGCATTCAGAAAAATAGATAAATCAACCCAAATTCAGAGTCTGGCTCCAAATCTCAGAATAATTAAGTGTGTATACCTATGGAGTTTTGAGGATCCCAAAAGACCATTAGGATACAAAATCTGAAGAAAAAAAAAATTGAAATTTCATCGGTTTAGTGAGAAGGTAACTTATAATTTATATTTTGGAAAACTTTGAAAGGTCATAAATTTTTTTCTATTATAGATAGAAAGCTGAAATTTTCAGCGACTCTTATCCCAATAGAGGACTACAATCCCTGAAAATTTCAGCTCATTTGGACTTATACTTCCAGAAATAAAATCGTGTTGAGCAATTTGGGGTGATTTAGCAATTTTTCAATTTTTTTTGTGTGCTTTTTTTTATAGAATCTGGGCTCCAAATCTCAGAATAATTTAGTGTATGGAGTTTGGGGGATCCCAAAGGACTATTAGAACACAGAATCTGGAGAAAAAATTTAAATTTCGTCGTTTTAGATTCTTTGGTTTTAGTAAGAAGGTTATGATTTAGATTTTGGAAAATTTTGAAAGCTCATAATTTTTTTTCTATTATAGATAGAAAGCTGAAATTTTCAGCGATTTTTATCCTAGTAGAGGACTAAATTCCTGAAAATTTCAGTTCATTTGGACTTATAATTCCAGAAATAAAATCGTGTCAAGTAATTTGGGATGATTTATCAATTTTTCAATTTTTCTGAGTGCCTTTTTTCATAAAATCCTGCTCTAAATCTCAGAATAGTTTAGTGTATGTCGTTTGAGGAGTCCCAAAGGACCATTAAGACACAAAATCTCTACACAAAAAAATTGTAATTTCATCGTTTTAGTACTGAGGTAGGTAGCTAACTTATGATTTAGATTTTGGAAAACTTTGAGAGGTCATAAATTTTTTTCTATTAAAGATAGAAAGCTGAAATTTTCCGCGATTCTTATCCCAGAAGAGGACTACAATCCCTGAAAATTTCAGCTCATTTGGACTTTTGAGGTGATTTATTAATTTTTCAATTTTTCTGAGCTCCTTTTTCTCGTAAAATTCGACTACAAATCTCAGAATAATCTAGAGTATGGAGTTTGGGGGATCACTATAGGATACAAAATCTTAACATAAAAAAATTTGAAATATCATCATTTTAGTAAGAAGGTTTATGATTTAGATTTTGGAAAACTTTGAATTATAATTTTTTTTTATATTAAAGATAGAAAGCTGAAATTTTCAGCGATTTTTATAGTAGAGGACTACAATCCCTGCAGCTCATTTGTAGACTTTCTATCTATAATAGAGAAAAAAGTTATGATCTTCCGAAGTTTTCCAGAATCTAAATCATAAGGTAGCTACCTCAGTGCTAAAACGATGAAATTAAAAAAAAAAAAATCTTGAGATTCTGTGTGTTAATGGTCCTTTGGGACCCCCCAAAATTTATACACTAAATTATTCTAAGATTTGGAGCCGGATTCTATGAAAAAAGGCACTCAGAAATATTGAAAAACTGATTTTATTTCTGAAACTATAAGTCCAAATGAGCAGAATTTTTCAGGGACTGTAGTCCTCTACTAGAATGAGAATCGCTGAAAATTTCAACTTTCTATCTCTAGTGCGATCGTACACCAATGAAACATCAAACATGCAACATGCAACGTGCGACATGAAGTGAATACCGCAGGATCCTTATTCTTGGAACAGTGGAGCAGCATTCCCAGGAGAACGAGTGTTCCATCTTACCTATATCATCATTTGCATATCATTGAGAAAAACGGAACACTCGTTCTTCTATGAACGTTGCTCCCCTGTTTCAAGAATAAGAACCCAGATGGACTTGTGCTGCATATATCCATTGTAAAAACGTACAATGTCTCGGGATCATCGCACGGGGGCCTTATTTTGTAAGAACGAACCGTTCGATTCGGTAGAATTTCTTCGATTGTGACGTCATTTTTGGTTTGGTTTTCGCGCTACCAAACCGACAATGACGTCACAATCGAAGAAATTCTACCGAATCGAACGCTTCGTTCCTTACAGAATAAGGCCCCGATGCCAAAAAGTTTTTAGGGTTAGTAAAATCTAATTATTCATAAGGTCAGAGATAATTTTTTCTGAGGCGATCAAGAGTAGAGAAGAGTGAAAATTCTGAGTGAATAAGTGAAAGGGCGACAACTATGAACGAATTTGGAAACTTTTTGGAACTTTCCATATAGGTACTTAAGGAAAGACAAGTTTAAAGTATCTTACAGAATCAAGTGCCGATATAAAATTCACCCCCACATTCCTTAGTTTTTCTCGAAATATCAATCGCAATAATTTAAAAAATTCTCACATCAAATTTTATGTTAATTAATAGAATATGTTTATTAATAGAATAACAACAGTTGTACAATAATACTTGTTAACAGAATATAAATATCAAACCAAAGTCTTACAATGCTGTTATTGTCCTTAGATAGCAAAGCTGCTGGTATCAGGACAGAATACTATTGAGAGTGTACAATCAAATAAATAGATAGATACTTATGATTAATTAATTTGATTTTAAAAAAAAAACTATAATATTAATATTAAATTCATTATCCTATACAAAGTTTTTACTTTTTAAATACATTTTTAAATGGTTCAAATATATCTTAAAGTTAGGACATTGTCTTACATTTAAAGGTATCAAGTTAAAAGCCAATATGGCCTGACTTAAAGGGTTATGCAGTGCTGTGTTTGTTCTAACGTTTTCTAGATGAATATTATTATTGTTTCTGGTATTATAATTGTGAATATCACTATTAAATGTCAGATTGCTATTACATTTTATGTCCCTGGCTAGAATTTTAAAGATTTGCTTACATTGTTCAATTTCAAGAATATATCTCACCGGATACAGTGTAGTATTTTCAAAAAGCTCAGTTGTTGGTGTAAGAAAGGGTTTCTGAAAAAATATTTTTATAGCTTTATTTTGTAGTGTTTGAATTTTTTTGAAGTTTGTTATACCACATGTTCCCCAGATGTTAGTCAAGTATTGTATGTTCGCGACAATATAAGCGTTATAGATCATATAACGATTTGCTGTATTTAGGTAGTTAGCGCACCTGTACAGAGCTCCTAGCATTGGAACATATTTTTTTAATATGACTATTCCAGTTTAATCTATCGTCTATCATTAAACCTAGGTATTTAGTAGCACTGACTCTAGAAAGCTGGATGTTATCAATTTTTAGAGATATTTCTGAAATAACAGTATTTTTTTGTTTGAACAACATAAAGACAGTCTTTTCAATGGTAATCTTCAATTTATTATAATGCAACCATTGAGAGAATTTAAGTAAGTCATCATTAATTGTGGTTCCCAAAAGCTCTATATCAGTTCCACTAAATATTAAGACTGTATCATCCGCATAACTATAATGTTTTCCAACTAATCCAGCCTGACTTAAAGATAAAACATGCAAAGAGTATAATAGTGGCCCTAATACAGAGCCCTGGGGTACCCCATACCTGTTAAATATTTTTTTGCTTTGTTTACCCCCCAAACTGACAAACTGTGATCGATTTCTCAGATAAGTTGAAATAAGAGAGTGTGCTATGTCAGATATTCCCATCTGAGTAAGTTTATTTAATGAACTAAAATTCCTCAAAATTTCCATCATAAAAATAAAAAGCGTCAAGGGACGACAAAATTAGGAAAATTCTTGCATCAAATTGCTGCCTGCTGTTCCGAGAATTCTGAATACTTCGCACAATTTTCCCATACCTATTATAACGGGAAATATATTTTATTTTTGGTGAAGTAGGTAATAATAATTGATCTGTACCTTGGAAAGAGGTTTTTGTTATATTATGATTGATTAAGATTAAATAAAAGGTAATATTTTTCTTTTTTGAAGATATCAACAAGAGAAAACATTGTACTGGACTAAAACATCAATTCAAAGAAAGAAAAGAAAAAATGTTAACTGGTTTGAAAGGATAGCACGAAACGACAACAGATTTACCAAGAATTGAATCGAATGACTTTAATGGGAACAGAAAGATGACTTTACAATGCAACCGAGATTGCACACGAACTTGTCCGTTATTGCCAGTCGATGTTTCGAATTATTGTGAGCTCAATCAAGTTTGAAATTACTTGGCTCATAATCCAATTCATTAGATTATCTTCGTGAATAGACAGTAATTTTGTATCTGGCATAAAAATAACTTTCGCATTATATAGAGATTGAGGGGGATGTTCACCTGTGAAAAAATAAAGTAAAGCGTCACGTTCGCTTGAAAGCGATATTTTTTGCTTCAAGGGCAAAAAAACGTAGAAAAAAAAAACATCCACGCAAAATTTTTGCTGCTCGAGGTCTGGAAAACTTTTATTTGACAGCACAAAAATATACCCACACTTAATTCCCCATTGACTTTGAAGTAAATTAATTTGAGATACAATATTGCATTTCGTCTTTGGTATTAAATTCTAAATAATGGAAATTATAGTCGAATTACATAAAATATTTATAGTATTAATTATTGAAAGTATTATTGCCAATCAATTTGCTCTTAATGTGTCGTCTTAAGATTCAAGCCCTAATTGAGTAAAAGCTTGTTATTTCTCAATTGTCCATAGTAATTTCAGATGTCTTTCAAAGCAAATCTCATTACTGGCATTATCTTTATTAGCCAAGCCCAATTAACTAAACGTATACAGGGTTTATTGTTTACTAGGTGGAGTAACTTTATAGACTAATTATCAGAAGTTTTTAGGAGTCAGAAAAAGGATAAGATTCACTGAAAATTTTAAAAATTCAATTGTATGGGTATATGCCTTCTACAATCAAAAACTAAAAATCCACCTCATCCAATCCAGTATGTAAAATATTAAAATTGTTATTTATGAAAGCACTTAGCATGTAAGTAGGTACACCACTCAAATTCATTCATATTGGCACTTTTTCGACCTTTTTCCTCCTATAGGTGTGGTCTCGGTTCGAAACTTGTCACGCGATTTTTTCGAAAAAAAAAAACAGACAGAGATCTGAAGGCGTACGGCATTCAAATGGATGATTGAAAACACACGAGCCTATATTGAAATTCAATATTAAAACCGCTGGCGGCGGCAGCTGGAAGTTGATTTATAGTTTTTTCATTGTAGCTGGGCAAAATTTCAGATCTATGATAATTTAATCGAAAGGTGAAATGAAATAAATAAGTGGCTTTACTAGGGACAAGTCAATGACGAACGAATAATTCACAGGTAAAATGGGCGAACGAAAAAACACGTAGGAATATGAAATATGGGAATAATAATTTAAATTTTATCTATTGCTAAATCTATGATCTATAATGGGTGTATAGAAATTAATGAGGAAACTTTGAAAAATTGTATTAGATGTTGTATTTTTCATTTCGATTCAATTATTGATACATTTTAACTTCAATATTTGGAAAAAGTCCTGCTTAAGTTTCTGACCTAGAAAAGTCATTTTTTCCAACTTCATTTTTGTTTTGAGAGGCTCCTCTGGCTCTTAGCATAAAATAATATAGGACGAAGCCTAGACGACATCTTTGTTGAAGAGAGATTCAGTGTTTGGAGTTTTCCAAAGTCTAGATTATAATCCTACTAAAACGATGGAATTTCAAAATCTTTTTTGTTGAGATTTTGTGCCCTAATGGTCCTTCGTGATCCCCTGAACTCCATACATTAAATTATTCCGAGATTTGGAGCCGGATTCTATGAAAAAAGGCACTCAGAAGATTTTGGTTCCGCCCAATATCCGCGGATTTTCTTAACGCGATTTTTTTTCGGAATTTATAAGTCCAATTGAGCTTAAATTTTCAAAGAATTGTAGCCCGCCACTGGGATAAGAATCGCTGAAAATTTCAGCATTCTATCTTTAATAGAAAAAAAGTTATGATCTTTCAAAGTTTTCCAAAATGTAAATCATAAGGTAGCTAACTTCTTACTAAAACGATGAAATTTCAAAATTTTTGTTTTTGAGAATTTGTGTTCTTATGGTCTGTCGTGATCCCCTGACAGTGGCGTATCTACCGGTGTGCCATGTGTGCGAAGCACACAGGCCCGGGCCCGAGAGGGGCCCGTGAGCTCCATAGCGAAACTGCAAAAATAAACGTAAAAAAATCGAGATTACACCAAGAAAAAAAAGTTGCTACAGAAACTTCAACATACTGAAACAGGAGATCCTTCCAAGACCCATAACATGAATTCTAGGCTTCAAAAATTTTTCGCATTTAAAAAATTTTCGGATGGAAAATGCGTCACTGATGCAATTTTGACGCATTGCTATGACAAAAGTGACAGAATCTCAGACAGAAGTGTCGTAACAATATGGCGGAAGTGGGATACGCTTTTTTCTCCTTATGTCGCCTCCTTATTCTTCTACTTCAATGATTTTTCCTTAATTTTGCCTGAATAAGTCAATTTTCTTTGAATTTTTCCTGGAGTGATTTTTCACTGGAAAATTTCGAAATTTCTCTATAATGAGCTCCTCACTTTTCTCTTTATCCTGGAAAATTTTCAAAATTTTCCCTTTAGCAGTTTTCCAAAAAAAAATTTAAATGTGAAAGGATGAATTTTGCTTAGAAAAGTCAATTTTCCAGAACTTTCCTTAGAGTGATTTTTCACTAGAAAATTTTGATAATTTCCTATAATGAACTCCTCATTTTCTTCTTTCTTCTGGAAAAATTTCACAAGTTTTGCTTTATTAGTTTTCCAGAAATAAATTAAAATGTGAGAGGATGAGTTTTTCTTAATTTTACTTGAAAAAATCATTTTTTCAGAATTTTTCCTGGAGCGATTTTCCATTGGAAAATTTTGAAATGTTCTTATAATAAGCTCCTGACTTTCCCCTTTTTCCTCTTTTGCCAATTTTCCAGGAAACAATTGAAATGTGAGAGGATGAATTTTCCTTAATTTTACTTGAAAAAGTCATTTTCCAGAATTTTCCCTAGAGTGATTTCTCACTGAAAAATTTCGAAATTTTCCTATAATGAGCTCCTCACTTTCCTCTATTTCTTGGAAAATTTTCAAAATTTTCCCTCTGCCAGTTTTCCAGAAAAAAATTAAAATGTAAGAAGTGAATTTTCCTTAATTTTGCTTAAATAAGTCAATTTTCCAGAATTTTTTATGGAGTGATTTTTCATTTGAAAATTTTAAAATTTTTGCAATAATTTCTGTAATTTTCATAATTTTTCGTAATGTCCTAATTCTCGTAATTTTTCATAATTTCCATTTTTCGTAAATTCTGTAATTCTCTGTAATATTGAGAAAATTTCCGTAATTTACAAATAATTCCTGTAATTTTGAATAACTTTGAGTAATTCCTGTAATTCCCCTATTTTTTTCTAATTTCAGAATATTTTTTGAACTTTTGAACTATGTATATGTATAATTCCTATAGTTTTAAATTGATAATTTGAAAAATATAAGAATTGCAAAAATTCCGGAAAATTTTACGAAAACTACAAAAATTGAAATTAGCAGAAATTACAAAAATTTCAAAACTACAAAAAGTTACTAGATTTTTAAAAAATTATGAGAATTATAAAAATTAAAAGAATTAAAAAATTACGAAAATAATTGCAAAAATCACGGGAATTTTGAAAAATCACGGGAAATACATTAATTATTGAAAAACTAAGAGGAAAATTAAAAAATTACAAAAAAATCCGGTATTACAAAAGCAATGAAAATAAAAATTTGAAAAATACTGGAAATTCAAAAATTATGCAAAATTACAAAAATAATTGAAATATTACATAAAATACGGAAACTACAAAAAAATAACAAAAATCATTAAAATTGCAAATATCATGAAAATTTGAAAAAATTACAGCACTTACAATTATTGAAAAATTAAAATGAGAATTGCAAAATTACGAAAAAAACCGGGAATGGAAATACTTATGTAATGTAAATTATTTTAAAAAATTACGGGAATTTCAAAAACTACGTAAATTACAAAAATCACGAGGATTACAAAAATCACGGGAATTTCGAAAATTATGTAGAACTGCGAAAATCATGGGTAAATTGCGAAAATTAAATTTGAAAAAAATTAGGAGAATTATGAAATTACCGAGGAAATTACGAAAAAAATCACAGGAACTTCAAAAATTATTAAAATTTCGAAAACATTGGAAAATAACGTATAACGGAAAAGTAACAAAAACTACGAGAATTACGGAAAATTTAAAAAGTTACGGAAACCACCATTATTAAAAACTAAAAAGCAGAATTATAAAATTTGAGTATTACAAAAGCAATGGAAATTATTGGCAATTTCAAATATTACTACTACATACTACAAAAGTCGTTACGTAAATTACAGGAATTATAAAAATGAAAAATGATGAATATTACAAAAAATCACGGAAATTTCAAAAAATACGGGAATTACAATTATTGAAAAATTAGGAGAATTATAAAGTTACGAAAAAAAATCATGGAAATTTCAAAAATTATGTAAAATTACGAAAATTATTGGAAAATTACGTAATATGGAAAAATATTAACAAAAATTTCAAAAAATCATGGAAATTACATTAATTATTAAAAAAATTGAGAGAAGAATTATAAAATTAGAAAAAAATCGAGTATTACGGAAAACAATGAAAATTATTGAAAAAAATTACGCGAATTTCAAAAATTACGTAGAATTGCAAAAAATTATTGGAAATTACGTTTTACGAAAAAAAAAAAAATCACGAGAATTTCAAAAATAACGGAAATTTCAAAAACTAGAGAAATTACGGGAATTAAAAAAATAACAGAAATCACGAAAATCATAAAAAATTACGGTAATTAGGAAAATCATTAAAAAAATTACGACAATTATGTCCGTATTACATCTGTGTATTTTTCCGTGTATTTATTCATGTAGTTCAGGGTGCCAACATTATTTTGTTTTTCATAATGCTGCTTTATGTTGCGTTTGAAGTTTTTCGGTTGTCACCCTGAACTACATGAATTAATACACGGAAAAATACACAGATGTAATACGGGCATTAGAATAATTATAGGAATTGCAAAAATTACGGAAATTACGAAAAATTGAAAAAAAAAATATATCGGAAATACACAAAAATTAAGGAATTTGTTAATTAACGAAAATTACGAGAATTGCAAAAATTGCAGAAATTACGAAAAATTTCGGGACTACGGAAAATAATTAAATTTTTTAAAAATTATGGAAATTAGAAAAGTTACAAAAGTTACGAAAATTCTGGAAATAAATCACGAAAATTTATTAACAAATTGCAAAAATCGAAAAAATCTATGATGATTTTCAAAAAGTTAGAAAATAACAAAAATTACAAGAATCAGGAATTACAATTACAAAAATTATAAAGACCGGGAAATTATAAAATTTCAAGAAACGTCCAAGAAATTTAAAAAATTACAATTGAAAATTGAATTGACAATTACGAAAACTATCAAAGTTACGAGAATTATAAAAAATTACAGGGATTACAAAAGAGTTACGGGAATTACCAGAATTAGAAATCACAAAGGCTTTCGGGAAATGATTTTGAAAAATGCCCAGAAAAAATACAGAAATTACGGGAATTACCTACTAATTTTTGAAATATACAAAAACGTGGAATTATAAAATAACGGAATTTTCTGAGTTAAAAAATTACGAAAATTTGAAGAACAACAGGAATTAATAAAAAAATTATAAGAATTATTTGAGAAATGACAGGAATTAAAAAATTTCTAAAGAAAAATTACGGAAATTACGAGTCTTCGAAAATTACAAAATTTGCTACAATGAGCTCTTTATTTTCTTCTTTTCCTGGAAAATTTTCATAATTTTCTTGCCAGTTTCCCGGTTGTAAGAGGGTGAATTTTGCCTTAAAAATTCAATTTCCCAGAATTTTTCCTGGAGTGATTTTTGACTGGAAAATTTTGAAATTTTTCTATAATGTGCTCCTCACTTTTCTTTTACTTCTGGAAACATTTCATAATTTTCCCTTTGCCAGATTTCTAGAAAAAAATTAAAATGTAAGAGGATGAATTCTCCTTAATTTTGCTGAAAAGTAAGTTTTTCAAAATTTTTCCTGGATTAATTTTTTACTGAAAAATTTTGAAATTTTCGTGAAATGAGCTTCTCATTTTCCTCTTATTCCTGGAAAATTTTCAAAATTTTCTCTTTGCAAGTTTTCTAGAAAAAAATTAAAATGCAAGAGGGTGAATTTTTTTTAATTGCTTAAATAAGTCAATTTTTTAGAACATATTTGAAATTTCAGTCGTAAAGAAATGAATCACCCTTTGTCGTTTGTACATGATATTTAAGAACAGCCTGTATAATACGCAGTTAATTAATTTATATATTTGGCACTCCAATGATTTTTTAAGAGCTGGTATTTCAATGTCACCTTAAGATATAGAATAAACATAGACATTGACAATATTGTCTGACCTTGTTCGATGACGTCATCCTAAATGTTAATATAAGATAAAAACCGTATATTTTAAGGTAAGTCTTGATTTTAACAATAATAATTGCGAACGTGCTCTATGAATTAATCAACGAGAAATACTTTTTTCTAAATTATGACGTCATCGATGACGTAAGTACAAAAAGTGCAAAAAAATACATAGAATAATTTGGTTGCACTAATTTTTTATACAAGTGTTAGGTAGTGCTATGGTGGGATGCCGAATAGGAGTGCTAATTTTTGCTTTAGGGGTGCTTAGCACCCCCAAGCATTCCCCTAGTTGCGCCTATGGTGATAAATTTACCTGCACCTGTGGACATCGGATTGTGAACAGGATATAATTATTCATACCACTTTTGAAAATGGTGAATTCACAATTCAACGTTCCAATAAAAATACCTACCTAATAAAAAATTTTAGGAGTGTTTTTTGAACGACTTTTGGGTCGAAATTTGGGTTAGTTTGGGTTATTCAAAAAAAAATTTAGCCTCAGGCGGGGGGCTTCTGATGGGCCCGCAAAAATTTTGGCACACAGGCCCGGAGCTGGGTTGATACGCTACTGTCCCCTGAACTTCATAAACTAAATTATCCCGAGATTTAAAGCTGGATTCTATGACAAAAGGCACTCAGAAGATTTTGCTCTTGCCCAATATTCGCGGATTTCCTTAACGCGATTTTTTCTCGGAATCTATAAGTCCAATTGAGCTAAAATTCCAAAGTCTAAATCATAATCATACCTTCTTACTAAAACGATGAAATTTGAATAAAAAAATTGTTGAGAGTTTATGCTCTTATGGTCTTTCGTGATCCCCTGAACTCCATAAACTAAATTATTCCGAGATTTGGAGCTAGAGTTAATCATGAGCCGGAAATATTTCAAATTTTGATATAACCAATGAAAGTTTCAAAAGCTGTTCAGGGTCCAAATTTTCATTATTATTGGGTCTTGATTCGCTGGATAATTTCCCAAGACTAATCAAGAGCCTTATCATTCGAATTTTGGTTATATTTGGCTCCTAAAATAGAGTTATTCATGAGCCGGAAATATTTCGAATTTTGATAACCAAACCAATGAATCTCTCAAAGAGCTATTTAGAATCCAAAATTTCATTATAACTCACTCTTGATTCGCTGGATAATTCTTCAAGAGCCATTAATTGTTTAAATTTTGATTGACAAATAGAGACAATCATTAGCTGGATATATTCCAAATTTAAAAATGGAGCAATAATTTTACTCCAAGCGCCAAATCTTGAAAAGTTTCTTTTCCCAACTTCACTTCTTGCTCTGAAAATTATAAATTGGTTAAATCTGGCTCTTGATATAACGTCAAAAAATTTTCTAGACTCAAAGTTTCAAGAGGCAGAACTAAAGTATATAAGAAATAACCTTTTTTCAACGTTTTTGCCCCTGGGAGTTTTAAATTCCTGTAAAAAATTCTTGTCGATTTTATATCAGGTCTTTAGAGCTTGTCGAAACCTAGAAAAAGCCATTTTTCCCAACTTTATTTTTTTCTCAGGAAGTTGGAGAATCGGTATGACTCAAGCTTTTATTGCACCTAAATTTCTCATAGCAAGTTCCTAGAGACAAAAACCGAGTATGATGGCATATTTAAAATAGCTCTTTTCTATAGTCTTGTTCTCATTTAACAACAAATTCATATTAAAAGCCTTTTTTGACTTTCAGTCGCTAAAAAGGCCAATTCTAGAGTAAAAATGAACCAATTAATCCCAAAAGTAAACCTTGGAAAGTAATTTTTTAAGCTTGACTTTCGTCTCTTTCAAGTTGGAAATTGCTCTGAGAGTTCGTTTGATTTTTGCCAATGAATCATTTCATAGATATTTAGAACTTCACGATGACGTCGTATTTTCCAATTTAATTTCTTGTTTTTCTCGCATCAAGATTTTATCGTTGCACTAATTAAATTCAGTCTGTTTTTACATATCACTTGATACTTAATTGAATTAATATACCAACAAGAGCTTGCTTTAATGAAAAATTTAATTTTTACAATCTGTCGGAAAGAACAAACACGGACAAAAAAGGGTCAAATATTATGAAGGTTTTTTGAAAATCTCGTAATAAAATATTAAATTTCCCTCATTAACTCAAACTAATTGCAATTTAGTTTGCTGAACAATTTTGCTCTAATAGGTGGCTGAAATATCCTTTCCTGGTGAGTTAGCAACCTATTTCCTAAAGAAAATTACAAGGAAAACATAAAAGTTTAACAATAAAAAGCAATTTCCAATAGTGTTGATTTTTCGCCATTCTGCTTGACGTTTTGTTAGATTTCTAACGATTTTTCCAGAGAAAATTGCCAATTGATTCGGACTTCAACATATTCAATTTAAATTTTTTCCAAAAACCTATTAAATTGACTGTTAAGATAAGTATAGGTACCTACATACAAATTTAACAAATTAAAATCTAATTTTCTTGCGTAGTGATTTCAATTTTCAATTACATAATAGTTTTCTTTGACTTCTACACAGTAACGTTACAATGAGCTGATATATGATAAAGCATTTGGGCCCCCATAAAAGCTTCGACACATATTAATTAGTACGTATTTTTTGCAAATATTGATCGCCTGATAAGCCAACTGAACAAACAAATGTAGGCAAATATGGTAAACTTTCTGGATAATTTTGTTGCAGGAAGACAATATTGACTAGACTGTATTAACCGAATTAATTAAGGATTATTCAGAACTGATATCACAATTATTATTGAATTCAAGAAGTTATTCAATAGTGAAACCTTATAGAGTTACAAGATTCATTATCTACGATCAATAATCAGGGATAAGTAGAATATGCTCACAAGTGGTAATTTTTGTTCACTAGATGATTCGTTTAGGCCTGGTTTATTAACTTTCTGATAAACTGTCCAGGTAACTGCAGAAAAGATTGGAAAAAAATCCCCATTTTTGGAATGTATATTGTAAAAATTCAAGCAAAATCCAGCTCAAACCGTCCAGTGACATACAGAATTTAATACCTGCTGCAATTATTCCTTGTTGTCTCAACAGGAAGAAAATACGTACTCAAAGTACTACTTGGTACCAGCTGGCGTATAAAAAAATCCAGCCGGATGTCGAGCGATTTGTTTTCAAAAACAACACTCATTTGACGTTTCGTTTCGAAAAGACTTGAGACCGAGACTGAGACCACCTTGACAAGGACTTATAAGAGGTAAAACACCTTTTTATAAAATTCAATTGGCAAAATGTTTATTTAAGAAGAAGAGTCAAAATATCGCAAAAATTTGATTCAACATTTATTTAGCTGGGATTTTGCTTACTTTATATAGATTTATTTAAGATGCTACTGGGATAATTGCAATACATTTTCGTTTCTTTCTTGTTTTTTCAGTAAAATATCATTGAAAGTAAAATGCTGGACATTTTCATTATACCTAATGTGAGCAAAGCGAAATACTAAAAGTTCCATAATGATAGATGAAGTTGTTAAGTTCAGCAAAGCAAGAAAGGCAATTTTAAAGTTGTTTGAGTCAGAATAGAGAAAGGCTGTTTGTAGTTCGAAACTTAGTTTATAATTTATTTTGAACTTCTCTAGGAGTTCTTAAGGGAAATGTCTATATGCTTTGACTTAATGACCAGTAAATTCTTATAGGAAAAATTTTGATCGGAATAAAATATGGCACTTAATATTAGGACAATATGCAAGTGTGTCTATGATAATGTAAATTGAGGATCATCATTACAGGGTACAATATTTTTTTATTTATTTGTCTATGGCTGGCTGTGGTGTTAATAATATACAATACAGGACCATATTATGGCTTTATGTTTTCCGAAATTAATATGTTATATGGCAGAAGGTTTACGATTCATTAAATATTTCATTCAGCATCAATGGCTTTTGGACAATTTTTAATAAAATCACACAGCAAGTTTCAGAATATTTTTTAAAAAATATTGACTCTTAGTTTCCGAGGCAAAGAGTTTCACTACTCCTCTATCTTTCGCTTCTATTAAAAGATCTAATGAATGTAGTTTCAAAGAGGAGTTCTTTTTGTTCCTTCAAACAGATTGTTAAAATTCGAAAAATGAATTTTCCATTAAAGTAAGTTAGCATAATAATTGCGATATGAATTTAAAAATTAATTAATCTAGAGATGAACTCGTTAATATTGATAAAATCGGTCTAGAAACTAATTCTTTGGGGGGGGCAAAGTGACACAAGCTTAATTGTTAATGTTTTTTCAAAAATCGAAATCAAGAGCCTGTAACAGAAACATTTAAACAAAAGAGCCTCAAACAAAACAAAAAAAAATAGAAATGAAGGAATAGGGAAAATTCAAGAGCCCGGAATAAAATAATTAAGAAAATCCAAAGGTTTGGAATGAAAAAAAATAAAGAAAATCAGAAGCCAGGGATTAAGAAAACTCAAATCTAAAATAAAGGATTTACAAAAATTGCAGGGCCAGCAATAACAAAAAAAAAAACAAGAAAATTTAATAGAGAAATAAGAAACATCCAAGAATTTTGAATTAAATAAAGGAAATTTAAAATCAAGTCCGAAAAGTGGGAAAACTCACGTCAAATCACCTTTGATAAATCCTGAAAAATACTTCGGAGTATCAGATCGATTTCAAATTTTCAGGATTTATTAACCAGGATGTTTTCATCAAACAAGACAAATTTGAAGTCAATCTGAAGCTCAGAAATAGAACTTCGAGGTTTTTTCCAAACTAATACCAGAAAAAGTGGAGAAATTCACGTTAAATTATATTTGAAAAATCCTGAAAAATATTTCTGAGTATCAGATCAATTTGAAACTTTCAGAATTTATTTACCCAGGATGCTTTCATCAAACAAGGCAAATTTGAAGTCAATTTAAGACGTACAAATAAAATTATGAGGTTTTTTCCAATTTAATACCAGAAAAAGATGGAAAGTTCACGTTAAATCACCTTTGAAAAATTCTAAAAAATACTTTCGAGTATCAGATCGACCTGAAACTTTCAGGATTCATTAACCAGGAGCTTTTTATCAAACAAAGTAAAATTGAAGTCAATTTGTGGCTCAGAAATGAAATGATGAGGTTTTTTTCAACTTAATACCAGATAAAATTGGAAAATTTACGTTAAATTACCTTTGAAATATCCTGAAAAATACTTCCGAGTATCAGATCGACTTGAAACTTTCAGGATTCATTAGCCAGGATCTTTTTATCAAATAAGGCTAATTTGGAGTCAATCTGAAGTTCAGAAATAAAATTATGAGGTTTTTTTCAACTTAGGACCAGAAAAAGTTGGAAAATACACGTTAAGTCTCCATTTGAAAAATCCTGAAAAATACTTTGGAGTATCAGATCGACTTGAAACTTTCAGGATTCACTAACCAGGAGCTTTTTATCAAACAAGCTAAATTTGAAGTCAATTTGTGGCTCAGAAATGAAATGATGAGGTTTTTTTCAACTTAATACCATATAAAATTAGAAAATTTACGTTAAATTACCTTTGAAATATCCTGAAAAATACTTTAGAGTATCAGATCGACTTGAAACTTTCAGGATTCATTAGCCAGGATCTTTTTATCAAATAAGGCTAATTTGGAGTCAATCTGAAGTTCAGAAATAAAATTATGAGGTTTTTTTCAACTTAGGACCAGAAAAAGTTGGAAAATACACGTTAAGTCTCCATTTGAAAAATCCTTAAAAATACTTTGGAGTATCAGATCGACTTGAAACTTTCAGGATTCACTAACCAGGAGCTTTTTATCAAACAAGCTAAATTTGAAGTCAATTTGTGGCTCAGAAATGAAATGATGAGGTTTTTTTCAACTTAATACCATATAAAATTAGAAAATTTACGTTAAATTACCTTTGAAATATCCTGAAAAATACTTTAGAGTATCAGATCGACTTGAAACTTTCAGGATTCATTAGCCAGGATCTTTTTATCAAATAAGGCTAATTTGGAGTCAATCTGAAGTTCAGAAATAAAATTATGAGGTTTTTTTCAACTTAGGACCAGAAAAAGTTGGAAAATACACGTTAAGTCTCCATTTGAAAAATCCTTAAAAATACTTTGGAGTATCAGATCGACTTGAAACTTTCAGGATTCACTAACCAGGAGCTTTTTATCAAACAAGGTAAATTTGAAATCAATTTGAAGCTCAGAAATAAAGCTATGAGGTTTTTTCCAACTCAATACCAGAAAAAGTTGGAAAATTCACGTCAAATCACCTTTGAAAAATCTTGAAAAATACTTCCGAGTATCAGATTGACTTGAAACTTTCAGCACTCCTTAACTAGAAAAAGGCATCATCCATTTTTATCCAAGAGACCAAAGGCAAGATTTTTGAAGATAACAAAAACAAAGTCACAGTCTCATAATTTATTTGATTAGCTACACGTGTTTCGCTCAATAGAGCATCATCAGGCCTAAAATAAAATAAAGTCACTTAACAAATAATAATTGAGGCAAAAACAACAAAAAAGTACCTTGAAATACACACCCTTAACACACATTAATTAAAAATAAACACTAAAAAGCAAGGTTAGGATACAAACACTGAATAAAATAAAAGAACAAAAAACAAACCGCAATTTATTGGAATTGAACCTGCGATACCCAGGATGCCAGCCCAACACCAGACCCAATGCACCAGCGAGATACTGACAATTCAAAGGCGAGAACAATAACCAATGAACCTCAACAAAACTAAGTGGAACTATAAAATTTCTTAAAATCTAATGCAAAAGGAAGAAAGTTTAATAAAGTTATAATGAACTGAAAGTTAATCCGAAAGGTTGTTAAAAATAAGATGAGGCTCAAAATTGAAAACGTCGTTTACACTCCTTAACTAGGATCTTCTTATTAAACAAGGTAAATTTGAAGTGAATTTGAAGCTCAGGAATGAGGTTTTTTCCAACTTAATATTAGAAAAAGTTAAAAAATTCACGTTATAAATCACTTTTGAAAAATCCTGAAAAATACTTCGGAGCATCAGATCGACTTCAAACTTCCAGGATTCATTAACTAGGATCTTTTTATTAAACAAGGTAAATGTGAAGTCAATTTGTGGCTCAGAAATGAAATGATGAGGTTTTTCCCAACTTAATAACAGAAAAAATTGGAAAATTTACGTCAAATCACCTTTGAAAAATCCCGAAAAATACTTCCGAGTATCAGATAGAACTGAAACTTTCAGCATTCATTAACCAGGATGTCATATATAAGAAAAAAAATCCAGAATATATGTAGAATATCAAAGTGAGGAATATTTAAGAGCCAAGATACAAAAATCAAGAAAACTCAAGAATCTGGGGTATGATCAAAAATAGGATTTCTCTAGTTCAATTTAGACTTCAGCAGGGTCCGAAATACGATTTTCATGCATCTCTAGTTTAAATTTCCCTTCTAGGAGAGAAAATTTCGAGATTTCCGAGCTTCTTTTGGTGAATTCCAACAATATCCTTTGATTCAGTAATTTTAATCTTAGGATGATCAGAAATCGGATTTCCTGGTCTAATTTTGATTCCAGCAGCGCCGGGAATAGATTTTTTTTGCATTTCTATTTCAAATTTCAGGTCTATAATGGAGGAAACTTTAAGATTTTCAGGCTTCTTTTGTTGAATTTCAGCTCACGAGGTTCAAAAATGCTTCTAATTCAGAATTAACTATAGAAAAATCAGATTTCAATAATTCTCTAGTCTAATTTAAGCTTCAACAGGGCTATAAGACTGAAAGTTTCATAAATGTAATTCAAATTTCAACTTTTAGTAGAGTCGATTTGATGATTTCTGAGCTTCTCTAGTTGAATTTCTGCTCTAAAATAAAAATATTCTCTCTAGAAACTAAAATCAATGTATAAATTTACCTTCTGTTCTAGGACTAGAAATTTTTTTTTCCTGAAAAATACTCAATTTTGAGTAGTACGCATTTCTAAACCAAAAAAGATGAAGATTTCTGGCTTGCATAGTTTGTAGCCCTAACATTTTTCATATTGTTGATCTCGCTTAGATCAAAGATCAAAGTGTGCCATTAATTTTTTTTTCAAGATTTCAAGTAAATATTGACTTCAAAATCTTCTTATCTCTGGAATGTAGGAACTTTTTGGGACTCAATTAATACATTTTAAAATCAAAATCAACTTCTTTGCTACTTTTGCTTTGCACTCGATATTTGAGTAAACTAACAATTTTGGCGGCAAATCGTAATATCAAATTTTTATTTTTATCGCAATGTTTAAAAGTCAAATTCAATGACACAAAACCTCAACCAATCGTATAAATTCTCGGCAATTCTCTTTCCTAAGAACAACATTGATTAAGCGCCTGTCAATAGTTCATATTTTTTCTTTTCTTCGTCTTAATAAGGCTGGATGGGATAGTGAAATTCTAAATAATTACAGATAAAGCTTGCGTTTACAACGTTAATAAAATAAAGAATTTATTGTTTACTTTTCAGAAGTTATGTTTGCGACCTTCGACCCTCGACTTGATGACAATCTTACAGCCTTTTACTTTCTAAGACAGTTATTACATGAATTGGGGTTCAATATTGTTTCGATTATTACCTACATTATATTCAAAATTCCATCAATACAAAGACCCCATTAATATACTTATATGGCCTGTTGATATTATGTTGAAAGGGTCATCATCATCAAGTTTACGGGTCACCAGATAAAATTTATTTTTATTTTATTGGGCTTTTTATTTCGAATTTGTTTACTTATTACTTTGGAGATTCGACTTTAGCCGAAAAATACCATAGCATATATAGATTAATAATTATTACAGGAGGAAATTCATTAAGTTTGCATCAGAGATTTATTGTTTTATAATTGCCCAGCCAAGCCAGGCCGTAACAATAATTAACTTCTTTGGAGGTACATACCTGATCGCACGACATAAATTTTCTTCCTTGACAGGCGCTTATTAAAACCTTTAGATGTTGGCCATTTACATTCAATTTTAATTTTTAAATAAATCTATTATTTTTAACACTTAGGGACGAAATAATAGAGCGGCTCTAATGTTACGACAGGATGAATTGGGTGGGCTTAAATATAGGCCACCTGGTTACAGCTGGTGTTTATGTTTTTTCTTTTTCGGTGTTTGTAGTACTTAAAAGTTAATTCGTCTTGGAGCTTTTGTTACCTTTTTTATGACCAGATAAATTTTATAGGATAATTGTTACTGGAAAAGAGTCCTGATGAGTCTCCAATAATGCTAAGTATCCAGGCTCCAACGCTCCAACTGATTCTTCGGCCTCTTATAAAATATACTCTGAGTTTTATCTCAGATACGAATGGTGTTAATCAAATTTTCTGCCTGTCCCATAATTCTGAACCAAAAGGTAGGTAGGTATATGCAAGTTTTGGCCTGAATTTATCTTAATTCTATCAAAAGCTTTTTTGATATCCAGCATGTTTTCTTGCAGTTGAATTTATTGGGGATAAATGATAAATTGGAGGCAAAATGTTAAGGCTACCAACTGTGCAAGCCAGAAATTTTCATTCTGTTTGGTTTAGAAATGCAGAAATTTCAGAGCACTTTGGGTAATTACCTATGTACCTCACAGGTTCTAGAACACTAGGTAAGTTTAGATATCCATTATTTCTAATAATAAATTCACGAAATTTTAAAAAATCATTTTATTCACGAATTTTGATCCTAATTTAATTTAGAGCCCTTATTCCCTTTGGGAGAATTATAAAGAATGCCTAAAAGACTCATAATACTTGTGTAATTACAGGTGATTTTATGTAATATAATTTTGGATTAATATAATGGCATATAAACGCACTAATACAATAATGAAATTGTTGAAATACCTAATTCATGCTCAAGGGATAGAAACTCCTTATCCCATTGATTTTTCACTTATCGCAGACTGTATTTTCTGAATTATAAGAAACTTATATCAAGAAAAAATTTAATCAACTTAATCCACAAAAATAGCTGAGGGGATCTCAATGCTGAATAAGCATAAAAAGGAATTTCTATGAGGCTTATTTTGAAATTGCGTGATTATTAAGTTTTCTTCAATTCCACAGAGTTATTTAATCTTTTATCCTACGGATTATTAAATTATTAATATCTTTGAGTGAAGTAAACTTCAACGTTTATTTTGAAATTAAATGAACAAATTCACTTTAGATTCCGAATGTTAGGTAGATAGGTATGTAATTTTTCACTGGATTTTTGAATTCAATATACTCCTTCAAAGGGCGGTTGAAACATTATGTCAAAAATAAATAAACTAATTCAAAATCCGCATAAACTACTCAAACTCAAACAGCAACTTTGAAAGCAAGAAACTTCGAATGGTAACTAACTAATCAAGCTTTGCCGCAGAGCAGAAGTCGTATTTAATTCAAAAGGGCTTCTAGAAACTTTCTGGAAAGGCCAACGGCTAAATACCTAATAGAAGTATTAATAAATAATAATTCACAAGAAAAACTTAATATTTTTCCAAGACAACCAAAAACTTTTCTTTTGACTCACCTTCCATATTTTCTCCCGATCCTCTAATTATCCTGAACACTCAAAAACATTTTTCCCAAAAAAGTTTTCCACACAAATAATCCTCATTAGGACAATGGACTCAAAACAATCGACGATCGTAGTTTTTTTTTGTTTTTGTTTCAAAACGCGCGCGAAAGTTCTCCGTGACTCGAAAACGAACCGCGAATCGGAAACAAATGAATGAGAGTGTAGAGAGAGAGTGTAGAGTCGAGTACTGTGATTATTTTTATTTGATGCTGCTGAAGAGGCCGGACGACGCGCGAGAGCATCGCAGAGATTGGCCCATCGCCCAGAAGATTTAAAGGGTAGTTTTGGAGCATTTTGGAAAGTTTATTGGTTTAGGAACAATTAATTAGTGTTTGAGCGTGTATTGCCAGGAACTTTATAGAGTAAATAGAGCAGTGGTTATCCTACTGGAAAAATACAGTTTCGTTGTTAGTTATATCAGAGAATTTATATCCACAAACCCAAGAGGAAATTTGGGAAAAATTGATGCAAAATTGGTAGAAGAGTAGATTTAAATAATATGTTGTTTATTGGTTGTTTCTATTCCAGGCTCTCGACTTTTCTCTATTTAGAAGAATTGCAGAGAGAGAAAAGAAATTTGAGAAAAACTAAGAAAAAATTGGTAGACAAATTAACATGTTTTCTATTCCAGGCTCTTGAATTTTCTCTATTTAGAGAAATTTAGAGTGAAAAAAAAAAACGAAAATTCAAGAGCCAGGAATAGACAAAAATTAAGACTAAAAAAATTAAAAATATTAGAACTCATAAACAAAGTCCATCAATCAAATTAACTAAAAACCCAATCAAGAACAGGCAATAGACAAAAATTGACTTTTCAATCAAGTCAAACCGAATATTTGAAGTTTCCCTTTCAAAGAGTCTCTATTTCATACATAAATCCTGGAAGTTTGAGGTTGCTGGCTAAATTTGTAAATTTGGAAGTCAATCAATCAAATTAACTAAAAACCCAATCAATCAAATTAAACCGAACATTTCAAATTTCAAGTTTTAAAGTTTGCCCTTTCAAAAGAGTCTCCATTCGATAAATCCTGGAAAAGAAAATTGGCTCAAATTATGTATAATTCGAAAGAGCATTGAATTCCCTTTAAAATTGTTATAAACTTGTTCTAGTGGGCTGAGCTATCAACGTTCAAAGTTAGATTACCATATGTATGCTTTTGTTGATTAGTTGTGCCTATACTTTTTGAAAGGTCATAACTTTTTTTCTATTAAAGATAGAAAAGCTGTAAAGGACTAGAATTCCTGAAAATTTCAGCTCATTCGGACTTATAGTTTCAGTAATAAAATCGTGTTAAGCAATTTCGGATAATTTTTCAATTTTTCTGAGTGCCTTTTTTCATAGATTTCGACTTCAAATCTAAAAATAATTTAGTGTTTGTAGTGAGGGGATCCCAAAGGACCATTAGGACACAAAATTTCGACAAAAAAAAAAATTGGAATTTCATCGTTTTAGTAAGGATCGAGGTAAGAAGGTACCTTATGATTTAGAGTTTAGAAAACTTTGAAAGGTCATAACTTTTTTTCTATCGAAGATAGAAAGCTGAAATTTTCTGAAAATTTCAGCGATTCTCATCCCAGTAGAGGACTATAATCCTTGAAAAAATTCCACTTCATTTGGACTTACAGTTTCAGAAATAAAATCGTGTTAAGGAATTTGGGGTGAATTTTCAATTTTTCAATTTTTCTGAGTGCCTTTTTTCATAGATTTCGGCTTTAAATCTGAGAATAATTAAATGTATGGAGTTGCGGGGGTCCCAAAGGACCATTATAGGACACAAAATCTCAACAACAAAAAAAATTGAAATTTCATCGTTTCAGTAAGAAGGTACAGGGTGTTTTTTTTTATATATTGACACCCCACCTACAGCCTTTACCTTTACAGGTAGAAGAAAGGTGTACATACAAAAGTTGTACACTTTTGGCTGAACTTCTAGAAACCATGAACAGAAACAAAATTTCAATGTCAGAAATGTGAAATTTTGCATGCTTTTAGCTTTTTTCAAATAGGATGCCCTATAGGTATTTCATTCTATATTCTTGAAGAGCACAATGCCCCGATTCCGAAAATATATAGTTTGTCTATATTTGGTTGAGCCGTCTCCAACATATTTGGTTCTAAAATTTTTTAAAATACTATCAGATAAACCAAGTACCTCAAATTTTACCTGCAGCTTTCACCTGTACTTGAACAATAACTTATTATATAAAGTCAGAATTTATAAGATTATCCACTTTTTGTCAATTCGCCTTTCAACAGGAATTAGTAATGTTACTTTACCAAACTAATAATATATTGTGACAAGTTATTCAAGTACAAACGAGTGGATTGTTGCGCAACTTATGAGTGGACCCAGCCATTTATTCACCAATATGTCGTTCAAGTACAATACTAACCTGATTCACTCAGTTGAGAATTTTTCTCATTAGTTCAAAAACTACACGTTTCAGATGAGTGTCTTATTTGAACAGTTCAACAGTATATTGGTGAGTAGATGGCTGCGGAACTCGCTACGCTCGTCCCGCAGAGGTCCACCCATAAATTCCACAATAATCCACTTATTTGTACTTGAACAATAACTTATTATATAAAGTCAAAATTTGTAAGATTATTCACTTTTTTATCAATTTGCCTTTCAACAGGAATTAGTAATGTTACTTTACCAAACTAGTAACATAATGTGACAAGTTATTCAAGTACAAATGAGTGAATTGTTGCGGAACTTATGGGTGGACCTCTGCGGGACGAGCGCAGCGAGTTCCGCAGCCTTCTATTTATCAATATGTTGTTTTATTACGATACTAACCTGACTCACTCAGTTCTAAATTTTTCTCATTAGTTCAAAAACTACACGTTTCAGGTGAGTGTCTTATTTGAACAGTTCAACAGTATATTGGTGAGTAGATGGCTGCGGAACTCGCTGCGCTCGTCTAGCAGAAGTCCATCCATAAGTTCCGCAATAATCCACTTATTTGTACAGGGTGTTTTTTTATATATTGACACCCCACCTAGAACCTCTACCTTCACAGGTACTACAGGTAGAAGAAAGGTGTAAATACAAAAGTTGTACAGTTGTGGCTGAGTTTTTAGAAATTATGGTCAGAAACAAAATTTGAATGTCAGAAATGTGAAATTTTGCATGCTTTCAGCTTTTTTCAAATGGGATGCCCTATATTTCATTCTATATTCTTGAAGAGCACAATGCCCCGATCTATATTTGATTGAGCAATCTCTCATAATATTCGGCTCCAAAAATTGTAATATCTATCCTACTACTTATTTTGTGAACCATTCTACCTGTATAGATGAAAGCTGCAGGTAAAATTTGAAGTATAGGTACTTGGTTTCTCTGATAGTATTTTTAAAATTTTTAGAACCAAATATGTTGGAGACGGCTCATCAACTAAATATAGACAAACTATATAGTTTTGGAATCGGGAAATTGTGCTCTTCAAGAATATAGAACCAAATCAGCGATTAACTATAAATTCTACCTTTTGTTGACTTCCAATATTCAAATTTATACAATGTGCTAATGCACAGCCAATAGACACATAAAAAACGATTCTCAGCCGTAAATCTAATGGAGCATTAAATTTCCGTTTTATTACGCGATAAGTAAGCCCCTAAAATTCAAATAGTTAATCTACCAGGTTAGCCAAAGGTCGTGCGTGGTGGGCATTTTTGTTGTTTTTTTTTTTATGCGCCAATGAAATGTCGTTGACCGAGTACATAATAATAATAAATGGATTTTGAAGTAAAAACTATACAATTTGTTTACTCAAAATCTATTCTTCTTAATGTTAAAATCAACAAGACCCAAAAGCATCATGATCCCTACTTAAAACTAAATTGTTTGTATCTATTAGGCTCGGTATTGTTTGTCTTTGTTATCTAAACAGAAGCCACTTTGGGACAACCATCTTCGGATACATTGAATGTTATTGTGTTTACTCATTATTTGGAATAATAATTGTCTGGATATTTTAAGGGTTTCCCTAATGCGAAAAAAATTGACTTCTAGATTAGAAAGTGTATATGAAGATTAGATAACTATGGCAAATAGTAAATTTTAATTTGTATTCTAATCTAAACAAATATAATTAACTAGGCCGAATCATAAAACTAATAATTATAACGTTTCCTGGACGCCATTGTTATGTCAATAAATGTTAAATTTAATTTATTTACTTTACTTATTCAGTTGTATTATGAACCACCATCAAGAAATTATTCAAAACTTGAGGAAAAACAAACCAAAATAGAGATTAGGTTTCTCGACTCTCAACTTTCCAATCTAAATAAACTTTTCAGGTGTCCAAACTAACTTTTCCAAACAGCTAAATCAATTTTTCAAATACTTGAAGACCCTTCCGTTCAAAATATTTTGCCCAGTTGAATATTCCTACGATTTTAAAAGTAATTTTGTCTCAAGTCCTCAGACTCGGGAAAACAACAATTTAGTGTTAAAAGCAAATCCCTCAGTTTAGAAATCCGAGATTTTTCTATGCGCTTATATGCACCTGTATTTCTACCGGAAATAATTTCTCGGTCATTAGGGAAAAGGTAAAAATTCTAAATCGTGTAACTCTGGAATTTCCGCATGCATGAAGTAAATTTTCGAGAACGGGGAAAAAGAATATTACCTATTAACGCACCAAAAAGTACCTAATGTATAAAATTAAGGTGCGAAATGTAGAATAAAGAGTCCTTTTAGAAGGCTAAATTTTTTAAATTATATTCCTGAGAAATTTTGCTAAAAGAAACTAGAAAATAGATACAAAACTCTAGATTAATAAATATTAAACTTATAATAATTAGGACTCGAATTAGGATAATCAATAACAAAAAAATTGCAAAAAATACGAGATAAATTCCTCAGACATATCATAATTATTTTTCGATGTTCTCATTTTGTAACGACTCTCGATTTCCTGGTTTCTAGAATCGGGATTACCAAAACAATAAACCCGGGGCCGGGAAAAAATCCACAAACAATAAGGAATGTTTCCAACTGGCTTCCCAAACGCAATAATAGCTCAACGTGAGCGACGTCAAACAAATCACGACTGACTATGAAAATAAATCTTTTCGATTTCCTTAGGTTAAGGGACATTTTCATTTTTCCGGCTGCAAAATCAGCAAGCAAAAACTAACCCGGAAATGGAGGTAGGAGTTAGTTGGAAATTCTAAACTAAATATAAATGAGAGAATCTATGGGAAGGTTGCATTTCCGCAATTGCTGTTTGCTCAAACTTTAAAAGTAAATTGAAAATTAAGTGTATCTAATAAATTGTACCCAGACAATTTATAATTTGAAATTAGCTAAAAATCTAGAAGAATATACTTATACCCAAATATTTTTGATAATGGATGAGTTACTTGACCGTTGAGAAGATTTCCTGAATTTAAAAAAATATATTTTCTACAATATTTTCTATTAATAATCCCCATTAACTTTGATTATATTGTGTCATTCTATAGTCTTTGAAAGGTCCTATATATGTTTTAGAGCTGAATTACTATTCCTCTATTGTTCGGGATTTGCATTGTTTAGAGACCATTGTCTATCGGGTTTTCGGCTTCAAAGGCGTACAAATACTTATATTCCGAAAATTTGGGCTTTGTTTTATTTGTGACGAATTTACCAAAATACGAGCAAAATATGTTATGAATTTGAATTCATGAGTTTAAGCTTCCGGAAAATTAGAGAAATGGTATTTTTTAATTTTTATGGAGTTTTCTTTTTTGTTAGATCTTCTCTAATAGAAAATTTCATCTGATAAGATAAGGGCATGTTCAATAGTCGGAGAGCCAAACTATTTATGTTGTGCGGATGAAAATGATATCGGATCTTCAAAAAAAAAAATCAATTAAAGATTGGTATGGTTTTTTAAACGTATGTTTTAGCAATATTTGTCTTTAAATTTGTCAATGAAGTTTAATTGTCAAAATGCCATGTCGAATATCCTGACCAATGAAAAATAGTTATTTGTGTACCAAGGCCGTAAAGTTGATCTTTTTTGGCCGAATCAGAAATTTGCGGCCTAGGCGTAGCCAAGGCCAAGCAAATTTCAGGTGAGGCCAAAAAAGATCATTCGGCCGAGGTGCACACAAAATTTTTTAGGCGAGTGTTTGTTCTTGAAAAAAGAAGAAAATTCAACAGTAGCTTTAAACTTTATTGATCAAATAAATAATACAGCAAAAGGTAGATACACAATTATCAATAACAAAAACTACGATAAAGTGATTATAGAAATTTGCCGACTTTTTCGCCTGGTATCTTACATTGAGCTTCTTTAAAAAAGCAATCAATTTTGAAAACTTGCTGATATTTCCGACTATAATTGTAAATATTAACATAGAGTATAACATAGGTGGACCTAAAGACCATAACGTTGAGGATTATTTAATTTTGGCAAGAAAATACTTCTCCCAAATTTTTAATCATGCCGTTTTTTTTTAGCATTTTATGTGGAAATTTGTAGCGGCCGTAAAGTAATAAAGCAAATGCGGCCGTGAAGTAAATGCGGCCGTAAAGAGAATGCGGCCAAAAAAGATATACTTTAGGGATGATATTGAATCCGTAAAACTAATCTTTTTGTGACAGTCGCCTAAAAACAATAATGCGACACGTTTAAAAAACCATAGCAAGACCCGCTATTTTATGAGTATTGGGTTTCTAGAAAAGAGAGAATTCATGTTTGTTTTCCTTTTTAGAGATCCTTGAGTAAAGTCTGAAAAGTTGATTGAGAATTAACTCTCAACTTCCCCAACAGAGACGTGAAATTTACCTGTAGAGTGACCGGAGTACCTCAGCCGGAAGTGACGTAGTCAAAAGCGTCGATTTGTGCTGACCGGAAAATGCGAATGTCTACAGAGCTACAGCCTCCAATCCGGAAACCCAAGCTGTTTGTACTTGTACAGCCACCTTAGAAGTCGTTACAGAAATTAAGCTTTTTTTATGTACTAATTAATTGATGTGACGTCATAAATTGACAGCCTGTATATCCAATCAAAAGTTTTTCTTTTTTCAACCATTTACGTTTAGAATTCCAACAATTTGGGTGAATTTTCCGAATCCGCCCGTTTTGCAAAATTTCCTATTCGTCATATTTTATTTAAAACAGTTTATTATGAGTAAAAAGCTGTTTCGAGTTCCAAAACGATTTTCAGTCAACTCTGATTCAGGGCCGGTTTCTCAATAGCGAGTCACCCCCGGGTTAAGCATAACTCCAGGGTAAACATAGCAACTAGACACGCTTACCCTGGAGTAAAAACTAACCTGAATAAGGTCACTCGCTATTGAGAAACCGGCCCTTACTCGATAGGTAGCAAACTTTTCAGTTATAAATGATCGAGTGTTTTGCTCATTATTTAAAAAAAAAATTAAAAAATCTCTAATTTTCGTTCGTTTTTGAACGACTCGTTGCTGCCTTGCCTTACCTTAGTAGGTACTGAAATGATGAAATTTCAATCTATTTTTTTTTTTTTTGATGTTGAAATTCTGTGTTTAGAGGATCATCATCAGGATTTTGTGTCTGAGTAATCATTCGGTATCCCCTCAACTCCAAAGTATTTTGAGATTTGGAACCGGAATCTATGGAAAAAGGCACTCAGAAAAATTGAGAAA
This sequence comes from Ceutorhynchus assimilis, assembly GCA_917834065.1. Classification (NCBI taxonomy): domain Eukaryota; kingdom Metazoa; phylum Arthropoda; class Insecta; order Coleoptera; family Curculionidae; genus Ceutorhynchus; species Ceutorhynchus assimilis. Next base: position 3,807,834 of record OU892281.1, read on the forward strand.
TGATAAATTTACCCCAAATTGCTTAACGCGATTTTATTTCTAGAACTATAAGTCCAAATAAGCTGAAATTTTCATGAATAGCTACCTATATACCTACATGGCTAAAGCCTCGACTAAAACGATGAAATTACAAACATTTTTTTGTTGAGATTTCGTGTCTTAATGGTTGTTTGGGAACCCCCAAAATCCATACACCAAATTGTTCTGAGATTGGAGCCGAATTCTATGAAAAAAAGCACTCAGGAAAATTTAAAAATTGATAAATCATCTCAAATTGCTTAACACAATTTTATTTCTGAAACTATAAGTCCAAATAAGCTGAAATTTTCAGGGGTTGGTACCTATAGTCCTCTGGTTCAGATAAGAATCGCTGGAAATTTCAGCTAGCTCTCTATCTCTTATAGAAAAAAAGGTTATGATCTTTCAAAATTTTCCAAAATCCAACTTTCTATCTATAATAGAATTTGAGATCATATCATATTCGTTGGTTGGAGGCCAAATTATTTGAAAGAGGTTGCCTGATAACTTTTATGACGTCATCCGGGGTGCCTGTATGCATAATGCAAATCTCCATTAGGTCCTCCCAATGACGTCATCTGTTTATCATTACCTACCATACCCATAAGGTTCTTAAAGTTGTCTGATAATGGGAAAAAGATGACATGATTTGGGGTGCCTTATGGAGATTTGCATTATGTTTAGGCACCCCACATGATTAGACAGCCTACCCTACATCTCTCAAACCACTTTATTACCAGACAACCTATTAACTTGAGGACGGCATTTATATAGTCGCTCCTTGAGGTTTGCTGAGACCAGCCTCAAAAAGCCTTTTATAATTGATGTGACTAACTTGTCAAATAGTAACAAGTGTCCATGCTAAACTCACGATTTCCAAGGAAGACCCCAAGGAAGGACTTTAAATTTGGTTGGAGGCCTAAAGAATAATACAGAGTGCCGCCATTACGTCGAGAAAAATCGAAAATATTAAAATTCAGATTAAAAACCAATAAGACCACTTACCCAAAAAAAAATTAAGTGCAAATAAAACTAAACTTTCGTTTTCACTATTACAACACTTTTCACTCACTTAAATCGATTATTATTAGGAAAATCAATTGGAAAATCGGGACGCCTTTACAGGGTCCTGTCGTTTGTGGTTCCAACATGGCCGACTACCCATAATCCTCTGATATTGCAGCTTTTAGTTTTTTACATAGGTGGCAGTAAATGCGAATATATATTGTTAAAACGAGTGACGAAAACAGCATTTTTTGCAACGAGAAAACAAGTTGCAAAAAATGATTTTGGACGAGTAAAACACTATACTTTTTGTATGACCACGTTTTAATTTTTGCTCTTAATTTAATGTTTTTTTCACAAGAGTTCCTACTAAGTTTGATAGATGGCGCTTGAAAACGTGAATGAATCAAGACGCCATCTATCAGTCTAAAAGTTCTCGTTTTTAATTAATTTTTTAATAATGATTATGATTAATACAGCAAAATTTACATAATTTTGTGATGAAGTATGTTTTTTCATTGTGTTCCATAAAATAGGATTATAATTGGATTTGAAAGAATGTATTTAATATATAAAATCCTAATCATTCACTTTCGTCACAAAAAAAATACACTGAAATCACTGACCTCCATTAAAAATTGAAATACCAGCTCTTTTTTCCAGTGCCTGAATTATTACAAAGGGTAGAGGATAACAGAAATGAGTAGTTTTTTTCTTTTATATTTTTTCTAAATGCTTTTTTTATAAAATTTCCAAATACAACCTAACTCCTTCAATGTAAGGGGGCCACCAGCCTCCGATGCCGTCACAATAGTAAAATCAGTTTTGTACGATAAAATCATGCAAAAAACGATAATTTCTACAGCATTGTACCATAATTTGGTTTTGATCATCTGGGAACACTGATCACTAGTGACGAAAATGACGTTTTCGGCTAAGATAAAATAGGGCAATCCAAACAAAATGGCGGTCAATGCATGGTCAATGCCAAAAAATTGGCGCCATACATTTAATTCAAATAACCGTGACATTTTTCATCAAAAAACTGTTTTTTGTGTATTTTGTGGTGTTTTTAGATGATTTTCTAGTGTTTGGAGGGATAATTTTCGTATTTTAAAATGGAAAGTTGTTAGTTTAAGAAATTATTAGTGGAAAACTCGGATGTTTGCAAAAGTTATGATTTCTTTCTGAAGTTTCTGACAAACCTTTACCTACTAACCAATTAGGTAGGTACTATCCAGGCTTTGTTTCCTGTTTATTTTTTTCTTAACCAAATCCTGAATCCTGCTGTATTTTATTTGTCTGCTTTTCAAGTTACCGACACAAGCTGATGTGGAGGATAGTAAATGGCTGGGATCCATACACCATTTATGTAGAGAGACTTTTTGGTTTTCTAATATGGATTTCGTAAGATTTTTTCTCTTTTGCTACAATCCATGAAGCCCTCACAAAGTACAGACAAATCATTTTTCTCCGTTAAAAACCTGTGTTTTGTCTCTGCAAGAACAGCATGAAACCAGACTTTCTCGCGATTAGAACGGCTCCCACAACTAAGTACAATACATACTCTTCGAATTTAATACATATAAAGTATGCATTTTCCAAAGAATCAACACTTTACAGACTTTATACAAATCAAAAATCGCAATAAAAACGGCATTTTATTTAAATAAAAAGGCATTGGCCTCCATTTTGAATTCCATTTTGACAGGTCGTTGGATTGCCCTATATGACGAAAGCTATTTATTTTTTGATGGCCATAGAAAAAATATTTAATTTCTCCTATATTTTAACAAACAATAATTCAATAATTAATATAAATACTTTGGACTAGGACAGTTAAATATAGGTACAAAAATCTTCTACATAGATAAACAAACATGAATATTTATTCAAGGATGATACACACACTATACCATTCTATACAATTGCTTATCGGCCTTGTTTTTGGTAATAGCCGCCTTAGAAAGGGAAGATATGCCGAAGATGGGTCGAGTGGTACCTTGTTTTAAAGGTATTTTGATTCGAAAAATTAATCCCTCAATGTTGAACATTTAGAAAATGGCTGTTATTCATTATTTGAAAGACCTTAAAAACAACATGCCACTCAGAGTCCACACTCCTATCATAATAATAGGGAAAGAAATCACCCTCAATACAAAAAAGAAGAATAACATACGGAGTTTTAACGAGAATCAAAATACTTACCTTGAAAACATAGTATGGTACCTATATGATTTAGTTAGAGAAATAGTCATTATTCAATCTATCAATCTATTTTTCTAGGTAAAAATTGAATATCTCTCCCTAGGTTAATAATGAAAATAATGAAAAAATACCCAGGTTAATAATGAAAATGACGTCATAACGCAAGGATATTGTCATGTTTTTATTGATTCAATTTCAATTTGATACGTCAAATACATAAAAAAATACAGGTTTCTGTAGGTACATAGGAAGTTATCATAAGCTGTTGATAGAGGACACCACTTTCAAGAGGGCGTTCAAAAAAAATAATTAGAGCACAGATTACAAATTATTCATTTTCCACTAGCAGTAGTAAAAAAAAATCTATATGTTCCTCGGTAGAGAAAGTCATTATATACCTCACGCATCACGCATTATAAACCTCAACTATTTTAGGGGAGCCCTAACGATAAGTATTCCCTAAAATGACATTTTTACATAATGTCAGTTTAATACAATGGTTTAAGGCATACCTATTGTTAGGGCTTCCCTAAAATACCTAGTCGGTGGAAATGGCAATTAGAAAAATTAAGAAGAAAACGAAAATTCAAGATCCGGGAATAGACAAAATATGAGATGGAAAAATTGAAAAATAAAGAATAAATAAATATATCTATATATATATATATAAAAATTAATGCCACTTTTCGTTGTAATTTTATAACTCAAGAACGGGCTCACCTAGCCTAACCAAATGTTTAGGCTTTGTTCGGACTATTTATTAGATGGTTTATGTGAAGTTTGCACAAAATCGGTCGAGCGGTTCTTCATTTATCACATTTTTTGTAATAAATGAATTATTCAATAAATGGAGGATCGTTTTCTTAATGGGGATTTTGCTGTCAAATTGAAACTTTTTTCAGCGTTGACAGTACCAGCATGTTGTTATGTCATTAATGTGGTCATTTCATTACTTATTTTATTTATTTATGAAAAAAAATTTACTAAGCCCGCATACCGCGCCATCTCTTATAACCGATACCAAGTTTATTTTGTATTTTGTATACCGCGCCATCTCTGATACCTGGAACGAACTCGGCATTGCAGATACACTAGAACAATGCTGCTCAGGAACTGGAGCTATTTCGAACAGAACTATTCCACTATTCCGATCAGATAGAGAGGTGCAGAAAGAGAAGATCAGATAGAGTAGTGCAGATACAGTAGAACAGATGGAGTAGTGCAGTGCATGCAGTGCAGATAGAGTGAAACAGGGCTGCGCTAGAGATTTTTTTTGTTTTCTTTACATTCTTTGAATATTCCTGTGCCTGAGTTTATTTATTTGGTGGTACACTTTACAAGAATAATGCCCACAAGCTGCCTAAAAAAGGATGATGTAAAATTTTAATTTTAGGTGACTTCTGATCCAGAGAGTAAACATTAATTTTCTTCAACCAGAGCCAAATTCACCATCGAAAAAAACTTAATTTAATTCAGCTAATAGATACGTTAACACAACATTTAATAGGTATATATTTAATAATTCAGAGGCGGTACGAAGTTCGCCGGGTCAGCTAGTACTTAGATAATAATAATATTAATAATAATACCTGAGTAAACATCAAAAAATTTGCAAAAATATGGCGGCAGGGGCGTGGCTAACTTCTATATTCATATTCAAAATTTACAAGAATATGGCGGCGGTACCGAATGTCTATTTGAAAAGGTTAAGTCACTGTAGGTGGGCCGGGGCCATTGGAAAGGGTTGAAAAGGAAACAACCAATCAAATACCTTGACGATACATAAACCCCGGAAAGGGGCGGGGCTCAACTAACCAATTGAATGTCCTGCTGATATCACTCGCATCTGATTGGAAAGGGGCGGGGCTTATATCCAACCTATCAAATGCTTTGTTAATATCCTTGCGTTTGATAACGAATCAGCCACAGTGTTGCCAGCTTGACGGAATTATCCCCTTTTTGCCTTTTTGAGGAAATTTTCTATTTTCGTTCGCAAAGGATAGAAGCGGAAATAGCGGAATTTTTAAAGTTTTTTTTTTTTAAGATAAAAGTCAAAATGACATTATATGTTAGCAAAACAATGTTAAACTGTCGATGCTTTCAAATTTTTTGTGTAGAGAAGGCTGTGTTGCCAACATAGTTACTAAATTTTTGACTCGGGGAATTATCGTTAAAAAAAAAAACAGACTTTACTTTTTCTTTCATTTATCGCAAAATTTTCATATTCAATGAAAAATTGGTAATTTTAAGTTTCTAGCACACGATATACAATAGGTATACAGGGTGGGCCATTGAAAAAAAAAACGCGCCATTTTCGAGGTATTGAAATGTCTCAATTTAAATGGACCACCCTGTATATAAGTATGGGTACAACATCTCATTCCCGACTGTAAGTGAAGGCGCAATAATTGTTTTTTACCACTACCGCGCGTAAAGTACTTACGTTACGCACCTTTTAGAAGAGATAAAATGTCACGCACCAGTGCGTAAAGTAGTTTTTTTACTACTAACCTGAGAAGTAGTCATTATTCCATCAATTTTTCTGGGAAAAAATTGAATTTCTCTCCCTAGGTTAATAATGAAAATAATGAAAAAATACCTAGGTCAATAATGAAAATGACGTCATGACGCAAGGATATTGTCATAACGTAACAAGTTTCTATTGGTTTAATTTCAGTGTCAAACTGTCAATTTTAAAAAAAGCAGGGTTCCTGTATGTACATTATAGGAAATTACCGTAAGCTGTTGATAGAGGGCAGCACTTTCGACAAGAGAAAATAATTCGAGCACAGGTTTCAAACCTATTTTTTATTTTCTACCAGCAGTAGTAAAAAAAATTCTATAGGTATATCCCTCGGTAGAGAAAGTCATTATATACCTTACGTATTATAATGACCAACTTCTCTACCTAGGTATATAATGTACTATTCTATTATAGATAAAAAGCTGAAATTTTCAACGATTCATATTTTAATAGAGGACTACAATCCCTGAAAATTTCAGCTCATTTGGACTTAAAATTTGAGAAATAAAATCGTGTTAAGCAATTTGGGGTGATTGAGCAATTTTTCCGAGTGCTTTTTTTCATAGAATCAGGCTCCAAATCTCAGATTAATTTAGTGTAGGTATGGGGGTCCCCAAGGACCATTGAGACACACAAAATCTCAATCAGAAAAGAAATTGAAATTTCATCGTTTTAGTACTGAGGGAGCTATCATATGATTTAGATTGCGGAAAAATTGGAAAGGTTATAATTCTTTTTACTATTATAGATAGAAAGCTGAAATTTTCAGCGATTCTTATCCCAGTAGAGGACTACAATCCCTGAAAATTTCACTTCATTTGGACTTATTATAGTTCCAGAAACAAAATCGTGTTAAGCAATTTGGGCTATATTAATCAATTTTTCAATTCTTCTGAGTGCCTTTTTTCATAGATCTCAACATAAATGCTTTAAAGATGTTATACTTGCCTAATCTCTTCAACATAAATGGTGTCAAGAATCTTAATTTTGTCTCGAATAAGTAGATAAAATCTCAAATAGGTTGAAATAATGACACTGGTACCATTTAAATAATGTAAGACATAATTTATTGGAACATTTAAAAAAGAATTTGAACAAAATAATGCATTTAATTTCATAAATAATTAATTTTGCAGCTGTATAAGCAAATTCCTTATACATTCGTAATTCTGAACATAGACTATTTATAAATGACTAATATTTGATTCACTTAATACTCGTCTTAAATACAAATAAGCTTTTCTTATCTATTCAATGCGATAACCGAAACAATACAACAAAATTACTTAGGTAAACGCGCGCTATATAGGTAGTCATAATAGATAACGTGGACTCATTTTTAACACTGATTCAGTTTTAAATAGAATTCACACGAAAAATGTCTTCAGAGGAAACGTTCCACGAAATCGAGCTCAGATCTGAAGAAACAAAGACACCGAGGCCTTCATCCACGTCACGAGTCAACAATTTTTTCCAAAGTGCCTTTAGAAAAACCTTCGCCAAAAAGAAACGACGCTTCACAACTCCGATAGCTGAAGCTGACTTGCTGAAAAACAGCATCTCTGGACCAGCTAATGTCAGCGAAGTGGTATTTTCCGAAGAAGATTTCGGATTTTCGAGGAATTCGATACAGTGTTGTCCGTTTGATATTAGCGGGTACGGTGCGTTTTTGTTAATGGACGAGTTTAAAGTGCAACGGCCCAACAAGATGGTTTTGATGGTGTTTTTGTTTGAGAAAATTATTATTTTTACTAAGGTGAATAGAGTTTTATCGATAAGAGTGTGTGACTGTACCATTATATTTTATCAGTATAATATCATCGATTGGGATTTTTTTCAAAACCGTTTGGTGATTTCTTGACAAAATGACAAAGTAGTCATAGTGTACAGAATTCATAAATTATTTTTGGGAAACTCGAGGGGAAACTTCTCAACAAATAATTTCCAGTATTCCAGATGGGTCTCTCATATATAGGAATTTTGACTGAAACAAAAAAAATCAATTATCCAATATTATTTGATCTTCATAAAACCCTCGTTTCTCTGAAAAAACCCCTATGGCGGGGCCAAATTTGACACTCAGCCCTCCCATTTTTTCTATTATTTTATGGAACAAAAGCAAAAACCAATGCAACTTTTGGTGTGCTGAACTCTGTGCTGCTAATATTTTTAGTTCAGTTTTTCGTTTAACCCTCGTTTCTCTCAAAAAACCCTATTATGGCGGAGTCAACCTAACGCTCAGCCCCCCTCAGTGGCGGACCTATATAGGATCTTTGGGGCCCGACGCAAAAATTTTTTTTGGGGCCCTGTCATGCTTTTTTTAGGTATTTTTCTTGTGGTGTTTGGCTGTAAAGTGAGTCTGCGAAAGTTATTTATATTTTTGAAGTGAACCAAATATAGAAATAAATTTAATCAAAAAACAAGTTTATCAAGAACATATGAAACAGAAAACAAGTTAAACGAAAAAAAAAAGTATAAAAATTCAGGAACTTTTCATCTAAACAAAAAGAAATACATCATAGTAGTACCGCAGTGCACTGATACTGTCCGTACTCCACCAACAAGTGCCATAAATTATCTGAATCTAGAAGACAATAGGCAATTTTTTGCGAGGATAACCAAGCATAATCTTTTGCTGGATTATATGATGTGTCATTTGTGTCATACTCCCCTAACTCCCCCACCATCAAATTCTGGGATACTCGAGGATCAAGAACACCTAGTTTCTTCTGAAAGAACAGACCGAAAATCACCTTTTCTACATTCAAAATCGACGAAAAAATTAACACTAGCACAGCCTGAATCGCAAGCATTCCATCGAGGTCTGCGGGTGACGTCATCACGACAAGCCGCTGATAGTAGTGACGTCATTCGCAGGGCCAGAATTTGACACATCACATAACCCAGCATAATCAGATTATGCTTGATTATCCTCGCGAAAAATTGCCTAATAGCTAAAAAAGCCGCCTAAAGTCGACGCGTCCCCGCGGTTGCTGCATTATCGCGTCTAGTGCATCAGGGCTGGGATCACGACATTCTACTAGAATTTCTCTTTTATGACGTCAGGTTGCCTAACAATTGTCATCATCGCCTGTACTGTACGCGATAAATGTGTCGCGAATGACGTCATGAAAGCGGAATTCCACTTGTCATGATTCCAGCCCTGGATTCCCTACAGGGCCTTTATTGTCGAAACAGGAGATAAGCGTTCTGTCTTAGTTGCCCATATTTCTATTTCCATAACACTGACAAAGACAGAGCAATCGTTCTTTCTCATAAGAACGCTGTTCCCCGGTTTCAAGAATAGGCATCCTGGTATACAACGTTGCCGTCTCGTTCAAAATTTAATTTTCGTTTTTTTTTTATATATATATACGAGTTTATTTTTTTTTATTTGTTTTTATCGGTCCCTCTAGAATCTGGTTGTGTGGGGGCCCCTCAGCTCTGGGGGCCCGACGCACAGTGCATCGTTTGCTTCATGCTAGATCCGCCACTGGCCCCCCTCGTTTTTTCGATTATTTTCTTGAACAAATGCAATAAATCAATGCAACTTTCAGAGGGCTGAGCTGTGCCGTTAATATTTTCAAGTTAGTTTTTCGTTCAACCCTCGTTTTCTCAAAAAATGTTATAGAGGAGCCAACTTGACGCTTATAGCCCCCCTATGTTTCTTCGATAATTTTATCAAAGAAAAGCAAATACAAATACAAGGCATATTTCAAAAATCCCTACTATTCCTTTGGCAAATATTCCATAGAATTTTTCATGACCAACAATATGTCTTTTCGGTGGAATAATTTCGTATGTGCGGGATTACAGGGGGACTGAGCGGCAAGTTGTGCCCGCCATAGCATTTTTTGAGAAAACGAGGGTTGAACAAAAAACTAATACCTGAAAATATTAACAGCACAGCTCAGCACACTGAAAGTTGCGTTGCATTGATTTTTGCCTTCGTTCAATAAAATAATCGAAAAAACGGGGGGACTGAGCGTCAAGTTGGCCCCGCCATAGGGTTTTTTGAGAGAAACGAGGGTTAAACGAAAAACTGAGCTAAAAATATAAGCATAGCACAGTTCAGCACACTGAAAGTTGCAATAATTTCTGCTTTTGTTCGATAAAATAATCGAAAAAACGGGGGGGCTAAGCGTCAAGTTGGCCCCCTTCAAATTTTTGTGAATAGCATTAAGTGCAACTCATCAGCACAGTTCCTAATATTAGTAGCACAGTAGAGCACACTGGGATCACAGTTAATTAGCACGAAAAAGAAAATAGAAAAATTTAATAGGCGGGGCTAACTTGACGGAGCTCTTCATAATGGATTTTTAACTTTGAGCAAAAATCTCTATAGCTGTATAATGTCATGATCTTACTTTTGAGTTGAACAAACAAATTGCTTATTGAATTTTTGGCCAATAAATACTTGAAGAAATTTTGCATCAGCTAACAATTATTTATTTTTTCTAGAAACAATCACCATCTGAAGACTCCTTCTACTACATAGGTAGCATAAAAGCCAACCAGATAGAGCTAGAACCTCCAAACGAAAATAAAAAGTTGCTCGAACTCAAAGATCACTTGGCCAGCAAAAGGTTCCACAGGGAAACCATATTTTCTCTGGAAGCTCCTACCGAGTACATCCAGCAGCATTGGAGAAAAGCCATCGAAAAATGCTTGTGGAGTCAATTCTTGCAAGCCAAACGAGATGCAAAAACTTGAAAATTGAATTTATTATTGGATTTTTTTTGCCAAAGGTACCTGAATATGTATTATAATAGTAATTAGATTGATATTTATTATTGGAGTGCAAGTATTGTGAAATTGTTATTAATCTCTATTTTATTTGTAAATAAATTAATTTTTATAAAAAAACATATTTTTCTCTATTATCATTCACATACCTTTGTTTGTTTGTATGAGAATTTATTTTTATTTATATTATTGGAGATATTACCCAGACATGGCATAGAGGTATCTTAAAGAAAACATTTACACAAAATTCATTTTGGAAAAAAAAAAAACATTACAAGAGTCAGAAGAAAATTATAATTTAGAAGAAAAAAATTTATAAAAATTCAAGAATTTTAATTGAAAGAGAAACATTTATTTCTTGGCTAATTTCCTTAATATTTCTCATTTTATAACTTTCAATTTTTGTCTATTCCAGGCGCTATATATGCTCTCTGGATTCTGTGATTTTTCAATTTTTCCTATGATTTAGATTTTAGAAAACTTTAAAAGGTCATAACTTTTTTTCTATTATAGATAGAAAGCTGACATTTTCAGCGATTCTTATCCCAGTAGAGGACTATACAATCCCTGAAAATTTCAGCTCATTTGGACTTATAGTTCCAGAAATAGAATTGTGCTGAGCAATTTATATAGGGTGATTTACCAATTTTTCAATTTTTCTGAATGCCTTTTTCCAGGGATTACAGAATAATTAAGTGTATGGGATTTGGGGGGTCCCAATAGGACCATTAAGATACAAAATCTCAACAAACAGAAATTTGAAATTACAGTAAGAGGTTTTTAAAGCCTTAGGAACCAGTGTGAAACCTAAAGAAACACACTCACTCTTATTTCTGTAGGTAGGTAGGTACCTACTTAATTTTCTATTTTTGAATACATTTTTGCAACTTTTTATTTTCTATTTTTATTATTTTTCAACTATGATATCCCAAATATTATTAATTAATTTAAAATATACATATTTAGTTGTTGCAAAAAATTATACCTACAAAGATAAGCAATTTTTTCTTCAATTACTGGCCAGACATAATTAATTTAATCAAAACAATACAATAAAATCACAGAGTTAAATGACTTTCTTTAATTCACTGGCATTAAAAATCTAATATAAAAAGTTTATTTATATTATTTTATACTTTTATAACGACTTCTTATGTTTGTTTTATAATGTTTAACACTCAAGTTGAGCATACAATCTTGACTATTTTCGGCCTTGTCTAGCAATTAACAAAATTAGTTCATCTATTAAAAACATATGTACAAAAATGATATTTTAGTTATTTCTTCACAATGATATTGCACTAATTTTGCTTGTTGAAGCGTAAGATATTAATTTGATAAGAAATGAATATTGATTTTTTGCCAGAGTTATCTCATATTTATCACGAGTACTTTTATCGCCTATAAAGCTTATATAAAGCTAAAATATTGTGCTCATAATCTCATTTTTAATAAAAGTAAACGAGGGATTAGAGCTAAGAGGCCTTATACTGCATTGTTGCCATTGTTGGTAGTAGTCCTAGTACAAAATTTGACTTTACAAACATAACCTCACAAAAGACTTCCAAATTAAAGTTATTTTTTTTTTTTGAAAATGTTTATTTTAATTAGTTTATAGTTTGTTTAACAATTTAGTTAAGTGACAAAATGGATTCGAGCAAAAAATACGACAACCCCAGCCCTGAAGAGTCTGCAATTTGGTTAAATAAACTATTTTTCTGGTAAGTTGTAACATAAAAATTCTTGGTGGTTTTCAGTTGCCTTTCCTTCTAATGAATATAGTTTATGTATGTATTGTACAGGGTGTTTTTTTATATATTGACACCTCACCTACAGCCTTTAAATTTACAGGTAGATGAAAGGTGTAAATACAAAAGTGGTACAGTATTGGCTAAATTTGTAAAATCCATGGTCAAAACACAAATTGAATGTCAGAAATGTGAAATATTGCATGCTTTCAGCTTTTTTCAAATGGGATGCGCTATATTTGGTTCTATATTCTTGAAGAACACAATTGTCCGATTCCAAAACTATATAAGTAGTTTGTCTATATTTGGTTGAGCCGTCTCCAACATATTTGGTTGGTTCTAAAAATTTTAAAAATACTATCAGAGAAACCAAGTACCTCAAATTTTACCTGCAGCTTGCACCTGTATAGGTAGAATGGTTCGCAAAATCAGTAGTAGGATAGTATTTTTACAATTTTTGGAGCCGAATATATAAGAGAGTGTTCAATCAAATATAGACAAACTATATATTTTTGGTATTGGGGCATTGTGCTCTTCAAGAATATAGAATGAACAGCACGAAGTATGCAAAATTGCACATTTCTGACATTCAAATTTTGTTTCTGACCATGGTTTCTAAAAATTCAGCCAAAAGTGACAATTCTCACGCATCAACATTCAGGTCGTTTAAAAGTGCGCTCCAGTTTTTATCAGTTTTTACCATTTAAACATTAAAATTAAAATTTGAATTTTATATCAAATTACTCAGGAAAAAAACAGTGATTCAATCAATATCCCAAATTGTTTGAGTGTAGCATAACAAATGTGAAATTTACATTACAAACGTTAAACAATATAATATAAAAGTGACGATAAAAAACATAAGTGATAAAAATATTAAGGAATTTATCATTCAGTCTCGAGTTAATTTATTTATCAGTTTTTTTGTGGCTGTAATTTTCAATAGTAAATATTTTGATCAACAGTAAATATTTGGATAGAGTGCGTATACAGTGTGATACAAAAATGTCTTGCTCAAAGTGCGATAAGGAAATGTCAGCAGAAGATGCATCTTATAAAATCATATGTGATATTTGCAGTAAGACGTATTGTCTAAGATGCTCTAAAATTACGAAATCTGAGGCATATGTAACCCGCCTTCAAGAGCGCACGATGATATTTTGCTGTAGAGCATGCAATTCTGATGATCTAACAAACTATATAAAAATCCAAAAATTGGTTAGGGGGGAGATTGAAAGATTCAACAAGCTATACACAAATACTCATTCGGAAATAATTAAAGCTGTGTCACAAGACCTGTCCAAAAATTTGTTGGAGGCTATAGCTACTCCAATTCAGGAAACTATGGATAAAAAAATGCAAGATTTTGCACGGATGGAAAACGAAATCAAGGTAACCTTAAGTAAGAAAACTATTGAAATCACAGAATTTTTCCAAAACTTCGAAGAGCAAACTAAACAAAATATTGAACAAACATTAATGGATAAATCAGTGCTTATTGCTGAATCCTTCACTAATATGAAAACAGAAATTATGTCTAACCATCAGGCTATATTTACACAAAAATCAAAGCAAGAGCAGGAGCTATGTGACAAAGTAACAAAGCTTGAAGGCCTTTTGGAATATTGTTTCAGTAAAATGGAAAAACTGGAAATATCGAACTTAAACTTGATCCAAAACAACCTATCTGAGACAAATCAAACAGCTAATAAATTTGTGAGTACTGATTCGCAACCAGTGACTCACATTGAGTCTAGACCACATGGGCGGCCCCAAGAAAATTTTGTGCCCCAAGTTAAAGGCGCTTTAAATGGTGGATCAGGTGATTTGGCTGCTCAGTATTGCTCAAAAATGTATGAGATAATAAATTTAGAGACGCAACCAGCCGCTTCCACTGCAACTAAAACTAATTCTGTCAAAAATAGCTTCGATGTTCCACCTAGATTCCAGTATAAATATAATCAAGAGGATCAGCGTGAAAAAGTGGGCAATAGGAACAATTTCAGGCAGGGATTTCACAAAAAGCGTGTGGTATGGTATATGGAAACAACAATACTAGCCAGGACCAAGTAGTATCTATGCTTAATCACTTTTTTGTCTCTGGGTTTACTCCCACTGCACAGGATGAAGAAGTCCTCAATTTCGTAAGACAAATTGACTCTAATGAAACATATGAGTGTGAAAAACTACAGTTAGGTAACAGTAACAGAGTTGGATCATTTAAAGTAGGTATCCCCTTCTACTTAAAAAATGATTTTCTAAACCCGAATCTTTGGCCAAAAGGTATTGTGGTGAGTGATTTTTTAGAGAAACCAGTAAGACATTAGATTACAATATATTTTATGCAAATTGTTCTAGCTTGATAAAGAATATTGATAACATTTCATTTGCTATTTATTGTCATAAACCATTAATAGTTTGTCTGTCAGAAACTTGTGTAATGCTCGTATTACATCTGTGTATTTTTCCGTGTATTTATTCATGTAGTTCAGGCTGCCAACATTATTTTGTTTTTCATAATGCTAATTTATGTTGCGTTTGAAGTTTTTCGGTTGTCACCTTGAACTACATGAATAAATACACGGAGAAATACACAGATGTAGTACGGGCATTACAGATGAGATTAATCAACATGAAATCTCGATTAACGGGTATGACATAGTACAATGCAATTCCACTAGCAGGCATACTGGTGGAACCATTATTTATATCAGGAATGACATACAGTATAGTGAGATTATGAATTTTTCACTTCAAATGAACACTTGGATTGTAGCGGTCAAAATAAAAATTAAAAATATTTGTTTTGTAATATGCGCACTGTATCGATCCCCAAGCGCTTCAATTCCTGAATTTCTGCAGGTTTTAGAGTCTAAATTTGAAGAGCTAGTATCGCAAAAATGTTTGTTAATCATACTTGGCGATTTTAAAGTTAATTCTATTTATAGCAGGCAAATAGGGAGTATTTTGGATTTTTTAGGCTTAAATCAGTTAGTTCAAGATTACACAAGAGTAACATTAAACAGTGCAACTTTAATTGACTACTTGATAACAAATGAAAACTCACTACAGCATTTAGTTTCTGATAGGCCGAAAGTATCGGACCATTCAAATATTTTAGTATCCCTGGACATAAATAAACCCAAAAATAATGCCAAAGAAGTAAATATAAGAAGAAACTTTTCAAATTTTCATAAAGATGACTTCAAACAATATTTGCTTACTTTGAATTGGTCATCAGGTAGTCAAGATATAAATATTTTAGCAGGTACTTTCACAAGAAATATTGTGGATGTGCTTAATGTTCACGCTCCATTTAAGGAAATTAATAATTTTAATAATTTTAAGCTAAGAGTTTGGTTCAGCTATGATCTTATGATGAGTTTACAATATAGAGATCAGTTATTTAGGTTAGCAAAGGAATCGGGAACTGAGGAACATTGGAACAACTACAAGATTGTGAGAAATGAAGTAACAACCAAATTGAGACATGAAACACGAAAATACTATGAGGAAAAAATTGATGATAATAAATATGACAGTAAAAATATGTGGAAAGCAATAAAGGAGTTAGTTTCAGGTAAAAAAGTTGAAAAAATATCTAAAATAAAATTTGAAGCTGTAATTTTGGAAAATGATCAGGAAATAGCAGATAATTTCAACACTTATTTTGTAAACAGCATTAGAGACTTAGTGAAATCAACAAAAAATGTAAAGGGTTTAGATTTTGTGTTGGAAAGAATGTCACAAATTGGTTGTTCCTTCGACAGCTTTCATTCAGTTGACTGGGAAATGTTATCCTTGAAAGTTTTAGGCATGGGGAAGGGCTCCAGTGATCAAGACGGAATCGACTTGAACACGCTTTAATTAGCTCTTGATATTGCAGGAGAATTTTTCCTAGATTTGATAAATACATCTCTATCACAGGGAGTTTTTCCTGATGCCTGGAAATCGAAAAGGTCCCAAAATCAATACTTTGTTCAGAGCATAGGCCCATAAACACATTACCAGTTTATGAAAAGGTTTTGGAATTGCTGGTGAAAGATCAGCTGCTTCATTATTTGGATAGAAATAATATTTTGGTAGAGCAACAATCAAGATACAGACAAAAACATTCATGCGAAACGGCTTTGCAGTTTTTGATATCAGGTTGGAAATCTCAAATACAGAAGAAAAAAGTCATTGGTGTAGTATTTTTGGATCTCAGTAGAGCTTTTGAGACAGTAAACATTGATCTTTTGTTACTAAAACTGGCAAAGTATGGTATTCACTAAAATGGTTCAAAGAATACTTAAGTGAGAGATTTCAGAAGGTTAAATTTAAAAATGCCAATTCCAATAGCATAGGCATAGATCAAGGGGTTCCTCAGGGTTCAGTATTGGGACCTATTCTTTTCCTGTTGTTCATCAATGATATAGTTCTTCATGTCAAACATTGTCAAATAAAATTATTCGCAGATGACACTTTGCTTTATTTTGTCTGTGATATTGATGAAATAACATTAATGGAAAAACTGTTAAACAAAGATCTTGAAAATATTGATGTGTGGCTCATAGAAAATGGTTTAAAACTAAATGTTGCAAAGACGAAATTCATGATTCTTGGTTCTAAACATTGCCTTAATCAAGTTCAAAGACAAAGTACTAATGCAGCAGTAAAAATAATTATGAATAACGATATCTTAGAACAGGTTAAATCTTTCAAATATTTGGGTGTAATGCTGGATCCCGAACTTAATCTATCCTTGCACTGTGATTACATAAAAAAGAAAATAGCAAAAAAAGTAGGTTTTATTTACAGATTGAATAACAAGATTTCACTTTTCGCTAAACTCACAATTTTTAAGTCAATAATTGCTCCTCATTTCGAATATTGCGGTACATTGTATCATTATCTAAGTTTGACTCAAAGAGACATGCTACAAAAACTGCAAAATCGTTACATGAGAGCAATATTACTTTGTAACAAAAGAACACCAATAAAATCCATGCTGGAGAAATTAGACCTTATGAATGTACAACAAAGATCTACTTACATAATGCTAAATTTTGTTTTCAAACTAAAACATAATATGTTACCATCATATTTATCTGATGAAGTTACTTATGTGCGAGATGTTCATTCATACCAAACGCGATCCAGTGTGGTAAATAATTTTTACATTAGTGATTTTCAGAGTGACACTTTGTTTAGTGTAGGCTTAAGAATGTTTAACAGTATACCCGCAGAATTGAAGCAATGTGACTCCTACTCTAGATTTAAGACTGAATGTAAAAAATATGTAAGAACTTTATAGACTTTGTTGAATACTTTTCCAGACATTCCATGTTGGGTATATACCTACTGGTTTAAAATATTTCATAAAATCATTTTGTAAGAGCTTTTTATTACTAACAAAGTCTTTGATATAATTGTACAGGGTGGTTGATTTTCGATAGTTTGATAGGGTACAGCCAAAATGGCCGAAGATACTAAGAAACTGATATACGCTTCCCGTCCTCTTTTTTAGTGTGTCATTTGATGGTGTAGTCAGATCTTGGCCGACAATATTGGTTTGCGAGGTACAGGGTGTTTTTCAAAATCAGCTGTTTTTTATAATCCTCTATAACTTCTTACCCTACGGAGATATAGAAAAAGTGCAAAAAGGAAAAATACGTCTTTTTTTACGTAGAATCCAGTGGCGTACTTAGAAAAAAATATGGGAGCTTTATCTTCTGAGATATTCGAAAAAACAAAGATTTTTCAAATGGAACACCCTCTATCTTATTGGTTCAGTATTTTGAGAAAAAAAATGCGAGTTCAACGATACATAACACATGATATTTTGTTTTAGTCTAAATGGCGAAAGCAACAAAAAACACTTTTTTCTACTACCGTGCGTAAAGTACTCACTTTATGAACTATTCAGAATACGTAAAATTTCACTTCACGCAAAAGTGTGTAAAGTAATTCACTTCACACACTAGTGCGTGAAGTAATGTCAATGACAGATGTCGACACTGTCAATTTAGTATTTTTCTGGTAAATTGAACCCTATGCTGGAACAACGTTTCAAACGCCAAATATACCAAACAAGCGCGAAACTAGGGCGGTTGCAATTAAAACGTTATTGCACAAAAAGGACATACTGGGCCAATTGAAATGGCATCAACACTTCATAAAAAAAAAATCATATTATCCCACTATTAAGTTGGCGAATTATCCAGGGTACAATACAACGTTATCCCATGAAAATACCGTTCTTACACATTGTCGTTTACAACGTTGTTCCAGCATAGGGTTCAATTACTTCACGCTCCAGTGCGTAAAGTGAAAATATTTTCCGCACTAGTGCGTAAAGTACCTATGTATTTGTCTAAATTTATTTTTTTACACATATTTGATTGGTAGTAAAAAAAATTTTGTATGCAATACGTGCGTCTAGCACCTTTTTTTACGAATGTGAATTATGACGCACGAGCCGAAGGCGAGTTCGACAATCACATTTTACGCACTTGTTGCATAAATAACTATTTCAGGGAAAAATTAGAAACAAAAAAAAAATCTAGAATTTTCGAATTTTCAAATTTTCAAAGCAAAAAAAAATCTGGGATTGAATTTTTGGAAACTTAAAAAAAAAAAAAAATCTGGATGAATTTTTGAAAAAAAAATTCTGGATTTTTTTTTTCAAAACATGAAAAATTCTGGAATTTTCTTTCAAAAAATAAAAAAAAATTCTTTTTCAAAAAAAAAAAAAAATTGCAATGTTTCTTTCAGGGAAAAGAGCTGAAATTTAATTTCTGGAAAAATTTGGATAAAAAAATTCCGAATGCTTTTTTGAAGGAAAAATCACAAATTAATTTCTAAAACTTTCAAAAAAATTCTGGAATTTCCTTTGAAAAAACAATTTTGGAAAAACAAAATTCTGGAATTTTCTTCCAGGAAAAAAAAAAATTGGAATTTTATTTCGGAAAATTTTGAGAAAAGAAAAATTTCAGATTTTTTTTTGAAATTATTCCGGAAGGAAAATTCCGGAATTTTTCTTTTTCGAAATTTATCCTTCAAAAAAGCATCCAAAATTTTAGTTCAAAAATACATATTCCTGAAATAAAATTCCAGATTTTTATTTTCTTTTTGTCAATTTTTTCCTGAGAGAAAATTCTATTTTTTTTTTCAATTTTTAAAAGAAAATTCCTGATACACTAGTGCTAAAAGTAATCACTTTTAACACCAGTGTCATAAAAAGGCATTTTAGACACTGACAGCATCCGTTAAAAATGGCACTTTTAGTGACGTTTGTAGAAAAAAGTGTTTTTTGTTGTTTTCGCCATTTAGGCCAAAACAAAATATCATATGTTATATATCGTCGAACTCGCAATTTTTTTCTCAAACTACTGAACCAAGAAGATACAGGGTTTTCCATTTGAAAAATTTTTGTTTTTTCAAATATCTCAGAAGATAAAGCCCCCATATTTTTTCTAAGTACGCCACTGGATTCTACTTTAAAAAAAACGTATTTTTCTTTTTTGCACTTTTTCTATATCTCCGTTGGGTAAGAAGTTATAGAGGATTATAAAAAACAGCTGATTTTGAAAAACACCCTGTACCTCGCAAACCAATATTGTCGGCCAAGATCTGACTACACCATCAAATGACACACTAAAAAAGAGCACGGGAAGCGTATATCAGTTTCTCAGTATCTTCGGCCATTTTGGCTGTACCCTATCAAACTATCGAAAATCAACCACCCTGTACAACTTTTGTATTTACACCTTTTTTCTACCTGTAAAGGTAAAGACTGTAGGTGGGGTGTCAATATATAAAAAACACCCTGTACTTTATATCGAGCCAAATTTTATAGTAGACAAAAAAAAAAAAACTTAAATATAGTAGTTTCTTCAATTTCCCCCCAATTTTATAATTTACTTTAGATAAAAATTATTTAAAACTTATCATCTTAAAAATCCTTATTCTTTTGGTAAATTAAAAAATCAGCCAAATCAGTTCAACCAAAGTTTTGAAAGACCCATTTATTCCTATGTGAAGCACTTCTTTCAAATATTTTTCACCAAAGAATTCCTTTTAGTTTCTTAGTTTTTAAATGTTGAAAGTTGCAGACACTAGAAATACAAAATTTAATTTACTTACTTTTTCATTCATTTAAGTATGTTTTTTAAATTCAATTTTCATCAATCAGTTCAAAAAATGAATACACTAAATTAACAATAATCCTATTTTAACTGTTACGTTCCTGTTTGAATAAGATAAAGTTGTTAAACATTCATAGGAAATAGGTACATGTTCATATATTATATATTTTAAATTTGAATTATTTGAGTCAGTACATTCTGAGGGGTAAATTGCAGAAAAATATTTTGTTCATCTTCTAATAATTTTCAATCTCTTTCAAGGATTTTCTAATTGTGTTATTGTATTAGAAAATATATTTTTAAAGTTTTCAAATTTTTGATTCTACCCAATGAAGGACTTTTAGTGGAATTTTTGCACTTTTTTTCTTGAATTTTGAGTTTAATTAATGTCAGTATTTTCCAATTTCAAATTGATCCATTCACTGGGAAACTTCCAATCTAAAACTTCAAACACAATAAGTTTTTTGAATTAAGATATTGGCCTGTAAACTTTCCTAATTTCAATCTTATCTTAATAAAGTTAAGCTCAAATTAAAGCCAATTAAAACCTTCACAAATCTCTATTTCAAGATTTCAATACAGCTTCAATACTTGCAACTGGGAGTTTCGAAAAAAAGGAATTTCCAATTTCTTTTTAATTTACAATACTTTCCTGTCTCGTCTTTCAAATTCTTCACTGAAAAGATAAATAAAAAGTGCCTCTATGTAATTTTTTCCAAACGCACATTTTGTCCTCACAACTTCGTTAATTTCAATCCAATCTGAACGTTATTAGGCACAAATAAAAACCAATCAAACCTTCTACAAGAAGAAAATACCAATATTATACAATACATCCAAGATAAGGAGGGCCAGTATGGGGATCTTGAAAACAGTGAAAAATATGACGTTGGTCAAATCAGGAAATTCTGTGCTCATTAAAATACCGCTCTGATAATATAAAAATTCCGAGAGATTCTGGAGATATCTGAAAAAACCCAAAATTCGCCCAAAACTATTTCATTTTTTCCTGATCTTATTTGACGAAATATTTCAAAATAAATCATTATTGCCACTTTTCCTCCTCTACACTATGGCATTATCAAATTTGTAATCCCACGTTTTGTCTTTGACCACCATATCATCAGATCCCCATACTGGCCCTGCTAATCTTGGACACATTGTATAAAGGCGGTTTCTTCAAAGCAAAATTTCACTCAACCAATTCAATTCAATTATGAGATAACCCCATTAACAGTCTTAAACAAATAAGATTGTCATGCAAAACAATCAGAACCCTTGCCAAAACTAAACACTTAATTAATCCTTAATCAATAAGCTATATTAAATATAAGACACAAGTGATTTGATTGCATTGACTTTCAAATGCTTTTAAAGATAAATCGATTCTCGAGTACCAATCCATGGCTGAATTTAAGCAATCATTTCTATGGTGCAAGCGAATATCTTAAAGATAACTGAAATTATGTCTTTTATTTCAATGACTCAACATTTATTTATTTAAACAATAGTTTTGATAATACTGTTCGAAATAATCCATCAACAACTGTCAGTAATGCTTATTAAACAAAAAATGTGTTACAATTTTATAGAAATAAATCTCATATTTTTCTTGATACTTTATTAACTTGTACAATTTTTTTTAGCTGGGTACTACCTTTTTTCAAAATAGGCTACAACAAAGATCTCCAAACTAAAGATATTTACAATACAACTAAAAAAGACTTATCAGGACCCCTAGGAGATATTTTAGAGAGGTAATTACCAGATTTTTTTTTAATGAATTTGTTTATTAATACATACCCACAATTTATTTTTCAGAAATTGGAACAAAGAAGTATCAAGAACACAAAAAACCAAAGAAAGTCCCAGCCTGAAACGAGCAATATGGAAAAGTTTTGGAAAAATGTACATGCTTTACGGAGTGTTATTGTTCCTGAATGCCTTATTTATCAAGTGAGTAATAACTAATTAATTAATAACCATCTAATAAAAATTCTCTCCAGGATGACACTGCCAATAGTCCTTGGCTTTTACATAAGATTCTTTGAAAAAACTTCAACACAAAGTCCAACCACTGGCTGGCTACTAGCCTGTGGAGTTATAGGAATGGCCTTTATCAATTGCTGCATTATACATCATTCTAATATGAACAATAGCCGAATTGGAATGAGAATTAGAATTGCTTGTTCTTCACTTATATACCGCAAAGTAAGAATTCTCTATGAACCTAATTATTAAGATTGTTTTGTAGCTAAGAAGTTTCAAAATTACCATTATCGAAAATTGAAAATTTTCCAAAAATGTCACCGAGATAGTTTTTGCCTCACAGCTTCTTTAATTTTTATCCGATTTCAACGCAATTAGGCTCAAATTAAAGCCAATTAAATTCTCTACAAACTTCAATTACAATTTTTCAATTCCCAATATTTTACTAACCATTTTTTGTAGCTTTTAAGATTGAATCATCTATCACTCGGCCAAACAGCAGCAGGTCAACTAGTAAACCTACTATCAAACGACGTGGCTAGATTTGACGCTGCAATGCTATATTTGCATTACATCTGGATAATGCCCATTGCAGCTTTGGTAGGGACTTATGTAATGTACAGTTACATTGGAATGGCTGCCTTTATTACTATGGCAGTGATGGCATTGCAAGCGATATTTGGACAAGGTTACCTGAGCAAATTGCAAGGGAAATATAGGGGACAAATTGCACAGTTGACTGATCAAAGAGTTAAGTTGATGAGTGAAATTACTAGTGGGATTCAGGTTATTAAAATGTATGCTTGGGAGAAGCCTTTTGAAACTATGGTGGCTTTTTCTAGAAGGTAATAATTAAAATATTATAAAATATAATTAACATTATTTTATTTTTTTATAGAAAAGAAGTAAAAGTCATTGCAAAAACTTCCCACATAAAAGGATTTTCTGCAGCACTGAATGTGTTTGTCGAAAGGGCCACTCTTTACATAGCTGTGATATCTTATGTATTATTAGATAATAGAATTACGGGCGAAGTTGTTTTTTCTGTAGCCCAATTGCTAAACACCATTCAGTTTTACATGTCGATTGTTTTTCCAATGGCTCAATCGGCTTATGAGGAAGCCAAAGTATCAATTAGAAGAATTGAAGAGTTTTTACTTATGGAGGAAAATCCAGCTTTAGAGTATTCAGATGGTAATTATACATATGTATTTGTATACAAAAGAATAAAGAACATTCAAAGGTGTGGAATAGAAAAATAAAAATGATCATTTTTTTTTTTTTGTTTTGGGTCAATTTTTGATTATTCCAGGCTTTTGAATTTTACATTTTCTTGTAAATTTCTTTTTATAAGAGAGTATTGCTCGGTAACGGTCGAACAAATTGCATTGAAATTTTCGGCATTTGTAGCTCTTATGAAGCTCTATAAACCCGGTAATTTACAATATTCCTAGGTTTATAGTTTTTGAGCAAATTGAGTTTGAAGTTTTTAATCAATTTTGATTAAAAATTAACTTTGAGGCTCAATTGCGCAAAAACTATTTGAGCTTTCAAACTCAATTTTGCACAGATTTATAGAGAATTTATTGCTCTTCAAGGTGGTATATAATATATTCCAATTTGCTAAAAATTTACCAAAGATATGGGCAATTTCTCAAGACATGTCAAGATTTTAAAAAATTTCCAGAGCCAAAAATAAGATTTCCTTTATATTTTTGTTTTTGCTCAAAATAGCCATTTGCAAATGATGTCAGAGTTGTTTTCCAATTTTGACCCGCTCTATCGATTGGTAAAGTCAAAATTGAGCAAAAGTGAAAAATAAAAAAAATCGAGTTTTTTATAAGAGATACATTTGTTTGAACTTTAATTCCAAAATCTTCAAAACTCAATTGCTCAGTAACCACTGGGCAAATTGCATTGAAATTTTCTGTATTTGAAGGTCTTATTCAGCTCTAAATACCTGGTAATTTACAATATTCCTAGGTTTATATTTTTTGAGCAAATTGAGTTTGAAGTTTTTGACACAATTTTGATTAAAAATTAACTTTGAGGCTCAATTGCGCAAAAACTATTTGAGCTTTCAAACTCAATTTTGCACAGATTTATAGAGAATTTATTGCTCTTCAAGGTGGTATATAATATATTCCAATTTGCTAAAAATTTACCAAAGATATGGGCAATTTCTCAAGACATGTCAAGATTTTAAAAAATTTCCAGAGCCAAAAATAAGATTTCCTTTATATTTTTGTTTTTGCTCAAAATAGCCATTTGCAAATGATGTCAGAGTTGTTTTCCAATTTTGACCCGCTCTATCGATTGGTAAAGTCAAAATTGAGCAAAAGTGAAAAATAAAAAAAATCGAGTTTTTTATAAGAGATACATTTGTTTGAACTTTAATTCCAAAATCTTCAAAACTCAATTGCTCAGTAACCACTGGGCAAATTGCATTGAAATTTTCTGTATTTGAAGGTCTTATTCAGCTCTAAATACCTGGTAATTTACAATATTCCTAGGTTTATATTTTTTGAGCAAATTGAGTTTGAAGTTTTTGACACAATTTTGATTAAAAATTAACTTTGAGGCTCAATTGCGCAAAAACTATTTGAGCTTTCAAACTCAATTTTGCACAGATTTATAGAGAATTTATTGCTCTTCAAGGTGGTATATAATATATTCCAATTTGCTAAAAATTTACCAAAGATATGGGCAATTTCTCAAGACATGTCAAGATTTTAAAAAATTTCCAGAGCCAAAAATAAGATTTCCTTTATATTTTTGTTTTTGCTCAAAATCGCCATTTGCAAATGATGTCAGGGTTGTTTTCCACTAATTTTGACCCGCTCTATCGATGGTAAAGTCAAAATTGAGCAAAAGTGAAAAATAAAAAAAATCGATTTTTTTATAAGGGATCCCTTCGAACTTTAATTCCAAAATCTTCAAACCTCAATTGCTCGGTAACCATTGGGCAAATTGCATTGAAATTTTCTCTATTTGAAGGTCTTAATCAGCTTTAAATATCCGGTAAATCACAATATTCTTAGCTTTATAGTTTTTGAATAAATTGAGTTTGAAGTTTTTGACAAAATTTGGATTAAATTCAATTTTGAGGCTCAATTACTCAAAAACCATTTGAGCTTTCAAGCTCAATTTTGCAAAGATTTATAGGGAATTTAATGCTCTTTCAGACGGTATATCATTTATTCCAATTTTCTCAAAATTTACCAAAGATATGGGAAATTGCTCAAGACATGTCAAGATTTTGAAAATTTTCCAGAGCCAAAAATAAGATTTCCTTTATATTTTTGTTTTTGCTCAAAATAGCCATTTGCAAATGATGTCAGAGTTGTTTTCCAATTTTGACCCGCTCTATCGATTGGTAAAGTCAAAATTGAGCAAAAGTGAAAAATAAAAAAAATCGAGTTTTTTATAAGAGATACATTTGTTTGAACTTTAATTCCAAAATCTTCAAAACTCAATTGCTCAGTAACCACTGGGCAAATTGCATTGAAATTTTCTGTATTTGAAGGTCTTATTCAGCTCTAAATACCTGGTAATTTACAATATTCCTAGGTTTATATTTTTTGAGCAAATTGAGTTTGAAGTTTTTGACACAATTTTGATTAAAAATTAACTTTGAGGCTCAATTGCGCAAAAACTATTTGAGCTTTTAAACTCAATTTTGCACAGATTTATAGAGAATTTATTGCTCTTTAAGGTGGTATATAATTTATTCCAATTTGCTCGAAATCTAACAAAGATAAGGGTAATTGCTCAAGACATGTCAAGATTTTGAAAATTTTATAGAGCCAAAAATAAGATTTCCTTTTTATTTTTGTTTTTGCTCAAGATGGTCATTTGCAAATGATGTTAGGGTTGTTTTCCACTAATTTTGACCCACTCTATCGATTGGTGAAGTCAAATTTGAGCCAAACTGAAAAAATAAAAAAAATCGAGTTTTTCATAAGAGAATTCTTATTTCAAAATATTCAAACCCCAATTGCTGGGTAACCATCGAGCAAATTTCATTGAAATTTTCAACATTTGTAGCTCTTATCACGCTCTAAAAGACCTGTAATTTACAATATTTCCAGGTTTATAATTTTTGAGAAAATTGAGTTTGAAGTTTTTTACAAAATTTGGATTAGAAATCATCTTTGAGGCTCAATTGCTCAAAAACTATTTGACCTTTCAAACTCAATTTTCCACGGATTTATAGGGAATTTAATTCTCTTTCCAATGGTATATAATCTATACAGGTACTTTCGTAATGTAGGTACTTGTGTCGGCTCTGACCCTAGGTTGTGAATAAAGTTACTTTTAAATGTATGGCTTAGAGTACAAAGAAATTATTTTATTTGTTTCAATTTCTAGTCGAATCTCCAAAAACAAGCATCAAACTAACAAAGGCCCGTGCTAGCTGGCTATCCAATCCTATAGCCCACACTCTAGTCGACATAGACTTAGAAATTGCACCTGGAACTTTGTGCTGTGTAGTTGGTTCTGTGGGTTCAGGAAAAAGCTCTCTGTTACAAGTAAATATAAGTCAATATATATTTTGCTGTTACATAATTCCAACCAATTTTAGGTAATTTTAAAAGAACTTCCTTTAAATATGGGCCGATTAGAAGCACCTGGCAGGATATCTTATGCTGCACAAGAACCGTGGTTGTTCACCTCAAATGTTAGACAGAATATTCTATTTGGAATGCCTTACATTAAAGATCGGTATAAAGAAGTTGTAAAGGTTTGCGCTCTCCAAAGAGACTTTGAAGAATTACCATTCGGCGACAAAACTCAAGTAGGAGAAAAAGGGGCTGCTTTAAGTGGAGGTCAAAGGGCTAGAGTTGCTCTTGCCCGAGCTGTTTATAGAGATGCTGATGCCTATTTACTGGATGATCCTCTTAGTGCTGTTGATGCTCACGTAGCAAAGCATTTATTCGAGGAATGCTTGCAAAAATATTTATGCAACAAAATAAGGGTTTTGGTGACACATCAAGTACAGTTTTTGAAAGGGGCCGATTTGATTATTGTAATGAATAATGGGAAAATAGACAAGATTGGCAAGTTTAGTGATTTGGAAAAGGATGTGGCTGCTTTGTCCAAGGAAGTTGAGCAAGATAAGGAAGCTAAAGAGAAGGAGGACGCAGTTATTGAGAAAGTCACTAGTGTGAAGAATAATAGGGAAAGATTGAAGTCTATTTCTTCAGTTATTGTAAGTGAAATTTATTGTTTTATTCATGAATAATTTATTTTTTATTTTTAGAGTATGGTTGGTTCAGAACCTGATGAAACTCAAGAACTTCTTGAAAAAGGTTCTATACCGACCTCAACTTATGTACAGTATTACAGAGCGGGTGCTCCTTATATCCTTTTAATAGGCTTGGTGATTTTACTTATTATAGCACAAGTTATGTGCAATGCCTCAGATATGTGGGTAACATATTGGACAAATAAAGAAGAATTTAGATATTTACAAGAACAAAAATCAATTAATGCCATAGGAACAACTTTGCCAACTTTATTGAACAGCACATTGAGTGATTTATATGACAATATAACTAGCCCTATTGTATTAACAGACAAAAGTCCAAATGACCAATTATTTTCTCGGGATACCTATATTATAATCTATACAATTATAATTATTATAGCTGTGATTTTGACTAGTGCTAGGTAAGAATTTTATTCAAACTGTTTTTGTTAGTTACAAATTATTTCTAGGTCTGCAGCCTTCTATAAAATTTGTATGAACGCTTCCGAAAGACTTCACAACATAATGTTTGCAAATATTTTGAAAGCTCCAATGGCATTTTTCGATGCCAATCCTTCAGGAAGAATTTTAAATAGATTTTCAAAAGACATGGGAGCCGTTGACGAGATTTTACCAAAATGCACTTTAGATTCTCTACAGGTGTTTTTGGTAATGGCTGGAATCTTGGGAATGGTTTTCATTGTCAGTCCCTGGATGATAATTCCAGCTGCAGGATTGGGATTTTTGTTCATCTATTGCCGGAACGTGTACTTGGCTTCGGCTCAAGATATAAAAAGGTTAGAAGGTTTGACCAAAGCACCAGTATTTTCACATATATCGGCAAGCCTTTATGGATTGCCTAGTATCCGGTCTTTTAAGGCGCAAAGTTTGATTATTAGAGAATTTGATGCTTTACAGGTAAGAGCTTCTGGCTATTTTGGAAAGAAGGTATTTCAAAATTATTTTTCAGGATCAACACACTGCTACTTGGTGTCTGTTTCTACTTACCAGTGAAACTTTGGGTTTTTACTTGGACACCATCAGTGCACTGTTTTTGGCCCTTGTGACTTTCCAGTTTTTGCTGTTTCGAGACGAAAATACCGTCAGTGGAGATGTAGGCCTTGTGATTGCTCAAAGCTTGATTTTAACAGGTAATTTTTGCAGAATACTTTCTTTTTTTTTGCCAAAAAAATGACACTGAGACAGTTTTTGCCTCACAGCTTTGTTATTTTGCATCCGATTTCAATGAGTAAAAACATCCGCAATTTTAATTGTAAGTTTCATGTCGACTCCCAATTTGTTTGGTATTATGAGAAAACTCTTATTAATAAATCCTGAAAGTCTCAAATTGGTGGGATGGCTCAAAGTATTTTTCAGGAACCTTTAAAGACGATTTTACAGGAATTTTCCCATTTTCTCAGGTATCAATGAGTAGTAGTATCAACTTTAGTTGTGAGTTTCATATCAACTTCCCTTCCAATTTGTTTTGTATCATGAGAAAACTCTAATGAATAAATCCTGAAATTGTTGGGATGGCTCAAAGTATTTTTCAGGAACTTTCAAAGACGATTTACAGGAAGCTCTAATTAAAGCCTATTAAATTCTCTACAAATCTAATAATTAAGATTTCTATCTCTCTAAAACATAATTACTTATATATTTTCTTATAAAACAATTCTTCCACAGGTATGCTTCAGTATGGTGTCCGTCAATCAGCAGAAGTATCCTCAAACATGACCAGTGTAGAACGAGTACTCCAGTACACGAAACTAGAAGAAGAAGGTCCCTGGGAACCGCTACCGGCCGACAAACCTCCTCTAGATTGGCCGAAGCAAGGACAAGTCAATTTCAAACATGCCTACTTAAGATATTCTCCAGATGCACCTCCATCTATTAAAAATCTCACTGTGGAAATAAAAGCTGGTGAAAAAGTCGGAATTGTTGGTAGAACAGGCGCAGGCAAGTCTTCATTGGTTGCCACTCTATTTCGTTTGGCTCCAATTGAGGGTAGCATAGAAATAGATGGACTGGACACCGGTGTTGTAGGACTTAAATCCCTCAGGTCATCGATTTCGATTATTCCTCAGGTACCGACTCTGTTTTCTGCTAGTTTAAGATACAATTTGGATCCTTTTGGAAAAAGTACTGACGAACAATTATGGAAAGCTTTAGAGCAAGTTGAATTGAAACAAGGTGGTGCTACATTAGATAGTGCTGTAAGTGAAGGGGGTGCTAACTTTAGTGCTGGCCAAAGACAGCTAATTTGTTTAGCCAGAGCTATTGTTAGAAACAACAAAGTACTGGTTATGGATGAGGCAACTGCAAATGTAGATCAACATACTGATTCATTAATCCAAACCACCATAAGAGAAGCTTTCAAAGATTGCACAGTGATTACTATAGCACACAGATTGAATACTATAATTGATTGTGATAAGGTTTTGGTAATGGACCATGGTGAAGCTGTAGAATTTGCTCCTCCAAATGAACTATTGAAAAAAAGAAACGGACATTTTACTAAAATGGTTGAACAAACTGGACCAGCAATGGAAGCTAAATTGAGGAAAACTGCTAAGGAAGCTTATGATAAAGCTTGGGCTCATATTAATGGACATGGCCAGGAAGAGTTAGACGATTGATTGGTATTTACAAATAAGATATTTTTGTAATCGTTACTAGTCAAAAAAAAATAATACATACAACCTTATGTAACAAATCTACTTAAATTTTGGTGCTTAATCATGCCTTATTTTTAATACAATTTCAGGATTAAGTACTTAAGATTGATAATAATTATACTACTTAATTGCGACAATAATAGTTAATACTTAATAATTTTTTCATGACTTAATGAACAATAGGATTAAGTTCTTTTTGACAAATTTTACTTAGCATCTAAGGTATAGGAGTTTAATGATATATTTTTTTTGATAACATTTTGAATTATGTATTTATTTGTCTTATTTAATAAATAATGTTGGAAAATAATTGACTTGGTGATTGTGACTCAATTACAATAAATGTACATCACCACTTTTAACTAAATTCGCTACATTATTATAACAAATCAAAATTCTCGATCCAGTACTTAAATCAGTAATATCATTGCTTTCGTCCACCAAAATGCCTTCAATATCCTTTTTGGCTTTCAAAAAAACTATGCTGCGCATGTTTGGTTTGACGATAAGGGCTTCCTCGTTCATAACAGTGGGGCAAAAACTCATCACAGATTCAAAGTGTTGGTTTAGATCTAAAATTCATGAATTAATGTACATTTTTTTCTTATAACAAATAATTACTTTCTTCATATTCTTGAGCAAACTCCAATTCGTTTTGGCTCAAATACAAATTCTCATTGTTGGTCACTCTGAGTCGTTCTTGTTGCAAAATGTGTTTGGAAAAAGTTTCGATTTTTTCCAATCGCATCCTCAAGTAACTGGTAACCAAAAATTTCAGCCTGTTGATTTCCTTTTGGTAAAAGGCCCTTTTGAAATCGAGGCTGTCTAGGTGCTGTACTTTTTGGTCCATGTGGCCTATTTGGCCAAGGAGTATTTCAACGATTTCTCGTTTGTTTGGTAGGATTTCTGGAGCGAATTTTTCGTTGAGCCACGCTTCTTCCATTATTTCGATTACTTGTTCTAAAGATAATTCGGCCTGAGAAAAATACAAACTTTTTATACGCCACAAAAATTATAAGGTAAGAAAATATCTTTTTCCTGCTGAATAGGGTCAGAGATGAGGATCTTTCATAATTACAAAAGTTTTGTGACAAAATTAAAGTTATGGTCACTGCTGCTACTCTACAGTTTCAAAGGAAAGTATTGTCAACTAGCTGTTTGGGAAAGGAGGACCCGGTATTCAACCTTATTAATTTAATTGCCGATTCGATCGAATGTTTATTGCAATTCAGCAATAAATTGATATAAATTGCGCTGCAAGCCGCAGCAAAGGCAGACTTAAACCAGTGCAAGTAACTCTCGTTGGAAAAGCCCCTCTGGAATTAAGTCTCCCCAGTGCAAGTACCTCTCGTTGGGAAAGCACCTCTGGGTATCTTCAGCCTTATCGTTGTCTAGTGCAATTATCTCTCGTTGGGAACGCCCCTCTGGACAAGGCATAAGGGTGACGATAAACTAATCTACAGTCCTCCAAGCAGCATTGACGTGTGGCTCCCTATAAGGACCCCAGTGTTCGAAGGGTCATGTATCTTATAGGATTAGCGTACATGTAAGGTTATATTTGGGAAAATATATATCTATATTTTTATATAACCTGAGCGAGTTTCTCTCCATCAACCCCAAAAGCTACAAACCCCCCATGTCACCCCCGTAAAGCGGGTAGTTGTGACAGTATCACAAAACCACAAGAAAAAAGATGGAAAAATCGAAAAATCATTGAGTACATTCAGGAGGTGCCAACAACTAAATTCAGCCAGCTCAGATTCTGTCTTCGTCGTCCGTATTCATATTTCCATAACACTGCCAATGACAGAGTATTCGTTCTCATGATAACGCTGTTCCTCGGTTTCGAGAATAAAGTCCCTGCTGAGTGACTGAGCTTAGCCACTAGCACCGCCTGAATGTACCCATTAATTTTTCGACAGGATATCTTCAGGTGACTACAATTTTTCCATAGAATCCTGCTCCAAATCTCAGAATAATTTAGTGTATGAAGTTTGGGGGGTCCTGAATTATCATTTAGACACAAAATCTCAACAGTTTTATGATTTTAGTACTGAGGTAACTACCTTATGGTTTAGATTTTTGAAAACTTAAATAGTATATCACATACCGAGTAGGAAAGTGTTTCATTACTGTCGAGAGATTTATATAGTCAATCAAGACGCGAAGCGTCGAGATTGACTATTAATCTCAAGACAGAAATGAAAAATTTCCTCCGAGGTTTGTATACTATTTTATTTGCAAGCACACCATTAATTAGGATTATTCATTTAATTTATTTACGACTAATGTATAATGTGCGTATTATATTTGTGATTTTGGCAGTATAATGACATATGTTATTCCTCCAGGGATTAATGACGAGTAGCGGGATTAATGGTCATTATTCCACAAAAGTGTCACTGTCAAACGTGTAGTGCTTGTGGATTTGTATTGAAATGGATGAAATTTGCTATTAAAAATCTCAAATAAAATAATTTGTCGTAAATAAAGTAGAGTATACTACTCGCAATAATGGCTATTATTCCCTCGGAATGTTACTCCCTCGCCGCTAACGCGGCTCAGTTCGTAATAATCCTCGGGAATAATAGCTATCATTATTGACTCGTGGTATAATCTACTATTTTTTAATAATAAAAAAATAAAACAAACATTTCAAAATCTGTCATTCACTGTTTTGACGTTTTCACCTGACAGGTTTTCATTGTTCCCAGCAAAGGTAAATAAATTAGAGTGAAGGAAATCGGTGAGGGAAATCGAAGAGGGAAGTGACACAGGTAAAGTGACACTTCCAATTTTTTAAAAAGTCAGTAATGTCAAGATTACATTTATGATTGCAAATAAAAAATCATAACTTTTCTTCTATTAGAGATAGAAAGTTGGAATTTTCAGTGATTCTTACCATACTAGAGGAATACAATTCCTGAAAATTTCAGCTCATTTGGACTTGTAGTTCCAGAAATAAAATCGCATTAAGCACTTTGGGGTGAATTTATCAATTTTTCAGTTTTCTGAGTGCCCTTTTTCATAGAATCCAGCTTCAAATCTCAGAATAATGTAAGGGATGGAGTTTGGGGGGTCCCGAATGATCTTTTAGACACAAAATCTCATAATAAAAAAAATTGAAATTTGATCATTTTGCTACTAAGGTACTTAGTACTTACTTATGATTTAGATTTTTGTAAACTTTAAAAAATCATAATTTTTTTTCTATTAGAGATAGAAAACTGAAATTTCTTTCTGGGATTCTTATTGTACTAGAGGACTACAATCCCTGGAAATTTCAGGTCATTTGGACTTGTAGTTCCAGAAAGCGTTAAGCAATTTGGGGTAAATTTATCAATAATTTAATTTTTCTGAGAGATTTTTTTCATGGATTTCAGCTTCAAATCTCAAAATAATTTAGTGTAAGTATATAAAGTCTGCCCAGCGACTGTGTGTCTACGGGGCAACGGTGAGGGGAATGCAGTTGTAGAAAAAAATGGCTGATTTCATTCATAAAATACCCAGCAGCGTGCGGAACTTTTTGGAAGTGTTATCGTATTGCAACTCATACACGAAAATCGACAATGACCAAACCTCCGCCACTGGATATTTCGATATAGATCGATATTCCAAGATGGGAGGATGAAATGACGTGAACCCTGGCCAATAGCGAGACGTAAGGTGACGTTAGCTCATTGACAACCGTATGGTTCCCCATGGCAACGACGATCTTACCAAAAACTCCACCAATCAGGTTCATCCAGGCCGGATGCTTGCCAAATAGTCAAAAGCTGATGGTATCTTTAGCAAATATTTATTTTTTAAAATAGACCAAATTGAAGAAATCAGGATTAAAATAAGATAAGATCTAACAACCCTGTTAAAATATTTAGCGTTTCATTATAGTGTAGGCAAGTTAGATGTTGAACCTGAAAAAATTCTATACAAGCATTTCTTAACAAAAATGCACGAGGAGTAACGTTCTAAACAACATACTAAAAGTCCCATGGATTATGTCTCTTGCAAGTTGAAAAAAACGGCCGCCATTTTGTTTTTTACATTTTATTACAAATATCTCAAAAACTATCAGGTATATGAGAAAAAGTAGAAGGATATTTTTTACTTAAAATGCAAATTTACATTGGTTGGGATGTATTAGCAACATGTATTTAAATATTTACTGACTTTTTCCAGTTTCATAAAAGAATACCTACTACGTTCAATTAAAAGTAATATCTTCATCATTTTCATATACGATGCACGAATTGCAGCAATTCATTCCTAAGTATTGACCACATTTTGCAGAACATTTTAATCCAAGTTTTCTGCAGGAGCATGCCTTGTTGCATGTCCCTTCCTTGCAATTATAGAATACCATTTTTAGTATATCAGAGGGGACAATTTCTTTTGTTACGGATGTAGGCGCAAGATGTCCATCTCTATCTCGTTCCCATCCCATCCGTAGAATAATGGATCTAACTTGTATCCCATCCACTCTTGTATCTTAAAATTACATACTTCATTATTTGCATCAAGTGATAATAGACATGTTGAACAGCGTCTTTGGTTGGGGGAAGCGCAGCCAAGTTAAAGTTTGACGAGATGTTATTCGATTGTATGAAGTAAATCAAGGTATCAATTTTTTCTTTGCTATTCCTGGGCCTGTGCAGTTTGGTTATAAATGTTACGCCTACTTCTAATAATTGGTTTTTATCTGGATTTTGTTGGTAAAATATTTGAAGACTTTGACATAGGGGAATATCATTTTTCAACAGTTTTAAACATAATGTTCTGCTTTTTTTGAAAATGAACGAAGTGGTGTCGCAACCTGATATAGCATAAAGAAATAATATGTATTGTTTAATATGCCCAAGTTTTTCTTGAAGTTCTCATATATTTGCTACTTTATCAGCTTTGGCAGCTTTCCCGAGACGACGCAGAATCATCTTTTCATGCTCCGAGTGATGAATCAATAGAACAGAACAGCAACGTCTGTGTCTTCAGATACAACTACGGTTGTTCTGCCACAATTAGAAAGTTTATTTACTGCAGTCCTAACGATTAAATAGTCTGCGTCGCTTTCAGCCTGTATTATTTTAATACCTGTTTGTTTAAACCAAATCTTTAAAAGCACTATGAGTTTCTGCTTGTTGTTATTATTCCGTTAAAATTCTTCCTGTGGCGTAACAATTGAATTTTCCAATTTTTCCGATATTTCTATGGCATTTTGTGATCTGAGTTGTTGCAGAGCGTCCTTTGTTGAAAAACGATTTAAATTGTAACCATCGAAAACCACTACACAGTCCTGACCATAATTATGTTTAGCATAATTAATATATTTATCGCAAATTTGGTGGAACGTAGTGGGCTTTTGCCATAAGACTTTGTGTAGGACTTGTAGGAGAAAACCGCCGTCAACTATATATATTGCGTTTTGCTCAGTGGACGAAATGGGTGTAGCCAAGGCATCAAATTCTTTAAAAAGAAGGCTTTTTGTGCCTTGCCTTAAAATACCATCCTTAAAAAGAGATAACGGATACGGAGATAATTCAGAGCTGAAACTGTTCCTTATTTCGTCTGGAGTTTTGTTTGAGCATATAATTCTATCAAATAATTGCATAGGGGATACATTAACATAATTCTGATTAATTTTAATATTATTGCTCATTTGTGAAAAATTTTTGGATTTGATCCGTTCGCTTGCATTTAATAATTGTGAAATATGACAAAACTTTCGAAAACGTCATATTTATGTCAGCGAGCAACAGAAAAAAACAACATTCCCCCTTGTGGCATCTGTCTTTCATGGATACATTTTTTTGGCAGATATGGCAATGTGTGCGCATTCCAGTTTTTGACTATAGTTCATTGATTCCTTCATTAACAAATTATTCATAATTTTCAGGACTCATATTATGAAGTCTCTGAATCTGTTGTAGATGAAGGTGGGTACTTTTGGCATAATTATTATGACCTGTTGCGTAAAATATTGGGATCATCAATCTTGTTTGTTTAATTGCGCCAGGTGCAGCAAAAAATCAGTCTGTCTCTATCAGACTAACAAAAATATAGGCATTAAAATACATTTGGAGTAGAAAGTGCCATATTGATGCAAATAAACAAACCCTATTGGCGGTCACTTTTTTGCAACTTGCCATTGTCAGAATCTACGGGACTTTTAGTATAGTTGTATTCACGATAGAGTTTGAATTTTGACTGTTATTTTCACCAGTTGAAAATAAATAAAATCCCCAGATCTGTCCCTTTTTCTGACAACTATCAAATAATGATACATGACATTTTGATTTGACATATAAAAATATCAGATTCGGGTCTTTGAATATTGAATTTCGAATTTTTGTGTAAAATCGTTCAGTTTTTTGTCGTTTTCTGCATTATTTTTTTATTTGTAATTATCGCAATTGGTTTTTTTGGTTTTTTATGTAGTGTTCTGTGCCTTTGTGTTTCGGTGTTGCGTTTCAAACCTGGTTTTAGTTTTGATTTAAGTGTTTACTCTTATTATAAGTGTTTACTTTGGACTCTAATTTTAGGATTTTTGGATTTTAATAACTTAACTTCCTTTAAGGAAATTGAAAATAAATTTTTATTCTGAAATGTATATCACTTTTCTAAATACGACCCTGTCGTTTATCCCAGCTGACGGAATCGAAGCGCTAACGCATGCTGAAAACCTAAAGAAAACGTTTACTAAAAATGTCAACGCGAACTGTCAACTTCACTTTCTATCGTGATTTAGTCTATATGTCATCTAGGGTCATGTTATTTGTATGTTCCCACTCATAAACATTTGTATATAATTTTTTCAGAAGTTGGACCTAAATTTCGATAACTTGACTACACTATTATTGTTATCAATATTTTGTTATTAAGAAATGGATTTTTAAATGAACTATGCCATGCCTAAAATCTGGTTTTTTTTTAAAGATAAAAGTCAAACTGACATTATGTTGGCAATACAATGTCAAATTTCAAATTTTCAAATTTCAAATATGCTTTATTGTCAGAAAATTATAGTACATTCTATTGACAAAGCAATGTGAAATTGTCAATGCTTTCAAATTTTTTATGTAGAAAAGGCTTGTGTTGCCAACATAGTTACTAAATTTTTGACTTTATCTTTAAAAAAAAACAGTCTTTAGTATTTTCGCTTTTTCATAATTAAACGTGGCAACATGGCACATTTACGTCCGAATTCCTTCCGTAGACTCCTCAGATCCGCTGGGCAAACAATAGGTTTGGGGGGTTCCGAACGATCATCTAAATACAAAATCTCAACATAAAAAAAGATTAAAATCTCATTATTCTAGTTATAGCTAAGTACATAGTTTGTTTTCCTTGTCCAAGTAACATTAAAACTATTGTTTGTAGCCTAAGTATACATAAACATAAAATTACATGGCATTATGATGGTACCTATTACTGGAATTAAGTGGTATTCCTACATTTGCGAGGCAATAGGTACCACTAAAAATGCCGC
Organism: Ceutorhynchus assimilis; assembly: GCA_917834065.1. Taxonomy (NCBI): domain Eukaryota; kingdom Metazoa; phylum Arthropoda; class Insecta; order Coleoptera; family Curculionidae; genus Ceutorhynchus; species Ceutorhynchus assimilis. The sequence goes on from OU892281.1 coordinate 3,845,613, forward strand.
ATGTATCTAATTATTAGCATATTACATTAAAGAAGCATGAAATGCGCAATACATGAACAAATTTTGGTTCAGTTGTTACCTCCTCGTACCCGTACCACAAAATGAAGTTCAATATAGAAACTTTTACAATCCTATCTTGAAGTTGATAAAATATCATGTTTAAAATTAGGTCTGTTTCTGCAGAAATCACAAACCAGTCAGAGCAAATTTCATTGGTTGAAAACAGTCAGAAAACTAGTTTCAACCAATGAAATTCACTCTGACTGGTTTGTGATTTCTGCAGAAACAGACCTATTGAAAAACTATGGGTTTCCAACTTCTTGCCATAAGCTGAACTACTATCAAACAGAAAAATATTATGGTGTGATGAGAATTTTCCATACATAATTATTATTAAAGGGTTGGGATTTCTGGATTAGACTGATTAGAGTTTAATATACAAAAATAATGAAAATACTCACCACATCATCATCATATTCATCAGATTCTAAATCCAAATTTTCATTTGGAATCGATTCCGGCTCATTTTCCTCGTCCATTATTGGGAAAACTTAAAGAGAGTTCGTTTTTCCTCACTTGCAAAACTTTTCTAATAATGAAAATTTGTTTTTGTTTACTTTTTTTATAGGTTATGATATGTCACTGTCAGGAACAGCACAGCAAGGATAGTAAAACAAGAGGTTATCTACGTATTACAATAATGGAGTCAAAATAGGCAAACTGTATTTTTATTCACAAAATAATTATTATTCCTAACTAATTACACTAAAAAAAAATAGGTTTTTTTATTCTACTACCGTGCGTAAAGTACTTACTTTACACACTCACTGAAAATGATGTTAATCAGTAGTAGAAATTTTTTTGTATGAAACATGTACCTATGTAAAACATCTCACACTTGTTGCATAAGAAACTATTTAAAAAAAAAAATTATTTACTCCTTAGTCTGACGTTGCTGTTGTTCTTCGATGCTCTTTTTAACACTTTCAAACGTTTCCAAATGTTTGGTTCTAGCTTCGACAACTTCTGGAAGATCTTTGGGAGCTTCTGGAACAATCTGCTGATTTGTTGGTATTGTGTAGGCAGTTACAAATGGTTGTGGATTCAAAAAGTTGATTCCGTACGAGTAACCAAAAGAAGGAGCAGCTACAGTTGGAACTGCACGGATAAGTCCAACAGCTGGATGAGCATGGATAACTGGTTCAGCAGCACTTTTAAGAGCTTCAAGATGTTTAGCTTTAGCTTCAGCAACTTCAGGAGTTTCTTTAATCGGCTCAGCAGGACTGGGTCCTACAGGAAGATTTGTAGCTGCTACTCGAAACCCATTTACAGCATCTGATCTGTATTGCACCTGTTGCAACTTTCCATAAGCATCAACGTAAGAGTAGGAGCCTACAGTTTGACCATCGAGGGATTTGATTTCGTTTTTGGCTGATTGGTCGTTGGCGTAGCCGTAAGAGTACTGACCGAGGATGTCTTGGGAATGGTACTGGCTGGAGTGCTGAGTCAATGGTACAGTTGCTAGGATTGTTGGTAATGCAATTGGAGCTACAACTAAAAAGTAGATTTTCATGACAGAGTGGAATTCTGATGTATTGAAAAAGCTACTTACCTCCAGCGCTAGCAATGGCCAAAAAGGCAGAAACTACCACAAAAAATTTCATATTGAACGCGCTGCTGATCAAATCAGTACTCGCATAAAATCACTGTGGGTACTATCGCAGATCTGTAGGTCTTATTTATACGTACCGCACCCCCAAAAAAGGATAACGTGTGTGCGTGTATTAATCTTAAAACTTGCTTTTAAGTGTCGAAAAATAAACGAATTAAAAAGTACGGCCGTGTTTTTTTTTTCCTCGGTCTTCAATTTGTATTGTTTTTTGTATAGATATGTAATTATTAGTACGAGGCACAATGTTTCTGAATATTTCTTGGCTTATCCAACTTGGAGAATTTTATCACAAAAAACAGGAAGTATATAAGTACAAACAAATTGCCAAAAACGACTCTAAATTTTCTAATGGAGTACCTATTCTTACCCAAAAAAAGAGTATTTTTGGACAAGAATCAAAAAATGTGCAAAGTAGGTAATTTATAAGAATTCAAGATCTAAAGATTCTAGATGAGTTTTCCATAAGGGCACCAAAAAATTCAGGTTTTCAAGTTCTAATGCCGGTTTTCCACTAAACGGACTGTTGAGTTTGTGTTTTAATGCTGGTTTTCCACAAAACAAAAACACAACCCAAACATTTTCAAGACTAGCGTGTTTTGAGACAGTTGGAGTTTTGTTTCGCCGAGAAAACATGACGTAGTCTGCTTGATGGAAACAAGAGTTTTGTGTTTATTTCAGTTTTATTTTTGTTTTAAAACATGTTTTAAAACACAAACTCAACAGTCCGTTTAGTGGAAAACCGGCATAAAACATGTTTTAAAACAAAAACAAAACTGAAATAAACACAAAACTCTTGTTTCCATCAAGCGGACTATGTTAATGTTTTCTCGGCGAAATAAAACTCCAACTGTCTCAAAACACGCTAGTCTTGAAAATGTTTGGGAAAAGTTTGAGTTTGGGTTTTGTTTTTGTTTTGTCTGTTTGGTGGAAAACCGGCATAAGAGGCAAGATTCGAAAATTCACGAAGTTTGCAAAATAAGTCATGAGTCAATAAGACACAAGATCTTGAATCTTTTTAAAGGCCGTTTTACAGCTTGCAAGAAAACTTAAATGCCATTTATTACATGCAAAAAAATTGCATTCAAGATTTCTTGCACGTCGTTTTACACCTTGCAATTTGACTTGTTTCTTTCTCTAACCTTATCCATACTTTTTTGTTTTTAACGTTGTGTTGTTGATGTTTGCATTTTCCAAAAATAAAAAAAGTGATTATAAGTCGATATAAAAAGAAGAAAGCAATAGCAGCAACTTTAGGCATCATAATTGCTAAAAATTCCCTAGCTTGCACGAAAACCTTCAAGAAAAATGGCATCAAACCGATTGCATGCAATGCCATTCAAGTTTCAAGAATCTTGCAGAAACCATGAATCAGCTGACTCACTTCTGCGCATGCCCTCGTTCAAGTTTCTTGCATATTGCAGAAAGAATTGCAAGCTGTAAAACGGCCATAAAAAAGAGAATCAAGAACCTTGCAATTTATAATGTAATGACTCCAAGACATTTTCCAGGCTTGCAGAATATATATAGAACCTCAGAATCTTTAGAGTCTCCTCAAAGAAAAAACAAATATTTTATGATCAAAATAATGCTCCTAACAGTCTTCTCTATGAAGAAACCAGAAAATTTCCAAAGTAATGACCTAATAAAGATTCTGGATCTTTGTGAGATGGGGTAGATCTTTCGCACAAAAAAAGTAAGAATTCATTTGCTACTGTACTAAATAAAATGTAGTTGACTTTGAAGGCAATAATATGTCTTCTCGCGTGTCTTCCAGCTCACAGCAAGGCCGTAAAACAACAAATTCGTTTTTCAGGATAAACTTACAGACAAAAGTAATAAAATATCTTGCACAAGGATGCGAATTTATAAATGCGAGCCCTTGGATGGTCAAAGATTTTTTTCTCAAGAATATTGTAGATTTTGAATAAAAACGATACTTTAAATACAAAGATTATCAGGATGCTTTTTTCAATTTCAAAAAACTTGTTTTAATTAATTAACGAAACGGCCTTGCTTCCGCAAGGCAATTTGGTACCCGATTTGCGATGAAGTTTAGTATGGTACCGCCGCCTAAAAATAAAGTCAATTGCCGACCAAGACATTTTAAGTTTTCAGCGTACCTGATAAGAATTTTTAATTGGATTTGGGGAATTAGATTTTAGAATATATATTGGACAATAAAATTTGGCAATAATAATCTAATTAAAAGAAAACATACATAATTCAATTAAAATATTAAAATTACTTTAATAGAATCAATAAATATTCTAGCTTTTACATAAGAAATCGAACGGAAAACGATTCTGCATCCAAAAAAGTTTTAGTAAATGCAAACCGGTTCCTAAAAAGCCCCTTTTGTATTGGTACTTTCAAAGGGAAACAAGGGAGCAAAACTGAATTCATTTGGTTATATAGTGTTGAACTTATAGGGCTAAAAAGGTTGATTTGTGCGATTCCGTTGAGAAAACATTTTTGAACTGACAATTTTATAATATTAATGTAAGTAAAAGTTTTGAATATTTCAAAATTGTATGTATAATTATTAGAGGTAGCTAAGTAGGATACCTATAAACATTTGAAATAATTTTGAAAATAATCAATTAACAGGTGGTTATTGAGTGCTGATGGTCGAAAAAGAAAATTCTTTTTGCATTGATTTCTCGTATTTGCCATCAGATTTTATCCTTCTACGAATAAAATAAGGGTTTAAAAAAATCCCTTCTATAGTTATCCTGGTTCTATTATAATCTATTATCGATTTGCGCACATTCTGGCAAAGTTGTGCGACGATCAATACCTACCCTCAAACATCTTGAACTCCAAAAAGTTAGGTAAATAACATTTCCAAATTTCCGATGGGAGTACCTACTATAACAAGGTTTTCCTAGAGTCAAATCCATCTAGTAATGCTCGGTTTTTTTTAGTACTTACTTATGATTTAGATTTTTGAAAACTTTTGAAAAGTCATAAGTTTTTTTCTATTAGAGATAGAAAGCTGAAATTTACAGCCATAATTCTATCCCAGTAGAGAACTACAATCTCTGGAGAATTTCAGCTCATTGACATAGTTTCAGAAATAAAATCGCCTTAAGCAATTTGGGGTGAATTTATCAATTTTTCAATTTTCTGAGTGCCTTCAAATTTGAGAATAATTTAGTGTATGGAGTTAGGGGGTCCCAAAGGACCATTAGGTCACAAAATCTCAACCAAAAAAAAATTGAAATTTCATCGTTTTAGTAAGGAAGTCTTCGAGCTTTTTCTGGGTGTGGCTTCACGATCCTTTTACTATTTCCAGGAATAGGGTACTTGCATGAAAAATTAAATTGATTATTCTTTATTGCAAACTGTAGGAAATCGAAAAAAATCGATACTTTTATTTATTTTGCCCAAATATGATTATTCCAGAAGTTATACATACAGGGTGGAAAATTAAAAAGGATCCACCTGGATTTTCTCGAAAATTATCAGGAAATTAAAAAAACGCCGAAATACGTCGATTTGGTTTGCAAGGGGGACATTTTTTGGCTATTTCAAAATTTTCCTAGATTGCACCCTCTACGGGGTGAGTTGCACCCTCAAAAGTTAAATAGGGAAACTGGGTCGAGTGGTACCTTATTTGAGAGGTATTTGAGATGACTTTACAGATCTGTCATTTTTTTCGAAATCTGACTTCTAGTTTTCAAGATATTCGCCTCGGAAGTTGCCATGGGTCGAAAAAAGAACGTGTTTCTCGTGAAAAAAATAAAAGTGGGTGGGTCATGTTTGAAAAGTTGTTCAAAAGGTTCAAACTAACAAATTATCTTTGTTAGTTTGAACCTTTTTGAACAACTTTTCAAACATGACCCACCCACTTTTATTTTTTTCACGAGAAACACGTTCTTTTTTCGACCCATGGCAACTTCCGAGGCGAATATCTTGAAAACTAGTAGTCAGATTTCGAAATAAATTACAGATCTGTAAAGTCATCTCAAATACCTCTCAAATAAGGTACCACTCGACCCAGTTTCCCTATTCAACTTTTAAGGGTGCAACTCACCCCGGTAAGGGAATGCAATCTAGAAAAATTTTGAAATTAGCCAAAAAATGTTCCCCTTGCAAACAAAATCGACGTTTTTCGACGTTTTTTTTAATTTCTTGATAATTTTCGAGAAAAGCCAGATGGATCCTTTTTAATTTTCCACCCTGTATATTAAGTTTTGTATATACTGAGCATGTGCGACGTCACTAAATTATATAAGTGACGAGTGACATCATAGGTATATTTCATACCGTCAATTTTTGACTAAGAAGAAAAAGAAAAAACTCGTGTTGACTTATTTTTTATCGACTAATGAAGTCGCGATAAAAAAAAATTCATATAGGTATCCATGATTCCAACTTGACAGGCCTTGGGTGACTATGGAAAAGCAAAATATTTCTTTGTTGCCCAATTCTCAACTTTCCATTTCGACAGTCCCTCAGATAAGAAATCGAACAATTCTAAAACATGTAATAGAAACTCATTCTACTGAGTCAGCAACTATCGCATCTACCTTCTGTTAACATTAACTCATTAAAACCCTTCTAGCACTTTAGCTATTTATCCAACCAACAACTAACTAAACTAGATGGCTTTGATACACTTGGCTAAGATAAGTCACTTTGTTGCATTCCAGCAATATTCTGGGAACTTTCGTAATGCCAGAAGAACCAATGTCGTTGCTTTTTGTTGCTCGTAGCACTCATGGCATCAAAAGCTGATTATACATGAACCAGGATGTTCTTTCGTCAAAAATTGGTAGATTGAGTTGGTCGCTTATGAGAAAGGCTCATTTGATAGATCGATTTCACTGTTTCTTTCCTTATTGGGCTTAACATGAATTTTCTTTCTATGTCTTTCCTTGAATTCTTTGAGTAATTAAGGTAAAAGTCCCAATTATCGACACTGTCCCAATTATCGACATTTTTGCACTTCAGATCCTAAAAATAAGAATCTGGTTCTTGCTACATTTATTGTCGTATCATAATAGGAAAGAAGTAGGTTTTCCCCACCTTACCTAAAAATCCTTAACCGGTAATACAGAAAATATTAATTTTAAAAATATTTCAATTGAGTCATTCTGCAGTGACATGTGTACTCGTGCAGATCGTTGTGAAAAGTGCTAAGAAACAGTTAAGTTGATTATGGTTATTTTAGTTTGAAATATTTAAGCAACCTTATGAAAATTGTTATATATATATATATATATATATATATATATATATATATATATGCAGAGTATAAAATTTATGATTTTTGCCAATAATATGGCATATAATCTGTATAAATTCAAAATTCTGAGCTGTCGATAATTGGTACATCCATTTTTAATCTCTGTACCATTTATCGACATAGGTGTCGATAGATGGGGCAATGCAGCCTTCTCTTTTCCTCTAAATATTTAAATATCCCCTGAACTTATTCTTATTTTGTCTGAAAAATGTGAAGGAAATTATATCAAACTAACGCCGTACCTACCAATTATCGACACCCATTTTTCCCCTTTGGTAACGACGTTAGAGTAGGTGTATTATGTGTGTCGGTGTTTGGTACCAAATATGTCGATAACTGGGACTCATTTTTTTCAGAAGAAATACTATGATGAACAAAAACGAAAGATTCCAATATTCGGTAGATAAATGGATATTTCACATTGCCACTTCAGCCACTTGTGGGTTTCCTGCAACTAAACTGCAGCTCATAGACAGTGTACAATTACTGCTGAAAAATCTAAAAAGACCGAATAATTTTATCAAATGTAAATTATGGATGATTTTTACAAACTTTACATGCAAATGGAGCATCATTCTTCTTTATTTGCCTATATATCCATATTGGCTGCCATACCAATAGGGATAACGATCTCTATCTGTTACATACTACCAGCGCAGGTCGCCATTGGTACGAAGCTTTCATGAAGCAGCATCCAGAACTTTCACAAAGAGTTTCCAAAAATCCCAAAATCTAGCCAATGCTCGAGTCACCATAACTGAAGGGAAAATCCGTCGTTGGTTCCTTCCAAGAAATCAACAAACAAATATTTTGAGCTTGTCACCTTATTGAGTTTTACCATTTTATCATTCAGGTCCGATGTCGATATTCCGTACACAAGTGTGTCGATATTTGGTACAAAATAATTTTTCCCATGTCGATAATTGGGTCAAATTGTACTTTTCAATTTATTTATTTTTTGAAAATAAATTAGGTATTTCTATTTGGAACATAACTATTCCACAGCAATAATCAATAATATACCAATACACAATTAAATTTTCAAAATCCTACCTTTAATGTGCAAATTTTTATTTCCCTACGATCTAGCCAAAACCTCTTAAGGTGTCGATAATTGGGAAGTTTACCTTAACTGTCCTTAAATGTTCCTTTGAATTCTTCCAGATTGTTCCAATTGAAGATTAGGTTCTGGATTCCATCAAGTTGGAATGCATATATGCGATAAGCAAAACAGCTTTCAATGTAGAAAATGGACATTATGAACTCGTATGCCTTTCGGATTTAAAAATACCCCTGCGACATTCCAAAGAGTAATGGATAACGTATTTAGAACTGCTAATCAAAATATGTCTAGTTTATATGGACGATATCATAATATTTTCCACTTCTCTTCAAGAACATATTGCAAATATTTGAAAGATAAGTACAATTTAATCTGAAACTACTGTTGGATAAATCCGAATTAATAAAGAAATCAGTGGAATTCTTGGAACTCCAGATGCAATCTACAATCTACTCGTATGTAGAAATTTTGGACTCGTTTGAGTTTCTTCCCGGACATGTAATAGTTATTTACATTACAAGTGATGCGTTTATGAGCATGATTACAATAACGAGTGTGAAGGATTAGAACGACGAGGTCGTAGACCGAGTCTTTCTAATCACACGAGTTTTGTAGTCATGTTTAAACGCACGTGTGATGTACAACGTTTTATCTACAAAGCGAAAAATAAGAATATTTTTCCAATTATTTTCGTTCAATAATAGTTATCTACATTTTACGTTTACAGGTTTACCTTTGACATTTGTCAAATCACCAAAAATAGTTGTGATGCTGTGGTTGTGTTATAATAGACTCATAACCTCGTCCATAACACCACTAGTTGTGTTATGAATTCATAACCTAGTCTATAACACCACTTAATTGTGTCATGAGTCTCTTGACGTAACTCCAATACTAGACAAATATGGTTATGTAAAAACGTCATAACCAAACGGTTGTAGATAATAGATATTTACAATACAAGTGAGTTATCAGCAGCATTAAGATACACGTGTGGAAGTTGCACAACGAGTGCGTAGCACGAGTTGTGTAACCACACAAGTATCTTAATGAGGGTTAACTCACGTGTATTGTACAATATTTTATCTACGCCATACGCTCTTAACTTTAAAAACACAAAAAAATTTAATTTCAATAATAATTGCATTACCTATTCTAAAAACCAACTACCCGAATCAACTCAATACCTTTTGTTCAAATAACAACATAAATTAACTTGACCAAATTACCACGAAAACACGATAACACCATGCATGGTTTCATATCAATTTGATAGTAAATAATATTGATGTCACTATAGTTTCAAAAACCTAAGAAAGAGTGCGGTAATGAAAATGCGTGAGTTAAAAAGCTTTTATCTATAAGCGTTTGGTTATGACGTTTTTACATAACCATTTTTCTAGTATTTGAGTTATGTCATGAGACTCATAACACAACTAGTGGTGTTATAGACTAGGTTATGAATTCATAACACAACTAGTGGTGTTATGGACGAGGTTATGAATCTATAACACAACTATTTTTGATGAATTGATAAATGTCAAAGGTAAACCTGTAAAGTTAAAATGAAGGAAGACAACTACTAATAGAAAAAAAATGATTGAAAAAACATTCTTATTTTTCGCTTTGTAGATAAAACGTTGTACTTTACACGTGCGTTTAAACATGACTACAAAACTCGTGTGATTAAAACAACTCGGTCTACGACCTCGTCTTTCTAATCTTTCACACTCGTTGCTGTAATCATGTTCATAAACGCACTTGTAATGTAAATAACTATTAACTCACTCAAAATGCGTGAGTTAAGAGCTTCTTAACTCACTGGGTGCGGTAATGAAAATGCGTGAGTTAAGAATAAGCTCTTAACTCACTCGAAATGCGTGAGTTAAGAGCTTCTTAACTCACTGGCGTAGATAAAGTAAATTACTATTTCTGTCATTTGGTCTGTCGAAATGTTTCTGCCTGATTATCGACTCGTTCAACGTTCAACTTCTTTGTCCAAATATGCCAACCTACTACACAAAATGTCAACAAAAAAAAATTGAAATTTCATCGTTTTAGTAAGAAGCTACCTTATGATTTAGATTTTGGAAAACTTTGAAAAGTCTTAACTTTTTTTCTATTACAGATATTAAGCTAAAATTTCCAGCGATTCTTATCCCAGTAGATTACTACAATCCCTGCAAATTTTAGCTCATTTGGACTAATAGTTTCAGAAAAAAAAAATCGTGTTAATCAATTTGGGGTGATTTATCAATTTTTCAATTTTCTTGATTCTTGAGTGCTTTTTTTCAAAGATTTAGGCTTCAAATGTTACAATAATACAGTGTATAGAGTATAGGAAACTGTAAAAAACAAAATCCCAGTAAAATATTTTTGATTCAGTACTCAGTATCATCGAAAAGATTAAAAGACGTTGAAATTTGAAAAATGAAATAATTTTCTGTAGTCCTTTTAGTTTTTGAGTATTATTCAACAGATTCCACAGAATTTTTGAACACTTAAACGTGTTGAAATGATCAAATTTGCAGAAAAGTGAGTTTTCTGTATATACTATACAGAATCAGCATTTACATAATTTGATTCACAGAAGCTTAGAATCTAACGAATTCAGAGTCTTGTTCTGAAGACTCTGCAGATAAAATTGAAGTTATAAAACTTATTGTAGGTAGCTTGAGTACGTTTTGGCTTTGAGAGTAATTATTTCACAAAAATCTCCATTAAACTCGCGGTCCATGGAAGCTTTGAGACATTAGGACATAAAACTTAAAATTAATATCATTCTAAAGCATCTCCAAGAGCGTGAATTTTAGTTTTCTAAGGCTTTTAGTGTTATTTTACGCCTCTTCCATAAAACTCTCAGTGTATTTATAGAATTCATGGGGCTTTTGAACATTCATAGGAAGCTTAAAAGGGTGGGCAACTTATATTGTAGAATGAGTTTGGTTCTATAACGCAGTAGAATGAATTTGTAGGATGGAAGCAGGAAAAATATAAGACAAAACAAATAAGGTTTGTTCGGAGAAAACAGAAAAACTTTAAAAAGATGAACAAAAATTGATTTGAGAGAAATGGGTGCCAGAGACAAAATCTGAAAATACAGAACAAGAAAAATTTTGTTTATTTCACGATAATGTTTTGAATTTTTATAAAGCATACCAAGACCAATAAGAGTCAAAAATCGACTAGAAATAATAAAGCCCAGGATTGCATCAAGGTTACATGAAATTTTCTAGTTTAAAACACTCACAATTACAGCAGTTATAAAACGTTAATTTGTATTTTTGCAGCAAATATACAATATCTTCTTCTCTCACTTTGCCTAAGACATTTTTTTTCAGCAAACATGTAAGCTTGAAAAAAAATCCTAAATAACTGTTCGAAAACAATAAGGCCGTTTTGTTATCATCGGTACTATTTTGGTACCGCTGGCAAAGGATGGACCGTATTCTAAACGGAAAATTGTTAATATCCTGTTCTGCCACCTACTGTGCTACGCTCTATCTACCCCACATCAGTTTTTATCTCTGGGTAATTTTTCACTTCTCAAGTCGGACAACAGTGTTTCTTAAGAGTGTGTGACACAATAATAATTTTCTTTTGTAATATAGCAAATAGAAAAAGGTAAGAATTTGAAAAAAAAAAAATACCGTGATTGTTCATACCTACACTTATACAATTTCAATTATTCTCTCTAACTTTATTCAAATAAGTTTGAAAATTTTTGTCAGTAGGTAGTTTGTGTTTTTCAAAAAACAAAATTAGTCTTGTCTTTGCAGTTTGTTAAAGACAATAATACAGGTATCATTAATTTCTAATGCATTTTTCAGTATATTAAAAGTCTCCATAATGACAAAATCTCCGAAAAAATCCCACCAACCGCCATCCAGATCGATGAGCAAACAAGACGAAATCCTGGAAGACCAAAACCGATATTTCGCCAACTATGGCAAAAAGAAATTGTCCAAGTGGGAATTGATGTCGTTGTTTTTGTGGAATCCCGAAACCAAAGCCGTAATGGGCAGAACTGGATCCAGCTGGTGTAAGTATTTAATAATAAGCAAATTTGGTTAAAATTAAAATGGAACGAGCCTAGAGACGTTTACCGGTAATAGTTGTTAAAGTAATGACCAAGGCGAGTGCGTCATTCAATTAATCAATCAAGATGTGAGTTAATCATTTTTTCAGACTATGTGACGTGACGACACTGTGATAATAATGCTCTATAGAGAAATATTTAGCATTATTTAACACTAATTCCTATTGCATTAATAATAATTCCTGCATTATCGAACAGAAACTTTATTCATTCATAAATTATTACGATAAACGCACTCTCTCTTTAATGTGATTGATGACTAAGAGGAATAATTCATTATTTAATTAAGCCTAACATTTTAGTATATTTATTTATTGTGGCTAAGATTTCGTTGTTGGTGGACAAAACTTTTCAAATTCTGCACTTATCGTTCATATATTTTCAAAGATTTCAAATTTCAGAATAATTTAGTGACTTGTCTGATTTGTGCCTAATGAAATTCAAGTCTTTTTTTTAAAGATATCAAAGTTTGTCTGAATAGAGGAAAATTGAAAAAACATTGTACTCGTCATGGTTTCAATATTAAGAACCTACTACTGCTACTGGTACAGAAATAATCATGAATTCAATTCTCGGCATTATTGTTCAAACAAGAATTTACGAAAATTCTAGATATTTCTGGGTGCGTATATAAAGCGCGCGTAGTTTATAATAAGTCAGTGAGTTTTATAGTCGATCCGATATACATGGTGATTCACGTAATCCGTGCATTAGCTTACAGGTGGATTAGATAATCTTTACTAATCCACCTGCAAACTGGAAAACTTCTATTGTCTGCTATAAGCAAATCAGGATGTATAGTTCATCTGTGATGAAACTAAATAAACACACCCAGAAAAATTCTGTTGTTATTTAATACTGCACTGATTAGAATTATTCGCAATAAGAATGAAATTCATACAGATTAAAGTACAAAAATGTGCTGATTAAATTTAACTATAAACCTTATCTTTAAAAATTTCCTATAGAAAACGATTAGTTGTTGTTGACCATCATTTTACCTGCATCGCGACCACTCCACACCCATCAGACCCATATGGGTCCCGCTAGCGCGCACCTGCCTCTCACCCTGTCTACCTCACTTAATTAAACAAAGCCAGATAGTTTAGTCCTTACCAACGGTCAGCGAGATTGTTATTAACTTGGCTCTTGGAAGTTAATTAGTGTTTTATACCTGCTTTTAAGTTAACCTAAGAATTTTGTTGTGTTTGCAGAGAATATTTCGTTATTCTTTATGTGTCGGACACGCGTGTTTTCCTATTTATTGTTTTTAAGTTTAGTGTAGGCTTAATTTTTAATAATAATTTACAAAATGACTGGGCCACCAAGCTACTCGGAGACTGATTATGTTAAGGAAAAGTTGTTTCAGCCAGAGAAACAAAAGTTTTTCACAAGGAGTCCTGCAGGTTGTGGTACGTTTAAAATGGCCTAATAGAAAATTGTAAAACTTTTATTGATGCCGCATTATTCATTCATGAATCACGGGCGTGGTATCAGGGACGTACTTGAACTTTTCTGGTCTTTTGAATTAAAGCTAAAATAGGTATTTTCTTAATCAGGAACTATAGTTAAGATATGAAACTTTTAAAGTAGTCAATATGTACTTACTTGATAAATTTCAGTAAGTAAACTTCATTCGGAAAATCATAGGTGTCTTAAATTCTATTGTATACAGGGTGTTAAAGATTTGCAAGAGGGTATGGGGTAGGTACCTAAGTACCTAGGTTTTAAAAAATCTCAAAAATTTTATTTCTATTATTTTTTGAATTTTGAATTTTCTCTATTTATAGTTTTTGAGCAAATTGAGTTTGAAGTTTTTTATACTGATAGTCAACTTTGAGGGTCAATTACTCAAAAACTTTCTGAACTGTCATACTCAATTTTGCATGGACTAATAGAGAATTTATTGTTCTTTCCAAATTTAACAAAGATATGGGCAATTGCTCATGACCATGTCAAGATTTAGACAATTTTCCAGAGCCAAAAATTGAATTTTCTTTATATTTTTGTTTTTGCTCAAAATGGCTATTTGCAAATGATGTCAGGCTTGTTTTCCATTAATTTAGACCCGCTCTATCAACTGGTAAAGTCAAAATTGAGCATAAGGGAAAAATAAAAAAGTCGAGTTTTTTATAAGACATACAGAGGGTTATTGGTTATACTTAAATGTCACCCCCCTCTATCTTTTTTATTTGACATTTTAGAAAAAAAGTGTCCCAAATAAAAGTTTTATGGTTGAAATTAGATTTTCTGAAAAACTCACTTTCGCATATACAGGGTGTTTTAGAAAAGCTGGTCGCGCTCCAACTTTCTTATTTTAAATAGAATATCCTGTATATTATTGAATATTCGGATTCTACATAAAATTTTGAGCAGATTTCATGTGATATACCATATACCCAAGTTCAACTGTTTTGGAAATATTGATGGTTGAAAATTGACTTTTTGCAACTTTGACAGGCTGTAAAACCCAAACGGTTAATTTTAGAGCAAAACCGATCTTATGTTTTTATCTTGGATTTTCATAAACTATCAGTTGACACTGATATTTGACATACCAACTTTGAATTTAATCCATGATTAAAAATTCAAATTAAATTTAATCTCTGGTTAAATTCAAAGTTGGCGTCAAATCATAGCTTATGAAAATCTAAGAAAAAAATGTAAGCTAGGTTTTGCTCTAAGATTAACCGTTTAGGTTTCACAGCCTGTCAAAGTTGCAAAAAAGTCAATTTTCAACTGTCAATATTTCCAAAATAGTTGAACTTAGGTATAGGATATATCACATGAAATCTTCACAGAATTTTACGTAAAGTCCGAATATTCAATAATATACAGGGTGTTCCATTTAAAATAAGAAAGTTGGAGCACGACCAGCATTTCTGTAACATGCGAAAGGGAGTTTTTCAAAAAATTTAGTTTCAACCATAAAACTTTTATTTGGGACACTTTTTCTAAAATGTCAAATAAAAAAGATAGAGGGGGGTGACATTTATAACCAATAACCCTGTACAGGGTATTTGATTATATTTGGCACCATATCTACAGCCTTTACTATTTGAGATAGAAAAAAATTGTAAATACAAAACTTTACAGTTTTTTTCTATATTTTCTTTTAACGTTATCAGAAAAAACAAAATCGCATCGGAAAATGGAGAAACGTAGACAACTTCGACTTTTTTAAATGGAACACCCTGTATATTTTGCGATAAAATGAAAGACCTTTTCTTCCTGATTACAATTATATATATGTTGATCACATTTGCATGAGCCATTTTTGACATATTGCAGGTCAAATTATAACTAAATTGCAAAGAAATTTTATAAAGATAAGAGATCCTTAAGGAACTTCTCTGCAAATTTTTTATAATTTAACCTGAGATATGTCAACAATTGCTCAAGCAAATGTTATCAATGTATATATATATATATATATATTTGGAATCAGAAAGAATAGATCTTTCATTTTATCGCAAAATATACAGGGTGGTCCCTTAAAAAAAGTCGAAGTGGCTCACGTTTCTCCATTTTCCGATGCGATTTTGTTTTTTCTGATAACGTTATCAGAAAATATAGAAAAAAACTGTCAAGTTTTGTATTAAAATTTTTTTTCTATCTTAAATAGTAAAGGCTGTAGGTATGGTGCCAAATATAATGAAATACCCTGTACATACCTCTTTGAATTTTAATTCCAAAATCTTCAAATCTTAATTGCTCGGTAACCGTTGGGCAAATTACAATAAAATTTTCTGCATTTGTGGCTATTATTAAGCTCTAAAAGACCTGTAACTTACAGTATTCCTTGGTTTATAGTTTTTGAGCAAATTGAGCTTGAAGTATTTGGCAAAATTTGCACCAAAAATCAATTTTGAGGCTCAATTACTCAGAAACTATTTCAGCTATAAAACTCAATGTTGCACGAATGTATAGAGCATTTATTGCTCTTCCCAATGATATATAATTTATTTCAATTTGCTCAAAATTTTACAAAGATATGGGCAATTGCTCATGACCATGTCAATATTTTGGAAATTTTCGAGATCCAAAAATAGAATTTCCTTTTTAATTTTTTTTTTGCAGCTCAAAATGGCCATTTGGAAATCATGTCAAGATTTTTCTTCACTAATTTTAACCTGCTCTATCGATTGTTAAAGTCAAAATTCAGCAAAACTAAAAAATAGAAAAATCGAGTTTTTCATAATGGTACTTCCTGGGTACCCCGTTTGAATTCTGATTTCAAAATATTCAAAACTCAATTGCTCGGTTACCGTTGGGCAAATTGCATTAAAATTTTTTGCATTTGAAGCTCTTATTGAGCCCTTAATGGTCTGTAATTCACAATACATATTCCTAGGTTTATAGTTTTTGAGCAAATTGAGCTTGAAGTTTTTGGCAAAATTTGCACCAAAAATCAATTTTGAGGCTCAATTACTCAGAAACTATTTCAGCTATAAAACTCAATGTTGCACGAATGTATAGAGCATTTATTGCTCTTCCCAATGATATATAATTTATTTCAATTTGCTCAAAATTTCACAAAGATATGGGCAATTGCTCATGACCATGTCAATATTTTGAAAATTTTCCAGATCCAAAAATAAAATTTCCTTTTTAATTTTTTTTTTCAGCTCAAAATGGCCATTTGGAAATCATGTCAAGATTTTTCTTCACTAATTTTGACCTGCTCTATCGATTGTTAAAGTCAAAATTCAGCAAAACTAAAAAATAGAAAAATCGAGTTTTTCATAATGGTACTTCCTGGGTACCCCGTTTGAATTCTGATTTCAAAATATACAAAACTCAATTGCTTGGTTACCGTTGGGCAAATTGCATTAAATTTTTTTGCATTTGAAGCTCTTATTGAGCCCTAAATGGTCTGTAATTCACAATACATATTCCTAGGTTTATAGTTTTTGAGTTTGAAATTTTTGACAAAATTTATGCTTAAAGTCAACTTTGAGGGTCAATTACTCAAAAACTTCCTGAGCAATCAAACTCAATTTTGCACGCACTTATAGAGAATTTATTGCTCTTTCTAATGGTATATAATTTATTTCAATTTGCTTGAAATTTAACAAAGCTATGGGCAATTGTTCACAACCATGTCAAGATTTTGGAAATTTTCCAAAGCCAAAAATATTTTTGTTTCTAAACATTGTAAAACATAAATCAAATCATACAAACGTAAATCGATTTTTCTTGTAGCAAAAATCGGCCTATTCTACCTCATCTTCTACGCAATGCTGGCAGCACTGATAGCAATTTGCATGTGGGTCTTTCTGCAAACCTTAAACCCGAGAATCCCCAAATGGCAACTGGACCAATCGATTATCGGCACCAATCCCGGATTGGGCTTCAGACCGATGCCTGACAACATGGAGAGCACCCTCATTTGGTTCCAGGGTACCAACAAGAGCAACTATCAACCTTGGGTTAACAAACTCAATAACTTTTTAGAAAGTAATTATAACTTAATATATATAAAATATGTACTCATTTATCTATTGTAGCTTATTATACTCCAAGTAAAATCGCCAAAGGCAGTGGGCAAATTAAGCCTTGTTCACATTCAGACTTTCCTCGTGAAAATGAAGTTTGCGAAGTGGATGTTAGACAATGGGGCAAATGCAACAAAGACGATTCGTATGATTATCAGAGGAGTTCGCCGTGTATTTTTTTAAAATTGAACAGAATCTATGGTTGGACTCCGGAATATTACATGGAAAACGATGAACTTCCAAAAGAAATGCCTAAGCAGTTAAAGGAACATATTTTGAATATTACTATTCCAAACCAAGTAAGAACTTGTCAGTAATTGGGTAATCTTTTAAGAAGTGCAAGTAAATAAAAATACAAAATATCCAAGTATATAACATGAAGAAAACCTTGCAGGGGTAGTTTTAAGCTCTATGTTGATCTGAATTATTGTTGTTTTTTGGACTAATTTAAGTCTTTACTATTTACAGAGAAGAAACGTTTGGATTTCTTGCCAAGGTGAAAATCCAGCCGACAGAGAATATATAGGAAGTCTCACCTATTATCCCAAAAACTTTCAAGGATTTCCGGGATATTATTTTCCTTATTTGAACAAGGAAGGTTACTTAAGTCCCCTTGTGGCTGTGAGATTTGAAAGAGCACAACGTAAGTAGCAATAGAAACTCATATTTTTTTTTTGCTTATCAAAATGATTTTTTAGCTGGTGTAGTAATCAATGTAGAATGTCGTGCCTGGGCCAAAAACATCAAGTACAGTCGAGGTGATCGAATAGGCTCAGTACATTTTGAGTTACTCATTGATTAAAGAAGAATTTTAGTTTTTTTGAATCTCATTCGAATGCATTTTAATTTATTTGAGAAAATCCTGCTCAGGTTTATTGGACAATTTTCCATTTATACTGCCTCAAAATGTGTCTTATCTAATTATTGTATAACATGCATATATTTTTACACTGGGACTATAATTATTGCTTATATTGCATCGATATAAAACCCACAGTCTCAAATTTTGATTGTGTAAATGTAAATACTTTCTCATTATTTATAAAGAAAATATAGTAGTTGTACTTGTATTAGTGTCAAGATTGATTCAGATTGTGAGTATTTTAGATTTGTTTGAAATTTTGATGGCACTGTAAGCTTTAAAAAAATAAAAGAAAATGTTTCAAGATATTCGGCAATAAAAAACTGATAAGTAATTAATACAAGCATATGTAAGAGTTCATTGGTAGGTAACTTTTCATTTGACATAAAGGGCATTTTCTTTATACATTTTTAAACATTGTTCTTTGAGTTTTTTATTGTCGTCTGAGACGTCTGATTAAACTTCGAGTAGCGCTGCAGCCTATGGTGCTGGATCTTCCTATTTACTGACGGTTCTCGAGTTCTTGATTAACTCTGACATTTATTGATTATTCTGTGACATTCAATTATCAATTAAATTGTGGCTTTTTTCATTGTGTCTATTGTTAGGTTCCCAGTAGTGTTTGTTGGTTACATATGGCAATACCACGCAATACTTATTATACACATGGATAGTATATTCTTCAATTAAAGCTTAGAAAGCTATGCTTTCACCCATGTTTCGTTACAATTAAATTATTTCAAAAGTCCTAATCAATTTTCTTTTTCCTTTCTAAATGAGTTATTTTGATTCATCAAGACTCTGGAGATTTGGGAGACTCAAAAGACTCATTCTTCAAAATTGAAAAATGCAAACTCAATTGTATTTTGTAGTTAAACTCTTTACACTCTATACAATTTATTGAATTAAGTAATACCTCACAACAATTATTATTATTACACAAAAAATCATTACTCATGAGTGAGCTGTCCCTCTGTGAGACAAATAACCGGAAAATGACGGCTCTCATTGAAACAAAAAGTAGGTTTAATTTTCGGTCGATGTCCGGCTGCTAGTAAACGCAGCAGCACAAAATTAGTCTTGGACGTTCGAGCCAAAGCAGCTTCAGTAGGACCGCCTGCAGCTAAAAGTTGTCCAGCTTGAGCAAAATGCCGTCCGGCTGACAAAAATAACGCTTCTGATCCTTGCAGACCTGCAGCTTGAGCTGCAGACCTGAAATCGCGATAAGCAGCTGAAGGTGGTGCTGGAAGGCGAGTGAACGCATTGAAACGATGTTCAAAGCGGACACGTTCTCTGTCAAAGCCTGGTAAAGGGGCTTGCAAAAGACCTTCACGAAGTAATCCCAATAAAGCCTAAAATATTAAGATGAAATATAAATATGCCAATAAGATTATTTTCTAGACCTTAAAATATCCTCCACCAAGTTGTTGAAGGGCTTGCAGCCTAACAGCATCTCTAGCGTGCGGTCTGGGTCTTTTGGCAGCCTTATTAGGCTTTTGTCTACGACCTCCTTTCCCTGCTGACGCGGTAGCCGCAGTACCATTCCAAGCTTCTTGCAGCAAACTATCGGCACGTGACAGAGTCGAAATCAACCAACCATAAATACACTCGTACAAATACCAGTAAATGTAATAATATTCGTGCTCAGCGTAAAGTTCCAATTCAAATCCAGCCAAAAGATAAAGCGCTTGCGCTCTAAGAGTATGGTACAAAGCCCAAGTGGCGAAATGGGGCCTCGGTGGTACTCCTAGTGCTAAGGCGCAAGCTGCATCAGCACGTTCCGCTTCCTGATAAAACATAATTTCAAATGGATATTGGAAAAATTATCAAGACAAGGCACCTCTTGTAATAAAGCAAATTCCTCGAGCAACATGGCCAATTTGTCTCTCTGTCTAGCCCTGTTGTGACCACTCAGTTGCAACAAGAGCCCTGCTGGACGAGCTGCACGTGCTAGGAAAGCGTCCGCAGCTGAACGAGCAGCCGGAATTGCTCGACTACCTATAAATGTTTATCAGAAAAATAATATAGAACTGAGTTTTTGCGTAATCAAAATCTGAGATCTATGGTACACTTTATAACTTTTTTAGGACTTGGCAAACCTGATTAAGATTCTAGTAGCAATCAGTAAGTAGTTGATGAATTCTAGCAGCATAATCAAAATTATTGTCCAGATTCTAGTGAGGCTTAAAAAACTAGTTGCCAAAAGAAAAATTGCTTTTCCATTCAAAATTACTTTACTTACAGCTACTAGCCCGAAATTCTGTGTCTATAATTTATTTTGTATTGCTGAAATCTATATTTGTAAATGAGCTTGAAGCATTTTTTAGTTCTGTTCATAAATAAAACGCAAAATATCACTAAAAAAAAAAGATTATCTTACTAAGTGCGTGTGGTCCACAGAAATTCCTCAAAGCTTCCCTAAGTGCTTCCCTAGAAGATCCAGCATTTCGACCTACTAGTTGCAAAGCACTCCGTGACACAAGGCAGGGTCCAGATTGACTAAAATCAGCAAACAATTCCACTGTCTGATGAAAAGTGGTGAGGCCCTGAGCCTTGCAAACCACCTTGAATCGTTCCATCATTTCAGTAAAGTGTGTAATGGCCTCGATTCTTTTTTTTATTTTTGTGTATCTAGGAAACGTGGGAGGTAGTAGTCTTTGGTTTATTGACGGTTCGAAACAAGCCATTTCTTCTTCGCCTTCTTTTGCGCCTTGGCCTAAAAGGACAGTGTCTTTCATTGTCTGTAACATTTCTATAGCGCTTTGCAACAGTCTTTGGCAATCGTTGAGGGAATTTTGCTGTTGGTCTTCTTTTCTAAGAGAGTTTAATACTTGCAAAAATATTCTCATGAATTTAATTCTGGCAAATATTGCTTGGGTTTCAGGCTAAAAAAAATCATTGAAAATTATATTTTCAACTTATTTCAGAAAACTTTACTTCACATTGCTTATTTCTAGCCTTCCTGTGTAATTCCTCTTCAACTTCTCGTAACATTCCAATCATCCTTTGTTCAGATATATCTGGATTCAAATGGAAACCATATTGCATTGGTTGAAAGTCTTCCTCTTCATAAACCATAGCCCTAATAAGAGAAGGTTTACAAAAACAAATGCCTAAGACAAAAAAACACAATTTACTTATGTAATAAATCCTTAATGACATCCAACAGCTTGTACACAGCTAAACAAAACACTTTAAGAGCCCTATCTTGTGGTGCATAGGGTCTATGCAAGTACAAACAAGTAAAAACTGTCTGAGCCAATGAGTGCCCTTCAAGCCAGGACACTAATCTTGCCAGAGTACCATCAATGATACCTAGAAGTGTTGTTGGAGGTAAATCATTCAATGGCAACAAACCATCCTACAAAGTTTCTAGTAAGATTGAATACATACAGAGTTATGATGGTTAAAATACCGTTACTGCCTGTTCAAAGGAAGTAATTTTTCTCGCTCCTCTGTTGCAGAGCATGCCAGCGTCCATTTTGGGGTCCATCATTTCTATGGCTGACATTGCTTCGAATAGACCGAAAAGCTCATCGTGTAGCAATTCGCCTAACTGTAAATCTAATAGAGAACTTTTGTGTGAATTTAGGATTTTTTAGATGTCCTTTTTTTCAAAGATTGTGGCTGCAGAATAATTTCAACATAAAAAAAAAAAATTATATTTCATTTTAGTCGAGGGGGAATCCACCTACCTAATTTTGTACACCTAAAATTCTGAAAAACGCTAATTTCCATGTTATTATTGTCCCAAAAAATTCTAAAAATTCTAAAAAATTGAGCATGCGCAATAGATAAAAATTCTAAATTATTTCTAAAAAATTCTAGTTCAATTCTAAAAAATACTAAATAATTCTAGAAATTGCTAGAAAATGCTAGAAAATTCTAAAAAATGCAAAAAAATACTGATAATTCAGAAAAATTCTAAAAATTCAGTTTGTATGTACACCGAAATTCTAAGAATGTTTCCCGCTCGGGGGAACAACCCACCTACCTAATTTTGTACACCAAACATTTTCGAAAAATTCTAAAAATTAAAAAAAAATCCAAAAATCCCTACAGATTGCGCAGTGCACAGGCTCTTGAGCATGCGCAATAGTTGAAAATGCTAAATTATTTCTAAAAAATTCTATTTCAATTCCAAACAATACTAAAAAATTGTAAATTATTCTAAAAAATGCTAGCAAATGCTAAAAAATACTGATAATTTTTAAAAATTCTAAAAAATTCTATCAGTTTATACACCAAAATTCTAAGGTGGTTTACCCCTCGATTTTAGTAGTAGGATAGCTCCCTTATGATTTGAAATAATAACTTTTTTCCTATTTTTCTCCCAGTTAAGGAATTCTTCTCCTAGTTAAGGACTAGAATTCCTGGAAATTTCAGCTTATTTGGACTTATAGTTTCAGAAATAAAATTGTGTTAAGCAATTTGGGGTGATTTATCAATTTTTCAATTTTTCTGAGTGCCTTTTTTCATAGAATCTGACTCCAAATTTGAGAATAATTTAGTGTATGGAGTTTGGGGCATCTCAAAGAACCATTAGGACACAAAATCTCAACAAAATTTTTTTTAAATTTCAGCGTTTTAGTACTGAGGTAGCTTATGATTTAGATTTTGAAAAACTATGAGAGGTCATAACCTCGGTCATAACTTTTTTATGATACAAAAAAAAAAAATTATCGTTTCAGTATAAGAAGGTAAGTATTATGAATTAGATTTTGGAAAACTTTGAAAGGTCATAACTTTTTTTCTATTATAGATAGAAAGCTGAAATTTTCAGTGATTCTTATTCCAGTAGAGGACTACAATCCCTGAAAATTTCAGGTCATTTGGGCCTATAGTTCCTGAGATAAAATTGTGTTAGCAATTTGGGGTGATTTATCAATTTTTCAATTTTTCTGAGTGCCTTTTTTCATAGAATCTGACTCCAAATCTGAGAATAATTTAGTTTATGGAGTTTGGGGCATCCCAAAGAACCATTATGATACAAAATCTTGACAAAAAAAAAATTGAAATTTCATCGTTTCAGTAAGAAGTTTAGCTACCTTATGATTTAGATTTTGGAAAATTTTGAAAGGTCATAGCACGTATGCTAATTTTGACCAGATTCATTTTTTAGTTTTGAACATGAAACCTGAGATTATTTGTATTTCCGAAACACATCTAACGGAAATTATAGATAGTTCTGAAATATGTATCGACGAATATGAGTGCTTTAGGACTGATAGTTCAAGTAGGCATACAGGGGGCGTGCAGATGTATATCAAAAGGTATATCAAGGTATTGGAAATTAATAGAGTAGTATTGGGTAGGTCATATTGGTTATTAAGTACTAAATTGAATATACATGGAAGAACATTTTTTGTTGCATGCCTGTATCGTTCTCCTAACAGTAGCTGTGCTGAATTCATGACATTTTTTGAGACGTGGTGTAATGATTACG
The DNA here is from genome assembly GCA_917834065.1 of Ceutorhynchus assimilis. Lineage (NCBI taxonomy): Eukaryota > Metazoa > Arthropoda > Insecta > Coleoptera > Curculionidae > Ceutorhynchus > Ceutorhynchus assimilis. The sequence continues at coordinate 3,869,504 of OU892281.1, forward strand.
TCTGCGATGTTAATATTCCTTTGTTAATTTTTGGTGATTTTAACATTAATTGGTTGTCTACTGACTTTTATAGTGAAAAATTTAGGGCCTTAGCAAATGATATGGGTTTATTGCAGATTATAAATGAGGTTACTAGACCCACAATAAATGGTGGCACAATAATTGATTTGGTTTTTACTAATCAAATATCTGTGAATTTTAAGGTATTACAAGTCCCAAGAATTAGTGATCATTTTATGATATCTCTAGAAACAAAACTTTTTAGTTTTCCAAAACCAGAACCTATCATTTTAGAAAGCAGAGGAAAAAAGATTAATTTTGAGCTAATAAAAAATAAGTTATCACAGGTTGCATGGGATTTTCATGTAGCAGATATTGATAAAAAATGTGATAACCTTATCCTTACGATAAAAAATGCGTTTAACATTGTAGCTCCATTAAAAACAATTAAAATACAATCTCGTTTTAAACCGTGGTGGAATGAACGAGTTCAAGATGCAATAAGAGCTAGGGATGAGAGTTACAGACAACACAAGCTTATTAAATCTGAGGCGAGTCACGCAATTTACAAAGAGAATAGAAATATGGCAGTTAGGACTATTAGGCAGGAAAAAATCAAATATTTTGAAAATCAGGTGGATCAATGCAAAAATGACCCATCTAGTATGTGGTCTGCATTAGGTCAAATATTACCGCAAAATAAAAAATCCTTGAAAATTTCTGAAGTTCATATTAACAGTGAAGTGGTTAATGATAAGGATATCTTGCCTGATAGGTTAAATAGATTTTATATAAACAGCATAGAGCAAATTGTTAGTGAAATAGACAACACTGCGGACACTTATATGAATAATAATTATTCTTCAACTATATTGGATAGGTTTGATAACTTTAGATTGATCGATACGGAAGCTTTAAGAAAGGTTGTTTTCTCCTTGGAATCTAAAAGTAGCCCTGATGAAATTAGTGTCGACCTGCTAAAAAACATTTATGATGCCATTGAGGATCCACTCATAAATTTAATAAATTGTTCTTTTGATACCGGCGAATTTCCAAATCGGTTAAAGATGTCCACTATAATACCCGTCCAAAAAAAAGAAAATGTTCTTGATGCTACAAATTTCAGGCCTATAAATACTCTTGCAACAATAGAAAAGGTAATTGAAAAAATTGTTTACATACAGTTGCTAGATTTTGTTGAACATAATAACTTAATAACTAAATTTCAATCAGGGTTTAGAGCGAACCACAGTTGTGAAACTGCGGTTCAGTGTGTTGTGGATGAGTGGAAGAATTGGGCTGATAGTAACTATATGGTAATTGCAGTGTTTTTAGATCTCCAGAGGGCTTTTGAGACGGTAGACCGCAAAATGCTCTTAAATAAACTTGAAGCTGTGGGTGTTGGTGGATGTGTACTAAAATGGTTTAAGAACTATTTGGCAAATCGAGTACAGAATGTTAAAGTGAATGGAAAAGTTTCTGGAAATTTAGAAAATTATCATGGTGTACCTCAGGGTAGCGTACTGGGGCCAACTACTTTTTATTTTATATATAAATGACATGGCAGATATTTTAGGAAATGCTAACGTTCACTTATTTGCTGATGACACACTGGTTTATGCAGCCTCTAGGAATTTGACAAGCCTTGTTCAAAACATGAATGCGGCGTTAAATAGAATTTATAAATATACTGTGAAATATCGTTTAAAGTTAAATGCGAATAAGTCAAAATTCATGTTAATAACCAATGACAAAACCAAACTCCATTGTGATGACAATGATCTTTCATTGATGGTTGGATTTGATAAGATTCAAAGAGTACAAAAGTTTAAATATTTGGGGGTGATAGTGGATGATAAACTTTTATTTAGGGAACATTGCAATTATATTGTGTCTAAAATAAGTTTTAGTGTTAACTATCTATGTCGATGTTCCTATTTTCTCTCTTTCTGGTCAAAGTTAGTTGTATATAATACATTAGTTTTGCCACATTTCAACTTCTGTGCAACAATCATGTATTTATTCAAGCAGAATGAGGTGGCTAGACTACAAAAATTGCAAAACCGGGCTATGCGTATGATTCTTTCCTGTAGCAAGTATACACCAATAAACTCAATGTTAAGAGTAATGCAATGGCTACCGGTTGTGGAATTTGTAAGGTATAATGCCTTGGTTTTTATTTTTAAGATAAAGATTGGACGTGCTCCTGAATACCTTATAAACAAAATAGTTTACAACAATGAAGTGCATAACTATAATACCAGAAATAGAAATAATTTTTTCATAACTCCAAAGAGTAAAAAATGTACAATGAATTCAATTTTTCATAAAGGATTTAACGAGTTTAATAACCTACCAGAAGAGATAAAAAACTGCACTTCATTGTTGAGTTTCAAGAAAAAACTAAAAATTTATAGGTATGCTAGGTAATTGTGATATACTGGATGGTTGATCTTGTGATAACTTTTAAATTATTGTGTATCGTTTGTGATTATTAAGTTTTGTTCTGTTAGTTTACCTATTTTATGAATTATTTATTATTTTACATTTTATTTTTTACTTACTTTTCATATACTTATATTGTATATATTTTGTACTATTGTAAACTAGCAATTTTTATGCTAAATAAAGGATTTAATAATAACTTTTTTTCTATTATAGATAGATAGCTGGAATTTTTAGCAATTCCTTATCCAGTAGAGGACTACAATTCCTGAAAATTTCAGCTCATTTGGACTCATAGTTCCTAAGATAAAATCGTGGTAAGCAATTTGGGGTGATTTATCGATTTTTCTGAGTGCCTTTTTTCATAGATTTTGGCTTCAAGCGAGGCTTCAAGTTTTAGAATAATTTAGTGTATGGAGTTGGGGGAGTTCGCATTGATCATATAGACACAAAATCTCGAAAAAAAAAAAAAAAAAAATTGAAATTTCATCATTTTAGTACCACATACTAAGATACCTCTTTATTTTTTCCCGAGTTTTTTCCCAAGATAGATTTTGACATTGAAAACTTTGAAACATAAACAATAACGCTTGACTCTGATTGGTCGCAAAATGAGGTGTTTCTGCAGGTTGACATCAGTTTTACAATAGCGACCAATAAGCGGCATTAGCGGCGTTGTTTATGTTTCAAAGTTGACAATGCCAAAATCTATCTTGGAAAAAAATAAATCATAGCTCCCTTCTTATAACTAATGGCGTTTCCGATTGGTAGATTTAGTGCGGAACTAGAGCAATTTTTTCTATTTCTGTCTTTTTCTTCTACAAGTCGATTAAAAGGATGCAAATACACTCAGTGCGCACTGAATTTACCAATCGGAAACGCCATTAGATTGTTGAAAACTTTAAAAAATCATAACTTTTCATAGATAGAAAGCGGATAGTCAACCATCCAAGGACCTTTTTTTTTCAGTTATACATGTAAACCCCATACTTTGTGAGTGGCTTGCTTACATCAAGTCCTACAACTTTTCCTCTACGACTTTTCTCGGAAATGGCACGTATGCGCGCAGGCAACTCGCAAACATGTCGATCTGACGTAGCTATGTTTCCTGATACATGTAGGTAAATCTAATTTTACGAATACTGTTTGATTTTTATTTCTAAATCACGGAAATCAACTTGGCCGACAAAAATAATGGCAAATTGGGGGAGTCCGATACCCCCAAAATGTCGATCTGACGTGGTTATGTTTCTTGATACATGAAAATCTAATTTCACGAATAATGTTTGATTTTTATTTCTAAATCACGGAAATCAACTTGGCCGACAAAAATAATGGCAAATTGGGGGAGTCCGATACCCCTAAAATGTTTGCGAGTCGCCTGCGCGCATACGTACCATTTCCGAGAAAAGTCGTAGAGGAAAAGTTGTAGGACTTGATGTAAGCAAGCCACTCACAAAGTATGGGGTTTACATGTATAACTGAAAAAAAAGGTCCTTGGATGGTTGACTATGACATTTTCAACTCATTTGAACTTAGTTCATCAGAAAAAATCATGTTAAGGAATTGTCAGTGTTGTTAATTTTTACCATTTCCATGAAAATTAAAGATAAACTGATAAATAAGCATGCAAACTCTTACCTTTAACACTTTCAGTAAAGCTGTCAGTAATTTCCACCCAATTTTGAGAAGTTTTATCACTTTCAGCAGAATAATTGGGGCTTATCGAATGGTGGTGTGGACAGGACCTGAATTACAAAAAGATTTTAGGGACAAAAATGTAAAATGCATATTATGTTTAAGGATACTCACTCGTCGTCTTCCATTTTGCTACAGCTAATAATTAAGCAATTTACTAATTAATCTTAAAATAATTCAAATTTTTAAATTTATAAACAAATATACATAACCTCACTTTTATATCGCTCAAGCAGTGTTGCCAGAGTTTTTCGACGACATAGGGCAATCCACACAAAATGGCGGTCAATGCATGGTCAATGCCATAAATTTATTTAAAACAATCGTGACATTTTTTATCAAAAAACTGTTTTTTGTGTATTTTCTGGTATTTTTAGATAATTTTCTAGTGTTTGGGAGGATAATTTTCGTATTTTAGGATCGAAAGTTTTTAGTTTGAGAAATTATTAGTGGAAAACCCGGATAAAAAGGCATTGGCCTCCATTTTGAATTCCATTTTGACAGGTCGTTGGATTGCCCCAGGGCCGTATCTAGACCAAAATTTTGGGGGGGGGGTTAGAAAAAGTGGCAAAAAAAATTGTTACACTACTGATAAAAATTAAAAAAATAAATAAGTATTTAACGAGGGGGAATCCACCTACCTAATTTTGTACACCAAAAATTCTAAAATTCTGAAAAATGCTAATTTTCATGTTATTATTGTCCCAAAAAATTCTAAAAATCCCAACAAGTTGGGCAGGCTCTTGAGCATGCGCAATAGCTAAAAATTCTAAATTATTTCTAAAAAATTCTAGTTCAATTCTAAAAAATACTGAATAATTCTTCAAATTGCTAGAAAATACTAAAAAATGCAAAAAAATACTGATAATTCTGAAAAATTCTAAGAAATTTTAAAAATTTTATCAGTTTGTACAGGGTGATCTATTATAAATGTCACCCCCTGCCAAGAATCGTAAACTCTACAGGATTGCTCAATCCCATAAGACAAACGTTCATAAAAACATCGAAGATGGCGGTATGCGAATGACGTCACGCAGTCCTTGATCGGTTTGTGTTTTTTATGACAGTACACTATCCTTGCATTTTCAAACGTGAAAAATTGTTATTTTGAGGTTATTTCCTTTGAAAACTGTATTTTGTAATTAATTTATTGATTTTAAAATTAGCAGACTTCAAAAGCTTGTGTCCTTGAGGCTTGAGTGGTTGGCTAATTGCTAATTAGAAAGACGAGTTTGTTTGCTTTTGTTTATCAATTAGCCAAACATATTGCCAAAAAGTCAAAAAAACGAAGGGCTGGAGTCAAGCTGGCCCCCGGATTCGTTTCAATGTTTTTTTTGTGTATGAAAATGAGCACAATTCGCATAAATACTGGCACAATTATTATTATTATTATTATTATTATTATTATTATTATTATTCGTATCAGCGGCCATCTTGAAAATGCGCGTGACGTCACAGCAATTGTGAACAAATTTAGCCGATTGAGCAATCCTGTAGAGTTTACGATTCTTGACCCCCTGCTAACTTTATCATTTGACGTTTTTGACAGAAGTTTTAAGAAATTGTCAAAAGTCTTTAACTAAGTTAGTTTTAGGCATACAGGGTGCGTCAAAAAAGTGCAGCAGTATGAAGTTATATTTTTTAAAATGGAATACCCTGTATATTGTATGCTTATTTGTAAGTCCCCTTTAACCTGATTTCAACGATATACGGTTTCATATGTTTATCTCTCGATTTATCTTCAATAGTTATAGGGAAAAACGCGAAAATCCCTTGGTAGGTCTCTCATGTTATTTTTTCAAAAATAATGATAATAACTTAGACACCTGAATTTATTATAATATTTCACCTTGTATATTAATGAATAAAATTTGAACAATAAACTGTTCATAAAAAAAATTCTCTAAAGCTTCAATGGTATAATTTTTCTTTTTTCAATATGAAACCTTGAAAGGGGTTTTCATGTTTTTCCCTATAACTATTGAAGATAGACATATCAAACCGTATATCGTTGAAATCAGGTTGAAAGGGACTAACAAATAAGCGCATAATATATAGGGTGTTCCATTTAAAAAAATATAACTTCACACTTCTGCACTTTTTCGACGCACCCTGTATGCCTGAAACTGACTTAGTTAAAAACTTTCGACAATTTCTCGAAAAAAAAACAAAAATCCATACAGATTGCGCAGTGCGCAGGCTCTTGCGCATGCGCAATAGGTGAAAATTCTAAATTATTTCTAAAAAATTCTAATTCAATTCTAAGCAATACTAAAAAATTCTAAATAATTCTAGAAAATGCTAGAAAATACTAAAAAATGCTAAAAAATACTGATAATTCTAAAAGATTCTAAGAAATTCTAAAAAATTCTATCAGTTTGTACACCAAAATTCTAAGGTGATTTCCCCCTCGGTATTTAATAAGTGTTGTTTGTTTTTAAGTTACATTTTTTGAATTTCATTATTTTTCCTAAACTCACACGAAAATAGGAAAAAAAAAATAGAATAGGCCTGATCAAAATTTTACTTCATTTGGGGCAACTTTGATCACGCTTCAGTTTTGCCCGTAAAATCAATGAAACAAATAAAATCTAAATAAAAAAAAATAAAATAAAAAAAAAACACCAGAAATTAAGAAATAAATACGCTTTTGCTTTAATCAAGTTTGTTTTTTATTACAAAAACATAAAACTAACAGAAAAAAATATATATTTTGTATCTAAAGGTTGAACAAAAGTAAAACAAAACGAAAAACAAATTACTAAACAAACTTAAACCAAATAACATTTGCTGTCTGTGCTCCAGACACGAAAACAGAAAAATTGTAATTTCTAGGAAAACGGACGTGATGAGAAAGTAGCACTTTAGACCTCTACAAAACTTTCAAACGCCTTGAAATCATATTGCCCCCTATGATGTTCTGAGGGTTCTCGGGATCCTATAATTTCAGATCTCTGAACGAAACTTTCATCCAAAATGTCAGGAAAAACAAAAAAATTGTTCTTTTTACCTTTTTTAAATCTCAGAAAACTGACATTAAAAATATCGTCACCTAATATTATTTCTGTTATTTTGCTTACAAAGTATTTATCGACATTTGTATTGACAGTTCTCATTTTAACTAAGACAAACGATTCAATTTTCAATTCTGTACTTTCCAAATTTTCGGTCGATTTAGTGTTGCAGTTTTCGTTTTCCTTTTCTTCTTCGTTGAATTGTTCTCTTCCTTGTTCGTCATCTTCATCGTGAATAGCTTCATCCTCTGTTTCATTTTGCATGGTTCCTTCTTCGAACATTTCTGAGTCTGCTGTAACGTGCGTTACGCTTTTGCCAGGAACGACTTTTACCATTTTCTTTTTTTGCCTTGTTGAGGTACTTGGACCCCCACCAAACCTCTGCTCTTTCAAGAAATCAATTAGTGTATTGCCTATGTCACCTTCATTTTCTTGAATATATCCCGGAATTTTTGATAAGAACCTCTGAGGATCATACCGGAAAACTCCAGTCGCGGCAAATCCACTAATTAGGATTCTTTTTATTGCATGGCCTTCACCCACGTTATCCATTGCAGATAAAGCTTGTTGAAGAAGGCTGGGAAATTCTTCTTTAGGCAAGCCACCTATATTTGGGTTTTTTGTTTTCCAAGCTCCTAATATTTTTCGCCAAGTTATTTTCATCGGCCTGAAAAAACAGACATCAAGAGCCTGTGTAAGGTGAGTGGAATGGGGAACCAAACACACAAAAGCGATATTATTTTTTTCGCAACACTTAAGAACATCGTCCGTGAAATGTGCGGCCAAATTGTCCCCAATGATAACTTTTTTCCATCTAGTTTTTTTGCATGTGGTAAGAAACAGGTCATAAACCAATCCGTAAAACTTGATACCTCCATCCAGCCATGATTCGTTCTATTATATCGCGAACCACCACTGCAACACCTATCTTCGCAACAAGGACTACCTTTTGGACCATTTTCCGTCCAAGTATTCCACATCTTTGTGGATCTGTATATTATGTATGGCGGAAGTAGTACACCTGAAGCCGATCCACATATCATAATTGTCGTAGCAGATTTGGTAAAGTTACAGATTTGTTCGGGGTACTTTACACCTCGTCTATAAATTTTAAATTTTTTTCCAGGATCGTCCGCCATATTTGTTTCATCATAATTGAATAAATGCGATGGAGGGACATTTTCTATTGTTGCTTTCAAATTATTGAAATATTCTTTCAACGACGCTTCGCTGACTGTAGCTCTAGCTCTTTTAATGTTTGCAGCGACCCTTTTACAAATGTCAGATTTGTTTCTTATTAAGAGGCCATCCACCCCAATCTATACCAGGCTTATTTTCCGTTAGATAAGGTATTATCTTGCCCTGCTTGTCAAGATAGTTTTTGGCTAAGAACTGCATGTCTTCTTTGGACAAGGGATATCCCCAGTCGCCACAGGTAGCGGCGCTTTTGACGAGTTGAAGTTCTTCTTGTGGAGTGAATAATGTGGGACGTCCTACTGAACGAATGTGGAGCCCTTTGTACCTGTTGTACAAAGTCCCAAATGGAATCCCATATTGTACTGACGCTTTCCGTATACTAAAATTATCTTCTGTAACTTTTCCTAAAGCTTCTTCGACAACTTCCTCTTTATAGTCTTTATATTTTCTGACACCCAAAGTTCTCTGGTATTTTCGGACCATATTTCTGCAAGATAAAAATAATATTCAAGTATGTAGGTACCTGCATTACTATTACCATATGGGGCAACTTTGATCATGATCAAAGTTGCCCCATAAAAGGCGATTAAAGTTGCCCCACGAAGGATTTTAATAAATGAAGGGTCTAATATTATTTTGAGAAAAATCTAAAAATGATATTTCTGTTCTCAGGTTGATAGGTTTCCATGTAAAATAATAAAAATTGATCCATGATAAAATAGTGAAGCTGTGTATATGAAATTTCAGAAGCTTTTTAAAATAAACAAACGTTAAAAGTAAACTTTCCTACCGCGGCAAATCGCACCACCATAACCACACTCTCGCAAAGGACTGACACTTGAAAAACATATGACCTGTTGAGACGCGCCAAGAAATTTGCGCTTGCGTAGTAATACAAGAAAATAATAGTTGAGACATGGGTTATCAAAATTGCCCCACAATTATCAAAGAAGCCCCAGTTGACGGTACGTAGCAGTAGAGTAGCACTGAAAAATTGGAAGAGGAAGATCCATGGAATGGGTATAGAGATAAATAATAGGTGCCTGTATTTACTCTTCAGTTTGCAGATGATCAGGTCATAGTGGCCAGTGACAAAGAGGACATACAATATATTATTAGAAAGCTGATAAAAGAGTATCAAGAATGGGGCCTGAGAGTTAATATAAATAAAACAAAATATCTATGTGTAGGCAACCAGAACGGAAACTTGGAAGTGGGCGATGGTCAGGAAATTCTGCAATGTCAAGAATATGAATATCTAGGTATCACATTCGACAACACCAGAACATACGTGAAAGAAATAGAAAAGCGAATAGTTAATGCTAAAAAAGTAATATAGGATGCCTAAATGGAATATTATGGAGCAAGGAAATTACAAAGAAGAGAAAATTTAATATACCTATACGAGACAATGATAAAGAGCAGCCTTCTATATGGAGCCGAGACTTGAAGAATTACAGACAGACAAAAGGAAAAAGTGGAAGCGGTTGAAATGGATACTATGAGAAGATCCATGCGAATCTCACGAAGAGACAAAATAAGGACCGACAATATAAAACAACAAATGGGTATAGAAGGTACGATAGTCCAGGACATTGAAAAGAAACAACTTACCTGGTACGGACACGTAGAACGAATGCCAAATGACAGGTGGCCCAGAAAAATGCTGCATTGGCAACCAACTGGTAGAAGAAAACGAGGAAGACCAAAACTGGAATGGCAGAAGACCATACAGAAGTCCATCAGTGAAAGAAATCTCTCATCAGAGGATTGCGACGATAGAAGAGGATGGAAATTAGGTGTCGGACAACGAAGAAAGACGTTCTAAAACGACATGTATATATATTGCCAGTATTGCCAACATAATGTCATTTTGACTTTTTTTTTAAAAAAACAGAATTTAATTAATTTATTTTAATAAAAATTGAATTTTTTGGTAAAATGATTGGAATATTTGCTAAATTATCAATTTGCCTCAAAATCCTTCAACTTCGGATAAAAACCTTCAATCCTTCAATAGTCAAAACTTTAGATCAAAACCCTTCATATTGAAGGAAATCCTTCAATTCTGGCAACACTGCGCTCAAGAAAATGTCAAAAGTTGACATTCACACCCAATCAGAAGCCGCAATCTAAGCTTGGCAACAGCGCTAAAGGTTTTTCAAATTCAAAAATAATCTCCTTTTGGCGCCTTTATATTATTTGTATTTTACAATAATTATTATAATAAAAATTGATATTTATAGAACAAAATTATCTCCTGGTAGTCCTCTCGCTCCCAAACCAGTCACTTTGAACGTAGCTCCATGATGGGGTGGTAATAATTTTTCACCATCCACGGTAAAACTTGCACTTGTTACAAATAAAACATCCAAATCGATGCCACCCCAAGCTACAGAAGTCACCTAAAACAAAAAAATCAATACACAAACAATAAACTAACAATAAATTCTTACCTGTTTAGCAGGAATTTCAACCGTCTGCAACAAAGTCTCTGGTTTTCTGGGATCGATTTTGATCACCTTGTAACTGTTGAAAACTGCCACCCATAAGTTACCATCTGTATCGATTGTCATACCATCAGGAAAACCTTCAATGTTATGCTTGGGTAGAGTAAAAATTGGTGTTCTGTTTGCTACAAACAAATACAATTTAAATTGATTTTAAAATGAAGTCTCTTCTCACATGAAATAACAAACCGCAGTCAAAGTGAATTTCATTGCGGTTGTTGACGATTTGCACCAATCAATTGGTTTGTGATTTCTGTAAGAACAAACCTATGATGGGCTTACAAATGGTTCCATTAAGGCGATCATAATCAAACGCATCTACACTATAAGCAAAACTATCAATGTAATAGAATTTATTTAATTTGGTATTCCATGCTAAACCATTCGAAATGCCCACTTTTGTTACGTGAGTCTTAACTTGGCCTTTGTGTAAGGAAAATAAGGAGCCCGATGCTAGTTGGACGTGACCATTTTCTGGTTCTGGTCCCATAGTACCTATAATTATACATTATTATCATTAAAAAAAAAAATAAGTCACATTATTACCCATCCATAGTTTTCCACTAGGATCGCATTTTCCATCATTAAGTCTGTTTTCAGTACCTTCATCTACTTCAGCTAATTTTTCAATTTTTGATGGTTTTTCAGACTTACCATCCCATGTGATAAGTTGCACAGTTCTTTCAACTGTAACCACGAATTGGTCTCGCTTACCTTTTACTGGAACCACCACTGATATTGGCTTGTCTAGAAAGTACTGTTATAGCCACCAGATTAAAAAGGTAGGTATACCTTAAAAAAAAAGTCTTACCAAACACGAGCTTAGAATGATGTCCCGTAGATGGTATATATTTATGGAGAGCTTTGCCGAATATATCCACCAAATAGAGACTTTGAGTTTCTGCGTCCCAATGAGGACCTTCGCCCAGTTCCAAGTTGGGAATTTCGGCAATCTTTTCAATTTTTGGCGCCATACCTTAATAATTTGTTAATAAATATTGATATATTAAAAATAATATGTATTGTTACTTTGCCTTTACCTTATTGACTCAAAATAAAACGTTTTCAACCGGCAATGGAATTCTCACAATAAAATCTAAACTCCTCGTCTTATCGTTTTTATTATGTAATCATCAGATTCTTTTTTATTATTTATTTATTTGACCTCGAGGAGGTTAACAACAAAAACTGTTTTAAAAATTTAATGTGAAATCGTGTTTGTCAACAGCAGAAATGATATTATAAAACTCATCAGTAGGAAAGTGAAAGTCCCCACTTTTACTTTATGTTTTTCGTTATTTTTAGATACAGCAAATTAAGTCATCATATAGGCGGGCCTTTCATTATAAAGGACTAGGGCCTCACACACTACGATGAAACACGTCGTTCCAAAACCGAAGTGTGTGGTAGAAAACCATCGTGTTTTTCTACCACACTTTGCCTTTTAACAGGAATTTAATAATATTACTTTACCAAACTAGTAATATATTTTGTGACAAGTTATTCAAGTACAAACGAGTGGATTGTTGCGGAACTTATGGATGGACCCAGCCATCTATTCACCAATATGTTGTTCAAGTACAATACTAACCTGACTCACTCAAATGGTGAGTTATTCTCATTAGTTTAAAAAGTACACGTTTCAGGTGATAGAGTGTCTTATTTGAACAATTTAACAGTATTTTGGTGAATAGATGGCTGCGGAACTCGCTGCGCTCGTCCCGCAGAGGTCCACCCATAAATCCCGCAACAATCCACTTATTGGTACTTGAACAATAACTTATTATATAAAGTCGGAATTTGGAAGATTATCCACTTTTTGTCAATTTGCCTTTTAACAGGAACTAGTAATGTTACTTTACCAAACTAATAACATAATGTGACAAGTTATTCAAGTACAAATGAGTGAATCGTTGCGGAACTTATGGGTGGACCTCTGCGGGACGAGCGCAGCGAGTTCCGCGGCCATCTATTCATCAATATGTTGTTTAATTACGATACTAACCTGGCTCACTCAAATGTAAGTTATTCTCATTAGGTAATTTAAAAAGTACACGTTTCAGGTGAGTGTCTTATTTGAACAGTTCAACAGTATATTGGTGAGTAAATGGCTGCGGAACTCGCTGCGCTCGTCCCGCAGAGGTCCAACCAGAAGTTCCGCAACAATCTACTTATTTGTACTTGAACAATAACTTATTATATAAAGTTAGAATTTGTAAGATTATTCACTTTTTGTCAATTTGCCTTTTAACAAGAATAAGTAATGCTACTTTATCAAACTAGTAATATATTGTGACAAGTTATTCAAGTACAAACCAGTGAATTGCTGCGGAACTTATGGGTGGACCCAGCCATCTATTCACCCATATATTATTCAAGTACGATACTAATCTAGCTCACTCAAATGTGAGTTATTCTCCTTAATTTAAAAAGTACACGTTTCAGGTGAGTCTCTTATTTGAACAGTTCAATAGTATATTGGTAAGTAGATGGCTGCGGAACTCGCTACGCTCGTCCCGCAGAGGTCCACCCATAAGTTCCGCAATAATCCACTTATTTGTACAGGGTGTTTTTTATATATTGACACCCCACCTACAGCCTTTACCTTTACAGGTAGAAGAAAGGTGTAAATACAAAAGTTGCACAGTTTTGGCTGAATTTTTAGAAATAATGGTCAGAAACAGAATTTGAATGTCAGAAATATGAAATTTTGTATGCTTCCAGCTTTTTTCAAATGGGATGCCCTATATATTTCATTCTATATTCTTGAAGAGCACAATGCCCCGATCTATATATTTGATTGAGCAATCTCTCATATATTCGACTACAAGAATAAATGTAAAAATAGTAAAAATACTGTCCTACTACTGATTTTGTTAACCATTCTACCTGTACAGGTGAAAGCTGCAGGTAAAATTTGAGGTTGGTTTCTCTGATAGTATTTTTTAAATTTTTAGAATCAAATATGTTGGAGACGGCTCAACCATCAAATATAGACAAACTATATAGTTTTTTTATCGGGAAATTGTGCTCTTAAAGAATATAGAACCAAATATAGTGCATCCCGTTTTAAAAACGCTGAAAGCATGTAATATTTCACATTTCTGATATTCAATTTTTATTTTTGACCATGGATTCTAAGAATTTAGCCAATACTGTACAACTTTTGTATTGATACCTTTCATCAACATGTAAAGTTGAAGGCTGTAGGTGGGGTGTCAATACATAAAAAAACACCCTGTAAACACCTTATGGCTACCTTATGATTTAGATTTTGGACAACTTTGAAAGTTCATAACTTTTTTCTTAAAGGTAGAAAGCTGAAATTTTCAGCGATTCTTATCCCATTAGAGGACTACAATCCCTGAAAATTTCAGCTAATTTACACTTATAGTCCAGAAATACAATCGTGTTTTGAGCAATTTGGAGTGATTTATCAATTTTTCTGAATACCTTTTTTTGTACTCAGTTCTGGAAAAAAAAACTAGAAAACTGCAAATGTTCCCAAAAATATCTGGTGGGGTAGGTTGTAGTACTTCTACATAGTGCTTCCACAAAATGCTTTTGTATTTGAATAATAATTTTAAAAAAACAATTTCTCAGAAATAATAGAGAAGATAATAAAAAGTTCAACCTCTAAAAACTTAAATATGCAAACTCATTTTCAATTATTACAAATTCAAGATTTGTTTGTCGCTGTTTCAAATAGCCTCAATTAAAATCAATTAAATAAGTAAAATCACACACAACTCGATTGCAAAAATTCCTGCTGGGAAGTCCAGATGCCACTACAATCGACGCCGCAGCATCGGAAAAATCGACGCGCAACTCGTCCAGTTCCTGAATCCTTGGGCAATTTCGCCACCCCCTTCTTCTTGCCAGAACAGGACGAGTGAACGGCAGCAGGACATTTTTCCGAGGAGTGCAGGACAGCGAAATGGCGGACAAGAAACCGGCCGAAAGTCAGTTTTATACGCGTCCACCGCAATTGGGCAAATGGGAATCGTTAAGGGTGTTTTTGTGGAATTCGGAAACGAAACAGTTTCTTGGCAGGACTGGAGGTAGTTGGGGTAAGTGATTTTTTTTTTTTGTAATAATCTAATATTTAATTCCGGGACACTAAATCAAAAAAATGAGTTTGTCCTTATGAGAAAATCCATTTCCACCTTACTGTAACCTTTTGACCTTTTCTCAAATTACTCCTATCCTCCCTCTCCTTATTCTTCATTTATTCACCGGGTTATGTAACCTTTCACTCCCTCTTCACCTACTTTTTTTCCCCTTTTTATTAACCAATTAATATAAATGGGTTTGTAGACAAAAAAGTTTTGGGGTCTTTTATGGGTTTTAAGGGTAGCAAAATTATCTTTTGCTATAAGGGTAGTAGTTATAGATGGCGCCGTCGCGACGCCTTTTTGGATTTCAAACGGACGACGCCCGATATGCAGGGGTCGATTGTGTGTTATTTTTTCGATGGTTTGCGTGAATTTTCGGAATAAAGATATCGATCATTGGAATTTCATGGATGGAGAAATTTTAAAAAAATAATAAAATGTTCAATTTTGCTATAAAAAAACAAGTCTAATTGTCTGTTATTTAAGCTCGGAATTTCCTGCTGGCGTCAAGGTTTTGTATTTTATTGAATACATTCTAATTGATATTATCAGAACAAATACATAATAACTCATCCAAGTACCTACTTTATTTAAAGTACTCCAACAACTTTAACAAACTTGGGTTAAAACTTGTTTATTCTGAGAATATTATTGGGCTCACAATTATTATTTATAACCAAAATTCCTGCAGATTGGCACAGCGAAAAATCAATTTAACATTCTGACCTTGTTATCAATAATTTCGGCTCCTAATAATTTATTGCAAAGTTTACTAATTTACTGTTTAGAATTATGACCACTGCTACTAGCCAAGGTAAAGAATAACTTCATTTCTAACTTCAATTTAACGAAAATTCAGTGCACCCAACAGGATGAAGCTTATTAAAATCATTTTGCTCTAAATAATGTATGCAAATTATTGTTTTCAATGTCATATTTTGTTGTTAATTGAGTTATTCCTTTCATAATACATCACTTTTTTAGAATATGTAATTTTTGAATTCCATGACTATCTGTTTACAAAAGTTGTTCCTGGAATATTCTAGAAATGTCACATACTTTTGGTCATTCTGGAATTTTCTGACCATTGTTTTATTATGTAAGGTCTTTTACAATTATCAATCAAATTTCATATTTCTTTGTGTTGATGAGCTTAATTTTCTCAATTCAAATTAATCATGGAAAGTTTCTGTACTCCCTAGACTTATGTCCAATTAAAATTTCCAATTCCAAAAATAAACTACACACTATCACGTTATCAATAGGCTTCACAGCTCATTAATCAGCTTCATCTTTCGATAGTCAATCAATTCCCAAATTGGAACGGTGAGTGAGCAGAAAATAAATACGTCGCTCGGAAATAAAATTTCGTACGAGCTTCTCTGACGTTTTACAAATTGGATATTGGAACTATAAGAAAACATTCAAGGTAAAAGAGGAAAACTGAGATTAAAGTAGGTATATATTATTCATACAAAGGCCTATGGGAAATCGACGGAAAAGTTTATGAAAAGTTAATGAATTGATTGGTCCTTTTTTTCCCAATTTTAAACCTTTATTTTGCCTTAGACTGCATTATAATTTATAGCTTTTTTGGGTTTTTTTCTTCAGCACAGTGGATTTGGTGGACCCTTTGTTGAGACACACTCATCCAGTATCCAAATTTTTGTTTCTAATTTCCCATTGAAGTATAGAATTGAAAATCTTTTCCTGTAGAGGGGAATAGAATTGCAATTTTTGAAAATCTCAAAAACAGTTGTAGAGCGAGTAGAAGTACCTCAGATTGGAATGGCCAAAAGCATAATTTAAAAACGTCCAATATTTCGAAACTTTTATCTCCAAATCGATTTCACCCACTTCCGGATCCCCCACCTAACAAAAAAAAAATATAAAAAGTTGAAAATGCCGCCACTTTACTACAGACGCTGCCGACGGTGGCGTCGGATCGTCACAGTGGCGTATTGATCGGATTTACCCTCTCTTTCGCTCTCATCCCCTTGCCCGAGTCTCTTACGACACATTTATCTGCGGAAACGCCACCCTCTCCTACCCCCGTTACTGACCTAGTTACGATTCGCGTGCCTGATACAGCTTAATTGTATACTGTTCATTATTTTCTCCAGCTAACATTGAGATTTCTGAACTATGAAAGGCTCTTCTATTTCTTAATTTTTGTAGCTTATTCCTGGCACTCGAATTCCTTGAAATAAAAAGAGCAGAGTATTCCAATTCCAGTCATTAGTCTGATTCACTCAATAATAAACTTTTCAATGATTGAGTGTGTGTTGCTCATTAGTTCAAAAATTTTCAACGACTTTTTAATAAGTAACTCTTGAATTTGTCGAAATAAGGGATTCAAGAACCTGGCATAAAACAAAATGTGAAGATGATGATCTTGTGAACATGTAACAGAGACATTTCAGAAAGATAAAAGGAAGCCAATTTATGAAGAATATTTTACAATTCAGAGTTTTCTATAGTTAGGAAATAAAATACATAGTTCTTGACAAAATATAATTTCAATACATAATAACTCGAACCAAAATATCTATATCAGCAAGGAATTTGACTATTGCAATTAATACTTTTATTTTGAATGAATAATCCTGACTATCCAATAAATCAAATCAAGCTGTATAGCGCCCGCCCTAGTATCACTGTATAAGATGTTGATTGTTGGCGAGCGGTTTCCAATTTATCACAGATTTTTACCAGTGTAGCTACAGTGGTAGGGTTTGTAATTGCTAAGGGTGGAAGAAAGTACACAAATCCTCTGCATTCCAAATGGTTGATATCTCTTTATTTATATAATCAGGTAAACAAACTTCTTTATTTACTCCAAGACTTGAAAGAGCTCTTAAATTAGTAACTTCAATTTCAAATACATTTCATCAAGTTCCTTATTCAATATCAATCGCTACTTTGCTGTTATACTCTTTAAAAGTTTATACGATTTACTAGCATAAAATTAATTCGAGCAGTGAATGCATATTACTAAGAGTCAATAGATAAGTTATAGTTCAAATCTTTGAAGTTCACAATTATCTATTTAATTAGTTAAATGGTAAATGGCGAACGGTGTATTGGTGGTGTTTATTTCCTTGAGCAACTACCTATAAAATTTTGGAGGGGGTCTATTCGCAAAAGAGAGAAACAAACTATTGAGGTTTACTAAATTATATTTTATTATATTTAAAACCAAAAATTTAAATAAGCAAATACCTTTCTATTCTGACAGCCACTTCTATTTTTCCCAATTCAAATTATTTCCCATCCGTTCAAATTTCATTACTACGGACCAGGAAATATCCATACTAAAAACGCCCTACTTCTTCTATTCCTAATAACTTATAAGTTTATACATTACTCTTTCAAACAACACTTCCGATTCACATTCCTATTAAAACTACCCTTCACCTATATCTATAAATTCTTAAAACTCCTAAGTCATTTACTGGCAGCTTATGCAAAATAATTATTTAAGTCATAATCCTACTCACTGGATTAAGTATATATGTATTACCTACCAACTATATTTTTATAAAAATCTTATAATAATTTCTGAATGGTTAAAACCATAAATCAAAATTTTCCATTACATTTGATGGTTTATTCTTTTACTAAGGATCAATTTAAACTGAACAATTACTATTTTCGAATTCCTAGCCAACATACACAATTATTTAAATTCTTATTAGTTCGTTACTATATCCCTTAAACTTCAATTGGACAATCCAATTCAAAATTCTTTAATAATTCCTACTCAAAATCAATACTTGTTAAGTGCATTATAAATTCCCCCTGTTAAACTCTTTGCAAAATTAAGAGAAATGTCATTTCACTCAAAGCAATTAAATTTATGCAATAATGTTCCATAGTCAAAACACTCGAGTTATTAATATTTATGCAATAAAGTTCCAAAGTTAATTCACTTCATAGTCAATCATCATTTATAAAGTCAAAAAGTTTTACTAGTCACTAGAGTACTTACATTTAACTTTTAACACGTTAAAATACTTTATTAATTTACTTCAAAAATCTCTAGAGCTCGCACATAATGTTGAACGAATTTAAATGTTCTTTCTTTCACAATTTTCCGTTACTATTTCAAAGATTCAATCAAACGCGTTTTTCCCGAGGCAAAAATAAAAGAAACTTTTCGCGAATTTTATACGGACTAACTCATTAGGTACTGTAGACTTTTAACCCAAACTGGACTGAACTTAAACTGAACTCAACTCAACTCAACTACCCTCCACTTCTAAAACCGCTGTATTTATCTTTTTCGATTCCCCCCAAAATATTATTAATTACCAACCAAAATCGACAATGGGCGGTCGTTTGACTATCTAAAATTTAATTCTATTGGTGGACTACTCGACCTAGATATTATTCCAATTATTCCAAAAACTAATTTCATCATTTTTAGAGGATGATGCAATCTGTTCGAAATTTTTGTTATTTTGGGTCCAATTTAATTAGGTGCCTAACCTTGTAATTGATCTCTTCCGGGTTTTTATTTGTTTAAAATCGAATAATTATGTCGCAATTTCCTGGTTTAGTGGGGTCAACAGATTTGGTTGTAAGAATTGGACATATAACTCAAATACCGACATACGTGTGGTCATAAATCACCTATTTAATTACTTTGGCCTCGCTTTTAATATTTATGAATTTGATTTAGATGATGACTAAATAATAAGAAATTAACGTTTTTTAGATATTTTAATTAATTTGAGTCAATTTTTATTGGTTTCATTTTAAATTTTTTGATACTGATGTTAATTATTAGAGATTCAGTTTTTGATTATTTGATTACATTTAATTTTTTTTTTACAGTAGAGACATTGTAAATTACGGGTCTATTTTCCCGGGTCATTCATTACACAATGTTCAATTCTCTTCCTAGGGGTGTCTTTACTTGTCGTCGCGACGCGTGATTAATTTTTACTACCCATCCCGAATTCAAATGTTCGATTTCTGATATCTACTTCAAGTTCGCTATTTAAAACTCTATTTTACGAATTGCCATCTGACCATGATTTTATAGACTGTTTTGTTTAAGTATATCAAAAATTATTAAGTTGCCGGTTGGAACTTCACTAGTTTTCACGATTTAAGAATTTTCTCACTCCGATTCAAGAATTTCCTATTATAGTAACTTTGTTTAGAGTTAGACCAAAATTTACTGCTTACTACATTTTCGGAAACTGACTTATTACTCGACTTTCAACTCAAGCTTCGGGCCGTTCTGTCTCACTTACTTAGTGACTTTTTCTTACTGTCTTCAAACAGCATGGACATGCCCTTTTTATACGCGATTTTTGCATCATTTCTGGCCACTGCTCCGCGCTTTTAGAATTTCTTTTCTTTATGAATTTAAAAAGTCAACAACATCTGCAGGTGTTCGTTTTTAAAGGTTCGCGTCCGGATGCCGCTATAATAAATTAGAATCGGTTCAAGTTCAAGGAGACACTTGAAATTTAATTTTAATTTTTCTCGGTACGAATATGTATCTATATGTAATTCTTGTCTCAAAGGATGCCGCCCGCCATAAATTATAAATTTGTCTCAAGGTAAAACGTTGAAGAAATTTAATTAATTAAATAATTCTCTAAGTAACCGAGCTCGTCTTTTTGTGAGTCATTACACAAACCAATTATACCAATCAAGAGCTGGGGAATAGCAAAATATTGGATTTCCAAATTTCACAAGAATATTTCCAGTTCAATTCCTACAATATAACATATTCACAAAAAACTAACTCCACTAAGCCTAACCATTGTATATTCGCCTATATTCCACCAGCTTTAGCAATTCCAGCAGCACCACCAGGTGATGCTCCAAGGGCGTTGAGTCCAGCAATTGTATACTATGATCGCGCACACACGTGTGATGTACAACGTTTTATCTACAAGCGAAAAATAAGACAATACAGTTTCAAGTCGATCATTAACCTTCCTCGTTTTTTCAGCAAAAATCCTGTTCTTCTACTTGATCTTCTATGCCGTACTGACTGGATTTTTCGTGGCGATGCTGGTGGTCTTTTTCCAGACTTTAGATTACAAAACGCCTAAATGGCAATTGGATAGCTCACTTATAGGAAGCAATCCAGGTATGTAAAGTCATAACTTTGAATATTTGAAAAGTATTGAATTATCAAATATGTTCTCAGGTCTTGGATTCAGGCCTATGCCCCCAGAAAGTAACATAGAAAGTACGTTGATTTGGTACAAACATTCCGACAAGGGAAACGTACAATATTGGCAAAGGGAACTCAACAAATTTTTGAATCGTAAGTGTTTATATAATCAATTATTTTGTATTGATTGGATTATTATTTGTTTTTAGATTATAATAGAAGCAACAACGCCCATGCGGACAAATTGGAAGATTGCAGGCAGTTCCAGTCGCCTTCTCCGAACAAAGTTTGCAACGTTAAAATCGACCAAATGTGGCATCCTTGTGTCAAAGATGCTGGCTACAATTACGAATCCGCAGAAGGAGGACCTTGTATTTTCCTTAAACTGAACAGGGTAAGAATTTTTGCGATTTTTCCAGGATGGTTGACCAACATCTAATTATCCATTACTAACTCTTATTTTTGGTCATTGGACTAATGACCCCTAATTAATGGGGTTCATCTCCAGGTTCAAGAACCTTGTGATGTTTTCTGATTGTAATAATTAATTCATCAGAAAATAAACTCAATTATGTTATTTTGTAGATTTTCAACTGGATTCCAGAATATTTCAATTCGTCTACAGTTGATCAGGTACAAATGAGCCCCGGCCTTAAAAAAGAGATTCTTGAAGCAGAAAGCAAAAATCAGGTAAAATTATTATTTTTCCAAATTGCTTGTGGTTAAAAGTGATTTATTTAAAGCACCAAGTCGTATGGGTGTCTTGTGAAGGCGAAAACGTAGCTGATATCGAGCATATCGGCCCAATCCGGTATATTCCTCAAAAAGGGTTCCCGTCTCAGTTCTTCCCTTACAAAAACCAGGAAGGATATTTAAGTCCGCTTGTTGCTGTACATTTTGAAAAACCAAAACGTAAGTTTAATGACCATTAAAAAACCAAGAACTATTTTTTCTGAAAATTCAATTCAATTTCTCCTTTAGGTGGTGTTCTAATTAACATCGAATGCAAAGCCTGGGCAAGGAACATTATCCACGACAGAGTCGACAGGAGAGGTTCCGTCCATTTCGAACTTATGATCGATTAAATTCTCACAAAAATTTTATCTAGCAAAAAAGGAGGCTCCAAAATAACTGCCAACAACTAATTTCTCTCTGACAAAATACTCTGTGTTTAATTTATTTTTGCCATAATCTTACGAATTCGTTTCGTAAAATTGTGGTTCGTAAATAGCAATATAAACTCAAAAAGTAGGTACTTAAAAATAATCGAAATAAGTATCAGAATCTACAAATTTGAATAATGCAAACTAGAAATCGGTGTCTCAAATATTATTTTGTTGTCGAAAGTATGAAAAAATTAATCGTTAAATTATGCCTAAAGTTTAAACAAAACGCTGTTTTAGTGTTTTGATGTAGCGTGTGGACCCCGTACTAATTAATAAATAAAATATATTTGGAAGCATATACTTTTTAGTTATTTTGATTTTTTTTTAATGCCATGCTAGTTTTATTGTAAGATATACATAGGTATAAGCTAAGAGTTAATTCCTCTGATTGAGAAATGAAAACAATTGTAGAGAAAAAAAGATATTTGTTGGAGCAGTAGAGACTTTTTCTCTACAATTTTCAATCTGTGTCATAATATAATTATCCATGCAAACTTTTCACAAAATTCGATTAATTTCTCAAACACAGGCAAATGTTTTGAGCTAAAAAGAAATCCTGACTTCAGTGTGCATTAAAAACCAAAGAAAATATTAAATTGTTATATTTGTATTGTGTAATAATAATTATTATTGTCAGAATTTCAAATTATAATAAATATTGTGTATTTTAAATAAAATTGTTTGAGGCGTTGGTGGTTTACGTCAGTGTTGTGATAATGGCAGTTTTTTTTTTTTTTTTGTAAATAACTATACATTTATAATGCCTATTTAAATTAGTTTACTTCAAAAAAAAATCCTACCTACATACTTTGAATCATAATAATTCTTGGTCCAATGTGTTTTTTGATATTTATTTATTTATTTGTTTGCAATTTTACACCAAACCACTTATAATTATTAGGTTTCACGTTAAGTCACTGTTACAATATTGCTATGAAAATTAAAAAAAAAAAAAAAACAACTAAGTACATAAAAAAAAAAATACTTATTAAGATTTTAAAAGTCTGCTTATTTAAGCTCTTGTAAATTGTTTAAAATCTCACAAGAGTTTAAACTTAGAGCCGGAACTAAAACTACTAAAAAGTAAAAAACTTGGAAAAAATATATAAAAATATTGTTATTGATAGAAGTAAACTTAAGTGTTAATAGTACTTCATAGATTTTAGATTATTCTAGTATTAAAAAAAAAAAAAACAACAACAATAATAATAAAAACAAAAAAGCTGTTTTAGGACTGATTATTTAATTTCATGGGGTACATTTTGCATATCAGAGTTTAACATCAATAATTAATAAGCAATTAAAAGCGCACAAGAGCTCGATTTGTTTTCCAAATACCTTTAATCGCGCTAAACGTATTTGAAAAATACAGAAAAATCGGTTTGGTCCTTTAAAATAATTCTGGAAGTGGTTTTTTTCAAAATTAATCAAGTTGCATTATATAAGTTGGTGTATGAAAAGGACAAGACCGAAAACAGAAGTGCCCCTTTCTCACCAAAATTGAGTCTCAAGGTGCATTATAAGCAAATGCAAAAAAAAAAAATAATAACTTTTTTCTTAATATTTCACCCCGCATTGCATGCCTATACAAATCCCCCATCATCAATTACTACTATTTTTTTTTAGGAAATCTCTAATAAAAATTTGTCGCTTTCTATGTAAAATACAAAAGGAAAACACACACATTTCCTTATAGGACGTGTAAAATAATAACTGGACAGATATTTGAGATCATTTTAATAAATATTTTTCAATACCTCTATACTTTCTAGTTATAAAATAGCATAAACATTAAGTACACTTTTAACTTTTGAATTTGAATAACCTAATAATTAAGGCAACTTATCTTTTTTTGAGACTCAGTCCAATAATAATGGTGTAAAGGATGTACAATACCGTCAAAAGCCTTAATTAATATTATTTTTGAAACTCCATCCAAAGGAGGACAATAATGAATAATTTTAATGCATATAATATACAGGGTGACTCATATTTATAGCCCTAAATCTAAAATTTGTTGTCATAATCCTTTTGTTTTTTTTTTTTGTTTCTTTGAGCATCCTTTACGCCAATTTCTAAGTAGATTCAAGCTTTAGACGATGTTATTCTTAATCATGTTCAAGTGTTGGATTATTTTGAATTAAATTAAATAAACGCATCGTAGGTGAAAACAAAATATAATAAATACTTAATAAATAGGCTATTATTTTGAGATGTAATGATAATTTGATGGTTTTAATTCGTTTTCGTTACGACTTGCTTTAATGTGTGATTTTTTTTTTAAATTAACAATCTAGGTACCTACCTTAAATAAATAAAAAAAATACTATAGTGGTTCTATGGCTTGTTTTATTTGGAGAAAGAAAATCAAAAAATCTGTAAAAAAAATATAAGGGTTTCTCTGTATCTGTAAGCTTGGGAGAGTAGTATATATTATGGTATGCCACAGCACTTAGGCCACATTAGGCCCATTGTGCACCTTCACAAGGGGAGTTGATGTGGTGCGAGTTGGAGTCATACCCAATCTGGCAGTGCCTGACCAGCTCTACAAGTTATTGGAAATTGGGTGGTAGCGTCTCAGTATCTGTGGGGAGATATACTGAAGTCAGAACGATGACTTTCTTTTGCCCACTGTTATCACTTTGACGGCAGTGTCTGACATACATAGCTGTGTAAGTGGGTGGCCCGTGTATGACTTGGGGCAATAGATGGCCCTCCTAGGTTGATTATTGCTGGGATTGCTGAAAACTCGACCAGTGAGTGTGCTTGAACCTAGGATTTTACTTTGTCTTGTCCAAGGTTCTTGGATAAGTGCTACTGTGTCCTGTGCCACATCCAGGTAAGGTTACTGAAGCCGCCCTACTATGGTGCAGGTTACACTGAACAAAATCACTTTTGGCACAAAGTATTCTCCTAAATAAGGGAATTGAAAGAAATCTAGAAGGATTTTTTCAGAACCAAGAGGCAGTCTGAGGGTATTTATTATATTAGTGTAGGTACAGATTGAGAAACAAATTAATTTTCCCATAAAAGTTAAAATAATTTTAATCAAATTCAACATATAAATCTTAAAAATACTTCAATTCGTTTTCTGCATTAGCTGTCTTTTAATTTCAAAAACAATGATCCCTAAAGCTGTTCCAGCATTCAAGCTCTCAACTCCATTGCTCAAAGGTACATTCAACCTTGCCCCATTAAATTTACTAGCGAGCTTATAAGATTCCATACTAATCCCTTCAGTTTCACCCCCAATTATAAGGACTAAATGATTGGGTTTTTTAAAATCTGTGCTAAAGTATGGCAAAATAGGAATACTGGCTAATAAATCTTGCATGGATTGAAGACTTTCGTCGTTTTTGGAGCTTAAAATATTATTGTCTGCAATAAACACATTGGAATTATCTGGTAAAGTATTTGAAATTTCATCCCAATTAGTTTCCTTGGATATTTTCACTCTGAAATGGGCCCCACAGGCGGTGCGTAATACTTTTGAATCCCACACATTAGTGCAGCCTTTTGTTAAAATAACTTTATGACAGCCTACACCACTGGATGTCCTTAGAATAGCTCCAAGATTGTTGGGCTCCCTCACATTGTCACAAATAATAGTCAATGGTAAGGCTTCTTTGGGCTCAAATAAATCCGCTGAAGGAATTTGAAATATGCCCATAATTCCTGGATTTGTGGTCAAGTCTGACCAAACTTGCATTTCTCTATAAGGCATTTTGTATAGGTGGCCTTTGCGAGGCAAATAAGGCTTTAGATATTCGACCTCTTTTAGGCGGCTGAATAAAATATAGTCCATTTTACAGCCAGTTTGTAGAGCTTCTTTAATTAGCCTTTTGCCTTCTAGAAGCATTAAATTGTTCTTCTTGTTGTTTTTTAATTTGGACATTATTTCTAGGATTCTCGAGTCTTCATCCTGCATTTTTGTGTAGATTAAATTACCTTCTTGGTCCAAAAGGGGTTCTGGATCTTTGGAAACATGTTTCAGTTTTTGAGTTGGTGGATTTATTTTTGGGGGTTTGATTACTAAACTTCTGGGCTCCTGGAATGTGGGTTTACGTTTACATTCGGTTTCTTGGAACTTTGAATGTTTTTCAGGCTTAGGAGGCGGTGGGTGGTCGGAAACATCATTTTCTTGCGCGAGTTTTTCTGGTGTAAATTGACTGAATCTTGGTAAGAGTCTGATTTGCTGACAACTGAATAGATAAATATTTCTTAATAATCTTGCCATTATTATTTATTTCGGTGTGTGAGTGTGGATTATTTTGAGGTTAGGTTAGACACATAAATAAACACATCCATGCAAATAAATCCTATTTTATGTCCATCTCTCTTGCTCCTGTGGCATAAAACAAAGATAACCAATTGAAGGAAATTAAGAATTGATGCAGGTAGCGCCACCTGTGTGAAAAACCAGATACTAGTTGTCCTTGTGTGAGAGTCGGCCATCTTAGAAAGAAACAAGAAACTGCAACAGCTCCCTATAAAGAGGTCTCGGTTTTCCAATTGATATTCAAGAAAAAAATCGATTTTATTGCGTAAAAACTGTTAAAACAGTTAAAATAAAAGTTAGGCTTCAATTTTGTAGAGTTAGTATTCGGGTAAATGCTGTAATTTATTGAAAATATGTATTTGAAAATTTCTCGTTTTCTTGACATCATGGAGATATCGGTCACGAGAAAAAAAAATCGATTTTTCAGTAAAAAAATCAATTTTTAGTGTGTGAAAAGGGTTGGAATAGTGAAAGTGAAAGTTTAGCTTCAATTTGATTCTGATTGGTTACGGGGTAAGTGATAAGTTATTTTCAAATTTGTATTTAAAAATTTCTGGTCTCGACATCATGGCGGCGTGTTTGTAGACCTCCATTTTATAAAATAAAAATTTGTAATTTTTTTTTAAATTAAATTTTTCTTTCAGAATACCTAATTACTTTATTTATATCCTATTACATTAAGTACAGGAAAATTTATCATTTTTCCCTATCAAATAGCATTGAAAGGTGATACATTTTACCTGTACCTGTGGACATCGGATTGTGAATGGACTATAGTTTAGTTTGGAGCCTTGGAGGGTTCCAAATGATCATTTATTAAACCTCGATTTAGACACAAAATCTCAACACAAAAAAAATTATATCTCGGCATTTCAGGGCCGATTTATTAACCTTCTGATAAACTGTCAGGTATGCAATCTGACGGATAAAAACGAATTCTGTAATCCCATTTGTCAGCAAGTTATCCAATGACGCCGACTAATATTTTTATGGAGATGTAAATTTTTCTTCCAGATAGCTACCAGCAAGTTTATTTGAAGATGAATGAACTCGGCCTTATGGCCATTTCCACCAACTATTTTTGGGGAGCCTTAACGATAAGTATTAAAGTATTCCCTAAAATGAAATTCTTCCATGGAGAAATGTCAGTTTAAGGCATACTTATCGTTGCGAGGCTCCCCCAAATTACTCAGTTGGTGGAAACGGCCATTAGTCCTAGGAACTTTCTCCTAAGGTCAGTGTCGACGCGTGACAATAGTCTAGTGGGGAACGGTGAATATAGTATGGAGGGCTAGGGATGCGCACGATGTATCGATGTTTTAAAAACATCGATTTTCTTATTTCGATGTTCGATGTTTATATCGATATTTTTTTATTCGATATTATTAGAGAACATCGATATTTTTTTGCGATGTTTTTTCGATGTTTTCTTCAAAATACTACACCAGTACTTTCAGTCCCTTAGCAAAATTTGATGAAAATCTATTTGTTAAACATTGGGAAGAAATAAAGAGTGTATATCTGCGACTATCGAAAATAGCTTCAAAATACTTTTTTGTAGCAGCTTCGGTTCCAAATGGGAGACTATTTTCAAATAAAAGGACAAATTTTGACACAACACAAGAATTATATGGAAAAGGAAAAAGATAAGTCAAAATTGCTGTTCTTGGATAATAATTGTGATTCTAATATGATTGTTACTCGTATTCATATCATTTAGGTTGAGTATCTAACTAGATTTACTCCCTAGTGCTTAGTTCTTGCTATTGTTTGCTTTCAAATGTACTTTTTCTTCATTAAAAATTGTATATTAAGTGCATGTATGTATACTAAATTAAAAATACATAAGGTAAAACGCTAGTTATTGACACTATAAGGGACATAATTACTCTTCAGCATTTTTTTTTTTTTTTTACCAAAACACTTAAGGTGTTTCTTATATTTTTATATTTATCTTTGGAGATTTTTTTATTAATTTATTATTAAACTTTCAATATAGTGACCTTATTTCCATTACTGTGATTTTTTTTTTATTTGATGTTTTCCATACAAGTGATTGACATGGATATTTTCCCAAAATTTATTAATTGACACCCAGTTATTGACTACTACTTAGTATTAATTTATTTTCCAAAATCAGTTAAGAACTTTTCTCTTAAATTTAACTAATGCCATATAACAAAAAACTAACATGTAGGTATGTCTAAAAAATAGTATCAGATACATCTACAGGTTCTGGAAAAACATATTTTACCCTATCACCTGATACTATCATATTTGGGAAAGGCAATTTCTTAATAATCTGAGTAAAACTTATTACAGATACATCAGTTGCATTTAACTTAAATGTAGTTTTTTTATCATTACAACAAATCATTCCTACTACTTCAGCTTCAGAATTAATTAATATTTCTTGAACAACACAAGCAAAATTCTTCCAGTTTTTCTTGCCAGGAAACTTAACTAATATATAGTCACCCCCTTGGATATTTTCTTTTTCAAGAACTATGTTTTCCTTTTCAGAACTCTTTAATTTAGTTATGTTTATTTCTTCATCACTGTTCAGTTCAAAACTTTCCTCATCACTTTCTCCACTTGATGCCCACTCTTCTGAAAGAGAATCTGAGTCACTTATATATTTCCTCCTTTTTGATCCTACTGGTTTTCTTTTTTGTAGACTTTTTGAAGTTTTCTTTCTTTTCATCTCACTGAATTTTTGTTTTGTCTCTGTATCTTTTTGCTTTTGGAGTGCCTTCTGTTCTCTCAAAATTAATCTTTCTTTTTTCTCTTCTATTTTTCTTTGTTTTTCATTTTCCTTTTTTCGATGGTATGCCTGCCATGCACTCGATGTCACTACAGATGGAATTTTTTCTTTATTCTTCCTTTTCTTAGTATTAGGTTGTTCTTCAGGCCAAAAAAGTGCTTGCTTAAATGGAGAAGGAACTTCAAAAGGAAGTTTAGCTGTACTTGATTTTACTGCAGTTAACTTTTCAGGAGTTTCAGGATCTTGAAATAGGGAAACATTAAATGAAATATCAGAGGGTCCTGCCACTGGACTTTTTTCCCCATTATTTAAATGTATTTGTGTTACACTTAAATTATTTTCTTCTAAAGAAACCCCAGAGGAAGAAATTCCAGAGGGTCCAGGCATTGAATAGTTTTCTTCCTTATCATTTTTGTCTAAAGAAACCCCAGAGGAAGAAATTCCAGAGGGTCCAGGCATTGAATAGTTTTCTTCCTCATCATTTTTGTCATTGACATCTAATAATTGACACCCCAGTCAATAACTGGATTTACTTGAAATAAAAACAAAAAACTTGAATTGGCAACATCGTCTTCACCTCAGGATCTTAATGCAAACTAAATCTTAAAAATATCTCATAAGTCAGTCTTTGACAGGGTGTCAATCACTGGTCTTGGTATACATATATGCATTTCAGTCATTGACACTCATTTGTGCACTCATTTTTTCACAGTTTCCTTTTGTTAGGCTATGTTTTTACTCCTTATTTTGAATTTTTAGTCTATTTTATAGATCTGATTTCACTACCAATACCAGATATTTAAGAATTAAACTTTTTAAATTAAGGTTGAACAACTTACGCACCTTAAGAATCTGATTAAGCCACATATATCACTGTGCACACTTTGAAAACTTTAACACGTGTGTTGTTAACGCCGGGTCCGATAATTATGGCGGCCGATGCGGTGTTGCCAAACTGATAAAGGAAGAAGTTTATGAAGGAATTTAACACAAAACAAGGCACATTTCCTTAAAAACCAAGATTTTGTAGGAAGTGTCAATAACTAGCTGGATGTCAATAACTAGCATTTTACCTTAAGTAGGTTAAGTAAAAATCATATTCTACTTATTAACAGTTTAATTTTTTCTTACCATATTTTCAAAAACATCGATGTTTAGAAACATCGATATTTTCAAGCCGATGTTTTTACAACATCAAATGATACATGGATATTCGATGTATCATTTGATGTCAACATCGATGTTTTCAAAATTTTGCGCATCCCTATGGAGGGCTCGAGACCGAGGGTTCCATGAGGCGTCCCCGTCCCCAACAAAATAAAATTTCATCGTTTTAGTAAGAAGGTACTTTGCTACCTTATGATTTAGATTTTGGAAAACTTTGAAAGGTCATAACTTTTTATCTATTAAAGATAGAAATTTGAAATTTTCAGTGATTCTTATTTCAGTAGAGGACTAAAAATCCCTGAAAATTTCAGCTTATTTGGAGATTGGCCTTATAGTTATAGAAGAAGAAAGGAAATAAAATCGTGTTAGTTAAAATTTTAGGCATTAGCAATCGATGTTTGTTTTTGTTGGTAATTTTTTGTTTCGTCTGATTCGTGATTGATAAATAAGGATGGGGTTATTCTAAATGGGTATTAAAAATATCTTATACGCATATAGGTATCTTTTCACATAACATTAAATTTTGAGCTTTAGCATCCTTTTTCTTCCGTTATTTTTACTTTTTATTCTAAGGTTTAAATGTTTTTAGTTTCAAATTATACACTCACACATATCCATGTAACTACCGAGATTAATACCCTTCTTCAGGCAACTGAGCCCATAACCTGATGTGATTTCACTTTTAGTTCTAACGCAGTGGGGTAGTAGTGACACATACTCTTTTAACCGAGGGGTGTCTCACTGTGTCAAAAAATGTACATGTAATTCCAAAACAATACCTATTTATCTGAATTCCAAAGACTGCCAAAGAATTCCTGCGACTGCCGAAAAAATCCATAGACTGCAAAAAATGGGGATGAATTCGACTGACTACAACTGAATGTCAATGACTTTTCAACGAATGCCTGTACTTCCTGTGACTGCAGTATGACTACCCTTACTTCTGATACTATTTTTACTAGAATATAGGTACCATGTAATTTCGAAGAACAAAATAATTTCCATCATTTCGCTTCAACTTTTAGAAGTCAGTTAATCAATTGTATAGAAAATTGTCAAGAAAAATATACTTACATTTTTTTTTACAAAACTGTGTTTAGGGAAAATTAGGAAATAACTAAAACGCTAGTACAACTAATATTTATTTTAGAAGTTCCATCCACTATCCACAGACCCTTGTACAGAGTGGCCCACTTTCAATGTTTTAATGGGCTATATCAAAAACCAGCAGAGATATCAAAAATTTGGGAGCACATTCTCGAGCTCTTTTTTTGGGAAAATAACAATGGCGAAGACCTCGGCGAAGACAAATCACGGCTAACTTGATGTGTTTAGGAAATACAGGGCACTTTTCAAATTTTGTCCAATTTTAAAAGATTCTCTAATTTCCTTATTATTCAAGATATCCAAAAACCAAAAATACTTTCTAAAGGCAGTTTTTCAAGTAGAATCCAGTGGCATGACCAATTTTTTTCCAAATACCACCGATTTTGGAATATTGACCAAAGTTGTATTTTTTCAAATGGGACACCCCGTATATTATTTTTTCATTGAATAGTCTTTGTGAGCTGATTTCAATGATATGAGGTTTTATACCTTTATTTTTAACCATATATGAAATGTTGTCATTACTGACTTTTCAAAAATTTGAAAATGTCATATTACTGTCTTTTAATTTTCCTGCTCCATTACCTGTCCCAGGACGGGAAATGAGGACGGGAAATTTTTTCCGTCCTGATTTCCCGTCCACGGAGGGAAAATGGAGCAGGGAAGTACTTCCCGTCCTCATTTCCTGTCCTCATTTCCCGACCTTATTTGGTTCTCACGAATTTTTTTTTTAAAGAAATTATGGTTAAAAATAAAATAGTATACAAACCTCGACGGGAAATTTCATTGCTGTCGAGAGGTTGTATAGTTTATCGAGACGCGTAGCGTCGAGATAAACTGAACCTCGAGCATTTCCCGTCTCTGATTGTAATATACTATTACCTTCAATAGTTTTGGAGAAAAAAAATAAATTTCGTTTTTTCCATAAGAAACAATGAGTTAGAAAAAGATAGTTGAACTATGAATCGGGGATGATAAATAGGCAACACATAATTTATTCAATGACCTCTCTCTCTCTAGCTCATTGTTTCTGAATATGGTCATGTCACTGGATTCTCCTTGAAAAACAGCCCATAGAAAGTATTTTTTGTTTTTGGATATCTTGATTAATAAAGAAATTAGAAGGTTTTCTAAAATTGAAGTATTTGTGTTTTTAATCAATCGTTCGTTGTAATAGTGCCTTCGCAAGAGTCCTCTTCAATCAACTCAGAAACTTCCAGTACATCTTCGCATCAACGTTATCAAGGCTGATTCCTGTAATCAAGGGGTCAGATGATTCCTTCGATGATCCAGGCAGAATAATAAGAGGTTCTAACACTGACGATAATACCGGAAATGTCAAATGATGATGGCATCTCTGATACTGAGCTCGATAATGAAGGTTTTTTTTGGAGGGATGAGAGAATGCTTGGGTTTTTTGAGGATCCTTGTTGGTCTTTGTGATTTTTTTTACTAGCTTGAGAAAAATGGGTCTTGATATGCCTATTAAAAATTTGAGCAAATCCTTTTTTTTTGTGGGTATTTAGACTATACTAACAGTAACAAAATCACACTCTGGGCATCGTATCCATGAATTTCCCTCTCTTAATACCAGCGTTGCCAACTTAGCGGATTTCCCGTCATATCTAACGGATTTTGGTGAAGGGGAACGGAAAAAAAACAGTTTCAACGGGTGACGGATTTTTTAACGGGAACTAAATAGTTATTTATGTACCAAGGCTTGTAAGTGTTACTTTTTTGGCCGAGGATGCAGTTTGCGCGCCGAGGCCCGTAGGGCCGAGGTTTGCAAGCATTTGAGGCCAAAAAAGTACACGCTACAAGTCGAGGTGCATATGATATTTTTTGTGCTACCGTACATTCAAGATAATAAATATCATTCCCAATATTTTAAGTTCTTCAATACAGGAAAGTATCCCTGTGTTAAATGTGACTAGTTGTAAAAATGTTTCTTTTACTTTCAAAATTACAAAGTAAATAACTATGAAGTATCTCATTTTTATATTATTACCTATCTGTTTATGCTAATTTCAACTTTTTGACGTCTAGGTATTTTCTATTTGTTTCAATAAAATTGTATCCTTAATTTGTTTTGGGTTTTTTATTTAAGAGGTCGAGTGTTTTTGTGACATTATTTTGACAGATATATGAACCAAGCAATTTTCACCTTTCATATCAACACTTTTTTGGCCTGGTCAAAAAAGTAACTTTTTTGGCCCGGTCAAAAAAGTAACTTTTTTGACCCGGACTGTAAGTGACACTTACAGTTCATGGACGTAGGTCAAAAAAGTCAACTTACAGAATGGGTAGCACAAAAACCGAATTTTCGCGACGAACTACTTCCATGATTTCATGAACACAAACGCTTTCGTGAGAAACTTAATTATGACGTATATTGAACTTTAGTTCGCCGGAAGCATGGATGCAGCTTCAGCCAGCGTTCAAACTCATGACGTCACTAGCTATTGATGAACTACTTTCGTCGCGAAAATTCAGGTAAGTTTCTATTTGAAAATTCTAAATTATGTTTTATAAATGTAATAAAGCGATTCAAGCTACTTTTGGTCTGTAAACAAGCCTTTACGGAAAAGTTGATCCGACTAGCCCGATCACCA
Organism: Ceutorhynchus assimilis; assembly: GCA_917834065.1. Classification (NCBI taxonomy): domain Eukaryota; kingdom Metazoa; phylum Arthropoda; class Insecta; order Coleoptera; family Curculionidae; genus Ceutorhynchus; species Ceutorhynchus assimilis. Next base: position 3,903,720 of record OU892281.1, read on the forward strand.
GCTGATGTTATCTGTCTTTTTTCAATGGCTTCATTAGAAAAGGATAAAATACAAACAGCCGATGATCGGGTGAATCGGATCAGTGTTTCTGAAAACGCCTAAAATCAAATGGCATTTGTCGTCAATGTCGTTAACTCTGCATGATTTGGTTGGCCCTACTGAATACATTTTATTTGTTTAGCGCATTTCGCATTTTTCATTCTGACGGATTTTATTGACGGAATAAAAAATGGTTTAACGGATTTCTGACGGAAATCTACAGGAATTAAAAAAATACTGTTGGCAACACTGCTTAATACCACAAATAGGGATGTAAGCCAATTTTACTGACAAGTGTCATGTCACAGTCAAAATGAAAATGACGGTCACGTCATTTATTTTTATGACACTCTTGTCATTTATTTTTTTATGCATTAAATTTTCTGACAGTCAAAATGATAACTGAACTGACTCTCATTAAAATATATGACCGTCATTGAAATATATGACAGTGTCACAAAAATATCAGCTGACTCTCGATATTTACTATCAATCTTGAAAAAGGAGATGGGAGTGTACTTTCTAACTCATTAGTCATTAAATGACTTTGATGCTGATGACTGTGAAACTGGAGAAAAACTATAGTCAACCAATCAAATATCTGATTATTGATTTAAGTTAGGTTATGTTCTACATTCACGGTAAATGACCATAAATGACAAAAAATGACAAATAAATGATTGTCATTTCACATCCCTAACCACAAACCACTGCAATTTGTCTATATTAGCTAGAGATCGTTTTCGTGTGATTTCTAAGTATTCTGAAAGGTCTCCCAAATTAGATAAAAAACTACTAGAACAAGTATGAATTAAATTTTTTATATGCGTTATTGTGGATTGTCCGAGGAATTGTGATTCATTTTCTTGGCTTCCATTAATCCATTAGGTATTATGAAAAGATGTGGAGAAATTATTTTCCGAACGCTTATCTGCGTTGAATCTCTGTGCTCAGGCTTCTAGGCTTCTACAAGTTTTTTTCATGTTGCTTACTTACTACGTCACTTACGTTTCAAATATGATGTCAATAAGCAACTAAACAAATGTTTCTATTGAGGATTCCATATAAATATTGCAAAAATCAAATTCGCGATCCAAAGCGTGTGGCAAATAACTGCGAATGCAAACTCCTCAGAATTGTCGTGAATAAAAATGAATGTCGCGCGACTTCCAGCGACTACCGCGCGACTTCCAGTGACTGCCAAGTGAGTTCTAGTGACTACACGGAATTGCGCCACTGACTGCCAAACTTCCAATGACTACTAAGCGAATTCCTGTGACTTCCACAATACAATCAAGAAAATGTACATGTAATTCCAGAAGTGACACACCCCTCACTTTTAACCTTTTCAAGTTCCAAATGTATTACCTTTTTATTGATTCTGTGGAATTAAGTTCTGAAAACAATAATTCATCAAAATGTTAAATGAAAATTCAATAAAATTTCACATAATGGTTTATTATCTCTACTATATTCAGAAAATGAGGGCCTAAAAGCCCCTTGTTGTATGATCTACTGATCATCATCACATCATTAGTTTATTCTTATACAATATTAATAATTAATAAACAATAGTATATCAATAATCATGTCTACGAGACATAATGTGAACTGTGAAAACTTGACAAAATGTTTGACTACAATTTTGAATTAATTGATAAAAAGACAAATTTATTGACATTAGTATGGCACAAAAATCAATAAGTATAACACAAATCCTGAATTGAAGGCAAGGAATAGTCGGCTACATTCTCATAATCACACACTTTATCAAATTAAGTTCACAACCTTCAAAACCAATTTGCGACATTCATGTAGGAACTTAATTATTTAACAGGTAAACATAATTTTTATACAAGAATTTACAAGAATAAACAATTTTTTTTTTTAATATCAACACTCGCCAATCAAAAAGACAAGTAGAAGCGTCCCTACATGGATGCCATTTCATATTCAACAATAAGGAAGAAACCACCCGGGGGCCGATACATTGTTGTCCTTAAATAACATACACACACAATAATTATTATTTATTATACAATCATAAAATTTATATTTGTCGAAAAATAATCTTTTTTAGTATTCCTCCTTGTTGCTGAACTAACCTCGCCCTTTATTTTTTTTTCTCCAGGATTATTGTAGATAAATTCTTAAAATTAATTATTTTGACCAGGAAATTTATTGTTTGTGATTGATGTTTATTGGCTATTAGTTAACAATTTTTTTCTTTATTATTTGAAAATTTTTAAATTTCAATATTTCAGTACCAGTAAGTATAGATATTAGAGTACATTTTTCAGAGATTATAACTCTTGTCAGGGGTGTGGGGTCAGCTAATTATAGTTTTGGAAAATCCCATTATCCAAAAATCACAAACAATATATTTTCCTGGGTATCCACTATCCACTTAACAAAGCTGCTAGAAAATGGAGAGCCATCACTAGTCCCTATATAAGCCGCGTCCATTTTCCAACAGTAGGAGCAAACAGCTAAATTGTTTGCGTTTAGTGATGTGACTTAAATAACAATCATTACTAAAAATATCACAAAATTGTTGTTGATAAAATGAAAAAATAAAATGAGCCACTATATTTACAATTCATTGTTTGTTTTACTGTAGACGAGTGTGGGGGTTTGAAAAGTCCTTTTTTTTTTTAATGTGGCTCACATTTTTTTTTAGAATCACTCTGTTTTTTTACTTAACTTTATTTTTCAGAAAATTTCAGATGTCCTAAAAATATATCAATAACAACAACTAGGTTAGAGACCTACATATCTATTTTTTTTTTTTTTTTTAATTTAGGTCGATGCTTATTTTAAAAATAAGAAATCTCACCAACTCGCCACACAGTCAGTTACCAAATAACAAACAAAATAAAAAACAACTAATAAACTAAAAAAATCTTCAAATTCAAAAACACAAACATATAAAAATATATATTTTTTTAAAAACTATATCTAGGTATGTACCTATTAATTAATTAATTTTTTTTTTTTCTCAGGCAACTGACGGGCCTTTACAACTAATAACAATTAAAAATATCAATAAAATTAACTGAATTAAGCAAATACGACTTGAACAGAGTGTTATTTTATATTTCTGTCAGCCAAGCTGGGGATAGGCGTTTTTTAGGCATAGCAAAAAGCAAAATATAGCAGATAAATCCTAACAAAGTTAAGATTTGTTTCAGCAACATTACAAAAAAGGACTTTCTGATTGATTCTTTTCCAAGATCTACATTTCTATCATCAACAACAACTGTACAATAAAATATTACAAAACAAATAAAATAAAAATCCGAAACATAAATTTTCAATAGTAATCACAAATTTTTTTCCTATTTGGTATTAATAAGCCAAAACGATAATTTTGTTTTTGTAATTTATAAAAATTGAAATATCAAACAATTGTCATGATCTGAATCAAGCGGGAATAAAAGCGTATTAAAAACTAATAAAAAGAAAAATGCTTTTAGCGTTAATAACATGCACATAATATCGCTAAAAGGGGGGTACAAGCTAAAAATCTATTCACTATATTTGAATAGATTCTAATAATTGTTTCCAACTAGAGACACATGCAAGATAATAATGTAACAATAATAATTGTTAAGAAAATTATTCTATATGCTAACTATGGACTACAATGATCTGATATGAAATAACAATTTCTGAGTTTTTGTTAATGCATTTCAAATTTGAAACACTTTTAGCAGGTTTTTTACTGTTCAATGTCTGATGAAATCAGCCATTTTTTTTTCACAACTTTTTATTTTTGTTTTGTTTTTTGTTCAAGAGTAGTTATTGAACATGCAGTTTTGTGGTGAAATAGTCGATTTTCAGCCCAAGAACGTTTTAAATATTGACAAAATTCGCAATATTTGCAATATTTCATATCAGACCTCCTACAATAATCATAATAATATAGCAAAGTGGGTTAACACTAATCGGTATTTTTTTTTTTTAAATAAATTACTAACTTCTGTAGGCTTCAATTTATCGATATTATTTAAAAAAATCTTTTAAGATTTGGACCTACAGTAGTTAATGTACAGGGTGGTCCAATATATGGACACTTTCAATAGGAAATGTCAATTTCAAAAAAATGAACCACTGTGAGGCTCAAATTTCTTGAATCTTGATTGGTGCAAACCGCATTTTGATATCTTAAACCGATTTGCCGCTAGAGGGCGTTTCCAATGACATTTCAATACAGATAGACACCGCATCTAAATGAATTGATTTCCGTAAAAAATTCAATTTTTGTTTCTTGATTGACTTTAAAATTCAATTTTCAACTATTCCCGGCTCTTGATTGACTTGATTTGACGTTTTAAAATTCAATTTTTGAATATTCCCGGTTATGATTGGCTTTAAAATTTAATGTTTGGATATTCGCAGTTCTCGATTGGTTTTGAAATGTAATATTTTTTTATTTTCCCAGCAATAGATCTATGCAGGTCGCAGTGTAACAATACTCCTAATTCATTCATTTATTCAATATTTCGAAATCAGGGCCAAATAGAAAAAAACTGAGAACGTCACTGGATGTTGCTTAAAAAAGTACCACAGAAAATAATTATTTTCATAATCAAAAAAGATTTGAAGCTTTCACAGTGTTGCTCAAAATCGAGAAACACCCTCTAGTGGCAAAACGGTTGCATATATCAAAATGCAGTGTGCACCAATCAAGATTTCATAAAATTTAAGCCTCACAGTGTATCTTGCTTTCCTATTAAAAATGTCCAAATTGGACCACCCTGTATACAGAATGATTTATCCAAACGTGTCAAACTCAAGATAATTATTTCATACAAAAAAAAAAAATAAAATAAAAATAAAAATACATTTTATAGTTATCACAGTGGAGTCACCGGTTAAATATAAATAACTGTCACAGGATTGTAACTTAAAATTTAAACATACAATAAAATAAAATACAATATCAGCGAGGAAAAAATAAAAAACTGCATCTTAAAAATTCCCCTGTAAGGCTTGTATCACATTTTTGTTGACAACTATTGATTGTCGCATTTAAAGGGAATTTTTAAAAATACTAAATTACCAAAGCGACAGTTTGGGCTAAATCACCCCAAAAAAAAAAAAAAAACGAATTCAGTGGGATTGGGGGTGGCACGAGGCACTCAAAGGGCAAAACCCAACAAACCTAGCAAACAATGCGACGCACTACAAGCATAAAGCAGAGACCCGTGCTCTGAAGGAAGCTCTCACTCTATCTCATGGTATTAAAAGGGAAGGGAAATAGTAGCAAGTTTGTCAGAAAAATTAATTTTTGGCAAAAAAATACTCTGAAAAACATAAAAACAAACATGCTACTACCTGCTTTTTTTTTCTTCTAGGTTTTATTATCGATGTGTGTTGATTTTTTTTTTATTTTGTTTAATTTACAATATAAATGTAACGAGTTTTTGTTAGAATATAATTTGTTAGACCTAGTAAACTTTAGAACACTATTATAAGACGAATAAAATAAATCCCTTATATGCGAGTTTTGTCCGTAATGACCTACTTTAATAGTTATATACAAAATGTTTGTTAACATATATTTTGGTATATAACGAAAATATACGCCAACAAAATATCACTCAGTCGTTCGTTCAGACCACCCGATATCACACACGGCGCTCCTCTTCCACCCTTTAATACCAGATCAAAAAAAATTCTAAATGCTTATACAGGAACATGAAATCCACCCTTTAGTGGCATTTGACTGAATGGGGAGATATCAAAGTTATAGATTAAATGGACACCCGTTCTAACTTTTCAGTCTTTTCATATTGGATTGGATTAAAGTTATCAAAAGGATTATTGAAGCTAAATATTTCAAGAGTTATACAAATAATTTAAAGCTTTTTATATTTTTATTCGTTGTTTCTTATTTAGCAATAGTTTAAGAGGAGATAATAGATGTCGAGGCGAGGTAAAAGACAATATTAAAAGATATCTCCCTGATTGTCAATTGCCTGTGTATTAAGACGAACGTATTATGTGACATCAGAGAGACTTTAGCTGGTAGGATGTCAAACAAACAAACAAACAAACATACAGAAGAAATTCACTCACACACTCACACATCTAAAAAAAATCAATAATCTAACCATCATCAATCAAATACAAAACAATAATATGTATTATTTTTTCACCGTCATTAAATGACCAATAAGTATAATATAATAATAATGTATAATAAAAACGTCTATGCAATATATAAACATATTTTATTATTATGATAAATAAGGTTTCGGTGTTAGTCGTTGTCGCTACTGCAGGTAAGAGGATAGGGCGGCCATGACGGGCGCCGGGGGCAGTACCACGGGGATGTGGTAATATTTACAGGCAGAACGGCCGCACTGGCCTTTTGCAGCGTCCCGGCACACCGCCACGCGGTTGTCGATCACTTCAACGCCCTCCCCTGTGGAAAAAAAGAAACAATAATTTCAATCAAATAATTAAGATTTTATATAATTTCTTTGAGATTTTCTCTAAGTTACTCAGGATTTCTTTTAATTTTCTAATGAGTTCCTTTGGATTTCCCATAATTTGATTTGGGATTTGCCTTGTGGTTTACCCCTCAAAAACTATACTTAAACTAATAAATTTTCAATAATGAATCAATCAATAATTCTATAATCTTGATTCAAAAAAAGCTAGTGGTCATGGTTATGATGAGATTTCTGTTAAAGTAGTCAAAGAAGCTAAGAGTACGTTAAATCCAAATTTTGAAATTGAATTGCGAAACAAAATTGGTGCGTTCCAGGAAGTTCACAAAAGATTCAATATGGAAATTTTAAACTTCTCAGAAATTCACAAGATCGAAAGAGGCGGAGATTCGTCTCAGACAAAAACAGAAACTTTGCAATATAAGTAATGACTCAAAATTCAGGATCTTGAAAGACTTTACCCAGACAACACAAAAAGTGATAAAGAAGTCTTTTTCAGGTCTATATTACGTCTGAACATCTGAAGACCAAAAGAGACGTTGTTTTGAAGATGTCTATGAGATATCATAAATTCACATCTTGGAGACGAGTATTTGGTACAACCAGGCCTAAGAGTGCATAATGGTTTATGTATTGAAAAGTGATTCGATTCAAAGACGTCTTTGAGACATTTCGTTTTTAGGCAGACTTCTGAAAGACGTTGGGTTTTGTAACATATGAAGTCTTCGAGATGCTTCGAAGATGTAAGCAGATGTCTTGAATGTCGTTTGTGGACATTTTAGGAACTTCCTTAAGATGTTTTTGTGTTGTGTAAGTCAGAATTAGTCAAGATATACAAAATCCAGGGAATTCGCGAATGATTGAATGAGGAAATCCTAAGACTGAACTCAGAAATTTACAAGATTTAAAGAGGTGGAGAATCGTCTCAGACAAAAACAGAAACTTTGCAATATAAGCGATGACTCGAAATTCAGGATCTTGAAAGACTTTACCCAGACAGCACATCAACTTTTTTTCAGACCTGTATAACGTCTGAACATCTGAAGACCAAAAAAAGACGTTGTTTTTAAGATGCCTATGTGGTACAACCAGGCCTAAGAGTGAATAATGGTTTATGTATTGAAAAGTGATTCGATTCAAAGACGTATTTAAGACATTTCGTTTTCAGGCACACTTCTGAAAGACGTTGAGTTTTGTAGTATATGAAAGTCTTTGAGACGCTTCGAAGACGTGAGCAGATGTCTTGAATGTCGTTTGTGGACATCTTAGGGACGTCTTTAAGATGTTTCTGTGTTGTCTAAGTCAGAATTACTCAAAATATACGAAATCCAAGGGATTCGTAAATGATTGAATGTGGAAATCCAAAGACTGAACTCAGAAATGTACAAGATTTAAAGAGGTGGAGATTCGTCTCAGACAAAAACAGAAACTTTGCAATCTCAAAATTCAGGATCTTGAAAGACTTTACCCAATTACCCAGACAGCACACCAAGACTTTTTCAGGTGTGTATTGCGTCTAAACATCTGAAGTCCAAAAAAAGACGATGTTTGTCTATGAGATATCGTAAATTCACATCTTGAAGGCGAGTATTTGGTAGAACCAGGCCTAAGAATGCCTATGCGTTTATGTATTGAACAGTGATTCGATTCAAAGACGTCTTTAAACATTTCGTTTTTAGGCAGACTTCTGAAAGACGTTGAATTTTGTAACACCTGACGTCTTTGAGATGTCTTTAAGACGCTTTGAAGACGTCTTGAATGTCGTTTGTGGACATTTTAGGAACGTACTTAAGATGTTTTTGTGTTGTGTAAGTCAGAATTAGTCAAGATATACAAAATCCAGGGAATTCGCGAATGATTGAATGAGGAAATCTTAAGACTGAACTCAAATTCAGGATATTGAAAGACTTTACCCAGACAGCACACCAACTTTTTTTCAGGTCTGTATTACGTCTGAACATCTGAAGACCAAAAAAAGACGTTGTTTTGAAGATGTCTATGAGATATCGTAAATTCACATATTGAAGACGAGTATTTGGTACAACCAGGCCTAAGAGTGAATAATGGTTTATATATTGACAAGTGATTCGATTCAAAAACGTTGGGATTTGTAACATATGAAGTCTTTGAGATGTCTTTAAGACGCTTTGAAGACGTAAGCAGACGTCTTGAATGTCGCTTGTGGACATCTTAGGGACGTCTTTAAGATGTTACTGTGTTGTCTAAGTCAGAATTAGTCAAGATATACAAAATCCAGGTAATTCGTAAATGATTGAATGTGGAAATCCTAAGATTAAACTCAGAAATTTACAAGATTTAAAGAGGTGGAGATTCAGGCCTAAAAGTGAATAATGGTTTATGTATTGAAAAGTGATTCGTTTCAAAAACGTCTTTAAGACATTTCTCCTTCAGGCAGACTTCTGACAGACAGAGAGGTTTTGTAACATATGAAGTCTTTGAGATGTTTTTAAGACGCTTTGCAGACGTAAGCAGACGTCTTGAATGTCGTTTGTGGATATTTCAGGGACGTCCTGAAGATGTTTCTGTGTTATCTAAGTCAGAATTAGTGAAGATATAAAAAATACAGGGAATTCGCAAATAATTGAATGTGAAAGTCCTAAGACTGAACTCAGAAATTTACAAGATATAAAGAGGTAGAGATTCGTCTAAGACAAAAACAGAAACTTTGCAATGTAAGTAATGACTCAAAATTCAGGATCTTGAAAGACTCCAGGAATCAGGAAACTTGTGAAGTAATGACTCAGAATAGAGGTTTTTGAGATTTCTAAATTATATCATAAAAGAGCCAAGACGTTTGCGAAGTTCTGCGTTGCTACTACTCAAAAATTTAATATTTGGTTTGGTTTCGATATGCGGATCTGCAAATACATAACTCAATATTGAAATCGTAAAAAAAAATGTCCGCTTCTAGAACCAACTATTAATTTATATAAACCACTTGGTTATCTGAGCGTACATAAGTTGAACAATAATAATTGATGAAATGAAAATTTCAATATTTATTCACTTAGTGCTGAACCAATAATACCAAAGCAAAAATGGTTTCTTTGAAGTAAATTTATGTCTCACCTTCCTGTAGATGTACAAATTTGCAGGTTGGCCGAGTGCAAAGGCCACGATTAAAATCTTGGCACACCGGGAGGGTGTCCAGTAACTGAAAAAACATAAAAATATCATTAGAACACACGATCATCATATACTTGAAACCAAATTTTAATATTTAAAAAAATTACATTTTTTTAAATTTTGTAAGGTAGTGTGCACATGTATGCGCAGCGATTTAATAGGAGAAATCTAATCAGCATACATAAGCACTCTAACTAAAGAAAAAAAAAAACAACAATTTTGTTTTACGGATGCGCATGCCAATTAGATAAAAATTTACTATAAAACAGAGATCGTTCAATCATTCTGCACAAAAATCTAGAAACTATAGAAAAAGCCTTAAAAAAATATTCCATTGGAAATTATCAATTCTCTTTGCAACAAAAGTAGTAAAATTCCAGTATATCATAATATTAAAAGTAGGGTTGTTTGAAGGCAAAACTACGATATAAAGCTGGCAGCATAAGGCCAAAACCAGAAGCGTGTTAAAACATAAAAGGAAAAAAAAATAATGATCGATAAGTTGGGGGTGTTTGACATGCAGAATGTTTGAAAATCTTAAGGGGGTGGTATGAGAGAAAAAAAAAACACACACAAACGTGTATATTTGGGCTAGATAATTAAAAATCAACCCTTTTGCATCTGGAGTATTAGTAGTAATGATTTATAATATGCTTGGTTAATTTGTTAACCACAAATTATTAGGGGTTATTATTGTTTAATTATCCGACCAAAGTACGACTATTATGGCAATCGAAACAAACGCTGGTGCGACAAAAAAGATTTCTGTCCTGCAACATAAGTGTTTGGCAAACAACAACACAAAAAAACAACAAGTTACAATGCAATACACTTATTAATGGTTAAACATTTTTCTTTTTGTTGCGAAATGTACGAAGTGAACTGGAATTAGTAAAGTCATATGAATCCCAAAAATTCGAGCCTTGACTGTTTGAAGATCATTTTAAAAGCTTGCTTTTTGGTTTCTCAGAAGTTTCAGTATCAGAAGTCTTATTATAAAGTAATCTCAACATAAAAAAATGAAATTTCATCATTATGAAAAATCATAGAATCCGGCTCCAAATCTCGGGATAATTTAGTGTATGGAGTTCGAAGGATCCCAAACGACCATTAGAACTCAAAATCTAAACAACAAAAATTTTGAAATTTCATTGTTTTAGTAGTAAGGTACCTTATGATTTAGATTTTGAAAGGTCATAATTTTTTTTTAATTATAAATAAAAATCTGAAATTTTCAGCGATACTTATCCCAGTGGCGAAATATTCTGAAAATTTCGGCACATTTGGATTAATAGTTCCAGAAATAAAATCGTGTTAAGCAATTTTGGGGGATTTATCAATTTTTCAATTTTTCTGAGTGCCTTTTTTCATAGAATCCGGCTCCAAATCTCGGGATAATTTGGTGTATAGCTACCTTATTATTTAGATTTTGGAAAACTTTGAAAGATCATAACTTTTTTTCTATTAGCGATTGAAAACTGAAATATTTAGCGATTCTTATCGCAGTGGCGGACTACAATCCCTGAAAAGTTCAGCTCATTTGGACTTATAGTTCCAGAAATAAAATCGCGTGAAGCAATTTGGGGTGATTTATCAATTTTTCAATTTTTCTGAGTGTCTTTCTTCATAGAATCTGTCTCCAAATCTTGGGATAATTTAGTGTATGGAGTTCGAAGGATCTCAAACAGTGGCGGCTCGTCAGAGGAGGCAGGGGAGGCTAAACCTCCCCCAAAAAAATTGAAAATTCAATCTTTATTTTTTATTCCTGATTTCTAATTGAAATAATTCAAAAATTACACAACAGAATTCCAATTTTCGATACATATTTCAATGTAATTTAGAAAAATCTGACAACATTATTTCAATCAATCCCGTGCCTCCACGACAAAAATCTGTGAATCTGGGATACTCAGTAATACCGGCCCGAAGGGCCGGAGTAATACGAGCCCGAAAGGCCGGAATAATACGAGCCAGAAGGGCCGGAGTAATATGAGCCCGAAGGGCTAGAGTTATACGCGAGCCCGAAGGGCTACAGTTATTTTACTCACGGGGCTCAGTCTATAATTCTATATTGGTCAGAAGAGCCAATTAAAAACCGGGAGTATTTAAAATGCGATTTTTAGCGTCCGATCAAAGAGCCGGGAATATTCAAAAACTTTAGTTTTATCAAATTAACTTTGGAATGTTGGTTTTTTATTGGGGTTTCATAAGATCACTATAATCAATAAGGAAACCTTGTAATGTCATTTTCATTGAAATTAAACTAAAAACAAGTTTCCGATGATTTATTTGGGGAATTTTAATTATTATTATCATAATTAATCAATTATTAAATTGAATTTTAAACAAAAAACTCTTTTAAAATGTCATTTTTGTTTTCCGAGATGAGATGTGGCAACGTTGCTTTTAGTCGGTCATTTTGAAGTGACGTCTTGTGATTTTTTGCCAGTTTTTTCTCGAATTTTCGATTTTTCTGGAGTTTTTTAATGAAAAAAAGCGATTTAACATACGAGGCTTCGAGTTTTCTTCATTTTTTAGTAAAAATTTCTAGTTTCAGATACCATAATTAGCAAAATCCCATTTAAAATGCTTTTGATGTGGCAACATCGCTTGTGACTGTCGGCCATTTTCAATTGACGTGTTTACATTTTTATTCAGTTTTTCTTCGAATTTTCACTTTTCCGGGGCTTTTTCAGTCGGGAAAACTGCCGTACGAGGCTTTGAATTTTCTTCATTTTCCACCAAAAATTTCCAGTGTTTTAACGGGGTAAGTGAGAAGCTTTAGTTTTATCAAGTAGGTTTTGGAATGTCATTTTCGTTTTTTTTTTTTTTTGGAATTTTTATTTAAGGTTTTTGGGGTCCGGGGATCGTTTTCTATTACTTTTTTTCTCGAAATTTACAAAATTAAAAAAAAAACTTTTTTGACGTTGACAGCTGTCAAATTTTTTTGACACAAATCCATAGTTGGCGTCGTGAAACTGCCTTGTACCGGGGTTTGATTTTCGTAGCTTTTATAGTAGAGCGGGGCAAAAGTCGAACATGTGTCAAATTTGACAGGTGATAATATTGCCAAAGTGTCGTGCAACAAAAATTTTATCCGAACGAACCCGTTCATTGTTAACTGATTTTAATACTCCGGCCCTTCGGGCCGTAATCTTTGAAACAAAAAGGCGTCATTTTGTATCGATTGTCAAAAAAACCCAAGGTTTGAAATTTCAATTTTTTGACGTTTGTTGTATCATGAGCAGTGTTGCCATATGTTTTTTTTTTTTCAAATCTCGAGCTCGACGGGCCGAGATTATAGGTTATTTTAAAGTCAATCAAGAGCCGCGAATAATCAAAATTCGAATCTCCAAACCAATCAGGAGCCGGGAAAATTCAAAAATTCGAATTCCAAACCCGACGGGAAATTGAATTTTTTGTTCCAACTGTTGCTACATTTTGTTACATAAATCTCACCCTAAAACCGACTAAAAAACGACTTGTTTTCTAACCTTTGTTTTTTGAAAAAAACAAAAGAATTTTTTTTTTGAGATTAACAGCTGTCAAAATTTTAAAAAACCTACATGGGCATATAGATTTAGCCTCGGCGAATACGTAGAAAGTAGCCAAACAGGGCCAATTTTTTGACGTTTGTTGTATTATAAGCAGTGTTGCCATGTGTTTTTTTTTTCGAATCTCGATTCTGGAAGGCTGAGGTTATCTCAATTATAGGCTCAAAGGGCCGAGGTTATACGAGACCGAAGGGCCGGAGTTATACGAACCTGTTGATTGTTAACTGATTTTAATACTCCGGCCCTTCGGGCCGTAATCTTTGAAACAAAAAGACGCCATTTTATATCGACTGTCAAAAAAACCAAGGCCTACTTTGATATTTCAATTTTTTGAAGTTTGTTGTATCATGAGCAGCGTTGCCATATGTTTTTATCAAATCTCGATTTATAGGTTATTTTAAACCCAATCATTGACATTTCTGAAAAATATTTCCTTTAAAATTCCCAAATATCCTTTGGAATCCCCAAAAATCTGTTAAAATCTTAGAATTCCATAATTTAGTGTTATTCTGAAAAAGGAATTAGATGACAAATTTTTGCGGAGTTTCCATAGAATTCACATTAAATTTCAATTCCTCTCGAATTATTTGAAATTTCAGTGAAATTCCGATCGAATTACACGAAATCCTAAATGAATTACATGGAGGAATTTTAAACAATTACATGAAATTACACCTAAATTCCCAACATGAAATTTCAGTCTTCACTGAATTTTAGTAATGCCGAGGAATTTCCAGCTAAAAACATGAAATTTCGGTGATATTCCGAAAAATTACCATGTAATGACATGAAATTTCAATATATTTCGATGAATTTGTAAAAAATTACTTAAAACTTCATTAGTATTCCCAGAAATTCCTGGCTATTAAAATAGAATTTCAGTGAAATTCCGAAAAATTCTTATGAAAATAAATTAAATTTTGAAAATTCCTTGAAGTTTCCGAGAAATTTTCGGTTATGAACGTGGATATTCTCATAAAATTTCAGTGAATTCCGAGAAATTTTCAAGAAATTACATGAAATTCCGTAGAATTTTATGAAAATTTTGTGGAATTCCAGGATATTTCAGTGGTAAAATTTTGAGGAATTTTAGTAAAGTTAAAAAAAAAAAATATGGAATTTTGAAATTGAAATCTTAGTGAAATTTCATGAAATCCTATAGTGTGATTTCGAAAAAAATTTGTCCAAGAATTCCATAAAATCTTCTAATGAAATGTTAAGGTATTTATTTCTATGGAATTACTTAAAATTTTAATGGAATTCCAAAGAACTTTGATGAAATCTTCGAAAGGTTAATCACTCCCCGAAATCGTGTCACAAATTCGTCCGAAATCCACGAAATTACACGAAATTCCTTCGGAATTTTTCAGAAATCTTTCCGTAAACCCAAAAATCTCTCGCAATTGGCTCAAAATTCATAAATCACAATCACTGAAAATCTTCAAAATCTTTTAAGCCTCCTCACTTGAAATAGTCACGAGCCGCCACTGATCTCAAAGGACCATTAGGACACAAAATCTCAATGAAAAAAAATTTGAAATTTCATCGTTTTAGTAGTAAGATAAACCTTATTATTTAGATTTTGGAAAACTTTGAGAGATCATAACTTTTTTTCTATTAGAGATAGAAAGCTGAAATTTTCAGCGATTCTTATTCCAGTGGCGGACTACAATCTCAGCTTATAGCCCCAGAAATAAAATCATGTTGAGCAATTTGGGGTGATTTATTAAGTTTTTAATTTTTCTGAGAGCCTTTTTTCATAGAATCCGGCTCCAAATTTCGGGATAATTTACTGTATGGAGTTCAAGGGATCCCAGAGGACCATTAGGACACAAAATCTCAACAACAAAAAATTTGAAATTTCATAGTTTAACTCGTAGTTTAAGTAAGAAGAAGCTACCTTATGATTTAGATTTTGGATCATCATTCTAGTACTAAGGTAGCTTTATAAGTTACATTTTTCAAAACTTTGAAAAGTCATAATTATTTTTCTATTAGAGATGGAAAGTTGAAATTTTCAGCGATTCTTATCCCAGTAAAGGACAACAATCCCTAAAGTCTAAGTATTGATTATTTGGGCTATCCATTGAATTTCGCTGCAGAAAATGTCTGAAAATGCTGAGCGACTGAAATGACTGCAGATGCCATCTATTCAGTAAAATTCTGATCAGCCGAGGATTGACTCTTCGCGTGAAAAGAATTTCAAAAAAGGCGATAAATACACTCAAAAATTTCACAAGAAAGTGTTTGACCCATTTACGGTATTCGATATGCAATTTTTCATGGTAAGCTTATCAGCATTACAAGCTTCAAGAATATGAGTCCTTATACAATTTAGATTACGTGTATTTAGGCGAAGAAACGGTGTAATTTTATTGACTGACTGACCTTATCGACCTTTACCTTATCTTACCTTTGCTTTGGGTCTCAAGCTAACTTTACTAAGTATTTTATTAGATGTTTCTATCAGATAATTTTCATTTGATTTTCGAGATTTCTTATCGTTGGGCAAGTTTCCTCTGCAACTTTTCCTACATTCGTTCGTTGGAAAAGGCAGTAATGTTCCAAAATCATCTGATTTCAACTTTAAATTTACCAGTTTTATTTGAAATTTCCATTGATTTCATTGGATGTTTCTTGATTCATTGGTCCGAGGGTAAAACTACCTGGAAAAATGTTTTATCTCCAGTCAAGGTAACGTAGAGAATGTATGAGAAGTATCGAGGAAATTTTGTTGAAATCCAAGGAAGTACGATATGAAAACGTCCATGGAACTTAAGGACGAAGAATAATCTTGATTATAATTAACCAAAACTAATTCAAACTCAAAAGTCGTACATTTTGCATTAAAAGCATTGTAACTTGTTGGGTCTCAAATAAAATCATGCAAGCTGTTCTACAAATAAAATGTGCGTGCTCTAGCAGGAGGAGATACATTTTTTTGAAATATTCTAAAAACTCTTATCCTCAATCGCTTTATGAAAAAGTTCCTCCTGTCTTGCAAAACTTACTAAAGAGTGCTCAAAAAAACCGTTTTAGCTTACAGTTGTAGCACAGCTTACACGAGGTTTAAACAAGTGAATACCTGTCCTTGCTCGTCAGTGTAGATCACAAAGGGGGCGTTGGACGGCGTACCATTGTCTACGTTTTTTTTTTAATTTTTTTTTTTTGGCGTCATGCAGATATTTTTGTGCGTCAGCGAGAAGCAGGCGTCATCGGCAGCCAAAAAATAAAAGGAGCAGGCGCGCGACAACATGTTTAACACAGCCAGGCCAGTACGAGTAAGTTCACACCCCACCAGACACCATAATCCATATAGATAGTTTCGAGTTTTTTTTTTAAAGCAAACAAATTAAAATACAGGCATAAATAAATTAAAATTTCGGTTAGAAAGAAGACAGGCGGTGGGTGTTGGTGGTTGGTTGGTGGTTGGAGCAAACCAGATATGTGTAAGCATGAAACAAAAAAGCATATAAAATTATTATTTCATTCCACTACGCAGGTTCTGTGACAAAATAATAATTAAGCAATAATTGAAAATTCATCCTTACATACTTATTGAGTACTATTTTGTAACAGAACCAAAACAAAAAAATATTTCTGAACAAGTTAATCAAACTTTTCAAAAGCCAAACACGTTAAATGGTAGGAAAATTACTTACAACTGGAAGACTACCTAAAAAAAAAATAAAAACCAGCTGAAAAATAAACAAATCCAAAAGCAAAAAGCCACTGTAGGTACTGCTGTTTGGTTAATTAATAAAAAAAAAAACAGAAATATTAGATTAAAATGAAGAAAGAAGCTTGTTACAGTGTGTAGTACAAATCTGCGATGCTACAAATTAGTCTATCTGCTGGAGTTCTGCAAACATAAATTTTGTTTTAGGACAAAAATAATATCAAATATAAATATTTTTTACTTACTACAAAGCTACGAAATAGGCAATAATAATAATTTAGTCCCAAGCGAAATGGTGAGAGTATAGCTTTTTGAAAAAAAAAAACTTAACTAGGACATGCAAATAGTTTGAAATCTTCATTTTTCTTCCTAGTTAAATTCCGAAAAAGCCTCTCGTCGTCCCTTATGATTTAGCATTAAATACCTACCGCTAAAATAGAGAGAATACAACTCATTCAAATAAAAAAAAAATAATATAAAGCACCTCAATCACTACTACGGTGAAGTTTACACACAACGCACTCCTGTAGACATCAGTATTATTATCCAAATTTTGAAATTTTATAATGGCGTTGTGCAATGTGCGCGAAAGCTATCATTAGCACCATAATTCGCAAAAGATTGAGGTTAGAAAGACATGGTGCTCCGGTTACAGTTGGAAAAAAATATGACACTAGACTGAGCTGAGTAGAGGAGATTTTTGGCACATTACACAAGCTCAAGCGTAATAATGTCGTTCGATGGGCGGATTAATTTTGCTAAGCAAAACATTGGAAGAGTCCTATTTTTTCACAGCAACTGTTGGGTCCTAGAGTGTCTAGAGACGAAAAACAAGCATTGTTTTGTATGTAGATATTTCGAAACTGATTTATTGTACATTTTTGAAAAACACAATTTTCGGATTCCAAAAATATATAGTTTAACTTAGGAGTTCTTTGCCGAAGCTATGGGGAATTTGAAGGAATTTATGGGAAATAAGAAGAATGTATGAGAAATTTATTAGTTTTAACACTGAGCGTAATAAAAATAGAAAAATACATTTCTTGTTACGAACAAATTTGGGGATTTCCAGGGAATTTATAACAAGGCATTTGCAGGGAATTTGCGAGCAGTTTGTAGGAATTTTTGGGGACTTTGGAGGTATTTGCGAGAAGTTTGAGGAATTGTTTGCCAAAATTCAGAGGGGTGGTTTACTCCATAGAATTTTTTCACCTTGGAAGTAAAAAAATCTCAAAAACACTTTGAAGCTTGAACAGCTAAAAACTATTCAAGCTGCATTGAAATTATTCACTAAGAGTTGGTAGAGGATTTAATTGGTTTTATTTCAAACCTAATTACGTTAAGATCGGATTGAAATTATCAATGTTAGATCAAATGTGGTTCAATGTCATTTTGGAAAAAAATATCAAGCTTCAAAAAACGACATTGAAGGACGTTTTATTTTTTTTTGAGGAAAGTGTTTGAAGGATTGGCTTGAAATTTTGCAAGTGGACGAGAAAAAATCGAAATTTAGGAAAAAAAATAAATAAAAATTTGCTCACCTTGATAAAAATCAAAGTCGAAAAGCTTTAAAGCTTTGCAGCTGCGAAACTATTGAAGCTACATTGAAAATACCCGAAAGAGATTTATAGAGGATTTAATTGGCTTCATTTCAAGCCTAATTACGTTAAGATCAGATTGAAATTAACAAAGTTGTGAGGCAATACATATGTCAATGTCATTTTAGAAGAAATCAAGTTCCCGAAAAAATACATTGAGGGACGTATGTTTCAGGTATTGGATTGAAATTTGGCGAGTGGATAGAGAAAAGATTGAAATGTAGGAAAAAATAAAAGTTTCCTTCTGATGGCATGTTCATCTTCAAGGAGCAAGGAATTTGTGGGAAATTTAGAGGAATTTGTGAAGAGTTTTTAAAGGAATTTATGGGAAATTGGGAGAATGTATGGAAATTGGAGGAATTTATTCAGTGTTGCCAACTGCGGATCAACTATTATAGTATAGAACGCTACAAAATAAAAATACATTTGTACAAATAGTGCTAGTGGGACACACAGAGATCGATCGATCCAGGAGAAAATTATGACATTTTCTGGAAAAAAAGAAGAAAGTCAGGGGTGTACTAAAATTTCCAATTTATCCAGTGGAAAATTACCCCATCAGAAATTAATGAAAATCAACTAAATTAGACATAAATGCACCATCTAACATTTTATTTTTTTTCTGAAAAACTATTCAGGGGAAAATTATGAAATTTTCTGGAGAAATAGACGAAACTCAGGGGCGCATCATAGTAAAATTTCAAGTTTTTCCAATGGAAAATAAGCCCATTAAAAATGAATGAAAATCAACTAAATTAGGCATAAATGCATCATCTAACATTTTATTTTTTTCCTGAAAACCCATCTAGGGAAAAATTATGAAATTTTCTAAAAAAAAAAAGAGAAAAGTCAGGGGCGCATCATAATAAAATTTCAAATTTTTTCAGTGGAAATAACCCCGTTAGAAATTAATGAAAATCAACTAAATTAGACATAAATGCACCATCTAACATTTTATTTTTTTTCTGAAAAACTATTCAGGGGAAAATTATGACATTTTCTGGAAAAAAAGAAAAAAGTCAGGGGCGTATCATAGTAAAATTTCAAATTTTTCCAGTGGAAAATAACACCATTGGAAATTAATGAAAATCGATTAGATTAGGCATAAATGCACCATCTAACTTTTTTTTTTCTGGAAAACTATTCAGGGGAAAATTATGACATTTTCTGGAAAAAAAGAAAAAAGTCAGGGGCGTATTATAGTGAAATTTCAAATTTTTCTAGTGAAAAATAACCCCATTGGAAATTAATAAATATCAACTAATCAACTAAATTAGACATAAATGCACCATCTAACATTTTCTGGAAAACTATTCAAGGAAAAATTATGACATTTTCTGAAGAAAAAGAAGAAAATCAGGGGCGTATGATAGTGAAATTTCAAATTTTTTCAGTGGAAAATAATCTCATTGGAAATTAATGAAAATCAACTAAATTATAGGCATAAATGCAACATTTTATTTTTCTTCTGGAAAACTATTCAAGGGAAAATTATGACTCTTTCTGGAAAAAAAAAGGAAAATCAGGAACGTTTCATAATAAAATTTCTCCAGTGGAAATTATTGAAAATCAACTAAATTAGACATAAATGCACCATCTAACATTTTATTTTTTTTTTCTGGAAAACTATGTCATAATTTTACATTTTTTGGAAAAAAAGAAGAAAGTCAGGGGCGTATCATAGTGAAATTTCAAATTTTTCCAGTAGAAAATAACCTCATTATTGGAAATTATTGAAAATCAACTAAATTAGACATAAATGCACCATCTAATATTTTATTTTTTTTCTGGAAAACTATCCAAAGGAAAATTATGAAATTTTCTGGACAAAGCGAGAAAAGTCAGTGGCTTCTCATATTGAAATTTCAAGTTTTTCCAGTGAAAAATAACACCATTGGAAATTGATGAAAATCAACTAAATTAGTCATAAATGCACCATCTAACATTTAATTTTTTTTCTGGAAAACTATTCTTCAAGGAAAAATTATGACATTTTCTGGAAAAAAAGAAGAAAGTCAGGGGCGTATCATAGTAAAATTACAAATTTTTCCAGTGAAAATTAACCCCATTGGAAATTGAAGAAAATCAACTAAATTAGGCATAAATGCACCATCTAACATTTTATTTTTTTTCTGGAAAACTATCCAGAGAAAAATTATGACATTTTCTGGAAAAAAAGAAAAAAGTCAGGGGCGTATTATAGTGAAATTTCAAATTTTTCTAGTGAAAAATAACCCCATTGGAAATTAATGAATATCAACTAAATTAGACATAAATGCACCATCTAACATTTTCTGGAAAATTATTCAAGGAAAAATTATGACATTTTCTGGAGAAAAAGAAGAAAATCAGGGGCGTATTATAGTGAAATTTCAAATTTTTCTAGTGAAAAATAACCCCATTGGAAATTAATAAATATCAACTAATCAACTAAATTAGACATAAATGCACCATCTAACATTTTCTGGAAAACTATTCAAGGAAAAATTATGACATTTTCTGGAGGAAAAGAAGAAAATCAGGGGCGTATCATAGTGAAATTTCAAATTTTTCCAGTAGAAAATAACCTCATTATTGGAAATTATTGAAAATCAACTAAATTAGACATAAATGCACCATCTAATATTTTATTTTTTTTCTGGAAAACTATCCAAAGGAAAATTATGAAATTTTCTGGACAAAACGAGAAAAGTCAGTGACTTCTCATATTGAAATTTCAAGTTTTTCCAGTGAAAAATAACACCATTGGAAATTAATGAAAATCAACTAAATTAGGCATAAATGCACCATCTAACATTTAATTTTTTTTCTGGAAAACTATTCAAGGAAAAATTATGACATTTTCTGGAAAAAAAAGAAGAAAGCCAGGGGCGTATCATAGTAAAATTACAAATTTTTCCAGTGAAAATTAACCCCATTGGAAATTAAAGAAAATCAACTAAATTAGGCATAAATGCACCATCTAACATTTAATTTTTTTTCTGGAAAACTATTCAACGAAAAATTATGACATTTTCTGGTAAAAAAAAAGAAGAAAGTCAGGGGCGTATCATAGTAAAATTACAAATTTTTCCAGTGAAAATTAACCCCATTGGAAATTAAAGAAAATCAACTAAATTAGGCATAAATGCACCATCTAACATTTAATTTTTTTTTCTGGAAAACTATCCAGAGAAAAATTATGACATTTTTTGGAAAAAAAGAAAAAAGTCAGGGGCCTATTATAGTGAAATTTCAAATTTTTCTAGTGAAAAATAACTTCATTGGAAATTAATGAAAATTAGGGACGTAGGAATCATAGTAGAATTTCAAATTTTTCCAGTGGAAAATAACCTCATTGGAAATTAATGAAAATCAACTATTATAATTATAGTATTTTAGGCGTACTATAATAACCTTTGATAGTACATAGTACATAACCATTCAATTATAGTACAAATACTATAATTATAGTACGGTTGGCAACACTGAATTTATTGGTTTTAATACTGAGCGTAATAAAAATAGAAAAATACATTTCTTATAATTTGTGAGCAGTTAGGAGGAATTTGCAGGGAATTTGAAGAAATTTGTAGGGAATCTGGAGGAATTTGCGGGAAGTTTGAGGAATTGTTTGCACAAATTCGAGGGGTCGTTTACCCCTTGCAACTAACCCAACTAACCAGTCAGACAAAAATTCCCCGACATGGATGCCAAATGTAAGGAAGTTACTACTGCATTCCACCTCAGCTCTCCATTTCGCCTAGTAGGCATGTGTCAGATTATACAAGGACACCCTGTAAAAAAATTGTAAAATAACTTTCAGGAAAACCTACTGCCTTAATTTTTTTTTTGCAAGCTTCACCTTTACAGGTCGAATGTTGACAAAATCTAAGGATAATAATTTTAGAGTCAAATATATTGGAGAAAGCTGAACCAAACATAGATAAATTATACATTTTTGGAATCGGAAAACTGTGCTCTTCAAGATTATGAACATTCTATAAAATGGAAAAACAACTGTATACAAGATTCTACATTGCAAGATTCAATTTTTGTTTTTGACGATGAAATTTGTATTTACACCTTTCATGGCAGTGTCAATATATGGAAAAACACTCGTACCTATCCATACGGTATTTGCAAATTCGAGCTGGTTTTTCGTCCTAAGAATTTTACTCTCCTGTTGTCTCTTCCCTATAATCACCTTTGGTTTGACTCAAAAAAAAAATACTGTAACAAATTACTACCAACACTTTACTTTTTGCGCTGCTGCCAACCAAAAAAAAAAAAATTAAAACAAACATTTGCGCAGTTGGTAAGCTATGGCCACAAAAAAAAAAATTAAAAAATCAAATTATTAAAAGTGTTTTAATTATTACTCTTCATACACCGTTGTTAATATGATTTTTTTTTTGCTTAGAGAAAGCGTTCAAGCGTATTTATAAGTAGGGACTTACTGAGTATCGGTATTTCAGCGACACCTGAAAACAATTTTACATTTGAGAGTGGAGCTTTAAACCCATACAATATTTTACAAAAAAAAAAAATAAATAAAATAAGGCATCATAGCTTTCCAACAGCGAAATGCGTGAATGTTTAAGTTGATCGACAAAGCGTTAGTTGAGTGACATTAAGGCCAAGTTAAACAATCACAAAAAATAAAATGTGGAGTAAAGTCGTATAGAAATCCGCGTTCAATGGCAAAAATATAAAAAAGCGATAGTCTTTATAGGAACAACAATGTTGTGTAAATAGTTGAGGACAAAAAAAAATTAAGGATCTGAAAAGGGTATAGTCGAAATAATAAAGCGAATGATTAATAAAACAAATATCATGCATTTTCAAGCATTATTATTACAAATAGTAGCAGTGATAATACATACACCTCAGGATTAGAACAATACAGTACACAGTAATCGATATAATTTTTTTTATGGATTTCTAAAGGGTAACACTATAAAATATGTATATGGCAAAAAATGTGACCCACACCTCGGCAAAATAAAGCGTGATCAGCAGCCTAAAAGGCACTACATTATTGTAAGTCGAGTTCAAAGATGGCTGGCGGCTGATTACGCACACTTTTGATTACATTACATTTTTATAGCATTCAACGATCAGCTCAGATTTTAGAAAATAATACTATAAATGGAACATTTAGAAGCTCGGAAACAATTTAAGTACTACTAAAGCATGTTTTGAGTTTTGATGTAAAGTGTACTTTTGATTTATAACATTGGAATTGAAAAGAAGACAAATCTGGATGGCAAAACGGAAACTAGCATATAAAAGAATTCAGAATATATGTTTATACCGAGACAGCATTATTCAGCTAAATGAAAAGATGGCTATTGGAAAATAGAGAGCTATGATAACGATTCTCTATTCTTGGCATCCACATTGTCAGGGTGACAAAACAGGTCCCACTAAGATAGAAACCCCCCGACGTGAATGCGAAATGTTGGACTGCGTTTCACCTCAGCTCTATTTAGCCTAGTAAGCTGTCGGTTATCCATATAATTTCAATGGTTTATATTTTCCAAAACCATCAAACATCTGACCAATTAGTGGAAGAATTCCACAAAAACAATATAAATCTTGTTTCTTTTATATGTTGGCCACGTTATTGATGTGTTTGAATAGTTATTGGTTGAGTAGTGAAAGTTATGATGGGTCAATGCAAACCGCTCCAGTTTGAAAGTTTCAAGCATTTGAGAAACAAATGTGTTTATGTAATTTGTAAGCACACAGTATAAATACTATAAGCATGCGTTTATTGGTTTGCCAAAAGGAAGCGATCGAAGTAAATGAGATGCCCAAGCTGAGATCGTCGGATGCTACAAATTGTGTCCTTTTACCATTCAAATCAAAAACAAACAAACTCTACTTTTTAGCGATAATTAAAATCCTGTCTAAGTAACATTTAGTGGTAATCCTACTACTTAAAAATGCAAAGTCTTATTATTTTTTTTTAATTGTGATACGTCGTATTAACTTCTAAAAAGTATAGACAAATACTTATCATTTAATGATTCTTGTTTGAATACATGCATCACAATTTTACGTACATGTTTGTACTGGTATTTTTTTTTTTAATTAAATTTAAATGCTAACTAGTAAGACACATTTTTAATAATATTTAATTAAATGGTAATAATAATTACATCAAATACCACGTCTAAAACACTAGCCTAAAATATCTTACAAGTAAAAATGAACAAAAAAAAAAAACTACTTTGACCACAGAACAAATATTCAATCTATTTATAAAAAAAAAATCCAAATTAGTAGAATTCCATTAACAGTTAAGTCTAAAAAGGAACTTTTTGGAAATCTACATAAATATTTGCTCTAGGTCATAGAGCAGCTTTTTTTTTCTGATTAAAAAAACAAAAAACGAACAAAAATGAGACGATTGTGCATTGAGAGATCGAACTCAGGAAGACAAACAATTAAAATTAATAAAATTAACAACAGCCTTTGAGGCTAAAAATATTGAAAAAAGGTTACATCTAAAATAGGAACGAAATAGCCTTGTGTCTTGCCCGGTATTGACTTTTTTAGACAAACAAATGTAGAAACAAATCGGCCCAATCTATATGTATAAACCTAACCCAAAAAGATTACCCAGCAACGCGTATTGTGTGTATTTATTGCACATTGAAATTGCACTAAAATTTTGAATAATAAATAAAACACACAAAAACTATTTCTAAAGCGGAACAAACACACAAAAAGCAATCGAAATTATTTTATAATTTTTTAAAAATCTTTTTTCTGTTTCTGTAACAAATTAGTCCATGCATTGGTTGTTTTAGTTTGAAGCCCCATGCATTTCGGACCCAAAAGGCAGAGTTGTGATGGTCATAAAGTCAAATGATAATCTAAATATTTACTTATGAAGAGCGAATTTTAAAGTAGGTTGATTCCCTTTTTTTTTCTTAACTTTCTTGTATCTGCTTATTGCGTTTTTGGCCCATAAAATTTATAAAATTTCGTTTCTTGAATTCCTCAAAGATAGCCCAAGAAATTTATACCTTGGTGATTGGGGAGTGTGTCGTGAGTATTGAGCCAAAAAATCACACTCGAAAGCCTTGTGCGTTCGGCCCTATTGGCCTTTTTCCTATTTATTTATTTTTGGCAAAATGACCTCTAGAAAACTTGTAGATTCATTCTGATCAACTTTGCCTCATGACTTTTTTTGTTAGCTATTTTACTTTAGGCGCTGTGGCCATTTTAGTGCTTCAGAATTCGCAAAAAAATTAAATAGCAAACCTGCAGATTATTGTAACTTTATTTCTTTCGCTTGTTCAGCCTTTTAGGCATTTGAAAAATTTTATTTGACCTGGTGGACATTGTGGCATGCATAGGGTTTATAAGGATTTGACACATTTTGCAGGTAAAATGTGGCGTTTCGCGGACGGTTGCATAATAGCTATTTGTGTATTAAGAGCCCAAAGTGGTACTTTGCCGATCGAAAGATATTGTTGATATTGGCAAAAGCACACTTTATTTTTTTTACAATCGCATTTGATAAAAAATTGTTCAGGTTCAAAGAAACCAGTAGTAAAAGCAAGCGCTTTTACTACTTTGCCACTCTAGAGCGACAAAGTGAAGGATTTTGACGTAGTTTGAGCGGCAAAGTGGAGATCATCAGGAAACGTCTACTTGGCGAGCAGAAATCTAATCGACAAAGTCTACTTTCTAGGCCGATTGTAGAAAAAAAAAACATTTTGTCGCTTTTCAAACAGGTAACAGGTTCCAGTATTGTCAAAAAAAACCATCATTTCGATTTCACGCTTTCACTCCGTGAAAATAATTTCACCGGATTAGTGATGTAATGTATCATTTCTTGGACTGAAACCGAAAACGTAATGGAGTACATTACCAGTAATTTTATTAAAATTACAATAATCTGCAGGTTTGCTATTTAATTTTTTTGCGAATTCTGGAGCACTTAAATGGCCGCAACACTTAAACTAAAATAGCTAGCAAAAAAAGGCATGAGGCAAAGTTGATCAGAATATTATTATTTACAAGTTTTGTTGAGGTCATTTTGTCGAAAAAAAATAAATAAGAAAAGGGCCAATAGGGCCGAACGCACAAGGCTTTCGAGTGTGATTTTTTGGCTCAATACTCAGGACACAGTCTCCAATCAGCCCTGAAAAAATCAGCCTGCCCTCGCAAATTTTTTTGAAAAACACATAAATTTCTTGGGCTAAGAAGTTTTACTCAACAAAAAAGCTTTCAAATTACGATGAAAGTCAATAGATTTATTCATAGGAGACACGGCTGCAAAGGGAGCTCTTAGACTAAGCGAATCTAAACTGTGGAAGGAAACCGATTATGGACACTTGACAGGGTTACAGCCAAAATGATGGATCACCAAGAGTCCAAAACATTCCTCAAGGCAACGGACTACATAGTGATTAAATAATCTTTCGAGAAGAGGATAAAGATCACTATGCCTTCAAAAGAAGATTGGCATCAGATCCTTATACATTGGAAAAATGAGATAGCAATCTTCACAGATGCCGCAAAAACACGAGCCTGAGTATACGCAGAAATACCAAACATTTCAAGAGTCATAAACATTCAAGAATGATTGAAGCATTCTGTATGCCGAAATAATTGCAGCAAGGCTACTGCTAAGGGAGGACAATACGATAGGCAATGTCACCATAGATGTGGATAGCAACGCAGCGCTGAAACTGCTAAAATCAAATGTCTTGAGTCAGGAATATAAATGTTGGACTAAGCTGGGTTCCTGGACATAGTATAATATCGAAGGGAACGAAATGGAAGATAGATTGGCAAAACCAGGAATAAAAAGGACCAAGCTGAAACAGACGAGTCATCACAACCAACGACCAAGTTGTTGATGGGCATATGGTATAACATCAAGAGCTCTGTGGTCGTATAGAGAAAACCAGAAAATTATTAGAACTGGATAAGAGATCGATAAGTACCTCAGCATTCACAGAACACTGTCAAGTCGGAACAATGCTCTATAAGTGGGGCATCGAGACCGATGAACTATGTCAAGAATGATTTGAGGAGGATGAAACAATAGAGCAGCTACTATATTCCTGCAGAAAGAACGCCTACATCGCCTAGGAAAAAGTTTCCTGGAACACGCAGGAAAGATAAGGACAATGGAAATACTGAACTGAAAAAAGAAGGCATAGGGAATCACCCTGGAGAAGGGAGCACAATTGAAGTAGTTTGACGGAAGGCTATTGATTGACAGAAACTTGAAAATGCTTACCAAAGTAGAGAGAATAGCAGTACACCACAAGCGGCCTTAGTGATTATGCTGAATCTGCTGCCAATAGATTTATTCAAAAGAGGCACAGCTGCAAAATGAGCTCTTAGACTAAAAAAATACAAACTGTCAAAGGAAACCGATTATAGACTAAGAGGCCTAAACATTATTTAAGGTAACGGACATAGTGGCCAAATATTCTTTCGAGGACTGGATAAAGGTCGCTTTACCTTCAAGAGAAGATTGGCTATTGCTAAAACAGGACAATGCGATGGACAATGTCACCATATGTGTGGATAGCAAAGCAGCATTGAGACTGTAAGAATCACATACAGTGAAATCAAAAATAGTGATGAGCCGGTGAGAAGCGCTGTCCTGGATCAGGAACAGTAATGTCGAACTAAGCTGGGTTCCTGAACATAGTAGTATGAAATGGAACGAAATAACAGATAGAGTGGTAAAACTGGGAATGAAAAAGAACCAAGCTGCAACAGACAACTCTCACAACCAACAAACTGTTGATGGATGATTGTGTAACATCACGGCTTTATGGTCGTATGTGAATATAGAGAAACCAGAAAATTATTAAAACTGGATGACAAATCGATAAGTATCTCAGTAGGAGCATTCACAGGACACTGTCAAGTCGGAACAATGTTCTATAAGTGGGGCCTCGAGACCGATGAACTATGTCAAGAATGATTTGAGGAGGAGGATGAAACAATAGAGCACCTACTATGTCCTTACAGAAAAAATGCCTACATCACCTAGGGAAAAGTTTCCTGAAACACGCAGGAAAGATAAGGACTCCGGAGAAGGGAGCACAATTGGCTTCCGAGTGCAAGTAGTTTGATGGAAGGCTATTGATTGACAGAAACTTGAGCTTGAAAATGCTTACAAAAGTACAGAGAATAGCAGTATACCACAAGCGGCCTTAGAGATTATGCTGAATCTGCTGCCAATAGCTGCACAGCTGCAAAGGGAGGTATTAGACTAAGAGAATCCAAACCGTGGAAGGAAACCGATTATGGACACTCGACAATATTTAAGGGGGTGATGGACCACCAAGGGGCCAAAACATTCTTTAAGGTAATGGACATAGTGGCCAAATATTCTTTTGAAGACTGGATAAAGGTCACTTTACCTTCAAGAGAAGATTGGCTATTGCTTAAAGAGGACAATGCGTTGGACAATGTCACCATACAGGGTGTATATTTTAAGTGATACCACTATTGCTATATCCGCAACGGTAAGAGCTACAAGGTCGGTTAAATTAGAAAAAAGTTGCCTTTTTTGATGCCCATTCAAGACTTGTTTACACTGTTGCCAAATTCCTTTTAGTTTATGAAATACAGGGTGATTTCTGAAAAACGCCTCAAATTATTGAATCAATTATTTCGAAAACTATAGATATTCGAGACACGATTTAAATTTGAAAGTTTTGTAATTTTTTCCGCTCTACAACATGACATTTTCAAATTTTAAATCCGACGTTTCGTGATCGAGCTACCATCATCAAGTTCTTTTTTTTAAATACGGACCTGAATTTTTTATGTCATTTTTAGAAAGGGAGTGAAGGGCGCTTTCTAAAAATGACATAAAAGATCTAGGTCCGCATTTAAAAAAATGAGGTTGATGATGGTAGCTCGATCACGAAACGTCGAACTTAAAATTTGAAGATGCTATGTTGTAGAGCGAAAAAAATTATAAAACTTTCAAATTTAAATTGTGTCTCAAATATCAATAGTTTTTGAAATAATTGATAAAATAATTTTATGCGTTTTTTAGAAATCACCCTGTATTTCATAAACTAAAAGGAATTTGGCAACACTGTAAACAAGTTTTGAATGGGCATCAAAAAAGGCAACTTTTTTCTAATTTAACCGACCTTGTAGCTTTTACCGTTTCGGATATAGCAATAGTGGTATCACTTAAAATATACACCCTGTATATGTGGATAGCAAAGCAGCGTTGAGACTGCTAGAATCACATACAGTGAAATCAAAAATAGTTATGAGCCGGCGAGAAGCGCTGTCTCGGATCAGGAACAGTAATGTCGGACTAAGCTGGGTTCCTGAGCATAATAGTATCAAAAAAAACGAAATAATAGATAGACTGGTAAAATTGGGATTGAAAAAGAACCAAGTTGAAACAGACGACTCTCACAACAATCAAACTGTTGATGGATGATTGTGTAACATCACGAGCTCTATGGTCGTATGTGAATATAGAGGAAACCAGAAAATTATTAAAAATGGATGACAGATCGATAAGCATCTCAGTAGGGACATTCACAGGACACCGTCAAGTCGAAACAATACTCTATAAGTGGGGCCTCGAGACTAGACCGATGAACTATGTCAAAAATGAAGGAGGAGGATGAAACAATAGAGCACCTACTATGTCCTTACAGAAAGAACGTCTACATCACCTAGGGAAAAGTTTCCTGAAACATGCAGGAAAGATAAGGACACCAGAGAAGGGAGCACAATTGAATTGGCCAATAGGCCTCCGAGTGCAAGTAGTTTGACGGAAGGCTATTGATTGACAGAAATTTGAACTTGAAAATGCTTACCAAAGTACAGAGAATAGCAGTACACCACAAGCGGCCTTAGAGATTATGCTGAATCTGCTGCCAATAGCTGCACAGCTGCAAAGGGAGCTCTTAGACTAAGAGAATCCAAACTGTGGAAGGAAACCGATTATGGACACTCGACAATATTTAAGGTAGTGATGGACCACCAAAGGGCCAAAACATTATTTAAGGTAACGGACATAATGGCCAAATATTCTTTCGAGGACTGGATGAAGGTCGCTTTACCTTCAAGAGAAGATTGGCTATTGCTTAAAGAGGACAATTCGATGGACAATGTCACCATTATGTGGATAGCAAAGCAGCGCTGAGGCTGCTAGAATCACATACAGTAAAATCAAAAATAGTGATGAGCTGGCGGGAAATGCAGTCCGGGATCAGCAACAGTAATGTCGGACTAAGCTGGGTTTCTGCGCATAGTGGTATCGAAGGGAACGGTATAACATAGATAGACTGATAAAACTGGGAATGACAAGGAACCAATCAAGGAACCAAGCTGAAACAGACGATTCTCACAACCAACAATCAATTTTGTTGATGGATGATTGTGTAACATCACGAGCTCTATAAGTCGTATGTGAATATAGAGGAAACCAGAACTGTCAAGTTGGAATAATGCTCTATAAATGGGGCATCGAGACCGATGAACTATGTCAAGAATGATTCAAGGAGAATGAAACAATAGAGCACCTACTATGCCGCCTACGGAAAACTTTCCTGGAACACGCAGGAAAGATAAGGACAATGAAAATACTGAACTTGGTATTCAACACAAAACGAAGAAAAGAGGAACAGGAACCATTCTAAAGAAAGGAACATAATGGGCCAATGAGTGCAAGCCTACAATTGCGGGGCAAGCCCTTTAAAACCCAACCTAACCTAACTTAAGAAGCATTCAAAATGATTCAATGTATTAGTAAATAAGCACTAACCATCAAAGCAAATTTACTCTATTGCATGACTACTTATCCTGTTGAAAAGCGATTTACTGATTGTCTTTTTATATATAATCCTTTTCGACTTTATGGCCCCAAAAACATTGATCGTGAAAAACTATGGTAGATCTTTTTGGGCCAGTTAACAAAAAACTACAAAAAAAAAATGGCACTTCTAACAAATACTCTTATCGTAAAACTCTACCATGCAATTCAATTAATTATTAATTAGGCTCTCGATTACATATATAGATAAAATGTATATAAATCTTTAATAGTTTATCGTCGCATCGTCATGCAAAGTTAATTTTTAAAATTGGGAACATTATCTTGTAGCCTTAAATTTTATTAATAATATACAAGGTAGTTACAATCAGCCTAACTAAAAAAAAAAACTTATCCACCAAAAGTTGCAAATTGTATGGGGATTAATGGGAATACATAGGGTTATTAGCGGTGCGAATAGCAGGTGTGAGGGTATCACAGTTTTGAGGCACTCGCTTACCGGCACGCAACATTTTCAGAACGCGCCCTTTTTGAAACTATTTTGACTAGACTTTATTGAAAAATAAAATTTGGCAAAACACAGGCAATAAAAACACTAAGACAATTTTTTTTTTAGTCAAACAAAACACAAATAGTTTTAAGAAGTCTTCAACTTCTTATAGGGTTGCATGACAACGTTATTGTTGTTTTGCGCGGCAATATTTGCAGCCGAAGGAGTGACGTTGGTCATGGGCGAAGTCGAAACGTTAGGACTGGGATACTGGGCTAAAAGACCTCCACCATACATAGAAGAAGGGACTACGGAAGCGGTAGACGTTGCATTAGCATAAACGGCTGGTCTCATAAGCGAGTAAGGATTGAACTGGAAAGCAGCGGCTGTAGTTGGTGGTGGACGCCCCATGAAAAAGCTTTGCTGAGCTAATGCCGCAGAATAAGGATTCTGCATGCCTAAGTTTAAGCCAGCAGCAGCTCCAAAGCCCAAAGGTAATCCTTGGGGATAGCGCAAAGTAGGCGGAGGAATGCTTAAATGTTGCTTGTTCAGAGTAACCCCAGTGTAATTAAGCGGATTCAATTGACTCATTTGATGCGAGTTGGCCAAAGACTGATTCATTGCGGCAAGTTTAAGCGCTTTAGCGTAATTTTGCTGGGCGACTTCTTTGGCAAGAGCCGCGGGATCGTGATAAACCGTTATGGGCTGTGCCGGTAAGCTAGCGGTGGTGTTTGTCAACGGTGTCACGGAACGAGGAACCTGCAGCTCGTTTTCTTTACTGTACTGAGCTAATGGCTGAGGTGGCTGAGGCTGTTGAGCCGGCTGCGCTTGCGCCTGAGGCGATTGAATCGTGGCAACCGATGTTGCCGGATTAACAGCCGCAGCCGCCTCCGGTATCGAAGGCGAAGCTGTTGAGGTGGGAGGAGGAG
Organism: Ceutorhynchus assimilis; assembly: GCA_917834065.1. NCBI lineage: Eukaryota > Metazoa > Arthropoda > Insecta > Coleoptera > Curculionidae > Ceutorhynchus > Ceutorhynchus assimilis. The sequence continues at coordinate 3,936,398 of OU892281.1, forward strand.
CAGCCGAGGTTGGATACTCACATGACACGGGCACGAACGGCTGTTGGAGTTGCATCAATTGTTGGTAGGTGGTTGCGTTGGGTTGGTACACTGGTACGCCGGATTTGTCTGCGGCTGGTCGTTTGTAAGGAACCATGCCCGCAGGAAAGGCCTGGAATATAAATTAATCGTTTAGATTTCAATGATAATGTGGCGTTTTTGCCAGTCTGTACAGAATTTAAACCTGAAAATCTAGAAAATAGTGCCTTGTTCATGTAAGAAGATTATCGCGTTTATTCTGGATTTTACAAGAATGGAATACGGATATATAAAGGCCGGTATTAGTTAATAGTTTTTAGTTTAGGATATAATTTAGATAGTGAATATTGTAAAGTTGCACAGTTAAGTTGTTTGAGTTAATGAGTGAAGTAATTAATGTCAGAGTGTATAGTTACGTGGAATAAATTATAGACCGGTGCATAAAGACCATTGTTTTGAAACGATTTTCTCCCGTGTGCCATTAAGGGTGGTTATTCTTTATGCAATAAGAAGTGGAATAGCTGAAATTTCACAGAGCCCCGTGTGTGACAATAAAATGATATGCTAATTTGAAAATGTAATGAAAAGTGGAGATTTGGATCAATATTATCCCGTCTGCCACACATTGTGAAGGTAATTTAAACAAAAATGAGTACAAGGAAGCTAAACGGCGGAAACCCTAGGTTAGTATAAAGTGTCATATTACTAATTTCAAAATGTCGCCAAAATCGGACATGTGGATCAACGACCTCCCGTCTGCCAAATTAAATTTATGTTTCATTCACGATGTAATACATCAATAAGTAAATGGCAGAAAATCTCGGTTGGTATAATAATTTTTAACAATTTTTGAAGTTGTATCAAAATGCTGAGATGTTGAAATAATTTTCTCCCGCCTAAAACATGTTTTGTTACAATGGATTTTAGATAAATAATGTACCTTTGCATTGGCAGAAAAATTGAAGTGGTACAGATATTTATTTTTAATTTTTCAAAATGTCAAAAATTTTCAAATTTGAGATCAATTATTTCCCGTCTGCCATTATTTTATATTAAATAAGTTGCTACCAAAAGCTTAAGTTTTGACTGGCAGAAATTGCAGACTGGTACAAGTCCTAATAAACAATGAACAAAATTACGACAAAAATTGTTCATATGATGAACGTTTTTAACCCGTCTGCCATTTGGTTAAGTGAATTGTAGTTATGAGAATATGCATATTTTCAATATGGCAGAAACCGCAATAAGTTACATAAGTTGCACATATGGTTATTAAATTGCAATTTTCTCCCGTCTGCCAACTTGATTGAGTAGAGTTACTATCAAAACAACTGAATACCTATCAAAAAGCAAAATGACTGCTTATGTACATAGAGGGTCTGTTCCTTATAATTAGTGCGGCTCCTACAACTTAAAAGAAAATACAGAAAAAAGTTAAATACAAAAGTTGTAGGATTTTATCTCTATTATTTTTCCTATATGTCAAAATAGGCAAATGACAGGTGGCAACTGTCATAATGACAGCCCTTGCATTTTTTTTTTAAATGGAACACCCTGTATATTTTTAGCTACGATAATAGATGTTTTTCTTTTGATTTCAAATATACCATATATATTGATATTTGGTCCAGCTATTTTTACGCTATTTAAGTTTAAACATGCATTTACATTACTCTAAATTAGGTCTGCTCCCGGTTCCTAATATCAATGATGAGGCTTGCTCAATGCAATTTTAAAATGACAAAGCGCAAAAACAGCTGAACCAAATATCAACATATATGGTACATTTGAAATCAGAAGAAAAAAAATCTATCATTCTAGATGAAAATATACAGGGTGTTCTATTTAAAAAAATGCAAGTGCTGTCATTTTGCCCATTCTGACATGTGCAGAACATAATAGAGATAAAACCCTACAACTTTTGTATTTAACTTTTTTTTTGTATTTTCTTTTGTTTAAGTTGTAGGAGCCGCACTGTTTGAAATTTCACATACAAGTTATAATTTTTTTTTAATGCCTATCACACATAAAGGTTTTCCTGATGAGGATGAAAGTGAAGAAGAAATTAATGAAAACGAAGATTTTGGCGATTTATCAGATTTGGATGACGGCAATAATGATGATGATAATGGAAAAAGTGACATCAGTTGTGATGGAAGTGACTCCGAAGGGATAGATGACAATGAAAACGATAATGATGATGCTGATGATAATTATGAAGATGCTGTTTTTGATAATGTTGATGAATAAAACATTTTTTTTCCTAAAGATACAATTTTTTATTATTCTGCCTTATCATATTTAGGTGTCTTGAGCAGGGACGAAGCGAAGGCCTCTGGTTTAGGGGGGGGGGGGGGGGGCGACATTGCCAATTTTCCCAACTTTATTAAAACATAAAAAAATATATATATAGGGTGTATAGATAGGCCCATTTCGAAGATATTTTATCAATACACTTGTCATTGCTTTTATATTATATATTATTCTCAAGAATTTTCAAAAGGATCTTCTAACTTCTGTAATTTTTTTTAAAATGTTTATAAAGATGTTTGTTTCGCGTATTTTTGGTCTGTAGGGTATCCTTGATCTAATAAAGTAATAAAGCAACTAATTATTTCCAAAATCGCGGAAGGTTCTGTGTGCAAAGTGTTCAAAAGTCATTGTCACTGGCTCGCTTTCTTCGTCTCTCTACAATCTACAGTCTACGTTATACAGGGTGGGGAACGAAAAACTTTCCACTCAGGTTTTCTCATCAAAAATCGCTCGGACACGTTGCTTTTTATTTTTTGGGGACACATTTCAAATAGAAAGCAGGGTCGAGTAATACGTCATTTGATAGCTATTTTTATCAATAGTAATATAACTAGTGCAATGGAAATTATTGATAATTTTTGGGAAATTTGCCCGGATGCATTTCTAGTTGAAAAAGAGCACGAGTGCGCGTAGTGCACGAGTGCCTTTTTCAGTTAAAAACGCATGAGTGCAAATTGGTCGAATTTGTCAAATAATTGCAATCTGATTGGTTCAAATCAACAATCAAAACATGTCAATTCATTGTTGGAATACCAGTTTTGACAGATGTATGAAATTCTCAAGATAATATTCCCAAAGTTTCAAGTTTACCCTGTCGAAATGGAGGCTTGTCAAAGTTGTGTGGCTTCTATCTCATAATAACAAAACAACATGAATAATTTTAAACTGAACTGTTAAATGACAATATTCAAATTAAATACCAATATTATTCAATTACTATGGATAGGTAGGTACCCTTAAAATCTATTGTTTTGTTATTATTTGATAAAAATTAAACAGTTCAGATACTCGAAAATAGTTATTTGATTTCCTGACAGGTATGACACCCAGTGTGCGAACTAGCTATTTCGCGCACACGTGCGCGAAATAGCTAGTTCGCGCACGGCGTCATAGGAACGTTAAAAAATCAATATCTGGGATAAAAAGTGTCACTTCGCAAACTGTCATGAGTGTGCGAACATCATCATTTTTTGACAGTTGTAGAAAAAAGCATTTCTCCTAACTTCGACAAGCCGCAATTCCGAGAGGGTAAAGGGTAAATATAGGCAACTCGAAACTTTGGGGATATAATCCTAATATAAATAGCTATCAAATCAAATTTTTGAAAGTACCTGTCTTAGGGGTTGACAGGTAGAGGGTGAAAATACCAATGGAATGTGTCTCCCAAAAAACAAAAAATTGACGTATCCGAGCCCCTTTGATTAATCACCTAACATCTTAGAAAACCGGGGTGGGAAGTTTTTCATGCCCCACCCTGTATATCTTCCTCCTCACTCGTCTCTCGTGTAACGAAATTTGCCAAAACATGACGTAATGTGATGCGTCTTCCAAATCACTCTCCATATTTTCGTCTAAATATCAGAATTTTCTATAGATTTAGATATAACTACATCGGTCGTCGGTCCTGACTCTTGAATAGTAAATAGTTCTAGTGGCGCTAGGCCACTACTGCCACGAGTGTCACATGCCACTGCCACAGGCTAGTCGCACTAGTGCAGTGCAAAGTGCAAGGCAAGAGATCGCTGCGACCATTGGGATTTCGTCATTCTGTTGTCCGGTGATTTTGCAATTCATTATGCCACGTGACACGATCCTAATGTTAATTTTAATTAGTCCTCGCAAATAAGGTGCGCAAATTTTTGTCTACCAATTTTTCCCAACTTTAAATTTTTTATCCAAGTTTTTCCAACTTTCGATATATTTGAGGAACTTTGCCCAACCCCCCCCCCCCCATGGCTTCGTCCATGGTCTTGAGAGCAACTTTAATTTTAATTAACCGGTTTTCAGACGGGAGAAAACTGTTTGGCCATACATAAACATTTTTCGCAACTTATTGCGGTTTCTGCCATATTGAGAATATGCATATTTTCATAACTACATTTCACTGAAACAAACGGCAGACGGGTTGAAAACGTTCACGATATGAACAATTTTTGTTCCAATTTTGTTAATCAATTATAAGAACTTGTATCAGCCTGCAATTTCTGCCAGTCGAAATTTAAGCTTTTAGTAGTAGCTAATTTAATATAAATTACTGGCAGACGGGAAAAAATTGATCTCAACTTTGAAAAATTTTGACATTTTTATTGTTCCTGCCAATTGTTAATATATCTTGGAAACATCTGCCAATACATTTCTTGGATTTTACTTTGCATGTCAAACTCATCTTCCAAATGGGCAGATGGGAGAAAATTGTTTCAACATCTCAGCATTTTGATACAACTTCAAAAATTGTTAAACATTATTATAACAACCGAGATTTTCTGCCATTTTCTCATTGATCTCTAAATCGTAAATGCAACATAAATTTAATTTGGCAGACGGGAGGTTGTTGATCCACATGTCCGATTTTGGCGACATTTTGAAATTAGTAATATGACACTTTATACTAACCTAGGGTTTCCGCCGTTTAGCTTCCTTGTACTCATTTTTGTCTAAATTACTTTCACAATGTGTGGCAGACGGGATAATATTGATCCAAATCTCCACTTTTCATTACATTTTCAAATTAGCATATCATTGTATTGTCACACGCGGGGCGGGGCTGTTTGAAATTTCAGCCATTCCACTTCTTATTGCATAAAGAAGAACCATCCTTAATGGCAGACGGGAGAAAATCGTTTTAAAAAAATGGTCGTTATGCACCGGTCTATTATTTGTTGTATTAATTAGCCTTCGATTTTGAAATAAATGAACCCATGATTTCTGTCACGCACCCCAGAGCCGTGACAATAAACTCAAAATTGTCTTCTTTGGTAAAACATTTAGGTCGTATTATGTGATTGAAAGGACAGACAAAACAAAATGAAATACTAAACAAATTATAAACAGAAACAATATACTTACAAAATTGTCATAATAAAATGATCCAACAGATTTCATGTCCATCTGAAAAAGAGAAATGCAACAATCATTAGTAATCCGATAGAAAACATGAATTCATAGCAAGCAAAACAAATCAATCGCATTAAATTAGGCGTCATACACTTCCGAGAAAAGTCAAACTGGACTTTTCAAGAAACATAACATGACACAGTTTTAATAACATATTTTTCTTAAATTAGATTAGTCTACATCAAAAAAGAAATACTATAATTAATAAAAACAACAACAAAGACGTTGATTTCATTGTTGCCATTAGAAATTAAAAAAAAAAGTATAAAATAGTATGTCCAAAATTACGTTATAAGTATATTGCTATAAAGTAATTTTACACATTGCCTTAGTAAACATTAAACATAGTTTGTCGTTGCTAGAATGTTGCGAGATCCATAATTCATTTCGACGATCCTAACTATAATAAAAATAAATATTTGATTTTGTTGCATAAATTCACTTGAAGCCAAAATAATAAAACTCTAAAAAATAAATCGAAGCAAAGCTTTAGGCTAAAATATTCCCCGACAATAATGTTGTTACGAAGCATATATCGTGATAAAACCGTATTAAATCTAAAAAAAACTAGACACCAACGTGCAAATTTCATAAAGCCTTATTTATTATAGCGAAAAGCTAGTGGATTTTTTTATTTATTTTGTGAGAGATTCTTCACGTGATTATTAAGCAAAAAAAGCAAAATATTTTATGAATTTTTTATTAGACGTCCCGTCGTGTTAAAAAGCAAACAAAACAGCCTCTCACAACATGCTAACAACCTTCAAAAAAAAAAGGTAGCAGTTCGCGGCTTTTTCTACAATAGATTTTCAGCAAATAATTTTCCCTCCAATGATTATTGTATAACTAATAAAAAAAGCTTCAAAAATAAGTAAAATCTCGGCTATACAAAGCTGTGACGCCTTCAGGCAAAATAATATATACAAAATTTTTGTGTGGTACTATAGCATAAGCGATTTTCTTTTGGTAACATAATATCCAGTCGGTACCTAGAAGCTAGAAGCACAAAAAAAGCTAATTTACAAAGCTTATGATATTTGAATAGCTTTTGAACCGATCGATAGCTGAAAATGTAGTTAAGACACAAACCACTACCGATTAGGTGTTAATAATTGTGTGCTTTGTGGTGTTAAAAAAAACGTTACAAGTTGTATTGGTTCACTTTTTTGTATTTGAGTTTTGAGTGATCACAGAGCGAGAGCAAAAAATTTTGAATATCAGAAATTGATATTGATTCACCAATAAAACGAGTTTCAATGGCTAGAAAGGTGGGGGTCAACTTGTGAGAGAAAAGAAATCATGTATTTTACCCCTCTATTATTTGCTGGACTGTCTGCTTTGAGAGCTTTTGGTGGTGGAGCTGCTGGAATACCTGAATGAATTCGTACTCAAGTTTTCCATTGAAAATTATGTGAAGATTTCGTCTGACAATGAACTAGCTCAACGATATCGTATTTTATAGTCTCAGTAGCATAACTTGACATCAGGTGGCCTCGGTGCAAGATTAGATCAGCCCATCGAAGGATCAGTCCGTCCGCCATAGTTTTCTTTGGGTGCCACGCCCAAAAACGGTAATTTTAACAGTCGCACTGGGACCCTAACTGGGTACCCGCAGAACATGGAACAGAGGGGCTAGCGACTGACTCCAGGTTTTCTTGAATTCGGAACAGGGGGGTTTGCGACTAAACGGGTAGGTGATTTGTAAAAAAAATGTGGAAAAATGTATCTTATTTAAAACTAATTTTCAAGGTAGCTATATATTTATTTTGAAGTCCTCTATACCTTGAACTATAACCCTTATCAACTTGACACGACTCCTTGCCTAAAGCATTAAAAAAAAAAACTTTTTTCCTACATTTCTGTTTTAGATTATCTCTTGCCCAGTTCTCGTTATAGCTTTTATGAAAAGAATGTGAGAGTTATAGGCAACTATATCAATCAAATTGAAAAAACCGCCATCGGCCATCTTCTTGTGCCTCTTCGACGACTGTACGCGATATGGAAACGTCCGGCAAATGTCAAAGATTTTGTCAATCTCAACAAATTTTATGTCTACGAGTTTAAAAAACACGTAAAATAAGAGTCCCAAACGATTGTTGAAGAGAAAGTGAAAATGAGTAGGTAACGCTAAAAAAGTAAACTGGGGTCATTGCCTAACCTCCCTGGTCCAGGTGTCACTGTTAGGCCTTAAAATAGTATATTTAGGTGGAAAAGCCGACAGTGTAAGTTGACGTGCGAGGCGCAGCTGAGGCTGGCAAATACCGAAGGCCGAGAATGTGCTTTTCCTTTGAAATACTCATACTATTTTTTCTGCGATCGCTCCAGTAATGGAAAAAATGAGGAATGCTTCTATGTGGTTCGTAAAAATCAGCACAGTTTCCCAACCTATGCCGGAAAAGTGATTCCCGTACTATTATCCATTGATTCCCATACTGTCATCCATCGATTCCTTAGCAACCATTGAAAATACCATAACTGGTCAAAAATGATGATATTTCTTGTCAATCGCAGAAAATAACATATTACGAATTTAAAAAAATAGGTATAGGTACTTATGACGAATGATGGGCCCCTACGGGGACCCTCAAATCTTGGGGGCCTCGGTGATTTGCACCGAACTGCCCTATGATAGTTACGCCAGTGTATAGTCTATATCTATTAAATCAAATTGTTTGATGTAGGTAGTAGTTGTATTGTCGTATCTAGGATAATAGGGCATCTGCCTTCGGGTAATTAAACCCAATCGTCTTTCAAAAAAGGTTCATGGGTTTCGGGAACATCATTGATTGATGGAAGGTCAATGTCAACGAAGCTTCACCGGTAATTGTTATAATCAGCGATCGCCCACCATGTTCGCGGTATTAGTGTATGTCAGCACTTTAGTTAATTTATTAGTTAATTACCTTTGTAAATATTGAATTTATTTGTGTATAAATAGTGTTACCGTTCTTTAAATAAATTAGTATTAAATCATCAGTCGTTTGTACTCAATCACACCTATAGTCGGGCCACCGAACAGAGATAGTAATAAAACGATTACCTGGTAACTGGCCCCCATAAATATTTATTATAAGAAGGTATAAATTGGATATAAATCCTCTCGTCTACTGCCTGTCAGGCCCCTCAGAAGTTGAAGGCTTGGTTTTATTACTATCTCTGTTCGGTGGCCCAACTATAACAGTCAACTGCTTATTACTGAGAGTTACTAAAAACCCTATCAAGTTTTCGACAACAAAGAAGAAGTAGGTGCTCAGAGTGTAGTCAGTCATTCTCTACCACGATTATAAACCTGTGATAATTATTAGTGCCCATGCCCATATCTGAAATGCACCTATTTGTGGTAATCTTTATTTTAAATACACTTTCCTATTTTTGTACTGGGCCCCTCATAACCCCTAGGTCCGAGAGCATATCATAAAACGTCATTCTGTGATCATCTCAAGTAGAACCCATAATATTTCAGTTACCGGTCAATACAACTTGTAAGAAACAAATAACAAATTCAAAAAAATATATAGTGTCATGCAAAGCAGGCGCAAAAGGTACCAGTAATAGATCTGTGTCGGCGGTGCTAGGCTCGCGCGGCCTCTTCTTGCCAATCTCGAGGGCGGCTGCGGCGGCAGCTGCTGCGGCTGCAGCTGGGGTGGGCTGCGCCAGCAATGGCGAAACTGCGGCGGGCTATTAGTAGTAGCGTCAGCGCAGCAACAAGACAGACCAAGCACATCCGCACCAACCAGGGGGGAAATAAAACAAAACCAGCTCTAATTAATGTCATGTCGGGGATATTTTTCACGCACGCAACCGATTCTTTTTCTTTTTGGTGCGGGCAACTTAAAAAAGTCGGCGCAGAGAAATGATATGTTCGGATAATCTGGCCTAGATTATTCATCTTTATAAACTTGCTGGTAACACATTGAGTTCCTATTCATATGATACAGCCCTTAAACTTCCCAATTCTTGGTGTTATTATCCGAACATACCCTTCTGAAGTAAACGGTAATAATAAACAAGAAAACTTTCAGCGGCAGGCTTCTGGAAATATCAACTGGCACAGGCCTATACGTTTAACTTTAAAGCAAAACGTTATTAGGTTTGTGTGTGTGTGTGTCAGCAAAAGCGCAGAATATTTGAATCGCAATCCAAATGACGGTTTCGATGTTTATAATTAATGAGTCAGTTAATGAAAAGCTGCGACTTGTTGGCACGATTTCAATCAAATTGCCAATCAAAATTGAAGTAGAGGAAATTATTTGAACGTTTGATGGACATTCGAATAAGTTAACACAACTATAGAAAACTGAATCGATAACAAACTGCGGAACTATTTCCACAACGATAATTCAAATTCGTCTCGACATTTTCGGGTAGGCCGACCAATTCTTAGCCGAGAAAGGCACTTTGCCATTAGACAAATGAAATATTTATTTATCCATTAATCCATTGCGGTTCATATTTCATGCTTTTGCTGACTGCGTCGCGTTGTCAGAATATGCCAGAAGGCACACAATGAGGTTTACCATTGGTCGGGATTATACAGTGTGGAAAGATTTTCTTTTGACATCAGATTACGATACATTTCTGATTTTGCTTGATTGAAACTTGATTAAATTGAAAAAATATTTAATTTTCTGACATATCTGTTCACGAACAATAACGTTTTCCTATAAGTAAACGTCGAAAATGTGCAAATGTGCGTTAAAATTTGCTTTCGTGCTAAATTTAGAAGCATTTTATGAGCATGCAAAGAACGCCGCTGGCATAAAGCGTAAAATATCATGTGCCTGTTTTAATTGATTGATGGAATAACATGATATGTTACTCCTAGCCTATTAATTATAATTTTTAAAAAATCATCTTCCTAGATCTACCTAAAGAAATATAAAAATTGATCAATTAAAGTTTCGCTTCACACCTACATGCAATATACCGAGCATCATAAATAAATTGCAAGACAATAATAAATCTCCGTTGTTGCAAGGCTTCCACCTATAATCCAAATTCAACTGCAAATCCTAGGCAACTTAGGCAGTTTACAAAATCCTAAGGCAATGAATGCGTAATTTAAATTTTGCCTATCAATATCAATATCGGTAAATTAAATACACAATTGTTGTACTTCCGAAAACCTTGTAGTCACAATAGGGTCCTGCGAAAATTACTTACCTTTATAACATTTAAAAAAAAAAAAAAAAAAAATGAATACCTCAAAACGAGTAGCTTTAGACAATAATAATAATAATAATGATAATTGTGTAATTTTTTGGGACCTAAAGCTGCCAAACTATACAATAGGACAATATTTGTAAAGTGTATGCTACTGGAAAAAAAAAAATAGATCGGCCGCAGGATTGGGTCAGCTTTTCTGCAGGGCGTTCATGCTCCTAACTACGCACAAACGATTATTTTTCTACCCGCACCCTGCTAGGAAAAAAATAAACAGGAATGGAAAAGTTTCGCTTAATTGTTTTGATAAACTTTTCCAATTCCTCTCAAACAAAATTAAATACAGCCCTGGATGATAGCAGAGAGAATATAGCTGCAAATCATTGCTTTAGGAGTTTTGCGAAATTGCCTGCAGCTGCTTCACAAATACAAGACAGGAGCTAAATACTAATAAGTCAGTTGGAAGCTACTCTAAACGACTGAGGGATTAATCTAAGAGAGACTAATAGTTATCTACTATTTTATTAATACAATGATGCGCACCTCATTGTATTAATAAATAGGATTGTAGTTTAACATTCTGTGGCCATCAGAAGGTTAATGATACAAATTTTATATGGCAGTAGCCTAACTGACTATCTAAAACATAACTAATTGTTTGTAATGTTTAATCTAAAAACAACGCTCGTAAGTAATTTGTGTATGTATTTACAAAAGAGGATCTATACATACAAGTAGTTATTTGAATTTATATATATACAAAAGTGTCTTGATGTTATCTTACACAATTTTTATGTACATGACAGTCATTTTGCGTTGCTGATCAGATTAAGCATTTCGTGGTAAGTACTAAAATGAAAAACTAAAACAAAACCACATCTAAAAAGGGATTAGTAGAAAAAATAAACCAAAAGACAAAACGACACAACATCAAAAACTAAATTAGAAAAAAATATAAAAGGCTTGAATAGCGTGCGCCCTAAGATTGCGTAGCATACCGCGCTAGCCCGCGACTGTGCGGCCTTGATTTGGGCTTGGAGGTGCAGAGGGGGGTGGAAATAGCGGCAGGGGTCGCGGTTGCACCGGCCCTTGACTGCGTCCATGCAGACAGTGACCGTGCCGTCCTCGTTGGCGGTCACAGAGTCGGCGGGATGCGCAAAGCGACATTCGGACTCTGCGCGCTTACACGCTCCGCGCTGGAACTCACGGCACACCTACAGGCAGAACCCAGCGATGAGCTAAGCGCCAATCAGTTTGGCAACTTTACCCATATCGGCTCCTAACAACGGATGATCATTTAACTGATGAGACGCAAAGACGAACGAAATTGCTCTTTACCTTTTGAGTAGAAAAGATATACAGTTTGTGAATTTTGGTGAGTAGAATATTGTAAATTACACAATGGGCTGACCATTATAATTAATGCTCATTTGCTTCATCGTCTGCTTCTGTCTATTTGCTCCCGTACCCGCTTCGTTTTTCATCCACTTTAAATTCAAACGCTAGAAGTTCCTTTTGGCGCGGTTATCCCACATGATGTGTCGAATGTCTTCCAACATTGGACACATCGCCAGTTGACACACCGTGTAGGGGTGTACTTGTGATTTACATGTGCTTAATGTTGGCAACATGGCACGTTCGGGATTTTGTCTTCACCCATGTCAAAAGGAACTTCCTAACATTATTGTAATGATGTAATAGTAATAAACTATATTCAATAAATTAACGTTTGGTTACGACGTTTTTACATAACAATTTTCCACCTAATTTATCTGTTGAATGTTATCAATCGTTCTGTGATACTTGCCAATCTGTGAAAAATGAATCTGTTAATCATAAATTCATTCTGTGTGGTGACGTTCACCTTCCCAATATCCAGTGGTCGGTAGAGGATGATTTATTAATCCCTTCAGAGCTGAATTCCACTTGTGCTGAAGCAGTTTTGGATTTGACTAACGGACTAACGAACGACTAATAAACGGAAATGATTGAAAATAAATTTTTAATTTTCGCTTTGTAGATAAAACGTTGTACATCACACGTGCGTTTAAACATGACTACAAAACTTGTGTGATTAGAACGACTCGGTCTACGACCTCGTCGTTCTAATCTTTGACACTTGTTATTGTTATCATGTTCATAAACGCACTTCACTTGTAATGTAAATAACTATTAAAACATCCCAATCTCTCTTATACGCCGATGACCACAAATTCTTTAGCTTGGTTGGCCCTGGTCCCGATGGCTTGCAGTCTGATTTTGAAAGACTTGTTGTGTGATGCGAATCTAACTAATGATTCAATATTTGAAAATGTATCAGCTATTAACGATCTAGGAATAATTTTTGACACTGACCTAACGTGTACAGGGTGCTGCAATTTGGAGTGTTTCAACAGGAAAAACATACTTCTAGACCAGATGGAGGAAAATTGACTAAAACGTCATGGGATCAATTTTCGAGAAACGTCGATTGTCAAAAACCGTATCGCGATATCTTCAATGGTACCATTGATACAGGGCGATTTCCGATTTTCCCCAATTATGAAAAATAGCTATAAGTTTTTTATTTATCAATTTTTTTTATTTCTGTAAAAACATTATGGAGACACTTTTTTGAGCACAATCCAGTGGCGGACTGATTTTTTTTCTATATCGCTCCGATTTCGAGATATAGACCAAAGTCCGATATTTTCAAGCGTAACACCCTATATATTAATAGCTCATTGGAGAGCTCTGTTTTTGCTGATTTCAATGATATAAAGTTCGATAGGTTTATCTCTAACAGTTTTCGAGAAAAAAAATTATATCTGTTTCAGTCATAAGGAACAATGTGTTAGAGAGAGACCTTCCTCATTTTCCTTACACATATAAAATTCTTTTCTAACACATTGATCCTTACGACAAAAACAGATATAATTTTCACTTTGTTAACCCCGGTCAAGATGTCAATGTCAAATACAGCAGGTTAACACCTGTCGAGGTGGTAGAAATTCAATTTCTATGCTGCTTGGCAACCCCAGCGGCAGCAAAAGTACTTTTAGTGCCGCTCGTACTTTTACTGCCGCTCAACCATTCAGTTACCCCCGAGCTTACCCCATTCGTTTGGAGAAAAAATAGTGTGTTGCATACGGAGTAGAAGCACTTTTTTGTGCTTCAGCAGTATTGCAAGCCTCACTACGTTCGGCTCGCAAACCTACTGCTTCAGCACAAAAAAGTAAAGCTTCTACTCCTAATAGAACAATATACTATTCTTATTTTTCGCTTTGTAGAAAAAACGTTGCTCATCACACGTGCGTTTTAACATGACAATAAAACTTGTGTGATTAGAACGACCAGGGCCGGTATTCTCGTTCTAGAAAACGCTCACCGCTTTTCAGTCGCTCGGCACTTTCAATCTAAATTTGCATTTAAAGTGCCGAGCGACTAGAAAGCGGTGAGCGTTTTTGGGAACCAGAATACCGGCCGGTCAATACGCGTTATTGCAATAGGCCGGCATACACACACGTTATTTCGCGCGGTTTATCATGTCATCTGCAAAAACCTGTGAAAAATCGTATGCGTGAGTGAGGAGGGCTGCACGCAATGATAGAATGGGAAGGGATTTCACACGTGCTTTCATCTGGAATGTGGCGTCAGTACTCAAGTACAGGGTTATTGGTTATAAATGTCACCCCCCTCTATCTTTTTTATTTGACATTTTAGAAAAAAGTGTCCCAAATAAAAGTTTTATGGTTGAAATTAATTTTTTTTAAAAACTCACTTTCGCATATACAGGGTGTTTTAGAAAAGCTGGTCGCGTTCCAACTTTCCTATTTTAAATGGAATACCCTGTATATTATTGAATATTCGGATTCTACATAAAATTTTGAGCAGATTTCATGTGATATATACTATACCTAAGTTCAACTGTTTCGAAAATATTGATGGTTGAAAATTGACTTTTTGCAACTTTGACAGGCTGTAAAACCTAAACGGTCAATTTTAGAGCAAAACCGATCTTATGTTTTTATCTTGGATTTGCATAAACTATCAGTTGACACTGATATTTGACATACCAACTTTGAATTTAATCCATGATTAAAAATTCAAATTAAATTTAATTTCCGGTTAAATTCAAAGTTGGTGTCAAATCATAGCTTATGAAAATCTAAGAAAAAAATTTAAGTTCGGTTTTGCTCTAAGATTAACCGTTTAGGTTTCACAGCCTGTCAAAGTTGCAAAAAAGTCAATTTTCAACTGTCAATATTTCCAAAATAGTTGACTTTAGGTATAGGGTATATCACATGAAATCTTCACAGAATTTTACGTAGAATCCGAATATTCAATAATATACAGGGTGTTCCATTGAAAATAAGAAAGTTGGAGCACGACCAGCATTTCTGAAACACCCTGTATATGCGAAAGGGAGTTTTTCAAAAAATTTAATTTCAACCATAAAACTTTTATTTGGGACACTTTTTCTAAAATGTCAAATAAAAAAGATAGAGGGGGGTGACATTTATAACCAATAACCCTGTACTTGAGTACTGACGCCACATTCCAGATGAAAGCACGTGTGAAATCCCTTCCCATTCTATCATTGCGTGCAGCCCTCCTCACTCACGCATATGATTTTTCATAGGTTTTTGCAGATGACATGATAAACCGCGCGAAATAACGTGTGTGTATGCCGGCCTAATCATGTCCATAAACGCACTTGTAATGTAAATAACTAATATTTTGAAGTTGAAAGATAAGATCATATATTGACAATGGCCGCGTTCACCAGATACAAACGTTGGTAAACGGTTTGCGATTGTTCTGCTGAACGCTACGTTGAATTTGTGTTAAAACCAAACATGTTTTGCAAACGGTCGCCATTTTTGCAAGCATAATTTCAGAGTGTTTATAATTTTCAACACTGTGTTTTGTGTGGTGAGCTGTCATTCAGAAGGTGACGTTCTATCATTGAAAAGTTGAATCGTTCAGCAGAACCAAGAGTTTACCCAACATATTTTGTTGGTATTTGTAAACTATTTACAATCCGTTTTGGTTCTGGTGAACGTAGCCAATTACAATTATATCAAATTTCTATCACTGGTATAAAATACCAGAAACAGATTCACAATAATTATGCAACAGGAACCATCGTTTGTCACAAGCTTACACGAGCGATTATGTGTTTGTCACTTTTAGTTAAGACAATGAATATCGGCTCCAATATTCGCATTAATATTTTACATTTTTCGAATTTTCACAGTGTTATCAGATTCTCAAGACTTCACGAGTCTTCGACGACTTTGCATCAAGAGCTTTCGATTTTCAGAATATTTGGCTTCTTTATAGAATATTCAAATTTTTTGACTCAACTCCTGAGCCGTTCCAAAGTCTTTGTAATTTTCAATCATAGAGTATTTCAATCTCGAATCATAAATCAGATAAAGTCTTTTAGAATCTTCCGATCTATATGTTATTGGCATAAATTGATGTCATATTCTTCCGATAATGTTTTCGTTCTTTGTTGTTAAAATCTCTATTGTCCAATGTAAAAAAGTAATCACTCTACTTTGAAAAAAATCACGAACTTCTCTTGCGCGACCGGATAAAAAATGCTTATCCGAAAGGCAAATAGAACAAAGCAAACAAAACCGCACCAAAAACTAAAAACGGGAACAACACAATATTTACAGTGAACAGCATACGCTGTTCGCAGTTTATATTTTGTTTCACGGCAAGGAGCGATTTCGCTGCGTCTCTCCTCCCGGATAAAGGATCATCCATGTAAATAACTTTCTATCGAGAGAGAAAAAAAAGCTGACAATAATAAACCAAAAAAAAAAACATAACAAAGAAAACTGAGAAATGCTACTTCGGAGCCAACAATGCTACAGAAAGAAAGACAATTTTTCAGCTTCGGCTTAGTTGAGCTTCGATGGTAATAATAATACTTCACACCGTGCAAAAAAAGGGTCGATAGAAAGTTACAGGTGCTTAAGAGGGTTTGACGTAAAAAAGAATAAATCACTATTTACAGCTAAAAAAAGGAACTATGTATAAGTGGTAATAATAATAATTTTTATAGAACTTTTTTGATTCTAAAACTACATTCTTGATATACAAAAAATCAAAAAAGTTCCTGACAAAAAACATAAAAAAAATCGACAATATTTACACAGGGGGAAAACTGAACTACGTCTATGTGTGCTAGAAGGTTGGTTAGCATTTTTTTTTTTTTGGGGTTAAGGTGACTTGTGTTAGTACTTGTATATGTGTGTAGGTTATTTACCTCGCCATTTTACTGTCCGGACTTTTAAAACCAAAACTAAATAAACCTGCGAAAATAATAAAATAGAGCAAAATAAAAACTAAAAAGTAAAATAAAAATAATAAATACATGCTAAGAATAATATTAATATAATTTTAGTTTAGAAATAAATAATAATCTAATAAGCATAGAAAAAAAAAAGAAAATAAAGCAATAACTAAAAATACACTAATTTGATGATAATGTAAGGATGAAGGCGCAATAATGTCGTAGACGCAGTTTCCCTTTCAAAAAATATAAAAATTATTTGTTGCTAATAAAAAAAAATATATCGTAAAAATAAAAATTATCGTGCCTACCTCTAACCGATCAGATCGTGGCATCTTTTGTTGCGTGACAACTGTCTGAGGCACTACCCCCAAAGGCGATCCCACTCCGGTGGGATCTTGCATTATCGTGGGCATTATGGGACCGGGTGCAAAATAGGGGCTGTATGTGCTTCCCACTTGGGGCATTCCAGTCAGGTACGGATTTGCGGCCTGTAAAAAAATTCACCAAACATTTCAAGCGATAATTGACTATACGGAGACATTTTAGTTAGAGACAAACGAAGAGAAAATTGTCTACCTTGAAACTAAACAAAGCCTCAAGTTTCATTTATTCAAGCTTTTAATGGATTATCCCTGACACCCCAATTAAATTTTAATTGGATATAAAATAGATTTGCTTTTCTTTGCTCCTGGCTTGCAGCTACCAGAGCTAGAGTTACTCGACGAGTAATCGAGTAAAAGTTTGAAAACAGTAAAAGAGAATTTTATTCGTTGAACTTTATCTCCAAAAAAAATCAGTTGGCTTACAATTTTCTAAAAAATACAGGCAGCATGCGAAGCAATACAAACAAAATAAGTAGGATACAAGGGTATAATTTTATTATGATTGAGGACCGGTTTATTCACTTTTTGCTTAACTATCAAGTAGTCAGGCACGTTGGTACTTGGCGATACAGGACGCAAGGGATTGGATAGGTGACCGCAGTAGTACGGATGGGGGGATAGGTCGCCTGCACTGGCGCCAAATATCTAGTCTCCAAGTGTTGAAGTTTGAGAAACTCTGACTCAAATTGAGAGGAAAACACGAAATAAATTTTACACACTAATACAAAAGTTATTAATTAATTGACAGTTTGTGTACACTCAAAGATAAGCTCTCTCAAATAGAAATGTCGAATCTGAATGTGCTTGGTTCTCTTGTGATTCTCAGGATTTTGTGCCAAATGAATAGCTGCTTCGTTGTCAAATAATAGCCCTGGAATTTCTTTCAGTGCTAATATTTCTTCATATATTCTTTTCAACGACTAGGTCATGAGCGCGCTTCGCGCGCTTTTTTTTTAAATCAAGTCCATCAAAATAATTATAAAATGGAAAATATTTATTAGGTAGGTGTTGTACAAAAAACAGCATAATTTTTGATTTAAATGTACATTATACATTAAATGTAACAGTGAGATAAGTTGTATAGATGTTATTCTAGTGAAGAAATTTCAAATGCGATGGATGGAGTTGGTGACTAATTATTTTTGTATGGTATATCATAATGATTTTAAATCGATCACATTTCTTGAATGTACGGTGTGCGTATGTCTACTTATCTCATTCTGTTTTATGGAACTCGTAGGTGTAGGTATACATTATTCGAAGTGGTTTATTTAAAACAGAATAATCATAACCATAATCAAGGTGTTATTATAAACCGAGTTAGTAACTATTTATGTGCTGTGGTATAATACGAGATATCGAGTCTTAATTTTTTTTTTACATTTTCATGAAGTTCCTTTTTTTTTATTAGGCCAGTTATTGAAGTCTACTCGATCAACATTTTACTGCAAACAATCGAAAAAAAAATTTTTTTAAAAGATTTTAAATTCAATTGCTCAATTATTCAACTTACATTTTTTGTTTGTACCTACGTGGTAGACATAAATTTTAAATGTGATCAAAGTAGTTGGTGAATTATTACTTTTGCGGTACATCGTAATGACTTTAAATCAATCTTATTTTTTGAATATACGGTGTGCATATGTCCAGTGGAACTTATTCTATTTTATGGAACTCGTAAGAATCCAAAGTTTAAAGAGTGCTAAGTCTTCATGTCGTTCTTCGTTATTTTCAATCATTTATGTTTATCCTGTTCAGGTTTTTGTCTTGTGATCTTCAAATATCTTGTAAATAAGTTGTAAAGATCTTCTGAAATCACCTATGACTGCGAAATTTCAAAATTAAATTATCAAAAAAACAATTCTTTAAAAACATGGTTTTTGACAACACTATTGCCTCTTTGTTTCCCTGAATAAAGTTTGAATGAGTCCCACGAACGAACTCTGAAAAGCGCCACATAAAGTTGTCCGTGACTAATACATCCTTTCTGGAGATCAATTACTATCCTATCAAATGTTTGTCCTTGAGATTTGTTAATCGTAACTCATTGCAAAGGCTAATTTTATTTTAAAATTGTCTTTGTTTGAACGTAAAGGGGTAGACGTTTTCGCAGTAGAGTGTTATTCGATTTATGAACACTATTTCTCCCTGTTTATCTACAGTCAATATCTCACAGCGTAACAGATTATCCCCAAGTTCCAGAACTAAAGGCCTTGTGCCATTGCAAAGGCCTGCACTGATGCTTAGATTTCTAATAAGCATACAATAGAATTCGTTTTCAATCGTAAATCATGGAGCGGGAATTCGGCGGATTAAACGAATTTAAATATTTTGGAAGAATAGCATCATTTAGATCACTATTATCACAGTTCTTGACACTATCTATACTGGTGTAGAGTTTTTCGGTCTTGACGTCCAACAGTTCGACAACTTATTCGTTTATTTCTTCGACATCAACATTTCTTGCAGAAAGTATTGCAGATTTGGTCAAGTCCCTGAATCTTCCTTCTTTTAGTATTGTTCGTCGACTTTTCGTATGAGGAGCGAGGGGGTGAAGCGAAAACCAGGGGTGACCTTAGGTGACCATTGGCGTTCAAATGTAGGGTGCCACCAGCTCACATTCCTTTCGAGTATTAGATTAAAATCGACGGACTTTACTTCTCATAGATGTTTTCAACAATATCCGAATTATCAATACATTTCTCCGACAATTTTAGATTGTCGTTAGAATCATTTAGTGTTCGTTATCGCATAAAAATGGCTCAATTTCAGCAATAAGTGCTTAATATTGGCCTTTAAGGCGGCAACCGTTCGAGATTTGTCAACATAGACTTTGGATTTTAGAATGCCCAGAGAAAAAAATCCAGTGACGTTAGGTCGGCCAATTGTGGATTCTGAAGGACGATCGTTGACATCATAAATTGCACGAAGTGCACGAAACGTTTTCCGAATAGAACATTGGTTTTGATAATGATAATAATTTTTAACAATTCCGACGCGTTGCTCAATCGTGTAGCGCTCCATAATAAAATGCAGAGACTAATTGAATATGGCTGCCAAAGATAGCACCTGTGTGACTATCGAGTTTTTCATGGGCTATTGTCAAACATCGAGCGTTACTATTGGAAAACCCTATACATACCTAGATTCTTCTATTGGACCTAGAAAAAATATTAAACCACTTCCTTGCTTTGAAAAACAACCATCTACAGAGCAATATCTAATAGCACAGCTAATAGGCATATTGTCAGAGAATTGTCACATAAGTAACAAATTCACAGTCCTTCACAAAGATGCAACCGAGGAGAACATTGAAAATGCCGAAGCAAACTTCAACGCTAATGCTTGTGATTATTGTGAGCTTTGAGATCCGCTAAAATTCAACCCTTTCCAGATTTTCCAGAATTTTTCCGACCCAATCCAGAAATTTCCATGCGTTTTCCAGACGTTTCCAGAAATTTCCAGACTTTATCCAGATTT
Organism: Ceutorhynchus assimilis; assembly: GCA_917834065.1. Taxonomy (NCBI): domain Eukaryota; kingdom Metazoa; phylum Arthropoda; class Insecta; order Coleoptera; family Curculionidae; genus Ceutorhynchus; species Ceutorhynchus assimilis. The sequence goes on from OU892281.1 coordinate 3,957,164, forward strand.
TTCCAGACTTAGCTAGACTTTATGCAGACTTGTCAAAATTTCTCCAGACCTTATCAAGCCTTTTCCAGAGGTTTCCAGACATTTCCAGACTTTCCCAGACTTTATCCAGACTTTTCTAGACTTGGCTGGATTTTTCCAGACTTTATCCGGACTTGTCTAGATTTCTCCAGACCTAATAGAGCCTTTTCCAGACGTTTCCAGAAATTTTCTGGCTTTTCCAGACTGTATCCAAACTTATCCAGACTTTTCCAGATTTAGCTAGACTTTATCCAGACTTGTCTAGATTTCTCCAGACCTTATCCAGCCCTTTTCTGACCTCTCCGGACTTCTCCCAAACACTTTCCCGACTTCAAATACACTTTTCCAGACTTTATCCAGACTTGTCTGAATTTCTCCAGACCTTATCAAGCCTTTTCCAGACGATACCAGAAATTTCCAGGCTTTTCCAGACTTTATCCAGACTTTTCTAGACTTGGCTAGATTTTTCCAGACTTTATCCAGACTTGTCTAGATTTCTCCAGACCTAATAGAGCCTTTTCCAGACGTTTCCAGAAATTTTCTGGCTCTTTTCCAGACTTTATCCAAACTTGTCTGAATGTCTCTAGACCTTATTAAGCCTTTTCCAGACGTTTCCAGAAATTTCCAGGCTTTTCCAGACTGTATCCAGATTTTTCTAGGCTTAGCTAGATTTTTCCAGACTTTATCCAGACTTGTCTAGATTTCTTCAGACCTAATAGAGCCTTTTCCAGACGTTTCTAGAAATTTTCTGGCTCTTTCCCAGACTTTATCCAAACTTATCCAGACTTTTCCAGACTTAGCAAGACTTTATCCAGACTTTATCCAGACTTATCTAGATTTCTCCAGACCTTATCCAGCCCTTTGACCTCTCCGGACTTCTCCCAAACACTTTCCCGACTTCAAATACACTTTTCCAGAACTTATCCAGACTTGTCTGAATTTCTCCAGACCTTATCCAGCCTTTTTCCGACGTTTCCAGAAATTTCCAGGCTTTTCCAGACTTTATCCAGACTTGGGTAGATTTTTCCAGACTTTATCCAGACTTGTCTAGATTTCTCCAGACCTAATAGAGCCTTTTCCAGACGTTTCCAGAAATTTTCTGGCTTTTCCAGACTTTATCCAAACTTATCCAAACTTTTCCAGACTTAGCTAAACTTTATCCAGCCTTATCCAGACTTTATGCAGACTTGTCTAGATTTCTCCCGACCTTATCCAGCCCTTTCCTGACCTCTCCGGACTTCTTCCAAACACTTACCCTACTTCAATTATGTATAAGTAATTGCCTATCTATGAGTCGGCACTTAATGTATGCAAAAGCGGTAACAACCTTGAACTAACATAAACATATCGATTTTATATTCCGATTGCCTTATTTGCATAATTAAAGCGGTGACAACCTTGAACTAACATCTCGATTTTATAGTCAGATACAAGTTCTTTTGAAGCTTTGCTAGCTGCAACGATCTCCGCTTTGGTTGTAGAAATGTTAACTGAAAGTTGTCTCTGACTCATCCAGGATATAGTACCTCCAGCATAAACACATACCACTCCTGGGACTCTATTCTCGAAAGCGAGGAAAAGCGTTTTTAAGAGAACGATTGCTCTGTCATTGTCAGTGTTATGGAAATATACTGCTCCCCTGTTTCGAGAATAAAGTTCGTCCTGTTTTTATATCCCCTCTATGATCAGGATCATTAAAACCTTGGAGATAACCTTTTCTAGTTCTTGGCCTGTAAGTGATACCATAATTGAGTGTTCCTTGCATGTAACGGAAAATTCTTTTTACTTGAACAAAGTCTTTGTAAGTTAGATTTTCAAACTTCTTGACGCCACACTGACTGCGTATGAAATGTCTGGTGTTAATCCTGACATCAGATAAAGTATTGCTCCAACAGCCTCTGTATATGAAAAATTTAATATTTCAGCTTCTTCTGAAGGATAATTATCCTCAGCAATTGGAGTTTTAAAGGGTCTACAATTGTTCATACCAAATTTTTTCAACAATTTCTTGGCATATGTATTTTAATTTATAATAACTGATCCGTTCTTTGACTTCATGATTTCCATACCCAAAAAATATGATGCAGGCTTTATCGTGACTTTAAATTCTATCTGTAGTTGTCGTAGTTTGCTTAGGTCCATATAGGCTCTTCGTTAGATGACAAACCTTATCTGCACTATCATTGAAACCCTCTGGCTGTTTAATGTATATGTCTTCTTGAAGCTCACCATATAAAAATGCTGTACATACATCAAACTGGCTTAGACTTAAATTTTCACTGGCAGATAGACTCGAAACAAATCGTATTGTAGCAAATCTAGCAACTGGGCTAAATGTCTCATCATAATCTTGATATTTGTTCTATGAATTACCTTTTGCGACTAGTCTGACTTTGAATTTATCCATAGAGCCATCTGGATTGTATTTAAACTTGTACCGGGTGTCCAAATAAGAAAGGTCGCCGGCTATATCTCAGGAACTATTAGTCCTAGAGCTTCCAAGTAAAATTTTTTTCGATAAAATAGGCCATGAAAAATTGCTAGAAATAGTTTTTAAGTTTGTAAGTTGACCGCTAGGGTGAGCAACGAACACTCGAAAACATAATACTGTGATTATCTTCAAAAAACGCCCACTTAAGATATCCTAAAAATATGATTATTGAAATCTTGAGATTACGAAAAAATTTTATCAAGGATTTTTTGCTCTAGCCCTTCAAATAAGAGGTGGGAGATGGTTCAAACTTGTAAGGAACAAAAGTTAGATAGCTTTTTTTTGTTTTTCAACCGATTTCAATGAATCTGGTGTCATTTGGAACAGTTTTTTTTCTGTTTAATGAAATGCATAATAAAAATGACAAAATTAAATTGTTTTGTTGCCGCTAGAGGGCGCTGTGTCTAAAAGTCGACAATTTTCCATTTTTTCTCGGAAATTTCAAATATAATGATGCTTTTTTTATAATTTAGCTGGAAAGAGGATGAAAAAATAAGGAAACTGGTGAAAACCGCAAGTTTGAATCTTTATCCTAGCCCAAAATATAAATAAACAAATATTTTCAATAAAAACATTTTTAGAAAAAAAACATCTTGCCTTCCTTTTCGGGATGAAACAAAAAAAATCTCACTTTTTTACGGCGCTATAAAATTAGTAAGAAGAAGAACTAATTGTGTATCTGAAAGTAGCTACCAATCCACGATATCAAGAATTGAAATTGAATTGAACTATAGTTATTTAAATTCCAAGCTGCGAAAGCGCACTTTTAGGTGCGAGATGTATTTAATACCTCAGAACACCTAAATAGTTGTTTACATTCCGAGCTGCGAAAGCGTACTTTCAGATGCGAGGTATATTCAAATAGCCGAGGCGAAGCGAAGCGCAGCCTCGGCTATTTGAATACCTCCGAACACCTAACAGGACTATTGCAGCGTGTAATGTATTAAACTTTTCATCCTTTTCTCTCAAGAATCGCGAATAGGTATGCGAAAGTGAAACATGCTAGTAGTGGAAGTGAAAGTAATTATTAGCATGTTTCACTTTCGCTTTCGCTCGCTTATGCAAGATAAAAAAATCTACTTTTGTAGGGGGGAGAATGAAAAGAGCTTTTGTAGCTTGTAACGTATTAAACTTTTTATTGTTTTTCTCAGGAAAATTATAGATATTACATATCGAGGTGGAAAGTGTTTTATAACTATCGAAAGATTTTACAAAGGTTAAACCGAGGCGCAGCCGAGGTTTAGTCTTAGACTATGGTTTAATTAAAATCTCGAGACAGTAAGGAAACTTTTAACCAAGGTTGTATACTATTTTATTTACAATCATTCGAATTTTGTTATTTTTATTTCAATAAAAACTAAAAATATACAATAAATTTCAACAATTTCACTTATTTTCAGCCCACGGGAGAAAAGTAAACTTCCAACCCATGGATGAAAAGTAGAAATCAAAAAGTGACATTTTCAAAAGTCAGAAAAGTCAACCTTACATGTATGATTGTAAATGATAGTATATTACATGCGGAGGTGGAAAGTGTTTTATTATTGTCGAGAGATACTATGGTTGACCGAGGTCATCCAATTCTCGAGGCAATAATGTGAAAATGTTCCACTAAATTATGTAGGTATACTATTTTATTTTGGGCCATTAATTATTGGAAAAAATAGGGTAAAAATATGACAAAAATTGAAATTCGAATGACAGTCTGACACCGACATTGGCATCTTATGAAATTTCAACAATATAAACACATGTGACATCTGCTTCTAAATACAAACATTGCACCTGGATTTGTGTTAAGGTGAGATAGAACAATTTATCAGGGCCGGAAGTGAGTTCTCCAGGCCGAAACAGTCACTTCCGGCCTGCTTTAAAGTAAACAGAAGTGAAATGACATTTTCAAGTCTCCAAACCAGTAAGGAATGCATTAATTACATATATGGTTCAAAATAAAATGTTTTTTATCTTGAATAGTTTAGCGAAAGTGAAAGTAATGACTAGCTTGTTTGACTTTCGCGTTCGCTTGCCTAATCAAGATAAAAAAATGTTTTCCTGAGGAGAACAATGAATAGTTTGATACATTACACGCTGCAAAAGTCCTTTTAGGTGCTCGGAGGTATTCAAATAGCACCTAAAAGTAAGCTTTCGCAGTTTGAAATGTAAATATGTAACTATTTAGGTGTTCGGAGGTATTAAATACACCTCGCACCTAAAAGTAAGCTTTCGCAGCTTGGAATGTAAATAACTATAGTTCAATTCAATTTCAATTCTTGATATCGTGGATTGGAAGCTACTTTCAGACACACAATTAGTTCTTCTTCTTACTAATTTTATAGCGCCGTAAAAAAATAAGATTTTTTTTGTTTCATCCCGAAAAGGAATGCAAGATGCTTTTTTTTTCTGAAAGTGTTTTTATTGAAAAAATTTGTTTATTTATATTTTAGGCTAGAATAAAGATTCAGACTTGCGGTTTTCACCAGTTTTCTTATTTTTTTCATCCTCTTTCCATCTAAATTATAAAAAAAGCATCATTATATTTGAAATTTCCGAGAAAAAAATGGAAAATTGTCGACTTTTAGACACAGCGCCCCCTAGCGCCAGAAAACAATTTAATTTTGTCATTTTTATTATGCATTTCATTAAACAGAAAAAAAAACTCTTCCAAATGACACCAGATTCATTAGAATCGGTTAAAAAACAAAAAAGTTATATAAGTTTTGTTCCTGACAAGTTTGAACCTTCCCCCACCTCTTATTTGAAAAGTTAGAGCAAAAAATCCTTAGTAATTTTTTTTCGTAATCTCATCAAGATTTCAATAATCATTTTTTTAGGATACCTTAAGTGGGCGTTTTTTGAAGATAATCACAGTTTTATGTTCGAGTGTTCGTTGCGCCCCCTAGCGGTCAACTTACAAACTTGAAAACTATTTCCAGCAATTTTTCATGGCCTATTTTATAAAAAAAAAAATTACTTGGAAGCTCTAGGAGTAATAGTTCCTGAGGTATATCCGGCGACCTTTCTTATTTGGACACCCGGTATATCCATGTATTTGGTAGGTATAGCCTTCTTACCATTGGGTAGCTTTCGTAAAGTCCAAACACAGTTCTCCTCTAAAGACTTCGTTCCTCTTCCTTGATTTCTATCTCTTAGTTGTCCACTCGGTACATTTGGGACTTCTTTTGAAACGTCATTATCTGGTGATTCTACTAAGATAGAACGAGTATCAGAAAAACTATGATTCCCCAAACTATCATCTTCTTCACCGTCTTGTTTATTGTTTTTTTTTAGTTTCTTGTTCTAGAGTACCTTCCCTGCTTCTGACAATCTTACAATTGTTTTGCTGAGAAGTTTCAATAGGGTCTTCCAACGCTAGCAACGTTAAAGTTACGAGTTTTTTTTCGAATACTAGTTTTTCAAATTCTTCACACCAAATCCGATATCCATCATCTTGGTCATATCCTATAAGTATGCATTTCACTGCTTTTTTATCAATTTTCTTTCTTCCTGACTTCGGAACATGGGCATAACAGGATGTTCCAATAGTTCTCTTGTGTTTTAAAGAAGGCTCTTTCTCATACCACAGTTCAAATGGAGGTTTTTCCTTCGATACTAGAAATAGCAGTCCTATGTATGCCGATATATTTTTTATTTCAGCCCAAAAAAGTTGTGAAAGATCTTCCTTAGGATGCATGATCGATCTAGTAGTTTCACGATATTACGATTATCTCGCTCTGCATAACCGTTTTGCTCTGGTGTATAAGGCGTTACAAGTCTGTGTTTGATTCCACTTACTTGTAAAATTTTTCTTACGTGACCATTGTCTAAGAGTAGCTTTTTTACTGTATGTCCCACTGTTCTTATTTCGGGTAACATAATTGTCCGTTTTCCGCAACTTCAGATTTTTTTTTGTTCAGAAAGTAAACATAACGATAACGACTGAAATTATCCTTGAAGAGCACGAAGTATCTATAGCCACTTTTGAAATTTTCTAAAAGGCCTACAAACATCTGTGTGTAAGAATTCTCCTGGTACATTTGCTCTTTATGAGTACGACACTCTGTCATACGCCTTTTTAAAATATAAAAATAAATGACTGGTCTTAAGACTTCCATAGAGATGCAGAATGTTCTTCAACACCAAGTACCTTAGTACCTATAAATGAGGAGTAGAGTCCATACAATGAGACACGAAAAGTGTCCAAGTGATCTGTAATCCCATTGGTCGGCCAGTTATCCGCCAAGCAATAGAATTAGTGCAGATATTTACCAGCAAGTTTATCTGAAGATGAATAAACCAGGCCTAAATTTACTATTTGATATCCGAAGCCATTAAACAAAACTTCTTCCATTTCGATAAGTAAACAACGGGCGAATGGGGCCGACAGATAGAAATCTTTTCGTTTCTGCTATGTCTTTGCTATCTTTTAATTCGATCTCGTATGTATAAATTGACACAAACCGCCCCCCTTTAATCTAGTACGAAAGCAATTGTTTGCTAGGGAGAAAAAATATTTTGATTTAAGATAAGAATAAACATCAGACAAGGGAAAATTTATTTGAAAAATTAAGGTTAATAAGGGACGGGATAAAGAAGTAAGTAAGCAGCATAAGCGTTTTCGATACTCACTTTGGTGTTCAATAAGCCAGAATGAATATCAAAAAGAAAAACAAGCAAAAAATATAAAAAGCAAATTAAATGATTACCATAAGTGCGTACTGCTCTTCAAATGTCATGGACAAATATGGGAAGTAGGTGAAGGGGAGACTTTCATTTGGCTGATCCACCTCAAAAACCAACACATAATTAGTAAACCTATGCAAAACTAAAAATACAAGTGCACTAAAATGTTAATTGCTAAATTTGTAAAAATAATTAGTAGCCAAAAAAAAAAACCACAACAACAACAAAATCCAAAAGCATTCAGACACGAGCATAATTGAAACAATAACCTACTTACCACTGCTTGTACTTGTCCAGGAACTAGGGGTTGTCCAGGTGTAAGACCCATTTGTTGCATTAACGCGTTTTTGAGAGCCAAGTGATTCCTACCGTTGATCAACAGCTGATCTTTGAGGTGTTGTGGAGGATGAAAGTATTTGCAAGGCGGTTTTTCTCTATTACACCGGCCCTAAAACCAAAAAAAAAAAAATTTTTGATTTATATCCAAAATAAACCTGCATATAGGCACTGAATAAGCTATCCAGTTCATTTGCAGAATTGATTTTGCCAGGGATATTTGAATAGCAACATCTGGCAGAGAGGCGAAAGCGTCCGGTCCGGTATCGAACCAATTTCAACAAAATAAATATGGAAATGTTTCACTGCGGGTCAGTTATTAGTAAATAAAAGATAGATGAAAAAAAAAGTACACTTTTCATTAGTTTCAATGGAAATCCCGTAGAATATAAATTGGTTGAAAGCGAGGGCCATTATTTTTCTGCGCCGAACAACGTTATATTTAAAGTTTCCCTAAACTTTCCTAATATCATCACACTTCGAGCAGTAAATGTGTGTTCAGTGGAGGAAAGTTCCTAAGTTAACTTGGGCGTCATTTGTCAGGCTGTACAACATAAATCCGATACATGTCCGGAGTTCTGGGGGAGTTTAAGTCGGTTGCACGGAGTGTCGTCTTAAGGATGCGACGTTCCTTTTTACTATCATCAAGAGGGATTTCTTAATTATGATTAGTTTTTTAATAGGACGATAATGTTGGCAATACCAGATAATTTTCATAGAAACAGAAAGAAAGGTCATAGTTTTATTATTTTTTTTCTCTTTTTTTCCAGTAGAGGACTACAATCCCTGAAAAGTTCAGCTCATTTGGACTTATATTTCCAGAAATAAAATCGCGTTATACTTTATCAATTTTTCAATTTTTCTGAGTGACTTTTTTCATAGAATCCGGCTTCAAATCTCGGAATAATTTAGTGTATGGAGTTTGGAGGATCCCAAAGGACCATAAGGACACAAAATCTCAAGAAAAAAAAATTTGAAATTTCATCGTTTCAGTAAGAAGTTAGCTACCTTATGATTTAGATTTTAGAAAACTTTGGAAGGTTATAATTTTTTTTTTATTGAAGATAGAAAGCTGAAATTTGCAGCGATTCTTATCCCAGTAGAAGACTACAAGTCCCTGAAAGTTTCAGCCCATATGGACTTATAGTTCCAAAAATAAAATCGTGTTAAGCAATTTGGGGTGATTTATCAATTTTTCAATTTTGCCTTTTTTCATAGAAACTAGCTCCAAATCTCAGAAAAAATTAGTGTCTAGAGTTTGGAGGATCCCAGAGGACCATTGGGACACAAACTCTCAACAAAAAAAAGTTTGAAACCTCATCGTTTTAGTAAGAAGGTAGCTACCTACTTTATGATTTAGATTTTGGAAAACTTTGAAAGATCATACCTTTTTTTCTATTATAGATAGAAAGCTGATATTTTCAGCGATTCTTATCCCAGTAGAGGACTACAATCCCTAGGAATTTCAATTCATTTGGACTCATAGTTCCTAATTTTTCAATTTTTCTGAGTGCCTTTTTTCATAGAAACTAGCTCCAAATCTCAGAATAATTTAGTGTCTTGAGTTTGGGGGATCCCAAAGGACCATTGGGACACAAACTCTCAACAAAAAAAAAAATTGAAATTTCACCGTTTTGATAAGAAGACCTTCTGATTTAGATTTTGGAAAACTTTGAAAGGTCATAACTTTTTTTCTACTGGAGATATAAAGCTGAGATTTTCAGCGATTCTTATCCCAGTAGAGGACTTCAGTCACTGAAAATTTCAGTTCATTTGAAATTATAGTTCCAGAAATAAAATCGTGTTAGGCAAATTGGGATGATTTATCAATTTTTCTGAGTGCCTTTTTTCATAGAATTTGGCTCCAAATCGCAGAATAATTTAGTGTAAGGAGTTTGGGGGATCTCAAAGGATCATTGGGACACAAACTCTCAACAAAAAAAAAATTTGAAATTTCATCGTTTTAGTATCTTATGATTTAGATTTTGGAAAACTTTGGAAGGTCATAACTTTTTTTCTATTAGAGATAGAAAGGTGAAATTTTTAGCGATTCTTATGCCAGTATAGGACTACAATCCTGGAATATTTCAGCTCATATGGACTTATAGTTTCAGAAATAAAATCGCGATAAGCAATTTGGGGTGATTTATCAATTTTTCAAGTTTCCTAAATGCCTTTTTTCATAGAATCTGGCTCCAAATTTCAGAATGATTTAGTGTATGGAATTTGGGAGATCCCAAAGGATCATTAGGACACAAAAACTGAACAAAAAAAAAAAATTGAAATTTCATTGCTGCGGCTGCAATACTTTTCTAGAAGTAAACAATACTAAAATTTAGACCAATCACGAGATGATTAGAAAGATTCTCTACTATTTAATTGTCATAAAATAAGCTTTTTAATTCAGAGGAAATTGTTGTACCTACTCAATAATGAATTCATTACCAATCATCTTATGCGATTTTGAAAAAAAAAAAAATCTGACAACGTTTCATCAAAACTCCGCCGTTTTCAAAATCCTTCCCCAAATTATCAAACAAACTCCATCTTTAGCCCTCCGACTATCAATTTAGCTCTATCCAAATAAGAAATGATGCGAAATCCGCAACCGGACAGGCAAGCAAGCAGTCGAGGCCCCCTCTCCGAACGATGATGGCTTTTGAAAGTTTTGTTCGCGGTTGAAAGCACATTAGGATGGGCCATTTTTGTGGCGGTTATTGGAAGCAAGGGGCCGGAAGAGTTGCTATAAATGCGGATCGGAAAAAGGGAAGAAAACACACATCGCAACCCCTTAATGCTTTCTTTCAGGTGTCTAAGAGATTGATTGTATTCCTTGAAAATTTGCAATATTTGAAGGTACGTTTGTCCGGTAATTTCCAATTATTTGAGTGGCCCTCAAACGTTTTGATCTTTACCTTGCCATTGTCCTGGATCGTCTCAAAATCGGGACGGCAAACAGAAAGCACTAGAGTGAAAAAAGGACGAACACGTAATTGAAAAGATCTTCTATCAATAAAACTCTGGTTTTGCCTTACTAGAGAGTTTTTGTATTTGTTTTAAACTTAAACCTAAAATACATATTATAAATCGGCAAAGTGTAATAACCTTTAGAAATTCACTCTCCCTGACAGTTCTTGAGGGTGCGTGCTGACTTAACATTCTCTTTATACGCCAAAGTGGAAGTTATGTTAATCAAAAACTGAACGAATACCAAGGAATTTTTAAATATTTAAAACTCGTCAAATTATTATAGAATATTGTTTGCTATTATATAGTTTAGTTTCCCGGAAGTTAAACAGATGCATCACTTAGCTGCGGTTATCCGACGTCCAGAGTTCGCTCGGCCATTGAACAATAGCCTCCAATGTTACTTGAGTACATATTTAATTAGTTGGCTCGGTCATAAACTGACCAACTTTACTCTGCTACTGTGTAGCAGATAAATCATGGTAATTGTTTATTTAGCTGCGAGTTGGAATTTATACTGTTATATGGTTATGAAATTTAGAATTAAACTAAAATTACTTAAGAAATCAAATGGTGAAAATCGCAGTATCATGAGCATCTTTTTGAAATTCCTTTCAAAAGTAGTCTACCAAAGAATATGTGACAAGCATATATGCAGAAGTTTGGGGCAATTGGCTGAATGAAAATGGAATTAACATACCATTTAAAATAAATTGAGGTATACGCAAACGCTTTTACAATTTACTTTTCAAAAATGTTAAATAAAATCCTCAATTTTATTCATAATTCAATAATTCACGATATCCTTGAACAAACTGCAAATAGTGACGGGTATTAGGAACAATCCGTTATACCGAGAACCAATACACCGTACAGTCTGGTCGTCCATGGTTTCACGTTTCCGTCGAAACCTATTCCGGAAAAGCCCTGAAATTCCCCACGGACAGTTAAGCGAATAGCCCGGTTTCGACAAAGAAAATAGGAAGAAGAGGGAATTCCGACGATGCTTGGTTTTTTAATCTGGTAATGGAGTCGGACACATTCCGAAAGTAATATAATTGAACTTTGGGAAAACTCTTGTGAATATTTAATTAATTAAGATTATGATAGTGTAGGTATCGTTTCAAAGTCCCAGCCATCTATAAATCAATAGAGCCCTCCGAGCAATTTTGATCGCGCATAATTAACTATTCATTTTCGTTAATTCCGATTTCATGCGTTTAATTATGCTTACCAATGCAAATGAACTTTTTTTAATGCCAGGGTTTGCACTTGCAATAAAATTATTTACCGTGCGGAATTATTACAATTTCAAAAAATTATAAATCTCGTTTAATAATAATTAATTGAATTAAATTAATAATAATGCAAATATTATGTTTAATAAAGCTGTGCACCGGCAGACACTGGAGGCCTTATTATAAAAGCCAAAAAGTTTTGTCGTTGTAGGATTAAAAGCACCTATTAATATTTTATCAAGCATCTCATCTACTGTGCCCTGAGAGCCTTAAAATAAACAGGAATTCCATATTGTGTTTAGATCCAATGCGAAAATATCAATAACTCATTATTCAAGGCAGAAGATAAGTTTGCGTTCTTGAAATATGGAAATCTTCTACAGTTGAAATCAAATAAAGCGCTTTCAACATGCAAGTACAATAAAAAAAAAAAACGTCCAAGAATTTTGCAAAAGAAACGCTATAAAATCCTATCTTAAAGCTCTAGATCATTAAAGCTCACTTCACCTTTTTTTTTTTAGAAAAGCACTAAAAGAAACTGCAGAGATTAAGCTCGAGAGAGAGAAAAATCATTTAACCTTTACCGTTTTTTACATGAAGTAAATGGAGGATTTATCGAGCTTAAAAAGATATTTTAATTCTTCGAGAAATAGAAACTGTCTGTCATAAATTTCGAAATTGTGAAATTAAATCTTAAACATAATTACTTCAATCTTCTTCGTCTGACCAATATTTATCGAAGTTGAAAAACTGAGCCGAAAAGGCAATGATTTATTTATCTTTCCTTCGATCTCGATAAACTCTGGAAAGAAGACGGTTTAAGTTCGGTTTTAAAACAAAAATTTTCCAATCTCAAGAAAATCCCTCTGGAGGAAACTCATCCCATCAGCCCGATTGCTGTTTGGTCGCTCGGTCTTTTTTCAGATATTGACGAAGTTTTGTAAATAATAAAAACGGATTTTTTCATATTAGAATCCAATCAGGACTTTTGGCCGGCCCTAATTTATGCCTACTTAAATTATTCGAAATTTAATTAAAGTTGGATTAGAACCCGCCGGACTTTATAATTGAAGGTTTGTTCATTCTCGGGATTAATTTCGTAGTCTCTGAAACTCTTTTTATTTTAGACAAGAAAAATTTAAATTAGTTTTCTTGGTTGTTAAATTACTTAAGCTAATTATTACTGACCTAGTTTTACATTAAATAGAACGGCAGCATCCAGCACGTCATATTCGACTACACATGCCATGTTTTCCTGTTCCGGCTACATTGCGCCAGGGGTAGTTAAAATGATTTACGGTAACGCGGAATGTCATTTATTAAAAAACAAACCGTACACTTTGCGGCGCTGCTGGTGCTTTCGGCACTAAATTAAATTTTCTTTTAAAGGGTCTCTTACGAACTTTAGCCGAATTCGTATAAATCACTCGGTTGACATTTCGGTAGGTACTTTATCCAGCAGGTAGAACGGAAGGTCACGCGCGTTTTAAATATCATCGCGATAAGGAAAAATGATCGGGATAAGTTTAAGGTTGAATATACAGGACGACCAACTTCTTGTTTTTTGGTTGAGAGGTAGATATTAGTTGAAATATGCCTAGGAGTTGGCAGGAAAACGAAACGGAAACTGGTCCAACAACCATGGCTGGATCAAAGAGGTCTCGACGGTCAAGGATCTCTCAGACAAGAAGCGAAAAGCCTCCTAAAATTAAACAGAAGTGAACTAAGAGCCATCACAGGCGTCCTGACAGGGCACTGGGTGGTCAGATGCGTATCAATCAATTCAGGACAGAAGTCAGACTGGGCAATGTGATATCACTGAAACTTTTTACGATGACCCTAAACTAGCCGCAGGATTATAACAAAGACTCTTGATAAAGTTTTTGGGAGAGGCTTATATCCAAAGATGCATGGTCATCCCTAAGTTATATGTGCATCCCATAACCATAAAGAATGTATTGTTTCCATTGTAATATTTACATCACTAACATAATATCAGATATGTATTTTTTTTTGGAGTTGGTAATCAACAAAGTTAATTATGGCGTGAAAAGGAAGTTTCAATTTATGTTCCGATGGGAACTAATAAGCTCAGAGAGGGATTACTGATCCTATTTTTAAACAAGGACTGTCTTTGATTTCACCTGTCAAACTTTACTCCAATGACACTGAGTGCAACAGAACAAATAAGGAATAAAAAGGTTAATAATATTATTTAAAACCTGTGCACGCTTATACCATGGTATACCGGGGCGGGTTTGTACAAAAATGTCACCTAAAATATAGTCAATTGAAAGTTATTGCTACTGTACACCCATTGCAATAATTAAGGCAGTAAAACAACTTCGAAATATACCAAGTGAAATATAAGAAATGTTATCAATAATAATAAGAAAATAATTAAGAAATTAAATAATAAGTTAACGGGTACATCACCCCCTTCTGGTTCTTCGTGCAGTTTAAACATCCAATATATCAATTTCCATTAATAGACCCCATCAACTTCTACTGACTTCCTTTGTTAAAATAAATTACGGTTTCAAGTTCAGCAATTTGAGTACTTTGACACCTCAACTTCGAGACTAGCAAACCGTCAAAGAAGAAAAACCCAATAGTAAAGGTTAAATCCCCTGAAACCTGTCTTGACTTTACAAAAAAAAACCCTTAATTAATAAGCCCATTAATGCCCCTTTTGGAAAACGATTAATGAGTTTTTTACTGACAAATGGCCTCGTGGAGGTCAAATTCCCTTTTTTATTGAATTCCAAATATTTGCAAAAATACAGATAAGCTAATCTAAATATTGATAACGAAAAGGTGAATTTGAGAATGATAAAAACGTTTAAATTTACCTGGTTACAAATTGGGCTAGTTGAACAAAACGTGCTCCTGTGCTCACACGACAAACCAACAAAATGGCGTAGATTCTTGTCTCCAGAAAATTCCGAGTGGTTGGCTACAAATACGGGGATTTACGACCAAAATCCAGGCTTCACCCCAAAACCAATTAAGCCAGCAACCACTTGAGTTCCCAGCGCTTTCAAAATCCCACAAAAAGGTGGATGTTCCAAGGAACGTAGCAAGGAAGGACCGCTGGTAAAATCTGCCAAAGAACTTGTTGTTTGCTCAACGTGCGAATTTAAAAGAGAACGATTCCTTTTCAGCGATTTATTAGGTGAACTCAATATGAAAAATTTTCTAGAATTCCAGTTTTTTTTTCAAGATGCCCTCTGGTGCCAGATTTCTGGTCTTGACCAGGAAAACGGAACAATCAGCTTGAAACGGAACACTCCAAACCACATTGATGACCAACAAAACTCAAAGTTGTTATCAAATTTTCTCCCCCAATACCAATTAACACTAATTAATTACTTATAGAAGTTATTAATCAACATCTACCCAGTCTTCAGTCTAAAAATTATCAAAATCACCAGTGACTCTTTAGGGATCACAACTACAGTGACTCTATTACCCTCAGCGGTCAAGGAACCTCGACAACAATGCTGCCTGAAACGAAGGAAATAAGGGTGGAAAAACGATTTAAAGAGTGTGAAAGTGTTTTGTGATAGAATTTTTAATAATGAAAAATACGAGATTCGTAAGTGTTGCCAATTGATATTTATTTGGAAGTAAACAAACCTTTTCATCGACATTTAGGGCCTTTTAGAAGACTTTCGAAAGCTAAATAAAATAGATTTCGATCCTAACAGTAGGGATTTATTATCCCAAAACTACCCTGTCATCTGAATACAAAGAATTCACTCATTATTACCTCGAAAAATATACCTTTAATCAACAACTAGATATTGTTTCGCATCCAAACAAAAAGGTAGAAATCTAGTAAAATTCAATGAGCAACCTATCAATTACTGAAAAATATTAATCCTCAGGTATCAAGCTTTCTAAGAGCGTTTTCTGTTGGTAAAACTCGTGCTGCCCGAGTTCTGTACTCAACACTGAATCAGTTCACGTTTCGCAATCCCAAAAGAACATGAATTTGGCGGGTTTTGTCATTCTTTTCAAATTTATTATTTAACGGATCCCTAACTTAACCTAAAAATAAATAAGTATTTTCAAGGCACTTATGTGAATTGCAGAATTCGCTTCGCTCATTCTGCAAACTTTCACATGCGTGCCTTAAAAATGTACTTTTAACACTTATATGATAAATAACTATTATCTATGCATAAAGTATGCAAAACACAGTAAGCCAGGATGAATTTGGTCATTTTAGACATGTAATGCATATCCAAATGTTGTAATTGTCTGAAACTGCCCTTTAAAATTCCAAATGTATTCTCTATTAGAACACGACTACCAGATAGTTTTTTGTTAAATACCTTATGGCTTTCCGTTAGATTGCCATAATCTTTATAAGGAGTTAATAAATAAGTTCTAATAGCATAGGCATTATCTCCCAAAATATGATACCTATCACCACAAATTTGTGGCAATTTCTGGCTTATGTCAGACAACCTAAATACACGTGAGTCATGGATTTTTCCAGGAGCACCAACAAATGCATCAATAAATCTCCGTTTATAATCACAAATGCCCTGTAGTGTTACTGCTGGATAATCGTGACGGTTGGTGTAAGTGGATTTAATTTTATGGGCAGGAGTTCTTATATTAATGGAAGTGCCATCTATGCATCCAATTATGTTTGGAAATCCTGATACCTAAAAAAATTGTTCATAAATTTGGGGAATATTTCAGAGGATTCTGCATTATCTATTACT
This sequence comes from Ceutorhynchus assimilis, assembly GCA_917834065.1. Lineage (NCBI taxonomy): Eukaryota > Metazoa > Arthropoda > Insecta > Coleoptera > Curculionidae > Ceutorhynchus > Ceutorhynchus assimilis. The sequence goes on from OU892281.1 coordinate 3,973,633, forward strand.
TTTCTAAATTCTGCAGCAGCAAATTCTTTCTCAAGCTCTGTTAAGGGCATCCTAATTATGGAAGAAGATCTCTCTAGAAGAAAATCCATCACTCTGTCAACACACTTATGAAGAGCTGATAAGGCCATACAAAATCTTTGTGCAACATCGCGATATGAGCTTTTATTCCCAGCAAACCTAAAAGATCATCACAATTTAGCAGATTTCCTTAAAATATCGATTAGATACCTAATGATACAAATATTGCACTAGTGAGTGAAAGGTGCAAATAAGAAAGCATAGGTACCTAAGTATATGTATTATTGTAGCATTTTCAATTTCTTGTTTGATATGCTACTGTGTTTTGCTCTAGTAGATATGATTCTATATAGAACTACAATGAAATAAATGAATAAACAACTATCTTTTCTGTGCCCAGATTTTGTTACCTTGATTACTGGCTTCTACTGAAAGTTTTTTGTGCAGGTTTGCAAGTTTTGTTAATTGATCTATGAAGGTTTGATTCAGTACGGCAGGGCCCGCTGTTATTGATTAGATCTTAGGAAAAGGAGGTAGTACCATCATCATCTCTGTTTGCAAATCCAATCAATAATCTGAGGTTATGATAAATTGTTGTTTACTCTTTGATTTTTCATTTCCATCATGTCATTGAACAGCTGTTTTGTCTAGGCGTTTTCGTTAGACCTGTTCTACTTTTTGATATATGTTCTATAGGCATTTTTCAATATTCACCAGTCATTTTTACACAACCAAACTTTCAGTTCGTACTTTTGGGGTGAAACTGGACACGCTTTTTTCTATAATTTTCTTCAATGTCAAAATTAGAAGTTTGACAAATGAGAGCCTTCTTCCGAAATCTAAATGAAGAATCAGCCCTTTTGATCTTGAGACTTGATACCTAAAGGTTGGTCGCGGCCATATTTGATTTTGGGCGAGACTTTTTGGAATTTTGTGCCAGGGAACTCAAGGTTTAGACTAATTTCTTGTTGATAATTGTCTAGAGTCGTTCCTTGGTCATTTTGGATTTTGTTTCGGTAAGTTTTTGAGATTTTCTTCAGGATTATTAACCTACAACACGTGTTTCGTTTCTTCAATAGGACTGTTCCGAGCAGCTTTTGGAAGTTTAAGACTTCACCTTTGGTCTAGAGGATCCCTCAATTTGAGGTAAGATTATTTCTAATATTTGGGGCTCGATTTGTTTTTTATACGAACATCGTTATAGTGCTAGGCTGTAGCTAGACAGTCTTAGGCTATAGTTGGACAGCTCCTAGAAAGAGATTCTAGACTAGATCTAGATTGCTCTTAGTTGGCTTTGGTAGCCTTCCTTCAGCAACCCTGTTGGTACCGCTCTGCTAGAACCACATTGAGTTCTACGTAAAACAGATACCACGTGGATAGGACCCATGACTCACTTATCATACCATTGTCTATCTACAGTGAGACCAAACATGTAGCTAACCTCACTTTTGGAACTTCTGGATTTACACATACATGTGAAGATAACAAACACTTGTATCACATATAAGTTACACCTTTTACTATATAGGCAAATCCTATGTAAATCACTGGATACTGAATTAGGTTCGGTAAGTGCCCCTTAAATAAAATTCAAGAATTTTACCGTGAGGTTGCCCTAACAATAACTTTCATCTTTCTGTGTTTAATTTGCCTGTTGGTAAAGTGTAACCCATACTGTATTTTTCTTATCATTCACAAGTGTAAATACCAAAAGGTTTTTAGTCATGTTCACTTAAAATTCATATTTATATATGCGTTATTTACATTAATTTTTTTTATAATCAAATATTTATAAATTGGTACAAGCCATAATGCTGTTCTGGCTATCCCTATTCATTATTGTTATTATTTTTTAATAAAGAAGCCAGATACATTATTGTACCTAATTAGTTGTTTTATTGATAAGCTCTCCAATTGCACAGGTTTTGTTTATAACATCATTAGGTTATCTTCCTAGTTAAGTCACAATTAACTTGGTGGCGCCCAAAGGTAAGATGTATACAAGGAATCCATAGACCCATGGCCTCCGGACTGATGCTGAGTAGCCGTATGCAGTATAATTAGGCAATTGCCAAAATAAGTACGTTATATTATATTACCACAAAAAAGATAAAATATGCTTTTCAGCACTTATAGGGGCTCTTCCTCCATGTTCGAAATTCTTTGGAAAAAATCTTGAATTTTCAAACTCTTCTATAAGCTCACAGGCGGTACTTCATTTAACGCGAAAATTACTTTGAAACTGAAAGGTAAAAATGCAATACAATAGAATAGAATAGAATAGAAAGAACAATACAATACAATGGGAAACTATATAGAGGCTTCATAGAAAAGTACTTACTTCATGATTCTTAAATTTATAAACAACTTCTTCAATAAAATTTTGAATTTTTGGTATCTCATTATCCCTGGCAAACATTGTATATAATAATTCTTCCTCTTCATCGCTGTCGCTCGACGAAGATAAAAAATATAAAATTTCATCTATATCCACCATATCCATAATTTTTTGGTTTTGTTTATTTTTGTTTATACACAGACTTTTCGGCACTTTACGCCATTTTTGTTGTGCACTGACATTGGCACGAGCTCTCTGACCTCGTGCTGAAAAAGTTGCACGAGGGCAATAATTGATTGCCCTGGTTTTCCAATAGAACATAAAAACCCGCTCGGGAACTGTCAACAGAACATAATTTTTGCACGAGTTTTACCAACAGAAAACGCTATAAATACCCTTTTCATATTTGTTTATTCTGGACTTAGATTAATGTTTCCTTAAATTAATTAGTGTTTCGATAATTACATCATAAGACAATGGGTGGTATGAATAAAAACGAAGTATCTGCTACTACTACAAGTATTAGTAGATTCTCCTTAGTATTTACTTCAAAACGAAGTAAATACTACATTTCGAAACTAGCGAAAATTAGTAAATGCTTCTTTATGAAGTAAATACTGCGTAGAATATACTAATACTTGTAGTAGTAGCAAGTACTTCGTTTTTATTCATACCACCCAATTTCTTCATCGATGGTTGAGGCTGTGTCCGTAACATATTTATTCAAAGTTCTGATTGTATTAGTAGATTCTCCTTAGTATTTACTTCAAAACGAAGTAAATACTACATTTCGAAACTAGCGAAAATTAGTAAATGCTTCTTTATGAAGTAAATACTGCGTAGAATATACTAATACTTGTAGTAGTAGCAAGTACTTCGTTTTTATTCATACCACCCAATTTCTTCATCGATGGTTGAGGCTGTGTCCGTAACATATTTATTCAAAGTTCTGATTGATGTTTAAGTGAACCTGTCATTTATCTAAACAACAAAGATTGAAAAAGATCTTCCAATCTATAAAGTCACAAAATAAATTTTAAATCACTTGACAACACTTATTAGTGAAATGCGAGACCGGCGAACGAAAAAGATTAACTTTAAATGAATTATTAGTCATCATCAATTGATGAATATTTTGTTATATTGTCATGTGTTGGCATGTCAATGTTATCGTCATCTAGATGAGCGGAAAATAGTAACTATGCACCACCCTCCAGAAGCTGTTCAAAAACCTTAACACTTACCCGTAATATGTTGCTTACCACTAGTAATAGTATATTCATTGTTCATACCTGAAACAAAAAACAAAAATAAATAAATAAATATAGTTGAGAATGCAAGGATAATGATAAGGCGAAGTTTCCTGGTTGTTTTATAGTTTACACAGCATATTAGATAAAACAGCCATAATTTCGCTAAAATGCACGCAAAACTAAAAAAAAAGAAAAGCCTCTGGCCAGCGTTAAAAGCGAAACCACGCGCGTACGAACTCATTAAAGCGTAATACCTTTTCAGCTTATTTATTATTCTATTTTGCCTCCCTTTCGTATATTATATAACTGGAAAAAACGCGCTGGTGGCGGAGAACCCGTCCGGCTAGCGAATTTCCAGAACTTTATCAAAACGTGGTCTTAATTTTCCGGACGGCTGCATCGGAAAATTCAAACGGTCAAAATAAAACACGGAACGAGAACAATAAGCGGCATCATCCTTTTCGGGTAAATGATGATGGAAGGGCGATTCTAGTAAAATTTTGCTTGCTTTGCTTCATACGAAACGTGCCTCTTTTTGGTTTTGAACGAAATATGAATAATGATATAGAGCCAACTCGAATAAAAATCTTAAACAACTTCCACGTAAACCTCTTTAATAAAATTCTATAATCTAGCCTCTAGGCAAAAGCTTTTAAAACCATTCCGAAATGAAATGTTGAAAACACATGCTTAATCCTCTGACCTGGTTGAATTCCTCTTACACTAAAGTGCAAGAGATTAAAACAGCGGAGAGTAGTAGAGAAGGATTTAGAATTTATTGGGAGTCTTTAGTTAGAAATATATGCTTCTTGTTCGGCAATTGTATAGATAGATAATGGTATGGAATTTTATAATGTATTCAAAAGCATGAAGCTCTTACTTAAACGCTCCCCATCTCAGGAAGTGTTGTTTAACAAAAACATCCCCCCCAAAGGCAAATCAACCGTGCGACGCTTTATGTCCCACTCCTCTCGTGTGAATGGGTTTTAATTTTTGCCCCGTTACATCATCAACTGTGAGGATTCTTTATGACACCCTCTCGTGGTAAAAGAAGAGTGTCATCGCGGGCGCGTGAATATCACTCGTCTCCAGACACTTAATTAACACACCCTTAATTTAATAGGGGGTTATTGTTGGAAAAAATTTCGCTATAAAATGCAAACTACAGCTATAGGGTGAAATTGCAAAAAAATAAATAAAAGCCAGGCTAGAAGATAATTTATTAAATTTGCGCAGTGCGCCGTACTGTTTTGTGCGGTGTGGCGGTCGAAATTAACCAGTAATTTTTAGCTGTTCGTTCGTTGAAGCCGGTTGCAATTTGGCCGCGGATAAAATTAGTTAAAGTTTAATTGGTCTCAACGGCGCCATACATAATCGGTTCAAGTACGACGCGCACCGGACGCGGGAGGGCGAAAGAACGACGCATATATACGGCCAGGATTGATCCTGCGGGAACATATTAAATATCCTGACGAGCCGAATTTATGTTTCGAAATTCGATGCACTCTAGCTCGAAATATTTAATGGCGCCAATAAAAGGGGGATATTAAATTACAAATGTATTTATCGTTCTGGATCGGACATTTTCATAATTTCATTATAATTTGTATTTTGGTACATTGAACAGCATAAAATTAGAATTTAATAAACTTATGGATAAATAGTAAATTTCTGATTGAAATAATACCATACAGCATAAAATTTAAGCTCCAAAGTATACAAAACTTTTATTCCCAAGAATACTTTTTGATGTGTAGAAACTGTGGCTTATATTTCCTTTACTCGCAGAAGATCTCCGGCAAAGGAAGGGAAAACTCTAAAATAAAATAAAAAAAATGCGACAAAGTAAAAGAGGCAGCATAAAGACGCGTACACACACACGTGCCCTCTTTTGATGTCGTTGAAATTAAGTTACCCGAATAGTAAGAGAAAAGCAAAGAGACCCCAGAAACCGGGGATCGAGTGAGTTGATGTCTTGCTTCAATTTATTGAAGACAAACTACATTAAATTAAATTATTGAATGGGAAAAGACCTTCATTACTTTGCATTGATATTTGTATGACACTTAGTGTAAAGAATTCATTCATTCATTCGAGTAAGTCAAAGAGCGCTTTAAATGACGGCTTTGTGCGCTATAGCTAAAGTTAAAGGGAATTGAGTTCAAAGGGTTGTTTTATATGGTGCGAGAATCAATCCCGATGAGTTTGAGAGAATATTTTTGTTTTCGAAGAAAAGTTTGCTCTTTCAAGAAAGTTTTTTCAACAGATTAACGTGTTTCCTGGAAAACAGAGAGACAATGAGTTGCGTTTTCGCAGCTTAGTATCAAATTCGAAGCCGACGACTCCTCGTTAATTAACTCTCTCGTTCTCCTCGGAGTAGGAGGAAAAGGGAGTTTGGCAGATTAGTCGGGAAGAGTTCAAGGAGTTCGTCTTGTTGTGGCAATTCGATTCAAGTTTAATTAGCTATCTCTGGCGGCGCAGAATTTTCAAAATTATATTTCCGACGAAAGTTTTTGATACAATGTAAGTTTGCTGATTTGATGCCAAGGAGCAGAGAGAGAGGAGGAATGCAGTTTTCCAGTTTCATGTGCTCCAAGTTTCGGAGATAGGGACACTTCAAAATAACAAGTTTACTTGTTTGCTCCAATTTGACTGAACGTAATTTAGAAAAATTTTACCAAAACTAATAAAATTTTGTTTAAGATTCTATAAGTAACCATAAAATGAAATAGATTTACAGCGATGACATATTCTACAATCGAGGACAAAAAGTCGTTAAGTTTTATGGCAGCCATTTAAATGCGGAAATTCTCGTTTACAAATCCTGGATACAATTGTAAATAATGTTAAAACGATGACAACACACGCAAAAGTCACCCTTTGCCTACCCCCGAGTTCAAGACAAACTGAAGCTAAGTTGGATAATCATGATATTTATGAATCTTTTTATTGACTGAAATAAGAGAGCTCTAATTGTGTGTCCTAATCCTGTCCATTGCCACAGATAACAATTTTCGACCTTGTTCCTGCTACTTGACCCGAGAATATTGTTTTTTAATGGTCCTATAACGATCCCTTTTGGCTTATCGGACCTTGTCATTAGTGGGATATCTAATGGTAAAGGGAGGAAGGTGAACGTGGAGGGTAACATCCGGCCTACGAAGGAATAAAATTATATGGTGAGACGTAGTAACGAGTGTTTAGACCATAGTTTCCATAATAATTACAAGGGAAACTGCCTAGCTTATTTCCTGTCTAACACGCTTCAACTTGAGTTGTTTTGCATATTAACTAAAACCGAAAATATTTCTATGAACTCGTTCACCTTACAGCTTTATTTGCCGATTTCGTTTTATTAAGTTTTCCCGAGGTCCTTGGTCCTTTTTCCGGGGCAGCGACTATTTAATTTCGCACGGGTATTATTTTCTCGGACATTTTGCAGGCTAATTCCTATTAAACGGATTCCTTTTTTGGGATATATTTTAATATCAAAATGTTACCCACGAAGGCAAATAATGGAAAAATGAGGCACTCAACACAATTAATTGTTTTTTCCTTTTTAATTAATTAAATTTTCTTTCTATAAATCGCACAAAAACCATACTATAGGCTGTTCATTTAACATGGGCTGGGGCAGGCAAAAACGCGATAGTCCACTGAAAGTGAAGGACTTTTAATAGGTGCACTGATGGGGTCCAGCAGTCCGGCACAAATGGGAAAAAAGCCTTGATAGAGTGCCCGGCGTCAAGATGATAAATTCGAACTGGCAACAGGTTGACAAAAAAGGGGCGCTGACGACTACAAAAACCCCATGGCAATCATAATTCTGGATGGCGCCTTTTTACGTGTATGTATACGCTAAAGAAGCGAGGCAATTAAAAAGTTTCGTCGAGGCGGACGAAAAATTACGGAAATAAGCTTTTTTTTTTTAAAAAAAAAAGCTCTCTTGCGGCTCGAGCGAGCGGCGTGAAGTTAACCGCATGAATGTCGTTTTTATTTAAATGTTCCTAAAGGGGATATACTCTAAACAAAACGACGGTTATTAAACGAAAGAGGAAATTATATATGTCTGTATATAACCACTCAAAAAACAAAACATTTTTCATTTAAAATCGTACAATTTTTGACAGATAAATTCTGTCCGAGGAATATAAGAAAATGTTTATTTATATTATACAGGGTGTTTGGTAGGTCGATGCATATATTTTAGGAGGTGATATAGTGAGTCATTTAGAACCGATTTAGTCAAACTTACCTCAGTACCAAGTCTTACGGTTTTCAAAGTAGGACCTATTTAATTTTTTCTTAAACAAATCCTCTGTTGGGCGCTCTCATGCGATATTCAGAAATAACATCACGAATTTCCACAAAAATTAGCCATACATTAACAAACTGTTTACTTAATTTACTCTAAAAGTATGAACATTTTGTTTATAAAAAGAAGAAAAAAAATGCTAGTACAGTTTTTCCCTGAATACCTACTTAATTTCGGCAATCTGTAGTAAAGTAATTTCTGTGCTACCATAAAAAAAAAATTGTAATTTTTTTGTGGTATCTGCAGTGCGAATAGGCACGTGACAAATCTTAAATGAATTTGAAAACCTTGGTTGCCTTTTTTTTATCCTATTTTTTTTTTTTCCGAAAAAACTCTAACTTGCATTGGAGTTAATACTTTTTGTGACTTCAAAATGGCACTCTAAATGTTAATTTTTCATTTATTTTTTTGTTAATGCATTTATGACAAAAAATAAACATTCTGTTAAGATACAAAACAAAAATATTTGAAATAGTATTTCTGAATATCGCATTAAAGCGCCCACCCAACCAGAAGATTTGTGAGATTTTTTTAAGAAAAAATTAAATCGACCATATTTTGAAAACCGTAAGACTTGGTACTGAGGTAAGTTTGACTAAATAGGTTCTAAATGACTTACTCTATGACCTCCCAAAATAAATGCATCGACCTAACCCAAACTAACCCAAATCACCCAGATTCAAACGGTATTGTTGAAAGATTCCACTCAACAATTTTAGAAAACTTAAGAATTCTAAATACGCGCGTATAGTTTTGGAGATCTCATGATGAATTTCGCTGTTATATACAGGGTATAACAGCGAAATTCATCACGAGATCTCCAAAACTATACGCCCGACTGACTCGAAATTTGGAATATACTATACATATATACAGGGTGAATCTGAAAGTGAGGCTTTTTTTTTTAACAGGGTATATATCTCGCTAAAATAAGTTGTTTGGCAAAAATTTTTTTACATAAAAAATCTAAGATAACGGAGGTACAGGTATTTAAAGATATAAAAATTATTACGTTGAAAATGGAAAAAGGAGTTTTTGATTGATTTTTCTGATGAAATAATGCAACTGTAGATTACCTATTATGGAAAAAACTCATTATGCTGGACAAATACTTGCTTTTTTCCGAGAAAATGTAAACAAAATGTTTTATAATTGTATGCCTATTCTCGAAACTGGGGAACAGCGTTCTCATGAGAACGATTAATCTGGTCTTTGGCAGTGTTATGCAAACATGAGTATGGGCAAGTAGGGCGACGAAGATAGGACCTTCGTTCTCATAAGAACGCTGCTCGCATGTTTTGAGAATAAGGACCCTATGGAGTCTTCTTGAGACCCTGAAATACCTGTAACTCCGTTATCTTAATTTTTTTGTATAAACAATTTTTTGCCAAACAACTTATTTTGGTGAGATATATATCCCGTTAAAAGAAAAGCCTCACTTTCGGATTCACCCTGTATATATATTCCTTTCCTTAGTAAGAACGGACTTTATGGAACTCCTGTCTCCTATCCAAAACAGTGTAGCAATTAAGCTACTTTGTCATTTTATTATTAGGTGTTTTTAATTGTAATCACCGGTATTGCTGTATATATCAATTATTGTAATTTTTAAACCAAGTATACTTATTTCCATTTAAATTTAGGTTTAGATTGCAATTAGGAGTCAACCAAATTTTTATGTAAGTACTACTTGATTTTCCCCAGCTCTATATCCTTCCGAATAATACCAATCGTTCCAGTCGCTGACGCCACCTTTTTCGGCTAGCTTCATCTTGCAATTATTTTAATTGCGCACGGCCTTGCTTTAGGACGGGCCACTCTTCCTTGGCAGCTTGGTTAGGCCAGTCCACGTCAGCAAGCCCTATTGTTTTTTGGCGAACGTGCTAAGTTTTCTTAAAAGTCTCTTGAAGGGCTGAATCCTTTAAATTTCTCTCTGTGCTTCAGAGTTCCATTTATGGCTGATTGGAGAAATATAGTATTTTTAATACCCATTTAGAATAATTCTATCCTTATTTATCAATCACGAATCAGATGAAATAAAAAATTACCAACAAAAGCGAACGTCGATTGCTAATACGTCAATTTCATGTACAAATAGGAAATTCCTAACCTAATCTTATTTGTATATTCAAGAAGCGACATACGTTTAGTCACTAGAACAACTGGTACTTCTAAAGATGTATTAAAAATTCTATAGTTTATTCGGCCACTTATTTTTGCGATTTTATTGGAACATGCCAGGTGTGTGATAAATCCTTTTTTATCTTGAACATCCCTCAAGTTTATGATTATTTCTCCAGCCTATCTTTATCTGCAACCACCTCTGGTGATGCCAATGCCTGAATTGTACTGTACTAAATCATGGTAAACGAAGAACCCCTTGTTCAGGGTGAGTCATGTTCTTTTGTGTCTAATTATAACCTTAAAAGACAAGTTTTTTGCTTATTTCAACTTTTCACAATCAGTTATTTAGTTTTCTGATAGGGTCCTACATCCAGGCCTAGAATTGGTCTCAGTTACTGAAGAGGCATGCTTCCCCAAACTTCATGTTCCCCTACCTCTGAGGTCACTTTCTTGGTCCCTGATGGATAGCGCCTATCGTCCCTGATGACACATCGACTTGGAAGTAGTGACCACAGGTTTCTTTACGTTTAAATTTTACCTTCTATATTATATATTATATTGAGCAATACCCAATTGGCATGTCTGATTTCCATGTTCAGTTCGCTGTTCGGCTGAGCATGTGAATTTTTAGAGCAGAAGACTCAACGAAGTCGTTTTATACTTTTTATTGAGCATTACCTAGTTGGAATGTCTCATTTCTATGTTCAGTTCACTGTTCGGTTGAGCATATGAATTTTCAGAGCAGATAGAACCAACGAGGTTCTTTTATATTTTTTTATTGAGCATTACCTAAATGGAATGACTCATTTATATGTTGAGTTCACTGTTGCGCATATGAGTTTTAAGGGCAGATAGACCAGTAGAAAAGGTCACAATTTAAATAAAATGATCGATCATTATTATTATTTTACACAATAATACAAATTTATGATTCGCATTAAATTGACATCCAAGATTTTTTGATTATAATAAAGGAGCGTTGCTGTATTATTTTTCTTTATACTTAATATTTCAGATTTAATATTTAGGTCTATTTCGAAGTTTGAGACCTTATAAATAAAAACTTCGTGGCGCCCTCAGTAGACACTCCTTAAACACGACCAGAAATGCTTTCCGATGAGCAGCTGCCAATCCAAAGTAATTAGAAACGTTACAACAGATTCTTCACACATTCCTCAAGCGGTTGTAATGATGATGCGTTAGTCTTCCACAGTCCAGGATATTACCCACTAAACCTCAGCCATATTATGAAATGAAGAATTGAAATTAGGAATCCTTGAATGTAGTTCATGCATCATCATGCATGCATGCATCATTATCACTTCTTTTGAGCTAAATCGCATTTTGGACATCTATCCATCAGCTCCGCCATTGCTGCCAACCTCTTTCTTTTCCTTCATTTCATCTTCCTATTATCAACTTAGCAACAACAAAAATGGACATGGATGAGCCCAAATGAAGAATAAAATTGAATATATTATCTTGTATAGTATGAATTGCGCTTATTTTGGACCCACAAAATTTTCCATACTGATTATACAACTATTCAATAATTGTCACCGATGATTTTTGAAAACCACCTCTTGGTTTTCTATTGCGATATAAAACATGTTCAACAAACAAAAACCTAATTAACAAATAATTTCCCAACAATATCCGACTCGGATTTTATTTAAATATTTTAGCGGAAATTACAAATAAATCCACGAAACGCTGCGTATTCGACAGAGAGGATATTTTATTTCCCATAAAAACAATTTGATTTGACGCCGTAATTTCGCTGCAGGCACCAATATATTTTATCGTGCAAATAAATATAATACCAGATGTCTTTTTTTTTTGTGTGCAGATTTTCGCTATGATATTGAGTGTTTTTATAAAATCGTAAAATGATTATCAAAGGTCTCTGACAGTTTGCAACTTGTCAGAGACTCTTGTGAGAATCGACCTCAATAAACCTCATCCAATCTTACAACTCCTTGGTTGAATGTTCCGACATAAAATTCCCCAAAAAACCTTAATCGCCCGAACTCGATTTTAGACGAATGTAATGGCAGTGCGTAAAGTCGTTAGCTCGAACGATACTACCCGACTATCGCTCGGGAATTTATATATTCGATTCGAACCTGGACTTCGAAGGGTTGAACATGCCCATCCTTCGGGAAACGTGTGTGTGTTAGTATCCCTCAGGACCCGTTTACCTGCTCTACGACTGATTGGGAAAACGGCCGTTCGTCTCGTCTCTATACGCTTTGATCGTTTTTTTTTTTGGCTCAAATAATAAATATCCTTTTATACCCAAATCCAGACGTCGACAACAAACAAATCAGTAATCCTCCCCATCATTTTGGGGAGTGAATACGCGCGTATTTAAGGCTCATGATTCCGGTATGATTTGCAGTATAGACGAAGCATTACGATACATACATGCGGAGGTCGATAGATACCCAATAACCATATATTGCGACCGTATCTGTCTCTGGAGACTTCCAATGCATTACTTCTCTGCCGAGACTGACAAATAGTTGCGGCGTTTCTCTACACTATGCTGATCTCGTTTCTCTTCTTATGTTTCGTATTCGACAACGTTGCCATCGCTATTCGATACATGTAGCCATTAGGGCTGTCTATTTTAGGGAAAGAGAAATATTTTATATACAAAAACTTTATTACGCTATAAAGTCCCCAGTATAATGACAATGAATTTTCAATCATAAAACAGCTGTTGTAGGTTTACTGTAACAATGATACCCCTCTTTAGGTAAATTACGGTTATAAAGCTGTCAAAATCGAAGACCTTATTAATTCATTACGCCTCGAGACAGCGCTTTTTGTCAGAATTATGCGCCTGTGGAGGACCGGAAAACGTCAGAATTTTATATCCTCAGAGCAGCTCGTGAATAACAATACCGTTCGGCGTATTTCAGGGCCTCTACGTGATCCTGCAAAATATCTCGGGAGCAATATGAGCGAGAGCCGATCGAACCCCAAGAATTTCGGTTTAAGCCAGTATTTATAAATTGCCAAAAAGTTGTATGCGAAGCCTAACTTTTCCTAAGTTATTAGAGACCTTTTAGTATATATGGGGGGAAATTTATTTTGTAAGAACGAATTATAGTCTCATTTCTAATTCCTCGAATAAGCAGTAGATTTGTAAGCGGAGAAGCTGTACGATCATTTGGAAGTCTATTCTTTTATTCAGGCCGCTACGCGATCGCTATAATACTTTCGGGGGCGATTCCTTTAATATTTGATAGCCTATCATCAATTTTGGACCTTCTCTATCCGTGATAATCCGGAGTAATTTATATGGAAACGAAGCAGGTTATGTAGTGCTGGTCTTATTTGAAAAAAAAAAAATGTATTTAATGAAACCAAAAAATGAATTGTTCGACAGTAGTTATTGATCAACTTCCACAGTAACTAAATATTTAAAATTTATAGTAGTCGATTAATCAAAAAAATGGGCAAAATCTTGCAAATTGTGATAAAAGCATGAAATTTCGTACAGATGATTTTTTCACAATTATAAGCGATTTGACCCGCATGACCCCTTTGTCGGACCCATATGAGCAAGATGGCGACCATTTGCAAAATGGCGCCTATCAAGAGGTTAAAATTGGTAATTGTGAATCGATTTCAACAAAATAGGGGTCGATTTCGAATAATTTTTGATCGGAAAATGTAAGAAAATATATAATTGAATGATTGAAATTTGAATAAAACAGGGTGTCCCAGCCGAGAGTGACCCATTTCAAATGCTCATAACTTTTGAACCAAGTATGCTAGCCACCTGCGGTTTGCACCATTCGACTTCTCTTGGCCTAAAGTTTTTTTTTTTTTTCGTTAGTTGCTCATTTTTTTTATACTTATACCGAGCCAGTAAAGGAGCAAGATGGCGCCCATTCGCAAAATGGCGGACAAAGAAATTATAATTTTTAATTGTGGATCGATGTTATCAAAATTAGGGTCGTTTTCGAATAATTTTGGGTCAAAAAATAACAACAGAACATGTTTTTTGTATTACAATATAATCTTAACTCAGAAAAGATAAATTTTTTTTATTTTTTTTGAGGAATTAACTATAGTTATATTCAAACTATGTAAAAATAACAAAATGTAGGTATCAAAAACTTTTTTCCGCACGCATTGGCCTGCGGAAAGAGTAATTTTTCCGCACTAGTGTGAATTTTTTTTTTTTTCAATTGACCTATGATATGCATCAGGGATAAATTTATAATTTGCTGAAAATTGAACATTCACCATTAAAATAGTTAAACATAAATAAAAAATGTTGTTAATTGCCTAATATAGATTTATATTTTTTTTATTTTTGTATTTTTTATTGTCTGCTCGTAGAAAAATTGTGTTCCTAACATTTGCGGAAAAATGATACTTTCCGCAATTGTTAGGAAAATAACCATTTCATTAGAAAAAAATATTTTTTTAATTAATCTATAGATAATTAATTTTCAGTTCGCTAAATTCCACATCCTTCCGGCACCCCTACCCCCTTGCACACCAACCCTCTTCCCGCCGCCGATCACTCGGTACATTATAAGTACAGGGTGTCCAAGATTCGATGGTTTTTGGGGGGGTTTCGGGTATTTCTAAAAGTGTTGGAAAAGATCTGATCCCCACTTGCGAGCCTCGATTTTCAAAAAAAATTGACTGGTGAAAACCGCATCTCGATATTTCGAGTCGTTTTTATGCTACGAAGTGTTTTTAAAAGTTTGGAGTTTGGCAGGGGGTCTATAACTTTCTGTAGCTTAAAAAGGAATCGAGATATTGAGATGCGGGTTTCACCGGTCAACTTCTCTTGAAAATCGAGACTCGCAAGTGAGGGTCAGATTATTTCCATTTCCTCCAGAAATACCCGAAACCCACCAAAACCATCAAATCTTGGAAACCCTGTACATAGATATTTAGGTGTAAAGATACATTCTGTTGATAACATTTCTAAACAAAGCTCATAAAAATTTGAAATTCGATTATACTGGGTGTCCCAGCCGAGAGTGAACCCTTTCAAATCCTTATAATTTACAAACCAGGTGTGCCGGCTACCTGCGGTTTGCACTTGGTCTAATGTCTTTTTTAGTTAGTTGCAAATTTTTCTGATACTTGTACAGGGCCAGTAAAAAAACTGCTGTTTTTCAACATGGAAATTCTCCACTATGTATATCACAATATCACAACGTCAAAATAAGAATCGTGTTCAAGGTATCCATGCACCAATAAACATCGTCCTTGAAGCTTAAAGTTTTAGCCGTAAAAAACTAAAATCGAAATCCTGGTACTTATTTTTGCAAACGCATGCAACTACTTGTTAGAGTGTATCTTATATGAGATCTATTTTCAGCAGGATGGTGCCCCACCTCATTATTTATTATTCTTTAATATAAGAGAATCACTAGATATGATATTTGGGGAAAGATGGATATAGGAAGAGCTGGTTCTATAGAATAGGCACCTTACTCTCCTGACTTGAAAGTTCCAGACTTTTTTCTCTGGGTTTATATCAAGGAGAGTATAATCCTTTGCCAAATAGCCTGGAAGATCTTAAGCGGAACATTCGTAATGTCATTGAAACGATTCCTCAGAAAATGTTACATAATTCCTTGAACCATTTACTGATCCGACTCTATGATCCGACTCCATAAATGCGTGGAGCAAAATGGCCAACATATACATCTCTTTTTACAGTTTTATCCAGATTATTACTTTTTTATCAGACAAAGATAATTTCGAAGCTTTGTGAATATATGCTAATACAAAATGCGTTTGCAAAAATACCCAGGATTTCGATTTAAATTTTTTACGGCTGAAACTTTAAGTTTCAAGGACGATGTTTATTGGTACATGGATACCTTGAATATGACTCGTTTTTTTGACATTTTAATATACAGGGTGTTCCATTTAAAATAGTGGAGAATTTCGATGTTAAAAAACTGCATTTTCTTCACTGGCCCGGTATAACTATCAAAAAAATGAGCAACTAACCAAAAGAAAAAACTTTAGGTCAAGAGAAGTCGAATGACGCAAACCGCAGGTGGCTAGCATACTTGGTTCAAAAGTTATGAGCATTTGAAAGGGGTCACTCTCGGCTAGGACACCCTGTATTATTCAAATTTCAATCACTTAATTATATATTCAGGGCTATGCAGTAAGCACATTGACTTGAAGTCAAGGTTGAAATTGGGACATAAAATTGAAATTTGATAGAAATTTCAATATTTGCTATGCAGTAAGTCCACTTTTCAATTATTGACAATTTATAATTTCAAGATGTTGAAATGAAGTCAAGTGACCTCGTGAATTTCAATATTTGAAATGCAGTAAGGAAAAATATTGAAATAAATTCCTGGTCAGCTTGAAAAAAGTCAATAATCCTAACGTAAGGCAAAATTTAACCCGTTAGAAACCTTGAAATGATGTCAACAACAAAACTTTAACCTAAAACATTTGTTTTTCTGCGATTGACAAAAAATGTCAGCATTTTTTACCGGTTGACAGGTCGCAAAACTCAAGATTCTGGTATTTTAATTATGTTTCAATAGTTGCTAGGGAATCAATGAATAACAATACGAGAATCACTTTTCCGGCCTAGGCCGGGAAAATGATTCTCGTACTGCTGAATAACTGGAACAAAAAGACAACCATTTAACAGATATTTAACCGATCGCAGAAAAAATAGTATGTGTATTTCGGTGGAAAAGCACATTCCCAGCCTTCGGTCAACTTACACCGTCGGCCGAGAATGTGTCACTTTTCCACCTAAATACACAATATACTATTTTTTGAGATTTTGTTGCGAGTTTGTTTTATTTAATTATGTGATATTCGATTTTTGTGAAGCTGTGGAAAAGAAATACATTTGTTTTTCTATATCGATTCAAAATAAAATTCAGAAATGGGTAGTTCAAATCAAATCATATTTCGCCGCTTAGTGGAAATTACTCAATTAACACAATTTGCTTTACAGGGCCTCAAAACAGTTAAGTCCCATGTATACCCACATACTCCCATTCCCTTCAGCTGGATTTATACAGCATATAAAATAAAATAAAATAACATAAGATAAAATAACAAATACATAGTTAATGCATTTCTTATTTTGTTTGTTATTTTCTGTATAAACACTATAAGGGTATATCATAAGGTTAACTGTTATTTCTTATTTGTTACCTATTTTATCTTATTTTATTTTATTTGCTGTATATCCAGCTTCCATCTTCTAATAGGTAGATACCTATAACTATAGGCCCCCCTGTCTTTTAAAGTTTCATAATTTTAAAGCTGATGCTGATGTACCTTCCTACACATTAAAGTTTGTCTCAAAAGCACAAATATTGCCTATTAAAAAATGCACTTTCTACAATACAATCAGGGCCGCAACTAGGGGGTGGCGAACTAGGCGCCCGCCGAGGGCGCCAAAGTATCGGGGCGCCGAAGGCGCCTAATTTAATCCATCCATATTTTACAATCCAAAAAAATGCAACGGTTTTACGCGTCATTTGTCGTAGCACGGAAATTTATTTTGCTTGTGTTACATCTCTCTTTGTCAACCATCAACTATACGAATATCGATAGTAATCATATAAATTATGCCAAACACAGTGCACGTGCAAAAGGCAGCTCAAATTGCAATGTTTGTGATAGGTTCAAGTATTGATGACGTAGAGCCCAACATTCGTTAGCCAGAGATTAGCTTCGAGCCGCGCTTTGATCCGACCAAACTAAGCAAGATCACTGTGGGCGACGTGGGCGCCCTCTGCATGCTGCATGCATTATTTCTTTTGACTCTTTTCAATTTAGCCGTTTACGGAAACTATAATCGAGTTGACCCGATCAGCAGCTGAATGTTTTCTATCTTTCCTTAATGAATACGATTGAAAAAAGACAAAATACTTCTGCTGGCGATCGGGTTAACCCGATCACAGGTTCCGTTAACAGCTTTTACTTTCACAATAGCTTCGTTCGCGGTAAAGATTCTGAGTTCGAAACTATTTCGCATGCGCAGTTCAATTAATGGCGTTCGCGGATCACAAAATTCCGAACTTTTAGTTACGGTTCTGGATTTGCGGATCAACCAGAATCGGTTCGGAACCGTTTCTGAACCAGTTCTAGCAATCCTAGGGTTTTAGCAAGAACTTCAGGATTGACACATAACGTTCGTTTACGCATTAGACAGTTTAGAGAACTCGTTTCAAAACTGTTCGCGATAAAATAATGGCGTATTCCATTTGTTGCACGGAGGTGCACTCAGTGCAATTTTTACATTCCATTTGACTGCACAAAACTGGCATGTAATATTGACAGTTGAGTTGAAGAGGGCGCTTCTGTACTTGGATCTCTTTAAATTTTGGCGCGTAAAAATTCTAACCTCAAAACTGAAGTTTGATGTGTGGTTTCAAGACAAGCTGACGCTGACACTTTTAAAAATATTCTCTAAGGGTCACTGAACGCTTTAGAAGATATTTTAACTTATCCATTGTCCATTGTTCATATTTAGTCATCTTTCTTTCTACTCAATTTAATCAGTTTTAAACTATTGACATTTACTGCCAAAATTTAAAACACTCCAAGTCCACTCGCGCCCTCTACAAAATTTTGAGGAACTTAACTGGATATTTGCTGCCATTATGTATGCACTCAGTGCGCATTTTTTGGCACGATCTAGGAAGGCTCGTGGAGTGCCAGTGCAGTTTGTTTTGTTTTTGTTTACATGTACTGTACATAAAAATTTGAAAAATTTCTGCTAATATTTATAAAGAAAAAGCTGTTGTACTTTTGGATTTATTATGTAGCATCAGCGAAGATGAATCCGATGACGAAATTATATTATTTGAATGAATTCTATAGCTTATCCAGGTTGTTTTTAGATAAATTTTTTTTTACATATATTACCTATTTATTGTTGTTTAAAAAAACTTGAAAATATATTATAAAAATTTCAAGCAAAAACCAAAGCATCAAAAAATATATCGATTTGTGGCTTTTGAGAAGTCGATGGAGGGGCGCCAAAATTTGGACTTGGCTTGGGCGCCGAGGGTTCTAGTTGCGGCCCTGAATACAATACAGGTATGATATGAAATGATTTAAACTTGATTAAGGTAGAGCTTCGACAGATACGAAAAATCTGCTTTTAAGATGACGAAATTGGAGCTGTAAAAATCAAGTTGGAAATCGAGGAAAAGAGAATTTTGATCGTGTTGAAGGAGACTATTCTTTACAACAAAGTCGTGATTGATTGTGAAAAACAGTGTGGTGGAAAATTATTGTCCTTGAATTATAATAAATACATCTGCATATTTTGGTTATGTTTATATTTAGGTACTTGGTATTTGAAGTATTATCAGATTATTAATTAATTTATTCAAGACTTGCAGGCTCTTTTCTATGGAAATAAATAGATTTTGAGAACCTTGAGCATTGTTTTACCCATGTTCTAATTTGCCAATGATCTATTTGGATTTTTTTATAAGCTCAAGAACAAATTTCCACTCACTCTAAATCCATAAAAAGGGTAAAGAAAGTGAAATTAATAATTAGACTTGGCTAGGAAAACCAAAACAAACTTTCAGTTTGTGTTTTTAGGTTAGGAACCCCTCAAAAACTCTTCTTTTTTTACGATTTTACAAAGAAATACAACGTTGCCGCATAAAAACTTGACATCAATTTCAATGTTTTTCTATTTCAATAAAACAAGGGTACTTATAGCATACCATTTTTTTTCAATATTGAAATGAAAGTGAAAATGTATTGAAATTATTTCAATATTGAAATTAAAGTCAATGTACTTACAGCAAGCATAAGGCTGATTTTCTTACATTTTCCGATCAAAAATTATTCGAAATCGACCCCTATTTTGTTGAAATCGATTCACAATTACCAATTTTAACCTCTTGATAGCCGCCATTTTGCAAATGGTCGCCATCTTGCTTCTAGGGGTCCGACAAGGGGGTTATGCGGGTCAAATCGCTTATAATTGTAAAAAAATCATCTGTACCAAATTTCATGCTTTTATCACAATTTGCAAGATTATTCGACTAACCGCCCCCACTATAGAGACCAGACCAAATTACAAGACACATAGAGAGTGATAAGACGAATTAGCTTGTAACTGGTTTAGGCGAATCCTGCAGTGAAATTGATATAAGTCAACTGGTCCCAATGAAGCCTATGTGTCTAGTAGTCTGGTACTCTCTGTATACAATCATGCTTTTTCTAATCAAAATGTGATTATAATTTTCTATACGTTGTAGCGAAATCAGGGCCGATCCTAGGGTATCGGCCGCCCGCGTGCAAAGAACAATTGGCCGCCCTCCGCCTCATATATAGATATAGCACCCTTACGTAGGTGCTGGCGGTGGTAGCTTGCCGCAGGGTGCCACGCCTAAAAGCGTTCATTTCGAGCATCAAAATGAAAGTTTTTGGGCGTTTAGAGTTAAAAAAAACTTGTTTGGAACAGCATATCAACATATTAGTTTTCTACAGTGTTGCCAACGCCATATAACCAAAAAATCCGCTGTCAACTGTAAAAAAATCCGAAAATATCCGATTTTCCTACGAGGTGCTTTTACCGAAAAAAAAAAAAAAAAAAAAACGGACAATAAATCCTTATATGCACGAACAGTGCAACATCTATTGGTGAAATTGAGAACAACCCGTAGCTCCCCCACCATTAAATTCTGGGATAAATCGACGAAAAAATCAACTCACTAGCACAGCTTTTGCAAGCATTCCATCGAGGTCTGCGGATGACGTCATCATAACTCAGCTAATCAGATTATGCTTGATTATCCTCGCGAAAAGTTGTATCGTTCAAAAAAAATCCGCAAATCGGATTAAAATCCGCCGATTGGCAACACTGGTTTTCTATGAGTTGTTTGAATGCGGGTGACTCGAGTGAGTGGTGATCAATAATGACAAACATTATCCTAAACTAAGTAGGGCTTGGCTTGGACCTAGGTACGAAAGTGAAAAATATGGCCTTGTGGAAAATCAAGACACCCCAGTTCCTAGTCGTAATACTTACCTACATAACATACCCACCTGCACTTGGAAGTCTTTGGTATAGTTTTTCCAAAGTTAATTGGAACAAGGTGAACATAAATTATAACTGGTGGCTGACTAGTGGCAGTGCATTTCTTATGGAAATTCTCAGTGACTAGTCTACCAATTGGTACCTTGTTCCAATTGAGTTTGGAAATACTATATCAAAAAAGTTGGTAATATTGTTAGCGTTAGCGGGAGTATTCATCTAGTTCTGTTAAACGGTTAATAATTATTCTTGCAAAATTAGGTGAATTGGGAACAAAAATAAACATTTTGAAAAAAAAAAGCAGAAGTATTCAGGAAATTTAAAAAATTATGCGATCTTATGATGGATGTGTACAGAGTTAAAACATTATGCCTACACATTGACTGTGTACTAAACTTTCTATTTATGCTATCAAGAGATCGGGGTTTATTTTCATTTTTCAGGAGTTTTTTGAAGTTCAGCCTATTTATTTATTCTAATAATTCTGTCATTCAAGATTCAAGTAAAACTTTTTACGAATTTCTCAAAATAAAACTACTTACTTAGAAGTAAGTAGTTTTATTTTGAGAAATTCGTAAAAAGTTTCACTTGAATCTTGAATGACAGAATTATAGGCGGCCTGCGGCCGCCCCTAGATTTGGCCGCCCGCGTGCAGGGCACGCGCTTCACACCTGCTAGGATCGGCCCTGAGCGAAATTATTCGGCTCAGCCATTTTTTTTTTTTTTCGAATAAATCAATATGCCAGAAGCAATCTATCATTTTCGTCCATTGTCACTTTGACGGTTCCAAAAAAGTTATAAAAAGAAGAGACCATCGCTGTCCGGCCATAGATGCCCGATACACCATTAGCCAAATAGGCCTTCGCTTGATGACAAAGCCGTCAGTTTTTTATATGCATCAGGTCAGCTGCGGATGTTCGCCGTTTAATTTGGACGCGACCCAGTTCGAACGAAGCATGATTTTTGCCGGATTTTGCTACAGCGGCAGAAAGCTTATTGGAATACAGGATATGTGGTATTGTTTTGCTCGTCGTTATTCACGATCGACCATCTGGGATTTCCTATACACGGCCGCAGCAACATAGCGCTTCGTATCTCGAATTAATTTTTTTCACACCAAGCAGAAACTCGTTGATGTCGCAAGAATTTAAAGAATTTTCTCGTATATAGGTATAAATCGGTAGGTCCCATGTAAGCTTGTCAATTAGGTAGCACTTCTCGGCTAAAACATGACTTTAGAATCCATTTACATCTCCTAATGAAACTATCGTCAATAAGGTACCTTCCAGCAGTGTATATAAAGAAAAAACCTTTTCGATAGTTCATGTATTTTAAACGAAGACCACCCGTGCGATGGCATTTACGAGGATATTTTGCATGATTGTAAATAAGAAGCGAACTGCAATTTATTTATACCTTGGCAAAGAGATGTTGTATGTCACGACAGTGGAAAAAAAAGTAACTAGATTACACGGGAAAAGTAATGAAGAAAAAAAGATGTTATACTATTTAATGGCTGTTCGGAAATGTAAAGCTGTCCCAGGAAAGATTTATCGCCAGCGCCATTCTTAGTATATTGTTGGAAGAAACCAGACTACAGATACAAGAATACAAAGAAACTAAATTATGCTTATTAGCAGTTATCTTTAGGTATGTTTGCTTGAGTCGCACTAACTTGAACTAAGCTGTAATATTTCAGATTATGGCAGATAAACCATATAAAACGCTCCAAAGCAGGAAGTGCTGCCCCGAACAACACAAACGAACAAACCTTTTGATCAAGGGTTTAGTACAATTTGCAGTAATTTTTAATTTACGACACATATGTGAGTAAAAATCCAACTAAAAACCATATTTCATCCGAAAATAAACCACTGTAACAAGATTCGGTTTGGCAATAAAAGTATTTTTAAAATGCATTCCAGCGCCGACATGCCATAAATACACATGTCACATGAAACTGAAACCGCGTTATTTACTGCGCCGAGCGAAAAGTGTGTGTTTATGTCTATGGTGTTTATAAATGACGCGTTTATTAGTTTTTTTCGTTCATCCTGCGAAATATGGCGCCGCGATACGGCAAATGAAAACATAAGTGTGGGAATTTATGCAATCGGATTTGATGTGACGTCGAAATTGGATGGTGCGAATTATATTCTTCAACATGTTGACCAGGGTTGGCATAGAATTTCTCCAGGTTATAAGCCCAGTGATTATTAGCCTATACTTTGCTAATTTATATCGCAACTATGGATGACTGAATGTGTTTATAATAGTTTTTATATGTTAGATAAACAGATGAGAAATAATTTACTTAAGAAAGGGTTTGTGATTTTTTGTCTTGATGTTGAGTTAGTTCCTATACATAGTTATATGTGTTCACACGCTGTGCTATCCACGCTGTGTTCGATATAATAAATATATTGAATATCGATAATTAACAAGTTCTTTTATTTCATAGTCCATTTCCCAATAGGTTATGGGCCCAGTGTACGTGTATTCATTGCGGTTGTGAAAACCGGGAGTGTTTAATGTAATCGTGACAATGGAAAATTTGAAACTAAAAAGAAACAAAAGGCTTCATGCTAACAGAGCTTAAATAAGAACACCAGAACTCAGCAATTTAGAAATAATTATCGTTGAGGATATTTTAAAATCAATTTTAAAAGACGTCAAATCTCTGAACACAATGAAAAAAGTGAAACAAAACAATTCCATCAATAAAAAAAAAATGGAACTCTTATAACAGCAACCAAAAAGGGCACAATTAGTGTTCCCAGTAATATGGGCATACAGGAAAGTCTTTGGTATAGGCTGGACTGTCCAGAGGTTCCTTACAATTTGCTGTCCGTAAGAAAAATGCAAAGGGCTAGTATGAATATTGCTTAAAAAAAAGTGCTAGTATTTACAAAGGCGGTAAGCTTATAATTTATGGGTAAGTCTCTGAACACTTTAATAATAATTGCTCTTGAACTCACTGTTATTGGAAATTTAAAAAACACTATTATTCAAGCACATAGTGACAATTAAATATAAATAAAAATTATCAATTGTGGTTTGAACGTTAAGGCCACATTGGTGAGGTTTAAATTATTAAGTTATTATAATAATAAAAAAAAAACAAAAACAGAGATCGAGGACTTAGGGCAAATCGATCAGGTTATACAATGACAATGAGTATTTATGTGAAGCGTGCATAAACAAGCGCGACTTCCATTTCAAAAACATTGTACTGTTTGTGCATGGATTTACTTACTATTGTGTAACATATTTGATGAGTCATAAGTCATAATATGTATTTTGTATGTTTCAAGATTCAGTTGCTGAAAGTGGGGCACATTTTAATTTACAGATTTTCAATGTATTCTGTGACGATGAAGGTGAATATCTAGCTGCTGAAATGAGAGATTTTTGGTATGCAAAAAGATAAGTCATCATTTGACAATTCCATGAACCCCACAAATTAAATGATGCAGCTATATAAAAAAAAAAGTTGGAGGCAGTTTTAATTGCAACATTCTCACTTAGTTTGACCCCTACTAAAACTTTAAAAGAATTTGAAACACCATACGAAATGTGGCGTAGTAAAAAGCCTCAAGTAAAATATTCATAAGTGTTTGGTTCCCTAATACCGTTTATAGGTAAATAAAAACTAGGAAAACAAAATTTGATATCAAATTCTGGAAAGCTGTACTGGTTGGTTATGAACCAAATGAATATGAAGTGTGGGATGTGGTTAGTCATAAGTTTGTTGTAGTCAAGGATATTATTGTAGATATGAAATTTGTTTTTGTCCTCCAAGCCTTTTAATCTGCATAAAGCTGATTCCTCTGACTATTTGTCAAGATCAGTAGTTAATCATAAGCTTGAAAAAGTAAATGCAGAACACTTATGGTCATAAAGCTGATTCCTCTGACTATTTGTCAAGAACAGTAGTTAATCATAGGCTTGAAAAAGTAAATGCAGAACACTTATGATCATAAAGCTGATTCCTCTGACTATTTGTCAAGAACAGTAGTTAATCATAAGCTTGAAAAAGTAAATGCAGAACACTTATGGTCATAAAGCTAATTCCTCTGACTATTTGTCAAGATCAGTAATTACTAACAAGCTTGAAAAAGTGAATATAGAACACTTTAATTGTAAAAGCTGATTTCTCTGACTGTTTGTCAAGATCAGTAGTTACTAATAAGCTTGAAAAGTATAAATATTTAACTTTTCTGGTCATAGAGCCAATTTTTCTGACTCTTTGTCAATATCAGTGGTTAGTTAATGATAAGTTTGAAAAAGTGAATGCACAACACTTTGGTGATGAAACTGATTCCTTTGACAGTTTGCTAAGATTTCTGGTTGATAAATCTGATAAAGCAAAATCAGATGACCAACCAATCCAAGAAAGTAGCTAACTGTTAACCCACAAACTTATCAAACTATACAGGGTGTTCCGAAACTATTGTGCCAAAAATTAAGGGATGATAGATCTCGCCAAAATAAACGTTTTTTACTTATAAACACATAGGCGCATGCGCTTTGGTTAGGTGATTATAGCATATAACAGTCCGCGCTGTGGTAGCCACCTTGCCCACGGAGAGGCGTGCTTAGAGCAGAACCTGCGTTATCAAATAATAAAAAACCCAAGGACTACTTGCAGAATTTATTAAAAACAATGATTCACATCAGAAGATGCTCAAAACTGCGACCACCCGCATCAATGCATGCGTGATAGTACCGTGGCAGAAACATCAAGTAAATTTCTGCAGCAAAACCCTTCCCGAACTGTTAGAAACTGTTTCCATGTATGCCAGACAGAATATGTGGTACCAGCACGACGGAGCTCCACCACATTACTCGTTAGCCGTAAGGGAACATCTCAACGAAACATAATCTGGAGAGTGATTGGTAAAGGCGCACCTATTGCATAGCCTCAACGGGTTTCACGTTCACCAAACCTGACCGCATGCGACTTTTTTTATGGGGTCACATGAAAGCCTTTTGTTCGACACTCCAGTTGAAACACGGGAACAGTTAGTGGGAACGATTGTCACAGCAGCTGCTGAAATTCGCGAAACGCCAGGAATTCTTCAACATGTTCAGGAGGGTATGCTACGGCACTGTCCTAGTCCTGTCACGCATGCATTGAGGCAGGTGGTCGTAATTTTTAGCATTTTTTAATGTGAATAATTGTTTTCAATAAATACTGCAAGCATTTCTTGGATTTTGTATTATTTATTAGCACAGCTTCTGCTTCAAACAAGTTTCTCCGTGTGCACATAGCGCGGACTGTAATCTGCTATTATCAGCTAACCAAAGGGCATGCGCCTATGGGTTTATAAGTGAAAAATGTTTATTTTAGCGAGATCTATCATCCCTTAATTTTTGGCTCAATAGTTTCGGAACACCCTGTATAATAATGATTATAGTAAATCTGTGGTTAAAACAGATCTGCCATATGATATTCATTCAGTTTCGACTATAATCACGATTCCCAAAGTAGTTAAATTAAAATCCTCCAGTGAATTGCGTCCAATAAATTTTTTTACACTATTGACAAAATTTTGTAGAAAATGGTGTATTTGCAACTTGTTGAGTATATAGATCGAAATAAACTATTGAGTGATTTTCGATCAGGTTTCGAGTAAGTCAATATCAGTAGTTTATAGTGAGTATGAAAAAGTGAATGTAAAACACTTTGATGATAAAGCTGGTTCCTCTGACTGTTTGTCAAGTTTAGTAGTTAATAATAAACTTGAAAAAGTGTTAAAAATAAATGTAGCACTTTGGTAATAAAACCTTTCCCCTGACACTGACAGTTTGTCAAGATCGGTGGTTAATAAATATGATATAGCTAAATCAGATGAGTAACAATCCAGGAGAGTAGGTAGGTGTTAACCCTAATAAACTCATTAAACTAAATAATGAGTATAGTAAATCTGTGATTAAAACAGATCTGCCAAATGATATTCACTCATTATTGGTAAATAGAACGTGGTCGTTAGCATCAAGACCCGAATATAAAATATAGTGAATTGTAAATGGATATTTTTTCCATTGAAAATGATGAAATCGGAAAACAATTTAGATACAAAGCATACTTAGTTGCTCGTGGTTTTAGTCAACATTACTTGGTAGATTATAATGAAACCTTTGCACAGGTGGCGAGAATCGTAGGTTTCTGGTTTATAATAACCTTTTTAATCAGTTTACCCTTTTAATACATCATATGGATGTGAAAACAGCTTTCCCGGATGGGAAATTGAAGGAAGCTATTTTTATGAAGGTTCCTGAAGGCTGAAGAGTGGCTGGCTCAAGGTGTGACAAGTAAACCTCCTAACCAAGTTTGCAAGGCTTTGTATCTATGGACTAAAACAAACCACTAGATGTTGGTTTGAAATAATAGTAAAAGTTCATAAAGAAAATGGGCTTGAAAATTCATTAGTTAACCACTGTATTTATATTTTAGACAAAGGTGCAATATGTAAAATTATTTATGTAGTTCTGTAGATGGTATTTGCCACTGCAGATAATAATACATTGAATAGCTTCAAAAGGTATTTGGCAAATAACTGTTCTATGTTTTATTTGAAAGACAGTAAACTATTTTTGGATAATAAAATTGAAAGGTAATCAAAAATAAAATTACTCTTGATCAGTTTTCATATAGGTACATTTCACATTTACATGAAAACTATTTTACATACATTTAATATGAATGACTGTTGTGCCATCAGCTGTGTCAGCACTCCACTTCCTAGTAAACTGAATTTGATTGGTTTGAATTCAGAAGAAAAACATGATAGCCCTTGCCGTGATCTAATCGTCTGTTTAATGTATATTATGTTATGTATATCAAGCCTGATTTGAGTACCGCTGTTAATATCTTGAGCAGGTATTAAAGCAAAAATAATAAAGAGCTTTAGCAATATTTGAAAAAGGTCCGTAGATATCTTAAGGGTAAAATCAATGTAAAGTTGACACAATATTTTACTTGTGAATACATCAATTTATTGAGAGATTCTATTAATCCTGACTAGGAAGGTGGAAATGATAATATAAACAAGATAAAAAGCACATCAGGATATTTATTTAAACTGTTTGAAATTTGTGTGATATGTTGGAATACAAGAAGGCAGTTGTCAGTAACGGCATCATCTACTGAAGCCGAATATATGGTTTTTTTTTTGAAGAGGCTCTTTGGTTAAAATCATTGGCAGAAAATATTCATAAATATTAATATCAGTCAATTATGACCTAGCAGGACAACAATGAACCTCGATAAATATTACAAATAATCCAACAAATCACAAAAGATCAAATCATATTGAATTGATCGTAATTAATATAAAATATTAATTTGTCCACAGATAAACCACTAGCAGACATGTTTACCAAACCATTGATGCAAATGAAATTTGAGAAATTAGAATGGAATTAGGCTTAGTAAATAAGTTAAATGGTTTGATTAGGTTTTTCTGGGTTTTCCCTAATCCTGAGCAGCAAATGCTGGACCGTTATTGTAATTTTCCCCAGAAAAGACACACATAAGGAAAGCGGGCCTATTTATATTATACTAGGTTTAAGTTGTATTACACTTTTAGTATAATTGATCAAATTTTTGAGGTGGCGTGTTGGATAAACTGATATTCATATCAGTGAAACAAAAATTAATAAATTAAACTTTGATTATTAGCCTATACTTTGCTAATTTATATCGCAGCTATGGATGACTGAATGTGTTTATAATAGTTTCTATATGTAAGATAAACAGATGAGGAATCGTTTACTTAAGAAAGGGTTTGTAATTCTTTGTCTTGATGTTGAGTCAGTTCCTATAGTTATTTCAATGAGTTCACACGCTCTGCTTTCCACGCTGTGTTCGATATAATAAATATATTGAATATCGATAATTAACAACTTCTTTTATTTCATAGTCCATTTCCCAATAGGGTCCTTTGAAGCAAGAAACGGAAAACCCGAAAAAACCCAAAAAAAATCAGAAAACCCATAAAAACCCAAAAAAACCCGACGGGTTGGACTTTTTCAAAAAAAAACGGGTTTTTTCCAACCCTGACGTTGACTGTTTCATAAACTCAAGCAATTTAGAGTTAAGTTATCAGTTTCTCAATTTTTTGACGTCTATTTTTCATAAATTTCAGCTTCAAATCTCAGAATAATTTAGTGTATGGAGTTTGGGGGATCCACCAAGTGATCATCTAAACACAAAATCTCAACTTTAAAAAATAGAAATTTTATCACTTTAGTACTAAGGTTACTTGGCCCTATTTACTAGGAGTCAGGGAGAGCTGTTCAAAAGCCTGGACAATTCTGACTTATTCTGTTCAGAAAGTCCAAAAACGTTGCTACCTGCATTTGTCATACACTTGACTCTCCTATGCCTATGAACAATATTTTTATAACTAAAATATTCTCTTGCTATTTAACTAAATAGTTATCTATTATTAAAACCTAATCCAGCATTTTAACAAAATTCAATCTTCTACCAAAACTCCCAAGTAAAATATAGCCAATCCACGTGATACCCTGCACATGACAAATATAAGATAAGAGCATGTGCCCACTAACCGAGCAAACTTTATCATCTTTTAAAGATTCGGACACAATTGAAAAGTGAATCGCTCTGCCCGATATCCATTCTGTCTGTTTGACCAGCAAAATGCACTTTACGGACTTTTGAAATATGCTTTGATTCCGATAGAGAGAGCCCCAGATATTATTGCACAAAATAGTTTCGCTTCGACAAATACAGATTGAATTTCAGCGAAGAATGTCAATACACTCAAACCCCATTATCCAGCTTGTCTAGAATTAGCACGGTCCTTAATACCCAAGCGAAATTAAACGACATAACTCTGTGGTGCGGAAAAAGGTCTCCTCGCAGACCTCTAGAAAACTTAATAAAATGGACGAAATTATCAAATAAAGTCCTGGTGCGTGGCGGACAAGAGAGAGGAAGCGGAACAGACGACGAGGTCGCACAGCGGTCAAGATGGTCCTTCGGTATTATTGTCTGACAGGTGGACATTGTGGTCATCAACATTCCGGGCATGAAATTGAGCCCGTTTCCCTCTCGGTGCCTTTGTGCCGTCCCCATCCCTCCAAAAGCTGCTGCAGGAATACACATTGTCCGGTTATGAAGCATTTGGCATTGCTGGAATTATCGCAGGCATAGTAGGACGAATTTGAATTTCAGACTCTACGCTATGCAATTATTTCTTGGTCAATTTAATTTTGTATTGGTTTAGAATGTTCGTCTACCTAATAATCATTAGAGTAAGTACTCCAAAACAATATAAACCCCAATAAAATTTAAAGACTCGCAAAGTCAAACAACGGAATCCCCATAATGGAGCTTTGAAAACTTGATTGAAAATTTCAGGCAATACATATCCGACCGCGCTCTAATGTTATTGAGAATTGAGTACGTCATTTTATAAAATATAATATAAAGGAGTTTGCTGGTGCACTTCGAAAAGATTTAGCGAAATATTGGCTTGTATTAACAATAGACCGCATTCAATAAACTTAATTAAGTTTCCTGAACCGAGAACACTTTGGAAGTTCTAGCTTTATATGCCAATCTTCGATTATTTAATTTTAATATCCTATGCGCCAACTTTTTGTTGCATAGTCATTTATCTAGTCGGGTCGTTGCATCTGCAAATTCGAATTTCCCATTTAACTTATCAGTATCGTATTATCGTAAATCGCTGTTAGCCTGATTTGGTCGAAATTAGAAATTAATCCTCGAATTTAAAATGCTAATCGAAGGCCGGATATTTTGGATGGCGGTTTCCGAGTAACATCTTACCCAAAGCCGCTTAGCTTTGTGGTGATTACTTCTCGATTTGACCCTAATCCTGTTTCACATTATTATTTAAATAGAGCTTGTCACTTCTTTCAGCAATCGATAATTATTTACAGTTGGCTGGAAAGTATTATTTTAATATCGTTTCAAAATAGTTATTCAACAAACAAGTGTATTAATGAGCGAAATTATTATTAGTCATTGATATATATTTTTATTTTCCTCGACCAATGCTCCCAACCTAAGTTAATAGCACGAAGATGAAATGAAAGAAAAGAAAGAGGTTGGCAGCAATGGCGAAGCTGATGGATATTATGTTTAAAATGGAATTTAGCTCAAAAGTAGTGATATAATGTATAATTTATTTGTAACGAAACTGTATTTTATGTACTACATAAAAGTATGGTTGTTTAATTTTTTTTTAAATCTTGAAGCCAGAAATTGAAAGACAAAAAAAAGCAGAATATTTGAATTTTGAGCCATATTTTTGCACCAATCAAAAATCAGTGATTGTCAAATTTCAATGTTCCAAACGAATCTTTTTTTTTTTCTTTTTTAACACATCGGACAAAAAAGGAGGCATATATATATATCAAAATCGCTTTGCGTATCGACTTTAGTACAGCCCTACTTTTGACTTGAAAGAGAAGAACGACATCTATTAATTGAAGTATCGACAATTTTCTTTGCTTGTCTATGAATGCGAATTAAACAAAGAAATCGGTATCTTTACTAATCCGGCACAATATAAAGTACGAAAACGATAAAAGCGATTTTTGATTACTATTAGGTCAGTGACCCCTGGCTTTTACAAACCCGGTTTATCCATTCCATCACAAACAATAAACAATAATTAACAACAAGACACAGCAGGCTGTGGCAGTGTAATTTGAAGAGAAAAAAAAAAGGATGTTTTTGCCTGTGAAAATTTAAAATTTTATATAGGGCATAGGGAAACTGAAAGGTATGGAATACAGACACATAAAAATTATACTCGTGTTTTATTTCCCATAAACCACTTAATAGAAAAATAATAATAATTTTAATAGTTAGGTAATTATTGTTTATTTTGTTTGTGTGATGAAGGATGGAAAAGGGTTTGTAAAAGCCGATTCCGGAAACTGGCCAGAGGTGAGCATGGATATGCTTTCGGAAAAAAATTCACATGAAGGGTAGGTACTCGGTAGGTAGGTATTAGTAAAATGCAGGTAGAGAAGAACAACCTTCTCCAAACAATGATTCCCTTATATGCTTATTGGGTAGAAACCTCTAAAATTTAAACGCACACACTAGAAAATGAGTACCTAAGGTATTCAATAATTGAATAATTATTATGAACGACATAATGGCATTATGCTCGGGGTTATGGTTTGTTTCTTGATGGTTTGTGTGCCTTCTCTGCCTTCTGCCTGTTTTGGAGTTTTGGACAGGCTAATAATAAATAAATAAAAATATATAATGATTATAAGTTGGGTTAAGTTTTCCATAGGAATGAGAATCGATTCCATATTCCGTCCGATACTTGCAAATCTGTGGATTCGAGGATTCGATATATCGATTTAATTGTCCCTGCCAGGAAAAGTTTACATGAAAACCATAACATCTGGGCAACACTGGCTAAAACTGACCAATCAGAAATTTGGTGCACCAAGAAATTTGAACTTCAAATCGAAATTTAGAGCCTTTGCAAATCCGAAAAAAATCGGAAAAAATATAGTTGAGCTTAATTTTGACTCCTCTTTCCAATAAGCAAATAAAAAAAAATTCATGCAAGAAACCTATTGTGGCCCCTACCTGCTCCTATCGATACGATGATAAATTAGTATTGTGTGGGTAGTTTCCCATGTATTAGCTTCGTGCGCCGATCGTATTATGAACGATAATGCATGAACTACGTTCAAGAATTCCTAATTTATCAACTGAGTTTTATTATCAACTGAGACTTATTCATAAAAACATTTTTATGTGAGTTTGGCGCCTAGAGGGGTCCATATAAATAACGTGATGTTTTGACAAGGACCGCGTAAAACTCGGACAACTCTAATAAAAAATTCGGCCCCTCGAAAACAATAAAACCACCCCTCGTATATATTGTTTCAATTCATAAACGCCGTAATACGCGATTTGCCCTTTTACACCCCATTGAGTCAGTTTCGCTTCGTTGGGTGCCATCAATCGAGTATGGCAAATATAGAATATGATTTTTAGGGATATGAGAAATGTTAATCCCATTTTATTTTCGCAACATTTCAGGACAAATCCGGGCAAAAGTTAAATTAACCCCCGAAATAAGCCAGCCACCGTGGAACATAATAATTTCTAATTATCAGCAAATTAGACGGAAAAACCTTGGCCAAGAGAGCACAATAGCCGCGTTTTATGAGTAATTAAGCCCCGTGCTAATTCGTTTAGTGCTGGGTTGCAAAGCTGGCGGTTCTTAAAAGTAATTTGTTTTAAAAACGTTACGAGACGAGATAATGGGTGGACGCGGACTCGGAGCACCATCCAAAGCCTCTGGAAAGTTTATGGCGACAATAAGTCACCAAAATTACACGAGCTGGTAATACGTTTGAACTGATTTATGTGCCAATGATTTTAAGTTTAAACTAAAACTAGAACGAAACCAGGTGTATGCTCCAATAGGATATTTTATCTAAATTTTTGCAAGCTAATATTGATAAATACATTCCTCAAGAAGTTGTGTTGTAGCGTTAGCCTTTCACAGTCCCGGGGTTATCCACTAGGTACTCGTGTTAGCCAGGTTCCCCCAGCAACGTTTGACGAGTCGTCATTCGGTACTTACTCACTTTTGTAAGTAGCTAACACATCTCAAGTAGGTCTTACAATTCTCTAGTGACACACACACATACACTTCTGTTCATGGTCCTCCGAGCTAACAAGCAAACCAGCTTGAGAAAAGCAGATCAGTGTCCCAGGAGCAGGAATTCAAAATCCACAATGCCCCAGGAGCCAGGATTATTAGAGCTACTCCAGGAGGGCTCACGAACCACTCCACAGTGCTCCAGTACCAGTAATGTTATATGCGTAGGGAGTATGGTGTACGGATGCGGCGACCCTATCGCCCACGTCATGCAATCAGCCAGCCTTGAGCTCGAGGAACCCAATCGGTTTAGTTTCTATGCCAATGGGTCGTAAGCCTTTTACAGTCCAGGGATTACCCACTGGACTAGTCTCTCCCCTGGGTACTCGTGTTAGTCAGGTTCCCCCAGCAACGTTGTTTGACTTTCGGTACTTACTTTCCTGAGTAGGTACCACATCTCAAGTAAAACACGCTTGTGCCTTTTAACCACGAACCCTGGAATCAGCACAGCGGCGAGCACTTCTACTGGTACAGGAATGTGGTCGATCTAGCATCGTATTCCTTGTGTTAAATGAGTTCAATAGGTGAATTCCTTTATCCTTGACCAAATCCGGAAATTGGGATGTTTTCCTACGAGTATTTGGAACACCCCAGTCATCCGTTACCTACATATGCTGGGATCGGGTATAGACATTATGGGTTGTTCGCCTGCGCCAACTACTGGTAACGAAGGAATACTCTGTGACCTTATAGAAAAAGCACTTCGAACCGGACGGAATGGTGTCAGACAGTGGGGCTGAATCTAAATTCAGCAATAACCACACTGGTAACATTTACAAAAAGAACGAAACTCCCAAACCTGAGAAACATTCGTCTCGTTGGAAGCAGACTTGATTGGGAAAAATAAATTAAATTCCTAGGAATAACGCGAGATTCTAAACTTCTCTGGAATCGACATGTAGAGAACACAAAAAAGAAAGCAATTTCGGCACTCATGGTCGCAAAAATATTGCGAATAAAACATGGGGTTGTAACCCATCAATTCTAAGATGGATGTATACCATGATAGTGAGAGCTATCATCACCTACAGAGCGGTAGCCTGGTATAGCCGAACCCAGCTAGTAACAGCTAGGAAAACCCTAAGAAAAGTGCAAAGACTCGTGCGTCTCTGACAGGAAAAATGAGATCATGCGCAATCGCAGCACTAGAAGTCATTCCAGACCTCACACCACTCCACATAATAGTGAAGCGGGTCGTCAGTGTATCATGTTTAAGATTGGAGAAGATAGGTTTACAAAGGGAAATGCACCTTGGCAAAACTTTTCCTCTCCCTAACTGTTCACACCTCATGGATCTACCAAAAGACGTGATCGTTGATAAATTCAGTTAAGAGAAAAACTTTTCCATTGAACTAATCTATCCCATCCCTTAAAGCAAACACCATCAAATGGGACACAGACGGTTCCAAAATTGCTGAGAGAACTGGAGCCGGAGTATTCGGGCCACGGACCAGATAGTCGAAGCCAATAGAGAAATCACCAAACATATTTCATGCGATAGGAAGATGCGTGAAGTTCAACTTGAACAGAAGTTATCGGAAACAAGAGATTGTAATGATATCTGACAGCCAAGCAGCTATCATTGAGAACCCCAGTCATCAATTCTAAGACAGTATGGGAATGTCTACAGAAACTAAATGAGCTGGAAAAAAAAAAGTAACCCTTCTGAGTGCCCGAACACATAAGTGTCGAAGACAACGAACGCGCAGATAGACTCTCAAGAACGGGGGCGTCTACTCCCTTAACTGGGCCAGAACCATTTTGCGGCGTCGGAAATGCGCACCTCAAAGAAATCCTCAAAAAAGGAGAGAACCGGCTAAGGAACAAACAATAGCTAAAACAGCCAGGACTTCGACAGAAACCAAAAAAGATCAGAACTACTGGAGGCCGATCCTCGAGCCAGGGAGTAGAGCTCCTCGAGAGAACAAATTTTTCGTCTTTATCATTCTCACATACTTTTCGATTACGTTGACAAAGACAAAACATTCGTTCTATCGGGGAGCTCTTCTCCCT
This sequence comes from Ceutorhynchus assimilis, assembly GCA_917834065.1. Taxonomy (NCBI): domain Eukaryota; kingdom Metazoa; phylum Arthropoda; class Insecta; order Coleoptera; family Curculionidae; genus Ceutorhynchus; species Ceutorhynchus assimilis. The sequence continues at coordinate 4,009,442 of OU892281.1, forward strand.
GGCCCGAGGATCGGGCTTCTGGTCAACCTTAGCAAGAAAAGTCTCAAGACTCTAACTGGATTTCTCTCGGGACATTCCAGACTTAAGAAACATCTACAGAAGTTGGAAGAAGGTGGCACCTGCAGATTCTGTGAAGACGGTGAAGAGACACCTCGCCATCTTCTACTGAACTGCGATTAGTTAGTCGCTCAAGGATGAAGAGCTTGGGAAGTGCCCTTATATAGTTGGAAGACATTCCAGCTCTGGAACCACTAGATCTCCTAAAATACCTAAAGGACCTAGGATTGGAGGAGTTGCTTTGAGCAGGAAACCCAAATTTTGCAGCAGAAGGAGGGGTACAATAGATCAACCTTGGTCGCGGTGCAACTGACACCTCCAACACACACACACAAGACTATTAATATTACTCAGGTTACACCTTGCCCCGGCCCTCGTTTGATTGGGCGAGTAACAAGCTCATCAACTGGAAAGCGACTCATCGAACTTTCAGTCAAATTACCTGCAATCATTCGTTCCCCTCTTCTTACAGAGGACGAGACGATACCGCTACCATATTTCTGGAGAGAGGCTCAGGAACATTGCCCAGAATTTTGGGATCATTTGAGAGCTCCTGCCTCCTTCCCCTATTGTGAGATGTTAGACACGACAGTTCGGTGGATATTAACAAAATTGCGCCAGCAAATGTGGGTAGGGACAGTGGGAGTCTCGTTAGTCCATCGATAAACACAAATAGAATCCGTCAAAAGTGTTTTAGAAGCTCGCCTCGACAAAGGCTAAGCTAATTACAACCGGCAGTCAATTTAACGGCCCTTTATGAAAAGCGTTCGCTTAATTTTAAACCTGTTGAAGGAAATAAATAATAAATAGCCTAAACGACTAAAAGACAAAAGAAAATAAATTTAATAAAAATGGCACTAGGAATGCGAAATGGAATTTATGGTGTTTGGTCTCTCCGGAAGGAATTTACTCTCTCGTAAATATTTTATTTGCTGAATATAAAAAGCAGACCGAGGGCATCATATAAAAACTCGCATCCTATTGTTCGATTTTGGATGGTGGAAATTTATGGAGCATGGAAAAAGAAATTTAAAAAGGTTGCCCATTTTCGTTGTGCCTGCTAATCCTATTATTGCTGGTAATGCCAATGGACTAAATGTAAAAATACAAAGTATATAAAGTACGGTTTCAAGAGAATATTAAAACTGTAAATAATTTTCCCGATGAGATCGAGCTTTTGAGTAATGCAAACCGAGAACGTAAAAGGCATATATATATGGAATAGCAAATTTTAGTTCACGAGATGGAAGTAGAATATATATGTACATCAAGGAGAGAACTTTTGATATTCGATCCAACAAAAAGGACCATTTGCTATACTCTGTGGAGTAATTTTTTGAAAGCTTTTCAAATTCCGTAATTACTCGATAATTATGTATAAATTCCAAAATCGCAATGATGATCCAATTTTTAATCAAGTTGAAATCCGATATAAAATCTCGCAACAAACTTTTCCACGTTCCATCAACAGGTAAGTATCTGCGTTAATTAATTCAATTTTACGCGGTATAGCGAAGCAAATATTGCGGCATCGATTAAAGAAATTTCGCGACCGACACAAGACAAAATCAACGGCGAAATTTAATAATATCGGCGAAGTTCAAATTTCGAGGGCGGCGATAAGATCGGCGGGCGCTAATGAAGTGCCCTAATACAATATTAATTCCGCCTATATCCGAACTGTTGTTCGGGATTTGAAATTTGTTCAGTGGAATTTTTAGATGGTAAATTTATGATCGAAGTGGTTTTTGTTGACTGATATTCATTCATTAAATTGGTCGTTCCGAGCAGATGCAAACACATCGTGCTTGGCAATAGTATTTTTCTTTTATCTGAAAAACTGAATGATACTTCTATTATACGACCTCTTATGCATTTTCAATTTGTCTTAACCAAACTATGGCAATTCTGGAAGTACCGTCTATCTTTTTACATATTCATACAAGTATTTAACTCCAACCGAGGCTTCAATATGCTGAAATTTCATAAGGATAATAAAATTGGGTAAGACTCCCATACGACCAGTAATCCCTTATTTAGCTTCTGACTTGGAAGTGCGAAATCCTGGAATTTCTTCATCATTGACAAGGTTTTGACTTTCCAATCAATAACAAAATTGTGATTATTCAAACTGATTGACACTTGTACTATGTGACCTTTACTTGCATTTTCAATCTTTTTCTTTTGAAGTTGGTGATTCTAGTTTCAACACTATTCACTTAAAGCAAAAGTGCAATTCAATCAGAAACAGATCTACATTGGAATTGTCTCACAAGCGCGAATTCTTTTATTGTATCGTTAAAGTCGTGTTTAAGTGAGTCTTTCTGAACCCAAACTAATAGCCGGTCCATTTTATCCTCGCCAAGGCCTATAGTAATTGGGTAACTAGGTGAGTGGTATTTAAAATTATAGAGGCCCTCGAAAAGAGCCTCTTAACCCGGCCGCGTTGAAGAAATGGGAGGCACTTAAACCTTTTCAATTCGGACGCTTTACCTTTATCCGAATAATATAAAAGTAGTGGTTTTCGGAAACCTAATGTGCAGCCATTGTGCTATAAAAAGCTATCGCATTTCGGAGGTAAAAACCTATTTCGCAATAAATGATCTCTGATTGGATTGCAGCCGAATTTAAGTTATGCGCTATACCTCGTCAAGCGAAAAAGTGCTTTAATTAACGCAAAAAAAACTCAATTCCGGCGCGGGCGGAAACAAAAATCTGTCAGCGCGAAACAAAAATCTAAAAAAATGGGCTTTTGCATGAGCGCGTCGAGTACGGACTGGATGAAATTTATCAGCAAAACACAGATGTTTAATAAAAATTGTATTTAATACTGGCTGCGCCATATCCACTCGGAGCTGTCACTCGTTTTCATATTAAATGCGAGAGCGCAAACAACGTTACTTTACGTCAAATTAAAAACTCAAAATGTATCATGGCGAATATTTAATTAAACCTACCAATCAATAACGATAATTGTATTATACATCAAATTATCGGGCAACAAAACATCATTATTAGGACGGTTATGATATATAATAATTTTATTGTAATGTCTGGCGGGCTTAAATTTCCGGGCGCGCCGATATTTATTGCTCTCTCGGTGATTAATGATCTAATGTGTAGCGCAAACACATTTGAACGCGATTCTTGTGACTTGTGCTCTTAAAAAGTCAATTATTTTCCGCGATATCCCTCATAAATCAAAAAAGCTTATAACTGGACTCTTCTTCTGGGAAGTTTATTTGGAAAAGTTCGGAAATAAACTGTAATTAAGGCCGGTATGGATTATTTACGTGTAGTGGATGCTGTCAGACATAAATATATTTTTGCAGACAATGATGATTATGTGAGTGGATGATTGATTATTGTTTCGATTGGGTAACGAGAGAACTATAAAGAGGGTATCGATTTGGTCACTAATAGATAATTCCGTCTCAGTCGCCTCTTTTTATTGATTAATTTTGGATTAGGCGTCCTGTAACAAAATCAATAGCAAATTCATATTCTCGGTTCAAGCTCATCTTTCGTGGGAAAAGTTTTATTTCTATAGATAGCTAAAATGTGACCATAATGAAATTTACAAACACATGGAGTTCTGCGAACGGCCTAATCTGTTCGAGGGTAAAAATCACTTGAAAGCCAGAAAAGTATCGAATTTTATAGCTTCAAGATTATTATTGCTGTAACCCGAAATTGACAAATATATGTATAGGCAAAATTTATGTTTTCCTAGATAAACACTAAACTTTAAACTAATCTGACGACTGAACCAGATCCCATGTGGTTGTGATAATTTATGCAAAGTCAAGAATAATCTCTGACTAGCCACGTTTTATGACGAACCCAGATGTCAGGTTACTGATAGCGCTGCAAAGAATTATATGTATATTCGAAGCATATGTGTGTGTAGCGAAGCAATAATTACATGAGCTGGATTTTTTAGATACAATAACCAATTGTATAACAATATAATTATCAAGGGTCACTACTTGGGTGAAATGTTAACTGTAAGATAGTCAAATGCTTAGTTATAATTAAGATATGAGGTAAGTTGAGATAGAAGTTATTACTCAAATATTTTATTATTATATTGATAGAGGATAGTTTAGTTCGTTTCAAACCCTTCATAATTAGGTTAGAAGTTAGGGAACTTTTATTTTATTCAAATGAATAGGTTAAAAATAATAATGATTTGACCACATGTAACTAGCGAACTCTGTTGGAGAGCTATCAAACTGGATCACAGAGTGGAGCACTTTGGATAGGGAAGGTTGAATAAACTTGAGAACCAATGGGAACACGACAAGAAACTAAAGGATACTTTCAGCGAATCGCTGAAAACTAAGAGGGTTGGAGATCCTCGACTTTGTCGATTCTCGCAAGCCCGGTACTAAGTAAGGGGTAGCCAATGGGCTTCTAAAGTGGTACCCAGAAATCCGCCACTAGTTTTTACTAAGAGTTATCGCCGCAAATTTAAGTCGCAAAGTCTCAACGAGTTCTCGATCCGTTTCTCATCCTCTAGTTCATCCACCGCCCGGTGTTTTAGTAAAAGCTCTCCAAAGAGGTGATAGTTATTTTTAATTTCAATTCTAATAGTGTCAGATTTGGAATTAAATCTTTTAATTGGGAAATTACTCTCTTTTCTTTTAATTGTCTTTAATTTATCTTTAGTTGAAAATTGTTTAAGGTCTATTAATTAAATAAGGTATTTTAGTTTTTATATATTTTAGTTTACCTGTTTTCTTTTATCTTTAAATAATTAACGCTAACTTTTCTTCTCACTAATAAATAAATAAATTTAATTCTTTCAAAACTAGTCTTTTCCTCTCTGGTTTCCCATTAAAACACTGGTGGTAGCGTAGAAAGACCTTATGTGCCGGTTTGTGCGGTTAGAGAAGGTGTTTCCAGCTTCAGCAGAAAAGTAGTAAGTGGTACTAAATTGAGTTTCTGATAACACCTTTCAATAACCACTCCAAGAAGAAAAGAAAGAAGATTTCGTTCAGATTGTTTCCGGTTCAGAAAACTGTTATTTACTACTTCAGATCAAATTTACTTTTCAGCATAATTTACCACGAAATTTTAAGATGTGACAGAATTATTCACGCTACCAAAATATCAGTTTTTACATAACATCTCAATTTTGTTACAATCCTAATTCCAGTGTAACAGTATGTTACTCTATGTGGCGTCAGTACATACAAATCGGAACAACGTACTAGACACATAAGGAATAATAAGCTTGTACCCAGTCTCAGCGAAACGAAGACAACGAGGCCATGGTCTTAGGTAGTGCTGCCGGAGTCGAGTATACTTGAGCTGCCGAAGATGCACGAATTTCAATAAAATATGGTTATCAGTCAATTGGTCCTTTTCAAATCTATGTGTCTAGTAGTCTGGTCCTGTCTGTATATGGATTAACGAGATTTTCACTGTCCCTACGCACATTACGATGCAGGTTGGTTCGCTGGTGCAATTATGTTAACACCCATTAAATTGTCTCGTCTACCATCTCACGATAGTGGAAGAAGAAAGGAGCTCTCGAACAATCCCAGAAATTTGGGCAAAGTTCCTGAGCCACTCTCCAGAAAGATGGTAGCGGTATCGTCTCGTTCTCCGTAAGAAAAGGAAAACTCTGCGAATGATTCCAGTTAATCTGACTGAAAATTCTATGAGCCCATCTACCTGTAGTCTCACTAGTTGACGCGGGGAAAGGACGCCTAATGTCTACCCTATCCTAGTATATCTGGGTAACTAGTAGGGGGAAACCCCGACTTCCAGACCTTGTCAAGGGTAAGAAGACACACAAGGAATACTGTGGTAGGTCGGCCACATTCCTGCACCAGTATAAATGCTCGCCGCTGGGTTGATACCAGGATTCGTGGTAGAAACGCACAAGCGTGTATTACTTGAGATGTGGCAGCTACTCACGAAAGTGAGTACCATTGCTGGGGCAACCTGGCTAACGCAAGTACTCAGGGGAAATCCAAAAACTTGGTTCCTTTCATAGATGTTGGTCTCTGGATGGCAGAGCGGCAAACTAGTGAAAAGCTAACCTATTCACTCAATACCTACAAAATAATAAAATAAGCACACATTCATTAAATTAAACTGCTCCATATGATATCATTATCAATGTAAAACAATAGTTCGCTGGAAAAGGAAGTTACCCAAAAGATAACAACAATTGCTTACTTGATATAATGAGGCAAAAGCGAAATCCAAAACATCAAAAACAAAAGTGTCACCAATTTAAGTTCCCCACCAACCACAATACGTAAAAGGGAAATAATTCGCTCGAGTTGGCAGTTTCTTGTAACAGCGACCGGGCGACCATTGTTTCCTCGATAATACGTTTTAATTAGCCAACACAATAAATTTAATTAACTGATTCAACTGTAAATATTTCAAGTTAACCAGATTTGAGCTGAAGAGAGATAGTAATGGGGACGTCATCGATGTCAACGCGGCGTGGCAGCTTTTGTCAAACTTAATTAGATGGAAAATCGATTTTGGGATCTGCAAGTTTTGAAACGAATTTAATCCAATTGGAAGAATATTCTTACCTGGATTGCTTATTCAGTATCATTTCATGCAATGTTATTTATGGCCACCACTTGGAGATTAAGTAAAATGTACGATCCTTATACCCGTATATACCAAAATGTCAGGGGTAAATTTAATTGGATATCGAGATAATGCCATCAGAATTCTGAAAAATTGCGGTAGGTATGACAATAATTCCTACTAACGAAAATTTTCGCACTACAATTATTCCAAATTTCATCAAGCGTCAACCTTCGTTTTACTTAATTGTAAATTCTAAAGAGATTCTCATTATCTCGTCTATTGTTCATATTCTAGCTTCCAGTCGCAAATTCTAAAATGATGCTTTGCATAGCAAGATTCCTTTAAAATAAAATATTTAATTCCAAAAACTTAATGCTGCTTCATTTGCCAGAGGTTGCCTTTGTTAAGTGAAAAATCACATGTTGCCACTTCACTTTACTTTAGAAGGGTTAATCTTTTGAAAAAACCTTATTTACAAGTGGTGACAGTTCGGACTATTTGGGGTCATATTTTCAATTTTCCTCAGAATAAGTGTATGGAGTTTGGGGCATCCCAATTAAACAGAATCTCAACAAAAAAAAATCTAAAAATCTATCTCTAGACTTTTATTTATCTCAAATTCCACTTGTGCTAAGATTGCTGAAAAAAACAAAACAAAAATACAAACTTTCTTGCTCCAATCAGCTGCAAACAAGGCAAAAAACACAATTGACCCCAAAAAAAAGTTCTTTCCGAACACTTTCGCTCAGACCTGAGAGGACGACGCAATCAGACTCTTTTAACGAACCGCCCTGTTTGTTCGATAAATAAAAACAAAAAGGCCTTTCTAAATTAAATTTTCGCGGTCCCCCAACCGTTTCATCCTCTATACACACGCGACCCCGAAACTTTCGTTTAATTACCCCGTGGTAAAAATTAATTGCGAGCCACTTCTGGACCGACGTGCTTGTTAGGACAATCATTCTCCTTGGCTCTTATACGAGGAGCTCTCGAGGCAGGCAACAGGAGGGTTGGAAAAATAATTTTGATGAAACCGACATCTTGTAGGGAGTAGGCAATCATTATTCAATTGTGCCAAGATTTTCCATTTATTCAGAAAAACAGCCGCAATTAGAAAAAAAATTCCAGCTTGTTGACACGAATCCTCCGGCGATCCTTAACAATCTGCACTTCATTAAGCGCGTGCTCGACTGCATCCGAGGAATAAAATACCAACTCGAAAAAGTAGGCAGGAATTAACTTTATCAAGAGGTTTTTAATTGCTCCAGGACCGATCCACTTAGGAGGGAAGAAAAAAATAAAACAGAAATTTATTTCAAAGAGTAGGTACATACTTAATTAGTCGAGAATTTTAATTGTCTTTTGCGTGCAAGAACAAGATTTATCCGAGCAATTTGTCTTATCCAAACATTTTCAAGCCTCCTTTGACGAATTTCGGGGCCATTTTTGTAGTGACAAATGGTTCCCGAATCGACTGCATTTTGTAATCGACACGCTACACGAAATGCTGGAATCTGACGTTGAAATTGATGATTGCGCGTTACGGCAACAGGAGAGCTAATCATTTGTGTCGGCGGTTTCTTGCTAGAAAAAGCAGACCTGCTTTCAAATTTTCAATTGAAATTTTCTTGAGGATAAAAAAAATGTATTCTTCTTAAAAGAGCCTGTAAAAAGTAAAAACGGAAATGGACTTTAGAGTAGGATATTTGTTGCTCGAAACCTATCAAGCACAAGCCCAAGGAGACAAATATGTTCTTCAAATGTATCACTGATCAGAATGATGTTATCCAGATTAACCATCGTATTATGTTGGAGCGTTGCTTCCAAAGTATGCGCTGGCAAGTTTCTGCAGCATTGGTTAACCCGAAAGGCATCCTACAGAAAGCAGTAAGTTCACGTGACTTAGAACTAAGTGGTACAGATGTCTAGTGCTTAGAGTATTGGATTTTGGTGTGGTGATCCGCGGGCTCGGTTCCCCAAGCTGACCTTTTTTTTTTAATATTGGAAGAGACGACGACACTCCGATGATACCCGAACAACTGACGACAGGTAACGGTACAGCGATTCAATAGAATTAATAACTGCGGTGTGAAGACTACACCAACTGAGTTTCTGGAAAAACCCCCCAAATATTTGAGCCACCCCCGAAAGTTCAGATTAAAGGCACAGCGGATTTTCTCACGGTACCAAAAAAAGTTCCCACACTCAAGTGAAATTTCAGATCAAATGCGCCGAAAATCCGGGGATTTTCTCACGGTACCAAAAAGTTTCCACGCTCAAGGGAAATTTCAGATCAGTCTAAGGATTTTCCCACGGTGTCGAAAAAGTTCGCAAGCTCAAGTGCCGCCGTACCTACTGGAAGGGACACCAGGGCTGGAACTCTTTAACGGATAGAAACCGTTATCCCTCATTGCTATGTCACTTGCTATCCTCTTCCGTCTTTTCGTTAGCAATAGAGAAGGGATGTCAATAGAAATAGAGAAAGCATCTCTATTCGTTATAGAGTCTTAGCCCAGTTGGCTTAGCATGTACCAACATTTGAAATATTCAGTGATTATCGAATGTAATACCACAAGAGGTTTCAGGATTACCGAATAATACTTTTACCTGTCACGAAACGCGTTACGCAGCAACACCACGACTCCGAAGGAGGAGTGGTGTTGGTTGATAACGCGTTGAGTGTCAGGTAAAAGTATTAGGTAATCCTAAAACATCGAGTGGTATTCAAAAGGTTATACAACGAACTAAACTTCCATACTTTATTAATTTTTATCATTATTAATAGCAAATGAACAATATTGCCACCAAGCGCGATAATCCCAAAAGGCTTATCACTTATTAAGCCTCTCGTGTCATATGGGAATAATGTACAGTGAGTTGTATAATCAATTTAATATCTTTAAAGGGACATTTAACTTAACTTGAGAAGTTTTGAACATCCCCCAACAACATTAAAACGCTTGTTAGAGCCATTTTTTTTTTGTATGTGTGTGTATTTTCGTTTCTCTAATGTCCCTCGTCGGCGTCGGTTTATAATTAAAAAAGTTTTACTTTTGTCGCACGCAAGACGGTGACTCTTTTAGGCTGATACCGATCTAGATTTTTGCGTTTATGCTGGGCCTTTATTGAGTTTTAATGCTCCGGTTAATTACTGCGGAAACCTTTTTTGCCGTGGAATTATTTGACTGGGTCATGGAAGTTTTCATTTTGTTAAAGTAACTCGATTGTTCATTGCCTATTAACGTCCTTTTAGTGGAGGCTTTCACAACATACACACACAAACATCAAAGCCGACTTAAATATTATTCGAAGGCCCTTTAAAAGGCCTAGAGAGTTTTCTAGTTCCCGCGTTCTCCGATAATAGAGTTTTGAAAACTTGATTGAAACTTTGAATGTGCATACACACACGGTCTGGTTGGGGCTCATTGTTGGAACAGACGTTTATTTTATATATAGAAAGCATGAGGCAAAGCCGGAACTTTTGGCCGTTTTGCTCGAGTATTGGCGCTTCTATATAATGCAGCCGCATTCGGTAAAGTTAATTAAAATTATTGAGGTGCGAGCTTATAGGTGAGCCTGGTTTTATTGAAATTTGTGTATGCTGCTTTCGATTCTAGTTCAGACGGTTATTGCATTAATTTTCAAATTGCAACTGGCATGTGCATAACTTCTTTGCTGAGGGGGTGACAATTTTCCATTGTTACGACAGTTCTGATTGCATAAGGGGAGTATGAACAGCGATGAGTGAGGGGGATATCAGCGGCGACCCGGAGCCTATACACGATTGGCAACGCAACGTCTTACATGCGGAAATTTCCAGTGCCATAGAAAAAGATGACAATTTGATAGGGTTCAGTGGAATAAGGACAGAGAACAAGTGAGTTCCACCGGCCTGAGGGCCCAAAGAAATACTCTCTTGAAAGAGGGGCAACAATTCCTCATTACAACGTTTCCAAATAATCAAGGATACACGATTAAACGATGTATAACTATGGAGCGGCAACGCCGGCTAGTCCTTTTTGACTCTAGTCGCAGAAATATGAAGAGACCCAGAAGGATCAGCCGTTGCCGTTAAGTAATGTGTTGCATACATTATTACTTTGATTTCTTCGTTTAGTTTTAGAGACATGGTGGCCCAGTTGGAATACGCTCGTCAACTAGCATGTGCATAACTTTCTAGACTATGAAATACATTCATTCATTCCCCTAAGGACAGGTTAACAAACAATCAAACTTCTTGCCAGATTATCATTTGAAGCAATTATCTTTCCTGGCAAATTTGCCTTTGCATGTTGGCAAAGTCCCCCTCGACTCTGTCGTTTCGATCTTTTTCCAGCCAGTTCGGTTTCCATCCCTCCGATGCGTTTGACAGAAATAGCCGCGGGCAATATCAAATAGCTCCGCCGAAAAAAAATCTCTTTTGTAAACATCCGACATTGATGCGAAATGGACAGTTCAGATCGAATTGATTTTGCGTCGAACTATTTACACGTGTTCATCACTTTTATGAAAGGGTTATTTCTTTTTATAACCCATTCGGCCGACGAATAACGCGGCACATAATGGACTTTTACTGACCGTTCAAACGGTTATTGGTAATTAAAAACAATATTCGGCTGTCAGTGCTTTAGGGTTAGGGCTACAATTCGAGATGCGAACAAAACCAAAAAATAATTGCATTTGGGTCATTAAACGTTTTACTGTTTAAAAATATCCCACAGATGTTTTTGTTCATTATTCAAAAACCATTGAAAACTGCAGAACCCACAGGCAATGATCTCAATGTTGTCAACCTGACCCAACGCGTTCTGACCGATTCGGAAACCAGTGTTCTAAGAAAAGGAGGCAATTTTGCAATAATACTGAAAGACCTGCCATTTGAAGACATCATACGAAATGTGGAAGCCAGGTAATGTGCGGATACCTTAAACCAGTACGGACGAAATACGCAATGAAACATCTAGGATTCTATGACTTGCGAAACCTTCAAAGTGCAACCTGACATACGAGGAAAGGAAAGCTATTCGCAGCCTGAATGCAGACCAGAACATACTAGTCCTGCCTGCGATTTTACTAAATATAAACTATTACAGCACAAGACACGCCCCCAACTTCGTCATCGCAAAATATAATCGCCCTCAACGCGATTTTACTAAATATTAGAGCACAAGAGACGCTAGCTCTTGACGTCATTGCAAAATATAATCACGCTCAGCACATTCCTCCAAAATCTAATCGTTTGTAGCATGACGTGGCGGATCTAACCTCAAATTGTACTTGTTACTTATTGTTTGAAGGTAATTATTATTGTTAGTGTTGTGAGTTTTCATTATGGATAATTTAATTCAACTTATTAATCCATTGTGTAAAAATGGAAATGTTAATATAATCAAGTATGAAAATCAAAACAATTACATAGGACTCCGCTTAAAGTTAAAAGGGAAATCTGACGAAGAGTGCAATTCCGACGACTTTAACTTGCGTTGCAATGAGTGGGTGAATACATTTTTAATAACAAAGACCCAATGGATAGTGTAAAAAACTTTGCCAAAACTGCAGATATTATTCTTCCGTAAACAATACGTGCCATCACAACAGCTTTAATAATAACAAATAAATAATAAAATAAAGGAAAACTAATTAAAGTTCAGTCGACTGCTCGCAGTAGCAGAATTGTGCTGAGCTCGATTATATTTTGCAATGCTAACGTCTCTTGTGCTCTAATAGTTTATATTTAGTAAAATCCCGCTGAGGCCGATTATACAGGGTGTCCTTAGATAAACTGACACATTTTGTAGGTAAATATTTCGAAAACGGGAAAAAATAACGAGATGCGGTTTGTTCTGGGAGAATAAGGATTTTTTAAAGTTTTTTTTCATATTATTGCCGAAACCTAAAATTTGTTGAAATTTGGTTCTACAGGCATGCGATTTTTTGAAATAAAATGACTACCTTATTTTTAATGAAACACCCTGTATATTTTGTCATCGTCAGAAAGCCTAATTTTTCTGCTTTACAAAAATGTATATATTTTTTTTCAATTGCCTTGAACTTGCATCGTGAAAATTGCACTTTGTCGAAGGGAATACCATCGACTAACCAACAAAAAATTGAGAATTAATTTGTGTTAAATACTTTTATTAACTAATTAGCGCATAGTTAACTAATAATACAAGTATTAAATACAAATAAGTGCATATAAAACACAAATAATTAATTATTATCTTTTTTTTTTAGCCAACAAGGTGCATGTAGATCTTTAAATTACATGCATGCTTCCAAAGCTGGTTTGATAGAAATATTTAAAAAAAAATTGCATTTAAATGAGAAAAAATTCATACCTAATTCCATTTGAGCTTGATATCCATTCGTGGTTTGTTCTGTTTGATAAAAAGACATTTCTCAATAAATTCTGATAGTTTGAAGTCCCTTTGATTGCTTGAAGTATTTTTCAGAAGCTTTCAAAGGTAGTTTGATATAAATATTTAAAGATTTTTTTCATTTAATTGAGAAAAAATTCATAATTCCATTTCTGAGCTTGATATCCATACGCGGTTTTTTCTGTTTGATAAAAAGACACTATTTAATAAATCCTGAAAGTTTGAAGTCCCTTTGATTGCTTAACGTATTTTTCAGAAGCTTCCAAAGGTGGTTTGATAGAAATATTTAAAGATTTTTTGCATTTAAATGAGAAAAAATTCATAATTCCATTTCTGAGCTTGATATCCATACGCGGTTTTTTCTGTTTGATAAAAAGACACTACTTAATAAATCCTGAAAGTTTGAAGTCCCTTTGATTGCTTAACGTATTTTTCAGAAGCTTCCAAAGGTGGTTTGATAGAAATATTTAAAGATTTTTTGCATTTAAATGAGAAAAAATTCATAATTCCATTTCTGAGCTTGATATCCATTCGCAGTTTGTTCTGTTTGATAAAAAGACATTACTTAATAAATTCTGATAGTTTGAAGTCCCTTTGATTGCTTGAAGTATTTTTCAGAAGCTTCCAAAGGTAGTTTGATATAAATATTTAAAGATTTTTTTCATTTAATTGAGAAAAAATTCATAATTCCATTTCTGAGCTTGATATCCATACGCGGTTTTTTCTGTTTGATAAAAAGACACTACTTAATAAATCCTGAAAGTTTGAAGTCCCTTTGATTGCTTAACGTATTTTTCAGAAGCTTCCAAAGGTGGTTTGATAGAAATATTTAAAGATTTTTTGCATTTAAATGAGAAAAAATTCATAACTCCATTTCTGAGCTTGATATCCATTCGCAGTTTGTTCTGTTTGATAAAAAGACATTACTCAATAAATTCTGATAGTTTGAAGTCCCTTTGATTGCTTGAAGTAATTTTCAGAAGCTTCCAAAGGTGGTTTGATAGAAATATTTAAAGATTTTTTGCATTTAAATGAGAAAAAATTCATAATTCCATTTCTGAGCTTGATATCCATTCGCGGTTTGTTTTGTTTGATAAAAAGACACTACTCAATAAATCCTGAAATTTTGAAGTCCCTTTGATTGCTTGAAGTATTTTTCAGAAGCTTCCAAAAGTAGTTTGATAGAAATATTTAAAGATTTTTTGCAGTTAAATGAGAAAAAATTCATAATTCCATTTTTGAGCTTGATATCCATTCGCGATTTGTTCTGTTCCATAAAAAGACACTACTCAATAAATCCTGAAAATTTGAAGTCTCTTTGATTACTTGAAGTATTTTTCAGAAGCTTCCAAAGGTGGTTTGATAGAAATATTTAAAGATTTTTTTGCATTTAAATGAGAAAAAATCAATAATTCCATTTCTGAGCCTGATATCCATTCGCGGTTTGTCCTGTTTGATAAAAAGACATTACTCAATAAATCCTGAAAGTTTGAAGTCCCTCTAATTATTTGAAGTATTTCTTTTTTTTTAGCCAATTGATGGTACCCTTTTTAACAAAGTGCAATTTTTGAGATATAATTTAAAGATAATGGAAAAAAGTTATACATTTTTGTTGGGTAGAAAAGTCACGCTTTCTGACGATGATAAAATATACCGGGTGTTTCATCAAGAATAAGGCAGTATGTAATTATTTCAAAAAATCGAATGCCTGTAAAACCAAATTTCAGGATACGTTAATAACATGAAAAAAAACTTTAAAATATCCTTGTTTTTCCAGCACAAACCGCATCCCGTTATCTTTTCTCGTTTTCGAGTTGTTCACCTGTAAAATGTATCAGTTTATCTAAGGACACCCTGTATTTTGCAATAACGAAGTTGGAGGCGGGTCTTGTGCTTTAATAGTTTATATTTAATATTTAGTAAAATCGCAGCCCGGTTATCGCCAACTTCTACATAGAACACTTCGAAAAAATGGCACTGCAAACGGCCACAAAGAAACCTACTTGTTGGTTTCGCTATGTGGATGACACATTATTGTTGTTTGGAATCATGGCTTCCTTAATCATCTAAACTCGATAGAACCCAGGACACAGTTTACGATGCAAGTTGAGAACGACAATAAAATTGCATTTCTCGACGTCTTCTTAGAAAGATTACCCTCAGGTAAACTGGGACACAGAGTATATAGGAAGCCGACGCATACGGACAGATACCTCAACAAGGAATCCGATCACCATTCTAGGCAAAAGAGAGGTGTCATTAAAACTCTATCTGACAGGGCAATCCGGATTTGTGAACCCAGATACCTTCAGGACGAAATGCAACACCTAAAATCATCATTTGGAGGAAATGAGTATTTCAAGCAGGAGATAAATAGAGCCATATACCGGAGCAACAGCGCACAAATAACAAGAAACCAGCACAGGTGACAGGGAGAGCCTTTCTTCCCTATATCAAAAATTTCACAGATTGCACAGGACGAACGCTAGAAAGACACAACCTTAAGTCTATCTACAAGCCCATAAGAACAATTCAGCAAAGTTTAAGATCGGTCAAGGATCCTAGGGCACCTCTTGAAACGTCTATAGAATTCCCCGCTCTTGTGGATCTGTCTATGTAGGAACAACCAAACGCTCTATCAACATTAGGGTTAGAGAGCACAAAAGAAACTGGTCAGCAGGGACAAATAGATAGATCAGCGATCGCCGAATAGGTGCTTACACAACCAAACCATGTCATTTGTTCGTTTCGTCCAGACTCAAGCATTGGATAGAACCAAACATTTTTACACCAGACTCCACAGAGAAGCTATATAGATACAGAAACAGCACAACAACTTCAACAGAAAAGAAGAGAGCATGAACCCTAACAAAAGCTGGTTGACAGTTCTCCGAAAAACAAAGACCCTTCCTTTCCGAGAACGAGACAAGGAAAATAGCGTAATACAAGCCACGTCCACAACCCTGGATATAAATAACGCAGGTAGAAATACTAATGGACCCCGTCATTGTAGCCCGGAAAAAACTTTTTCACTAATTTCATTGATAGTATTTTGTAGAAAATCACGCCCCTCAACTGAAAATCCCACTTTATTACCGGATCGTATCGTAATTTTATCAAACCTAAATTCCTTCATTAAGCCCATTACATACGGACCGCAATTTATGCCTCTAATCAACTACTGTCACTCTCTTCTTACCCCCCCCCCTATATATGGATAAGGTCACGTGCTTTTGTGGGCAAACAGACAAAACAATCGATACCGACGTTGTCACTATGGTAACGACGCCGCGATGCCACGAGGTCGACGTCGGTTTAGTGGCGCCATCCGATTGATGATATCGTTAATAATTATGTATGTATCATATCCATAGAAACTAGCACTTACCACCTTATTGTAAAATTTAGAAGCTTACCTGAAACAAAAAATCTAGAATTAGCTTTTATAATAAAATAAGTATTTAGATAAAATCATTAGGATGTGCGTGTCGAATCGGTTCTAATGAAATTAAAACCAAGGCACGCAATGGGGATGATTCTAATGGCTAAATAACCCTCTCACAAATAGTAATTTACTGTAAAGTCAACTTTTTCAACTATATAACCAAATAAGATAAGTAATGAAAATAGTTTTGCCTCAAAACCAAAATCGAAAAGTCTCTTATCTTGCTCCAAAACTAATGTACAAATAACAAGATTAATATTAAAACTTGCACTGGATCTGTCTCGCTCCGCTTTAATCAGACAAGTTTCTTGTTCTTTAATATGAAACTTTGCGCAGCAACACGTTCGTGCTCGATGTAACGCTATGCATAAAATCCGTTATCGCGAAAGTTTTCCTCTTCGAGTTTCCACCCAAGAAAGTGTCTATTTGACGAATAAACACGTATTGTTGAAGGTGGTAAGCCTCGAGATTATACACACACACGAGGTTTAATTTTAATACTTCGGATTACTTACAATAAATAGAAAAATCTACAATACGAAGTGCATTTTATATAAATTGAACAAAATATTCCATAAACGTGTCTCGTATCAACTAGAATTATGAAACTTTAGTTGTTAATAAAATAATGAACATGTGTCATGCATAATTTATGTCCAAAAATAATTATTATGCATGAAATTTTATATACAATAAAATCCGTCATGTTTGAGTGATGTTAATTATTTGCAGTTTTCGGTAATTGTTGATTCAAACGTTAATCTCGCTCGCTAATGAATAATACAGTGACTTCGGCCGATGTCACGTTTATTCAATAAAGCGAACGAAATTGCAGCTCGCTGAATTGAAATGAAATGTTACATTGGAAGGTAATTTTGTTACTGGATAAATATTTTTTTTTCGGATTTCCTATGGCGCAATAATTAGATTACGTTCCGTATATCTCATAAATCCACTTGGATCCAATTTGTAACCGAAAACGAGATTATTTTTGTGCCCCATCAAAGATTAAAACCAATTTAATTAAAAACAATCGATCCCAGGGCTTTAAGAGATTCCGGTAAGTCGCGAATTTCATTTATCACGATCGTTTTATTGGTTTTTTCAGTCGATTGACAATGAAAAAATGAATAAAAATAGTCGGACTAGGTAATATATGCATAAGAGCTTCTAGGATAAGGGGTTTACCCTGGATACTTTATGCTTGAATGGGTCGAGACGATATATTGAGTTTTGTTTTTGAAAGAGATAAACATACAGGGTGACTCGAGAGTAAATTTCTCTTCGAACTTAATATTTGTGGGACGGTTGCACTGACAGTTTCCGGCAACTGCTTGAGGATTATCAGTAAACATGGAGCAGCGGTCGCACAAGCAACGTGCAATTCTAGAACCGTCCCAGAGCCATTGAGACTTAGAGTAAAAACACGAGAGTTGACAGATCATTTCACTTATTGATCTAAAAAGTATCAACAATATGAGAAATTTCCTAAAGGTATAAAGATAATGTCGGAATTGACGTAAATACTCATTTCTCGTACGTTTTCGACTAAACACTTGACAATGATAGCTCTTCTAATATCCTCTACATACAGAGTGAGTTTTAAGTATGGAACGTCTCAATTATCTCAAAATCGGCATGCACGATTTTTATGAATTTTGGTGTAAACGAGTATTACAATATGGCCGATAATATGGTAGTATTTACATGGTTGTCAGATTTTTCTTTTTTCAGGAAATATCTGAAACTTTGTTTTTTTAAATGGATCACCCTGTATATTATGACATTTCTGGGTTCTGCGGAAAATTTTGAGATATTTCATGTGCAATGTTATATACCTATCTTCAACTGTTTCCGAATGATTGACAGTTGAAAATAGACTTTTTCACAACTTTGACACACAGTAAAATCTAAACGGTCGATTTTACAGCAAAACCGATCATACATTCTTAGTTTTTCATAAACTATAATTCGACAAAAACATTGAATTTAATCCATGATTTAAAAGTTCGGTTAAATTTAATCTCTGGTTAAATTCATAGTTGGTATCAAATGATAACTCATGAGAAGCCAGAGACAACAATGTGAAATAGGTTTGGCTGTAAAATTCGCCGTTTAGGTTTCACAGCCTGTCAAAATTGCAAAAAGTCAATTTTCAACTGTCAATATTTCCGAAACAGTCGAAGATAGGTATTTGACATTGTACATGAAATATGTCTAGAACTTTCCGCAGAACCCAAAAGTGTCATATTGAAAAAACAAAGTTTCAGATATTTCCTGAAAAACGAGAGATCTGACAACAGTGTCGGACTGGGGGTCATTTGGCCCACCGGGCAAATGGTGGAGTGGCCCACCCAACCCAATCCTCATTCAATAATAAGTAGTTATTTATATTACTAGTACGGTATGAGCTTCATTACAGTAACAAGTGGGAAATATTGCCAAGACAAGGTCATAGACCGAGTCGTGGTAATCACACGAGTGTTGTAATGAGCGTTACCGTACGTGGAATATACAACAATTTATGTACGACACAGATTTTTCATGTATTCAAAATGTTTCCAATTTTTCTCAATTTATTAGATTTATAATTTTTTCGAATAAATGAATTTTAAAAAGTGCCCTTTTTCAATAAAAATGAGTTACGTAATGAGCTCATTACATCACTAAGTACGATAATACAACTTATTACGTAACTCAAACAGGCTAAAATTAGTTACGTAATAAGCTCTTACAATGTGGGTCGTACATAAAAACAATTTTGATAATCATTTGTTGAATTTGGTTGTATGCAGACATAAAAAACTAGGAATCTAGGTACCTACTTAAGGTTCACTCCACATACCTGCTTATATTATTTTGTTATTATTTACCGATGTAGTATGTAATGTGTAGTTGTATATAATGTTATAATGTATATAAATTACCATTAACCCTGTATTGACAAGCGTGTAACATTAATGTACCGGGTGGTGTCAAATTATAAAGAACCACCACCTCTAACTTTTTTATGTACGATCAAAAATAAAAAAGTTACAGGTGTTGGTACTTTATAACTTGACACTTGATACCCTGTAACAATAATGTACACCAGCAACGTTTTGTTTAAAACGCTGGTATATCAAAAGTATAACACCGACTATTCCACTCATGTGTTAGAAATCCCATAAGACAAGTGACGATTTTCAGAATTACAGTGAAAATTCTCTTTTCCATTTATTTAACTAGAGAGAATTACAGCGATAATTCTCCCATGTTATTGTATACATGGTTGTCATGCTAATTTTTGATACAAACAAACGGTTCCTGATAGCAACCATTTATTTGTATTGATTGTTAAGATGTTCAAATCGTTTAATACATATTTATTTCCATATTTTTTGCATTCTCATACGTGAAATAATCCTCTAAATACCACTTGAGCTTTAAAATGAACCAGATAATTTTTCACTCATGCGTGTTTTCTCTGCAAATTTCACTCGTCCTACGGACTCGTGAAATTATAGAAAACACGCAATCGTGAAAAATTATCGGTAATTTTGAAGCTCTCGTGGTATTATCCCCGATAACATATTTCATATGGGGGATTTACTCTGTTGGCCTGTGGCTTTATTTCGGTATACAGAGCATCGGCGTAGGACGAATACAACTTACGGGGTAGAGGTAAAATGAAAAAGGTGTCACACTAATGTACACTATGAAAAAATGGGGTTAGGGGGGAAGGGGTTAAAATAAAACTAAAATAACAATTCAGAACAATTTATCTGGTCATTATACATCATAATATCATTGTGGCCCACGATTAAAAAATTGAAAATATCTTTGACGGCGAGAGTGTTAAGGGGATTCCCAGAAATCCAAGTGAATTCGAGGAGATCCAAAAAAATTTGGAATATGTACTGGTTAAAGATATTTGTATAACAAGAGTATCTGAAGAAGCTCCATAACTGAGTCGATTCAGGAATATTTTGAAATACTTTTTGAAGATTTTTTGCCAGAAAAAAATTTCAAGCTAACCAAAGATATTAAGGAGATCCCCAGAAATCCAATTTAATTTGAGGAGATCTAAGGAAATTCAGAAGATATCTTCATAGAGGAGACTTTGGGATACTTGTTTAAGATATTTGTATCCCAAGAGGAGAAAGTTTGGAGATATCCAAAGATATTACAGATCTCAGGAAATTCTAAGAGAATCAAGTTAATTTGAATATATTCATGGGATATTCTAGGAGATTCCTTATTGCGTTCAAACGAAAGAATATCCGAAAATATCAAGAGAAGCTCCAACAAAATTCGAATATTCCTGAGACGCTCCAAGAAGATTATAGAGATATCTGAGGAGATCCTGGAAGATTTTGGAATACTTTTCGAAGAGATTTTGTATGCTAGAGAAAGATTTTATGATATCCAAAAATATTAAGGAGATTCCCACGAAATTCAAGTTAATTTGAGAGGATCCGAGGAGATTCAGAAGATATTTGAGAAGATATCTGAGAAGATCCAGGAAAGGCTTTGGGATACTTGTTGAAGATATGTAAATACCTACCAAGAGCAGAAAATTTGGAGATATCCGAAGATATTAACGATTTCAGGAAATCTCAAGAGATTCAAGTAAATCTATGAGATGGTTTATAGTGTTCCAAAGGAAGAATATCTGAAGATATCTGGAGAAGCTCCACAACGACATACGAATATTAACTGAGGCGCTCCAAGAAGATTAAAGAGATATCTGAGGAGATCCAGAAGATTTTGAAATATTTTCTGAAGAAATTTTGTATTTATATAGATGTCAGGATATCAATTAAAGATATTATGGAGATTCCTAAGTAAATTTATGGAGATCTAAGGAGATTCAGAAATTTCGACACTTTGCTATAGGAATTTTCAATGAAACTGATCATAAAGAAGTAATCATTACCTAATGAGTGCTGTAAATTATATGAATTTTGAAAAAATCCAAGAGATATGAATCCTGACATTCAACAGGCCATGATTCAGGTATTGTTTATCTATAATTTTTGGATTTCCTTTATTCAAATAAAAAAAAAAAAAACAGAAATTCAAGAGCTTGGAATAGACAGAAAATTGAGAAATAAAGAGTGCAGATTCAGAAATACTTGAGAAAACATTGGTGAATAAAATTATTCTTTTTCCAGCCTGGAATAGACAAACATTGGAACTGAAGAATTCAAAAATGAGGAGGGAAAATTTCAAATTTTAGAATGATAGAGAAATGATGTTATAATAGACAAAAATTGAAACTGAAAATTGAGAAATGGAGAGAGCAGATTTAGGAGAAATTGAATTTGGTCTTCCAACAAGCCATGGTTTAAATAAAGGTAACATAAAAAAAACAACAGGATATATTATAGTGACTACGTTTATTTCATGCGTTGTATCCGGATACTAAGTGGATTGGATTAATAATGGGGATAAATAATCCTGAAATAAACACCCAGGATTAAAGAGTTTATCCGGATCGGAGTACTTAATCCAATCCTCAAAATTTATAGGATTGGACTTAAAATGGATTATCTCAAATGTGAAACAAACACCTTAATCTCGGATTTGAGAAGTTTGTAGCTAACTTCAAAAAAAATCACATTTGTCATTTGCAATTTTTTTGAGGTTTTGTGTTATTTGACTTTATTTGGATATTTTTTGATGGAAAACCGGCGTAAGAAAAGAAAATGTTTACCTTTTAAATGTTAATTGAAACTATTTTTCATTATTGTTGAATTTAATGAAGTTACATTGTAACGTTTTCAATTTCTTGGCTAATAAGCTACCTTGTTTTGCCATACTGGATATGATTCCATATAGAGCTACAATGAAATAAATGAATAAACAACTATCTTTTTTGTGCCCAGATTTTGTTACCTTGAGTGCTCCTTCTACTAGAAGTTTTTTTGGTTCAGGTTTGCAAGTTTGGTTAATTGATCTAGGAAGGTTTGATTCAGTACGGCAGGCCCCGCTGTTATTGGTTAGAATCTTAGGAAAAGGAGTTAGTACCATCATCATATCTGTTTGCAAATCCAATCAATAATCTGAGGTTATGATAATAATTGTTGTTTACTCTTTGACTTTTCATTTCCATCATGTCATTGAACAGCTGTTTTGTCTAGGCCTTTTCTTTAGACCTGTTCTACCTTTTGATATATGTTCTATAGACACTTTTCAACATTCACCAGTCATTTTTTACACAAGCGATTCTCAGTTCGTACTTTTGGGGTGAAACTGCACACGTCCTTTTCTATAATTTTCTTCAATGTCAAAATTAGAAGTTTGACAGATGAAAGTCTTCTTCCGAAATCTAAATTCTAAATGAAGAATCTGCCCTTTTGATCTGCGACCCCACGCTGAGTAGTCGTCCGGTCTCGGGCCTCGGCCCTAATTATTTTTGGGGCGAGACTTTTTGGAATTTTGTGCCAGGGATCTCAAGTTTTAGACTAATTTCTTGCTGATAATTGTCTAGAGTCGTCCCTTGGTCCTTTTTGGATTCTGTTTCGGTAAGTTTGAGATTTTCTTCAGGAAATATTAACCTACAACACGTGTTCCATTTTTTTTAATAGGACTGTTCCGAGCAGCATTTGGAAGTTTAAGACTTCACCTTTGGTCTAGAGTATCCCTCAATTTGAGGTAAGATTATTTCTAATATTTGGGGCTCGATTTGTTTTTTTATACGAACATCGTTATAAGGTCCTAGTCTCAGGCTATAGTTGGACAATCGCACTCTTAGGCTATAGTTGGACAATCCTAGTGCTAGGCTGTAGCTAGACCGTCTTAGGCTATAGTTGGACAGTTGCTAAGCTGTATTTAGAGAGATTCTAGACTGGATCTAGATTGCTCTCAGTTGGGGCTTTGGTAGCCTTTCTTCAGCAACTCTATTGGTACCACTCTGCTAGAACCACATTGGGTTCTACGTTAAACAGATACAACGTGGATAGGACTCATGACTCACTTACCATACCTTAGCCTATCTATAGTGAGACCAAACCTGTAGATAATCTCACTTTGGAAACTTCTGGATTTTCACATACATTTCACTTATATACATGTAAGTTGCACCTTTACTATTTAGGCAAATCTTATATAAATCATCTGACACCGAATTACGTCGGTAAGTGCCCCTTAAATAAAATTCTAGAATTTTACCCTGAGGTTGCCCAAAGAATATTTTTCACCTTTCTGTGTTGAATTTGCCTGTTGGTAGAGTGTAACCATACTGTTTTTTTAATCTTCCACAAGTGTTAATAAATAGATAAAACTGATTTTAAATTCATATATTCATTATTTACATTTTTTTTTATTTATTCAAATATTCACAAATTAGGTACAAGCCTAATCCTAAACACCTTTTTAATAACTTCGTGGCTACTTATTGGCGCAATAGTTAAGTCCTAATTACTTGGTGGCTACACTTTTTGGCGCCTTATTATTATTGTTATTATTTTTTAATAAAGAAAGCCAGATACATTATTGTACCTAATTAGTTGTTTTATTGTTAAGCGCTCCAATTGTACAAGTTTTGTTATAACATCAATAAGTAATCTTCCTAGTTAAGTCACAATTAACTTGGTGGCGCCCAAAGGTAAGATGTATACAAGGAACCCATAGACCCATGGCCTCCGGACTGATGCTGACTAGCCGTATGCAGTATAATTAGGCAATTGCCAAAAAAAGTACGTTTGATATGCTACTGTGTTTTGCTCTAGTAGATATATATGATTCTATATAGAACTACAATGAAATAAATGAATAAACAACTGTCTTTTCTGTGCCCAGATTTTGTTACCTTGATTACTGCCTTCTACTGAAAGTTTTTTTGTGCAGGTTTGCAAGTTTTGTGATTGATCTAGGAAGGTTTGATTCAGTACGGCAGGGCCCGCTGTTATTGATTAGAATCTTAGGAAAAGGAGGTAGTACCATCATCATCTCTGTTTGCAAATCCAATCAATAATCTGAGGTTATGATAAATTGTTGTTTACTCTTTGATTTTTCATTTCCATCATGTCATTGAACAGCTGTTTTGTCTAGGCGTTTTCTTTAGACCTGTTCTACTTTTTGATATATGTTCTATAGGCATTTTTCAATTTTCACCAGTCATTTTTATACAACCAAACTTTCAGTTCGTATTATGGAGTGAAATTGAACACGCTTTTTTCTATAATTTTTTTCAATGTCAAAATTAGAAGTTTGACAAGTGGAAGCCTTCTTCCGAAATCTAAAGGAAGAATCAGCCCTTTTTGATCTTGAGACTTGATACCGAAAGGTTGGTCTCGGCCTATTTGATTTTGGGCGAGACTTTTTGGAATTTTGTGCCAGGGAACTCAAGGTTTAGACTAATTTCTTATTGATAATTGTCTGGAGTCGTCCATTGGTCATTTTGGATTTTGTTTCGGTAAGTTTTTGAGATTTTCTTCAGGATTATTAACCTACAACACGTGTTTCGTTTCTTCAATAGGACTGTTCCGAGCAGCTTTTGGAAGTTTAAGATTTCACCTTTGGTCTAGAGGATCCCTCAATTTGAGGTAAGATTATTTCTAATATTTGGGGCTCGATTTGTTTTTTTATACGAACATCGTTATAGGGTCCTACTCCTAGTCCTAGTGCTAGGCTGTAGCTAGACAGTCTTAGGCTATAGTTGGACAGCTCCTAGAAAGAGATTCTAGACTAGATCTAGATTGCTCTTAGTTGGCTTTGGTAGCCTCCCTTCAGCAACCCTCTTGGTACCGCTCTGCTAGAACCACGTCGAGTTCTACGTTAAACAGATACAACGTGGATAGGACTCATGACTCACTTACCATACCATAGTCTATCTACAGTGAGACCAAACCTGTAGATAATCTCCCTTCAAAACTTCTGGAGTTACACATACATTTGAAGATAACTAACACTTGTATCCCATGTAAGTTACACCTTTTACTATTTAGGCAAATCCTATGTAAATCACTTGATACTAAATCAGGTTCGGTAAGTGCCCCTTAAATAAAATTCTAGAATTTTACCCTGAGGTTGCCCTAACTATAACTTTCACCTTTCTGTGTTTAATTTGCCTGATGGTAAAGTGTAACCCATACTGAATTTTTCTTATCTCTCACAAGTGTAAATACCAAAAGGTTTTTAGTCATGTTTATTTAAAATTCATATTTATATATGCATTATTTACATTCATTCTTTTGATAATCAAATATTTATAAATTGGTACAAGCCATAATGATGTCCTGGCTATCCCTATTCATTATTGTTATTATTTTTTAATAAAGAAGCCAGATACATTATTGTACCTAATTAGTTGTTTTATTGATAAGCTCTCCAATTGCACAGGTTTTGTTTATAACATCATTAGGTTATCTTCCTAGTTAAGTCACAATTAACTTGGTGGCGCCCAAAGGTAAGATGTATACAAGGAACCCATAGACCCATGGCCGCCGAACTGATGCTGACTAGCCGTATGCAGTATAATTAGGCAATTGCCAAAATAAGTACGTTATACTTGTACAAACGAAAGGGCTTAAGAGAGGATTAACACTAATCTTACTCCATTCAATAGTTGTGAGATAAACGAATATGGATTAATAAACCTTAATCCACTTAGTATCCGGATACAACACGTGAAATAAACGTAGTCAGTATCTCAGAATTGGGGCTAGAGGCTAAATGTACTTCGGAATGTTCTACATCATATTCTTTTCTCCACGAAGCTGGTGATGGTCCGGGCACCGGGCATTGAGTCTTCCTGAACCCCTTTTTGATTTCCGGGTATTGAAGGCAGGGCAGATTGCTGTAGTAGGTATACTCCTTGTAACAGTGGGTCATTTCTTGCAATCGGGTATAGTTCTTCTGTTTCTAGAATCTCTGTAGAAGTAGGACATGCAGAAGCATCTTCGAAACTTCCCTCGGTTGACGGATTCTTATTTGTTTTAGTATTAAAAAAAAAAAAATGAAGCCAGTTGTTGGCTGAATGCTGCAGCTTCTAATAATTGTCGTTTTCTCGCGATCGCTGTTTTTTCTGTAGGTACCCGTTTTATATAACTTCCTCTTTTTTACCTTTCCGATCTCGTACATCTAGGGTGTATAAAAAAAAAATAATAGCGAGGGAGGCGGAGGTAGAGATTTTTAAATGATGATATTATTGTCTTAGAAGAGTGAATTTGTGAAGTTATCGTAATCAACAAAGAGATAAACTATTTCAGTCATTCTAGCGTTGTTGATTATGCTGATTTCCGGAAAAACGAAGAGTTATTAAAGCATTTTTGCGAGTCAATATTTTTCTTTCTATATCTATATCTACATACATATCAAGCTTCAAAGTGGAGGAGATGGAGGCCGTTGAACACTGTTTCAAACGCCCTACGGGCAAAGATTCGAAGTAGAGAAGACAGGGGCCGTTGTAAAGTATTTCAAACGCCCTTCGGGCGAAGATTCTAAGTGGAGGAGAAACAGGACATTGCAAACTTGACTGTGGCTTTTTTACAAATTCACTACCCTGTCTCAGTATTTCTGAAAATCAACAACGGATACGTCAGTTGAATTCAAATTCACTCATATGCGGCGGGCGATTTCTACGCGACTTCGGCTTGAATGATAGTTGATTTTTTATAAAGACGGTGGATTACGCGAAAATGCGTATGATTTGATGATCAATGGCGTGGGGAGTGAAATATTTTAATTTATTTTTATAAATATTCGAATGGCCCACCTGTCGAAGACGTCATCTGGCCTACCGGGATTTTGCCCGACACTGTCTGACAACCATGCAAATACTACCATATTATCGGCCATATTGCAATACTCGTTCACACCAAAATTCATAAAAATCCTGCAAGCTTAAAACTCACTCTGTATAACAAAGTATGTATATTAATTTTCTGTAAGAAAATCTAAATAGTTGCTTCAAGTTAAACGTCAATAATAGTTAGAAATAAAATTACGGCAATTCGAACGTCGTCCCCCCGATTCGTCTGGCGAACTTTCTTTATATAGCCGACGGCGATTCTCGGCAGCTTAATTTTATTTTTCCTTTGGCGTAAGATCAGTTTCTGGATTTCTCTGGAGATCGAAACCCGTTAATATCAGACGTGTTTTCCAGGAAAAAGGAATTGAACGCTTACCAATAATTGGGCCCGCACGGCGTTTAATACCTATAGTATTTACTCGAAGCTTTTAGGAGTTAAATAATGTTTTTTTTCTTTTGTTGGTATAATATAAAAGCCCATCATCATCATCATCATCAATCAAAGTCGTTTTAATATATATTCGGCTATAATCGTGCGAAAATCTAAATTAAAGCATTAAAACTTGTATAGGCCTTATTTCCGTTAAAGTAATTTTGTGTAGGTTTAACAACAGAGTTGGAAAGCGTTAACATTTTATAGCGAAAAACAAAAGGGTGGAATTATGTTGTTTATAAAGCTCGCGACCACAACCCCTTATGATGATCGATATCAATTTTAATTAAATCCGGCCTTGAAATATACCTCTGGAAACCGATCCAATACTCGCGGACGTCTCTCGAGATTTTATCGTCGCCGATCCTTTTAGGAATCTGGGGTAATTTATGTAGCGGCCCCGTATCGCCCAAAACACGACTTGGCATTACGTGTTACGGATTCCGCCACTGCGCCCTTGTTTTGTCACTAAATTACACGGCACGGTAATCTTCCGTGACAGGATACTAATTTAGTGCCGTCTTGGCTACGTGTCGTCTAAGAACCCAGAAGCTCGTTTATCGGTCATTTTACAAAGTTTTTCATATAGGTTTATGAAATCTCATTAAAATATGACAATGATAATGAATACTACTTTATTGTTTGTCTGAAAATTACTTGGAACCCCCTTAATACTCCTATACAGTTACAGTTCCAACAAATTTATGTTTTGTGCATATAACTTATGAAATTCAATTATAAGAAAAAAAAAGTACATTATATGAATAATGATGAAAAAAAGAAAAAAGAACCAATTTAAAAAGATAACTACAAAGGTAGGTAGTGAAAGAGAAGCAAAAGAATACGCCGCTAAGTTTATTAGTTGTCGTTGTTATTCTGGTTTACAAGCGGAAACAGTATTAGAGCCACAAAGACAACATAAAAATTCCCGGAATGGTATATGTTTTTCAAATATTCCGCACGTATTATTCCTGTGAAAGGGATTTCTTTTTTAAATATATGAATTACGAAAATCGAGGTTGCCATATAACTCAATCGCCGGATATCGTATCAAAGCAGACCGACTGGTTGTGCATTAATTCGCCACTAAAACTGCAAATTAAGCTAGAAACCGAGGCGATTTCGGATTTCGGGGAGGACCCTAGCCAATATTCCAGCAGATGTTGAGAAACAAATTAACCTCAAACTCAAACGCGGGAGGTCGAGCGTGACCAATAGGCGCTTATTGAGATTTTGTTGATCTATTAACTAATGAAGATTGTAACATTGCAATGTTATCAAATTATATAATATGTAATAGGTATCCACTGAACGTGGAACAAATCCGTATAAGTTATGTTATTTTCGAAGTCCTGTATGTATATGTAGGAGTATCAGTACCAGTGATTGCTTTGAGTTTAATACAGGGAAAGGGTGTTCATTTGTACTTGCTCTACTTGCTTGAAACATCAGGAAGATCTGTTTAGAGCTGTGCTGAAGTCTTCTTCACTGTCAAATGCCAAAAAGTAGAAAAATCAGCCAGAAAGTCAGCCAGTAGCTCCACTTCTTCGACGGCACAATTACGCCGTAAACACGGTAGCCAACCCTTATCTAGGATTTCTCATGAGCTGTGCTAAGATATCTCATCGATATCTGTAAGTTTGAGAGGGTGGTATGGTACTTAGGCCACATTAGGCCCATTGTGGAGAGGTCATCCTTAGCTCATCATCATTCCTGATTAACGACAGTTTTTGGCTTGCTGCAGCTTTATCTGGATAGCTTGGCAGTTCCTTGGATAAGTTGCAGGCAATTGTATCGTCCCAGCGCTTTTTGAAAAGGGAATGGGAGCGTCGACATGGTCAGTACTACGAAGGGTTCCGGTCCAGAAGGCTGTAGCCTGGCGGCCCTTCTGGCTAGGGCATCGGCAGCTCGATCGCCTTTGCTGTGATCATGTCCTTTGATCCAGCTGACTACCATCGTATTGTTGATCGATGCTTCAATGAGTATACGGTGGCAATATTGTACTAGTTTTGACGGGAGTTGCGGTCTAGATAGCGCTAGTACTGCTTGTCTGCAGTCTGAGGTGTGGATGTGCACGGTCTTGTTAATGATATTGTTGCTGACTAGGTACTTGTTTGGCCGCGATGGTTATGCCAGTAAATTCCGCATGGAGCCAAGGTATTACGTAGTTTTTTTGGCAATTGCCTAATTATACTGCATACGGCTAGTCAGCATCAGTTCGGAGGCCATGGGTTTATGGGTTCCCTGTATACATCTTACCTTTGGGCGCCACCAAGTTAATTGTGACTTAACTAAAGTTTCTTTCGCCAGGGTTTGTACTTGCCATCAGCATTTGCCTTCCTTGTTTAACAAATAAAAATTGACTGAAACAAATCAATGACGTCAAAAACGTTCGTCGGTTCTTTAAAGAGAAGTCATTCATTTTAATATGTCAAAAAATTGAATGTGTCATATGTATTAATCTACGACAACCCTTTTTTTTTTCAAGTTTCAAGGTCAAGTATGAACCCTGGTGAAACGAACCTTAGGAAGATTACTTAATGATGTTATAAACAAAACCTGTGCAATTGGAGAGCTTGGCAATAAAACAACTAATTAGGTAAGGCTTTCTTTATTAAAAATAATAACAATATTAAATAGGGATAGCCAGGACGTTATTAAAAAACTATACAGAGTGTATATTTTAAGTGATACCACTATTGCTATATCCGAAACGGTAAAAGCTACAAGGTCGGTTAAATTAGAAAAAAGTTGCTTTTTTTGATGTCCATTCAAGACTTGTTTACAGTGTTGCCAAATTCCTTTTAGTTTATGAAATACAGGGTGATTTATGAAAAACGCCTAAAATTATTTCATCAATTATTTCGGAAACTATTGATATTCGAGATACAATTTAAATTTGAAAGTTTTATAATTTTTTTCGCTCTACAAAATGGTATCTTCAAATTTTAAATCCGACGTTTCGTCATCGAGCTACCATCATCAACTTTATTTTTTTAAATACGGATCTGGATTTTTTATATCATTTTTAGAAAGGGAATGAAAGGCGCATCCTAAAAATGTAGTACGTGCCCCTACTGAACGTAATCCAGTGTCAGGTGATTTATATAAGATTTGCCTAAATAGTAAAAAGTGCAACTTACATGTATACAAGTGTTAGTTATCTTCAAATGTATGTGTAAACTCAGAAGTTCCGAAAGTGAGGTTATCTACATGTTTGGTCTCACTGTAGATAGATTATGGCAAAGTTTACAGAATAGAGTTGCGTCACTCTCGAAGCGCCCGAAATGGGTAGGAACCCCTCCCCTTCGTTCCGATCGAAATTGCGGGCAGCCTGGCGGTGCCGAGTCGCAAACAGAGTGCGCTCAAAAAGTTGTTAATTTTAATTGATAATTCCTTTAATAATGCCTGTGGTTTATTGTTCAGTAGTATTAATCATTCTAAAAATGCAATTGATATCTATGTTATTTCTTTTAATTGTTATTCGTAGAAACAAGTACGTTAAATTATTGATAATCTTCATGCGGTATCAAATTAAGTCCCTCGTATTCCTACATCGAGCCGGTGATTTACGAGCTTTCGCAGGCGACGGCGGCACGCCTTTGATATTTTTATTTCCATTGTTCCATGACGAGTGAAGCAACTTATATCTATTCTGTAAACTTTGACTATGGTATGGTAAGTGAGTCCTATGGAAGTCCTATCCTCGTTTTATCTGTTTAACGTAGAACTCAACATGGTTCTATCAGAGTGGTACCAAAAGGGTTGCTGAAGGGAAGCTACCAAAGCCCCAACTAAGAGCAATCTAGATCCAGCCTAGAATCTCTCTAGATACAGCCTAGGAGCTGTCTAGATATAGCCTAGAACCCTATAACGATGTTCGTATAAAAAAACAGATCGAGCCCCAAACATTAGAAATAATCTTACCTCTAACTGAGGGATGCTCTAGGCCAAAAGTGAAGTCTTAAACTTCCAAAAGCTGCTCGGAACGATCCTACTGAAGAAATGAAACACGTGTTGTAGGTTAATAATTCCTGAAGAAGATCTCAAAACTTACCGAAACAAAAACCAAAATGACCAAGGGACAAGTCGAGACAATGATCAACAAGAAATTAGTCTAATTTGAGTTTCCCTGCCACAAAATTCCAAAAAGTCTTGCCTAAAAATAATTAGGGCCAAGACCGACCTCACAGTATCAGGTCTCAAGATCAAAAGGGGAGATTCTTCCTTTTAGATTTGGAAAGAGGGCTTCCATTTGTCAAACTTCTAATTTTGACATTGATGAAAATTATAGAAAAAGGCGTGTCAAGTTTCATCCCAAAAATACGAACTGAAAAGTGGGTTGTGTATAAAAGACTCCAGATAACCGGCGAATGTTGAAAATTGCCTATAGAACCTATATCAAAAAAAGAAGAACAGGTCTTAAAGAAAACGCCTAGACAGCGACAGCTGTTCAATGACAGATGTATAATGAAACTGAAAAATCGAAAAAAGTAAACAACAACAACTATCATAACCTCAGATTATATTGATTGGATTTGCCAACTAGAGATGATGGTACTCTCTCCTTTTTATAAGATTCTAATCAATAACAGTGGGGCTTGCCGTACTGAATCAAACCTTCCTAGATCAATTAACCACAATTATTGCAAACCTGAAGCAAAAAACTTTTAGTAGAAGGCAGTACTCAAGGTATTAAAATCTGGGCACAGAAAAGATAGTCGTTTATTCATTTATTTCTTTATAGTTCTATATGGAATCATGTCCACTAGAGCAAAACAAAGTAGCATATTAGCCAAAAAATTGAAAATGCTATAAAGGGCCAAGGGTTATAGCTAGGTTCAGTTTGAGAGCTTTGGAGTATACTCCCATCCCGAGCCTGTTTGAGTTTTGGAACCATCAGTAGATGTTACTTACCCCTGCCAACGCTTTTCGTGTAGAGTTTTTTGAAGACGAAACATGGTGTTGCAGAGTCCACTCTGGTCTCCAATAATGAAAGCGAGTTCGTTGCCGTACGCCATATGCGGGCTCTCTGCAAACCGACTTCTGCACTTGGTTCTATTCCAACACTGCGGAAGCGCATCATTGTGGTTAAAACGACCTCCTCGACATAAGTATCCAGGGGCGTCAAACATAGAATAACTTCCAAAGCTCTAGTTGGTGTGGTTTTTCATTGCAACAATTATGTTGAGGCATGTCATTCTTTGAACGTGGTCTAGTTTTCGGCTTATAGTAGTCTGTTTGGCCGCAGACAGCCCCATAGGTAAGCGTAGGCCTGATTTTGGTTGTATAGATTCACATAACTACCTTGGGGGAGGACCCTCAGGTCTTACCAATAGTACGTTTACAGAAAGCATAGGCGATATATGCTTTCTGTATTTTCTTAGCAATATGAAAGTTCCATCTTAGTTTGCAAAACGAGTGTCATTCCCAGATATTTGACCTCGGCGGCAAAACTCAGTTCGGTGTTTAAGAGTATGGGTGGTGTCGGAAGTACCAATTTCCTCTTTCTTGTGAACATGATTATTTTAATCCTTTTAGGGCTCATGGACAGAGTGTATTCCGTGTACCATCTTTTTATAATTCGAAATTACCTCTATGCAAGTCCGGTAACAGTTTCCGGAGTATTTCTTTCTGTTGGCGAGTGGCTTATTTTTTGAAAGGTGGTTTTGTGAGAAGCCCCCTCAATGTCGATAAACCCCGAGGGCGGACTATCTGATGTCCAGCGATTTTTCTACTCGCCCAGCAACCAGGTGGAGGGCTGTGTCCGTTGACCTCCTGGAGGTATATGCATGTTGATTAGTGTGGAGTAGATTGGTTGACAACACTTCATCCCTTATGTAACTTACGCATAGCTTCTCCATTGTTTTAAGATATCGCATGAGCGAAACTCGAAAAGTAAACGGTCATCAGGCGGAAGGTTGTCAGACACAACGTTTTAGGACAATGGGTTCACAAAGGGTTGAATATGGGACATACAGAGGCCTGAACTGACATTATCAAATAGGACTCCCTTTTCACCAGAAGGGATGCAATGCCACAAACATCAGCCCCCTCTGAACAATTTAAGGTCGTCATTTCTGCAAGGGACGACTGGCTAGAGCCTGTCCCTTCTACAAGCCGGAAGGGCTCATCTGGTACATAGGGTCTCTGATGAGGAAAAGTGCAGGGGCTGGTGTAAATGGGGAGAGATCTGTGGCGAGAATTGGTCTTACTTGACGGTGTTCCAAACTGAGATCTACTCCATACAGATATGTGCTCAGGAAAGGTTAACGAGCCCTTTGCTTAGATAAGGTCAACTCGAGACTCACGCTTGACTGTATGACAACCCTTAAACAACTCAATGGGCTCAACAAAGTCAGCATCACTGCCTTTATTGTGCTCGACCTTACTCTTGGGGTTGCTTACTGCCAAGATCCAGGACTGGTCCAACAACCAGTTCCAAGATGAATGGCTGAATCAAAAAGGCCTCAAATTCAAACAGTCAAGGACCTTTATACAAGGTTCTTCAAACTGCAAAGAGGCAAAAAGCCTCCTATAACTGACCAGGAGCCAACTAAGAGCCACCACCGACGTCTTGAGGGGGCACTGGGTGGAACAAGGCTGCACCTAGGCACAATGGAGCACATGCGCGTCTACGTGCTGCCTATAAAAGCTCCCCTTTCAAATCAATCAACCAGTGAAGATAAAATTTGGGAAGAATTTTTTTTGATTTTCCAACGCCTCGGACATCAATTTAAATTAGCGTTTGAAATCGAGTTTTTTCTACGACTGCCTTAGAAAGCTATTAAAAACCCACTACTACGCTTCGACAATATTGTCAGTGTTTACCTCGGTGTTTACCGAACAAATTATAATGCTAAAGGTGTGTCTGCAACCATCAAAACAGTTGCACAAATTATCGAAAACAAACGACTCCGTAGCAATAAATCACTTGTCAAGTTTGACGTGCACAATCTGACCCTGAGCTACAATAAAATTGTAATCCGGCCAGAGTTTATTGTAATCCATTCGACGTTTTATCTCCACGTGTCCACGCCTGTGTATTTTCATTCGCTCGTGATTAGATCGAAATGCCATTGTCGGCTGTCGACTGTCGGGTCGCCCTTCTAGCCGCCCAGGCGGGACAGGAAAAAAAAAAAAGACGAAGCGCGGCAGCGGCATTTTAGCCCGTTCTGCCCGACGATTTTGCCTTTTATCTTTGACATTACGATATGGAAGTTCTTTTATTGTTTTTTTTTTTCGGCCCTGTTTAATAACGTCGGCGTTGCCACCGGGAAAAAATATCATTTTCGAGGATTTCCTTTTTTTTTGCTTTGTTTCTAAAAGGATCATCTTCGTTTGCATTTGCATACCCCAAAAAGCTCCAGTGAAAATTAAAATAGAATTACAACCGACTAAATTTGAATAAAATAAACCAATAATAAGGCAAAAACAAATTAGATTTCCAAAGTGAAACATCTGTGATTGGTTTCTAGAGAGGCGAGACCCGGCAGTAAAGTTTGAAATATCAGCATCAGGGATGGTAAATTGCATTTGCCTGCGAACTTACTCTGTGTGCCGGCAATATTTGGTGCGGCATCAAACAGCTCTACGGTCAATTTGCATTTAGCGCGAGCTTTATTACGAGATCTGTTTGGGGGTGGTAGAGCACGTGCTCTTTTGGGTTTGGAGTGAGTTTAATAGAATTATTTGCTTCTAAGGGTGGATATTTTATCATTTTATAAGATAGAAATGTTCTACTTGGTTTCATTCATCAAAGTACTTTCCTAATTCAAGTCGAAACCGTGTGCTGACCGGGACTCCAATAGTGTGACAGTAATCTCTCTGTCCTCTTTTACCAGTAAATATTTCCACTTTAACTTTAAAGGCTCATCCAGAAAAGTTAGGTTATGGTTTCTCTTTGTCTTTTTCAACTCTGTGAATGTATGCTTGTGTTTCTTCTCTAAATTGGAGTTCGTTGATGATAGAACACACTCTGGACCAACAGTGAGTGAACCACAGTGGAAGGAATAAGACAGTTCTGCGTCCTCCGTCCTCTGGAGATGATGTCATCTAGCCTAACCTAATCTTACTTGCCTAGCTTAGCCTAATCTGACTTGGTGGAGTTGATTATATTTACCCACTACTTCATACCAAACTCTCCACGAACTATTCTAGTTGTTTTGATGTTCGACCTTAATAAAGTATCGTCATGCATCATCTAGTTTATGTACAGGGTGGTTGATTTTCGATAGTTTGATAGGGTACAGCCAAAATGGCCGAAGATACTGAGAAACTGATATACGCTTCCCGTCCTCTGATGCTGTAGTTAGATCTTGGCCGACAATATTGGTTTGCGAGGTACAGGGCGTTTTTCAAAATTAGCTGTTTTTTATAATCCTCTATAACTTCTTACCCGACGGAGATATAGAAAAAGTGCAAAAAAGAAAAATACGATTTTTTTTACGTAGAATCCAGTGGCGTACTTAGAAAAAATATGGGGGCTTTATCTTCTGAGATATTTGAAAAAAACAAAGATTTTTCAAATGGAACACCCTGTATCTTATTGGTTCAGTAGTTTGAGAAAAAAATTGCGAGTTCGACGATATATAACACATGATATTTTGTTTTGGCCTAAATGGCGAAAATAACAAAAAACACTTTTTTCTACAAACGTTACTACAAGTGACATTTTTAACGGACGCTGTCAGTGTCTTAGATGCCATTTTATGACACTGGTGTTAGAAGTGATTACTTTTAGTACCTACTGAGTGCTAAAAGTAATCACTTTTAGTGCGTTGGTAGAAAAAATAGTGTATGATATTCGTGCTAAAAGTGATTTTATTTTGTTCAAAGGGATGGAACACTCCGCCTTCGGCGTCGTGTCCCAAACTTACCTTTTCACGAAATAAAATGTCACAGTTTTCAAAGAGTGAAGACTTTTTTGTGTCAAAATAGGGGTTGAAATTGAAAGTTGTGAAACAGGGATTCGAGAAAGCCGATTCTGCAAATTTACCCCAAGTGAATGAGTGAACATGAAATAAACTACGCGTCAATCGAACTCGAACACCCCAATTTTTGGTCACTTTTTGTAAGACCATAACTCAAAATCTAGCAGGCCGAATTTGTTCAAATTTTCAGGAGTGAAAGGATGCACTAATTGCTATTTAATTTCCAGTTCTTAACAGATTTCCGGCCACCCGCTAAAAGATACAGAGTGAAACATAAGTTGGCGATTTTTGTGCGAAAGTTTGGGTTCACCCCATTCTGCTGGAGGGAGGGTTAAGTAGATTTTTGGTATGCATTTTAGAAGAGTACCTTAGTACCTCGAGACGTTTTTGAGATTTTTTGAATATCGCATCCGACTACGATTTTATCATGAGTTATACGATTTTATGTAAAATATAGCTATTGACGTCATTATTTCTTTTCGAAACAAATACTACAAGAATGGCGCATGTGAAAACACACTTAGAACATATTATACAAGTTCATACAAAAATATATAGGGTGTTCTGATAAGAGTTTCCGGATTTTGTACTCAATTCAAACGAAAATGAAACTAGGAAACATTTAATATTTTATAGCAATAAGTAACATGATCGTTTACAAGTATACGTGAAACGCAATATCCAATAAATGGCCTCTCACAGCACACGATTTTTGAACAATCGCCAAACAATTCAAGAGTTGAAAGATGTGATTCGGCGCATTATTCCTGAGATACCACCGGAAATGTGCACAGATGTGATCGAACATTTTGGCAAAGGAGTTGCGTGCTGTGAGAGAAGTTGCGATGGCTATTTGATGGATATTGTGTTTCACGTATATTTATTAATGTCATGTTACTTATTGCTATAAAATATTAAATGTTTCCTAGTTGGCTTTTCGTTTGAATTGAGAAAAACATCCGGAAAATCTTATCAGAACACCCTATATATTTTTGTATGACCCTGTATAATATGTTCTAAGTGTGTTTTCACATGCGCCATTCTTGTATTGTTTGTTTAAAAAAAAAATAATGAAGTCAATAGCTATATTTCACATAAAATCGTGTAACTCATGATAAAATAGTAGTCGGCTGCGATATTCAAAAAACCTCAAAAAATGTCCCAAGGTAATAAGGTAATCTTCCAAACTGCATACCACAAATTTACCTAACCCCTCCCTAGCAGAATGGGGTGAACCGAAACTTTCGTAAAGAAATCGCCAAATTATGTTTCACCCTGTATCTTTCAGCAGGTGGACGGAAATCTTTTAGCAAATGGAAATTAATTAGCAATTAGAGCAGCCTTTCACTTCTGAAAATTTAAACAAAATCGGCCAAAAATTGGGGTGTTGGAGTTCGTTTGATGCGTAGAAATTCACCTGACCGTCATTCTACCGCTTACACATTGAAAAACGCGATGGTATTCTGCATACACATTGATGTTTTGTATGTGCGTACATGTTTTCAGACATCCACGTCCGTGTGTAACTGCCTTTACACCCAAATCCCGGTACCGTTGTTCATTCATACTTTCTCTCATTAAAATTACCAGTTCAGTCTACCCATTCCGATAAATAACCCCCCTTCCTCCAAACTGTCACGCCACCACCACCTAAAGCCTCTCTCACTTCCATGCATTCTTCTCTATAGCTCTCACGCGTTTCTCTGTGCGTTATTTCTGAACTCGGCCCTGTTGTCATCCCGGGCCGAAGTAATTCTTGGTTTACCACCTGCAATGTCTATAAGCAGCGGTGCCAGTGTCAAGCCCCATTTTATTGGCCATAAAATTGCGCGACTTTGCCCTAATTTAACCGACCTCGTATCTTCAATAATAACGAAGAAACCTCTGGTTAGAAAAATAAACACACTGTATATTTTTGTATGACCCTGTATAATATATTTTGAAGTGTGTTTCCACATGCGCCATAATTGTAGTGTTTGTTTCGAAAGAAATAATGGCGACAATAGCTATATTTTACATAAAATCGTATAACTCAAGATAAAATCGTAGTGGGCTGCGATATTCAATAAATCTCAAAAACGTCCCGAGGTACTAAGGTACTCTTCTAAACTGCATACCAAAAATCTACTTAACCCTCCCTCCCTCCAGCAGAAGGGGGTGAACCCAAACTTTCGCACAAAAATCGCCATTTTTAGTTTTCACCCTGTATCTTTTAGCAAATGGCCGGAAATCTGTTAAGAACTGGAAATTAAATAGCAATTAGAGCATCCTTTCACTCCTGAAAATTTGAACAAAATCGGCCTGCTAGATTTTGAGTTATAGCCTTTCAAATAGGGACCAAAAATTGGGGCGTTCGAGTTCGATTGACGCGTAGTTTAATTTTCAATAAATCCCTGAAAACTGGAGTTCTTCCATCTTACTGGAAGTTGAGTTATGTTATCCCAATTGATAAGTCAGACATGAAAAATTACAGACCGATATCCACTCTGAATTGTGTTCCTAAGCTTTTCGAATGTCTTATAACAGATTACCTAACAGCCGAGTTAGGTGGTATGATAAGTGACGACCAGTATGGCTTCATGAAAAAGAGGTCCACCCGACTCAATCTAATCTCATTTGTGGACTATTTGTCGGGCGCCTTGGAGAGTGGGCGTCAAGTTGATTCCATATACACTGATTTTTCCAAGGAGTTCGATAGAGTCAGCCACCAGATTCTTATCGCTAAGCTTAGGTTTGAAGGAGCCGGGGGAGGGTGTCTTTTGGCTTGGCTTCCTACCTACTTGGAAGATCATTCATGATTCCAGCAGATAACTTTCTCTCTAAGGAAGCGGCCGCCATATCCGAGGTTCCTCAGGGTTCCCATCTGGGACCTCTGTTATTTGCTGTCTTTAGGTGCTTTCTTTTCAGAGCTTTGAGACCCCAGACTTCGACGCCCTGGGGCGTATCAGCGCACGCCCTGAAAAGAACGGTAATTAGGGGAAATATAATTTTCTGACACTAGTGACAGTTCGGACATTGAAGCTATGGAGCTTCGACGCCTCGCTGAGGCGCTAGCAGTGTTGACACATTTCAAAATCGTGATCCAGGGCGCCCTGGGGTGCCCAAGCCTCTGAAAAGAAAGCAGCTTTTATAAATGATAATAATGACATAACGAGTAACTTTTTGACTGGTTCCAGTCTTCTCTTCGCAGACGAACTCAAGATCTTTATGACGACATATTCTCACTTGACTGAGTGATTGGTGTACGGTTAACTGTATGGATTTAAACCTATATTCCATTTCCAATCTGATTTTCATAATAAACAAATAAATATTCATTTGTCAAAAATATTTTTTTTGGAGATCTGACTACACCATCAAATGACACACTAAAAAAGAGCACGGGAAGCGTATATCAGTTTCTCAGTATCTCCGGCCATTTTGGCTGTACCCTATCTAACTATCTAAAATCAACCACCCTGTGAAGTTAGTAACTAATCTGTTTCAAAACAAGTTAATCTGCAAGTCAAGCATGCGTCTACAATGTAAGACTGCCATTAAAAAGTGTAAATACGCCAATTCTTTTTACATCTACAATGGCTTTTATTATAGTTGCACGGCTTGCCAGCTATTATTGTCGAGCGCAAATTACCAACCCAAATAAAGGCATGCTGTGTTAGTGTATGCTGTTCTGACAAAAAAATAATGGAATTCGTATATCTGGGTGCTTTGTCCCTAAATGGAATTGGAAGTATTTTTTTAACGCGTCATTCGTGACCGGAGATACTGTCCTGGGACACGCAAAGTTAGAATTAATTTGGTATGGGGTGTATATTATTGTCAAGCTTTCTGTTATTGGAAAAGATCAACATCAAAAATAAGGAATAAAGTCCTCGCACAATCACAAAAATCAATCGGAAAATCCAGTTAGGCTGCACAGTTGTGCCAAGATTTTGTTAACTTGAACTGATTGTGTTGAGGTCAGCATTGTATTTAAAAAACCTAGAACACATTCGGTTCACTATCATAATTATCGAGCAAACACACTTGGGCTTTCAGCAAATAGCAGTAATAGTGTAGAAGTTTAATTGCGTCTGTTTAAGCGGCTGGTTTATATCTATGCCTGTAATTGTCTAGCTTATGTAAATGTTAACGTTAACACCTACACCAAGGCCAGACGTCTTCTAATAATAATAACCAGACGAGCATTATACTGTTTGAATTTGAAGTTTTATAATCACAAGAACTCAATCTTTGTTTTGATTTGCTTTTTAATACATAGATTATTTTGGTCTTGATTATGTAAAAATTGTTATTATGTATATGGTCTTGATTGACAGCAACAAGGGAAATTAGTGTTTATTCATGTTGTGCAACTGACATTCATTCGATATTATTGTTTTAAAATTGCATTATACTCGGCAGTGCATCGCGTCCAGGGAAATGACAATGGTGGCCGGATTGTATCGCAATTTCAGCCTGATGCTCATCTAAAAACTACAAAATTTTACAGGGTGCTCATTTTAAAACTCGTTATCTTAAAATCGGAAAGTGTTTTGGAAAATTAGCCAAAGGCAATGCAGAAGGTAAAGTGGAAGAAATGTCGTTAGGGAGATTTTTATATTCTAGATTGTGGTTATGAAATTCTATTGCTGTCAATTTGATTGGTTCGTTCTTTTCTATGATATTTTCAAATCCAAGCGGCAGTAATGATAGTAACGTGAACAACTGGTCATTTTCATTACAACCTATTAAATGTCTTCCGTGCATGCGCACTGGTCCTGGTAGGGAATTTCAGCCAATAAGAAGGCTGAATTACCAGCTGGTGCTTGTTTACAATTTAGATTAATCAATGTCATTACTGCCGCTTAGATTTAATTCAAATATAACAAAGGACCCTGCACACTTCTTATGGGATTTTGGTTGAACGCGGAATTTAACCAAATTTTGGTATGTTGTACATTTCGACCTCTTGAGTAAAAGTTCTCATCGGTACAAACTGATCCTATGACTAGTTTCGGATATACGGGGGTTTTTCTAATACTACCTCAGGCAACCTGAAACTACTGAAAATTGATGCTTTTTGCGTTTATTTGTGGTAGGTAGCTTTAAAAAATGTTGAATAAGTTTGGACCTTTTCTGAAAAGGTGCATGTTTCAAGTAAGGTGCCTATATATGTGTATGTACGAGGGTATTTTAAAAAGTACTTGTTTCATGGGTTTTTGTGCGTTTTTAAAACAAACACAAATAGAAGTATGACAAACTACTCAGATACCTTGAGTTCTCAACAATAATATTTTCATCTTCATCCTCAAATCCTAACTCTTTTCCTTGCTTTACAGCCAATCTTCGGACTTTGGTATCTTCCCGTAATAAAACAGTGCGACTTACTTTATAGTCCTTCATTGCACACGTAGCACATATACCTTGCCCGAAATGCAATTTTTATAAGAAACGTGACAAAAAAGACAATTCGCTTTATTCACAGGGTCACTGTTTTTGTTTCCATTGTAACCAAGTAGAATATGACATATTAAAATAGTATATTATTCAACGAGCGGGTAATGATGGCTATTATTACTCACGAAGGATAAAGTTTGCACTACGAGCCACAGGCGAGTAGTGTAATCATCCGAGTGAATAATAGCCATTACCCACGAGTAGAATACTATACTTTTACTATGAGTAACAGATAATATAGGCACGAGTTATGCGGTTTTTTATTTAATTTTCGTAACAAAATTAATTGATAATTAGGGAATCCAAACCACGTGACTTTTGTCAATCAGCCGGCATTTTGAAATTTTTGTGAGGTTAGAATACGGGTTGTTACATGTCAACGATGTCAGAAAAGTGTCAGATTTGATAAAGCCTAGTACTCATAACAGCGAAATACGCTCTTTTTTGACATTGCTTCGACAAGTTGACGTTTTATGCGTGAATCAAACGTCAAATTGTCGAAGCAATGTCAAAAAAGAGCGAATTTCGCGGTTATGAGTACTAGGCTTCATCCAGTCAAAAAAAAACATATGTTTTTTGTTTATTGTTTGCCAACCAGACGCCATTTGGACAGGTCGTTGGATTGCCTAATTTTGATAGCTGGAGAAAAAAAGTGAGGTTAGATACGCATAAGTCTTGTCCAAATCAGCTGTCAAAATTAGGCAATTCAATCCATCTGTCAAAACGTAAAATTCAATATGGCGTGGCGGCCAGCAAGTTTGTTTTGAATGTGTTTTCATGTGTATTTTAATTATTTTGCTTCGAGCTTTGCTTGCAGCTTTGATTTTGATTATTCAATAAAATATTTGTTTACTAGTTACGTAAACTATTAAGTCGGGCAGAAACCAGAATTTTTTTTGTGTTTTTTGGCCCATGTGTGGCCGCCACGCCATCTTGAATGTCACGTGGTTTGAATTGCTTAATGACCAATTGAAAGGTTGAAGTATGTTGTCAAATTGTCGAATTTTCTGATTGGCTCTTGAAGCATTCTTAAAGAGTGGAGTACTGAGACCAGGATATTTTTATTGGTTGAAAATGATTGGGTAATGAAAAAAAACTCACTGTATGAGTAATCATTCACATTGACCAATAGAAAATGGATGTATATTACGCATATTATTCAATACTCAAAACAATGTGTATGCTTAGACCCTAGGCCAAGGGATCATGAGGCAAGAAGCTTTTAGCACAATCGTAGCAAGAAGTGGAATTCATTGAGGGATAGAAAGTCACTTTTATCACAAAACGTAGGTACCTATACAAGTACACAATTTTTCACACTTTTGGTCTTTAACTCATTTACCATAGTTTTTGAGCGTCTCTGGTATATAAAAGAAGAATTACGAACACCTACTACCTACCAAACATTTTTAGTTAATAGGCTAGTCAAAATAGGGGGTTGGGGTTGAAAAAAATTAGTAACAAAGTGCGGAAATGAGTAGTCAATAGGGTCCTTATTATTCCCTCAAAAATCGCACTCTGTCGCATTGGTGGAACTTGGAAAAAAATGGCCGCCATCTTGATTTTTTTGGAATTTATTGAAAATTTCGTAAAGTATGCGTTATATCAAAAAAACTCAAGAGGACTTTTTTGTGGAGAATCAAAAGTTACCTATAATGGGAGAAATTTAAAGAACATCAGCTGAAAACGAAAAAGTTATTGACATTTATTTCATTTGGCAACATGGAATTTTTCAAAACATCTGAAAAAAACTCAAATAAGTATTATTTTTTTTGGTGCAGAATTAAAAACTACATTTAATGGAAAAAAAATTCAATAAATTTAATGATCTAAATATTTTTGTTGAGCGGAAGCAAAAACGCATATGACCAGAAAAACATTTGGGCATCAGAAAACTACCCAGACTCAGACAGCACACAAAGTCTTAAAGACGTCTTTTTTAAGTATGCATTCTGCATTAAATCTGACCGTCTCAAGACCAAAAAAAAAACATCTAAAA
The DNA here is from genome assembly GCA_917834065.1 of Ceutorhynchus assimilis. Taxonomy (NCBI): domain Eukaryota; kingdom Metazoa; phylum Arthropoda; class Insecta; order Coleoptera; family Curculionidae; genus Ceutorhynchus; species Ceutorhynchus assimilis. Next base: position 4,053,433 of record OU892281.1, read on the forward strand.
ACTTCCATAATCAGATGTCCTAAATTCACATCTCAAGGATAACTGAACTGAGCCACACTATTTCGTACAGCCAGGCCTAAAAGTGAATAATGGTTCATGTATTGAAAAGAGATTTAAAGACTTCTTTTACAAATTTCGTTGGAGACGAAGAATGTCTTAGTTCTAAAGGCGTCTTTATAGGCAGACTTCTGGAAGGCGTTGGGTTTTGTGACATACGTCGTCTTTAAGACGTCTTTAAGACGCCTTAAAGATTTCCCACAGAATTCGTTTTTCATTTAATTTTGGAAGTTACTTATTGAAATCATTTAGAATCCTACAGAACACTTTAGAACTTCAATAATAAGTCTTTTCGAAAGTTCAAAACACTTAAAATTCAACTCATAATTTCCAACAGCATTGTGTAACGCTTCAGAACATTTTGAAAACTTCCGAACCATTATTAGAATGGAGTATTTTGGAACAATTTAGAAACTTCAGAGATATTTTAGAATAACGATTCAATTTAGAACTGGAAACCTTTTAGAATGCTTTTAAACCAATTCAACTTCACTTTGGAACTTCAAAAGGGCTCTAAAATACTTAAAAATCTGTCAAATGAACATTTTGAAATTCAACATGGATCCTTCGAAGAAGCGTACTTCCCAATTTAGAAATTACTGAAAAACTTCTAGAATGCTCCAGAACTCTTCAAGCCAAGTTGGGACACTTTAGACAAACCTCAGAATTGTGCCAGAGAGCCTAATAAATAATAATAATAAAAATAAAATGAGTAATAAATAATAATGAAATATTAATAAGAAAATGTTCCTCTTTCAATTCAAATTCTTGAATTTTTATAATTTTTTCTATTCGAGGCTCTTGATTTTTCCTTACTTCTTTATCCTAAATTCTTAATTTTCTTTTGGCTTAAATTTTTTTTTCATATTCTTGAATTCTCATTATTCCTGTATTTTAGAATTTCAGGCTCTTGACTTGTTTTTCAATTTTCACTCCTGTCTCTTCAAATGGTTTTCTATCGAAATGAATGTTTCGTATGTTTCCGTTTAAAGAAATCCAGAATTTAAGACCCTAGCGTTTGGAATAGACAAAAATTGAAAGTTATAAAATGAGTAATAATAATAAAATATCAGTTCTGAAGACGTCTTTAGGCAGACGTCTGAAAGACGTTGGGTTTTGTAACATACGACGTTTTTAAGTTGTCTTTAAGACGCCTTGAAGACGTAAGCCGACGTCTAAAAGACGTCCTGAATGTCGTTTGTGGACATCTTAGGGACGTCTTCAAGGGCGCCCATAGAACATTTTTCAGGGGGGGGGGGGCAAAAACTTGACTTATCTTTAGTTTTTAAATAATAGTAGATTATACCACGAGTCAATAATTATAGGTATTATTCCCGAGGAATATTTACGAACTGAGCCGCGTTAGCGGCGAAGGAGTAACATTCCGAGGGAATAATAGCCATTATTGCGAGTAGTATACTCTACTTTACTTACGACAATAATGACCATTAATCCCTCGCGGGAATAATATATGGCATTATACTGTCAATATCACAAATATAATACTTACATTATATGTCAGCCGTAAATAAAACCATTTATGTAAAGTCCGTCAATTTTATTCTGATAATCCAAAAAAATGTGAGCTGGTGGCTCTCTATGTTAAAACGTCAATGGTTACCTGACGTCACACCTGTTTTTATGTGGTTTTTGCCATGTGCTTCACCCCTCGCTCCTCATACGGAAAGTGTCAGATAAAAAACGACAGCCAATAGGTAACCATACGTATATTACTGAATGAACATAAGCAGTCTAAACTGTACTCATTTGTAATGACGTAGTTTTAAAAAATAAACACACATTGCACAGACAGAATGTCAATATGACAATTATTATTTATTGTGTAAGCAACTTTTAGTATCACTTTTGCTGTTCTGTTTTTTTATTCTTCTGGTAGCAATGGTAGAATCATGAATCAATAATAATCTCTAGGCCTAGGGGGGGGCAAGTGCCCCATTTGCCCCCCCCCCTATGGACGCCCCTTGGACGTCTTTAAGATGTCTGTGTACTGTCTGGATAGACACTAAGTAATTTAAATAAAATAAAAAAATCACTAAACCTTCACAGTAGTGAAAGAGAAAGACTGGAAACTGAGACCATGCTTTAAACCTTTGACACCAAACTTTTCGATAATTACTGTTGTTTTTTTTTATCTCAATATAGGTATTTTTAATCCTCTACTAACAGGCATTCTTGAGTTTTATTAGAAAAATCCATACATTTCGTGATTTTACCTAAAGTTCAAAAATTTCCAGATTTTTAAATAAATTAATTTCCAATAACTTTTTTGTTTTCCAGCTTATAGTATTGAAATTTCTTTTGTTATAAGTAACTTTTCATTCTCCAAAAAAAAGCACTCTTGAGTTTTTTTGATATAATGCATACTTTACGAAATATTCAATAAATCCGAAAAAAATCAAGATGACGGCCATTTTTTTCCAAGTTCCACCGATGCGACAAAGTGCGATTTTTGAGGGATTAATTAGGACCCTATCGACTACTCATTTCCGCAGAGATAACTTTGTTACCAATTTTTTCTACCTCACCTGCATAAACAACTTTTAAAGCAATAAATGCACGTTTTTTTTTGCTTTATGTACTCCTCATATAGGTACTTATGTTGCCTAAACTAGTATAAGAAAACCCCCCGTATATCCGAAACTCATCATAGGATCGGATTGTACCCATGAGAACTTTTGCTCAGGAGGTCGAAATATACAACATACCAAAATTTGGTTAAATGCCGCGTTCAACCAAAATCCCATAAGAAATGTGCGGGGTCCTTTGTCACTTGTTTTTTTTTTGTAACTTTCTCTACTCTTCAATCCTTTTTTGTTCAGAAAATTCTCATTAACCTAACTATTTTGATCAAATACAGGGCGCATATTATTAAAGAAACATAATGTAATTCCGAGTGCAACGTATTTGTTTTTGTCATCAGCCAACCAGCGGCACACCATAAAAATGAATACTAATTTGCTCTTTTTTTTTTACTGGCTCGCAACGGCATTCATTTAAACTGGGATTGTGGTTTTTGTATATACCATGTAATTATATACGTTGAACGAGGGGTTTTTGTCTTCAATTTATTTTGCGTCACAATTTCGTAATGTTAAATGTCAACTAAGGACGGTATTTATCCTATAACTAGACTTATTTCTCACTTATTATTGAGACTATTAAATTAGTTTAAATGTTGCATAAACAACAAGTCTCTGTAATTAATGTCGGTTTAATGTTTTAACGCAATAATAGTGTAAAATTCTTCAATCTTTCTTTCTCGCATTAAATTAATAGATCCATAACAGTTAATATGCTCTCGGTGCCAATTGTCATAATGTTCTCGAGCACTCATTTTTAATGGCACGATCGCGAACATTAAAATCATTATTATAATAGAAAGCTTGCCTTGTTCTCCCTTTTATACACCCACACACACACATTCGGATTTATCCCTCAGAGTCGCGTAATGGAGCGCAGCCCCAATTAAGAGATCTACAAAACATAATAAAGTGGCTATTCGCCCGTTCCGAATTTAATCTGCCCCGCTGATTTGTAGTTGCAGCAATGCACATTAGACGACGATGCAATGGGGCCTGCGTTTTTTGATTTCTATAGCAGTAATTTGAGAGACTTTTGGGGATTACGACGCAATGGCCAAGGGGAAGATGATGATGATAATTCAAAGACGTTGTAATTGGTTGTCGTTGCTTCGAGAATTATTATTGCTGACAATTATTTCAAAATTTAATTCGATTTTACACCGTTCGTTTCATAGATAATCCACGATTTTCCATGCAGCCGCTTCGTTTGGCGCCGGCGACCGGTCACACATAAATATTTGATTAGGATACGTGTATGAAAAAAGCGATCTTGTTTGCATCTGGGATTCCGCGTGCCCGATTTTAATCCGTATGTGATTATTGCGTTGAATAAAAATGGTGTTTGATTAACGAATTTTTGTTCGAAAAGAGTTAGGAAGTTTGAAGCTCCACAAGCTTTACCTGGATCATTAGGTTGGGGCGTAAAAATTCCATTAAAATGAACAACTTCTTAGCGTGAACTTTTCGCTCTCAGGCAGATTGGACCGCAAATCTCTCGATTACCATATTTATCGACATCAAGAAGATGATGCGAGAAAGTTTTAGGGAAAAAGTGCGCGTTACTTTGATCCAGGCAATCTCGCCAAACTGCCATCGATGTAAGAGCAAAGCCCACTTCGCGAAACTTTCCAATACAGCTCAATCCAAGTAGTAGCGGCAGCAGTCTGACGTGGCCAATATAATATATCCTTCTTTTCCTGGAAAAAGTTTTAAACGTGCCGGCAGTACGTCTAATATGTTTCGCCATATGTCGGTGTACACGTTCGGCCCTATACGGGATAAAAGTTTTGCTCGGAGAACGACGAAGAGTTTTTCTCATTTTCACTTTTGCGTCTCGCTTTATATTATTTGCGAGAGATGATTGAAAAATGCGTCCCTCGCGTTGTCGCTCTGTCTCTGGAAAAAGTGACCATCGTGCACCTTTTGATTACCCCGTTTTCCCGATATCGCCACATGTCGCTTCCAGAAAAGTTCGCTACTCCAAGATAAGTCCCGGATACAATAACGAAAGCAATAAGAAAGTTTCAATCTGTTACATGTAGTAAATAAATTGCCTTTCGCCCAAATATAGATGTCTGTCTGGTTACTGACCGAAACGGAACAGGGACAATCGCTATAAATATTTGGGTAATCGACCAGAATACGCGAAGACATACGTGTACAATATGAATGTTGCAAATAGAAATTTCTTAGTTGTGATTACAATACAATTAAAAATTAATTTCAACTCAATTTCCAGCATATTATGTCTTTCCAGGGAGGGGTACTAACCTTTGATATGAAGTCTTGTAGTTGATGAACTCCTAAATGTACTGACCGTTTAGGGTTTCACCTGCTTTGGATACGCCGATGATATTGTCATTATGGCCAGAGGTAAATACGAATGACCTGCGACCTCATAGAAAAAGCAATTCGATCCACGAAGGAATGGTTTCAGATAGTGGGGTTGAATCTAAACTCAGCAAAAACCACACTAGTAACATTTACAAAAAAAAATGAAACTGAGCCTTGATGGAAGCAGACTTGATTGGAAGAAAGAAGTTAAATTTCTAGGAATAACCCTAGATTCTAAACATGTAGAGAATACAAAAACAAAACAATTTCGGCAAAAATATTGTGGGTAAAACATGGGGTTTTAACCCATCAATCTTAAGATGGATGTATACCATGATAGTGAGACCTATAATCACCTACGGAGCGGTAGCCTAGTATAGCCCAATCCTCGCATGTCTCTTTATAACAGGACCAATGGGATCATGTCCATCCGCGGCACTAGAAGTTATCCTAGACCTCACATCACTATACATAATAGTGAAGCGGGTTGCCAGTGGATCATGTCTCAGACTTGAGAAGATAGGTTTACAAAGGAAAACGCATCTTGGTAGAACTTTTCCTCTCCCAAACTGTGCACACCTGATGGATGGTCCCAAAAGACGCGATTGTTGATAAATTTAGTTTCGAGAAAAACTATATCGAACTAAAAACAGATGGAGCATGGAATTTATTCTCTAATCCCTTAAAGCAGACACCATCAAATAGTACACAGACGGTTCCAAAACTGCTGAGGGAACTGGAGCCGGAGTAATTGAACTATGGGCCAGATACTCGGGCTAATGGGGAAATCACCAAGCATATTTCATGCGATCGGAAGATGCGTGCACCCTGCAACCTGAACAGAAGTTATCGGAAACCAAAGATTGTAATAATGTCTGACATTCAAGCAGCTATTAAAGCATTGAGATCCCCAGTCATCATTTCTAAGATAGTATGAGAATGTCTACAGAAACTAACAATGGTTAGAACATCCAGGATTACAACAAGGCCAAAGATCCATTAGGCAACTTCAACTAAAAAAGGTCAGAGCTGCTGTCTCAAGACTCTAACCGGGTTTCTCTTGGGACATTGCAGATTTGGGAAACACCTACAGAAGCTGGGGTTAGAAGAAGGCGGCACCTGCGGATTCTGTGAAGACGGAGAAGAGACATCTCACCACCTTCTACTGAACTGCGATGCCGTTAGTCGCTCAAGGACGAATAACCTGGAAAGTGCGCTTATACAGTTGGAAGACACTTTAGCCCAGGAACCGCTAGATATCCTGAAATTCCTGAGGAACTTAGGACTGGAGGGGCTGCTTTGAGCAGGAAACCCGAACTTCGCAGCTATAGATCGACCTTGATCGCGGTGCAACTGACACCTCCAACACACACGGCTCCGTGTCATTTGCGCGACAGCCGTTTGTGCGAGGTAGAAAAGCGCGATACGAAAAGCGCGGGGGACAAAAGCGCGATGGACAAAAACGTGTCTGGACAAAAGCGCGATTGACAAAGACGCGACTGGACAAAAGCGCGAGGAACAAAAGCGCGAAAGACAAATGCGCAACGGAACAAAAACACGACTGGAATGAAGAGCGATGGACAAAGACACGACTAGACAAGACAGACATTTCCAAACTTACACATAATAACCCGGCTAGTTCGCAAGTTCAATCGGACATTTTCAAACTTACCCATAATAACTCGGAGTTTGCAATTTCAATCAGACATTACCAAACTTACCGATAATAACCCGGTTAGTTTGCCATTTTAATCAGAAATTATCAAACTTACAGATAATAACCCAGTTAGCTTGGGTCAGTTTGCAATTTTAACCCGACATTACCAAACTTATTGTTAATAATCCCGTTGGTTTGGGTAAGTTTGCAATTTTAATCAGACACTGCCAAACTTATCGATAATAACCCGGTTAGTTGGCAATTTTAATCAGGCATTACCAAACACCGATAATAACCCAGTTAGCTTGGGTTAGTTTGCAATTTTAACCAGGCATTACCAAACCAACCGATAATAATCCGACAGGGATGAGGGGGTGAGCAAAGTTCAGTCGTGCGGGTTATTATTGGTAAGTTTGGAAATATCTGATTAAAATTGAAAACTAACTGGGTTATTATCGGTAAGTTTGGAAATGTCTGATTGAAATTGCAAACTTACCAGGTTATTATGGGTAAGTTTGGTATTATCTTCAAGTCCATTTGCATTTTTGTCTCTCGAGTTTTTGTCTATCGCGCTTCTGTCCAGTCGCGCTTTTGTTCCGTCGCGCTTTTGTCCCTCGCTTTCTTTTGCGTCGCGCTTTTGTCCCTCACGCTTTTGTTCCTCCCGCATTTGTCCCATCGCGTTTTTGTCCATCGCGTTTTATTCCAGTCGCGTTTTTGTTCCGTCGCGCTTTTGTCCCTCGCGTTTTTCGTATCGCGCTTTTCTCCCCCGCGCAAACGGCTATCGCGCAAATGACACAGAGACACACACATACACATATATGTCTTCCCAATAATTGATTTCTGATTCTTATAAGAAAAGTACAATTTAGCTCTTATTATAATTTGGTTTTCCAATGTCAGATACATTCATGGGCAACTGCATCACTTGCTCCAAACATTCTGAGTTTTTCAGATTCATCAGGCACACTTTTCTTCCAATTTATACATATTTGGACAATAATAATTATAATTTCTAAAACCTCATACAAAATTCTCATGCAGACGCTGGCATATTCTATTATACAACAGTTGTATCAATATCAATGTAAAATTGTCGCAACAAATCGATTTATTAATCTCGAGAGTAATCGAAGCAAAAAATCTAAACAAAGCTGTATTTAAAATGCCATTAACAAATCAAACAAGCCTTCACGTTCGTAAAACTCAAGCTGACAGTCGCAAAACAAATAAGCGACGAACGACAACATAACAAGAGAAATAAACTTAATTTTTTTAAAGCCGTCAACCCGCGAAAGTATCGCGTTTCCTTTCTTTTCACGAAAATAGAACTCAGTTTTTTACGAAGCGAGGGTGGGACTGTTTACTTTCATGCAACCCTTTTTCGAGTCTAAGGGGTTGTATAATTAAGTACCTTGAGCCGGAGCAGATTTAAAATTAAAATTAGAGTAACTCTGGTTCACTGTAAAAAATCTTCAGTCATTATAGCACAATTTAATTTTCGAATTGTATTTGCCAATACATACTCTTAATTTTGGATAAAAAGATTTTTTGCATTTTGATGTATTCAAATAGTCTTTTGTTCCAAATTCATGCATAGCAGAAATATTCTGCCTCGTATTCTGCTGTTTATGCAAATCATAAGTATCGTATACATAGTACCGGGTGTCCCACCGAAAACTGTCAATGGCCTATATCTTGAAAATGGTAATCGAAAAAAAAAAAAAAAAATTTAAAACCCGTTTGGAGGGTTGGAAGGGGGAACCAAAACAAGGTACTTTTCAGGTTTCCCTGAATCACCCCTCCGGCCATAGCTACCCTGTGAATATTCTAGAAGAAATCATCAAGATTTTATTTTTTTGAATCCCTCTCCCCTCACTGTATCTGAGTGTTCACCTCCTCAAGAGAGCAAAGTTGTTAACTCGAAGCATGCGCCATTTTGTGACAATTTAAAATTGTATCTAGATAAGTTTTTTTTGTAGATTCGTTTAGAAAATTAAAAAACCTTTCAAAGAAGGTATCACATGACCCATAGTGCCATTTAAGATTTTGAGGTTAGGTTAGCTACGGTCGAAGGGGTGATTCAGGGAGACCTAAGAAGTACCTTGTTTTGGTTCCCCTTTCCAACCCTCTAAACGGGTTTTTCATTTATTTTTTTTTATCGATGACCGTTTTCAAGACATTGACAGTTTTCGGTGGGACACCCGGTATTACCAATGCCTTTAGAGAGACTTTAGAGTACATTCTTTTCTGTATACCAGGTGTCTCACCAAAAACTGTCAATGGCCTAAATCTTGAAAACAGTGATTGATAAAAAAATAAGTAAAAACCCTTTTAGAGGGTTCGAAGGGGGAACCACAACAAGATACTTTTCAGTTCTCTCTGAACCACCCCTTTGGCCGTAGTCACCCTAACCTCAAAATCTTAAATGGCACTATGGGTCATGTGATACCTTGTTTGAAAGGTTTTTTAGTTGCCTAGATGGATCTACAAAAAAAAATTATTCAGATTTAAATGTGACTCTACTTTTGATGAAAACCTCATTTGATCGGGTGGAACGGGTAATGTAATTTAATATCGATTTTATACAAAATAGAAAACATTATGAAGAATTTCGAAGGAATCATCAAGATTAAATTTTTTTGAACCCCTTTCTCTCCACTGTACATGACAGTGTTCACTTCTTCAAGAAAGCAAAGTTGTTAACTCGAAACATGGGCTATTTTCTGACAATTTAAATTCGTATTTGGATAATTTTTCTTTGCAGATTCGCTTAGAGAATTAAAAAACCTTTCAAGCAAGGTATCAAATGACCCATAGTGCCATTTAAGATTTTGAGGTTAGGGTGGTTACAGCCGGAGAGGTGGTTCGGGGAGAGCTGAAAAGTACCTTGTTTTGGTTCTCCCTTCGAAACCTCCAAACGGGTTTTTTATTTATTTTTTTTAACGATTACCGTTTCCAAGATATAGACCATTGACAGTTGAAGAGTGTTATTTCTAAAGGCTCTAAGTGCCGAAATTTTGATTTTGAGAAAAAAGAGAAAAATACTACAAACATGCTTATACAGGGTGTAAAAAAAGTCTGGAATATTGGTGATATCTTAAAAACGGCTAAATATTTTTTTCTTAAAATTTGTATGCCTCTGTAACGAATAACTCCGGATCATTCAAGTGTGAAATCGCTTATGTAAGAATACAGGGTGAGTCAATAAAAATTCAAACTTTTTTTATTTTAAATGACACACCCTGTTAATTTTTACGGATATCGATAGATCTTGCAAGACAAATTCACTAAGATGGGGTTTAGGGATCTTATCTGTCAAAGTGACGGAACAAGTAAAAAAACTAATCTAAACTGTTTATTGTTATAAACACTAAAAATAATCACAACAAATGTTCGAAATGAGCTCCATTATTAGCTAGGCAATAACCTAAACTGTCCTTAAACTCCTGGATAACATTACCGAAGATTTCACCTGGTATAGATCGACTTTCACCAAGTATTCTATCTCTAAGGTCGTTAAGATCTAATGGTCTACTTGCGTAGACCTTTGGTTTTTAAATGCCCCCACAGGAAAAAATCCAGGGGTGTGAGGTCCGGTGATCTCGCTGGCCATTCAATTTCACCTCGTCGTTCTATCCATCGATTTGGAAACTCCTCATCAAGAAATTGCCGGACTTGTACACCCATGGGCGTCGTTACGAGATTTCTCAGGGGGGGGGGGGCAATATTATAAGATCATTTCCATTAGCGCCGCAGGCAACCGCCATAGGCTAATTTTTTTTTGGTGCCACGCCCTTTTTTGAGCATTTTAACGTACTTAGTACCACATAATATTGGGCCAATATTTATTGATTTTTCTTGCTAAATCAACACAGTATCAATATTGGAGCAGCGTTGGTTTTAACTGTGTGGAAACAATATTTAAAAATAATATTGTACCAATATTGTTTTCATAGGTTAATTAAGTTTTCAGTAATTTGCATATATTGGCTCAACATTTTTCACTACAATATTGATTCATGAAATATTGGCCAAATACTACATTTTTATTATCAAAAATATGTTTTAATCTAAAATTAATTCAATTCAAATTTTTTATTGATATTTAAATTCACTTTAAAAACTTTGTACGGCTAATATTTATTTTCAATTTTTTCACAATATTGATACTTTTTGAAAAGTCCAATGTAAGGCCAATATTTACATACTAATTTTTACCCAGGTTAGCACTTGGTGTGCTGACCAGAAAATAGATGGAGACTCTGTCTTCATTTTATCTGTCTCAAACTTAGTTCCGGGATAAAACCAAAAATTGTGTTTTCTCTCTGCAGGACATGTGCGGGACCTAACCGAGCTGATGAGCTGTGATACAGCGAAACGCGTCTATGGATGGTCCGGCAGAGAGAAAACACTTTTGAATCGGTCCTTAAATTGGTCAAGCCAAGGTTTAAATATGTCTTTGGGCCAATAATGGTAATTTTAATTGGCTCTATATTGCAATAAAGTTCTTGATACATTGATTATTTTTTCTGGGCCAACATTTGGTTACGTTATTGTATCAATATTGGTATTTGTTTTTGGGTATATATTGACATACGTTCTTGGGCAAAGATTGCAAAATGTTCGCATCTTTTATCGGCCCAACATAGAAAATCTGACTTGGGCCAATAAATCTCAGGTATTGTCCCAATATTGGCCCAACATGGGAGTGCTGCTTGGGTATTTGATATCGATATTTAGTTAAAAATGATGGTATTTTTTTCCGCAACAAATTCACTGTCCGCATCATTTGTTTAGGTAATTTTCTAATGGTCGGTATTATAAAACACTGAATCGATGATTGAGTTTCAACCTTCGGTTGACTCCATGCAAATTGACAGGATTCAACCGAAGGTTGAAACTCTACCATCGGTTCAGTGTTTTATAATACCGGCCCTAAGTCAAGCGAAATTCAATTCCGAATGTAATGAAAATGTCAGCCAATTTTTTTAAATATTTAACAAATTTTGAAAAAATGGAAAAAAGCAAAGTATTTATCCTCACTGATGGAGCAAGTGCATACTCAGCGCCCTCAGAAAATAAACGTGGGGGCAGATATTGTTGGCCATAATGTACCGTTCTTCATAGAGAGAAATTTATCTTCGGGAAAATACTTACGATCACTACAAGATAAGGTTATTCCTAGTTCAAATATGCTGACTCCAAACAGGCAGAATACTTAGTCCCAGCAAGATGGTGCACCAACGCATTTTGGTGTACAAGTCCGGAAATTTCTTGTTCTTGATGAAGAGTTTCCAAAGTAGGACGAGGAGGTGAAAATGAATAAACAGCGAGATTATCGGACCTCATCCCCTTCGATTTTTTCCTGTAGGGGCATTTAAAAACAAACGTGCATGAAAGTAGACCATTAGATCTTAATGACCTTAAGAATAGAATACTGGGTGAAATTCGATCTATTCTTGGTGGAATCTTCTGGGTGAAATTCGATCTATTTAGGTGAGATCCTCGGCAATGTTCTCCAGGAGTTAAATGACAGGTTATTGCCTAGCTAGCAATGGAACTCATTCCGAACATTTGTTGTAATTATTTTTAGTGTTTATGTATAACAATAAACAGTTTGAATTTGTTTTTTCACTTGTTCCGACACTTTGACAGATAAGACCCCTAAATCCCATATTAGTGAATTCGTCTTGCAAAGATTTGTCAATATCCGTAAAAAATTACAGGGTGTGTCATTTAAAATAAAAAAGTTTGCATTTTTATTGACTCACCCTGTATTTTTACATAAGCGATTCTACACCTGAATAATCCGGAGCTATTCGTTACAGAAGCATACCAATTTTAAGTGAAAAATATTCAGCCGTTTTCAAGATATTAGCAATATTCCAGACTTTTTTTACACCCTGTATAAAGTTTTCACTTTCACCCTGGACCATCAATAAATCAATATCAGAACCAAATACATGTATTGTTGCCATATAGACCCTTTTTGATTGTATTGGGGTTGAGACTTGGAACCATTTTCGAACATTATCTTAAAAATTATCGAGAAGGCACTTAGACCCTTTAGAAGTTATACTCTTCAGTTTTCGGTGGGACACCCGGTATATTGAAAACTGAAATCGTTATTTTTGAAATGGAAGCTGCAATGACAATTTAAATAATAGTGTAGTCCACGGATTGTTGCAACAAGAAGTATGAGGCAAGATAAAATGGAAAAAAGAGGAAGCATTATTGGTAAATTAACTTCATTTTGAAAGAAATTCAGCAACACTTGGGAGAAAAGGCAAGTGATGAATCAGTAATCTTACGGTTTCATGCCGGCAAGATAGAAACGTATTTTTCATTTTCCCATAAGCTATTAAAAATTCGTTATAATTTGCTAGAGCTGGACAAAAGAATTGTTAAGGAATGTGTATCATAACACTTCAAATGCTGGAAAATGCTTTGAACAATGCGTGAAGAAGCATACGTGAACTTCTAGATTGAACAGAGCGTGAGACCCTTTCCAAAACTAACCCAAATTTTGATCTCTTGATATTCAATTCTAGCCTCTATTCCTCATCGACATTGCTCGTCCAATTTAAAAGCAAAATAAATAATAATAATCGACCAACGACCCTGGTCGCAATATGAATTTAATCATCTAATTCGATTTTGTCGAAAAATCGTCGGGGACTTTAGTTCGTTAGGTATTCCGTAGCTGCTCGCATTTTCTGCATCGAATCATTGGCCAATTGGAATCGTGGATAAATTTTTAATCTTTTTCCAGCTGCATCACGAGTCGCATTGCCCCCGGTATTGCGCTTCGGCTTTTTTCTTTTCGGAATTACTCTATCTCACAACCTGAGTCAGAAGAATTCCGGTCATGTTTTTGCTTGTGTGTTTAGATGTTTCCAGCAACGAGGTTGAATTCAAATTCGATCAACGATCTGGTTCTTCAATAATTTCCAAATCTCTTAATGCAGCAACAGATGTCTTAAAACGTTAATATTTATTTTAGAAGCCGCGTTCCTAAGCCATAAAGTACCCCGACGTGCTGTGTATAAAAGTAATTTTACGATCGGAAATTAATAGTGCTAATAATTTAAAAGCACGACCTTTTAATGTTACCATTGCAATTAAGCTTTTCCATCGTAAGTGTATATTTAAAGGTTGATTTAGTGTTATTGGATTATGGATTGTAAAGGAGAGTCTTTGATGATGGCAATAAAAAAAAAGCAAAGGGAAAAGGGAGATGATGAATCTTGTGCCAAGCGAGCTATTCCAATTTAGGTATGCATGAAATGTTAAACGACAGGCCAGGCAGGAATCGACTGCCACCATATTGGAAGCGATGTAAATCTATGGTAATGAGTTTGACCTGATTGTCTGACGAGATACGATGTACGATAAATAAAAAATTATTTCAGAAAAATTGAATCAAACTTTTTTCATTAAATATACAAAAGCTCGATAGTCGTTGAGAATAATTTAAAAAAGCCGATTTAAATCAACAAATTCGGCGGCTGAGCTTTTAAAACTTTTAAATTTAAATCGTATAATGGATTGTTCTTGTTTTCAAAAGTAATCGAGTTCATTTAATTGCTTTTATTTAAAGCTTTATTAATTATCGACGAAATTTTCCCGATCACAAATGTTTAATGCCAAAATCTTTGGAAATGCGACATAAATGTATTTGCATAGATTAAAAAGGACTAGCTGATGTTAGGAATTGACCAACTATGAATAATGATACAATTGGAGGATCAATTTTCGGACATTGATTGGTATTTTAATTTAAACAGTTAAAATCCCTTTTCCCACTGAATTAACCAAGAGCGATATATGAAAGTGTCCGAGGGTTTGGGACACAAATTTCAATTATTGATAATGGCTTTACAAATAAAACTGACCAGTCGAAATTTTCTTTGTAATCCGATATTAATTAAAATTGTTATTCGCATTGCAAATTTTACATCGATTATAAATACCTCGAGTTAATTACCGCGATTAAAATATTTAAAATAATTACCGCATGCAGAATCCAGCGGTTGTACACAATCCAAAAGCTATTTAATGATGGCTAACTAAAAATAATTTTATTACGTTAATTAGCACAACCGAATTACCAGGCGCAAACATACCTTTCGGGATTATTTTATATATTGAAATACCTACATGTGAAGAAATATAAAAATAAATAACAAGGCGCTATTAATTTCATGTCACGCCAGTTTCAAGCATAAAATATTATCGAACTTTCCTCGGCGACATGTTTCTTATCAAGTGTGAAATTTTCGCATTTTTATCGGCACATTATAGACCTTCACCTGTCAAACGAGGATCTTTAATAAAATATACACAAGACGTATTACTAAGTGGTGAAGTCGGGGTTTCGATCCCTCGGGGCTTTGTTAGCTTAAAAAGGTTATAGAGAGAGGCGACGATGGCTGTTCCGACACTGACGCCCTCCTTTTTTCGGTGCCCCGTCAACGATAACGGTGGAAAATTGGAGTCATATCGACAAAACTTGCGAGTAATGAGACACGATCAATGATAAAAGATGATCAATAATAATGCGTTATGGAATCATCCGTGGTTGGACATTAAAAAAAATAATGTATTGTTATGAAATTTCCTCGAGAGCCCGGCCAGATTCTAAGAAATACAATTGTCTGCGTCTTGCGTAAACAATTTTAAGAATTCTATTCAAATAGGGCGCCAGGGTTTTTTAGATAAATAAATATACATTGTCTAGGTCAGTTTCTAATTTGTTGTTGTTATGTTTCGATAAGTGAATTTTGTCTAAAGTCAATTACTTCAATAAAAGTTGTTACTGTTTGTGAAGTGAACCCGGAATCCGTGACAGTATTCTACCCAATATATCGAATAGATGCAAACTGTTACGATAAATTTATCATTTACGTAACATGTTCCATCTCTTCTCATTTTCATTACAAAGTTATATTTTTGCTATTTCAGAATCAGCAAAATAATAATTCATAATAATCTAAAAATATCCACAAAGTTCAAAATAATACCATTACTGCCATCTATCCATCGTGAGCTTAAAATGCAAAGATCTATTATTCATTTACCAGTGCTGCCATCTAGTACCGGATGAGTTTTTTTTTTTTTAATTGTGATAGTTTTCCATATCTATTTTCATTATTTCTCATTTGACAGTAATTTGTATTTCCATTTAGAGAAATTATATTTATCTCACTTTTAGCAAATGGATATATTTCTGTCTTTCCCTAACTTCTGATTCTGGAATAATCATTTTTTGGCCTAATAACCTAATTAATTACCAGTTTTTATCATAACCTTAATTTAAATTATTACATATAATTTGTAAACAATTAAAATAATTCTAGTGGATTTTTATCTATTCTCTTTTATTTCATGTGGTTTTTCATTGTGAACTGAATATGGTCTTTTGGGTATAGTCTCCTGATTGGTTGATCTGGTTGAAACGCAGTTAAGTATAAAAAACACAGGATTGTTTTCCTATAGGGATTGGTTTCTAAAACGTTCTCTTTTCTTGGAGGTAGTTTAGCAGGCGAGTCATTTTTATTTTTAATAATTTTTGCTTTACATTTTTAGATTCTCCCTTATAGATTTTTCAATAAATTTTACCATCACTGCATATTTTCATATCATTGTTAAGTTTTTACCTGATAAATCTTATCTTATCTATTTTTGAAATATAAATATTATATTTTAATTTTTTATCTAATTGTGGACTTCCATTTTGTGTAAGTGCCGATTGGTTGTTCCACGTTTTTTTTTCTAAGGTAAGTCAATTCAGATTTTTGGGCTAATAAATAGGTACTGCTGCTCTGGTTTTCAGAATCAATTGTTAGTGTGGGAATAGGGTGTAATTTTTTAAAATAGGAATCCAGGCAGGTGAAAAATTCATTGAACAAAAAAATTTAATTAAAACATCTCAAGAATTTTGAAATATTCTGGATTTAATTGATTTCACCTTCAGGTTTATCTTGTATTACCTATAGTAGCTACCTTAATTTAAAAGGAAAATTTTGTTTATTTGGGGAAGAATCTAAAGATTAAATTTCTTAATTTTTATCTGATTTTGTTCATATTCGTGCCTGTTATTGCTACTGCCAGAAAAGCAGCATTTTGCTCAATTATAAGGAGCATTTTAATTTAATCTTGCTGTTATTATTTCAATTTTACTATTATCTTACCATTCTTTTCAATTATTTTATGTTTTTTTATATTAAAATATTTCCCCAATTTACAATAATCGCTCATACTTACCTGATTCTGTAGGAAAAAAGTGTCTGCTCAACAGTTGTTTTATATTAAATTGCAATTTAAATTTTCTTTGCAAGGCACTCTCTTTTTGACAGAATTCAGAGATTTAATATTCCAAATCTTGGTGATTCTGATACTGCCTTATTCTTTTTTGGGTACCTACTCGACATAAAGATCACTGTTTGGAGTCTGGATCAGCTGGAGTGACGTTACTCCAGCAATCTATCCTTTTTCCTGGATACAGAAAACAACACGAAGAGCTTCAGTTCACGAAAGTTAAACCCCAACTACCATTAAAGAGCTCCGGATGGGAAAAGTACATTGTATCAGATTCACCAGAACAACCAAGCTGTCAACTGTAAAATTTTACAGAAAGTAACATTGACTGTTACTATATGTTACTACATAACATTGTAAACAAAATAATAGTATATTATGCAATGATCATGTAACTCGCATATTATATAAGAAACTCGCCTGCGGCTCGTTTCATATCCTACAACATGCTCGTGTATTAACGGCCATTACATGAGAGTTGCATACACTATTTTTTCTACTTCCATTAATAAATGAAATATATATTTATTTTAGGAATAGTAAACTTCTCATCTGGTGGTGCCATCTATTGAAAATTTCAAAAAATAGGATTTAGACGTCATTTGGGCATAAGATCCGCACCCGATTTATTAATTTTTTGTTGTTTCTTCTGGTAAATACTAATAGAGACAATCCAAAATTCCAAAGCAAGTCTGTTATTTTTATATAAATATTGTTCATGTTCAAAAAACTCGATTCCAGTGGCTGAAAAATCTGTATCATAATGAAGTTCATCATGAAACAGATTCTAGGCGTATTATGAAACGTCAGTAGAAAAAACTATTTATTTTATTAAAAACTAAGAAGTTACAACAAAAAATACTAGATTCTAAATTGCTCAAGCGAAAGCCGAGAACAAAAGAATCTTTGATTCTAGTTTCTATAGTCTAAACTACAAAATAATAGAATAATGAGAGAAGGCTCTGCGCGTCGTATTTATATCAAAATACTGCTGACGGTTGCAATCGTGTGGGCGAAACCTTGATATAACGGTACTTTTCCAGGCAGTACCGCTTACTCAGCATCTTTATAATATCGTGGGCTTTTACAGTGGCGTAGGCTTATGTTTAACATTAAAAAGGGGAATTATTTGTATAATAATAACATAGGGTTTCATAATATAATTTGTCTTTTGTAGCCTGAGTCTGGATCTATTATGTATAATAGTTATTATAATCCAACAAAAGCGATTTGTTTATTAAATTAGAGTAGATTTCAATTTATATTCCTAAGCTGAAATTAGGAAACCGCTAGTTAAAGTCAGCTTATAAGGGACAACAAGAAAAGGGTGGTATACGGTAAGGTTGCTCGATATCAAAAGTAAGCCCGGCGCGGCCTCCTCATCCACAACAACTTGCGGTAGTTTATCAACTTGTGTCCTGTTACGTGAGATTCCGAAACCGGGTCGGATTTACGTAAATCACGATTAGGGGGCCCAACACCTTTGTATAATTAAATAGCTTGTCTTTCCATCCTTAATTAATTTACTTGATATATAGATAGGACGAAATTAGCTTTGGCCAACTTTATTTAATTAGATAAAAACACAACTTGGAAAATATATTGCATAAAATTTGTTCATCCGTCCGTTTTTATCGAATAAAAATACACTCTGATTCGGAAAAGTTTTGCATAAACACACTATTTTCCGACAGCGGAAAGATTGCAAACAGACAAATCAAATTTTGACCGGCATTTTCTTCAAAGTTGGAACACTCATAAATACGAAATAGGGGAGAAAGAGAAAGGAGAGAAAGCGGCAAAACACACACAAACACAAAAGAACTCAATGGAAAGCTCTCAAAATGCTCTCAACTTTGAGGCAGACAAAACAGGAACTCGGCGCAAAAACATAATCCAGTTATTATATTACGATACCTTTAGCTGTTTTTCTTACAATCAGATCGACACCTTTATTTTTATTAATTATAGCCAACTCGAGATTATTCACCCAATGGCTAGAAGAAAAGTGGGTCAAGATATTTTATCAGTTAACACGTCAAGCGCATTTGCACTGATTGCGTGCAAAGGACAATAGTCACGCAACATTTCAAGTTTGAGCATGACTTTTTCAAATAAAGTAGGCGGCTTATTTTGAGCCAAAATCAACCATATTATAAGCAGTCTAATCTTAAAAGAAAACTTCTCTATAGTTATTTCACAAGAAGGTACTAATGGAAACACGACAGCAAAATCAATTCGGCTAATGCCAGCCTCTGAGGCTTTTAATACTTCCGAAGACAAATTAATGAAGTGACGTTGACGTCAAGACAAAGCTTCCGGACAGTGTAGCGAGCGAAAAACGACTACGACAACCTGATGGTGAAGGACGAAAATCGAAGGGGAAATTTAAACTTTATAAAAAAAAATCGTTGATCATTTATTTCAAATTGATTGGTATAAAATTTGAATATTCCTTTTAATTGGCTGTTAAATTAAACCATTATAAAAGGAAAACAAAAAAATAATAAAAGATTTGAAATACAAATATTGTTTTTAGCAGCTGGAGAATTTGCCATTAAATTCTACAGCCGTATGGCTCATAAAAGTCCTAAACAGGCATTTCAAATACACGCATACAAACATTATAATAATAATTTTTCTATATTGCAGAGAAATCAAATTGGCTATTTTTAGCTTATTGATTTGGTAATTTCAGTTTTTCTTTGGGTCTGGCTTTTCATTGATTTTTCCTTAGATTATCCGACGTAAAGTTTCTAGGTGGGTCTATTGACGTGTGCTAGTTAATTAGAAAAGGACCTCTAGATAAGAAAATGCGTCATTTCTATTTTAGTAATTTTTAATTCCACTTTAATTCCCAAGTAAGTTAAAGTCATGATTAATTAATGCCTTTCTGAAAAGTTTCGTATTCTTTCGTAATGTATAGGAAAGGGCTTATCGGCGATATTTTTTTAAAATTTATTTATTTAAATGTTGACTTTACATTGGGGTGAGGTAGGTAAGGTTTGTTTCACCAGGGTTCATACTTGACCTTGAAACTGAAAAAAAGGGTTGTCGTAAATTAATTTATATGACACGTTCAAGAACCGACGAACGTTTTCGACGTCATTGATTTGTTTCAGTCAATTTTTATCTGTTAAACAAGGAAAGCAAATGTTGGTGGCAGGTACAAACCCTGGCGAAACAAACTTTACATAGCTTTGACAAATTTTTCAATTTTAATAATTATGTTTTGAAAATGTGAAGCATAATTTCCTAAAACAGTTTCGCAATTTTAATACCTTCATCCTAACTTTAATTTATTTATTATTAAGTATTGAATATATGTAAATTCAAAATTACAAAAATTGGATTTCATAAATTAATACATATAACCCATTACATTGATGTGATTCTGCAATGCATACAGATGCCCGTGTGCACAATTTAAGATATTGTTATAAATCCGCCACTCGTACTTTTTGATTACCCCCTGTAACTACAGTTAAAGAAGCCAGAAAATTCTACTATTTTCAAGATGATCTGAATCACGAAAATTCAAGCGTGCTAGAGAAGGACGCACATAATTATAAAAGCCCCGGTGCGCACCGCGTAAGGATCAATTATAATTGATACAGTAGCCAATCTAACAACAAACCGTGCGACATTGAAGAAAGGAGACGTCATTGGCAGATGTACACCAGGTATACGAGCAGTGTTGCCACAGGCTCTGGAAATTTTGTGCCAGACTATGAATTTAAAAGGGGCCAGATTTCAGATTTTCCGGCAAACCGATTTCAGATTAGAGAAGAGCGAAATCTCGCCGCAGGCGCCGCCGGAGGCAGAAATTTTTTTCGAGTGCCACGCCTAAAAACGTTTATTTTGCATCGAAAAATAATGATTTGGCGTCTTATGGAGAAACGGGCCAGATTCGAAAAAGAGTGGCCAACGGGCCACTCCGTTTTAGAAAGGGCCAGATCTGGCCATATGGGGCCACCTGTGGCAACACTGTATACGAGTAGTCAGATGCGCAAAGAAGGAGCCTGTGTCTAATGAAGCACATTTATCAATATAGCTTCTGGAGAAGTTTCCAAAGAGTTAGAATCACTTAGGCCAGCAAGAAAAGAAGAAAGCTATTGACTTTGTGCAGAGAGAGGCTGGTGTTTTTGTGCAAGATAAAATTATTGGACGAACTAATTTGGTAGATCATCGCATCAACACAGGAAGTGCTACACCCATTCGCCAACTACCACGAAGACTCCTTTTCGCAAAGCAACAGCAAGTTAACATCATGCTTAAGGAAATGCTGAAGGACAACATCATAGAAGAATCTAATAGTTCATGGTCATCGCCGGTCGTACTAGGTACGAAAAAGGATGGTTCTACCAGGTTTTGTGTGGATTATAGACGGTTGAATGACGTTACGAAAAAACACAGCTATCCATTACCCCGGATCGACGATACCCTTAACACCCTATCAGGATCCAAGTGGTTTTCAACCCTGGACTTGAAAAGTGGATATTGGCAGGTGGAACTCAATAAAGAGGATAAATAGAAGACCGCATTTACTACAGGAAATGGCCTATATCAATTTAACGTCATGCCATTTGGATTATGCAATGCACCTGTCACTTTTGAAAGACTGGTGGATTTAGTTTTGCGAGGACTGACTTGGGAAACGTGCATGGTATATCTGGATGATGTCATAGTGATTGGCAAAAATTTTGACGAACACCTGTCGAATTTGAAGGAAGTTTTTGCCAGGATTCGAAGTGCCAATTTGCAACTAAATCTCAAGAAGTGTGTCCTATTCCAGGAAAAACTAAACTTCCTCGGCCATGTCGTCTCATCAAAAGGAATAGAGACAGATCCAGATAAATACCAAGTTGTGCGAAATTGGCCCAGACCAAAGAATAAACATGAAGTTAAAAGCTTCCTGGGACTCTGCAATTACTACCGCCGGTTTGTCAAGGATTTTGGGTAGATTGCGAAGCCTTTAAATGAACTAACTGAAAAGAACGCTCGTTTTGAATGGATACCTGAATGTCAACGGACTTTCGTGGAGCTGAACAATAAATTGACTAGTGCTCCAGTTCTGGCGTATCCCAGGGATGAAGGTCTATTTATGTTAGACACCGACGCTTCGCAAAGTGAAATAGGGGCTGTTCTTAACCAAATTCAAAACGGCGAAGAAGTAGTAATTGGATACTTCAGTTCATTGGAAAGGCAGAGAAGAATTATTGTGTCACCTGAAAGGAGCTTCTGGCAGTAGTAAGATCTATTGAATATTAACACTGCTTTCTCTATGGCCGGAAGTTTCTAGTTAGTACCAACCATTCTGCATTGCAATGGCTGCTCAATTTTAAAAATCCGGAGGGTCAAAAAGCACGTTGGTTAGAGAAATTACAAAGTTATGACTTCCAAATCAAACATTGCAAAGGAAAGAGTCATGCCAACGCAAACAGCCTATCACGAAGACCATGTATTGACAGCTCATGCAAATTCTGCCAAAGGCAAGTGGAAAAGGAGGCAACCAAAAATTCTGGAGTCGTTCAACAAATAAGGCTTAAGAATTCCGACAAAGACACTAATACTGATGAGGACATTACGTGAGAACACTTCGAAGAACAACAAAATTAACAAAATATGGATAAGGAATTGAAAATGTTGCGTAGCTGGCTACAAGACGGTCAACGACCTGGATGGCAAGAAATTTCCATTTTGAGTCAAACGGTGAAGGGATACTGACTGCAATGGGACTCGTTGTACCTGCGAAATGACTTGATCACTCGTTAGAGTCCAGATGGAAAAAACCTAGTATATCAGACCGTTGTGCCACGGATTATGGTGGACAAAGTGCTTCAAGAACTGCATAGTAATAGGAGTGGCGGATACTTTGGAGTCAATAGGACTTTGGCTCGAGTAAGAGATAGGTACTATTGGATCACCTGTCGTAGGGATGCTGAAGAGTGGTGCATGAAAAGCGATCTCTGTGCTTCTAAGAAAGGACCCAAGACGCGATCCCGTGGAGAAATGAAGCAGTACATTTCCGGTTACCCTTGGGAGAGAATTGCAATGGATATTTCAGGTCCTTTTCCTACGAGGGAGTCAGGGAATAAGTACCTCATGGTTGCTATGGACTTTTTTTCAAAGTGGCCAGAAGTAGTTCCCATACCCAATCAGGAAGCAGTTACTGTTGCGGAATCATTGCTGGAAAATGTCATATCCAGACATAGGGTACCAATGGAACTTCATACCGATCAGGGAAGGAATGTTGAGTCTGAGGTATGGAAACAACTGATAAGGTTACTGGGAGTAAGAAAAACGAGGACGACTGCGCTTCACCCACAGTCGGACGGAATGGTCGAGAGGCACAATCGGATTATTAATCAATACCTCTCGATGTTTGTAGATTATCACCAGTGAGACTGGGATAAACTAGTGCTTTTTTTTCTTCTGGCTTATAGAAGCTCTCAGCATGAGTCTACCGGCTATACACCATCTATGCTGTTGACTGGAAGAGAAATGAAGCTTCCAGTAGATTTAATGTTTGGCAGACCTCCAGTCGATGAAGACGAGGCTGTACTTCCAGTTTCGTGGCTGATCTACAGGACAGACTTAGAGTGGTACTCGAATTGGCCAGAAATAAGTTACGTCTGACCAGTGGCAGAATGAAGATGAGATTCGACCAACGGCAGTCACTGAACACCTTTAATGAAGGCGATGCTGTCTGGTTGTATCAGCCACACCGAAGAAAAGGACTTAGTCCGAAACTGCAACGACCATGGGAAGCCAAGTCCAAGGTCGTTTACATGGAGAGGCTGACTCCATACAAGGGCAAGAGCGTACCGACTTGGATGCGATTGGGATAAGCTGTGAGGGGCCAGTGTTATAAACCCGCCACTCGTTCTTTTTGATTGCCCTTTGTAACAACAGTTAAAGAAGCCAGAAAATTCGACCATTTTCAAGATGAACTGAATCACGAAAATTCGAGCGTGTTAAAGAAGGACGCACATAACTATAAAAGCCCCGGTGCGCACCGCGTAAGGATCGGTTCTGATTGACGTACGACAAGTGCAGTAAACTGAAAATTCGTTAAACTTCGAAAAAGTAGTATCACTTATCTGCGAATCCGTAAAAGTATCAATAGAGTTGGGTAATCAATACGATAATAACGCATATCGATATTCACAAAATGATTTTTGAAAGACAATGTATAGGCCAAAGTCCAAAAGCCCTACAGCGTCATCATTGTACTAAAACAATATGGATTTCGTAGCATCTCCCAACAGTTTAACAAATATCTTCGACACGCTTTAGCCTCGGGTATGTGCATTTAATTGAGGTGATTAATTATCCTAAACGTCTATTGTTTCGATCGTTAATGCACCTAATCATCTTTCGAAATTGGATTGTCAGCGAACTAGAACTGTTTTGGAAAAATCAAATTCTTACAGCATATTTTTTGGTTATTTTTCTTGTAGACGTACCAAAGCGTTTTCCGGCAAATTGAAACTATTACTTGTACTATCGGGGCTATTTCACTTTCAATTTCGAATAAAAGCAACCCGATAAAAAGGTTTCTTTACGATTTTCGTCTGGCTACATTTTCCTAAAAGAAATCCACCCTATAATCGATAAACAAGAAAAGCATAAGCAAAAACATTTACTTAACTTTTCATTCTCTTGTCTTTCGGCCCCCCATTATTTTATTTTTTTGCTATCGTGAAACCAGAAATCGGTTGCCGCTTTGGCTAGAAACAAAACTCATTAAGAGAATCTTAATTAACAAACGGAAGTTTTGTTAAAAAGAACCCCCAGTCGTCGAGTTTTTTTGTATATTTCCAAAGTTTTGAATTGTTTAAGCAGGGTATTTAAAATTCGCCCAAGGTGGCGAACATTGGTAAATGCAGCACACAAAAGGAAAACTTTTATGCGGCTAAAGTTTTTCAACGAAAGCGTATTGTTTGTTCTATATCGATATATAAATGCAGATGAAACATTTAGTTTAATACTAAACCGCATTGCAATGGAATCCGTCAACGACATCGCTCCGATAGAGGATAAAGAGGGATAAATCAGGACCGAACCCAACGAAGCGGCCATGATCTATTGTCCTAACAGGGGAGGCACAGATGATGCTATGTTCTACAATATTGTTGCACTTAATCGTATCTGGCCGATGCTATATAGCTTGCGGTTCGTTAATGTCCCTGTATTTTGCTCCAGCTGCTAAATATGTGCTTACCTATGTTAGTATTGACTTTGTGGTACATACCTGAAACAAACAAAAAAAAAATCTATTAGGATATTTTGTCATTGACTCATTAATTTTATTATTGACACAAACACAAAAGCAACAACGACATTGTTCCTGACTATAATATTCAACCTTCTCCAAGTCAGCTTCAAACAATAAACAAGCAGGCAAACGGCACGTTCCCTCGACTTTGCTCCCGCTGAAAAGGTGATGTATATAATTGAACGATTAATCATTTCGCTTTAATAACCTGCAAATTCTGACACGTATTCGCCGGGCGTAATTATGCTCCTAGTACATTATGATTAAGGGGGGGCCCGCGTTCGAGTCATTTGCAAGCCTGCGAAGAATCTGTCTATGGAAAAGTGGCTTCGAGGATTTTCTTGTTGATTGGCTTTTTGGAACGTCGGTTTCCGGTAAAAGATGTCACAACCATAAACTAAATTGAACATGCAACATTGTGAAAAAGGTTAAGGCATTTCAAGCTACTTATTTGTTATTTTATATTTGATATTTTCAAGTTCCATGTCAGCTTTTTGCAAGATTGACAGCTATAGGAAAATACTTAATTAAATTGAGACAAGAGACTGAATCAAAATTTTCCATCAAAAACTTAAATCTCGACAATTTATTAATCTGATTTCATTAGCGGAATTTACGACGCAGAATTACTGTTCATATTTTTAGAGTTAATTTAATTTCGAGCCGTCGACGCCCGGAGGAGAAGTTTTAATTGAGTTATGTATATTTGGGCGAGCCGATAATTTCGTCGCGACACGCACGAAATGGTCATCGGTCCTTTATTTGCGAAAAAGTTATTCAGGTGAAAAGCCGTTTTGATTATTAAAATTGATTAATTTTGACTCTTTGGGGTATCGATATATTCATTAAGGTAATGTTCAGAGGGTGGATTTTTTCCAGATAATCGTAAAATCTAATTAGTCGCAGGCAATAATTAACTCAACCGAATAAAATGAAATGAAACATGTGCTCGCGTTCTCGGAAGCCAGTAATTTAGTCAACCGAGCACAAAGTTTAAGTAAATCCCCAAAGACTCCTTACGAACTGATGAATTGTGAATAACGCCCCCAGGATAAGCCGACAAATATCTCACCAGGATTGAGCGCCGAAAGAGACAGAAACGAGCACACAAGCTGAAAAGCCTCTTTGAAAACTGAACACTTGTTCCAAAGCTTAGAAATGTAGATTCACGACGAGAATGGCTTAAAACTTGTTATTACTCGTTAAATTGGAAAACTAACACTTGCTTATATCATATTATGTCCATAAATAATTTTTCCCAAGTCGGTAAATGATATAGATTAATGGTCAGTGGGGATTGTCGCATCTGGTCTGACACTGGATCGTACGAAACAGACAGAAATAACGAGGTTATAAATGTTAAACTAGACAGAAGCTCTTTTTTCTTTAGAAAAAACTGGATGAAAAATGAATATACAGAAACAAGAAACTCGTTTGTAAGAAGTGTA
This sequence comes from Ceutorhynchus assimilis, assembly GCA_917834065.1. NCBI lineage: Eukaryota > Metazoa > Arthropoda > Insecta > Coleoptera > Curculionidae > Ceutorhynchus > Ceutorhynchus assimilis. The sequence continues at coordinate 4,080,133 of OU892281.1, forward strand.
AGAAATAATTTTCCAACAAGTAGCAGAATGAGACAAAAAGGAAATACGGTAACAAGGTTATACGGGAATTATTTATCACTCCAAGCCTGGATTCTTCTATGTATCTAAAGGCTTCGATGGCCAATCCATCATCAATCATTCGACTGCAAGGGAAAGAGAGCCTGACCCAGATTTCCTCAAGCCGAACAACAAATTGTGCACTAGAGTAAGTTTCAGGTAATCGAATACACAATAATAAAGTTGCATTCGTTCTAGAGCATGTTCGTATTAGAAAATTACTGACTCAAATGTTTCACTGGTGTTTATCAGTCAAAATATTGAAAGGTTCACATATTTTACGTCATTAACAAATTAAAGTCAACATCTATTGGGCTTTATGACATACATTAAATATTTTTTAATCACAGTGTTCAAATTCTCTGTAAGTGATTAACTTATTTACAAGTAGATGGCGACATCTTCAATATCAATTCGTTTACACAATAATTTACAATGGACTAAATAATTTTATTCAGATACAAATGAAATAATGGTATTTCACATTTTTAGCTAGGTAAAACAGTTTTTACTGGCGTTTAAAAGAAGTGACTACCCTTCCCGAACTCAGCGATATCTTTTAGAGAAGCGCTGAACACACGTTTGGTTTGAGTCTTTGCTGAAAATGACAGCAATCACCTCGTTGTTTGGCAGATTTTGAATAATTTTGTGATACAAACATTATAATTTTCGAAAATTCTGTTCTATTCACTTTTTCCAGCATTTCACTATCCGAAATTTTGGAAATTTATTGTTGGTGTGCTACTCTATGTGTTTATCCCTTTTTCATTTAAATCCGTGACCAAAATTTGCATATTGTTGTCAACAAAATTGGTAATAATTTTACTATTTAGAATGCGTATTTTGCAACCAAAAATGCTTCGAACCATACTCCAATCTATTATTGTTATGAACATAACTTCATTTCACTGAGAAGTGGTCTAAATTTGGAATTGAACAGAAATTTGTGAAGGTCTGTAAATAACATTTTATTTAAACGCCCCTCTTAAGGCCGAGGACCGCACTGGTGCCAATGTTGGCGCTAGTACGGTCCTGGCCTTAGCCTATGTTGACATTAAATATGTGAACCTGTCAATAATCTGACTGATAAACACCAGTATTTCGTATACTCTCCACACAAAAAGATACAAAAAAGTTCATATTCCAACGCTCATATCTCAAAGACCGTAATACCTACAAAATTTCGTCCCATTTAAAGGTTGTTAGGAATTAAATCCTCTACAACATATTAAAAAATGGGCAAAATTTAGAGAGCCCAAAAATCCCATGTTAGATGTGCCGCGTTATCCTTTCTGTTCCAAAATTCGTCTCTGCATTGAATCAGACGAAAGTTTTTAGTTTCTTTGCACTCACTCTGGAGTTAGTTACTCCCTTTAGCAGTTAGGAGCATAGTAAAAGTCTTACTCCGACTCCAGAATCATGAATTATTACACTGCACTCACAAAATAGGAGCAAACTGCACTAGAGTAAGTTTCAGATAATCAAATACGCGTTAATAACGTATTCGACACCCTTGCAATAATTGTTCCAGACCATGTTCGTATTACAAAATTAGTGATCCCAATGAGCTGCAAATTTGTTTTCCAAACTTCGTCTCTGCATTGAATCAGTGTTAAGTTTCTTTGCACTCACTCTGGAGTAAGTTTCTCCCTTTAAAGCAACACGCAATATTTATGAATGTTTTAATGGATCATGATATTCACATTTTTTCTATTCCAGGCTCTTGAATTTTCTTTATTTCGACAAATTTAAGAGCTGGGAATAAACAAAAATTGAGAAAAAAAAAGAGATGTCAGAAAAAGTAGGGAAAGTATCAATAATATTCTCACATTAATATATCAATATGAACAAAAAAGGCACTAACTTTAGAGCAGTTAGGAGCATAGTAAAAGTCTTACTCCGACTCCAGAATCATGAATTATTCCACTGCACTCACAAAATACGAGCAAACTGCACTAGAGCAAGTTTCAGATAATCAAATACGCGTTAATAACGTATTCGACACCCTTGCAATAATTGTTCTAGAGCATGTTCGTATTACAAAATTAGTGATCCCAATCAGCTGCAAATTTGTTTTCCAAAACTCGTCCCTGCATTGAATCAGTGTTAAGTTTCTTTGCACTCACTCTGGAGTAAGTTCCTCCCTTTAAAGCAACACGCAATATTTATGAATGTTTTAATGGATCATAATATTCACATTTTTTCTATTCCAGGCTCTTGAATTTTCTTTATTTCGACAAATTTAAGAGCTGGGAATAAACAAAAATTGAGAAAAAAGAAGAGATGTCAGAAAAAGTAGGGAGAGTATCAATAATATTCTCACATTATTATATCAATATGAACAAAAAAGGCACTAGCTTTAGAGCAGTTAGGAGCATAGTAAAAGTCTTACTCCGACTCCAGAATCATGAATTATTACACTGCACTCACAAAATACGAGCAAACTGCACTAGAGCAAGTTTCAGATAATCAAATACGCGTTGATAACGTATTCGACACCCTTGCAATAATTGTTCTAGAGCATGTTCGTATTACAAAATTAGTGACATTTTCCAAATAGAATGCAAATTTGTGTTCCAAAATTCGTCTCTGCTTTGAATCAGATGAAAGTGTTTAGTTTCTTTGCACTCAGTTTGATGATAATATTCCCATTTTTTCTATTCCAGACTCTTGAATTTTGTTTATTTCAACAAATTCAAGAAGCGGGATTAAACAAAAATTGAGATAAAAGATTGAGAAAAAAGAAGAGATGTAAGAAAAAGTATCGATATTTTCTCACTCATCAATATGAAAAAGAAGGAACTTATTCTGGAGCAGTTTGGAGGATAGTAGAAGTTCCATTCCGATTCCAAAATAATAAATTATTATTGCACTGTACTCACAAAACTGAGAACCAGAGCAGGCTTCAGGTAATCGAATACCAATCAAGGTTCCTAAACAACCTTGATCGAATACGTGAGTGTTTATTGGATAAATGTCCAACAAAATAATGGTTCGTAAGTGACGATAATCCTCCAGGAATCTTACAATTAAATGCGCCAAAAGACAATAACCCAGATGATATTAGGTAATACATTTGGCTTCCGGAATTCCGTAATTTGTCCCCCTCTATCCCGCTCTTCGGTTCGTGAAGGATGAACTCGCCGAGGAATTCAAATCGAATCGGGAAATTAATGATCTCCTTTGTCTTTTCCCACTGGCGCGGCGCGACTTCATATTTATCGCGTCATATAAAGTTTAGCGACGAAACTTTGGCCGAGTCTAATTTTCTTTAAACATTACAAATTTTCCCACTTCCATAATAAATTAAAAACAAATTACAATTTGCGTCTTGTTTCAGTAGACGAAAAAAATAAACGTTATTTATTGTCTTTCTCTCTAAATTTTAATATTAATTTATCGCTGCTCGGTATCTCTTCTTGCTTTTGCTCCCTCGGAGGGTGCAGTACACTGAACTTCAGTTTCAGTTCTTTTCGCGGACCCTAAGCAGAATTTATTGCGCTCCTTTTGGGCTTTTTTTTTTATTAAAAGTAATCTCTGGTCTGTTCATGCATTATTTTCCACTCAGGCGAGTGATTTTGAAGTTTTCGATTTTTAGTTTGGGGATTTTGCTGTAAACTCACCCTGCGATATGATGAGAATCCAAAATAGAATTTGGTGTAATCCGCTTTCGTCGAACAATTAATCACGAAACGAACGAAGCTTGAAGAAATTTTTTAATAGCAAAATAATAAAACTTTTCCATGTAAAGTCGGATCAGGGTGGTATGAGGGCATATCGGTCTGGATTATTTCTGCTTTCACGTACAATGCATTTAATTTTTATTGAAAAGGAACTGTGCTATTACCTAATTATTATTGTTCATCAATAACACACGTAATTCTAGTGGATTTTTATCTATTCTCTTTTAATCTACGTGGTTTTTAATTGTGAAGTGAATATGGTCTTTTGAGTGTAGTTTTCCGATTGGTTGATCTGGTTAATACGCAGTTAAGTATAAAAAAACACAAGATTGGTTTCCTATAGGGTTTGGTTTCTAAAACAGTCTCTTTCTCTGGCAGTGCTCTAGCAGGCAAGTCATTTTCATTTTCATAATTTTTCCATCACATTTTTAGATTCTCCCTTATAATTTTTTCAATTTACTTTACTATCATATCACTGTTAAGTTTTTACCTGATAAATCTTGTCTTGTCTTATCTATTTTTGAAATATAAATATTATATTTTAATTTTTCATCCAATTGTGGTCCTCCATTTTGTGTGAGTGCCAATTGGTGGTTTCATGTTTTTCTGAGATAAGTCAATTCAGATTTTTGGGCTAATAAATAGGTACTGCTGTTCTGGTTTTCAGAATCAATTGTTAGTGTGGGATTACTGGACCATTTGCTTTAAATAGAGTCGGTGAAAATCAAATTTGTGTGTCCATCCCTATCAACTCTTTATTGAATCTAGGCAGAGGCCTATATAGCCATTTTCTGTTTGACTCCGTCAATTATTATCTCGATTATTATCTTCTCGAGGAGAAAAGTGTTGAAAAAGGGTGTAATTTTTAAAAAATAGAAATCCTGGCAGGTAAAAAATTCTGTTTGAAAGGAGTGTTTGCACAATAATAGTTTTATAATAAACTAATTTCATATTAATTTTTCTGTCTTAGCGCTTTTTGACAGAATTCAAGGATTTGATATTCCAAATCTGGGTGAACCTGATACTGCCTTATTCTTTTCTGGGTACCTACTCGACATAAAAGATCACTGTTTGAAGTCTGGATCAGCTAGAGTGACGTCACCCCAGCAATCTATCCTCTTTCCTGGATACAGGAAACAACACGAAGAGCTCCAGTTCACGAAAGTGAAACCCCAACATCCATTGAAGAGCTCCGGATTGGAAAGGTACATTGTATCAGATTCACCGGAACAACCAAGCTGTCAACTGTCAAATTTTAAAGAAAGTGGCATTGCCACTACATTGTAAACAAAATAAAATTATTGTTTATTAGATTTTGAGTGGTTTCATTTGCACATAAAGGGGCTACACGTTATCGTCATTATCTTAATTTTTTGAATTCCACGACCCTATAGGTTCTCTTGTCTTAAAGTGTTTCAAATAACGAGTTTTATTTGTAACACGGAGTAAGGAAAGTATTGTATTCACGTAATAAATCGACCTCGAGATTTTTTCACCTTTATACGTTTTCAGGCTCCTAGATTACGAAAATCATGTTTTCTCAATTTTGTCGGTTTGTTTGTATGTCTGTCTTGTCTGTTCTGTCTGTGTTGTCTGTTTTGTCTGTCTACCTTAGTCTGCCTCAGTCGTCCATCTGCTTTTTTGTCTCAGTCTGTCTGTTTGTCTATTGGCGCTGTAGCTCAATAACGGCTCCACCTAGAACAACAAAATTTTTGCTAGGGACGTTGGACTTGGACACCTACCAACAATGCTTATGTGAGGATTTGCGCTGCTGAAGTCACGTGCTCATAGAATTGGAGGAAAGGCTGAAGTGACGTTAGCGACACCAGAGGCTGAGTTGAATAAGTCACATGACCATAAGGTAGTTGAAGAAGTGACGTCAGTGACACCAGAGGCTGTCGTACCTTTATATTGAGTTTGTTTTCAACACAATCTGGTGATTACCTGTTTGGACAAAGTTTTGAGTTAATTTTCACCGTGTAGGAATATTTAGATAGATTCAAATAGCTTAAAGGATCCCTTAAGCTTGTCTAATTTTGTGTAAATGTGCATTGCTTCAACTATTTCATTTCTAATTGAAAATGATGCAATCAGCTCAAAACCTGATCATTTACCCTATTTGCTTTGGGACCATTTTCGCTTCTCGTAGTTTTTTTTTTCTATTGCTTTCATCACTCAAAGAAAAATGTAGAGCGTTTTTCATCAAAAAGCAAAATATACCCTAGTGCGTGTACGGTTGCGGCTTATCCCAAAATATCGCCGATTTATGCACACCCCTCCGTCCTGGTACAAATTTTCCTCTAAATATTTCACTAAGGCGAAAAGATAAAAACCCAGAGCACGTTGTGAATAATAAATCGTGACTTTTACCTAAGGAAATTCCCGTCTAATAAGTTGACGTTATATGAAAAAGGAAAACGATCGTCCCAGCAGCAGCAGCAGCAGTCAAAGCGAATGTCAGGGTAAATATATTTTCCTTCTTAGAGGAGAAACTCAAAGGTATGTAGATATTCAAAAGGCCACGGCGAATAAGGCGCTTCGGTGTGTGTGTGTGTATGATTCTCTTTCTCAATCTATCGCTGCTGCATAATGTTGGGAGCGCAACATTTACCTTCGTTATCGCTAAAGCTATCGACTGCCGCATTGAAATTCAAATTTTAAATATTTTATTAAGTAGATTTTGCTGATTTTTGACAGTAACAAAATACTGCATGCTGAATTTGAAGGAATAATCATTAGAGTCAAAATTGAGCTCAATTCATTTGTGGAGCTGAGGCGGAATGAAGTTTGTTCTACTCACAGCAAAACTGCTGCCGGAGATTTGACATGAAACATGTTGATATTGCGATAATTCCAGTTTCCCCCTGAATAAGACTGCCATGCAGAAAACGCTCAAAATAAATAATGGAAAAGATTGCGTTGCAAGCAACTGGAGAAAAAGTCAAAATAGCTGCCAGTTTTGCCTGCAAATAAAATATGTAGGCTCTTTCTCGCGTGTACCGGCAATTGCACCTCTGGCGCTGCCAAATTAAATATTTAGGTGCCTAGAAATGCATCTTTGGGGACTCTGCGAATCCGTAAAAGAAAATTGCATTTTATTTTGGTGAATTGTCAATTGTATTCGGAGAATTGATCATGTAGTGATTAGACAACTAAAAATTACACTCGAGCAACTCAATAATTGTACACTATCGATTATTCCGATAGTCAAAGTTTATCAGCTCGTCGACCTATACCGGACATGAGGCAGATTCGCTTTTTGGACATCCAATCTATCAAATCATGCAAGTACCTACCCTATTATTATTCAAATAAAATCAAGTTCGTGTACCCACATCATTTACAATAACTATTCTAATACGAAAAGCTTCAATTCATCCTATGCTGAATAGTTAGGTACAATATATCCAGAAATCTGATATTGCCTGTAATAACAACTCTATCCCATAACTATATTTCAAAATTGTCTACTCAAAGCTAGATGCTGCATCAGACAGGTTGATATTTCAATAATTGGTTCCTATTATAACATGTCATCTATATGTCTGCAACTGCAATTTCAGTGAAAACAAAATTCTTATTTTGTGTCGCTCTATCTGGAGAATTGTTATTATATTTGGGCGCAGGTGCACCAAACTGGCCCTCTAATAAATTGATGACTATATTTTTGGACAGTTAATTTGTCAAAAAGAAATTTGAAAGCTTTTAAAACAATTGGAAGAAGACAGATGGGAATTCATTATAATGATGTAGCCCAAAAGCCAGTGTTTGTGATAAATTTCTTTGGTTAAATGAAACTTAATTTCAGCGAAATCAATATAGAAAGTGGAGCGAATAAATACACTTTCAATTGTTTTATACTTGAAATTTTTATTTATCCAAGGAACATATTGACCGATTTTGTCCTAAGAAACAAACAACCGTTAATCTTTGTCTTCATCCGAATTCCAGATAACGGCATTGGAAAAAGTTTTCTCTATATTGTTGTCCTTATGTTGGAATATGAGGGAGATAAAGTTTTAGGGTTCCATAAAAGTTTTCGGTCGTATAATTGATCAATCTACCAAATGGATTCATTCAGTTAATTATTGACGACTAATTTCTCAAAGGTGTCACGTGAAAAAGTCAATAGAGACTGTCGTTTACGATGGGAAGTTTTCAATGAAATACGATCCGGAGATGGCGGGAAAAGCGCGTCTTTGAGCTCAGAGCGCGTTTCCCGTATTATAACCGGGAATATGGGACAATTACACGGCTTCATGTGGCACACGGACGAAATTGTTATGCATTTAGCAAGGGTGTAACGATATGATGAGCTCCCAGACTCTCAGACTGGATAATGGCGGCTTCAGTTTTATCTTTTAATGTCTTTGTGTTTTGGCTTTGTGAAAAATTCTTCTGAAAGTTTTCTCTAATTACTTTAATGGAAAAGTTTTTGGAAATAAAAAGACATTCGTCTCAAACTCCCCAAACTAATTTTATAAACTAATCTTGTGTAGTAGCTTTCATTCCTTGACCTTTCTACCGTTATTCGGCTGAGTAGACGATGAAGGATAACGCAATTTTCTTATTGTATTTTGACTTTGACTATACATGTATAAAAATGCTCCCAACTAATTTCGTCCGAAGGCTCAATAGAACGGAAGAAACAGATTTGTTGAAGAAAAATACAATTTCATTCGTGTCATAATATTTGCAAAGAGGTTCCCGTAGCGTAATAAAAATAAATAAATGAAATATTTAAACTAGAAAAATCAGCATGATTCACTTTACTATGTTCTTCTGCAATTTGCTAGTTTTATTCTTTAAAAACGTTTGCAGAAGTAAACAGCAAAGTTTCATAAACTAAGTTAAAGGGCAGATCTGCTCGGCTCCCGATTTGTCTTTCCTGATTTAGCAGCCGCACAGTTAGTAACTGTCCAATTCGCAACCGAGCGTTTTTAAAACTTTTCATCAGATTATCCATTATTTTTACTTTATTTAAAGTTAGGATAAGACTTTAGGAGAGAACCTTACTTCCTGCTCCGAAGACTTGTAAACTCGCCAAAATAAATAGAGAAATCTATTATGAGATGTAGAAAGGAGTTAGCTTTTTAAAAATAATATTGAGTTTATTAAATTTTGCGAATGCAGATTAAGAGCAAATTTCAGTAGAGTAACTTAAACAGTTCTGCACCATCACGCGTCGTCATCCATAACCTCAACTCGTAGGTGCTATTTCTAACACTCATACCCCCAGTTTCACAATGTGAAGTCACCAAATGGTTAAGCGAAGACCAAAGTTTAATGAACAAAAAGTGTTTCACATCATCTGGTCAAGCAAGCACCATCCTTGAGTTAACTTTAAGTTTAGTTGACCATAAGAAAATTATTTAGGTAAAATTAAACCAGAAAGGACCTAACCACAATTTTGGTTCACGTCCACCCATAAGTTCCGCAATAATTCATTTATTTGTACTTGAACAATAACTTATTACATAAAGTCAGAATTTGTAAGATTATTCACTTTTTGTCAATTTGCCAGGAATTAGTAATGTTACTTTACCAAACTAGTGACATAATGTGACAAGTTATTCAAGTACAAACGAGTGGATTGTTGCGAAACTTATGGGTAGACCTCTGCGGGACGAGCGCAGCGAGTTCCGCAGCCATCTATTCACCAATATGTTATTCAAGTACGATACTAACCTGACTCACTCAAATGTCAGTTATTCTCATTAGTTCAAAAACTACACGTTTCAGGTGAGTGTCTTATTTGAATAGTTCAACAGTATATTGGTAAATAGATGGCTGCGGAACTCGCTGCGCTCGTCCCGCAGAGGTCCACCCATAAGTTCCGCAATAATCCATTTATTTGTACTTGAACAATAACTAATTATATAAAGTCAGAATTTTTAAGATTATTCGCTTTTTATCAATTTGCTTTTCATCAGGAATTAGTGATGTTACTTTACCAAACTAGTAACATAATGTGACAAGTTATTCAAGTACAAACGATTAGATTGTTGCGGTACTTATGGGTGGACCACTGCAGGACGAGCGCAGCGAGTTCCGCAGCCATCTATTCATCAATATGTTATTCAAGTACGATATTAACCTAACTCACTCAAAAGTCAGTTATTCTCATTAGTTCCAAAACTACACGTTTCAGGTGAGTATCTTATTTGAATAGTTTAACAGTATATTGGTAAATAGATGGCTACGGAACTCGCTGCGCTCGTCCCGCAGAGGTCCACCCATAAGTTCCGCAATAATCCATTTATTTGTACTTGAACAATAACTAATTATATAAAGTCAGAATTTGTAAGATCATTCACTTTTTGTCAATTTGCCTTTCATCTAGAATTAGTAATGTTACTTTACCAAACTAGTAACATAATGTGACAAGTTATTCAAGTACAAACGATTAGATTGTTGCGGAACTTATGGGTGGACCATCTATTCACCAATATGTTATTCAAGTACGATACTAACCTAACTCACTCAAATGTCAGTTATTCTCATTAGTTCCAAAACTACACGTTTCAGGTGAGTATCTTATTTGAATAGTTCAACAGTATATTGGTAAATAGATGGCTGCGGAACTCGCTGCGCTCGTCCCGCAGAGGTCCACCCATAAGTTCCGCAATAATCCATTTATTTGTACTTGAACAATAACTAATTATATAAAGTCAGAATTTGTAAGATTATTAACTTTTTGCCAATTTGCCTTTCATCAGGAATTAGTAATATTACTTTACCAAACTAGTAACATAATGTGACAAGTTATTCAAGTACAAACGAGTGGATTGTTGCGGTACTTATGGGTAGACCATCTATTCACAAATATGTTGTTCAAGTACATACTAACTTGATTCTCTCAGTTGTGAGTTTTTCTCATTAGTCCAAAAACTACATTTAGATGAATGTCTAACTTGAACAGTTCAACACTATATTGGTCAGTAGATGGCTGCGGATTGGTTCACGTCCACCCATAAGTTCCGTAATAATCCACTTATTTGTAGAGGGTGTTTTTTTATGTATTGACACCCCATCCACCTGATCGGTTTAGACTTGGGTTTATCATCATTTTCACCAAGAATAGTGGAAAAAATAAGTGCAGATTGTGGAGGAATTACAGATTATTTTGCATATTCATTTGAATAATTTTTGTCATTATTTGTCAATCTTGACAAATTTATCTGCGATTTATTCACTGAAATCGTAAAATCTAAAAATTCTGTTGACAACCTAAGAGCCAGTTTCACAAGAGTTGGTTAACTATAGGTTATCCGGTAACTACTAGTTGAATAAAAAATGGCATTTTATTTACCTCAAGAACTTATAGTTAACCTACTGTCAAATTAACCTAAGCTTGGATATGAATTAACTACTGGTCAAGCGACACAAAGCGGAAATTCTGCCGAACTAAGCTGGCCGTGACCAGAACGATACAAACTCAGCAGTTGGTTTGGAACTTGTATTTCTTTTTTTGGTTCTAAATTCATGTTTCAACGTTTCCCTTACCAAATTGCGTTGACAGGCCTTATTAACGAGTTGAGTTTTGGAATATTGTAAATGTCTAATGAGCATTATTATATTAATAACATTGAAGAAATATTTTGTAAATTTGTTATGGAATAACATTGCACGTTGAAATATAGCGGGTGCATTTTTCAAGCCAAAAGGCATACGTGTACGTGTATTTGCAGTATGTGTATTGCACCGACAGGACGCCTTTGATGGCACTCAGTTTGCTCCTGTTTAGTTTCGAGTTTGTGGGTTAGATAATTTTTGTTGGAAAACGTTAGTTTTTTTATGCAAATAATCCGAATGTGGACAATTATGGCATAAATGCGTATAGCAGCGATGAAGAAGTGCGAATACCAAGAATATTTAGGCATAGAATTGATTATTTGGAGGAGTATGATGAATATGATTTTGTCGGCCGATTTCGATTAATGCTCACTGGACAGTTATTGAAACAGTACTACCGCAGATTAAGCATCTCATTGCTCATCCAACACTCAGGTAAAAATTGAATATCCCCCAATAATCAGAATGTTCTATTATCATCCTACTTTTCTGTTTTAGAAACGAGTGTCTTCCACCCAGTCAACAGCTTCATTTTTGTGCCAATGGGTCATTTTCACGTATTGCAGGGAGTAAGCAAAGCAACTGGTTCACGAACTGTCAAAATTATATTCAGAGGCCAGCTACTGAAAAGATCTCGGAAAAGATTGAAAGAGTGCGTTAAAAGTTTTTCAATTTGGCCCGTTTTCCAAGGTGTTTAGGGGCTATAGACTGCACCCACGCTAAAATTCAGTTCCCAGGAAGTGAAAATACGGAAGTGTTTAGAAACAGACAACAGTTTTTCTCATTTAACGTTCAATCAATCGCAGACGTAGATCTGAAATGTAGGGACATCGTTACCAGATGGCAAGGTACGGCCCATGATGCTCACATATTCCGAAATTCAGTTCTGTATGCTAATTTAGAAAGAGGTCAGTTTGATCATCATAAGAGACAGTAGGTAACCAGTGCAACCTTACTTGTTAACATTCCTACGAGTCGTAAGAAAGGAAGTGAAGCCCTGTACAATGTCTTTAATAATGACGAGAAACGTTAGTTGTAATGAAATATGGAGTTTGAAAAAGAAGATTTTCTGCATCGGCCATAGGAATAAGGTTACGAAATTTGGACACGGTGCAAGCTATCATTGTAGCAACTGCCATATTACATAACATAGCTTGTGTGTGTGTAGAATGATAGGTTGCCCCTTATGGACCGTGAATTAGAAGCAGCAATAGAGTTTGTTGATAACATGAATGTCCCAAATATAGCTGAAGATTTTGTTATGAATACTAATAGAACAAGATCAATCAACAACTATTTTGCTAATTTAGGATTTATCCATTTTGTGACTTGGACGGAAGGGTATGGTGACTTACAGGTGGTGGTTATCTAACCCCCTATGGTTACCAACGATTGTGAAACTGGGCCATAGAGTTGTTTCAGTTTGGTCTGCTCATACATAGCGGAATTAAACCTTATTTCAATAACTCTCTATTTGGTTTGATTACAGTAGCTTCAGTACTAAAGATCATATTTATAACAATGGGCATATTATTATCCTATTGTAATATAACCACAAAGCCGGCAAGTCTATACCTTCAATTTTCCTATGCTTCACTCAAAAAAGATATCAGTTTACCCTCAGCCCCTTTGTCAGTTGGCACGCGCCTCTCAGCCACTTGCAACCCTCCCAAAAAGGCTGTCGACCTGCTTTTGCGAAAGCCAAATGGTTCGTTAAGGGTTGGAATTCGACACTTTGGGATTTACCTGGGTCTAATATAGCTTGCAGGCTTTGACGAATAATGACGATTTGTTTAACTTTTTCCTATAATAGTGAATAACAAAAAGTTTATCAGTCGAATTATAGATGGTTGGGGATGTTGAAAGTTCACGACCGTATAATATTTGTTGCTCGGGCGCCCGGAACGCAATAAAGACGACGATAAAAATTCAAAAAACGCTCATCGAATCGTCATTTTGGCTCGGAACTTGTTCAACTACATTCGTTCCGAGCGCACAATACATTTTCGCCCCCTTAATTTCGACGCTCCGGCTGCTGCTTATTATTATTCAGGGAATGGTTCTTCTTTTGCTGCGTGTTTCCAGTCTTTATTATTTTTGTGCCTCTATCGCGCGGCCTTGTTAGGCTCTATTCGGTTTTCGGTCGTATCCCAGATATCACATATATAATTTGCTCAGACTCTCTGTCTCGCTTCGTCCGATATTTGCATATGATACGCATTCCATTGAGCCCATATTTTGCGTGCGGAAACTATATAAAATTCTTCCCCTTTTGCGCGGCAAAGCCGCTCTTGTAAACCTTCTTGAATTTATGGTAATGATGTTGTCTTTTAAATCACGAGGATGTGGCTAAACATGACAGATGGGCTTAGAACTGTGCGAGAATGTGCTTGGAAGTTTATATCTTGATCTTGGGATATTTCCGATTTGATCCACTCACAAATGAACACGTATTTCAAGAGTTGTTAACAACTTCAAAAATATTGCTCGTGTACTGAAAGTTACGACTGTTTCATTCGTTATTCAAGGGATCATCAGATTTGAGAAATAAATTTTTACGAATATTGAATTCACATTCGCTGGAAATATCTTTCCATTACGATTTTCAATATTGATTTACGTAAGGCTTTACATTTTATACAGTTCAAACAATAAACTTTTATTGTGCATAACATATCACCTTAACCGCAAAAAACCTAAATTCCATGCTTATTAGCACTCCAATTAAATAATAAAACACGCGTGTTTCATCTACTCTATTACGTCCTCTAAACTAAGCGTACACCATTAAAAAAAAAAGACGACATTACGTCATCGCTTAATAAAAGAGTAGGATAATCATGGCTGCTCGACGGGCGTCCGTTCTAAATCGTTAAAAATAGCTTCGGACATATGGGCGGACACATAGCAGTGCTACAAATCGTGAACTTGCCGGCCTTCTCGCCGCTCTATTACATCGTTGACCTAATAAAAGTAACATTTATTAGATGGTTTCGACCCGATAAATCTCCGCGATGGTCTCTATGGTAGAGTGCGCGGCCCCCTTCTATTTCCTGCTGCAGCTTTTATTCGATTCATATCCGATGTACGTAGTGGATTAGAGACGCTATACGAGTACAGAGTCTAGCTGGAGAGATAGCGTCACATACTATTTGGTCAATGACGCGTGGAAGATTTATATTTCGACAAATTGGGAAATGTTTTAGATACTTTCGAGTATAGTGAGGAAAAATGGCAATAATTTTATAATCTTCTAATACAGGACTTTCTTTTACAGTGGGGGAAGTTTCACAAGCAGAACTGAATGGGAACAGGGCATACCGGAGATCATGTTACGATAAATTTATTATTTACGTAAAATGTTCCATTTCTTCTTATTTTCATTATAAAGTCGTATTTTTTCCATTTCAGAATCAGCAAAATAATCTAAAATATCCACAAAGTTCAAAATAATACAAATGCTATCATCTACCCATCATCTGCGTAAAATGCAAATATCTTTTATTCATTTAACAGTACTGCCATCTAGTACCTGATGGATTTATTTTTCAAAGTATGATTTCAATAATTTCGCATTTGACAGTCATTCGTATACAGGGTGAATCTGAAAGTGAGTTTTTTTTTTAACAGGGTATATATCTCGCAAAAATAAGTTGTTTGGCAAAAAATTGTTTATATAAAAAATTTGAGATAACGGAGGTACAGGTATTTTAGTGTTATGTGCATTAAAAATCTAATTTCAATAATCTTAGATTTAGTAGAGAAAATATAAATATAAAAAATTGTTCAAAATTATTCCCATTTGTCTGATGCTTCCTTTCCCTCCTAAATTTTGTCTGTTTCACTTTTAAACGAAAATTGATAGGTTGAAAATGAAATTTTTTCTGATGGTGTAATGCCACTGTAAGTACCTATTATGGAATAAGACTTATTATGCTGGACTAATATTGGCTTTTCTGCGGCTTTTTTGTTGAGAAAATGTAAACAAAGTGATTTATAGTGGAAGTCTCCTCTAACCCCAAAATAGCTGTACCTCCGTTATCTTGAATTTTTTATATAAACAATTTTCTGCCAAACAACTTATTTTGGTGAGATATACATCCTGTTAAAAAAAGAGCCTCACTTTCGGATTCACCCTGTATTTGTAGAAATTATATTTATCTCACTTTTAGCAAATGGATATATGTCTGTCTTTTTCTAACTTCTGATTCTAAAATAATTATTTTTTGGCTTAATGACCTAATTAATAAACAGTTTTTTATTTTTGACATTACCTTAATTTAAATTATTATAATTTGTAAACAATTAAAATAATTCTAGTGGATTTTTATATATTCTCTTTTATTCCACGTGTGTTTTCATTGTGAAGTGAATATGATCTTTTGGGTGTACTCGTTTGATTGGTCGAACTGGTTAAAATGCAGTTAAGTATAAAAAACACAGAATCGTTTTCCTATGGGCTTTGGTTTCTAAAACGATCTCTTTCCTGAACAGAAGTCTGGCAGGCAAGTCCTCTTTATTTTGTATAATTTTTGTTGTTAATTTTTGGATTCTCCCTTATAGATTTTTCAATATATTTTGCTATCAATGCATATTATCATATTATTATTAAGTTTTTACCTGATAATCTTACCATATCTGTTCTTGAAATATAAAATCTGTTTTTTTTTAAAAGTTAAAAGTCAAAATGACATTATTTTGGCAATACAATGTAAAATTGTCAATGCTTTCAAATTTTGTATGTAGAAAAGGCTTGTTGGCAACATAGTTACTAAATTTTTGACTTGGGGAATTATCTTAAAAAAAAAAACACACTTTAAATATTATATTTTAATTTTATTTTTTTAATATAATTGTTGGCTTCCATTTTGTGTGAGTGTCGATTGGTAGCGCCACGTTTATCTGAGGTGAGTCAATTCAGTTTTTTGCTGCTCTGGTTTTCAGAATCAATTGTTAGTGTGGGAATATTGGACCATTTGCTCTAAATAGAGTGGGTGAAAACTAAACGTTTGTGTCCATCCCTATCAACTCTTTATTGAATCCAGGCTGAGGCCCGAATAGCCATTTTCTGTTTGATTCCCTCAATTATTATTTCGACTAAAGGGTGTAATTTTTTAATAAATATCCAGACAGGTCAAAAATTCAGAAAAAAGTTTTAATTAGAACATTTCAAGAATTTTGATATATTCTGGATTTGATTAATTTCAACCCCAGGTTTATCTTGTATCTATAGTAGCTACCTCAATTTGAAAGGAAAATTTTGTCTATTTGGGGGAGAATCCAAATATTTAATTTCTTATTATTGCTTTACCTTATTTTGTTCATATTTTTGCCTGCCAGGGCTGGAACTCTGTAACGGATAGAGATCGTTATCCCTATCGCTATATAGAGAAAATATCTCTATTCGTTAAAAAGTCCCAGCCCTCTCTACCGTCAGGAAAGCAGCACTCTGCTCAATCTGTAGGGAGCATTTAAATTTTACTATTATCTAACCATTATTTTCAATTATTTAATTGTATTTTTTTATATTATTATTATTATTTTTTTCAACTTGCAATAGCTGTTCATACCTGATTCTGTTGGAAGTGTCTGTACAACAACAGTTTGCAAGACGCTCACTTTTTGACAGAATTCAGGGATTTAATATTCCAAATATTGGTGAACCTGATACTGCCTTATTCTTTTCTGGGTATCTACTCGACATAAAGATCACTATTTGGAGTCTGGATCAGCTGAAGTGACGTCATCCCAGCAATCTATCCTCTTCCTGGATACAGGAAACAACACGAAGAGCTCCGGATTGAAAAGGTATATGGTATCTGATTCACCGGAAAAACCAAGCTGTCAACACTAAAATTTTACAGTGACATTTACTGTTACTCTATGTTACATAAACACAACTTGTTAAATATCAAATAGTTATTTATTAGACAATGGAAAAAAGTACTAGATTTTAGCGCGAGGTGTGGTTTGTCTCCCGACGCGAAGCTGAGGGAGACAACACAGCGAGCGCTAAAATCTTACTTTTTTCCCATGTATAATACACTATTTTTTTCTGTGACGGGAAAATATCAACATCTATACATTATTCTCTTTGAGAAAAAAATTTGACTGGTACATGTTTCTTTTTTCCCGAGGGAAAAAAAATTGACTGGTACCTGTTACTTTTTTCTCGTGGGAAAAAAAATCACTTTTTTCCCATGGGAGAAAAAGTGACATTTTTGCCTCTGTCAACAGGTACAAAAAGTCTACTTTTTTGTTGGATTTTCAGTGGTTTCATTTGCACATAAAGGGACTACACGTTATCTTAATTTTTTTTTGAATTCCACGACCCTAGGTGATCTTAAGTAACAAATTCCAGTTTAATTCGTAACAGCAGGACCAAACCTGGTAAGAAGACTGAGGCTGGTACCAGGGCAAAGGTATACTCCGCCAGCTAGAGCAATAACTATGCACTAGAGGAGCATGCCTCTGGTTTTTAAGCAGAAGTCTATGATATACTCCAATGTGCAGAAGAGCCTTAGCCAACAGGCAGATCCTAGTATATATAGTTGATTCGTTCTGCAACTTCCGTCCATCGGAGGAGATGACGTCATCCGTTTAAGTCACCTGTCAGTCAATGGTCAATCATTTGTCAATGCCATCTATCAATCATCTGTCAATGTCGTCTACTCCGAACTAACCTAAACTACTCTAATTTACTCCAAACCAGCCTAGGCTACTCCGAAATACTCGAATCTACTCCGAACTAACTCAACCTACCTCAACCAATTCGAACTACTCCAATCCATCCGAATTATACCAACTACTCCGTTGTCGTTACGTGTCAAACCCAACGCCATCTATTGAGCGGATGCTACATTACCTGATGGCTCGGGGCCAGATTTATAGTCGCCCTTGAGGTTTCCTTAGACCTTAAGGGAGCCTTGAACGTTTAGAATTAACTTGTCGAAGTGTCCATTCTAAACTCACGACCTCCAAGGAAGACTCTAGGAACGACTATAAATTCGGCCCTCGAAGGACACTCACAATAATCACTCAGGCGACACTGAAAGCCCTTTCCAGCCACACAGTGTCATCAATTATTAGTGTGGGAATGTCATGTGGCGAACCAGAATAGGGTAAAACTCATTTGGATACCAGGGCAGAGAGGAATCTGATTGAGACACAAAATCTCAACAAAAAAAACTTGAAATTTCATCGTTTTAGTACTGAGATATTATTTAGATTTTGGAATACTTTGAAAGGTCATAACTTTTTTTCTATTTTAGATAGAAAGCTGAAATTTTTCAGCGAATCTTATCCCAGTGGCGGACTACAATCCCTGAAAAGTTCAGCTCATTTGGACTTATAGTTTCAGAAATAGAATCATGTTGCCTTTTTTCATAAAATCCGGCATCAAATCTCGGAAAAATTTAGTGTATGAAGTTCAGGAGATCCCAAAGAACCATTAGGACACAAAATCTCAACATAAATTTTTTTGAAAATTCATTGTTTAAGTAGTAAGGTAGCTTTATGATTTAGATTTTGGAAAACTTTCAAAGGTCATAACTTTTTTTCTATTAAAGATAAAGAGTTAAATTTCCAGCGATTCTTATCCCAGTAGAGGACAATCTCTGAAAATTTCAGCTCATTGGGAATTATAGTTTTAGAAATCAAATCGTGTTAAGTAATTTGGGGAGACATATTAATTTTTCTGAGTGCCTTTTTTCATAGAATCCGGCTTCAAATCTCGAAATAATTTAGTGTATGAAGTTCGGGGAATCCTAAAGAACCATTAGGACACAAAAGCACAACTCATCATCGTTTTAGTAGTAAGGTTACCTTATGATTTAGATTTTGGAAAACTTTGGTCAAAGGTCATAACTTTTTTTCTATATATTAAAGATAGAAAACTGGAATTTTCAGCGATTCTTATCCCAGTAGAGGAGTAGAATCCTCGAAAATTTCAGCTCATTTGGACTTAAAGTTCCAGAAATAAAATCGTGTTAAGCAATTTCGGATGGTTTATCCATTTTTCAATTTTTCTGAGTGCCTTTTTTCATAGAATGTGGCTCCAAATCTCAGAATTACTAGTGTATGGAGGCACAGGACTGGATCGCAGAAGACACTGCATTTTCGGGTTACCAAACGTAGTCCCAGAAACAATAGCTTTGTTATAACCCAACAGAAAACCGTTATATTACCGTCAGGACTCTGCGCAAAACCTAAAATTTGTGTGTAGACACCGAAATTCGTATACGGAGTGGTTCCGAAACCGTTCTGGGACGGGTTTTTGACGGGTTGGAACAAACCTAATAATGAAAATAAGACCTGTACAACCGGTGTGTACCAAAATACTAAAGTGATTGGAACAAACAGGGCCAGGTCTGAGAATAAAAAATCCTCCTATCAGAAACCACAAACATATAAAAAGCTGTTGAAGTCATAAAGAACTATTACTAACTCGTCGAACACATAAATTTTATCGTCTTTCCCTCTTCGGGGAATTTTAATAAAACAACCCGACTTCCCGGCAAATAATTTCACCTTTACGCGTCCTGTATTTTAAATCGGGCGCTTCAAAAACAAGGGACACTGTCTTGTCAATATATATCCTCCTTCACATATGTCGGCACCGCACTGCGCCGTTTTTCCCATTTCGTATTCCCATCAGCTAGACACCCTGGGCGGTTTTCTTCTTTTTCCATGGAAAAGTCCCCCTTGCATCCACTGCTTTTTTGACGATCTGGGCGTTTAATTGGATTTCTTTCTTTGTTCCAATCTTTTTTTTTTATTTTGAATTAACCCCATTGTCCGCACCGTCCGTGTGCTTGAAGGTAGACGAATAATCGGTGCATCTCTTGAATTTTATATGACGGACTTTGGGCTTTGTGTCCAACTCTAACTCTATTAGCATAATTTTTAGGGTACGCGGACTCATTAAAGCATTAACCAATAATGAATAACTTTTTCTCCTCGAACTTTTTGAAAAATATTCACGGTGAACTAACTACAAAACGGCATTATCTTTTCATGTAAATAATTCGATAAAACGTCGAACAACTTTTATAATAGAACAGTTGAATTGGAAGCGAATAACGTAGTATCAAGTTTTATTTTATTGCCTGCGAGGAAACTTTTCCAACTGTGCTTATGTAAAAATTTGAAAGTTTTCCGCTCCCTATCCATAGATTCGTCATTTTTTTGTCTGGGTACCCAACTTCTTTCTAAGAACGAATAAAAATGTTTAATTGAAAACTACACACAAACAAGAAGTGGTTTATTATAAAAGCAAATACCTGTACATTAAATACAGCTTATATTCAAATTATTTCCCAAGGAGCCAGGGTCCAATTAGGACCTCGCTCTAATTGAATCTTATCCTTGGAAGGCGCCAGCTTTGGTAGATGGGGAAAGGATCACTTCAGTCGCGCACAGTCGATTGTTTTCAAACTGTTTCATATGCATGAATGTAAATAAATGCTTTTGGAGTTTGAATGTTCCGTAATGATTGTATAATGTTTCAATATCGTAGCGGAAACATTTTTAATGATGAAGTTCAATTTTACGATATTTCTGTATAGTAAACTAAGCCAGATAATACCACCAACAATGCAGTTCGGTCTGGCATATTTCCGAGATACAAATTGCGAAATGCCGCAACTTTAACGTCTGTTTGCGGCCTTACTTTCGTACTCCTCGTAACTTATGTATTGGAGTATTATTAAGTATTATGGCAAGTAATTGAACAAGTTTCCTTGCAAGTTTTACGAGATGTTTGTTGGGGAAATTTAATTAAGCACCCCAACATTACGGCGTGCAGGCCTCCAACGGCAACTTTTCCCTGGCGTTCGTTAAAATAATAAGTGCCGCGGCAGTAAGAAAGATTGCGCTCGAAATTGCATCTCTCGATGGCCGCTCTTTCAAAAAGTTGAAATGTTCGAATGGAGAAAAGTTTGCTACTGATGCTCTGCTGGATGGAAGTTTGGATTTAAAAATCCGACGAAACCCGAAAGGGCAATTATTTGAGATTCTAAGTTGCGGATTTTCGTTATCAATTGAGTAGGATTACGATACATAGGTATTATTGTTTGGTTCAAGTTTTCTGAAATAAGAAAAAATCTCTGGGTGTTTGTCTATATTTTGCATCTATACCTATCTCGGGTCAGTTAAGTTAACCCTCCCCCCTATAGAAAATATCTGGATGAAAATTATCCCATAATTTTGCTTTCATTTTGCTCCACTAATTTCGATTTTTTCTCCATTACAGTGGAGAGACTATGTGGCCTATTAGGTGGGGGGAAAGCGGGAGGGCTGAATTAACGCTAGCCCCCCCACAGTGAAAATTCAGAAATTTGATCAGGCTCCTTTTGTTCTCCGAGTTGTGCTCCATTATCGGCGAGTTTTGCTCTATAACCAGGAGAGACCTACAGAGCTCCCAAGAATCTCTCCCAGTCTCCCCCAGTGACAATTCTAAAATTTGATCATGCTCATTTTGTTCTCCGAGTTTTGCTCCATTTTGCTCCATTATCGGCGAGTTTTGCTCCATTACCAGGAGAGCCCTACAGAGCTCCCAAAAATCTCTCCTACCCCCCTCCAATAAAAAATTTGAAACTTGTACATGCTCATTTTGTTCTCCGAGTTTTGCTCCATAATCGGCGAGTTTTGCTCCATTACCAGGAGAGACCTACAGAGCTCCCAAAAATCTTTTCTAGCCCCCTTCGGTGAAATTTTTTAAATTTGAACATGTTCATTCTGTTCTCCGAGTTTTGCTCCATTACCAGGAATGACCTACAGAGCTCCAAAGAATCTTTTCTTGCCCCCCAGTGAAAATTTTGAAACTTGGAAATTACTCATACCGAGTTTTGCTCCATTTTGCACCATGAACAGCTCGTTTTGTTCCATTTTGCACCATGAACAGCTCGTTTTGCTCCATGACGAGCCGCTTCCGGGTGCCACGTTTTGACTGAGCGCTCTCGAGTTAGTCCGAAGTACTCCGGTTACAATTTTACACATTCGGGCGAACAGAGTTTGGCGCTCTCAAGCTGCTCTCACTTTCCTCGCCTGTTTCCCCTGATGCACCTGTAACTGATTTTCAAGCGTTCGAGTGCAAAGCGCATTGAGTATTATAATGGGCGTGAAATGCTCCAGGTGGTTCGCACACTGCACCTCAAAAGCGACTCTGGAATGAACTATACAACTCTCAGGAATCTCTCCTTGCAACACGTGTGAAAATTTTGGAATTTCTATATGCGCATTTTGTTCTCTGAGTTTTGCTCGATTTTGCTCCATGATCGGCGAGTTTTGCTCCATTACCTGAAATGACCTACGAGTTCCTTAAAATCTCTCCTAGCCCCCTCTACACCAGTGAAAATTTTGTTTGATCATATTCATTCTGTTCTCCGAGTTTCGCTCCGTTTTGCTCCATGATTGACGAGTTCTGGTCCATTACCTGAGCTGCTTTCGGGTGCCACGCTTTGAGCACTCCGGCGCTCTGAAGCTGCTCTCATGTCCCTCGCCTCTTTTTTCCTGATGCACCTGTAACTGATTTTCAAGCGTTTGAGTGCAAAGCGCATTGAGTATAATGGCCGTGAAGAGAACGGTGGTCCCTGGTTTCACTAGCTTTGTTTCTTTATTCGCACCAACAAGGCACCAACCGACACTTTCTACACCAAACGTGTTTGTTTATCCAAGGTTTATCCCTATATTTTTCTTTGTATGGGTCGGACAGAAACAAACTGACATTTTGGTGCACTTCGTGCAGACTGGTGTAACTTTGGTGCAAATAGACAAATAGAGCCCGCAAGAAGCCCTGTTAGTTAAAACTAATTTCGATCTTTTTTTTTACGTGTTTCTAGAAAAAGACTGAAATATTCTAAGTACGCACTGAATTTACAAATGGGAATCGCATGAAAAAATAGTTATTTATGTCATAAATAAATACTGATAATCAAGCTCGTTTGCTCGAGCGCCCATGTTCGGAGCAGTGAAATGTGTTCCGAATGACCTAATATTGATTTGACAGTGCGAATCGATGAAAAAAAGATGGAGCCTATTTTCAAGTAAACAAATTTGACACACGTCGTAAATTATAGGGACAGCCTTTTATTTTTCCGAAATAGCTATTTCTGGCTGTGTTCTTTTTTTAACTGTCAGTACTGTATTTGCTGCAAATTGACCTTTTGTTTGGACGCCATATTGCGGTGCGCGAACATAGTTGCCAACAGTAGAAAAAAAAATTACTAGCGTTCTGTCAACTTTAAAATCCAAAGTTAGTGAATAAATTACATTTAAAATTTAAATTTGCCGCCTATTGCGAATGTTTTTGGAAAGAAAAGCCATCAATTTTAGCTTGTATTGGACAGAATAGAAATAATAAAATATCTAGTTGACAGGCCGCTAGTAATTTTTGGTTTTCTTGTTTTGGCAACTATGTTCGCGCACCGCAATATGGCGCCGAAACAAAAGGTCAATTTGGCTTAAGCCCGGGACACATCTATCATACATTCTTCCGATCCGACTCCGATCATACAATCAGGGTCCTTATTCTTGGAACAGAGAGCAGTGTTCCCAGGCGTTCTCCTGGGAACGCTGCTCGCCTATTCCAACAATAGGGACCTTGATTGTATGATCGGAGTCGGATCGGAAGAATGTATGATAGATGTGTCCCGGCCTTAATGCCGCAAGTTTTTAAAATCCACAATGACGTATGCACATTTTCACCGATGTAATGCTGTCCTTGTCATTTGAAAGCAGCAAAACAAGGATAGGTTACTCATCAAGAGAAATGCGCATAAGCAATTAGGGCGGCTTCTCATGAGCGCAATTTGACATTTATGGCGTGACAGCGTACCTGAATGCAGAATTCTGATTGGCCAAAATCCCGCCATATTGGATACGCTGACACTCTGCCGCAGATACGCCAAAAGTTGAGCAAAGTTCAACTTTTCGCGTAGAAATTCAGCGTTTTTAGAGGTTAAGGTTGCAACCGTTTCGTTTTCTTGATTTTTGTGATTTACTGTCCATATTTGTAACTAGGTTTTTGGAAATAATGCAAAAACAAATACAAATTACAATCAAAATGCAAAGAAATATTTCAAAATTTAGAAAAAGAATACAATTTTGACATACGCGGGCGGCGTAAATTCTCCACTTCATGTGAATGTTGAACCAAAATTCACGTATTCATCATTTGCGCCAGTTATGTCAAGTTTACGCTCAGGAGAAGCCGGCCTTAGTGAATTCAAAAACTTGGCCTTCCTTCAAGAACTTTAAGGGCGAATTCTCACGTGAAAATATGGTGTAATTTGATTGGTAAAATATTCAACATGTCAAATATTTTTCAAATAAAACCCAATCATTTTATCACGTGATTACGCCAGAAATGTTAACTTACGCTCATGAGAATTCGCCCTAAGGGCGGCTTCTCATGAGCGTAATTTGACATTTATGGCGTGACAGCGTACCTAAATGCAGAATTCTGTTTGGCCAAAATCCCGCCATATTGGATACGCTGACACTCTGCCGGAGATACGCCAAAAGTTGAGCAAAGTTCAACTTTCCGCGTAAAATTCAGCGTTTTTAAAGGATAAGGTTGCAACCATGTCGTTTTCTTGATTTTTCTGATTTACTGTCCATATTTGTAACTATTTGAAACTAAAGCAAAAACAAATACAAGGCCCCGCAGAAACCTTATGAGAACTGGCCCTCAGTGGAATCTCATAAAATTTTGCATATTGATAGTTCTTGATCTATAGATTAAAAGTGTCCATGGGCACAAAGTTCTAAAAATTCGCCTTTTTGAGTTACAGTCGTTTGAAGTTGGGTCATATGTGAAATTGCTCAAACCTACAATTAAAATTCAAAGAAATATTTCAAAATTTAGAATAAAAATATAATTTTGACATACGCGGCGGCGTAAATTCTCCACTCCATGTGAATGTTGCACCAAAATTCACGTATTCAGCATTTGCGCCAGTTATGTCAAGTTTACGCTCATGAGAAGCTGGCCTAAGGGCGAATCCCCACGAGCGTAATTAGCGTAATCGGTATGAACGTCAATTCTACGCCAATTTTGGCGTAACATCCCGTATGTAGTGCATCAAAACCAAATCAAAAACATTTTCTAACCCAAAAATCTTGTTTATTTTTTGCCAGGTTGTAATTAGAATTCACTAATTTGTTGTTGTAGTCCTTTTCCTTTGGTTTTTTGTGGTTTTTTGTCATTGTTCTATCATAGTGGGGTTCGGCTATTCAGCACGGAGTTCGAGTGGAGTGAGAACACCGATCATGTTAAATAAATGCTAAAATCAGATCAATTATTTTACTCAATGATTTTACCAATTCCCGCATCCACACATAAATGATTTTTAATTTTTTTAACAACAACCACAACGTGACAACACAAGCTTGACAGTTTCTACATTTCACCTCAGCCCATGGCCATACTTACTCTGAAAAATTCTCGTTCCGAGGTGGAACTTTTGGAGTGAGCTCCGTTTACTCCACTCCATATAGTGGAACGCTAATGGAGTCACCCCTAATACGCCAAAAAGCAGTACCTGAACGGATGGAGTGCGAATGAAGTCACTCGGAGTGAGCAAGCCGAACCCACCTCATATATCAGAAGAAACAAAACCAAACGTCACAACTTCGCCACGATTACGCCGAAAAGTTCAACAAAACCCAACTTTTTGCCGTAGTGGCAGCGTAATGTCAAAAATTCAAGATGGCTGCACTGCCGCCAATGAAATCGTACAAATTAAATCACGTGATTAATTACGCTTACGTCAATTACGCCCGTGGGGTCTCGCCCTAACCTTAATAGGATGAATTTTAGCTGAAAGTGTCTGCCATGTCCACGCGAAAATTCCCCACTATTTGTGTAATTTGTGATGTCAATATAGACCTCAACCTCGACGTAAAATCCATTATCCTGGGAGCTGTGTAGTTCATTCCAGAGCCGCTTTCGGGTGCAGTGTGCGAAGCACCTGGAGCACTTCACGCCCATTATACTCAATGCGCTTTGCACTCGAATTTTTGAAAATCAGTTACAGATGCATCAGGGGAAAGAGGCGAGGAAACTGAGAGCAGCTTGAGAGCGCCAAACTCTGTTCGCCCGAATGTGTAAAATTGTAACCGGAGTACTTCGGACTAACTCGAGAGCGCTCAGTCAAAGCGTGGCACCCGGAAGCGGTTCGTCATGGAGCATAACGAGCTGATCATGGTGTAAAATGGCGCTAATTCAGCCCCCCCCCCACAGCTAATAGGTCACATAGTTTCTCCACTGTAACGGACCGAATATCGGAATTAGTGGAGCAAAATGAGAACAGAATTATGGGATAATTTTCATCCAGAAGTTTTCTATGGGGAGGGCTAATTTAACTGACCCACCTATCTCGCTTGTTTGAAGAGATACCCAGAAATGTCAAATGTGAAAGTTGTAGGTAATATCAGAAAGTTCCCAATGATGTTAGTCTACAGGGTGTGTCACAAAAGTGTGGAGAAGTAAAGTTATACTTGTCTAAATGGAAAACCCCTTATATTATTGTTTCATTAAATCACTTTTCCACCTAAATATACAATATACTATTCAAGAATGTTCATATAAGAAGATAATAGAAATAAAGTATAGTATATTAAAGTATAAGTGGATATTAAGTTAAGCTAAATTCGTTGACACATGTTATATTTTACTTGACGTTGTCTACAAGTACCTACTCCTGAAAAATCGATAATCAAATAGTATATTACATACCGAGGTGGAAAGTGTTTCATTACTGTCGAGAGATTTTAGTTAGACCGAGGCACAGCCGAGGTCTAACTAAACTCTCGAGACAGTAATGAAACTTTTCACCGAGGTATGTATACTATTTTATTTACAATCATTCGAATTTTGAAATTTTTATTTGAATTGAAACTAAAAAATACAATAATTGACAATTTCATTTACTTTCGGCCCACGGGTCGAAAGTTTACTTTCAACCCGTGGGCCGAAAGTAAAAGTCAAAAAATACAATAAATTTTAAAAATTTCATTTACTTTCGGCCCACGGGTCGAAAGTAAACTTTCGACTCGTGGGCCGAAAGTAAAAGTCAAAAAAGTGACATTTTCGAACTTTTTAAAAGTCAGTAAAGTCAACATTACATGTATGATTGTAAATAAAAGTTAACATTGACATTACCTACCTTTCTTGGGTTATTGATGTTGTCATGATAACTTTAAAACACGCGCGTTTTGAGCACTTTAAATAAGTAAAATAGGTTATCAATGAAAAAAAAACAATAAAGACTGGTTTATTCCAGAAACTCTATAATCTGATGAAGGAACGTGATAAACTATACCAGAAAAAAAAAAAGAAATCCCTATAATGCAGACAATAATCAAAATTATGAATAAATACGTGAAAAAGAAGATGAAAGAAACAAAAAAAAAAATGCGTTGAAGAAATATTTGCAAAATCAGATCCTAGGGGAATTTGGCAGAATACCAACACCATATTAACAAAAAAAAAGAAAGTTTAAGAGAAAAAAAATTTAAAAATTTATAATGCAAAGCGTTAAGTTTGTTGGGAAATAAAAGGAAAGATTTACATGATTTTCTTGAAACGAAATTGAGGGTATAGAGAATGTATTGAAGAATTGTGAAAGAAACTCAATTCATAAAATTACTCTTAAACTGATTTAAACAGTTTTATAAGACTTAACTATTCAAATTTTAATTTCTCAGTAGTTGATAAACTTGCCTCAAGCTAGTTGTTTGGGTTTACTGCAAAGTTTGAGCCGTTCGGTTGGATAGTTAAGTTTGCATACTGTCAGACATTAAATGTTTAAGCCCTCATCTAATTGATCTCTGGTTATTTCATCCCGATATTAGTTTATAATTTTCTTATAAGCACAGGGCACAATTAAATATTCCCGGCAGCGAGTTCTATTTTAATTGTCCTCATTCCGTTTTAATTCGTACGAACATGTGAAAATATTACGACAATATTAAATTAAAAACACGGGCGAGAAAATAAATTCGAAACTGTAAAATTGTCCCAGCTTGTTCTCATGCGAAACGCCATGCTTTGGAACGTACTTCCATTTTTCTTTTAGCATATAATAGGAAACTTTTGTAGCGAAGCGGGCCCGTGTTTTGCCATTGAGTCACGTTCCAGACCAAACCAGTCTCGGGCGGGGTCGCCTTGTAACTATGTCTTTATAAAATTCACAACGAAGTACATGTTTGTCCCGTTCCATAGACGCAAAGTCTCATCAAAATTTCTCAAAAGTTTAGTCGCGGAACTCGGGAGAACGGAGCATCAGGGAAAAGTAATGCGACAAGGGGACGACTTTAAACTTATAGGGAAGGCTGGCAAAGTGACACGAATTCGTGTTAAATAAATATACGGCACGATCGTTCGGGGACGATATTGCGAGTGCAAAATGTGAACAAATTTTATGAAAATTCAACTTGAAGTTTAACTAAGAAATATGGATGCAAATCATCAAATGCATTTTCGTTTAAAGCTACACACACACGTCCAATATAAATAAATGATAACAGCCAGCGCAAACACTGAAAACTTGCAGCACAATGGCAAATTTAGGCACAATTTCGTCAAAAGGGCTTTATACGGACCATAAGCCGAAATTGTCCGGCTCTGCTAAAAGGATTACGAGCTGCATTTTGTATAAAACGAGGCTTAGAGCAGCGTGCAATCGTTTTGTAAAGAACCAAAGCGCAGAGATATATTGAATGGATTCTTGATTGAGATTTTCGAAAATAAATTATCAAAGAATTCTTGACAGTGTGATGATAGCTTGTTAGCTCTCATCAGTGCAACATAAGCAATTGCAATATCTAAAATACTTTCAACTCAGACATAAACTAGTCACGCCCAATGCATGTAATGTCATGATTAAATTACGACTTCCATGCATATAGGTACACATATCTATTTCGGTTTCTTACGTCTAAAAGTTTTACAACCTCCGTCATTTCCTGGCAACAAACCCTTCCTTTTTTACTGTCCACTAGACCATGAAAATCTTTTTAATATTCCCGCCATGATTTGCGAACCAAATAAACAGACCTTAATTAACACCACATCAGCATATAGGTGGAACGTGAGCCCTTAACCGTGGCCGACCAAATCGAACATTGATGATGTCGAACGAGCAGGTCGAATCGCGTTCATTTGCGCTACAGCAGGACGTGACCGGCTTATAAATCCCGATATTTTTCGAATAAATTCGTCCGGCGCTTTGATTGGTAATTGACTTAAAAGCATGGACACTATCATTATGCTGAAGCAACAAATAATATTCTCAAAAGGAAATCCGCAATAAATTATTTTAATATTACAAGTTCAATTTGTGTAATGCGCTCAAAAGGGGAGAAAATGACAACTCCACCGTCAAATTGATTTACTGGGCTGGCTTCGCGAGGCACACAAAATTCACGGTAGGAATGGAAGGGAACAAAGTGACTGGGCGAATGTATAAGTAAAACAAATCTGTAAGTCATTTTGGAAATGTAATTACGCCTAACAGGAGCAGCCGCTTCCGAATTCAAATCTTATTAGCTTCTCCCGTTTTCCTATATTAAAGAGGATCCTCGACCCTCTATTTGATGTTGCTCTAATAATAAATGATATTGGGTCTTTGCTATTCTAATTTCGAGCAAGAACTGTATGATGAATAATTATCGAGGACTTGATGTTGTAAGGGTTAGTCAAAATGATTCATCCTATATCGAATAGCAATACTTTGGAAGTTGACAAATTCAGAGTAGATAGTGTATATTAATCCAAAGAGAGGACTTCAATGTTTGTATAAAGCTGTGACGCCGAACAACAAACAGAACAACGAACCGAACAGCAAACAGAACGGCGAACGGCCTTTTTCGATTTCGATGATCCGAACCAGAAACGCAACTTTCGTGCTGTTCCCACAAGAGATGGTGTAGCAATTAAGCTACTTTGTCATTTGATTATTATTTTAAGCATGTGAATTTATCATATTTTAGGTGTTTTTAATTGTAATCACCGGTATTGTTGTATATATTAACTATTGTAATGCATTTAAAGCAAGAATACTTATTTCCATTTAAATTTAGGTTTAGATTGCAATTAGGAGTCAACCTGATTTTTATGTAAGTACTACTTCCTTTCAGGTGGCACCATACCATCTCTATTTAATGATTTTCACCCCCAGTTCTATATCCTTCCAAATAATACCAATCGTTCCAGTCGCTAACGTCACCTTTTTCGGCTAGCTTCATCCTGCAATTATTTGAATTGCGGTCGACCTCGCTTGAAAACGGCCAGTCTTTCTTGGCGGCTTGTTTTTAAGCGAGTAGATGTCAGTGACTTAAGTGAGCGCTTTTGATTTTTGGCGAATGTGCTAAGTTTTCTTAAAAAGTCTCTTGATGGGGCGAATCCTTCAAATTTCTCTCTGTGGTTCGGAGTGCCATTTATGAATAATTAAAGAAATAGTTTATTCGTCCACTCGGCTACTTTTTTGTGATTTTATTAAAACATGCTAGGTATGTGACAAATCCTTTTTTATCTTGAACATCTCTCAAGTTTATGATTATTTCTCCAGCCTATCTTTATCTGCAACCATCTCTGGTAATGCCAGTGCCTGTATTGTACTGTACCAAATCATTTTATACGAGGAACCCCTTATTCAAGGTGAGTCATGTTCTTTTATGTCTTATTATAACCTTAAAGGAAATTTTTTTGTCTATTTCACCTTTACGTTTAAATTTTACCTTTTAATTTTTTGTCTAAGTTCCCTGACGTTTAAATTTTACCTTTTATATTATAATTTTTTATTGAGCATTACCTAACATGAATGTAGTGAATTGACCAATAGTGAATTGGAATGTCTCATTTCTATATTCAGTTCACTGTTCGGTTGAGCATATGAATTTTTAGAGCAGATAGACCCAACGAGGTCATTTTATATTTTCATTGAGCATTATCTAATAAGTGGAATGACTAATTTTTATGTTCAGTTCGCTGTCCGGTTGGGCATATGAGTTTTAAGGGTAGATAGACCAGTAGAAAGGGTCCCAATTTAAATAAAATGATCAATCATTATTATTATTTTACACAATAACATTTAGTTAAGTGCAGTACTGGGTTGGAATCAAATTATTCTTATATTTATAATTTTCATTAAATTGATAATCTAGAGTTTGTAATTTTTTATCAAACTTTTATTAAACATAATTAGGCACTAGCTGACGTCACACAACCTCACATTTGACTTTCGATAGAGGGGCAAACAAAACGTTCCAAGGTCTATTTTTACATGCAGGCGCTAGCTATTAACGTCAAAAATCATATAACGTCACTTTCGATAGGGGGACAAAAATGTTATTGTGAGGTTATGTGTGTGACGTCAGCTAGTGCCTAATTAAGTGGAGAACGTTGCTGTATTATCTCTTTTTTATTCATAATATTTCAGATTTAATACTGAGGTCTATTTCGAAGTTTGATACCTTATAAACAAAAACTTCGTGGCGCCCTCAGTAAACTCTCCTTAAACACGACCAGAAATGCTTTCCGATGAACAGCTGCCGTAAGCGATAACATCTTTTTAATCCAAACTAATTAAAAACGTTACAATGGGAACGCCGCAAACCATTTGCCGAACGGTCAGGATTTGCAAACGCGTTCGTAGCACCGTCTACATTAGTGTTTCGATGGTCTTTCGGTTCGTTGTTCTGTTTGTTCGGCGGAAACAAGCTTCGTACAGATTTGAACATTACGCCGAACAACAAACAGAACAACGAACTGAAAGATAAACGACACACTGGATTTGGATGGAGCTACGAAAACGTTCGTAAGTCCTGGTCGTTTGGCGAATGATTTGCGGCGTTCCTGTCACTTGTGAGAACAGCCCGAACGTTCCGTTTGTGGTTCGGATCGTCGAAATCGAAAAAAGATGTTAACGATTCTGTTTTACGTGAAGCTTCATACAGACTTGAACCGCCGAACAACAAACAGAACAACGAGCCGAATTAATTTGGACGGGGCTACGAACGCGTTTGCAATCTGGTTCGCAGATCCTGGCTATTCGTAGCCCAATCCAAATTAGTGTTCCGATTCTCGTTCGGTTTGTTGTTCTGTTTATTGAACAACATCTTTTGAAATTTTGAACAATACGCCAAAATGTTCAAATCTGTACGACGCTTGTTCAAGTCAATACGAAGATTTATGTTTAAGTTCCGGATTTACTTGAAATTGAAATTTCACTGGCATGTTGGTACTTGGTAATAGAGTAGAGGACGCAGGTCGCCTTACACAGCCCAAACAACGTGGTGACGGGATGGAAATTGGATGGGTGACCGCAGTAGTTGTAACATGTTAAATGTTACTGTATTTTTTTAAATATATTATCTAATTAATTAAATTGCCGCCTTGAATACTGACCGTCTGGTGACTGCCATCATTAAAAGAAGGTTTTTGCCGACAAATAATAGCAATTGTTAACCTAGAGGGGACGCATTTCTTTTAAATTTGAAGTACCAGTTTGGTTACATCACTTTCCGTTCGCTATTTTTCGAAGGGAAGCTCTGCTTGTCCTATTCTTCGTCACTTTTAAATTGCAATTTCGACCAGAAAGGTTGATCCTGGCTTGGGGGCAGCCATCTTCTTGAGTCAAATGTGATTAACGTTCTCGTGGAAAAAAGTACCTTATCGGCCATCAGGCACTAGCTTAACGAAATAAAGTTGCATAAGGCAAAGTTCCGTTGATTAACGAAAAAATTTAAATCGAAAGTCCTGTGATTACCGCTTTATTTGAGTTTGAATTACGAACCCCCTCGTCGTAAGTTCTTTTTAATTTTTTTTAAAATGTTGTTCATGGAATGCCTCTATTACTTAGGGTCTTTCGAGGAGCCTCGTTTTCAACGATCTTCCATTTCTAACGAGTCACCATTTCCAAAGAAATCCCATTCTCGTGGAGTCTCATTTTTCTAGGCAGATGGTTTAGCTGAAGCATGAGCATTGAGCAGGGGCGGATACAGGCGGTTTGAAGAGGGGGGGGGGGGGCAGTTTAGGATAAAGTAAGCCAGATTGGGTTAGTTTGGGTTAGTTTTGGCAGCGCGTTATGCAAGATACGGTTTTTCGAAGGAATGGCCCATAACAATATGAGAATGGGGGAACTATTTGAGAGAATAAGGTGATTTTAAATAGGTAGATACAGGGTGTTTTTCTATATATTGACACCGCATCTACAGCCTTTACCTTTACAGGTAAAAGAAAAGTGTAAATACAAAAGTTGTAGAATTTTGGCGGAATTTTTAGAAACCATGGTCAGAAACAAAATTTGAATGTCAGAAATGTGAAATTTTGCATGCTTCCAGCTTTTTTTAAATGGGATGCTCTATATTTCATTCTATATTCTTGAAGAGCACAATGCCCCAATTCCAAAAATATATAGCTTGTCTATATTTGATTGGACAGTCTCTCATATATTCGGCTATCCTATTACTGATTTTGTGATTGTGAACCATTCTACCTCTACAGGTGAAAGCTGCAGGTAAAATTTGAGGTACTTGGTTTCTCTGATAGTATTTTTAAAATTTTTAGAACCAAATATGTTGGAGACGGCTCAACCAAATATAGACAAACTATATAGTTTTGGAATCGGGCTCTTCAAGAATATAGAACCAAATATAGGGTATTCCATTTGAAAAAACTGAAAGCATGCAACATTTCACATTTCTGACATTCAATTTTTGTTTCTGACCATGAATTCTAAAAATTTAGCCAATACTGTACAACTTTTGTATTTACACCTTTTATCTACTTGTAAAGGTAAAGGCTGTAGCTGAGGTATCAATATATAAAAAAACACCCTGTACTTGAACAATAACTTATTATATAAAATCAAAATTTGTAAGATTATCCACTTTTTCTCAATTTGCCTTTCAACAGGAATTAGTAATGTTACTTTACCAAACTAGTAACATAATGTAACAAGTTATTCAAGTACAAACGGGTGGATTGTTGCGGAATTTATGGGTGGACCTCAGCCATCTATTCATCAATATGTTGTTTAATTAAGATACTAAACAACTCACTCAAATATGCGTAATGAGAATTACTTTAAAAATTACACGTTTCAGGTGAATGTCTTACTTGAACAGTTCAACAGTATATTGGTGATAAGATGGCTGCGGAACTCGCTGCGCTCGTCCCGCAGAGGTCCACCCATAAGCTCTGCAACAATCCACTCATTTGTACTTGAACAATAAAGTAAGAATTTGTAAGATTATCCACTTTTTGTCAATAATTGGCCTTTTAACAGGAATTAGTAATGTTACTTTACCAAACTAGTAATATATTGTGACAAGTTATTCAAGTACAAACGAGTAGATTGTTGCGGAACTTATGGGTAGACCCAGCCATCTATTCACCAATATGTTGTTCAAGTACAATATTAACCTGATTCACTCAGTTGAGAATTTTTCTCATTAGTTCAAAAACTACACGTTTCAGGTGTCTTATTTGAACAGTTCAACAGTAGATTGGTGAGTAGATGGCTGCGGAACTCGCTGCGCTCGTCCCGCAGAGGTCCACTCATAAGTTCCGCAATAATCCACTTATTTGTACAGGGTGTTTTTTTATATATTGACACCCCACTACAGCGTAGGTTTCCAGCTTTCTAAACATTTTTAAAGCTTAAAATATGGTTTTGTTTTATTTTTTTTTAATTTTATTATTTTATTTTAAAAAGGGGTGGGGAGTTGCCTCCCCTGCCCACTGTATCTGCCACTGGCATTAAGCATAGAGCTAATGAAGTGCGATTTCCTAGAGGAATCAATTACCTCACGTGTCGACACCTGTTCCTCAACATTTGACGAAAACTGTGAACTACTAGCCTCTATCTACCTTGATTCAAACCTAGAGTCTGCAATTTCCACCGGGACGATAGGGCGGTCTAATCTCCAAAATATGAATGGGAAGGAGTAGAATCCATACAATGAAACACAAAAAGTGTTTAAGGATGAAGTATAGAGTATGGGCTCCACAGGGTGAAACGAACAACAACAAAAAGGAGGAAAAGGATTTTTTGATTGGGATTTCAAGAAACTGTGAAAAATCAAAATTAAAAATTTCCAAATTTGAATTTCTGAGAAAGTAATTATCTATAGAGCTTCATATTTCTCATGGACATGTGAAGGAGATTCTTGAATGAAAATTTCTGGTGCAAGTACCCTATTACTCAAGATCCTTGGCTATCCTAGCTCTAGATAAAGCGGTGCTAACTCTAAAAGAATTACTCGCAACAAAAGGGATTAATTAGGCTTCGTGCTCCGAATATCCAATCCTGGGGCAATCAGGGAAAATGAAGACTTATAGATCGCCTCCCAGAGAAAAAAAAAAAAAAAAGAACGCGTATTTATACTAATGGAAGAATTATGAAGGAATTTTTAATATAGCTGGGAGAGTGCGCTATGATTTACGAGCGTCTTAATGAAACGTAAAACATCTGGTAAAAGCGGCGAGTATTCAACGTTTTCTGAACTTGGAAGAGATACGAGGTTTCGCAAAAAAAAAAAAATATATAAACATTTCATGTTAGCTAGGGTCATTAGATGACGTCGTATCTAGCACTATAACGTACCTATGTAAACACCCGATAGACAAGACTAATTAGTAAGCCGGTTAACTATGGCAGGCGTTGAATGGACAACACCCAGCAGCAAAAGGTGATTGTATTACACGACTTATAATTTGAATTTAATGATTAGTCGTGCTTGTCTAACATCACTAATAATATTATTGGGTATTAACTCTGCCTCATTTCGCACTGCAGGCAAGAGTTTTTGATAAATGCAAAACTTTCGGTATCCTTATCGTGTCACGGAATAAGTACATTTTTGGAACACAATTCGATAACCGAAAAAGGTCTGCTGCAATGCGTCGTTTTCTTTCTGCATCAGGCTTATGTTAATGGACGGCGCCTTAGCGTCGTCGCGACGCGACATGGTTATTTATGGGTTAAAACGAGTTCCATCACGCGCTTTCCAAACTTGATTTCTTTTGAAGTTGAAATCATCACCTTTTTCCAATTAACATTGGAAAATTACGCCTTCATTATTCTAGTAAACTGTGTATATGTGACGGTAATAGCGATCGACATCGTGATGGCATGTTCGACGCCACTTAAGAGCCACTGGCTCATTTATGCGGTAGAGTTGTGCTAAAAAGCGACGTCGGCGACGCTGGGCGTCTAGACTTTTAGACGCCAGGGCGAGGC
Source organism: Ceutorhynchus assimilis (assembly GCA_917834065.1). Taxonomy (NCBI): domain Eukaryota; kingdom Metazoa; phylum Arthropoda; class Insecta; order Coleoptera; family Curculionidae; genus Ceutorhynchus; species Ceutorhynchus assimilis. The sequence continues at coordinate 4,116,698 of OU892281.1, forward strand.
AGGCAACCTTTATGCCAGTGGGTCATCCTATGGGAGCGGCGCGGACACAAATTAATTGATAACACTCCAGAAAAATTATAACACTGGATAATTGAATATGAAAGTTAAATTTGGCAACAGAGCAGTTCCTGACGCGTGCACGAACGACGGCCACTAACCCACCCTGCAGGGGTTTTATGTAAATATACAAGAGGACCATATTTCCGGCACTTGGACCTCAAAGTCGATCCGTCAGTGTCATTGGACGGGTTATTTATGAAACCGTAGTAGACGAAATGCGTAAAGACAGTTCAGCAGCTACAGGCTACATTAATATAAATCAGGGTTCGCTGCGTTTGAGAGACATGGACTTCAATGGAGATTTATAATGTTGCTTCTTTTTTACGAGGATACTTGAAGTTCTTTTTAATTTCATAAATCGTTTATGGAAGGCATAACAGGAACAAAATAGAACTGAGAATATTATCGTTAAGATAAGTGCCTCGTACCTTTGAAGTCTTGCGATGAAATGGCTAAATAAAATTCGAGCACACCACATGCTGCAGTCTCGTAAATCGGCGTGCAATTGCCCAATCGGTTACGAACAAGGCGATAATTTTCTAATACGACCATTTGACACAGTAAAACACTTGCGTAGAACTTGAACGGTCCTTATTTGGCTACGCGATAATCACTCCTTGACGAGTTTGAAAACAATCTAATCAGTTCTCGATCGATGCTGGGATCGGTTAAACGATCGTAAATGGCTTTGAAGAGGCAACAACAAAAAACCTATAATCATTTGTGCTATAGTGATGTAATGAACTCATTATAGTGCTTCTTTTTTTTTAGCAATTATTGTAATGTAATGTAAATGAATCACATGTAGGATTAAATCATTTTTGTGATACTGATTGAAAAAGCCCAGCTTCAAAGCATAGATATATTGTATACGGTGATGTAATAATCAGAGTAACTAATATATTTTATCTACAAGCGGGCGGTAACTAAAGAATATTACACGCTTTTGCGTGCGGTAAGTACCATATTACCACACGGCGTGCGGTAATATTATTACCGCACGCTCTACCTACATAGGTACGTACCTTCAATTACCTACCAGAGCTAAATTACCTACCTATCACCTTAATTGTACTGGTCCACTGTCAAAGGTGAGTAAGGTGACAGACGCACTTTTTTTTATCATTTTTTAAACTTCTTTCGGATATTTTGTTACCGCACGTTTGTAGATAAAATACTGTATATAATTCGTATGGTAATTAGGTTATTACCGCCCTTAGAGATTGCAAACCTCGCCTCACCGGCTCGGTTTGCAAATTTCTCTCGCGTGCGGTAATAACCTAGTTACCACACTTATTATATAATATACTATTATTTGCAATCATATATGTAATCTTGACATTACTGGCTTTTTAAAAATTTGGAAGTGTCACTTTACTTGTGTCACTTCCCTTTTCCATGTCCCTCACCGATATCCCTATTCGAGTTCCCTCGCCGATTTCCTTAACTCTAATTTATTTACCTTTGCTGGCAACAATGAGAACCTGTCAGGTAAAAACGTCAAAACAGTAAATGACAAGATTCTGGCATATTTGTTTTATTTTTTTATTATTAAAAAATTAATAGTGCTTGTCGTACGGTTGCTTAGCGAAAAAAAACGCCATTTGATGATACAAGCATGAAATTTGGCACAGTTGCTAAATAGACCATTTTAATCGATTTGAGTCGAGGACCCATCGACTTTTCTCATTGGCACTAACAAAAATCGCCATTTTTTCAAAATGGCGGTCAATTTTTTGATTTAAATTTTTATTCTGGGTAGACAAGCATGATTATACTCTAGTCTATATATTTCGGGGACGCAGAATAATAAAAAAATAGTTTTTCTCCGAATGACAGTAAAAGCGGCCTTTTAATGACACTTGACAGGATCAAAAGTTGTATTTTTAGTGCCTAGGCAGTAAAAGTGGACTTTTACTGCCTAGGCATTAAAAGTGACAGTGTCACAACGTTCCAGGTAAGAATTTCACTCAATTTGGTATTTGAAATTGATGGTGACAATGCCAATTGTCAAAATAATTCAATTATTTGGATAATAATAATGAATGAAATAAATATAAAACAGATGTACATGGGTCAATTTGAACATTCAGTGAAAAAATTATATGTTTCACATGGCAGAAAAGCAGATTTGATGCCTCGGCTGGTTTCCTAGCCTCGGCTATGAAACACCAGCCGCGGCATTAAATCTTGTACTTTTCTGCCTAGTAAAACAAATAACTATTTTTGTCATACGCTCCCAAAAACAGCTATTTTACGGACTCATTCAAGTCCGTGAAATGCTTCTTTTTAGGACTTTTTTTTCAGTCTGGATGCACCTTTATGATTTCAAGAATTAAGGAAATTTTGCAAATTTTAGCGTTCTGAAGAATTCTAAAAGGCGTATGACAAAAAATAGTGTTTGTCACACGTACCTAACGAAGTTTTTCAGGACTCATCTGCTATTCCGGACTCGGCTAACGCCTCATCCGGAAACAGCAATGATTCGTCCTGAAAAACTTCATTTTAGGTACTTGTGACAAAAATAACTATTTAGACCGCCATGATCTTTGGATGGCCTCAAAAAAGTCAATTAAGGTTAAAAAAATTAATGTTTTGAAAATAGCTGCCAAAGTTTCAAAGTTAAGTTTGTCTTAGCAATGCAGGCATGATTATAGTTTATTGTATATCATTTGAGAAATAAAATTTCAAAAAATATAGTTTTAGACCGATATGACGTCAATTCACCTTGAAAAATATCAATAAATATATTTTGTTGTAAATAATTTGAGGATAAGGATTTCAAAAATAGTTATTTACATTCCAAGCTGCGAAAGCGTACTTTTAGGTGCGAGTAGTATTCGAATTTGAAACCTCCATCCTAAAAGGGCTTTTGCAGCATGTACCTAATGTATTAAACTTTTCATTCTTCCCCTTCAAAAATCGTGAATAGGCATGCGAAAGCGAAACATGCTAGTAGCGAAAGTGAAAGTCACTACTAGCATGTTTCACTTTCGCTTTCGCTCGCCTATGCGAGATAAAAAAAATCTACTTTCGAAGGAGGGAGGATGAAAATGTATTTCTACAAAATTTGTATCCATACAAAACTAGTCAACAAACTTTTTGCAGTGAATAGGGAACTTACATGAAATAACAATCATTACATTGGGCGCCGGTTTATTCACCTTCTTATAAACTGTCAAGTATGCAATCTAACGGACGAAAACGCACTCTGTAATCCCATTGGACAGCCAGTTATCCGCCAACTAATGGGATTTTAGAACGGTAAATTTATCTTGCAGATAGTTACTAGCAAGGGCCCGATCGAATAAATGGAAGGTACAGGTTAATAAGGACATTTTTGCCAATTTTTTCGAATTTATTCAAAAATACAATCCTTACGAATTTTTAAAAATGATGTTGCCGTCTCTACTCGCAATGACTTATTATACGATACTGATACTACGGAATGACGTCACAAAGTATTGGACTTTTTACTGCTGTAACTTTGTTAATTTTGAAGACATTCAAATTTTGTTTGCACAGATAGATCAATTCCGAGCATTTTGAGGAAACAATTCAAAAACTAAAAAAAAAGGGTCACTTTACCTATTAATTTGAAGTGATTATCTAAGATAAATCAAGCCTTTCTGTTTTTACAACTTCCTTAGCAAGTACCTATCACAAGCAGGAGTGCAAGGGAGACTAAGGTGGTGACAGGAACATCTCATAGTATCACATCCTGTCTTACAATTGCAGTTTTCCATGCCTCGCAACTCTTTCCACACAGAAGACAGCTCACTCCATTTTCGAGTTTATTTATTGTTGCTCATCGGGAGATAGAGAAAGCGACCTACCTCATATTTGTCCAACTTGATAAACTGCCCTTTTGGCTTGTTCCAGAATGCTACCTTAGGACGGAGGAGTTGAACTGAGTGGTCGCTCTCCAGAGCAGAAAAGAGATTCTCGAGTCTCCTTCACACTAAAAGATTCACTGTATATGTCGTACATAAGTATAGTGAATCTTTCTATGCCTTTTAAAACGTTAGCAGGAAAAATATAGCAGCTACTTCTACTGCTCAAATATTCAAATGCTGTATTGATCTCTTTCTTCCTCCAGGGTCCTTATTCTTGAAACAAGTAAGCAGCGTTCCCAGGAGAACGAGTGTTCCGCCTTTCTCAACAATATGAAAATGATAATATAGGTTAACAAACTAGAACCCTCGTTCTTCTAGGAACGCTGCTCCCCGGTTTCAAGAATAAAGTCCCAAGCCATCCATGCCTGTTTTTGCTCCTGTTTGCAAAAAAAAGTCACCGTGTCACAACCTGTGTTATGTGTACGCGTGTGCAATGTACTTATCACGTCCCCAAGTTGCTGCGATGGCATGACCAGCAATCTATCTTTTGTTTTTTCCCGTTCCAAGTAGATACCATAATTCGCAGAGTATGAAGTATTTTTTTTGCGAATAAGAATAATAAAATGTTTATAATAGCGGTGTTATTCGAGCGAATATATTATGACACTTTTTAGGCGGTTACACACGGACGTGGATGTCTGAAAACATGTACGCACATACATGAACGCGCAAACAAAAACATCAATGTGTATGCAAAATACCGTCGCGTTTTTGAATGTGCAAACTGTAGAATGACACTCAAATGAATTCTGGAATCGCTAGAAATTTTGTATGCAAACTCAGAATACTGTAGCAAGAGTAGCAGGACTGCCAGTTTTGTGCGAGCGTCTGTACAAAAGTGACATGCACGTTGTTGTTTGCACGTTGATGTATGCACGTATATGTATCAAGCCATCCAAGTCCGTGTGTAACCGCCTTTTAGGACGCTTCTTGCGGTTTATATCGTTCATAGAGGCCAAGACGAGGTAGGAGTAGGCACAGTTGGCAATCAAGGTTTTGAAGGTCATTTCACCCTGAGAGTACTTTTTTTAATGTAATATATAATATAATATAATATAATAGGAGGTAATCAAGTTTAGTCACACCAATATATTATTATTATCTGAAATCTAAAATTTTGGACGCCATTTCAAAAAAATTGGGAATCCTCAAGGTCATCTAGGTCAGCTCAACCTCAAGAGTATTATTTTTATTGTCTGTATTTACAATCGTTTATAAGATTATCCCAGTACATTTGAAAATAAAAAATTAGTACTAAAATACAAATAATGGACGCCATTTTACAAAAATTACGGTTTTCAAGGTCAGCGAAAGGTCATAGCGGTCTAAAACATTTTTTTTATTATTCTGCGTCCCCGGAATATATGGACTAGAGTATAATCATGCTTTTCTACACCGAATCAAAATTGAAATTAAAAAATTGGCCGCCATTTTGGAAAAATGGCGATTTTTTAGTCCCAGTGAGAAAAGTCGATGAGTCCTCGACTCGAATCAATTAAAATGGCCTACTTAGCAACTGTGCCAAATTTCATGCTTGTATCATCAAATGGCGTTTTCTCTTGAAAAAATCCCTTAAGCAACCCTATTGCAAATAAGATAGTATATACAAACCTTGGAGGAAAGTTTTCATTTATTTCTAGTGGCTAGTCTTGGTCTTGCATATGCGGTCTTGGTCTTGGTCTTGCAGGGTCCAGTCTTGGTCTTGCAGCAAGACTCTTGCAAGTCTTGCATTTATTTGGAGAATTTTTACTGGAGAGAATTTTTACAAAAAATTTTTTTTCAAAAAATCTCTTTTCATGCCGCTTGAAGTAGGTAAATGTTTAAAGAAAGGGAGAGTATATGCCAGTTTCAAAATTTAAGTTTTTCAATATTGAGTACCTACTTCTACCACAGCAGCAAATTTTAACAAGTACCTAAATCAGGCAATTTTTCAAGTAAAAAATGCTCGAAAAAAAATTAGGAGTTAAGGGATCACTTGTTTAGGTTTGTCGTCCCTGTAATATTGAAACATCCTTATTTGTATTTATCAGTGACGCACCAAGAGAATATGTTTGGGAGGCCCCTACATATAGGTTGTGGATTGTGTCTAAAAATCTAAACAAAAAATTAAAAATACAGTTTTGGATAGGGGTCTGGGGGGGGGGGGGGGCAATACCCATCCCCTGGGTGCGCCACTGGTATTTACAATTAATTGCGGGCGGTACTAACACAGGAACTATATTATTAAAACGTGCATTTCATTTAATTTTTTTATGCCTATCTATAATTGAGTTGAAGTGTGAATATCTATCTATCTTGATAATCTAATGCAGCTATTCTTTTAAGAGTGACAATTTCGCAGAAATATTTCACTATAAGTAATTTCCTAGATTTACATCTAAGTCACTGGGGGCCCGTTACGTTAGCTGGAATTAGAAATAAACCAAAATTATTATTGTTCAATGAAGAAGTGAACATCAGTTTTATGCATATCTCAGCAAATGAAAAATTTGTTAACAATTTTACCTACTCGCGTGCCCTGCGGGAACTGTACTTTTCATCACACTTTTGCGTGCGGTAGTGAAGTAGTACTTTATATATTCAAAAAGCAAAAATAATGCAAAAGATAGTAGTTTTCTTATGGACAGAAATTTCTTTTACTTTTAAACACCAATTCGATTTACATTGAAAATTTAGATATGTTTGATATTTGTGTTCGCGGGAATCTATCTATATATATAAACGTGAAATTCACTCACTCACTGACTGACTGATTAAACACGAAATCACGAAAACTACTAAACCAATCGAGATGAAATTTTGTAAACAGGTAGGTAATAGGTTGGAAATGCTCACTAAGAAATAATATCAACATGGCCTTAAGCAATCGCCTTAAATAACCAAAAATAAGAAACGGTGTGGTGCGGGAGTGCGGGGAAAAAAGTGTAAACAGAAACAGACGACGTGTCAGCTGTCAAATTCAGAAATATGACAAGCAGAATCAAATTCATAGCGATTTCCATTTGCAGAATCAGTGCAAAAAAAAAATGTGTTTTTGTCGTTATATTTTCATGCTTTCACCAGAAACGATTCGGAACCGATTCTGAACAAATTCCACCAGTCCCAGGCTAAGCTAACTTCAAGTTTGAGACATGAAATTCGCAATTCGTTCACGTATTCGACAGTCTGGAGCAAGGTTCTGGAGTTTTTGTTCGGTTCCAAAACTGTTCGCGATAAAATAGGAACCTGAACCCATTCACAAGTTGGGTTCTAGGCAATCTACTGACCTGTCAAAAACGAAATTCAATATGGAAGTTCGGGTCAAGCACTGTGTTATTTATTCTGTATGTCATTGATTCTGTCACATTCTGGACAAACGTCCAGATTTGAATTATCGGATTTTGTGTTTTTTTGTGTGTTTAGATATTGTGTTAATTAAAATGCCAGCGATTTGCATCGTAATTGGGTGTGGAAGTCGAGGTAACAGGGATAATGTGAAATTTTATTAAGTTCCTACTATTTTAAATCATTGGCTTTTGATCTACAAATATGTATTATCAAAACAACGCAGGGCTTTATGGATTGCTGCAACTAAAAGCTCGATTTTCCCTTAATAATAATACCTTAAGATATTCACTCTCCATCTCAGAATTTATTAATAAATTAAAAAATACGTAGAAACAGTAGAAACACTTAGTCTTGGTCTTCCATAAGTCTTGCACTGCTCGGTCTTGGTCTTGCAGTCTAATAAGTGGTCTTGGTCTTGCTTTTTCTGCAAGACCAAGACCAAGACCAAGACCACAAGACCAAGACTAGTCTCGCTCATCACTGTTTATTTCTCTCGACTGTAATGAAACATTTCCCTACTCGGTATGTAATGTACTATTATTATCATTCGACAACTAACTTCAATCTAACATACGCATCATAAATCTATAGTTCAGTGGTATTCATGCAGATATCACACCAGGTGATTCAGCTAAAAGCAAATCATTTCGTATTTTTGTATTATTATTTTGTTTTTTGGATTAGCGCCTTCTTTTTTCCTTTAAAAGCTTCAGGCAGTAACTATTCACTTTTTCCGTACACGTTCCTCGCCTGCTTTCTTCCAGAGAGAGACGAAGTAAAAAAGACGATGGAAAACTTTAGCAGCGTAATACCGTGCTCCATCATCATCGGAAAGTTCGACAGAACTTTTTTTGCCGAACTAAAACATGCATTATGATTCCATAAAAAGTTCCTCTTTGAACTTATCGTTCGGAGACGACGTCGGTCGTTATAGAACGCCCAATATGTGTGTGTGTGTGGGTTGGGGAAGTCAGAAATGAGGGTAATGCTTTGCCATAAATGATGACAAAGATTAGACGCCAGATACTTTGCATTTCCTAACCTAGAATCATTTCACACAAAATGCAGAAAAAAGGATGCTTTTAAATGATGGCAAAAGGCCTCCCCAAGTGATTTACACAGTACGAAGGTGCGCCAAAAGCTTTAATATCGCGTCACCTTTAACGCCAAATTGCAAAAGTTGGACTGCCATTACATTGTGTAAACTTTTATGACCGCGCATAATTTCGCATAAATTTCATATATTAAGGCCGCTTGTTTTCTTTTTGAATTGTAGAGAATCTAAAATTTATTAAAAACTTTTCGCTAACAAACAACCCGCTAATTTGTATCTAATGAAAAGCAGGAGACATTAATTTTACGAGACTATAATAACAAAGTAAGCACTATCCATATCGTCGGTCTCCTTACGTAGTGGCGTAACTGACAAAAATTGAGATTTTGAGATACGCCGCCTAAGGTATTATTTTGGGGTGCTTTTCAATCTCACAAAGTAGCGTAACTGTATTTCTAATACTATGCTTGCAATGCCATTACTAAAATCTGGCGTAAGTGCATAAACCTTTAAAGTGTTTCCCACGTATTGGCGTAAATCAATTTACGCCTTTACGTCGTGTCACTTTTTTGATCCATTTCATACTGTTTTGGCGTAACTGAAACCACTGTGCACGCGCGATCGGGAGGAAACATCAACATTAGGCAACTCAAACCACGTGACATTCAAGATGGCGTGGCGGCCACACATGGGCCACAAAACACAAAAAAATATATAGTTTCTGCCCGAATTAATAGTTTAGGTACCTAGTCAACAAATATTTTATTAAATAATGAAAATCAAAGTTGTAAGCAAAACTGTATGCAAAATAATTTAAAATACGCATAAAGACATATTCAAAACAAACTTGCTTGGCCGCCACGCCACATTGAATTTTCCTTTTTGACAGATGGATTGAATTGCCTAATATCCGCGAGAATTTCATAACCTCAATAATATTATTATTGTTTGTGTTTCCGTTGTGACCAGAGCTGATGATGTGCGTAATTTAACTTCAGATAAATTTAAAAAAAAAAAAACTATTTTTAATAAAACATGGATGTGCTTGTGTTGTGGGAAGACGGTTCGAGGAACGTCGTGTCTTCAAATGAACTTAAAACCGATAAATATAAGCGCTTTAAAGTAGGAAATAAGGTTCACATGAAATATAATAGAAAATGGTATCATGGAATCATTCTAGATGTGGAAAATCTAGTTGGCAGCGATTCGGAGGACGAAATTCCGTTGAGCAAATTATTGAAATCATCTAGTGGAAATGAACAGGCAACAAATAGAAACGAATTAGTACATGTAAGTATGAGTTGAATGATACTATGTTAGTGCTTCTATAAGTTGGTACAGGGACACCCTGTACCATCTTAACTCCAAAGCGCAGCCAATAATGGAAAAATGTTTTTTTTTACAGGCTGAACCAGGTGAAGTTACAACTTACAATGACTTATTCATTTCTCAAGCAAAACCAGAGGAAAAGGCAGTTCTAGAACCGGAAGTTTTGCCGTCCATTAATGTCGGTGGAGATAATGAAATACTTAATGTGAGTAGGTGCCTACTTTTCTTTTTTTTTGTAGCATGTTTGTGATTTTGTGCGAAGGCCGCTGTAGCAAATAGGTTCTTTTTAGTATTGTTTTTTTTCTTGCTCTTTTCACTCAAGCTACAATACATGCCTATAAACGATTTTCTTTTTTTTTTGTTATAGGTTGACTCGGATAAGGAAAATAGCTTTATTGACGACTACGCTTCTCCATCAGATGATTACGATTCTGATGCCGATCCTCCTTTTGGACAATGTCATGTCAAAACTTGTAAAGGGGAAGTTTTTGCGGCGTGCCATAGATGTGATTTTCTACTATGTTTTGACCATTTCAATGAGGATGTGGAAAATTGTAAGTACCACGGCATAAATACTGTGTACAATACTGGAAAGGCTGGGCCCAATCGTTGTAGAAAAGCTTTGGACAAAAAAGCTCTTTTACAAGTCAGTAGCCAAATCAGTCAACAGAATAAAGAAAAAACGAAAATTGTTGAGCATCCAGAAGGCTATTTAGTTGAGGGCGCTTCAGAAGAGAGAACGATTGCTAAGAAAAAAAGAATTAATAAATCCAAAGAAGCTAAACTTTTGCGGAACTCAGGTCAAGAGTATTTCAGCTTAAAGACCAAAAAGAAAATCCCAGCCAGACAAATAAAGGAACGTTGTGACGGGCAAAAATGTAAAAAAAATGGGAAAACAATGTATTGAGATATCTGATGAGATGAGGCAGGACATTTTTAATGCTTTCATGGGTTTAGGGGACCTAGCAAAGCAAAGAGAATTTTTAGTCCGTCACGTTCAAGTTCTTCCTAAAAAGAGATCAACTACTGTCAACAGTGACTCACGTAGAAAAAATTCCAGATTATACGTTTTAACAGTAAATAACAACCAAATTATGGTGTGCAAGAGATTTTTCTTCAATACACTGGGCATTCCCGAGCGAACATTCCGTACAGCATTTTCAAAAATTACTGCAACAGGTACAATAGAAAAGGAAATGAGAGGGGGCAGGCAGAGAAGTGTTGCAGTTAAAAACAAGGAAAGAGAAAATAGAAATGAAATCGAGGCCCACATCGACCGATACCCTCGCGTGGAGTCCCATTTCTGCAGATCAAGCACGAGCAGGATGTATCTCCATCCAGATCTATCATTGAAAAAAATTTATAAAATGTTTGTAGAAGAACAAGAATCCAAAAAGAACACAAACATTCCAAGTTTAACTACTTATCGAAGAATTTTCAAGGCGAAGAATCTGTCGTTTTTAAGGCCAAAGAAAGATCAGTGCTCACTTTGCTTATCCTTCAAAGAGGGAGACGCTGCTATTAAAGAAGATTTAAAAGATAGATACGAGAAACACATTTTAGAGAAACAACTAGTGAGACAGAAAAAAAGTGAAAGTAAAGAAAAGGCAAAGACTGATTCAGATATCCTTTGCGCGGTTTTTGATCTTCAACAGGTGATTTACTTACCCATTTCACAGGAGTCTGCAATTTTCTATAAGTCAAGGATGTCAGTTTTTAATTTCACTTTTTACAATGTAGCCACCAGAGAATGTTACTGCTTTGTCTGGGACGAAACAAACGGGAAACGTGGGTCGACTGAAATTGCAACTTGTCTATTCAGAGCAATTGGCCAATACGTCGGAAAAGGAGTACATACCATAGAACTCTTCTGTGATGGGTGCTACGGCCAGAATAAAAATTCGGTTGTAGCATCCATGTTGCTGTATTCGTTGGCAAAATACAACACTATTAAAAATATTACTTTGAAATTTTTTGAAACCAATCACGGACAAAACGAAGGTGATAGCGCCCACAGTGCTATTGGTTATGCGCTGGCACATTCTGGTGACCTCTTTGTACCGTCACAACTATACCCAGTCATTCGAGGTGCAAGAACACAACCTAAGCCGTACACTGTTATTCCAATGAGTTTTGGAGATTTTCTTGATTTCAAAACATTTTCGAAAAATCTAAGACTATTATCTGTAAGACAAAGCGAGAAAAACAGATCTTTAAAATGGACCGAGATTATGGATCTTAGTGTCAATAAAGAAGGACCGATGAGCATTTTCTTTAAATATAGCCACGCTGAAGAAAGTTATGATAAAATTGTGCTTAAACAACGTGGTGGAATAAGCCATCTAATTATTGATAATTTGAATAAAGAACAAATTAAAATTTCCAGAAAGAAATATGAAGATTTAACTGCTCTTTGTAAACCATCTGGCAGAAACAGAACAGCGGTAATACGCACACCCGAACTTCAAAACTTCTTTTACTCTTTGCCGCACGAAGAAGACGAAAAATAATAGTGCTGTTTTTTCTTGTTTTTCCAAATAAAAAGAATCAGATTCAAACCGTTTTCATTTTTTTTAAAGAATGATTTTTTTTCCCCTTTTCATTAGCCATTGTAAAGAATGAATAATTTTTTTTTTCCTTTTCTAATAACCGTTGTAAAACATTTTGCTAATTTGATTATTTATCACAATAAACTAGTTTAAAAGTATAATATTATGAATCTGTATCACTTTTTCCCTACACGATCTTATAGGCGTAAGTGTAAACATAAAAAAAATATATTTTTACAAATTGGCGTATCTGTATAAACATGTTTTTTACTTGCAAGCTGATCAGCTGATAACAAAAATGTTATGCTTAAAAGTAGCAGGAATAGTTAAGCATTTTGATAAAAAAAAACAATTTGGGCCACCTTCAGTAGAAACAATTGGACACCGATATAAATATGCTTCATTTTCGTTTTTTGCGTCTACTGGAAAATTTGTGAAAAGCTAGTTACGCCACTACGTAAGGAGACCGACGATATGAGACACTGAATTTATTATTATACTTGACGTAAATCTAGATGCTAATAATGTATAAAGAAAATGGCGCAGATTAAGTATTCCAAAGGCTGGATTATGGTTACGAATTTACATACAATTAATTTTCTCATGAACGATTTCCTGGTAAAAGTAAACATCAAACATCCTTTGATAGGGGTGGTGGTCCTTTTCCGAAATCACGTCAGCCCGAAAAAAGGAGCAAAAAAGCAGCGGCCATTCATTAACTCTCTCACCCTTTTGGCCCCTGGATCGATGCAATCGGGGCTTCGCATCCGCCAAATTTCGGACCCCCGCCGATGTGTTGCGAAAGTTGACAGATGACGAGGCTTAATCGGAAACATTAAAAAAGCTTTAGCACTCAGTTTTGCATCAATATTTTATTTTGAAACGGAAAATATATGGTATGGACCAATCAAGTTGATCTTAGGGGATATAAACGGCCATCTCGGGTACGCCTAGACGCATAACTTAGATCCTCCGCCAGTCTCTGGTGGCATATTTATGTCCGGAAACTCTGGAACAATTTTATTTTGCTTCTCTTCTTCCTCATTAGGAATTCTTTTTCGCCATCCGGGGAATTAAATAATTGGAATTTATCGTATACAAAATTTATCAGTTGTAAGCAAGAAAAGTGCATTAAACTTGGAGGTACAATAATAGTCGGGTTGGGGTCCCTGTGCTCACTGTTAACGGCTAATCAGTGATTCAGTTTGCGAATAAAGGGCCCTTCCCGCTAACAATATGGCAGCTATTGTCTACAAATATGGATCTCCGGTTGCATCGGCCATTATCTCCGGAATGTGCATGTTTACCTGGTACCTTAATTGTTTGGACAAGTTACTCGACTGGAAACTTGATCATCATATGGACACGTGTTTATTGGATTATTATACAAAACAACCTAAAGTTAAAACTTTCCGAGGCAAAAACTTTATGACGCAGCAAAGAAATCATCAAGAGACCAACTTAAAAGTCGGAGAATCGTTATAAAAGCAACACCGTTCATGCAAAATAAATGTAAACACGTCTAGTTTCGGGGTGTTGCAAAGTTAGTCGGTGCTTTGAAATATTTCCGAGTAACAGCCACATAAAATTTTATGTATTGTAGATCGCAGTTTGGCTAACAATAAAATGTTTTAGGATTTTATTACTGGTGTTGACTAAACAATCTATTGATTAGACAATATTGGTTCTACATCATTGACTTAGAGGATTGAAACAAGGTGTTTGAGATTTAAGAAATTTTGGTGATTGTCATCCTTATAGGAAAAGGAGCTGTGAGATTTGAAGCTGAAATGTTTGAAAAGTGAAGCCCAAATCAGCATTTGGCAACAGCGGAGGGTAAACTACCTTGAAAAAAGTGAACATTAGAATCCCACTTTTAACGGAATTCCACGAAATCCTACTGAAATTCCATTGGAAAATAATAAAATTTGGGACTAATGAATAAAAAGTACATTGAAACCACCTATTTAAAATATTATTTCTTTGAATCTTAACTTTTTAAAAAAACGTTTACTGAATAAAAGTAAATGTTGCAACCATGTAATGCGCTGTAAAGTTTATGGAAACGGGACGCGCCGCAACGAAAAAACGCACCGAAAGGGTAAGTGGAACAGAATGGGAAACTAGACGACTAGACTAGAGAAGAAGCTGGGCTGGTCCCTTAGACACTTGTCTGCCATTGTTCATTATTCAATTTAAATTTTTATTTTGTATTAAATTGATTGTTCAATCCAATATGTGATTAGTTTGTGTGTCAAAAGTAGCATTTACAGGTTAGTTGAATAATTATTATTTTTTCTGTGACGGGAATAAAGTAGACTTTTTGTACCTGTTGACAGGGGCAAAAATGTCACTTTTTCTCCCATGGGAAAAAAGTGATGTTTTTTTCCCCACGGGAAAAAAGTAACAGGTACCAGTCAATTTTTTTTCTCGAGGGAAAAAAGTAACAGGTACCAATCAAATTTTTTTCTCAAAAGGAATAATGTATAGATGGAAAATGTTGAGATTTTCCCGTCACAGAAAAAAATAGTGTATTATACACGGGAAAAAAGTAAGATTTTAGCGCTCGCTGTGTTGTGTTGTGTTCAAAAACCACACCTCGCCCAAAAATCTAGTACTTTTTCCCTTTGTATAATAAATAACTATTTGTTTTTGAGAATTCAATTTATACAAGTATTTTATTTATTTTTTAATTTTTATATATTTTTTTGTTTGTTTATGACATTTTTTTATAGCATATGCATTGTTCATGTATTTAATAATAGTACATTATATACCTAGGTAGAGAAGTTGGTCATTATATACCGAGGCGCGAAGCGCCGAGGTTTATAATGCGTAAGGTATATAATGACTTTGTCTACCGAGGGATATATAGAATTTTTTAAACTACTGCTGGTAGAAAATAAAAAATAGGTTTGAAACCTGTGCTCAAATTATTTTCTCTTGTCGGAAATACTGCCCTCTATCAACAGCTTACGGTGATTTCCTATAATGTACATACAGGAACCTGCTTTTTTAAAAATTGACAGTTTGACACTGAAATTAAACCAATAGAAACCAGTTACGTTATGACAATATCCTTGCGTCATGACGTCATTTTCATTATTGACCTAGGTATTTTTTCATTAGGGAGAGAAATTAAATTTTTTCCCAGAAAAATTGATGGAATAATGACTACTTCTCAGGTTAGTAGTAAAAAAAAATCGTTATATGCTGTAAACAACAAAGATAAAGAGTAAATTTTAAAAAAACTAAGAAATTATGTGATGTCTTTTGTGCTGGAATTTTGATTTTTGGTATTCAGAGCGTACATTAGGGCCTTGTTGAATGTACTAAGATTTTTCTACCCTGACGAGCGAATATCCTACTGTAAAAGGAGAGAGTTATTGGCTCGAAATAGCAACTATAGCTGGGTAGCATCCCGTATGGGACCTTAGTACCTGCTGGCAGATCGGCTAACTAACCAAAAACTCCTCAGTATTGAATATAGATAGTGTTGATTGAATGTTGTGTGTGGAATTAAAATTTTAGCACAAAGACAAAGAATGGTACCTAATTTAAACTTTTATTGAATTATTGAATTATTGACTTAAATTATTGATTATTGACTCACAAAAATGACACAGTATGTTTTGATTTTTGAGAAATGTTCGATCGAGGGTTTCTCTTTCCCTTCGAGAATTCCAGATTGAGAACGGTATGATTTACTTTAATAATAAAGTAGACGTTTCAAAAAAATTTCGTTTCTTCTACATATCACAGCTTGCCTTAAATTTCCCAGATATTTGCTAATATCAGGCGCATGTCCAGTAAGTAAAATTGAGTAAGTTTCCACAACGTAAGTCCTATTTGTTTTTTATTTCGTTTTCCAGAAGATTTGTTGTTTAAAAGGTAATAAAAATTCACACTGTTCAAGCTTGCTGAACGAACCCGGGTATGTTATACTACAACATGTTATGGATAAATCGAGGGATAAATTGAGTTCTACTCATTTTTAAACCTCTGCGGAACGAGCGGAGCGAGTTCCGCAGCAATTGACTCACTAATGAGTCGTTCTCATATAAAAATGAGGAGTGCTTGAAATAATGAGTTAATGGCGTTAATGCATGCCAAGCTGCCTTAAAAGCCTTAAGGGCTTCCAAATGCACATCGAAACTAGTTTGGGAGTGTAAACAAACCCTAAAAACACTAGCGACACACAACCAGGTAACGCTGATGTGGGTGCCTGGTCATCGAGGCATAGAAGGTAATGAAGAAGCAGATGACCTCGCAAAGGAAGGGGCCTCAACACCATACCATGGACCAGAGCCCCACTGTGGCTTAATGAAAAGCCACATTATGGAAGAAATATCAATAAATGGGAGAAAGACCAACTGTCATCATACTGGAGGCACACACCAGGACTCAGACAGCCTAAAAGGTTTATTACCCTCATTAAAAAGAGTGTTCAGCTCTTAAGCTCCTAAGCATGAGCAAACCAGACATCAGATTGGTGGTGGGACTGCTCACAGGACACTGCCCAGTAAAATACCATTTAAGGTTAATGGGCAGAGCGGAAGACGATCTCTGCAGATTCTGCTCAGACGCAATAGAGACCGCAGAGCACCTGCTCTGCGAATGTCCAGCCCAATTCTGCAAGAGGCTTAAATTCCTCGAGGGGGCAACACTGTCACCAGAAGAAGTGGGCCAACTAACACCCGGGAAAATAGCTTCCTTCGGCAGAAGTCTACGCTTCCTGGAGACAATTTGAGATGTAGAGTCATGTACAAAATATCTGCAAAGGTAGCAGTACTGAGCGGCTGAAAAGCCGAAACGACTCCCCCGCAATCTACAATCTCTAATGCATGCAAAAATGATGTTACAATTATTGTTTTCACACCCATATCTTAGCCGGGACTCGAACCCGGGACCTCAGCATGCAAAGCCGTTACAGTACTGACAGCGCTGCTTGGTCATGCTGTTTTGCCAGTGGATGACTCGTCGATATAACGAATTAAGATCAGGATGTCATACCTTACATTGACATGGTGACCATTTTTGAATTTGAAGTTTGGACAAGAACCCATCAGGAGACTCAATACCGAAACAACATTTATTTTCCGAACCAAAATCAACTACGTAAATGCTTGTTTTACAAAACAGCAAAACCAAGGTTAATTGGAAAAAAAAAATATATAGGTACCTACTTACTAAGAGACGCCAAGCCAACCGGGTCCAGGGATAACGAATTATCAGGACACCGCAAAACGTTGATACCATATATCAAAATTGATAATGGATTATGGAGTATTTCGTCCATTACGAATATTACGATAAATTTACGACCTCGCTAAACCGTGCATCAGTTTTAGTTAGCCTAATGCAACTTGATGTCGGATAAATAAATAGTATCGGCGCTCCGGCTGCGGGATTAAAATCTACCCGGCCTCTAAATTGATGATTAAATTTTGGCTTTTTGCAGAATTGGTGAATTATTAAAAACTGGCAACAAAGCGAACTAGAATGGAAAAGCACGACATCCAGAGAGCGAAAAGATTAATGGAAGCGATGGCGTGCCGTTGCGTCAGCCATGTCATGCAAAACATTATGTACATCCAAAACAGGCGAGTCATAAAAAAATATTGGCTGGAAAATTATGGCAATCGATCGTTGTCAGCTCCATGGCTTTTAATAAACTCCTTTTGTTAAGGAGAAAATGGAAAGTTCTTTATTGTCAAGGCAAATGGCCGCATCGAACGTGTCTGCCTCTATGTGTATGTATATTTGCATAAAGCGATAGGCCCCTGTAGTGGGTTGAGACTTAATGGAAACCCTTTGTTTGGACGTAAACATGGTCATGTTTGTTAGAGAAGAGAGGTGACATTTTAATTAGGCATTTTAATTAGGCATTTTAATTAATCAGTTCCTAATTGAATTTAACAACTTACCAGATTAGCTGACAAAACAACGTACCTGAAAATAAAAAAGAATTAATTAGAAAATTGTTTGGTCGAAACATTAAGTTGCACTTTGTATTCAGTTGAATTCAAGTCGCGACAACAAAAAAAAAAAAAAAAACCAGAGCGTTTTTACCCGGCAGCCATTAACAGTTGTTCCAGAACTTTTAGTTGGCTAAAAGTGTTAACGATTGCCCGAATGCATATCGGCAATAGCCCGGCGTGAAAATTTATTTTAAGGCATCCCCCAATAAACGTTTTCATCACGCTCAATTAAATTATAGGACTGTTTACCATTTTATTTTTATTTTTATAACCAAAGTGGAAGTTCGGATTTGAACCTATTCGATTTCATGATGGTGCCGAAAAAAGCCTGTTCCGAAATCATGTGGGATAAGTAATTGATGATTGTAACAAGATTAAGTCGATTTTTGATCATAATATAGGTACATACTTCACATATACCTAAAACCTCGAGACAAGTTCAGTCCAGTCTCAAATGAATAGTTTGAGTCCAGTTGCAAAGATAAGTTTATAACAAAGCCTATATTAAGAAAAAATAAAAACCAACGAGAAAGACTTGAAATGGGGCCCCACCCAAGTAGGCTCGAGCCTGCCGTTGCTAAGCTTGTGCTTCCTTTGGCGGGTAAATGGTAACCATTGTGACCTCACTTGTTCTCGGGAATCAACTTAGTATATCTACTTACCTAATGTGTAAAAAAGTAAAGATCTACAAAATTTTACATAAACATTATACCCGGGTTGTAACGTGTAAAGTTACTTGTCCCTTTTTTTTTTTAATTTAATTTTATATAACCCTTTTAATGTTGACAGTCTGGTGACTAGCATTAAAAATAAAGTGTTCCCGCTAGTCATATTGTTAGCAATTATTACACTAGAGGGCACGATTTTCATTTAAAGACGTAGCGGTTAGTATCAACCTTTTCCGTTGACTATTCGCATAGGAGTTGGCTCACCTTGTCCATTTCAATTCTCTTTTTTTTTTAAATTGTGTCGTCGAGCTGCAAAGTCGCCATCTTCTCGAGACAACCGTGCCGTGGACAAATAAAGTATCTTATCGGCCTTCAGGCATTCTCTTATCTTAACGAAATAAAGTTGTATAGGGCAATAATCCGTTGATTGCAAAAAATATATAATTAATCAAAAGTCTTGATTACTATTTTATTTAAGTTTGAATTTCAACTTCCCTCGTTGTAAGTTTTTTAATTTTTTCTCCAAGTTATAACTTTCCAAGGAATTCCTCTATTATTAGGGTCTTCCGAAGAGCCGTTTCTCCCACCAAATCTATTCCTAAAAGGCCACATTTTCAATAAGAACACCATTTTCGTGGAGTTTGGCATTGAGCTTTTGAAGGGATTCCTACCAAAATCAAGAACCTTGAGTCTATACGCGTGCAACTTCCACGTGCAGTTTCCCTCGTCAAATGATCGAGAATGCATGGCTACCATATGCTCTACCTTATGTTGGAATGGAGATTTGTATAAGGTTTCATTATTAACTTTCAATACCTTTTCTTTTATAAAATCAGTTTTATAGTCAATTAACAAAATTAAGATATATTTTTTTTTATATGATTTTCATACACCTTTAAAATGGTGGAAAATTAGCTTTCGTTTTATCGAATTTATTATGGATTTGTCTTTGTATAACTTTTGATATTGCCTTATATTTTATCATTTTTATCAATAATAATCGATAAGTAATCTGAACAAAAGTCAAGGTTGGAAAACATGTTCTAAATTTGAAATTGTTGAGTACCATCGAAAATTGATCAATTTTTAACCCGAGGTCCTATAACTTGTATATTGGAGGATTTCCCTTATGTCTTCAAACCATTCAAACTGTGATATAATCCAACTTTCGATTTTTTATAGGTATGTACAGGGTGTCCAAGATTCAATGGTTTTTGGGGGGTTTCGGGTAATTCTAAAGGAGTTGGAAAAGATCTGATCCCCACTTGCGAGCCTCGATTTTCAAGAAAAATTGACTGGTGAAAACCACATTTCGATATGTCGAGTCGTTTTTATGCTACGAGGGGTTTTTGGAAAGTTTGGAGTTTGGCAGGGGGTCTATAACTTTTTGCAGCTTAAAAACGAATCGAGATATCGAGATGCGGGTTTCACCGGTCAACTTCTCTCGAAAATCAAGGCTCGCAAGTGGGGGTCAGACTCCTCTAGGAATACCCGAAACCCGCCAAAACCATCGAATCTTGGACACCCTGTACATACGAATTGATTTTTTTGAATTTATTTTTTTGCAGAAGCTGACTATATTTGTCAATACAACTTTTTAATCATTAAATTTTTTTAATTAGTGATTGAAAGTTAACCTCTTTTATTTGATTTGATCTAAGGTGTTTTACCAATCATAATTGATTTTATATTGTCAACTGATGGTCTACAAATAAAAACCATCCTGTCAACGCGTAAATTATGTTTACACGAAATGGATATAAAAACCCGATACAACCATGGTATCGGCATCCATTCGGATCTTTCTCTTCTCAGGGTCTCCTTACCCCAGGAAGCATTAACCCTTTCGGATCACTCTCTCCTCAGGGTCACCTTACCCAAGGGAGCAGTAGCTACATTCCTCTTCAGGGTCACCTTGCCCCAGAGAGTCCTACCCTCCAGCAGGGTAGCGTTGCCTATACGTGCAGAAACCGTATTCCTACATAGAGCCCCAGCACAAGAGTCATGTGGTACACGTACGTAGTGCCCCTTTGGTAATGTACCCATTGGACGACAATATATACTATTCTCGTTGTAGTTGTGTGTTTTCCTGAAGAGCAACCCCTAACCTCAGGTCTAACCCTCACGAGCCGAAAGGGCCTTGTGTGACAATATTTTGAAATAAATCAATGCTGGATTTTTGACTGACTCACTGAAAATATATACTTACAATTTTTAATTTGAAATTTACTTATTTGTTTTCTTGGTTTACCTATAGATTAAGATTTGAGTTATGTGCCCTATTTATTTCCTCTACAGAATTTCCAATTACAGTTTGCTGATTATTTTCTAGGTAAGTTTCTGAATTTCCACCCTTCCATATTTTAAGCAGTTTTAATATTAATTTTTTTTTTCTTTTTAATTCAGTGGCGCCCTTACCATTCTGTACTCATTAAACTATCAACCCACTCCTAATAATTATTCGCTGACCAAACCGAGCATATTATGGGCCTCTTGTTAATTCATTAACAAAAAGGGTTAAAATGTCCCACTAAGGTCGGCCATGTACTATATTATGGAAATCATAGAACTTACGGTTCGGGTTTTTTTTTTCTTCACTAAATCGGCCAAGAGAGATTGACGGATATTATTTTCAAATATCTAAGATGATTGCTAGGGGGCACAATTACGATGATATGGCTAAAAAATCTAGGTTTTAGCAGACCACGATAATAGTTATTTGTGTACCAAGGCCGTAAAGTTGATCTTTTTTGGCCGAATCAGAAATTTGCGGCCGAGGCGTAGCCGAGGCCAAGCAAATTTCAGGTGAGGCCAAAAAAGATCATTCGGCCGAGGTGCACAGAAAATTTTTTAGACGAGTGTTTGTTCTTGAAAAAAGAAGAAAATTCAACAGTAGCTTTAAACTTTATTGATCAAATAAATAATCCAGCAAAAGGTAGATACACAATTATTAATAACAAAAACTACGATAAAGTGATTATAGAAATTTGCCGACTTTTTCGCCTGGTATCTTACATTGAGCTTCTTTAAAAAAGCAATCAATTTTGAAAACTTGCTGATATGTTAGGTATTTCCGACTATAATTGTAAATTTTAACATAGAGTATAACATAGGTGGACCTGAAGACCATAACGTTGAGGATTATTTAATTTTGGCAAGAAAATACTTCTCCCAAATTTTTAATCATGCCGTTTTTTTTTAGCATTTTATGTGGAAATTTGTAGCGGCCGTAAAGTAAAAGCGGCCGTGAAGTAAAAGCGGCCGTAAAGTGATAAAGCAAATGCGGCCGTGAAGTAAATGCGGCCGTAAAGTGAATGCGGCCAAAAAAGATATACTTTAGGGATGATATTGAATCCGTAAAACTAATCTTTTTGTGACAGTCGCCTAAAAAATACTATTCATTAATATCAGTTTCAGGGAAATTTTCCTCTTCTTCCTCCTCCTCCTCCTCCTCTTCTTCCTCCTCCTCCTCCTCTTCCTCCTCCTCCTCCTCTTCCTCCTCCTCTTCCTCCTTCCACGACTTTAATATCAGTTTGTTCGTTTATTCCATTACCAACTGAGTGGATGGGATATATCGATAATAACTTCTGTCAATATTTGATAATGGTAACTCTATATGCTTACGGGTTGGCCAGTCACGCATCACAAACCTTTCTTTTTGCTGGCTTTAAAACCGAAATTTGACACCATTAAATCGCCAATTCAATTACTTGAGTCAACAAAGTCAGTAAACTTGCTAGCTCTATCGAACAACAATGTTTCAAGTTGAACAGATCTTTGTTTGAAATAATTGAAAATGTCAACGCGAAATCTCATTAAAGCTCAAACAGTATCGGTAACGACAAATCTTAGCTTAAAATCGTATCGAAACCCCATAATCCTCGATCCTCTTTCGTTGCTCGATACATTTCAGCGTCCGCTTTCTAATCTTGGCACATCGGAACGGGACTATACCTGGGCTGACAAACCGTTTGGATTAAGCTCGCTCGCCTGGCGCATCACCGAGGATTTGATTAAGCTAAGCTTAGCCAAAGCTAATAAGATCAATACCCAACATCCGCATGTTGACACTAGCTAATCATGTTTGTGCAATCTCTACTTATTTAGGTTACGAATTTCTATACATCTATAAAACTCAGCAACAGGAAACTTTTCGCAGAGAAGAAATTCAATCAATCAAAAGATAGAACCCAAACATAAATAAGCCGTGCCTCTGTCGGAAAATAGGGAAGTGTAACAGGCGTTCTTGTCCGCTTTTTTCTTTGCTTCTTTCCTTCGCACTTTTCATTCTGAAGGCCTTTCTAAAACCTTTAGGTGTTGCCCGAGGCAAATTAAAACCGACAAGAGCTTATTTGAGCTCGTGTGTATATTTTTTGGTCTAATATGTGTCAGTATGATTTAGGATTGTTGGGTATACGAATGAAATCACAAAAAAAAATTTTTGATTTCTTATAAGTACTTAGGTTAAGCGTTCAGAAAGAAGATGGTTACTTGATGATAAGTGATAAGAAAATCACTTAGGTAGTTTTCCGAAATCAACAGTTTGTTAAAAGAGGGACTCGTCCGGGATGGCATTTTACAACTCGAAAAAGGAACAAAAATAAAAGCACACGATACGTGACTAAAGCGAAATTACGTTTGGCAAAGCAATAAAGCGTCGGCTTTGTGCCGGTGTACACACAGAGTTTTATTACTCGCACTCTTTACGATCAACAGGATCAGGCGGGCATTTACTGGCAACAATCACCGCGCCAAAGCTCAAAAGACGATGGACGGTGTCAATTTGATTCAGTAATGGTTTTTAACGGTCTCAAGCTGCAGGCGGTTCATCGTGGCACAACTTGCAACCCGATATTTTATATTATATGTTGGTGGTTCATATCGAGGCAACAACTTTTATGACCTTTTCGTAAAGTGGCATTTTAAGTCGATAGTTATGAGTTTCATGACCACAGATACGATTATCGAGCAAATAAAACAACAAAGTGTAGTTCCTGTGTTGAATTTACTGAAAACATAAATTCTTTTTTGGATGTTAAACCATTAATTCTTTACATCCCCGAATATTAAATAACCGTTGCTGCGTTTCTGCTGCATCGGGCAACAAAAGTCGACAGTAAACAGAAAACAGGTGTATTATTATTTTAAGCTTCTGCGAAAACGTAGATTAGCCTTTGTTATAAAAGTACGATACAGCAACAATTTATAAAAACGTGGGTATAATCTTGGTGAATTTTCAATTTTCCTAACGTGACTTGGACAGTGTGTTAAATGAACAAGGTGCAAATAATGGATAAAGAACAGGAATGTCGTCATTGTTACTCTCTAAAGCTTAAACAAGGAAAGCTTCAAAGATGTGCGTTAGAAAAATTGCGAACGATTCTTATTGGTTGGTAGATTTATACGTCCTACTCTGGCGCCATTCCAGTACGTTTAAATATATGGTATAGGAACATTTGCGACTTCATAATGTTCATAAATGACATAGCATAGTCCATTTTCAGAAAATTGCAGTTTGAAACATTTAATCTAATAAAAAATGATCTCTATGCAGCAATATAGAAAATCAAATCGAAAAAGTTAAACTTCTTGTACAATTCTTAAGCTGAACCGGTCGCCTCAAATTTATAGCTCCACTCTTTGCGCTGTTTTGAGTAGGAGTCGTCTCTCTCTCTCGTTTTTTATCTGACACCAAAAACGATGTATGTATATGTGCGCTCGTTCCATGCATATGAAATTAAGAGCCGCCTATCAGCCCAGCGACAGACCATAAATTCCCTCGTTGTGGCCCGAGCGGCAACAAAAAAAGTACCCGATTTCTTTTCCATCGGTGATGGTATTACGTTTGCAAATTATTTTGCGGCCCGATTCTTTGGAGTGTCCTTTTTGTTGGCTTTAAATGGTAAAATCTGTTTTCCGTTTTATATATGACGGATATAACCGTTAAACCGAAAACGGAAAGCTTTTACAAGTACATAAAGAATTTATTGGATCGACCCTAAGTAGGTTTTATCGGAGTTTTCTTTTTCTACGCCTTCAAAAGCCTCATAAACAGATTATTATTGGGCTTAACAATTTTATGACTATGCAGACAGGATCAACTTACACAGATGATTGTGTATATTAACTTTTTTTTTAACGTTTTTACACCCATACCCTAGCCGGGATTCCAACCCGGGACCATTATCATGCGAAGGGGGACCACTCACTACCCACAGTACTGCCTGGTTGCCACATAGGAAGTAATGAGACGAATTATCTGGTCTCAGCTGCCGAGCTGTCGAAGATGTACAAATTTTATTAATATGAAATGACATGGGTAATATGGGTATCATTCAACTGATGGTTCCATTGAAGCATTTGTATCTAGTAGCCTGCTCCTGTCTGTAAATCCATTATCATTAGCTTATGCTGAGGTTGTCTTTAAAGACACTGCTAGATTATACAATAGGAATGATTGTGCCTTGTAAGACAATGAAGATATATTGTGCACTTGTACAGTGACTTTTCCTCCTGGAAAATATTCTGTTTTGTCACAATGTCAAGAAGATTCACTCATTTGTGAATTGTTACAAGAAATCTACTCTTCATCCTTTGTAGATAGATCCCGCACCTTCCTCTACCTCTTCAATTCACTATTAGGAAACATCGAGGGGTGTGACACTTCGTAGTATTTTATAATGGAAATCAATGAAATCAGAAATTAGGTTTGGTAAAATTTTATGATTTCACTTGATTTCAACGATTTCCTCAGATAATATTTGATTTTACTTCATTTTGCTGATTTCACTTGATTTTGTAAATTTCATTGATTTCCCTGATTTACATTGATTTCGCAAGAGTAAATGTGATTTTACTAGATTCACACAGATTTCATGATTTCAGTACCCATGTACTAGAGGTCGAGATCTAAATTATTGTCAATGACTCGTGCCATTAGCAACGCTATATCAAGTTAGGGGGCATCATAACGAAATAGAAAATTTTTACCGTGCCAATACTACCGCTTCACAGAAATTACACCATGGTGTGGTATGAGTGATTTCGATCTTGGCGAGGATCTTGGGTATAGGCGAGGGGATAGCTGACCCAAAATGTGTACACTGACTGCCAAATTCCACAATCATCAAGGGGGCAACAGCACCCCATGTACAAGGTGTCCCATTTTGGTGTATATCTCAGTTGTTGTTGAAATTAGAAGAATGCGGTTTTCGCGAACGTTGGCTACTTTTCTGTTAAATCAAAGATGCCGTCAACAAAATTTTCATTGCCCTTTCCGTTTTTCAGATACAAATTTGAAAATTTTTCTTTTTAGACATCCCTTGTATCTCGGTTCTCTCATAAGTTATCGAGAAGGTGACAACGGGTTCTTATAGATCTTTCTACGTAGATTCCAGCAGTCAGTTTTTCTCTAGAAGTGATAGTTTTTAAATTATAAACCAACCATACACCCTGTATATTAATAACTCATAGGGTACATTCAGGCGGTGCCAGCGGCTAAGTTCAGCCACTCAGCAGGGACTTTATTCTTGAAACAGGGAAGCAGCGTTCTCATGAGAACGAAGTTCTGTCTTCGTCGTCCGTATTCTCATTTCCATAACACTGACAATGACAGAGCAATCGTTCTCATGAGAACGCTGTTCCTATTCTATAGCTGTTCCTCGGTTTCGGGAATAAAGTCCCTACTAAGTTTCTGAGCTTAGCCGCTGGCACCGCCTGAATGTGCCCATTGGAAAGGTCTGCTTTTGTTGATTTCAATGTCATAAAAATCTATAGGTTTGTCTCTATTACCTATGTCTGTTTTGCCATAAGAAAATATATTTTACAAAAAAGGACATTGCATCTGTAAGGAAAATGAGAAAGGTCTCTTTCTAACACATTGTTTCTTATGACAAAAACAGATCCAATTTTTTTGCTGGAAAACTTTTAGGGACTCGGTTAGAGATAAACCTATCAAACTTTATATCATTGAAATCAGCAAAAGCAGAGCTATCCAATGAGTTTATAATATATAGGGTGTATCATTCGAAAAAACGTATGTTTGGACTGTTTGGTTCATAATTTAAATACTATCACTTTTTCGCATTTAAAAGATCTTCGGGTGTAAATGCAGCCCTGATGCAATTCTGACGCGTTGCTATGACAAAAGTGACAGACTCTCAGACAAAAGTGTAGTAACAATATGGCGGAAGTGAATACACTTTTTTGTTTTCTCCCTATTTCGCCTACCTCAATGCCCGAAATGTAACATTTTCGAAAATCTGAAAAGCAAAAAGGGCGATGACAATTCTGTTAGCGCCATCTTTCGTTTGACAAAAAAGTAGCCAGCGTTCGGGAAAACCACATCCTTCTAACTTCACCCTCAGAGTTACCTATACAGTACACGCTCTATAATATGAAAAATCGTATAAGTGAATCTGCTAATTTGCCACTGGAAGAACAATTTAACAAATTATTTGACAAAGTATTTTATTTAAAACATGGCAGTTTGAACTCAACAGACAGCTCCATCGCTACACTCTTGAAAAATAACAACAGTTATGGAAACAATACAGAGTTTTTTCTTTATAAGATAAAAAAGTATTCCAAATTTAACACCCTGAATCTCCTTCTCTTTTTATAATCCAGGCTAAACTGAATTTATATACTAAACTTTTTATTTCATATAAAAATTTAGTGTATAAATCGTAGAATAATCAGCAATTGAATAAGTAATGCAATATACGATAATTAGGATTTTTTTTTCCAGATTTCAACTCTCTAAAACTATGCCTCTTGTCGAGTCTCCTTCCATCCAAGGCAAGAACTAGATTGAAAAACAAAAAACAGTAGAAGCCATCCATAGCTAAGACTCGAGATGCAATATATTGTGTGCATGCAAAAACACCAGGAGATGTGGATGTTCAGAATTAATAAATATTAATTTAAATCTAATAAGTCGGCTTGTTGCGTTAAGCAAAGAATATTTCAACCAAATAAATCATGAATTTGTTAGAAAACTGCGTTTATTTAGCTATATTTCTTTTAATTCAAACCAAATAAATAAGGTATTTAATTCAAAACTAATGCTAGTTATGTAAAAAAAAGTTATTTCAATTAAATAAATCATGCCATTGCTTCAAAAACCTGTTCATTTCCATTAAATAATTATTTGTTTAGTTAAAGTAAAAGTTCCAGCAAGAGGTTAAATAAATATTGACGAATTTTCAAACAAACATTTGTTTCGCATATAGGAAACAAATATGTTGTTGAATAAACTCCATTTTTATTACAATTAAATAAACTCTTTTTTCAGTGTGCAACTTTTCCTTTTTATTTGATCTATTAGATTTGGAAAGTACTCACAGGATATTTCATACAGCTCCGCGGAAAAACAACTATACCTCACTTCCCATCGTTGCAGTGGGCATAAAGAATTTATTTGATATTGAAGAGATTTTCACAGAAATCACAAACCAGCCAGAGCGTTTTTGATTGGTGCAAATCGCTAACAACCAGTTTTCTGACTACATATTTTCAATATTTCAATTTTTAGCCTGGTTATTTTTATTTTTGGGAAATAATCCATAACAAGACCTTATTCAAAAGATAGGCAACCAAAGGAACAGCGGGATGCTGTTGCCACCTTAAAGAATAAACAACCTTGAAAACAACAAAACATCAAAGGCGCGAATTTTGAATATTTTATTGAGGCACTGCTTTACAAAACAACCATTTCAGGATTTCAACAAATTTTATGTGATTTGTGATGATTTTAAGTGATTTACAGAGATTTTCTTGATTTCGATTGATTTTTTGGATACAATTGATTTGCAACTTCTCCGGTTACAGAATATTAGGGAAAGTCAGAGCAAATATTTCTCTAGTGGCTCTCCACGTAATAATAAATTTTTTTAGATAAGGTGACGCGACCAGAGGATCAAGCCCTCTCTGTAAGGTTGGACGATGGCAAGCTTAGTGTATTTCTTATTAATATTCAGTCCTTAAGACACAAAACAGATGAATTATTTCTTTTATTAGAAGAGCTTAATTTTCCAGAAATCATCGCCATTACTGAACACTGGTTAAATATGGATGAACCTGTGTTTGTCAAAAATTACACCTCAATAGCTAGATTTAATCGAAGTAATTTATCTCACGGAGGCACTATGATAATGTCCACTAATAATGACTTTACGGCAATAACCAAGTTTGATAATTTATTATCGGAAAAAATATTTGAATTTTCCATCGTCTATCATAGTGGCTTTGACCTTTATATTGTTTGTTTATATCGATCACCGGACGCAGTCGCGCACATGTTTTGTCGGAATTTGCTGAGCTTGCTTGACTCCTTGCCCTTGAATTGCAAAATAATTTTATGTGGTGACTATAATATAAATTTTTCCTGTGTGTGCGCTGCTCAAGAATCTCTCCAGTCCATTTTCGACTCCTTTGGGATTGTGATGCATGTAAACTCTCCAACCAGAATAACCAAAACTAGTTCTACTACCATTGACTATGTCGCTTCATCTTTTGATCCAGAATTGGTCAACTGTTCTATTTTTAGTGCAGGGTTTTCTGACCACGAAGCAGTATTAACGAATTTCTCATTGAATTCCTACGTAAGATGCTTCCCGCAAATTGGGCAGAATATTTTCGAATGGATTTTTTTTTAATTTCAGTTAACTTTGCTTATCAGTTGACTGGGTCGTCCACTCAGATGATATTGACTCCGAGTTCTCTAGATTCATAAATACCCTATCTGACCTGGCGACTAAATCCTTTCCTCTCAGACCCATCAAAGTCAAACGGCATAAACCATGGTCCACTAGTGGCTTGCGTACTTCTGGAAAAAATATGCGATCCTTGTCTCATCTAAAAAAAATCTCGGATAGCGTCTTCTTCAATGATTACGTAAAATTATACCGAAAAGTCTATCAGAAAACCATAAAAGCCGCTAAAGACATTTATTATAATAGGAGGCTGGCAAACTCCAAAAATGTTGCAAAAGAAACATGGTCAATTGTTAATGACTTGAGGAATAAGGCTTCTTCATCTAGCAAAATTCCTACTTCACCTGAGATCCTTAACGATTACTTTGTTGATGTGGCTAAGAATTTAGTGAATACCTTAACTCCTTCCCAGGACACACTTTCATATCTCCCGAATGCTAAGGTGAACTTACACAGTTTCTTCTTCACGCCTGTAGTAGTTCCAGAGCTTCGCAGTACAATCAAAGATATTAAAAACAAATCTTCATCTGCGACTGATGGACTCACCCTCAAAATGTTCTCTAATCTTCCTGATTGCACATTAAAACATCTTAGTACTCTGATCAACAAGTCGTTTCTAAATGGAGCTTTTCCAAACTGTCTTAAGATTGCGATAATTATCCCACTGCATAAGGGAGGTGATAAGGAGCTACCTTCAAACTATCGCCCCATTGCACTCCTTCCTACGCTATCATAGATCATAGAAAGATTGGTTAAAAAGAGGCTTCTATCATTTCTCTCTAAATATAATATTCTAACTACCAGTCAATTCGGTTTCCTAAGTAACAAATGTACTAATGATGCAATGTTTTCCCTTTTCAATAATGTATACTCCAGCCTGAACTGCCACCACTCTACAGCCTCAATTTTCTGTGATTTCTCCAAAGCTTTCGACTGTGTTAATCATAATATCTTAATTAACAAATTACAGTTCTACGGTTTCAGAGGAATGGCTCTCGAATGGTTTAAGTCTTATCTTGGTAACAGAAGTCAGCTTGTGAGGGTGGACTCGACCATGTCCTCTTGTAAACCAATTGAATGTGGTGTGCCTCAGGGTTCAGTTCTTGGCCCTATTTTGTTCCTGCTATTTATTAACGACATTGCTAGTCTGGATATTAGCGGCAAAGTTTGTCTCTTCGCAGACGATACTAGTTTCACTTGGAGCAACCCGGATATTACGGAACTCCATAGAACCGTATCTAGTGACTTAATCACCATCAAATCATGGTGTGACTTAAATCTCCTGTGCCTCAACCTCTCTACAACCAAAGTTTTATCTTACAGAGCTTCGCTCCAATCTGTAGTACTGGATAACAATACCATGGAGGCCGTTGATTCCGTGAAATTCCTGGGGCTTGTTGTTGATAAATCTCTAAAGTGGGACCTGCATATCGACGCCTTAGCAAAGAAATTAAGTTCGGCCTGCTTTGCACTGAGATCTGTTCCCACTCGGCAACTTGCAG
The DNA here is from genome assembly GCA_917834065.1 of Ceutorhynchus assimilis. Taxonomy (NCBI): domain Eukaryota; kingdom Metazoa; phylum Arthropoda; class Insecta; order Coleoptera; family Curculionidae; genus Ceutorhynchus; species Ceutorhynchus assimilis. The sequence goes on from OU892281.1 coordinate 4,147,779, forward strand.
GATAGTATATTATGCTCTTTTTGAGTCGCATTTACGTTACGCCCCTTCCATTCTGGGGCACGTGTTGTGCGTCTCAATTTGAGCGCATTTTTAGACTGCAGAAGAGAGCTCTTCGTTATTCTTTGGGACTTGGTAGTAGAACTCACTGCCGGGAATTTTTTATCAAGTCTAGTATATTGACTCTTCAATCTTTATTTATTTTCGAATCCGTCTGCTTAATTCGTAAGCACTTAATATCAGCTATCTCAGAGAGGCCATCTCACAATTATCCACTGAGGAACGCAGAGTTGGATCTTTATCTGCCAATCCCGCGCTCAGAGTTAGTTAAAAGTTCAATACTTTATAATGCTAAAAAGATGCATAATCATCTACCGCCTAATATCAGGTCCATTGCATCTTTTCTCGAATTTCGCAGGGCGTTGAAGGTGTATTTACTGGGGAGAGCCTTGTACACAGTAAGCGAGTTGTTTATGGTTTCCTAATTCTAAATTTTGAGCAGCTTACTCACAGGTTTTGTTTTTGTTCCTGTATCATGATAGGTTATTATAAGTTATTGTTTGTTTGTTTTTTTAGTACCTATAATATGCTTACTCGCACAGTATAAGCAGTTAGACCTAGATGTTTGTTTATTAGTTTTAATCAAATTTTGACCATGAACTATTTGTTCAAGTGTTTGGTTTTGTCTGTGCTTTTGCATTTGTATGTTTTGTTTTTTATTTTTTCAGCTTTGTAAACAAAATTGTAAAATTTTCTGACAATAAAGCAAATTCTTTCTTTCTTTCATTGATTTTAAATGATTTTAAGGGTATTTTTCAAAATTTCATTGATTTTAAGGGATTTAATGTGATTTTGCTTGATTTCACAGATTTCAATAATTTGTATTGATTTATGTGACTTTGAACAAAGTGTACACCTGATTTCAAGAGTGTCCTCGCGAAAAATAATAGTAATGTTCAGCTACACAATATCACTTTAATACCTATTTACCCACAACGTTTAAATTAACCAAGTCTAAAATCCGAAATATTCGAATTATACCGGCAGTTATCTGTCCCGGCGAAATTGCCGAGAGGACCTTTTAGCCGGTCCTGGCACACAATTCTTGCCGGCTTCAATTACGCGCCGAGGCAAATGCCGGAATAATTATTTCGAGAATTTAATTAAAAACCGCCATCAGGCCCCTGAAAAGACAATCTTCCGCTAATCAGACCAAAACATTCACTCTTTTGGGTATTCTGCTCAAGCACATAGAATATATTTCTTAAAAAATATAGGAATAAGTTATGCCATGATGCAACGGCTTAATAATTACAAATGAGATTGAGTGAAGTAATTTTTCTTTTAAAATTATAATTAAGGAATCTTTGAAGGAGAAAGTTTCCGGAAACTAAAGGGTCCTTGCCTTCATACATGACAGTTTATTAAATGAGGTTTATAGAGGGCGGACAAAAAACTTTTGAGGCAAACACACCGAAGGGGATTTACTTTAATAGCAAAACCTTAATGTATGTGCATAACGGGCTTGGAAATTTAACCTAAATTAGTTATTTTAGTTATTTCACATAGACATGGGATTACGTTTTTCATACACTTGGGGAAAAGGGCAAAGGGATAGGCAGAAAGCGAGGAAGAAAAGCTGCAAAATAGATAAAAAAAAAACTAAACAAAACAAGTGAAAAGAAGACAATAAAATTGTCAATCGATGACAAAATTTTGTCCCTAAAAAATCCAAAAAGTTAATTTTTATGTTAATATCAATAGACTTTATTTTACTGACCGATATGGGATAAGATTTCTCAATTATTGGCCTTCCATATTGTTTATATTACAAGTTCTTGCAAATAACCCTGAATCAAAATTACGCCAGTATGTCCGTAGGCCAAATACAACATTCAGAGGTTGTTAACTGATTAAAATCAAAGTTCTCAATATCTTACTGCAAGTACTTATCGTAAACTAGTTGATTTAGGTAATTACCTCCAGCGTGCAAGTTTAACAATGTCAAAATTAGTAGCCGCTTCGGCATCGTACAAACACCGGAGAGTGCATCCAAGTTCCAGGCCCTTAAGGACTCTTAATAGATTTTCCCTTAACCCTTGATTACCGTCCACGCCAAGTGCAAAACGGTAAACAATTCGGTGAAACTTTCCCAAAGTCAAGACAACTTAATACTTCAATAATTAATGACTAGTTATTAGTTTGTTGTAGCATTAAAATTTAATGAATTTAAAAACAAGTCTTAGCGCTTAGAAAAGTCCAGTGGATATTTACTTTAAGGGCGTTCATAAATAAACCCACTCGGGCAACTAATAATCTCGCGAACAAATCATGTATGGTAAGCACACTCGCTCGAGCCCATATAACCATGGCCTTTATGTACGAACCTCAGCTTTATGGCAAGCATCGAGGCAATAAATTTGCCCCGAGAGCAAATGGTTTTCAATTATTTATAAAACTGTTGTGCGAGCAATCATATTTTCCTCCTTACGACTCGGTTCTATGTATGGGGTTTATTTTTTTCCTTGTGCCTTGTTAATGTTTTTATTGAATAATATACTTTTAGTGCCTCAGAAAAGGGAGAAATTATTGCGAATGACTTTATTTATTGTCATAACTGTTTCGAAGGGCATTCGTTGGGTTTTAGTTATTTAAAATACGCAAAAAAGTGGGTCCTTTGAGAGCCGCGGTCGGATTTCGCACAAAAACCCTAATGGCCGATAGCATCAAAACATTCCCCAGACAGCAAAGAATTTGACTTTTTGCAGCTCTAAAATTGGCCCCTCTATATCCTGTCGGGTTTTGGTTTCCAAAAGGGAACGTGAAAATGTTTAAAACTTTTTCAACAACTTTGTATTCTAGTTGCATGACTCATTTGACTGTTTATAGGGTCCTCCTCCTTCAAACAAATTTATATCCTAAGTAAAAATTTATGTGATGGTTTTTATGAGGGTAGATTAATAGATTTATTTAAATTTATACAATCATTGACTTGTAATTTATTTGATTATTGTTTTCGACATCGTCAATAAAAAGTTATATGAAAAGAATTAGCCCACAATGAATAATACAAGGGACCCTTTGGGACGCTTAATAAATTACTTTGAGCGTTTAGAAGGGCCGTTTGCTTGGGCTTTACGAGCCGAAGGGTCAGATATAAGATTACGATAACGACAATTTGGCTGACTTACGGCCAGTCATCAAGCCAATTTTTATAAATTATGAAATTTGTCGCTTTTTGTGTGTTTGATTTCGAACAGTTCTTGCAACTTGAAAGTTCTGTTGCCAAGGGGACTTTTTCCGTTCATTGTAGTCGCAGGAACCGGTATGCAAACAAGCAAAATCTCGATTCTCTCTCAGTTGGTCTCGATGTCAAATACGACTTTCGTGATTTCCTTGCGAGGACGGAGGTTGACACGAAGCCCATGTCGGTTTGGACTTTATTTATGCGACCGTTACATTGTAAATGTGAACAGAAAACTGAAAAAACGATTTGAAAACAAACCATTCATTCAGCATGTCTGTAATATTAAAGATATGAAATATTACAAATGAAAAACTGAACCATTTTAAGTAATTATAAATACATAAAAGCGGAAAGAAGAAGAAAACAATTCAACAAATCCTCAAGGAAAGAAGAGACCTCAAAAAGCACGACTAAAATGAAAATAATATGATTCCTTCATTTGTACAATGTTACGCATTTTGTTACTGAAAGTGGAATGTGAAGTTCTTTATCGTGACAATAAGACTCTCCGAGTTGTTTTAATTAAAATTCTTAACATTAAGGAGATCGAGTGAAAATTACAATTAAATAATTTGAAATTCAACCAGTGAATTTGCTGAACCATATATTATAAAACAGATATCGCTATTTGTATACTGCCCATAATTATAAATGACCAAATTACCTGCCTCAAAATTGAGTTATTTCTCTCAACAAAATTCAATTCCTTTATCCCCTATTTCTCAAAACTATGTTTTGCACACTCTATGAGTAAATAAAAACTCCAATAACATTGCAAATGCAAAATATATTATGTCATCAAAATAAAGCCTATTCCATTATTCAGTATCTAATTTTTTGCGCAATAAAAATACAATTTATATGTATATGCCGCATTCATATCGGCTCTATAACAGTAAAAGAAAAAAAGCGCGTATAGTCTTATATTAGGGGTACTCTAGACAAACCCCGATAGGATGGTGAAGATTTATATTGAGTTTTCTAGCTAGATTATAGATTATTTAGGCAAATTTGAGAAATATTCTTTTTCCTTGATCGCGGTTCAAAATCTTCAATAGGAGCGCAACAAGTTGTAAATTGCTTTCGAGAGAAGAAAAACTTTTAAATTGATTTTAGTGTTTGCCGCTTTTTCAATTTTTCAATTCAATTTCATTTCTATAAATAGTCTTATGAGAAATTATACTGTTTTTTGAGTTTTGACAATGTTGGTCCTGAATGTTATGAGTCGTTGTCCCAATGTCGACATTGTGACATTGATTTATTATATGGGTAAATAATTAATGAATTAAATGATCAATTAAGTTAATCGATAATCGATGCAAGTATCTTGTTTATTGTTTAATCAACTGGGTGATCATTTTTATAAGAGGGTGTGACCGATTGAATACGAATTTAATTACCTTACGTACTTTTATGCATTACTTTTTCACTTTAGCACCAAAATGGTGAGATTTCGAATTTTTAATGTTCAAGTTTTGTTTAAGAGCGGCGTCAGATAAGAGCCAGAGTGCCATCTTTCGGGCTCTATGACATACATTAAATATTTTTTAATCACAGGTGTTCAAATTCTCTGTAAGTGATTGACTAATTTACAAGTAGATGGCGACATCTTCAATATCAATTCGTTTACACAGTAATTTACAGTGGACTAAATAATTTTATTCAGATACAAATGAAATAATGGTATTTCACATTATTAGCTAGGTTAAACAGTTTTTACTGGCGTTTGAAAGAAGTGATTATGCTTCCCGAACTCAGCGACATCTTTTAGAGAAGCGCTGAACACACGTTTGGTTTGAGTCTTTGCTGAAAATGATAGCAATCACCTCGTTGTTTGACAGATTTTGATTAATTTTGTGATACAAAAATTATAATTTTCGAAAATTCTGTTCTATTAATTTTTTCCAGCATTTTACTATCCGAAATTTTGGACATTTATTGTTGGTGTGCTACTCTATATGTTTATCCCTTTTTCATTTAAATCCGTGACCAAAATTTGCATATTGTTGTCAACAAAGTCGTAATAATTTTACTATTTAGAATGCGTATTTTGCAACCAAAAATGCTTGAACTTCTACTCCAATCTATTATTGTTATGGACATAGCTTCATTTCACTGAAAAGTGGTCTAAATTTGGAATTGAACAGGACTTAGTGAAGGTCTGTAAATGACATTTTATTTAAACGCCCCTCTTAAGAGCGGCGTCAGATAAGAGCCAGAGTGCCATCTTTTGGGCTCTATGACATATATTAAATATTTTTTAATCACAGGTGTGCAAATTCCCTGTAAGTGATTGACTTATTTACAAGTAGATGGCGACATCTTCAATATCAATTCGTTTACACAGTAATATACAGTGGAATGAATAATTTTATTCAAATGCAAATGAAATAATAGTATTTCATATTATTAGCTAGGTAAAACAGTTTTTACTAGCGTTTGAAAGAAGTGACTATGCTTCCCGAATTCAGCGACATCTTCAAGAGAAGCTCTGAACACACGTTTGGTTTGAGTCTCTGTTGAAAATGAAAGCAATATCACCTCCTTATTTGGCAGATTTTGATTAATTTTAGAATAAAAACATCATAAATTTTCAGAAATTCTGTTCTTTTCATTTATTCCAGCATTTTATGATCCGAAATTTTGGAAATTTATTGTTGCTCTGCTACTCTATGTGTTTATCCATTTTTCATTTAAATCCGATTTGCATACTGTTGTCAACAAAATTGGTAATAATTTTACTATTTAGACTGCGTACTTTGCAATCAAAAGTGCTTCGACCCATACTCCAATCTATTATTGTTATGAACATAACTTCATTTCACTGAAAAGTGGTCTAAATTTGGAATTGAACAGAAATTTGTGAAGGTCTGTAAATGACATTTTATTTAAACGCCCCTCTTAACTGATCACTTGAGATCCCCCAAACTTCATACCTACACCAAATTATTCTGAGATTTGAAGTAAAAATCTTTGAAAACAGGACATCAGGGCTGGAACTCCGTAACGAATAAAGATATTTTATCTGTCTCTAAAGATATTTCCTCTCTATTGATTTTCCCTCTCAATAAACTTCGAAAAGAGAGAAGAAGACAGCAAGTGCCATAGCAATAAGGATAACGATATCTATCCGTTACAGAGTCCCAACCCAGAATCCTTATTCTCGGAAAAGGGAGCAGCGTTCTCGAAGGTTGTCTGGTTGAGAAAATGACATTCGAAGTGAACTTCCAAACTAGCCTCCTTAAAGCTCGAGCCACAGAACGCTAGAGAAGCAGCGGATCTCAAAGAGAAGAATATGAAAATTTTCCGACCCAGACAGACGTTGTTGGCAACCCTAATTGTATAATAGGTTGTCTGGTAATGGGTAACTTGATGACGCATCTGACGGGTGCCTTATGTAGATTTGCATTATCTTGAGGCACCCCAGATGACGTCAAAAAGTTATCAGGCAACCTACTTCTCTCAAACAACCTTACCATTGTATTATCCGAACCCACCAAATTTTAAAATGACAAATGTCAAATGCTTTTGAATTAACCGATCGCATGTTGGGATTTGTTGAGACTAGAGATGAGGCGTTAAAATCGATTTATTTATGCCTCCGCAGAGACTAGGAATGAGACACAAAAATCGAATTATTTTACGCTTTTTAAAATATCAGAGAATACGGGACATTTACGCGTCCCGACCAAAAACTTTGGGACGCGGGACATGGACCTTAAAATAAGTGACTGTCCCGTATAATACGGGACGTATGGCAGGCTTAGCGCTGATCCCAAAATTGCGAAAATGAGAGAAAATTACCAAGGTTCTATCAGACAATGAAGCAGGACCTCTAAAACAGCAAGTCAAGAGAATCAATCTGTTCTGTCCAATTTGCAAGACTATTCTAGAAACAGCAGAGAAGACCCCAAGAGATGGTAGCAAAAAGCAGCGAACCACACCTAGAAAAACAAACTTGCGAAAAAGGTTCGCAGACAGGAGAGGGGTATCAACTATTACAAAATATGGGCTGGAGTTGCACAATAAACCTGGCAGAAACAATTATTTGTTAACATTCAAATTATCGTAGGAAACCAATTAAATACTGCCTCGACACAACCAAAGTGGTACTAGAAGATTCAAACGACCACAACATGGAGAATGGCATACATGCAATGTATAAATCAAGGTTTCTCGGTATCGAGAACCTCAAAGATGCGACTATGGAGAACTCGAACAAATGACTAAAGCCAAAATTGACGAACAAACCAAAGTTACTACACAGGGCGTGTTTGGGTTGACGCTTGGCGGAGCGAGCAGAGCGATTACGGAGTAACATGACGTCACAGGGAGTACACCGTGTCAAGCCAAATAAACTTGTGCAAAAATGCTGGGTTAAGCGATCAGCTGATTATTGTTTATTTTTCGTAACATATATTTTTTGGATTCCGAGCCCGCATTCCGCATTTGCACTAGAGTTTTCTCCTTTGTTTTGCATTTTAGTTGATAATTTACAAATTGCCCCATTTTCGTTTGTATTCTGCAGAAAATGTCGTGCTACATAAACAATTAAACGGACCTAAACACTCTGAGGCTGCCAAGTTCCCTTGGAAAAATATGTTCAATAATACCAGTGACAAAGACTATCGAAAAAAAATTAATCAAAAGTGAACAATTATGCAGAATTTACTAGCTATTTGATTGTTAACATTTAAACAAAATAGCTAAAACTATCCACCTAACAAGTATATGTTAAAATTCAGGATTGTTTATTTTATTTATCTTATCATGGAAAATAGGTTAGGTTATACAGACAGATTAAACACATCTGATATGCGCATGCACGCTCCAGCTGCCCACTCCACAAACTCGGAGTTTATCGAGCTCGCTCTGAGCGCTCAAAATATGTCAAACCAAACACAATCAAGCGTTGTCGGAGCTTCAAAAATAACGGAAGAGAGACAAAAGTGCAAGCTCTGAGTGCACCGAGCGTCAACCCAAACGCGCCCACAGAAGGTCATCAAAATAAACACGGTAGGTACCACTGAAGACTTATGAAATTTTAAACTGTCAAGGCTTAAACAAGTAAACCAGGGGGAACAAAGGATTGTCACAAACCGTGTCGACTAACCCAACTTCAAAAAATGTTCGAAGCCATCTTTCATGAAACAAATACCAGAATCCACATTTATACCACCAATAAGAGAAAGAAAAAAAAATTGAGAAAAAAATAGACCCGAGCGAAAAACCTATACTTTGATTTATTTACTGCTATTTGCACCGCTGCAACTTAAGGTCAGCCTTAGTCTTAAGTGGAACTTAAACTACGATTTTGCTTTGCACCGCTGTTTAGGGTCCACCTCAAGTCTAGTTAAGTTAAGCCCCAGATTTTCTCCGCTTAGTTGGATTCTAACCTCATTTTTGGGTTTTGTTGATCACCAAAGTATTTCGCGCCCGAGTTGCAAACAATATTTTTTCTACAACTCTATTTAAATATCAATCATTCGAAGCCAAAATTGCATTTTCAATCGAAGGTAGGTGAATTTTAATTATTTTTGATTTCCTGACAGGTATGTGTCACCATGACACCCAGTGTGCGAACTAGCTATTTCGCGCACACGTGCGCGAAATAGCTAGTTCGCGCACGGCGTCATGGGAACGTTAAAAAATCAATACCTGGGAAAAAAAGTGTCACTTCGCAAACTGTCATGAGTGTGCGAACATCATCATTTTTTGACAGTTGTAGAAAAAACAAGTTTTCCGAAGTTTTTTTTATGGTTGTTGCTATTAATGCTTTTATTTTTGTGCGTCGGGTAATTTCTACAGAATTTTGCACAAGAATGCCAAAAATATATTCAAAATAATATCCACGTGATATAACTTATGAAAGAAAAGACGAAATTAACGAAAATATTTATATTTTAATCGCAAAGATAGGTTAACGGATAAATTCCTTGCTTGAAATAGATACCTCCACCTTTATTTCTGCCTTGAAATACGCATTTTTGCGCTGTTGCCAATAGCTTTCAATTCTTAGCTAAGATTTGGTCGGTGTAAAGCAACTCAACCTAAAGGTTCACCTTAAGCTTAGCCTCTACCTAACTTAGTTTGTTTTTAAGGAACACCGGTGCAAATAGCTGTTAGTGGGTTAAAGTCCCACACTATCTTAGGGCGTCAGAACAACAATGCCCCTAAAAAAAAATGTTTTCACTAGTCGTTCATATTTTTATTTCCATAACACTGACAAAGACAGAGCAATCGTTCTCATGAAAACGCTATTCCCATGTTTCGAGAATAAGAGCACATTAGAATGACAGCAATGTAAATTAAATAGCGAGCATCCGAAATCGTATGAAATTTCGTATGCAAGAATATTCGAAAATACGACCCCTGGATGTCTATTCTCGAACCTGGGGAACATCGTTCTCATGAGAATGATTGCTCTTGTTTTTGTCAGTGTCATGAAAATATAAATATGGATGACAAAGACTGAACCGTCGTTTTCATGAGAACGTTGCTCTCCTGTCTCGAGAATAAGGACCCAGGAAAATTGAAAAATCAAAAAATTCACCCTAAGTTGCTTAACGCAATTTTATTTGTAGAACTATATAGGGTGTTTCACCGGGAACCAATTTATACAGAGTGAGTTTTTTTTTTTTCGATGTTTAGCATGGGGATTTCGGAAACTATAGCAGATACGAAAAAGTTCAAATTAGTAAAATATTGCAGTTTTGTTAGCTCAACTCAAAACCAATTTTAGTTTTCCAAAATTTGACAGCTGTCAATAGATATCTCAAAAAACTGATTTTTGGCGATTTCTTAAAATGCTCCTAGTTCAGCAAATATAAATTTTAGAAGAAAATGTTAAATACAAAAGTATTAGGAAATTTTATTCTCAATAAAATGACATAAATAATTTTTTTGTCAAACCTGTCATTTTTGAAATGTGACATAAACGTATGTTTTTTAAATAGAAACCATACTTAATTTTATCCTCATTGGATAGAGAATTTTATTACCATTCTAATGGTATAGCATATGAGGGGGTTATTTCTAAAAATAAAGTTTTTGTGGGCATTTTTGTTTTTTTTTTTAATGATCTACCTTCCACTTTAACGTAGTCTGGGCTGGGAGTCTGTAACGGATAGAGATCGTTATCCCTTTCGCTATGGCATTTGTCGTCTTCTTCTCTCTTATCGAAATTAATAGAGAGGGAACGTCAATAGAGATAAAGATAGAGAAAATATCTCTATTCGTTAGAGAGTCCCAGCCCTGGTTACCTATGAGAAAAATAATAGTTGTTTATGTCATAAGTCCAAGAAGAAGGTCTTTTTGTGCTGAGCTCAACGTTTGAATTGTACAATTGAGTGAATCACACATATAGATATTTTCTATTGTCGTCCCCTCTCCATTGATTTCAATATGATAGAAGAAGACGGCTAGTGCCATAGCGCTAGGGATAACGATCTCTATCCGTTACAGAGTCCCAGCTTAGACTACGTTGAAGTGAAAGGTGAATAAAAAAAAAATAAAAAAAAAAAAACACAAAAATGCCCATACAAACTTTATTTTTAGAAATAACCCCATCATATGTTATACCATTAGAATGGTAATAAAATTCTCTATTCAATGAGGATAAAATTAAGTATGGTTTCTATTTAAAAAAACATAAGTTTATGTCACATGTCAAAAATGACAGGTTCGACAAAAAAACTATTTATGTCATTTTATTGAGAATAAAATTTCCTAATACTTTTGTATTTAACATTTTCTTGCAAAATTAATATTTGCTGAACCCGGGGCATTTTAAGAAATCGCCAAAAATCAGTTTTTTTAAGATATGAATTGACAGCTGTTAAATTTTGGAAAACCAAAATTGGTTTTAAGTTGAGCTTACAAAACTGCAATTCTTTGCTAATTTGAACTTTTTCGGATCTGCTATAGTTTCCGAGATTCCCATACTAAACATCAAAAAAAACTCACCTGTATATGAAAAATTGTATGCAAATTTTTTTTGAAAATTTGACAGTAAGTCAAGATGGAGGCACTTTTATTTATACTGGAAGTAGCCTGTCAAAATTGCAAAAAGCTCAATTTTCAGCTGTCAATATTTCCAAAACAGTTGACCTGATATAGGGGATATCACATGAAATCTGGTCAGAATTTTACATAAAATTTAAATATGTAATCATATACAGGGTGTCTCCTTCAAAATAAGCAAGATGACGTCTACTTCCGGTATAACCGCAAATACCACCATCTTGAAAAAGTTTCAGCCAGGTTGCATACAGTTTTTCATATATAAATCAATTTGATTCCTGGTGAGACTTATATACAGGGTGTATATAAGTCCAAATGAGCTGAAATTTTTAGGGCTAGCATTAAATTTGAGTTTTTTGAGGCTGAAATTTAATTCTTGGACGATCGTAAAATGACGTAAAAAATTAATATATTTTGATATAAACTTAAAGTGCCGCTAATTAAGAATCCGATGAAAAATTCAAAATCTAACCCTTTCCTTTGCAAGTGGCATTTTTATGAAAATTAGAGTAAAAAAGGACCCGCTATAGTAAAAAATTTATAAACCGACTCGATTATCCAATTAAAATCAATGGACCTTTTTGATTACCCTGGGCCGATCAAGTTTAAAAAGCCTCTAAAAACTCGCAGTATTTTTTTTTATCAAAGAAAGTACTCATTAAAATCGCGCCCTTTGTCAATGAATTCCGAGCAAATCGGTTTTGTATAACCGGAGCCAGCAGCAGAGCAGTAGCAGAGGCCTTTGTCGAGACTATGTCTGAATTGGATTTGTATAATCAATGAAGCTTTCGACGAGGAAACGAGCTGGCTGTATTAATAATTCCAATTTCCAGATGTTTTGTACGCGGGGAACAAATTAATATGTTTAATTTGAGCAAATATTTAACTTTGACTGTTGCCGAGAATTGAATAGGCAAATTAGGGCTCTAAGTACCTATATACTATCGGTGGCAGTTACGTTCAATAATTCAATAAAACGCGATCCTCGAATTTGTGCGCTATGCCTTTGCGGCTTAGAAACTCGGTTACTTTGATGTGTTTAAATCGATATTGATATCTGTATGTAGGTACTTGCTTTGTGTTGAGTGTTATCTTAAAGAGTATCAAACTTGAAGTAAATTTGTAGAAAAATTGATGACGTAATTCAAATTATGCTCTATTTTTGTAGAGTCGGTCAAAAAACCTAGTAAATATGAGCTAATTATTTCGAAAACAAAATTGGGATAAAGATAAAATACACCGGCATTAATTCGCATGGGGTGAATAAAGTTTTTTTGCGCTCCGGAGTAGAACAGTTACTTCCGAGGACCGGAGAACTTGCTCTTCCGCGAGCCCGGCCTCGTATTTATAGTGACATAAAGAAGCATTTATGTAATTCAAGTTTTGTAATTAGAAGTAGTTGCGAAAATCTCTCGGGAACTTTCGCTTTTTCCTTTTCTCTCGCTTCTTTCCGCATCGATAATCTATAAATTTAAATTGGGGAAAGGATGGATGATGACTAAGCTTCATACTATCTCTTCGAGATGTTTAGAAGATTGACAATACAACTAAATCAAGTGGTGATGAGACCGCTTTTATTCTATAATCGATGTAAACGATACATAATGTTGAAGTTATGGGAGCCCATCCTCGATTACTGACAGCTCCATCCACCTTTACGAAATGGTGTGTGTGTGTGTTATTTTAAGCCGGTTTATTTTCGTCTCCCCATCATGTGTATAGCGTGACTTGGGTTCAGGCCGAAAGGCCAGGTGAAATTAAAAACGCGCTACACCCACCTAAGAGCAACTACATAAAAACGATTTTACGGACTACTTTTTAATTTACGACTCTGGTTGCGATAAATTCGCTTGTATAGGTCATTACGAAACTTTCTAAAAGGAGTGTATCAGTTAACCAAACATTTTCAGTTGCATGCTTTCCAGTTTCTGATACTATACAGACATACTATATTCATACAACTAATACTTTACAGACAAACATACTATACAGACAGAACTAGGCTACTAGATACGTAGGATTTAATGAGGCCAGTTGACTAATACCCATATTACCCATGTCACTAGTTGTATGGCTTTCAAGAGTTTAGAACACTAGAGCTACTCGCTCCGGTGTTAGTCGTCACCGATTTGAAAGGAACAAATGCGCTGGATTTCGTGCATTTTAAATGGTGAGTTTGAGCTTGAGCACTTCAGAGTCGCTTTCGGGTGCTATCCTTTGAGCGCTTCCAAGTTACTCCGAAGTACTCCAGTTTCAGTTCAACCCGTTCGGGTGAACAGAGTTCGGCGCTCTCGAGCTGCTCTCATTTCCTCGTTTCTTACCCTTGTAGCACCTACCATTTTATGATTGCGTAACGCTCCGGGCAAAACGGTTTCAAGCTTTCGGGTGCAAAACGCATGGAGTATCTGGAGTGCGTTCGAAAAAGGATTAAATTTTACCCAAGGGTGAGAGTGGGTATATGGTCACGTGGTCAGAAGAGTAAATTTTAACTTGTGTGTTTTCGAACGCTCTGGGGTATAATTATAACCTGACATAATAAAAACATAACATTTAGGCCCGGAAAATGAGAAAAATAAGGGCGAATCCCCACGGGCGTAATTAGCGCAATCGGAGTAAACGTCAATTCTATGCCAATTTTGGCGTAACATCCCGCATGTAGTGCATCAAAATCACAACAAAAACATTTTCTAACACAAATATCTTGTTTATTTTTTGCCAGGTTGTAATGAAAATTTACTTATTTGTTGTTGTTGTAGTCCTTTTCCTTTGATTTTCCTGTGATTGTTCTATCATAGATGAGTAGGTGGAGTTCGGCTTGGCAACTCTTTTGACTCCTTTGACACTCTTCACTGCAGAATCGTTCAGATCAGGCCACTGATCGGAGCAAATAGTGGAAGCTCCACATCGTTCGGGTAGGTACAGCCAAGTAGAGTGCAAATAGTTAACTCCACAAGCACCACCTCGCGACATGAAGCTCGAGGAGCGGGCATGCGAACTTTCTATATTTACAAAAGGCGTTAGAATTTAAGTTTTCAATTAGTTCACTATCCTGAGAATCCTAACCTAAAAAATTCCCCAAAATATCCGCAGAAACACATGTTCCGGTTTGTGATGGGGATAAGAATTCGGGGGCCGCGGCATTTCTTCATTGGTCGCGGCTCGCCTTACTCCTGATGCGTTCGACTAACCATTTTATTCTTTTCACTCTGTGATCAGGTTACTATGAAACTGCTCTTTATCCGCTCCAACTCTGACCTGCCAGGCCGAACTCACCTCATATATTACGGCACGACTTTGCCACGATTACGCCGAAAAGTTCAACAAAACCCAACTTTTTGCCGTAGCGGCAGCGTAATGTCAAAAATTCAAGATGGCTGCATTGCCGCTAATGAAATCGTACAAATTAAATCACATGATTAGTTACGCTCATGTTACGCTTACGTCAATTACGCCCGTGGGTTCTCGCCCTAAGGGCGAATTCTCATGAGCGTAGGTTGACATTTCTGGCGTAATCACGTGATAATATTGTGTAATTTGATTGGTAAAATATCCATCATGGCGAATATTTTACCAATAAAACCCAACTATTTTATCACGTGATTGCGCTAGAAATGTCAACTTACGCTCATGAGAATTCACCCTAAATCTAACTAAGGGTGGGTATTATAAAACTGCTTTGACAGTTAACTTGAAGTTAACTTTTTGAATTACATGTAATTTCAGAAGTTAACTTTAAGTTAACTCTCAAAGTAGTTTTATAATACCCGCCCTAAATCTGAAAGTATAGTAGATTTAAACAATGAAAAACTGACAAGAATGACAGGAGTGAAATTTACCTAGCGGCAGAGTTGGTTAAGAGAGTGCACCCTGGGTAGCACCCCGGATATTTTCGAACTAGCGTGAAAGTCGACCAGAGTTTATACCAATTCATTTTCGAACGGCTGGTGTGCACTCGGTGTGACGCCCAGAGTGATTTCGAACGCACTCTTGGTGTGAAGTATTCTAGGAGCTTCGCACTCTGCGCCCGAAAGCGGCTCAGGTGCAACAAAAACTTTTCGGAATGAATAAGCGCGTAACGCCCCGGAGCTCCTCCTAGATGTGGAAGTAATACATACACCTATTGTATGGGATTTGTTGAAACCGGCTACAAACTAATTCGTCTTATTACTCCCTATGTATCTAGTAGATTGGCCCAGTCTGTATACACAGATCAACATAAATAATCCTCCCTATTAAACCCAACTTCATCCAAAACTCGAAAATCTTCCTATTTCAAGCGTATACTCATACAAATAAGTCCTTATCAAAATTTATTTGGCATTTTCCTTTACACGATTCGCACACATTACCCGCATATGTAGGTCCTAAATTGGGAAATACTCGTCATATCTTCCACAGCCGGGAAACAATGCGAAGCCCAACAGCCGTCGCATTGTTGACTAAGAGTTTTGGAAAACGTAGCGTTGTTCTATTCGTTTTAAATCTTTTGTGTGGGTGCGCTTTATTTTCCAGTCGAGGAAAGTTGGTTTTTTTGAACCTAAATAAATATTCATTTGTGTATTTAATTAAAAAACATATTTCACGATTGGAAAATCGACAGGACTGATGCATTTTATCACCTTCCAAGAGTGGGGCTATTTAGTTTTCATTAAAATTTAATTAAATCCGAAATTAATAGCGGCCATTGTAGCCGTATATATGCTTGTACGTGATAATAGTCTGTTTGGGTGCTTTTCGAGTGGGCAGTCCATTCCCTAGTTTATGTGTTGATAACATACATGTATGATTAGCAATATCGGATAATGCGGGCTTTGTACTTCGTGCGGTATTATCCCTAATTACGAAATTTTCCATATACGTACGCTACGTTATGTTATATGTGGATTTAACGGTAAGTGTTTCCGAAAACCTGGGCGGCAGCAACTTTGCATTTTCCTATAAACGACTAATTAGGCCAGAGAAATCGATGTAGAAGATTATCGTATAAATCAAAAACTGAATTTACTTTTTCAGCTGATTCTCCGCCCTTTTTTTAGGCTAGTTGTTTTTTTTTTTTTAGTTTTCTTGACTGTTTCTTTGTTTCTTTTCTAAACTCTTTTTCCTTTAATTTTCTTCGTTTCTGGTAAGACTTCTCTAGTCTGTATCTTTTCCAGCTTTTATTTCTATTCTTTAGCCTTTCTGCGATCTTTTTAGATCTCTTCTCAGCTTTCCGCCTACAGCTCCTTTTCCGTTTCATCTACAGCTTGCCTCTCGTCTTTCATCTTCCTCTACCCCTTTAAGATTGTAGATCCTGGATTTTTCCACAGTTCAAACTTATTATTATCCAAAATAAATTGTGGCAAACTCATGCATTTTCCTATTTCAATAAATCCTAAAAAACACACATACACATACTTCATCAAAATTGTATTTAAACCGTGTCGCACACGTCCACTGTGCCAAATGGGTTTCGGTATTTTTACTGAGCGAGTGAGTTCGAACTGGATAACAAGCAAAATCACTTAAGTTTACAAGGTTTATTTTACAGCTTTTGGAGTTTAAATTAAGAGAGAGAGAAAGCCGGGGACTACGTGCCGCTAGATTGGATTTGCTCGAAAGGATAAAGAACGAAAGAAGAGTCCGAACCGAAATGCAGAGTTAAATTACTCTAGAAATGCAAGAGGGGGGCCAATTAACGAATAGAAAAGTGAGAGGTAGAGTTTGTTCGCTTTTCGAACGGTGAATAAAACTTTTTCGAGTTTATTTTAAGCTTTTTTGATGAAAACCTTGTTTGCCTGCAACTCAAACAGATAATTCTATTTTCTAATAATACCATCATGAAATAATTTAATTTTGTGCTAAAGCTATGTTTGTTTAATCATCCTCATTAATCTGAATTTAATGTCGAATATAACATAGAAAATGACGTAAGTAATGTATGACTAAATCTTTTGAAGACGGATAGACATTACATGAAACAAAATTTTGGGTCGCCAACATCTAGGAAAGCAATCCACCTTTGGTGTGTCCCCTCTCTCCAAAAGACTGGTAGGGAAAATCTTCACGATGAACAGAATGAAATGGGCGACTGATGGCTTCAGACCAACTGCAAAAAGGCTACAAATAGTTAAAGGTAGACTTACAAAAACTTATCAAAGCAAGCCTGGTCCTAGGACACATACCGCTATCTTGGAGGAAAGCTAATGTTATATTCATACCAAAAACTGGTCGTCGACCTAAGGACGAAGCAAAATCATACCATCGCATTAGTCTAACCTAAGTGCTTTACACTGACTGGACAACTTGCCGTTTTCGTGAAACAGGACGAAAGGTGTATCACATGAGTTAGATGCAGATAAATAAATAAACGAGTTGGATTATTTTGGTCAAGTTAATGACAGGTTCAGAAGGGAGGGCGGGTCTTGTTTAGATGCATCCCCACCATGATCTCCCTCGAGCAGCACCTCTTTCCAGGCCCATGGGGGTTTTTTCATCACAACAAACATCAGTTTATGATTGAGATGCGGTGTATATCTGTGTTAAGAAGTCATTGAACAAAATGGAGGTTTTTGGATGCAAATGACAATGAAAATATAATCTTGCCAGATTCCTGGTTAAACAGATAATGAGCACGATAATGAGGCTACATATGACTAAAATAGCTAATCAACTCAAATAGAGTTTGGGGAAAATTCAATAAAGAAATCGTGCGATCACAGATGAACATCAATAGTCTGGCTAAGCCAAACGGCGAACTCAATAAATATTTGCTGCTATGCCAAACTTGACAGAAACAATAATAAACAAGTTGGTGACATATTTTTTTTTTTTGCAATATAGGCCGTGTAGTATTTTGAAATAGGAGAAAATCTGGCAACATTACGAAATCAAGGAAGAGGAGAGGCGTGATTATTCAGAGGCATGATTCTATTGGTTAGAGCCTGAACGACAGCACCAGATTATTCGTGAAACTCAAGAATTTTTTTCCTAATAATTTTTTGGTTTATTTCCTTGGTTTTTTCGGTGCCACTGAACCCAAAGACATGGCTGTCATCAAGCGGTGTCAGTTGAGGTGTCAGTGAATATTCTTAGGTTACGCCCCACTTTTCTTCCCCCTTTCGTCTCTACCAAGTTACCACTTGCCAAACTATACTACATCTTATTCTGGTAAATCTCGTATGAAAGTACTTATATTCTTGGAAATGCAATTATTGCTATCAGATGCACAAAAGTTCCAAGAAAACAAATTTATCTTTACCACAGTTGATTTAAATCAAGTCAGCTCGATTACTTAAGGTACGGCTTGTTAGGAGAGTACGCGTCGCACAACTGACAACGTAAACGTCGTCATTGGTTCAGGTATAACCATAGGTATGACGTACATCCGTTTTCTCACGTCAGAAGACGGGTGTACGTCATACCTGAACCAATGACGACGTTAACGTTGTCAGTTGTGCGTCGCGTACTATCCTAACAAACCGTACCACAGAGGTCTAAATGTAAAAATTACGGGGACATTAGGTGACAAACTTGACTTCACTGGATATTGATAATATGTATGATTTTTTAGACAGAATAAAGTGAGACCTTATGTGTATATCAAGGTTTTTTGTTTGGTAGATCGGAATGCGATAAAATTGGGGACAACGGAGACAAAAATATAAATCCTCATTTAGTTAGAATTTATTCTCGATTATCTTCGAGTTCGTTTCGATAGTTAGTGTTGATAATATAATATCGTGTTTTGTTTAATTATTCAGGCATGTCTGCTGATTTGTTGGGTAAACTTAGTTACTTATTTCGTAGCACTAATTTTGATATAAATAATTTTCAAAGAAGTACTCAAAATTTTATTTAAGTTCCAAGAATGGAAGGCCCCAAAAAAAAAACCAAACTTTTGTTAACCGTCAAACTCAATCTATTTTAAAGCTAGTATTTCTGACTTTCTTGAAACTATATACTCAGCTGCAACCAGCTGCAATCTTGTGAAATTTTTATTTTTTTCCTCTTCAGGTACTGTTTCGGGCGTGACTCGAAAACAGTTATTTGAGTTTCTGAATGAAAATGGCTGGATGGGAAGTGCCAATTCTTCGATTGTGAAAAACAAGATGGGCGACTTTGTCAATCAACGCATCCCTACTGCCGACAAGGATGACCTAACCAACAGAATTTCGTGGTTTTCGACGCAAATTGCGTTACGTTGGAAAAGGTGCCACCGAAATAAGATTTACTTTTTGAATAAACATGAAATTTGGCTCAATGAGTTTGTTTATAAATCTAAGTGCCAAAGCACCTTCCAGCGACACGCAGAAAAGCCTTCGAGAAAGAACACAAGAGAATTTAGTGACGTTAGTGCTAGAACCAGGAGAAGACGAACACAAGAATTGGTTTCTCACCATAGTCCTGCTGAACTTGCGTTTGCTACTCAGTCTGGATATACGAAAAGAGGAAAGAGAAATGTTGCTTTCGTCATAAAAAAAGACGCGTCTACTGGAGAAAATGGTCGTATCTCGTTGTTGAACCTTCCTAACTGTTTTATTTTAGTCAACTCTTCTGGACTAGAAATCGTGGCTTTTTTTATGACGAAAGCAACATTTCTCTTTCCTCTTTTCGTATATCCAGACTGAGTAGCAAACGCAAGTTCAGCAGGACTATGGTGAGAAACCAATTCTTGTGTTCGTCTTCTCCTGGTTCTAGCACTAACGTCACTAAATTCTCTTGTGTTCTTTCTCGAAGGCTTTTCTGCGTGTCGCTGGAAGGTGCTTTGGCACTTAGATTTATAAACAAACTCATTGAGCCAAATTTCATGTTTATTCAAAAAGTAAATCTTATTTCGGTGGCACCTTTTCCAACGTAACGCAATTTGCGTCGAAAACCACGAAATTCTGTTGGTTAGGTCATCCTTGTCGGCAGTAGGGATGCGTTGATTGACAAAGTCGCCCATCTTGTTTTTCACAATCGAAGAATTGGCACTTCCCATCCAGCCATTTTCATTCAGAAACTCAAATAACTGTTTTCGAGTCACGCCCGAAACAGTACCTGAAGAGGAAAAAAATAAAAATTTCACAAGATTGCAGCTGGTTGCAGCTGAGTATATAGTTTCAAGAAAGTCAGAAATACTAGCTTTAAAATAGATTGAGTTTGACGGTTAACAAAAGTTTGGTTTTTTTTTTGGGGCCTTCCATTCTTGGAACTTAAATAAAATTTTGAGTACTTCTTTGAAAATTATTTATATCAAAATTAGTGCTACGAAATAAGTAACTAAGTTTACCCAACAAATCAGCAGACATGCCTGAATAATTAAACAAAACACGATATTATATTATCAACACTAACTATCGAAACGAACTCGAAGATAATCGAGAATAAATTCTAACTAAATGAGGATTTATATTTTTGTCTCCGTTGTCCCCAATTTTATCGCATTCCGATCTACCAAACAAAAAACCTTGATATACACATAAGGTCTCACTTTATTCTGTCTAAAAAATCATACATATTATCAATATCCAGTGAAGTCAAGTTTGTCACCTAATGTCCCCGTAATTTTTACATTTAGACCTCTGTGCGTACCTTTAAATGCAAAGTTTAGGTCTATAAACCTAGCAGTCCCAAGGTGGAAAAAAACTTCGGGAACTATATAATATTTAGGTTGAGAAAATCAAAAAAAACTAAGGGACTGCTAGGTTTATAAAAGCTAGCAGTCCCCTATAGTGAAAAATATTTTTTTCAAATTTCTTCTTTGTATCAGAATTAGGTGCTTTTTAGGTACTCCTAAATAGTCCAAGAAAAAATAGAATTGATTAATTATTAATTGAGTTACAGATTTTTTTTCAATTATTAGGGGACTGCTGGCTTTACGTTTACATGTTGATGTGTCAGAATGGCAAAAAAACTTCGGGATCTACATAATAATTAGGTGATTTTAGGTGCTAATTAGGGCCTCTAATTAAAAATTAGGTGCTCCTCTAGTTTTTGAGAAAATAAAAAAAAAACTAAGGGATTGCTAGGTTTATGAAAGCTAGTAGTCCCCTATAGTGAAAAATATTTTTCCAAAAATAGGTGCTTTTTAGGTGCCCCTAAAGAGTCGAAGAAAAAATAGAATTGATTGATTATTAACTGAGTTACAGATTTTTTTTTAAATTATTAGGGGACTGCTGGCTTTACGTCTACTTGTTGGTGTGTTAGAATGGCAAAAAAACTTCGGGATATATATAATAATTAGGTGCTTTTTAGGTGCTAATTAGGGCCTCTAATTAAAAATTAGGTGCTCCTCTAGTTTTTGAGAAAATCAAAAAAAGCTAAGGGATTGCTAGGTTTATGAAAGCTAGTAGTCCCCTATAGCGCAAAATATTTTTTTCAAGTTTCTTCTTTGTATCAGAATTGTGCTTTTTAGGTGCTCCTAAATAGTCCAAGAAAAAATAGAATTGATTAATTATTAACTGAGTTACAGATTTTTTTTTAATTATTAGGGGACTGTTTTTCCGATAAATCTCTCAACTTTGGTTTTTTCAATGCAAAACTATGGTAATTTTTCATTTAAAATATTGGTCAAACCAAAGTGTTTACAATCCTAAAGTATCAAATTTTTCTCTTGTGGTTTCCAAAAGATATGGCAATACTGCATTTTCATTTAAAAAAAATGAAATGGTAAAATATCTTAGCAACGGCTTAATACAACGGTATGAAATTTGGTATACAGGGGGTTCTAAAAGTGCCAGATCTAAAAATAATATTTGCAACGTTGCCAGGTTTACAGTTTTTCCGATAAATCTCTCAACTTTAGTTTTTTCAATGCAAAACTATGGTAGTTTTTCATTTAAAATGTTGGTCAAGCCAAAGTGTTTACAATCCTAAAATATCAAATTTTTCTTTTGTGGTTTTTAAAAGATATGGCACTTCATTTTCATTTAAAAGAACTGAAATGGTAAAATATCTGGCAATGGCTTAATACAACGTTATGACATTTGGTATACCTACAGAGGTTTTTAGAAGTGCTGGGTCTGAAAATAATATTTGTAACGTTGCCAGTTTTACAGTTTTTCCGATAAATATTTTAAATCAAATGCGTCGCTTTGGTATTTTTTCATTTAAAATGTTGGTCAAACTAAAGTCTAGGATTAGTAATTTTTTTTTTTTTTTTCGAATTTTTTAAGATATGACAATAATTCTTTTTCATTTAAAAGAACTGGAACGGTGAAATATCCTACCAACAGCGTAACGTAATGTAATATTATTAGAAATTATTTAGTTAAGTGTTTAAATAATGGACTTTCCAGAATTATTTTTTTATTAAAGTTCCGATTTTCATAAAATATTTTAAACACTTAAAAATCCATAACTCGAAAACTAAACAATCATTGGAATTCATACTTATTGAGGTAAAACAGCTGCGGGATAATTCAAAAACTGTGTTTTGGACTTTTTCAAAATTTCAATATTTTTTGGTATTTTGATTTTTTTTTCTTAAATTCTGACATGTCCCCGTGGCCCGTATGATATCCAATCCTAAAAGATAACTAAATTACGAATCATTTAATACCTCTTTGGACCCAAGTGGTAAAATAGAAAATTTTAAAAAAATCTCAAAATTTCAACTTGACATGAAATTATCTGACTATAAAATCGAGATGTTAGTTCAAGGTTGTCACCGCTTTAATTATGCAAATAAGGCAATCGGAATATAAAATCGATATGTTTATGTTAGTTCAAGGTTGTTACCGCTTTTGCATACATTAAGTGTCGACTCATAGATGGGCAATTACTTATACATAATTGAAGTCGGGTAAGTGTTTGGAAGAAGTCCGGAGAGGTCAGGAAAGGGCTGGATAAGGTCGGGAGAAATCTAGACAAGTCTGGATAAAGTCTGGATAAGGCTGGATAAAGTCTAGCTAAGTCTGGAAAAGTTTGGATAAGTTTGGATAAGTTTGGATAAGTTTGGATAAAGTCTGGAAAAGCCAGAAAATTTCTGGAAACGTCTGGAAAAGGCTCTATTAGGTCTGGAGAAATCTAGACAAGTCTGGATAAAGTCTGGAAAAATCTACCCAAGTCTGGAAAAGTCTGGATAAAGTCTGGAAAAGCCTGGAAATTTCTGGAAACGTCGGAAAAAGGCTGGATAAGGTCTGGAGAAATTCAGACAAGTCTGGATAAGGTCTGGAAAAGTGTATTTGAAGTCGGGAAAGTGTTTGGGAGAAGTCCGGAGAGGTCAAAGGGCTGGATAAGGTCTGGAGAAATCTAGATAAGTCTGGATAAAGTCTGGATAAAGTCTGGATAAAGTCTAGCTAAGTCTGGAAAAGTCTGGATAAGTTTGGATAAAGTCTGGAAAAGAGCCAGAAAATTTCTGGAAACGTCTTGAAAAGGCTCTATTAGGTCTGGAGAAATCGAGGCAAGTCTGGATAAAGTCTGGAAAAATCTAGCTAAGCTTAGAAAAATCTGGATAAAGTCTGGAAAAGCCTGGAAATTTCTGGAAACGTCTGGAAAAGGCTTAATAAGGTCTAGAGACATTCAGACAAGTTTGGATAAAGTCTGGAAAAGAGCCAGAAAATGTCTGGAAACGTCTGGAAAAGGCTCTATTAGGTCTGGAGAAATCTAGACAAGTCTGGATAAAGTCTGGAAAAATCTAGCGAAGTCTAGAAAAGTCTGGATAAAGTCTGGAAAAGCCTGGAAATTTCTGATAACGTCTGGAAAAGGCTTGATAAGGTCTGGAGAAATTCAGACAAGTCTGGATAAAGTCTGGAAAAGTGTATTTGAAGTCGGGAAAGTGTTTGGGAGAAGTCCGGAGAGGTCAGAAAAGGGCTGGATAAGGTCTGGAGAAATCTAGACAAGTCTGGGTAAAGTCTAGCTAAATCTGGAAAAGTCTGGATAAGTTTGGATACAGTCTGGAAAAGCCAGAAAATTTCTGGAAACGTCTGGAAAAGGCTCTATTAGGTCTGGAGAAATCCAGACAAGTCTGGATAAAGTCTGGAAAAATCCAGCCAAGTCTAGAAAAGTCTGGATAAAGTCTGGGAAAGTCTGGAAATGTCTGGAAACCTCTGGAAAAGGCTTGATAAGGTCTGGAGAAATTTTGACAAGTCTGCATAAAGTCTAGCTAAGTCTGGAAAAATCTGGATAAAGTCTGGAAATTTCTGGAAACGTCTGGAAACGCATGGAAATTTCTGGATTGGGTCGGAAAAATTCTGGAAAATCTGGAAAGGGTTGAATTTTAGCGGATCTCAAAGCTCACAATAATCACAAGCATTAGCGTTGAAGTTTGCTTCGGCATTTTCAATGTTCTCCTCGGTTGCATCTTTGTGAAGGACTCTGAATTTTTTAATTATGTGACAATTCTCTGACAATATGCCTATTAGCTGGGCTATTAGATATTGCTCTGTAGATGGTTGTTTTTCAAAGCAAGGAAGTGGTTTAATATTTTTTCGAGGTCCAATAGAAGAATCTAGGTATGTATAGGGTTTTCCAATAGTAACGCTCGATGTTTGACAATAGCCCATGAAAAACTCGATAGGCACACAGGTGCTATCTTTGGCAGCCGTATTCAATTAGTCTCTGCATTTTATTATGGAGCGCTACACGATTGAGCAACGCGTCGGAATTGTTAAAAATTATTATCATTATCAAAACCAATGTTCTATTCGGAAAACGTTTCGTGCACTCCGTGCAATTTATGATGTCAACGATCGTCCTTCAGAATCCACAATTGGCCGACCTAACGTCACTGGATTTTTTTCTCTAGGCATTCTAAAATCCAAAGTCTATGTTGACAAATCTCGAACGGTTGCCGCCTTAAAGGCCAATATTAAGCACTTATTGCTGAAATTGAGCCATTTTGATGCGATAACGAACACTAAATGATTCTAACGACAATCTAAAATTGTCGGAGAAATGTATTGATAATTCGGATATTGTTGAAAACATCTATGAGAAGTGAAGTCCGTCGATTTTAATCTAATACTCGAAAGAAATGTGAGCTGGTGGCACCCTACATTTGAACGCCAATGGTCACCTAACGTCACCCCTGGTTTTCGCTTCACCCCCTCGCTCCTCATTCGAAAAGTCGACGAACAATACTAAAAGAAGGAAGATTCAGGGACTTGACCAAATCTGCAATACTTTCTGCAAGAAATGTTGATGTCGAAGAAATAAACGAATAAGTTGTCGAACTGTTGGACGTCAAGACCGAAAAACTCTACACCAGTATAGATAGTGTCAAGAACTGTGATAATAGTGATCTAAATGATGCTATTCTTCCAAAATATTTAAATTGGCTTAATCCGCCGAATTCCCGGTCCATGAATTACGATTGAAAACGAATTCTATTGTATGCTTATTAGAAATCTAAGTATCAGTGCAGGCCTTTGCAATGGTACAAGGCCTTTAGTTCTGGAACTTGGGGATAATCTGTTACGCTGTGAGATATTGACTGTAGATAAACAGGGAGAAATAGTGTTCATAAATCGAATAACACTCTACTGCGAAAACGTCTACCCCTTTACGTTCAAACAATGACAATTTTAAAATAAAATTAGCCTTTGCAATGAATGACGATTAACAAATCTCAAGGACAAACATTTGATAGGATAGTAATTGATCTCCAGAAAGGATGTATTAGTCACGGACAACTTTATGTGGCGCTTTTCAGAGTTCGTTCGTGGGACTCATTGAAAGTTTAGTCAGGGAAACAAAGAGGCAATAGTGTTGTCAAAAACCATGTTTTTAAAGAATTGTTTTTTTGATAATTTAATTTTGAAATTTCGCAGTCATAGGTGATTTCAGAAGATCTTTACAACTTATTTACAAGATATTTGAAGATCACAAGACAAAAACCTGAACACGATAAACATAAATAATTGAAAATAACGAAGAACGACATGAAGACTTAGCACTCTTTAAACTTTGGATTCTTACGAGTTCCATAAAATAGAATAAGTTGCACTGGACATATGCACACCGTATATTCAAAAAATAAGATCGATTTAAAGTCATTACGATATACCGCAAAAGTAATAATTCGCCAACTACTTTGATCACATTTAAAATTTATGTCTACCACGTAGGTACAAACAAAAAATGTAAGTTGAATAATTGAGCAATTGCATTTAAAATCTTTTAAAAAAATTTTTTTTCGATTGTTGGCAGTAAAATGTTGATCGAGTAGACTTCAATAACTGGCCTAATAAAAAAAAGGAACTTCATGAAAGTGTAAAAAAAAAAATTAAGACTCGATATCTCGTATTATACCACAGCACATAAATAGTTACTAACTCGGTTTATAATAACACCTTGATTATGGTTATGATTATTCTGTTTTAAATAAACCACTTCGAAAAATGTATACCTACACCTACGAGTTCCATAAAACAAAATGAGATAAGTAGACATACGCACACCGTACATTCAAGAAATGTGATCGATTTAAATTCATTATGATATACCATACAAAAATAATTAGTCACCAACTCCATCCATCGCATTTGAAATTTATTCACTAGAATAACATCTATACAACTTATCTCACTGTTACATTTAATGTATAATGTACATTTAAATCAAAAATTATGCTGTTTTTTGTACAACACCTAATAAATATTTTCCATTTTATAATTATTTTGATGGACTTGATTTAAAAAAAAAGCGCGCGAAGCGCGCTCATGACCTAGTACTATAATACTATACGTGAGTTATTACAGACTTGGATATTGCTTGGCAAATAATTTCTAATATTTTTGAACACAATACGTTAAGTCTTTTACTTTTGTCAAGCTATCTGCTTTCCGACGACCTAGTAGTTTTTGTAGAAATGTTAATAGGAATATTGCTAGGATAAAGCAAATGAAAATTTAATGAGTTAAAATTTCTAGAAGTTTTTTAAATGTGTCGGGTCCAAAAAGGTCTTAAATAATTCGTAATTTAGTTGTCTTTTAGAATATCTATTTGATATTTGACCAAGGACGTCCATTACCGAGCAATTGGATATCATACAATGACATGTCAAAATTTAAGAAAAAAAAATAATAATAAAAAATTTAAACATTTTTACTAGGTGGAAATCCATGATCTAATGAAAGATTTTTAAGTAAATATTTATATTTATTTATTTCCACTAATTTGTAATACAATTTTTACATGTTCCGCTACACTGTAGCTTCATCAGAAAAATGTTTAAGAATTTTATGTAGACATAAAAGTGAAATAGTGAAGCTACAGTGTAGCGAAACATGTAAAAAGTGTATTACAAATTAGTGGAAATAAATAAGTAAAATATTTACTTAAAAATTCTTTCATTAAAATATTAAACTTTTCAAAAAGTCGCACACGGTTTTTGAGTTCTTCCAATGCTGTTCTACCACACAAGTATAAATTCCAATGATTGTTTAGTTTTCGAGTTAAAGTTAAAATATCAGAACTTTAATAAAAAAATTCTGAAATTTCTAAGGTTTATTATTTAAACACTTAACTAAACAATTCCTGATAATATTACATTCTGTTACGCCATTGGTGAGATATTTCACCGTACCAGTTCTTTTAAATGAAAATGCATCATTGCCATATCTTTCAAAATGTGAAAAAGATAAAAATTAATAATATAGACTTAAAAACATATACAGCTGCATGCAACATCCTCTTTTAACTTTAAAGCGCTTTTTAAAACTGGTACCTTTAAAAATTTGTATGGTTTAAAATACACATTTTTAAAAGTGACCAGTTTTAAAAACCGCTTTTAAGTTAAAAGAGGATGTTGCATACAGCTGTTAGATTTTACTGACATTTTAAATGAAAAACTAACATAGCTTTGCATTTAAAAAACCAATGTTGAGAGATTTATCGGAAAAACTATAAAACTGGCAACGTTGCAAATATTATTTTTAGATCTGGCACTTCTAAAACCGTCTGTATAGCAAATGTCATAACGTTGTTTTAAGCCTTTGCTGAGATATTTTACCATTTCAGTCCTTTTAAATGAAAATGCAGTATTGCCATATCTTTTAAAAATCATAAAATAAAAATTTGATATTTTAGGATTGAATACACTTTGGCTTGACCAACATTTTAAATGAAAAACTACCATAGTTTTGCATTGAAAAATCCAAAAGTTGAGAGATTTATTGGAAACATTGTGGAACTGGCAACGTTGCAAATATTACTTTTAGATCTGGCACTTTTAAAAACCCCTGTATAACAAAAGTCATAACGTTGTATTAAGCCGCTGCTAAGATATTTTACCATTTCAGTTGTTTTAAATGAAAATGCAGTATTGCCATATCTTTTAAAAAGCACAAAAGAAAAATTTGATATTTTAGGATTGAAAACACTTTGGTTTGACCAACATTTTAAGAGAAAAATTACTGTAGCTTTGCATTTAAAAACATAAAGTTGAGAGATTTATCGGGAAAACTATAAAACCGGCAACGTTGCAAATATCATTTTTAGATCCGGCACTATTCAGAATCCCCGTATACCAAGTTTCATACCGTTAGGTCACGCCGTTGCCGAGATATTTGACCGTTCCGGTTCTTTTGGGACACCCTGTATATAATAATTAGGTGCTTTTTAGGTGCTAATTAGGGCCTCTAATTAAAAATTAGGTGCTCCTCTAGTTTTTGAGAAAATCAAAAAAAAAAGCTAGGTTTATGAAAGCTAGTAGTCCCTTATAGTGAAAAATATTTTTCCAAAAATTTCTTTTGTATCAGTATTAGGTGCTTTTTAGGTGCTCCTAAATAGTCTCAAAAACTAGAGGAGCACCTAATTTTTAATTAGAGGCCCTAATTAACACCTAATTATTATATAAATCCCGAAGTTTTTTTGCCATTCTGACACACCAACATGTAAACGTAAAGCCAGCAGTCCCCTAATAATTAAAAAAAAATCTGTAACTCAGTTAATAATTAAACAATTCTATTTTTTCTTGGACTATTTAGGAGCACCTAAAAAGCACCGAATTCTGATACAAAGAAGTAATTTGAAAAAAATATTTTTTACTGTAGGGGACTGCTAGCTTTTATAAACCTAGCAGTCCCTTAGTTTTTTTTTGATTTTCTCAAAAACTAAAGGAGCACCTAATTTTTAATTAGAGGCCCTAATTAGCACCTAAAAAGCACCTAATTATTATACACAGTGTGTAAAAAGTCCCGGAACAGTCAATTATTTTGAAAATAGTGCACAATATGAAAAAACTTCCTGTATAAAAGTTGAAGGTCTTAATAAAATCTATTGAAATAGTACTTATGTAATTATACAGGGTGGCCCAGAAAGTTGTGCTACACAAAACTTCATTTTTTTTAATGGAATGATCCCTTTTTAATTACATTTTCCAATTCCTCTAGAGATTCTAAACAACAATTATGAAAAATGTCATATGGCTAAACCCATTAGTTTCAGAAATAATTTGAGTTGAAGGACATAAATACGATAAGTACGATATTACCTACATTTTGCATTGTTTCGAGTTGGTTAAAAATGGTAACCAGACCTAACGCCCCTTGATTATTTTTTTTGGGGACATCTGAAAAATAAAGTGTTTGTGACAAAACCTCCAGATCTGAACGAATTGAGAAGAAGAATTATTGAAGAATGTGCATCTATTAACCAAGAAATGTTACAAAACGTCATCATCGTAAATTTTATTATAGCCTAGCCCATTGTCAAACTGTGGAAGGAGGACATTTTCAGCATTTAATAAAATAACGTCTTACACTTAATTTTATTTCTGTTCTTTCAAAGTTATTGTTAATTTTACTTTACTGCTTGTATTTAATAATTTAGTTATTAATAAAATTTTGACTAAACTTGAGTGAGGTAATTTCATTTAACACAAGTTAAATGTTTTTTTTTCAGGATTAGACGTGAATCATTTTGAACCAACTCGAAACAATGCAAAATGTAGGTAATATCGTACTTATCGTATTTATGTCCTTCAACTCAAATTATTTCTGAAACTAATGGGTTTAGCCATATGACATGTTTCATAATTGTTGTTTAAAATCTCTAGAGGAATTAGAAAATGTAATTAAAAAAGGATCATTTCATTAAAAAAAAAATGAAGTTTTGTGTAGCACAACTTTTTGGGCCACCCTGTATAATTACAAAAGTCCTATTTCAATAGATTTTATTAAGACCTTCAACTTTTATACAGGAAGTTTTTTTATATTGTACACCCTTTTCGAAATAATTGACTGTTCCGGGACTTTTTACACACTGTGTATAGTTCCCGAAGTTTTTTTCCACCTTGGGACTGCTAGGTTTATAGACCTGAAAAATTTAGTGCCAGAAACAAGCAAAAAATACGCGATAATCAAAATTCATTTTCAAATATCTGGCGATTGAAATTCAAAGCAGGGACCAATTTGAATATTTATTGGTGTACGATTAACTACGTTCAGTTTTTCATTAGCAATTTCTAAAGTTTATGAACTTACCCAAAAACAAAAATCGGATTAGTTTGAAGAGACGAACGTACCTGAAACAAAAATATTTATTTTAAAAACAATTAAACCAATTAAATTTGAAAGATTCACTGGTTAATCCCAATTTAAAAGCCTCCCCCTAAGCACCATCGAAATATGTCCACGGGGCTTCAAATCCATTCAAACAAAACCGCAAATTTAAGGGCGTATTTTGTGTATGCAAAGAGGGGAACATGCATGTTAATTTTTTTTCTTTTACATCGCCAGTTAACCTGATGCTTAAAGTGCACAGTGAAATTTCCACAGATTATTTTCAATATCAAAGGATTCATGTTGGTTGAGCATAATGTGGCCCTTATACAATATAAATTTTAATGAGAGATGCATTGGAGTGTTCTAAAAAACAATCCAATATTTCAGCTAAAACATAATACAAATCTCATATTCGTAGACGAAGGAAAAACATTTCGGCCGTGTACAAAATAAAAAATTTCATCATCAATGTAGAAAAGACGATCGGGAGAAAGCATCCCTATCTCGGTGCATTGTGTGTGCTCGGAGACGGCAAATGTACCGCCAACTTCTCAAGATATGAACATCTATTTACAATGATATTCGGGCCGCATCTGCAGCCGCCGGCATTTTCGATTTTAATTGGACTTTTCACTCGATCGGGCACGATGGAAGAGACGTCGAAACAGGATCTTTGGACTAGAAAAATATTATTTCTGGCACAGATAAGGGCAAACGCGATCAATATACGGTTCTGCGAATTTACAATATCTGGTGCATATCAATTAATTAATTTGGAATTGGGAATATTGTCTTTGCTCCGAGTTAATTTCAGCCTATGAGCTAGGGAATAGTGCAATACCTACTCAGTTTAAGGATGACAGTTATCGCATTCAAGCATTGATAAGCAATTAGCACATTTAACTGTCCTTATTTGGGACAAGGAAGACAGTGTTTATTATGTATATGTATGCATAATGTGTTTATCTATCATTATTTTGGTTAATTAATTTTTGTTTTGTATGTTTGTCTTTATAGAAAATTGTGTCACAATTTGCATTTTAGCATTTAAATTTTTGTTTTTAGTTTTTTAGTTATTTTCTATGACTTTGTGTTCCTTCGTCTTTAATGTTAGATTTCGTTCTAACATTTTTCTATTTTAAGGGCCATTTTGAGCTTCATGTTTGCAAGACAAAATCGACTCGACTGTCATTTTATAATAATTTTCCCCTTGTGTTACACGAGACTTTGTTTTGAGTTAATTTAATTCTACAAAAGAAAAAATACAGACCATTATAGTATAGTATAATTTACCACAAAGTTATTCTCTCCCCTAGAAAAAAAAAACACACACACACACACATACACACAAAACCCCTAGACAGACATATTTACGTCGGATCCCCTATAGTTCTAATTCTAAATCTTTTAGGGCAAACTTTTTTGTAAAAGTGTTAAAGGCCGCCCTAAGCTCGGGGTAAAAAATTGATCCCGCGGGAGATGTTTTGGATGTCTAGCAGCGGATCTCTCAGGGGGCGAGTGTTCGCGTTCTAAATCATTTTGATGAACCCCACCAGTATTAGGTGATGGAGACATTATTAGAAGAAGGAGTCGCATTTTTCTTAGTCATCTCACAAAAGAGAAGGTATAATAATCCGGGAAGTCTTCAGCAAATTGTTATACTCGTGACTAAGTCATGTCAAATTGTTATTTAATGATGGTCGCTTGATTTGTTTTAGGTCAAATAAATGTCAACTCGTTTGGACTAAATATAGAATCCATTAAGTATAATATAGAATAGAAGGTAGCATCCATGAATGTTTCTCTAAAAAAAAAACCTTGTCTTATCGATTTTTTATGCGCCAAATAATAACCATTTTGAGTTGCGTTTTGGTCGAAAACGATCCAGAGGTGTCTCGATCCAAATCCCACAATCACCATTTGCATGAATTCGAACGTCGTTAGGTCGGACCGTTATCTGGCACATCGCCCTTTGTTTTGTGTCAAATTCATTGAAATTATTCGTGGTTTTTCTATCACGTATTTCCGGTATAAATAGGGGGTCACCTGTTTCAACGAATAATCAAGTTCAAACTAATCTGATTTTCCTGCTGGCTGAAAATTTTTCATTTATCCGCACACGTGGATTTTCATACGATTCAATTATCCAACTTTTTTTTTTTTTTGGTCCGGCAACATCAAATTTGCACTGCACGCGATCCCCCCTGCTAATAAATCGTATAACTGGATTAATATGAAGAATATCCATCATTTCCATTATCTTCGATTGAAAATTATCCGGCCCACGGAATCCAATTCGGTCTAAATTAGTTTCCGTGTGCCCGGAACATTTTCTGCACAATTAAACTAACAAGTTTGTGCCCGTTTCGGCGGCCCGATAAATATTCGCGCCGAAATAAAACAGCCGATAAACATAAATGATTATCGGATGTGCATGATGCACATGGCCCCTAGTATAATATACATTTAGGAACTTTGTTTTATTGAGGCAAACCACGCATATTTATTTTGAACTAGTGATGGAAAGAATTGGTTATTTTTAAGAATCGAATACCAAGAAAACCGAGTCAACTGAGGGGGGCTCAAGGCATATTCTCATAATCTTAGCCAGGTGATGAAAACTTGTTACGATAAATTTATCATTTACGTAACATGTTCCATCTTTTCTTATTTTCATTATAAAGTCGTATTTTTTTCATTTCAGAATCAGCAAAATAATCTAAAATATCGACAAAGTTCAAAATAATACAAGTGCTACCATCTATCCATCACCTGCGTAAAATGCAAATATCTTTTATTCATTTAACAGTACTGCCATCTAGTACCTGATGGATTTATTTTTCAAAATATGATTTTAATTATTTCGCATTTGTATTTTCATTCAAAGAAATTAGGTATATTTATCTCACTTTTAGCACATGGATATATTTCTGTCTCCCTCTAACCTCTGAATCTGAAATAATCATTTTTTGGCTTAATGACCTAATTAATTAACAGTTTTAACCTTAATTTAAATTACTATAATTTGTAAACAATTGAAATAATTCTAGTGGATTTTTATCTATTCTCTTTTATTTCACATGGGTTTTCATTGTGATTTCATTGTGAAGTGAATATGATCTTTTGGATGTACTCGTCTGATTGGTTCAACTGGTTAAAATTCAGTTAAGTATAAAAAACACAGAATCGTTTTCCTATGGGCTTTGGTTTCTAAAACGATCTCTTTCCTGAACAGAAGTCTGGCAGGCAAGTCCTCTTTATTTTGAATAATTTTTGCTCTTAATTTTTAGATTCTCCCTTATGGATTTTTCAATATATATTGCTATCAATGCATATTATCATATCATTATCTGTTCTTGAAATATAAATATTATATTTTAATTTTTTTTATCTAATTGTTGGCTGCCATTTTGTGTGAGTGTCGATTGGTAGTGCCACGTTTATCTGAGGTAAGTCAATTCAGATATTTGGATTTTAAAAAGGTACTGCTGCTCTGGTTTTCAGAATCAATTGTTAGTGTGGGAATATTGGATCATTTGCTCTAAATAGAGTCGATGAAAACCAAATTTTTGTGACCATTCCTAATAACTCTTTATTGAATCCAGGCAGAGGCCTGAATAGCCATTTTCTGTTTGACTCCCTCAATTATTATTTCGACTAAAGGGTGTAATTTTTTAAAAGAAATCCAGACAGGTCAAAAATTCAGAAAAAAGTTTTAATTAGAACATCTCAAGAATTTTGACATATTCTGGATTTGATTAATTTCAACCCCAGGTTTATCTTGTAGTATCTATAGTAGCTACCTTCTACCTTGATTTGAAAGAAAATTTTTGTCTATTTAGGGGAGAATCCAAAGATTTAATTTCTTATTGTTTTGCCTACCAAGGGCGTAGATACTTTACATTTCTGGGGGTGGTAAAATCAGCGATGGCCGGGGGGGGGGGGGGAGTGGTTCCTTACCTTAGTACTATTATTTAAGTAGTTACATACTTTTTTAAATTCATAATGCTAGTTTTGATCAGTTTTTTTGACAATTGACAGATGACACATCACTGAAAATCTACCAGCCTTATTGGCTGAGTTCGTTCGGCTTTGCACTCTACGGAGCGGAACGGAATGAGCATGGATATCGTGACGTCATAGGCAGAGTGAGCTCTGAACAAGTGTTCGTAAGCCGAACGAAGATCGAAGAAAAAAACAACAGAATGGTGTAAATGGCCAAATTCATGTTCTGAGAATGTACTCAGAGCTGTCAAAGATACTTTTAAAATGTATCTAGTTACAAGATAAGTTAGTTTTGAAAAAAGTGTCTGAAGTTACTTTGGGTATTTAGTTACTCATTTAAAAAAGGATCTTTAATACGTATTTAAGTTACTTTTCAAGATACTTAATAAGATACTTTATTATTAGTTCCAAAGCCTTAGCTGTTCTGTTTATTTGGTCCACAGATTTCAGATTCAATTTTAAAAACAAGAATTTTTATAGTTTAAAAATCCCAAATTCGAGAATAAGGTTTAAAATCGCAGGACATAGAAAGTTATCACAGTTACAATAACAAATCATAGTTACATTTTTATAGAATATAATGGATAAATCGTGACGTGAACTATTGAAGTACAAAATCGTCAATAACTCTTTTGTTGGATGAGTGTACACTAACTTTACAGAGCGGCTGGTGAGTAGGTACAAACGAATATTTACATATGCTTGATGCTTCTTGAAGTTTGAACCAGTTTTATCTTTTTGGGTAAACGTCTCAAGAAACTTTTTTCACGGAACTAATACTTTTTGTTAATTTAGATTTAGATAAGACTTTTCAACATCTACCTACTTCTAAGTATCTGAGATACTTTTTGGTATCCAAGATACTTTTTCAAGATACATCAAGTTACAGATACTTTTGAAAAGTAACTAACAGGTCAATTCTGTGCAATCTGTAAGCAAATCTATAAATTTCTATAAGCCTATAGACACTGCAAAACGCATCGATTGCCAAACGGAAATATGTACGATCCTATAAGATATTCTGTAATCTATAGGAAGTGCAGAATTGCAAATTGTCCATAGGCAGCTATGGGCTTATAGAGATACAGGGTGTCCGAAAAGGTTTTTACCATTTCTTTGTTATATTTCTCGACAACCGTTAGGAGTGGGGGAATCCGAGCAGATGCAATGCTGAGCGTGCATCTTGGAATTTCAGTAACCATAAAACGATCCACAGGGCCGCAGCTGGCTTTCTGTGGGAGAGCATTTTATTCTTACATCCAAGTTCGTCGCCTTTTTCGTGTACATTTCAATTTCCACGAAATTTACACGACTTTATTCGGACACTGGGTTAGAAAATTTGAAGCAGAAGGCACAACAGTGAATAACAGCCATATTGGCCGACCCAGAACCTGGTAGAAGTGTGGAAAATATCGAGCGTGTTCGAGAAGCAGTTAGGCGTACGCCTCGCCGTTCAATAAGAAAACAAGCAGCCGCATTAAATTGATTAAAATGTGAAATTTTCCTGGATTCAGTCAAAACACTATTGGTTTCAGCAAGACAAAGCGACTGCTCACACTGCAAATCTTTCCATGGGGATCCTTCGAGGGATGTTTCCAGGAAAGCTTATATCGAAGAATGGTAACGTAAATTACCCCGCCAGAAGTCCCGATTCAACTCCCATGGATTTGTTTTTGTGGGGTTTCCTTAAATCAAAAGTGTACGTTCAAATTCTTGCAAATTTGGATCAGTTGAAGCAAAGAGTTCGCGACGAAATTCGAGCAATTCCATAAGAACTCTGTGTGTGAACCGCGTGTTTACCAACTTCAGAGGTCGTTTGGAGGAGACGACCACATGGGAGGGCAGCACCTCGACGGTATAATTTTTCATAAATAAAATTTCCAGCGTTTGTAGTTTATTTTTATTTATTTTTTTTAAAAATAAATCTCAAACTTGATAAGTTATAATTATTACAAATCGTAAAAACCTTTTCGGACACCCTGTATATGGATTTGCTTACAGATGTTCACAGAATTTACCCATAAGATACTAGATACTTTTGCCAAAAAATAATAGTACATTATATACCTAGGTAGAGAAGTTGGTCATTATAGCTTTTATAAACCGAGGCGCGAAGCGCCGAGGTTTATAATGCGTAAGGTATATAATGACTTTCTCTACCGAGGGATATATAGAATTTTTTTTACTAGTGCTAGTAGAAAATAAAAAATAGGTTTGAAACCTGTGCTCAAATTATTTTCTCTTGTCAACCGCTTACGGTAATTTCCTATAATGTACACTTGGCCAAACATAAAACTGGTACAGGCAATATATATACACTGCTCAACAATCGAACTGGATAATTGCAAATATACTAAAATCCTCATTTAAACAAATAAATAATAAAAAGGTGTTTTATATAATCAATAAACAGTTAATTGATTATCAATAAACTGGTTATTGATAATATAAAACACGTTTTCATTTTCTATTTTTTTAAATGAGGATTTTAGTATATTTGTAATTATCCAGTTCGATTGTTGAGCAGTGTATTTTAAATTTGCCTAGTGTGAGTCAGGCTTAATAACAAAAAGTCTCTTCTAAAAACTTAGGTCAGACAGTTTTTGTCAATGTCAAAGCTGAACAAAAGTAAATGCATGTTTTTATGTTATGTTTGGTTCAAAAATGACACTGACTTGACTCTTTTTGTCATTGTTGAGGTGATAAAAAAGGTCGATTTACACAATACAATGCAATAGGAAAATGCGTACCAGTTTTATGTTTGGCCAAGTGTACATACAGGAACCTGCTTTTTTTAAAATTGACAGGTTGACACTGAAATTAAACCAATAGAAACCTGTTACGTTATGACAATATCCTTGCGTCATGACGTCATTTTCATTATTGACCTAGGTATTTTTTCATTATTCCCATTATTAACCTAGGGAGAGAAATTTAGTTTTTTCCCAGAAAAATTGATGGAATAATGACTTCTTCTCAGGTTAGAAGTAAAGAAAAAGTATTTATATAAGATACTATAAAGTAACTAAGATACTCTAAAGTTTATAATATACTTTTTTCTGACAGCTCTGAATGTTCTAAACTTAAACTGATTCAGTGTTAGTGTAAAACTGGGGCAGCACGGCTTTTACTAACAGAATACAGTAATAGATAATACAGTTTTCTTAAAATAAATTTATACTCATTCTAGCAGCTAGCTTTCCAACTTGCAAAGAACAAAGAACAAGAACAAAGAATTTTTATTTGGGCAATGATATTTTACTTAACCCGGAAGCCCCAATATTTTTCATCTAATAAAATATTAGTTTTTTTTTTCAAAATTTACCCAAAAAAAATAGAGATCTGTGGAGTAATTACCCCCTCTACCCCCCCCCATATCTACGCCCTTGTTGCCTACCTTATTTTGTTCATATTTTTGCTTGCCAGAGCTGCTGTCAGGAAAGCAGCATTTTTGCTCAATCATAACGAGCATTTTAATTTAATCTTGCTATTATTTTAATTTTATTATTATCTTTCATTATTCTTAATTATTTAATTGTTTTTTTTTTTATATTAAAATATATATATATTTTTTTTCAACTTGCAATAGCTGTTCATACTTGATTCTGTTGGAAGGGAGTGTCTGTACAACAATCGTTTTATAGTAAATTTCAATTTAAATTTCCTTTGCAAGACACTCACTTTTCGACAGAGTTCAGTGATTTAATATTCCAAATATTGCCGAACCTGATACTGCCTTATTCTTTTCTGGGTATCCACTGGACATAAATATCACTATTTGGAATCTGGATCAGCTGGAGTGACGTCACCCCAGCAATCGATCCTCTTTCCTGGATACAGGACACAACACGAAGAGCTCCAGTTCACGAAAGTGAAACCCCAAACATCCACTGAAGAACTCCGGATTGACCGGATTGAAAAGGTACATGTGTCAGATTCACCGGAACAACCAAGCTGTTAACAGTCAAATTCTAAAGAAAAGTAACATTTTTACTTGTTACTTACATTGTGAACAAATATTAAATAAAAGTATTGTTTGTTGGATTTTGAGTGGTTTCATTCGAACATAAAGGGGCTACACGTTATCTTATTTATTTTTTTTAAATTCCAAGACCCTATTAGGTTCTCTTGTCTTAAAGTGCAAATAGCTGGGTTTATTTGTAACAAACTGGCAATCTTTTGTAACCATTGGTGGTTTGAACCTCACCACATTATTCTAACTTTCAAAAATATATAAATATTCACACAATATCAAATTAATACGATATCCATTTACCATTCGCGAAGGTTGGGTTGTGTTAAGACAGGATACGCTTTTTTTTTCTGAAATTCATTACCACAGGCAATTAAACATTTTGGTTTGTATAGAGTAGCGATTGTTTTCGATTTTGTAATACAGTAAGTAAAATAATATAATGCTAAATAGATTGGAAAGGTTAGTGGCGCATAATAATCGGATTGAGACACAAATAATTGAAATTTGAATACGTATAATAAATATGCTACATCGATTTATTGAGCAATAGAAAATACAATGCTATTGATATTCTCATAAATAATACAAAAAACGCCCTTACATTACTGCCTTTGTGCATAGATATCAATAATTAAAATGCTGCATTTACCAGACAAAATGTGAGAACTTGCCCAGATGTCTAGCTAATAATTTAGTATAGCGTGTTCATCGCGACTCTAAAGGAAAGTGTAGCCGGGATCATCAACTAGGGGATTAACCTTAGTATCATCAGTTTTCCTTAGCTAACTAAAAGTTAAGACCAACAAACAAATAAATAGCAACTCTCCAAATTGTCTTCGGCAAGTGGCGACGCCATTCGTTTTCATTTAGACTTTTGGTCTTGGATTACCGTTTCCTATAAGTTTCGCTCTTTCCTGTCGAATACACCAGGCTTAAAAAGGACGACCCCCCTTTCGATGCCTCAAGGGAAATTTTCTCTGACTCCAGAAAAAAAAATATCGAATTAAACTCTGACTGCAGGTACGCGTCGAAAAAAAAAAGGTATATCGGGGGATATCGTCATCAAGCTTCAAGGTATTTGAGTTTTAAATTTTTCATGTAGGAGAGCGTGCGACTTTTGCGTTAAGGGAGCGACCTTTTTAAATGTAAAACGCCCGAATTTGTTTTTTAAGTAAGACGACGGAAAACGGGGTGAATGTTTAAATATTGAGCAGCCATAAGGTGAAATTACATGGTTTGAATACTAAATACATACAGGACGTGAAAAATTAAATTAAAAATTAATTTAATTCAAGTTGTTTTATTTCGTACCAAAGGAATCTTAATAATAGTATCTGATCCTTGCAGTCTCTTGGTAGAAGTTAACCATCTCCAAGTAACAAACATTGGCTGCTTTTTTCTACACACTTATCTTAGCTAACCTAAGTTGTTCTGAATAAAGGACCGTTTTTTTTCTAACATCAAGGATGCCAGATTCCATCCTTAGTTCAATTTCTTACCTGAGGTTATGTTTATTTGAGGTTAGATTCTTTGTCCATCTAATGGGTACGTTTGAACTACAACTTAGCCTAGCTAAGATTTTCAAAGTTAGCTAAGATAAGACAGTGTGCATAAAAAAAGCAGCTATTGCTCCATTTATACAGATTTTTCTGTGATTCGAACGCCTCTCTCTTACACAAACGCACTCAACCCAAATTGGTTTTCTCTGTTTCGCACCTATATTTAACGTCAACCGCCCGGAAAAGACTTCAACTTAGCGGAAAGAGGATTGATTAAATACGCGGTTTCACCTTTTTCCGGCCGCCTATCGCGTCTTCCTTCGCACTTTTTGCGAAAGCCAATCCTCCGGACCATTTCTCTTAAGACCTTTTTCTGACGTTTAAAGGGATTATCCCTTTTAATAGTTAACTTAGTGGGGGCCCGCCGTTAGGAAAAACTTCGAGAATTCAAGAAACATTATTTGAAGTTTATTTGCTCTACAAGATAAATGGACAAAGTCAGTTACTTCCATTATGTCAATGAAAATGAAAACGAATTACTAAAGAAATGTTAAAAACAAAATATCTTTTGATTAATATACACCGACCTCATCCAACCAAAAACAAATAGTTTACGACAACTGCTCGTTCTAACTGTGGCAACACGATTTTATATCAAACAACAAAGTTTTCCTTCTATTTAAATTTAGCTCGTGCCTGTTCTACAATCAAATTTGTCTCTGCCTAAACTTGGGGAAAATTACATTTTATATCTGTCGGGGCAGAAGGAACAGAAGAGGAAGGAGCTATTCTCTTATTAAGTTATTTAATTCAAATTCGTATCCTGAAAAGATCTATTTTATATTTAGTCAAGCTCTTTGTTCAGTAAATGATTTTATAATATTGATGATGTTTTTCTAATTAAATTTCTCCCGGGCCTAATCCACAAATTTTGTGATCGAATTGCTGCAGCATTTCCATTTTCCTCACTTATTTATCTTCATTATTAAATCAGAGTAGCATGAGTAACGCTCGTCTAATTTCATCGCGAGCTTGAAACTCCTGCATGCATCCACTACTAATAAAATAAAATTGCCATGAAAAATTCAAATCAATTTCGAACGCAGTCACCTGAAATATTCAGCCGGACAATTAAGCCGGGCGCACAAACGAAAATTTATTTTGTTCCATCTCCGATTTCCGGCAACCTTTTGAGACCCATCCAAAAGCGAGGCATCCTGAGGGATCCCTATCTTCGTAATGCATAAGATGGTAGCATTCCAGACGCCCACGTAACAGAATAATTTCGTATACCTATCTACGTTTTCGTTTCTCGCGTGTACATTTTACGATTGGCGTTAAATATTTACAAGGACTGTAAACTTCGCAAAGAGAGAAAATGGGAAACAAGTAAATTGGTTATTCTTTGCTCGTTGTTTAGCTGGACTACTATCAAGTAAAAAAAAATTAATATTTTACTCCCCTTGCTCTATCAAAATTTTATCATTACCTCCATCTAATTTCGTAGCTGTCACTGGTGCCGCGCTGCTCAAACTTTAATGAAATAAATCCCGTACTTCAAGGGACACACGAATGATTGGTAATTCATTGCCAACTTTCCCGGGAGCCTTGCTGTGTCGCCTCTAATGAAGATTGACGTTGAATTAACAATTTTCAGCCTCCCGTGTTTCATCTTTATTTAAATTGGTGATTATTCTTTGAAAAATGTAAGGAGAAAGCAACTTTTTTCAGATTTCGTTCATTTCACGTACAAAACGATTTCCAATAAATTAAAGATGCCTGGAAAACTATTGGAGACTTACAGACGACTATATTTTACCAAAGAGGGGGTCAGTCAAATTTGTCCCCCGTGCCGCCCTGATCTTAGACAAAGTGTGCGATATTTGAAAATCGATGTGTAAAATTGTGCAAAATACAGAGTGAATTTCTCTTTCCGGACGCGCCCTGTGTTTAAAACTTGATATTTTTGGGGAGGTTAGCGCTGGCAATGTGTGACAACTGTGTGTGGATTAAAGGTCTGTTTTCACAAGAGTCTCTGATAGTTTGCAAACTGTCGGTTATAAGAGTCTGGGTTAAAAATTGATCAATTTTCGACGGAGAGCTATTATTCAAGAATTCAAATTCAGAACATGTTGTCCAACCTTGACCCTTATTCAGATCACACGTTATGCTAACATGATATCAAGTAAAATCAAACTACTTGAGGTTAAATAGGGGATTCACCGAGGTTTAATTCCGCCCTTTAGGCAGGGGCATACCAAAGCACATCGTATTAGGAAGAGGGGGTTTGCAACCCAAATTTCCCAACTTTGTATTAACTTGATAACCATACCCATTACATACGCCTAACTTCTAGTTCAATAAACTAAAAATAATTGAAATACATAAAGTCCGTCGATTTCAATCTGATACTTGAAAGGAATGTGAGCTGGGTGGCACCCTACATTGGAACGCCAATGGTCACCTGACGTCACACCTGTTTTTGCCATACTTCACCCCCTCGCTCCTCATACGGAAAGTGTCAGATAAAAATCGACGACCAATAATAACAGTGGCGGCTATAGGATTTGGTCTTGGGGGGGGGGGGGGGCGAGAATTCAGAATATTTCGTATTTTTATTTCATATTATTTCATTTATTATTTAACTGAGTTAGAGTTTTCGTTTTTAGATGTTTTTTTAAATAAAATATTACATTTATATACAGTGTGTCCCACTTTTAATAAAAACACCCCCATATCTCAGGTATTAATGATGCGATTTTATTCAAGTTTTGGTGGTGATTGTATGTTAGAAAAATGAACTATTTGACATAGTAAACATTTTCATTTACCATTGGTGCTGGGGGGTAAAAAGGGGTTGTATTTTTCGGAAAAAGACATTAGAGCTTATTTTAGATAATTTTTTGCATCAAATTAGGAATCAGCATCCCCAAAAACCCCTTAATTCATATTTTAAAAATCTCAAGAGATGATTTTAGCAGAAAAATAAATAAATTTAGAAATTAGAAATAAACAGCTTATTAGA
Source organism: Ceutorhynchus assimilis (assembly GCA_917834065.1). Classification (NCBI taxonomy): domain Eukaryota; kingdom Metazoa; phylum Arthropoda; class Insecta; order Coleoptera; family Curculionidae; genus Ceutorhynchus; species Ceutorhynchus assimilis. The sequence continues at coordinate 4,190,959 of OU892281.1, forward strand.
AAAAGTGAATTAAATAGAAATTTTTTGTTTTTTGGTAAAATCAGCTCTTCAGATTTTGAAAATACATATGAATGAAGGGGTTTTTGGGAATGCTGAATTTTAATCTGTACAAAAAATTATCTAAAATTAGCCCTAATATCTTTTTCCCAAAAATACAATCTCTTTTTACCCCCCAACGCCGCACGCCAATGGTAAATAAGAATGTCTATGTCAAATAGTTCATTTTTCTAACATGCAATCACCATCAAAATTTCAATAAAATCGCATTATTAATAACTGAGATATCAGGGTGTATTCATGAAAAGTGGGACACACTTTATACATAGATTTTTATTGTTATTGCGTTTTGGCAGTTAATTAGATTAATATCAAAAAAGCACTATTTTTTCAAGAAAAATCAAGTAGTTAGCTTGAAAAACTTGATTTTCAAGTTACTTGATGTGTAACTTGACTTGAATTTCAAAAAAAAATACTTGACTTGATATCAAGTCAAGTCAAGTCAAGTAGCTTGAAAATCAAGTCAAGTCGTGAATCTCTAGGAAAATCGGCCGTACGAAAGACCCTAAGTAATAATGCATTCCTTGAAAAGCCATTACTTATAAAACTTGAAAGAACTTACCAAGTTTTTGGGTGGGAATTCAAACTTAAATCTAACCGCAATCACGAGACTTTTTGAAATTTCCTATGGGCCAGATGCACCAGACTGTCAACATTTGAAAAGGGTTATATAAAGTTAAATTTGAAAGAAAAAAGGACAAGTAACATTAAACGTTACAAAACACTGATCTAGGATCAGTTCGATCACTATCAGCTGTTCAAGGATTAGTAAACTATCTAGATGGAGTTGGTTCAGTGTCCAACCGGATGGATCCGCAGATGAATCTTGCCACATGACAATTCCTAACAATGCTAACCTCAACAAACATTATTTTGATTTTCCGATTTTAATTGAGCCACGTTATTTTAAAGGCCAAACAATCAAGAAACAACTGAAAAGTTGGGTTAAGAAAAACAGCTGATGGCTATCAATCTTATTTACACCGCATTTTATCAGGGTTGATGAGATCCAAACATATATGACACTGAATCGAAAAACCCGATCACTTTCCGTACAAGAGTGAACTGACCCTAACAACAAAGATTGGTAATCCTTGTGATCGGCTTGACCCGATCTTAGTTTCCGTAAGCAGTTTTTATAAGTGACAAAGACGGAACATTCATTCTTTTGGGAACGCTGCTTCCCTGTTTCAAGAATAAGGCAGCAGCATAAAAAACTCATGTCAAAGAGTCGTGCCACCTCGTAGAGAAACAGCAAGTAAGAAACCAGATACGAACGGAATCCGGCGAGCTAACAATCACTTTAAGACATGGGAATAGAACAATACAAGAACAAATCTTAAAAATCAACAAATGGGCAGAAGTGGCAGTCAAAGAGACTAATATGAACCGCGATGTAGAAGAAGAAGAAGAAAAAGAAGCAGCATAAACAAGCTTGCCAGCAAACACAGACATAACAAACAACATGGAACTAACAGTGAACCAGAGACAAAACAGACAAACTTTTTCAAGATCGGCAAACTGGACTGACCCCAAAGAGAGGCCATTATTAATCTTGCAAAAGCGAATACGATTTTTCAATTCTTGCATGTATACTTTGATGACATTCAAAAAAATCCTGTCTTGTTCGCTTTCGTAGGCGAGTTTCCACCGGTTTGGTAGAATATAAATTTCGCAAACGCGGCCGTACCTTAATTGGCATCAGACTTTTGTACGTATTTCGGCGGAAAATTGGCTTCTTTAGCGCCGCCTGGCAACACTTTACTGCGGCGATATTTCGATGCTATCCCGAAGATCCCGCGCGGTCCGCCATCAGGGGGATTCGCGAATTTAATCCTCTTACAACGCGCTTCCCCGGATCTTTAATAATAAAGTATCATTCCGGGTTGTGCAACCGGAACGCTGCTTACTTGACGTTTTTATATTCTTTCTCAATTTACTAGATAATACCATAGCACGTTAAATATCTTTTGGCCGTTATTTTATTCTTTTCGGTATCCAGAACTAGAGACCATTATAAGAATTTATATTATCTTTTATTCTAGTACATTTTTTCTTTGCTAAATATGACACACACATTATTCTCATTCATTCGCTGTCATCATCTTATCCTAGCGTCATTTCTTAGAAAAAGGAGAATTTTTCCTTCTATATCAATTCACCTTTTATGGATCGTGGCACTTTCGAGTGGAAGCCTTGCTGAACAGATCAATTCGCCGAGATATGAAACTTTATGGGGCGCACCAGTTTCGCTGCCGCTAGCCCTTTGTGACGGTGGCAACACGTCGTTACACATATTCGGGACAATGCCATTGTCCGACCCGTTTTCTTCCTACTCTGTGTGTCTGTTGTCATCTCCTAGACGCCTTTTACACTCCAATAGGCACGAGGGTGTTCAAAGTTTTTGTTAGACGGGAATTTTATGACGTAATTCGGAGCTAACATGACCAGTAAAATTCAAGGAGCTGGCCTTTATTATTGCTAATAATCAATTTTTCAATTTATTTGAAAAAAGTAATATGAAACTTTTTTAAATTGTTTCTTCTAAAAAGTCTACAATGTTGCAGATGAGAGTTGACGATGCATAGATAAGACTACCAGTCATAATCTTACAGACGCCGACATTGCAACATTAAAATACAAAGCCGGCATAATTCTCAAATTACTTAAGCATCAGCAACTTTTTTTTTTCTTTCTCGCAATTAAGCATCGGGCCTCGAGCGTATGCCTGACAGGTTAAACATACTACTAACCCATTTAGCATACATTAAGAGGAAATTACCTCACCGCACAACGCACTAACCGTCTCTAAATAATCACTGAACGTTGCTACCGAACGCTGGAAACAACGTAATCAGCAAGTTATTGCTCTTATGGCGTTTCTACAAGTGTCTGCAACGAGTAGGGCGATAATTACGCCACATATAGTGTAAGGATTTATTGTGTTGCAATCAAAGTGTAGATGGGTGTATATTGAAAATTGATATTTATTTGTTTATCGGATAAGAATTCAAGTATAAAACTGAAATAGAGCAGTTCAATGTAGGACAATAATAGATAATAGGGTACAAATCCTGTGAATAAAAACATTATAGCAATTTTTTTAATGTTTTCCCAAAACGATTGCAGTGTTGTCAAATGTTCGTATAGTACACTTGGTGCACAGTCACGTAAATTGTACAAAAATCAAATACTTGAACTGAAGCGTTACCTAACCTAATTTTTTGTTTATCGGCTCATTTGTTATCTATTCCTGGCTCTTGAGTTTTCGTTTTCTGGTAAATTTTTCTAAATAGAAAAAAAAACAATAGCTTGGAAGAACCCACACACCAATCATTCAAACCAAGTCTGACATCTTTGAGATTGAAAATTTTAGAGAAAGTGCTGGATGAGTTGATTAGGGAGAAGCGCTTAAGACGACTCCCCTTAGTACTCATCAATATGTCTATCAGACAGGAAAGTCCACAGAGCTGGCTCTTAGTAACTTGGTAGCTAACATAGACGACTCTCTGGAACGTAAAAGCTTTACATTCGCCCCCTTCTTGGCCACAGAGGGAGCTTTTAACAATGCGATGCCAAACTCTTTCATGAGGCATCAAAATCTAGAGACATCGCTAATTTGTAACTGGATCAGGACCATTCTGAACGCTACAATGATAACGACCTCTCTGCAGGGGGAAACGATAAGGTTCAGGGCTGACAGGGGCTGTCTGCAGGGAAAAGTATTAGCTTTGCTTCTTGGTAGATGACCTCCTAGCTGTGATACAACTATGGGGGTCAAGGTTCAAGTATTTGCGGATGATCTAGTAATAATAGCCAATGATAGCTGCGAGACAAGGATCGCAGCTCCACTTCAAGAAATGACTGCATGCTTGATTGGTGTGAGAGAGAAAAAATGACGATCAATCCTCTATGGAACTGCTGCAGGATCTGTAGAAAAACCTGGAGCAGAAATCCAAAACAAATTCACTGGATTTACACTGTGGTCATCAGGCCAATGATAACCTACGGATCTGTGTATGGTGGGGCAAGGTGAATCAGTGGTTCAAATCACACTTACCGGACTACACTTGCCTAGGCGATAACAAAAGCGCTTCGCATCTGGCCCACTACAGTCATAGAAGTCCTCATAAGTCTAGCTGCCCTTCACATATATGTGAAGAGGGAGATAATGAAGACAACCTATGGGCAGGAAAAGCCTCAAAGCTCTGGGTCCTTATTCATGAAATAGGGGAGCAGCGTTCCCAGGCGTCGTATTCTTCAAATTATTATTGTTCTAGTGGATAATTACTTGTTGTTATTATCTTTAGTCGTCAGCTGTTGTCATTTTTCTCTGATTATATTGTTGTGTGCAATTTTTGGTACGTAAAAATTTCATCAATTAATTTTCGACGTTTGTCGTTATTCTGACTCATCTCTAATCCTTACCTTGAGGACAACTAATTAATTTTATGTGGTTCTCATTTCTCTTCACATTTGGTGGTTGGAGAAATAAGGTCTTTCTGAAGAGTTAAATTTTGTCTTCGCCTTTGTGGGATTTTTACCTCAATATTCTCAATAATTGAATTTATGGCACCTTGAGTTGCCTTACGTTGCGTTACGTTTTCGTAAAGTGCTATAAATTTAGCCGATTAATTCGGATTTTAACAACCATCCATGTGGTAAGTTTTGTTATGCACGTTTTTTTTTTCCCCCCACAGTGGATTCTGACCTCTTCTATTTAATCATTAGTGAAAAGCTGCCTTAAGGAGTAGAATAAAGACCACCTTACTCACTTCAGGATTTCGAATCCAGACCCCGATCCAGATTAATTCAGAGTATTTTCGAATGTAATACCACAAGAGGTTTCAGGATTACCAGATAATACTTTTATTTGTCACCCATTTGTAAAACGTCATTTATCAAGTCAAAACATAAACAACGGAAATTGATTTTTACAAGCTACTGGCTCTACTAACTTGTAAAATTGACAGCTGAACTGTAAAACTTTTCTACAAGTCAGTAGAATTATTTATTTTCAAAAAATCAGTTTTATCAGAAGAATGGAAGAGTAACAAATAAATTATTGTACATTATACGCCAGGTAGCAGTTTTTACTGGCTCTTGAAGGTGACAAGCTCGCCTGACGGCTCGCTAGTCATTTCCTTCAATCGCCAGTAAAAACTGTTTTACCTGGCTAATAATGTAAAATACTATTACCTGTAACGAAAAGCAATACGCAGCAACACCACGACTCCGGAGGAGGAGTGATGTTGGTGGTAATGCCTTGAGTGTCAGGTAAAAGTATAAGGTAATCCTGAAGCATCGAGTGGTATTCAAAAGGTTATACAACTCACTGTACATTATTCCCATATGACACGAGAGGCTTAAAAAGTGATAAGCCTTTTGGGATTATCGCGCTTGGTGGCATTTATAGCAAATTCTATTATAGGAATTTTTTTAAACTTTAAAGTATTACAGCTGTATGCAACATCCTCTTTTAACTTAAAAGCGCTTTTTAAAACTGGTACCTTTAAAAAATTTTGTGGTTTAGAATACACATTTTTAGAAGTGACCAGTTTTAAAAAGCGCTTTTAAGTTAAAAGAGGATGTTGCATACAGCTGTTAAAGTTTAGTTCGTTGTATAACGTTTTGAATACCACTCGATGTTTCAGGATTACTTAATACTTTTACCTGACACTCAACGCGTTACCAGCAACACCACTCCTCCTTCGGAGTCGTGGTGTTGCTGCGTAACGCGTTTCGTGACAGGTAAAAGTATTATCCGGTAATCCTGAAACCTCTTGTGGTATTACATTCGATTATACAATGAACTTCACTTTAATACAAAATGAAACAATTTTTTTTCTATAATATAATTTGCTATAGTAATTGCCACCAAGCGCGATAATCCCAAAAAGCTTATCACTTTTTAAGCCTCTCATGTCATATGGGAATAATGTACCATCGTCACCGAAAGAAACTGGGACAGCATCACATTAGCTCTTGTCCTATTATATGAATTTTATTGTCAAATATTTGTCACACTATGCATTAAATGCATTGAAACGAATGACAGTAAAATTAGTCCAGGAGATTATTATGCATTATTTGTGTCCCAGATACTTTTGGTGACGATGGTACAGTGAGTTGTATAATCGAGGCAAATAAAACCCATTTCAACAGGTGAGACATAACCTAATAACGACATATTTTCTTTGCAAACTTGAACCACCTTTTCTTTCCTTTCAAATATAAGTAATTCTGCTTTTATACACAAGTTATTTAAATATTTTTCAAGAGCTTTAGTTTTACCTAGTAAATTAACTATTAGTGATTAACTAACTTCCATTAAAGTTACATTCATTTTCTTGTGGTTCATGTCAAAGTGCCTAGCCTTCGCTGAGGTTTAGTTACAAATACAGAATACTATAACGATTTTTCTCTTAGGGTTTTTACTCAAGGTTACATTGTGATACAACAATACACGTTCAATAGTAACCGATATTGTAACTGTAAGGCTATCACACCCTAGCTTAAGCCTTCTAGTTGGACGGTTACACAATCCTTCCGGACCGTGACTTTCAACCTTAAGATTGGTTTGATCATCTTACCACAACCAGTACTCAGGACTAACCTGGTTAATTGTATCTACTGCTATTATCTGGAACATATTGGTATCGTATTAACTGTAGTTACCCTATATTTATTTTATTATTCATTTACACTTTACCCCACTTTGGCGGCAAGCGTGGCAAATTAATTGGCGCCCAACGTGGGGCCGCCATTTGAATAAAAGGTTTTCTGCCCTTGTGATAAAAGATTTTTTTTTCTCTCTTTTTTTTTTCACTTATAGCCATATATTATTATTCATTATCTTTTGGCTGTTTCAAGTGCATAGAATCAAATTTCAATTTCTATCTTTAAACTTTTTTTTTAAATTATTTAGGAGTAACAGATATTTCGAACTCCTATTCACCTTCATTAGAAGGGCTGGACTGATGGCGGGATTATAAACTCGGAGTGAGTCACAATAGACTGCAGGTCGTAGGAGAAGGGCCGACATCAAACCACTCACAGAAAACCCATAACCTCTAACCCTATTGAAGTTTTATTAAAGCCCGATGTAAAGCATTCCTAAAGTAACGCAATTATAAGGGCATCTCCAGTAAACAAAATACAACCCTCGCGAAAAGTATTTATGAAAACTAAGTACGCAATTGAAACTTCTTTTAAACCTCCCGACAAGCCTTAATTCCGTCGGAAGGTATTTCTGGAACGAGCATCCAGATACGAGTTTACGCGTAACGATGCCTTAAAGGGCGTGAAAATGTGCCGTGTCTAAATTCAAAATAGGTCCGCGCCGAATGGCGAAAGGGGGCGCAAAAACTTCCCCCCCACCCCAAGTCAATTAGGCTTCTTCGGCGGAAAAGTTGACGTTTAATACGGGAATTGTGTAAAATCCGAATTGCAGGATCGTTTTTGCGGTGTCGAGACATTTTTACTGCTTCATTTATAGCCGGAATGGGGTGTCGAAATTAAAGTGCGGATTAAAAAGCGGCACGCGGGTTATTGCCGCCACCTTCATAAATGGGCCCATTTGGACCGTGTCGGAATAAGGAGGTAGGCTGAGGGGCTCAAGAAAATGTTTTTGAATTGGGCAATATCGCAAAGTAGAGCTCCCACTTCGAATTGCTTCGGGGCGCCGAACACTTAACGAGCCTGTTCTGCCGAGGATAATGTTTATTAATACAATAAATACGAAAGAAAAAACATTAAGTTAATAAAATTTACTTTAGAGATAATAGAACAAACGTAGCCAATTTTCCAAAAGCTAAACACAATATAGCGCGGTGGTGGTGCATTGTTTATCAAGCTAATTTGTTAGCTCGCATCCTGTCTGGGTTTCCCATACTCTTCCGCATCAGGCCTGCAGTGGAAAATAATTTATTTAAGCCCCTAACTTAATCCAGTGTCAGATAAGAAGCAGACACCTAATTGAAAATTCTAGCAAACTGATGCTCGGCCCTAGGTCCGTAATGTCGACCACACATTGCTCATCCCTGGTTATTGCAACCCGAAATGTTAACCTCTGGTTTCTTGAGGCCGCGTTAATTGCATTTTGAGTTCCCTCGGGGGCCACCTGATCTAGTAAATTTTACGACCCCACCAGAGCGGTTAACCCTCCGAGGCTCTTTTTGGAAGATTTAGGGACGAACAATGAGTATAATTTGACTATGTAATGGTTAGATTTTATACTAAAAATTTCAAGAATTATTATTCCGAAATTAATAAAACAAAATATAAACTCGGTCGCGATGGGTATAAAAACCGATCCGCGTTCCGAGAAAAAGGCATCACAGCATCCGAAACTCGTATTCGGCTAATCTGTGTATAGTAATTTGGTAGAAAATTCAAACGGGTTTTAATATGGCCCGGCCCCGGCCGAAACAAATTACCTGCAGTTTAATGGGCCATTTAAGAAAATTCGCCAAATTTAGCCTTAATAAATTCAGGACTTTACCTTATCTTAACGCGCCCGCGGGCGTCCAACCGTATACGAATGAACGAACGGGCGTCTCGACGAACTAATCCGAAGAAACGGGCGAAGACTCACCTGAAACAAGAATAAGAAAAAAAAATGTTAATTAAACCTAATAATTTATAATGCGAACGTAAAAGGAATCGTTTAGTGGGCAATTAAACAACGATGGTATACAATTATTATTTTCAGATTATCAGTTTATTTGACATTTATGTCATAATATAATAGTTATTTACATTACAAGTGCGTTTATAAACATGATTACAATAACGAGTGTGAGAGATTAGAACGACGAGGTCGTAGACCGAGTCGTTCTAATCACACGAGTTTTGTAGTCATATTTAAACGCACGACATAATCGGAATAGTATATTCTATAACAAGTGTGGAATAAACAAAATTCTACACGAGAGGTTTGTTCCCAGAGCCGAAGCCAAAGGAAACGGCTATTCGAGTGTAGAATTTTGAATTCTACACGTGTTCTAGACTATACTTTTTCTACGACTTTTAATCAAACAATGGTAACAACCAATGCGAGTGTGACATGAACATTGAACCACAGATTTTGAACTAATGTTGTCATTCCTTTTCATTTTTTGACAATATGTCAAATAGCGTTTTCTATTTTCCATCCTTTTTATTTCAAAAAGGTTGCAAATTACAATAATTTTGCTGCACTTCTTGCTCTAGCAATTATTACAAATCGTCGATATTAGTCATTAAGTTGCATTTCACAGTAATTTTTGTTTTTTTTAGTATTTCTGCAGTTTGCGTAGTGCAGCTGGTGTAGTTTTCAGCTGTAACGTTAGATGGCGCCACAGGTGCTCATTCCATAACAAGTGATGGAATAAATATTCTTTCACTATAGTAATGGAATGAAACTATTCCCAACTAACATTTTTTGTTTTATATTGGTAATGGTTACGTTTCGATTACCTATTTTATAAATCCTGAGAACCTATTAATTGTTCGCGAAACGTTTTCGTTACTCTTATAAAAAGCTTATAGCACTTAAATGGAGAATCTTATAAAGGTAACGGTGACCAAATTTTGGTCCCCATATAAAACTTTTACTCCCCATTTATTTGGAACTGAGAGGTTGTCGTTACCTTTATAAACTACTAGCTGACCCGGCGAACTTCGTACCGCCTCTGAATTATAAAATACCTATTAAATGTTGTGTTAAGGTATCTATTAGCTGAACAAATAAAATAAAATTTCGGTGCCCCTGCCGTTTAATGACAGCGTTATGACAGAATGGTATCCCCTGATGGCGGCCTGCGCAGAAAAGATGCGCGTGAGAGTTAGCCTGCTGATTGTTTTTGTATATGCTGTGCTATTAGTGCGCAAATGACAAATTGTCAAATGTCAAACATGCAATCATAACTTCACTTTCAGTTGCTGTTTATTAGAAAAAAGGGCCTTTAATTATTGAACTCATATTTGAGAAGACAGATCATTCTCTTAAATCGAATTGTTTGTAATATGCTTGTGTTCTGTGCCAATATAATATTGTCGTGATAAAGTCCACATTTTTGGTCTATTTCTTCTAGATTATTTGGAGTTTTGAAATATTTATCGCCTTGTTCACTTCGCAAAATATTGTCACGGGTTTAAGCATACTTTCGATAAAAGCTACTACTGTATTCAATTTCTACCATTCTTTCTTAGCTTGTGACATATTTTCATATTTAGGAAAACAAATAATTATTAATAAACACCATAACCTCAAAAACATAGCGGCCTCTCCTTCTACATAAAAAAGTTGTTAATGGGCCTATAAGTTTTATAACGGAGTAAGCTATAAAACCCCAAGAAACAAAGTTTTATAATAAGGTTTTCAAGAACGCTATAAAACCTTTTCGAAAAAAACAGAAGTACCCAACACCAAAGGTTTTATAGATAAAGTAACGGAAACGTTTTCGACACCAAATTATAAAACTTAAAGTGTTTTGGTATTTATTGGACATCCTATAAAACTTGTAACACCAATGGTTTTCTTATAAAGCTATAAAAACCATTATAAAAATAAAGGTTTCTTATAAACCCCTTATAAATATCCGTTACCTCATAATAAAACCTTGAGCTGCGAAAAATGTTAGTTGGGTTCCGTAATCAAAAACTGAGTCGGAATGAACAAACTCTCTAATAATCGTAGAAAAATGTTCTGGATATGTAATTGTCATCATCTCTGTTGTCATCTATGATTGTCATTGCATCGAGTCATTGGAAAAAGACGAAAATTTTCTTGTTGCCAACAAGCCTAAAACTGAAGATCTCAGAGATGAAATTAAACTACAACTTCTGGTAAATCATATGGCTCCTGATGTGTATGCATTGGTGAGTGAATGTTCAACATATGCTTCCGCTATAGCCATACTAGAGAAAGCTTACATCAAACCTAAAAATGAGATCTATCTAGACATATATTAGCGACCCGCCAACAACAAGCTTCCGAATCTATAGACCAATATCTACAATCCTTAAACCATTTAGCTACTGAATGTTATTTTCAAGCTGTTACTGCAGAAGATCATAAGAATGGCTACATCATGGATGCTTTTATAAAAGGCCTAAACAACTCCTCTATACGCACTCGATTGCTTGAAAATACAACCCTTAGTCTCAAATCAAGCTCAGTCTTTAGAAATGGCTGAAATTCACTCACAAAACTTCGTACAGAATTCTATCAATGCAACTTCAATTGATTATACTTCAAATTCTAAGTCAGATCATTCAAATCAAATCTTAGCTACTTCTACCAAGAATCTAGCGAAATGTTGGTTTTGTGGAGGATCACGTCATCCTAGATATCTTTGTCCAGCTTCAGATGCTACTTGTCTAAAATGTTCCAAGAAAAGACATTTCGCCAGAGTTTGTAACAGTAAAAAGCATGAATCTAGGACGTCAGTTTTCATCGTTACTGCAATTATCGAGACTGCAACTTCGACTTGGAAAAGCTACAATTGATGCAAAAATTTGTAGACAACCAGTTAAAGCTCTTATTGACACATCAAGTTTCATAAACACTTCTCTTCTTGAGTGAATATGGCGTCAATATAATTAGTCTCTCAAGTTGCAGGAAGTTGTACTGTGTCACTAGAAACAAATACCCGTACATATGAAAACTTGACATAAGTGGTTATGAAAAATCTTTGCTCAGATATTATATTGTGACATGATTTTCTACATCATCATTCTAAACTTGAGATGTCATTCAATGGAAATCTGGATACTTTGAAAGTATGCGTTTTGATGCAAGCAGATATTACTCTTGCATCTCTATTCACGAATCTCAATAACACTTGCAGACCTATAGCTATTAAATCTAAGAAACAATCACTAGAAGACCTGAAATTTATCGAACAAAAAGTCCGGCTACTGCTTTCTGAAAGTATCATTGAATTGAAAAGAGTAATTCGCCTTGGAGAGCTCAAGCTTTAGTCACTTCCAGTACAAATCATAAGAGACGAATGGTAATCAACTATGCCTAGACTATAAACAAATTCACTGAACTAGACGCATATCCACTTTCAAACATAGAAGACATTATTTCAAAAATGACAAGAATCACTATGGATCTAAAGAGTGCATATCACCAAATTCCAATTTTCGAACATGAAAAACAAATCTTATACAGCGTTTGAGGCGTGCGGCGAACTATATCAATTCGTGAGAATTCCTTTTGGTGTTACCAATGGAGTTGCTAGTTTTCAAAGAGTTGTCGACAGTATAATCAAGAAAGAAAATCTTCAAGGCACACATGCCTATCTTGATGATATCACAGTAGGTGGTAAGACTCAAGAAGACCATGACAAAAATTTTCAAAAAATCTTCAAAGTTGCTGAAAAGTATAAACTTACTATAAACTCTACTAAATCAAAGTACGGACTTTGAAATTGAAAATCAACAAATCAAACCTGATCCTGATCGACTTCGTCCATTCTTAGAATTGCCTCCACCAGGAGATTATTCTTCATTAAAACGAGTATTGGGAATGTTTTCTCATTATGCGAAATGAATTCCAAGATTTCCGGATAAAATCAGACTACTCGTACAAACACAATCATTTCCTATGTCACGAGAAGCTCTATCGACTTTCAAAGCTCTGAAAGAAAATATTTCAAAAGCTGTTGTCATTGCCATTGATGAAAATCTCACATTCACAGTAGAAACAGACGCATCAGACTATGCCATTGGAAGTTGCTTATCACAAAATGGAGCATTTTTCTCAAGGACACTGTCGGAAAGCGAGAAACGTTATTTGTCAGTCGAAAAGGAAGCCTAAACTATAGTTGAATCTCTTCGGGAATGGAGACATTATTTAATCGGACGACCTTTTCGACTAATAACAGATCAACGCTCTGCTTCTTTTATGTTCGATGAATGCAGGCAAAATAAAAAATTATAAAATACAAAGATGACGGTTGGAATTGGCCTGTTACAAATATGAATTGTATATAGACCAGGAAGAGAAAATATAGTGGTTATCAAGGGTTTGTGCCGTTATAAATACTAAAGAAGAACAACAGAAACTGTTAAATCTGCACTACATCCAGATGTTACGAGAATGATTCATTGGATTCGTGGCAAAAATCTACCGTATTCAGTTGAGGATATTAGGAAAATGATTGCCAACTGTTTTGTCTGTTTACAAGTAAAGCCTCGATTTTTCAAAAATAAAAGAAAATTAATAAAAGCAGCAGTTCCATTTGAAAGATTATACATGGATTTTAAAGGACCATTACCAAGTTCGACAAACAATAAATTTATACTCACTATAATCGATGAATACTCCCGATTTCCTTTTACTTTTCCCTGCCCTGATGTTTCAGCAGCTTCCATTAAGAAGCACTTGACAAGTATTTTTCAACTATATGGAATGCCAAATTGTATACATTCAGCTGTGGGATCACGAAACTCGATATTCGTTTAAAGTTTGTCATCTTTGATCGAAAATCGAAAGGAGTTGTTCACGACGTTCGACTGATCGATTTATTTCGATCGAAATGCCTCGACCGGTTCGGAGGTCTCGAATTAGGTTAAATTTCATCTATTTTGTCAAAATATGTGAATTTCTCATAAAAGTAAAAATGTTACAAGTTATCAATGCTATTTTGCAAGGACAAAGAAATAGACATCGCCAGAATCTTGAGCTTCTTCGACAAAGACAAATTTTAGGGGACAAGCAGGAACCCTGTTCTCTTCCAGAGGCAAGATTTGTAGAGTTATTTGGTATTAAATAGACGAGGGTACATGTGGTCGTATCAACTGTATGAGTTCTGTACTCATACAGTTGATACGACCACATGTACCAGCGAGAAACTTGCTAGGGCAGTTATTCTAGAAAACATAGTGCTAAGTACTTTAAGATTTTATGCCACAGCCCGCAGGCTCTTATCAGAGATGCATCGGTGTACAGTATTATTTTGGTACAGCCCAAGTTTATTGTTGAAATGAAACAATTAAAATTATGAAATTTGAATGACAAAACACAAAACAAATGTTCACATAATTAAGAAAGCGACATCGCTTTCAATTCAAAGTGCGTAACGTTAGCAACAATCGAATAAACTCGATTTACCACTCGATCAAGTTTCGTGAACAATCCACTCGAGTCGATCATCGTTTGACTCGATATAATCGAATCGAACCTCGTGATCCCTATGCAGATCGTGGATCTGCTTTCATGTCTTAAGAATTGAAGAACTTTTTACAAGAGCGAGGAATAGCTACCAGTAGAACTACCAGTTACAATCCAGAAGGAAATGGGCAAATAGAGAGAGAAAATGGTATGATTTGGGGAACAGTTCAATTAGTGCTGAAATCGCGAAGCTTGAATGTGTTCAAATGGAAATCTGTTCTGGATGAATCATTACATTGCATCAGATATCTCCTCTGTACAGCAACAAATATCACTCCACATGAAAGAATGTTTCATTATAATAGAAAATCTACTACAGGCGACTCACTACCATCTTGGTTGACTTCTCCGGGAAAAATTTTGATGAAGAAGCATATTCGCACAAGCAAATATGACCCTTTAGTTGAGGAAGTTGAGCTGATAGAATCAAATCCGCATTATTCGTTTGTCAGACTGAAAAATGTGAAAGAAATATCTGTTTTAAACAAGCATTTATCCCCGAATAGTCGAGAACAAGTATCGGATGAAAATGAGGAAATCATTCAAACTCAGTTAAATATACCTAAACCAGTCCAGTCAATAGCAGATCATCTTCAATCAAATCAAAATGAAATAGAATAAGGTGCTAGCTGACGTCACACACATAAGCTCAATGACATGTTTGTCCCCATATCGAAAGTCACGTTATGTCATTGGTGACAAGCTAGCGCCTGTGTGTTAAATAGACCTTTCAAATGCTTTGTTTGTCCCCCCAACGGAAGTGAGGTTATGTGTGTGACATCAGCTAGTACCTAGCATACAATAGGTGGGTTCGGCTTGCTCACTCCGTGCACTCCGAGTGACTCCATTCGCACTCTAGCCGTTCGGGTTAGGGTTCGGGTATTGCTTTTTACCGTATTAGGGGTGACTCCATTAGCACTGTTCACTCCACTCCAACTCCGCGCTGAATAGCCGAACCCAGCTAATATAGAGACACGTCTGAATAGAGATCGTTGATTACCGTCTTACCTAAAAGACTACATTAATTAAAAGAAGAAAGGAAGAATGCTGTGAAAATGATTTGTATTCAACAGTATTTACCAATTGTTTAATTTTGTCATTTGATATGTTATTGTCATCTATGATTGTCATTCTTCAACTTGTGTTGTTCTCTGGCATCAACATAAGACATTACCTTCATTTACTTAAATTCAGCCCGGGAAATATGTCAATAATTTTTTTTATTCAAGTTTCAACTAATAAACAAACTTTGTTTATCTCAGTGAACGACTCGCTAAAGTTGGCTATCCAGTGAATAATTAACCCAAAAGTGTTTCGGGGTCGGTAAAGGTGTCCGTTCTTTAAGTAGCGAAGGGTTGTTTGGGCTCTAGTTAAAATCCGAGTATTTACTTAGGGATTTTGAGGTATCTCAACGATTCTAACGCTATACGCTTCCTGGTGAAAGATAATTCAAATACATTTTAAAAACTTATTACAAAGTTAAAAATGCACTTATTTTGTAAGCAATACTTTTTCCCTTTTCTAATTTATGAGGTTCATAAATAATTTTAACTGGAGTTTTATTCCCGGAAAACGTTGAAAATGGTTGTAAACTTGTTTTCTTGAAGCGTTAATAAGCCTTTAGAGGCATTAAAACAGTTTTTTCGCTTATAAGGAATATGTGTAAGGAAACTTTTATATTAAATATACCAACGTCATTCATTCATATTCATTCAGGCAAATATTAAAGATTTAGAAGAAATATAACTTATCCTCCGGTACAATTTTCGGATCAATTTTTTCGTTTGTTGTCCCAACACAAACTTTTCTCTGGGATAAGTTAAAATATACGAAATAAATGCTCCGAAAAGTTTCATCGCAAGCCGGCAATAAATGGATAATGGAGACCGGGAAAATGGATTATTTTAAGTTGTTTTAAAATTCAGCCGAGTGTTTCTCGATTGCTCGCGAGACGGTGAGAAGAAATTTCGCGGAAAATTTGCAAATATCCGTCGCCGCCGCCGCGACGTCTTTTCCTTAACATACTTCCTCGTTTACGATTCATATTTTAAAGTGTCTTTCTCCGAGTTGGTGAGGAAATTGTCGGATGTCTTCCGTTTGTTTTATTAATTTAACTAGAATTTACGCTTCAAAATATAAAAGTTCTCTCATATACACTTTGAAAAAGTTATCACATAAAATTTTATGTTAGACAAAAAGCTTAGTCAGAGAGGATAAACTAAATTAATAGAAAATTTCTTATTGTCGATTTTAACATAAATCCCAATACCAATACCTACTCGAGTTCTACTTCGCGCTTTTACAGACAAAGCAAAAGAGAAGGCAATTAAGAATTTAATACCTGTATTAGAGCTTTCCAGTTTTTGCCGTAATAAAATCGAACTCATTCTTCTTGGAAAGCGTTCTTTTTCCGCTTACTCGGCACAATAAGTTGGATTTTAATTTAGATAATCAACTGAAGAAAAAAATAAATCAAAGACCGCATCTATTTTCGCAAAAGGCGCCACTTCTCCCTCTTCGAAGAAAATTCCAATTTTATGAATTAATTTAATGCCTCGCGGGCCCCAAGTGTTCCAGGTGGTGCTGGAGCAGCTTGTTCCGCTTCTTCCGACAAAAGGCTTTAGGTACTTATAAAGCATTTTGTCCAATTTATTGGCGCTTTGTTATTTACTTACGTATCCGATTTAATTAATTATTATTTTATTAATAGAACGATTAGACTCAAGTTTCAATATTAATGTAAAGAGAAGAATGTTGAATAAACTAATAATTTATATTAGTTATTTGCTTATTTATATTATAGCTTAGATGACTGCATTGTATTCGATATAATTAATTGAGCGAGGGAAAAAGAACGTGATTTAGATTTCCTCAAACTGTGCCCTAGAGCAAGTTCACTGCACTCACAAAATACGAGCAAACTGCACTAGAGCAAGTTCCAGGTAATCGGATACGCGATAAAGTATTCAACACACTCGCACTTGTTTTAGAGCATGTTCGTATTACAAAATTGCTGACTCCAATGAACTGCAAATTTGTGTTTCAAAATTCGTCTGCATTGAAGACTGAAACCGAATTTTCGCGACGAATGTATGGATGAATAGTTCGTCTGTGACGTCATGAGTTAACGTTGGTTAAAAGCTGCGTCCATGTTTCCGTCGAACTACGTTCAATATGACGTCATAAGTGTCTCGCGAAAGCGTTTGTGTTCATGAAATCTTGGAAGTAGTTCGTCGCGAAAATTCGGTTTAGGTGTTCAGTTTATTTGCACTCACTCTGGAGTAATTTCCTACCTTTAAAGCAAGACACAAATATGGATGTTTCAAATGATAATAATATTCACATTTTTTCTATTCCAGGCTCTTGAATGTTCTTTATTTCGATAAATTCAAGAGCCGGAAATAAACAAAAATTGAGAAAAAAGAAGAGATGTAAGAAAAAGTAGGGAAAGTATCGATAATTTTCATATATTAATATCAATATAAACAAGAAGGCAATAATTCTAGAGGAGTTTGGAGCATAATAGAAGTCTTACTCCGACTTCAGAATCATTATTTATTACACTGCACTCAGAAAATACGAGTAAACTGTGCACTAGAACAAGTTTCAGGTAATCGAATACGCGATAATAACGTATTCAAAACCCTTGCTAGAGCATGTTCGTATTACAAAATTAGTGACCTCAATGAACTGCAAATTTGTGTTCCAAAATGCGTATCTGCATTGAATCAGACGTAAGTGTTTAGTTTCTTTGCTCCCACTCTAAAGTAATTTTCTACCTCTAAAGCAAGACGCAAACATGAATGTTTTCAATGATGATGATATTCACATTTTTTCTCTTTCGGGCTCTTGAATTTTCTTTAGTTAGATAAATTCAAGAACCGGGAATAAACAAAAATTGAGATAAAAAATTGAGAAAAAAGAGAAGATGACACTAATTCTAGAGCAGTTTGGAGCATAGTAGAAGTCTCACTCCGACTCCGGAATCATGAATTATTACACTGCACTCACAAAATACGAGCAAACTGTGCGCCAGAACAAGTTTCAGGTAATCGAATACGCGATAATAACGTATTCGACACCCTTGCACTTGTTCTAGAGCATGTTCGTATTACAAAATTAGTGACCCCAATGAACTGAAAATTTGTGTTCCAAAATTCGTCTCTGCATTGAATCAGACGTAAGTGTTCAGTTTCTTTGCACTCACTCTGGAGTAATTTCCTACCTTCAAAGCAAGACACAAATATGGATGTTTCAAATGATGATATTATGCACATTTTTTCTATTCCAGGCTCTTGAATTTTCTTTATTTCGATAAATTCAAGAGCCGGACATAAACAAAAATTGAGAAAAACGAAGAGATGTAAGAAAAAGTAGGGAAAGTATCGACATTTTCTTACATTAATATCAATATGAACAAGAAGGCACTAATTCTAGAGCAGTTTGGAGCATAATAGAAATCTTACTCCGCAAATATGAATGTTTTAAATATTGATGATATTCACATTTCTTCTATTTCAGGCTCTTAAATTTTCTTTATTTCGACAAATTCAAGAACTGGGAATAAACAAAAATTGAAATAAAAATCGAGAAAAAAGAAGATATGTAGGAAAAAGTAGAGAAAGTATCGATATTTTCTCACATTAATATCAATATGAACAAGAAGGCACTAACTCTAGAGCAGTTTGGAGCATAATAGAAATCTTACTCCGCAAATATGAATGTTTTAAATATTGATGATATTCACATTTCTTCTATTTCAGGCTCTTAAATTTTCTTTATTTCGACAAATTCAAGAACTGGGAATAAACAAAAATTGAAATAAAAATCGAGAAAAAAGAAGATATGTAGGAAAAAGTAGAGAAAGTATCGATATTTTCTCACATTAATATCAATATGAACAAGAAGGCACTAACTCTAGAGCAGTTTGGAGCATAATAGAAGTCTTACTCCGACTCTAGAATCATGCATTATAATATAACATTGCACTCACAAAATACGACCAAACTGCACTAGAGCGAGAAAGTTTCAGATAATTGAATACGCGATAATAACGTATTCGACACCCTTGCACTTGTTCTAGAGCATGTTCGTATTACAAAATTAGTGACTCCAATGAAATGCAAATTTGTTTTCCAAAATTCGTCTCTGCATTAAATCAGTTTAGTTTCTTTGCGCTCACTCTGGAGTAATTTCCTACCTTTAAAGCAAGACGCAAATATAAATGTTTTAAATGATGATAATATTCACATTTTTTCTATTCCAGGCTCTTGATTGTTCTTTACTTCGACAAATTCAAGTGCCGAAAATAAACAGAAATTGAGATTAAAAATTGACAATAATGAAGAGATGTAAGAAAAAGTAGAGAAAGTATCGATATTTTCTCACAATAATATCAATATGAACAAGAAGGCACTAACTCTAGAGCAGTTTGGAGCATAATAGAAGTCTTACTCCGACTCTAGAATCATGCATTATTACACTGCACTCACAAAATACGAGCAAACTGCACTAGAGCGAGCAAGTTTAAGATAAATGAATACGCGATAATAACGTACTCGACACCCTTGTACTTGTTCTAGAGCATGTTTGAATTACAAAATTAGTGATCCAGTGAACTGCAAATTTGTGTTCCAAAATTCGTCTCTGCATTGAATCAGACGTAAGTGTTTAGTTTCTTTGTACTCACTCTGGAGTAATTTCCTACCTTTAAAGCAAGACGCAAATATGAATGTTTTGAATGATGATAGATCATTTTTTCTGTTCCAGGCTCTTGAATTTTCTTTAGTGCGACAAATTCAAGAGCCGGGAATAAACAAAAATTGGAATAAAAATTAAGAATAAAGGAGATATCTAAGAAAAAGTAGAGAAAGTAATGATATTTTCTCACATTAATATCAATATGGAAAAGAAGGCACAAACTCTAGAGCAGTTTGGAGCATAGTAGAAGTCTAAGAGCCGGTATTATAAAACACTGAACCGATAGTTAAGTTTCAACCTTCGGTTGAATCCTGTCAATTTGCATGAAGTCAACTGAAGGGTAAAACTCAACCATCGGTTCAGTGTTTTATAATACCGGCCATTACTCCGACTCTAGAATCATGCAGTATTACACTGCACTCACAAAATACGAGCAAACTGCACTAGAGCGAGCAAGTTTCAGATAATTGAATACGCGATAATAACGTATTCGACACCCTTGCACTTGTTCTAGAGCATGTTCTTATTACAAAATTAGTAATCCCCATGAGCTGCAAAGGACCCCGCAATATTTAAATGGAAATTGGTTACGCGTGATATTTGGATGAAATTTAAATATGTTATTGGGGATGCTGTAAGCAACATTTTTTACCATGGGCACAACCCTGTATATATGACAGGTGAGGCGTGGTTAGCTGTCAAATATTGGAATCTTATATCCAAAAGCAGAGTAACTATGGCAGCTTTTGATGAACAAAAAATCTATTTCTACTAAGTCGACCAAGTTAAGTCGAAAAGTGTCAACCATTTTAACACCTGTCAAAACCTTGCCAAATGACAGCACTCATCTTTTCCAGTTTTCAATATTTTATGTTTTCATTTGACATTTTTAACTTATATGTAAATTCTAACTCAAAAATTGAAAGAAAAAAATGACAGAACTGTCAAAGCCTGTCATTTGTTTTAGTAGAAAAAAAACTCTAATCTGGTCCTTTCTCGTTTTAAGGTAGTTTATTGGTGATAAAACATTGAACAAAGCACGTCACATTTTGACAGTTGTCATTTTTTTTTTCAATTTTTGAATTCAGAATTTACATTTAATTTAAAAATGTCAAATGACAACATAAAATATTAAAAACTGGAAAAGATGAGTGCTGTCATTTGGCAGGGCTTTGACAGGTGTTAAAACGGTTGACATTTTTCGACTTAACTTGGTCGACTTAGAAGAAATAGATTTTTTGTTCATCAAAATCTGCCATAGTTACTCTGCTTTTGGATATCAGATTCCAATATTTGACAGCTAACCACGCCTCACCTGTCATATATACAGGGTTGTGCCCATGGTAAAAAATGTTGCTTACGGCATCCCCAATAACATATTTAAATTTCATCCAAATATCACGGGTAACCAATTTCCATTTAAATATTGCGGGGTCCTTTGTTTGCCAAAATTCGTCTCTGCATTGAATCAGTGTTTAGTTTCTTTGCACTCACTCTAGAGTAATTTCCTACTTTTAAAGCAAGACGCAAATATGAATGTTTTAAATGATGATGATATTCACATTTTTTTCTATTTCAGGCTCTTGAATTTTCTCTATTTCGTTATGCCCGCTTGATTTTTAGAACTCTGACTAAGATATACAAAATTTTACTCGAAGGTACGCTAAGCTTATAACGATAAATATAAAAAATTACTAAGCACCAAAGCACCTTAGTACTTTCGCTGAAATATCCAGCTTTTTCCGCTTCAATCCAGATAATCTAGGGAAGCCCAAATTATAAACTAGTGAGTGAAATGACATTCAAATCCAAAGAAGAAGATTTAAATCCATTAGAACTTTTACGACGAATTAAATAATTCCCAAATAATTCTGATACAACACACTTTGGAATTACAAGACCTGAGGTGGCTATTTAAAAATGTTTTTGCAACTATAAAAGGTAGGTACCTACTCGCAAAATTAAAAACGAAGCAAATTCCCTCTCGGTGGAAAAATTAATTTTTCCCAAAACACAAAACCCTTCGACCGAGTTTATGTTCTCTCGTTTTGTATAAGGATAGAGCAACACAAAAGAAGCGCCTTTTTTTTCCAGGATGTTTTATATAAGTTGTTTGTACCGGAGTTTCACTCGGGGGCGCACTGGAAGTAACATCTGTTGGCACAGGCAAGACAAATTGGGCTCAAGTTTAAATGATATATAAGGACTAATTTTGCGCTACTGGAAGGTTACATTGTCCTATTTTTCAGGTTTATAGTTTGAAAAAAATCAACTCCAGACAACAAGTTTGTGGTTTGAAAGACAAATAATTAAAATTTCATTAATTTTTCGTAATAAAACGTCGCGACGAAGGCAACCAGCAAGACAGTGTGTCTGTTGGCGGCTTCGAGTACGCCTTTAACTCGGTTAAATTTAATTGCAGCTCTTAATTACGACATTCAATTATGTCTGGGCAAAATAATTGAATGAGAAACGGGGCTCGTCATCACTGTTTTATTAATAAATTTTGAATAATGCGGAACCATTATTCCTCTTAATTACTTAAACGGGAAACCGAGGTGCGTGAAAAATGGACTCTTCTCTATGTTTTTCGGCTTTGTGATTTGTTTCAAGATCAAAATTATTTCACATAAATTTTAATTTAGGCTGGATGATGTTTGAAAATTTATTTGACCCCCTTTGAGCCACAGCTGATCAAAATCGGGATTAGATTAACGAATTGATGTTTGTTTTGGGCGATAATTTTAATTAAATTTGTGGATAAACTAGTTGCTTGTTGGCCCAATATTTTCTCTTGGGTTTAATGAAGTCGAATTTCGGGACCAATTTCGTAGGCGCACACCTGTGCTAGAATGCCACCTCGGTTTTTAATAAAATGCCGCCCCTGTTCCAAGTTCAAAACTGCTCCAGGGTTATATACGTTCTCCTTGCGGAAGGGGCATTGTCGTGTTTTATTGTTTTCCGTCCCAGAAGAGTCTCTCTTTCTATCACCATCTTTTGTCTTTTAGTAATTTCATTGCTTCAATTGTGTGCGGATTTGAAAGCTATTTCAATTGGAAAGGTCCTTCGTTTTGGGTTTTTGAACGACGGGAGTTTGCAAATTGTCTCATTTTTCATTCAGAGAAAATGCAGGAATAATATAACCAGAACGAGATAGATGAAACTGTTCACCATCCCTTCAACGTGAATGCTATTTTATAAAATTAGTCTTCCACAAAACCATGAATTTTTCACTAAGATGATATCACACTGTGTAAAGAAAGTTGAGTTTTTAAGAGTCTGTTTCTTCATATCGGAATCTCATATATCGAGGTTTTTGTGATGAACATATCGATTATGAAATCAGTAATTCAATAATTTTTTGGTTCTGCCAAGGCATCATTTTCAAAAATGACATCATTTGTTACCCACAAAACCGATTGGAGAGTAAATAATAAAACTTGAGGAAGTGAGACAGTATGGGTAACTAAAACAAAAAGAAATAGAAAAAGAGGGTTCGTCGGTGGTTAAAATCTAGAAACGGGACTTCGTGTGAATGGTTGCCGACTAGCTTCCAATGCGGAGAGGGGTGTGAATCAATTAAATAATTAAATATAGAGCGCCACCTGCTTTTCCCTGCAGTACACGAAGTCAACTGATATAACGAAAGCAGGAAACTTCTACGGACCCATAGCAGCACAACCTGAAATATAAAAGTAAACAAGAAGGAAAGACAGAAGTGAAACGCTTTGCAACAATCAGGTATGCGTTTTTAATTGGAACCAGAACAGATTTGACTTTAGAGTAGGTTCGGAGTGGGTTTTCCGAACGCCCTAGAACACTGAAAATTATTTACACTGGAACCAGAACAAGAACAAAATAAATCGACTAGGAGTACCTAACTTTACGCGTTCTAAAAATAGTATTTACAATAATTTAACTCAACTTGAGTCTAAACTCTAAACTCTAAATAAAGAAAAGAGTATTGTATAACACTTATAACAGCAATTATACCTGAAATGTAAATTAATAGACAAGCTTACTAAATGCAGTACCTTCGTAAATGGCCATTTAACCCCAGTGTACAAGTATTTTCCTGTATTCAGTGCAGCATGTATTTATGGGATATTAGAGAAATATAGATCATTAATTAAAGTTGAAGTAACAATACGTAACCTGAAGGGCGAATGTAATATTATGGAATCATATAGGTAGTATATATAAATAATTAAAATTGAAGTACCTAACAATACATAAGCTGAATGGCAAGTTTCATACAATAAAGGTAATATAGATAATTAATTAAAATTGAGATAACACATAATCTTAAGGGTAATTTAATATTGTAGTAGAACTGCGTCGTTGTGGTGATTTACTCCAACAAGGGGTTGGTAAGGTTTGATAGGCTCCAGGTATTAAGACAATACAACACACTTATCAAACCTGAGTCCCTAATCTCTTGAGGGGAACCTGAAGGATTGGATTGATATCTTCCAGTGTTTCC
This sequence comes from Ceutorhynchus assimilis, assembly GCA_917834065.1. Classification (NCBI taxonomy): domain Eukaryota; kingdom Metazoa; phylum Arthropoda; class Insecta; order Coleoptera; family Curculionidae; genus Ceutorhynchus; species Ceutorhynchus assimilis. The sequence continues at coordinate 4,215,366 of OU892281.1, forward strand.
AATGGCCTGGGACTGGATCAGGGCCGCGACAAGAAGCAATTGGCCCTGGGCACTTGAAGTTCAGTAACTAGAAGTCACAAGCTTCCAATTGTCCAGCGGAAGCTGAAGACAGGAGGTACGACTTGAAATATACAGTAAGCTTAACGTTTAACTCTTTACTCAAGTTAAGGACTAAAGCGTGACGAATAAAAGGTGTCGTCTAAAGACCTGAAACAAATGGACTTTATGAGACTGGGCGTGGAGCGATAGGTAGGTATGTCCAATATTCGGAATTTAACCGTATAATTAACAAAAAACTATGCTTTTATATAGGCAATAGAAAAACAGAGAAGAATAATGAGAAAAACCACTTACCAAAATACTTTGGCCTTTAGGAACAAACAATTGATCACGTTGCTCTTTTTCGGCTCACAAAGCAATCCGCGTAAGGTGCTTTGGTGCTAAAATAACGGATTAGCCACCCTAGATTTATGAGCGAAAACTGGACAACTCAGAAAATCGACAAAATGTGGCTGAGGAATTTTCCCGAACACTTAATCGTGGAAAGTCTTCGACATGAATGACCTCTGCTTGTCCCTTCAATGTCCTTTAAAAAGGTTCTGTCAAAACTCCAAGGTGAAAGGTTCTGGGGAATTTTGATGGGAGTTGGAGCATGGGACTTATTTAAATTAAGTTAGCTGTTCAATAAGGCGAATACGCTTATTTTTTTTTATTTTGGCCCAGGAAAAATCATCCCGTAACACATCATTAAGTTTCTTCTAATGTTGCAATGCATACTTCCATTTTGTGATGGTTTGAAGACTGTTCTGAGATTGTGTCGTTAGGTTTCTGGAACTTTTCTTTCTTTGATTTGCATAATTGGAAACTTTTGATTTTTCAGAATTTCTTCAATATTACCCCATTTATTTAGTTATTGCTGCTAGATTAGTCGCTTAGTAGGTACTGCAATATATTCTTCGTACATTTTCAATAGTAATATTGATTTTTAACTTATCATAGAATAAGTAGATTAAAATACTGTGGAAAATACCAAAATCCGTGGATTTATCACCAATAGCTCAATAATAATTATTGGAACTGGTGCTATACACCTGTGCAAATTACATTTACCAGTATAGGACGTTTACGCGGAAAATTTACACTAGCCAAAACAGAAAACCAGCATTAATTTTTTAAAGCCGCAAAAATGTTGTTACAAAGAGGAGCAGCCAGATAAATATCTCTCCGGCAAAAACTAGACAAAAGGAGTCATCATCGTTCCAGTTTCCTTTGGACCTATTTGTCATCTAGCTTGCAGATGGTTTCTTAAGACAAAAAATTGCGACTATTTTTTTTTCGGCATTATGAACAAAGGATTTCCTAAACCACTAAACTTCTGTCTCCATATTGCTCTCAAGATGGCGATAATTAAACAGTATATCCATGACGAATTGCTCGCTTGGGATCCATTGCTACTGAAATATCTCTAGACTTATTATATGTATTTTAATACATTATACATACTTGAATTTCCTTTACGCTGATTTCAAATTCAAGTTTATTTGAAGGTTAATTAATTTGGTCGATAAAAAATGACCCCACGGTATCATGTGTTACGAATTTATATACATACAAGTATAATGCATTAATAAAACAGGCAAAAATTTACGAACCGAACAAAAAGCTGTTACCGTTTAATATTTTACGAATACATTTTTGCATTTTCAACCGCCAACGTTTATTTTGTATCCAGTTGGCCATATATATTGTTGCAGAAATTAATTGTCGATTTATTAAAACTCAAGCGGGTTTTATAAAAATTTATTTGATTGTTTTCTTGTTATTAATCCTCGAAAATAACAAAGCAAACGTTCGCCTTTTGCTTTAATATTCCTGAATTTTTGTACGCATGACTTCACCTCTCCAACCGAGCCAAGAAATGGAAAACTATACTCGAGAGCAATTAAATTCAAATTCGCTTTCCTTAATCCGGCGCGCACTCCGATTCTTATCATCTCGTCGCAGGAGGATTTTAATTGAAATTCTTGGCAAAAATAATAAATCATTTTTCCTCGGCGACTTATAATAATATGCCAGAAAGAAAGAAGACGACGATTAAAACAGTCCGGCAATTTGTCAGGCGGATCTAATGAAAGCGATAAAATCTTTGAGTTTGACACAATTTCTACCAAAATCCCTGACCTGTATTATAAAGCCCTTAATTAATATACCAGTGTTTATATTAAGGCCAATTATGTATCTGGTAAATAAGTAAACAAGGTTTCTCAGTATGTGTGCTCTTAACGGGTCAAGTCGTAGGTTTACGTGAGCATAAGGATTTTAGAGGGGTCGAATAATTGATATTAGTGCAAACTTAATTGTCCTTAAAGTAAGGCGAACAGGTATAACAATTTATGTTTTTGGAATATTTGTTTGAAACTTTGTGAAATTGTTATAATATTGATTATTCAGTTTTGTCTACGCGCCCTATAGGTATATAGTTGTAGGTTAAATTGGGTATTTAGGATGTAAAATCCTATTTGGGAATGGAAATTGATTTGTTTTTCTTTCCTTCTTTATTTTTTGTTTCTCTTATTCTAATTGAATAATTGCGCGTTTTATGCCTAAGAATTGATACGGCTTTGCTGAATTTGGCTTTTAAGAATGCGCGCGTTAAACAATGAAAAAGGATATCTGCAAGTTCTTACATTGCCGACCAGTAAATAAGTCGCGTAAAAACTCTCAAGAAAATAGACCTGCGGTCTTTTTATTTGGCCGCGACCGGTTAAATCAAGACAGTTTCGTTTGTACTCCTTCGCATTGAACTTGAACCTCCTGCAAGAGTTGGCCAGCTGAATGGAGTTTGGAAGTAAAGTCAGGTAACGTGAAAAAATCTCCTTTCCAGTTTCGATAGCTTTCAATTTCAATATAAAATCTTTCATCGATTACCATTCTATCAGCAACTTGTGGATTTTCCAGTTTTAATTTCGCACATTGATATATATGTTGAGGAAAACCACCTATTTAAAATATCGACGGTGATCTGACAATACCTGCTAACTGACATTTTATTCAAAAATTAGATTTTTCTACAGTTAGCCTTGTATTTTTGTTAGGCACAATACGATAGAGCCTGCTATCTGCTATCTGCTTTCAATTAATATTTAATACGTCTGTTTAAAATTTAGATATTCAGTTGTAAATTTATTTAAATAAGAACGGTTTTTTATTCCCCCTGTAAAATTAACGTTTATGCACATAGCAGGTATTGTCAGATCCCCGTCGATATTATTTCTTAAAATCTTAACTTTTAAAAAAAACGTTCACTGAATAAAAGTAAATGTTGCAACCATGTATGCGTCCTTAAGTTTGGGATTAAACGAGCGCGCCACAGAAAAACGAAGGTACCGAAACGGAAGAGGATACAAGAGAATACGCAACTAGACTACAGAACGAGCTGGACTGGTCCCTTAGAAAATGTGTCGCGTGTCTGTAATTATTCATTATTCAATTTTCATTTTTATTTTGCATTAAAATTGATTGTTCAATCCAATTTCTTACTAGTGTGTGTGTGTAACAAGCGTTCACAGGTTAGTGGATTAAATGTTATTTTGTTTTTGAGAGTTCAATTTAAGCAAGTTCCTATTATTTTGTTCATTTTTATGTATTTTTTGTTTGTTTATAACATTTTTTATAACATGTGCATTGCTCATGTACCTAATTAACAAAAATCCTGAAAATTATCCCATTTATTACCAAGAAAAAATCCTTCCAAGTTATTTAGGTATATTGGTAAAAAATTGGTCAAAGTGTCTGCTAAATAGCCTTATTACAGATATTGAGGTTAAAAGGATTTTTTTGGTAAATATTTGACCTAATTTCAACTTTGTAACTGGACTTTAAAGAAAATAGTTCTAGTTCCAGAGACCTATAGGTATAAAAGTCTTAATTAAGGTCAAAAATTACTTGCAAAAATGTTCTCAAAGTTAATGCTCCCAAAAATAGCTTTCAATGACAAATATTTCTCCCACTGCTATGTTTTCTTCTAAATTAGAATTTCTTGTGTTATAACCTATAACCTAAATAATATCTTTGCTGTGGTTGCGTTTCCTTAGTGTGTTCGTTCGCCCTTGTTAGTTTCAAGAACATGTCTAAAAAGTTGAAAACCAAAAGGACCAAGGCTTAAAGGAACACGTCACAGTACTATAGAGAAGTTAAAAAGAATACTGCGATTCAAAGACCTATATCACCGAAGTTTGTATCACCCCATAAATTTCCAAATGTTCATTTAACAAAAAGTCTTCAGCAGGGGCGCTTTCAAATATGCATTATCGGTTATCGGACCTAGTTCCGGCTCCGGCCTTTATTTAAATTTACCTTAAACTAATTTTTAGGTCTTAAAATGGATAAATTTAACAACAAAGTTAATAATGCACGTTTATTTGGACCTGTATTCTGGAAAATATATGCTATTGGTTAATAATTATGGGAAAAAGTCCCTATAGGTCGAAATTGCAAAAGTAGCCATATTAATTCATCTACTATTATTATCAAAATCCAATCAAAAATATTCTATAATATGTTTGAAATATATCATTTTAGCCCTTCCAAAAGCAAGTAAATCAAATAAAAACACATTTCAGGGTATATGGTTAACAGCTTACTTCTAAAAACAAAGCAAATTTATTTTGAGGTTATGTGAGTATCAGAATATCAAAAAAAATAATTAATAAAATCCCTCGAGAACGCTTATTTCAAGGGCGCCTTAATTTTGTGGGAATATTTTGTCCACATTTCACGAAAAAGATCGCTCCGCATAGTATTTTTGTTTCACAATGCTGGGTATACCTACTAACTACAATTAATTTCATTGAATCATTACTATACGGTATACGGAAGCCATTACTTCAACAAGTTTAACTAAAAGCAAGATTCAAACCTCAAACACCAGCAGTCATCATATTTATAACCAATAGGTTTCTATTATTTTGAAAAGAAAAAGACGGAGAGCGTGTTTTGGTGATTGTTGTTAGATTTAGGTCAGATTTATGTCATACCATAGGAATAAATGTCTGCGGATTTACCACAAAATACCCTAAACAGTAATTTTCTTTTTGGTATTTTTGACCAATTGGTTATAAATACCTTATCAACCTAATATTGACTTCTAAATTACTTCAGTTCTATTCCCCACTTTGGGAAAAAGGAAAACAAATGGAAGTAAATAATCCCTATTTGAAATTGGTCATGCAAAATTTTCGACCAGTTCAGTGGTCAAATGGAAGTAATTTTAACCTTGATTGTTTGTTGGGTAGGACCTTGTTGAATTTACTAACATTTTCCTACCCTGACGAGAGAATATCCTAACAAATTGAAATAATCAATCTAGAGATATTGGCTCAAAAACAACTATAGCTGAGTAGCTTCCCATATGGGACCTCAGTACCTGCTGGGAAACTGGCTAACTAACAAAAAAACTTCGGTATTGAATATAGGTAGTGTTGATTGAATGTAATGTGTGTAATTGAAATTTTAGCACAAAAACAAAGGATGGGACCTAATTTAAACTTATATTGACTTAAATTATTGAATCATTGACTCACAGTTATTATTAAAATGACTCAGTATGTTTTAATTTTTGAGGAATATTAGATCGAGGGTTTCTCTGCCGTGCTCTTTCCCCTCGTTAGTTCCAGGATGAGAACGGTACGATTTACTTTAATAATAAAGTAGACGTTTCATGAATTTTTCATTTCTTTTACATATCACAACTTCCCTTAAATTTCCCAAATATTTGCTATGTCGGGCGCATGTCCAGTAAGTAAAATTGAGTAAGTTTCCACAAAGTAGGTCCTATTTTTTTTTTCTTCATTTCGTTTTCCAGAAGATTTGTTGTTTAAAGGTAATAAAAATTCTTATTGTTACCGAACGAAGCCGGGTATGTTATACTACAATTTATAATTATGTTTTCAGACATGTTATTTTTTTCGCCAGTTATTGATTTCTGTTTCGACCTTGCTTGGAATACAGCCTTTATTTTCTTCTAAAATCAAACATCATTGTTTCATAATGTCTTCTTTGATGGTTATATGATTTCATTGATTTCTTGTCCCTTGTTCTGTCCTATTATCTTTTTGCATTTCTTTTTTACTTCTTTCTTTCCTCCAATGTAGGGTTATGTTAATCAACTGCCGCAGAATATAAAAAACAATTCTGCATGAATGTTCAAAAAACCTCTGCAACTTGGCGAATTTGGAATTCTTAATGCGATTTTTTTCTCAAGCGTTACCTCAAAGTTGAGGTTTATAAACATGGTGCAAAGAACGTTCTATTCACTGGCTTTCGGTAAATTAAGACAAAACCAAAGTAGTACCATTTCGTAAATTATGAGATTCTCTTCAATTAAAAATATACTACAACTCGCTATCTGATTTCTTCTAAAAACTGCGACATTCTGAATGAGTGGAAAAAATCAATATTCGAAGTTAGCAATATTATCTCAAAATCTGTAAACTTATTATAATTAGGTACATACAAAATCAAATTTCCAGATTATGAGATGCTTTTCAATTTCAAATATATCATAACTCGCTATCTGATTTCTTCTAAAAACTGACTTTCTGAATGAGTGGAAAATATCAAAATTCGATGTTGCCTCTACAGAAGGTTTAAAACCTTGACATCTCAGAATCTGGAAACTTATCATAATTACATACCAAATCAAATTTGCAGATTATGAGATGCTTTTGAATTCAAAATATATCACAACTTGCTATCTGATTTCTTCTAAGAACTGTGACTTTCTGAATGAGTGGAAAATATCAAAATTCGTAAATTACATACAAAATCAAATTTATAAATTTTGCAAGTGGATAGAGAAAAGATTGAAATAAATTGTTTACACAATCTCGGGTGAATGGTTTACCCCTTGGCTTTTCTCTTAAATATCTAAATTCAAACGTTTTTCATCTAGAACTAATTTTCTAAGCTAAAAGGAGAAGCGGGTAGATTTTGAAACGAAAGCACTCTATAATACGGTTATTTCAGGAAGCGTCACTTTGTTATTATAATAATTAGTCTGCCGAAACTTAATCCTTTAAGGAGGTGCTAATCTACGCGACAAATAGATGCATTGTTTTCTTCGAGCCAGTTCTACATAATTAGGTGAGAGCAAAATTGTCCACGTAAAATTTTTTTTTACTCACTCTCCAGCAAATTGTCTGGCTCCAGGCGCTCATAAAACCAACAGGAAATGGAGACAGAAGGCGAATAATAAATTTCTAGCTATAAAGATATTGCTAGGCCAACTTGAAACGGCGTCGTCCAGGCGCTGCTTAAAGTAATAAAATCAGAATTAGACTTGGAAAAAAGATTTAAGACAATATTTTCTATAGTTTCATGACGCAATCCGTTGCATAAACACGCAAATATCTCGGTCCAACGGCGACACGGATTAAAAAAGAAGGCAAACAAAGAACAATTTCAGAGATTCTGGACGGAATCCAGATGAAGTTTTATTGCCGGAGCAGTTTAATGAAATCTGCAAATTCAAGATTAAACTGTCTTCTTGGAAATATAAGCAGTGATATTTTTTCATGGGAGTTTTATTGTGTCCTTCAAGGTATCTGATATAAAACTTGGAGAAAAAAAAAACACTCTCATTTCTATTCCGGCAACGTTCCTTTTCAAAGTCATTCTTCTCGGCCGCCAACTTAAGTTATACGCTTTTGGCTGTTCCATTCCATTCCTTGATGGAAGATTTTGCAGATAACGCCCGCGCGATCAGCATTTTTGAAAAGAATTGATGGAAGGCCCCTCGATCTATCGGCCATTTTCCTATATATACTAAGTTAAAAGGAATCGATGATGATGAGGGTGGAAATTTTTCAATTTGCATTTGAACACACACTTTTGGGCCAAACAAAATGTTGAAGCCTCGAGTAATTTAATGACCAATAAGCATTAGGCCTCGGAATCCTCCGAAACGAGCTATACCGCTGATAAAGATGCTCGTAAACGTAATTTTATTAAAATCGCCTTGATGCCCGCCATTCTCGCTTATATAACTTTTAATAAAGCCAAAAAAAAGCGTATTTCTTATTTTAGAACAATACATTACTTCTGGGTCGACCGAGGCGCTCCTTCATGGCCCATTAAAAAATTCCCGACACCCTATGAAATTGCCATTATATGGCCCGGAATTACTTTTCGCGGTATTAAAGTACGGATATTCGATTTTCACGGAAACGAAAAATGGTCGATTATTTTCATAGGAAAAGTGAAGTGGGTCAGGTGTAATGGAATTTGGACGACTTCGTCGATTACAGGTCGGAATTGTCAGAAATATAAGTAAATGAATTATTTTTTTTCAAAGCAGGTGCGGTTACAGGCCTTTTGAGGGGGGGGGGCAGTTTAAGTTAAAGTAAGCCAGAGTGGGTTAGTTTGGGTTAGTTTTGGCAGCGCATTGTGCAAGATACGGTTTTTCGAAGGAATGGCCCATAAAAATATGGGAATGGAGGAACTATTTGGGATAGTAAGGTGATTTTCAGATAGGTAGGTACAGGGTGTTTTTTTATACAGGGTGAGTTACTAAGCGCGCGGTGGTCCATATCTCCTATATACTAACGGAGATCGGAAAAAAAAACTAAATACAAAACTTGTAGATAAACATGAACACTAAATTCCTAAATTATTTTCCAGTATACAGGGTGGCCCAATAACTAGTAGTGACACAAAGTTATGTTTTTTTTTTTAAATGACTCCCTCTGTATATTATGACATTTCTGGATTCTGCGGAAATTCTAGACATATTTCATGTATAATGTCATATACCTATCTTCAACTGTTTCGGAAATATTGACAGTTGAAAACTGACTTTTTTGCATCTTTGACAGACTGTAAAACCTGAACGGTTAATTTTACAAGAAAACGAATTTTACGTTCTTATCTTAGTTTTTCATAAGCTATCATTTGGCACCAATCTTGAATTTAATCCATGATTAAAAATTCCGCCTAATTACCTATTAATCTTCGGTTAAATTCAAAATTGGTTTCAAATGATAGCTTATGAAAATCTAAGATAGGGATGTAAAAACCGTTTTCCTTCCAGCATTTTTCAAATGGGATGCCCTATATTTCATTCTATATTCTTGAAGAGCACAATGCCCCGATTCCAAAAATATATAATTTGTCTATATTTGATTGAACAGTCTCGCATATATTCGGCTCCAAAAATTGTAAAAATATTATCCTACTACTGATTTTGTGAACCATTCTACCTATACAGGTAAAAGCTGCAGGTAAAATTTAAGGTATGTACTTTGTTTCTCTGATAGTATTTTTAAAATTTTTAGAACCAAATATGTTGGAGACGGCTCAACCAAATATAGACAAACTATACAGTTTTGGAATCGGGAAATTGTGCTCTTCAAGAATATAGAACCAAATATAGGGCATCCCATTTGAAAAAAAAAAAACTAAAAGCATGCAACATTTCACATTTCTGACATTCAATTTCTGTTTCTGACCATGGATTCTAAAAATTTAGCCAATACTGTACAACTTTTGTATTTAGACCTTTCATCTACTTGTAAAGGTGAAGGCTATAGGTGGGGTGTCAATATATAAAAAAACACCCTGTACTTGAACAATAACTTATTATATAAAGTCAGAATTTGTAAAGTTATCAACTTTTTGTCAATTTGCCTTTCAACAGGAATTAGTAATGTTACTTTACCAAACTAGTAAGATAATGTGACAAGCTATTCAAGTACCTAAACAAGTGGATTATTGCGGAATTTATGGGCAGACCTCTGCGGATCAAGCGCAGCGAGTTCCGCAATCATTTATTTATTAATACGTTGTTCAAATACGATACTAACCTGACTCACTCAAATGTCAGTTATTCTCATCAGTTCAAAAACTACAAGTTTTGAATAGTTCAACAGTATATTGGTAAGTAGATGGCTGCGGAACTCGCTGCGCTCGTCCCGCAGAGGTCCACCCATAAGTTCCGCAATAATCCACTTATTTGTACTTGAATAATAACTTATTATATAAAGTCAAAATTTATGAGATTATGATTATTCACTGTTTGTCAATTTGCCTTTCAACAGGAATTAGTAATGTTACTTTACCAAACTAGTAACATATGTGACAATTTATTCAAGTACAAATGAGTGAATTGTTGCAAAATTTATGGGTGGACCTCTAGCCATCCATTCATCAATATGTTGTTTAATTATAGTAGGATGAACGTAGCTGCATAACATAGGTGGGAGTGCAACAAATTAGCAACAAGCTGATTTTAGCGGAAATGTTTTGTAATCGACATCCTATTTAACCTCCCAAAAGTCCTATTCAGTCCAAGGGGTGGAAGATTGAGAAAAGTGGCCGCCATCTTAATTTTTTTTGTTTTTTACAAATATCTCAGTTTCTATCAGTTTTTTCAAGAAAACTCAAGAAACCTTTTTTGTGGAAAATTTAATTCTCTATAAAAAGTGTCTCTACGTTATTTTTTGTAACATGAAGGATAACGGAGATATAGTTTTTTTTAGAATTTGACTTATAAATTTTTCACTTTTGTTAAAGATCCAGAAAAGCGATCCACCAAAGTAAGTATATTCGCTCCGTATAAATTGCAAGTTTTTATGAGTCTTTATTGGTCATTGGTGTGTGCAGTCATTTTGTTTGTGAAATTGTGATCTTTTCAACCTTGTGAAAATCGTTCTGGACTTCATTCTTGAAAATACGCATAGAAAAAAAGATAAATTGTATTACTTATCAGCAGCACAAATTTGCAATCTCATTGGTCGGCCAGTTATCCGCCAACCAATAGAGTAATAGAACAAGATAAAAACCCAATCTGTAATCTCATTGGTCGGCCAGTTATCCGCCAACCAATAGAATAATAGAACAATAAATTTATATTGCAGATAGTTACCAGCAAGTTTATCTGAAGATGAATAAACCGGGCCTAAGCCAAATAAACATTCTGTATTAAATTTTATTCCTACCATAATCAATCCTGATATGGATCTACCTGTGATAAGGCCTGCTTCCAAAAGGAGGACAAAAAATTAGCTTTTTGGCTAAATGTGACATTTGTAGCAATGCAGAAATTGCTCTGGAGTAAGGAGCTCTGAGATCCGGGTTCTCATAATGAAAGAACGCTGCCTAAGATATTTTTGTCCAAGCTGTATGGACTGTTTCCAAGCACTGCCGGGGTTGAGCTCAAGTTTTCACGAATTCGAAGCAGAGATGGAAAAGCTCAAAATCAACCAAAGAGTTGTGCTATCCAATCAGAATTGTGTATTATCGAGGATGATGTAGCAAAATTAGATAGAGGGTTTTCTCCTATTTCTGCCAATGGCCAGTTCACTATGGATGGTATTAAAAACGGAATGGGCTGGAAGGCACCTGCAAAGCCATTCTGGATTCTAATAAGGAACTTGTTGCATTCATATCCAAGTCCTATACACGCCTGGCAAGTAAACATCTTGCATATCAATTTTAATGCGATAGAATGAAATGTCTAAAGAAAGTCTAAGGTTAATAGAGAACGAAAACGATTTCCTCAGTTCCACCTCTAGCATTCCCAGCGCTTTTTGCTGGAGGTGGAACAGGGGAAATCGTTTACGTTTTCTATTAGACCTTAGACTGTTTCTAAACATTTCGAAAGGGATAAAAGTGAAGAAATGTTTGAAATCTATATATATATAAACGTGAAATTCACTCACTCACTGACTGACTGATTAAACACGAAATCTCGAAAACTACGAAACCAATCGAGATGAAATTTTACAAACAGGTAGGTAATAGGTTGGAGATGCTCACTAAGAAATAATATCAACATGGTCTTAAGCAATCGCCTTAAATAACCAAAAATAAGAAACGGTGTGGTGCGGGAGTGCGGGGAAAAAAGTGTAAACAGAAACAGACAACGTGTCAGCTGTCAAATTCAGAAATATGACAAGCAGAATCAAATTCATAGCGATTTCCATTTGCAGAATCAGTGCAAAAAAAAATGTGTTTTTGTCGTTATATGCTTTCACCAGAAACGATTCGGAACCGATTCTGAACAAATTCCACCGGCCCCAGGCTAAGCTAACTTCAAGTTTGAGACATGACATTCGCAATTTGTTCAGGTATTCAACAGTCTGGAGCAAGGTTCTGGAGTGTTTGTTCGGTTCCAAAACTGTTCGCGATAAAATAGGAACCTGAACCCATTCACAAGTTGGGTTCGGGTTGCTCACTTCGAGTTACTCCGATCGCACTCCAGCCGTTATCTGATAAGCTGAAAGGTAATACCCGAACGGCTGAAGTGCGAACGGAATCACTCGGAGTGCACGGAGTGAGCAAGCCGAACCCAGCTATAACTGGGCATGCGCTCTACGATAGTCCTCAATTAGTTCCGGACTGGTTCGAAATCGGTTCAAAATATGATCCGCGAACAAAGCTATTAGCAGCGAGTGGCACTTCAAAAAAATTTAACGTCAGCTGTCAAAAAATAGTCTTCATATTCTGCAGCCACAAAGCAGAACAAAAAATGTGGTTTACAGAGAGGTGGTGCAAAAATAAGAGTTACATGACCATGTCTGACGCAACTATCCCCTTAGCTCTTTGAAAGAAGATTACCTAATGCTACCTACACCTACAAAATTTGTATAGGGCGTGCGAAGCCGCGGGCTAGTATTTACTATAAAAAGCTCTGTATCTCTGTTATCCCTTATGTTACAAAAAAAAGGTATAATAGTATATTAAAATACAAGTTGCAGAAGGCCACATAAAATCTGTTTTTTTTTTAAAGATAATTTCCCAAGTCATAAATTTAGTAACTATGTTGGCAACACAAGCCTTTTCTACATGGAAAATTTGAAAGCATTGACAATTTTACATTGTATTGCCAACCTAATGTCAGTTTGACTTTCATCTTTAAAAAAAAAAACGCACTTTATTCTTGCACGAATTCGAAATTTGGACACCAGCGACGAAGGAGCGAGTGGACGAACGAATGAGTGCGAGAATAGCCTTCTGCAACGTGAATTTTATACTATTTTCTCGATTTTGGATTCTAGTTTTCATTTTTTCAAAATTTTCCGTGGTTGCTGTTAGTTGGGGATTTCTTTTTTGCAAAATATGTCAGTTGGTGACACTTACTTACCAGCCAACTGACAGATGGTTTTCATTATTTTAAAAGGTTTGACAATTTTGAAGGTACCAATAGGTATACATCAAAATCGAGAAACACTTTTTATAGAGAATTAAATTCTCCACAAAAAAGGTTTTCTGAGTTTTCTTAAAAAAACTAATAGAAACTGAGATATTTGAAAAAAACAATAAGATCCAAGATGGCGGCTATTTTTTCCAACTTTCCACCCCTAGGACTGAATGGGACTTTTGGGAGGTTAAATAAGAGGTCACTCACTAAACATTCCCGCTGGAATCAGCTTGTTGCTAATTTGTTGCACCCTGACCCCCCGAATGACTCAGCTAGGAAGATTTCATGCTTGTGCGTAGATGAACTGACAACCTACGGCTTCCTAAACGTAATTTTTAGCTTGTCAATATCGACTCGCTTTAATTGGATTTACTTATTAGTATCAAAATGAATATTTTGAAAAATGTTTTACCTGTATAAATACTGGTGTAGATTCTAGACAGCTAATCGACACGAAAGCTATAAAATCTCACTCTCGCATGGGTCGTACGAAAAGGACCACAATCGTAAACGTCAGAAACTTAATTAAGCATAAAATAACTTTTGAGCTTCAAACCGAAAAAAAAAAGCTCGTTGTTGTAAATCAGCTTTCGCAATCGTGCACCGAAGTTGAATATCGTCTCGTCGTAGCTGGCTTCGTTGCTGGCTCGTCGCTGATCCTAATCGCCTTATATATTGTTAATTAAATTAAATGCGAACCAATTAAACTGCCAACGTTGTCGTTTGGTGTCGGATGGAACGTTTTTTTTTTTTTTATTGCGACGTTGCATGATTCTTTATTCACAAACTGATCAAAGAGAAAGTTCCAAAAATTTAATTAGATTGGAAATGTCCAAATAGGCAATTATATTTTTTTGGGCGTGGACTTGATGTTAAATACAATGGTCCACTGAAGAGCACTGACCCAAAGATATGTAAATCTTGTGAGATATATTTGGACACTATCAATCAAATTTTGACAATTATTGTTGTTTGGAAAACAATTTGTTTAGATAACGGAAAAGTATCAATATTTCATTCTTGGTAGCGTCAGATGACGTCAACTACTTTAATTAATTCCATCATATTTTTTGATTGAAGAATTGATTCAAATAGCACAACAAAGAACCAATAATTAAAAAAGTGAACGGCATAGTATAGATACTTTCCAAATTATTATTGCGCGAACCACTGTACGCCTTATTAAATCGAAATTTATTATAGATGAAATTAAATATGAAGTCAAAACTCTCAATACACACAAGTCTTTATTAGTATCGATAAAATCTGATTTAAGAATCGACAAAGTCGATAAATTTCAAGGCACTGACTAGGTCAAGAGAAGAAAGTAGACAGTTACCAGTCAGTTGCATAATAATAATTATTATTTATGTAATGTTTAAGTTTATTGTTTGTATTTCAATTCGAGATAAAAACGTTTCAAGCAGAACGATATTGATTTTATTATGGAGAATTAATGGATTTTATATGGTAATCGATTAATGGGAAACAATAAGGTGCTAAAAATAGTGTATGATTTACGAAACATTATTATTTATTTATAAATGAAAAATAGTGTTTATTAATATGTCAATTGAGAAATGAACCACGTTTATGCAATGGAATCTCGATCCGATTGTATTTTCTAATATAAAATAGAGTGACTTTGACTGTCAAATAATTAATTCGGCATTAGTTGACGTCACAGACAAATGCTCCTTTAAATATATAGTATGTCAATGTTACAATGTTCGAAAATGGTGTCTTGATGGCGTTTAAGAGGATTTGATTCGATGAAAAATTCAAAAGTTCGATTATTCCCGGCTTTTGAATTTGAATCAGAAATGACAGTTGACACTGATTTAAAAAAAAAAAAACAGTCCAAGTGAAAACCCGAAATAACAGAGAGATGATAATCTGAGAAATTCAATAAGTTAAAAAGAGTTAGAGACATAACCGCACTTTCAATGGGGGGACAAACAAATCATTTTCTTGACATTTTTATTTAAGTTTGACAGCATCTTGGATAGTCTAATAGTGAATTGCCCTATTAGACACAAACAACAAAATGGCGGCCAATGCCAAAAAATTGGCGCCATAAACTTAATTCAAACAACCGTGACAATTTTCATTTGTGTATTTTGTGGTGTGTTAAGATAATTTTCTAGTGCTTGGAAGGATAATTTTCGTATTTTAAGATGGAGAGTTTTTAGTTTAAGAAATTATTAGTGGAAAACCCGGATGTTTGCAAAAGTTATGATTTCATTGTGACAAATCTTTACCTACTAAACAATTAGGTGGGTACTATCCAGGATTTGTTTCCTGTTTATAGTTTTTCTTGACAAAATCCTGAATCCTGATGTATATTTTATATTTTATTTGTCTGCTATTCAAGGTATCGACACAAGTTGATGTGGAGGACAGTAAATGGCTTGGATCCATACACCGTTTATGTAGATAGACTTTTTGGTTTTTTAATATGGATTTCGTCAGATTTTTTCTCTTTTGCTACAATCGACAAATCGTTTTTCTCCGTTGAAAACCTGTGTTTTGTCTCTGCAGGAACGACATAAAACGAGACTTTCTCGCGATTAAAACCGGCTTCCACAACTAAGTACAATACATAACGTATGCAAACAAATCAAAAATCGCAATAAAACGGCATTTTTTTAAAATAAAAAGAAGGCATTGACCTTCATTTTAAATTTCTATTTGACAGGTCGTTGGATTGCCCTATTGTAGGTATTATGTCAATGTCACAATGTCTGAAAATGGAGTCTAAATGGATTTGATTCGTTGAAAAATTCAAAATTTTGATTATTCTCAGCTCTTGAATTTAAATCAGGAGCCAGTAAAACGTAAGCGATTATTGTGTATCTTTTTTCTTCTATCTTTGTCGATCCTTTTCTAATTCTTAAAATCGTAAAGAGACAGATATACTTTCTGGCAAAATTGTGCATTTATTTAGACAGTTGTCAACCATTTTTGTTGTTTCTCAATGTCAATACAATGTCTTAAAATGGCTTCTGAAAGGATTTGATTCGCTGAAAAATTCAAAATTTTGAATATTCCCGGCACTTGAATTTAAATCAGGATCCAGGAAACGGTAACTAAGTTATTACTATGCACACTCATTTGCGTGCGCAAAGTTAACTCTTTACGCACTCATTTTTGTTACGCATAGTTACCGCATTTATACTCGATTTTTCAATATTTTGTGGGTTTCTGGATAACTTATATTCAGAAAGAAGGGCCTGATGTTATTTTTGTTCCAAGAAAAGCATTCAGGTAATGATTAGCTTTTTTAATTTGACACTTTCCGCATGAGAAGCGAGGGGAGGAAAAATCCATCAAAAACTGATGTGAGGTCAGGTGACCATTGTCATGGAGAGCCACTAGCTCACATTGCTCTGGAGTATCAGATTTAAAAAGTTGGAGTATAAGTTATACTCCTCCATACCAAAATTTGGCAGGAAAAACAAACTTAACGACTTGTTCAAATTTTAAGTAAACCTCGCTAGCACAACTAATGTTGCAAAAATAAAGTCAAGCTGATGACTGGAAAAAAATTGAAAACACAACACATTGAAATAGGAGAGAAAATTACCAATTTTGAGCATCTGGAAACATTTAATAAAATTAGGTACAGCTCCTCTAGATGCAAATCTTCAAACACTCGTAGAAAAAGTATTGTTCCTAACACTTGCGCAAAGTGTCTTTCCCGCACTTAAAGCTTATCCGAACAGTCTAACTGCTTTTTCGTGCGGGAAAGTATCACTTTGCGCACTTGTTAGGAAAATAACTATTTCTATCTCTGTTGGTTCTTTTTCAATTCATAATCGTCGAAAAAAGACAGATATACTTTCTGGCAAAGTTGTCCATTCATTCAGACAGCTGTCAGTCATTTTGTTGCTTCTAAATTGTAGTATGTCAATGTCATAATGTTTGAAAATCGAGTCTGAATGGATTTGATTCGTTGAAAAATTCAATATTTTGAATATTTCCGGCTCTTGAATTTGAATCAAGATCCAGGAAAACGGAAGCAATTGTTATGTAATTTTTTTTTCTATCTCTGTTGGTTCTTTTTCAATTCATAATCGTCGAAAAAAGACAGGTATACTTTCTGGCAAAGTTGTCCATTCATTTAGACAGTTCTGTCAGTCATTTTGTTGCTTCTAAATTGTAGTATGTTAATGTCACAATGTTCGAAAATGGAGTCTGAATAGATTAGATTCGTTGAAAAATTCAATATTTTGAATATTCCCGGCTCTTGAATTTAAATCAGGATCCAGGGAAACGCAAGCGATTATTGTGTATTTTTTTTCTATCTCTGTTGGTTCTTTTTCAATTTATAATCGTCGAAAAAAGACAGATATACTTTCTGGGAAAATTGTCCATTCATTTAGACAGCTGTCACTTTCTTGCCTCGCAGCTGAATTATGTCAATGTCAATGCAATATTTGAAAATGACGTCCGAGAGGATTTGATTATTTGATTCAAAATTTCAATTATTCAAGGCTCTTGGATTGGAATCAAGTGCCGGTATTCTTACCGCTCAAGTACCTCAATATGGGCCTCTGAAAGGAGAAATTGAGAAACGACATAGGAAACATAATGAGTAAAAAAGAGATGAATACAAAGGGGGATATATTCATGAAAAATTTAAAAATTGATGTTTTTCCCTATTTTTTTTTGGTATTTGAAGCTTTTCAATTTTCATCTTTTCAGCGTTCCAAGATTTAAGATTTTTTTTATAGAAAATAATAGAGGTTTGACATTTGACTCAGGTCCTAATTTAACAGAAATGACAGTTGACACTGATTTGAAAAAAAAAATCCAAGTGAAAGCCCGAAATAACAGAGAGATGAGGATCTGAAAGCTTGAATGAATTAAAAAGAGTTAGGGATAAAGTAGGATGAAAAAATTTGCTACACAAGTTTTGATTACTCCTGATGCTTGAATAACTTTGTAACTTTTGTGTCTAGCCAAATGAACGGCCTGAAATTAGAGGGAGATAAGGTTATAAGAAATTGAATGTATAAAAAAGAAATGAAGATAAGGTAGGACAAAAAATTGTAGCATTAATTTTTATTATTTCCGGCCCCTGGGTGGGCTAATTAATTTTGTGTTTGACCAATCACATGGCCATTTGCACGGCTATCACTTAAGGAATATTTAATCTAAGTGGAGCTTTGAATGTAACTTTTGTGTTTACAAGAGTCACATTCAAAGCTCTACTTGAAAAAAATATCCCTTAAGCTATAGCGGTGCAAATGGCCGTCAGAAACCTGGAATAACAAGAGAATGACAATCACAAGTATTAAGAGAGATGAAGGTGGAATAGAAATATAAAAGCTTGCAGAGACAAAGATATGGGAAATTTAACGAGTAAGAAAAAGATGGATAAAAAGTAGTAGTAGTAGAATTTTGATTATTCTTGCCGCTTGAGTGGCCTTGTAACTTTTGTGTCTGACCTGAAATAATAACAGAATGAATGAATATAATGAAAAAGAGAGAGATGGAGACATAATAGAATGACAGATAAATAATAAAGTGAGTGACAGCGATATAGAAAATTGAATGTGTGAGAAAGAGACGGATATTTGGAAAAATAATCGAACAAACCGATTTGAAAAATTAATTAGAAATCTTTTTGAAAATAACAACAAGAACCCAAAGGAAGAGCTGAAATTAGTAGTATAGATGTGAGGATTCTGCATCATAGGTACCGTTTCAATTGGTACGAGAGAGCACCATCATGCCAACTCCAGCAAGTGCGAGAGAGAAAGCATGATTCATCGAACATACTTTATACTATCAATCGTCTATCATCCGAGCCAATTCGGCCCTAAGGGCCGAATTTAAAGTAGTTTCTTCAGTCTTCCTTGAAGGTCGTGAGTTTAGAATGGACACTTGCTACTATTTGATCAGTTAGCCATGTCAATTCTAAACGTTCAAGGCTTCCTTAAGGTCTGAGGAAACTTTCAGGAGCTATTATAAATTCGGCCCTTATACACATCAGTATTTATTACGACAAAAATCACATAACGACACTTTCGATAAGGGACCAAACATGTCAGGTAATAGGTTCATAATATGCATATGAGACTAGAGACAACAACGATATTTTATTTTTCATTGATATTGAAGTGATGTATAAATAGTCCTTAAATGCTTTGTTCGTCCCCCCATCGAAAGTGAGGTTATGTGTGTGACGTCAGCTAGTCTCTAGACTTTATTAAATGCGTCCAAATAGCAGGTTCTGATTCTAATTGAAGTAGTTTGGGTAGCAGCAAGGTTCCTAGGCTTGTTTGGTAATAGGTAACTTAACTTGACGCATCTGGGGTGCCTTATGGTTGAGGCAATACATTTTTGTTTTTTTCTTCTTTAATTCTCACTGAATACCATAAAATTGATAACAAAAACCAATATAGTATTCCTGGATATAATTTATATTATAATGTGTATGTATATGTATACAAGGTATCCCACATAAAAGTAACTACATGGGAATTTAGGAAACGGTATAAGAGATGCAATTCTAGTTGAATGGGAAAAAAGTTGCGCTATTCCAAAATATTTTATTGGACGAAACATCTTATGACAGAAACAAGATTGATTGAGAGTAGTTAGTCAAATCAAATTGAACGTGCATAATGAGCTTAAAACCATTTTTTGTGCGCTTGAAAATAAATTTCTATACTCTATTATTCTATTATCTGAGGCCCATCTTTAAAACCCATTAGAAAGTTCATTAGGATGACTCGGCGAGTGTATGTAATCATCAGTAAAATTATATTTTATACAAAAACACACACAGACATATACCTACGATCATTAACCTAAATCACTCACGGTTTAAGTAAAAGGTTCATTTATGTTCGTCAGTTAATAACTTTGTCTTGTATAAAACGTGAGTTATTCCACGGAAAAACGTTTCCCGTGTGGTAATTGAATCGAGTCCCCCGGCAGTTTTTATCGAAAATTGGTTGGGTTTTATCGATATCTCTCGCCCGACTGATATCGCAACAATTTCATGCTTTAATTGTTTGCCCTGGACACACAATGGGATATTTTCATGGCCCAACGGCATAATAGCAACGATATGGGACTTCGCAAATAACTACGGTAATTTCGGAATTCGATTTAGCTGCCTTTTTTTTCGGCAATTCGATTCTTCAATGTTTCACTGGAATAAAAATGATTTTTGGAATAAGAGAACTTTCCGATTCTGCATGTATAACCAGCTTTGGTCTGATAGGTAGGTGGTTTAATTTGAAAATTTCGTATCAGAGAATGCAACAATGCACCCACGTTTTTGCGCTAAGCCTGGAGGTCGATAACATATTTATGGTCGGATCGTGCATAAAATATGGTGTTCGAGAGCATATTATAAAAAGTTCGGTTTTTATTTTTCCCATTATTGTTTATCTATTATCATGTCTTTTTCTTTTTGGAGTGAATTTTTCAATTTTTCTCCTTATGATTTAGATTATTGTAAACTTTAAAAAATATTTTTTTTATTGCAGATATTTCAGCGATTCTCAGAATAACTTTAGTTATGAAGTTTGAGGGATCCCAAAGGACCATTAGGATACAGAATCTTAACATAAAAAAAATTGAAATTTCATCGTTTTAGTAAGAAGATGAAAGAAAGTGATTTAGATTTTAGAAAACTTTGAAAGGTCATAACTTTTTTCGTGGGTCAGAAGTTGAGTTAGATTTTGAAAGTGAATCGATTGCGTCTCCAGTAGAATTGTCTAGTTTTGAAGGTTTGCGAGAAGATCAAGGTACAATGCTTAACCAAGCAGAGCGTGGCACTCTTAGTGCATTAATCAAAGAAAATGAGAATATCTGCAAGCCAGGGGGAGACTCTACGCCCTATGTAGGTCATTATATAAAGACACTTGATCATCCGCCTATAGTAGTTTTACTGTACCCTTTATCTCTTACACGTTAGCAATTTCTGAAAACTGAAATTGACAAACTCTTGGAGGATCATATAATTGAAGAATGCGAAAGCCCATGAGCAGCCCTGGTGGTTAGGGTACCCAAAGGGAGAGTAAAAACGTGCGTGTTTGTGTGAACTATCAACGACTAAACGCAATTACAGTTAGTGACAAGTACCCGTTACCGCGCATGGATGATCTTCTTCAGTCGACTAAAAGAACTTGTCATATGACGTGTTTGGATTTGTGTTCCGCATATCAACAGATAATTGTTCATGAACCTGATCGTGATAAAACAGCCTCTACTCCTTTCGGAATTTATCGTTTTAACGGGATGCCGTTTGGACTAAAAAATGCACCTGGAACTTTTCAGCGCTTGATCGATCAGTTTCGTCGTGGACTCAGTAACGTATTAGTGCTAGCGTAGCTAGATGATATCTGTATGCTCCCCAGGACTTTTGAGGAACATATCGAAGAATTGGCCTAAATATAAACATAAAGCAAACAAAGTTGATACGAATTGAGGAGAGTCAGCATTGAAAATTCTTCTATGGGAAAATTTAACTTACGACATAAATATGGGTACTGAAACTTGAAAAAAACAACCAAACAGCGGAAATTGCATGAAGATGTAACAGGCCAAAATTGCACAAGTAATTCTTACCTACTTTCAATTTTATATTCAAGATTTCCTTAAGTTTTTCAACATTTTAGGAAATCCAATCCTCGATCCAGATTTCCAGAGAGAGTGAGAATTCTCTACTCCTTAGGGCAGCCTTCAACTAAATTAAATTGAAATAGTCAGAATCTACTATAGGAAAAAAAACGTGTAAGCAGCTTACCACACATGGAGTTGTAAAAATCCGAATAAATCGGCGAAAATTATAACACTACGAAAACGTAAGGCAAAAAGGCAACTAAAATGTTATAATTTCAAATGAGAATTTAGGGTCGAAATCCCACAAAGGCGAAGACAATCTTCATAAAGACCCTAATTCTCCAACGTCCAGATGTGAAAAGAAATGTGTTACACCTTCAATTAATAAGCTAACCTAAAGGAAGGAATTCAGACTCAGAGATGATCCAGACTAACGAAAAACATCAAAAATTAATCGATACAATTTTCACTTACCAAAAATTGCACTCAACAACATAATCCGAGAAAAACGACAACGGCTAATGAATTATGATATTAACAACAAATAATCATCCCATAAAACAATCAAAACTTGAAGAATACAAAATAGAGTAAGTGTTCCGTTTTCAAAATTAGAGGGCTCAAAGAAGAATCGACGATACTGAAAACATTACTAATCTACCGCTGGTTGACAGAAATTTTTGACAATCAAAAGTCAAAAAAAGAAATCAAAGGGTGCGTTCAAGATGTCTCAAAGAACATCGAACCAATGCGCGACGCTGGGTTCGCTGGAATTGGCGCCGAGATCAATAGCGCTCCATAACCAGACAGAGTTAGTACGAACGGAGTAGTCTTACGGAACACAACCCACGAAATATTTTGACACATGAATTATTTTTGTTATGAAACAGATGATCGAATTTAAAATCGAAATCAAAATATTGCTTTGTTTTGATTTAGAATTGAATTAAAATATGGATTAAAATGAGGAAAAACCATTACAGCCAATAGAATTTGACTATTGAAAATTAGGAAATTGGAGGATCTAAAACTGTTGAGATTATTGATGAAATTGAAATTGAGAGAAAATGTTGAAAAACTTAAGGAAATCTTGAATATAAAATTGAAAGTAGGTAAGAATTACTTGTGCAATTTTGGCCTGTTACAAAGAACAAGGCAACGATGATGCTGAACGTAAGACTTTCCTAACAAAATAAGATAATGAAAAAAGATTACGATTTTCCTTCTGAGGTGCTTCTTCTAGCTTGAATTTCTTTAGTTCACCACCAGAACAACTTGGAAATTTTTGATTTATATAACATGAGCACCCCTACATTTTCTCAATTGTTTGAATAGTTTTGAGCTAGAGCAAAATTTCTATGCCAAGTAATAGATTCCTAACTTCCTTGCTCAATTACCTTCTAACTAACAAACAAATATGACAATCTTCTGCTAAACTGACACAAAAAAAACAAAATTACTGTCTTATAAAGGAGAAATATAATACGCAAAAAATGTGTGTAAGGAGGCCCTTAAGCCGCTGGAAATAGCTTTGCCGGTCGGAACAAAACGCCGAGTAAATACTTTCATCGCACAGAGCAAATGTCATATTTTCTACTTTACATGTCTGGGCAATAAGAAGAGAAAGTCTCAGGCCACCATAGAGCAAAAGGGGGAAAAAACGAAAATCCAGTTCGCCTCGGATAAAAATTTTTGGTTTACATAGACGGAGATTTGAAACTATATCATTTTTTTTTTATGGAAAAAAAAATATTATAAGGGTGAATAGAAAAGGCAGTTGATTAAGTATAGTGTTTAACCGAAACCCAATATACCGAAGCTCGTTTCAAAGGGCCTCGCGCTAGGTAAACAGTAATTAGCCGAAAATAAGAAAGGCCCTAGGGCAAAAACAATAAACAAAAGTCTGTCCTTGCTTCGCCGTCACTGCGTACAAAAGAGGGTGGAAACTGATGCCTTTGGGGGTTTTTCGCGAAAATAATATAAGAAGCGAACGCTGAATAAAACTGGAGATTAGAGACGTATTCCTTCCAGTTGTTTAAGGACAAATAGGATTCCGTGTGATATTTTGCCTTCGGCGGCGTCGACGAAGACTCTAGAGAAAACCGTTTTGATATGGTTTACGAAATTGAAAAACATATTTTTTTCTCCTGACAATAAAGCACACCATAAAATTCTTATACGAGATCTACAAATTGTTTAATACACCGCAACTTCCCGTCTTGAAGACGTCGCGACGCGTCTCTCGAATATCCCGGCAGCTTTGTTTCGTGAATGACGGCTTAGAGACGAGATCTTAATGTTGGGAACGATGCTTCCATCATGTCGCGTCAGTTTAGCCAACTGTGCTGGAGAGATTTTCGATATGAGCACATCAAGGCACAATATTAAAGTTGGAAATTCCTAGAGGGGATTTATTATTTCGAGTATATGCAAAATGTTGTGGCATAGAGAATATTTTTATTATATAATATTACGTCAAATTCCAGCGAGATTGTTTGGGATTTAAAAAAAAAATCCAGACTTGCTTCCTGACCCATGTAAATACAGGTTAAAATGGAAATTGGGATCGATACGTTGAGCGCCAGAGTGTCGCCAAAGCAGAATCGTGAATAAAATAGAGCTCATTGGGTTTGCCAAATGAGGGTCTTTTATTTAAAGTAATTTGAAAAAGAACAAAAATCACAATTTATTCGTGATGCCTTCGAGGCCTTTTTCCTTCGTATTCGATATGAACTCTGAAAATTTAATAATCGTTTATTCGTTTTCGGAAAAGCCTCAAAAGTAATGTTTGTCGGGCGGAATCTCTTTGAAGATTTTTGGGGATATTGAATGTTCGATATGATAGGTTGGCCTTTGACTGAAAAACGTATTAATGGAAGATAGTATATTAAAAATGCTCGAGGAAGTATATTATGTCTAGATTATTAACTGTCTCCATACATACGTCGCGACGGAAACAGTGGCCGACCATTTAATTTGCATTACGGCCGAATCAACAAGTTGGATGGCAATTTTATGCCATTTATTCAAATGAGTGAAACGATACCATTAAGATGAGAGGTTCTATAATATGTAAATTTCAGGATTTAAAGAAGACCATTTACAAGAACAAGAAAACTAATCTGGCTGAGTGCTGGGAGAGAAAACAGTTCGGTTGCTAGTTTTACGGGGAAGATTCCACCGCAATTTGGTTGGTTATTTGCACGGGACGCGGACGAAGTTTCTTGGTTAATTTCGTGATTGTGACAACGTGGCAGCGTATTCATTTTACAACCACACATGACTGCGCTCGTAGAAAAATGCATACACGTACAGAATTTCTAATAAATAATATTTTATCAAGGAATAGAGACTTCCACCGGTAAAAGTTGTATTTTTGCCTTAATGAACTTTCCAGAAGGACAATAAACTTTAAAAGCAACTTTTCTTTTCAGACATTATTGCCCTGCTTGAACAATTTTCAACAGATTTGGTGAGGAGTTCTCAGTACAAATTCACAGTGTTACGATAAATTTATAATTTTTGAAAACGCATGAGTGCAAATTTGTCGAAATTCATAGATATATTTCCATTGAACGAGTTGTATTTTGAGAGAATTTCATGAAAGAAAAACTTAAACTTTTTGTCAAAAAATGTCGAAGCACCAGTTCTCGCACCAGTTACTATGCAATTATCCGATAATTCCAATCTGATTGGTTCAAATCAACAACATCAAACAAAACATGTCAGTTTATTGTTGGAATGTTAGTTTTGACAGATATATGAAATTCTCCAACAAATTGGCGCCCAACGTGGGGCCACGGTGAGTTTCAAGACTGGTAGAGTGATTATTTTGTGCCAATCGCGATTTTCGTGTAGTTGTTCGTTGAAACCCATGGTGTTTTTCGCGCTCCTTTGGTACAAGAGATCACCGAGAAACAGCCGAATTATGAACAACTGTGACGCGTTAGGTACTGCGTGAGTTATCAATGGTTTTTTGTACTTTTTGTGTAAATTATCACCGAAATTTTGTCGAAATCGTTACGAATACAAGTTGTTTTGTACATCGTTTGATTTCCTAACGTTTTTGTTGGTTTTGTTGTGTTCGAGTTATCAACCAGAACAGCTGTGTTACGTCTGGTATTAGCGACAATACTGACTTTAAGCGTTTAAAGCGGACTAGCGTCGTGATTAATTGACTATTGTGCATCAAACACAGGTAGAGCCAAGGGTAGTGCCCAGTTTATGGTAGTTTTTATTCCATAAGAAGTGTCAAGTTGGGTGATTTGTTTGGTTTGAAGTCTCCAAACTGTAAGTAGCCTTTTATTTTTTTTTTTGTTGCTATTATTGCATCGTGGAAAGTTCGGGACACTCGTACAACTTTCGTTCGAACAAAATGGCGTCCGTCAGCCTTACACAAGAGCGATTTGGCGATTTCGCGAACTTATGGATCGTCTCGCCATTGGTAATGCACAACATGTTCAAAATCCTCTCGTTGTCTCGTTGCTCACAATGGTTATTTTGCGAAGTGTAACTCGCGTTTTGACGGTTCGTCGGACAGGGACGTTAAAGCCTTCACCGTACGCAGCGCTCGTTGTCTTCGTGCCCAAAAAGAACCACGAGGTACGTCTCACGATAGACTATCGAGCCTTAAATGCCATCACCAGACCAGACAGATACCCCATCCCGAGAATCGATGATCTTTTGCACGCAGCTAAGCAAAGGGGTTACATCACGACCTTAGACCTCAAAAGCGGATATCATCTAATCGCCGTGAAGCCTTCAGATAGGGATATAACTGCATTCGTTTGCCCTTTCGGTACCTACCGTTACAAGCGCATGCCATTTGGACTCCGCAACGCGCCCAGTACTTTTCAGCGCCTCATGGATAGGTTTAGGTCAGGGATACAAGACGTCTCCATGTTGGCATACCTTGATGACTTGATCATCATGTCATCGTCTTTCGAAGACCATTTGACCGACCTAAGGAAAGTATTCCTGCGACTTGCGCAGTACAAGTTAACACTTAATCAACCTAAATGTTCATTCGCCTGTGAAGCCGGTTATTATCTAGGACACATTCTCTCCGCGGAAGGAAAACGTCCATGTGATGTAACATTTGAAATGTCACAAGAACATATTTAATTGTTCTCAATTAATTTCATATATTTTGGACTTATTTAAAATCTTAGAGCTAGCGCGTTCCTACTCCTTATGTCTTTACCTGCTCTAAGTTTAAAATACTATTCCGTACACCTGGCGACATCTATGATTTTTCTGACTAGTTTCTTAACCTAATAACGAAAATTATGTTATTGAGAGATGCGTTCGGCTTGCTCACTCCGTACACTTCGAGTGACTCCATTCGCACTCCAGCTGTTCGGGTACTGCTTTTTACCATATTGCGGGTGACTCCATTAGTTTTGTTCACTCTACTTCAACTCCGAACCTAACTAGGGTTATTTTTTTGAAAACCGGTAGCGCCGTCATTTTTATCATTTCGACAGGCTGGACAGAGGAAGAAAGACAGAACCACAGGGGTACTTTGGACTTCCCTTTTCGATTTTGTAGTTAGACTGTAAAGGTCGTCTCTGGAAAATCCAAAAACTTTGGTTTTCATTCTTGGCCATCGAGCCCAAAATTATATTAATTTAACTAGCCAGAGAAGTGAGTGATTATGTCAGCTGGAACGTTTCCTGAAAAATCAATAGATTGTTGATTTTTGTGTAAATTTTTGAAAGTGAGGTTTATTATCGGCCGCTCAGGCAATTTGGGAGAGTATTAAAAATCCACGCTTACACTTCTGGGTGAAAATTTGTTAAGTTTGAGACCATGCGGTACTGCATTTCCAAAACAAGTCTGGGCCCCCTCTACAAGGAAAGTTGTGTCTTGTAAGAGATTGATCCCCGACCATTGGATGATTGCCTTCCGTCAGTTTGGTGCTTCTGGATCTCAAATTTATGAAAATTTCCACCAATTCCAATAGTTAACTACATTCAAATCAATAAGGTGGTAATTCTACAAGGTAAATCAATGTAAAATCTTAAGGTAGTTGAATTTGAGTTTCATGGTTACATATTTTGAATTTTAATTACAGGTAAGACGGTAGAGCTCTCCCCGATACTCTTGATTATAGGTTTTGGCATTTATAACTCCCTAGGGATTACTTATTACCTTTATGCATTTATAAATTTGATTTTATTGATTTGATTGACTTTAGTCAAAAATTGAAGGTTAATGGTATTAGGACTTCATCATTTATACTTAGGTAAATTTCTTCATAGGTATCTATTGATTGTTTTTGAATTTCAATTCTATTATACTTATTTAAATTAAGTTCTGCTTTTGAAAAGCTGCTTAATGATTTTTTTTTTTTTTTTTTAACTTGGATACTAGACAATATTTTTCTTAGAGCCATAGAAAAACAGTTCGCCATCCTGTCACAAATTTTTAATGACATTTAATTAAAGAACCATAGAACAGTTCGCCATCTTGTCACAAACTTTTAATTACATTTATTCAATAAATTATTGTGTTTAGAATTCCAAGGCTTGTGTTTTTATTGAATGGGTTGAATGTCAGATAGCTATTGGATTTTGGATTTATTTTACCTTTTCAGATTTTTCTGAATTTATCTTTTTGAACAATAACTAATTAATGAAATAGTGCCTAGTTTGGCTATTCCTTGGTAATCAAGATTATTTGTACAGACTAGTGGCGCCCTCTCTCTACTGTACCAACACCAAGGACCACCCCAAGCTAAACAACCACTGAGCAATAGTCGAGCACAATTATGAACATTCTTTTCTTTCGACAAAAGAGCATTACAGTGAAGATGAAGTCGCTGCCATCATGAACATGTTACCACCAAAAAACGTCAAGCAACTGTTAGGATTTATCCAAACCTGCTCATGGTTTTGTCGTTTTGTTGAAAACTTCGCCGATGTTGCTAAGTCGCTAACGACACTGACCAAGAAAAACGTCAAGTAGACTTGGGGTCCAGATCAAGCTGCAGCTTTCAGTAAGCTTAAGATGATGAGGCAAACAGACAGCAGATTGCCATATATCCTACGAACGGATGCTAGTGACTATGCTTTGGGAACGTGTCTACTCCAGGGGGAGTGACCAGATGAGCGCTCAGTAGAATATGCCTCTAGACTGCTGACACCTGCTGAACAGAATTATAATACCACCGAGCGCGAAGCTCTTGCAGTAGAATTGGCCTTCAAGAAGTTCAGGGGTTATCTAGAAAAGTGCCAAACTATTGTGCAAAGCGATCATCAAGCCTTGAAATGGCTTATGACACTCAGGTCACCAAGTGGCAGACTTGCTCATTGGGCACTAGAGCTCATGCCCTACGACATCAAAATTGAGCACATCCTTGGTAAGAAGAATGTTATAGCCGAAACACTGTCTATAGACCACCATGTGAAAGAGACGATACCGACAAAAACCCTAGACTCAGCGCTGCAGACGTCCAAGAAGAACAATTAGCAGATCCTGAGGTGGCGAGAATCATTAAAAGTTTGAAAGACTTCAATGACCTTGAAGAAATGAGCAGAGCGTGGATATATACCAAATAACGGTGTTCTGTATCGATAAACGGATGAAGCCGAAAAAGAACCTCAACTAGTGGTGGCAAAGACGAGGGTCCCACTGTCCCACACATGCTCACCCAGTACCACGATTCCGAGACTGCGGACCATTATGGGAGTAGACATTGAGCAGTGGTCGAACGAGCAACAGGCGTTCATGGTCGAGGCGTGAAAATTTACTCTGAATCACCCTGTACTTTGTAACAGATACAATAGAGACCATAATATGGACACCGATCAAGATGCAGACTACCCAATGACCTCAAGAATTAGCACCATTAACACACAAAATTAATAACAATCAACAACAAACCTGATAAATCAAAAATGAAACGCGATTTATTCGAAAATTGTTATCCAGGCCGCTGCGCCATCGGCAAACAAAACACAATAACCTAATCCAATTTCGGATTCCCTGTGTTTTCATAAAGCGGAGCGTCCCTCCCCCGCTATATACATGCGTTGTCACAAATAGCTTTTTTGCCTTGTCCAGATTGGATCATTGTTAGCGAAAAAGATTTTTGTTGATTTTAATATTAATCCTCTTATTTAATTAAATTTTGCGCTTTTAGACTTTGTAGGACCACCAACGATTCGGAGTTGTGCTCCATAAAATAATGCAAATAAACCAAGTTTAGTAATATTTAAAGACTTAACGTCAATGGGAAGGCGTAATATTTTGCCAAAAGCATGATTTACTTTCTAACTGTCAGAATTTATAAACATTTACAAATGACTCGCAATTAACTTGTAAAATTCACGTTCGCCATTTATAGCGAAAACAAATTTTCTAGTATTGCCTTTTATGGACATACTCGCAAGTCGCATAGCAACTGTACACATAATACTGTGAGTGGTAATCTATTATGTTCTTCGCTATTCTCTGTGTGTATACTGCAAATGTTCCATCATTAATGATCAAAAGGAATAGCTATGAAAATTTAAAAATAACTCGAATAGATTTGAAATAACGCATCCTCTGGCCCTGGCCAAACACATTAATTTTACTCGCCATCTTGTTTGTTTAATAAAATTTATGGAAATTATTTTTATTCCTTGCGTGGGCGTGAATCGATATTATAGTAAGGAAATATCATCGACCAAAACAGTTCAGAGGATAAAATATCCAATTACTCATCTCGGATTATGTAGTCATATTTTCTTTAGAATTTCCTTTTCCGTCTATTTGAATCTATAGAAATTGCAACATGTATATTTTTCTCGTTCTGCATAAGTTGCATCAAAAGTTGAATTAATGTTCACCCAACTTTAATCAAACTCGTAACTGAGAATTTAATGAAGCCTCTAATCTCCAAACTACACAAACCCAAACGTTAAGTAAGTTTTAATGTTCCCATATTCGAACCGCAACTTTTAAAATTTCCTTCAGGATATAATCAGTGGCTCTTTTCGCTTCCCTTCTCAATATGCAATTATTAAAAGTTTTCTCTATTAGTCGCGCTTAGCTTACCTCGGCTCATTGCGTTTTCAAAGTTGGCGCAAGACTTTTAATTTCGCTTTTCTGAGGGCCGATTCGAGCGATTTATATTAAATTGGAGGAAAAAAAAAAAAAATTAGTTTAATTGGTTTTATATCTGGTTTTGACCCTCCAAAAGCAGGTTCATCCCACGGACTGGCTATTAGGGGACACAGAAAAACACGTATATTCATGCGGAGCTTTAGAAAAGGGTTGAAAACAAAGCGCTTCCTCCCCAGGGCGATCGAACAAAACGCAAAGAAACAATAAAATTCCTTGGGAGAAAGGATTATTATGGCGAATATAACGATTGCACGTCAGTTCTAGGTCGTTAGGAATAATGGAGCTCGCAAAATTTTTCTTGCTTTTTAATGACGATTGGAAACTGAACTAAAATAAAAAATAATGGCACTTTAATATATGTTTGAACATATTCTTAGACCATTAGCGTCGATCCTAATTAAACAAAACACTTCTAGTCTAGTCCATTAACTCTTTTGACTTGATAAAAACCTTGGTAAGTGCGTTTTAGGAAAAATCAAAAGTGAACGACCTAACATCTGCCAATATGTCTATAGATTTTCGCTTGGACTTAAAACATACGTTTATATAATGTCTGAGCAATCAGCGTTGCATTTTCATATGATAAAATTATTCATTCATATAAGCGTTTTCCACTTCTTAAACAATTATATCTTTATTCCAGAGGGAAAACGAGCCAACAGGAAAACCGCGATGATTTACGAGGTTATTTCAAGCAAAGAATTAATCTTCTATTATCGAAATTTAATACGGGTTAGTCCCAATTTGTATATCACCACGTAAAATGAAACAATAGACGACTTCCTCAATTTTAAAATTAAGTGCCGAGACTTATAATACTTAGGATGAATTTATGTTTATGCCGAAGCAAATTTAGAACGTTGGCGCTGAGAGAATGGTGCTAATTTTGTCTATGCGGCCAAAAATACTTTCTTCTAGTTCTTCGTTTATTTCTCGAGTGCAAATTCGCGTGCTCGAAGACCAATGTGCGTCTGTTGCCAAGCAAGGATTTCAGCGCGGAAAACGTATATAAGAAGAAAACAGGTTCGGCCTTTAAAATTGCTTTATCGTATAAATTACGGTACCATCTCGGATCGGCCGGCCCAGACGCTTTTCGATCCGTCTGTCGGCTATTGTTCGTAGCACTTTTCTTAATATGGTTACATACGAACCGATACGACGAATAAACTTGTCAATTTATTGGCTTTAGGTACTACCCAGGCACTAATCACTTTTAGCTTATAATCAGATGCGGCACAATTAATAATAAATTTCTTAATAATTATATATTTCAAGTTATCATAATTTACATATTTACACCTGAATGTTGACCATCTGAATGTGTAGGTAAAGGTAAATTAGAGTTAAATTGGTTACTATCCTAACACTGCTAAAATGTCTATTTATGCATATTATAATAGTTGGTATAGTGCACAAATGATCTTGTACATTCAGCCATTTCACTGTCTAGTATGTTTTTATACAGGTTGAGTGCATTTACAGAGTCGATTCTAATTTATGAACTACTCGATTGGACAAAAAAAAAATTGTGCAAAGGCCTGGCACATCTCAAACAAAAAAATAGGATAGATGACACCAAATCGCGGAAACTAATACATTGCGCATGCCGGCTCCTGACGCTTCTTAATGACGAAGTGGGAGTCTGAGGAATTAATTTCCAGCAAGTTGGATATCACTTAAAAACCTCTATTTGGTCCTAAAAGCGTGTAATCTGAGTTTGCACCATCCCAGGTAGTGAGCTTAACCTTTGGTAGCCAAGAAACCGCCAAATTGTTGCACTATTTCATGTTTTTTACTTGTAGCTGGAAAACGGTGCGTCGGACAGAAAATGTCATTCTATTCAAAAATACAGAGAATTAAATTCTGCGTCGATTAGCATACAAAGCTTCAAATTCGGTTGAGTGGTATAGCCGAAATCGAATGTTAAAAACGAAAAAAAGTTCGTATTGTGGTGCAAACTTACATTTTGCGGCTTTCCAACACCACATATCTTGAAAACAGATACTCCTATTGGAAAAACACGTAGAATAAAAGTTGTAGAGAATAAAATTCTACGTAATATAACTGTCTCAGGTTTTTAATTCAGTCAATTTTCAAACACTAAATTTTGCATCAATTTAAAGTCTGTTTTTTTACTTTTAGATTGGTGCGAGTGAAAAGTTGATTATACTTGAAAGAAAGTGTTATAATGTCATGTTCTATTGTTTCAGCCTCAACTACAGTAAAAGAAAGAGGAATAGAAACATTGATGAAAAGCAGTATAGCAAGGAACGGCAAGGAAGGATGAGAAGCACCTTCAGCTTCAAAGTCTTGTTTCATTTGTGATTCACGAAAGTATATTCAAAAAATGTGACGAAGAAAACTACAAGAATCGTAGAGAGAGGCTCCCGACTTTTGATTTTAAGAAGAGATGGGTCATGTGGGGAAGACGCATCACAGGAATTTGTGGCTAAAGAAAGCAAGAAGCTCCTCAACAGGCGAGTTACCGTGCAGTATGTGTTAACAATTGAGTTTAAAAATTCCCTCTTGACTGCAGCTAAATGGTGGCAGGATGAAGAGGTACTTGAAATAATTCGTCTTGAAATTATCTGGTTGCGGAACAGGCCAGGTACCACCGCTCCTGCAGTATCAAGTTCCTGAAAAAAGAACCAAAACTGGATTGTTAGTTGGCCAACCTAAAGATGAAGATGTGTCTCTGGCATTCAACTATATTTACAAATACATCGAGGAAAATGAAGAGCAATGCCAATTCTCTTTGTCAAAAATTTTGGAAGACTTCAAAGGCTTTGTCCCAACTCATAAATCCCTAATGAAAAAACTGAAAACAAAATATGAAGACGACCTTATTATCACTAGCGGAAGGGGTAAAAATAAGCCAACTGTAATATGCTTTCGAAATATAGGTTACAAAATTTTAACTCAGTCTTGGTATGACTCCGGGAATGTTGACGAAAAAGTAGAGCGACTTCGCATAGTGAAAACCGCCGCTGCCATTATCCGTGAGGATATTAGATTAGTGATTTATCCCCTTCATAGTTACTCCAAAGTAGACGAATTTTTGAAGGACGTTGAGAATGACATTTCAGAAACCCTTAAGGTACTTGTAGGGTCAATTGTAAACCCCAAAAAGGGAAAAATATCGAAAACAAAAATCTGTGCTATTGCTCACGCAATAATTAATGCTCCGAGACCGCGGTCCTTCGAGTCCCCACTGCTCCTAGGACTTGGTGCAACGCTTCATCAGAAGTACGGATCAGGAGAACTCCTGGATGTATTATCAAGTCTAGGGTTTTCTTGTTCATATTTCAAAGTTCAGCTGTTTCAAGCATCTGTCCTTCAAAACCCACCACAGGTCGTTCTGGAATTTTTTTCAGCCAGTAGGTGCGTAACAGGCTCCAACACATAGCATGCTATGGGTGAGCTCCAATGTATAACCCCTCACTCCTCAGCCTGGTCAGAAGCAAGAATTAAAAGATTGAGAAAGGTACCCAAAGCCAAGGAAACTGGGGATATCGGAAACATACCCTTGGTCACATTTCAAAAAACCAAGCAGGATGGCCTTAAGTCAATTTATATCTATGATGTAAACGTACGAAGCTCGATCGATGCGATAAAACCCTCAGCCAGTAACTTCTTGTGGTTGTATGGGAAATGGAGAAAGTACCCAAACGTCCCAGGGTGGAACGGATTCATGGACAAGATTACTTCTGTTCAGCCATTTCAGAAATCTCGTACTTTGTGCCAACCATTCCTGCACGCACCTCCAAGAAACCCTGACACTATATACTCTGTTCTACTTGATTCAGTTAAACGAAGAGGTGATAAACAAAATGTTACGATAAATTTATCATTTATGTAACATGTTCCATCTCTTCTTATTTTCATTATAAAGTTGTATTTCTTCCATTTCAGAATCAGTAAAATAATAATTCCTAATATTCTAAAAATATCCACAAAGTTCAAAATAATACAAGTGCTGCCATCTATCTATCATGTGCGTAAAATGCAAATATCTAGAATTCATTTATCAGTGTTGCCATCTAGTATCGGATGAGTTTTTTTTTTTAATTGTGGTAGTTTTCCTTGGCTATTTTTATTTGACATTCATTTGTATTTTCATTCAAAGAAATTATATTTATCTCACTTTTAGCAATTGAATATATTTCTGTCTTTCTCTAACTTCTGATTCTGAAATAATAATTTTTGGTTTATTAAAATAATTCTAGTGGATTTTTATCTATTCTCTTTTATTCCACGTGGTTTTTCATTGTGATTTATTGTGATTGTGATTATGATCTTTTGGGTTTACTCGTCTGATTGGTTGAACTGGTTAAAATGCAGTTAAGTATAGGAAAAAACACAGGATCGTTTTCCTGTAGGGTTTGGTTTCTAAAACGTTCTTTTTTCACGACAATAGTCTAGCAGGCAAGTCCTTTTTATTTTTAATAATTTTTGCTCTATATTTTTAGATTCTCCCTCATAGATTTTTCAATATATTTTTTCTAATTTTGACATTTAAAGTGACACTTTTCAAAACTCGTTGACGTTATCAAATGTCTTACTTTTCATCACCAGTTACGAAAAGTAAAATTTTTCGCAACTGGTGATGAAAAGTAAATTTCAACATCAGTTGCGAAAAATACAGAAATAAAATTTGTCATTATTTTGAACGCTGAACTACTTGAAGTATTGTTATTATATTCTTTGTAGGTACAGAGTCTGTTCCTTATAATTAGTGCGGGTCCTACAACTTAAACAAAAGAAAATACAAAAAAAAAGTTAAATACAAAAGCTGTGGGGTTTTATCTCTATTATCGTTCGTACATGTCAAAATGTGCAAATGACAGGTGCCAACTGTCATAATGACAGCACTTGCATTTTTTAAAATGGAACACCCCTATATATTTTTAGCTAGGATGATAGATTTTTTTCTTCTGATTTCAAATATACACCATATATGTTGATATTTGGTTCAGCTGTTTTTACGCTATTCAAGTTTAAAAATGCATTTACATTACCCTAAATTATGTCTGTTCCCGGTTTCTAATATCATAATGATGAGGCTTGCTCAATGCACTTTTAAAATGAAATAGCGCAAAAACAGCTGAACCAAATATCAACATATATGGTATATTTGAAATCAGAAGAGAAAAATATTTAAAAAAATGCAAGTGCTGTCAATATGACAGTTGGCACCTGTCATTTGCCCATTTTGACAGATGCAAAACATAGTAGAGATAAAACCCTACAACTTTTGTATTTAACTTTTTTTTTTTGTATTTTCTTTTGTTTAAGTTGTAGAAGCCGCACTAATTATGAGGAACAGACCCTGTACATAATGGAAATTTAATTTGACCATGAACTAAATTTGACATAGGGCCAAATCATATTTGCTTTTTGCTCGGCTTTTTGACTTATGAGGAATAATTTATTGTAGGTAGAGCAGGTTGAGCCGACTCCTCAATGTCACTCGGTACGGCCCTTCCTGAATTGATGGACATTAGAATCTAATAATAATTATTCTTTTTTACTCTATAAAGTTGGAGTGGTTTATATAAGAACAGTATTATTTAAATTTTTCTACTTTTTCAAAAATTAGAGACGCAGACTTGACACCTCTATGCTTGACACTATTGCTTCTGTGGCAACGAAAAACGAAATACCAAATAAACATCTCTGAACTCGCCTGACGCTTGACAATTAGACATAATTATTTGAAGTATGTTTTTTTATATTTTTAACTTGAATTAAACAGGATCACATGGTGAAAATTAGAAAAAATATTGTGTGAAACACGTTGGGAAACACTATTTTTCGTAACTCTCTTCCTTTTGCGGAACTCGCTTCGCTCGTTCCGCAGAAATCAATTCGTTACGAAAAATAGTGCTTTTCCCAACTGGTTGCACAAATAACTATTGCTATCAATGCATTTTATTATATCATTATTAAATTTTTACCTGAAAAATCTTATCTTATCTATTCTTGAAATATAAATATTATATTTTAATTTTTTATCTAATTGTGGGCTTCCATTTTGTTCGATTAGTAGTGCCACGTTTATTTGAGGTAAGTCAATTCTGCTGCTCTGTTTTCCAGAATCAATTGTTAGTGTGGGAATATTGGACCATTTGCTCTAAATAGAGTCGGTGAAAGCCAAATTTGTGTGTCCATCCCTATCAACTCTTTACTGAATCCAGGAAAAAAATCAAGCTTTAAAAAAACGACATTGAAGGACGCTTTATTATTATTTTTTTTTTTGAGGAAAGTTTGAAAAATTGGATAGAGAAAAGATTGAAATTGAGGAAAAAACGAAAAGTTCCTTCCTAGGTTCCTTCTGATCGTTCACCTTCAAGGAGCAAACCACCTAGACATACTTTACCAAAACTGAGGAATTTAAAGAATTTGTGGGGAATTTGGAGGAATATTTGGGGAACTTGAAGAAATTCATGGGAAATTGGAGAAATGTATGAGAAATTGTTTCAACACTGAACGTAATAAAAACACATTCCTTATCACGAATAATTATGGGGATTTTTATGGAATTTGCGAGCAGTTTGGAGGAATTTGCAGGAAATTTAGACTGGTTCACCCCTTGGTCAAACCACTGTTTTCAAAAACCTTGAAGATCATCCAATAATTATAATTGGACCCCACATTGTTATTCGGTCGCCCCTTTTCGTAGCATTCGCCCCATTAACTTCTAGGCTGGGATTTGTCGTCAGATCTTTTCGCAGCTAATTGAAAGTTTAATTTCGTAAAAACCTAAGCCTCCCCTAATTATTATTCGTTTGTGTCTTTTATTTATTACCGCAGCAATTTAATCCTCAGCTAACCCAAAAAAAAACACCCCGAATCCAAAATTACGTCTATTGAAACCGGCACACAAACACACACTAAAACGAAATTAGATAATTTATTTTGTAGCCCATAGCAGCGGCTTCATTATTGCGTAATTAAACCGCTTGTAAGAGATGAGTAGAGGGGTGTATGGTATATAATCAGTTTCGCATAGCTGTGACAATTAAATGTCGGAATTGGCGCGGTCGGAACCGTATAATGTGAATTATTGAGGACAATTAGCAAGAAATGGCGCTTAATTTGTTTCAGGCAGGGGGTAAAATCGCGAAAGACAAAAAACTATATTCGATTGTGATCTAGACCATCGTCTGACGTTAGTTGCCTTCACTTTCGGACCGATAATAAATTCGAAGCTTCGGTTCGTTGAGCTGATATATTTGCCAATTAATTCTTTGGCCTTGGTTTTTTTAAAAGCGAATATGGCGAACCGATGTTGCGTTAGACTATCTGGTTTTTTGTTCTCCTTTTGTATCAGCTTCAATGAAAACCGAAAACTATTTTCAATATAGAAAAGTGTGACATAAAGATAAAAGCTAAAAATAAATTTTTCCATCATGCGAAAACATTCGCGTATTGACGATTTCGATAACCGTATCTTTATTTTAAGTGTATTAGGTAAATAATATTATCTTTACGAGCAAATTGGGGAAAATATTTTTTTTTATAAAGTTCTTTAAATAAGTGTATTTTGTCTTGCTTCGGTTACTTATCACAATTATGTTTTTCAACAATATATAAGGAAAAACCACTTCGATGCAGTCACTGGTGGAAAATATCAAAATTCGAAGTTGCCTCTACAGAAGGTTTAAACCCTTGTTATCCTAGAATCTGGCAACTTATCATAATTACATACGAAATCAGATTTGCAGATTATGAGATGCTCTTCAATTCAAAATATATCACAACTCCCTATCTGATTTCTTCAAGGAACTGTGACTTTCTGAATAAGTGGAAAATATTGAAATTCGAAGTTCCTCTATAGAAAGGTTTAAAGCCTTGTCACAACTCGCTATCTGATTTCTTCTAAAAACTGTGACTTTCTGAATAAGTGGAAAATATCTAAATTCGAAGTTCCTCTATAGAAGGTTTGAAGCCTTGTTATCTCAGAATCTGGAAACTCATCATAATTACATACCAAATCAAATTTGTAGATTATGAAATGCTTTTCAATTCCAAATATATATCACAACTCGCTATATAATTTTTTCTAAGAACTGTGACTTTCTAAATAGGTGGAAAACAAGGGGTAAACTACCATCCCAGAATTGGTGCAAACAATTCCTCAAAGGAGAATTTTTTACGCATAATTCCTCAAAATTCCTGTAAATTCCTCCAAATTCCTCCAGGTACTCCATTACAAATTCCTCCAAATACCCTACCACGAACTTCTCCAAATACCCCACAAATTCCTCTAAAAAAAAAAGGAAAATTGTGAAACTTTTTGCATGTAAAGAGGAAGGTGAGAAGATTATTTTCCCAAAATTTTAAATTTTTCTAGTGGAAAACAGCAACATGAAAAATCTTCGAAATCAACCTACACAAACTAAATTAGTTGAAAATACAGCCTCCCACATTTCAAAATTTTCCTGAAAAACTAACGAAGGGAAAATTTTGAAACTTTTTGCATGTAAAAAGGAAGGTGAGAAGCTAATTTTCCCAAAATTTCAAATTTTCCCAGTGGAAAACAACAACATGAGGAATATTGGAAAACAACAACATGAGGAATATTGGAAATTAACTTACAATAACTGAATTAATTGAAAATACAGTCTCACATATTTCAAAGTTTTCCTGGAAAACTAGTGAAGGGAAAATTTTGAAACTTTTTGCATGTGAAGAGAAAGGTAAGAAGCTCATTTTCCTAAAATTTCAAATTTTTCCAATAGAAAACAGAAACATGAAAAATACAGTCTCACATATTCCAAAGTTTTCCTGGCAAACTAGTGAAAGGAAAATTTTGAATTTTTTGCATGTAAAGAGGAAGGTAAGAAGCTCATTTTCCTAAAATTTCAAATTTTTCCAGTAGAAAACAGAAATATGAAAAATCTTGGAAATCAACCTACAAAAACTGAATTGGTGGAAAATACAGTCTCACATATTTCAAAGTTTTCCTGGAAAACTAGAAAAGGGAACATTTTGAAACTTTTTGCATGTAAAGAAGAAGGCGAAAAGCTCATTTTACCAAAATTTAAAAATTTTCCAGTGGAAAACAGCAACATGAAGAATATTAGAAATCAACTTACCTACAATAACTGAATTAATTGAAAATACAGTCTCACATATTTCAAAGTTTTCCTGGAAAACTAAGTAGTGAAGGGAAAATTTTGAAACTTTTTGCATGTAAAGAGGAAGGTAAGAAGCTCATTTTCCTAAAATTTCAAATTTTTCCAGTAGAAAACAGCAACATGAAAAATCTTGGAAATCAACCTACAAAAACTGAATTAGTGGAAAATACAGTCTCACATATTCCAAAGTTCTCCTGGAAAACTAGAAAAGGAAACATTTTGAAACTTTTTGCATGTAAAGAAGAAGGTGAAAACCTCATTTTCCCAAAATTTAAAAATTTTCCAGTGGAAAACAGCAACTTGAGGAATATTGGAAATAAACTTACAATAACTGAATTAGTTGAAAATACAGTCTCACATATTTCAAAGTTTTCCTGGAAAACTAGTGAAGGGATAATTTTGAAACTTTTTGCATGTAAAGAGGAAGGTAAGAAAGCTCATTTTCCTAAAATTTCAAATTTTTCCAGTAGAAAACAGCAACATGAAAAATCTTGGAAATCAACCTTCAAAAACTGAATTAGTGGAAAATACAGTCTCACATATTTCAAAGTTCTCCTGGAAAACTAAAAAAGGAAACATTTTGAACCTTTTTGCATGTAAAGAAGAAGGTGAAGAGCTCATTTTCCCAAAATTTGAAATTTTTCCAGTGGAAAACAGCAACATGAGGAATATTGGAAATCAACTCACAATAACTGAATTAATTGAAAATACAGTCTCACATATTTCAAAGTTTTCTTGGAAAACTAGTGAAGGGATAATTTTGAAACTTTTTGCATGTAAAGAGGAAGGTAAGAAAGCTCATTTTCCTAAAATTTCAAATTTTTCCAGTAGAAAACAGAAACATGAAAAATCTTGGAAATCAACCTACAAAAAATGGATTAGTGGAAAATACAGTCTCACATATTTCAAAGTTTTCCTGGAAAACTAGGAAAGAGAAAATTTTGAAACTTTTTGCATGTAAAGAAGAAGGTGAAAAGCTCATTTTCCCAAAAATTTAAAATTTTTCCAGTAGAAAACAGCAACATGAAAAATCTTGGAATTCAACCTACAAAAACTGAATTAGTGGAAAATACAGTCTCACATATTTGAAAGTTTTCCTGGAAAACTATAAAAGGGAGAAATTTGAAACTTTTTGCATGTAAAGAGGAAGGTGAGAACATCATTTTCCCAAAATTTCAAATTTTTTCAGTTGAAAATAACAACATGAAAAATCTTGGAATTCAACCTACAAAAACTGCATTAGTGGAAAATACAGTCTCACATATTTCAAAGTTTTCCTGGAAAACTGGAAAAGGGAGAAATTTGAAACTTTTTGCATGTAAAGAGGAAGGTGAGAACATCATTTTCCCAAAATATCAAATTTTTTTAGTTGAAAATAACAACATGAAAAATTTTGGAAATCAACCTACAAAAACTATATTCATTATTCTTTTGAATTTTTTAAATTCGACAATTTTTTCTAAATTTCTCATAAATTTCTCACAAATTCTCCTAAATTCCCTATAAATTCCTCCAAATTCCCTATAAATTCCCCAAATTCTCATAAATTCGGATGAGTTCCTCCAAATTCCCCACAAATTCCTCTAAATTCCCTACAGTTTCGGTAAAGAATTGCCCTTTGGTGGAAAATATCAAAATTCGGAGTTACCTCTACAGAAGGTTTAAAGCCTTGTTCTCAGAATCTGGAAACATATCATAATTACATATCGAATCATTATCATTATGAGAAGCTCTTCAATTTAAAATATATGATGGCTCGCCATCTGATTTCTTCTAAGAACTGTGACTTTCTAAATAAGTGAAAAATATCAAAATTCAAAATCCCTCTATAGAAGGAATAAAGCCTTGTTATCTCAGAATCTAAAAACTTATCATAATTACATAGGTACAAAATCAAATTTGCAGATTATGAGATGCTCTTCAATTCATAATATATCACAACTCAATTTATGATTTCTTCTAAGAACTGTAACTTTCTGAATAAGTGGGAAATATCAAAATTCAAAGTTGCCTCTACAGAAGATTTAAGGCTTGTTATCTCAGAATCTGGAAACTTATCATAATTACATACCAAATGAAATATGCAAATTATGAGATGCTCTTCAATTAAAAATATATCACAACTAGCTATCTGATTTCTACTAAAAACTGTGACCTTCTAAATAAGTGGAAAAATATCAAAATTTCTCTATAGAAGGTTTAAAGCCTTATTATTTCCGACTCTGGAAGCTTATCATAGGTACATACTGAATCAAATTTGCAGATTATCTGATGCTCTCCAATTCAAAATACATCACAGCTCGCTATCTGATTCCTTCTAAGACTTGTGACTTTCTGAATAAGTGGAAAATATCAAATTTCAAAGTTGCCTCTACAGAAGATTTTTAAGGCTTGTTATCTCAGCAGAATCTGGAAACTAATCATGATTACATACCAAAGTAAATTTGCAGATTATGAGATGCTCTATAGTTTAAAATAAACTACTACTCATCTGATTCCTTTTGAAAATTGAGAGGTTTCGATGTGAAAAGCATTAAAATTTGAATATGTTTTCACAAGATTTGAAACCTGATACCTATCTCAGAAACTTTGTGAGCCGATAGAAGAAGATTGGGAGTACCTAGGTATCTTATAGCAAAATCTCAAACTGATTTTTGAAAACCTACGTGCTGCTTGTAATAGTTTCCCTGTCAAATCATTCAAGCATTCTGCACAAAAGTTGCTATAAATCCGAGACAATACTTGATAGGCAAATTTCAGAAAACAGTCGTACCTACTATCAGTTCTTCGGGGTTTTACCTCCAAATAAACATTATTTTGA
The DNA here is from genome assembly GCA_917834065.1 of Ceutorhynchus assimilis. Lineage (NCBI taxonomy): Eukaryota > Metazoa > Arthropoda > Insecta > Coleoptera > Curculionidae > Ceutorhynchus > Ceutorhynchus assimilis. Next base: position 4,258,228 of record OU892281.1, read on the forward strand.
TCTAATAAACTAAACATCTCAAGTCTAAATTAACATAAAACAAACTACTCCAGCAGGTTTATTCACCTTCGAAAGCTTAAAACGAACAAAATTATTGTGCCGCTCTCCTGCTAGTAGTTATAAAAGGCACCTTACTTTCACGTCTAACATTTTGAAATGTAGATAAAATTAAGCCGAATACGGCTAATTAAGGAGTGCGAAGTTAAATTTCAGCAGTTATTTTCTTCGTTGTTAAATTTAATTATATTTAAAATTATGCTGGAGCATAAAACTTGATTAACTCAGGAACAAGTCTTTTGCAATATTGTAACGAGGCTTAAAAATCTGAATAATAATTACATATTTCCAGAAAATTTTAATTTGGTTTTTATGGTCTTTTGTGTGCATGCAAAATTTCCTAATAACCATCTTGGGCCTTCCATAAACTTTGTTAAATGCATGTTAATTAACAGTTCCGAGACGACAAAGCTATCATTAGTTACATCTCAGGAACAAACTTTAGTCAATGGTATAAGTAATGTTTTTTTGCGAAAATGAAACTGTCTTTCAATTCAATCAAATTTTCATCTTTCCACTGGACTTTCGTCCCTTTGTTCTATTTTCCAGTATCCCTCGACAGAAGATAATCCTATTAAAACGGGAGAATAATATCTGAAATTGTCATCATCGCAAGAGGGTAACATTCCCGCTTAAATGGACATTTGAATAATTTAGTAGATCTCGTTTGAATCGAGAGAGATATTTCGGGGTTTCCGTCGTTTTAAACGCGAATAGGGTTATTGTTTTGGTGTTTACGTGTTTGTTCAATAACAATAATGACTCATAATTTAATCTAACTTGAATAAGTCGTCTGGAAATATGTGTGTTTGTTCGCATTTTCACGATACAAAATCAAAAGTCAACATCTTTATCATTTGAAATACAGGATGTTACAAACTGGTGAGGGATACAAGCCTGGTTATAAAATTATTGAAAAAATCTGGGAGTCATAATTCCATCATAAAATCACAAATTTCTTACCTTAATACTGTCGTAGCAAGCCGTAACTCGACCATTTTGTACTTCAACGTTGGCTGGTGGATGTGCAAACTTGCATTCCGTATCCGGCCTGGAACATTTCTGTCTCTGGAACTCTCTGCAGACTTCCAGTTGGAGCCAGCGCGAATCTTTGCCGTTCAACAGGTTAACCATTGCCATTTTGTGTTTTTAGTAGTTAAAATTACAAATATAAAAAACGAGTTTTTGTTTTTGTGTGGACGCGATTTATCACTTGATTCGAAAAGGACGAAGAAGCGCGGCGTGACTTTTCTTTTTTTTTTGTTTCACAGAAAAATTTGTTCAAGAATCAGGTAGAATTATTGTCCATTTCGAGTAACTACGTTTCAGAATGATTAAAAATTATCACGCGATAGTAGTTGGATCACAACAACAATTAACACAAGATAGTAGTTAGGTTCTTGTAACTAAAAAATCGCACAAGCGGGTAGGCAAAAAAAGCGGAAGCGATTGTCGACTTTTAACAGGAAAAAGATCTAGCGCATTGTTGTAATAGTTCGTTTATTTTCCTGATGACGGCTCTTGGTTGGATGCTGCTGAAACGTCGTCTATCTGTAAAATCAAAACCGTCGATTTAGTTTTTTTTTTATTCCACGCTACTCGCCGGCGACTATTCAGACAACTGCCGCGAGACGACATAGAAAAGAGATGCTGTGTAGCATCTCGATAAAGCGCATTGTTGCCAGACAACCTTAGCAGCTACTTAAAAATAGGGAATAAAGGGTCAAGTATGCTAATTCTAAAACCATTACATAATCAGATACAAGTAACTTTGTATATTCTATTCTAGATAATATAGAACATATATTGGTTGTTTCAACGAAAAATAAATACATTGTTGTCCAAAACAATTAATCACCAGCAGCCTAAGGGAAAAATGATTATTGTCTTCAGTTTCATCAATTGGCGGTCAAAAAATAATGGTGTCAACGGGCCTTTTTCCACCCTCACCCAGTTGACGTTGAAGGGTACTACGCGAAGAATTTTCGAATTAATTACGCTTGGGGACCCGTAAATATTCGTTTCTCTCTTTTTGACGCCGCTCGGCCCCTCATAAATAGGATTTTCCATGTAAAAGATAAAATATTGCTGTATTAAATTCCTCTGCCTGATGCCTGGGCGGACTAAGATTTTCCTTTCTTCTCGAACATACGCTTTTCCGGCATTTTTACATAATAATTATATATTTTGATTCGGTATATTAGGCTTAATATTTCGAGTATTGAATGTCATCAGGGTATTATGATTTGGATTTTTGAAAAATGATTACAATTTGAGGTGGATTTTTTGATTGTTCAATTTTCCTGGCGTCTTTTTTTTAAATATTTCTATATCACTTAGGTGAGCTACCTTATGATTTGAATTTTTGAAAACTTTGAAAAATCATAACTTTTTTTTTATCAAAGATAGAAAGCTGAAATTTTCAGCGACTCTTATCCCTACAATCCTTGAAAAGTTTAGCTCATTTGGACTTATAGTTCTAGAAATAAAATCGTGTTAAGCAATTTAGGGCGATTTATCAATTTTTCAATTTTTCTGAGTGCCTTTTTTCATAGATTCCGGCTCCAAATCTCAGAATAATTTAGTGTATGAAGTTTGGGGGATCAAAGGACTATTAGGACACAAAATCTCAACAACAACAAAAAATTGAAATTTCATCGTTTTAGTACTGAGGTAGCTACCTTATAATTTAAATTTTGGAAAACTTTGAAAAATCATAACTTTTTTTCTATTGAAAATAGAAGGCTGAAATTTTCAGCGATTCTTATCCCCATAGTAGAGAACTACAATCCCTAAAAATTTCAGCTCATTTGGACTTATAGTTCCAGTAATAAAATCATGTTAAGCAATTTGTTGGGGTGATTTATCAATCTATATATATAAAAATGAAAGTTCTGGGGGTATCCGGTCATGCGCTTCAAAACCACTTATCCGATTACGATAAAACTTTGGTAGGTTATTATAGCCATCCCAAGGAAGGTTTGTGGATAGGTTACGCATCTCGGAAAAAGAAATTAATTTTGAATTAATTATTAATTTATTTGTAAACAAACTCATTCACATTACATAACAACTAACAACATAACCCAACTTTTTTTGACAGCATGAAACAACGTTGCCCATATTTCATTTATTTAGGCTTGCATTCAACCGACGTAACTTTATTATTTTTTGAATTTAAGAACGGCTGGACCGATCCTGAATTAATACCACGTATCTCTATATGAGGTGAATTCGATTGACCCAGATTAGATCGATTTGGGTTCAATTTAAGTGAACTTCTTCTAGATAATTTTTTTGTTGATGAGGGTGCACTGATCCAGCTTGAATCGAACACAGTGTGGTTCACTTAAATTGAACCAGATCGATCTAATCCGGTCAATCGAATCGGCTATAGAGGAGAGTGATATAGGCTATTTTTTATCCCGAAAAAAAAAGTTCGGTTGCGTAAAACTCTGATACTCTGGAACGCCTATAAACAGCCCGGGTGCTCTAGAGCAGCTCTGGAGTGCTTAAAATACGTCACTGAACCCACTGGCAAACGACTCTGATATCGGATTTAAAAAAAAATAAATTAAATAGAAAATCAACAACAAAATTTGAAATAAAGTGTATTATTTCAAAATGTATTTACACGCTGGCAACGCAGCGGGTCATTAGCTAGTTTTTAAATATTTCTGATTGTCTTTTTTCATAGAATTCGGCTCCAAATCTCAGAATAATTCAGTGTATGGAATTTGGGAGGTCTCAAAGGACCATTAAGACACAAAATATCAACAAAAAATAAATTGAAATTTCATCGTTTTAGTATTGAAGTAGCTACCCTATGATTTGGATTTTTGACAACTTCGAAAAATCATAACTTTTTCTCTATTAGAAATAAAAAGCTGAAATTTTCAGCGAATATTATTCCAGTAGAGGATTAAAATCCCTGAAAATTCTAGCTGCAAATCTCAGAATAATTTAGTGTATGGAGTTTGAGGGATTCCAAAGGACCATTAAAGACAAAATCTTAACATAAAAAAATTTGACACCTCTTATGGGTATTTGGTTTTCTGTCAAATTCAATCAAATTTTGATATTGACTTCCTGATAAAAAGTTCTAATGGGCTCGAACCAATCCTATGATTAGTTTTTGAGATACAGGTAGTTTAATGTCCAAGAAATGTACAGTAAGAATCATTGCAATTTGGCACACACTATACACACTTATCTGAAACGTGTAGCTTTTGAACTAATGAGAACACCCATAAGTTCCGCAACAATTCACTCATTTGAACTTAAATAACTTGTCACATTATGTTACTAGTTTAGTGAAGTAACATTACTAATTCCTGTTAAAATTGACTAAAAGTGGATAATCTCACAAATTTAGACTTTACATAATAAGTTATTGTACAAGTACAAATAAGTGGATTATTGCGGAACTTATTGGTGGACCTCTGCGGGACGAGCGTAGCGAGTTCCGCAGCCATCTACTCACCAATATACTGTTGAACTAATTAAGTAAGACATTCACCTGAAACGTGTAGTTTTTAAACTAATGAGAACACCCATAAGTTCCGCAACAATTCACTCATTTGTACTTGAATAACTTGTCACATTATGTTACTAGTTTAGTGAAGCAACATTACTTATTCCTGTTAAAATTGACTAAAAGTGGATAATCTCACAAATTTAGACTTTACATAATAAGTTATTGTTCAAGTACAAATAAGTGGATTATTGCGGAACTTATGGGTGGACCTCTGCGGGACGAGCGCAGCGAGTTCCGCAGTCATCTACTCACCAATATACTGTTGAACATTTCCAGTAAGACATTCACCTGAAACGTGTAGTTTTTAAACTAAGGAGAACAACTTACATTTGAATGAGTCAGGTTAGTATCGTAATTAAACAACATATTGATAAATAGATGGCTGCGGAACTCGCTGCGCTCGTCCCGCAGAGGTCCACCCATAAGTTCCGCAACAAATCACTCATTTGTACTTGAATAACTTGTCACATTATGTTACTAGTTTAGTAAAGTAACATTACTAATTTCTGTTAAAAGGCCAATTGACAAAAAGTGGATAATCTTACAAATTCTGACTTTATATAATAAGTTATTGTTCAAGTACAGGGTGTTTTTTTATATATTGACACCCCACTTACAGCCTTCACCTTTACAAGTAGATGAAAGCTGTAAATACAAAAGTTTTACAGTATTGGCTAAATTTTTAGAATCCATGGTCAGAAACAAAAATTGAATGTCAGAAATGTGAAATGTTGCATGCTTTCAGCATTTTTCAAATGGGATGTCCTATATTTGGCTCTATATTCTTGAAGAGCACAAGTTCCCGATTCCAAAACTATATAGTTAATCTGTATTTGGTTGAGCCGTGTCCATCATATTTGGTTCTAAAAATTTTAAAAATGCTATCAGAGAAACCAAGTACCTCAAATACCTGCAGCTTTCACCTGTACAGATAGAATGGTTTACAAAATCAGTATAGTAGGATAGTATTTTTACAATTTTTGAAGCCGGATATAGTCAAACTATATACTTTTGGAATCGGGGTATTGTGCTCTTCAAGAATATAGAATGAAATATAGGGCTTCCCATTTGAAAAAAGCATGCAAAATTTCACATTTCTGACATTCAATTTTTGTTTCTGACCAGGGTTTCTAAAAATTCAGCCAAAACTGTACAGCTTTCGTATTTACACCTTTCTTCTACCTGTGAAGGTAAAGGCTGTAGGTGGGGTGTCAATATATGAAAAAACACCCTGTACACATTTTATATGCACCTACCGTTGTTACAACCTAATTATACCAGGATGGACAGGTATCCTCACACTCAGGTGACAGGTAGATCTGAATGCATATAAAATGTGTACCGGGAATCATCGCAATTAGCACATACTATACTCTTTTAACATCCCTCGTATTAAGTCGAAACTCTAACCATTAGATGTGATGATTAGATTAAAACTATTATGATCACCACTGATTTATCAATCTTACATGATATTGACATTACTTGTGTGTCAATGAAGTAAAATTTTGACACATTATGGGGAATGTTAATATAAGCTGGGTTCGGCTTGCACACTCCGTGCACTCCGAGTGACTCCGTTCGCACTCCAGCTGTTGTCTGATTCGTTAAAAGGCAATACCCGAACGGCTGGAGTGCGAACGGAGTCACTCGGAGTGCACGGAGTGTGCAAGCCGAACCCAGCTTATATTAACATCCCCCATAATGTGTCAAAATTTTACTTCATTGACACACAAGTAATGTCAATATCATGTAAGATTGATAAATCAGTGGGTGTTCTCATTAGTTCAAAAGCTACACGTTTCAGAGGAGTGTCTAATTTGAACAGTTCAACAGTACCTATATTGGTGAGTAGATGGCTGCGGAACTCGTTGCGCTCGTCCCGCAAAGGTACATTCATAAGTTCCGCAATAATCCAGTTATTTGTACAGGGTGTTTTTTTATATATTGACACCCCACCTACAGCCTTTACCTGTACAGGAAGAAGAAAGGGGTAAATAAAAAAGTTGTACAGTTTTGGCTGAATTTTTAGAAACCATGGTCAGAAACAATATTTGAATGTCAGAAATGTATTTGAAAAAAGCTTGGAGCATCCAATATTTCACATCTCTGACATTCAATTTTTGTTTCTGGCCATGGATTCTATAAATTTAGCCAATACTGTACAACTTTTGTATTTACATCTATCATCTACCTGTGAAGGTTTTAAAGGCTGTAGGTGGGGTGTCAATATATAAAAAAACACCCTGTACATTTCTTGGACATTCAAGTACATGTATCTCAAAAACTAATCATAGGATTGGTTCAAGCCCATGAGAACTTTTTATCAGGAAGTCAAGGTCTAACACATATCAAAATTTCATTTAATTTGACAGAGAACCAAATACCCATAAGAGGTGTCATCATTTTGGTACTAAGGTTAGCTACCCTATAATTTGAATTTTTGTAAACTTAAAAAAATCATAACTTTTTTTCTATTAGAGATAGAAAGCTGAATTTCTCAGCGATTCTTATTCTGGTAGAAGACTACAATGCCTGAAAATACCATCTCATTTGGACTTATAGTTCCAGAAATAAAATCGCGTTGAGTAATTTGGGCTAAATTTATAAATTATCAATTTTCTGAGTACTTTTTTTCATAGATTTTCGGCTACAAATGTCAGAATAATTTAGTGAATCTGAAATGTTCGATTTCTTATTTTGGAGGCTTTTCCATTTCTGGTAGGTACTCGAATTTCTGGCAAACTTTCAACTTTGATTTAATTTTCAGTAAATTCTACTATCTGACTGAATTTATGTCAATAAATTATACAGTACTGTTCTGATGCAATCATATTTTCAGTTTCTAGGAATTCTTATAGTTTCTAAATCTCAAAATTCCTCACTGAAAAATTTCAATGTTCAATTAAATTTTTGCCAAATCTCTATTAAATTTTCAAATTAACTCTCTCCCATCTAGTCAAGAACCAAGTTTCTCTAGTATTCTAGCTTCTGATCAAATTTCTAGCAAATTTTAGACTGATTTTTCAATGTCAAATGTCTGGTGACTTATTTTGGAAGTTCCTTTATTTCGGTTAAAATCATAATTGTATCACTGACTGATTGAATTCCCAGTAAATTCTACTTTTTTGACAAAAGACTATAAGTCTGATCCTGATAAAATTTCAACCATAAATTGAATTATTACCAAATTCCAATCTCTGGTTTTTGAATATCAAAATTCTGTTCTTCCAATGGAATAATTTATACATTTTTGGTCCCTGATTAATTTTTTTTCCAAATTGTGGTCTCTGAATGACTTTTCAGCAAACTTGAGTCTCTGGTTTGTGAATTTTGAAACAGTGAATAGTGAATCCTGTTCTCTAATCGAATTTCTGATAAATTTTTGTCTCTGATTGAATTTCCAAAATATGAAATTCTGAAGTCTGGTAAATTTCTATTAAATTACAACTTTCATTGAAGTTTCAGCAAATTCTTATCAAAATTAAAGGTCTCTTTTCCAATTCCTCATCTTTCTCTCAAATTCTGGCCTCCAGCTTTGAATTGAATATTTAATAATTTCTATAGTTTACGATTTTTCAATCTCAAAGATCCATTAAATACAATTCCAGACATTTCTGATTTTAATTGAGAATTAATTAAGAATTTGAAGTTTACTTCAAATTCTGGCTTAACTTCTGAATTTTTAGCAAATTCCAATCTCTGATTTGGGAATCCTAAATTTATAGTTTTTAAAATCTCGTTCGTTTTTGGTAGGTTTTGTTTTCCAACTAAGTTTCTATCTAAATGTGTCTTTCAGTAAATTCTAGTAAAAGATGAATTTATCTTGACTGATTCCAAATCAGATGATTGGAATTTGTGCTCCTGGATTCAAATTTCTGATTTCAATTGAACTTCTAGCAAATTTCAACAAGGTATTCATTCATAGATCTCAAATTTCTGATCTTCGATTGAAAAATTCTACACATTTCTGGTCTTTAATTGAACATCTGCTCATGTGATTGAATTTCTATCAAACTTCAGCTTTTTCTTCTTATGTCAGATATTGTGTATGCTGATCCAACATCCTTTTAACACATCTACTACTGAAGGCCTGTCAATATGGATTACAATTCACTCGTTTCTAGGGGGTGATTTATCAATTTTTCAATTTTCTGAGTACTTTTTTTTTCATAGATTTCGGGTACAAATCTCAGAATAATTTAGTGAATCTGAAATGTTCGATTTCTTTTTCCATTTTTGGTAAATTTGGGTTTCTATAGGTAGGTACTCGAATTTCTGATTTAATTTTCAGTTAATTCTACTGACTGAATTTATGTCAATAGATTATACAATCCTGTTCTGATGCAATCATATTTTCAGTTTCTAGGAATTCTTATGGTTTCTGAATCTCAAAATTCCTCACTAAAAAATTTAATTGGGTTCCTGATTAAATTTATTCCAATTCTGATGTTTGATTAAATGTTTGCCAAATCTGTATTAAATTTTGAAATTAACTCTCTCCCATCTAGTCAGGAACCAAGTTTCTCTTATATTCTAGCTTCTGATCAAATTTCTAGCAATATAAGGCGATTTTGCCCCAGATTTTCATCTGCTGTTTGGTAGGCGAATGGTTAACCAATTGGTACGTAAGTGACGTAGCTCAACAACCTCATCCGAATTCAGTGGATAGGGCGTTTGGTACATTTTGACTTTGACATGTTTATTTGGACATGAGAGAAAAAGAAACAGAAAGCTACCAAACCTCCACTACTCAGTCAAACCGCGGTATAGCATCTGACAGACCAAAGGGCCTACCAAAGTTGTGACAGCATCATTCACCCATCCAATGACCCATCCGAAATTGAATGGTACCTGTTTGACAGACCAAAGTGAGGCGAAATCGCCTTTCACTTTGATTTGTCAATGTCAAATGTCTGGTGACTCATTTTGTAAGTTCCTTTAGGGCCAAATTATGGACCAACTGGTAAGTGTCTGGTTGTTACCTAGTTCTTAGTGCATAGAAAGTACCTGCTAGGTAACAACCAGACGTTTACCAGTCAGTCCATAATTTGGCTCTTATTTCGGTTAAAATCAAAATTGTATCACTGACAAATTTTTGTCTCTGCATTCCCAGTAAATTCTACGTTTTTGTCAAAAGACTATAAGTCTGATCCTGATAAAATTTCAGCCATAAATTGGATTATTACCAAATTCCAATCTCTGGTTTTTGAATATCAAAGTTCTGTTCTTCCAATGGAATAATTCATACATTTTTGGTCCCTGATTAATTTTTTTTTTTCCAAATAGACCTATCTATTTTTACCTGGTATGCGCGCGCAACACGAGGCAATGTCTTTTTATTGGCTAGCTAATGCAGGTGTGAGGTTATCGTTTTGCACGCTGGGCATCTCTTTTTCCTTGTTCATTGCACGTGATCTGACAAGAATAAATCTAAAGTTGATATTCAATTTGACAAGTGTCATTCAAAAGTTGTTTGACATTTTCATTGACAAATACGTTGCACAACACGCGGTTTTTCTCCTTTTCTTTTTATCCTGTGCAAATAAGAAGGACGGATTGCTATACGTAAGTCTAACATAATTTGGTACGTTTTGCCTCGTCTTGCGCAATGAGCGTTCTGTGTCTTTTTTTATTTAATGAAGTTTTCGTATTATTACCTCTTTGTCTGGTAAAATAGATAGGTCTATTGTGGTTTCTGAATGACTTTCCAGCAAACTTGAGTCTCTGGTTTGTGAATTTTGAAACAGTGAATAGTGAATCCTGTTCTCTAATCGAATTTCTGGTAAATTTTCGTCTCTGAATTTTCAAAATATCAAATTCTGAAGTCTGGTAAATTTCTACTAAATTTCAACTTTTATCGAACTTTCAGCAAATTCTTATCAAAATCAAAGATCTTTTTTCTAATTTCTCATGAAATTTCTTTCAAATTCTGGCCTCCAGCTTTGAATTGAATATTTAACAATTTCTATAGTTTGCGATTTTTTATTCTCAAAGATCCATTAAATACAATTCCAGACATTTTTGATTTTAATGGAGAATCGAGTGGAGAATTAATTAAGAATTTGAAGTTTACTTCAAATTCTGGCTTGGCTTCTGAATTTTTAGCAAATTCCAATCTCTGATTTGGGAATCCTAAATTTATAGTTTTTAAAATCTCGTTCATTTTTGGTGTTTCTATCTAGATTGTGCCTTTGAGTAAATTCTCTAAAATTTGTGCTCCTGGATTCAATTTCTATCCAATTTGTGATTGAAATTGAACTTCTAGCAAATTCCAACTAACTACTGATTCATAAATCTCAAATTTCTGATCTTCGATTGAAAAATTTCACACATTTTTGGTCTTTTATTGAACATCTGCTGTTCTGTCCTGTAATTGAATTTCTATTAAACTTCAGCTTTTTCCTCTTCTGTCAGATATTGTGTATGCAGATCTAACATCGTGTCCTTTCAACACTTCTACTACTGAAGGCCTGTCAATATGGATTACAGTTCACTCGTTTCTAGGGGGTATCAATTTTTCAATTTTTCTGAGTACCTTTTTCCTTTTTTCATAGAATCGGGCTCCAAATCTCAGAATTATTGAGTGTATGGAGTTTGGGGCGTCCCACAGGACCAACAAGACAGAAAATCTCAACAAAAAATAAATTGAAATTTCATTGTTTTAGTACTGAGGTAACTACCTTATGATTTAGATTTTGGAAAACTTTGAAAGTCATAAATTTTTTCCCATTACAGATAGAAAGCTGAAATTTTCAGCGATTCTTATCCCAGTAGAGAACTACAATCTCTGAATATTTGTGCTTATTTAGACTTATAGTTCCAGAATTAAAATCGTGTTAAGCAATTTAGGGTGGTTTATCGATTTTTCAATTTTTCTGAGTGCCTTTGGACATAGAATCTGGCTCCAAATTTCAGAATAATTTAGTGTATGGAGTTTGAGGGATCCCAAAGGACAACAAAGACACAAAATCTCAATATTTTTTTTTTTTGAAATTTCATCGTTTTAGTACTGAGGTACTTGTTTACTTATATTTTGACCCCTTCCTACAGCTTTAGCTATACGAGGTGGAAAAAAACTTTAAATATGAAAGTTGTAGGGTTTTATGTCTATCATCTTTTGCGTATGTCAAAATGGGCAAATGACAGGTGCCAGCTGTCACAATGACAAACACTTGCATTTTTCGAATGGAACATCCTGTATATTTTTGGCTAGAATGATAAACAAAATTCTTCGGATTCCAAATATATCATATATGTTGATATTCGGTTCGACTGTTTTTACGCTATTCAAGTTTAAAAATGCATTTACATTACCCTTAATTTAATCTATCCTAGTCAATGATGAGGCTTATTGCTCAATGCAATTTTAAAATTAAATAGCGTAAAAACAACTGAACCAAATATCAACATATATGGTATATATTTTGGAATCAGAGGAAAAAAAGAACCATCATTCTAGCCAAAAATATATAGAGTGTTCCATTTGAAAAATGCAAGTGTTTGTCATTGTGACAGTTGGCACCTGTCATTTGCCCGTTTTGACATTCGCAAAAGATAATAGACATAAAACCCTACAATTTCCATATTTAAAGTTTTTTTCCACCTCGTATAGCTAAAGCTGTAGGTAGGGGTCAAAATATAAGGAAACACCCTGTACATAGCTACCTTATGATTTAGATTTTGGAAAACTTTAAAAGATCATAACTTTTTTTCTATTATAGATAGAAATCTGGTATTTTTATCCCAATATAGGACTACAATTCTTGAAAATTTTAGCCTACTTGGACTTATAGTTTCAGAAATAAAATCGCGTTTAGCAAATTGGGATGATTTTATCAATTTTTCAATTTTCTGAGTGCCTTTGTCTATACAATCTGGCTCTGAATCTCAGAGTAATTTAGTGTATGGAGTTTGGGAGGTCCCCAATGATCATTTAGACACAAAATCTACAAAAAAATTTGAGATTTCATTATTTTAGTACTTAAAAAACTTTGAAAAATACTTACTAATTTTTTTTCTAATAGAGATCGAAAGCTGAAATTTTCAGCGATTCTCATCCTATTAGAGGACTATAGATTCCGGCTTCATGTCTCAAAATAATTTAGTGTATTGAGTTTGGGGGGTCCCGAATGATCATTTAGACAAGAAATCTCAACATTAAAAATTGAAACCCTTTAGTCCAATGACATCAAAACACAGATAGACGGATCATCCCATTCATAAACTATTATTTGTTGTGTTGACAAGACCACCCATGGGCCAGGGGAGGTGAGTTGCTCGCGGGCTCGGGGTAGGGAGACATCATTGCTCAAAATGGTGTAAAAAACCCCGCCCACACGTGAATATATCTCGAAATTTAATTGGATGAATAAATAAAATAACAAATTGACAAATAAACTGAAAATATTCGATACGAGCCCTTTATTCTGGGAGTACCAATATCGTGTTAGTCGTTTCTTGTTTAACGCTAATGAATAATCCCTGTTTGCAATAAAGATAGCTAGCTACTACAATCAAACCTGCCTGCCATTCAACAAGCCGCTTCTGGGCGGTGTTTTGCTATAATCTGCTGTTGCCAAATTGAGTTCAGAAATAAAATTGAAAATGTTAATTAGAGGAGAAAAATATATTATTTAGGGATTCAAGACAAAATTTGGCATTCTCAGTGGTGGGGATAGCACAAAGACCCAAAAGAGACAGAGAGATGTTGTCATACGAAAATTTTGTTTATTGTTCGGTCTATCTGTGTTTTGATGTCATTGCTTTAGTCCCTCCAATGATCCTAGAGATTACAAAATGATCTTTTTTCCAATAATATGAGACAGTACAGATTCCGAATGCTTTGAAAACTTTTCAGGAATTTAGAATGAAGACTACGTATTCTATCAAGCTACAAATATTGAGGATTCTTTTTGAAATTTGCTCCTAAACACTTTGAATATAATCTAAACATTTCAAACACAATAACACTGAAAAAGACGTAATTGTTAAGATTTCAGAATAAAGACTTAGTTGATCTGAACCTCTTGATTTGTAAACTCCAAAAAACGCTGGTAAGAATGTTGATATAAGTTAAGTTAAGTTAAGTTTATTTTGGTGTTTTCAAAATTTTACAATTTTATCACAAGTCAGCTTACATACTATAGACTACGGACTAATACAAATTCAATTTAAATAATATCACATTTTTTTCATTTGTAGGAACATCATAATAAAAATGGATGATTTGACCAGACATAATGTGCCTTTTTTTTTTTGTTTTTATACATATTTCAAATTTACAGTTTAAAATCATTTTCATTAGGTTTATATTTAAGAAATTCATTTATACTATAGAAGGCTTTTGTTATGAGGAACTTTTTCACTGTTTTTTTAAATGGATTTAATTCTCGGGTTCTTATACTTTTTGGGAGTTTATTGAAAAAAGTTGGTGCATAATAATTCCCGCAATTTCTTGATTTTTCTAATCTTAAGAAGTCCAAGTTTATATTTCCCTTCTTTCTAGTATCATGATCATGGCCATTTTCATGATTCTGGTATTTGTGTAAGTTTTGCTTCGCATAGATCAGGCACTCAAGAATGTAGTTTCCTGGGGTGGTAAGTATGCCAAGATTTGCGAAAACATCCCTCACATCTGCCACATCTGCTCTGTATTTCATACCCTCAATCACTCTAATTGCCCGTCTTTGAAGCCTGAATATTCTCTCAGCATGGGGAGAATGTCCCCATACCAGTATCGCATAGTTTGCAACTGAGTGGAAGAGCGTATGATACACAGTGAGCACCACCCTTCTTTCCGTGATCTTCTTGAGGTTTCTGATAAGAAAGACTGTTTTTGCGAGTTTTTTTGCTGTGTTTTCAATGTGTATCTCGAATGTAAGTTTTGGGTCCAAAAACACTCCCAAAAACTTGATCTGTTTTGGATTTTGTTCGTTTTGTCTACGCAGGCTAACGGTCATTCTCTCAGTTTTGCCCATGTTCAGTTTCAGTCTATTTGCAGTGAACCAACTCTCCAGGTCAGCCAATCCTCGGTACCACCCCTGCTTCCATACTTTCTACGTTTTTATGTGACACTAGTGCTGTTGTGTCATCTGCGAACAGTACAAGTCTACTTTGTGTTGCTTCATTTATGTCGTTTATGTATATAAGAAACAGGAGTGGTGCCAGTATTGACCCCTGCGGCACACCCCTTCCCACGGCACCCCTTTCGGAGAGGACTCCTCCCAAGTAAGTTTGCTGGTACCTTCCGTGTAGATAATTTTTTAATAGGTTTAGACTATTTGGTTGTACACCGTAGAATGTTAGTTTTGCTAGAAGGATCTCATGGGAAATGCAGTCGAAGGCCTTTGTGAGGTCACAGCAAGTGATGCCTACATATTCCCCTTCTTCGAGGCCCCCGACAACATGTTCCATAAGCTCGCATACTGCTTTTGTGGTTGATCTGTTTATTCTAAAACCGAATTGTGAATCTGTAAAGATATTATTTGATTCGAAGTATTGGTACAGCTGTGATTTCAGAAGGTATTCAAAAATTTTTGATACTACAGGGATCAATGTGATGGGCCTATAGTTATTCATATCGTCTCTTTCACCCTTTTTGAAAATTGGGATTACTTTTGATAGTTTGAGACATGATGGGTAAACTCCCTCTCTAATACATTGATTTATTATTTTAAAAAGAGGAAATATTAGTGTGCTTTTTAGTTTTTTAATCAATGTTATGTTCAGGTTATAGATATCTTTACTGGTTTTATTTTTTAAGTTATCTATTGCATCCCTCACTTCAACAAGGCTGACCTCCCTAAAAGCGAAGCCCTGGGGGGGTACGTGCAAGTTTTGTAAATAGTCCACTGCATTTAAATTTGACGTTGGTAGTGAATTTGAGATGGTTTGAGCTATTTCTGTAAAAAAATTATTTAAGTCATCTGCATTTATAACCCCTGAGTTTTCAGTCTGAACATTTGGACAACGATACTGATTTATTATTTCCCAAGCAGCCCTGATGGGGTTACTTGAGCTTTCAATATATGCTGTATTTGCCCTTTTTTTAGAATTGTTTATGGCTAAACGATAATCCCTCCTAGAATTTTTAAGCTCCCTTGCCAGATTTGGGCATCCAGAATTTTTATGCATATCTGATAAAATTCTCAGATTTTCACGCATGTATACTAGATCATTATTAAACCATTCATTCCTATCTTTTTTTGCTTTTTTGTATGTTTTTTCCCTAAAGAACTTATTTACATTTTCTTTCAATACATTTATAAAAATATCACAGTTTGTTTCAGCCAGGTTACTTCCCTGCATGTGAGACCAGTTCGTATTTGAGAGGGCAGCATACATTTGATTTAGCCCTTTTTGTGTTATCGGTTGACATACATATGTTTGGTCTTCGACGGACTGGTTCCCCACACTGAGAAGCACCTGGATTTCTACCGCATCATGGTCAGATGACACTGCATTTACTGTACCTGTTTGTACTATATTCTCCTTTTCCAGGTTTATGGAAATGTTGTCTAGGCATGCATTTTGTCTGGTCTTGTCAAAAATTTGTTGATTGAGGTTAAAGCAGCTCAATATATCCAAGAATCTAGACTTTTTCATACAGTTTTTGCTAAAATCAATATTAAAATCACCATTTAAGACGACACATTTAAATTTTACAAGAATATTAAACATTTGATTTACAACATTTATAAAAACCTCAAAATTTCCACCGGGGGGGCGGTAGACAGTCACAATGGCAAGACTTAGGGTTTTGATTTCTACTGCTGCTACTTCACAGTCCATTTCCTGGGATAGGGATGTTATTTTTGGTATTGCACATGCTTCAAGACCTATTTTGGTAAAAATCACCACGCCTCCGTGTGCCCTATTTATTCTCGAATAGCTGTCTGCTACTTTATAACCTTCTATTTGTAGTAGATCCAGTTCGTCTTGTTTCATAAAATGTTCACTGCAGCATACTACATCGTATGCATTGTTTTGTTTTTTTGCATTTTTTAGGAAAACTTCTAGTTCTCCTTCTTTGTTTCTGAGAGAGCACACGTTCTGATGCACAATTCTCAATTTTGTTTTCGTGGTTGGGGTCTTCTTGGTAGAAGGTGTAAAAAATGGTTTACAGTGATGCCCCGGCCCCATAGCTCAGGCCTCATTATGGTCTCCCTCTTTTCTGTCTCTATCTCCATTTTGAAGGAAGATACATATTTATCCCTTTTTGTGGTCATTTTTTCGCATCTTACGTTGATATGATATACTTCATCTATTAGGAAGAAACCATGAAGATAAAGAATGAAATATACGAAATTAAAATTTTAATAACAATACATATTTCCCAGTTCAAAACGTAAAACTTTTCCCGCAGTTTTCATAACTGGCAACAAGGGCGACCCATTAGGGTTATTACATTTTAATGAAACAGAAAGTCCCTCTGATTATTGTTTCTCTTCGTAATTTCTCTGACGATTGTTTGTTTTTGGGAGACAGAAAACGTTTCAGTTTTAAATGAAATTTTCCTTGAATAAGAAGCGAAAAATTCAACATTCAACAATTAACTGAATAGGTTAATTACTGATAATTAGCATTGAAAAGCTGTACAACAAACATAAATGTCTTATACGAAAGGCAACTGGTTTTTCTTTTTTAATTAATAGACATTCATTTAGAACAACCCAGTAGCGGATTATTTATTGCCCAGAAGATAAATACAATGAGGCTTGTAATGATGGATTGTTAGTATTTGTAAATTTTTTTGATTTGAATATATTTTTTTTACAGAGAGATTATAACTTGGCTCAAAATAAATACGTATATGCCAACGACCCAAGATATTTTGGGTGACCTCAAATTTTTCTCAGCTAGATATAATTGACTAAAGTAAAAGAAAAAATTAAATTGATAATAACCTCGTCAAAAGAAAACAAAATTGTCGCCGAGCATCCTTTAAAAACCCTAAACCGGGAAAATATATGCAAATTGGCGTCGTTGTTTTTCCCCGTTTTTTTTTTTATTTCGGGAAAGCATATTGCGCCTCAGAATTGGCAAGAGAGCAGAGATATAAACCAGGTATTTATATTCTCCGGAGAAGGAACACACTCCCGCCGACTACACCTCTACAATTACGCAATTATTCTCTTTTTTTCCGGGATTAAAGGGAAAACGAAACCACCGAGACGGAGGAGGGCTCGTGCCCGTAAAAACGACCATTATGCGAAATTAAAGTCGTTCGGATACAATAATTCTTGGGGCGGGAGAAGAGTCGTTTTCGTCTCTTTTTCTCTTCTAGGGTTTTTTGTGTACTTATACTTGTTGCTTGAATGACAAAAAAAGAAACTCAAGATTTGGAAAAGACAATTAGAAGACAGAGGAAACCTAAAATGATAATAATTAGGAATTAAATTGGCAATTGTAACATATTTATGCTGTAAATTTGGAGATAGTTAATTGATGAAATCTATAAAATAAGCTCCAATGAATTTTGTAGAAGACTGTTTACTATGCTTGATAGAATTCATGTAGGTTCAACGCAATAAATAGTTCCACAAGAAAAACGCCTTCGGGCTAAGTACATTCATTCATCATCGAATTATTGTAAAATTATCGCAATGATGCAAGTACAAAAACCACAAACTGGCCAGAATAATTCTCGAGAAATCATCGATGTATATTTTAGAAAACATCACACTTAATAGTTTAAACTTAAGCTCGACACTCTGAGTTACGTTGGATGGATAGAAAGAAAAACAAATCTAAAGTCGACCTAAATATTTCGTTAAAGCGTGATGCTCGGCTTGCTATCTAAAAATACACACAATATCAAAAGCTATTTCGAAATTTCACCGTGCATACCTTCTTGCTTTTTAAATATTATGGCCGCTTTTTCGTTGCGAGGAGATTTTCGGTCGGGCTTTTTTTTTCGGGACTATAATTAGACAGAGTAACTGAGGCGGGGAGAAGCTATAACTAGAACTAATATCAACACCAAGATGCATCAGAGTGAAAATTTATTTTGAATGTCACAAACAAGGTCATAAGCAAAGTGTGATAATAACAATAGTTAATAAGTTAATGACGCTACAATTCACGCTTTAGTCATATCGCATGTGTGGGTTTAGGACATGTGAATAAATTTTAAAAAATGTGATTCTATGCTAATACAGTGTTTTTTATATGCTTAATAAGAGCTATGTGATAAACGCACTTGTTGCACCACCTCTTAAGTTACTAGATGCTGCCAGAGCAGCTATATACATTCAATTTGTGAACGCAATACGAATAAGCTTATAAGGAACTTATCGTGGCAAGAAAACACTGCTTAGACAAAAATATGGCGAAATAACCACTCAAACTTCGAAAATTCCAAAAATGTTTCGTAGGGAAAAGTTTCATTCATGATGAAAGTGCGTTAACTATTGATAAATAAAACACTATAATTATAACATTATCATTATTATTAAACAAATTATTTATCAACAAAACCAATCTTTCCATTGTACGGTATAAGACAATATCGATGCCGCCTCCATAAATCGTGTTATGTAAATCTTGACAATATTTTGTTTTACCATTAATAAATTTTATCTTAAGATCAGCCACAGTTGACTTTTAATTAATTGCAGACTGTCTGGGAGTGTTTACTACACACACAAGTGAGCTCAGGGGCGATTGGCCTCTTCACAACTTTATAAATATTAAAACGATAATTAAAAACATTTCAACACGTGAAGGCTAAAGTAATGCTCAAATGGTGTAGTTCAACACAAGTCAAAACACACGTTAAATATAACAAAATTTATAAGCATTTGGCAAAATTGTCTGTTATTGTTTGTACATTTTTAAAGCGGAGGTGTAACCATATTGTGGGTTTAAAAACACGTAAAAACCGTACAATAATAATAATTATTCACGCCCAAAAAACATGCAAGAAATCTAAAACTGACAACGTCGCATTTTCTTGACTCAATCAAAGGGTTAAAGCAGGGGTCTGATATGACCAACGGTCAACTACAAAGATTATGCAACACGAAGGTACGAAAGGGGGAAACGCAAGATCAAACCCCTTCCTTCCCTTTTAAGACAAATTTTCAATAATGCATGATGATGATGGAACGAACGGGTTTTTCGACTTGAAATTTAATTAAATATTCCGAATCTCGGGGTTAAAGGTTTTGAGAAAATGCGTAAGCAAAGAATCTAATTTCAATATTTTACCTGTCTCACGATGAGATGAAATATTTTCAATTATGAGATGAGTTACAAATAACTTCTCACCTCATTAAAATTGTTTCTTCTCGCGGTATGCGAATTAATTTGCAGTGCGAAACGCGAAAAGAATCTTGTCTCAATAGAAAATGGGCAAAACTTCCGTAACTGGTTCGACAAAGTGTGAAGAATCATTGAAAAAAATGAAATGTGGTTTTAATCAAAACCATCACTGTATTTATTATTGAATAATTATTATTTCTATTGAAAAAAAAAAATGAATGAATTTTCATCAACTAATGATGATTTAACAAACAAATATTATTTGAGAATATGAATTTTCTCATGGTTATGGATGTGAATTAATTCATAAACATTCTGTAATTTTGAATTATTTAAGTTTCCAAATTCCATTTTTCTCAAGAAATTTTTTTACCTCAGGATCACCTAACCTAACCTCATAATTTTATTTCTGAGCTTCAAATTTGCTCTGTTTGAAGTAAAGATCCTAGTTATTGAATCATGAAAATCTCATGTCGATCTGATTTCTCAAAATATGTTTCAAAGATGACATAACATGAAACTGGTATCAGTTAGGAAAAACTTCATAATATTATTTCTGAGCCGCAAATTAACATCAAATTTGCCTTGTTTGATGAAAACATCCTGGGTAATCAATCCTGGAAGTTTCAAGTCGATCTGATACTCGGAAGTATTTTTCAGGATTTTTCAAAGGTAATTTAACGTGAATATTCCAACTATTTCTGCTAACAAGTTGGAAAAAACCTCATAATTTTATTTCTGAGCTTCAAATTGACTCCAAATCAACCTTGTTTGACGAAAAGATCCTGGTTAATAAATCCTGAGAGTTTCAAATCAATCTTATATTTCCAAGTATTTTTTAGGATTTTTCAAAGGCGTATTTTCCAACTTTTTCTGGTATTAAGTTGGAACAAACCTCATAATTTTATTTCTAAGCTTCAGATTGACTTCAAATTTTCCTTGTTTGATGAAAACATTTTAAATAATAAATTCTGAAAATTTAAAATCGATCTGATAATCCGAGTATTTTTTAGGATTTTTCAATAGTGATTAACGCGAATTTTCCAATCTTTTTTGGTATCAAATTGCAAAAAACCTCACAATTTTATTTCTGAGCTTCAGATTGACTTCAAATTTGCTTTGTTTAATGAAAACATCCTGGTTAATGAATCCTAAAAGTTCCAAGTTGATCTGATACTCGGAAGTATTTTACAGGATTTTTCAAATGTGACTTAACGTGTATTTTCCAACTTTTTCTGGTCCTAAGTTGCAAAAAAACCTCATAATTTTATTTCTGAACTTCAGATTGACTTCAAATTTACCTTGTTTGTTGAAAAGATTCTGGTTGATGAAACCTGAAAGTTTCAAGTCGATCTGATACTACGAAGTATTTTTCAGGAATTCTCAAAGGTGATTTAACATAAATTTTCCAACTTTTTCTGGTATTAAGTTTAAAAAAAGCTCATAATTTTATTTCTGAGCTTCAGACTGACTTCAAATTTGCCTTGTTTGTTAAAAACATCCTAATTAATAAACCCTAGAAGTTTGAAATCGATTTGATACTCCGAAGTATTTTTCAGGATCTTTCAAATGTGATTTAACATGAATTTTCCAACTTTTCTGGTATTAAGTTGGAAAAACCTCATAATTTCATTTCTGAGCTTCAGATTGACTTCAAATTTACCTTCTTTGATAAAAAGATCCTGGTTAATAAATCCTGGAAGTTTCAATTCGATCTGATACTCCGAAGTATTTTTCAGGATTTTTCAAAGGTGATTTAACGTGAATTTTCCAACTTTTTCTGGTATTATGTTGAAAAAAACCTCATAATTTTATTTTTGAACTCCAGATTGACTTCACGTTTATCTTGTTCGATAAAAACATATTGGTTAATAAATTCTGATAGTTTGGAATCGATCTGATACTCCGAAGTATGTTCCAGGATTTTTCAAAGATGATTTAACGTGAATTTTCCCACTTTTTCTGGTATTAAATTGGAAAAAACCTCATAATTCTATTTCTGAGCTTCAAATTGACTCCAAATTAGCCTTATTTGATAAAAAGATCCTGGCTAATGAATCTTGAAAGTTTGGAATCGATCTGATACTCGGAAGTATTTTTCACGATTTTTCAAAGGTAATTTAACGTGAATTTTCCAACTTTTTCTGGTATTAAGTTTGAAAAAAGCTCATAATTTTATTTCTGAGCTCCAGATTGACTTTAAATTTGCCTTGTTTGTTGAAAACATCCTAATTAATAAATCCTAGAAGTTTGAAATCCATATGATATTCCGAAGTATTTTTCAGGATCTTTCAAATGTGATTTAACATGAATTTTCCAACTTTTTCTGGTATTAAGTTGGAAAAAACCTCATAATTTCATTTCTGAGCTTCAGATTGACTTCAAATTTACCTTCTTTGATAAAAAGATCCTGGTTAATAAATCCTGGAAGTTTCAAATCGATCTGATACTCCGAAGTATTTTTCAGGATTTTTCAAAGGTGATTTAACGTGAATTTTCCAACTTTTTCTGGTATTATGTTGGAAAAAAACCTCATAATTTTATTTTTGAACTCCAGATTGACTTCAAGTTTATCTTGTTCGATAAAAACATATTGGTTAATAAATCCTGGGAGTTTAGAATCGATTTAATACTCCGAAGTATGTTTCAGGATTTTTCAAAGATGATTTAACGTGAATTTTCCCACTTTTTCTGGTATCAAATTGTAAAAAACCTCATAATTCTATTTCTGAGCTTCAAATTGACTCCAAATTAACCTTGTTGGATGGAAAGATCCTGGTTAATGAATCCTGAAAGTTTCAAGTCGATCTGATACTCGAAAGTATTTTTCACGATTTTTCAAAGGTAATTTAACGTGAATTTTCCAACTTTTTCTGGTATCAAGTTAGAAAAAAGTCATTCAGCGTTCTAGTAGTCCTTGGTCTAGTCCTATTGCTCGGAAAATGAACGGATCCTTCAGATTTTGCATCGATTTTAGACAGGTCAATAAATATACAAAAAAAGGCGCATATCCTCTTTCAAATATTTCCACCATTTTGAATCGGTTAAGGGAGACTCTATATATCAGTTCCATCGATATTAAATCAGCATTTTGGCAGGTCCTTTTGAGTACATCTTCCAAGGAGTACATTGCATTTCCAATTCTGTCGGATGCCATTCGGCTTATCTAATGCTCCTGCAACCTGGCAAAGAATCATTGACACTATCCTTGGTCCAGAGCTCAAACCAAATGTCATGTGCCACATTGATAATTTCAAACTCTTTTTCAGAACATTTGCGACTTTTCGAGGTTGTATTCGATCGCTTGCGTGAGGCTGGACTAATTAATTCGTTAAAAAAATGTCACTCTTGCAAGCCAGATTTAAAGTATCTTGGCTATCTGGAGGATAAGAAAGGATTGGCCACTGACAGAAAAGGTTGAGGCTATTGTTAACATTCCACCACCCAAAAATATCAATGAAGTTCGCAGATTTGTGGAAACTGCTTCCTGGTATTGGCGTTTTGTCCTAGAATTTTCTTCGGTGTTAGCACCCATTCTTAATTTAACTAAAAAGAACGTTGAATTTACCTGGACTCCAGATTTAGACTCAAAGAATGTTTAGTCAATGCTCCAATTCTAACTGCACCTGATTTCGACAGGATGTTTTATTTACAAACCGATGCTTCTAATTATGGGTTGGGAGCTGTTTTAACTCAACAACATGAGGAGGTTGGAAAGGTTGTATGCTATATCTGTCAAAGTCTTTAACCAAGCAAGAGATGAAACTAACTGTCACAGAGAAGGAATGTCTTGCTGTCATTTGGGCTATTGAGAAGTTGCGTCACTATTTAGATCACATTCATTTTATAGTTATCACTGATCACGCATCTATGTTATGGCTTCATCGTTTAAAGGATCCACAAGGTCATCTTGCACGTTGGTAATTACGTCTCCAACAGTTCGATTTCGAACTTATCCACCGGAAAGACAAAGACCATAGTTTCCGATTTTCTTTCTCGAGCGGTACCTATAACTCCTACCTCAATAAGTGACAAATGGTTTTTGGGGAATGATTCAAGTTTCCTCTATGTCGTACTCAAACTGATAATCTTTATAAATTTGTGAAACCTTCAATTCCTGAATTGTCTTCTCCTTCAGATTATTGGAAGGTTGTAGTCCCTAAAGACCAGCGAAAAAGTATTCTTCAGAGTTGTCATGACGTTCCAACCTCAGGTCATGTAGGTGTTTATAAGACTTTTGGTAGAATTCTCCAGAATTACTACTGGCCCAAAATGAATGCTGATATCTCCAGTTATGTGAAATCTTGTATTTCTTGTGTTTGGAACAAGGTAGAGCAAAAACCTCCAGCTGGCCTAATGAGTGATTGATCCGAAATCACTGAACCATTCCAATCTTAATAAATCCTGGAAGTTTCAAGTTTCAAATTTCGAAATCTCATAATTTATTTTCTGAACTTCAGATTGACTTGAAATTTGAAATCGATCTGATACTCCGAAGTATTTTTCAAATGTGATTTGACGTGAATTTTCCAACTTTTCCTGGTATCACGTTGGAAAAAAGTTCATAATTTTATTGTTGACCTTAATGTTCGACAAAATTCTTTATCATTATATTATCATAACCATTAGAAATCACATCAAGTGAGTATAACATAATTGTGTAGTAAACCAATCATTATGCACGTCACTTTTTTTCAATCATGTGCAATTTGCTTCTTACAACGCTCATAATAGGTTATTATGCTATTACGCACCCATCGGTGCCTAAAAGGATGGTAATTTCAAAACACCACTAGAAAAAATACATTAACTTTTTTCAAATTTGAATGGCATTCCTACGCAATAAAACACGGCGTTACGTTTGTGTTCAAACGACACCTAATGATACGTGTGTAGATTTATGAGAGCCCATAACAGGTGGTACTAAATGGTTAAAGATTAATCTTTTCTTTTATTTAAACGGCCAAGGAACAATACGATGCCGCCTCCACATTGTTCGTCACTTTTTTCAAACATAACCAGTAAAAATGGCGTTTTAATGGAGGTTTTTCAAAGTAATTAACCAGGGATAATATTGTATTGTTTTCACAGATAGCGTCTCGTCATTGTCAAATAAATAACTCCGAATTAACATAATAGCTATAGAACGAATCCCGGTTGCCCATAGGGCTTTATAAAACGGGAATAAAATATTAGTCAGAGAGACCTCTTTGTATTGTTTTGAATAATGCTCATCATTTATTTCCAAATGGACGAAAACTCAAATGCATATGAAATAATAATGGAAAATTTAGCTTTTAGCTAGACGTTTCTTATTTCATATCATATTATCACAATTAAAATTGCATATGCGTTTCTAGCACATTACCCACGCAAAAAACAAGTGTATATGTAAAATTAATTGTTGGAAAACCGTTCGGGGAGTCTCAAAAGCTCGGGCAAAAATGGATTTTTCCATGTCTGCAAAGTTCGCAGTGAATCTATTCTAAATTGCAAATCGGTTTCAAGGATCTACACCCAGGCCGGGCAAAATTCGTGGCCATACATATTTATTATTGTCGCGGGATGAGTGTTGCGAACAACAATTACGTGATATAAATAAAATATTTTTTGTTGACATTGCAGCAAAAACGATTGAAATTATATTTATAAATTCGATACAACTTAAACTAATATGCGTTTCTTTGATGTTTAATCCAGACTGCTTTGAACAAATAATCTCGTAGAAAGTAATTAATTTCCCAAAATAATAACCGAACGTTATATATGTTTAAACTTTGCTCGTGTAAATAGCTTCACAAAACGAATTGCATTTGCGTTACGATTTGTTTTACTAAAGCTGTGAAACCATTTGGCAACAAATTATCGAAGCCAAAAATCCAAACTGTGCAATATTATGCGTTTGTGCATATGCATGAAGTATTTTTAAAGTTTAAGGTTGTTTATCGCGACAACGAAATGGTACTTATTTGCTGCCCACCAGGCACCCAGCTACACCTTCGCCTGTCTAGAACGCAGAAGAAAAAATACCCATTGGGTGAGTTTGCAGTGGCACGACATGTGGTGATAGTCGTGAATGATTGATCGTTTCTTGAGGAAAAATGTTTTTGAAAACTTTAAAAAATCATAACTTCTTTTCTTTATTATGATTGAATTATATGGTCACTTCTGACGACGTATTATTAAAATAAGGAGTTTTAGCAAGCTTTCGCCTATTCAGCATTTATTATTATATAGATACAGGCTTGCAGCAATATAGAATTTAAGTCAGCTTTGTCAAAGAAACATATATAGAAGCTTCAGATTTTATTGGCGTAGCATCATCCTTGGAAATTTGACAGGTTGACCTTCGTATAATAATGACATTTGATGACAATGGATTGTTCCCAAGAAAACAGATGCGCCAGGAGAAAAGAAATGGAGATTAGTAATTGACTACAGCAAGTTGAATGAAAAGACCATAAGTAATAAATATTCAATACCAAATATCGCAGATATATTAGATAAACTAGCCAGTGGGGAAATGGACTCAAAAAGTATTCCTAAAACAGCATTCAATGTAGACCATGGACATTACGGATACACACGTATGCCCTTCGGGTTAAAAAATGCTCCTGCTACGTTCCAACGAGCAATGAATTATGTTTTACGAGGATTACTAGGAAAAGTCTGTCTAGTAGATATGGATGATATCATTATCTATTCAACCAGCCTACAAGAGCACATAACCTCTTCAAAACTAGTATTCGAACGATTAATGTCTTTCAATATGAAAATACAGTTCAGACAAATCTGAATTTTTACAGAAAAGTGTCGAATTTCTAGGACACATCATAACTCCAGAAGGTGTCAAACCAAACCCTCGAAAAATAGAGGCAGTCAAAAATTTCAGAATACTCAAAACCCCAAAAGAAATTAAATCATTTCTTGGCGTCGTAGGTTATAGCAAATTTATAAAGAACTTTGCAAAAATTACAAAATCTTTAACAAATTGGTTAAAGAAAAATGTCAAAGTGATTTATGACAAAACATTCATCACAGCTGTTCAGTTTCGTCTACGCGCCCTGTATATAGTTGTTGGTTAAATTGGGTATTCAGGATTTTTTTCTCTTTATTTTTGTTTTCTTTTATTCTAATTGAATTGCGCGTGCTATATGCCTAAAAATTGATACGGCTTTGCTAAATTTGGCTTTTAAAAATACGCGCGTTAAACACTGAAAAGGGATATATATACACTGCCGACGAGTAAAGTCAGTCGCCAAAAACACTCCGTCCGTTTCGTGTGGTCCGAGAAAATAAACCTGCGGTTTTTCGTTTGCCGCGACCGGTTAAATCAAGCGATTTCGTTTGCATTCATTCGCATTGGACTTGGGCTGCGTTCAAAAACGGCTAAAGCCAAGCCAAAATTGGCATATTGCGTTCAAGTTCGGCTCCAGCGTGCGAAAAACGGTTGGCTTTCCACGTTCAAAATCGGCCGCGGTAAAGTAACTTTTGGAGGTGCTTTCAACTGAGTCTAGAAATGGTTATACGAATTTTGATTGGCTAAGTGGGGTCTGTCACTTTTGGCACAAATAACAACACATAGATAATACAATACAAAAATAAGCTTATAGAACGGAAGTGGAAGTGGTGAATAGATAATACTAACGCTGACGATCTGAAAACGAAAAATTCAATATGGAGTGGCGGCCAGCAGGTTAGTTTTGAATATGTGTTTTCATGCAAATTTCAATTATTTTGCCTCGAGTTTTGCTTGCAGCTTTGATTTTGATTATTCAATAAAATATTTGTTTACTAGGTACGTAAACTATCAAGTCGAGCAGAAACTATTTTTTTTTTGTGTTTTTTGGTCCATCTGTGGCCGCTACGCCATCTTGAATGTCACGTGGTTTGGATTGCCTAATTGAGTAACGGTATTTGGCGTTCCAGCAAATTCACACCAGATTTGGCATCACCGGTAGAAGGGGAAAAGTAGGTTTTGGCATTAGCATTGCCATCCTTGAACGCACTCTTGAACTTCCTGAAAGAGGTGGCCAACTGAGTGGAGTTTGGAAGTAAAGCCAGGTAAGGTGAAAAAATATCCTTTAGAGTTCCGATATCTTTCAATTTCAATTTAAAATCTTTCATCCATTACCATTCTATCAGCAACCTAGTTTTAATTTCGCACAACAGCTTTCAACCTTTGTAAAGACCTTTCAACCAATGACCCAATACTTCAATTTCCCGATTTTGAAAAACCTTTTGTATTAACAACTGATGCTTCAGAGTACGCAATTGGTGCAGTACTTTCGCAAGGAGTAGAAGTAGTACTTTAAACTCAGCCGAGTGTAATTACTCAACAATCGAGAAGGAATTATTAGCAATAATATGGACTACGAAATATTTCCGTCCATATTTATTTGGCCGAAAATTTACAATAGTGACTGACCATAAACCATTACAGTGGCTCTTTTCTATCAAAGACCCTGGTTCAAAATTAGTAAGATGGACATTAAAACTTCAAGAATTCGAATATACTACTCAGTATAAGAAAGGAATCCAAAATGTTAATGCAGACACATTCTCACGCCCTCCTAAGTAAATGAATTTTTCCAAAAGAAATAGAAAAATCACCACCAACACATATGTCTGCACAATGTGAAAAAGACGAGAACTCAGAAAACCAATATTTATGGCATAAGAAAATCAAACATTTCTTTGAATCACAAGAAAATCTATTTGAAAGACCAAGAAAAGTGTGTGAAAACAAAAAGCCAGAAGATAAAAAGAAAAGTTCCAAAATAATGATTATAACTAATATACTCATTAAACTTAAACCAATTTACCAAAAACAACCACTAGTTGAAAAAAAGAAGTCACCTAGACCATCAACAACTAAACAAAGAACACCTCAACGATCAACAAATAAACAAAGAACACCTGATGAAAGAATTCTTAAGGAAATCACCCCTAATAAAATAACGCCAAATGAAAAAACACCAAATAGAAGAGCAATACCAGAAACAGTACACAATTCTGAGACGGATACAGAAAATCTCTAGGAGCACCCTACGTTAATAAGGAAGTGAATACATTTAAAACTCAAGTGATATTTAAATGGACAGCCAAAAACAAACCGTAAATATAACAAAGTTATCCGAAACCAAGAAGAGAATCCTAATTTTTATAAATCAAAAGCCAATAACAGAAGAAATACAAATAATTTTAAGAGATTATTTATTATTTATTATTACTACATTTTCCAAACAAAGAATTAGAAACTGTGATAATAAGAGTATATCAGGAAACATTCAAAAACAATTCATAGAAACTAGTCATCTGAAACACTTTACTAGAAGATGTAACACACCAAGATGATCAGAAAGAGATAATAGATAGATACCATACAACAAAAACATCACATAGAGGAATGATCGAAAATATCAAGAATATCAAGCAAAGATATTATTGGCCGAGTCTAGAAAGAGACGTATTTTATTTTGTAAATACATGTGAAATATGTCAGAAATCAGAATACGAGAGACATCTTTACAACAAAGTAATTTAAAAATCCAACACCAACAGGATCCAAACCCCTTGAGCATATTTATATGGACATATACTCATTGTCAGGACAGAAGTATCTAACGATAATAGATAATTTTTCTAAATTTGCCGCAGCATACCCGATAAGTGAAACATCGATTGAAATTTGTCAAAGTTCAATAAAATTCTTTGCGCATCATGGTACACCAAGTAAAATCACCACTGATAATGCACAAACTTTCAAGAGTAACCTAATACAAGACCTTTGTGAAACATATAAGATTGAATTACATTTTACTACACCGTACAACCCAAATTCAAACTCGCCGATCGAAAGATTCCATTCGACGATAAAAGAAAGCATTATACCTTTACGAATTGACCATCTTACCAAAACAATTCAAGAATTAATTGATATAGTAATTTTAAACTATAACAACAGTATTCATTCAGCACATGACTACACTTCTTTCCAAATGTTAAAAGGAAACGTCAATTATCAATTAAACCTTGAAAAAAACCTAAATCAGCTTCAAACTGATAACGTTTATGAGCTTGCTCAAACATCCAAGGAACTTTTTTAGTTAATGACCTCATGAAAATAACGCAGTCTGAGACAACAACACCGTACATACTTCATTCTCTTACTTGATGACTTACCAGATAATTTACGTATTATTCATGAGACGGCAAATAATTTCGCAGAAATAAACATAAAGCATCACAGTATATTTAAGTATCAAGAGCTATGAGCCATAATCTCGAAATTTGATCCCAGCTCTCGAACCCTATATACTATGAAGTTGCACACGCAGACGTCACCATTAAGAATGACCTAATCATATTCTACGTTGCAATTCCTTTGATATCAGATAAACCTTACATTCTTTATCGCATATATCCAATTCCACTACACAACCAGTTAGCGATATTAAGAAACCCTTAGTTGATGAAATCTAATGACAACTTTTATAATATAAAAAAAAACTGTCTTAAAATCGAAGACATATCATTATGCCACATCAATTTACTCAATCAAAATGAACCCTGCGTTTATCAAAACAATGAATTTAACCAATCATTGCCCAATGACTCCTATCGAATATAAGGAAATTTCTGTCACCCAATTAGATGACAATTCCCTTATAATTAGCCCAACATCAAAAGAAAGCATTTACTTTCAATGTCCCAGCCAACATAGTGTTGAAGTTATACGTAACATTTCATTGATTTTACCCTCCATTTGTAAAGTCAAAATTCAAGGAAATAATTATGATTCCCAAAAACCAGACATAATCAATTTGAGACTAAAGCTACCATCAATCAATATTGACGAAAAGTTGATACAAAATATCGAACCTTGCGTAATAAAAAAGTAAATATAATTATTGCAGACTAAAATGTTGCGACTATAAACTAGACTACTAGAAGTTTTTCATCCAAATTTGTAAAAGTTATTCACTAATATAAAACTTCAACTAGTGAAAAGCCCTAAATCAAGAATTTTTCTCCCACATTGCACTTCTTGTCTAACCTCGATACTCCGTTATTATGGGTGTAAATAATTAAATAAATTACATAAATACGTATTAATTATGACATTGGCGGCAAGCTCATATTAGGCAGCAAGTTGCGTTTCAATTAGAACTAATTAATGCGAGTATGCAGATTGGAATTTCAGTCAGCAATCCCTGAAATGCGAATATAATATGCTGCCTTCAAATAAGGTATTAACAATTTTTTGCCAAATCTTATTGCAGGTGATGTTTACGACTAGAAAGTCGCATCCACAGCTGGTTGTACAGTATTGCACATCGTACGTAAAAGTGTAATAAAAGTGCTGCACCCGATGTATACAATTTAGGCCGTCTAGCAACAAGGCACCTTCTGTCTAAGAAATTATTTTTGTAATATGCGTAATAAAGACAATTTTTTTTACACCCACCCACCAAACTAAATCAGTCTAACATAAAGGAATTCGTCCAATTTAAAGGTGACATATTTATCCCGTTAGGTCAGAGCTTCTAGCTGACCTCATAGATTAATTAGACGGGTCATTTAGGTGAAAGACTAAGATACATAGAATGCCTGGCATATTGGCCAGACTAGCGAAACCGCGCTTAACAATCGTGCCAGAAATGCTGATGCGGTCATTAACCACAACAACTAAGGATATTTAGAATTTCTTAATATAAAGGGCAGTTGTATGACTAGTGCCTATAATACTTAGCCTCGTTCCAAACTTGATTCTTACCTGAAAAAGAAAAAGGAAAATTATTTAATTAACAAAACTTTTTAATAAAATAAATGAAAATGAAAATGCCCACGTAAGCATTAACAATTATATTACGCCCATTCACTAATTAAGTAAAGCAAAAAAAAAAAAAGAGTTGTGGGTTCATTAAAACTTTGCTTGTGTTACAACAACAATTAGTATTTTTAGATTTATTTTAAATAATTTATTACTTAATTACAATAAATATTAGCAAACGCGGTTTAATATCTATAATTAAATTTTCATCGAAATCAATTTCTTTAATTTAAAAGTTCGCTGTGTTGGTTTAAATCCTCTTTTCAAATGGGTGATTAAAATTCGATTACCGGCATTAAAAAAGCCAAAGAAGAACATTTTCAATTCCCAATTTTAATCTATTTTGGTTTCATATAAAACGCTTGTTATTCGAAGTTTAAACTTGATCATCGTTATCGAGCCATTTTAATTGTTTTCAGCTTCGGATGTCAAGTCCTTAACTATCTTTTTGATGAGCATTTCATAAATATGTAGTAAATTTTCCTCTATTATAAGCTTGCAAATTATCAGCTTTACGGGCCCCAGGATTTTGCATTTAATGGATTAAGGCCTCGACCGTTGGATGAAATTTTAAAACTTTGCGCCTCGGAAACGAAGTTTTAACTACCTAGAGTTTTACGGCAACAAATTATTACAAAAATCGATTTAAAATTTCACATCTTTGACAGTAGAAACTTAAGCGCAAGTTGGTTTTGTCCGTCGAAACTCGCTTGGTTTGTTTCCGAATTGTTTAATCAAGTAAACAGGAACAGCCGGCAATAATATGAACTTGAACCGAAAACTGGGTTAGCAAATTTGACCCTTTTTGAGGTCGGCGGGCTGTGTTGATATTAAATTGCGTCGGTTAAGATAAATAATGGATGACTTTATTTCTACCTTATGGCAATAGACACACTAATAATTTTGCTTTAATGACAAATTTTCTGGGTATCGCTCTTATCCAAACGGGCAAATTTGTAATCAATCAATCAATCAATTGTATCAAGCATTCACCCCAATGTCTTCATAACTTGTGGTGGAAATTTTTGATGAAATCACTTCCCTAATCAATCTGTTTAAGTGATGTTGTTGTCGGAGCCCCCTATTGAAAATCTTGAGAAAAAAATAAAAACTCATTTGAAGCTAATTTTTTCATATTTTCAACCCCTTAAGTGCAAAAGGTCATAACTTTGTTTTTATTATAATAGTGACCGCCAAAAAGTTTGCAAACCCATCAACAAACAAAATCACTGTCACAGATGACATGTGACCACTGTCATGGCGGGAAATTTAAAAAGTTCGCCTCAAATATGTGAAAAGTGGGGTAAGATGACCAGATAATATATCAAAAAATTGTAGAGAGAAAAGTGGTTCAGAATTCGATTTTACGTCTATGTGTCAACTTTTAAAAAGGTACAAGGATTTTTAAAAAATATCACTTTTTTGACCTGTTTTCTGGTAATTTGAAAAATATCAAAAACTTTTCGCATGGTTGACGTAATTCAAAGTGAAACTAAGAAAAAAAAAATCAGTGCGTTAGTTCTGCTTAATTGTCCTGCGTCAAATTGTAAAAAACCAAAAATTAATTTTCAGACCAGTCTGATCTTGTTGCAATGACCTACAGAGAACAAAAATTTGGAATAACAAATTTAAGGCCGTTTTACAGCTTGCAAGAAAACTTGAATGCAATTTTTTGCATGCAAAAAAATTGCATTCAAGATTTCTTGCACGTCGTTTTACACCTTGCAATTTGACTTGTTTCTTTCTCTAACCTTAACCATACTTTTTTGTTTTTAATGTTGTGTTGTTGATGTTTGGATTTTCCAAAAATAAAAA
Organism: Ceutorhynchus assimilis; assembly: GCA_917834065.1. NCBI lineage: Eukaryota > Metazoa > Arthropoda > Insecta > Coleoptera > Curculionidae > Ceutorhynchus > Ceutorhynchus assimilis. The sequence goes on from OU892281.1 coordinate 4,291,740, forward strand.
GTGATTATAAGTCGATATAAAAAGAAGTATAAGCAATAGCAGCAACTTTAAGCATCATAATTGCTAAAAATTCCCCAGCTTGCACGAAAACCTTCAAGAAAAATGGCACCAAACCGATTGTATGCAATGCCATTCAAGTTTCAAGAATCTTGCAGAAACAAATCAGCTGACTCACTTCTGCGCATGCCCTCGATCAAGTTTCTTGCATATTGCAGATAGAATTGCAAGCTGTAAAACGGCCTTTAGAATTTTCATGAAATGTTTCTAAATGATCCAATACCTCTTATCTAAATTTAATCAAGCCAATATTTTTGCGAAATGTTTTCGATATTTCTCAAATTACCAGAAAATAGGCTAAAAAATTGATATTTATTAAAAATCCTTGTACCTTTTTAAAAATTGACACATAGACGTAAAATCGGATCCTGAACAACTTTTCTCTCTACAATTTTTCGATTTCTGGTCTTCTAACCGCACTTTTCATATATTTAAGGCGAACTTTTTAAATTTGCCGCCATGACAGGGGTCACATGACATCTGTCAAAGTGATTTTTTTTGTTGATGGGTATTCTGAATTGATCCCACATAACATTTTTGTTGATATCTTAATAATAAAATATTTTCCCATTTGTTGCAAAATTTTGGCGGCAAACAAAAATTGAAATTTCATCGTTTTAGTACAGATGTAGCTACCTTGTGATTTAGATTTTGGAAAACTTTGAAAAGTCATAACTTTTTTTCTATTATAGATGGTAAGCTGAAATTTTCACCGATTCTTATTTCCGTAGAGGACTACAATCTCTGAAAATTTCAGCTCATTTTGACTTATAGTTCCAGAAATAAAATCGTGTTGAACAATTTGGGGTGATTTATCAATTTTTCAATTTTTCTGAGTGCCTCCTTTCATAGAATCTGGCTCTAAATCTCAGAATAGTTTAGTGTGTGGAGTTTGAGGAATCTTATAGGACCATTAAGACACAAAAATTTGAAATTTCATTATTTTAGTACTGAGGTAGCTACCTTATGTGATTTAGATTTTGGAAAATTTTGAAATGTCATAACTTTTTGTCTTTTATAAGGTGGGTTCGACTTGCTCACTCCATGCACTTCGAGTCACTCCATTCGCACTCCAGCCGTTCGGGTATTGCTTTTTGGCGTATTAGGGGTGACTCCATTAGCGTTCGACTATACGGAGTGGAGTAAATGGACTTCACTCCAAAAGTTCCACCTCGGAAAGAGAATTTTTTAGAGTAAGCATGCGTAGAAGTGAAATGTGGAAACTGTCAAACTTGTTGTGTCGTGGTAGGTCAAGTGGGCGTCACTCAAAAATATTTTTTAAGTTGATTATCATTAAATAAATGCAGTGACCTCAGTAAAATTATCAACTTTTTCTATTACATTTAACTCTTCATTATCTTCATCATTATCATCAAAATAAATTTCCTTGACAGAGGCAAAAGCTTCATATTATTCAATATTGTAGAGAAATTGCAGTTAATTTATAGTACACGAATAACCAAAGACAAAAAGTGAAACAAAAAAAAAGAAAATTGAAACTAGAACTGTTGTAAAGTCACGATAGACTGTTGTTTTGAAACCAAACAAATCAGCTGTTTGACATTTTTGCTCCGACCGTTCCGATCGTTCGTGTATTAATTTTTCACTCAATCATTCCTTGATCACGTGACAAAAATCTGCTCTTACTCCACTCCAACTCCGTGCTGAATAGCCGAACCCAGCTATAGATAGAAAGCTGAAATTTTCAGTGATTCCTATTCCAGTAGAGGACTACAACAATCTCTGAAAATTTCAGCTCATTTTGGCTTATAGTTTCAGATATAAAATCGTGTTGAACAATTTGGGGTGATTTATCAATTTTTCAATTTTTCTGAGTGCCTCCTTTTATAGAATCTGGCTCAAAATCTCAGATAATTTAGTGTATGGGGTTTGAGGGATCTCAAAGGAACATTAAGACATAAAATCACAAAAAAAAAAATGAAATTGCATCGTTTTAGTACTGAAGTAGCTACCTTATATGATTTAGTTTTTGGAAAATTTTCAAATGTCATAACTTTTTTTCTGTTAAAGATAAAAAGCTGATATTTTCAGTGATGGTTATCCCAGTAGATGACTACAATCCCTTAAAATTTCAGCTCATTTGGACTTATGGTTCCAGAAGTGCCTTTTTTCATAGATTCCGGCTCCAAATCTCAGAATAATTTAGTGTATGGAGTTTGAGGGATCCCAAAGGCAGCGCTGTACACGTGGTAAAAATGAAACTTCTTAAAAACTATCCTCCCCTAATGCTACGTTTACATTCAATTTTAATTTGAATTAGAAGTGAAAGGACCCCGCACACCTCTTATGGGTTTTTGGTTTTCTGTCAAACTCAACGAAATTTTGATATGTGGTATATCTTAACTTCCTGATAAAAAGGTCTCATAGGCCCAACCCAATACTATGAATAGTTTTCGAGATACAGTTAGTTCAATGTCCAAGAAATGTACACGTTTTATACAGGGTGTCAATTTGAAAACTTTCAATGCGAATATCTCTGAAAGTTACAAAACCGTAATTTGGTACGAATATTATACAGATAGGGGGAACTAGAACCACCATATTTTGGTTATGGGGTGAGTTTGAATGCCACCACTCCTTTTGTGATAGCTAAAATTCAATATTTTTGAGTATAGTATTCACCTGCAAAAGAATTTTTTCAAAAAATATTTAATCACAAAAGGTGTTATGCCATTCAAAATATTGGAGTTGGGGTGCGTGGGGTCCAAAAGGTCATTATAACCAAAAAATATGGTCGCTTTAGTTCCCCCTACCTGTATAAAATTTGTACCAAATTACGTTTTTCTAACTTTTTTACTTTCAGAAATATTCGCATATAGTTATATGTATTCACATGTAACTATCGCCTAATAATATACCAGGATTGACAGGTATCCACACGCTCAGGTAACAGGTAGATGTGAATACATTAGCTCTGTTCCAACCTTAGGTTCCAACCGACATGAGAACCGTTCCAGAATCAGTAATTTCCAGTTGCCCACTTATTTTTCAATAAGTTGAACGTCTATCCTACTCGAAAAATGAATTGATCGACTAGAAATTACCGTTCTAAAACGGTTTTCATGTCGGTTGGAACCAAAGACCGTTGGAACAGAGCTATTATAAAATGTGTAGGTACATTTCTTCGATATTAAACTACCTGTATCTCGAAAACTAATCATAGTTAACGGGTTGGACCTATGAGACCTTTTTATCAGGAACTCAAGATATACCGCATATAAAAATTTCATTGAGTTTGACAGAACACCAAAAACTCATAAGAGGTGTGTGTGGTCCCTTTCGAGCTTGTCATATGAAAAACTGTATTGTCGTCTATTTTGCAAAATATTTACAATGTGACGCTCACTTGCAATTCAAATTGGTGCAAGCAGCTTGACAGGATCAAGAAAAGATTCGAAATTACAAATTTGAAGCATCTACAACTTATAGTATAATGGCCGGTTTATACAGGGTGACTCAGAGTAAATTTCCCTTTTCGAACGCGCCCTGTACATCCAACTTAATATTTGTGGGGAAACTAGCGCTGGCAATATGCGGCGACTGCGTGCGGATTATCAGAAAACATGGAGCAGTGGTCGAACGAGCAACGCGCGTTTATGGTCGAGGCGTTTTCTAAATTGAATGTTTCTTATGTCGCGGCACGTCGACGTTTTTGTAACCTTTACCATATCCGGCGTATACGTGACGCTACGTCAAAAAATGTATTGAAATCGTGGGTTCAAAGATTCAAAGTGGTACACTGGCAATTGGCAAATCAGAAGCGTCTAGCCATGTTTTCGAATTGAGCGCCTCGGATTTTGAGTCACAGCACGTCACACAATCCATATGTTCTCTGACGTTCTGATGGACTTCTTTTTGGCCTGGACACTTCGAATTTGCCATTGGACCACTTTGTCTAAAACTTTGGACCCATAATTTCAATAATTTTTTTGTACAGACTATCACGTAGACGCCGAATATTGTAACGTATACAAAAACGTCGCCGTGCCGCGACATAGGAATCGTTTGATTTAAGAAACGCTTCGACCCATAAACGCGCGTTGCTTGTTCGACCACTGCTCCATGTTTACTGATAATCCGCACGCAGTCGCCGTAAATTGCCAGCGCTAACCCCCCAACAAATATTAATTTGGATGTACAGGACGCGTTTGAAAAGGGAAATTTACTCTGAGTCACCCTGTATTTTGTTAACTGCAAGTGTATAGTGTCAAATGTTCATTTGATATATTGAGGACCGGTTTATCAGTGCATGGACGGTTATTTAGTTCAGCTGTCAAATAACTAATAATTATCATTAGGTAACCGACAGCTAGAGTCTACTGATAAACCGGTCCTGAATGTGACTAAACAAAGAAATAGAACACGATTTGATTTTTGCAGTTGTAGCTTACACTTATCACTTAACATTAATTATGTACTTGATAGATCCGTTTACAATAATTGGATAACTTAACACACTACTACAGCACTACACACCTGGACTGTTTACTAATCAAAGTTTAAACCGGCCTTTAACATATGAGTCGGGGTAAAAAGAGACGCAAGGTTGTTTGAGAGAGGTTAACTTTAGGAACCTTAGGGAGACGCGCATCTGTAGTGACGTCACAAGGGTATCGGCGCTTGACAATAATAGTTTATAATCTTTGGTATATGTCAATCGTTCATCAGCTGTCTTTCTTCGTCCCTCTACATTATATTATTCTTCTCTCTCGTGTAACGAAATTTGCCAAAACGTGACGCGTCTTTCAAATCACTCTCCATTCTCGTCCAAATATCAGACCGCCGGCCGCGTAAGAAGTTTCTCTTTAAAAAAGCAGAGGAGCGGTATTCTTAAATTTCTGGGAGAAGACTTGCTCGGAAAGTGGACGAGGTTCACCTCAAAAAGGTACATGTTATATGTTTGAAAATGGGACTGTGAAGTCCCGGGAATTTGAAGTTTCCATCCTCTCGTCCAAGAGAAAACGCCAGGGTTTCTAACCTCAAAACTTGACTTTGTTTTCGTTTTCTCCTTTCAAGTTCAAGGTTTTTTTGTTTTTGTATGTCTTTTCATTCATAAATGTGGATTATTTTAATGAAATTATCTTGAATAACATAACATAATCTGCTTTCTGATTTCTTGTCACGCTTAGTACCTGTAGTTGAGGCAATAGATTCTAATAATTGTAACTCTTTATTTTCTAAAAATTCAGCATTTAAATCGAAGAATCTCATTATCGTCTACAGAGTGAACAATTCACGATTTCGACATGTATTGGAACTTTTTCTTCTATATGATTCTGTAAAGTGTAGCTACACTCTTTCGCTGAAACTTTGAGCTCAGCATAAAAAACACTAACTTCTATTGATATCCTGACAAAGCCGAGTACAAACATAAAATTATGCTTTTTTTTTTTTCGTTTGTGGCCATTTTTGTTTGTTTGTGGTAGTTGGTTTTTAATCATGCATACGGAACAAACGGACCGTAAACAGGATGTCACAAGCCGCTGCTAATGCAATTCTTCTTGAATAATTCATTATTTCGTTGTTTGTGTATCACACACGTTTTTGGTATTTAACCGAATTTTGCAAGATAGTTATAATGAAAATATTAACATATTGACAATATAAAATCAATTATTATTTTATAGCTTCTTGCATTTTTATCGTATGTACGCGGTTGGTCGGTCATTCGTATTTTTACATTTTGCGGTACACTGTTGGAAGTTAAAATGCGTCATGTTGTGCAATATTTATAACAGTAGTGACCTTTATGAAGCTGTTAAATTTTTAATTGGCTACGCTTATGCAAATAAGTGTAGGATTTTATTAGGAACATTAAAATAGAGAAGCTTGTCCCATTTCTTATCTTTCATTTGCTATTAAACATAATGTTTCTTATCTCGTCGTTGATTGAGGTTAATTTTCATATAAAATTCACGGCAAACTATTTCATATTATGCTCTGCCACACTTAGCTGACTCGTTGACTATTCCATGATTTATTATTCACTATTGTTCGCAAAGTGGGGTACAGGATAAAACTGCTCGGTTACCGATTATTTTACCCACAATTTCCGGCTTTCGAACGAGTGGTTTCATTAAAATTTGTACGCTCGGCCCTCTCGAATAATGTTCCGTCGTCGTAAGCAAAATAGTTGCTTTTCGGATATAAATTTTTGGTTATATTCAGATAAAATTTTCGAGAGTCATCGACCACGTCTAATGGGAACTTGAATAACTTCGTATAACTTTCACAAATTTATAAATTTGTTATCGATTTATTATTGCAGCTGAGTCAAATTTACATCACATAAAATTCATTGGTTTTTCTACCCTTAAATAACCTCCGGCTTTTTTTTGTACATATACAGTGTTAATTGCCTTTTTATTAGAGGGGAATAAAGCCAAGTGCCAAAAGCATTTTCAGGGGCAAATCCCTCTTTAAATGAGTTAATTAGTCATGGGTATGATCAACAAAAATTATTTGAATATAAGATATTTTTACCATCAAAAGTTGCTGGTCGATGATTCCGCTCTGTCTCACTCCTCCCATATGCATTCGATTTTCTATCAGGTCCAATTTAATAGCTATTTGCATTATTCCGGATGATTAATAACGGTCGCGTTGTCACAAAGATGGCCGCTACCTAGGGACGGTGTGACGTTTTTAAAAAATGACATGCACCCGGCGTTGTGACATGCCATGGCAGGAATAATTAGTGCATATGCGGGTGGAAGAGAGATGGTCATTTTATTTTTCACGCTTGACTAGGAATAATTATTCATTTACAATCATTGTAATTTTGGACTGATTACCTGCTTACTTTGACTTAAACGTCAACTGAACTTCAGGACTGCACAGGGCTTGACCAACATAGTATTTTATACAGATTGATTAGGGAAATGATTTCATTGATTATTCCACTCATGTGTTAGAAATCCCATAAGAAAAGTGACGATTTTCAGAATTACAGCGAAAATTCTCTTTTCCATTTGTTTAACTAGAGAGAATTACAGCGATAATTCTCCCATGTTATTGTATATATGGTTGTCATGCTAATTTTTGATACAAACAAACGGTTCCTGATAGCAACCATTTATTTGTATTGATTGTTAAGATGTTCAAATCGTTTAATACATATTTATTTCTATATTTTTTGCATTCTCATACGTGAAATAATCCTGTAAATACCACTTGAGCTTTAAAATGAACCAGCTAATTTTTCACTCATGCGTGTTTTCTCTGCAAATTTCACTCGTCCTACGGACTCGTGAAATTATAGAAAACACGCAATCGTGAAAAATTATCGGTAATTTTTAAGCTCTCGTGGTATTATCCCCGAAAATCTTTACAATATCAATTACAAAAATGATAAAGATGGACAGATATCAGTCAACATGCTTTGATTCTTCTGATACAGATGATGAAGGGGTAAACGCACCCCGAATTTTTGCAAACAATTCCTCAAACTTCCCACAAATTCCTGCAAATTTCCTGGAAATTCCTTCAAATTTGCGAGCAAAATTCCCTGTAAATGCCTGGGGAATTTGTAGCCCTAAAAATCACGAAAATTGTTCGTGGTAAGAAATGTATTTTTCTATTTTTATTACGCTCAGTGTTAAAACCAATAAATTCCCCCAATTTCCATACACACCTCCAATTTTCCTTAAATTTCTCACAAATTCTTATAAATTCCCCACAGTTTCAGCAAAGAATTCCCAGGTGGTTTGCTCCGATCAGAAAGAAATTTTTATTATTTTTTCCTGAATTTCATTTTTTTCTCTACTGGCTTTTTTTTCAAGCCAATACCTGAAACATTTTCTACAAAAAAATTAGAAAAAAATGTCCCTCAATGTGAGAAAAACCACCTATTTAAAATATTATTTCTTAAAATCTCAACTTTAAAAAAAAAAACGTTTACTGAATAAAAGTAAATGTTGCAACCATGTATGCGCCCTCAAGTTTAGGATTGAACGAACGCGCCATAGAAAAACGAAGGTACCGAAACCGAAGAGGTACCAGAGAATACGCAACTAGACTACAGAACGAGCTGGACTGGTCCCTTAAAAAACGTGTCGCGTGTCTGTAATTATTCATTATTCAATTTTCATTTTTATTTTGCATTAAAATTGATTGTTCAATCCAATTTGTTATTAGTGTGTGTGTAAAAGCGTTCACAGGTTAGTTGATTAATTATTATCTTGTTTGTGAGAGTTCAATTTATACAAATATCATTTTTTCCATTTTTATGTTTTTTTGTTTGTTTATAACATTTTTTTTTATAACATGTGCATTATTCATGTATTTAACAAAAATCGTTTCATGCTGTAAACAACACAGATAAAGAGTAAATTAAAACCTAGAAAAATTATGTGCTGTCTTTTTGTGCTGGGATTTTGATTTCTGGATTTAAAGCCTTGTTGAATTTACTAACATTTTCCTACCCTGACGAGAGAATATACTAACAAATTGAAATAATCAATCTAGATATATTGGCTCAAAAACAACTATAGCTGAATAGCTTCCCGTATGGGACCTCAGTACCTGCTGGGAAACTGGCTAACTAAACAAAAACTCTTCAGTATTGAATATAGGTAGTGTTGATTGTATGTAGTGTGTGTAATTGAAATTTTAGCACAAGAACAGGGGCGGTACCTAATTTAAACTTTCATTGACTTAAATTATTGAATTGAACTCACAATTATTATTAAAATGACACAGTATGTTTCGATTTTTGAGGAATGTTAGATCGAGGGTTTCTCTGCCGTGCTCTTTCCCCTCGTTAGTTCCAGGATGAGAACGGTACGATTTACTTTAATAATAAAGTAGACGTTTCACAAATTTTTCGTTTCTTTTACATATCACAATCTCCCTTAAATTTCCCAAATATTTGATATGTCGGCGTATGTCCAGTAAGTAAAATTGAGTAAGTTTCCACCTCGGTTTCCACAACGTAGGTCCTATTTGTTTCTCATTTTATTTTCCAGAAGATTTGTTGTTTATAAGGTGATAAAAATTCTCATCGTTCAATCTTACTGAACAAACCTGCTGGGTATATTATACTACAAATGTAATTTGTAATTTCTTCTAAAATGACATTGACACATGTATTGCCTCACAACTTTGTTAATTTCATTCCGTTCTCAACCTAATAGACCTATCTATTTTTACCTGTATGCGCGCGCAACACGAGGCAATGCATTTTTATTGGCTAACTAGTACAGGTGTGAAGTAATCCTTTTGCACGCTGGGCATCTCCTTGTCCTTGTTCATTGCCCGTGGTCTGACAAGGATAAAATTATGCTTGATATTCAACTTGACGTAGCTTGACAGTGATTGATTTTCAATTGTTTGTGTTTTTGATTGACAAATACGTTGCATGTCACGCGGTTTTCCTTCTTCCTTTTTTATCCCGTGCCAATAATAAGAACGGATTGCTATACGTAAGTCTAATATAATTTGGTACGTTTTGCCTTGTCTTGCGCAATAAGTGTTCTGCGTCTTTTTCTATCTAATAAAGTTTTCGTATTATTACCTCTTTGTCTGGTAAAATAGATAGGTCTATTAAGTTTGAAATAAAGCCAATTGAATCCTTTATAAATCTCTATTGGGTATTTTCAATGCAGTTTCAATAATTTGCAGCTGCAAAGCTTTGAAGCCTTTTGACTTTGATTTTTATCAAGGTGAGCGCGTGAAAACTTTTTATTTTTTTTTCCTAAATTTCGATCCTTTTTCCATCTACTTGCAAAATTTCAAGCCAATCCTTCAAACAATTTCCTCGAAAAAAAATAAAACGTCCTTCAATGTCAGTTGATTTTTTCCAAAATGACATTGAACCGCATTTTACGTCACATCTCTGTTAATTTCAATCCGATCTAATAAAGCCAATCAAATCCTCTACAAACCCTTAGCGAATAATTTCAATGTAGCTTGAATAGTTTTAAGCTTCAAAGTTTTTTCGAAATTTTCCTACTTTGATTTTTATCACGGTGAACAAGGTCTTTGAAGTAAACCACCCCCCTGAATTTGTGCAAACAATTCCTCAAACTTCCCACAAATTCCTCCAAACTGCTCGCAAATTTCCTGTAAATGTGTTACAAATTCCCTGGAAATCCCCAAAATTGTTTTTGATAGGAAATTTATTTTTCTACTTCTATTACACTCAGTAATAAAACCAATGAATTCCCCCAATTTCTCATACAAATTGTCCACAAATTCCTCCAATTCCCTCACAAATTTCTCTAAGCTCCCCACAGTTTCGGCAAAGAATTCAGATGATGTTCGGTTGTCTTGTGAAAAGAAAATTGAATTCTCTCGAGTCTCGAACCACATTTTTCATATCAAAATTTACAAAACACATAAAATAATTTCCAGGGTTAAAAACATAAAACCGTTTTGGTGACCGCATATAGCGATAAGCTATGATATCATCGATACGACCAAAAATATTGCATATTGGGTTTTAAAAATAAATTACTTGATTTTTTTTTTTTTTTGGTATTAAATTGAAAACGCAAAGGGACAAATATTTACTTTTCACCGTTTGATAATGGTGACGTAAATATTTGCGGATTCCAAAATTTGATGATGGAGGTCCTCGATTTAATTTTAAGGAAAATTTAAGGTCTTATGACACATTTTATAAATTATTTACAAAGACTAAAAGCGATAATTATTTATCGTAAAAGCTTTTTATTTGTTCTCGTATAATGTTTTTTGTTTTAAGTCCCATAGTAAAGTACACATTAAAACACTCGTGACGGTCAATCAAGATGTTGATTTATTAAAATGACCTAATATTCAAGAATGACTTCACCACTTCAATGAGGCGTTAGAGTATTAAAATAAAGTTAATTACAATTGGTTTTTAAGTGGCATTTGTAGTGATGGAAAAAGGTGCATTGGTAATCCCAATAATTAAAACTTTTGATACCAGCACGAAATTCTCTCGGCACATTTCAGAGTCTCCATCGTAATACACGTAATTTTCAAAGTTTTAACAAACAGCTTTGTTATTTTAACAAAACAGCTTTTAAAGCCGGCGCGTCGACAAGCCCGAATATCTCTTAGTTTCCATTGGGGCGCGTAAATTGCATAAATTAAGAATATAAACATTAGGAAATGTTTATTTTCCGACATGGTTAATCATCGCGGATTACGAAATACTTTTCTGTCACACCAAAATAATGTGATTCATGTTTTTAAACAGTGTGGGTTTTAACACATAAATCCTTATTACTCATACTTGCCAACAAATAGATATTCTTGAAGAAAAGTGAAACGATATTTGATACCAATGACATCTTAACACAGCTTAGACAGTTGCTGCTAATAGGCCAAGCAATGAAGGAAGTTTACCTCAACATAATTAGAAGTTAACATTTTTTGGGGAGGATCGGTTCATTTTCATGTGCTTAATAACATATTAAATTTGCGACCTTGTACTTCCATAGGGTTTTTAGTTAAGGGTGGTTTTTAGTAGTGATGCCGCGAGACTCGAGACTGGTCTCGTCTCGACTTTTCGAGACGAGACTGGCTTTTGGTCTCGTCTCGTAAAGTCTCGGAGAGACGAGACCAGACTCGGCGAGAGTCTCGAGATTACACTTAAAATTTTTCTTTCATAGCTTTATTATTGGACTAATCTGGGCTATTTGAATATGAAATCAGTAAATTAAATATCAGGGTTGCTCTTTACTGTGATTTTTCACTAATTGCTTTTTCACGGTGGCAGTTTGGACTTCCGTTATAATATAAAAACAAAAACCATAAATACAGGGTGTCCGAAAAATAGCGTAAAAATTCTCCACGTAGTAGAGGACCCTTTGAGAATCCCTAGAAAAATAATTAAATTTAAAAAATCCTTCTGCAGCATTATTCTTGGTAATATGAAGAGGTAGATGTGAAAATTCACCGAATTCTTCAGGTGGTTACATGGGTATTTAATTTAATTCTCTGACATATTGTCAACGGGATATTTTCAGTGCCAATTTTAATAAATATTAAAATGCAAATAACTTCCTTAAGAATGCCACTAGATTTTTTAAAGTATTTTTCTGGGGTTCCTTGTAGGGTCTTCCACCACGTAGAGAAGAGTTTTTACGCTATTTTTTGGACACCCTGTATAACTCGAGACCAGACGAGACCACTCGAGACGAGACGAGACTTTGGTACTCGAGACCGAGACTAAATCACGGTCTCGTCTCGAGATGTCGAGACAAGACGAGACCAACCCTAAGTCTCGTCTAGTCTCGTGTCGCGGCACCACTAGTTTTTAGGGGTAATTTGCGGTTTATGGAGAACGCTGCTCAAAGGGATGGTCCAAAAACAAAAAGTTTCAAATGAATGTTGTATCTGAAGCTTTTTGCTATAAAAAAAAACTCAGCGAAAGCACCCCTCTATCTTCTAAAGTTTTTTTTTCTGCAGCGTCTTGAATAGTAGTATGTTTTTGTTCAAGGTCACTGAATCAACGTTTTGCCATTTTGCGCGCATTTGATGCAGCAGCGGCCCAATGCATAATCCGATTTCAATTTTTCAAACACCACATTATTGCTAATGAAATGCACTCTTCGATGCTTTTTTGTTCGAATTTTTTGCTTGAAAATTATGCGAGCACGGACTTGCCTAAGTGCGAGGAAGTTGTAAATTGTATCGAAAACTACCCCTCTCTTGCATTCACTGTAATTTCTAAACGGGGCCAAATATTTGGTGACAGTTTTTAGACAGAGGTTTGAGGCATAGAGAAATATAATAGTAGTAAACTACGAGAGAAGTCATTCCCCTGTACTTAACTGGCACAATGTCGACGTTAGCGCCTCTGGTGGCTACGGACAGCAATAAAAGAGTGAACATTGTTTAAATGCAGGTTTCTTCTTTACCGACAGTGAAAAGGCGGCTTTATGAATAATTAAATTATTAACTTTGATATTATTTAAGATTTATTGAAAATAAAGTACTGTAAACGCTCAAAACAGTTAATTGCAAAGCAATACATTTGTTGAAAAAACTAAAATTTACCGAGCAACTGTTTAGAACGATAACAGAACTTATTTTTAAAAAATCCAAATTAGATGCAATGAGATTTCTTAAGGGGGTTAGGGAGGTAATTGAACAATACAAAAATTGAGATATCTTCAAACAAACTTATTTTTTTATTCCAATTTTATAAATATACAGTAACTAAAAATGTTTGTATTATAAGCTTTGTGTTTACCTTTTTACTGCATCTCGCATCATCGCAAATTCGAAAACACACTATTATTGGTGTCGGTTTTGTCTAATTAATTAATATTTATGATCACAGAATGTTTTCTCATTTCTCTAATATAAATAAAAGAAGAAATTTTAAGTTATGATGATGAGCATTCAGGTTTTGACTGATGGTCTTTGGATTCAATCATAGACAATTCAATAATTTGTCAAATTTTGACAATTTTGTATTTTGTATGTGTTAAAAAAAGATAGAACAAGTTGCTGACAAAGACAAATTAAACCGAGTTGTCAGAAACGATCGAAGTAATTAGTTCAATAATCTGCCAAACCATGCGAAATACGCTACAGGTATGTGCACAAACACACTTCCAGATTGTTACATTAAACAAACGTCTCTCGTAGTTTACTACTATTATATTTCTCTATGGTTTGAGGTTAGGTGTGAGAGCATATGCTTTTAAACAAATGAATGAAAAAATTGCGGAAAAGTCGTGTATATTTTGTAAAAAAATACTCAAGATCTGTGTTCGAATGTTCAGTTTGCCACTCAGCATTTCACAGGAGCTGTGGAATTCAGTATTAAGTTTTGGATAAGGAAAATTCAGTGCTATGTTGTAACAGTGGGGTTAAGGTACCAGAGGAAATGGATAAAATGGATAAAAAGGAGCTTATAGCCGAAATTAAGCTAATGATGCAAAAAGAATTTAAAGCTTTTGAAAGCAGAATCAATAAACAACATGAAAATGATATGAATGAATTTAGAAAAAGCATGGACTTCATGTCACAAAAATATGAAGAACAGAAGAAGCTGTTCGAGGACAGTATGGTGCAAAATAAAAAGATTGCAGAGCAAAATGGATTACTGGTCAAAACTGTTGAAACTCTTGAATACAAATTAAATACTTTGGAACAAACTGAGAAGAAGAATAATATTCTGATAACGGGAATTAGTTTTCAAGAGAACAAAACAGTGAATGAAGTAGTATGGCAACTGTTGGAAAAGATGGAGCTTAACTTGAAGAAAGAAGATATAACTGATTGTTACAGAATCAATACCAAAAAGCCTGAAAAACCAATTCTTTCAAAATGTAGAAATTTTGAAGTGAAAAAAAAAGATACATCAACAGAAGAAAAATAAAAATTTATACACTAGGGAGTGCAATTTTAGAGGACCAAATGTACAGATGATTTAACAAAGAAAAACCAAGAACTGTTCAAGATAGTAAGAAACTTTAAACAAAGAGGTAACTTTAAATCTGCCTATTGCATTAATGGCAAGGTTTTTGTCAAAAAAGATGCAGAGGGGCCGCCTATAAGAATCTATAGCCAAGAAGATCTGGAGAAACTGTAATGTATAATCTTGTTATTTTGTGTAGGATAATTTGAAAGACAAATTCACAGTAGAAAATGATATTTTGGATGACTACCTAATTGATAGTGCTGCAAATGATGATAATGTTTCTAGATTGGGTTTATATAGTGACAAAGTCTGTGATTTTAATATAATTCACATAAATATATGCGGAATAAGCAAGAATTTTAATAGTTTGTTATGTTTTTTTAGAAGCAACAAAAATAAATTACGATATTATTGTAATATAAGAAACACATAGGTTTAACAATATTAATAATTTTGAAATAAAAGGTTTTGATATATTTTACAATAATAGTGCAATAAATAAATGTGATGGTACTCTGGTGTATGCAAGATCTGATATTGTCCTAAATCAGGAAGTTATAGATATAAATTTTAGTAAATTCTTAAGGGTTACTTGCATTAAAAATAATAGAACGATTGGTCTTATAGCTCACTATCGTTTACCAAGTCTTTTGCAGGGTGATTATATTGTGGATTTGCATACTGTTTATTTGAATAAAATGAATCATCAAGGTGATATTGAAATTTTTACTGGGGATACAAATTTGAATACTCTGGCAGTTTTTGACAAATATTGTTAATGAATATTTAAATTGTTTGAATGGCTATGGTTCTGTTCAAAAAATCAATGGCATTACTCGGCAGGAATCCAGTACTTGTATAGATCATATTTTTATTAAAAATAAACTTAAATATACTGAAAATGCTCACATAATTAAGTCTTCTGTCTCTGACCATTATCCTGTTTTCTTGAACATTCAGTTTCCAACAGAAACAAGACCTAACAATATCATAAATAAATCAAAAAGTTACACAAAAATAAATAATAAAAAACTAAATCAATTGTTGGAAAGTGAATGCTGGGCAAAGATTCTTAACAGCTGTGATCCAAATACTAAATATTGATGCTAAACGAAATTTTATAAATTATAGAAAAATATTAACCAAAATAATAAATAAAGCCAGAGCAGATTTTTATAAGGAAAAACTAAGGGAACATATTAGTAATCCCAAAAAAACTTGGAATTACATAAAATGTGCCACGAATGACATAAAAAAAACTTCAACCATAAAAAGTGTAAGACTGGAGGATGGTCAGGACTGTCATGACCCTGAGATTATGGCAAATCGGTTTAATACATTTTTTAGTTCTGTGGGCAAAAAGTTAGCAACAAAAATTAAAAATCAAATACAGCAAACTCCTGATTCTAAAAGTTCCTTATTCCTGCGGCCTATAACTGAGGAGGAAATGATCAAAGCAATTAATATGTTAAAAAAATCAGATTCAAACACAGGCGATTTCATTTCTAACTCTTTCATAAAACTACATTACAAAACTCTCATGAAACCATTGGTACATATATGCAATCTGGTGTTTGGTCAAGGAGTGTTTCCGGACATATTGAAGACCACTTTTATAACTCCTTTGCACAAGGGAGGAGATCGTAGAGATGTTAATAACTACCGACCAATAGCAATCATTAATTCTATAAGTAAAGTAATTGAAACAAACATTAAAAACAGGATGTGGGACTTTCTCGATAAAAACAAAGTAATTTCGACAAACCAATTTGGTTTTAGGGCGGTGTGGCACGGAGGATCCTCTATTTAAAAAAAATACTCTATCAATATTTTTAGACTTTTGATACTGTGGCACATCGTACTCTACTAAAAAAACTTGATAACATGGGAATTAGAGTAATAGTAAACGACCTAATTCAATCATACTTAACAAAACGTGAACAAAAAGTCAGATTAAAATCTTTTTGTAGTAAAGAGGAACTTGTGGAGTACGGTGTGCCACAGGGTAGTGTCTTGGGGCCGCTTCTGTTTATCATGTATATAAATAGTATGAGTGATGTGACATCAGCTCAAGTTATTTGTTATGCGGATGATACTGCTCTGCTTATCAGTGGTGATACCTGGGAAAGCACTTATCGGCAGGCAGAATATGCTCTGAAGAACATAAAATTGTGATTGGATATAAATTCTCTCACTTTGAATAGTAGCAAGTCTGCTTTTTTGACTTTTACAAAGGATAAACGGGGACTTCCAAACAGGTTAGAATTAACAGTACATTCTTACTTATGTGATGCTGATCAAACATGTAGATGTGAGGTGAAGATAAGAAATCAGGAAAATACTAAATATTTAGGAGTTTTCATTGACCAGCATATGAAGAGGAATGTACATGTGGAGTATGTTGCCTCAAAATTAGGAAAACTTGTTTATAAGTTCTATGAGCTGAGAGATATTTTGAATGTTGAAGCTTTAAAAATGGTATATCAGGCTCTTGTAGAGTCAGTAATAGGTTATGGCTTAATTTGTACCTGTAGAAGTATTATAAGTCCAGTAATAATTGCACAAAAATACATACTAAAGGTTATGCTAAGGAGGGGTAAACTATTTTCTACTGATTTCTTATTTAAAAGTACGGACTTATTAACTGTTATACAATTATATTTAAAAAACATTATTAGGTTTGCACATAAAACAAATTTATTTCCATCTTTTGTTGATCATGAGATTAAAACCAGAGCAATATCCAACTTAAATGTACCCTATGAAACAAAAAACTTTTCTATAACCCAGAGATCTATCAGATATATCTGCCCCAAAATGCTAAATATATTGCCCCTTAAATTTAGACAAAGTCGATCAAGAGAATTTAAATATTGGAGTAAGGAGTTAAGTGAATGGCTGAGAACACACTATGAGAGAATAGATGAAATATTAGTCTTGCTATTGTAATAATTTAAAAAAAAAAATATATATATATTATAATAACAATAATACACTCAATACACTTAATAATAATAATTAAAGAAAAAAAAATTGAAAAACCTGTGTGTTTCTGATAAAAGGGAGAAAAAAGGGAAAAGGGAAAAGGGAAAGGAAAAAAATGAAAAAAATAAGAAAAAAAAAACAAAAAACTTCAAAATAGCATTGTACTTGCACACTGACTGAAACTAAGATTTTATGTAGGTATATTGAAATTATTTAGATTTATATGTACACACACAAACCGAAAGGTTAATCGTGTACAAAAGGAATAGTCTTAATTTTGTATTTAATTTTTTTGGAAATAAATGATTTGATTTGAAAAGTTTTCGACAATCGGCAGCCCATTTATTCCTCTCATAATGCCCTAGCGGATTTCGGATTTTTTTTTCGTTAACTACTTAATGACTTATTGGCCTGAACACGTCACGCGAGATGGGCTGCCGATTGTCGGAATTTGTCACCAAATATTTGGCCCCGTTTAGAATTTACATTGAATGCAAGAGAGGGGTAGTTGTCGATGCAATTTACAACTTCCTCGCACATTAGGCAAGTCCGTGCTCGCATTATTTTCAAGCAAAAAAGCATCGAAGAGTGCATTTCATTAGCAATAATGTGGTGTTCGAAAAATTGAAATCGGATTATGCATTGGGCCGCTGCTGCATCAAATGCGCGCAAACAGGCAAAACGTTGATTCAGTGACCTTGAACAAAAACGTGCTACTATTCAAGACGCTGCAGAAAAAAAACTATAGAAGATAGAGGGGTGCTGTCGCTGAGTTTTATATAGCAAAAAACTTCAGCTGCAACATTCATTTGGAACTTTTTGCTATTGGACTATCCCTTTGATCAGTGTTCTCCATAAACCGCAAATTACCCCTAAAAACCACCCCTAACTAAAAACCCTATGGAAGTACAAGGTCGCAAACTTAATATGTTGTTTAGCATATTCAAATGAACCGATCCCCCCAAAAAAATGTTAACTTCTAACTATGTTGAGGTAAATTCTCTTTTTAGATCCCCGTTTTTTGGACTATAAGAGGAATCATGGTGGGGATGTATCAGAGGTATAAATAAGTCTCTGAGCTCGTCATTCACTTGAAGAAAAAATGCGCATGGGAGCAACTCGTTTATGATATACGATCGAAATCTTTGGCGATAAGTTCGAATAGCAGTGTATTTATAGTTTCTGTCAAACATATCACATGGATAATATTATGAATCGAATTTTTCCAGGAAGAACTTTTATTTTGAGGTCTACAACATGAAATTTCCTGTGCAAGCAGACGATAATAAACATCGTTTATCAATAATTTGAGCAGTTATGGCGTGGCTTTATTGGTATAAGGTGATAACACACCGCCTTTTAATGCCATTAATAAAAGCTTGTTTACCATCAGACTGATGTTTGCTTCATAATATCAACGCATGAAGTATTTTTGTGTATCAGTTTTCATAGTTTCTGTACAATATGCACTCCATAAACCTTTCTTTGTCCTCTTCATCAATCAAAGCATAATTATTTTCAATTAATTAATTGAAAGGAAAATCGATTTATGTTTTGGTATAGGTTATTGCCAATTAACTTCCCTTTGCCGGTAATTGATCGATGACAACATTAATAATATAAAACGTAATCCGAAATAGAATAAAGCTAATCCAGAGTAGATTACCCAGGGACGACCTTTTCGGCCATCCAGATCGATGGTCGACAGTTTCTAAATAGCTTATTACAAGAGAAAATAAAAGCTTCATCACTTTTTCCGGATAAAAAGATTTCTTGCAAAGCTAGGATTGTGTATAGTAAATTTTTCAACAGTACGAAAACTCCTTAAAAGTCTCAAGGACAGAGGAGATGATGTAACCTGTTCAAACAATAAACTTATTAACGGTTCGTGTTAGGCATATAGACAGAATGAAAAATGAACTAAGTATACCAAAATGGATAATAAACATTCGTCAATCGACGTAAGGCAAAATATAAATTTAAATATTTATAGTGAATTAAGCATTTTGTTCGATTAAAATGACTTGGAAATCAATTATAGGCTTGATTATGTTTACGCTATATTATTCAAACGAAATGTGATATTTCTGGGAAATTCCTAATGGGTATTAAATATCACTTTAACGCGAAAAATCTATTCCAAAATCCTCAACACCGCACTCTTTATCATTGTAAATAAAAAAAATTAACTCTCACGATTGCTAAGCAGCTTTAAAATGTTCGCCTACAGATCCGAAAAGCTTCTCTCCGGCACATCTGCTAATTGATTTACTGAATTGTTTGGGTTTGCCTAAGGTCAAATAATTCAACTCGATGTTATTTTTAAATGCGCCACTTCAAAAAGTTTTCGGCGCTTTATATGCGATGATCTCATTCATATTTTTTGTGTTACCAACCAACCAAAATAATTGGTCCAAGTCGATTTTCCCTAGCCCAATTCATGATATCAATCTTATACTGTCTGGATGTAAAATCGATTTTCGAATCGATATAAGAGTTGGCGGCGATGGTCAGCGGATTAGATTAGGCTTGTCTGATGAGATTTTCGGTCCCTTAGGCCAGCTTGATATTTGCCTCAGTCGATTTTATTATAACGGCAAATAAAACTAAGCTAGTTTTTCTTTTTCGATTTGCTTGTGACTCATTCACCATCTGCATCTTTGATATAGTTGAACATTTTCATTAGTTAAACTACCTACGGCATTGTTTTGTGTTGACTTTGCCATCGAATTGATCCCTATATGTAAATGACTTCTTCAAACTCGCTGAAGACTTGAGTATAAGAGTTAATACTGAAAACTTTAAAGAGTTTGGGAAACTTGATACTGAATACTTCTTAGGCAAGAATCTAGTGATTCTGCCACGCTTTTTCACTGATCGAAAAGTTTAGAAAGGAGAATTAAAAAATAAAAATAATTTAAAAAAAAATAAAAAAATAACAAAAAAAAAAAATTTAATGAAGAACTTGTATGAGTTGAAAATATAAAATAAAAGAAATAAGAAAAACAATAAACAAAGAATTAGTTCTCGGAACGGTTGTCTTACACTGACGTCACCAGAACTACCAGTAAGCTGATATAAATAAAAACTGAATCAAGTTATGTTTAGCTAAATTACCTATATCAATAATTCATTTGCCACATTGAAAGAAGCACTGAATTACTCCCTGAAATACCGTAGTGATCACTGTGGCGTACAAAATAGGGACAGATTGTAAATAAACAATAAATAGAGATAGGTTAATTAAAGCTAGTAATACGATACCAAAATGTTTCAGGTGGTAGAAGTAGATACAATTAACCAGATTAGTCCTGGCTACTGGTTGTGGTTATATGGTCAAACCAATCTTACGGTTTAAAGCTACGGTCCGGAAGACTTGTATAACCGTCCAAATAAAAGGCGTAGGCTCTGATAGCAACAACCTATCTCGGTTACGATTGAACGTGTATTGTTGAGTACACAGTAACCGTGAGTAAAAGACTCGGTGATAAAAACCCTGTAGGAAAAAGGGGTTTTGTTTGCCTCGAAAATACTCTGGAAGTCTGGATCTAAGTCTGGATTGGATATCCTGAAGTGAGTGAGATTACTCTACTCTAGGGCAACTTTTCACACATGATTAAATGGAAAAAGTCAGAATCTACTGTGGGAAAAAACGTGTAAAGCAACTTACCACATGGAGTTGTAAAAATCCGAATTAATCGGCGAAAATTATAACACTCTACGAAAACGTAAGGCAACAAGGCAACTAAATGTGTTCAATAATTGAGAAAATAAAGTCGAAATCCCACAAGGGCAAAGACAATCTTCAAAAAAGACCTTATTTCTCCAACATTCAGATATGAAAATAAATGTGCTACACATAAAATTAATTAGCTGACCTAAAGGTAGGGATTCAGAGATGATTCAGAATAACGACAAACATCAAAAATTAATCGATAGAATTCTTACTTACCAAAATTGCACACAACAATATAATCAGAGAAAAATGGCAACGACTGACGACTAATGATAATAACAACAAATAATTATCCAATAGAACAATCACAACTTGAAGAATACGACATAAAGTAAGTGATCCGTTTGCAAAATTAAAGGGCTTAACAGGAATCGTCGATACCAAAAACATTACCAATCGACAGCCAGTTGACGAAAATTAATGACACTCCAAAAGTTAAAAAATAGAGAGCAAGGATAGCGCAGAACACATATCAAAGATTATCGAACCAATGTTTGAACCGGGTTCCACTAGAACTTGTACTGAGTTCAATAGCCGAACCGAGTAGTTCGGTACATACACTTTGAAAACGGATTATTATGATTTGGGGACATAACCCCAAAAGAAATATTTTTGAAAAATGAATATTTATTTGTTTACATGGAGATTAATTTTGAAATTGAATAAAAATATTGATTAAAATCGAGGAAATTCATTAGCCATCACAAGAACTAGTAACAAATGAAAATAGAATTTAAATATTGAAAATTAGAAAATTTACAGGATCTGCAATTGTTGTAATTATAGTTAGAATTTTATAGAGGATAAGGTAAACAAAATTAAAGGAATCTTGAATAGAAAACTGAAAAACAAGCATGAAATAGTTAGGCAATTTTGGCTCGTTACAATTCTGAAGACACAATACTTTATTGAAGACCCAGTCAAAATATAAAACTCCGGAAACTCTAGAGACTGGATCACTGAAGACTCTGTCAAAATTCTTAGAGACTTTGAAAACTTATAAGGACTTAATTCCGAAAACTCTGGAAGAATTTGGGAATCTCGATACTGAATGCTCCTCAGGCAAGAATTAAGTGATTCTGAAGATACCTTGTTAAGGACTAAGTCAAGATTCCAAAGATTCCAAACTCTTAGCATGGAACTGGATATTCACATATTGATCGGAAAAGATTGAAGATTTCAGAATCTGGAAACTCTTGCTACTAAAGACTCTGTCAATATTCTTAGAGACTTTAAAGACTTATAAGATAAGATAATACAGAAAACTTTAAGAAATTGAAGTATGTAATTCAGAATTCAAGACCATGCTACAATACTTTAAATGAATTTGCAAACTTAATCACTGGCAATTAAAATAAAACAAAGATCCTCATTTTATTTCAGAAAAACTTATCTCGATCCATTTCGTCCGTATGCAGCGCATCTATCCAGAAATAGCCCAACGGTGGCCGCAGTCCACCTGTTTTTCGCAACGTTCTAGTGAGTTATCGTCCTGTTTTTCCACTATAAAAGTTTTATTTTCAAGTTCTATTCCTGTAACCCTTCGGTTGATATGTTGAGTCTACCCACGCGCGCAAATCTAATAAAATTTCCATCAAACTATGTATAATAGCCAAGCAAGTCACATACATCATAATATAACTGCTATAGATACAATGATGCAAGAAAAAAAATGAGAAATGCAAGACACGTTGTTGCATTCTATATCTATGTTTTATTATAAATTAATAGTGTAGGAGGTGGGTCTTGACGCATAAATATTGCAAATCAAGTAGAAATTTCCAATACAAATTACCTTCTAAGTGCAGTTTGGAAAGGATTTCAAGCAAATGAACAACAGAAACCAGATGACATACACAAAACTAAAAATAGATTAAACAAATAAGAAAAATTAAAAAAAAAGATAAGATAACCAATGGAGCAATGGAGCTGAGGAGAAACGCAGCCTCCTGAATATAGAGAAATACAAGCAAAAAAAAAATGAAAAACGCGTTCAAATTCGCTTAAAAATTCATAATTACAAAAATTCAACAGCACAAAATCCCTGGAAAATATTCGGACGTTCCGAAACCCGCAAATCAGTTTAATAATAAAACGAAAATCAAATATTTGGCTCCACCGAAATAATGTGCGATTTTATTTTACGATGAAATAATAGACAGGCGAACATCCAAACGCAAACCCCAAACAAATATTAGCATTTATTAAATAATAATAAAGAATTTCAATGTTTCCAAAAAAAATATTGGCTCAAATGGATTTGGTTTGCTTGGTGGTGAATCAAGAATATATTCTCAGGCTTTTAATTTCAACATGTATCTTTTCATGAACCATAATTATCTTCATACAATGATTATAGCTCGTTTTATTAAAAGGAACAACAATGTCCTGTACCACTATGCCTCTAATTACATTTATTATAAATTTTAATAAGACAAGGTTGGTGGGTATAACATGTAATATAGATATAGAGCACCGCTGTGACGTGCTTGATTATTAACTGAGAAATATAGATAATTACAAGTAACATTTAACATCTAGGTTATTAGAGTGTTGTTGACAAATAAACGTAATTAAAAATATAATTTACACATACAGCCACCTATTATCTGGCTTGGCATTGATAATGTATTATCTGAAACAAGTTAGCGGAAGCCTTATCTTGCAAAAGTGAGAGAGAACTTGGGCCGGGGCCCGAAATACATTTCTGACATCCCTTATCTTCCATAATCCGAAGTCAGCTTTTGTGTGTGGCCGATTAAATAATATATTTTGAGATAATGAATTTCTCTGTTTTGGCTTGACAGCGACGATAATCTGGCTGAGTAAATTACTTTAGAAATGTTAAGATGCAAAATATGAAACCTAATGATGCAATTTCCAACAGTTTTATTTTGCACTTTCAAACGTTGCAAATATAATACTTTTGTGGTGTCGAGCATGAAGAATGTGTTATGTTGGCAAACATTTAATATTTAAGTTTCACCTATTTACTTGGGTACTATAAAATTAGCATTAATGAGTCTACTTGGTTGAAAAACTAAATTTGGCGAGGTAACCTTCAAAAAAAAATAATAGTAGATTATATTCAACTAGACAATGGTTGGTGTATAAATAGTAAGGTCAAATTCAAATTCCCAGACAACTTTTGTGTATTTTTTTTCCGGTAACAATGAGTAAATCAAGAGAAAGGTTTGAAGATGGTAACTGTCACTTTCTCAAGACAGCAGCCTCTAGTAATTATATAGTTGATAAGGTTTAGACTGGTTATAGTTTTAGAAAAATGGATCACGTATAAACTATCAGTGCAAAATGATAACGCAAAGAAATTGGAAGTGATGGTAAAGTTAACTCAGATGTACAGGGTGATCTATTATAAATGTAACCCCCTGCTAATTTTTTCATTTGACATTTTTGACAGAAGTGTCAAAGACAAAAGTTTCAAGAAATTGTCAAAAGTTTTTAACTAAGTCAGTTTTAGGCATACAGGGTGCGTCAAAAAAGTGCAGCAGCGTGAAGTTATATTTTTTCAAATGGAACACCCTGTATATTGTGCGCCTATTTGTTAGTCCCCTTTAACCTGTTTTCAACGATATAGGGTTTGATATGTCTATCTTCAACAGTTATAGGGAAAAACATGAAAACCCCTTTTAAGGTTTCATATTGAAAAAAGGAAAATTATACCATTTAAGCTTTATAGAATTTTTTTTATTATCAGTTTATTGTTCAAATTTTATTCAATAATATACAAGGTGAAATATTATAATAAATCCAGATGTCTAAGCTATTATTATTATTTAAAAAAAAATAACATGAGAGACCTAGGAAGGAATTTTCGCGTTTTTCCCTATAACTATTGGAGATAAACTGAGGGATAAACATATCAAACCATATATCGTTGAAATCAGGTTAAAGAGGACTAACAAATAGGCGCACAATATACAGGGTGTTCCATTTAGAAAAATATAACTTCACACTGCTGCACTTTTTTGACGCACCCTGTATTCCTAAAACTGACTTAGTTAAAAACTTTTGACAATTTCTTGAAACTTTTGTGTTTGACACTTCTGTCAAAAACGTCAAATGAAAAAGTTAGCAGGGGGTTACATTTATAATAGATCACCCTGTACCTTGAAAGAGGTCTTAATAAAGTACATTTACATACTGTCCCAAAAAGCTGGCCTCCTTTGAGAAAAGCCTACTAATCTCGGACACAACTAGAACCAGAGTCACACACAAAATATCTGGAAAGGTAGCAGTGTAACTCAGATCTGGACAGAAAACTCTGGAAAAACTTTACAAAGTGTGATCCTTGAAAGCCCCGGAAACCGTCACTATGTAGACCTAGCCACAATCAGATATGGCAATAGGAAAGACTGGAAAATGGCAAAAAAAGTAGTAACATAGCGTATTCTGAAATGGGTCATTGACTCATTCGAACCATATAAATCACCAGGACCAAATGGGATTTATCCAGTATTATTATTAGCTCCACATTCGGAGTGGTGCATTGGCTACCAGACAAATATATCAGGACAAATATGCTTACAAAGAAGGAACCTCAACTGAAACAGCACTACATCACCTGATCTAGCGGGTAGAAAGTACGCTGAAAAATAAGGAAGTTATGTTGGGAGCCTTCCTTGTTATAGAAGGAGCGTTTGACAACACTTTCTTCGAGGCAATCCTGAGAGCTTTACGCTGACGAGGTATTGATGATACATGCTGAAACATGCTGAAGATGGATAGAGTGTTTGCTTCGAGGTAGAGTTATCCACTCCACGCTCCTAGGTGAAACAATAACGGCTTGGGTTGCAAAGGGATGTCCGCAAGGCGGAGTGTTGTAATCGCTACTATGGAATCTGGTCATGGACGAGCTGATAGAGCTACTGAAGAGCAACAACCATCAAATAGGCAGATGAGTTGGTCATAATATCCCAGGGAAAACTCAACCAACACTTAGAGATCGCATGCAGCAAGCTCTAACAAAGGTCTCTCGGTGGACAGAGACTGTAGGGTTGAAAATTAGTGCCACCAGATTGACAATTGTCCCCTTTTCCAAGAGAAGGAAAATGGAGGGACTTGGACCTCTTTACCTTCAGGGAAACCCAATTACGATGTCGGACGAAGTTGAATATCTTAGGGTAATCATAGACTCAAAATTAACTTGGAACAAACATCTGGACAAAGTAATTGAAAGGTCAGAACTGGTACTTATACTAGCCAGGAGAACTTTTGGAAAAATCTGTGAGCTACGGCCAGACATGAAGCACTGGCTATACACATCGGTTGAAAAGCCAGCATGGGTTGCGTCTTTGATATGGTGGACAAAAACCCAACAAGACAGAGCCAGAATGAGACTTGGCAGCGTGCAAAGACTTGCCTGTCTGGGCATTACAGGGTGCATGAAAAGCACACCAACAGTTATGGAAGTCCTACTAGACCCACCTCCGCTACACATTGTGATTCAGGCGGAAGCCAGGATGGGCCTCCACAGACAAAGAAATAACCTGAGCAAACTAACAGTCAGATCAGGCTACACACAAATAAGGAGAATCATAAATCTTACAGTATTCGACATAACTGACTATGCACTTCCCAAATACTCACCCAACATATCTTTCCTAATTATTGAAAGGGAGAAATGGGAGAACCAACATGCACTTTCCAATCTCAAAGGCCAGACCTGGTGCTCGGACGGCTCAAAGACTGAGAATGGCACAGGTGCAGGAATCTACAGTCAAGAAGGAAAATGCGAGACCTCCTTCCCTCTAGGGTTACATACATCTATTTTCCAAACAGAGGTATATGCAATACTAAAATTCGCAAAAATGAACAATATGAGGGCCTGTAAAGACAGGAGACTCACTTTACTCAGAGTCAGGCAGCACTCGGAGCATTAAAGAACCCTAAGGCAAACTCTGCACTGGTAATAGAATGCCGAACAACTTGGCGGACCAAGATAACGTCACATTGATATGGATGCCAGGACATAGAGGTATCCCGGGCAACGAAAAGACTGACGAACCCGCACGCAGGGGGTCATCCAGGTCCTGAACCAACTCTTGGAGTGCCCAAAAGCACAGTACAAAAGGAGCTGGAGGAATGGATCAAAGCAAAACATGCCTAACACTGGAAGCAAATACCCAAGCATGCACATGGGAAAATCTTCATACGTCAGACATGCAGCAAAAGAGCAAAAAGACTGCTACAACTAAGCAGGAATCAACTCAGAGTAGCAACCAGCTTTCTTACCGGGCATGCCCTAATGAAGAGGCACCTGCAAACAATGGGCTTATACAACGGAGACACGAACTGGAGACTATGGGGGAACAGAGACTGAAACAGCTCAACATATTATATCAGAATGCGATGCACTAACTTACAGAAGACAAAATATATTGGGAAAAGATGAGCTAGATCCAGACATATACGGCAAACATATAACAGAACTACTGCAGGAAACCAGGATTTTGGAATGAGAGCAGTAAACAGGAAGATTCAGCACAATAAGCCTCCAGGTGCAGCGCTACTCGGAGTTTATTCAGACGACTTCCCCACGAAAAAGTGTAAGTTTAAGTTAAACCAATCAAGCCAATGTTCATTGAAGTTTAACCCAACTTAACCCAAATTAGTTTAAGTTAAACCAATCAAGCCAATGTTCAATATGTCCCATGATGTTTGGCTCAAATTAGATAGCGTTCACCAATCAAAAGGTGAGACTTTTGAAAGAGCTCAGATTACAACGGAAAGAAGGACGAAGCGTAGTAGAATTCTTATCCTGCTGCTTTACATTTTGAAAATTTTTGGATGCCAAATTGAATCCTATAAGAACGATGAATGTGAAGATGGGGATGTTTTCTGCATGATGAAGGACAGACTATACCTTTTCTGACGACTAACATGCTCTTGATTGACCAACTAGTAGAAAAAATAACCAGAAGAATATATGGTTAGGGTACCTACCAGTTTCTTATAGGCCAAACAACGTTAACATGCTGGTTTATGCCAAACGTGACTAATAACATTAGAATAGGATTAATTGGACTGGTTCAATAGGCATGACAACATTAGTTTACATAACACTGGCCATTGTCCAGGAAAATCAACGGCTAATTAACCATGTACTTAGTCAATTTCCTTAATGCATTGCAAATTACATTAACAAAAGATTTGTATGGAAGAAAATCTCCCTTTTTCTCTTAATAAACGAAATCAATCTTCTCGTACTTAAATCTCTCTACCTCGATTTGGCGCCCTACCCGAAAAAGATAAAATCCGCCGAATCATTTCGTCGATAAATGACTTTCATTTAGGCTCAAATTGTAGGCACAAAGGAAATGAAACTTGCGGCATATCGTATTTCATTTGATTATAATTTTCACAATGGTGCAACTCATTTTGGTGTTGAAGAGTATTTTTGCAAATCACTACACTATGTCAGATCTGATGGCAAAAGTAGAAAATGTGTCTTCAGAGAAGGCAATCATATAGATGAAGCTACATTATTTTTTATGAAAGTTGGATAGGAATAAATTTGCTGAGATTTAACGTTGATAGATTCGTCACACTGGAAAGGAGATTTTTGTGAATTGGTATAAAAACTTTGAAAATAATTTTCTAATTTATATTTTAATAAGGTACCTACATAGATACTGATCTTAAACCTATATTTCAACGTTTCAAATAAATTAACATTTTAATTAAAGCACCGCTCTTTTGGTTTGAAAAAAGTAGAATTTGAAACTGTTTAAAAGTCGAACAGAAAATCAAGAAAATTCATGCAAGATCAACTTCCTAAATATCATCACAAACACAACCAAATTCAATACAAAAATGTTTAATGTCATCAAAATTAAAAAAAAAAAAAAAAAACAAAGTGTTATGTCAGGATGAGGAAACTCACATTAGGTAAAATCAGCAGACTCTTCTCAAGAATAGACAAGTGAACAGGCTGACCAGCTGAGCAGAGTTGAAAAATCCCAAAAAGTCAAAAAATAAAAAAAGTTTTGCACAACAACTACCGGTTTGCACCACGTTTTCCCTCCACTGGACTCGCGGATTGCACAAATTTTCCAGCAGATGTTTTTACAGTGATTTCAATTTTCTTTAAATATTTTTAGATTCTCATCACAAAAATTCCTAGAGTAGAGCCGGATGATGGTGAGAGTGGTTTTGTGTGTGCGCGCCTCGAAACAGACACAACGATTCTGAGAAAGCTTCGGCGGGCAAGCTAAGCGGTCAGGCGATAGCAAGGGACTGGCGACCGAAGCGCGGCGCGTCAAGGCAAGGGGCGCGATAGGGCGACCGGGAGGGGAAAATTGGGGGGCCCTGTGGGGAGAGCTGCGCTGGCGCGCACCCCCGCGACGCCTAATTACGTAAACCCAGGGGCGACGGTGGGGAGGAGGAGGCGCCGGCACGAAGACGCCAGGACACGCACTCACGGGGCTTTCCCAAGAAGATGCCACCGTCGGACACTTTTTTTTTTCAACCACCAACTTGTGTGTGTAAAAGAGGACCCTTGAAATTACAATTAGGTATATCACTTTCTGACCAAAATATGAGGATCGACTCTACTCCACTCTCAATTCAAATCTAGCTCATACACTTCAAATTTTCCTTATGTTTTCGATTGTGGGTTCTTGTACTCAGCTTATACTACAAAATATCGAATAGAAGCAAATATCTGTCGACTCGTGAAACTTTGGTTATTACTTTATGAGAACAGCAGAAATGGACGGCTTGAGAGCCTCCGAAATTTCATAAGTATAACCTCGAACAATTTGAACTGCCGTCACAAACATTGTATGTATGTATATATGTCTTGGAGGTGTTATTTGCACTGCGTTCAAGTTTGATCCATTATACCCCTCTTTCTGCTGTTAAATTCGGGTTTCCTGCTCAAAGCAGCCCCTCTAGTCCTAGATCCTTTATTTTTTTAGGATATCTAGCGGTTCTAAGGCTGGAATGTCGTATAACTGTATGAGCGGACTTCGTAGAGCGACTAACGACCTCGCAATTCAGTAGAAGATGGTGTCTCTTCTCCGTCTTCAGAAAATCTGCCAAGTGCTACCTTCCTCCAGCCCCAATTTCTGTAGGTGTTTCTCAAGTCTGCAATGCCCCGAGAGAAACCCGGTTAGAGTCTTGAGATTTTTCTTGCTAAGGTTGACCAGCAATTCTGATCTTATTTGGTTGAAGTTGCCCAATATATCTTTGGCCTGTCCTAGTCTTAGCTGTTCTAGCCATTGTTTCTTCCTTAACCGGATCTCTTCCTTTTTGAGGATTTCTTGGAGGTGCACATTTCCGACGCCACAAAATGGTTCTGGCTTCTAGCCTAGTGAAGGGAATAGGCGCTCCCGTTCTTGCAAGTCTGTCTGCATATTCGTTGCTCTCGACCCCTATGTTTCCAAGCATCCAGAGGAGAGATACTTTGTTTTCTTTTCCCAGCTCACTGAGTTCCTGTAGACATTCCCATACTTAAACTTAAAATTAATGACCGGAACTTTGATAGCTGCTTGGTTATCAGACATTATCACAATCTCTGCACGCATCTTCCGATCGCATAAAGTTCCACTTGAAATATGCTTGGTGATTTTCCCATATGGGCTCCAAGTATCTGGTGCATGGCCTGAATACTCCAGTTCCAGTTCCTTCAACAATTTTGAAACCGTCTGTGTACTATTTGATGGTGTTTGCTTTAAGGGATTAGATAGATTTATGTTCCATCTGTTTTTTGTACTTAGTTCGATGGAAAAGTTTTTCTCGAAACTGAATCTATCAATAATCAGGTCTTTTGGTAAATCCATGATTCATGAAGTGTGCATAGTTTGAGTGTGGGAAAAGTTCTGCCAAAACGGGTTTTCTCTTGTAAACCTATCTTTGCCAGTCGCCAGACATGATCCACTGGCAACCCGCTTCACTATTATGTGAACCTTTGTGAGGTCTAGGATGACTTCCAGTCCAGTGATGAGGTTGGGCATTATTTCATTGCTCCTGTTATTAGTGATGTGAGTCGAGAATATTCCCATGCGAATATTCTCGAACATTGGAAAATTTCCGAGAATATTCGCCGGTAAAAAATGGAAATGTTCTCCTGAATGAGAATATTCCTTTCAATCAAAAACTCTCAAAAGAATATTTCCGAGAACTTTCGAGAATATTTCCAAGAACTTTCCAGAAGAATTTTATAAAAATCCGAGATTATTGCGAATACAAGGTCTCAGTGACGTCATTTCAATTTATGTGGATGATGTAGCCCAGTCCAACTGTCTTTACGGAAACGCTGATCCGATTTACCCGATCACCAGCTGATGTACCTAACAGCCTACAGTTTGTCTTTTTTTTTAAATAATCTTCATTGAAAAAATATAAAAAATAAGGAGCTGACAAATTGGGTTAATCGGATCAGCTTTTCCTTTAGAGCCTTATTCAACCATCCATAAAAGTGTTTTTACTACATAGTTTAATTTTTAACTGATATTAAAGAAAAAATAGGTGTTTTTCTTGGTTTAAAGTCTTATAGTCAGTACACTACAATAATAGGTAAATAAAGCTTACTACGATTTGTCTGATTTAGCTATAAATTTAAAAAAAAAAACAATATTTCCAAAAGTTCCCAAAAGTTTCCAATATTCCCGGAAAGTTTCCGAGAATGTTCGCGGCTTTTGAATATTTCGGGAATTTTACATGACTACCTGTTATACAAAGACACGCAAGTCTTTGCAGTTTTTCTAGCTGGGTTCGGCTACCGCTCCGTAAGTGATGATAGGTCTCACTATCATGGTATACATCTATCGTAGGATCGATGTCTATACCTACCATAACATTATAAAACGAGATTATTTTTTCAATATCACGTTGACTGGATTCCAAACTGTTCAATTCAACACGTACCGGTAAGTATAGTGTGAATCACCCTTAAGAAGACCCTCATGGACATGGTTGATTTGTTAATTGGTTGTAGTGGGAATCTCGGCGCAGTTGCTTTCCATGCACTGCAGCCTGTTGGCTTATTGTGCAACCCAATTTTTTTCTTGCCCTACAAAAGTCCTGTTTCCTGTATCAGGCTTAATAGCCCTCCTGTATCTTTTGTATGAAAGGGCTACAAGTCATTTATGATGTGGGAAGTTGTTTCGTCTTCCTCTACACATAGTCTGCATTCAGTGGGTCCATATCCCCATCCTCTACTGATATTTCCTCAAGGGACAGTGCCCTATCAATAGCCCTATCATTTGTCTCACGTAAGTTGTAGCACGTCAGTTGCTAATTTCGTTGAAGGATTCCCTATAGCCCTTGCGTGATTTTGTCCAGGTGTTGCATTCCAACCGGACAAAAATGTTGTCTTTTCGACCTTTGTCTAGTATTGACTTTAATACTTTGATCAATATTCCAAAACTGGTGCTGGGGCCTATAAATGGCATTGTAACTTTAGCTCTCTGCAACCCATCTGCTTTTCCGTTGCCCTCTATCCCTGAGTGGCCAGGAACCTTTAAGAGTTAAAACTTGTTTCACTCAGCAAGATGCTTCAGGGCCGGTATTCTCGTTCTCGAAAACGCTCACCGCTTTTTAGTCGCTCGGCACTTTCAATGTAAATTTGCATTTAAAGTGCCGAGCGACTAGAAAGCGGTGAGCGTTTTTGAGAACCAGAATACCGGCCCAGGTCTAGTTATTGTCATTCGGGAAGTAATACGACTCATGGACATGACAGACAAGAGAATTATGTATATATAAGTGATCATCGACCCACAAGCTAAGGACATGAGATGATACAGCTCAAAGATGCGAAGGCAAATATGGCTCTATGAGTGCTCCAGTGAGATTCAGCAACTCCCAAAGCGGTGTCGAAAAATCTAAGGATAACGAAGATCGGATCCGACTAGTGATGCCGCTAGACGAGAAGAGACGAGAGAAGAATCAGCTTTCTCAGGTCAGTAAGGCACTCCATCGTCATTCGGGAAGTGATGATGAACCCATGGACATGACAGACAAGAGGACATGAAGGAGATGATGCAGCTCAAACAAAGGCGAGCAGTCAAACATGATTATAGACGTTGTCGAAGCAGAGATCCAGTCAAAATTTACGAGGTATCTAGAAGTCTAAGGTCGACGAAGATCGGATCCGATCACGCGAATAGGAAGATTATAGTGACTATAGGGTTTCGATCAAGTTCCTGGAATGCAGAGAAAGAAGCTCTTCTTACCGTACCAGCTCCAAAAAGTGAACAAGCTGTAAGTACGCGATTACCAATCGACATATCCATTGCAGAAGAACTGAGAAGCCTGAACAAAGACGCTCATCCTTGTCAAGAGTATTTGAAGGATGGACGAGAATCTTGAGGCTTGGTGCACAAGAAGAAAGAGCTTAACCTTAACAATGCTACAAATACTCGGTATTTGAGCACCCACAAGCCAAAAGCACAAAAAGTCTTAAGTCAAAGGATACTCAATTTTCTTCCAAGTTCGGAATACCTACATCTTCAGAAAATTTCAAGCTTGAATTTGCAGAAGGAGCAACATCCATTCAACAGAAAACAGCCTATATTTGTACTCATAGGAATGTGATATGCAATACATCTACGGCGACGCTCTATTATTGCCTTGACACGCTAAATCAGCAAAAGATTCAACCACTGCAGCCCAGATGGTTGAATAGCTTACCTGAAAAGTTTGAAGACTCTTTCAGGAGTTAATTCGATTGATAGATGGCGAAAAAATTCAGGCGTATACAGACAGGATCAATGGGACCAGTTGACTAATTCCCTGATACCCATGTCACTGTATATCGAGCTGCATATTGATTCGCTGAGTCTAGGTATAAGCTAATTCGTCTTATTATTCCCAATGTGTCTAGTAGGTTAATCGGGTCATTGAGCAAACTAAGTACATAGTTTCAAAATTGAGTGGCCAGATTGTAACGCCTAATACAAACTCTTGTATGAAGATGATTCAAATTAATGCTCATATACACCGCACACGTTATAATTTATCATTTACACAAATAATTATTTATTTTCGTAAATCATATTGGTGACGTCATAGTAGTGCACCAAGTTTTAAAAATACACCAAATACACCATTGCGGACTTGTTTTGATGATTTGCCAACTGATACTGTTCGTCGGTCGTAAGTAGGTTAGGTCTAAGTGCTTTTTGAATTATTATCATCATGGAAATTTATTAAATTATTGCCGACATATTTCGAAAAATCAAATTTTGTCTTCTCGAGGACCAATAACAAATTCAATTTTCCCATCGCAAGACATTTTTCCATGTTTACCATTATTATTTCGTTCTTTGTCCACTTTTGCGAAGCCATATTTTCACGCCAGATTAAGTTAAGAGCCGAGAGAACAGGGGAGTCCTGACTGAATGTCGAAAAAAAAAACTTAAAAGGTTTCGTATATTGAGGGTTTAGTAGCCTTATTATTTATTTTTGGTAAATACTAATTCCTGGGAATAAAGCTGATTTTTGATTTATCCATGGATTAAAATTGACAAAAATAAAATTCTCCAAATAGGTAGCCAATTACCAACTATTGCACAATTCCAGATTTAAAAAAAAAACACACTACTAAAAATACATTTAACAGCAATTTCAATAGGTTTTGACATCGCATATAGAGAGCAACAATATTAGGCCAAATACCAGAGTGGCTTTTCAGTATTTTTGTGAAATAAATTTTGATTTGAAAAAAATTCAGATTTTTTATTGTGTCCAATGTAATCCTCTTGCATTACAAAAACAAATTATCAAAACCGCAAAATCCAAATTAAATATTTTTAATTGACCAAACAAAACCCCATATAAAACAAATTACAAAATCTATATTATCTTCCAGGAGCACATGTTATATTACAAAGCCCTCCCAGCGGATAAATTTTGGTAAAACACATTGGCGTTTACCCCAAATGAACAATTAAATTTATTAAAATCCCGTAATAGGGCTCGGATAATACCTACGCAAAAACGAGTAATTTAGCTCGTTTGAACATGCAATGTAAAAAAGAAACGCATTCATTTCAATAATGTAAAAATCATGTTTGGATTTCAGCGTAATGATAGATTTGTTTTGGATAAAACGGAGTCATTGGTAATGTTTTTGCTCTATGATTAAACCAGATTTGTAAAATGGAAGGAAAACAAAAACAACCAATTTCCACAATTTTATATGGGGGTGTTAATTTTGATTCAACAAAAACAGAATTAGGTTGCACACAAGTGATCACAATAATTGAAAAAATAAATTACAAATTCAAAGAAAAACGTAGACAAACAAGACACAATTAATAATATACAACAAAATTCCAATTTTTACACAATACATAATTGGGGAAACAAAACAAAATATTTCAGTTTCAAATTCCAACATGTTTTTCCAGAATTATTATTTAATTCATTGTAGAGACCATCGTCCACAAAGAGAGACAGAGACAATCCGGGGGGGATTGGATATGTGTGCTGGACTGGGGACCGAATTTAAATGCATTAGCTTTTTACCCCCCAAAAACCCCGGGAGCGGTTCCAATCAAACCTCGTTTGTGTTGTTTTTGTATTCGGAACAAACCCTATTATTAAATTAATTATCGCTTCAAATAATGTGGCATTATAATTGTCATTATTAAAATGAAATATCTCATTTTGATAATAATATAGCCATATATGAAGGTAGCTACCTGAAAAAGCTGAAATTTTGATCTGTGCTATAATTATAGACAAAAGTTGTCTGGGACATTTCTTTGAAAACCTGGCCAATTTAAACTTGTCCAGTTCAGAACAGGCTCAGAAATGGACTTTTCAAATTGCTCTGAACTTTGGAATGATCAGAAATCAGGGGGCGGATTCTATAAGCTCAAAGCGAATCAATCACGTTCGTTATGGGACGCTTTGTTCGGTTTGCTATTCTATAACACCTTTCGGGATGAATCGGGGACTCCGATCACGAAGCCGATTGAAAAGCGAAAGCGATGAATTTTGGCTCGCGCTTTGTTCCGCTTTCCACTGGAAAGTTTCCAATTTTCATAGTGATTGGTCGATCATCGTCACGTTAGACAATTACGGGTTACGCTATTGGTTTTGATCTTGACGAGGTTTTCGTTATGTTGATTTTTTATTGTTTGCACAAATTTAATTTTACTCTATCAAATTTCATTCATAATTTATTTATAATTTTGACTGTGCAACATGGATAAAAGATCAAAAACACATCCGTTTCAACTTCCTATCTGTTAAACCAAATGGGTCACTTTCTAGCTCAAATCATTGTATAAATATCTAAAGTATAAACAGTCTGTTTATTCATTGCTCAAAGGAACCTATACTGTTTTCTCGCGTTAACCTGAATTAATTTCTTTGCTCGAGCTCTCTATATACCTACAACAAATTGTACTGGCAACATTTTCATCACACAATAATATGAAAAATGCAAGATAAATATCAAAGAAAGAAAAATAGGAATGATTAATTATGTCATTGAAGTTTCAAAATAATCAAAATCCAAATTTGGGGTATGTTTGTTGATTTTCTCTTCTTTTTTTACGGTTTTTGCTTTGGGCTCATATACTGTTTTTTTTTAAAGTCAAAAATTTAGTAACTATGTTGGCAACACAAGCCTTTTCTACATAAAAAATTTGAAGCATTGACAATTATACATTGTACTGCCAACATAATGTCCCTTTGACTTTTATCTTTAAAAAAAAAACAGATTTTTTTTTAATCTACAATGTTGCCATAATTATTTATGCCGTTCAAACTCGAATTTAGTCGTGTGACACTAGGAAAACGAAGCGGAAGCGAAGCGAACACCTTATAGAATATCAACAAAAATCGACTTCGCTATGGTTTAGCTTAGCTTTCGCTTAGTTTCGCGATATAAACGAAAATTACAGAATTCCCTAGCTGTATATCTTGTTCAAATTTCAGCAATCCAATGTGAAACCCAGCAATAGGATTCCAAACTACTCCAGTTCAGAACAGCTTAAAATATGAGATTCTTAAACTGCTCTGGCTCATCTTATGGACCTTTTTAAGGTGCTCTGACTCAATTGAGACTCTAAAAATAGTATTCTATACTTCTTCATTTCGATTTGACTTTTCATGCTTATCAAGCTCAAAGCTTCGAGAATCAAGAATAGGATTTCAAACTTGTCCAGTTCAGGACAGGTTTAAAAATGGATTTTCCAAATTGCTCTAGACTTTGAAATGATTAAAAATCAGTATATCTTGTTCAAATTTCACCAATGTGAGAGCCAGGAATAGAATTGCGAACTACTCCGGTTCAAAACAACTTGAAATATGATATTTCAAATAGCTCTCTGACTCATCTTATGAAATTTTCTAAGGTGCTCTGACTTAATTGGGAATCTAAAAGTAGTACTCTATACTTTTCCAATTCGATTTGATATTGGTACAGGGGGAATAGAATTTTCATGCTTATCTTGCTCAAAGTTTAGCCAGGAATAGGATTTCAAACTACTCCGGTTCAAAACAGCCTTAAATATGAAATTTTTAAACTGCTCTGGCTCATCTTTTGAACCTTTCTAAGGTGCTCTGATTCAATTGGGACTCTAAAAGTAGTAGTCTATACTTCTCCAATTCAATTTGTTATTGGTACAGGGGGACTAGAATTTCCATGCTTATCTAGCTCTATTCTTGAATCTCCCATAGATATACTTTGACTCAAAGTATATCTATGGGAGATTCCTGAATAGAATTTCAAACTTGTCCAGTTCAGAACAGGTTTAAAAATGAACTTTTGAAATTGCTCTAAACTTTAGAATTATCAGAAATCAGTATATGTTCCTCAAATTTCACCAATTTGAGAGCCAGAAATAGGATTTCAAACTACTCCGGTTCAAAACAGCCTAAAATATGAAATTTTTAAACTGCTCTGGCTCATCTTATGAACCTTTCTAAGGTGCTCTGATTCAATTGGGACTCAAAAAGTAGTAGTCTATACTTCTCCAATTCGAGTTGATATTGGTGAAGGAAGAACAGAATTTTCATACTTATTTTGCTCAAAGTTTAGCTCTGGGAGATTCAAGAATAGGATTTCAAACTTGTCCAATTCAGAACAGGTTTAAAAATGGACTTTTCAAATTGCTCCAAACTTTAGAATGATCAGAAATCAGTATATCTTGTTCAAATTTCACCAATGTGAGAGCCAGGAATAGGATTTCAAACTACTCCGGTTCTAAACAGCCTAAAATATGAAATTTTTAAACTGCTCTGGCTCATCTTATGAACCTTTCTAAGGTGCTCTGATTTAATTGGGACTCTAAAAGTAGTGCTCTATACTTTTCCAATTCGATTTGATATTGGTCAAGGGAGAATAGAATTTCCATGCTTATCTTGCTCAAAGTTTAGCTCTGGGAGATTCAAGAATAGGATTTCAAACTTGTCCAGTTCAGAACAGGTTCAAAAATGGACTTTTCGAATTGCTCTAAACTCTAGAATGATCAGAAATCAGTATTTCTTGATCAAACTTTACTGATGTGAGAGCCAGGAATAGAATTTCAAACTAGTCCGGTTTAAAATGGCTTCAAATATGAGCTTTTTAAACTGCTCTGGCTCATCTTATAAACCTTTCTAGGGTGCTCTGATTCAATTGAGACTCAAAAAGTAGTAGTCTATACTTCTCCAATTCGAGTTGATATTGGTAAAGGGAAATAGTTATTTTCCTAACAAGTGCGGAAAGTGATACTTTCCCGCACGCGACTGCCGTTGACCCGAACGACGCGAAGCGGAGTTCGGGCAAGCAGTCGAGTGCGGGAAAGACACTTTTCGCATAAGTTAGGAACATTATTTTTTCTACGAGCGCGTTCAAATATAAAAACAAAAACTAAGTAAATTCAAAGCGATATATTATTAAAGAAATTTAATTACAAAATTACTTATTTTTATATTTTTACGTTTACTTTCAAGAATGATTGAAAAATATTATGTATTAAATCGATTTGATGTTACAATAAACAAAATTTCTAAGGTAAAAGAACTGCCCCGCCTCAAAGGAACCAAAAAGTCAAACAATGTCAAAAAATAGTTTATGAGCGCATAATAGTATATCTAGCCAAAATTTAGGCAGACAAAATAAATAAAATGTTTGATTAATTAACAAAACTGACACTTCTTCTGAACGCCACTTTCCCGCACTAGTGCGAGAATAGAATTTTCCCGCACTAGTGCGGGAAAAACAAAATCGCGCACTAGTGCGGGAAAGTGACATTTTCGGGAAAGTAAATAAAAAATGCACGCTCGTAGAAAAACAGAATTTTCATACTTATCTTGCTCAAAGTTTAGCTCTGGGAGATTCAAGTATAGGATTTCAAACTTGTCCAGTTCAGAATAGGTTTAAAAATGGACTTTCAAATTGCTCTAAACGAATGATGAGAAATCAGTATATCTTGTTCAAATTTCACCAATGTAAGAGCCAGGAATAGAATCTCAAACTACTCCGGTTCAAAACAGCCTAAAATATGAAATTTTTAAACTGCTCTTTCTCATCTTATAAACCTTTCTGAGGTGCTCTGATTCAATTATTGGGACTAAAAAAAGTAGTACTCTATACTTCTTCAATTCGATTTGATATTGGTACAGGGGGAACAGAATTTTCATGCTTATCTAGCTCAAAGTTTAGCTCTGGAAGATTCAAGAATAGGATTTCAAACTTGTCTAGTTCAGAACAGGTTTAAAAATGCACTTTTAAATTGCTCTAAACGAATGATGAGAAATCAGTAAATCTTGTTCAAATTTCACCAACGTGAGAGCCAGGAATAGGATTCCAAACTACTCCGGTTCAAAACAGCTTGAAATATGAGATTTTTAAATGGCTCATGGCTCTATCCTAAGAACTAACAACATTCGATTTTTTTTTACAGGAATTTCTTCTATACCTAATAAGCAAAACGCTTTCTTGGCTAGTCATTATTGTTTCACCTGTGCTTGCTCCTCCTCAACATTGCATTAACTTTGAGTTTATAAATCTAAACATAAAACTTTGCATCGCAACAAGTAAGGTCATAGATGTATCGGAATCGGGTATAGTTTATTTTCCGAGCGATGACATAGTCTTGACGTGACAGCGTTCTCTCCTTCTCCCTCACGTACTGAAATGTTCTATTTTCAAGTTCGTTTATTGTATGCTCGGGTCCGTAATTGGATTTATGTTTGGTTTAGTGACAATGCTCGACTAAATAATTGGCTTGTCTTTGCCAGTATTTGGATTGTTTGTCTGCCTGCCTGCGGTACACGTTTAACGATATCCGCTTATCGGATTTTAAATCGGGAACGACCCTACTTGGATTGTCGATTTTTTTTTTCTCTTGCAAGCATATAAATCTAGTATGTAATATTGCATACAGTAAATTCACCCTGTATAGTAAAACTCCACAGCCGCTTCCATTCCTCGTGCGAAAATTAAACGGCTTAGAAAAGTTATTTATGAATCGTTTCGCCTTTCGGTTTATACCCAATTTGGCGTTGCAAGTGTAACTAGACTCATTATGGTCCTTAAATAATTTCCTCGTTCCTACGAGATATTCTCGCCGCTGTGCCTGCTGAAATAAGAACAAGATATCTCTAATTAGGTTTTTGTATCTCGTCCAAATTGCTTTGGGGATGTCTCTCCGGAATCTTACACCCTGCGAGACCGTAAAGACAATGGGTTTAAGACTTCCGGTCAATTGCATCGTATTAGGTTTTTTGAACCAGATGTCTCGAATTATTATTATATTTTACGTGACATTCTGACTGGTTCCTAGAAACTGCAGTTAATATCAATACGAAAAAATCGACTGCAAAAGAAGATTGTGAAGAATAGGACCGGTTCTCCTACAGGTCGAAGACCAGTTTTGGGCAAGAAGAAGAAACGGCTGCTTTTGGGCCGATACCCCCTGTTTTATTGAGGTCCTCAGCTTCTCTTGCGTGATACCTACTTCTTTTTTTGATTCGTTATAGTGGAATATTATGTAAATTTTCGATCGGCTTTTAAAAACCCACGTTCGAGATTTTGCAAATAAATTGTGGTACAATGTGGAAACAATTCCACCAAATAGACAAAACGCAAGTTGCCTCTTCGCAATAAGTGTAATTACGGAAAATTGTTTAACATAAATCTTGGTGAGACTTTGCGGGCCCTGCGTCATTGTTACGTCTACAATCCGCCATTTAACCGTTTCGAACCGAGGATAATAACATGTATCCTTATTTTGTCGGGCGGCCACTGCACAATGATGTATAGCGACGATACCGATCTTTCGGTCACGATGAAATACTCTTAACCAGGGCCTCTTTGGTCGTGATGTGTAACTGGGTGCCGTAATGATACTACTCTTCCTAAGTAATTATTTTTTAAAGTTGTCAGATAAAATTAGCTGATCCATTTATGATGGTAAAGATGTGCCATTGATGATAATAATGTTACTGCAAATGACAACTTGAGTCCTAAATATTTCGTGTCTATACAGACAGGACCAGGTTACTAGACACATAGGCTTCGATGAGACTAGTTGACTGATTGTCACGGTGAATCATTGATCATCCCTGCAAGTTATTGTAGTTCGTTATGAAGGTGCTGATAATTTTGCTAATGGGAATGATTTGGAAAAGATCAAAAGTATAGGACTTAATATAAGTGCTATAACTTTTTCTTTTGTTGATAAACGCTGCGGCTCAAAATTAACGATTTA
The DNA here is from genome assembly GCA_917834065.1 of Ceutorhynchus assimilis. NCBI lineage: Eukaryota > Metazoa > Arthropoda > Insecta > Coleoptera > Curculionidae > Ceutorhynchus > Ceutorhynchus assimilis. The sequence goes on from OU892281.1 coordinate 4,333,588, forward strand.
CATAATCTATCTTCATACTAGACACTACTTCGGCACACTCTAAATCATCTTTAGGTCTTTTTAAAATTGCTCAATGTCTTCTGTCTTTTCACTTCTTCTTCTTGTTTTTCTTTTTTTGGCTGTTGTTCAAATATTTTCCGAAAATGTTCTTCCATGTTTGCTAGTTATCTTAATGTCAGCACAATGAATATCCAACTATTCTTTGTTACCTACTATAACAACACCCAATCGAAACAATAATTGACATAACTGTTCAGTTAGCGCTCCGAGTTTAAAATTCTGAAATAAAGTTTAGAAAAATATGATAAATTGTCGTGCTATAGAAATCGCGAGAGGACAATCCATTATTATTTCAGGTAAATTTTCACTTTGCATTGGGCCCATTTGTTAATTCTACAAATTAAGAATTTAAACTATATTATACATATCTCTATAGCTTATTTCTCAAGAGATAATTTCCATTTTTCATACGAAAATCTCCGATATTTCCTCGACTAACAATGCACTTAAATTACAATTTTCCAAGTTAAAACAATAAACGAAGAAGGAGGTAGATAGTTGTTGTGTTGCACGTTATCGGATGGGGCGCTGAATATTTTATAATAAATTGTCTGGGGGCTCTGTGGAGGGCTGCAATGGAGGTGCAGTTATCAGATATTTATATACCTTTAACGAACGAGGTGCATTTCATTAAGATTTCTTTTTGAAGTCGAGATATACAAAGCAAAAGTATTGAGTTGAAATATTTTCAGTGAGTTTTGAGAGGCAAACAAAATTATCCCTTATTGGATTTTGTTTTATGCCGCTTTTGACTTTCTAGCATTTATATCGACAATAATAACCGACCTACATTATAATAATCCGTATATTATTCTACGTAGTAGGTATAGAGCCCTAAGCTATTGGATAATGGATTCAATTAGTTCGAAATTGTAACTATATTATAGGAGCATCCTCTATATTGTATAAGGCTTATTGCAAATGGCCCAAAAAGGCTTATTATTCGTATCGATTAGACTGCGTTATGTTCATGTTCAATTTAATAGGTACTAAGGATTCACCATTGAGTTTAGTTAGGATTAGGTCAATTTTAGTTTATAGGTGAAAATAGAAATAGATAGTATAAAAAGCTTTAATTTCAGTATCAGAATATATATACATAAATAGCAACCTTGGTATTGAAATCAAATTTTAGCTCTAGTATAGAGCTGGGAATGAGATTTTTACCATTTGTCAATCTGAGTGGGTCAAACAAGCTTCCTGACCACCTCTAACCTCTTGAATGGTCCAAAATCAAAGTTATATACACTTTTCTAATTCAATTTTTGACATTAGGAGCGCCGAGAATAGAATTATTATGCCTTTCTTGTTTGAATTTCAGCTCTACTAGAGCTGGGAAATAAGATTTTTACAATTTCTCAATCTGAGGGCTGGTTTATCAATAGAGAGTTACCCCATGAGTTACGATCCATAGTAGAAGCCTTACTCCGACTCCAGAATCATGATTTATTACACTGCACTCACAAAATACCAGCAAACTGTGCACTAGAGCAAATTTCAGGTAATCGAATATGCGATAATAACGTATTCGACACCCTTACATTTGTTCTAGAGCATGTTCGTGTTAGAAAATTGATGACCCCAATGAACTGCAAATTTGTGTTCCAAAATTCGTCTCTGTATTGAATCAAACATAAAGTGTGTTTTTTTTAAAAGATAAAAGTCAAAATGACATTAGGTTGGCAATACAATGTAAAATTGTCAATGCTTTCAAATTTTTTATGTGGAAGAGGCTTGTGTTGCCAACATAGTTACTAAATTTTTGACTTGGGAAATTATCTTTAAAAAAAAAACAGACTTTAAGTATTTGGTTTTTCTGTATTTACTTACTCTGGAGTAATCCTACCTTTGAAGCAAGACGTAAATATGAATGTTTCAAATTATTATTCCAGAGCTGGGATCACGCCAAGTAGAATTCTTATACTAGAATTCTACTTTCATGACGTCAGATTGCTTAGCAACCGTCATTATCGCCTGTACTGTACGCGATAAATAGGTCGGGGATGACGTCATGAAAGTAGAATTTTACTTGTGGTGATCCCAGCACAGGAACTTGAATTTTCTTTATTTCGACAAATTCAAGAGCCAGGAATAAACAAAAATTGAGACAAAGAATTGAAAAAAAAAGAAGGGATATACCTAAGAAAAAGTAGACACAGTATCGATTTTTTCTCACATTAATATCAATATAAACAAAAAGGCACTAATTTTAGAGCAGTTTGAAGCATAGTAGAAGTCTTACTCCGACTCCAGAATCATGAATTATAACACTGCACTCACAAAATACGAGCAACCTGTGTACTAGAGAGAGTTCCAGGTAATCGAATACGCGATAATAACGTATTCGACACCCCTGCACTTGTTCTAGAGCATTTTCGTATTATAAAATTAGTGATCCCAAAGAACTACAAATTTGTGTTCCAAAATTTGTCTCTGCATTGAATCAGACGTCTTTAGTTTTTTTGCACTCACTCTGGAGTAATTTCCTACCTTTAAAGCAAGACGCAAATATGAATGTTTTAAATGATGATAGTATTCACATGTTTTCTGTTCCAGGCTCTTGAATTTTCTTTATTTCATTAAGATATGTAAGGAAAAGTAGAAAAAGTATCAATATTTTCTCACATTAATATCAATATGGAAAAGAAAGCACAAACTCTAGAGCAGTTTGGAGCATAATAGCAGTGTTACTCCGACTCTACAATCATGCATTATTACACTGCACTCACAAAATACGAGCAAACTGCACTAGAGCGAACAAGTTTCAGGTAATCGAATACGCAATAATAACGTATTCGACACCCTTGCACTTGTTCTAGAGCATGTTCGTATTACAAAATTAGTGATCCCAATTAGCTGCAAATTAGTTTTCCAAAATTCGTCTCTGCATTAAATCAGTGTTTAGTTTCTTTGCACTCACTCTGGAGTAATTTTTTACCTTTAAAGCGAGACGCAAATAAGCATGTTTTAAATGATGATAATATTCACATTTTTTCTATTCCAGGCTCTTGATTTTTTTTATCTCGACAAATTCAAGTGCCGGAAATAAACAAAAATTGAGATGAAAAATTGAGAATAATGAAGAGATGTAAGAAAAAGTAGGGAAAGTATCGATATTTTTTCACGTTAATATAAATATGAACAAGAAGGCACTAACTCTAGAGCAGCTTGGAGCATAATAGAAGTCTTACTCCGAGTCTAGAATCATGCATTATTACACTGCACTCATAAAATACAAGCAAACTGCACTAGAGCGAGCAAGTTTCAGGTAATCGAATACGCAATAATAACGTATTCGACACCCTTGCACTTGTTCTAGAGCATGTTCGTCTTACAAAATTAGTGATCCCAATTAGCTGCAAATTAGTTTTCCAAAATTCGTCTCTGCATTAAATCAGTGTTTAGTTTCTTTGCACTCACTCTGGAGTAATTTTCTACCTTTAAAGCAAGACGCAAATAAGCATGTTTTAAATGATGATAATGATGAAAAATTGATAATAATGAAGAGATGTAAGGAAAAGTAGGGAAAGTATCGATATTAGAGAGTTCTCGTGTTGTCCAAATTTCAAATACCGTAACGCTATTTGACAAGAATGACAGTTTTTACGGTATTAGCGTTAGCGGGCCCCGCTATCTAACGGGACTTAGCGTATGCCTTACCGTAACGCTATGCTATGTCAAGATTAGTTAACGCTCCATTTACGTCTGCAAAAACAGCAACTTCTAATAATTCCTGCATAAAAAACACCAAGGGAAAATTAATCAAACTTAAAATCTTCAGGATAAATAGGTTAGAAAACAAACAAAAAAAAGTTAGGTTAGATCACTCAACTCAGCCGTCAAAATGTAAACAGAATAAGGGATTAGAAGATTTATGTGTCCGAGAACTATAAAATACCATGTTAAATACCGTATTGTTAACGGTACCGTATTAGCGTAGCGTCTGAAGCACGAGAACTATCTATTTTCTCACATTAATATCAATATGAACAAGAAGGCACTAACTCTAGAGCAGTTTGGAGCATAATAGAAGTCTTACTCTGACTCTAGAATCATGCATTATTACACTACACTCACAAAATATGAGCAAACTGCACTAGAGCGAGCAAGTTTCAGATAATTGAATACGCGATAATGAGGTATTCGACACCCTTGCACTTGTTATAGAGCATGTTCGTATTACAAAATTAGTGATCCCAATAAGTTGCAAATTTGTTTTCCAAAATTCGTCTCTGCATTGAATCAGTGTTTAGTTTATTTGCACTCACTCTGGAGTAGTTTCCTACCTCTAAAGCAAGACGCAAATAACCATGTTTTAAATTAAATGATGATATAATATTCACATTTTTTCTATTCCAGGCTCTTGATTTTTTTTATTTCGACAAATTCAAGTGCCGAAAATAAGCACTTGTTATAGTGCATGTTCGTATACAGAATTAGTAACCCCAATGAACTGCAAATTAGTGTTCTAAAATTAGTCTCTACATTGAATCAAACGTAAGGTAAGTGTTTAGTTTTTTTGCACTCACTCTGGAGTAATTTCCTACCTTTAAAGCAAGATGCAAATAAGGATGTTTTAAGTGATGATAATTCATATTTTTTTTATTTCATGCTCTTGAATTTTCTTCATTTTGACAAATTCAAGAGCCGGGAATAAACAAAAATTGAGATAGTACTACGGATAACCTTGGGTTAAAGTTGTGACAAGTGTTTATCCATCCAAGGTCAACTGCTAACTCGAACCCGCGTTCTCATGGCAAGTTAGCGTATTTGACCCTGGGTTAACCTTAAAATTTTCTATCTGAATTTTTTCAAAAAGGGTGATTTTGGCTTGAATTTTGATATTGTGAAGAGATGGAGGACGTAGATTTCAGTGATGATTATGGAGATGTTTTAGAATTTCTGAAACATGCATCAGAGGCGCCTCTACTACGTAAGGTTGCGGTCAAATCATCCCTTTGACTACGTCGACTTCCACAAAACGCACGTTTTCGCTTGCAAAAAGGAACAATTTTATTTGTTCTAGAACAAATCGAGCATAGACTTGGATTGTATGATGAGTTAGGTTATGAGCAGAAAATGTCAAAAAACGTTGCATAAGTAATGCCGACCTTCGAAGAACCCGAGAGTTTACCAGCCCTGGGTTAAAAAAAACTTGGATATTGAATAAACATCTTTCGACTTAACTAGGTAGTTAGCCTAGAGTTGGATTTGACCCAGGGTCAGCAAATTCTGCGAGTTATCCCTCAATTAATAAACCGGCCCTGAGAGGGTCAAACAAGTTTCCTGAGCACCTCTAGCCAAACTTCACCTCTTGAATAGTCAAAAATTGGTTTATTCAGTTTCAGACATAGTGCGCTTATAAATGCCAACCTCAAATCTAGCTGGCTTTAGATTTAAAAAAAAAATATATATCCCACTAAATTCTTACACACCGAATTATTGTCATAGTCAAGTCAGCAAACACGAGTCTACTTAGGACGGGAGTAACTATTAATTCGAAACGCGCAGATAAGGGACCACTTATGGACCAACAAAAACAGAAGGGACACAGTGGGAATAAGGGAAACGGGAAGTGACAAAGGTCTAGTGTGCCGACAAAGCCGAATTTGGATGAGTTGTTTTGTCAGAAAACTGTTTGGATACTGTCTAAGAACGACGTGAGGAATACAGCTGGAATGAAGGTCGGTTTAATTGCATAAATACGATGTAATGTATAATTCAAAACGAAAATGTGTCACTTTTTACATTATGTTTATTAAAAAGGAACTTTTCTTTTCCCTTCCCCATCTTGAAACTTTTTTTTTCGCTCGCGGAGAAAAAAGGAATTTAAAAAGTTTTTTAAAGTATTATTGTAAAATATGTAGGCAGTGATACGTTCAGAAAGCCGTAATAATATAAAAGGCTAAATTATATTTTCTGAGTTATTATGAATTTAAAAACCGTGGCTTCGTTATCCGGTCATGTATTTTCCACATAAACTCGGATTATTATGAAAGTTTTTGCTTTATGGTTGAGAGTTTTGTTCGAGGGCAGTAAATCGAGTAATTTTCACGACTTGAATTTTATAAAGTTTTACGCCGAGAGGAATTTTTGATGGTACGTGAAGATGGAAATAACCAAATTCAATTCGTTTTGCTGAGACAATAACTCTTAAAAGTGACATTCCCGCATTCAGCTCGATCGTTTTCCTAAAAATGTATGAAGAATTTTAAATGAAGTGAATCGCTACAAGTCTTGTGCATCAAACGAAATGAGCCCATTATGCTGCCACGGCCGCGAAGAGCAGGTAAGATTTCGGCTCTCCGGTGAGTTATTCGACATACTTCGTTATGGTAAACTGAAACTTGATGGGAAAACCTGCTTTTCTCGGAGAGAGGATGTTGAATTATTGGCGACACATTTGCGGTTACATTATCCGTTGCTTTTGCAATAAAAGCCTTTTAAATAAATTACGAGGACCCGATTCTGATGACAAAAATTTATGGTCGCCGACCCTGGGGACCATGTGTTAAAAATTAAATCTCCATGTGTGTTGGATTAGGGGAACCAAATGGATTTATCAAACAGTTACTGGCAGTTTATAAAAGCAGTTTAACTGGATTGCCTAATTCGTTTCTATATGTCAACGTAAATCACTAAACGAATCGGTTCGATAAATTTAATGTTACCTGCTCTATTCTTATAGAGCAACTTGTTAACTCCAGGACTACGCACCAAAAGTAATGAAAGTAAAGAATGAGACAGTAAAGCCCCTTAAGATACTGCAAAAGCGAGAGCCAGGTCGAGCCAAGACAGCGGCAGCTTTAAAATTAAAATCCCTTTGTCACGGTATGCAGGATGCAGGCAACAGCTAAGCAAGTGCCACATAAATCACCATATTAGGTTTATAAAGTTCTCCCACTGAAAAATTCGGCTCCTACGCTCTCGCTCGTTTACAATAATTAGCGCGCGCTTGATTTACGATGTTAAGCACTTAAGTTGCAGTGTGTACTCGCCTTAAATTACCACCGAACATGAAACTTTTTGCCGAAGAAGGAAACTAAATTAGAGAGACGGCCGAACCAAGGTTGTTGATTGGAAAAAAAAAACTGATTTACAACACTTACGACCTACACATTGTTAAATAGAGCATTTTGCATACCTAAAAACAAAATGCCTTACATGTATCAAAATTTATCTATATGTCTTATAATTTCTACAAAGTTTCATTTATATTTTTGTTTGTCAAGAATCCTAAGATTCTTTGCGGACATAAATTCCATTTTATAAAGCAGAAGTTGTAGGTCAATTTAGTACAAGCAATGCGACGACTACGATTCCGACTTTTCATAAAGTCGTAGCAATATAAAAATGGATCTTAAGCAGTCGCATTCCAGGAAAAAGAATAGCAGAAGAAGAAGAAATAAACGGGTGCCCCCGGAATGGACCATAGAGAGCAACAAATTATTTTTTTCCTTGACATGGATCGTTTAGTCTATCTCGTTTCGCTACGGCTCTTTCTTTCCGTATAAAGTCCTTATAAGCAAATTGATAAATCCGGAAAAAGGCGCCCGGGCGTCTGGACGGCCCGGCCCGGGGGCGTCTGGTCTGGGGTCTGGAACTCAGCTGCGAAACTGCATCGAACTGGATTATGTTTTGTGCAAAACAGAACTGCAATGGTGCTTTTGCCTTATTATTGGGACAAGGATTTTCTACAAGTAGTAGTTTTATGGTTTTTTATTTATTGCACATTGTTTGGGATTTAGTAGTTTCACTTTCTAAGTTGTTATATAATATTTTCAAATAACTTGGCAAGAAGATTGAATATAACGCTATTCTTAGGGTTATCAAACGATGTATTTTAGCTGGGTTCGGCTTGCACACTGCGTGCACTCCGAGTGACTCGGTTCGCACTCCAGTCGTTGTCTGATTCGTTAAAAGGCAATACCCGAACGGCTGGGGTTCGAACGGGGTCACTCGGAGTACACGGAGTGTGCAAGCCGAACCCAGCTATAGGTACTACCTATAATTTCCAGTAGTTTGTGCCCGAGACTAGGGTGGAAGTGTCCATATTTTCACAAAAACCCTTTTTTCGATAAATCGCAAATATTAGTTTTACTGCCTTAAACCACCGTCAAAATTATTTGCAAGTCTTTTTAGGTACCTTAGACGGTGTATATCGGTACTGCCTATAACATCCTGTATCACTTATGCCCGAGACTAGGGTGGAAATGACCATATTTTCATAAAACCCTTTTTTTCGATGAATTGCAATTATTGGTTTTACCCCCCTTAAACCACCTCCAAAGTAATTTGCACGTAAAGTGAGGTTCCCTAAACGGTTATCGAATAAAATTGAAAAGCAGTCGGAATATACAATATTAGACGATCGTAGAAATAAATTTGGAAAAAAAAAACGACAAAACATCAGTAGGTACAACAGCATTTTCCTGTCTACCATAATTTTGATTTTTTGAATGTTCAATGTCAGAAAAGCCTTATGTCATAACGCTAAATGACACAAATAATAATTATTTTTCTAGGACTGAAATACAGAACCTCATAGTGCGCAATATAAATATACCCATTTATTGGATTAAAAAAAAAATAGTACCTTCCTACCTAAATCATAAAAATATTATAAATAAACATGTTTCTGCTATAAGCTAAATATTTATATATTTGGCATTGATTTGATTCCAAAAAGAACTCCTCTAGTATGCGTACCTATATAAAATGTATTAATTATTATCGGTTTTTTAATTATTATACAGTGTTTTTTGGTATATTGAGTCTAATGAGTGCTGTGCCTTTTGTGCTTGTGCCTATGTCCATTATGAAGATGAGTAGTTTATAATTAACATAAACTTCGAAACTGGTAATAAATAATTATTATGTGATTTGAGAAAAGAATAGTGAATTTTCCGCCTTATTTTTGATTAGGTATCACCTTTTAACAGAATTAGTGTCTTGTAATAATTCTTAATTATTGTAGTACATATTTGGCTTTTTCTAATAATTACATAGGTAGGTATATTCAAGAGTCAGTAATAGACAAAAGGACCCCGCAATATTTAAATGGAAATTGGTTACCCGTGATATTTGGATGAAATTTAAATATGTTATTGGGGAAGCCGTAAGCAACATTTTTTACCATGGGCACAACCCTGTATATATGACAGGTGAGGCGTGGTTAGCTGTCAAATATTGGAATCTGATATCCAAAAGCAGAGTAACTATGGCAGATTTTGATGAACAAAAAATCTATTTCTTCTAAGTCGACCAAGTTAAGTCGAAAAATGTCAACCGTTTTAACACCTGTCAAAACCCTGCCGAATGACAGCACTCATCTTTTCCAGTTTTTAATATTTTATGTTGTCATTTGACATTTTTAACTTAAATGTAAATTCTGAATTCAAAAATTGAAAAAAAAAAAATGACAACTGTCAAAATGTGACGTGCATGAACTTTGTTCAATGTTTTATCACCAATAAACTACCTTAAAACGAGAAAGGACCAGATTAGAGTTTTTTTTCTACTAAAACAAATGACAGGCTTTGACAGTTCTGTCATTTTTTTTTTTCAATTTTTCACTCAGAATTAACATATAAGTTAAAAATGTCAAATGAAAACATAAAATATTGAAAACTGGAAAAGATGAGTGCTGTCGTTTGGCAAGGTTTTGACAGGTGTTAAAATGGTTGACACTTTTCGACTTAACTTGGTCGACTTAGTAGAAATAGATTTTTTGTTCATCAAAATCTGCCATAGTTAATCTGCTTTTGGATATAAGATTCCAATATTTGACAGCTAACCACGCCTCACCTGTCATATATACAGGGTTGTGCCCATGGTAAAAAATGTTGCTTACAGCATCCCCAATAACATATTTAAATTTCATCCAAATATCACGGGTAACAAATTTCCATTTAAATATTGCACAAAGGACCCCTTTGTGCAATGTTATTCCAAAAGTTTTAGTTCTCTTGAATCTTTAAATTTTTGGGCTAGATGATGTCACAAAACTTAAAAAACACAGTGGGAAGTTTTTAGAAATTGATGTTTCCCATTGAAAAATGAAAGGTTTCAAAATCAGACCAACCTGTATGTACAAAATACAAGAAAGAACATACATTCATTGGATAGATGAGATTTGATATTTTAATTATTTTTTGGAAAAAAATTCAATGAATAAGTAAGTCTAGGCAGATCTGCTGAAGTACTAGAAGACTTGTTGTGATTAGAATAGTAAGAATATTTCTCAGAACCCATAAAAAATATCTTTCTTTATCAGGAATTCATGAAAATCTTACAAAATTCAACAAAAAAATCTCGAAATTCGAAAAAAGTCAAATTCTAATTTTTAGGGAATCCTCAGTAAAAATTTTCTTCTGGAATTTTTTCCAGCTTTAGGAAGCGTTGGATGTGAAATTGTCAAGAGATCTTTTCGATTACCTACTTTTCATTTTCTCTACCGGATAGGGTATTCTGTTTTCTCGAAATTCGAAAAAAGTCAGCTTCCAATTTTGATTCCCAGTAAAAAGATGGATTGAGTTTTTCTTTTGGTAGAACCAGTGCAGAAAAAACATATTTTTATCTCTTTCTTATTCAAGCTAGTAGAAAAGACACGAATACACTCAGTGCGCGCTAACCCTTCCAATAAAATTTGCTATAAGTGAATTATCGCTCTAATTGAATGTCGAATTGAATGTCAAAATTTAAGGAGGCGATTTTTGGGTCCATTTTAAGAAGAAAACTTCATATGAACGTATGTCTTATTAAACGTCTCAACTTTCAAAATACAGAGTAAAAAGAGGAAAAATGTTTCTTGATACATAGTGCATGTATGTATCTTTATCATCTGTATCTCAAAAGTTAAAACGTTTAGGACATACATTCATTGATTCTCAAAATGAAACCATAAAAATTGTTTTTTTTTTTTAAATAAATATTGACATTCGATGATTAGAAAACACCCTGTATATTACAGAGTGATTTTAAGATAATCATGATGGCACTCTAGATGGAAAATGAAAATTGAATTTGAAAAATATCCCTCGAAGCCACGCGTGTTTTTCTCTTAATTTTTATTAAAAAGTGGCTGAAATGATAGATTATATTGTTTATAGTATTTTTTACACGGTCAGGTACACTAAAGTGTACGTCAAACATATACAGGGTGACAATTCGAAAAGTAGCAATCGGGAATATCTCTTAAACAAAAAATACCATCAGGAAAATCTCAAATACGTATCGGGGGATTAGAGCAGGAACCAAAATGTGTACATACATTAGGACGGATGTGAAACGATCTATAGAATCCAAAAAACAAGTATTTAGGTATACAGAGTGTGTCATTCAAAAATCACAATTTTCGATAATTTCTGGTCAAACCGGAAATGAGGAAAATATGTCATAAATGCATACAAATGACGTTTTGCTTGAATAACAATCACTAACCAAGTTTCTATAGTATCTATATCGGGATCTATACCAACTAAAAAAAAAGAATATCAAAAAAATGGCTGCTGGAAAGTATAATCTCGTGGGCACCCGGTAGTAAGTACCTACAAATGACGGTTTTTTTGTTTGTTGAGGCTTTGAAAAAAACCACAATAAATGGTCAGCAAAATTAATAATCATTAATACATTGTAAAGTAGGTATTTATACAGGGTGTTTGCGGATATTCGACTGACAGAGCTTAACAGGGGACACTCCGCAAAATTTCATAAAAATTGAGATAGGAATAGGAACTCTATAGATCGGAACCGAGGGGTTATTCACTAAGGGAAAAATTTCGGATTTAGAGCGATTTTGAGGGATTTCGGTTGATTTTGGGTGATTTCAAAGGATTTCGGGTGATTTCGAAGAATTTTGGGTGATTTCGTAGAATCTCAGGTGATTTCACAGATATTTTAATATGATTTTAGACTGCTACTTTTCTTATAAGTATATTCGAAAGTGTATTACTTAGTATAAACTGAAAAACGGCCGCGTTGACCGATTTATCAATTTTGGGCCAATTGCGAGGGATTTTTGGGTCTGCGGAAAGATTTCTGAGGAATTTCGGTGGATTTCGGAGTGATTTCGTGGATTTCGGAAGGATTTCGGGGATTTCGGTAGGATTTCGGAAAGACTTCGGGAATTTCGGACGAATTTGTGACACAATTTCGGGAAGTAATTAACCCCTCGGAAATAGTTGACAATTTAAAAATTTAAACACATCTGGAAAGCCTTCCTGCTCAACTGACATGCCAAAAAGATAAGCCAATAGTTCTGCACATCCCTTATACAGGGTGTAAAAAAATAGTGTACAGGGCTTCGAGGGGTGATACTACATATGAAAATAAGAAAAAAAGTTCCTATGAACATATGCCCAAAGATGCTTTTTTGTTCTGTAAGTAACTACTTTCTACCCTCATGGAAACAACCCTTGCAGAACTGTTACGACTTTTTTTACTATCATCATTCGCTTTTGCATCGAAATGTATGCAAGAATACCAAATTTCAAGAAAAATAGTTGGCCACTGTTATAGATGAAAATAAATAAAATCTATTATTTTCATCTACCATTTGAAGGGCTGTAACTTCTTCAGAAAGCATCTTAGGGCATATGTTCATAGGAACTTTTTTTCTTATTTTCATAAGTATGTAGTAGGTATCACCCCTCGAAGTCCGGTACACTTTTTTTTACACCCTGTATAAGATGGTATTTCATTGTGGCCGGTGGATTTCTTGCGTTTAAGTTTTCTTATACCACTGATTACATCACTCTTAGTGATGTTTCCAAAGTCAAAAGTGCCCCATTCTTTATTTTCATAATGACAATTGGAGAGATTTGAAAAATCATCATCACCTTCAGTTTGATCACTGCTAACTACCAGTCAAATCTTCATGTACCTATTTAAAAGAATAAAAAAAATATAAGTGATAATATATTCGCATGCGCCAGCAGTGTCAAAAATGTTATTTCCGACGATATTCCCAACATATACCTAGCACTTCGCAATCATGAGAAATCTTTTGCAATCATGCAAAATCCCGCGAAATCATACAAAATTCCTCGAAATTGCACGAAATCCCTTGCATTTTTGCGAAATCATGTGAAATTTTGCGAAGTTCCGCGCAATCATGCGAAATCCGGAGCAATCGTGTGAAAACCCCCATTTTTCGCAATCGCAGTGGTTCACCCCTTACAAATCCCCCAATGTGTAATTTCAGATTGCTGTGTTGTTTTATTAGGAAATAATTGACAAAAATAGGTCTATAAACCTAGCAGCCCCAAGGTGGAAAAAAACTTCGGGAACTATATAATAATTAGGTGCTTTTTAGGTGCTAATTAGGGCCTCTAATTAAAAATAAGGTACTCCTTTAGTTTTTGAGAAAATTAAAAAAAACTAAGGGACCGCTAGGTATATAAAAGCTAGCAGTCCCCTATAGTAAAAAATATTTTTTCAAATTTTTTCTTTGTATCAGAATTAAGTGCTTTTTAGGTGCTCCTAAATAGTCGAAGAAAAAATAAAATTGATTAATTATTAACCGAGTTACAAATTTCTTTTTTTAATTATTAGGGGACTGCTGGCTTTACGTTTACATGTTGGTGTGTCAGAATGGCAAAAAAACTTCGGGATCCATATAATAATTAGGTGCTTTTTAGGTGATAATTAGGGCTTCTAATTGAAAATTAGGTGCTCCTCTAGTTTTTGAGAAAATCAAAAAAAAACTAAAGGATTGCTAGGTTTATGAAAGCTAGTAGTCCCCTATAGTGAAAAATATTTTTCCAAAATTTTCTTCTGTAGAAAATTTTGGAAAAATATTTTTTACTATAGGGGACTACTAGCTTTCATAAACCTAGCAATCCCTTAGTTTTTTTTGATTTTCTCAAAAACTAAAGGAGCACCTAATTTTTAATTAGAGGCCCCAATTAGCACCCAAAAAGCACCTAATTATTATGTAGATCCCGAAGTTTTTTTGCCAATCTGACACACCAACATGTAAACGTAAAGTCAGCAGTCCCCTAATAATTAAAAAGAAATCTGTAACTCAGTTAATAATTAATCAATTCTATTTTTTCTTCAACTATTTAAGAGCACCTAAAAAGCACCTAGTTCTGATACAAAAGAAAATTTTGAAAAAATATTTTTTACTATAGGGGACTACTAGCTTTCATAAACCTAACAATCCCTCAGTTTTTTTTGATTTTCTCAAAAACTAGAGGAGCACCAAATTTTCAATTAGAGGCCCTAATTAGCACCTAAAAAGCACCTAATTATTATATAGATCCCGAAGTTTTTTTGCCAATCTGACACACCAACATGTAAACGTAAAGCCAGCAGTCCCCTAATAATTAAAAAGAAATCTGTAACTCAGTTAATAATTAATCAATTCCATTTTTTCTTCGACTATTTAAGAGCACCTAAAAAGCACCTAATTCTGATACAAAAGAAAATTTTGGAAAAATATTTTTTACTATAGAGGACTACTAGCTTTCATAAACCTAGCAATCCCTTAGTTTTTTTTGATTTTCTCAAAAACTAAAGGAGCACCTAATTTTTAATTAGAGGCCCTAATTAGCACCTATAAAGCACCTAATTATTATATAGATCTCGAAGTTTTTTTGCGATTCTGACATACCAACATGTAAACGTAAAGCCAGCAGTCTCCTAATAATGGGTCTTTCCCACTCAACTGAATTTAGGTATTTCATGCATATGGTTTGGGAGCTTATTCAATAATATACTTGAAGGAATATGTGGTTGATTTCTAAAAAAATTATTGAGGGAAATATTAAAGGGGAAAATATGGCAATATTTGAAATAGTCCGCCAGATTTTGGACCAATCAGAATGCGCTTAGTTGCCCTATTTACCGGCCGAATCTGTTCCCTATCGAATTTTCTTCTCTCTAGTTGAATGAAGATGATAGAAAAGGAAAAAAAATATCGATATAAATGCGGTTTATCGATCCCCTATTCCAGCGATTATTTTTTAGCTTTATCTTTTACGCATTATTAGACAAAGACATGACACATAGCTTGTGTGCTTTGTAATGAATTCTAACCTACAACCTGTCCTACACCTTCCTTCACCCTTCGAACAGCTTTTGTTTACCTGTGCAGATTTTACCTTTTTCCCAAAATCTGGTAGTGAAAGGGTCTCGAAAAAGGGTACTTTTTGTAAATAAAAAATTTTCGATTTGTGCTGTTTATTGTACCTACCCTTCGGTTTGTAAACTGATTTTACAAGTTTACCCCAAGTGATCATGGAAATGGTGTCGGAATGCAATCAGTACCGAAATAAGAAATGTGAATTTAAAAAGGTGAGATTTATTTTGCGTTATTTTTTACCAAAACTGCCTTTTACAGATAATAAAAGTTGTAGATTTATCTGAACATAATATAATAAGCAACAAACAAGCACGAGAGGTCAACCACTCTGTAAAAATTTGTACACGTATTGCGAAAATGTCGGTATTTCGCAAGTATTTCGCGAAATTCAAAGTATTTCGGTGGTGGTACTTCGGACCCATTTTTGTGTGGTATTGCCAAGTACTTCGTATTATTTGAAGGTAATTCGAAGTATTTCGAGGTAATTCGAAGTATTTCGAGGTAATTTGAAGTATTTCAAGGTAATTCGAAGAATTCGAAGTATTTCGCGGTAAAACAAGGTATTTCGCGCTATTTTCAGGCAGTTTTTTTTTTATGTACCGAGAACAATCAATTCTTTATCACTCAAAATTGAATATTATAGAATAAAAATTCTAGTCCATCTTCGAACAGGCTAAATATGTTGACCTAATAATTTACTACAGCATAATTGAAACAAATCGAAAGATATACTAAGTATATACCTGATATGTATTAGTAATCAATGTCAGTTAGTTAATAGTACAAGGTCATCCAACGATGACTGAACAGAGGATTATTTTTGAGTTTCCTTCTATTTTTGAGAAAATTCAAAATAGCCAATTGGAAATTTTTTCTCTGGAGAACTCAAAAATGGTACCAAAAAATCCTTTGAACCAAAAACCAAAGGGTTACTTATGCCATGGATGAGCTGTTTTTTAACTGGAACACCCTGTTTTTTGTATGATTTTTGGAGAAGTCGCATTTTTTCACATCTATTCTGTTGAAAATATTTGATTATTTGATATTCCGATAGCTATTTTTATTTTATTTTAATATTTTATTCTTATTAATTTTTGCTTTGCCTGTTTAATACATAGCAACAAAATACAAAGATTATACCTTTATCACTTATGAATCTAGCATAAAACATTAAAATAAAAACAGCAATCGGAATATCAAATATGTATGTTCAACAGAATAGACGTGAAAGATAAGACTTTTCCAAAAATCATACAAAAAAACACGGCGTTCTATTTAAGAAACAGTTAATCCATGGCGTAACTCTTTGGTTTTTGGTTTAAACGATTTTTTGGTACTATTTTTGAATTCTTCAGAAAAATAAATCCAATTGGCTATTTGGATTATCTAAAAAATACAGGGAAAGTCAAAAATTGCCCCTGTTCAGTCTTCGTTGAATGACCCTGTACCTAACAGCATTATAGAACTAAGAGTCACCTGCATCACTAATTATTAATTTAATTGTCTAACCTGTGTGTCCAAATAAAATTCATCATATCTAAAGACACAAAAATCCGAACAAAAATACATCACTGCGATCTGCAAGAAAAATCGTTATCAACGATAATTTTTTTAGAAGTATTGCGGGACTTCGTGAGGTAATTCGAGGGTATTTCGCGTAATTCGACGGTAATTCCATGGGATTTCGCGTACTTCGACGGGAATACCTGGTATTTCGAGGTACTTTAAGGTATTTCTAGGTACTTCGAAGTATTTCGGAGGTAATTCGGGCCAAGTGTACACGTATTTCGGGAAGTGGTTGACCCCTCGAACAAGCATTAACGCCATTAACTCATCTATTGTCCAAAGTAGGTTAGGTACCTACACAACTGAGTTTTTTTTTGTTTTTAGATAAGCAAAAACCAATGACCTGCAAAAATAGAATAATGCTGTTAGTTATGTACAACTGAAGACAGAAAGCCAACATAGTTGTACCAGCTGTTCAGTGTAGAACTGTAGAATAACCCCATAACACAAAGTACATAAGAGCAAATAAGAGTCGTAGAAGGTAAAGCAAATAATAGCATTCTGAGCTGTTACTACTCTACTACACTGTTATACATATTTTATTATTGTTGTGAAAACTGTTAAAATGGAGTTTCTGTGAATAAATAAATTGAAAGTTGATTGTATCATATTATCATTCAAATAAGTAGGATTAAGGCGATTTTTGTACCTACATATAAACTGATACCTAGCTATACAGGGTGTCCGGAAAATAGCGTAAAAGCTCTCCATTACGTAGTAGGGGATTCAGGGGCGGATGGGGCCCCTCAGACCGGCGCGGGAAGTGAATTGAAACGGCGCCGCGCCTGTCCAGCAAAAAAAATTGAAAAGCACGAGTGATCGACTTCTGCGCATACCCTCCTGTTGGGTTAAATATAGACAAGACGACAAAATCACTCTTTTTGCTGATAATCGGAGCCGCGCCGCTCGAGGGTCTGTTCTCACAAGTTACAGAAATTACAAACCAGTCACAGCGTTTTCGATTGGTGCAAATCGCCATCAACCAGTTTTCTGACTACATATTTTCAACCAATGAAATTCGCTCTGACTGATTTGTAATTTCTGTGAGAGCAGACATAAGCTCTGTTTCCACAGAAATCAAAAACCAGTCAGAGCGTTTTTGATTGGTCCAAATCGCCAACAACCAGTTTACTGACAATCAATCAATCAATCAATCAATGAAATTCGCTCTGACTGGTTTGTGATTTCTGTGGAAACAGAGCGCCAGTGTACGGAGACAAGATTCTTTTGTCGCCCGTCTTTTTCTACTCTATCACCAAAACAATCAAAGAGTGCTTTGATTACGAAAACGTACGTCGCATTATTGTTATTGGTCAGGATTTTTGACATGACATTTTGACATTGAAGTTTATTGACAAAATTAACGAAAAATATTGCTAATACATACGTTTAGAAAACCATAGCAATCTATGATCAAAACAGAACAGGGCAAGCACTGTAATTTGCCATGAAACATTAGGAATGGTATGGACGCTTATAACATGCATACTTATTATTTCCGCAGTTCCAAAGTGGCCAACTGCCAAATAAGTTAATAAATTAGATACCTGAATCTGGCTTTTTTGCTTTTTTAATTATTTTGGAACTTCCCGCGGCGGCGCACCGGGAAATCTCCCGGCTTCCCGGTGGGCCCATCCGCCCCTGAGGGGATTCTTCGAGGAACCCTAGAAAAATAATTTAAAAAATCTTTCTTAACCATTCTTGACAATATGAAGAGGTAAATGTGAAAATTCAATTTCCTTATTTTTGATTTTTTTTCCAAATTGCAATATTTCGTACAAAGTGTTAGGTATCTTTTGTAGATTCATAACATAATGGTTTATTAAACTTTTTTATTAACCGTTAAAACGCATTATGAAAATTGCAAAATCTCTAAATTACAACAGGAAAAATTGATCTGACAACATTTTTTAGTCAACAGGATATTCTCATTGTTGATTGTTGCCAATTTTAATAGGCATTAAAATGCTAATAACATTCTTAGGAATGCCACCAGATCTTTTAAATTATTTTTCTGGGGTTCCTTGAAGGGTCCTCCACCACGTAGTGAAGAGCTTTTACGCTATTTTCTGGACACCCTATATTGCATTTGTAATATATATTGTATAAACCTGGAACCATTATCGATTTTATTAAACTTTTAAAACAAAATTAAATGGTATAAATGTTGTTATTTATTAGTTCATAGTTATGTACAAGTTTCTTTTGAATACATCAGATTTAAAATTCTAATTTGAAGTAGGTAGGTACCTAATTAGACCACGGTTTAACCCTCACACGCCCCAATAAAAACCAAAATTCAGGTAAATGGATTTTTGGAAACGGTACAATTTTAGTTTATTGAACCCATCCCAGCTATATTTTCAGATTAATAAAATGAAATTACTCTTTGTTTACATATCGAAAATGAGGTTAAATTCATGGAGAATAGAGATCGATGGGTTATTATCGAATCCTTATCGATATGTCACTTTGAGAACACAATTCGTAGAGAAATTTCGTGAAATCATCAACCACATGGCAACACTGGAAGAAAGCAACCAATAGAAAATCTAGGCGCGTGACGTCACCATCCTAGAAATTTTGAATTTCAAATGAAAATTTAAGGCCTTTCCCGGTACCAAAAAAATCCGAAAAAAACATTTCTGGGCTTTATTTTGATTACCCTTTCAGATAAGCCAATAAAAAAAAATCGTGGGAAAGACCCATTAAAAAAAAAAACTGTAACTCAGTTAATAATTAATCAATTCTATTTTTTCTTTCCGACTATTTAGGAGCACCTAAAAAGCACCTAATTCTGATACAAAAGAAAATTTTGGAAAAATATTTTTTACTATAGGGGACTATTAGCTTTCATAAACCTAACAATCCCTCAGTTTTTTTTGATTTTCTCAAAAACTAGAGGAGAACCAAATTTTCAATTAGAGGCCCTAATTAGCACCTAAAAAGCACCTAATTATTATATAGAACCCGAAGTTTTTTTGCCAATCTGACACTCCAACATGTAAACGTAAAGCCAGTAGAGATGTAAGTTTTCATGAAATTTTCAAATTTGAAACTTTTCATGAAAAGTTGAAACTTTTCAATTTTTTTTTGAAAAGTTAAGTACAGGAAGAATAGGGCCTCTAAAATTATTTTTTAGAAATTATAGGTATTCAATAAATTGAATTGATGAATAATATAATTTTTATCAATTATTCCTTTCCATTAAATCACAATATTGCGGTTGAGGATTGAGGTAGGTAATAAAAAAAATTGCGTAATAGTGAAAAAATCTGTTTTTCTATGACCATCAAAAAATAAACAAATTTTGTCATATTTTACCTTAGCCGAAAACGTCATTTTCGTCACTAGTGATGAAATATCCCATAACGTTAACTTTCCTCACTAGTGACGCAAGTGAATGATTAAAATTATACATGTTAAATACATTTTTTCAAATCCAATTATATTTCAATTCTGTGGAGCACAATGAAAAAACATAGTTCATAACGCAAAAAATGCTGTTTTCGTCACTCGTTAATTATTCTTTTGCTCACGACTATGACATCCATTTTCGTTTTAACAAACCTGGGACATAGTCACAGAATGCATGATTCATGATCTTTAAACTTTTCACGAAATTTTGAAAAGTTTTGAACTGTCTTGAAACTTTTCAATGAAATGAAATTTTATTGAAACTTTTCAGGTGAAACTTTTCACACTCACATCTCTAAAAGCCAGCAGTCCCCTAATAATTAAAAAGAAATCTGTAACTCAGTTAATGGAAGTCCATCCAAATGACCAGTGCAGCCAAGCCTTCCTAGAAAGCTATAAAAACCATAGGGGGTATCAGCAAATAAATTTTCCAACAAGAATCCGCAACACCCAGATATCATTACTTGATCTACTCATAACCAATGAGAAAAAGTTAGTTTTTGATATCAAATCACACGCACCCTTGGGAAAAAGTGATCATGTTGTAATCACAGCCAAGTCACAAATAAATGTAGCTGCTCAACCAACCAGAAAAATTTACAAAAGGCAATTTTGGAAAGCAGATTACATCGCAGTTAATGAAACACTTGAACAGGAATTAAGAAGACTGGCAAACCCATTGACTTTCAACCAATTCTACGAGGCTTTAACAAACACAATAAACAAACACATCCCAAACAAACCACAAAAAGTTAATCCGCAAAAACCATGGCTCACAAAAGAAGTTTTCAAAGAAATTCAACAAAAGCGAAATCTTTGGCATAATTACCAAAACAACAAATCTGAAGAAAATTATCAAATTTATCAACACCAAAACAACAAAACAAAAACCTGCACAGTATCGGCCAGGAGAAACTATGAACACAATTTATTAGCGAACACTAAACAATTCTACTCATACATAAGCCGTTCGCTAAACTCAAAGCATGCCAGCTTCAATCTAATAGATAAGGATACCTCAATACCGTTCAAATCTGATCAGGAAATCGCAGAGTGCTTCGCGCAGCAGTTCCAGAGTGTTTTTACTATTCTGGACGCAAACACCCTTAGGCCCACACTACCAGTAAATACTTACACGGTAACTGAGATAAATCACATCGAATTTACACCAGAAAAATTATAAGTTGCCATAAAGTCATTAAAGTCCAACTCAAGTCCTGGAATAGATGAAATTCCTTCCATTTTTCTCAAAAATTGTGTACAAGTTCTAAAAGCACCCCTGGCAAATGTGTTAAACATCTTACAGACAACAGGGGAATTTCCGAAAGCCTGGAAGAAAGCTATTGTCACACCAATATTTAAAAAAGGAAATAAACAGTTGGCAGAAAACTACAGGCCAATTAGTTTAACTAGCATGCTGTGTAAGTGCATGGAAAAAGTCATAGCAAAAGAACTTACATCTTTCTTCTTGGAAACAAGGATCATACCCTCACAGCAGCATGGCTTCCTACCAAAAAAATCCACATTCACTAACCTTCTAACTAGGTTCAACGACTGGTCAGTGGCTGATGACAACCGAGAACCAATGGATGTGGTCTACCTTGACTTCGAAAAGGCGTTTGACAAAATACCAATCGAATACATCAAATACAAACTACAGCAATTTGGAGTCAGAGGTGATTTACTACGGCTGATTGGTGATGGTTTTTTGTCTGGTCGAACTTTCCAGGTACGAATTGGTACTAGCCTGTCGCAGGAGCACAAAGTACACAGCGGAGTTGCTCAAGGCTCAGTTCTCGGTCCCCTCATATTCATAACATACTTGAGCGATCTGTACCAGGGACTTACAACAAAAAATGCATCTTTTGCAGATGATGGTAACCTATATTGTAACCCTCTATTACAACATAAGGACCTACAGCAAGATCTTGTCAGAATAAAGGAATGGACAACAAAGTGGGGAATGCCACTTAATGATTCCAAATGTACTGTACTACACATAGGCCAGAATAACCCTAGTCATAGCTATTTTCTACAACAAACACCAATAACAACTGTTGCAAAGCAGAAAGACCTTGGAATCACAGTGACGGCAGACCTAAAATGGGAGACACACATCACTAATGTAACAAAAAAGGCAAACTCAATGACATACCTCATCAAAACAGCATTCAAAGACCACTCTAAAGAGATGATTTTGAAACTGTATAAGTCCTACATTCGACCAAAACTTGAGTATGCCCAATCAATCTGGAATCCTTACTATGTGAAGGACATTGAACAACTCGAGCGAGTACAACGGCGGATTACTAAGCTTCCTAGTGAACTTAAAGATCTGCCATATGAAATCAGACTGACTCAATTGAACCTGACCACACTGAAAGACCGCAGAACCAGAGGAGATCTTATCGAGACATTTAAGATTCTCAACGGATACTATGCCTGCAACTTAACCAATATATACCAACTCAGCATTAATCAAAACTTACGGGGTCACAACAAAAAGCTATCCAAAGAAAAATGCAACAAAATGCTTAGACGAAACTTCCTGTCCAATAGGGTGGTGTATCATTGGAACTCTCTGAGCAGCGACACCGTAAACTCAACATCCAAGAACCAATTCAAAAATCGCCTTGACAAGGAAATCGAAGACTGGAACAATATGTTTGTGCATTACTCTGCATGACCAATCTAAATGTGATTTTAATAACACCAAACAATGACACACGCAGTACAACAGACTCAGTAGTCTCATCGGATTTTAAATCTGCCTACTGCTGAAACTAATAATAATAATAATAATAATAATAATAATAATTAATCAATTCCATTTTTTCTTCGACTATTTAAGAGCACCTAAAAAGCACCTAATTATTATATAGTTCCCGAAGTTTTTTTCCACCTTGGGACTGCTAGGTTTATAGACCTGACAAAAATCCAAAATAAAAGTAAAACTTTAACACCCTGTATTGTGCAAATGAAGCACTTCAAGGGTGTATGTTCCTATCTATATTTTTATGAAAATGCTAGGTCTGTTACCTGTCAAGCATTGTCAGTCTAATATTGGGACACCCTATAAATTTAAAATATATACTTTTCGGTTACCTGGCGCTTTCACCAAATAAAAAAATTATCTAGCGAGTAAATGGGTTTTTGAAATACAAAAACAAACTTGACCTTGTTGGGCACCAATAAAAACAAGAATGTATACTTAATTAATTAATTATCAAATTAAATATTATTGGTATAGGTAATTATAAATCAAAAATATTTTTTTAATAATTTTTATCAAGCTACAGTTGTGTGTGCTGTATAGGAAATATAGGAAGCTGTGATAGGTTTAGGAATTAAACTTGCAATATATCCAATTATATGTGACTACATAATAACGTCTTTTTTTGTATAAAAAAAAATCCTTTTGTCAGGTTTTAATATGTTTTCCTTATTTATTAAAAAAAAAAATCTAAAATATAAACAAAACTCTGATTACCATAGCAACAGCGTTTGATGTCAGGCCCTAGGCCTTTTTTTTGCGCAAGCCCCATGCCCTACCAAATATTTCCAACAAATGGAAAATAAATGTATTTATATTTATTGGGGTTTAAGGCCTAAGGGCCGGATCAAAACAAGCTACCTGAGCTACAACAATCAACTTAAACGCCCATAAGGGCGCGCCTTTGGCCCTACACAACCACTTCAAACCCTTCACATAACCTAGGAAAGGGAAAAAAAATCAGTGGCCACTTACCGGAAATATCTTGTAGCGGGCAAGTCTGGCTAATTTAGGTATTGTTGCACTGGGACACAATTATTATTAACAAATTAAAAGTTTATTTTCGTAAAAACTAAATAAGCAAGCAACGTCGCAATCGGCCGATAACAATAAAAAAGCGCCGCGAGAGCAGCTGACGCGATGACGTGACAGCGACCTGGGCCGGTATTCTCGTTCTCGAAAACGCTCAACGCTTTTCAGTCGCTCGGCACTTTCAATGTAAATTTGCATTTAAAGTGCCGAGCGACTAGAAAGCGGTGAGCGTTTTTGAGAACCAGAATACCGGCCCTGCAGGACTCTCGTAACAACAAAAACTGCGTCGCGGACGTGGCGCCGCTCCACGGTCGCGCTTCGAATTTTGTCGACCAGCAGGAATTTATCGATTCGAGATGAATTATGTAAGGTGGGGTTTACATTATTATGTAGTTTCTCGTGTATTCATATATTTTTGAAAAAATTCGTTTCAACAGGATTTGTAATTAGGTACGTAATCATTTGCTTTCTTTTTTCAACAAATACAATTGACTGAAACAAATGAATGACGTCATAAAGTCTGTTTTTTTTTTAAAGATAATTTCCCAAGTCAAAAATTTAGTAACTATGTTGGCAACACAAGCCTTTCCTACATAAAAAATTTGAAAGCATTGACAATTTTACATTATATTGCCAACATAATGTCATTATGACTTTTATCTTTAAAAAAAAAACAGAATTTAAGCTCGATTAATGGCCATTTCCACCAACTAATTTAGGGAAGCCCTAACGATAGGTATGCCTTATGGCCGTATTCACCAACGACCGCTAACTGCTTATCAGTCTGATAAACTGCTTGTCAGACTGTTAACGAAAAATTCGGTATTCACCAACCTTGAGTAGTAGATATCAGTCTGATAAAGTTGTCAGGCGAAATTTGGGCTGTTAAGGAAGTTATCCGTCTGATAAGTGTTATTGTTATTGTTTTTTTTTTTCAAAAAAAAATCGAATGTGTCCATAAATTGGAAAGAATGAATGGTTCGTTAAATTTTAATTTATGGTAGGTACTTTATAAGTTTTTATTTTTTGGCAAAATGAACAGAATGGATGAAATAGACCTGAATTTTTTTGGAGGTTCATTGGATGATCCATATATTAGATGAAGATCTTCCCAGGCCCAGCCCAGAAATGTGAGGGCAAGAATGATTTATTCACTGATATGGATGATTTGGAGTTTCATAAAAGATTCAGAATAAACAAAAATAACTTTCAAAGGCTAAAAATGAACCTCTGAACACTGAACCTAGTCGTGGAGCCATTGCGGACGAAAGAAATAAACCAATCTAAAAAAAATCAGATTTTAATTGCAACCGGGTCTTTTCAACTTTGTATTGTGGTGACCATTTCAATGTTTCACAACAATCACAACCAACTGTACTGTATTGGTTATGGTTTTCTTCAGGGACGGAGCCATGGGGAAGGGGCTGGGGGGTGTGGCGCCCCCCCCAAAGTTCCTGAAATATATCGAAAGTTGGGAAAACTTGGATGAAAAATTTAAAGTTGGGAAAAATTGGTAGACAAAAATTTGCGCACCTTATTTGCGAGGACTGATTAAAATTAACATTAGGATCGTGTCACGTGTCGTAATGAATTGCAAAATCACCACTGTACTAGCGCCACTAGCCTGTAGCAGTGGCACGTAACCAGGGCTGGCCCTACCATAAGGCGAACTGAGCGAGCGCTCCAGGCGCCAGACCTCGGGGAGCGCCTTCGACTTGTTTCTTGGTAATAAAAAAAAGGGAAAAATATATTATCGCTTTGAATTCTGTCTCTGCTTTTCGATATTTTGCTTTTCTGCTTGTGAGCAAGCTTGTGCTTACTTAGTATGTGAATAACCTGTCCTGACGTTTTTTTGAGACGCGCACGGATCGTGGGTGTAAGCTTGAGGTAATTAAAACTTACCTTAGCGGTCAACTCTAGCAGAATAGAGAAACCTTCAAGATCAAGATCTAGCCCTGCTGTCCATTGAAAATGTTATAGCTCAGATATTGTCATATGAGGATTTATGAATAAAGCTAATGCAAAAGTATGCAAACACCAATTTACCTAAAATTTCGTATTTTGTTTTTTCGATTTTTATATTTATTAGGCCCGGTTTATTTATATTCAGATAAACTTGCGGGTAATTATCGACAAGATAAATTTACCGTCCTATAAATCTATTGGTCGGCGCATAGCTGGCCAACCAATGGGATAAGATATTGCATTTTTATCGTTCAGATTGCATACCTGACACCTGACAGTTTATCAGAAGGTGATTAAACCGGCCCTAATGGCTGTTTCCACAAACTATTACGATAAGTATTCCCTAAACTGACCTTTCTCCATGAAAACCTGTCAGTTTAGGGAATACTTATCGTTAGGGCTTCCCGAAAATAACTAGTTGGTGGAAATGGCCATAAGTGTTATAAGTGATATTACCAAAGTGGATTATTGGTTGATCCCATCAAAGAATGTGAACTAAATGTTAGTAAATAAGAGAACTTTGTACCAACGAACAGAAATGTTTTCAAATTTCAATTGGTAAGATAAAAAGACACATTGAGCTTTGTTTGTTCCAACTCATCAGGAAACCGTAATATTATCGTCAGGATTCAGCGCAAAACCTAAAATTTTTGCATTGAAACCGAAATTCGTATACAGAGTGGTTCCGAAACCGTTCTGGGACGTTTTTTTGACGGGTTGGAACAAACCTATTAGCAGGGTTGAATGGGACGACCGGGCAACCGGGCAAATGCCCGGTATAACTCTGGGCCGGTCCGGCCCGACGCGTCTAGATTAATAATAAAATTTTAAAATTTATAAATATATTTGACAAAAACATCATGAAAACTACCTATCTAAAACAATATTAAGGCTGTGGTCCGAATATAACCAGGGCTGTGGTTTCGCGGTCCGAAAGCGATCAAATTACTCTGGTACCTGCAAAAGTGGTTACTTTTGGACCTTGGTTTCCTGAAATCTGGTTAACCAAATGTCCAAATAGTTACCGACTATCGGATGTCGGTTCTGTTGGTTTTATCTGTAAATTCCTAAAAATTCTCTCAACAATTTTTTATTTCATGTTCGTGTTCCCTAGGTAACCGGAAATTTCAGTAACCATCTGTCAACCGGATCGGTTACTTTGGTTAACATTTGGTTATATTCGGACCATAGCCTTAAACTGAATATTATGCGTGAGGTCGGAAACCACTGGTGACGGTTTAATTGAGAATGCAGTGTTGCCAATCTGAATTTGTGAAATTACACGATATGCTGGTCAAATTACATAGTTTTACACGATTTCGTCTCACAATTACACGATTTATACACACGACCTTGGTACCTATTTAGTAAGTAACATCAAGAAGCAAGTATTTATGATTTTGGGAAATGGGTCAAATCCAGTCAAATCTGAGGGTTAATCATCGCTCCTCAACCAAAAACAAAGATGTAGCATCGACAGAAAAGCGATCCAAAAGTAATCTAATTACTAATTACTCTAGTTCCTGGAAAAGTGGTTACTTTTGGACCTCAGTTTTCCTGCCAGGATGAGGCACCCCAGATGACGTCATACAGTTATCAGGCAACCTACCTCTCTCAAACATCCTAGCCATAAGAGTAGTCACTTGACAGACCATTTGACAGACAAAAGATAATGGAATGTAATGCAAGGAGCAATTAAGGGAAGAGAAAAAGTCAAGTCCTATTTGTTTGTCACAATGGGACCGTGACCTATCTATATGTAATAATATCGAGAATGAAAATTCCAAAATATTCTTTCGTTTTCTTTACAGTAAAATTTTTGAAACCCATTTTTCATTCTTGCCGTCCAAGGGAGGGCTGGATGAAAAAAATTGCCAGGGCCGGTTTGTCTAAGCCCATTCAACCCTGTCTATTAGATTAGATATGGTCAAAATCTATACTCGCGCATGCGAATCACATTTAAACTAGGGGCGCCCAAGTCAGATCTCGCTCCATACTAAAAGTAGCCTCGGGCCGGCACTGCAGTTTACTGTAGTATTTCGCATCTGTTCAGTCACTGTAAATCACGTCATCGTCAAGTCAGCTTGTCGCTCGTTTACATTTCATTTTCTTAACACGCTTTTATTATTTAACACGCTTTTATTAGCTTCACCTGTATGTATGTTTGTATGTTTGTATATTTGTATGTATGTATGTTTGTAAGTAACATTGAAAATGTTTATCGCACGGGCACATAGGAATGCATGCGAACTTTTCTTGGGAAGTCTATGAACAAGAACCTGGAACAAGCCAAGTGAGCTGGAACAAGTCGGGAAAATGTTTGGAAGAAGTCCAGAGAGGTCAGGAAAGGACTGGATAAGGTCTGGAACAGTCTGCACAAGTCTGGATAAATCTGGATAAAGCCTGGGAAAGTCTGGAAAATGTCTGGAAAAGTCTGGAAATCTCTGGAAACGTCTGGAAAGAGCCTGGAAATTTCTGGAAATGGTCGGAAAAATTTTGCCAAAGATCCCAAAAGACCTGGGGATCATTTTCCAGGATCTGGATCACTCTGTACAAGTCTGGATAAGGTCTGGATAAATCTGGATAAAGTCTGTGAAACTCTGGATAAGTCTGGATATTGTCTGTAAAAGTCTGGAAATCTCTGGAAACGTCTGGAAAAGACTTGGAAATTTTTTGAAAGGGACGGAAAAATTCTGGAAAAGGTCCCAATAGACCTGGGGATCATTTTATAGAATCCGGATCAGTCTGAACAAGTTTGGATGAGGTCTGGATAAATCTGGATGAAGTCTGGAAAACTCTGGAAAGCTCTGGATAATGTCTGGAAAAGTCTGGAAGAGTCTGGAAACGTCTGGAAAAGGCCTAGAAGCTTCTTGAAAGGGTCGAAAAAATTCTGGAAAAGGTCCCAAAAGACCTGGGGATCATATTCTAGAATTCGGAGCAGTCTGTACAAGTCTGGATAAGGGCTGGATAAATTTAGATGAAGTCTGTAAAACTCTGGATATTGTCTGTAAAAGTCTGGAAATCTCTGGAAACGTCTGGAAAAAGCTATGAAATTTTTTGAAAAGGACGGAAAAATTCTGGAAAAGGTCCCAATAGACCTGGGGATCATTTTATAGAATCCGGATCAGTCTGAACAAGTCTGGATGAGGTCTGGATAAATCTGGATGAAGTCTGGAAAGCTCTGGATAATGTCTGGGAAAGTCTGGAAACGTCTGGAAAAAGCCTGGAAACTTCTTGAAAGGGTCGGAAAAATTCTGGAAAAGGTCCCAAAAGACCTGGGGATCATTTTCCAGAATCCGGTTCAGTCTGAACAAGTCTGGATAAAGTCTGGCTAGGTCTTGTACAGACTGCTCCGGATTCTAGAAAATGATCCCCAGGTCTTTTGGGGCCTTTCCAAAGTTTTTATGACCCTTCCAAGAAGTTTCCAGGCCTTTTCCAGACGTTTCCAGAGATTTCCAGACATTATCCAGACTTATAATGATCTTTCCAGAGTTTTCCAGACTTCATCCAGATTTATCCAGACTTATTCAGACTGATCCGGATTCTGGAAAATGATCCCCAGGTCTATTGGGACCTTTTCCAGAATTTTTTCGACCCTTTCCAGAAATTTCCAAGTCTTTTCCAGACGTTTCCAGAGATTTCCAGACTTTTCCAGACGATATCCACACTTATCCAGAGCTTCACAGACTCTTTCCAGATTTATCCAGACTTGTACAGACTGATCCGGATTCTGGAAAATGATCTCCAGGTCTTTTGGGGCCTTTTTCAGATTTTTCCGACCCTTTCCAGAGATTTCCAGACTTTTCCAGACAATATCCAGACTTATCCACAGTTTTCCAGAGTTTTACAGACTTCATTGAGAATCATCCAGACCTTATCCAGACTTGTACAGACTGCTCCGGATTCTAGAAAATGATCCCCAGAAATTTCCAAGTCTTTTCCAGACGTTTCCAGAGGGATTTCCAGCCTTTTCCAGACAATATCCACACTTATCCAGAGTTTTGCAGACCTTATCCAGATTTATCCAGACCTTATCCAGACTTGTACAGACTGATCCGGATTCTGGAAAATAATCCCCAGGCCTTACAAACAAACATACTTTGTAAAGATATTTGATAACAAAAAAAGATCCTTCAGTGGCGCCATCTGTGGATAATTCTCTGCACTGGCGGTGACGTCATAATTTTTTGGCGTCCGTTTGAATTGGTGGTTAATGATATCAAATTTTATTATTTTTTGCTTTTTCAACTGTGTCGTTCAGGTACTTATTTTTTCGTTTTAAGGGCTTATTTTGATTGCATAAATCGAACAGTGCAATGAAAATAGTTAAATTCAACTATGCTTAAACACCGGATTCCGACAAACAGACCAACCACACATTCGTGTTGGCTAACGTTTGCCAGACTTTGCCATATGAGTAGGTCAGGCATAGCAACCAAGTAAGTAGGCTAGCTGCCAAGTTACTTGGTTTAAGTTTTCATCCAAATGAACTTGAACCGTCTCAACCTAGCTTTACCTGAATGTTAGGACCTAACCAACTGGACTTAGATAAACAGTTTATACGATCCAAGAGAGACGGACGCAAAGTCCAAGGGCATTTGATCCAAGTACGCTCGGACCGTGTCAGTGTCAACCTGCCTTAACAAACATGTAGCACCTATTATACGATTAAAAATTGAATTCGCCATTATTAAAGCGACTTGAAAATTCTAATTATTGTAATGTGAATTTGGTCAAGAGATAGCTCTCAAAGTTATTCCGGAGTTTGCTCTGGAGTACTACACGAAATAATAATTACGTAAGTTTTGGCGCCACTCCAATTCGCTTGTTTATTATCGTTGATGCACGTTTCAAACCGCCGCTGCTGCTTCAATTTTAATCGACACACTCGTTAACCGACGTTTTACTAATTATCTTTGGGTGTCCGCAATTGAGCACGATTCAGTTCAGTTTGTGTTTTTCTTTTCGACAAACTCGTATTTATTTGGAGTTCTTTCGACCCTTGTCGATTTAAGTCCAAATTAAGCTTTGGATTACATTAGTCCTGACCCCCAGGACCTCATGCCATAAAGAAAATAGCAACGTAGTCGTAAGATGCACAATGCGCGACCAAAAAGGGGGTTGTTAGGCGTCCGGTCCGGTCGTAAATTCGGCCTTTCTTACGACCACGCCGACCTTTAATGTCTCCCAGCAGACGCACCGGCGACGTGTTCTTTATGCTGTCGTGTCTTCGTCCCCGGCAGCTCATTTGCTTACCTTTGACTTCTTATTTTGCTTAAACTATTTATGTAAGCTGTGTAAAAACTGGCCGAGTCGTTAAAACACGATTAATTATTTTCCAAATATTGATATTTTCTGGATAAATTCATGGATCATGGATCGCCATCATAAATCAGTCACGATGTGAATATTCAAAAACTATGTAGAGCAGGGCCGGGCCCCGAATGAGGCAAGTTTAGTTGCGTTGTCGCAGGTAGGGTAGGGTGGGTGCCGCGTCGGGACGTTCCGCGAACGACGTCGCCAGGCTGGCAGGCGCCCTTTTTACGATCAGGAACTTTTGTGGCCGTCTACGAGGTTTATTAGTGTAGGCGGTAATTGCTTGCGGGATCTATAATACTGGATGATTCATTGAAAATTAAAATTTACCAGTGTGTAGTGTACTAATTTTTCTCTATTTAGGGAAATTTTCAAGAAAACGATAACTCAGAAGCCAAGAATAGGCAAAAAATTAATGTCCTGTTCTTACCAACAGCCTCTATTTTGAGTCTTCATTATACCTATTTCTACAATTAGTTTTGTTGAATATAGAATAGATCACTTTATGTTGTCCAAAAGAAAACGCTTAGATGGGTTCTGTCAAGTGACACTTTGTAAATGTATTATTAGTGAGGTTAAGAATAATAAACAGATGAGTCTGCAACTTTTACACAAAAATCGTTTTTCTTCACATAATTAAAGTAAAAGTACACCGATTATCAACAGGTTATGGGCCCAGGCTACGGGAAATTTAAGAAAATTGGTAATTAGTGAAGAAAAATTGAAATTGTAACGAAAAAGTGGTGAAAACGATTTCAAGGTTAGGAGACAGTTTTTATTTGAAGACAAGGAATAAAGAAAAAAATGTCTCTGTTACCATTGCCCCAATTAACTGGAACGAATTTCTCTAATTGGAAATTCAGGGTAGAAGTGGTATTGGACAAGGATGGTGTAAAAGAAGTATTGGACATGACAGACTCAGAGTTTGCCACATTGAGTCAGGAACAACAAAATAAATTCAAGAAGAATGATACAAAAGCTAAGTGTTATTATAGTACAATGTATCACAGATCAATGTATAGAGTACATAAAGGATGCAAAGAATGCTAGAGGTATGTTTGAGTCATTAAAGAATGTTTTCAAAAGAAAAAGTACATTTTCTAAGCTATTCATAATGAAAAAATTGTTAAAAATGAAATGTACAACTGAAAATTTGCAAGATCATTTCTCAAAGGTAGAAGGGTTGCTAAGAGAGTTAGAAGCAGCAGGAGCTACATTAGATGACTCAGATAAAGTGTGTTATTTACTTCTAACAATGCCTGAGAAATACAATAATGTGATTACAGCTATAGAAACTGTGACGAGTGGAATTTCTATGGAATTTGTAAAAAGCAGATTATTAGATGCTGAATTAAAATTAAAGGACTCCCAAAAAGACAATAATACTACAGCCAGCAGTGAACAAAGACTGTGCATTTAGTGTAGAGAGACAGTATCAAGGACAAGTACAAGGACAGAATAAGTGTTATGGATGTGGTGAACAAGGACATTTTATTAAAAACTGTACAAAAAATATAAATAGTGAGGGACATTCATTTAGAGGTACAATATAGAGGATTTCGAGGAAGGTGTCCAAGAAGAAGCAGAAGTGGACAGTTTAATCGAGGAAGAGGGTTCCATCCCACAAGGCAGACTAATGTAACTGAGAGCGATGAGAATGTTAATCAAGAATTGATGTTTATTAGTGAAGTTTTAACATCAGAAGCAATGAATGTACAAGAAAAGGAGTTGCAATCACAAGTGAGTTTTATTTTAGATAGTGGAGCTACAGACCACTTAGTCAAAGAAAATACCTACCTATGTCAAATTTTATGTTTGAAATTGAAAACTTGAAAAATAAAGTACAGATTCGAGAAGCCAATGGGAATATTCTTACTGCTAATTAAAAAGGTAAAATGTTAGTACACTATGGAAAAGTAAATATTCATTCAACAGTTTTAATTGTCCCGCAACTAACAAATAACTTACTATCAGTAAAAAGGATTAATGAAAAAGGCAATAGAGTTATATTTGACTATAAAAAAAGCTATTATACAGGGAAATAAAGTATCCGTTCATTGCATGTCAGTAAAAAATTTGTATGTTGCAGTATTTAGACTCTCAGATCAAGTTTGTAATCTGTCAAGTAATACGTCAAACTCAGGACAATTATGGCATAGGAGGCTTGGACATATATCAGAACAATATATCATGAAACTAAATCTGCCAACACCTGAGACAGTATGTGGTCCATGTAGAGAAGGGAAAGCAACAAGACAGCCATTTGAGAAACAAAATTTACCAAGGTCAAGAAGAATTGGGGAGTTTTTACACACTGACATTGGAGGTCCTGTGAGAACGCCTACAAGTAAAAATGAAAAATATTATCAAATAATAATTGATGATTTTTCACACTTCACAATAATCTATTTATTACAGAAAAAGAATGAAGCTCAGTTCAATTTGATGAATCATGTTAGAGAACTACAGGAAAAAGGTTTTAGATGCTCTAGAATTAGATGTGACAACGGTGGGGAATTTTCAGCTGCAGAACTAAGAAATTTTTGCCAACAGAAGGGAATAATAATTGAATATACGTTACCATACACAGCTAAGCAAAATGGCGTTATTGAAAGGGCGAATAGGACATTATTGGACAAGGTGAGAACTATGTTTGCGGAGACCAATTTACCAAGACATTTATGGGGAGAAGCCATACGTACAGCAGCATACCAGCTTAACAGATCCCCAACGAATGCATTAAATGGTGATTAAATGGTACCAACAAATGTTTACTATGGTGAAATTGATTTGAGTAAACTAAGAGTTTTTATTGGCTCTAAGGCATGGATATTAAAGATTCCAAATTTAGGAGATAAGCTAGAATCAAAAGCAATACCAGCAAGAATGATAGGATATGAAAGAAATGGTTATAGATTATGGAATCCAGTAAATGATGAAATTATAATATCCCGAGATATAACGTTTGATGAGACTAACATAGAATATAGAGATGATGATAAAGAAGATGAAAGAGAGATGGAAAATACTTTAATAGAAGGAAAGACAGAAAATGAAAACAATTATAATAAAGACACACCAATTAAAGACGACGATGAAGAAAAAGAACGACCCAATAGAAGAAGAACCAGAATCCCAGAAAAGTACAACGACTTTGAATTATATCAAGCATATTGTTTTATTACAGAAGGAGAAGAACCCCGAAACTATACTGAAGCAATTCAAGCTGGAAATGACTGGAATGAGGCAATAAAAAAGGAGCTTCAAGCTCATGAAAAATATGGAACGTGGGAGCCAGCAAAGTTACCTGAAGGGAGAAAGGCTATTGATACACGCTGGATATTTACAACAAAGCAAAATGGATTGAAAAAAGCAAGGTTGGTAGCAAAAGGATATCAGGAAGAAATGCACTACAATGTTTATGCCCCAGTAGCTAGATACCCCACTATAAAGATGCTCATGGTTAATGCTATACAACACAACTGGAAAATTACACAACTGGACATACCAACTGCTTTCTTACACGGAGAACTCAACATTAACATTTCCATAAAAATACCAGAAGGGATCGTAATTCAAGGAAAATTTGATTGTTTACTTTTGAAAAAAGCTTTATACGGACTTAGAGAAGCTCCAAAGATGTGGAATGAAAGATTTAATAGGTTTGCAAAAAAAGAACAATCTAACACGATCAGGAAATGACTTTTGTCTATATTTTGGACAAGATGTGTGGTTGATATTATGGGTGGATGACATTCTTGTGACTGGACCTGGAAGTGACAAAATAGTGAAAGAACTAGAGAAAGAATTTCCTGCAAAAAATCTTGGTTCAATGGAAAATTTTCTAGGAATGGAAATAAAAAACATAAATAAAAGTATTTATATTAATCAAACAAGTTTGATAGATAAGATGGTAAACAAATTCAACATGCAAGAATGTAAAATCGCTGCCACACCTATGGAGACAAACTTTCAAGTAGAAGATGATGAAATATTAAACAATATTCCATATAGACAGCTCATTGGATCATTGCTATATATATCAACAATAAGTAGGCCTGATATTTCATATTCTGTTATATATCTTTCTAGATTTTTAGATAAACCAACTCAGCAGTTATGGACAGCAGCAAAAAGAGTACTAAGCTACCTGAAGCACACCAGAGAGATGAATCTTGTATACAAACCAGGAAATGGAAGAAACATTTTACAAGCATTCAGTGATGCAGACTGGGGAAGTGACCACCTGGACAGAAAGAGCGTGAGTGGTTGTGCAATATTCTATAACAACAATTTAGTATCGTGGATATCAAGAAAACAGAGTGTTGTGGCACAATCAAGTTTTGAATCAGAATATTTGGCCGGTGCTATGACAACATCAGAATTATTGTATTTGAGAGGTATTTGTAATGATTTTAATGTTAAAGACTTAAAAACAATTCTCATGATGGACAATCAAGGTGTTCATTCGATCCAAAGCTTTGAAAATAGTAAAAGGTCAAAGCATATCGATATAAAGGCCCATTTTAATAAAGACGTCAGTGGCGTATCTACCGGTGTTCCATGTGTGCGAGAGGGGCCCGTGAGCTCCATAGCGAAACTGCAAAAAAAACGTAAAAAAATCGAGATTACACCAAGAAAAAAAAAGTAGCTGCAGAAACTTCAACATACTGAAACAGGAGATCCTTCCAAGACCCAAAATAGGAATTCTAGGCTTCAAAAATTGTTCGCATTTAAAAAAATTTCGGATGGAAAATGCGTCCCTGATGCAATTTTGACGCATTGCTATGACAAAAGTGACAGAATCTCAGACAGAAGTGTCGTAACAATATGGCGGAAGTGGGATACGCTTTTTTCTCCTTATGTCGCCTCCTTATTATTCTACCTCAATAATTTTTCCTTAATTTTGCCTAAATAAGTCAATTTCTTTGAATTTTTCTTGGAGTGATTTTTCACTGGAAAATTTCGAAATTTCCCTATAATGAGCTCCTCACTTTTCTCTTTATCCTGGAAAATTTTCAAAATTTTCCCTTTAGCAGTTTTCTAAAAAAATTTAAATGTGAATTTTGCTTAGAAAAGTCAATTTTCCAGAACTTTCCTTACCGACTTTCCTTACAGTGATTTTTCACTAGAAAATTTTGAAAATTTCCTATAATGAACTCCTCATTTTCTTCTTTTTTCTGGAAAAATTTCACAAGTTTTGCTTTAATAATTTTCCAGAAATAAATTAAAATGTGAGAGGATGAGTTTTTCCTAATTTTACTTGAAAAAATCATTTTTTCAGAATTTTTCCTGGAGCGATTTTCCATTGGAAAATTTTGGAATTTTCTTATAATGAGCTTCTTTCCGCTTTTTCCTCTTTTGCCAATTTTCCAGGAAACAATTGAAATGTGAGAGGATGAATTTTCCTTAATTTTACTTGAAAAAATCAATTTTCCAGAATTTTCCCTAGAGTGATTTCTCACTGAAAAATTTCGAAATTTTCCTATAATGAGTTCCTCACTTTCCTCTTTTTCTTGGAAAATTTTCAAAATTTTCCCTCTGCCAGTTTTCCAGAAAAAAATTGAAATGTAAGAAGAAGTGAATTTTCCTTAATTTTGCTTAAGTAAGTTAATTTTCCAGAATTTTTTATGAAGTGATTTTTCATTTGAAAATTTTAAAATTTTTGCAATAATTTCTGTAATTTCCATAGTTTTTCGTAATGTCCATAATTCTCGTAATTTTTCGTTATTCACGTAATTTTTTATAGTTTCCATTTTTCATAAATTCTGTAATTTTCTGTAATATGTATTGAGAAAATTTCCGTAATTTACAAATAATTCCTGTAGTTTTGAATAATATTGAGTAATTCTGCATTTTTGGAATAATTCCTGTAATTCCCCTATTTTTTTGTAAATTCAGAATATTTTTTGAAATTTTGAATTATGTATATAATTCCTATAGTTTTGAATTGATAATTTAAAAAATATAAGAATTGCAAAAATTTCGGAAAATTTTACGAAAATTACAAAGATTGAAATTAGCAGAAATCACAAAAATTTCAAAACTACAAAAAGTTACTAGATTTTTAAAAAATTATGAGAATTATAAAAATTAAAAGAATTAAAAAATTACGAAAATAATTTATTAAACAATTACAAAAATTGAAAAATATTAGAAACTACGAAAAAATCAAAAAATTACTGAATTTGCGAAGATTCCTCAAAAAATTACGGAAATCACAATTTTGAATAATCACGGGAAATACATTAATTATTGAAAAACTGAGAGGAAAATTAAAAAATTACAAAAAAATCGGGTATTACAAAAGCAATGAAAATAAAAAAATTTGAAAAATACTGGAAATTCAAAAATTATGCAAAATTATAAAAATAATTGAAAAATTACATAAAATACGGAAACTACAAGAAACTAACAAAAATCATTAAAATTGCAAATATCATGAAAATTTGAAAAAATTACAGCACTTACAATTATTGAAAAATTAAAATGAGAATTGCAAAATTACGAAAAAAACCGGGAATGGAAATACTTATGTAATGTAAATTATTTTAAAAAATTACGGGAATTTCAAAAACTACGTGAAATTGCAAAAATCATTAGCAAATTACGGAAATTACGAAAAAATTACAAAAATCACGAGGATTACAAAAATCACGGGAATTTCAAAAATTATGTAGAACTGCGAAAATCATGGGTAAATTGCGAAAATTAAATTTGAAAAAAATTAGGAGAATTATAAAATTACGAAAAAAATCACGGGAACTTCAAAAATTATTAAAATTTCGAAAACATTGGAAAATAACGTATAACGGAAAAGTAACAAAAAATACGAGAATTTCAAAA
Source organism: Ceutorhynchus assimilis (assembly GCA_917834065.1). Taxonomy (NCBI): domain Eukaryota; kingdom Metazoa; phylum Arthropoda; class Insecta; order Coleoptera; family Curculionidae; genus Ceutorhynchus; species Ceutorhynchus assimilis. The sequence continues at coordinate 4,371,651 of OU892281.1, forward strand.
ATTACGAAAAATTTAAAAAGTTACGGAAACCACCATTATTAAAAACTAAAAAGCAGAATTATAAAATTTGAGTATCATAAAAGCAATGGAAATTATGGGCAAATTCAAATATTACGTAGAACTACAAAAGTCATTGATGAATTACGTAAATTACAGGAATTATAAAAATGAAAAATAACGAATATTACAAAAAATCACGGAAATTTCAAAAAATACGGGAATTACAATTATTGGAAAATTAGGAGAATTATAAAATTACGAAAAAAAAATCATGGAAATTTCAAAAATTATGTAAAATTACGAAAATTATTGGAAAATTACGTAATATGGAAAAATATTAACAAAAATCACCAAAATTTCAAAAAATCATGGAAATTACATTAATTATTAAAAAAATTTAGAGAAGAATTATAAAATTAGAAAAAAATCGAGCATTACGGAAAACAATGAAAATTATTGAAAAAAATTACGCGAATTTCAAAAATTACGTAGAATTGCAAAAAATTATTGGAGATTTCGTTTTACGAAAAAAAAAAAAAAACACGAGAATTTCAAAAATAACGGAAATTTCAAAAACTAGAGAAATTACGGGAATTAAAAAAATAACAGAAATCACGAAAATCATAAAAAATTACGGAAATTAGGAAAATCATAAAAAAAAATTAGGACAATTAGAATAATTATAGGAATTGCAAAAATAACGGAAATTACGAAAAATTGAAAAAAAAAAAAATATCGGAAATACACAAAAATTAAGGAATTTGTTAATTAACGAAAATTACGAGAATAATTGCAAAAATTGCAGAAATTACGAAAAATTTCGGGACTACGGAAAATAATTAATTTTTTTAAAAATTATGGAAATTAGAAAAGTTACAAAAGTTACGAAAATTCTGGAAATAAATCACGAAAATTTATTAACAAATTGCAAAAATCGAAAAAATCTATGATGACTTTCAAAAAGTTAGGAAATAACAAAAATTACAAGAATCAGGAATTACAATTACACAAATTATAAAGACCGGGAAATTATAAAAGGACCCCCGCAATATTTAAATGAAAATTGGTTACCCGTGATATTTTGATGAAATTTAAATATGTTATTGAGGATGCCGTAGGCAACATTTTTTACCATGGGCACAACCCTGTATATATGACAGGTGAGGCGTGGTTAGCTGTCAAATATTGGAATCTGATATCCAAAAGCAGAGTAACTATGGCAGATTTTGATGAACAAAAAATCTATTTCTACTAAGTCGACCAATAAGTTAAGTCGAAAAATGTCAACCGTTTTAACACCTGTCAAAACCTTGCCAAACGGCAGCACTCATCTTTTCCAGTTTTCAATATTTTATGTTGTTATTTGACATTTTTAACTTATATGTAAATTCTAATTTCAAAAATTGAAAAAAAAATGACAGCTGTCAAAATGTGACGTGCATGAACTTTGTTCAATGTTTTATCACCAATAAACTAACTTAAAACGAGAAAGGACCAAATTAGAGTATTTTTTTCTACTAAAACAAATGACAGGTCTGTCATTTTTTTTTTTCAAATTTTGAATTTAGAATTTACATATAAGTTAAAAATGTCAAATGACAACATAAAATATTAAAAACTGGAAAAGATGAGTGCTGCCGTTTGGCAGGATTTTAACAGATGTTAAAATGGTTGACATTTTTCGACTTAACTTGGCCGACTTAGTAGGAATGGATTTTTTGTTCATCAAAATCTGCCATAGTTACTCTGCTTTTGGATTCAAGATTCCAATATTTGACAGCTAACCACGCCTCACCTGTCATATATACAGGGTTGTGCCCATGGTAAAAAATGTTGCCTACGGCATCCTCAATAACATATTTAAATTTCATCCAAATATCACGGGTAACCAATTTCCATTTAAATATTGCGGGGGTCCTTTCAAGAAACGTCCAAGAAATTTAAAAGATTACGACAATGGCATGTAATATTGACAGTTGAGTTGAAGAGGGCGCTTCTGTACTTGGAGCTTTTTAAATTTTGGCGCGTAAATAATCGAATGAAGTTTTAACCTCAAAAGTCAAGTTTGATGTGTGGTTTCAACACAAGCTGACGCTGAAAATAATCTTTAAGGACCACTGAACGTTTTGAAAGATATTTTAACTTATTCACTGTTCATTGTTCAAATGTAGTCATCTTTCCTTCTACTTATTAAAACGGTTTAAAACTATTGACATTTACCGCCAAAATTCAAAGCACTCCAAGTTCACTCACGCCCTCTACAAAATTTCGGGGAACTTAACTGGATATTTGCTGCCATTGAAAATTGAATTGACAATTACGAAAACTATCAAAGTTACGAGAATTATAAAAAATTACAGGGATTACAAAAAAGTTACGGGAATTACCAGAATTAGTAATCACAAAGGCTTTCGGGAAATGATTTTGAAAAATGCCCAGAAAAAATACGGAAATTACGGGAATTACCTACTAATTTTTGAATATACAAAAACGTGGAATTATAAAAATAACGGAATTTTCTGAGTTAAAAAATTACGAAAATTTGAAGAACAACAGGAATTAATAAAAAAATTATAAGAATTATTTGAGAAATGACAGGAATTAAAAAATTTCTAAAGAAAAATTACGGAAATTACGAGTCTTCGAAAATTACAAAATTTGCTACAATGAGCTCTTTATTTTCTTCTTTTCCTGGAAAATTTTCATAATTTTCTTGCCAGTTTCCCGGTTGTAAGAGGGTGAATTTTGCCTTAAAAATTCAATTTCCCAGAATTTTTCCTGGAGTGATTTTTGACTGGAAAATTTTGAAATTTTTCTATAATGTGCTCCTCACTTTTCTTTTACTTCTGGAAACATTTCATAATTTTCCCTTTGCCAGATTTCTAGAAAAAAATTAAAATGTAAGGGTGAATTTTTCCTAATTTTACTTGAAAAAGTCAATTTTTCAGATTTTTTCCTGAAGTGATTTTTTACTGGAACATTTCGAAATTTTCGCAAAATGAGCTCCTCATTTTCCTCTTATTCCTGGAAAATTTTCAGAATTTTCTCTTTGCAAGTTTTCTAGAAAAAAATTAAAATGTAAGAGGGTCATTTTTTTTTAATTGCTTAAATAACTCAATTTTTTAGAACATATTTGAAATTTCAGTCGTAAAAAAAAAGAATCACCCTTTGTCGTTTGTACATGATATTTAAGAACACCCTGTATAATACGCAGTTAATTAATTTATATATTTGGGACTCCAATGATTTTTTAAGAGCCGAAATTTCAATGTCACCTTGCGTGTATTGAACTTCAGCCTTGCGTCGTTGCTTTTCTTTGTGCAAAAATGGCCGAGTTTAAGTGTGACTCCTGTCAAAAAATCACCTCTGACAAGGACAAGTATAAACTTCGCTGTAGCGGTGAATGTCGCCGGCATTTCTGTATGAGCTGCACTGGTCTGGATAAAATGACAACAAAGATGCTCTGCCAACAAAAGTATCACAATATTAGATTTTTCTGTAGTGTCTGTGATTCTCCAACGTTAAAATATCTTCACGATAAAGTGTCTCAGCTACAGAAAGGCCAAATCCCTCTGGAAATTGTAGAGGCTCTGGGTGCATGTCTTAAGAACAGTGAAAAACTTCATCCGGTCATTTCGGAAATCTACGACACCTTAAGCGCTCATGATTCCAGGTGGAGCGACTTATCCAAGAAAGTGGATGACATACACAACCACCATTCTGAGTGCTCTGAGAGTGGACAACAATCTCTATTCCATTCAATTAGGGAAATGAAACGAGACTTGTGCAACATTTCGTCGATCTTCATGGACGGTCATGATGAGTCTATAAAGGTTCAGGTACATGACTCTTCAAAAGAAGAGTTAACAAGGGAAATGGCAGATTTGAGGAAATGTGTCAACCAAATGGCGCTCACGTTGGAAAAGTTAGCAGGCAAAGAGAAACCGTCTACTAGGAGCAGCCCGCCACCTGTAAAAAAGTCAATTACAGCGTCGATTTCAACCCAGACCGATAGTGAAGAGACATCCCCTGTTACGCAAGTGGTCATTGATTCCCGAGTCTGTCCCCCACCTCAGAATTCCGCCCTAAAAGAAAACTGGCATTATGTGGTAGTGTCAAAAATCCCCCATCCTTTTACAGCAAAACAGCTTGCTCATTTTGTAAAGGAAAAACTTGGAACCACGGAGTTTATCAGGTGCTTTCCAATGCTCCAAAATAAAGACTGCTCTCACACTGATTTCAAAGTTGGCGTTCAAAACAAAAATCACCTAAAGCAGCTTTTGGACAGAAGCATGTGGCCTCCAGGTACGGGTAAAGAGACTGCTAATTCATCTGCAACACTTTTAAAGGCATCGCCACCGTCGGCAGCAATTACAGTAGATCCACAGCATCAGTCTCATCACCATTTCAAACCCAACACTGCGGAGGGCCGAAGTAGACCACTAAACTCTGACTCAACCCCGATTAACCCGACTAAGGATGATAAAACTATCAGGATTGGTTCTGACAGGGAGGCTATAGCTGTTTCTAAGTCCCTGGCACTAGACAGCACAAAAATTGTTATGGATACAAGTAGAAAAAAAGATGAATCAATCATGGACCTGATGACTCCACCCATTGTGCGATTATCGCGAGCTTCCGATACAGCTGATGGTCGATATTTATTGGCTAGACTAAGAGTCCCTGCCATTCTTAAAGCTCTTAGGCTATTCCTGGCTTATCTCCATGACCAACCATCCACCGTGTGTTTTGATGGGCACACTAACACCAGCATCAAATTAATGTTAGCTTCGGAGGGACTTCCTAGTGACTTGGACTCATTGCGGAAGTTATATTTCCGTTTCCACAACGCGTATGGCATTGGTCTGGCTGAAGTTGACGCTGATCTATCCGCCTTCAGGTCTTACTTCTCATCCGAGAAACTTCTCCGGTTACAGAATATTAGGGAAAGTCAGAGCAAATATTTCTCTAGTGGCTCTCCACGTAATAATAAAATTTTTTAGATAAGGTGACGCGACCAGAGGATCAAGCACCCTCTGTAAGGTTGGACGATGGCAAGCTTAGTGTATTTCTTATTAATATTCAGTCCTTAAGACACAAAACAGATGAATTATTTATTTTATTAGAAGAGCTTAATTTTCCAGAAATCATCGCCATTACTGAACACTGGTTAAATATGGATGAACCTGTGTTTGTCAAAAATTACACCTCAATAGCTAGATTTAATCGAAGTAATTTATCTCACGGAGGCACTATGATAATGTCCACTAATAATGACTTTACTGCAATAACCAAGTTTGTTAATTTATTATCGGAAAAAATATTTGAATTTTCCATCGTCTATCATAGTGGTTTTGACCTTTATATTGTTTGTTTATATCGATCACCGGACACAGACGCGCACATGTTTTGTCGGAATTTGCTGAGCTTGCTTGACTCCTTGCCCTTGAATTGCAAAATAATTTTATGTGGTGACTATAATATAAATTTTTCCTGTGTGTGCGCTGCTCAAGAATCTCTCCAGTCCATTTTCGACTCCTTTGGGATTGTGATGCATGTAAACTCTCCAACCAGAATAACCAAAACTAGTTCTACATACTACCATTGACTATGTCGCTTCATCTTTTGATCCAGAATTGGTCAACTGCTCTATTTTTAGTGCAGGGTTTTCTGACCACGAAGCAGTATTAACGAATTTCTCATTGAATTCCTTACGTAAGGGTGCTTCCCGCAAATTGGGCAGAATATTTTCGGATGGAAATTTTTTAAATTTCAGTCAACTTTGCTTATTAGTTGACTGGGTCGTCCACTCAGATGATGTTGACTCCGAGTTCTCTAGATTCATAAATACCCTATCTGACCTGGCGACTAAATCCTTTCCTCTCAGACCCATCAAAGTCAAACGGCATAAACCATGGTCCACTAGTGGCTTGCGTACTTCTGGAAAAAATATGCGATCCTTGTCTCATCTAAAAAAATTCTCGGATAGCGTCTTCTTCAATGATTACGTAAAATTATACCGGAAAGTCTATCAGAAAACCATAAAAGCCGCCAAAGACATTTATTATAATAGGAGGCTGGCAAACTCCAAAAATGTTGCAAAAGAAACATGGTCAATTGTTAATAACTTGAGGAATAAGGCTTCTTCATCTAGCAAAATTCCTACTTCACCTGAGATCCTTAACGATTACTTTGTTGATGTGGCTAAGAATTTAGTGAATACCTTAACTCCTTCCCAGGACCCACTTTCATATCTCCCGAATGCTAAGGTGAACTTACACAGTTTCTTCTTCACGCCTGTAGTAGTTCCAGAGCTTCGCAGTACAATCAAAGATATTAAAAACAAATCTTCATCTGGGACTGATGGACTCACCCTCAAAATGTTCTCTAATCTTCCTGATTGCACATTAAAACATCTTACTACTCTGATCAACAAGTCGTTTCTAAATGTAGCTTTTCCAAACTGTCTTAAGATGGCGATAATTATCCCACTGCATAAGGGAGGTGATAAGGAGCTACCTTCAAACTATCGCCCCATTGCACTCCTTCCTACGCTATCAAAGATCATAGAAAGATTGGTTAAAAAGAGGCTTCTATCATTTCTCTCTAAATATAATATTCTAACTACCAGTCAATTCGGTTTCCTAAGTAACAAATGTACTAATGATGCAATGTTTTCCCTTTTCAATAATGTATACTCCAGCCTGAACTGCCACCACTCTACAGCCTCAATTTTCTGTGATTTCTCCAAAGCTTTCGACTGTGTTAATCATAATATCTTAATTAACACATGACAGTTCTACGGTTTCAGAGGAATGGCTCTCGAATGGTTTAAGTCTTATCTTGGTAACAGAGGTCAGCTTGTGAGGGTGGACTCGACCATGTCCTCTTGTAAACCAATTGAATGTGGTGTGCCTCAGGGTTCAGTTCTTGGCCCTATTTTGTTCCTGCTATTTATTAACGACATTGTTAGTCTGGATATTAGCGGCAAAGTTTGTCTCTTCGCAGACGATACTAGTTTCACTTGGAGCAACCCGGATATTACGGAACTCCATAGAACCGTATCTAGTGACTTAATCACCATCAAATCATGGTGTGACTCAAATCTCCTGTGCCTCAACCTCTCTAAAACCAAAGTTTTATCTTACAGAGCTTCGCTCCAATCTGTAGTACTGGATAACAATACCATGGAGGCCGTTGATTCCGTGAAATTCCTGGGGCTTGTTGTTGATAAATCTCTAAAGTGGGACCTGCATATCGACGCCTTAGCAAAGAAATTAAGTTCGGCCTGTTTTGCACTGAGATCTGTTTCCAGGGAGCTTAACTCGGCAACTTGCAGGATGGTATATTATGCTCTTTTTGAGTCGTATTTGCGTTACGCCCTTCCATTCTGGGGCACGTGTCAATTTGAACGCATTTTTAGACTGCAGAAGAGAGCTCTTCGTTATTCTTTGGGACTTGGTAGTAGAACTCACTGCCGGGAATTTTTTATCAAGTCTAGTATATTGACTCTTCCATCTTTATTTATTTTCGAATCCGTCTGCTTAATTCGTAAGCACTTAATATCAGCTATCTCAGAGAGGCCATCTCACAATTATCCACTGAGGAACGCAGAGTTGGATCTTTATCTGCCAATCCCGCGCTCAGAGTTAGTTAAAAGTTCAATACTTTATAATGCTAAAAAGATGCATAATCATCTACCGCCTAACATCAGGTCCATTGCATCTTTTCTCGAATTTCGCAGGGCGTTGAGGGTGTATTTACTGAGGAGAGCCTTGTACACAGTAAGCGAGTTGTTTATGGTGTCCTAATTCTAAATTTTGAGCAGCTTACTCACAGGTTTTGTTTTTGTTCCTGTATCATGATAGGTTATTATAAGTTATTGTTTGTTTGTTTTTTTAGTACCTATAATATGCTTACTCGCACAGTATAAGCAGTTAGACCTAGATGTTTGTTTGTTAGTTTTAATCAAATTTTGACCATGAACTATTTGTTCAAGTGTTTGGTTTTGTCTGTGCTTTTACATTTGTATGTTTTGTTTTTTATTTTTTCAGCTTTGTCCACAAAATTGTAAAATTTTCTGACAATGAAGCAAATTCTTTCTTTCTTTCTTTCTTTCTTTCTAAGATATAGAATAAGCATAGACATTGACAACATTGTCTGACCTTGACCTGACCACCCCCAAGCATTCCCCTAGTTGCGCCTATGATGATAAATTTACTTGCACCTGTGGACATCGGATTGTGTACAGGATATAATTATCCATATCTACAACTTTTGAAAATGGTGAATTCACAATTCAACGTTTAAATAGAAAAAAAAAACTTTTTTCGTATTGAAATAAATGCACTGCAGCTCACTATAATAATATCATCTATTCTAATCAATTTAATGTTATTACGTCGGTTCTCCGTATTCTATCCATTATATGTCGTAAAAGTACTCCATCTTTATAAAGTAATAAAACCAACGCGCGTCCCGTGCGGAATGGATATCCATAAAATGTAACAACCTGATTCTTTATAAAATATGGAAGAGACAGGCATCGAAATTTACGTGCTCTCTCCAAAATTTCCAAGACTAACATTCTAAGTTAAGTAGGCCCATTTAACGCGAAATAAAGAAACATGATAAATCATTCGCGAAAAATTATAAAGTGGAATCGCGGAAAGTCAGAAGGAAGTTTTGCAGTAATTAATTTTGCCGGGGCTGATTATAAATCAACACTCTTTCTCAGCGATTCAATTTAATTAATATTTGAGTGCCCGCGGTTGTGCAATAAGGCATAAATAAATCAAAAAGTACTCTGCGGCATGTTCTTTAATGAAAATTCTTTTTAAAAAGGGAAATTTAACCGCCCAAAATCGTCCCGATATTGAACGTTGTGAGCGTTATTGGAAATTAATCTTGATGCGAATCAAATTTCCGCTATATCATAATAATGATGCATCAGTGTAATGGGTATTTACATTTTATGTTTATTAATAATTAATTAGAAATAATAATAATATCAGAAAATGAGTTTTGGCTTGTAAAACAAAATATTTTTGATTTTGATTTGCATTTTACATGTACAATTGGGCATTCTTGTTGAAATTAAACCTACCAATTATGCGTTAAAAATTGACAAAAAGTCAATTAATCAAAAACCAAAACTGACACTTGATCCCCCATCAACTCTCGACAAACTTACACCAAAAACTTAAGCCAAGAGGTGCGGTTTTCCCCAACAGCACTTACCTTTCTCTCTTATCAGCACCAATTAACACTAAAAGTTTCCCTCTCTCTCTCCTTCGAAGTTATTAGCTGGAAGCCCGGCAAATTGTATAATAATCCAGTCAACTTCTGCGTGTATAATGAATATTCATGGCCTCATTATACGAAAAAGTTTTCGGCCAAAGATTAATACGGAAAATATGGCAAAGCGAACATCGGTCCGGGGGCTTAGGACTTGGCGAAATTAAGAAGTTTTTAATGGGTCTGGTAATGGTGACACCTTAGCGTCTCGCTACTATTACTTCCGAGAACCGCAATCGAAGTTTTTCTTAGGGAAACTTCTCGTTCGGGTTATTAATACTCTCATTAACATTATGGAAAACGGATTTTTTGTTAAACAGTTATTGTGAGATTTGAAACAGAAACGTCGGGAATTGTAGTCCTCAACGAAGATAAGAATTGTGCAAAGTTTTCAAAAATCTAAATCAAACTTTTACTGATTAGTTCAAAAAGTCGCTCATTCTCAGGTCAGAATTATTTCTTCATTGGTTCAAAAATTACTTATTTTTAGGTTAGAATTTTTCATAAAGAAGCCCCCTTATTCTTTTTATATTTTTTGATATATTCCACCAGGACTTTTTTGAAGTATAGTATCGTCTCATGCTGCAAAAGGTGTAGCTATACTTGATAGAGATGGACTCTGAGGATAAAAGGCATTATCAGTTTTAACATTTGGCGACCGTGACAGGACACTTCTATTGCAAGTATGGAGAAAACCAAGAAAGCCCCAGAACTAGGTACATCGGACAGCTTTTACAAAGATCTGTGATAAAGTATAGAATATGAAATGTCCAAAGAAAGGTACGATTTTAGTGAAGTACATATCGTCGATTTTTAACTGACACTTTCCGTATGAGGAGCGAGGGGGTGTTTCATATGGCAAAAACAGGTGTGACGTCAGGTAACCATTGGCGTTCTAATGTAGGGAGCCACCAGCTCACATTCCGTCCGAGTATCAGATTAAAATCGACGGACAATAGTATAGAGTTTTAAACGATGAAATGCTTCAGTTGAATGAATTGAATCAAATTATGTTCGAATTAAATGTTGAACTCTGTTAACGAGGAAGTACCTATGAATTCTGCAATGGAATTCATGGATAAGTTGAACTTTGAGGAAAACCACCTATTTAAAATATTATTTCTTAAAATTTTAACTTTTTAAAAAAGCGTTTACTGAATAAAAGTAAATGTTGCAACCATGTATGCGCCCTCAAGTTTAGGATTGAACGAGCGCACCACAGAAAACGAAGGTACCGAAACCGAAAAGGATACAAGAGAAACGCAACTAGACTACAGAACGAGCTAGACTGGTCCCTTAGAAAACGTGTCGCGTGTCTGTAATTATTCATTATTCAATTTTCATTTTTATTTTGCATTAAAATTGATTGTTCAATTCAATTTGTTATTAGTTTGTGTGTAAGAAGCGTTTACAGGTTAGTTGATTAATTATTATTTTGTTTGTGAGAGTTCAATTTATACAAATATCATTTTTTTCCATTTTTATGTTTTTTTGTTTGTTTATCACATTTTTTTTTATAACATGTGCATTGTTCATGTATTTAACAAAAATCGTTTCATGCTGTAAACAACACCGATAAAGAAGTAAATTAAAACCTAAGAAATTATGTGCTGTCTTTTTGTGCTGAGATTTTGATTTTGTGTATTCAGAACGTGTATTAGGTCATTGTTGAATTTACTAACATTTTCCTACCCTGACGAGAGAATATCTTAACAAATTGAAATAATCAATCTAGAGATATTGGCTCAAAAACAACTATAGCTGAGTAGCTTCCCGTATGGGACCTCAGTACCTGTTGGGAAACTGGCTAACCAAAAACTCTTCAGTATTGAATATAGGTAGTGTTGATTGAATGTTGTGTGTGTAATTAAAATTTTAGCACAAAGACCAAGGACGGTACCTATTTTAAACTTTTCGGGCGGGTATTATAAAACTGCTTTGACTGTTAACTTGAAGTTAACTTTTTGAATTACAAGTATTTTCAGAAGTTAACTTTAAGTTAACTCTCAAAGTAGTTTTATAACACCCGCCCTTATTGACTAAAATTCTTGAATTAATGACTCACAATAGACCGATCTCCTATTACCTGGACTGCGCGCGTCGCTTGTAGGCTGCAGGTGAGCGTCCAATGAGAAGCAAGTTTGTGACAGGCTTTCGTCATATTCTTATTCAGGGACAATTTCAGAATGAATAGTTCCTTCTTTCTTTGTAACGTGTAATTCGTAGGCTGCAGGTGAGCGTCCAATGAGAAGCAAGTTTGTGACAGGCTTGCGTCATATTCTTATTCAGGAACAATTTCAGAATGAATAGTTCCTTCTTTCTTTATAACGTGTAATTCGACAAAGAGCGAACTAATACTTTACATATTGCTTGAACTCACTGAAGTATCATTAAAGGTTATACTTGACATATTCCTTTGCAATTTCATTGAGCGATGTTGCCGGATGAAACATTTATCAAAATAAAAGTGCAAACGATGTTCATCCACTTTGAAGCTCTTCTTTTGTCTGATTTAAGGCGTTGTAAAACACTTGACACTATATCACTTCTTTAATGTTATGTTGTTCGATTTGTGTTGTCTACATTTTTTCTACAACAATACAATCTGGCTACACTGCAGCCTACGAGTTGCGTGCGTATGTCATCTTTTATTGCTTTCTAACTTGTATTTATTATAATTAAGCTCTCATTTTCTAATCATGCGAGATAGGTCTATTATTATTAAAATGACACAGTATGTTTTAATTTTTAAGGAATGTTAGATCGAGGGTTTCTCTGCCGTGCTCTTTCCCCTCGTTAGTTCCAGGATGAGATCGGTAGGATTTACTTTAATAATAAAGTAGACGTTTCACGAATTTTTCGTTTCTTTTACATATCACAACTTCCCTTAAATTTCCCAAATATTTGCTACAAGCTCTCAGAAATCAGAATCTAAATCCAAACCAAAACTTCCCAAAATTAAATTCAGGCAGTTTGGAGGAGACATCAAGAGTTGGCTTAGTTTTTGGAACCAATTTAGTTAAATTGATAAAGATCCTGACATAGAAGATGAAGATAAGCTGCCATATAGACAGCTGGTTGATAGTTACTCGGCTACTAAAGGTAACTATGCTAAAATAGTTCACAGTCTGAAATAGAGATTTGAAAGAAAAGATCTGTTGATAGAAGTTTATGTAAGAGAACTTCTTAAGTTGTCAACAAATCTCAATACAAAAAATAGATTATCAACATTTTTTGACAAAACGAGTCTCAGTTGAAAGCTTTGGAAAGTTTAGGAATACAATCCGATGCTTGTGCTGCGATGCTTTATCCGTTAGTAGAGTCCTGTTTAGGAGAAGATCTGATACGAGCTTAGCACCGAAGTCAGCTTTATTTAGCCGCTTGTAGTTTAAAGAAGTGTCTTGACACCTTAATATGGACTTTCTTAGACAAGAAGTGGTGAATGAAGACAGAATTTCACTTGCTGTATTTAGTTTTAAAGATAGACGGAAGCCTGAAGATAAACACATAAGTAGTAATACTGTATAAGGAATACATTTTTCTGACCAATGTGAAGATGCCTTGAAACTCAGTTTTGCCGAACGAAAACAAAAGTTGTCAGATGCTGCTTGTTATCATTCCTGTGCACGTTTTGACCAGGTTTTGCGGAGGTGTCGTTTAAAAGCAAAATGTCCTACCTGTCAAGGAAAATATTGAAAAGGTATATGTCCGAAAGAAAATGTTAAGTCCTCAAACTTCAATGACGAATGCTAAAGACCAAAATTCCAAAACCAGTGACCACCAGTCTCAGGAACCACGCCGATCCCGAAGTTTTCCTGGCAAATCATGGTTGTTGAATTGAGAAGAGAGTGAGAATCACGTAGAGTGAGACTTCTTATCCATACTGATTCCCACAAGTCATACATTACAAAAAAGTTGCCTGAAGAAGTAGGCTACAAACCGATTAGAAAGAAACAGCTAGTTCACTCACTGTTCGAAGGAAGTCAAACCGAAACTGTAAATCACATATGCTACCACGTGCGTCTGTATACTCTAACTGAAAATTACTGTTGTAATTTTGAAGTTTTGGATCAGGCACTGATTTGTAACTATGTTAGTTCCGGTACGAAAAAACCCTGCTAAAAGAAATTGGGATCGAGATACTTTGAATGGACTCATCGATGTATTGGTATAGTCGCTGGTATAGCGGGAAAGCTATTTTCCGGAAGTAAGCATGATTTAGAGTGCGGATTAGTCACAGTTCATACATTACTAAGTTGAACGCTTATAGGTAAACTGAAGTCAACTTATTAAACGAAAACATCGTTACTTATCACTTCTTTGTTTTCAAAAGATTTTGACCTATCTAACCTATGGAATTTAGATTTTCTTGGAGTTCAAGAACCTGTAAAGAAACAAATCTCAAAAGGAACAAGAAGCATTGGTCATGGAACATTTTTTGTCAACAGTGAAGCAAAAAGATAAACGATATGAAGTAAGTATATTCCGTGGCTTGAAGGTCACTCAGCTCTGCCGTCTTATTCTGATTTGTCATACAAAAGACACCACGAAAAAGTTGAAAAAAGATAATTTTTACAATGTTTATGATGAAGTCATCGATAATTGGTTAGCAGATGGAGTGATTACCAAATAGTAACGAGCCTTTTGAAATTTTATGTCAGTCTGGTCATTTTTTGCCACACCATCCAGTTTACAAACCTAGTAGTGCCACAACACCTGTACGGCCTATTTTTGTTGCGTAATCAAGAGAAAAAAGTCAACCATGTCTGAATCAATATTTGGGGAAGGATATCAATCTTATTGAATTGATTGATCCCTTCCATGATTTTACTTTTTCGAACAGAAAAAATTGGACTGCTGAAGTCATTTCTTCAGATCAGCTTACAAGAAAGTGATCGAAATTTGTTAAAGTTCCTGATGTGGTATGATAAAGAGGACAACTTAAAAGTATTTAGACATACACAAGTGGTATTGGGAGTATCATGCAGTCCTTTTCTATTAGGAGCAGTTATAGACTACCACCTTGAGGAAACTTTCAAAAAATCAGTACGCGAAGAAGTAATTTGCAGTCGTGATGTTATTTCCAAATTAATGAAGTATCTTCACTTTAACAACGTTCTAGCAAGCGTATCAGATAAAAAAGCTCTAAACCAATCCATTGAATAGTTTACCTCAGTTTTAGCTGATGATAAATTTGAACTTAGAGGGTGGGAGTATTCTTTATCAAAGTATGTTGAAGTTGAAGAAAGAAGCAACATTCCTAGACTTGAAATTTAGACACTTTCACTACAATTTTTTGATAAACTCGATATACAACAGGTAACCAAACGAATTATTTTATCCATAATTCATGTTGATTGACCCTATCGGCTTTTCGTGTCCAGTTACGTTGATTCCCAAACTTTTCCTCCAAGAGACATGGTCTTCGAATTTGGGTTAGTCGTTGAGGTCACTGGAGAAATTCGAGAAATATTTTTGAAATGGCTTCAAGATTTGCCATACTTGACTTATGTTAAAGTTCTTCGATGGATAGCTACAGATTTTAAAGGATCGACTATTTAGTCTTTACATGTCTTCTGTGATGCAAGTGACAAGATGACAGAAGAAGATAAAGGTCAAGTTTGTTCAAGACTAATTGAAGCAAAATCTAGACTAGCACCTGTCAAGAAGTTAACTATACCTCGTCTTGGAACTTTTAGCTGCTACCATTGGTTCCATTATTTTAAAACTTTTACAATAATCACGGTCAGATTCATCAACAGTTTTATCTTGGATTAGGAGAGAAAACCAATGGAAACCGTTCATCTAGAATCTTGTAAAAGAAATGACAAAGTTTACCAAACTTGAAGATTGGTACCATCATGTTCCTGGTCAATTAAACCCAGCAGAGCTTCCTTCAAGAGGCTGTTTTGCGAAAGCACTGCTGAAAGAAGATGGTGGGAGGGACCTCGATGGTTACTTAGTTGATCCAGTTTCAGAGTGGCCAAGTCAAAATTTTTAGTGCGACGGAGAAGTTAGTAAGCAAAAGAGAAAGACTGTATTATCTTCTCTGATTTAACCAGAGATTTTTCATAGTATTACTAGTATTTCTCAAAATTCATCCATCATCATACAAAAAGGAAGTTTTCAGTCCGAAAATGGCGTCAAACTGTTACCTTTAAATTACGTCGATTTTAATCTGATATTTAAAAGGAATGTGCGCCTGGTGGCACCCTACATTAGAACGCCAATGGTTACCTGACGTCACACTTGTTTTTGCCATATACTTCAGCCCCTCGCTCCTCATACGGAAAGTGTCAGATTAAAAACGACGGACAATATGTCCGTTTATCGATGAAGACAGGTTAATCAGGGTACGTACTAAGATATCAGACAGAATTAATACGGAAAACTTTCGTATGCCGTATGTTTTACCCTCAGATCATGTTGTTGTTAAACGTCTTATTTTCGAAGAAATTATTGGAATAGATTTAGCTGGCCCTTAACACCTCAAATCTAACCAAAAAGTTTCGATCGTACTGTATACTTGCGCCATCTACCGTGCTGTTCATCTTGAGTTGACTTCATCCTTATCCAGTTATGCCTTTCAACATGTCCCAAGAAATTCACTCAGAATTTCGTAAATTTTGTCCCAATTCAATTTTTTAGAATGCATATTACCGGAAAGAGTTACAAGCATTCAACAACGAATGAACTGAATTTTATAACTCCATCAGCCAAAATGTTTTCCATGAACGAAATACCGTTTTAATAACATCCTCAAAAAAATTTTTAATTAAAAATCCCTTTAATGTTTGCGAAAAAAAATAATACAAGGAAGAAGCTTTGAAGGAAACTAATTTAGTTTATTTTCTAAAAACATAATAAATTTTTACAAAGGTGTTGTATAGGCATTGTTCCCTTTCTTTTGATATAATGCAAGGTATAAATGCGGCACGTGCGCTAGAAGTAAGGTCACAACATTTTATTGACGATAATCATCATAAATTGAACATCTCACCTATTTAAAATTATAGTTTGCCCTTAAGGGCCATCCAACTCCCCTATCAATACATCATTGTCCCACACTCGAAGTTCTCGTAGTTTGCGGTCAGCCTCTGACCGTCTCATTTTATTTGTGTTTCCGAAATCTTCCAGTATTTGAATTCCGCCCCGTTTATTTGGCAATTTCAGATTTTGTGCGTCATTTGGAAAAAGTTATTTCCTCAACATCTTAATGCGTTCGCAGCAGGCGGCAGGATCGTTTGCAATAAAAATTAGGCCCGTCTGGATGGCAACGTTGATAATTCGTTTATTGGAAATGGACACTTTCCACGTACGTCCATTATCGTTACCCTGCTGGTCGGCAATTGCTGAAAGCTTCACTAAAATGGTAATCTTGTTGAGATTACTTTATCGGTAAATATTGGCCTTTTATGAGCCAGTTAATTAGCTCAAGTTGGCAATGGAAAGTGACTAACTGAGGCCTACACAGACAGAATTTGTAATGAAATCTTTGCCATACGGGTGTGCATGGTCGAAAAAACAGGCAGATGGTTTATTGAGCTTTACCTACGACATTTCTTATATCGATGGATAGAGAATACCTACTTGTAATTTGCAATAAAATGAATTGTCTTACTGCCAATTCAAAGCCAAATGAGATTTTCTTCATAAATTTAGTTTTTAGTTTTTTTTTTTTTACTCGAGCTTGTAGTATAACATACCCGGGGTTCATTCAGCAATATTGAACGGTTATAATTTTTATTACCAAATCTTCTAACAAACCTTCTGAAAAACGAAATGAAAAACAAATAGGACCTGAAACTTATTCAATTTTACTTACTTGACATGCGCTCGACAATAGCAAATATTAGGGTTGTGATATGTAAAATAAACGAAAAATTTGTGAAACGTCTACTTTATTATTAAATTAAATCGTACCGTTCTCGACTTGGAATTCTCGAGGGGAAAGAGAACGTCAGAGAAACCCTCGATCTAACATTCCTCAAAAATCAAAACATACTGTGTCATTGTAATAATTAATTGTCAGTCAATAATCAATAATTTAAGTCAATGATAGTTTGAATTAGGTACCGCCCCTGTGCTTGTGATAAAATTTTAATTTCACACACTACAATCAATCAACACTACCTGTATTCAATACTGAAGAGTTTTTGGTTAGTTAACCCATCTCCGGCAGGTACTGAGGTCCCTGGTTACGGGAAACTACTCAGCTATAGTGGTTATTTGGAATCAATATCTCTAGATTGATTCTTCAATTTGTTTGCTAGGATATTCGCTCGTCAGGTTAGGTAAATGTCAGTAGATTCAACAACGCTCTAATGCACGCTCCGAATACCAAAAATTGAAATCCCAGCACAAAAAACAGCACACAATTTCTTAGGTTTTAATTTACTCTTTATCTGCGTCGTTCACAAGTTCACAGCATGAAACGATTTTTCTTAAATACATGAACAATGCACATGTTATAAACAAACGAAAAAAAAAAAACAACATTAAAATGAAAAAAATAATACTTTTATAAATTGTTGCGGAAATAACCCACAACAGGTTTAATTTTTACTATTTCTATAATTTAATACATCTCAATTCTCTATTATTTATTATAAAAATAATATTCTAAAAATAGATGCTATTGCTGGACTATTTATCCTGTAGAACCGGCAACAACAACCCTTTGAACCAATAAAATTACAGGTTTCTTCATTACTTTATAAGGCAGTGGACCTTTCTCGCTGCTGTGATTGGTCAGCCGCCATATTGTTTTCTAGATTTTTGCGACCTGCTCCCCTGGCAGAGTCTAGTCAACACACATTGTTCAGTACTATTAGAATAAGCGAAGAGTTCGCACCCTCGCGCCCTCTGAATGCTCTCCAGAGGAAGAAACCCCAAATACCCCGGTTAGTATGCGCGATTTATAGTAAAATACTACTCTCAGTGTCTCAAGGCCTGACATGGTCTATATTATACTAGAGTCTATCCATCACAGCCGGAGTAAACTCGATAATAGCCGAACAGGGAGCTCTGGGTACATAGAAAATCCAGAAAAAGAATTTAATTGTTATTTTTATTGCTTCTTTAACCATTATTATTTTTATCAAAACAAAATTACAAGTTCATTTTACAAGATAAGCAGACCCATTAAAAACAACCCTCAAGCGAGTAGTTGAACTATTTTTGTTCAGAACACTGTAGTGCGGCAAAAAATATGAAATTTCAGAAGAATCATCTTCATTATTTAATATCATGTGACCCATGGTTTTGTATTCATTCATGAAATCCAGATAGAGTTGTTTTGTCTTGGGGTTTTTCTGCAGTTTTCTTTCAAATGCGAAAAACTGCCTCTCTGCAGTTCCCAAGTAATGATATAAATTTTTTAAAATGAATTGCCAGAATAAATCGGCCAGAATCATCTTTTCTGACAGTCTGGGTGTAAAGAAATTCACATTCCTTGTCGTCATTTGACAGAATTGGCCTCGGGGTTCTGGGTGGCTCTTCGATTTGCCAAAACTGCTCCAGAGCCGTTTTCTCGCGTCCACTTTTGATATTGGTTCAAAATAGTATTGAAATGGTGTTACCATTGCCCGTTTCAAAGCTGTTTTGAAAAAAGTCGACGCGAGAAAACGGCTCTGCTGTGTATACAGTTCGAGATTCATATATAAATTACAATGAGTTACACATTGAGACAACCCAAGAGAAAAAGGTCCAGAAATGACCCATCCAAATCTAGTTTCTGGACCTTTTTCTCCTGGGTTGTTTCAATCTGTAACTCATTGTAATTTAAATTTGGATCTCGAATTGCATACACAGCTGGAGCAGTTTTGGCAAATCGAAGAGTCACCCAGTACTCTGAGGCCAATTCTATCAAATGACAAGGAATGTGAATTTCTTTATACCCAGACTGTCAGAAGATATGATTCTGGCCGATTTATTGTGTCAATGCCCTTTAAAAAATCTATTTCTTTACTTGGGGACTCTAGAGTATCTGCAAAAAGCCAGTTTTTCGCTCTTGAAAGAAAACTGCAGAAAAACCTCAAGACAAAACAACTCTATCTGGATTTCATGAATGAATACAATGATTACATGATATTAAATAATAAAGATGATTCTTCTGAAATTTCATATTTTTTGCCGCACCCCAGTGTTCTGAACGAAAATAGTTCAACTACTTTCTGTTTTTAATGGATCTGCTTATCTTGTAAAATAGACTTGTAATTTTGTTTTGATAAAAAAGGGAATGGTTAAAGAAACGATAAAAATAACAATTAAATTATTGTTCTCGATTTTCTATGTACCAGAGTTCGCTGTTCGGCTGTTATCGAGTTTGCTTCGGCTGTGACGGCTAGACTCTAGTTATATTATTAATTACAATTCATGTAATCAACCCTTAATTGTTGCAAATCACCTCGGACGAGCAAAATTCTCTTCTACGCGATTGTCTTTTGGCTCTCTCTCACTCTCGACGGGCTCCAACGCACCTGTATATCGTTGTGTTCAATTTTCATCTCAGTGGAAAATTTCCTAGCTGCCAGTGTGAATAGTGGTGATAAATGGATAAATTATCGCCTTGTGGATTTATCTGCATGAACTGGATTAAGCAAGTAAGACCGTTACAATTTCTCTAACAGTCGAACAAAAAGTCAATAAATACTGATTAGTGATTCGCTTGAAATGCACTATAAATTGAAGTGTTTTCTAACGTTTGATGCACACTCGTGAAATTAACATTTTTACATTTGTATATAGAAACTGAGCATATATAAAGACTTTTCTTGCACATATTGTTTACAGACTTCCGCAGAAAAGTGCTCAAATTGTTAACTCTCAATAAATAAAAGAACTTTCAAGGATCAATAAACATTTTGTGATTGCTTTGAACTGATTGAAGTTGACTAATTATTTATGTTGTGCTCTCGTGCATTTAATTAGTTAATTTGTGTTTTCGTTCACTGAATATTTACCCATAAATGATATTATTATCATTGTCAGATTTCCCTACCTTTTATAAATCAAGATACTCATTTATTTTAGTATAAAATTTGTAGTTCGACTGGACGTCCAATTAGGAATTTTTAGATAGGATTTGATTGCTGATTATACCGAAATACTTTCATTTATTAATTAAATTGATAATTATTCTATTTCAGCGTTTTATTTGTATAAATGAGAATCAAGGCACCCTTAACTCAATACAAGGGTTAAATGATCCAACACCTAAAGCGTAGTTCATATAGATGCGAATCACGAATTGCGAATCCGAATTTCGTTGAAAAGAAATCGGCGTTTTTCAGCCCTTTCATATAGATGCGAACTTCGCAATTATTCTAGAAATATTTACTTTATTTTTCGGTGCCACACTGGAGTGTTGAAACTAATATTTACATGTTTTCTTTGGTTATAACCTTAAATAATTGTTATTGTTGTTTCTTATTGTTTGTTGCAATTCGTAAGAAAGAAATGTAGAAGCCTAAATAGAATAGCAAGGAGCATAATATCATAATTTAGTCCAATAAATGAGACTGAGAAAAAAATAATAGATAAAATTACTGTGGAAAATATTGCAATTAGGCAATCTACTGACCTGTCAAAAACGAAATTGACCTGTCTCACATAAATAGAAAAAGATAGCTTAATTATGATAAATACAAGTTGGAAAGTAATAAAAAATGACATGCGCGCGCAACTTGTGGGTTGCAGTGTAGCCAGTTTGTATTGTAGCAGAAAAAATCTAGACAATACAAATCGAACAATATACCTACCAATAGAGAGAGATTTTTTACAACGTGTTTTCCAACGCTTTAAATCAGACAAAAGAGGATCTTTAGAATGTATTTTAACATCGTTTGGAATTTCATTTTGATAAATGTTTCATCTGGCAACATCGCAAAATGAAAGTGCAAAGGAATATGTCAAGTATAATCTGACATAATTTTAAACAACACTGCGGTGAGTTCAGAAGTGAAGTATTAGTTTGCTCTTTGTCGAATTACACGTTACAAATAAAGAAGCAACGATTAATTCTGAACTGGCTCCTGAATAAGAATATGACGCAAGCCCGTAACAAACTCCGTTCTCATTGGACGCTCACCTGCAACCCACCAGCTGCGCGCGCAGTCAAGGTAAAAAAAGATAGGTCAATTCAATATGGAAGTTCGGGTCAAGCAATGAGTCAAGCCAATGACTTCTGTCACATTCTGGACAAACGTCAAGATTTGATTTATCGGATTTTGTGTTTTTTTGTGTGTTTAGGTATTGTGTTAAATAAAATGCCAGCGATTTGCATCGTAATTGGGTGTGGAAGTTGAGGTAACAGGGCTAATGTGAAATTTTATTCAGTTCCTGCTATTTTAAATCATCGGCTTTTGATCTACAAAAGTGATTTATCAAAACAACGCAGGGTTTTATGGATTGCAATTGAAAGAAAGGATCTAACAGAAGCTCGATTTTCCCTTAATAATAATACCTTGATATTCACTCTCCATCTCAGAATTTATTATTAAATTAAAAAATACGTAGAAACATTATAAACACTATAAAATTCACTTTGTAAACAAGGGCCAGGACACTAAAAAATACGTAGACATACTAAAAACTATAAAATTCACCATGAAAACAACAATATGGCCAAAACCAATGGAAAATACGTAGAAACACATAAAATTCACTTCGAAAGCAACAAGGGCCAGAACACAAATGCTCTCCTTATGAACGTCACCGGCTTGTCACCGCAATATTTGACCCGAACGGCCATTAAAAAATCACGTGATTGAGATTGCCTAATAAACAATAAAGAAAACACACAGCAAATCACAAAAAACTAAACGAGAAGAATTACAAAGACTAGACAAAAGTAAAGAATCCCAAATGAAATTGCCAAAGCCAAAATGTTAACAAAACAACCGAAGGAGCAGATAACAACAGTATTTTTGAAATACGCATGCGCTGACATAAAATCCGCAACGAATATCGCAAAATATTAGACCACCAGATGTCCTTTTTCTCGACAGTGGACTGACCAATAGGAGCGGCCTCCGCAATTCGCAATTCGTGATTCGCATCTATATGAACTCCACTTAATGGTTAATTTTTACAGTCAAAGTAAAAACTTTTGGCATCCCTGGTGCGGTTTGACTAAAGCCCAAAAAGGGGCAATAGCTAGTTCCGTCACATTAATTGAACTCTCAAAAAAAAAATAACAATTATTGAACTGACCTGTGAATGCTCCTTTTGACACACAAACTAATCACAAATTGGATTGAACAATCAGTTTGATACAAAATAAAAATTGAATAATGAGCAATGGCAGACAAGCGTCTAAGCATAGGGGAAAATCTTCTTCTCTAGTCTTGTCTTTCATTTCCTTATCTCCTCTTCGGTTTCGGTACTTCCATTTTCTGTGGCGCGCACTTCACAACGCATACAAGGTTGCAACATTTACCATTTGTTTTTTTTTAGGAAACATTTCAAAAAGTTAAGATTTGAAGAAATAATATTTTGAATAGGTAGTTTCCTTCATGCTACAAACAATACTAGCAATTATTTTGTATTTCTTTAAATTTTGGAAAAGAATTTAATGCGCAATAGTCCTATACACTAAAACTTATTGAGACATTAATCGGCACATCTCGGTACATTTATTGAGAGATTAAAACCGAGCAAAGTGTACGAGGGCATCGTAAAAGGGCGAGAAAACACTTTTTAATCGTCCAATATACCGCGCGTTTTCCTTTTTACTATCAATAGAAAGGTCATTTTCCCGGTGGCTGTAAACGGAAATGTTTTTAGTGCGGCACCGTGAAGAATTTCGGCTAATAAATTTTTCGGGGTTTTATTTTTTATGTGCCCTTACAAATTGATTGGGTTTCTCCATTTGAGGGATGTAGGTATTCACCATTAACGAAATGAAACAAACTTTCAAAATACTTGAAGGGAATTTATATTTCTTTTTATGACGAATCACAATCGAATATAAATACCAAAATCCCGACGGAAATATTGAATTTCATAGAGGCCAAAGATACCTTCCGGACTATTAATATTGCGGAAGAAACAAGCAAAGCAATAAATCACAAAAGAGTCCATTTTAATTCGGAATAAGTCCCTATAGTCGGAGTAAACAAGTAGTCGTTTCGTTTTAGGGCCATCAGCGACGGTTCATAAATCTTTTTCTTTTGCGGAACACAATAAAATCTGCCTACTTTCATAATATCTATATCTATAAACCGAACTTGGTGAATAAGTTTATTGTATTTTATTCCAATATTCGTTGAATAGAGAAATTTAAATAAAAAATATGTTTTTATAGGTTCATACATGATTATTTATATTTTATATATTGTCTTATATAAACCGGCCCAACTTACTAGCCACATAGGGAGTGATAAGACGAATTAGCTTGTACTCGGTCTCAATGAATCAGTGTACGAATTTTAATAACATGCAGCTCGACATAATATAGTGATCAAGGTATCAGTCAACTAGTCCTATTGAAGCCAATGTGTCTAGTAGGCTGGTCCTCTCTGTATCACTTCATATTCAGTTTACCTCTTGTGCTTAGATCGATAAAAGAATTTTCAAACTAAAAATCTTTATTTTTCTTTGTACTGCTCAAACTTCGAAATAAAACGAAACTCCGAAAGTTAAAAGTTGTTTCACTTTACAATATCCCTTTATTATCATTTATCTAGCACTGTAAACGCAGCTATACGAAATTTTTCTTTTCCTTTTAAGTAGCTGGTCGTATATAGCTACAGTATAAAGTAAACTGATATGACCCTTTTCGAAAGTGCCGACGTGCACCTTCCTTATCCGCATCATGTAAACGCGCATTATGGCTTTTCAAAGGCGTTTCAAAATATTTTTCCTAGAAACAGGAAATTAAATTTTTGATGTACGATATCTAAACGACTTTAACGGCTAAGTAAAAGGATTGTTAAAAATTAAATATTTTTTTTTTGGCCTTATTTTTCTGCACGGGCTTCAAACGATATCTTTTTAAAAAGAAGGCGTCGCGACTGCAACGTTATTTTAAGAAGAATAAAAAAAAGGCTGTAAAGCCTTAGTAAAAGAGCTGAGAAAATTTCCGGGTTTTAACTTTTATACAAAATATTATTTTTATTTAAGAAAATATACATTTTTTTTTCAGGTGGTTTAAAAATATTGTCAAAATAATAATGGCATCTTAACGCGGCTTTAGTTCGTTTTCGTTAAATACTTATGTTTATTTGGATTTTTTCTTCGTGATTTTTCTATTTCTGTGTTGAATTCAGTGTTTCCAACCGTACTATAATTATAGTATTTGTACTATAATTGAATGGTTATATACTATGTACTATCAAAGGTCATTATAGTACGCCTAAAATACTATAATTATGCATTATCATATTATTTAGTTTTTTCGGTTGGCAAGCAAGCCCTTATTCTAATTTTCCTAAACCTATTTTGTTGGCCTGCAAGCCCTTATCCTAAGTTCTTATTCTAGTTCTCAGCCTATTTTAAATCCTAATTTGTTGGCTGCAAGCCCTTAATCTATTCACTTCATAATCCTAATTTGTTGCCTAATCCTACTTTCTATTAACAATAAGTCCTAATCCTATTGGTTTCCTAATGTATTGGCGTGCAAGCCCTTATGTCTAGTCACCTTTTTTCTTTTTTTTTTAGCGTTTTAGTATTGATAGAGCATGTATTTTTTGACAGTTGACATTTTAAATGTCAACTGTCAAAAGAGATAGTTTAGTGTTTTTTTGGTGACTGGGTTTACACTGTCAATTGTCAATTTCATTGATTTTCCTGAGCGGCTCCTTTTTTTATACCAAAAAAGATGTTATCGAACACACCCATATTTAATTTTAAAAATTATTTTTAATTTCATTGTTTTTCGCGGGAAAAATTTAAAATTTCAGTGTGATGCGCCTCTGACTTTTCTCTTTTTCTTCAGAAAATGTCATAATTCTTCCTTGAATAGTTTTCCAGAAAAAAAATAAAATGTTAAATGATGCATTTACGTCTAATTTAGTTGATTTTCATTAATTTCCAATGGGGTTATTTTCCACTGGAAAAATTTGAAATTTTACTATGATACGACCCTGACTTTCTTCTTTTTTTCCAGAAAATGTCATAATTTTCCCCTGAATAGTTTTCCAGGAGAAAAATAAAATGTTTTGTGGTGCATTTATGCCTAATTTACTTGATTTTCATTAATTTCCAATGGGGTTATTTTCCACTGAAAATATTTGAAACTTTACTATGATACGTCCCTGATTATCTTCTTTTTTTCCAGAAAATGTCCTAATTTTCCCTTGAATAGTTTTCCAGAACAAAAAAATATAATATTAGATGGTGTATTTATGTCTAATTTAGTTGATATTCATTAATTCTCAATGAGGTTATTTTCCACTGGAAAAATTTGAAATTTCACTATGATACGTCCCTGACTTTCTTCTTTTTTTCCAGAAAATGTCATAATTTTCCCTTGAATAGTTTTCCAGAAAAAAAATAAAATGTTAGATGGTGCATTTATGCCTAATTTAGTTGATTTTCATTAATTTTCAATAGGGTTATTTTTCATTTGAAAAATTTGAAGTTTTACCATGATACGCCCCTGACTTTCTTCTTTTTTTCCAGAAAATGTTATAATTTTCTCCTGGACAGTTTTCCAGAAAAAAAATAAAATGTTAGATGGTGCATTTATATCTAATTTAGTTGATTTTCATTAATTTCCAATGAAAAAATTTGACACGCACCTGACTTTTCTCGTATTGTCCAGAAAATTTCATAATTTTCCTTTCGATGGTTTTCTAGGAAAAAAATAAAATGTTAGATGGTGCATTTATGTCTAATTTAGTTGTTTTCCAATAATTTCCAATGGGGTTATTTTCCAATGGAAAAATTTGAAATTTTAGTATGATACGCCCCTGAATTTTCTCGTTTTGTCCAGAAAATGTCATAGTTTTTCTTTGCATAGTTTTCCAGAAAAAAAATAAAATGTTGGATGGTGCATTTATGCCTAATTTAATTGATTTTCATTAATTTCCAATGGGGTTATTTTCCACTGGAAAAATTTTAAATTTTACTATGATACGTCCCTGACTTTCCTCTTTTTATTCCAGAAAATGTCAATATTTTCCCTTGAATAGTTTTCCAGAAGAAAAATAAAATGTTAGATGGTGCATTAATGCCCAATTTAGTTGATTTTCATTAATTTCCAATGGGGTTATTTTCCACTGGAAAAATTTGAAACTTTACTATGATACGCCCCTGATTTTCTTCTTTTTTTCCAGAAAATGTCATAATTTTCCCTTGGATAGTTTTCCAGAAAAAAAAAAAGTTAGATGGTGCATTTATGCCTAATTTAGTTGATATTCATTAATTTCTAATGAGGTTATTTTCCACTGGAAAAATTTGAAATTTTACTATGATACGTCTCTGACTTTCCTCTTTTTTTTTCCAGAAAATGTCATAATTTTCCCCTGAATAGTTTCCCAGAAGAAAAATAAAATGTTGGATGGTGCATTTATGCCTAATTTAGTTGATATTCATTAACTTCTAATGAGGTTATTTTCCACATGATACGCTTCTGACTGTCTTATTTTTTTTCCAGAAAATGTCATGATTTTCCCTTGAATAGTTTTCTAGAAAAAAAAATAAAATGTTAGATGATGCATTTATGCCTAATTTAATTGATTTTCATTAATTTCCAATTGAGTTATTTTTCACTGGAAAAATTTGAAATTTTAGTATGATACGCCCCTGACTTTTCTCGTTTTGTCTAGAAAATTTTATAATAGTTCGATCTCCGTGTGTCCCACCAGGAAAATTGATAGTTGATCCGCAGTTGGCAACACTGGTTGAATTATCCAATCGGGATGTATATTCCAATATCTACAAAATGTCTGTATTTGGAATACCTCCATGAAGATATGGGTTAAACAAATAATGCATGTCGGAATTTTAAATCATATGAAAATGTCATAATTTGGGTTATTATTAGTCTTCCAAGTACAATAAGTAGTATTGTTTATTTTACTGAAACCCTTACATGCAGTGCAAATTATTGCTGATTCCTTTTTTCAGGCATTTCAAAACCTCTAGGGCATAATTATAATGGCCAATGTCCTCCCAAAAGCATAGTAAATTACAAAGTGCGTGATTGCAAAAATCCGAACAAAAAATCCAAATCCAAATAAATGGACGCAAAATTTTTACATTGTATCGAATGATGTATGGGGTCGAGTGATATTTAATTTCATTCTAGTTTAGTTTATGCTAAAACTTTTAGGGAACATTTTTCTTTTATATGAATTCTGAAGCTAATATTCCAAAAACATACTGTTTGCCAACTGGCCTTCGGCCAAAGCTCATGACTGGCTCTCAATTACATTCAAATTGTGTCTTTTGTGCGAGCCCTTAATGGCTTTTATGGAAGTCGGACTTGACTTGTTCGGTTCTCGTTTAAATGGGAGTAAGTTATTAATTACTTACGAGTGTGTGCCTAATCTTTTGAGATTTCAGATACAATTAGGCTTCCATGATGGTTGCCTAAATGATTCATTATAACTTTCCAGACACAGTTTTGTTTACGTGTAGGTATTGTTTGTGAGCTTCAATATGCTAGATAACGCAAATACCTTAGTATTTGTGATTAGATGATCATTTTGGACCCCCCAAACTCTCATCATTGCCACGGATATAGAATATTGATCACCCCGGTATCTTTATTCAGTGGTGGAATTGTTTTCGATAACCAGCTTTCGTGAAAGATTTCCTCCAAGAGCTGGGAATAATAAAATATTGATCACTCTGTATTTTTATACAGTGGCTTATTTTTGTTGAGTCAAATTACGGTAGGTAAAATTGTTTTCTATTACCGGCTCTCGTGAAAAATTTTCTACTTTGAGAGCCTGGGATAATAAAATATTGATCACCCCGTATCTTTACACAGTGGTTGGTGAATTTTTTTTCGATTACCAGCTTTCGTGAAAAAGTTTCTACAAGAGCCGAGAATAATAAGATACTAATCAATCTGTATCTTTATACAGTGGCTTATTTTTGTTGAGTCAAATTACATAATATGTTAGTATGAATTCAATCCTTTGTAGAGTTTTTGAATAATCATACAGTTTCCTATATGTACAGTTTTCGAATAATCATACAGTTTTGTATATTATCGTATGGTTCTCCATTTGTAGGTCGATGGAGTGTACGCCACTGGTATTTTCCTGTTTCTGACTAACCCCTCAACCTTTCCATATTAGTATGAATTCAATCCTATGTACAGTTTTTGAATAATTATACAGTTTCCTATGTATGTACAGTTTTTGAATAATCATAAAGTTTTGTATATTTTCGCATGGTTCTCCATTCGTAGGTAAATCGAGTGTACGCCACTGGTATTTTCCTGTTTCTGACTAACCCCTCAACCTTTTCATGTTAGTATGAATTCAATCCCATGTACAGTTTTTGAATAATTATAGTTTCCTATGTACAGGGTGGCCCATTTTCGATGTTTTAATAGACTATATCGAAAACCAGCAGAGATATCAAAAATCTGGGAGCACATTCTCGAGCTCTTTTTTTGAGAAAATAACAATGGCGAAGACAAATCACAGCTAACTTGATGCGTTTAGGAAATACAGGGCACTTTTAAAATTTTGTCCAATTTCAAAAGACTCTCTAATTTCCTTATTATTCAAAATATCCAAAAACAAAAAATACTTTCTATGGGCAGTTTTTCAAGGAGAATCTAGAGGCATAACCAATTTTTCTTCAAATGCCTCCGATTTTGGAATATTGACCAAAGTTGTGTTTTTTTAAATGGGGCACCCCGTATATTATTTTTTTAGTGAATAGCTCTTTGTGAGCTGATTACAATGATATAAGATTTTATACCTTTACCTTCTATAGTTTTGGAGAAAAAAAAATAATTCCGTTTTTCCATAGAAAACAATGAGCTAGAGAGAAATAAGTGATTAAATAAATTATGTGTTGCCTATTTATCACCCCCGATTCATATTTCAAATTAAAAAGAAAATTGCTGAACTGAAAAATTAAATTAACACGAATTAATAAATTTGTAGCTGATTCATAGTTCAACTATCTTTTTCTAACTCATTGTTTCTTATGGAAAAAACGGAATTTATTTTTTTTCTTGAAAACTATTGGAGGTAAAGGTATAAAACCTTATATCATTAAAATCAGCTCACAAAGAGCTATTCAATAAAAAAAAAATATACGGGGTGTCCCATTTAAAAAAACACAACTTTAGTCAATATTCCAAAATCGGTGGCATCTGGAAAAAGATTGGTCATGCCACTGGATTTTACTTGAAAAACTGCCTATAGAAAGTATTTTTCGTTTTTGGATATCTTGAATAATAAGGAAATTAGAGAGTCTCTTAATATTGGCCCTGTATTTCCTAAACGCATCAAGTTAGCCGTGATTTGTCTTCGCCATTGTTATTTTCCCAAAAAAAGAGCTGGAGAATGTGCTCCCAGATTTTTGATATCTTTGCTGGTTTTTGATATAGCCCATTAAAACATCGAAAATGGGCCATCCTGTACAGTTTTTGAATAATCATAAAGTTTTGTATATTTTCACATGGGTCTCCATTCGTAGGTCGATCGAGTGTACGCTACTGGTATTTTCCTGTTTCTAACTAACCCCTCAACCTTTCCCAGTGGGTAATAGTATATTACATGCGGAGGTGGAAAGTGTTTCATTATTGTCGAGAGATACTATGGTTGACCGAGGTGCGAAGCGCCGAGGTGAACCAATTCTCGAGACAATAATGTGAAAACTTTCCACCGAATTATGTATACTATTGTCAATTAATGGTCTATAAATAAAAACCATCCTGTATATCAAAAATAGTTACAACTAACTAGAACACGATTTATCGACAGTCAGCGGTTTAAGCAGGTCAACGCGTAAATTATGTTTACACGCCATGAATATAAAAATCCGATACAACCATGGTATCGGCATCCATTCGGGTCTTTCTCTTCTCAGGGTCTCCTTACCCCAGGAAGCATTAACCCCTTCGGATCACTCTCTCCTCAGGGTCACCTTACCCAAGGGAGCAGTAGCTACATTCCTCTTCAGGGTCACCTTACCCCAGAGAGTCTTACCCTCCAGCAAGGTAGCGTTGCCTATACGTGCAGAACCCGTATTCCTACATAGAGCCCCAGCACAAGAGTCATGTGGTACACCTACGTAGTGCCCCTTTGGTAATGTACCTATTGGACGACAATATACACTATTCCCGTTGTAGTTGTGTGTTTTCCTGAAGAGCAAACCCTAACCTCAGGTCTAACCCTCACGAGCCGAAAGGGCCTTGTGTGACACTATTTTATTTTGAACCATCAATTATTGAAAAAAGTAAGGTGAAAATATGACAAAAAATGGAATTTCCACTGATAGTCTGGACACCGACATTGACATCTTATGAAATTTCAACAATATGAACACATGTGACATCTACTTCTTAATACAAACATTGACAAGAGCTTGGTGGTAGCGCCAAAACAATTCTAAAAGGTTAAGGCAAGGAGTGCTGCGTTGCCAAATTGACGTCAAAGTATATTATTTTGTTTGGGTTAGATTTTCCTAACAGGTGCGAACAATGTTTATTGTTAAACGAGTGACGAAAACAGCAGTTTTTGAAATATGTAGGTGTTTCAAGTCACAGAAAATTATTTTTGACGAGAATTGTTTATTTTTCAATGGTCAGAAAAAAACTTTTTGCAGATGCTAGTTTCTTTGTGCAATGAAAGATTTGGATTTTGTTGGAATTTTCGACATTTTTATACAACAATCGTAAACAGGATTGCTCATCCTAATAAGGCGTATGTTCACCAATTCTTGAGCAGGCAGGGTCTGCGATTGACGTCGCCACAGCTGCTAATAGTGATGACGTCATCCACAGACCTCGATGGAAGGCTTGCGATTCAGGCTGTGCTCGTTATTTGATTTTTTCGCCAATTTTAAATGTGGAAGAGGTTATTTTAACAAGATTTTAACGTTTAGGTATCCATTTTTTTGTGTGCTTTAAACTTGAATAATGCATTTTACTCCAAGAGTTGAGGTATGCAGCTGACATAGCAGTTGGCAGACACTTTTAGCTCAATAATGGCCGTTTCCACCAACTGTTTTAGGGGAGCCTTAACGATAAGTATTCCCTAAACTGACATTTTTACATGGAGAAATGTCAGTTTAGGGAATACTTATTGTTAGGACTCCCCTAAAATAGTTGGTGGAAATAGCCATAAGCAGTCCTACTTGGGATTGAAAACAGGATAATCTCTGCCATTTTCTGAACACCTGAAACTAAGATGATCCGTTTTTTTCCTACGAATGTGCGGAAAAAAAGCTTCTGGCATGCACAAAGAGTAATCTTTCCGCACACCCTTGAAAAAAATTGTATTCCTAACACTTACGAGAAATGGTATTTCCCGCACTTGTCAAAAAAATAACAATTTTTTTCCGTATTTGATATGAAAATTTTTTCCGCCCTGTAGGAGAACAAACGAGCTTCCAGTTCCACTCCAACCAAAAGGCAGTGCTTCAAAATACAAAATTTGTAGTTTCAATTTTATTCAATTTTCAATTTATTCAATCATAAGCAGTATAATCAAATTATGAAAGGTTATTATATTCTGTGTCCACTCAAAACTCAAAAGGCCGAGATAATAATAGGTTTGTTCCAACCTGCAATAATATTACTGTAATACAGGGTGTCCCAGCCGAGAGTGACCCATTTTAAATGCTTATAACTTTTGAACCAGGTGTGCTAGCTACCTGCGGTTTGTGCCAGTCGATTTCTCTTGGTCTAAAGTTTTTTTCAGTAGGTTGCAAATTTTTTTGAAACTTATACAGGGCGAGAAAAAAAAATCAGTTTTTCAACATCGAAATTCTCCACTATTTCTAATGGAACACCCTGTATGTCACAACGTCAAAAAAAAGATTCATGTTCTAGGTATCCATATACCTATGGACATTGTCCCTGAAGCTTGAAGTTTTAGCCGTAAAAAATCATAATCGAAATCTTGGTATTTTTGCAAACGCATATTTTCAAAACTTGGAACTTATGTTTGCCTAATAAAAAGTTCATAAAAACTGCATAAAACTATACAAAGTGCTTTATATGTTTATGTGAACCATTCTGTTCCAGGAATTTATGGATCAGTAAATGGTTGAATGAATTGTGTAACATTTCCTGGAGAATTGCTTCAATGATATTACAAATGTTCCGCTTGGATCTTCCAGGTTATTTAAGCAAAGTATTACCGCATCTTTCCTTAACCTAACCCCAGAGATAAAAGTCTAGAACTCTCAAGTCAGGTGAGTAAGGTGTTTATTCTATAGGCTCTCCTTGTTTGTCTTTCCCTAAGTGTCATATCTAGTGATTCCCTTGCTATTAAAGAATTTTGAGTTGGGGGCACAATCCTGCTGAAAATAGATATCATCAAAGATACCCTCCTGTCTTAACTGTGGGAAAAAGAGCATATCAGTGTATACAGTTTCTCTTATCGTTGGTTCATTAATGAAAATGGTCTGTATTTTTTCCCAATAGAGATTGTACACCAAACCGTTACTTACTATTGGAGTATCTCTATTCAATGAGTTCCAGAGAAAATACTCTGGAACTCGTTAAATTTTCTCAAAAAATTTATTTTAACTTAAATAAATCTATGTTGTATCATAGTGATATCAAGCATTGCATGCATTTGCAAAAATACGAAGATTTCTAAAACTTCAAGTTCCAGGGACGATGTCTATAGGTATATGGATACCTTGAACATAATTTTTTTTTTGACGTTGTGATATACGGCGTTCCATTAGAAATAGTGGAAAATTTCGATGTTGAAAAAGGGATTTTTTTTTTCTCGCCCTGTATAAATTTCGAAAAAATTTGCAATCTACTAAAAAAAACTTTGGGCCAAGAGAAATCGAATGGCACAAACCGCAGGTAGCTAGCACACCTGGTTCAAAAGTTATAAGCATGTAAAATGGGTCACTCTCGGCTGGGACACCCTCTATTATCGTCCGTAACCGCGCTAATGCGACTGCGCAATCAAAAACAGTAATATTATACTAAATAACTTAAAAACTTGGAACTTTTTTGAACTAGTAGTACTCACAACACAAGATGAAAATAACAAAATCAACATAATAACTTGCATACTTGCAGGTGAATCATCTTCCACCACAATAAAGAATTTTTCTAAACCTAATATAAGACAAAAATCAGATTTATTAACTCTGAGAACAAATAAAATAAAATTACTGAGCTTCTATAGCAGTCATTTTCAAATAAATAATTTAAATAAACAAAAAATTGAGGTTCTGGGTTATGTATTATGATTTATGTTCGTTGTTGTTCAACCCAATGAACTATAACCAAGACTGGAATGCCCACAGGATTGCCATATACGTCAAAATGTGAAGCCACCTTGTTAGACAAAGACGGATGTCGCAAAGGGGAATGTTGTTCTTTTCTGTTGCTCGCTGACATATGACGTTCCCAAGAAATTCATTATATTTGAGCTATTTTTTGGAGATTTTGTTGTGAAATTGGGAGATAATGTGCATAAAAACTATAGAAAATGGTTGTCTATTCTTGTGCCTATAGATGTACAAATGAAAGGACACCGGGGACTAAGCTACGGTTTCATAAGTAAGTATTTTTCCCCTTCATTCATATGTAGGTTAGAATCAAATCAATAATACAAGCATTTCTGCTCACATATTATTATTTGCCTACACCAAAAGGTAAAGATAGTCAAAATTGTTTTGTTGTTCATTGTTTAAGGTTTCCTTTGTCAAGGCCTGAAGTTTTGAGATTATGGATAAAAGCTGTTTGTTGGGAAAATTTCAAGCCGTCAGCTCATACAGTACTATGCAGTGACCATTTTAGGGAGAGCGATTATTTGGAATCATCATTACATAAAAAATTATTGGAAAAGGATGCTGTGCCTGGTAGCCGTATAAGGAGCATAGTAATTAATAAACTGGTGTTAATATTCAAGTAATAGAAACAAAACACTTCACATATAAGCTCCTGATTTTTGTCGGGGTTGGTGGTCTGGTGGATAACTTAGAGGATAATGTGAGGAAAAGAATAAAACATCTGAACATGGCCTAATTTGCGACAGGTACCTTAATTGTTTTTTTGGTAGTATTTGTCTCTATTACTGTCCATTACTTTTAGTCTTGAGAGCAACTTCGCAGAGACAACCATTGGTTGTCTTGGACAAGTTCAATAGCTAATTTGTATACCTACATTAAAATTAGATTAATTAAAAAGTAGATTATTGTAATTTGTACTGAATTGTAATAAAAATATTTTCAATCAAAACCGACTATTTTTTAAGTCCCGAAAACCCTCACCTCTTGCAAATGTAAAAATGTTAGCTTTATCCCATTGTTAAAAAAAAATCTTGCTAATGTTTCTTGAAATGAAAAATAAAATTAAGAAATCAATACTGTGTTTTTGGGCCGGTTTCTCAATAGCAATAAGTCACCCCCGGGTTAAGCATTTACTCCAGGGTAAATATTGCAACTGGAAACGTTTAACCTGGAGTTAAAACCAACCCAGAGGTGACTCGCTATTGAGAAACCGGCCCTTTAGAATGTATTTTCGATATCTAATAGTTTTTAGAAGCTTACCTGAAAGGAATACAAGTTTTTCTAATAATTAGGTATGCCATGCAAACAGAACCTCACATTTTTTTTTCTTAGCAACTAAAAGCATTGGTTTAATTTTCCCTTGAACTATTTAAACGTTATTTTATCTTTTTCCTATTAAATAAAAAACTAATTGCTCTTTTCTAAACCGAACAAAACAAAATTATTAAATTTTATCATTTACAATACGTTTTAAAATCAATTTCCGCCGTTTAACGTAATGAGTGCGACAAAGACGGGTATCCCCTCCGCAGCAGCGGCACTTGTTTAGCAATGTGGCGTCACGTCCGTTAATATGTATACTCGTTCCAGTCTAGGTTATAGTTCATTGGTTCAACCACTGACCCGTTTTCGACCTCACTACGCATGCGTCTAATTTTAGAACCAACAGTTCTTCCTTTCAAGCGAGAATCGTTTGAACCGTAATTTTACTATCCGTAACTCCGGTTGGAACGACGAAATGTCAATTATCGCCAATTCTAAATTAGTAATTTTAACTGGTTGGAACAGCATTTTACAATTGCGCATGTGTGCCAGTAATATTACTGGAAATTACTGCCGGTTGGAACAAACCTAATAATAAACAACTGTGGTGGCGTGGCGTGGCGCTGATTCCAGTCCAAACATGAAAATGCCAAAAATTGCAACGTCGCATATAAATTGTTTCGGGGCTACCACCAAGCTCTTGTCAAACATTGCACCTGAATTTGTGTTTAGGTGTGAAAGAACAATTTATCAGGGCCGAAAGTGAGTTCTCTAGGCCGAAAGTGACAGGAGAACAATCACTTTTGGCCTGCTTTAAAGTAAACAAAAGTAAATTGACATTTTCGAACCTCCAAACCAGTAAGGAATGTGAAAATTACATATATGGTTCAAAATAAAATTGTCACTTTACGGCCTGTAGAATTCACTTTCCCCCTTATAAATTGTTCCTTCAAACCTAAACACAAATCCAGGTGCAAAGTTTGTATTAAGAAATAGATGTCACATGTGTTTATATTGTTGAAATTTCATGTCGGTGTCAGATCGTTACTCAAAATTCCATTTTTGTCATGTTTTTACCTTATTTTTTTTTCAATAATTAATGGTTCAAAATAAAATAGTATACATATTTCGGTGGAAAGTTTTCACATTTATTGTCTCGAGAATTGGTTGACCTTGGTGCTTCGTACCTCGGTCAACCATAGTATGTCTCGACAATAATGAAACACTTTCCACTTCCGCATGTAATATACTATTTCTATAAGAGGCTCTCGTGAAAAATTTCCTACATTAAGAGCAAGAGATAATAAAATATTGATCACCCCGTATGTTCACACAGTGGTGGAATTGTTTTCGATTACCAGCTTTCATAAAAGATTTCCTGAGAATAATAAAATATTGATCACTCTGTATCTTTATACAGTGGGATGGGTGGTAGGACTACTGACAGAATACCGCCATCTTAAAACGAACATGCAGAAAATGAGAGACTACAATGGTCCAACGACGTTTAGATTGTAATGTGAAGAGAAGAAACTTGTCAGCAACTGCTAGATCTTAGATCTCATCAAAAAAACGGCACCTTAAACAACCAACCAACGACTACGGCTAAAAAAGCATAACTATGACGTTTGTCTATATGAAAAATATAAGTTAAACTATCGACTCTTTCTTGACGGATAGTTAAGTTGCGTGAGTTGACGACGGACACTGCATCTAATTTTTATTCGAGTCAAGCACGCGAAAAGCGAGTCGCAGATGCGAGATGCCCAAAAATAACAAGAAAAAGAAGCCCGTCAAGGGGGAAGGAGAGCTGGAATCGTGTCGCTCGTGCATTTTTATTTCCCTCTTCTGCCGGGAGAATGTTTTAAGAAGGAGCAAGGTATTAAGGAACCGGCCGACAAAGCTGAAAAGAATAATGATTCTTAATTTTCATTTCGTTCTTATACCCCGACGACGTGACCAGAAATTCAACGGTGTCACAGGGAATTTTTTCCCGTCTCAACTTTCGGCCATTTGTTTGGTGCGAATTCAATAATGTTGTACTGAACTTGTAACTTGTCAGCAGTATTATCGCTCAATGGATGTCAGTGAAGAATGCAATTTAAAAAAAGTTTAATGAAGAAAAATAATATAAATAGAAAAAAACTACAATGATTTTTCAAAATTCGTTAAAATAGCACCAGCAATCGTCACATAGCCATTGGTCGGCGTAATTTTCCGGGGAAAGAGTCACGCAATCAGAATGAAAAATAGCATCACAACTATCACAAATCAACGTAAATTCTGAATCAATGAATAGTCCGCAAGCCATACATAAAATAAGTTCCGCATCTGCATCTACAATACCAAAGTTTTTAACAAGAATCAGATAAAATTAAAAAGCTTACGAAGTACATTAGACACGGTTGATTTTATGGGCAATTCACTGGACACATGACCCTTGGAATCCAGAACCAGGATGGAAGAATACTCTTTTCGATCGACTGGACACAGTTTTTTAATTTTGGACCATTCTTCGAGGCACGTCAAACAAAACGTGTGATAGCTGCACGTATCAGTTATAGCCGAAATTTGATCAGTTAAAAGTTTCAAGCATATGGGACACTTTTCTTGAGTTTCAGCTAATTCTGACGATGAAACACCGTTTGTGTGACTTAAACGGGCCACTTTTCTCGAATCCGTTTCCGATTCCTCTTCTGATCCACTATCCAATGAACCAGAAGATCTTGATAGGGAAACTTGGGGCGACTTTGATCTGGAGACTTTTCTTTTTCGGCTGGGTGGACGATCATTCATAGTGGTGTTAGCTTATTTTGACACTAATATGACGGTTCATTTCAGGTGATCATTACTGGTTAACCTGAACTGATTCCAATGTGCTCTGATTCTCATTTTCACACTCACTCAGGACTGTTTTAATTATATAACAAAAATTGTTTCCATATATAGATTTCCTGCATGTCATATTTTGAATTATTAAATTAGCAATCATTGATCGAAATAATGGCAAATGGGGTCCCATTGACGAATAGTGGCGCCTCCCTGGCGTGTCACGTGAGCCCCCAATTACAAGACACATGTTTCTGTCCATTCAATGTTCATCGGGGACTTCGGTTTCGGTCTCCATGGAAACAGGAAACCGAAGTGGCACTGGAATTGTTAATTAATCGGCCGTCGGTGGTAATTAACCAAACTGACGTATTTTGCTGCGGCACATTTTATAGTAGGATGGAGGAAATCAAAGGTGATAGAATTGGAACAGGAGGAACTTATTTTGGAGCTGATATTCATTTTACAAATACTCATTGTTGGTTGAAGCGTAGGTTTTATATTGAGGGAAATTTTCTAGTAACTACCCCGTTGTCCCCGTTAGCTCAAGTTCTTGGGATTTTTCCAGTTTTAAAAGTTCCGCGATACTACTTTTCAGTTTTAACCGATTTATGTTTATACCCAAATTTAAAACGCTTCGCAATTAAAGGCTCGTTGTTTTTTTAATATTTTTGTTCGATGCGGAATTTTATACAGAATTGTAGCAGCGGTTCTTATTCCAGTAGAAGACTACAATCCCTGAAAATTTTAGCTTATTTGGATTTATAATTTGCCACGCTTTTTCGCCGATTAAAAAGTTTAGAAAGGAAAAAAAATAAATAAAAAAAAATAAAAATAAAAATAAAATTTAATAAAGAACTTGAGATTGTAGAACTGAAGGTCGAAGTGCGTGCAAATTATGCCCTAACTCAGAATTAAACAATTCGGAAAGTAGGGGTGGGTTTTAGTTTTGGGCGCCACCGACTCTGGACATCAGATAAGTCGGACGCTCCAGGATGTTATCTGGCTCCAGGTCCTTATAATTCAAATAATAATAAGGAAAAAGAAAAATATTTAAGAAAAGCTAAAACTATAAGGATATGTGCATAAAACCAAATAAAAGTCAATGAATCAAGTGCTATAGTAAGTTTAATAACCAAATGGCCACAGTCCAAAATGAATAATATATTGAGATATTAATTTAAAAAAATAATAATAATAATAATCAAGTAAATTTTCAATATTATCAAAGAGTGGAAAAAAACTATTTAAGAAAAAGGACAATCACTTGAGCTGTCATTAATTAATAAATAGAGTGACCTTTTGATGAAGGGTCGATCAACAAATACAGTACGGCTACTATTGGAATAATAGCTATAGTCATAAACAATTAAATTATATGTAAAAATCTAATGTGTTATTGTAACTCAATAACCAACTGAGTAATAAAAATGTATATATAAAATGTAAGGGTTGAAAATATAAAATAAAAGAAATAAGATAAACAATAAACAAATAATTAGTTATCGGAACGGTTATCTTACACTGACGTAACCAGAACTACCAGTAAGTTGACATAAATAACAACTGAATCAGGTTATGTCTAGCTGAATTACCTATATTAATAATTCATTTGCCACATCCCTAATATAAAAAAAGACATCCCAGGAATGTTCAAAGAATATTTAGTTGGGACAATCAGAATATTCCTGGAATATTCTGTTTAGATCCTGGAACATTCCTGGAACATTCCATCAAAATGGATGTTCTAGGAATGTTCTATTGAATCATTCCTGGAATATCTTCAATCATCCCACATAGTATATTCGGGATATTTGTGGGATATAGGAGGAACATGCACAGAACATCCCACAAATAAACTAGTGGGATATACTTTTGTTTTGATTTATTAATTATAAGTATTACTCAAATTATAAATTGTAAATCAGAGCTGGGAGTAACGACAAAAAATAGTTACTTTACTTTAACGAATTACTAAAAAGTAACGCGTTACTTGGTAACTTCGTTACTTTTCAGATTGATTGATAAGTAACTGTAACGACGTTACTTTTCTGAAGTAACTGCAAATCGTTATTTTGTTAAAGTAACGAGTTACTATGAAAGTAGCGCGTTACTATGAAAATAACGCGTATATATGGAAGTAACGCGTTACTAGTTACCATGAAAGTAATGCATTCTCTCAATTTGTTTATCTTCTTTACAAATAATTGACGATCGACGAAAAGGAAAATAAGTAATCCAAAAACTTTGTATGTCAAATAAAATGTGGGTAGTACAGAAAATTTGTTTTGAAAGCTCAAAATAATCGTTTTTGGTCGTGGCACGCCTCTGCTCTAAAAACACTATATGCAGACACTGGGACGCTTCAAAAAGCAGGTTTGTCCAGAACCAAGTTCTCTATTTAGTCGCTTAATCCTTAATCCGTTTGAATTTTGCAACAAAACTCTTCCACATATTCGGACTCAGAAACTAAAAACATATTGGCATTTCGTAAAGGTCTTATTTGATTATTTGGACTGCTGTGTTGTTAAGTCAAATTAAGGAATAACGCAATTTTCGACGTAAATAGTTATATATGAAGTAACGCATTACTTTAAAAGTAACGCTTTATTTAAAAGTAGCGCTCTATTTTAAACTAACGCGTTGAGGTAACGAGTTACTTTCAAATAACGAGTTACTTTTAAGTAACGAACTACTTCTAAAGTAAAGAAGTTACTTTCAAAGTAAAGAAGTTACAGTAACGCGTTACTTTCCAATATGTAACGAAAATAAAGTTATCATTATTCAAAAGTAACTGTAAATTTTAAGTAACGAGTTATTTTTAAGCAAAAGTAACTGTGAAGTAACGCGTTACTTTTTTCAACTAACGATCCCAGCTCTGTTGTAAATTGACATCCAACACTTGCATCAACAGTTTCCTAGAAAGTTCCATTTTCTGAAGAGTGCTGATACTTTGTCCAGGAAGAACGGTAGAAGGTATCTGATTAAAATCGTCATAGAATCTTAAGTAGCCAAGTAAAATGCCCTCTCGGTCATAGAAACGAGCGTAGAACTAGAGAAAGGATGCTGCCTCGGGTTCTGATGCTCATCTTGTAGATCAGGTTCCGAATGACTTGATTGTTTGTTCCTTTGACAATAATTAGTTGCTCAACAACGTTTTTTTTTTCCTGTAGGATCCATATTCAGCACTGTAAGCACTCTAAAAACTTCCTAAATAAATTACTGAACAGGCTACACGTAGTACTTTAGTACTTACCTAACACAAAAATGCAAAAGGTAACGAAACCTCGAATATTAGAAGAGCCAGTGAAAAATTATGTGGGAAATTCGTGAAAAATCTACGAAAAACCATACAAAAACACGAGCAAACCAAGCACCGAACGTTTTATTGTTCAAACCCGACCACCGACCGATAAAACGATTATTTTGTGTATAAAGCTAGATTTATACAGCAAATAAAAGAAAATAAGATAACATAAGATAAAATAACAAATGCATAGCTAATGCATTTCTTGTTTTATTTGTTATTTTCTGTATAAACACTTTAAAGGTATGTCATGAGATTAACTGTTATTTCTTATTTACTATTTTATCTTATTTTATTTTATTTGCTGTATAAATCCAGCTTAAAACAAAACTAAATTAATAACAAACAACAAAATTTGCTGACTTATTTTTTCAGAGTAAGGTCTGTGATGAATATGAAGTAAGGTGCCGTGGCTTGTGACGTGCGGCTTTCGTGTCACGTACCTATATTATTTTTGTGTAACGATTAAAATATCGCCAATATAAAAAAATATATAACCTATTAATTGTATACCTATACAAACATTATATTAAAATTCGAAAACTTATAAAATTACTAGGTATATTTCATCATATTTATATGGAATAAAATCACGCAAAGAAATCTGACAACGTCGAAAATGGGTATTGTCATTGATCAACACTGGTTGATAGACGGACTGACGAAGCGCAGTTGG
Source organism: Ceutorhynchus assimilis (assembly GCA_917834065.1). NCBI lineage: Eukaryota > Metazoa > Arthropoda > Insecta > Coleoptera > Curculionidae > Ceutorhynchus > Ceutorhynchus assimilis. Next base: position 4,413,431 of record OU892281.1, read on the forward strand.
TCGTTGGTCTGAATCTGGCAATGGGATTTTTTTTAAAGTTTTTTCTTTTTACATGCTGCTAGCTGAGAATTATAAATAAGAAATCACAAAACAAAGAAAATCAAATTTGAAAAAAAAAAAATATTTTTAAGAAACAGGAATATTTGAGGGATGTTCCTTGAATATTGCATCTTAATATTCCAGTAATATTCTATCTGAAACATTCTGGCAATGTATTATCAAGGTACGGGACATTCATACTTTCATAGTACATTGGTAGGATATCCCAGGAAAATCCTGTGTTATCCGGGATTGGGACAAGTACTGAATTACTCTCTGAAATACCGTAGTGATCACTGTGGCTTACAAAATAGGGACAGAATGTGAATAAACAATAAAATATAGATAGGTTAATTAAAGCTAGTACGATACCAAAATGTTCCAGGTGGTAGTAGAAGATACAATTAACCAGATAACTCCTGGCTACTGGTTGTGGTTAGATGGTCCAACCAATCTTACGGTTTAAATTTACGGTCCGGAAGACTTGTATAACCGTCCAAATAAAAGGCGTAGGCTCTGGTAGCAACAGCCTATCTCGGTTACGATTGAACGTGTATTGTTGAGTACACTGTAACCGTGAGTAAAAAACCCTAAGAGAATTTTTTTATAACACACTGTATTTGTAATTGAACCATAGCTATAGTGAAGCATTTATGAATAGACAGAATTAGAAAATGAAATTATAATTTAACTCCATTGGTCTCAAATAGCAAATTTACTTTATAAAAAAAACTATAGCTCTTGAAAATTATTTTAATAGAAAAATTGAACAATAATGTATTTATGATAATAATTAATTAAATTAGAAGAAATCAGATAATCAGTTTTGTTTAGTTGTTGGATTAAACATTAAGAAATTATTCTATATCTATGTGAATTTCTTCCATATGTATATCCATTGAGCTTTAAACTGCTAGAGGGATCAACAAGCATATTTGTTTGGTTCCATAATGAGATAGCGGGGTCAGAGGGGTGATTCATCCGATAAACAAAACGAAAAAAGGCCCTGTTGCCGAATTTTTTCCTGTTCGAATAATAATCTCGATAATAATGAATATCGTCATCTATCGAAAAGTGTCTATTTCAAATTTGTCTGCTTAAATTAATATTAAAAATATACTTGCGACTTTTTAAGTCTATACTTAAAATAATTCTAAAACAACAATACCTTTTATCACGACTCAATTTGGTTTTAAATGGAACTACGTACCTACTTGTAAAGAAAGATTTTACAGTCTGGCAATGACGTAGTAATTGTTTTGTGTTCTCTCCTTTCTTGTGACAAATCAGCTGAGTGCGTTCGAGAACCTGGTGTGTCGTATAAAAATCACACAGCTGCCGTTCGGAAAGGCGAAGTGTGGACTAAAATCATATGGTTTTCGGCGTTCGGAAGAGTGTTTGGCACGTATTGATGTGCGCACCGAATACTCTAGAGTGAAATTTAGGCTCACATTTTGAAGATGCACTCCCTGAAATAATTTCCACACCAACAACCAGGTTTTCGAACGCAGCTCTCTGATACCCAAAACATAAACAGACTGGTTTATAAACATTCTATTTTTATAAGTGCGAGAAAGAGGGCCTGGTCTCATTCTGGAACCAAACAAATTCTATAGCACATTATCATCGTTATTAGTCTAGAAAGAGAGAGTGTTCAATGGTCGAAGTGTATATCTAAGTATTCTAAGTGCAGTACATTTATACATTGTACAATGCAAGTACCTATTTAACAAACATCGATAGAAGGTTATTCCTCCAAAATCACGCATTCCTCTCATCTTGTGAACTCCGCTACTTTCCCAAAAAAAGAAACTCAAAAGATCACCGGAACAAAATGAATCTAAATCGAGTTTAAACAAACTTTTGATACGATGGGACGAGGAGGAAAAAAATAAGGGGTTAAAGCTGTTAAGTTTTTTTTTGTGCAGGGCGACACGTTTGACATAGACAAATGGGTATCCGTGTACAAGTACGTAAATAACTTAAGAGTTTTTACAGGAACGGCACCCGAAATTGAATTCGCATTATCCAGGGGAGGCCGGCATAGGGAGGCACAGCGTCGCTTCTTTTCGAGTCACGTTCCGATAATGCGATAAAGTCGCTCGTAGCGCCGCACAGCGACTGACAATGAAGACAGTATCATTAGTTTCAATCAACATATTAATCGGATTTGGCTTCGGGAGTGGGCGCTTCGTTTTACCCTCCATTACTTTGGGATTACTTACTTTACTTTACTTCCCCGTTGTTGGCTGTTAGCTAATTTGTCTAATAAAACTTCTGCATTGCGAAAAGTGCAACGGAGAAACTTAATTTATTGGATTTCAGCCGTTCGATTTAGGATTTATAGTCTGGAACTTAAATCAAATTAAAGAATGATTATGTTGACTGTATTAATTTTACGAAACCGTTTCATCACGTATTTATTTTGTTTGTCTAAGTATATTCCTTTACGAATTCAAACTGTAAATTAGTTATTAGTTTCATCCCATAGAAACCCAATTATACCCGTAACAGGGCCAAAGATAGTTATACTTTACACACATACCACCAGCTAGTATCTGTTATGAATAATTTAAGAAGCATCTTGGGTGACTTCAAACAAGTCGATTCGGAAGGAGGCGACAGATATGCAAATTAATAAATCTTACGTCTCACTTTGAGCCTGGTTCGAATCTGTATTCGGGGTTGCCTGTGCTGTATCTGCATATAAATAGACCTTTTGGACACTTGAGACTCCGGACTCTCGAAGACGTATTGTCGGAAAAACGGGAAAAAAACATATGAGCCAATTCCGGTTTTGATTTAGTGCTTTATTTTTTTCGTTTGTCTAACGCCAATTCAATTTGTTTTTCTCGCTTTGAACATGATGGATCAGATGGGGAACGGGACAGAAGGACACTCCGGTAATTTGGAGTGGTTTTCTTTTTATTTATTTTCCAATATCCTTGGTGGCTGTCGGAGCGTTTGATTCGAAAATGTAAAGTGTCTTGATTGAATGAGGAGTGATTTTTGAATCAGAATATGACTCAAAAGAACTACCTTGGAATTCTCAGCAAAATTACTATATGTGGTCACTTCGGAAATTAGTATTAATGCATAATAGATATTCCATTTTTGTTACTCAGTACTCCTAGCAATGACTACCAGTCCGCAAGCCAAGATATGTCAAAGATAGACAGATCTCGAATTCAAATGCTTAATTTTAGCAGGGGCGGATACAGGCTTTTTAGAAGGGGGGTAGTTTAAGTTAAAGTAAGCCAGATTGGGTTAGTATGCAACATTTCACATTTCTGATATTCAATTTTTGTTTCTGACCATGGATTCTAAAAATTTAGCCAATACTGTACAACTTTTGTATTTACACCTTTTTTCCACCTAACCACCTACCTGTAAAGGTGAAGGCTGTAAGTGGGGTGTCAATATACCGGGTGGGGCACGAAAAATTTTCCACCCAGGTTTTCTCAGGTGTTAGGCAGGGTTGGACGAACTTTTGGAAGTGGTCCGGAAAATTTCAGTCTAGCGGCCCATACATTGATGGATTTATGGGGCACATTCCAAGATTTAGATGTAAATCTAATAACAACCGTGATGAAACAATAAATGCTGAATAAAAACGCAGAATAAAAAATTAAAAAATAAATCTCATATTACATCTTTAGTTTATTTATTTCAAACAATCATAATGATAATATATTATTTTTTTTATTGGGGGCCTCCTAGGTTAAACATTTCCATGAATTCCATGAGAGTCTTCTTGAAAGTCAACAATCCTATAAGATATCTTTATTTAAATTCATAGGCCTCAAGATGACTGCAAGCACGGATATATAATCTGTATTTATACAAAACATTAAAACAGCAAACCAATCATTGTTTGCAACGTGAATGTGATGAACATTCTTTTTTGGAAAGTTCTGTAGCCAATCCTGTGTCATTTACATCATCTTCATCTTCATCGTTGGATTCAGAGAGATCATACAACTTTGTCCCTTTCGAGTCAGGCCATTCTCTTCCAAAATCCTTTAATTCTTTCCGCAAAATAGCCCCGTCAACATATCCTAGTAATTTAGCTAATACCCAGGTAATTTATTCAAAGCATAGTCTAGAACTAGTTCAGAAAAATTGTTTGGATCCAAACATGAAAAATCAGCACAAATATCTCTATATCTAGAATAAGATGCCTCTCTTTTTGTTATTCATGGTTACATCGTGGACTTTCACCTCAAATTTAAAAATAGTAGTAGCTGTATGCTGAGTATCATCTGCTTAAACCCCTGGCATCTTCTTTTTTTTACGAGCACAAATTGCGGATAATTAGTCCTGAATTATTAAGGGCCGAATTTACAGTCGTTCCTTGAAGGTTGTGAGTTTAGAATGAACACTTGTTACTATTTGACAAGTTAGTTATACAAATTCTAAACGTTCAAGGCCTCCTTAAGGCCCGAGAAAACCTCAAGGAGCGACTATAAATTCGGCCCTACATCACTTTCATTTGCTTCCAGTCCTGTATTTGCCCAATAATTGTAAAATATGTTTAGCACTTCATACTTCTATCATGTTGCGTTGTTCCTGAGTGCATCATAAGTTGAATTGACCATTATTAGGGCTGCCATCTGTCCGGATTTTCCCGGATTTGTCCTAGTTTTTAAGGCGTCCGGGGGGATTTTTTGGAATTATCCGTGTTTTACGGTTTACGGCATCTTGACAAAAATCACGAATGACTCCGCGGAATTGACAAGAATCTTTTAGCGATAACGTATTCGTAACTTCTGGACATATCAGTTTTATATAGCCCGCGCATGTGCGACTTAAGTTTCACCTTCACCGTATCACAGTTCACGAGTTCGTTAGTCATGTTTGGAGCTCGGTGAGTGTGAGTCCTGTTATCCTATCATGTTATTACTTATGACAGCTTTACCAAAGAACTGGTTGTTATTCATTTACGTTTTGTTTAGTTTTATCATTATAACCAAGACTGTTATTCAGTGATCGAGAACCATATTCATATTAAAACTGAAACTATAAAAATATCAAAAAATAATTTCTTTCCAAAATAATGAGTGGGTTCTGCGAAGGCTAAAAATAAACGTTTTTGGGCGTGGCACAAAAAAAAATTTCTGCCTGCGGCGCGCTACCCTCCAGTAGTGTCCGGGTTTGAGAGGTTAGAATCCGGGGTTTTTGTACGAATTGTCCTAGGTAACAAATTTCATAAATGGCAGCCCTAACCATTATATTCTTTGTGCTTTCATAACATTGACGCCGTCCGTTCGATCTTAGATTTTGGTTTGGAAGTATTTTGATGAAGATCCTGTTGTTCTAAAGATCGGCCCACACTTTGATCGGCCCACCGGGAATTTTTCAAGTTGCTACCATTTACCCTGTCGAAATGGCGTCTTGTCAAAGTTAGGAAAAATCAATGGAAAAATGCTGTGTGGTTTTTACCTGTTACCTACGCATAGGTATGACAGATAAAAACTATACAGCTTAGATTATCGAATGTAATACCACAAGAGGTTTCAGGATTACCAGATAATACTTTTACCTGTCACGAAACGCGTTACGCAGAAACACCACGACTCCGAAGGAGGAGTGGTGTTGCTGGTAACGCGTTGAGTGTCAGGTAAAAGTATTATCTGGTAATCCTGAAACATCGAGTGGTATTCAAAAGGTTATACAACGAACTCAACTTAAATGCTTTATCAATTTTTATTATTATTATTGACAAATGCCACCAAGCGCGATAATCCCAAAAGGCTTATCACTTATTAGGCCTCTCGTGTCATATAGGAATAATGTACAGTGAGTTGTATAATCGAAAAAAAGCATTTATCCTAACTTTGACATGCCGCCATTTCGGCAGGGTTAATAGTAGCAAAGCAACTTAAAACTACGGGGATATAATCTCAATGAAAATAGCTACCAAATGACATATCACTCGACCCCTCTTTCCATTTGAAATTTTTGGGGTACCTGTTACCCCCACTTAGGGGTTCACAGGTAGGGGGTGAAAATACCAATAAAATGTGTCCCCCAAAAAACAAAAATTGACGTGTCTGAGCGATTTTAGATTAAACACCTAACACCTGAGAAATCCTGGGTGGAAAGTTTTTCGTGCCCCACCCGGTATAAGAAAAGACCCTGTACTTGAATAATAACTTATTGAATAAAGTCAAAATTTGTAAGATTATCCACTTTTTGTCAATTCTTCTTTCAACAGGAATTAGTAATGTTACTTCACCAAACTAGTAACATAATGTGGCAAGTTATTCAAGTACAAACGAATGGATTGTTACGGAATTTATGGGTGGACCTCTGCGGGACGAGCGCAGCGAGTTCCGCAGCCATCTATTCATCAATATGTTGCTTAATTACGATACTAAACTGACTCACCCAAATGTACGTTATTCTCATTAGTTTGAAAATTACACGTTTCAGGTGAATGTTTTACTTGAACAGTTCAATAGTATATTGGTAATTAGATGGCTGCGGACCTCGTTGCACTCGTCCTGCAGAGGTCCACCCATTAGTCCCGCAACAATCCACTTATTTGTACTTGAAGAATAACTTATTATATAAAGTCAAAATTTGTAAGATTATGATTATTCACTTTTTGTCAATTTGTCTTTCAAGAGGAATAAGTTATGTTACTTTACCAAACTAGCAATATATTGTGATAAGTTATTCAAGTACAAACGAGTGGATTGTTGCGGAATTTATGGGTGGACCTAGCCATCTATTCATCAATATGTTGTTTAATTACGATACTAAACTGACTCACCCAAATGTGCGTTATTCTCATTAGTTTAAAAATTACACGTTTCAGGTGAATGTTTTACTTGAACAGTTCAATAGTATATTGGTAATTAGATGGCTGCGGAACTCGCTGCGCTCGTCCCGCAGAGGTCCACCCATTAGTCCCGTAACAATCCACTTATTCGTACTTGAAGAATAACCTATTATATAAAGTCAAAATTTGTAAGATTATGATTATTCACTTTTTGTCAATTTGCCTTTCAAGAGAAATAAGTAATGTTACTTTACCAAATTAGCAATATATTGTGATAAGTTATTCAAGTACAAACGAGTGGATTGTTGCGGAACTTATGGGTGGACCTAGCCATCTATTCACCAATATGTTCAATGTTGTTGAAGTACAATACTAACCTGATTCACTCAATTGTGAATTTTTCTCATTAGTTCAAAAACTACACGTTTCAGGTGAGTGTCTTATTTGAATAGTTCAACAGTATATTGGTGAGTAGATGGCTGCGGAACTCGCTGCGCTCGTCCCGCAGGGGTCCACCCATAAGTTCCGCAATAATCCACTTATTTGTACAGGGTGTTTTTTTATATATTAACACCCCACCTACAGCCTTTACTTTCACAGGTAGAAAAAAGGTGTAAATACAAAAGTTGTACAGTTTTGACTGAATTTTTAGAAACCATGGTCAGAAATAAAATTTGAATGTCAGAAATGTGAAAGTTTGCATGTTTCCACCTTTTTTCAAATAGGATGCCCTATATTTCATTCATATTATTGGAGAGCACAATGCCTCGATCTATATTTGATTGAGCAATCTCTCATATATTTGGCTCTAAAAATTGTAAAAATACTATCCTACTACTGATTTTGGGAACCATTCTCCCTGTATAGGTGAAAGCTACAAGTAAAATTTGAGGTACTTGGTTTCTCTGATAGTATTTTTAAAATTTTTAGAACCAAATATGTTGGAGACGGCTTAATCAAATATAGACGAACTATATAGTTTTGGAATCGGGAAATTGTGTTCTTCAAGAATATAGAACCAACGCAGCCCATTTGAAAAAAGCTGAAAGCATGCAATATTTGACATTTCTGACATTCAATTTTTGTTTTTGACCATGGATTTTAAAAATTTAGCCAATACTGTACAAACTTTTCTATTTACACTTTTCATCTACCTGTAAAGGTAAAGGCTGTAGGTGGGGTGTCAATATATAAAAAAACACCCTGTACATAATCTTATTGATTTTGTATGAATACCGTAGGATGGTGTGACATTGCAACTTGCGGTGAACTTTACACAGACATGTGTATATTTTTTTCTTAAAATTAATATTTTTGAAATGTGACAATGTAGCAAATTTTTTGCAACACAAAACGGTCAAATACTTGCTGAAACATGTCTGCCCCAGCAACTGGTGATTTAGTGGTTTTTGTTACTTTGTAATGTAAACATAAATAAATTGTGCATTTTGACGTTCTCAAACGAAGGACAAAATCTAAGGGATCCACAGCTTCCTTATCAAGGTATGTATTTTATTATTGGTATATATTACCAAGTATTACCCTTTATGAACACATTTCAAGGTATTTCAGAAACTCAATCATAAACATGGTAAAAATATTTTAAATTTCCGAAGGTAGTGTGACTTTACACATTTATTTTTTTTCAGGAAAATTTGAAAATGCCCGTATTTTTAATAAAAGGGTTGGTAGCCGCCCCTACAAAAATTATAGCGTTGAATCCCTTGAACGCGCTATGCAATCAGTAAGAAACGGATCTTCCTATAGAGAAGCTGCTACCAAGTTTGGAATACCATGGAAAACCCTATGGAATAAGATAAAGGCCAAGCACACCAATAGTGTTGGCGGACCCACACTTCTTACAGATTTGGAAGAACGACATTTTGTTGATGTTCTCTTGGCGGCGGCAGAATTCGGTAGTCCGTTAACGGCGTTTGATTTACTTTTAAGTTCCTGGAAAACTTTTGTTCTTTTAATATTTAAGTTGAAGTGTACCTGTTTTCCAAAGAATATTCTAGTTTTTTTTATTTCTATTATTTGGTGTTTATTTAGAGAGAATATTGTTTATTTTTTGACCAGAATATATTATTTTTGTACCTTGAAGGGTATTTTGTTTTATTTTCTACGTTTATGATGTTTCTCATTCAAAAAAAAAAATCACAGGGTAGGTAGGTTACCTTTAAAACTTTTTTAAAACATAAATATTGTGTAAAGTCACCCTCGGAACGCACAAACATTGAAAAACCCAACACATTAAACCAGTGTGTAATTTTACACCATTGGAGGGAAACTTTACACACATTTTGAATTTTTAAAAAATATATCTGTCTGATGTACTTTTTTCAAAAATATTATAACACACAAATGTAGTACATATTATATCAGCCACTTGATATGGCATCATAATTTAGGTGATTTTCTTTGTCAAATATTAAAAACTTGTTGCAAAGTAACACCATCCTACGGTATTTATTTATTAGAACAAAAAAAACAACAATACATGAACTCAACCACTAATGATATATTGTTTGAGGTTAAAGTTCTTGGGATAAAGACAAAAGTGAGGTTTCCAGCTTTCTAAACATCCTTAAAACTTAAAATACGATTTTGTTTTCTTTTTTTTTAAATTTTATTATTTTATTTTAAAAAACGGGGGCGCAGTTGTCCCCCCTGCCTCCCTACTGTATCCGCCACTGGATTTTAGTGAAATTTTTACAAAAATGATGGAAGAATTCAGCAACATGGAGCCAGTTTCATTACTTATTACTCAGTTTTCTTCATCCGAGGATATACAGGGTGGGACAGTCTATAGTTTTATATACCTAGTAATAAAATTCTCTCCTGCTATTACCTCCCTGTCAGTGAATATCCGATAAGACCAGGTCACGCATGTAGCAGTTTAATCCCTAGGGATTGGGGTAATAAAAAAAGCCCCGAAAAAAAAAGGAAAACAAAATTTTATTAGGCAGCGCGTGAGTGACACGTACTACGTAAGTTCATTCTTCTTGGCATAAAAATGCGTTTTACTTTTTCTTATAAGAATAATTAGATTTTTCATTTTGTCTTCGATAATAGAATCGGACCACTACGCATGCAACTCGAAATCCCGATTGCCATTTTACACACCTGGATCTTGTCTTCGTGGCATCCAGGATATAGCCCAATATGCGGGAATTGAAATTTTACATGGGAATGCGGTCGGATTTTATTTGTTTTTTAATAAATCAGGCACACACATGTGCTTTTTATATGGGGCGGTATTAGACCTGCTGACTTTATTATTGCATGGAGATTCGTTTTTACATGCGTCGTTTTCTTACAGAAAAAAACGCTAGTAAAAATATGTATACACATCAGATTTTTTCACGTTTATGGTGTTTGTGTTTGGAATAGACCATCAGATTGGTTTTATTATATTCTTTATGGACAATTTGGGGATTTATTATTTAGTAACAGCTAAAGTTACTAATCATCATTGCAAAGTGAATTGATACATTGTTTTGGTGCGATGACTTCATAGTTAATGTTTTACACAAAGCGAAACACGATAAATCATATTATTGGACGAACATCCCCATAGAATGAAAAATTGTATTTTGCTCAAATATAATTTCTCCCTGTTTCTTTCGGCAGACATAATAAGTACTTTTATAGGCCGTAAATAAGATTTTCCCGTCCTGGCTTAAGCCTCTGACAGACGTGGCCGAGCCACCCCTAAAGTTCTCAGGTGAGGTGAAACGCTAGAGTTGCGGTCATAAATAACTCGTACCATCACAAGGAGGTTTTACGGTGGTCTGGCTCAAATAAAAATAATGCGATGGTTGCGTCAGAGGTCAGGATACAAATCTCATTTTTGTATCTTTTTTTCTTAAGAATTGTCTCAAAGTTTTCTTTCTTTTCTCATTGTAATAAAACAATAATCAACCAAATCTCCACTGTCATTGTCACTTTAGTTTTGTGATTTGTAAGATTATGAACTTCCTTAAACTTTACTTAATAATTCGTTTAATAAATCTACGAAGCTCACAGGGGAATGAAGGCGAAGGTCCTGTAGAAACGAAAGAATGCCGCGAAAGAGATCGCCTTGTTGGATCAGACAAAGAAGACCTTTACTCTCTGGTAGATGTAATAGAAGGACAAACTTTGATTCTGAGGTGTCGTTTTTGTAAGGAAGAACATACAGATCGGCCAAAAAACTGGTTCAAAGTTGATCAAATCGGTATAACTGAAGCACACGAAGTGAAAGTTAGTTCGAATATTATTAGTGATTTTTATTAGGCAAAATCCTTTGAATTTCAGCTGGATATGAACAACGATCCTCAGCAAAATCGAGTAACAGTTAATCACAAGCACAGTTTAGTTATAAATAATTTCACTGTCAATGATACAGGTTTTTATTATTGCCTCAATTTTGAAGATAAAACAAACGATGAAAAGTTTAATTATTTAGTGGACATAGTTTTTCCAGAACAGTCGGATAATTATGAGAAAGGTACGATTTATGTTTAAATGCATTATGATGTTTGAGCTATTGATTCTGATTATGTTACCTCGAAGTCATTTTGAATCTGCTATCTTCAGTAGTATTACTATTACATTTTTTCTACATCTTTTCCATGTGTAATTGCAAATATATCACTTAATTTTAGGAATAGTAGAATAATATTGCGAATCAAATGTAATTGAGAATAGTCAGTTGATATTGCGAATATATTAAAAATGTAATTGAGAAAAGTTAAATATAATTACGAACACATCAAATGCTATTGAGAATAGTTAGGTGTAATTGCGAATATATCATATGTAATTCGGGATAATCAAATAAAATTAGTAATAAATCAGATATAATTGAGCCTTTTAATTTTTCAATCAACATCTTTCTGTTGTTACTAAAATAACTAAGTTTAATGTTGAAGAAAGCTTTTGTTTACATATACATAAGTATAAGTAGTTTTGTGTCAAAGAAAGGCGACACAAAAATGTAATTTCGCAATAATTGTACTATATGCAGATCAACGATAACGAGAAAGAGTCAACATAGAAAATATTTGATTAGGTCCTAATTATATTTGAATAATTCGCAGTTACATTTGACATATTCTAAATTTCATTTAATTATCCCCAATAGCATCTGATATATTTCCAATTACACTTAATTTTTCTCAATTACATTTGATATATTCGCAATTACATTTAACTTTTCTCAATTACTATTCAATATAGTCACAATATCACTTGACTATTCGCAAAATCAATTGATGAATTCGCAATATAAATTGCTATATTTGTAATTACATGTGGAAAAGGTTAAAGGGGTAGTTTTCGAGTTATGTCATGAGACATGATAACACAAGTAGTGATGTTATTGACGAAATTATGAATTCATAACACAACTAGTGATGATATGGACTAGGATATGCATCTATAACAAAACTAGGTGCTAACTGACGTCACACACATAACCTCAACGACATGTTTGTCCCCCTATCGAAAGTTACGTTATGTCATTGGTGACAAGCTAGCGCCTGTATGTTGAATAGACTTTTCAAATGCTTTGTTTGTCCTCCCAACGGAAGTGAGGTTATGTGTGTGACGTCAGCTAGTGCCTAACTAAAGTTCATTACACGAAACGAGATAGTAGAGGTAAACAAACAGGCGAAGCTTAAAAATTCAGAGAAAGACTGCAAAAATATGAATTACAACTAATGACATTTATTATTGTCAGGTTGTCATATGAATCAATAAGTTTAATGTCGTATTTCTTAGTATTTTTCAATTATTTAAATAGTGTTTGGTGAATTATTGATAATTAGTAAGCAATTTAGATTAAAACAATATCAAGTTCAACAGATTTCGCTGACGCTGAAGAATTCATCCGGAAATATATTCAGAGAAGAAAAATACAAAACAACCTACGGTCCTGCCTAGGGCGGAGTATAGTATATTCCTTTTTTAGGCAATGAAATTTGACTTACCTGTCAAAGTTTGTTTACTTTCACTATCTCGTGAAATGAACTTTAGTTTTTGTGATTTCACAAATGTCATAGTTAAACCTGTAAAGGTAAAATGAAGGTAGACAACTACTAATAAACAAAAATTGAATAAAACATTTTCCTATTTTTCGCTTTGTAGATAAAACGTTGTACATCACACGTGCGTTTAAACATGACTACAAAATTGTGTGATTAGAACGACTCGGTCTACATACAATAACGACTATGGAAGATTATTCCATAGTCGTTAGCAAAGACCATCTTCATAAGCGTACTAGTAATGTAAATAACTATTTCAATGCCAGGTTCTTGAATTTTCTTTATTTCTATGAATTCAAAAGAAAAGGAATAGATGAAACCTTATTAAGGCCGCGTTAATTGCCGCCATGTTTAAACTCTGATTGGTTGACTTTTCGAAACTTGTTTTAAGGTCTTTAAAAAAACGGCACATCAGAATTGGCTCAAATTTGGCACCAAAATTATTTGATCGATTATCTACAATTCCTTATTTTGGTTTTTCGATATTTAGCCTTTTTTTTTTTAATTCAAAAATCATGTTCGCAACCAGCAAAACAATTAAATGTGTTGGTGGTTGCATATTTGCATGTTTATCAAGCTTGGATCCGCTAAAAGCATATTTTATTGATAACCACGAAGAACTAAAAAAAGCTAATTGTAGAAATTGTAGATAATGATATGTTTATGCCGAAGGATTTTGGAAATTATTGCGGATTTTTTGAGATGACCTTAAGGCTGCGTTAATGGCCGCCATGTTTAAATTTAGTTTTTGAAAATGACAACTGCGTCACTCTACACATAGGGTTCAATATTTTATTATTTGTCCAAAACAAAATCTGTTTGTCGGTGAAACACTTAGTGACAGAGAAAGACAAATATACAATTATGATGCTCCCAATGTAGCTTTTTTGCCGTGGCGCCATCTACTTGAAATTGCTTGAACTGTTTTCACCTTCAAAATTCGTTTTAAGGTCATCTCAAAAAATCCGCAATAATTTCCAAAATCCTTTGGCATAATCAATATTTGATATATTATCTACAATGTCTACAATTAGCTTTTTTTAGTTTTTCGTGGTTATCAATAAAATATGCTTTTCACAGATCCAAGCTTGATAAACATGCAAATATGCAACCACCAACACATTTAATTGTTTTGGTTGTTGCGAACATGATTTTTGAATTTGAAAAAAAAGGCTGAATCAGTGGCGTATTTACCATAAGGCCATGGGGGCCATGGCCCGGAGCGGTAGGGCTGCCAGGGGCGGCACAAGCCGCGTCCCAAGCACTTAGGAATGCTTTCTCAACAACAAAGCAACAAAATGAGTTTGAGGCAACTCAACATATTATTTAATAAGGAAAATAATTTGAAGGAAGCATTTTCTCATACAGAAATAGTATTAAACTCTGTCTAATGAATGTTGAACGCTGAAGGTCACTTCTCGAATATATCACAGACGTTGCTTTTTCCTGCTGTCTTTATTGCACGCGCACTGTGTTTATCAAACCAGAATAGATTGGAACTTTATGTAGCATGTAAATATTTACTTGGGGTCCGTTTTGTACATTGACGTAGATTAGGTAGGTACCTGGTACAAAAAAGCTACATTGGGAGCATCATCCCAGCCAGCACAAGAACATCCCATCTACGTTAATGGGAAGCGCGTTGGGGAAGTTCAACCTCCCATGCGATGTTCTTTTAATGTTTATGTAACCTCTATGTGACTGCCGAATGTCCGCAACACATGGAAGTTTATAGTTCTTACCATGGATGTTACCTACAGAAGTTGACGTAACGTCACAGAGTTTTCAGTACTTCGCAATAGGGTTGAATGTGAACATTTATAGAACTGAAAGTATATTGTTATAAAAATGAATTATTTATTCACCTTCAATAAACGTAAATAGATATAATTTTAGGAGAAAAAATACCACATTGAAAATATCCCAACTCAGAAAAAAAAAAAAACAATTAGCTTGCTGATTCTAATTTTATTGGATTAGGTATAATATGTTGGTACATATACGTATCTACATAATACACTACATATTCATTTTTTGATCTCATCTTCTCTCAAACGTCTCTGTTTGGCATGACAAAGCCACTCCATTCTGATTCAAACGCCTTAGTGGAGTATTTGAACATATTATGGTGTGTGGTAGCTGAAAATAATGTATAAAACATATATTTATCATATGTTATGTCGTATGTCGAACAATATCTACAATCAATCACTCATTCAATTTATTTGATTTGGTTCCACACTTCAGATAACAACATGTATCACACAAACAATCAGAATCAGGAGACTTAGGACAAGAACTGGATGCATGACTATCAGAAGGAATATTCGAAGTAGCGGAGCCTGTAGCATTAACTACAGACGTAGATTCAGGAGGAGACCTGATTGGGGTTGGGGCAGGACCAAGCAGCTCATTTTAACTAGAAGAGGCTCGAGATGCGGAAAATAGTAAGGCAGAATCAGAATTATGTTCTAGGCCTCTTATAATCTGCTGCCTCAATCTTTTCATTTGCCTTTCCGAAAAAGCTTTTACTGGCTTACGCGAACGATGCATATTGCATTACCCCTTAGCATTACCCTATATTATTTGATATTATAATTGAATGGGTACAAAAACATGTTTATACTTACCGCCAGTCCAGTCGTTGACCCTAATCAAAGCCAAACCACGAATCGAGAGTGTTTTTACTTTTCGTTTTCACACTAATTTACACAATCACAGCAAAAGAATAATTATTATTGCACATTGCACAAAGGAAGAATTGTGGAAAAACGCCAAAAAATGTGAGGTTAGGTGCTTGCACGCGTGCAGGCAGTGGGCATCGCTTGGAATGATAAAAAAACGGGTGGGGAACGAGGAATCTCTCTTTTAAATGTTGTCAAATGTTGTTCTAACATAACTCCAATATGTTTAAAAATCCGTTATAAAGTACTTCCACTGAATGTTTGAATGAAAATTATAGATGACATTGTGTTGTAACGTTTTCTAAACATCCGATAAAGAAAGCAAAGTGATTTGATTTTGATAGGTGTTACAAGCGACGTTACATTTAGACGTTCATGGTAAATTAACAAAATACATTTATAAAATATCTCTTTGGGATATAAAATGGAGGATCGCAGTGTATAACGTAACCGTAACATTCCTGGCACGTTAAAAAGGAAAGTTTTATTAAAACATTCGCAAGACAATATTATTCCATGTGAAACGTCAATAAAACGTTGAAGGAACATCACATATAAATGTTTTTTGGTTCACATTTAAAAAAACATCGCATAAAAGCCTGGCAATGTTTTGTGCTAGCTGGGATAATTGTATATTTGTCTTTCTCTGTCACTAAGTGTTTCACCGACAAACAGATTTTGTTTTGGACAAATAATAAAATATTGAACCCTATGTGTAGAGTGACGCAGTCGTCATTTTCAAAAACTAAATTTAAACATGGCGGCCATTAACGCGGCCTTAAGCAATTTGGGGTGAATTTTTCGATTTTTCTGACGTCTTTTTTTTAAGATTTCAACTTATTTGGACCTAAAAAATTGAGTGTAAAAAAATAGATTTTGAGGGTCTCTATAAGGGAAGTATGAACATATTCCTTTACGGAGGAAAAACTAAGAATTAAATAGAGAAGAAATGTAGAAAAATTGAAAAAAAAAATGAGGAGTTTCTATTCTAGGCTTTTCAGTTCAAGAGCCAGGAATAGAAAAAAATTGGGAAACATAGAGGATTCATCGATATAATATATCGATACGCTCTTGATAATGGTACATATTTGTCAATTTTTTTTTTTTTTTTAGGAAAAATCACCGATTGGTCCAAATACCACGACGACTTTTTCAAATCGATAAACTCCCTATTTGAACAATCCGACGCCACAGAATTCGTATATTTGAAAGAAATTTTGAAAATCAACGCTGAAATGGTAACACAGTGGGCTCCATGGGGAACGTGTGAAGCTTGCGGAAGACCTCAAGGAGAAGGTGTAATGAAAAAGAAAGGAAATTGCAGGTAACAATAAATACTTTTCATAAAAAGCAATTAAAATCTTTTGTGTATAGAATAAAGTTAACACCTTATGCTTATCAACCAAAAAACCTATCTCCAGAAGAAGTTTACTTGTATCAAGCTCCAGCAGTTTCCTGCAGATCGAAACGTCTTTACGCAACATTTCCTCACATAAGCAACTACACCAATAGAATTCCTGATTTTATTTTAGAAGATCGATGCACTGCCTCTTGTAATCCAGATGCTGAAGGTGTTAATAAAGGCAACATATAATATTAAATTTTATTATTATATCATTTTGTTAAGGTGTGTTTTTTATAGGATGGAAGGTTGGTAAAGGTAAAGGATTCAAATACAAAAAACACTCAGTACTACAAGAAGGCTCTCATCTTACATTTGTTTGTCCTGAATCTTCTTTGGACAACAAGGTGGCTTGGAAGAAAAATGGCAGAGCCCTTCCTAGAGGCGATAACAGTAATCCTCACGTAATAGTTGATACATTTAATACTCTTTACCTTGTTGAAGTTACTCAAGTTGATGCTGGTAACTATACTTGCTACGTAGATGACATACGCATGCAACAAATTGTCATTTTTGTCTACAGCAAAACGAAATTATTAACCAACGAAATGGTTAGATATTTTATGTATTTAGGATTCGTTTTGTTCCTATCGTCGTTTTGCTATTGCGGCGGATTGGTTATACTGTTTAAGCGCAGACATTTATACAAGACATATGAAGAATTAAAAGAAGCTTTGAGCAAACCGAACGCAGAGGAATTGGAGAATTTGGTTTGAAATGGAAATGGAAACCAGCGGAGCTCGAAAATATTTGGGAAATCCAGGTGTCGCACGGTAACAGACCGTGAGGTCGTGTCCTGTGGGAAATTGCATTTTTGTTCCAGTAAAATGTATATATAATTGTTTCAGTTCTAGCCACAAAAAGAAAAATATAACACCAATTTCATTAAAAGTGTTTTTCCACAAGGAAACAGCTCAGAAAAGAATAGGCCTAAAACTAAACGGTTTTTCATGTTTGAGGGGTTATTGCCGAGGCATATCCCTCTGTTTACCATTGCGTGTGCCTGGCGATAAAGAACGCAAAATAGACCAAACTTATTCACCTTTGATGTTTTGTGCCAAATGAAAAAGTTACGTTTTTTTGCGCCCTCGTCGTATTATGGGGTCGTTTAATTTTATATAAAAAGTTTTTTTACGATATCTTATTTTGTCCAGACTCATAAAGTTCCTTTCATAACAGCACCAATGTGGAAAACTTGGAGCAGGTAGGTACTTGGAAAAATAGTCACTAATTGACTCCTCAATACCTTTACAATGTAGGTAAGGATAAGAGACAAATCAACAAAATTTTTGTTTTCCAAAATGTTGAGAAATCTCTCATGTTGTAATTCAGCAATTGACGCATTAAAATAGAAAAATATTCACGAATAGATCAGCCAACAAAAACTATATCAGCTAAAATATTGTTTTTGAATGCAATGCAATTTCATTTGTCTACGCCACGTCAGGTTTTTTTATTTAAAACCCTCAACCGAAGATTCAAACATTTATTTGTGCAATTTAAATTATCCACACATGATTTAAGAAAGATTGAAAATTCAATCGGGCGTTTGCCAAAGCAATACGTTGTCTTTGACAGATCGATCCTTTATTTCCTTTCGCGTTTTGCATTGAAAATGGCCATTTCCATGTTTTGACTTGATTTAGTCGACTATGACGATTGTCCATTAATGGCTTTTTCCTATATTAGCATAACCCTTAAAAAAAGTTGACGGGACGGGGATGAATATTTATCCAAAGTGCATTAGTCAGCAAATTCACGACCGACAACTAATAAAGATAAAATCAAAACATTGGACAGACAGACAGAACATTCAATTTGGTAAGTCGACCCCTTTTCATATCGCGAGCGCGCGAATTCATGATAGGGTCGCAAACAATGATTCATTACTTCCTATTATTTTGATGAATCATGGATTTGCGACGACAAATTTTATATCGCTTTGAAATTACTGCCTTTCGCATTACGACTCCTAATTATTATACGGTTTCGTGCACGCGAAAATTTTGTCAGAGGAAAGCAACATAAAATTTTTACTAGATCATGTCTTAGTGAAGAACTAATCCCTGAAAATTTCAGCTCATTTGGACTGGAAAATCGTGTTAGACAATTTGGGGTGTTTTATCAATTTTTCAATTTTTTCTGAGTGCCTTCTTTCATAGAATCCGGCTCCAAATTTCAGAATAATTTAGTGTATAGAGTTTGGGGGATCCTAAAGGGCCATTAGGACACAAAAACTCAACAACAAAAAAAATTGAAATTTCATCGTTTTAGTACTGAGGTAGCTTATGATTTAGCTTTTGGAAAACTAAGAAAGTTCATAACTTTTTTTTTTATCAAAGATAGGAAGCTGGAATTTTCAGCGATTCTGATCCCAGTAGAGAACTGCAATCTCTGGGAATTTCAGCTCATTTGAACTTATAGTTTCAGAAATAAAATAGTGTTCAATTTGGGGTAATTTATCAATTTTTCAATTTTTCTGAGTGCCTTTTTTCATAGAATCCGGCTCCAAATTTCAGAATAATTTTGTGTATGGAGTTTGGGGACCATAAAGACCCAAAATCTCAACAAAACAAGAATTGAAGTTTCATCCTTTTAGTACGGAGATAGCTACCCAATAAACATTTTTAGTTATATATTGGTAATCATATATTTTACAACGCCTACTTCAAATAACCTATAGTTCAATAATAATATGTGGGAAACATTTACATCACCCTTATAAAAGCCTCAAAACACTTAAATGGCGGAGTTTATAAAGGTCACCGACACCTGTGTTAGTAACGTAATATAACTGTAAGATTTATAGAAGTATTTATTTAAATATTTCCAGAAACTTTATAAACCCTTTATAAAAATATAAATTAAATGATGTTGACACCTGGAGTAACAAGTTTCTTTTTGTCTTTGTCTTATATTTAATTATTTTTGGTATGCCTATGTTTGTTTGATGATGATGCCTCCAGCGCCTCCGTCTCATGAAGGGGTAAATAAGTAAATGCACAAGGTCAAGAAATCCTATGTTGCACCAATGGCTTCTGCTAGATGAGTACTTGTTTCACATTCACATAAAAATAGTGTTGTTAAACCATTGATCCTGGTCCGAATTTCCATTGCCAAGCGATTTTTACTGATAAATTACATGTTATACCTTCAAAAAATGCGAGCGCCTTTTGAAAGAACCATATTTGATTGTATTGCCATAAATATAAAAATAAAATTTTGAAAAAATATTAATATTTAAGTGACAACTTCTTGAGAAAAAGTTGCTTATTCAATTATATGAGGTTCTTATGCATATTTATCACAAATTGTTAGCTAATTGCCCTAAATTTTTGAATTTCACGTTGACCTGTGAAACAGCGTCCATTTTTTTTTGCAAATCAAATATGGCAGAATGAAGACTAGTTTAATTTGAAAAATTAATTACCTTTATATTACCTAAAGGCACTTTACAAAAATTATGGTACCCTATAATATATCTTCTTTTGATTTTATAAAAGGTTCTTATAAAACTTAAAATTTATAATGGTAACAAAAATTACTCCAGGTACTATCACTTAAGTTAGCAACCATCATTAAACCTCGCGCATGCAGGTTTCCCAGTTTCCCATAACGTATTTCGCCTAATCGCGTCACCCGACATAATGGGGTAGTATACTATGTATGAAAATCAGTGAAAAAACTGCCCGACATTATTCTATATGCTAAATGGTGATGATATAGTGGGATACTAAATTATTTTCCAGCATAGTGTCTATAGAATTAGTCAGAGAAAAACAATCTGTAATTTGAATTTAGCGCCACAACGGCTACCAATAGTATTCGAGCCGCTGACTGTCTGGCAACGGTGCTCAAAATACCTCTAAACGACAGCTGACTCCAACAGTTCAACGACGTGTGGTGTCGTATGAATCGTGTGACATGTGACATTGTCACAGTAACTTGTTTACATTGTTTGATGTAGTAAATTTGACGTTTCGTTCTTGATGGTTAATGTCAGTAGTGCGTTCTCAAAACCGTGATGTGTTGCCAGATTAGAAAAACTAACTACGTCACGAACTTTTATTTTCACCTATGGGCGGAGCTAAGAGGAAATTTAAAAAACAAAATTCCAGTGTATTGCGGTTTTTACAAAGCAACTGATTTCACTAAATAGTACGATACGTCGAGTATATCACTACTTAGTAGTTAAAAATGACTTGTATTACAGTACCCCATTGGTCTAAAAGTGGTACGTGACAGCTTTATCCACATTTCTGAGTTCTAACCAATTATAATTCGTAAATAAGGGTTGAACGATTACGCAAAATACCCGCAGTGGGGCACCGGCATCAGTATAAAATGACAACAATAACCTCACTTTTTTAAGTTGACTGCACAGGTTTATTAGGCAATCTACTGACCTGTCAAAAACGAAATTCAATATGGAAGTTCAGGTCAAGCATTGGGTCAAGCAGTATTATTTATTCTGTATGTCATTGATTCTGTCGCGCATTCTGGACAAACGTCCATATTTGAATTATCGGATTTTGTATTTTTTTGTGTGTTTAGGTATTGTGTTAATTAAAATGCCAGCGATTTGCATCGTAATGGGGTGTCGAAGTCGAGGTAACAGGAAAAATGTGAAGTTTTATTCAGTTCCTGCTATTTTAAATCATTGGCAGCGCAGGGCTTTATGGATTGCTGCAATTAAAAGAAAGGATCTAACAGAGGCTCGATTTTCCCATAATTATAATACCTTAAAATATTCACTCTCCATCTCAGAATTTATCAATAAATTAAAAAATACGTAGAAACACTATAAACACTATAAATATCACTTTGAAAACAACCAGGGCCAGAACACTAAAAAATACGTTGAAATACTAAAGACTATAAAATTCATTGTGAAAACAACAATGGCCAAACCAATAAAAAATACGTAGAAACACCAAAGACTATAAAATTCACTTTGAAAGCAACAGGAAAGCAACAAGGGTCAGAACACAAATGTGCACAAATGCTCTCCTTATGAACGTCACCAGCTTGTCACCCTTGTCACGGCAATATTTGACCCGAACGGCCATTATAAAATCACGTGATTGAGATTGCCTAATTGTTTCTGTTTGGCTTGATGTGATGTTTGGTAATGCTGCTGGTCGCTGGTATTTATTTCACTCACCCATTTTGTTTAATATTATACCCTTTGTGAATTAAATAAAGCATCCTTACATATCCAGAAGCAACAAAAATTTATGGAAGACTCGTCGATTAAGTACTTCTATTTTTATAAAGGCAAAAATTATCACCATTTTATAACTAGGGAATGTAAAGTTATATAAAAAGGTAACCGCAAAATGTATAAAACTTTATTATATACCTACCTATTAGTAATAGTTACTCTAGGTTTTATAACTTGGTAATTTAAATATTTATGTCACCTAGTTATATACCTAGAGGTTGGGGGATAATATAAAACCCTTATATACTAAAAGCACTATTCATTCCTCTTATATACCCTTTATATAATTAGACGTTACCATAAGTAACGAAAATTGTTTATTGGGTACCTTATGATTTAGATTTTAAAAACCTTTGAAAAGTCTTTCTATTATAGATTGAAAGCTGACATTTTCAGCGATTTTTATCCCAGTAGAAGACTACAATCACCGAGACATTCCCTGAAAATTTCAGTTCATTTTGACATACAGTTCCAGGAATAAAATGGTGTTGAGGGGGTGTGACCCTAAAACACGACACAAAGCTACTTGAATTAAAAAAAAAATAAATCTAAGATCTCTCGTGAAAACCGTAGTCCTATATTCAAAATAGTCTCCAAGAGAATTCCTTATGAAGATAAATTATGCAGGAACTTGTGACGTCACAACCGCCCAAATCGCAGTCTTCCGTTCATTGAATCGTACACCTAGTTGTAATTTAGAACCGCCCTAACTCGAAAAGGGACCATCGTAGCAAGATGCGGTTTAAATATTTATTCTTCGATTTTTTTGCACTCAAACTTTCAATTTTGGGTCACACCCCCTTTAAGCAATTTGGGGTGATTTATCTATTTTTCAATTATTCTGAGTGCCTTTTTTTCATAGAATCCGGCTCTAAATGTCAGAATAATTTAGTGTATGGGATTTGGGGGATCCCAAAGGACCACTAAGACACAAAATCTCAACAATTTTTATTTTAAAATTTCATCGTGTTAGTACTGAAGCAGCTACCTTATGATTTGAATTTTGGAAAACTTTCAAAGGTCATAACTTTTTTCTATTATAGATAGAAAGCTGAAATTTTCAGTTAATCTCATTCCAGTAAAGGACTTCAATCCCTGAAACGATTTCTCTATCTTTGTCAGTGTTATGGAAATATGAATATGGGAGACGAAGTCAGAGCATTCGTTCTCATGAGACCGCTGCTCCCCTGTTTCAAGAATAAAGTCCCTCAAAGTTTGAAGTTATACGACTTAAGGTATTTTAGAAAGACTTAAAGATGATTTCACAAGAATCGATGTGGGATATACAAATGACCAAATCCTGAAAGTTCAAAGTAGCTCTGATTACTAGGAGTACGTTCCAGAAGCTATCAAAGTTCATTTGACAGGTATTTTATTGGAAAAAAAAACATAATTCTATTTCTGAGCATCAAATTTACTCCCAGTTTGTTTTGTTAATTAAGAGATTCTGAAAGTTTAAAATGGCTCTGATTACCCAAAGTATTTTTCAGAAGTTTTCAATTTCAAGGTAATCTTACAAGGAATTTTCTTGTGCCGACGTTGGGAAAAATTCATTGTAATATTCCTGAGCCTCAGATTGAATTTCGGTTGCTTTTTCATGGTCAAAGTATCCCAATTAACAGATCTTGAAAATTTAAAGTAGCTCTGTATCCTAGCCGAAGTATTTTTCAGAAGCTTTCAAAGGTGATTTACTTAACCCGAATTTCAAAAATGGGAGAAATATTAGAAATCTATTGTCTGGTTAGCCAAACGGCGAACTTCAATAGAATTTGCTGCTTTGCCAAACTTGACGGAAACAATAATATAAACAAGTTGGTGACATATTTTCTTTTGCAATATGGGCATATGTAGTATTTTGGAATAGAAAAAAATCCGGCAACATTGCGAAATGATGGATGTGGAGAGGCGTGATTATTCAGAGGCATGATTCTATTGGTTAGAGCCTGAACGACAGCACCAGTGGCGTGGTTATTTTCGAAACTAAAGAAATTTTTTTCTAATTTTTTTGGTTTATTTTCTTGGTGTTTTCGGTGCCACTGAACCCAAAGACATGGTTGTCATCAGGCATCAGGCGGTGTCAGTTAAGGTGTCAGTGAATATTCTTAGGTTACGCCCCACTTTTCTTCCCCCTTTCATCTCTATCAAGTTACCACTTGCCAGACTATATTTCTGAGCTCTAAAAAATCAAAATGTCGACTTTTTTCTCAAAATTTTGACCTACTTAAGTCTATTCTCGCAAAAATTACAAATCAGACAGAGCGTTTTTTATTGGTGCAATGCCAACAAACAGTTTTCTTACTATTTTCAACCAATGAAATTCGCTATAGACTGGTTTATATACCTATGTGTTCTGTTTCTTCTCTCTCTATAGTCGAAGCGAATTTCATTGGTTGAAAATAGTCAGGAAACTGTTTGTTGGCGATTTGCACCAATCAAAAACGCTCTGGTATGTGATTTCTGTGAAAATTTTTTGACAGTTCTAACACCTAGTTGAATTTTGTTATTAGGCCTGTTCGCACAGAAATCACCAACCAGTTAGAGCGAATTTCATTGGTTGAAACTAGTTTTCTGACTGTTTCTGACTGTTTCCAACCAATGAAATTCGCACTGACTGGTTTGTGATTGCTGTGCGAACAGGCCTATTTATTGTCATGTAACACAAATCAACGAATCATGTCAAAATTATACTGAAAACAGCCCATGAGTTGTTTCCACTCTATGACATTGTCACGGACATTGCTGTCAAACAAAGGACCCCGCACATTTCTTATAGAAAAGTGATCTATGTGGAATTTTGCTGAATTTTTGATATTGTGTATAGGAAGTGGTCCTTAACAAAAGTGATCATTACGCTAATGTTCAATACCCAACAGTTTTCAAGATATCAATTAAAAACTTTTTTAATTTGATACTCTTCAGTATGACGTCACCAGTATGCTCACAGCACCGAAAATTAAAACTATCCTTTTCACTTTTAACTTTGACTACCTATACTTATACTCTTCTCTTTTTAACATTTAGGAAATAAAAAAAAACAACAGGTACAAATGAAATCGCTATATGACAGACATCATGACATGAAGTTGACAATTGCGGCAGGAGCTTCTTTTTTTTTTTTTCTTAATGTTAAAAGGAGAAGAGTAAAGTCAAAGTCAAAAATGGAAAGGATAGTAATAATTTTCGTTGCTGTGGGCGTAAGTGACATCATACTGAAGAATATCATATTAAAAAAGTTTTTAATTGATATCTTGAAAACTGTTGGGTATTGAACATTAGCGCAATGATCACTTTTGTTAATGACGACTCCCTATACACAATATCAAAAATTCAGCAAAATTCCACATAGATCACTTTTCCATAAGAAATGTGCGGGGTCCTTTCTATCCGAATAACCCTCGAACATTGATAAGGCGATTTTCAGCCTGGAATGATTATTTTTTGGTTATAACCAATGCATTTCCGCCGTCGCGGTTTTAGCCAAAGTAGGGGAAGTTGTGACGTCACATATCAGCTGATTTGCTTTTGGTATTTACCACTTATAACCGATTATAACCCAAGTTTGGACTTTGGTTAATCTTTTGGTTACAGCTTTTTGATGTTATTGTTATTATTTTTGGAATTTGTATTGCTGTTTTGTGATTTTGCAGTTGCGTTGTAGCCTGACACAATGAAAGAAGTATACATTCACTCACTCACTGCAATTCACCATGTTTAGATCGAGGTTTAGATCATCCCCAAAGAAAATCTGTTCGATAAACGAAACTAACGAGAGACTCAGCTCCATTTTTTATACCCAAATAAAAAACTATTGTTGAAACGAAAAAACAAATAAGAATAATAAACAATCCTACACTGCTATAACCAAATCAGTTCAGCGGTCAGTTCCTTGGGTTATGATTCTTGAATGGTGGGGGGCTATGACGTCACACTTGGCTATCAAAGTTGTCAACCAAAAGAATAACCACGGTGTTTACCGATAAATAATCATTCCAGGCTGAAAATCGCCTATAAATGCTCAAAAATTTTATAACAACTTTCTCAAGTATGTCGTTTATAGAAAACATACCTCCGCTAGCGCGTCGGTCTGTTTTCAAGCAACAAGCTTTCGAAATCTGTTATAAAATTTTTTCGGTCAATTATTAAAGTCGAAACTACTGAAAACAAACTTTTTAATGTTGAAATTTTCTAAAATTTGCCAAATTAACAAAAACGAGTATTTCATAAACACTTGACCCGATCACCAGCTGATGTAATTTGTTTTTTTTTTTTTTCAATCCTGTCAATTGAAGAAAGTTGGAAAGCAATCAGCTAGGATATTACACACTACACAGAATAGCCAATCCTCATAAGGCCTGTGTAGTTCAAATCTCAAGCCCCCCGATATGAAAAAATTCCAATGAAGACGTAGTCAGATTGTCGTTTCTTGCTTTGACGTAAGGTGTTTGCACCACAGGCTATAATTCCGCTGAGTCTTACTATGGATACTCGGTTTTAGTACATAATTGACATTCTAAAAGAATCCTTTTGCAGATCTACATTTGCATCTTCCTCTTTGCCTTTTATATTAATCAAAATTAAATAATATTTTTCATCGTGAATTCATATCATAATCTACGACCGCTGACGCAAACAGCTTACGACACCATTGATGACGTCGACAACGGTGCAACACCATATGACCTTGAATCCAAAAATCAAGCTGATGAGGAATCCTGTAGTACTAGTGTGTAATTTTCTTGAGGCCTACTGTGTCTTTTCATGTGATATTTGCATCTTATTTGACATTTTTGATAAGACGTTGAAATTTTTAAATAAGATTTTTCATCTTTCATATCGGTAAAGTAGACTCTTCTTATGCTCCAAGCACTTTGTGCTCTATCAATTAATCCAAAACGTGAATATTAGTCATTCACATGCATTTTTGAAGATTTTTGATTCTTTTTGCGGTTCTGGTACGCTTTAGGGGTCGCTCAAATTTTAAATAATAATAATACATTTTTTTTTTTTAGAAATTTTGGTGTTAATCGCTTAGTTTTTATTTAATCTTCAAGAAAAAGTGCGGAATTTTTGGAAAAAATGCGAATTTATTGTGATTTTTTTGGATTTACTTCAATAGTGTATCCTTTTATTTCGATATGTTTTTTCTTTTCAAGCATATACCTATTATGCTATTTTAATTAGTTTTAGTTATGTAATATGTCGTTTCATAATAAGGGTGTATAATATTTCGATTCAATTTAAAAACATAATTAATGCTATATTATTTGCTGTTAACTGCTTGGAAAACTTGTCTTGTACCCAAGGTTCCTAAAGTTCATAGGTTGCCTGGTAATGGATAACATGATGACGCGTCTAGGGTGCCTTATGGAGATTTGCATTTTGTTAAGGCACCCCGGATGTCGTCATAAAGTTATCAGGCAACCTACCTCTCTCAAACAACCTTGTCTTGTACCTATCTTGTATTGGCGATTTCAAAAATCAATGCGGCACCTGGCGAAAATATTTGGAACTTGTTTACATACCGTATTGGAATATTTTCTTGCTTTTTCGATGTTTTCTGTTCGTTCCTTATTTAAATTACGACGTGTTTTGTGTCGAAAAGTGGGAAATAATCAAGGGAAAGCTTTTATTGTGATTCTGTGAGGTGCTTATTACAGGAATTCGATAACATCTGCCTCAAAGTCCCAGCACAACACAAACTGCTGTGTATACGAATGACATTCCCGAAAAAATGCAGACAGAACTATTCATTTTCACTATTTTCCTAAGAAAAAAAAGTGATCGCGTGAAAATTTTGAATGAAGAGGTGATAGCACAGGATAGATCGGAGAAAAACTGTTGCCAAACTCAAAGACAGGCCTCCATTTTCCACATTTCGTGTTGTATGGATACGAAATGCACAAAAGAAAGTCACAACGTTCAAAATTTAAAAAATATAGTGAAAAACCACCGAAAAAACTACGAGAACAACGAGAAAATTCGCGAAAGAAGTACGAATGCATATAAATACAATGCTGAACGTCAGAATATTACTTGTTTCCGGCCATATTTGTTTACAAACGCCAGCGCCCTCATCGGTAGTCGAAATCGCCAATAAACTAATTTTTCATATGTCATTTTTTAATTAGCGTCATCTATTATTATTTGATTGATTATTTGTAACATTTTGTGTATTGTCGGCACTCGGCGCCATCTATCATGTCCCATTGACGTCAATTGCGTGTACGCAGACTTGCATTCTTTCCTAAATTCAATTACGTGAACGGGTTAGTTTGGGTTTGCATATTTTTGGTTGGTTTCGTTACAGTTCGTTTATTAATGGTTATAAGTGTACTAGTTAATAACAAAGCGCACTTCGCTAGAACGCACTACGTGGACGGGTTAGTTTGGGCTAGTTTGCATATTTCTGGTTAATTTCGTTACAGTTTGTTTATTACTGGTTATAAGTGTGCTGGTTACTAACAAAGCAAGCGCGCGAAGCGCGCTTCATACAAGGACTAGTACGCATTATGTGGACGGGTTAGTTTGGGTAAAGGTACGGTTTGTTAGGATAGTACGCGAAGCAAAACTGACAACGTAAACGTCGTCATTAGTTCAGGTATGACGTACATCCGTTTTCTGACGCTGACGCTGACGTCAGGTAACGGGTGTACGTCATACCTGAACCAATGACGACGTTTACGTTGTCAGTTGTGCGTCGCGTACTATCCTGACAAACCGTACCTTTAGTTTGCATATTTTTGGTTAGTGTTCTTACAATTCGTTTATTACTGGTTAATAACAAAGCTTCTTTTTTAAAATTCGATATCAACATGCAAGTACTAGTAGGCATTACGTGGTGGACGGGTTAGTTTGGACTAGTTTGCATATTTCTGGTTAGTTTCGTTTAATACTGGCTATAAGTATACTGGTTGACAACAACAACAAAGTGCGCGAAGATTGATAGATTCAGTGTATTTGCATCCTTTTAATCGACCTGTAGAAGAAAAAGACAGATATAGAAAAAATTGCACTAGTTCCGCACTAGATCTACCAATCGGAAACGCCATTAGTTTCGTTAGAGCTTGTTCAATACTGGTCCTAAGAGTGTATTGACAACAAAGCGCGCTGATAGCGAACGAAGTGGAGAATTTTGGTAGTTGATTTTCGAAAGGTGGGCCAAATCGTCAATTTTGAATATAAGTAATTTTCCGATGGAAAATGTGCATTTTCCGCATTTATTTATAGCTTACATATTTCTATTTGAAGGAAACTTTCTCAAAAAACAAAAAAAAAAAAATGCCGATTTTATTGAGACCTATCAGTACCTACCAATGACCTATTAACACAGATAGATAGAACATCCCATTGATAAAATAGCTTTGTTTTGGTTGACTACATGTTTATGGGCCAGGGGGGGGGTGAGCTGTGAGAGCGGCTAGAAGTAGGGATTCAAATGCAAATGATTCCGCTAACTCTGCCCCCATTTTACTATCGCATACTTGGCAACTCTGAAAATGAAACCAGAATCAGTGCTACAAAAGTGTATCTTTATCCTTATATTTTACATAATCTTAGAAAACGATGCGAATACACTCACTGTGCACTGATTGACAAATGGAAATTGTCATAAAATACCTGCAGGTCGCATTTTGACATGACAATTGAATAGAAGCCGCTGATTGGTGGAAAGGTGGAATTCGAGGTGGGATTTATTTTTTTGCACCGTTGCTAATTTTCATTGAAAAATAATCGCTTTCCACGTGTTAGAGAGAGATACAAAATAACACAAGGATTAATAAGTAGTGGGGAGAGATGCGGTTCCTGGCATGTAGTCAACCGATTTTATTGTTTATTGTTCTGTCTATCTGTGTTGATAGGTCATTGGTACCTACCAATGCTAAAAATATTCTTAAAATAGACCTATCTATTTTTACCTGGTATGCGCGCGCAACACGAGGCAATGCCTTTCTATTGGCTAACTAGTACAGGTGAGAGGTGTTCGTTTTGCACGCTGGGCATCTCCTTGTCCTTGTTCATTGCCCGTGGTCTGACAAGGATAAAATTATGCTTGATATTCAACTTGACGTAGCTTGACAAGTGATCGATTTTCAATTGTTTGTGTTTTTGATTGACAAATACGTTGCATGTCAAGCGGTTTTCCTCCTTCCTTTTTTATTCCGTGCAAATAATAAGAACGGATTGCTATACGTAAGTCTAACATAATTTGGTACATTTTGCCTCGTCTTGGGCAATAAGCGTTCTGCGTCTTTTTCTATCTAATAAAGTTTTTGTATTATTACCTCTTTGTCTGATAAAATAGATAGGTCTATTGGACCAAAGATTTTTCACGTTTTTGCTGGATTTACTTTTTCGAGGATCTTCTATTTTGAGAATTGACGATCGGAGAGAGCAATCGCGGCTGTGGAGACAAGACCGTGACAACATAGCATGACAAGACAAAACGGACAAAACCATTCGTTTGACAGTCATTGTCATTTTGCAACTTTAACCTAAAAATTCTTCGGGACACTTCTTGTCAAAATGGGGAGTTTTCGCAATATATGGGCAAAAACAATGCTAATTTGTATTTATAAATTCGTAATTAGAAACAAAACTACGAGAAAAACATGGAAAATTCCGCACTTTTTCATAAACAAGAAGTAAAAATACATCGTTTAAAAGCAAAATTTCCAAAAAAAATCATTTTTGTCTGAGGCGACCCCTAAAGCCCGGGACACATCTATCATAAATTCTTCCGATCCGACTCCGATCATACAATCAGGGTCCTTATTCTTGGAACAGGGAGCATCGTTCCCAAGAGAACGAATGTTTCGCTGCTATCCTGTTCCAAGAATAAGGATCTTGATTGTATGATCGGAGTCGGATCGGAAGAATGCATGATAGATGTGTCCCGGCCTTAAAGCGTACCAGACCGATTCACAAGTACGTGAGAGAAAAAATATATAATGTGGAGAAAAGAAGAGAGAGAGAGTGCGGTCCTTCGTTTTTAACCCCAACTCGTGCGCTAAGTCCAAAGCAGTCTCAGTTGGTCGGAGGGGGAATAGTTTAGGAAGCATTGTACAAGCAAGAGAGAGAGCCACGTATTCACTGAATACTAGGCAATGGAATAGAATAGAGAGTGTAACGCGCACAAGCGCAGTACAGTTCTGATGCCACAGGAGAGGAGCAAAAGAGAACGACGAATACATTCAATACGAAGCGATTGAAGTATTAGTGCTAGCGGTACACATAGATATTTAGTGAAAAAGGGCAAATTGTGTTAAAAGCATGAATTTTGGTATACTTGGTATTTAAACCATAACAATTCATTTGGCCCGTAGCTCTACCCCACAACTGTCATTTGTTTAAGTATGTTTGTTTAAACAATTCACTCGATCTGTTAAAAAAGCACAAAATAGGCTCACCAGATGCCAATGCCAAATAAAATTTACATTGGAAGTTGATAAAAAGAACGGAAAGTCTATCCAAAGGCCCATCCTGACCTAAGTCACAATTTTGATTTTTTGTTTATACATATTGTTTACTAATTTAGTTAAGGCAAAATTATTTATTTTTCGGATATTGCATGTGGGGAATCGATTTCGACTAATTAGGGGTCAAGAAGCTCGATTATTGACATTAGAACTCGTTTCCGCGCTTTTTTAATACTTCCATGATACAAATTATTGAAATATTTTTTTTAAATTATGCTATGCGCCGCTCTTATGTGAAATAACGACAATTCCAGTGTCAGAGTAAAGGAGAGCGAGAAGGTTTTCTGATAGAAAAGACATTTTCTTTTTATTCCCAAGTTAGAAAACTTTGTTCTTTCTTTTTTCTTTATACAGATTGCGGTAAGATCAGAACCTTTTGGTGTAACTCTTTTTTTAACAATCTCTGGCATTTTAATCGACTCCGTATCTACATAATTATAGGTACATAATTTTATTACTATTTTCATCTTACAAAATTTCATTCAGTTCAGTTTGGAGTTCGTTTTTATAGTTTTGGATTTGATTGATATATGAACAATTATTCAAGATTACATTAGGTCTCAAAATGATATTTGGGTTATCCGTGTTAGCATAATTTAAAATTACTCAGATGTGGACAGTAAAATAGTCATCGCCAAGTTCAATTATGGACATCTGCTTGATCTTGGTTTATAGTTGAGACTTCCACGTCCTTAAAACAAGTGTTTTAATTCGGGACCGTAAGCGGGTCCCGAGTCGGGGCGGAACACCAGTCCCGACAAAACTATTGATGACGTTATCGGAAATCGGGACTGGATATGGATCCCGAGTCGGGACTCTAGTCACAGCGTTATTTTTTTCAAAATCGGTACGGTTTTAGGGCACTTATGACCTTTATGGGTTGAAAATATGAAAAAATTTGCTTCAAATTGAGTTTTTATTTTTTTTTCTGAAGATTTTCAATAGGTTTCCACATTCATCTTTTGAAAGGTGATTGATACTTTCTTTATCAACATTGTGTCAATTTTTTTTCAAATTCGGTACGGTTTTAGGGAACTTATGGCCCTTATACGTTGAAAATATAAGAAAATTTGCTTCAAATTGAGCTTTTATTTTTTTTCTGAAGTTTTCCATAAGGTTCCATATTCATCTTTCGGTAGGTGATCAATACTTTCTTTATCAACATTGTGTCCATTTTTTTTTCAAAATCGGTACGGTTTTAGAAACTTATGGGCCTTATGCGTTGAAAATATGAGAAAATTTGCTTCAAATTGAGCTTTTATTTTTTTTCTGAAGATTTTCGATAGGGTTTCACATTCATCTTTTGAAAGGTGATTAATACTTTCTTTATCAACATTGTGTCAATTTTTTTTCAAAATCGGTACGGTTTTAGGGAACTTATGGGCCTTATGCGTTGAAAATATGAGAAAATTTGCTTCAAATTGAGTTTTTATTTTTTTTTCTGAAGATTTTCGATAGGGTTTCACATTCATCTTTTGAAAGGTGATTAATACTTTCTTTATCAACATTGTGTCAATTTTTTTTCAAAATCGGTACGGTTTTAGGGAACTTATGGGCCTTATGCGTTGAAAATATGAGAAAATTTGCTTCAAATTGGGTTTTTATTTTTTTTTCTGAAGATTTTCGATAGGGTTTCACATTCATCTTTTGAAAGATGATTAATACTTTCTTTGTCAACATTGTGTCAATTTTTTTTCAAAATCGGTACGGTTTTAGGGAACTTATGGCCCTTATACGTTGAAAATATAAGAAAATTTGCTTCAAATTGAGCTTTTATTTTTTTTCTGAAGTTTTCCATAAGGTTCCACATTCATCTTTCGATAGGTGATCAATACTTTCTTTATCAACATTGTGTCCATTTTTTTTTCAAAATCGGTACAGTTTTAGGAACTTATGGGCCTTATGCGTTGAAAATATGAGAAAATTTGCTTCAAATTGAGCTTTTATTTTTTTTCTGAAGATTTTCGATAGGGTTCCACATGAATGTCCGAGATCTGGCTGCAAATTTTTGGACCGATCGCGTAACCACTGAAAATTGCGAGAATATTGAAGTTTTGTATATAGACTTTTGAAAAATGTCATGGTGCCAGTAAAGTTTTGGCCGAAAGAGCAATAAAAAAATTTATTTATTGCTCAATTTTTCAACATTGCTTATTTTCGAGGGTCACCAAAAAATCCTTGTTCCGGAATATGCGCG
This sequence comes from Ceutorhynchus assimilis, assembly GCA_917834065.1. Taxonomy (NCBI): domain Eukaryota; kingdom Metazoa; phylum Arthropoda; class Insecta; order Coleoptera; family Curculionidae; genus Ceutorhynchus; species Ceutorhynchus assimilis. Next base: position 4,447,272 of record OU892281.1, read on the forward strand.
GCAATTATGCGATGCGAAAAATGTATTGGTGCCACCTCCCATTTGGCCGCGTTGCCGCGGCACCAGCATGTGAAGGGGTAGTTTTTTTCAGCAAATCATCCCCATCACGTATCCACTTGATCAAGGTATCAAATGAAAGGTACTGATCTTCCCAATAAAAAAAGCGAATGGTGCCACTTCAAATCCGGCCGCAACTGCCTGGCACCAATGATTTTATGCGCAATTATCACGGGACGTTATCCCAATTTTTTTCCAATTTTCAACCGAAACCTGCAGTATCAATGTTGTAGAGAATTATGTTATTGGAACTAATCATCTAAAAAATTTGTGAAAATTGATAATTTTCAATAAATTTGGTGCAAAATAGGCCACAGGCAGGGCATTTCTGTGCAGTTTTATACTTCTACCGCTCTAATAATAATAATACCTAATAATAATAATAATAATAATAGAATAATAGTTTATGTTCGAATAACAAATGGTACAATATAACTTGAAATCTACAATCTACCTTAGAAAATAAACAAGTAAGCACAGAAACAACTTTAAGTTGTTTGTTAGTGCTATTTTTACTTAATCCTTCTCACTACGTCACAGTCGGGGTTTAAATGTCACTATCATGAATAAAGTCATATTTTGGGTCTATGGGTCACAATTTGAGTTTGGTACTTATTTGTTATAGTAATGCATTTTTATAATTAGGTACAATAAACAATTTTACTATGTTATACAATTTGTATTTATATACTGTGCGACAAAAAAAAAAAACAAACGCATCGCCCACCAAAAGTGCCGTATTAGAAATAATTTTTTTTTTTAGAAATTAGAAATTATTAGAAATAATTATTATTAGAAATAATTTTTTTTTTAGTATTTAGCTTGTTCAAAATACGTGATTTTGACAAACAATATGGCCGGCAGAAGGCATACAAGCCATAACCCCACAAGGCCATTATGTTAAATGATCCACATTGGAGGGTAGGTAGATATTATAAGATTATTTTGACAGAAAATTAAAAGTTACCTTTTGGAATCACTATGAAATTCCAGAAGTTAACCTTCAGTTTATGGAAATGAATAAGTGTTTCGTATGTGAAAAAAGTGAAGCATTATTTGTACGGAGATGTACAACTTTCGCAAGAATCGTCAGACAATATCGGATATCACGAGACCTGTTATAAAAAAATTCCTCGAAAAATTCGAATTGTGAAGGCCAAGCAAAGAGAAGAATACGAGAAACTTTTCACAGAAAATGCTGTATAGTACGTTTGCAACCAGAAACGTTGAATGCTTCTGTCGATAATGTTCCACCAATGACCTATTATCACAGATAGACAGAGTATTCCATCCATAAAATACTATTTGTTGTGTTGACAACATGTTTATAGGCCAGGGGGGATTTGGGATGCGGGCGGTCCATGGTGGGGATAAGTCGCCCGATCTAAGTCCGGTCTCAACAGCTGTTCCTTGCCATAGACCAGGCTCAATTGATCCCGCCCCAAAACCAAAACTATGATATTCGAAAAGTATTCCAGACTAACACGAACATATCTTATGTATCGGTCTTTTTTTAACATATACTAATCATCATCGCATAGGATAGAAACAACAAGATACTCTGGGCCAGAACGGAACGTATTACTACGCAAAACAGGAGGCCGAGTTTAGTCTAGTGCTGTGTTGCCAAGTGTAATTGAAAGGCTACCTGCTTCCTACGACTAAATGTGGCATTTTAGTAGCGGGGGAATTTGGTCAGGATAGAAAGAATCGGACATGTTGGCAACATATATTTTTGTTTATAAATCCGTCTATCTGTGATAATAGGTCATTGTGTTCTACTGATTCGGGACTAGATTTCCGCTACCGCATAGGACGCAAAAATGCTCAACAAGATGACGAAAAAACGTCTGCCACCGAAGACGCTTGATGCCGAAAATATAAAAATGGTATGACCTTCACAATGGTGAAAATTTTACGGCTTATTTTGAGCGAAAAATTTGTTTTTATGCAATAGAATTTTTTCATAATTCAATTTTTTCTATTCGATTGACTTAACTTCTAATTTAAATTCCACAATTTTACAATAATGACTTCATTTATCACAATTACCTATAAATCCTAAAGTTTCAGATAACACTTAAGCCCACAAAAAATCGAGAGAAAACTAAATTCCAAATTTTTTGGAAAATAATCGAGATAACGTTCCGTGATAATTGCGCATAAAATCATTGGTGCCAGGCACTTCCGGCCGGATTTGAAGTGGCACCATTCGTTTTTCTTATTGGATAGATCAGTACCTTTCATTTGATACCTCGATCAAGTGGATACGTGATGGGGATGATTTGCTGAAAAAAACTACCCCTTCACATGCTGGTGCCGCGGCGACGCGGCCAAATGGGAGGTGGCACCAATACATTTTTCGCATCGCATAATTGCCGCGCATATTCCGGAACAAGGATTTTTTGGTGACCCTCGAAAATAAGCAATGTTGAAAAATTGAGCAATAAATAAATTTTTTTATTGCTCTTTCGGCCAAAACTTCACTGGCACCATGACATTTTTCAAAAGTCTATATACAAAACTTTAATATTCTTGCAATTTCGAGTGGTTACGCGATCGGTCCAAATATTTGCAGCCGGATCTCGGACTATTATGGAATGAAAATATGAAAAAATTTGCTTCAAATTGAGTTTTTTTTTTCTGATGATTTTCGGGGATAATACCACGAGAGCTTCAAAATTACCGATAATTTTTCACGATTGCGTGTTTTCTATAATTTCACGAGTCCGTAGGACGAGTGAAATTTGCAGAGAAAACACGCATGAGTGAAAAATTAGCTGGTTCATTTTAAAGCTCAAGTGGTATTTAGAGGATTATTTCACGTATGAGAATGCAAAAAATATGGAAATAAATATGTATTAAACGATTTGAACATCTTAACAATCAATACAAATAAATGGTTGCTACCAGGAACCGTTTGTTTGTATCAAAAATTAGCATGACAGCCATGTATACAATAACATGGAAGAATTATCGCTGTAATTCTTTCTAGTTAAACAAATGGAAAAGAGAATTTTCGCTGTAATTCTGAAAATCGTCACTTGTCTTATGGGATTTCTAACATATGAGTGGAATAATCGATAAAGTTCCACATCCAACTTTTAACAGGTGATTAATACTTTCTTTATCAACACTGAGTGTTGAAATAGGATTAAGAGCGCGTTCCTTGTCAGTGTTGAAATGAGTTTATTTTTTGAATTTTAAATATTTTGAATGAATCACAAAAATATTGTATGAGACACGTCGCAAAATGGCTGGTTTTTTGCACACAATGTGTTGAACCACTCGCTTCGCTCGTGGTTCAATCTTCACATTTAGTGCAAAAAACACGCTCATTTTACCACTTGTTACATAAATAGCTAATTTTCTACTGACGTTTCATAATACGCCTAAAATCTGTTTCATAATGAACTTCATTATGATACAGATTTTCATTATGATACAGATTTTTCAGCCACTGAAATCGAGTATTTTCAACATGAACAATGTTTTTATAAAAATAACAGACTTGCTTAGGAATTTTGGATTGTTCCTATTAGTATTTACCAGAAGAAACAACAAAAAATTAATAAATCGAGTACGGAATTTATGCTCAAATGACATCTAGATCTTAATTTTTGAAATTGTCAAGTTGTCAAGAATTATCACCAGTTGACAAGTTTACTATTCTTATGAAATAAATATGTTTTTCGTTTATTAATGCAAGTAGAAAAAATAGTGTATGCAACTCTCATGTAATGGCCATTAATACACTCGCATGTTATATACGAAACTCGCCTGCGGCTCGTTTCGTATCCTACAACATGCTCGTGTATTAATGGCTATCATTACATGATCATTGCATAATATACTATTTTCTACTGACGTTTCATAATACGCCTAAAATCTGTTTTATAATGAACTTCATTATGATACAGATTTTCATTATGATACAGATTTTTCAGCCAATGGAATCGAGTATTTTGAGCATTGAACAATGTTTATATAAAAATAACAGACTTGCTTTGGAATTTTGGATTGTCTCTATTAGTATTTACCAAAAGAAACAACAAAAAATTAATAAATCGGGTGCGGAATGTATGCCCAAATGACGTCTAGATCTTAATTTTTGAAATTGTCAAGTTGTCAATAATTGTCACCAGTTGAGAAGTTCACTATTCTTATAAAATAAATATGTTTTTCTACAAACGTGTTAAAAATGCAATTTTTAACACGGCCCCGAAGCATTAAAAATGTTACTTTATCGCACTAGTGCCATAAAGTCTTTATAGCACTAGTGTTAAAAGTGAAACATCAAATTTTGAGAGCGGACGTCAAAAAAAGTTTGTATTTTCAGTTATTTACATTGATATTAATGGTGAAATTTGAACAACTGAGGTAGCCCGATTGGCCGCCTCATCTATATTTTTCGAAGGATCGATGCAACCCTCTGTTTCTTCTATATCTGACCACGACAGACTTTCAAGAAACTGACAAGACATTTCGTTACCTGTAAAACAAGGTGCTAGTTGTATGGATTTTTTGACAAATGTCAAATTCAAGAATTTTATGTAGGAAAGATGCTTCCAATTTATTATTCATTTAAAAATCTAATTTGTTAATGGTTATTGCTTTTTATTACCGTTTGTAGAAAAAATATTGTATGATATTTGTGTTAAAAGTATTTTTAAGGCACTTATGTGAATTGCAGAATTCGCTTCGCTCATTCTGCAAACTTTCACATGCGTGCCTTAAAAATGTACTTTTAACACTTATATCATAAATAACTATTTTTGTTTATTAATGCAAGTAGAAAAAATAGTGTATGCAACTCTCATGTAATGGCCATTAATACACGAGCATGTTGTAAGAAACTCGCCTGCGGCTCGTTTCGTATATAACATGCGAGTCATTACATGATCATTGCATAATATACTATTATTTAATGGTTTTATTAATTCATTTATCCTCAGTTATTCATCCACTGTCGCGCTAAATTTTCTTCAATATTTTCTTCTATAATACAGAAGAATAATTAAAAAAGCCTTGCAAACGAGTTCTAATGTTATTAATCGAGATTTTTGACCCCTAATTAGTCGAAATCGATTCCCCACATGCAATATTCGAAAAATCAATAATTTTGCATAAACAAAAGTGAACAATATGTTTAAACAATAAATCAAAGTGGCGACTTGGGTCAGGATGGGCCTTTGCATGGGTCAGCATGATTTTCCGTCCTTTTTATCAACTTCCAATGTAAATTTTATTTGGCATTGGCATCTGGTGAGCCTGTTTTGTGCTTTTTTAACAGATCGAGTGAATTGTTTAAACAAATATCAACAAATGACAGTTGTGGGGTAGTGCTACGGGCCAAATCAATTGTTATGGTTTAAATACGAAGTATACCAAAATGCATGCTTCTAACACAATTTGCCGTTTTTTTTCATGTACCGCTAGGACTATATCACTTCTACCAAGTGTACGCCGCTGCATAATTTCAACATATTTGGATTTATAGTTCCAGAAATAAAATCGAATTGAACTATTTGGGGTGATTTATCAATTTTTTAATTATTCTGAGTGTCCTTTTTTATAAAATCCGGCCCCAAATCTCAGAATAATTTAGTGTACGGAGTTTGGAGGATCCCAAAGGAGCATTGAGACATAAAATTTCAACAAAAAAAAATTTGAAATTTCATCGTTTCAGTACTGAGTTAGCTTACCTTATGATTTGGACTTTGGAAAACTATGAAAGGTCATAATTTTTTTTCTATAAAAGATAGAAAGCTGAAATTTTCAGCGATTTTTATCCCAGTAGAAGACTACAATCCCTAGAAATTTCAGCTCATTTGAATTCATAGTTTCCAAAATAAAATCCTGTTAAGCAATTTGGGGTGGTTTATCATTTTTTTTAACTTTTCTGAGTGTCTTTTTTCATAGAATCCGGCTTCAAATCTGAGAATAATTTGGTGTATGGAGTTTGCGCGGTCCCAATGATTATTTAGATATAAAATCTCAACATAAAAATATTTGAAGTTTAATGATTTTAGTACTAAGGTAGGTACACTTATGATTTAGATTTTGCAAAACTTTGAAAGGTCATAACTTTTTTTTCTATCTCTGAAATTTTGAGCGATTCTTATTCCAGTAGAGGACTACAATTTCTAAAAATTTCAGCCCATTTGGACTTAGAGTTCCAGAAATAAAATCGTGTTAAGGAATTTGGTGTGAATTTTTCGAATTTTCAATTTTTCTAACGTAGGTATTTTCTTCAAAGATTTTGACTTCAAATCGCAAAATAATTGAGTGTATAAAGTTTGGGAGATCCCAAACGATCATATAAACACAAAATCTCATCAAAAAGCTTAAAATAATTTGTTTTGCTTACGTTTGATTTCAATACAAAAAGCAAAATTGCAAATATAAAAGTCAGAATTGCATTAAATAATCATCTCTGATAATAAATATCAAAATGATTAAATTAGCTTTTTTCCCTTCAGGGGCTACATATTCCGATATTTTCCTTTCATCGACGGAAATTTAAATTAAAAATTGATTTCCAAGTTTTTTTTTTAAGAAACAAAATCGAGTCACAAGAAAATTGGCTTGGGAAATAAAATAATTGCGTTGGGACATTTTCGGTGTCTCTTGCATTTTCCCAGTGTACGATAATTTCGTTATTCGACGAATAAAATTATAGGAAAATAAATAGGTAATAATCTGATGAGAATGTTACTTGGGTTGTTTCTTTTGCGTTGCAATTTGACGTTAGTTGGTATGCATACGGTCGTCCTTCTGACTTCAATCATCGGGTGCCGCAAAATGTCTCTCCCATTTTCGCCTTCTCCATTATGTTGCCAGACTCAAAAAAGAATCCAAAACAACTTTCGGCATTTCATTTCGTTTCCGAGCAAAATTTATGGCTCTTTCGCGAATACCATTTTTGTTTTGTGTTTTCCAGATGGAGAGGACAAAACGACGATCGCTACGAGAGAGGAAATTTATTTCCAACATGAATACTTTCCTGTAATTATTGTAGCTTGTTTGTTAGAATAGAAAGCAACAATGGCTGGATTATTCGTCAGTTCGCTAAACAAGGTAATTCGAGAAAATCAGTGTTTTCGCCGCAGTCCAGTCAGTCGTTGCGGCTTATCTTTATCGGCCGCTCGTTCAACTGGACGTGCCTGGATACCGGTCGACCTGGATAAGCTTTTCTTCGTTCCTTATTATTGAGAGCTCTCCAAAACCTTGACGAATCGTGCTAAGTGATATTACAGCCGAATTATCCGATGTGTATCTTAAGTTGATTTTCTTGTTTATGATGGATATATAAAAATACAGTTTCACTAAAATTCCCAAATAAATCAACACCCTGGTTTTATATTGTTTTCGGACCAATCTTTTTCCAATTTTGTCCCTTCCTTTTATATATAACATCTATCATTTTATTTTCGCTTAACTCTGTTAGAAAATAATTCCGTCCACGTAACTTAATACGAACGGCCATTACATCGAAAACCGACCGAAAAATCTACGCGGCGATAGTCTGGAATCGGGAATGAGTCCCGAAACCCGAAAAATGGCAGAGGGATCCACGCCTCGTCTCCTGCTGCCCGGGATAAAAGTCCCTGTATCTTGATCTTGATTGATTTCCAATTCCTGTTGTAATAACCTCCTGATGGGTTCGAGCCAAAAATATTGACGCAGTTAAGGGTGATGGCCTTCTATCGAGTCTCGGCGATTGGGATTGGACATCATTCTATATACAATCTACTGGGATGATGAAAAGTTGGAAAATGGAGACAGAATAACTGAGTGACAACCACAAAATTAATTTTCGATAAGAATTACTTTATGACTTTTATTCATCAACTATGCGAGACTTTTGAATTAAATTTTCTTCTTGTTCAAGCAGGAAAAATTATGACCTCAGATATATGGGGTGAGGGGGTCATAATCAACCATTTTTTGCATGCCAGACGAACCCTACAAACACAGGCAAATTAAAGGATAGTGCAGGAGAAATATTAAAACATATACAAGAAAAATGCGAAGCAAATTTTCAAGTGCTTCACTACAATGCCCAATCAATAAGGGATATCACAGACGAGCTGGATGCATTTAGCTGTGATAAAAACACTAAAATAGTGTGTATTACAGAACGCTTCCTAAATTCAGAAGAAATAGACTTTCTAAAAATTGGAAATCTCACTGTAGCAGCATCTTTTTGTCGTTCTATATATATTAAGGGGGGCTCACTAATTTTGTTGGAGCAGGGAACCGACTTTACAGAATTGACCGACATTAAACAACTGAGTGTGGAGAAGTGTATTGAAGTGTGTGCTGCAAAATCCAGTAAATACAATATCACAATAATATCAGTATACAGGTCACCCTCGGGTGATTTTGACACCTTTCTCAATATTCTTGACCAGATTTTGGCTCTTATAGGAATACAACAAAAAATTATATTGGCAGGAGATTTCAATGTCAAATTTTGCACAAATGAAAAAACCTCCAAGGAGCTTATTGATATGCTTCAATCATATGGTCTATCACAAACTGTTTTTGAACCAACAAGAGAACAGAATTGCTTAGATAATGTCTTTATAAACTTCTCAGAAGAAGATTTCCATGCAAGTATAGTAAAACCTGGTAAGTCAGATCACAATGGTCAATTAATCACACTAAATTGCACAATGCAAAAACCAACTAACCAGTTTATAAATAAATTGTGTCAGCCTATTACCTGGGAAGGAAAAAATGTGTTTTACAGCTGAAACAAAATTTGAAACCCTCATGCAGTTGATTGAGTTGGCCTTTAACGAGTCATTCCCTAAAAAAAACCTATAGAACAAAAAACAACATAAATTATAACATTACCTGATTTAATAACAACCTTAGAGACAAAAGGGAATACTCAAATCACTTAAATGATATTTATATTCATCACCCAACTAATGAGGGTCAGTTAAGTTAGCCCCCCCCATATTTCCAAATCCATTAAAACTTAAACCATCTTTTTGCACCCATTTTGCACCGTTTTGCACCACCCGAAAAAAAATTTGCACCCCCTCAGGAGAGAGATTATATAGAAGTATTACTGGGGGGGCCAAATTAACCATGGCCCCCCCCACACGCCAAATTTCAATTTAAAATAGCACGAATTGTTTTCCGAGTTTTGCACCATTTTGCACCATAAATATTAAATTTTGCACCGCAACCTTTAGGCCTCTACAGGGGGTTGAAAGAGGCATATTAACTTTGTTCCAACACAGCTAAAAACCCTATACAATTTACCCTCGAATTTACCCAAGGATAATACACACTACACACTGATTGCTTATCGGCCTCTTTTTGGATTTCAAGGTCATCTGGTGTAGCACCAGACAGGCTGTTTGCGCCAGCGGTCGCAATTTAAAATATTAAAGCAGACGCCAGCAGAATTATAGCCTGTGGTGCAAACACCCTACGTCAAGGCAAGTCAAGGTCTAGAAACTACACGCTACTACGTCATCCCCGATACTTTGGCACTATTTCTCTTTCAACCCCCTGTAGATGCTTAAGGGTTGCTTTGCAAAATTTAATACTTTGGTGCAAAACTCGGAGAACAATTTGTGCTATTATAAATTGAAATTTGGCGTGGGGGGGAAAACTATTTCTCTTTCAACCCCCTGTAGCGGCTTAAGGGTTGCGGTGCAAAATTTAATATTCATGGTGCAAAACTCAAGGAACAATTTGTGCTATCATAAATTGAAATTTGGCGTTCGGGGTGGGCCAATTATTTCTCTTTCAACCCCCTGTAGAGGTCTAAGCGTTGCGGTGCAAAATTTATTATTTATGGTGCAAAATGGTGCAAAACTCGAAAAACAATTTGCGCTATTTTAAATTGAAATTTGGCGTGTGGGGGGGGCTAACTATTTCTCTTTCAACCCCCTGTAGAGGTCTAAGGGTTGCGGTGCAAAATTTAATATTCATGGTGCAAAACTCAAGAAACAATTTGTGCTATCATAAATTGAAATTTGGCGTTCGGGGTGGGCCAATTATTTCTCTTTCAACCCCCTGTAGAGGTCTAAGCGTTGCGGTGCAAAATTTATTATTTATGGTGCAAAATGGTGCAAAACTCGAAAAACAATTTGCGCTATTTTAAATTGAAATTTGGCGTGTGGGGGGGGCTAACTATTTCTCTTTCAACCCCCTGTAGAGGTCTAAGGGTTGCGGTGCAAAATTTAATATTTATGGTGCAAAATGGTGCAAAACTCGGAGAACAATTTATGCTATCATAAATTGAAATTCGGCGTGTGGGGGGGGGCCATGGTTAATTTGGCCCCCCCCCCCAGTAATACTTCTATATAATCTCTCTCCTGAGGGGGTGCAAATTTTTTTTCGGGTCGTGCAAAATGGGTGCAAAAAAATGGTATAGGTTTTAATGGATTTGGAAATATGGGGGGGGCTAACTTAACTGACCCAACTAATGAGCTGAAAGAATATATATAAAAGTACAGCGTCGAGACTACAAAAAAGCAATTAAAGAAGCAAAAATACAGTGTAATGAAACAAAAATAAGAAATTCAACCAACCCAACCAAGTGCATGTGGGAAATAATAAACGAACATCGTAAAAAGCCCTCAAAACCATTGGATCAATCACTTAACCTATCTGCACAAGATTTTAACAACTACTTTATTAATGTAGCCGCAGATCTACAAAAACAAATAAAAAATGAAAATGTTAATCCGATAGAAAACTTAAAAAACATAGCATTAAATAATAATCCTTTCTGTTTTAAAGAAGTCTCTTATAACGAGGTCAGGGAGGTGATTGATCAGCTTAAAAACAAAACGAGTAAAGATATATACAATCTAAACATAACATTAATGAAAGGGGTAAAAAATTTAATTCTTATACCTTTAACTAAATTGATTAATCATTGTATTAGGGAGAACATCTTTCCTGACTGTCTTAAAATTGCAAAAGTTGTACCCATATATAAAAAAGGAGATGCCAATGACCCAAGCAACTACAGACCTATTTCTTTACTACCAATTCTATCAAAAATATATGAAAAATGCTTAGCAAAACAAATTTCGAACTAGGTACCTTGAACAAAACAACATTCTTAGTCCTGGTCAGTTTGGGTTTAGGGAGGGTAAAAACACAACACTAGCAATTTTGAAACTTGTTGAAAATATCATGGAGGGTTTTGAGAACTCACAACACACAGTGTCTGTTTTTTGTGACCTTAGCAAAGCTTTCGACTGTGTTTCGCATGACATTCTACTTGACAAACTACCATACTATAAATTTTCACAAGATAGTATACTTCTCATTAAATCATATCTTACAAAACGTCTCCAAACAGTAATTTATAACAACTTAACATCAAACAAACAAGAAGTTACCACTGGCGTTCCGCAGGAGTCAATTATGGGCCCAATCTTGTTTCTTATTTACATTAATGACTTGCCAACAGTGGCTATAAATGAGTTGTACTTTAATTTTGCCGATGACACAACTGGACAAGTACAGGACACAAACTTACAGACAGCTCTAGACATGTCAGGCGAGGCACAGTCGAGGGCTGGGCAATGGTTTGCAATTAACAAGCTTTTTTTAAATGAGGCCAAGACGCAGAAGTACGTATTTTCACTTAAAAGAATTGCGCGGATTGCGGAAGATAATGTAAAATTTTTAGGGGTAACCCTTGATCAAAAACTCTTATGGGATGCCCACACGGAAATAACAACAAAAAAATTGAGTAAAAATGTATTTCTTTTGAGAAGCCTATCACTGTGTGTCTCGTTGAGGACTGTAAAACAAGCCTATTTTTCTTTGTTCCACTCCCACTTAAGTTACGCCTTGCTGGTCTGGGGCCATGCCAGTGGAGCTCAAAATGTTTTTGCTATGCAAAGGCGAGCTGTCAGAGTGGTAGCAGGCTTAAGTTACCGGGAGGAGTGCAAACCAGCCTTTATAAAACACAGAATATTGACATTACCATCAGAGTTTATTCTGCAAAATCTTGTTTATGTTAAAAACCATTTTAACTTGTATACAAGCTTTATTGATATCCACAACCATAACACAAGAAATAAAAATAATTTATGAACTAACTATCATAGATTGCAAAGATGTCAAAATGGCCCAGGATACCATGCTGTTAGAGTTTTTAATAAACTACCAGAACAGGTAATTAACCTAAGCAACACGTTGTTTAAGAAAAAAGTCAAAGATATGCCTATTAGTAAAGCCTTCTACTCCCTGGATGAATATTACAACTCCACACTCAGTTGGTCGAATAACAAGAGACATTCTGATTGATTCCATATGTTGGGAACTTAAGGAAAGAAATAAAAATAAAAATAATAATCTATTTATAATTACATCAACTACATGTATTAATTTTATAACTGTGCCAAATTTGTTAAATTTGTTTATTTGTCTGTTTGTCTTATATAAATAAATGTTAAACTTTTTAAAACTTATTTGATTGTTTCAAAGTGATGTAATATAGATCTAGATTTAAGTATTTTATTATTTTAAAATTTTTTGTAACATTGATGTACTGATTGATATATATATTTTTGACTTGTGTAAGCACTATGTTTGTGTAATAGCATCAATAAAGAATTTGAATTTGAATTTGAATTTAAATTTAGTCACTATAACTTCTCAAATTCTCTTCGTTACGACCAAAAACATTACAGTTCTTCGAAAATATACTAACTCCACAAATTCCAAAAATAAGTAGGTATAGTCCCTTTATCTTGTGACACATTATTATCAGCGATGGACTGGTTCACGTGAGAATATGCATTTCGCGTGTCCGAATGCACTAAAAAAGGAGAAATGCAGCACGGGGTGGGTTATTTCGCGACCGTTCTGTGCATAATAAATTGTCAGCAAAAATGGTGCAATATGGAACTTACAAACACGAAAACACATAAAGAAGTTTTCGCTTTGGCCGTGCTACATCTTCATCTTTAGACGACAATTCTGGAGCCATAAAACGGGGACCCCTAAACTCTAATTCGGGTCAAAAGGTGATTTGTAAATGGACTCAATCTTGGAACTTTTTATATCCCCATGTATATTTCCATTAAAAGGAGAGTGTTCAGTATGCGGGCATGGTGCGAGCTCGCATCCCGGTCCCTGTTAGTTGTTCTATAAAAGTAAATCCTTCGGGAACGTGCCGGGACCTCTTGACTTAGTGTTTCGTATTCGTTCGGGCGCCTCCTTCGCGCTGATACTCCAATCATTTTAAAATTAGGTTTTCGTGTGCTAAAATATTTGGGTTGTAGGACCGTCTCATAATTTAATCAAAGGTTGAGCTTTGCAAATATGATATGCTTAAATATAGGAAAGAATTTTCACTATAGTCGAAAAAGTCGGGCTTTAAAGGATTTGGTGCTGAGTTTTATTTAGAAATTATACTCATTTTTTTTTCTATTAGAGATGAAAAGCTGACATTTTCAGCGATTCTTATCCCAATAGAGAACAACAATCCTTGAAAATTTCAGCTCATTTGGACTTACAGTTCCAGAAATAAAATCGTGTTAAGAAATTTGGGATGATTTATCAATTTTTCAATTTTTCTGAATGTCTTTTCTCATAGATTTCGGCTTCAAATCTCAGAACAATTTAGTGTTTGCAGTTGAAGGGGGTCCCGGATGATCATTTAGACACAAAATCTCAATATAAGAAAATTTGAAATTTCATCATTTCAGTACCGAGCCTCTTGAATATATCATTTTGAAGAAATTAAATGGATTGCTTATATCAATGATTACCTTTATATTTTGCTGGTGGTTTCTATACTTTACCTTTTTTAATAAAATATGCAATTATTCCACCTCTTTTTGTCCTATTTTCTCCTGGACTATAGGGAAGAAACCTAAAAAACCTAATAGGTACTTTCTGGAATTCAATTCTGGTATACAACTTTCACATTTGACTTTTCAGGGTATCCCTTCAAACAGGTGAGATAGGTGTGGGTGCAAAATATAGACAATCACCCGGTACCTTATGATTTGGATTTTGGAAAACTTTGAAAGGTTAGAAATAAAATCGTGTTAAGCAATTTGGGGTGATTTATCAATTTTCCAATTTTTCTAAGTGCCTTTTCTTATAAAATCCGGCTCCAAATCTCGAAATAATCTAGTGTATGAAGTTTAGGGGATCTCAAAAGTCCATTAAGACACAAAATCTCAACGACAAAAAAAACTTGAAATTTCATCGTTTTAGTTAGGTACTGAGGTGGCTACCTTATGATTTTAATTTTGGAAAACTTTGAAAGGTCATAACTTTTAATTTTTCTGAGTGCCTTTTTTTATAGTCTCTGGCTCCAAATCTCAGAATAATTTGGTGTATGGAGTTTAGGGGATCCCAAAGGACCATGACCATTAAAAGTCACGAAATCTCAACAACAAATAATTTGAAATTTCATCATTTTAGTACCAAGGTACACTTTATTTTACGAGGGTTTATACCTCGGTTTATACTTTCGACATAATTTGCTCTCCTTTTTTAACAAATAGAAATTGACTGAAACAAATTAATGATGTCAGAAACATTATTCGGTTCTTAAGCCACAAGTCATTCATTTTAATTTGTCAAAAGAATTGAATGTGTCATATGAATTAATCTACGACAACTTTTTTTTTCAAGTTACGACGTCTTCGATGTTAAAAGTATAAACCCTCGTGTAACAAACTTTATGTAGCTAACGAGAGGTCAACGACTCGTTAAGTGTTACGTATTGCGAAAATGATGTCGGTATTTCGTAAGTATTTCGCGAAATTTAAAAGTATTTCGGTGGTAATTTTTATCTAGTTTTTCGTGGTATTGCTTAGTAATTCGAAGTATTTCGTGCTATTTCGACGATATTTATGGAATTTCGGAGTAATTCGAAGTATTTCGCGGAAACACGAGGTATTTCGAGCTATTTAAAAGAATTTTTTTTATGTACCGTAAAACGGGGATACTATGTGACAGATTTGGGGGTTTTTTGAAATTCTCAAACATTTCTTGGCCACATAAAATTCTAAAAAAAAATACACTATGTATATCCGTTCTTCCGCTACAAAATGGCAGTTCTAGAAAATTGGAAAAAATAAATAAATTCAGCTTTTTTTTTATTTGAAAGTGTCACAATTTTAACCCGTGACAGTGCGTTTTTACAATGAAAACATAATGTAACCCCGTCATTTTTAGTCTGAAACGATAGGAAATGTCAAGAAATATATGTTTGATAATTTTCTGATATTAAAAACACGGATATATACTATGATTTAGACATTTAAAACTTTTATTGTATATCATACGATATACTATTTATCATCTTCATATTCATCCAGAAATTGGGATGTGAACTCCACCCCTAGGAAACATGTCGATCTTTTTAGCGTTGTTTTAGGTTGAGCATAAGTTTCTCCCATACTAATTACATGTCACAAAGTTACCCCGGTAGGTTACTCTTTTTTGTTTATTTGTTAAAAAAAAATGTCAAATTATTAAATCGTAAGCGTATTCACGTATATATCCCGACAAGTACCCAAGCAATTGACGTTTTCAATTAAAAGAGATGGACAATAAAGTATGAAAACAATCATTTTCCCGCCAACATTTGCTTGCTTGTCAATGCCAGTGTGTATTGGGTGTTTTGAAAGAAATTGTGGGAAAAGTTACTAATTACTTCATTTGCAGAACTTCGCTATGGAGAAAGCGATAAATTATTTTGGAAGCAAACAGCTCCCGCAAACTAAACTTGAACGTGGATTACTTTGTATACTTGATGGGCCGTGGATTCCCTTTTTTTTGCGAGTATTCTTTCTGATTTTATCTATCCAAAATTTGACAAATGTAGGATTTGATGGAAACTTATGGAAAGACACGTCCGCCGGTAAATAGGAATTATTTTTACAAAAAGGCACACTACACAATCACCATTGTTAGGAAAAAACTTTGAAAAAAACCGATGAAATAATAGTTTCCAGTTTCCACATGTACAAAAGTCTTGTCAACAAACCACTGTCAGCGGCTGTCAACCGTTGTTTTCATACTCTTTTGGCGTCTGACAGTTTGACGCCAGAGAGAGAAGCTTTTAAATTGAAAAGGTCAATTAGAAATTCTGACGAATTTTTCTGAGGAGTGTTCAAATTCTGATGTAGAGTAGAAAGTTTCGGCGTTTCGAAAAAGTTGCAAAAACGAGATGCTCCCTTCGAATCAGGCTGCAAGTTACCAAGGGAGCGTACCAGCAGTGTTGCCACAGATGGCCCCATATGGCCAGATCTGGGGGCGGATTACGAACTCTCGATTCGAACCGAAACCGCCATGGATTTCGAACGCATTCCATGTGAATGCATAGGAATGCGTTCGAAATCTATGGCGGTTTCGGTTCGAATCGAGAATTCGTAATCCGCCCCCTGGTCCTTTCTAAAACGGAGTGGCCCGTCGGCCACTCTTTTCCGAATCTGGCCCGATTCTCCATAATCAGTGTTGCCAGATAAAATTTAAAAAACTCGTGAGAATCGAGAAAGAAAAATCGTGAGAAATCGTGAGATTAAAAATTGCTTAAATAATATAAGAAAATGAAGCACAACAATGTTCTCTTATAGATTTTTGATAAAGTAAAAAGTAAACATGATTTTACATCCCATAAGATATAAACATTTTATTATTAAATCTTGTACCCTAGTTTTTTAGCAGGTGTTTCTGAGAGCTGAACCTCGTTTTGATTATCCGCATGACTGCTCATCCTAATAAGGCGTACATTCACCAATTCTCGACAGCCAAGTCGGCAGCTGGTCTACGAGTGGCGTCACCACTATCAGCAGCTGATGGTGTTGACGTCACCTGCAGACCACGATGGTTTGCTTGTAAGTAAATTTTTTGGTCGATTTTAAATTTAGAAAAGGTGATCTCAACGTTTATGAATTCGTTTTTTGGACTCGGATAATGCCTTACATTTTCTGCCAAGAGTTGAGGTCTGCAGCTGACGTCACAAATAGTGGGATCACGTGGACTTGGCAGGCAGACACTTTCAACTGAATAAGTAGTCCTATTAGGTTAAGTGTTCTTGGGCGCACATCTACCAGGAGCGGCGAAACTTAACTAAATATTGTATAGTAGATTTTTATTTCGAATATTCACGATTAAACATTATATTTGATTACTGATTTGTATAACTACAGAGAGAATTCGTGAGAATTGCTACCTCATTCGTGAGATCGTGAAATTCTGACCAAAATCGTGTAATCTTACGAATAATCGTGAGATCTGGCAAGAGTGTCCATAACAAGCCAAATCATTATTTTTTTTATGCAAAATAAGCGTTTTTGGGCGTGGCACCCGAAAAAATGTTCTACCTCCGGCGGCGCCTGTGGGCTTACTCTCTTCTTTTTCATTTGTTGAGGGTTTGCCCCAAAATCTAAAATCTGGCCCCTTTTTAATTTTTAGTCTGGCACGAAATTTTCAGAGTCTGTGGCAACACTGCGTACCAGCTTGCCGAACGGTTTTTGTAGCGAGTGAGGTATGTGCTTCCACCAGCCGGTAGAAAAATTTGGCTTCGCGCGCGGAATTTAAAACGTTTGGCTAATTTTAATTGAATTTCACAATGTCACAAAGTTTACCCCTTGTCACAAAGTATCCCCGTTTTACGGTACTGAGAACAGTTAGTTCTTCATCATCTGAAATTGAAGTAATATCACAGCATATACAAAAACAATCAGCAGGCTAACTTGATGGACATCCCGTGTAATAATGGAATTCATGGTCGGGATGTCACTAGCGACCATTTTGGGATACGAGACAGGACCTGATTAACAATAATTTAGATTTTTTCTTTCGGGTCCCAGAGTCGTATTGGCTTTTAATAAACTAATTTAATATTGCTTGCATATAATAATATTTATCCTTACTAATTTATTATTATTTTTAAATATACAAGAATAATAACTGATAACACCATAAATGACAACACGAATATACTAAAATGAGTTCGAAAATCATAACTAAAATTCCGCTTTACACCGCACGCCTATGACCTCCGCCAGAAATAAACAAATAAATTAAAATGTCGGCGTCCCTGCCGTTTAATGACAGGATGGTATCCCCTAATGGCGGCGTGCGCAGGAAAGATGCGCGTGAGAGTTAGCCTGCTGATTGTTTTTGTATATGCTGTGGTAATATTATTAGAATGGAAATTATAAGTCCATATTTGAACAGGCTAAACATGTAAACATAATTTGAATTTACTGCAGAATAATTGAAACAAATGGAAAGATATTTTTGATTTGTATAAGTACCTAATCAATGTCAGTTAGTCAATAGTAGGTATGTACATAGCCTTGTAGAACATTCAACTCCATCACGAACTATTGAAAAAATTTCAATTGCAATAATCCTGGTATTCTTTCGATCTGAGCCGCATTCTTTCGCAATATATTTGAATCATGATTCGGAGATCCTGATCCGTTTGTTCAATTGGAACATGTTTTAATTTTAAGGTCCGAAAGAACGCTATCCGATTTTCGTGATCGGAACAAACTAATCAAAAAAAAAAAAAAAAAGTTCAATTTGTTCAGAATTTTTCGGATCATGATTCGCTAACTGTCAAATATCAAAATGCGAAAGAACGTGATTACTGGAACATAACGCGTTTTGATCAACTGATTCGGTCCGAAAGAATGCGGCTCTGATCAAACTGATTGTGATGACATGAGGTTTGTTCATGAGGCGTCAAAAAACAGCTGTGGCCAATGAAATCGTTTTAAAACCGGATGGAAATCGTTTGAAACAAACCTCAAGTGACTTCGATCAGTTTGTTCAGATAGAAAGAATACACCTAATATCTGACTTACCACGTTAAATTTAAAGTTCACACACATAAATAGAAAAACCACGCAACTCGGAAGATTATTATAAACGCGCACCTAATGAAACCTATTCAATTACTGACGAAGCATGCGCCGCACGTAAAATTTCAAGTGGTGGGAGTGTGAACAGTTATGGTGATAAGACATTAACATGGATGGCATTGGTTGATTGTCATTTTTTTAATTTTTGGCCGGACTATAATACATTTACCTCACTTCACCTTACCTAGAAATACCACAAAGTACATCGAAATACCAGTTATTCCTGTCGAAAGACGCGAAATCTCATGGAAATACCTTCGAATTTCCAGGCGAAGTCCTGGAATACTAAAAGAATTTCGTTGATAACGAGTTTTCTGAATCGCGGTAAAGAATTTGTGCTCGGATTTTTGTGTCTTTTGATAAATATTATGATGGATATTATTTGGATGACACACAGGATTCAGACAATTAAATCAATAGTTCGTGATGGAGTTGTTTTACAAGGCTGTTATGTAGGTACCTACTATTAACTAACTGACATGACATTGATTTTAGGTACTTATACATATACAAATCAGAAATATCTTTCCATTTGGGGTCAAAGATTTTGGTTTCAAATCCTCATCTACTTTACGGAGTTAAAACAAATTAAATTTACGATTCCTAAGTTCAATTTCTCTTCTCGATCTTTTCTGAATAAGAAGTTCCTATTCTGAAATACATGTTTTCTTTCCAATAATTGAAAAAGAAGTAGGTAGTTGAAATTTAAAAATAATTGTCTTACATTATTTTGTATATACCTGCATAAAAAGTCCAATATAGCCTTATACTCTAACTCCAGTTCTAGAGTGATTTGGCATAATAACCTCCGCAATGCAATCGTACCTATTCTGGTGCATTGGAGTCAAAACGAGGCCCCCGACTGCAATAAAGACTGCAAATGAGTGACATTGGGGCACGCAAAGCGAGGACGGACGCCTTGGCACGGCGCCGCGGTGGCTGGCGTCGATTATTCAGGACGTACATTATTTGGAAGTTTCCAGGCCGCCTGGATACAGTTATCCTATGGTCGGAGGGGGTTAAAGGGCCCTGAACTAGGAGACGTATATAAAAGTTGCTCCGCGTGACTCACTCATGCTAACACAGAAAAAGTTGGGTAAATATAATTTTGTCGTAAAGTTTTACGGCCTTTGGAATAAAAATGTCGTAAACCTAGATAGATATTATTGAGAGTCAAGTTTGGGGTACAAAAACTAATAGCAACCGATGTCGGCAGTCGTAATCACTCTAATAAATTACCTACTTTAGTTGGTAATTGATTGAAATAAAGAATTATGAACACAAGCATGAGTTTTTATTATTCGGCATGTACCTATATGTAATGAATATACTTATATTTTTGCAATAATTATAGAAAATTATAGGGCGTTGTTGCATGAGGCGATACAGATTTCGATCTAACATGCACTTTTCGGCCCCTAATGCAAATTTTGATAATATGTAATTTACCAGTAAACGTCTTGTTTTCCATAATATACGTTGTGGTTTATATTTATACTAAATCAATAAAACAAATTATAACTTTCAAATAAATCTTATTAGTATTAAGTATTTATAACTGTATTAGCATTGACAATTAGGACATCCATAATCAGATTGGAATGGTTGTGGACAAGCAACAGGTGCTTGAAACGATGTACATACTGGCACAGATGCTTGACACGATGTATGTACTGGCACATGTGCTGTATATACTGGCACAGATTCTGAACAAGGTGAGGGTGGTGCAACATATACAGTAGCTGATACATGATGTTGGTAAGGTTCTGGAGCACACAAATACTTCTTACTTAAATCTTTACGATTGCATTGCCTGTATCGCAATTGGTATTTTTCGTCTGAATCACAGTGCGAGCGTGCATAATATTTCGAGTGTGATCCTAGGCAACTTCCATGATAGCGTTCTGGTTCTAGACAGCAAATTTTTCTACTTCTGCACGGAGTTGCGGCCTGAAAAAAATTATTGTTATAAGATTTGTTTTTGATAGAATTTTCAAAAAATACGTACCACATTATAAAATACTGCAACAACAACCAAAGCACCGAAAACAAAACCGTTTATTGAAATCATTGTCAATCAAAGAAAAAATTGATCTTAACATTTTATTCCTCTTGACTACTATTTATATTGAAATATTTAAGTCAATGAACGTGCCAATAAATTACTTCCGCCAACAACAATTAAACGTGCTCAAATTCAAACTTGAACTTGATATTTTTGCTTCGATTGACAAATACAAAATAGGAAATGTTTTCGATAATGTAATACCTACATAAAATTCCCCATTAATCTTGTTGGTGATTTATGGCGCTTCATCTATAGTTATTAGGTTAGATATTCGAAACAGCATCCTACGATATTCCAGAATCCTGGAATTAAATTCCCCATAGATTTCATGGTATTGGATTAGTTCGACGGTCGCACACACACGGCTTTACACACGGCCTTACGGGAATTGTCTGGATAATTGATGCGTGCTAACGGGATTTTCCAATAACTTCAAGTCAGCAACAATGGCGAATGCATTTGCAATATCCCAAATAAATAAAACATTCATATAAATATAGAATATTTTTTTAAAGTTTTATCCAACAATAACTGAACGAAATTGGATTTTGCGATATTAAAATTGCAATTCCTTGTTAAACTTGGGCATTTATGTCTGTATCGAAGGAATCAAAAATATAAAGATTTCTTCGAAATTCGACTCCTTGATGCCTTATTCCCAACTTAAATTTGCAACTCACCCCTTTGGAATTCTATTTCAAGATCTTCTAATTTCAATATCTGGTTACAAATAAATAGGAGAACTGAGGTTGTAGTTTTAGAAAAAAAATTCCACTGAAATTGAACTCAATATCTTGAAACAGCTTAAACTACTTGTTCATAAAGGAGTTACTCCTCCAAACGATTATTGATTTTGATGAATTGACTCATCATCGGAGGTATAATATGTGAATTCATGAACACCAAAAATTGAATTTTCTTTCGAATATTTTCTTCTCATTGCTGTGAGATAATCATCCAAAACTTGTCTCGATTTGAACAACCCACTCGCAATTCAAATTATAAATGTAATTTATTAATAGAAAAAAAGTTATGACCTATCAAAGTTTTCCAAAATCTAAATCATAAGGTTCCTTCTTACTTGGGATTGTAGTCCCTTGATTGGGATAAAATTCAGTGAAAGTTTCAGCTTTCTATCTATAATAGAAAAAAATTATGACCTTTCAAAGTTTTCCAAAATCTAAATCATAAGGTAGGTAACCTTCTTACTGAAACAATGAAATTTCAATTTTTTTTTTGTCGAGATTTTGTATCCTAATGGTCAATCAACATCCCCCAAACTCCATACACTAAATTATTCCCAGATTTGAAGCCGAAATCTATGAAAAAAGGCACTCAGAAAAACTGAAAAATTGATAAATCACCTCAAATTGCTTAACACGATTTTATCTCAGGAACTATAAGTGCAAATGAGCTGAAATTTTCAGGGATTGTAGTCTCTTGATTGGGATAACATTCAGTGAAAGTTACAGCTTTCTATCTATAATAGAAAAAAAGTTATGACCTTTCAAAGTTTTCCAAAATCTAAATCATAAGGTAGATATCTTCTTACTAAAACAATGAAATTTCAATTTTTTTTTTGTCGAGATTTTGTATCCTAATGGTCCATCAACATCCCCCAAACTCCGTACACTAAATTATTCCCAGATTTGAAGCCGAAATCTATGAAAAAAGGCACTCAGAAAAATTGAAAAATTGATAAATCACCCCAAATTGCTCAACACGATTTTATCTCAGGAACTATAAGTGCAAATGAGCTGAAATTTTCAAGGATTGTAGTCCTCTACTGGGATGAGAATCGCTGAAAATTTCAGCTTTCTATCTTTAAAAAAATGATAAAATTTACCTGGTTACCATAAACCATTACCACCTGTCCAAATTAAAATTACACAGCTGCCAACCTATCCTTCATTTGTCACATTTCAAGAAAAACTAAAAATGGAAATAACCAAATCATTATCAACAATCACTACAAAAGAAAAGGATCCGACGGCGGTCCACGTATTTTTCGTATGGTACAACGAGCTGTGTCGTCGTTTGACCATAAGACCAACAATCAAACCAGTCAAATCCAAGTGCCAAACAGTATTGGATTTCGTAGCTGAAAAGCTGAAATTGGAAGAATGGAATTTGGTCATCAACGCTTTGCGTCTCGATACTAGTTTACATGTGATTGCTATACGAAGCCGAATGGGCAATTTTCAGTTTTTATATGAAGTTGACACAGAAGAAAAAGTCAAAAAGATGGAGAAAAAATATGGACTTATATGGACTGCGTACGTGCTCAACCAAACCGTAAAATCACTTTCAAATTGCTTGAGAAACACACAGGTGCTTAGTTATCTAGAGCTTGATGGTTTACCTTTATTTACTCAATATTTAGAGGCACTTTTGCAAGCCCTTAAAAGAAATAAAACACTAAAAACCCTTTCGTTTGTAAACTCCTGTGACATCGAAGACGTGGGTTGTCAACTAATTTGTGACTATCTCCGCAACATTCCTAACGTAGAAGTACTTAACCTTTCTGGCTGCAACTTAACTTCAATCAGCGGCGAATATCTGGCCAAATTAATCAAATTTCAGCAAATTAATAGATCTTGCGAAAGTTGGCACCATTCCTTACGCTACACAGAACCAGTCATCGAAAAAATGTGCGGCATCAAGCGCATAACCATAAATTCGAATCCAAATTTCGGAGATGCCGGCTTAAATTTGATTTTAGACGAGCTCGATGACGATTTATGGGTAAAAGCTTTGGACGTTCAAAAATGTGGAATCACTGATAGTGTTGCTGAAAGAATTTTGGACGTTGTCGAGTACAATAAGGTTTTGGAAATTGTCGATCTGAGACAGAATCAGCTTTTGGACGTGGCTGTTGTAGAGAAAGTGATAGAGGTTTTTTTTAAACGACAACCTTTTGGTTGTAAATCGGAATTTCAATGGGGTCAAACGGCAAGGACTTTGTTAAAACATTCAGCTAGCTGGTTTACAACGAAAACTAATTCACTGGAAAAACTTCATAAGGCAAAGTCGGCACCGATAAAGCAGGCTTATAAAAACTGTGACTTATCTATTCGGAAAATAAAAACTTTATCCACAATTCAAAAAAACGATGATGGAATGGAACAGCAAAAAGGAGTGGAAAGTGGTGGTCAGTTGAGGTTACTTGGTCAAATGAAGAAACTTGAAATTATATTACCGGCTATTGCCGAACGAAAAGATATGGAACAAAGCAGTAGGGTCAGTGAGAGCTTATTTCTTTTATAATGTAATAAGAGATATGTGTCAGGCAGAATGTTACTTTTATAAAAACCGTTTTTGTTAAGTAAAATTTTATGAAAAGTAATTAGCTTTTTAAATCAGGTAGATTGTAGATTGGTATTGTATTTTACTGGGCAGTGTCCTGTGAGCAGTCCCACCACCAATCTGATGTCTGGTCTGCTCATGCTTAGGAGCTGTTCAGCTCTTTTTGCTGAAAGGGTAATAAACCTTTTTGACTGTCTGAGTCCCGGTGTGTGCCTCCAATATGATGACAGTTGGTCTTTCTCCCATTTGTTGAGTTCTTCCATGATGTGGCTTTTCATTAAGCCACAGTAGGGCTCTGGTCCATGGTATGGTGTTGAGGCCCCTTCCTTTGCGAGGCCATCTGCCTCTTCGTTTCCTTCTATGCCTCGATGACCAGGCAGCCACATCAGCGTTACCTGGTTATGTGTCGCTAGTGTTTTTAGGGTCTGTTTACACTCCCAGACTAGTTTTGACGTGCATTTGAAAGCGCTCAAGGCTTTTAAGGCAGCTTGGCTGTCCGATAGTATGAAGATGTGTTTTCTTTTGAGGCTTTGGTTAAGACACTCTTGTGCACATATATCTATGGCAAGCAGTTCGGCTTGAAATATTATAAGATGATTACCCAATGCCTTGGAGAGCTTGAAGTTAGGGCCGGAAATGCCCAGTCCAGCTCCTACCATTAGCTTGGATCCATCTGCGTACCACAGAGATGCATTGTCTGCTTGTGGTAGTTCTTTATTCTCCCATGATTGGCGGTCGTTTATTACAATGACATCAAAACACAGATAGACCGAACAATAAACAAAATTTTCGTATGACAACATCTCTCTGTCTCTTTTGGGTCTTTGTGCTATCCCCACCACTGAGAATGCCAAATTTTGTCTTGAAACCCTAAATAATATATTTTTATCCTTTTCTAATTAACGTTTTCAATTTTACTTCTGAACTCAATTTGGCAACAGCAGATTGTAGCAAAACACCGCCCAGAAGCGGCTTGTTGAATGGCAGGCAGGTGTTTGTTGGAGTAGCTAGCTATCTTTATCGCAAACAGGGATTATTTATTAGCGTTAAATAAGAAACGACCGATACGATATTGGTACTCCCAGAATAAAGGGCTCGTATCGAATATTTTCAGTTTATTTGTCAATTTGTTATTTTATTTATTCATCCAATTAAATTTCGAGATATATTCACGTGTGGGCGGAGTTTTTTACACCATTTTGAGCAATGATGTCTCCCTACCCCGACCCCGCGAGCAACTCACCTCCCCTGGCCCATGGGTGGTCTTGTCAACACAACAAATAACAGTTTATGAATGGGATGATCCGTCTATCTGTGTTTTGATGTCATTGGTTTATTACCACTGCGAAGGGGATCTCTAAGTCCAATCTGACCATCATGTGGTCACTTGGTTTGCTGGCATTCTCCAGTGTTATCAGGTCAAGGATTTTCAGATGTCCCCTCAGATCGCCAGGCTTGAACTTGTCTATTTGGAATAGCCTGTGAGCGCTGGTTATTGCCTCCTTTTTCACACATAGGTGAAGTGGGGGCATGTTGAGTAGCGTCTCTAGGGCTGCGGTGGGGCAAGTTGACATTGCTCCCGTTATTCCTAGACATATCAGCCTTTGCACCTTTCTTAGCTTAATCTGAGCGGTGACTTGTTGGGTTTTGGGCCACCACACCAATGAGGCGTATGTGACCATGGGCCTTATTATAGTTTGATCCAGAATACCATGTTTGGCTTTAGCCCCCATGTTTTGCCAACAAGTCTTCGGCATGACCAAATGGCTGATGTAGCTCGAGAGCATGTTTTCTCTAACTGTTTGTTCCAAGTAAGGGTTTGGTCCAGGGTGACCCCTAAGTACTTCACTTCGTTGAAAAATGTTAGTTGTGTACCGTTAAGGGTCGGGGCTTTCAAATTTAGCTTCCTTCTTCTTGTGAACGGGACAAGGATTGTTTTGTTTGCGTTTAGGGATAGTCCTTCGCCTTCGCTCCAATTTTTAACGATGTTTAGGGCACTTTGCATTCGGCTTGTCACTATACCTTCATGCTTGCCCTTGATTACAATGGCTAGGTCATCTGCGTAACCTATGACCTGGTATCCAGCACTACTCAGTCTGGTGAGAATTTTGTCTACCACCAGTGTCCATAGTAGCGGAGAAAGAACACCCCCTTGAGGACACCCTCTGACCGTGGTAGCGGTAGCTGATGCTCCGTTTATTTCAGCCGTAACGTGACGGTGCTTCAGCATCGACTCTATCCATTTTACAATTGGAACTTCAACATCCCATTCTTGTAATGCTCTGGCGATTGATTGATGTGAGGTGTTGTCAAAGGCACCCTCTATGTCGATGAAAGCTGTGAGAGCGATCTCTTTGCACTCGATTGTCTTTTCAATGTCTTTAACCAGGCAGTGTAAAGCACTTATTGTGGATTTGCCTGGCTGATAGGCAAATTGCTTCGAGTAGAGCGGTCTTCTCAATAGAGTTTCGCTTCTGATGTACTGGTCGATTGCTTTCTCCATTGTCTTAAGGAGAAAGGAGGTTAGACTAATGGGACGATATGATTTTGGTTCGTCCTCGGGTCGGCGACCCGTTTTTGGTATGAATATCACATTAGCTTCCCTCCAAGATAGCGGTATGTGCCCTTGGAGCAGGCTTGCCTTAAAGAGCTTTTGTAGGTGTACCTTTAAGTACTCGTAGCTTTTTGTAGTTGTGCGGGAAAAATCCTGTCTTTGCCTGGAGATTTGTAGGGTCTGAAGCTATCGATCGCCCATTTTATTCTGTTCATTGTGAAGATTTTCCCAGCCAGCCTTTTGCTCCTGCCGTTAGGGCTTTGTGGCCCTTCGATAGGCGGAGTGACCTGTTTCAGGGCTTCAACGATTACCGAACCTGGAAAGTGAGTTTGTAGTAGTACCTCTAGACTTTCTATATGGTCGGTACAGTGTTCTCCGTTTGGCTTTTTAAGCAGACCAATTCCGTTTGAGTGGTTTTTTGAAAGAACTTTTTGGAGACGTTGAGCTGGGGCTAATTCATCAATCCCCTCGCAGAATTGTCTCCACGATTTCCTTTTTGATTTTCTTAATTCACGGTTGTACTTGTCTAGGGCTGTTCTATAGTCTGCCCAGTTGCCGTTGTTTTTTGCCTTGTTGAACAGTTTTCTGGCATCTTGTTTCAGACGTCTCAGCTGCCCGTTCCACCAAGGCACATCCCTGTGGACTGCCTTCTGTTTTACGGGACAACTGTTCTCATAGGAATTTTTTATCGCATTTGTTAGATTGTCAGATGATGCCTCTAGCTCTTCTATTGTATTTATGTCAGAAGGGAGTTCATCTAGACTCAGGCACAGACCCTCCACAAAGGTTACCCAGTTGGTGAGTTTTGGGATTCTTGTCTGTACTGAGTGATTTATAACTGCCTCTAGGTCGAACCTTATTGCTTGATGGTCCGACAGGGAGGGTTCATTTGACACAAGCCAGTTGGTTATTGTGTTAGATGTAAATGTGTCAGAGAGAGTCACGTCTAAGACCTCTTGTCTGACGGCGTTAATAAAAGTGGGTTTGTTACCTTTGTTGATAATGTCTACGTTGTTAGAGTTCAAATATTCAAAAAGGTACTCACCCCTTGCGTTTGTATCGGTGCTTGGGCGTTGGCGTCCGCCCCGATAATGTAGTGTCTGTTTCTCGCTCTGCACCACGTGATGAGTCGTTGGACGATCTCTGGCGGTGCTGAGTTGTCATCACCTGGAAAGTAGGCTGAGGCTATGAGAATATGCCTTGAGCCCCCCTCCGTTGGCACTTCTACTAAATCAGCTGCCAAGTCTTGTGTGATGAACTCTGAAACAGGTAAAAATTTTAAACTTTTGTCAAGCAGCAATGCTGCTCTTGGTCTTTCATGGTTAATGTTGTAGATTAACTTACATGATTTGATATTTAGGCCTTTTATAGAGCCTCCATTGACCCAGGGCTCTTGAAGTAGCCCTACGTTGTAAATCAGGTAAGTATGGGCTTACTG
Organism: Ceutorhynchus assimilis; assembly: GCA_917834065.1. Classification (NCBI taxonomy): domain Eukaryota; kingdom Metazoa; phylum Arthropoda; class Insecta; order Coleoptera; family Curculionidae; genus Ceutorhynchus; species Ceutorhynchus assimilis. Next base: position 4,475,591 of record OU892281.1, read on the forward strand.
ATCATCCTGCTGCTATGATGAAGAACATTCAACAACAAAAACCTGATTTCAAAATTAGAATTTTTTTAAACCAAACTTATTCTATCTTGATTATGTTGGTCACGGGAATAAAAAGGCAGAATTTAACCACTCCCATGCAATACTTTTAGGGGCGCCGCGATAAAGTCGTATAATATACGGCCCTGTTACAAGAAATACAACTTTTCCGGAACTGTCAGTGGCTGAAATACACACACACACCGTATAGGAAGGTGAATAAGCTTAATAGTCTCCGGGCAATATTTCCGAATTTATGTCACTTTTACTTCCTGTGGCGTACGCGAAGGAAGCCTTAAAATTTGGCCATATAGGAGAACTTACATAAAACATTGGCAAATAAGTAATTAGGTTGTCTATAAGGGAAAGAAAAAATTGAATTTCCTATAAGTTCCCCTTTTAGTTTATCCACCCACTGACTATTAAAACCGCTTTTTATGACGGACCATGTTTGCATAATATGTCTGGGGTCTTTAAAGGGTAAAATTTCTAGGAAATAATTCCGGCTCTCCCCCATATTTAGTTGAGTTCGACATCGTTTCGAAATCCATAACTTTTCCTATTTTACGAGGCCTTCGCCATAACACTGTATATATGGTGTCTGCGATCATTAAATTACAATTTATAAACCATTTGAAAATGAAAATGCACATTTCGAGAGAGGGAAAATGGACGACCCCGACGTTTTATTTAATTAAAAAAAAAAAGTGTTTTCAGCTTCCCCGTCACTTGTTTTGCTTAAGTGGACGCTGGTTAAAATACATTTTTCATAATGCAGATTTATGACAGAGAAATTGAATTCAGAAAAGTGGAATTTCGCTTTTTTCAGCGGATCTCTTATCCTCGTGGAGAATTATAATCCGATTTTTCTTTTTCCTGAAAGCTGAAATTTTCAGCGATTCTCATCCCAGTAGAAGACTTACAATCCCTAAAAGTTTCAGTTCATTTGGACTTATATAGTTCCAAAAATAAAATTATGTTAAGCAATTTTGGGTGATTTATCAATTTTTCAATTTTTCTGAGAGCCTTTTTTCATAGAACCCGGTTCCAAATCTCAGAATAATTTAGTACATGGAGTTTGGGGGATTCCGAAAGACTATTAGGACACAAAATCTCAACAACAAAAAAATTTGAAATTTCATCGTTTTAGTTATTTTAGTAAGAAGATGATGATTTAGATTTTGGAAAACTTTGAAAGGTCATAACTTTTTTTCTATTATACACTCATCAGAAAAGTCTAGGGAACAAGAAATATTCGTCTTTTAATTTTTAGACAGAATAACTTTTTTTAAAAAGATACCATACGGGTATTTGTTGAACAAATCTTGTAAAATTTATCATATCGGCTTTTTCAGCAGGCTTTAACAAAATTTAAAAATCTTTTAAAAGTATATTTTGTTCAATTTATAAACGTATTCAGTTGCATCTTGTTCCCTAGACTATTTTGATGTGTGTAGGATAGAAAGCTGATATTTTCAGCGATTCTTATCCCAGCAGAGGACTAGAATCCCTGAAAATTTCAGCTCATTTGGACTCGTATTTCGTGAGATAAAATCGTGTTAAGCAATTTGGGGTGATTTATCAATTTTTCTGAGTGCCTTTTTTTCATAGAATCCGGTTCTAAATTCCAGAATAATTTAGTATATGGAGTTTGGGGGATTCCAAAGGACCATTAGGATACAAAATCTCAACAACAAAAAAAATTGAAATTTCATCGTTTAGTAAGAAGATAGCCTTATGATTTAAATTTTGGAAAACTTTGAAAGGTCATACCTTTTTTCTATTGAAGATAGAAAGCTGATATTTTCAGCGATTCTTATCCCAGTAGAGGACATATAATTCCTGCAAATTTCAGCTCATTTGGACTCGTATTTCCTGAGATAAAATCGTGTTAAGCAATTTGGGGTGATTTATCAATTTTTCAATTTTTCTGAGTTTTTTTTTTTTTTTTCACAGAATCTGGTTCCAAAGGACCCCGCACACATCTTATGGGATTTTGGTGCCCGGTCAAATTTGATGAAATTTTGGTATGTTGTTCTTCTTGAGGTTCTGATCAAATGTGTCCATGGGCACAAATGAATCCTATGATTAGTTTCTGAGATACAGGGTGTTTAAAAAGTTGAATAGTCGATTTAAATTATGTGCTAACCAAACTATTTTTTGGGGTTTTACAGAAATGATTAAAGCGAAACAATACTTTTACATAACTAAATGCTTCCACACATAATACATTTAAACGATTTTGTATACAGGGTGAATCACACGTTTTTATTTCAATTTTTTTGACTCAATCATTTTCGGAATAGGTACTTTTAAAATGATTTAATGTAATAAATAATTTTGGAATATTTTTTTATTTCTATTTATACAAAATAACGAATATTTGAAAGATCGTTGCAGTTTTCAGCTATATTTAACTTTGCCAAATACAGGGTGTCTATACTTGAAAGTTGACTGCATATGAAAAACTTTATTATTTGGCATTTCTCACAAAATGTTCTTGATGAAATATTCTGCTTTATAAGGAAAAAACTTCTGCTTTATTCCAGTCAGCCATGCTGTCAAATATTTCATTCGATTATTTGGTTGCTAGGTGATGATGGCAATAGTCAGAATATTGACGGTTACTGATATTTTGTGCATTTGATTAATTATTTCTTCTTTGATGAATTATTTATTTTTATTTACATATTTTTATTTATTTATTCCAACGGATATATTATTTACATATACTAATATATAATTATAATAAAATATATGCTCTTAACGGTATTTGAAATGGCATTACGTCTCAGATTCAATTGTTATGTTTGTGAATTTGTCAATGCTCCTCGACAAGTAATTCCTTTTGTCCAATATGAGGAGCTCAGAAACACGGTGGTTAAACGGAGGCTGGAACTGCAACTTCTGGGAGAGGACCCGAATGATAACTCTCGAATATGTTTCACGTGCTATCAAAGTATTTTAGAAGAGCTTCAAGTTTATGCTGAAGATCCGGATCCAACTGTTTTCAAGGTACTTTTTAACCGCCGTCATAACTGTTTGTGATCAAGAGGCTTTCTAGCGTATTTCTTTAAAAGCCAGAGTTGACGTATTTGTAAGAAAAGACATTTTTATTCCTGATGGTTCCAGAATATGTCCCGGTCATTTGACTATTGATCAACTGGTGGTAGCTCCCTTGCAAAATGGCTTCAGGGGTATCACGAGGCCTTATACACTTAAAGGTTCCGAATTAAATGCTTTCATTTCTCAACTCCGGAACAACGTAAATGATTTTAACAAGTTTGATGATGAAAGTAATTTTACAGATGATGAGATGAAATCTTTGACCTCATTAACAAAATAACAGTTCAACGCCATTTTTGATAGTTGTAATAATGTGGTCATATATAACAGATCAAGAGTATTAACAAAAAAAGATCTTATATGTTTTTTATGTAAACTTAAACAAGGTTTATCAGATATTTTTTTAACTGCTATGTTTTCCTATTCAAGTAGACAAACAACGAGTCTCGTCATTGCAAAAGTTACAAGTTCTCTAGCAACCTTTGTGAATCAACACTTAGGATATGATCATATGTCACGCGAACGATTCATTAGAGAACAATTATATATTCCGGAGCCTCAGCTACCAAAAGCTATTGCTTTTATTGACGGAACGTACTTGAAAATTCAAAAGAGTAGAAACTTTCAGGTTCTTAGGAAATCATTTTCTGTACATAAATCATATCATCTCTTGAAGCCGGCTTTAATTGTTTCCCCAGATGGTTACATAATAGATATGCATGGGCCATACTTTTCAAATTCTCGTAACAACGATACAAGAATGTTAACCCACGAATATCAAAATGATCTTGGACAACTTCGAAATTATTTTCAAGAGGGAGACATATTTGTACTTGATCGTGGTTACGGAGATGCTCAGGAATTCTTATAAGACATTGGAATTCGAGTTGAAATGCCCGCTCATCTTGGCCGAACATCTCAGCTAACAACAGCTGAAGCAAATCAGTCTCGGCTCATAACAAAATGTAGGTGGATAGTTGAATCCCGAAATGGACATCTGAAATCAATATTCAAAATATTCAGAGACCAAATTCCTAATACTAGTATTCCACACATTCGCGATTACATCAGGATAGCATGTGCTTTAATAAACAAATATCATCCCTCAATTGTTATGGAAGAAGCAACAGAGAATTTGGACCGTGAAATGTTATTGAAGTCACAACAGCGCAACATATTGCAGGAAAGACTGGGAAGAGAAGGATCACTTCGGAGGCATGGAATATGGGAACCTCTTACTGAAGATCAGCTCGATTTTCCAATATTACCCATAGAAGAACTTCAACATCTAACCTTGCGGAGTTTTTCAATTGCATTCAGCCCCATCATACATTCAAGACAATAACCAAAATGATGGGAATCATTGTTTTGAATATGATACGAGATTAAATGATGCTAATTTGTTACGAATAAGAATAAAATCTCGGCACAGGAATTCTATTAATTATCAGCTTTTCATCAATTACGACACAGAAAGGAATTTAATATTGGGATATTATTGTTCATGTCGATCTGGTGCCAGAGTAGTTGGAATGTGCTGTCACGTTGTTACTGTAGTATGGTTTCTAAGCTATGGTCGCCATCAACCGGTTATTAATTTTCCAAGCGGAGATATGTTTAGGAATGTTAGGGATGCTGCAGCAGCAGATGTAAATGATTTGCAAGACATTGTCCACTAACAATGATTGGACAACCCCAACTTACTCACTAGGTACTTCATTTCTTTAATAATGTATGACTAAGTTGTTTCTAGACTTTACACCGTTGCCGTTACCCCAGACTTCTGTTGATCTGGCGGTCTACACTACGGCCGAGAGTTACCGGACTTTGATATTACTTTACTTAAGTGACATTTTGTGTGATGCTATACCATTTATAACTGTGATTTTTTTTATTTCATTGATTATTAAGTCATGCCTTGGAATTCATTTCCAAGTCCATGACATAGCAACTTTTCAGCCTCTACGGCTCTCTGCTAGGCAGTCATAAGGCCCCATTGGCCTTATGACTGTATCAAGTAGTTTAGTTTAGTAAAGTACCTTCTGACCTGAAGAAATGTCGTTGTTTTAACTTTGATCCGCGTTTGCCTTCCAAATTCGGACTACTGGTTCTAGTGACTTCTCCAGGTCAAAATAGCCTTAGTTTTAGTGTGTACAGACCTGAGACCTCTTATGTTTTTTTCTGTTTTAGTAATATTTTGTAGCAGCTGACAAGAAAATATGCTATACCATTTATAAATGTGATTTCTTTTTTATTTCATAGATTATTAAGTCATACCTAGAATTTATTTCAAAGTCCATGTCGTAGCAGCTTTTCAGCCTCTATGGCTCTCTGCTTTATCATTGAAGCGAGCAGCATTTGCCATATTTTGCTGCACGGGTGGTCCCTATTTCAGGGTGCTGTTCTATGAAAGCCAAATATTTAAGTTTTTTATATGTATCTTACTGGGTAGTATTTCAGAAATGATTAAGCCAAAACAATTGAAATAGAAACGTACGATACACCGTGTATACAAAATCGTTTAGATGTATTATGTGTGCAAGCTTTTATTTATTTAAAAATATTGTTTCGCCTTACTCATTTTCGTAGAAGAAATAGTTTGGTTAGCACATAATTTAAATCGACTATTCAACTTTTTAAACACCCTGTATCTCAGAAACTAATCATAGGATTCATTTGTGCCCATGGACACATTTGATCAGGACCTCAAGAAGAACAACATACCAAATTTTCATCAAAGGACCCCGCAATATTTATATCGGAAATTGGTTACCGGTGATATTTGGATGAAATTTAAATATTTTATTGGGGATGCCGTAAGCAACATTTTTTACCATGGGCACAACCCTGTATATATGACAGGTGAGGAGTGGTTAGCTGTCAAATATTGGAATCTGATATCTAAAAGCAGAGTACCTATGGCAGATTTTGATGAACAAAAAATCTATTTCTACTAAGTCGACCAAGTTAAGTCGAAAAATGTCAACCATTTCAACACCTGTCAAAATCCTGCCAAATGGCAACACTCATCTTTTCCAGTTTTCAATATTTTATGTTGTCATTTGACATTTTTAACTTATATGTAAATTCTGAATTCAAAAATTGTAAAAAAAATGACAGCTGTCAAAATGTGACGTGCATGAACTTTGTTCAATGTTTTATCACCAATAAACTACCTTAAAACGAGAAAGGACCAGATTAGAGTATTTTTTTCTACTAAAACAAATGACAGGTTTTGACAGTTGGGGCAATTTGGGGTGAAAATTCATCATTTTAGTACCTACCTACTAAAATACATAAATTTCGGCTTGAAATCTCAAAACATTTTTGAAAAAAGGACCTAAGGAAAACTTCACAATACTTAGAAGAACTTTTAGTTTGGGTGTTTGAGTTTGAGTTGACTTACTTATAACTAGTAGATAAAATCCATCTCTTCATTAAAATGTATGAGTGGCGGCGTAACTTCAGATTTTGGACCTGGGGGCAGAGTGGTTTGGCGAGGCCCAATTACGATACACCACTGCATTATTCTGTTTGTCTAAGAGCCGAATTATGGACCGGCTGGTAACATCTCTCGCAAATTTACCCTGCTGGTGAAACTAAAAATTGAATGTCCGGAAATAATTATTTTGCAAAAACCGCCTACCATCTTCCACGCTAACAGCTAACACTACCGAGGGCGATTTTACTTTTTGCAAAATACCTACATTTTCCAAAAAAATTTGGGTAGTAAATAGACAAGGATAATACACACTACTAAGAATTGCTTATCGGCCTCGTTTCTGCTAATCGCCGCCATATTGGTGTGTCACCATTTCCGACGTCATAAATAAGTCGTTAGCTGTTTGGACTAGTGTAGAATTTAAAATGAAGAAAATTATTATTTAATTTTGATTAACGTAATAGGCGAAGAGGAAGATGAAAACGATATCTAAAAAAGAGTTGTTTTAGATTGTTATTTAATGAAATAAAACCAAGTACCTATGCATAAAGCAAGAGCCCGCGGAATCATAACCTGTAGTGCAAACAGCCTACGTCAAGGCGAGAAACAAACATGCTGCCTACGTCACAACTGGTGATTTGGCGTAGTGGGGGGCTTCAGATTTGTTCCACACAGGCCTTATGAGGATCGGCTATCCTGTAGTAGTAGTGTGTATTATCCTTGGTAAATAGATAGGTAAGTAAGCAAAAGTTTAAATGATTTTCGTATATTCTTGGTTACACTCTGACAAGGACGTATATAAGGGGGGGGGGGGTTTTGGGGGTTCAAACCCCCCCCCCCCATTGAACTGAATATTTTTTTTTTTTTAAGAAAAATAAACGTTTTTGGGCGTGGAATTCGAAAATTTTTTTCGCCTTATCCTCCAGCGACTATGCCACTGTAGGGTTGTCACCTCTACGGGTTTTCGCATATGGTCTCCGGGCTACGGATTAGTAGGTGTTTTCTCCGGGTTAGCAACAGCGCAATCCTTTTTCTCCCGGAAAAATTCTCCAAAACGCACGCGTCGTCGTTACCTACGGTCTCCCTCAAGGATAATAAACAATATTACTATTACAGGATTGCTCATCGGCCTTGATTTTTGGAATCAAGGTTATATGGTGTTGCACCGTTGGTGCCATCATCAACGGTGTCGTTAACTGTTTGCGCCAGCGGTCGTAGTTTAGAATATACATTTATGATGAAAAATATTATTTAATTTTGATTAACATAATAGGCAACGAGGAAGATGCAGACGAGATCTGAAAAGGGTTCTTTAAGAATGTACTAACACAAGTATGCATAAAGCAAAAGCCAGGAAAATGATAGCCTGTGGTGCCAAACACCCTACGTCGAAACCAGAATCGACCCGATTCCTACGTCATAACTGGTAATTTGGCGTGGTGCAGTGAGGGCTTGAGACTTGATCTATACAGGCCTTATTAGGATAGGCTATCCTGTGTAGTGTGTAGTATCCTTGGATCTCCCTCTCCAACTGCCTCAACTAACTCAACTAATCCAAACTAACCCAACATCAAACAACATCCGGAGATGCCGGAGGGGACTTGTGTATAGTTATACAGGGTGTCCAAGATACCATGGGCCACCATTGGTATATCAGAAACGGTAAGAGATACGAGGGCGGTTAAATTAGAAAAAAGTTTCCATTTTCGAAGGGTATTTAAAATATATTTTCGTTGTTGCCAAATTTTTATCAATTTCCGAGTTACAGGGTGATTTGTGGAAAACACCTAAAACAATTTTGGCGAATTTTTTAAAAACTATTGATTTTAGAGACATTCTTTAAATTTGAAAGATTCATGATTTTTTTTGCTCTACAATATGGTGTTTTGTAATGTTAAATCCGACGTTTCGTCTTCATGATACCATCATCAACTTAATTTTTTAAAATACGGACCTGGATTTTTTATTTTATATTTTGAAAGTGAATCTAATTTGCCATCTTACCATGTATCATACATGTATATTTCCCAACGTTTCGCTAAAAAAAATATCATCAAGCATTTTTTTTTTTTTTTCAATTTACGATCATTACGGTCCAGCGCTTGTTGTCAGTGTCGGTGAAGGCCATTTCGAACATTTAGAGTACCTAGTAGTTTTTCTGCAATAATACAATTTTCTTGTAAATTTTTAATTTTTTTTCGAGATAGTCAGAATATGTTCATCCGTTGAATAATAAAAAAAATAAAAATTTCAATTGTATTTTTATCTGAAAAAATCCAAATGAAAAGCAAAACCCTTCTCAAATCCATTAATGCAAAACTAGCGAAAAACTGAAAGCGCTGGACCGTACTCAGGGTAAATTTATAATAAATATGCTTGATAATGGATTTTTTTACCGAAAATATACATGTATGACACATAGTAAGATTGCAAATTAAATTTCCTTTCAAAATATGAGATAAAAAATCCAGGTCCGTATTCAAAAAAATTAAGTTGATTATGGTATCCTGAAGACAAAACCTCGGATTTAGCATTAGAAAACACCATATTGTAGAGCAAAAAAAATCATGGAACTTTCAAATTTAAAGATTGTCTCTAAAATTAATAGTTTTAAAAATATTCGACAAAATAGTTTTGAGTGTTTTTCACAAATCACCCTGTATCTCAGAAACTAATAAAATTTTGGCAACAACGAAAATATATTTTTAATACTCTTTGAAAATAGCAACTTTTTTCTAATTTAACCGCCCTCGTATCTCTTACCGTTTCTGATATACCAATGGTGGCCCATGGTATTTTGGACACCCTGTATAGTAAAGTGTGATGCATCTATTATCAGATTTGAAGGTTTTTTGTTTCTCATTTTTCTTTCAATGAACGGTTTTTTTTTCCCCCAGTTCAACTTATTTTCAAAGCTGGCGTCCCTATATGCCAGGTACATCGTCTGATCTAAAATTGAAACCCTTCCCAGACTACGAGCCGCCACTGCGCTAAAACCCCCCTCCGCCCCATGAAAAAGCTATAGCTACGTCGTTGCACTCTGGTTTCGTAAGACATTATTTTGAGAATCGTACGAATATGTTATTCGACTACTACCTCAGATGGGGCCCCGGAGCCTCTGGGCCCGGGGGCCACGGCCCCCTCTGCCCCCTCGGTAGTTACGCCACTGACCAAGCTTGCTACTTTTGCAACAAAATAACCCCAAAAACATACATATTTAATAGAATTCGCAAAATGATGAAAAAGGAAACTTACCATAGCCAAAGGTTAGTTTATGACCGACCGAAATGAGTACGGCAAGAAAAAGGAATACGATGCAAAGAAAACAGGCCGGACCAAATGGAAATGCCTCGCTCGTAAAGAGGATAATAAGGCATGTTTACGACACCTGGAAACCGTAAACCTGGACCGATCCGGGCAGGTACGATGCCAGGGCGTCTTATTAAGTTACGGCCAGGAATAATTGATAGATAAATGTGTTTCCTGGCCAACAACAAATTGGATTAGGTCGTGTGTGTGCGGTTTTGTTCGGAGGGAAACTGGACAGTAAATTGTTAATACTGCAATTAAAAGACTTTTATTGTTCCAGCAGTAATTTATTGTATTGAAACAGAGAAAATATACATAACGTTGACATAAAGATTTGCTGCATTTCATACGTGCATCGTATACCATTTCCAGAGAAAAAAAAATTGGCTGCTGAACATGTGGAAGCCTTCTCATTGGATCGAGCTCTCGTCGTTAGACATTGCACGTGTTCCGGGTGCCAAACCAGCCGGAACGCGATATTGCAAATCTCATTTGCGACAATAATTTATATGTAAATATATCCGAGCGCCGCGACGCTTTCCGACAACGACGACGACTGGGACGTGTTGCATTCAAAAAATTTTGTGCAAAATTCAAATAGTACCTCTCTATATGATGGATTTAGTGAACGCGGGCATATTTTTTATTATTTTATAAATTGACTCCACTTAATTTAGAGAAAGTGCCAATTTACTGATGTTTCCATGAAAGCATTTTTATATTTTACATAGCTGATTCGTGCTCTCCCAGTTGGTATCCATTAATATTTTACGAGGAGTCTCAAAAGTGAAAGCCAACCGGCGACCAATAATTTTACAGTCGCAATAAAAAGGAAATAAAAACAAAAAGAAAGAGAAAAATAAGCCTAAAGATATCTTACAGGTGCCGACAAAAATATAATTTTTTTTATGCTCGTTTTTGTGTTGCAGAGAGTCAAACGGATACAACCCTGTTTAGTATTGCAATGGGAGTCCTAAAGAAAAATTAGGAATTTTTTTGAATTTGTATAAAATCGAGAAGATAGAGCCGCATCGTGAATTTCCCAAAACTAAGAATGTGATAAATATTTCAAATTAATAATCCAATAATCAAATTGTGCATAATCGTGTAACACCTCTGATGACTAGAAAATTCGCGAATTGAATTTTACTGGGTAATAATCCGGCGAGTTCTAAACAAACTAGACAATAATTCTAGAAGAAACGACTTTTTTGAAATAAAAAAGTTACTGGTGAATTTACAGCAAGTTCTTACCATAAATAATCTCATAATTACCTGGTATATTTTAAGGTAGGTAAAAAATGTATTGCATGTAGAAATCTGTTTTCTTGAGCTTTTCTTTCTGTACGAGGATTAAACCAAAATTGACCCTTGGTTGGCCCAAAGTTGTTTAACGCGATTTTATTTTTGGAACTCAATGACTCTTTAATTTGCGAAAGAAATTTATCGATGATACCAACCCACTAAACAATGTAATATCGCTTTAATATTTTAGTAATGTTTCTAGATAATATTGTAATATTTCATTTTTTATTGCTGCTATATAAATGCAAGGTTGCTGCAAATACTGAAACGGACTTATTCTAATATTCATAACTGCAATGTTTACAAAATATACTTTTCTGCAATATCGCCTCAATCTTGTATTTTCATAAAAAATACATTATATTTGTAACATTTAAAATGCTAGCTTACAGAAACCTGCATTTAACGTTGTTTATAAAGTTAAATAAATATTACAGTTGCAATATTTTTATTGGTACTTTACAGAAATTTACATAATGAAATATTGTTTATATGATAGATATTTAATATATCGTGAGGATTTGCATTATTGCAAGATCCTTTTTTCCTTTATTTTTAAATTCCCATTTTTGCCGGTCCAACTACAGACTGGGGCACAATGGTTAGTTAATAAACTTCCAATTTCCAATTGATCTTATCACACATGCCTCGATTCTTCCAACATAAGTATTGTAAAAAGCCACCTAAAATTAAAAATTAAACAGTATTAAAAAATCACAAAAAATTAAAATTTTAAAATCTTACATTGGCTTTATTCTTTCCCTCTCCCAACATCTCAAGATCTTGATGAATCTTTTCGTCCTGTTCGTATTATTGTCAGACCAAGAAAAAAGAAGCGTCGTCTGCGTCCTCCGACTGATTTTTCAGTTTTTGGTGGCGTGGCCGTGGCGTCAACAACTAATAACAAATGGGAGGTGCGTCTGCGCAGTTCCGAATTTCTAAACAATTGTCCCATCCTTGTCAGTCAAATATATTTTTGCATGACAGAGACAAAGACAGCAGATTGCAAATAAAATCTATCTGCAAGTTTTATGCAACATTGAGAAAATTTATGTTTCCTATTCCAAAGTTAATGTTGAAATATTTATGTAACGTTTTTTATTCTTGAAACGGGTAACGTACGCATATAAAGGTATCTGCAACATTACATTGACAGTTTTAAGAAAAGTTGAGCTTATAATATTTATGCAACCATTTATTTTAATATATTTTTTAATGTTACAAACTTAAATATTTCCGCAACATTAAAGCGACAGACCTGAGAAAATTTACATTTTATAACATTGTTATAATATTTGCTTTTCTTACATTATATAATGTTTCAAATGTAATACATTATTGTATCTACTCTAACATTTATTTAATAACTAAAACAAATGTTTCTCTATTGAAGTTATATTAAATTTATATCCCTTTACATTGGATAAGTAATATTTTAGAAAGCTTATCGTCACATTACCTAATAAATTTTCTAAAGCAAGGTCGATACAATATTGCCGACAAACTTTGCAACATTACATGTTTAGTGGGAAACAACGTCAAATAATATTATATTTTTCCCTGATGTTTCTATTCCATAAGCCATTGCGGTCATATGTCAGACTTAAGTGCCGCTGCTGACGTCCAATGAAGTTATTCTACAAGTGGAAGAGCATCCGCAATATGCCAAGCAATTGGAAATGTACGTCGATTTAAACCATAAAGACAAGATGTCACATAATCGATTGGGCGAAGAAACACACACAGGACTTCAATAATATCGTTGGATGCGGTCCTTTGTGAATTTATTTGTTGTTTCCGAGACTACCTTTAAACATAATCGTCAAGAATGCTTGGCGTGTGTAACTTAATGTGCAAGATGTAAGGTGGAAAATATGTCCGCAATAGTTCGGTGAAACTAACTCTCCTCTGCTAGTCGGAATAGTTTTCCCTTAAACTTTCGAGACTTATGCTAACTGTTTCGGTAAATTCTATTAAAACCCAAAATTACTCTCGCTGTTCAACGAGCTTTCGGGTTGGTATAGCACGCGAATAGTTTTGCGGACACATACGTTTTATTTAATTTATATTAGAAAAGTTTACTTTCAGCCACAGCTTTACGGATATACACCTACATGTACTTATTTTGAATAATTCATGTTTTCATGCTACAAGACTTGAGTATTCAATAGACCTACCTACTTCATATCTTCCAATAATTGTCGAATTAATTGGCTAACTTGCTATTGGAATCTCCACTAAACATCATGCTGATCTTATTAACCCGATCACCAGCTATTTGTTTTTCGTCTTTCTTTAATGAACAAGATTGAAAAAAAGACAAATTATATCAGCTGGTGATCGGGTGAATCGTTTTCCGATATTTCTTCTCAAACCATTAGATGAAATTTGATAGCAGAGAGGTGATAAGTGAAAGATGATTTTATTTTTATGATTATTCCTTTGCCATTGGATTGGGTATTGATGAAAAGTGTATATCATCCTCACGCACGACATCTTTCCCATAATTTTGGCTCTGGTGCGTAACCATCTAGGCTGTGATGTAGGAGGGAAATCTCATATCGTATTCCGTCTTCGCTTCGCTAAAATAACCAAAACTCATCAAATTTGCGCCTTATCCCGCGTTGTTGGTGTTGACAATGTGGATTATGTTCAACCTGTGCAGAGTTGATAATCTCATCTAAAGGATACGGAAATTTCTGCTTAACTTTGATCATCTTACGAATGACGGGCCGTCCGCGTTGAATATAAAACAGACGCCGATCGCGTATTCTCGTCAGCATGCCGACGCCATTATTTTTACTTTATGAAATGTACGAAAGGCTTGAGGGATATTGAAAGCATTCTTCTTCCTAAATTACGTTAGTTTTATGGAAATTTTGCGAGCTCTAAAAACTTACTGCATTACCCATCGCATATATTGCATTTTTGGGCGTTAGCCACTTTTGGCTTAAAGTTTTCTTTGAAATATTTATGACATTCAAATAATATCTTCAAATGAAAAGCTTCAGTTCATAGTTACTGTATTTTTTCTCGCTTTTAATTCTCTACTCATTACGTTCAAAAGGAAAAGCAAAGGCAAACAACAGAATAAACTCCATAGTAAAAACGCGCTGTTCCATAATAACTCATTCCGAAACGTAAACTCAAGATAATGAGGCAAGGTCGCGGAGCTTTGCAAAAATAAAGGTGGAAGCGGAGTGAATTTTTGGTGTGTATATTCCGGGCGAGAGCGTAATGAATCTTTATCACCTCGGAAAAACGTATCCTTTTCCCCTTCGCCAGCCCGAAATTGCTTTTCGGAAGATTTGTGCACCGGGTCGAAAACAAAGCTATGTGTAATTTAGGAAAATTGGCGCGCTCCATATAACGCTAGGGGCGTCTCGCCACCGCCCCCATTTTCCGCTATGATATTCCTTATTAGTACACTAAGACACTGAATTATTCAGGAAACTTTTCTGCTATATTTTGTAGCGTTTGCAAATAAAGAATCGGTAGTTAATGATGCGTGATTTTGCCTTCAAATGATTATTTGAGACCCTCATCCAAACTCAATTTATTGTCGAGGGGTAAACCGCTGAGAAAAATATCTACACTAATTCCCAGTATGGTACTAATTCCCTTCTAATTTCCCTGATGTTTCTAATTCCCAACTAATTTCCCTAATTTTACTAATTTCCTACTAATTCATCAAATCTATCACAAAAATTTGGTCGCAAAATAATGTAAAATAAATCATGAATATTTAGATGTTTGCACCATTACATGTTGAAATAAAGATGTCTGTAAAAAAACTAGGAAAAACAGAAAAAAATTACATGGGTAGCTTCATCTCTTTAGTCGGTGGTTTAGACCTTCTCATAGTCAAGGAATTTCTGAAAGGTGATTTCTCCAATGTTTTCCGACGTGTTTTCCTTGTA
This sequence comes from Ceutorhynchus assimilis, assembly GCA_917834065.1. Taxonomy (NCBI): domain Eukaryota; kingdom Metazoa; phylum Arthropoda; class Insecta; order Coleoptera; family Curculionidae; genus Ceutorhynchus; species Ceutorhynchus assimilis. The sequence goes on from OU892281.1 coordinate 4,490,669, forward strand.
CTGCCTATAAATCTTTTCAACCGTTCAGTACATACTTACTCTAAGGTACCCATTCACTTACAGTTAGCCTGCAGTCCAGAACTGCCGATTTGCATATCGTCAGTTAAAATTTCTCCATACACGTTCAGGCCGTCGACAGGTCTGAGCCTGCAGTTTACTTGAATCTAACGACGGACTAGAGTGTATGGAGAAAAATCGTCAGTTGATATCGTACGATCCCATCTTCAAACTAGTTGGAAGTTTTCATTATTCCGATTTTGTGAAATGGCCGAGTCAAGCAATAATACAGAGTTTTTAACCGAATTTATTGATATTTATAGGCAATTGCCTTGTCTTTGGAAAGTAAAGAGCAAGTCCTACTCAAATAGGCACGAAAAGAACAAAGCATTTCTCATTTTAGTATTTTTCTTTGATATTAACGGCTTAACCAAGCTTGAGAGCTCTTTAACCCTCCATTAGTCGCGCGTGTATCTGAGAGATACATGCCTATTATTTTTGCAAATAAATCAAAAAGGGAAAACCCTATAATATTATGGCTTGTAGTAATCCTCAGGCACCCTATACTCATTACTTTCCCAAAATTACATGGTCGTACTTCTACCTGGAAATTTGGAATTTCCAAAAAACTCCGGGTGCGCTCGGCTTTGTACCTATATTATGCTAAAGCTGCCGGGCGTTGTGGGCGAAACTGCAACGACTGCGAAAATAGAATTCAACTTCTGGAATCTCTTTTTCAGTGAAAATATTCTATCTTTGATTGTTGAGTACCCGAATCAATACATAGAAATTGTGAAACCGATTCATCAGATGGTTCAATTTTTTTTATCAATGATTTAGTATGTGTATCTCTGTGATACAGCGCGACTAAGGCTAAGCACATAGTGGAGCGGTGAGCAGAGCAGCGGGCAGCGAGCAGAGCAGAGCGTCAAGTGAGCAGAGAGTGGATGAAAAAATTGTATGCACATAGTGGCGAGTTAATACTCGAGTGAAAAAGATAAAAATGAATAATTTGGTTTTAACTGAAAAGTCGTCTTTAAAAATTTGGTATTTAATGAGAAGACACAGAAAGAAAAAAAGGTGTAGTGCACACCATATAAACAGAAGCAGACTTCGATTAGGCGAATACTTGCGAATATTACCATTTACATGAGAAATCACGGCAACATCCAGGAAAATTTCACTCTCATATCTTCGAATGAATATTAAAACCTTGGATTACATTTTGGAACAAAGATTGGTGAAAAAATGGACTAACTTTAACATAAACCCAATTGGTCCAGCAGCAATCAATTAATAATATAATACATTTTTCACTTAATTGTTGACTTCATTTCTCCTGCTACATCATCCCACAACTTATCTAATATGTATCGGTTATGATGTTGGGGATCTTTTTGGTCCCACAATGGATTTTTAACAAAAATACTACTTAATAATTATTCAACGTCCATTTATACAAGACAGAGACAAACGAGCAAAGTAGAAAAATCAAACTTGCTTGAACGCGTCGCTTTGCTCGATATTAACAGCGCTGCTAAATCTCCGCACTGCTCTTCACTATGTGTCAAACAATTTGATCTCGTAAGTTAGTTTTCGCTACTTTGCTCTCCTCACTGCTCACTGCTTTGCTCGTCGCTCCACTATGTGCTTACCCTAATGATGTTATAAAACTCGCGCGCCTAATGGAAGGTTAAAACATGCGTCATCCATTCTAAGGTAATTTTTAAGGTCGTCTGTTGCACTAGTTCTTAATTTTCGCACCAGTCTCATATGAGATAAAGTATCACGTTGTAACAGCCAATCTTTTACCCAAAAACGTTTTTTTGCCTTTGTTATCGGCTCTTGCAATAATAATAGCACAAGAAGTGCGGCTAGTTGTTTCTTTCTATTAGTACGAAACATTTTTCACTACAGCGAGACTGTTCGATTAGCACTGACAAAATGTTTGTATGTGTGGCGAAAGCTCAGTTTTCCTTCAGTTCAAAAACTGACAGTCTTAAAACTGAGGTCGCATCGTTTCAGAAAACTGAATGGAATGTGGCCTGAGAAAGTTCAAATCTTCAGTTCAGATCGTACAGTCCTAGAGCTGCGGGCAAACTGTAAGTGAATGGGTACCTTTTCTCTCCATTAGACTGATCTAAAAGCTAGCAACACAATGACTTTTTAATAATTGAAGAATTTTTACCAACAACGTTCAGGTTTATAACAACTTGTTTCCAAAGTATCACATTCGCCATCTTCATGAGAAATTTCCAAGATTTTTTTTTTGTTTGAAATTAGGTTCATGACTATATAGCGCCCTCATTACTAACATTATTTGTGTTTGCCACATCTTGGTCATTTTCATTTGCTTCGGGGTTTTCGTTAACTTCAACATCGCCTTCGTCGATCGCTAGTTCTCCTGCGTATATCCGATATTTTGTGTTCGGTTTATTGAAGATATCTGCCTATATTTCCAATCGCTTTCATTGGCATTGAGACCAAATTGTCTCATATCCTCTATTACATTTTGTTGTGAGTTTCAACTGTAGCTTCGATATCCAAATTGGGAATTTCTTTTTTACATGGTAGTTTTTGTTCTGGCATTTTTATTCCAGGTTTTAGGAAACGAGTAGGTACGTATATTTGTTCAATCAAATATGTGTGGGGTCTTAAAAATATCATTCTTAATTTTTTTTCAATGCTGCAGTGGTACCACTCCCAATCTGGGGCTGGCAAATAATGGAGTACTTCTGTTTCTTCTGGGATTGTTTTGTTTTTTTTCCATATCTGTCATAAATGCATCAGTTCATCGTAAACAAAATCAAAATGCAATAAATGCATGTCCTTTCACGAAAAATTCTAAAATAAATAAATATAAAACAGATTGATGAAATCCATCTATGTTTCATTGGATACACTGGATCCCTAGCACTTCTATGTTGACTAATGTGCTTTCTACAATTCCCCATTAATTCCATAATTGACTAATTCCCTGAATTTCCCGACTAATCCCCCAGTAATTTCTTTAATTCCCCAATAATTCCTCTAATTTCCTGCTAATTTCTTACTAATTCCCGAAGATTGTACACCAAAATGCCTCTGCGGTTTACCCCTCGTTTATTGTATTATTGTACAATTTAAAGCCGAAATCTTTGAAATAAGGACGTCAGGAAGACAGCTTTCCATCTGTAATACAAAAAAAATTATGATTTTTTAAAGTTTACAAAAATCTTAATCATAAGGTACCTTAGTACTAAAATATGATAAAAAAATTTTATGCTAAGATTTTATATCTAAATGATCATTCGGGACCCCCCAAACGCCATACACTAAATTATTCTGAGTTTCGGAGCCAGATTCTATGAAAAAAAGCACTCAGAAAAATTGAATTGTTGACAAGTTTACCCCAATGTTTATATGTATTAGAGATAGAAAGGTGAAATTTTCAGCAATAATTCTTATCCCAGTAGAGGACTACAATCTCTGAAAATTTCAGCTCATTTGGACTTAAAGTTCCAAAAATAAAATCGTTTTAAGCAATTTGGGGTCACAAAATCTCAAAAAAAAAAAAATGAAATTTCATCCTTTTAGTCGAGGCGTGGTTAACTCTTTAAAATAATGTACACAGATTTTAAATCTTCATTGATTTTGTAGAATTTTGAGGATTTTGAAAATCTTTACATTATTTTACAGGGTTTTAATAGCTATTTATATAACAAGTACATAAAGTAAGGCTTTATTGTACGAATAATTTTATGGCCGAGCAAGCTTGCGAGCGAGGCTATTAAATAATGAGTCAATAAAGCCTGTTTATGTAAGCGTTATATACATGATTTTATGTACGATTCTGACTGGTTTTTGTTAAAAATTAAAAAAATTGAATGAAAAAAGTAAAATTCGCGTAGGTACCTATACCTGTTTCACCTTGGCAGGTTGTCAAGACCTGTTTCACTTTGGCAGGTTGTCAGGACCTGTTTCACCTTATCAGGTAGTCCAGGTAGGCAATAAAGTAGCACTTTATTTTACTAGTAAAATAAAGTAGCACTTTATTTTACTAGTACAATAAAGTGCTACTTTATTGACGCAAAACTGTTCTATAAATAGCACTTTATTGGTCAATCGGACATAAAAGATTTTATATTTATTAGATTTCAGGTGATTTTGGAGCATTGTAGGGGATTAAGAAGGGTTTTTAGAGAAATTAAAAGATTTTTAGAAACTTTAACGGATTTTTGGGGATTCCAAAAGATTTTTGGAAATTTTAAAAGATTTTTTTTTTTAAGAATATCAATGATTTCTATGTAGGTAATACAAGTTATTGCTAACTTCTTCCATGCAATAAAAAATATTTCCACATATTGCCAGGTATTTCCCTAGTATTAACATAATATATTACCAGGTATTGCCGTGTTATTGACAGACTCAAATCCGAGCTAAAATCAAATATTTATCTCGCCAGAATTCTAGGTATTGACACTATTGACATAGTATTGACTCCGGTATTGACATATGTTAACCAGTGATTTGTACACCGATTAACAAGGTGAAAAAACCCTCGATGATTTTAAAAGATTTAGGGTAATTTATGAATTTTTCAATTTTCTAAGTGCTTTTCTGCCAGATTTCGGCTTCATATCTCGGAATAAATTAATGTATGGAATTTGAGGGATCCAAAGGACCATTAAAACACAAAATCTCAACAACAACAAAAAAAATGAAATTTCATCGTTTTAGTAGGTACTGAGATAGCGAGAGCTCGACACCTGCTGACAGTAGGTGTACAAATCAGTTCACAGTACCTACAATATCTAAACAATACCGCCAAAACAAAAAAAAAGAAAAATACCATGTAATTTCCGAGGTAGGTAATTTCATAGCAATTGTCGCAATACCTGAAATGACCTGCAGTAGGTACTTTCAAAATAGCTTTACAGTACTGAAAATAGTAAAACAATACTAAAAATCCGTCAAAAATACTCAACAGTACCTTTATAGTACTCACAATACCAGCCGACAATACTGACAATCCCTTGACAATACTAAAATAATATATGTGAATGTGAATCGGATTACGAGCTCTGGAAAGCGTTGCACCACTTGACAAGCCACGTGGCAGAGAGGTGAATTCATTCCATTAAGATTCATTGGCAAATTCGCAATAAAACAAGTGAAGTGTCATATCGAAGTCAGTTCGAGCAACAGTTACTTATTCAGTTTTCAAAAAAAAGTTCCTGTAGCTGACTTCGGAAAATATCTCCGTCCAAGAGCAAAAAGATGGAAATTTTGAAAGATTTCACGTGTTTAACTTATGTATGTACGTATATTTTCAAGATGGTGGCATCTCCTGTTATACCGGAAGCAGCAGAATCCAGAAATGTCATAATATACAGGGTGTCCCATTTCAAAAAAAAAAAAATTTTGTTTTTTAAACTTTTTGCAACACCCTGTATGAACAAAACTATGTTTTCTTAGAACTATTTTTCAAGCACTACAACTTTCCTATTTAAATTTTTTTTATACACAGTGGCACAAAAAAGTTAAGGGGGGTGGGAAAATCTAAATAAAATGACCCATACAGTCGTGAGCACAAAAAGTGGGACACCCGTTTTTTCCTATTGTAAAACGAGCTCATCAGCTATACCTACGGCAATGACAAGGATTGTCATATTTGACAAAAAATCAATTCTAGAGAAAATACTGATTTACCCAAAATTGCGAAAAATGACAAGACCTGTCAGTCGGGTATCCCACTTTTTATGCTCAAGACTGTACCTACAACCAAAATAGGACACCCTGTACATACATAGAATTCTATTTTGTTGTTGGAAATTTTTTGAGACATATTTTTTCGCATGATATGTTAATACTTGATTGTGGTTTCGATAAAAAACTGAACTTGTTTTTAAATGTTGTAATTTTTGTTGTTATGAAGGTATTTGGGGCATTTTTGGCAGACATTTTATTAGTTTGATATTTCAATTTTAGGACTCTGGGCATAATTATTAAGTCCATAGTCCATGAAGTTTAAAAAATAAATATGTACCTAATAAACAAGAGCTGTTAATAAAAGTAAATCATTAGCAGTGATTTTTCGATTTTTGCACATAATTACCATTAAACAACAACAAAGATTAATATATTCGCAGTACTAACATTGGCTCTGAAATAGTAGGTATATTATGCAATGATCATGTAATGATAGCCATTATTAAACGAGCATGTTATAGGATACGAAACGAGCCGTAGGCGAGTTTCGTATATAACATGCGAGTGTTCCAGTTATAGTTCCAGAAAACAATCCAAAATTCCAAAACAAGTCTGTTATTTTTATATAAACATTATTCATGTTCACAATAACTCGATTCCAGTGGCTGAAAAATCTGTATCATAATGAAGTTCATTATGAAACAGATTTTAATTGTTTAATAAGCGTATTATAAAACGTCAGTAGAAAAATACATAAACAGTACTGAGAGTACTTCCACAGTAATTAATTACAGTACTACAAATTGCTTTACAATACAGGCCAAGTATTTCTGTTTCATCCACAGTACCCGACAGTACCAGTTAAATATTTACAATATGTTAACGATACTTGACAATCCCTACAATACCTTTGACGAAGTGGCAATACTCGACAATACTCTAACAATACTCAACTAGAACGGCCAGGTTACAGTAGGTGTACAAATTTCCAATCAGGTGTTGATACCTCGTGAGATAGCTACCTTTATGATTTAGATTTTGGAAAACTTTAAAAGGTCATTACTTTTTTTCTATTCTAGATTAGGAAGCTAAAATTTTCAGCGTTTCTCATCCCAGTAGAGGACTACAATCCCTGAAAATTTAAGTTCATTTGGACTTATAGTTCCAAATATAAAATTATTTATTGTATGGAGTTTGGGGGGTCCTAAAGGACCACTTGGACACAATTAAATCTCAACAACAAAAAATTTGAAATTTTATCGTTTTAGTACCTACTGAGGTATGATTCAGATTTTGGAAAATTTTGAATGGTCATAATTTTTTTTTCTATTGTAGATAGAAAGCTGAAATTTCCAGCGATTCTTATATCCCAGTAGATAACTAACAATCCCTGAAAATTTCAGCTCATTTGGACCTAGTTCCAGAAATAAAATTATTTAGTGTATGGAGTTTGGGGGGTCCCAACAGACCATTAAGATACAAAATCTCAACAACAAAAAAAATTGAAATTTTATCCGTTTTAGTACTGAGGTAGCTAACTGCTTATGATTTAGATTTTGATTTTGGAAAACTTTGGAAGGTCATAACCCCAATAATCATTTAGATACAAAATCTCAACATGAAAAAATTTGAAATTTCATAATTTTAGTATGAGGATACAAGACTTATTTTACCTACTTCTTATACATTTCCAGATATTTGGATTTTAAGTGTTTCCATTACTTTTTTTCCAAGATTCCTATTTCCAATAATATCCACTGTGACTTGATTATTAAAAATTCCGCAAAGAAAGCTATTAAATTTTTACATTTTCAAGACCGCATTTTAATTTTTAGGGTATAATGAATGAGATTACAGGACGTGCCGATGTTATTAATTTCCTTTCAAAAAAAAAAAAGTGAGAAACCGAGTAGGAATAATTTCGATTAGTATTCCAAAAAACATTAAGGGGACCTATGCAAATTTTTATGACAGAACTTTTAGCTTTGATCAAGGCATTGATTAAAAAAAAAATTGTATAAATTATTAATTCATTATCATGTTATAGATAATTATTATGTATTAATTAATCTGCATTTTTTTTTTTTTTGAAATTTATCTATTTATTAAATAGTGATAAGATTAAAATATAATGCACAATATATTCACCAAATAATTGAAATTACTATTTTAAAGTCATGTTTTCAAAAAAGGTGCAAAAAAATGTGGGCAATAGCAAATTTTATCCCGAAAATTTGCTACAATTTCTTCCAGAAAATAACAGTGAAAATATGTATGGCAACGAATCTGGTAATTTCGCTAATCAGCGAACAATGAAAACGCTAATCAGTGATGAGAAAAAAAAACCGATGCCATTACCAAGATCGAAAAGCTTGACCGAAGCCGCGATATTGTCTGAAGAATTTTCAAAAAATAACATCGAAACATTGAGGAAAAATTTAGTTGATCTTATGGACTTGCACATCAATAAAATAGAAACGAATGGTTTCATGCAAAAATTAAATTATAATATAGATGAAGTTGAAAATGGGAGCTCCAAATTTGGTAAGACCCTTAAGAATTTTTTTTTTTTCCCAATCAACAATGCTTTTAGACTCAGATTCAGACGAGTTTAGTATTTATGAAGAGGTGTCCATAAGCGAAGATGATTTTTGTGATGAATCCAAGGAGAAACCTCCTAAACTACCACCAAGGGTTGCAAAATCAAAATGTTCAATTGAAGATTATGGAACCCTATCAGCTTCAACTTCTAATGATTATTCTCCAGGATTTTATAGTACACGAAGTGAATATGAATCGCCTTATTATATTACAGGACCAACAAAAATACTTGATAAAGCAGAAATAAGGCATGAAAAGCTAAATTTATAAATTATTTCATTATTATTTATTCCATTTTTAGTCTGCGAGTAACTAATATTATAGATCATCTTAAGTCTACAGAGAAAAAACATTTACAAGAACTAAAAGATGTTATACCTGTAAGCACATTATTTATTACAATTATTTCTGATTATCTACTTACATAAAATAATTATTGTAGGTATTTAAATATGCAATCAAACATCATACAGCTTTAATAATTAAAAATAATGCCGAAAAAATATGCTCTACAACCGAAACACTATTAAAAACACAAAGCGAATTTGAAGCAAATTTGGACAAAGTTGATTCATTAGAAATGACTTTAAAAGGTTTCATTAATTATGTAATAATAATTACATATATTAAACTTTATTTAGAATTAATTAATTTATTAATTAGGAAATCCTTTTTGAATCCTACAAACAATTTTTCATGGAAGATTGCAGTGAAATAGTCCTAACAATCGAAGACGCAAAGAATCAATTCAAAACCGAAATCCTTTTGGGTGCAATTCTAAATCAGAGACTTGTCCATTACAAAATGTTTTTAGAAGAAATTCGACAGGAACTTGTGGAGGATCCGGAATTGTTGCGAGCAGTTTCACAACCTTTGGATGTTGTAAAGGAAATTTTGCTTTCGTGCAATAAAAAGTTGGTTTTGGAGAAAATTACTAATAATCCTTGGAGGACGGACAAATATGGGAGTTTATTTGATTCGAGAGAAGGCAATAATAATGGGCTCATTCACTAATTTTTGAAATTGGCATATTTGGATAAAGCAACTAAAATCAGAATTTTCTATATTTTTACTTTTGGAAAAATATTTAGGTGACGTCATCAATCGGCGCGTTTTAAATCATTTTGAATTTGGCTAGTTTCAAGTGCCTGTAAAAAACTTATTTAACCTTGTAGCACATTTTTTTTTTTGGTATATATGCCTAAAATAGTCCCTCCTTTGGGATTTTTATACTTAAATTACATATTTAAATTTTAGTGAAAGAGCCCATTATTATCAGAGAGAAAAGGAAACAACTTATTATGAGATTAAAAAAAAAAACTAATGTTTTCTTTACTCTTTGACTATAATAATTCCTTTCAAAATTGGTGATTATTTTAGTTTCTTCAGCATTCTTAGTTCACAGTTGCCCTGTCGATGTCCGAGGATATGGAGATTACTTGTTAAAAGACCATTTCAAGATAACTAAGCCATTTAAGATGATGTTGACTGTGTTTTTGTTCAAAAACATTATTTTTTTGACCAAAGTAAGTAACATATTGACTATAAGCATAAGAGTTTCTCTAAATAGGCACTATTTCAGGAAAACCAAAAAGATACGTTTTATTACCAGGGTCATTTGAAAACCAACGAAATAATACCGTTGCCTGAAGGAAAAAAGAAGAAAGTTTTGAAGTTTCATCATGTGGCGCGTTCAAAACAGCACGGCCATTATGTGGTGTACAAATTTGAGGCTTTGTACAAGGAAACTCCGGAAATTTGGCGGAAAAAGATAGAAGCAATACTGTGGGAGTTGAATGTGAAATTTAGACAAGAGGCTCAGCTAAAGCTGCGCGATTCCACAAAAATTTTTGAAGAATAATACTTAAATAATTATGATTTGAATTTGTACATAAATTTATAATAAATTGTGTATTGAGTTAATTTGTCTGTTTTGCAAGACATTATAAGAATCTGACCTTATAGTTTCAGTAATCTGTATTTCACTAGAAGATGGACTTATCGATACGAATTCGTCAGATCGATGATCAGGACATTCATATTTTTTCTATGCCAGGCTCTTGATTTTTTTTTTTTTTTCGATAAATTCAAGAGAAAATAAACAAAAATTGAGATGAGTGGACTTATGGAAGTGGAAATTTGAGTATGTTTCAGCTAAAACCTCAACAGTCAAGGAAAAAAGTATAAACTTTCTATAAAATGAACAGTTTTTTTTTATAGTTTTCAAAACCAAATTAATTGGAGATTTTTGGGTAATCACAAACGTTGACAAAATCGCAGCTAAGCTATTTTGAGCCTAATAATCGTCATGAAATTTCAGTATGTCTTAGCTAAAACCTCAACAATCCAGGAATAAAATATAAACTTTCTCTAAAGTAACCAGTTTCTGATAGTTTTTGAAATCAAGTTAATTGGAGATGTTTTTTTCTATTCCAGAGGCTTTTGAAGTTTTCTTTATTTCGACAAACTCAAGAGCCGGGAATAAAAAAAATTGTTGAGGGTTGTTGTTTAACTTTATGACGTTATCTGGGGTGCCTCAACATAATGCAAAATCTCCATAACCCAGGTAGCAAAATGACGTTTGTTTAACGTTATTTTTTACGTCAAGTTACGTTATAAATCACGTTACCAAAACGTTCTCTTAGCGTAACAATGTCATCGTTGAAGTAACGTTAATAATAAACGTTCATTAAACGTTGTTTTAAACTTTGTTTTAAAACGTTAATTGACATTTACGAACGTTATTTTAATGTTAGATGACGTTGTAAATTTAGGTAAAACTAACGTTGATTGTAGGTAAGATGAGGGAAATCTAGAGAAATAAAAACATGAAGACTAAAAAACATTTATTTTTTATTTTAAAAAATGTAAAAATAACATAATGAATTTTTTAAATTTTAAACCGTAGTAGTATTGTCTTTGGCAATACCTAATAATATATTTGCTCTACCTATAGCGAAAATTTATTTACACAATAAAACATTCTCTAAGGCCCGGTTTATTGGACTTCTTATAAGTTATCAGGTAAACTATCTGACTTTTCTGATTATCAACGTAAAGCAAGGGGCATTAAAGACAGCACACCACACAAACACAAGACTACAAGACACCACAACGAAACCAAAAACCAAACGACCATAGCAAACGACGAGCCGAGTATGAAGTGGAAGTACGACGCCACCTGACGCCACAAACGAAAACGAAGGGAACGTTGTTGTACAGTGTTGCCAGATAAAATTCGTGAAAGATAATCCGTGGTAACAAAGGGTGATATTTTTTTCCTGACAAATTTAATTACATAATATATATGAAGCATGAACTAAGAGAGAAAAAATGCTGGTTATCAAAAATTATAAAATTAAATATTATTAAATTCTAATAAGGAAATAAACATTTTCAAAAAGTAACAGCTGTTACAATTATAATAAAGTGGCAACACTGTAGGTGTGCCGCGAAAATTCGATTACGCCTCTACGGGCGCGGGAATTTCAAAATAGGCTTAATATTTTTTGTTAGGAAACAACGCTAAATATAATTAGTGCAGGATACGACACTTGGAAATTAAACCTATAAGATATTAATGTTTTTTTTTTTATATTTTCCTGATTCAAAATAAACACTGTTCTGATACCAACAACGTCTAGAAAAAAACGTTAATTCGACGTTACATATACTAACGTCTCAATAACAACGTTTATAAAACGTTAAACTTAATGACGTTGGCACAACGTTACGTCATGTAACGTTATCCTAGAGTCGAGAACGTTAGTACACGTTCAGGACCTGAAACCAACGTTTCATAAACGTTTTCTAACGTGTAGTTGCTACTTGAGAAGGCACCCCAGATGCGTCATCAAGTGACCCATTACCACATTAACAGACAACCTATGAAGTTCAGCAACCTTGGTCTGGTAATGGTAAACAGATGACGTCATCAGGAGGACCTAACGAAGATTTGCATTACGTTTAGACACCCCAGATAACGTCATAAAACTTATCAAGCAACCAAAGGTTCCTAAATTTAACCGTTGATTGAAGATTTAACCTACCTCTTTCAAAAAACCTTGCTCATAAGGATTATTTCTTTACTATTTTAAATATTCAATTTGTAAATATCCCTACTGCCACCTTTGTTTAAAATTGCCTATTTTCCTTCTTTCAAGAATTTTTTTTTTTCAGATTACAGATTTCTACAATGAGCTTTTATACAAGAAACAGACGCCAGCAAAATATTTTCGCTCCAAAACAAGACTTGGTTCTATCCTTCTTTAGTCAACTTGAATAAAAAAAGACAAAAAACCTCACTTGAATTTGAAAAATGTGAGGTTATATTTTGTTCGAATTTGTTGTTGTTTGTTTTCATTGGTTTTCATATACCATTCAAATTATTATACATTTATATTTTATTCCTATAGCACCGATTTTCTACTACAAAATGTTTTATATATCATTTAAATTTTGTTATTTCAACGCGAGTTTAACTAGAGTTGCCAGAAAACACAAGTTGGTGGAAACATACACCGAGGCAAATGCAAAAGTTTTGTTGGAACTGTTTAGTAAGTAATTTTTGATTTCTTATGATATTTTCACATGCCCTTACTTGTATCCTTCTACTTGATTAGCCTAGATTTAGGCATCAGGCTTTTCTGTTTAGTTTAAAACATTCTGGACCCAATCCAGTTTTAAGTAATGCAATCTGAGAGGTAAATATGCAACATATAATCCTATTGGTCAACCAGTTATTTTCCAACCAATAGGATTATAAATTGGTGAATTTATCTTGAAGATAATTACCATTAACTTTATCTGTAGATGAATAAACCAGGACTTAAAAAGGATAAAAGGAAGTTTTTGTATACAGGAAAATTGAAATTTTTAAAATTTTATAGAATATTTAATTGAAGTTTCAAGCAATTTTCTATTGGTACATTTTTATTTGAAAAAAATATTCTTCACTAGTTGGTTTATAAAAAGGAGGCCTACAAACGCCGACGTGATGTCAAGAAAACGGAAATTTCAAATACAAATTTAAAAATAATCAAACCACTTATCCTGTAATTATTCAGGATCAAATTGAAGCTAAACTTTCACTTTCACTATTTCAACACTTTTCACACACTAGGAACGTTTTTATTCCTGAAAAATCGAGATGTTTTATCACAGAAACCTCTTGTTTCGTACATGGCGGATGCCTCCATGATGTCAAGAAAATGGAAAATTTTTAAATTCAAATTTCTAACAAACTAGAGCATTTACCCAGCTACTAAGTATACGAAATTGAAGCTAAATTTTCATTTTAACCATTTAAACAGTATTCACGCACTAAAATCGGGTTTTTTCCTGGAAAATCGAGTGGCAAACTGGGACCTCTTTACAGAGAGCTGTGTCTAAAATGGCGGACCCGCACAACTAGCTTCTAGTTTTTATCACAGGTGGCGCTTGATAAATGAAAATTCAATTTTTATTAGGTCTGTTTCTGTAGAAATCACAAACCAGTCAGAGTGAATTTCATTGGTTGAAACTAGTTTCCTGACTGTTTCTGACTGTTTTCAACCAATGAAATGCGCTCTGACTGGTTTGTGATTTCTGCAGAGACAGACCTATTAGGTCTGTTTCTGCCTGTTTCTGCAAAAATGGCAAACCAGTCATCCGTGATCAAAAATTCCGGTTAAAAATTTAATCTCCGGTTAAATTCAATGCTGGTGTCAAATGATAGTTTATGAAAATCTAAGAATGTAAGATCGGTTTTTCTCTAAAATTAACCGTTTAGGTTTTACAGCCTGTTAAAGTTGCAAAAAAGTCAATTTTCAAGTGTCAATATTTCCAAAATAGTTGAACTCAGGTACTGAAATTTAGTACCAAAATGTATTGAATTAAAAACCCTGCAAAATGATGTAGGTATCACTCGACCCCCCTTCTCATTTAAGATTTTCTAGGTGGTGGCTCTGGGGGTTGGGGGGTGAATTTTGCATAAAAACTCACCCCCTTCAAATTATAGTTGACGTGTTTCAGGGATTTTTTTGAAAATTTTTCTACTCCGAGATAATAGGGGTGGGAAGTTTTCAAATTGACACCCTGTATGTACATACATAATACAGGTAGAATGGTTCACAAAATCAGTAGTAGGATCATATTTCTACAATTTTTGGAGTCGAATATATGAGAGACTGCTCAATCAGATATACAGGGTGTCCGTTTTAAGTAATACTACTATTGCTATCTCCGAAACCGTAAGAGCTATGAGGTCGGTTAAATTAGATAAAAGTGGCAGATTTCAGTGTCCATTAAAGGTAAGTTCACAGGGTTGCCAAATTTTTGTTTCCACGATATGAGAGAAAATGTAAAAAATGTCTAAAACCTATTCAATAAATATTTCAAAAATTATCATCTTTAGAAAAAGGTGTTGAATACAAAAGTTTCAAGATTTCTTCTTCTCTACAAAATGGCGTAATTGTTATCTTCACAAGGCTTTCAGTTTTTGAGATATCAGTGCCAACTTCATTTTTTTCAAATGCAGGCCTGAATTTTTTATTTTATTTTCTAAAAGAATTTTTCTTGCCCTATTAAATGACTTATAGCTCAGGCGTGTTTCCTGATGTTTCGGTATGGTACCACGGCAAAAAAGCTACATTGGGAGCATCATAATTGTATATTTGTCTTTCTCTTTCACTAAGTGTTTCACCGACAGACAGATTTTGTTTTGGACAACAAATAAAATAATGGCGGCCATTACCGCGGCCATAAGGTTCCTTCAAAAAAGAAGAGACCCACTACTTTGAAGTCGAAGATTCCAAGCCAAACATTGATATCGACCAAATCTCTCCTGGAAAGCTGTTTCTGTATGAACTTGTTGATTTTCATAATAGACTGTGAGATAGAGACTGGCTTCGGATGACATTATTTTGGCATTTTTCCACCCTTTTTCAACCTAGAATGTGTCATTGTCTGAACCCAGCATATTTTGAAATGTTCATTTACTGTCAAAATTTTGTTTGTTAGGCTGGAGACACAATGACAAATAGAAGGTACAAGTAACAGACACAAAATACCAAAAAATCGAAATTTTATATCTTGGCGTTGCAAGTAAATTGTATCTTGTATCCATTTATTCTGTGTTATAGCATTGATAAACGTGTTATTATATTTTTGTCTCTTGTTACTTGTATTTGTCATTGTGTCTTCAGTCTTAGACCGGGAGTTCGAATCGGGGTTAATTTTTGTGCTACTGTTTTTTGATCGCAATGATACAAGATTTCTCGATAATTTTGTACCCAACTGTTGGATTGGTAATAACGGTCCCATAAACTGGCCGCTTCGTTCACCCGACCTCTTCTTATTGAATTTTTACATATTTGGGGTTACATAAAAGACCAAGACAAGTATCTATACAAAACTAGTTCCTTGAATGTAGATGATCTCATACGTAGAATTCAAGCGAGAATTGAAGTATACCTACAGTAGACTTTAGCAAAGTTTCTTCCAGAATGCAGCAAAACATCCCAATAAGAGTGATTGAAAATGCAAGGCTGATGTGCTTGAGAAACAATGTTGAACATTTTCAACACTCACAATAGTGTTAAGAGTTGTATTTTTTCAAATTTAAATATGTATCTTATTCGGTTAGTACCTAATTAATGTCTTCAAGTTAAATTAAAAATGTGTGTAGTTGAATAACTTTCTACATCTTTTTATGTTGGCTATTTAAATTAAATTTCAGACAAAGAATAAAGAGATATACCTAATGCTGCAGGAAATGCCGTATTTTAGCTTGGCTTAAAATACATCAGGTCTGTAATAAGGTAAAAGTATTGATGATGACTATTTCCATACCGAAACGTCGGGAAACACGCCTGAGATATGGGTAATTTTAAAATGGAAGAAAAATTCTTTAAAAAAATAAATCCGTATTTAAAAGAATGAAGTTGGTACTGATATCTCAAAAACTGAAAGCCATGTGAAGATAATAATTACGCCATTTTGTAGAGAAGAAGAAACCTTGAAAGTTTGGTATTGAACACTTTTTCCTAAAGATGATGATTTTTGAAATATTCATTGAATAAGTTTTAAAGTCTGTTTTTTTTTTAAAGATAAAAGTCAAAATGACATTATGTTGGCAATACAATGTAAAATTGTCAATGCTTTCAAATTTTTATGTAGAAAAGGCTTGTGCTGCCAGCATAGTTACTAAATTTTTGACGGGGAATTATCTTTAAAAAAAAAAACAGATTTTAGGCATTTTTTACATTTTCCCTCATATCTCGGAAAAGAACAAAAATGTGGCAACCCTGTGAAATTATCTTTATTGGACACTAAAATCTGTCACTTTTTCTAATTCAATCGACCTCGTAGCTTTTACCGTTTCGGAGATAGCAATAGTGGTATCACTTAAAACGGACACCCTGTAGACAAACTATATATTTTTGGAATCAGGACATTGTGCTCTTCAAGAATATGGAACCAACCAAAATTTCACATTTCTGACATCCAATTTTTATTTCTGACCATGGTTTCTAAAAATTTAGTCAAAACTGTACAGGGTGGGCCAATTTGTACACTTTCTTATGGAAACACCCTTTATTTTTAGAGATAGAAAAAAATTAACCCCCCACTCTGAGGCTCAAATTTCATGAAATTCGGATTGGTGCGAACCGCATTTTGATATCTTCAACCGTTTAGCCGCTAGAGGGCGATTCTCGATTTTGAGCAATACTGTGAAACCTTCATAACTTTTTTATTTATGAAAATAATTCATTTCTGTAAAGACTTTCTGGAAGCACTTTTTTAAGTGGAATTCAGTGACGTTCTCAGCTTTTTTCTATTTAGCTCCGATTCCGAGATATTGACCAAAATCCGATTTTTTTCAATAGGACATCCTATATATTAATAGCTCATTGAAAAGCTCTGCTTTTGCTGATTTCAATAGGTTTATCTCCAACGGTTTCCGAGAAAAAAATTATTTCGATTTTTGTCATAAGACACAAATAAATTGTTCAAAAAAAAAATTTGATCTGAAAATGAGTTTTTAAACTAATCAGTAAGTAAAAAATCTGATCTGGAAATTAGAGAGTTTTTGAAATAATGAGTATTATTTAGTAAATTGTGAATTGAAAATGAGTTGAGCTAATGGGTAAAATTCATGAGTAAATTGGGGTTCGTCAGTGATTCACTCATTGATAATTGTTTTAGAAAAAACCTGAGGCCAGATTCTATTTTACGAGTCGAGTCGAAATTCTTATCGTATTGTCAAAATAGCGATTCGATTTTCCGATTTTTCCATACATTTACACAATACGTCCGGAGCTGTCGTATTCGATATCGAGACAATTCGACTCGACTCGTAACATAGAATCCGGGGGCTGATCTGAAAATGAGTGAATTTATAAACCATCAATGAAGGAAGAATTCTGATCTGAAAATGATTGAGTTTTTGAACTATCAGTAAAGATTCTTAATTGAAAACTAGTGAAATATTGAGTTAAATATATCACGTTAAGTAATGTGCAGTGAATTTTACAATTTTTCAGAATTTACAAAACAACACGTTAACGGACTACTGATGAAATACAAAACCTTGCACAAAAAAGAAACTGCAGAGCTAATTGAATCCTATCAACTTTGTCAAAAAATGGGTTTCACCAAGGAAGATCTTCTCAAATATCCGCGACTTTTCCTTTATCATCCCGTAATAAATTATCATCACAGTTGTCTTTTTAAAGACGCTGGAATCAAGAAAATCGATGCACCTTTACTATGTAGGTAATTAATTATTGGACTCAGCCAGTTTTACAGGAGAAATATTATATTTTTTGTTTTTGTAGATCTAAATTTTATTTGCGCAATAAGATTTCCACATTCAAGGAGCAAAAATATTTGCAACCAGATGAAAATATTGTAGATAATTTATTAAGTTGTTTAAAACCTTCTATAGAAAAGCCAAATAAATTAAATGAGGCATTGGAAGACATTGATGAAAAGTCTTTGACACAAATACACGAAACTATTTTAATTGACTGGTTAAGTATGTTTACTGTTTACCATATCAATTTTTAAGAAAAAACTCAATCAATTAAAATATCAATTCCAGAAACAAAACTAAAAATAACCAATGAGGATCTATCAAAGCTATTAAGAATCCACAAAATGATTAAAAATAAAAGCTTCACCGTCATCAATGAAAACATCGCATTAGCTAAATCTGTAGGCTTGAAAAAACCAAAAATCTTAAAATGCGGATACTTGCTGAACAATTATCCAGAATACCCAAAAACAATGCTTCAAGACTCACCTCATTTTGCTGGTGTAGATTTTGCCAAAGCTTACAAAAACAATCCCAAATTGATGATGATCAATCCTAGAAAAATCAAAGAAATTTATGCAATTTTAAAGGAACACGAAGTGCCAGACGAGATGATACGTAATAAACCAAATGTATTCACTTTGAGCCCAATCACGTTGAAAAAACGTTTGGGTGCAATTAAAAATACTCCAGAATTTGAAGTATTTTCAAAGGACCCACAAATGTTGACTTTGGTTTTGGGTTATGAGAAAGCTGTAACTAGGCTTAGTTTTTTAAAAAAATTGAAATTACGATGTACCAGTCTTAGTCACATCAGTAAGAAGTTTTATTTTCCAATAATAATTATTATTGTAATAAAATTGTTTCAGATCTGCCAGATGCAGATTCTTTCTTGGATTACATACAAGAAGGCAAAGATATAAATTCAACCCACAGTGCAGTTAAATTTTTCAGTACACTGTTGGATAAAACACGGCAAGATGTTTATAAAATACTAAGAAAACATCCCTATTACAATTGCGTGCCGTTTCTGGATATCGAAAGGACGTTCCAATACCTGAAAATGGCCGGATACACCAAAGACAATATAGCTAGAAGTTTACTTATTTTATTATATCCAGAGTAAATATTTAGTTATATGTTGAATTATTATTGTAAAATTCTTTTAGTTCCAAGGTGCATTTGGTAATGAATCAGCTAAGAGAAGATGAATACTTGCAGTTTGGTAATTTGAGTCAACACAAGCAGTTGCAGTTGGTTTTGTATCGGATCGAAAAGGAATATCATTTTACTGGAAAAGGGATTTGGAGTAACATTGTAAAAACTGATCAGATGGACGAAAAGTTGTTAGAATAAATAATATATTATTAGTAAGTTTTTTTTTTATTTATGGCATGACTTTTTAGAAGTGAATATCAACTTGATATCTTTTGTGTTTTATCAATGTTTGAAAAATTTAGCAAGAAGAAAAAGCTTCAACTTTTCAGGGACAGACTTTGGTAGAAGTTTTTGAAATTAAATGTTTCTCCCTTTTAAAAAAAAAATCGATTGGTGCCAGTAGATTCAAAGTAAAATCATTATAAATGAACTATCGCCATCTACTCATGATGTATGTAACTTCTCACCACCCACTACAAGGATCCATATCAAGAATCTGCGTCTGTATCAATAGCTTAGTTTTGTACAAAGATGAAAGATGGTACTATATCTTATCAAAATCGATGAATTTTGATATATCACTGAGTCATATTTTGCCTCACAGCTTCATTAATTTCAATCCGATTTTAATGTAATTTAGTTCCAACAGTTTATGGCAACTAAGAAAAAGAATGAGAATTTTCCAAAAATAACACTGGAGACGGTTTTTGCTTCACAGCTCTGTAAATGTTTATCCGATTCCAGTGTAATTAAGCTCCAATTAAAGCCGAATAAATTTTTTGCAAAGCTATTTATTAGGATTTCAATTTGGTTCCAACAGTTTTGCACCTGAGAAGCTCCAAAATTGAATTTATCGAACATTGAAAATTTCCTAAAAACGACACTGAGAGTCTTTGGCTCACATTATTATTATTATTATGGGTATCTACAGTAGACGGAATAAATCCGATGAAACTGCTGAATCTATTTGAGTTGTTTAAAGATTAGAGATTTGTGGGAAGTCATGCATTGCTCTTGCCAAAAGAGCCTCTATGGTCTTAATAGTCCTCCTGAAACTTAGTTGCCTCATACGGTATAATGCACAAAAAACGTTGTGCTTTGATTCTTCATTTCTTGGTCTAAACGGTTTTTGAACTGGTTCTTTGTTGTTGACGTGACAGTGTTGTTACCAAGACTGTTCCACAGATAAACCACCCTGTTAGAAAGTTTCTTCTCATTAGCTTGTTACATTTCTCCTTGGAAAGTTTTAGATTATGTCCTCTGAGAATGGTGTTTTGGTTGAGGTGATAGATCTCTCTCTTAAGTCGCATGCATAGTGCCCATCCATTATTTTAAAAGTTTCAATGAGATCTCCCCTCATTCTTCTATCTTTTAGGGTGGTTAGGTCTAGCTGGGTTAATCGTTCCTCATAGGGCAATTCATGAAGGTCTGGAGGCAGCTTAGTTATTCTTCGTTGTACTCTCTCAATTTGCTCTATGTTTTTAGCATAATAAGGATTCCAAATAGTTTGTGCATATTCCACTCTTGGCCTGACATATGATTTATGTAGCTTTAGTATCATATCTTTGAAGAGGTATTTAAATGATTTTTGTATGAGGTAAATTATTGAATAGGCTTTTCTGGTCATTTGCGTGATGTGAGTTTCCCATTTCAAGTCCTGGGTTACAGTGATTCCTAGATCTCTCTGTTGTATGATAGGTGTTATTTGAAACTTTTCAAAAAAGTAATTTAATTTAGGGTTGTTCTGGCCAATATGTAGAACTGTGCATTTGGAATCATTCAGGGGCATTTTCCATAGCTGTGTCCATTCTTTGATATTGTTTAAATCTCTCTGAATAGCACCATGTTGCGAAAGCTGATTTCCATAAATGTTTCTATCGTCGGCAAAAGATCCATTTCTTATTTCCAGCCTTAGATATGGATCACTTAAATAGGAAATAAAGAGTAGAGGACCGAGAACTGATCCCTGTCGTATTTCACTATGCACTATGTGCTCTTTTGAAAATGTTGGACCTACACGCTCGTGAAAAGTTCTTCCTGTGAGGAATCCTTCGATCAACTGGAGTAATTGCCCCGTGTTCGACTTTATGGATTAAGAACTGTTTTGTCAAATGCTTTTTGGAAGTCAAGATAAATCACATCAATTGGTTCGTAGTTGTCATCTGACAGTGTCCAGTGGTTGAGTCTTGTTAGGAGATTTGTAATCGTTGATTTCCCGGGAAGAAAGCCGTGCTGCTGATCTGGTATGACTCGTGTGTCTATAAAAAATTGGGTGAACTCTTTTGCGATTATTTTCTCCATACATTTGCATGCTGTTTATTTCCTTTTTTATAAATAGGCGTCACCACTGCTTTTTTCCATGCTGCAGAGAATTCCCCTGTTCTTGTTATATTATTAAGCATGTCAGCTAAATATTGGCCCTTTTAGCACCTGGATACAGTTCTTGAGGAAGACAAGACGGATTTCGTCGAGCCTTGGACTTGATGATAGTTTAAGTGATTTTACTGCAGTTTCAACTTTTTCCGGAGTGAACACGATATTTTTTAACTCGGTTGTAGCATATCCCAACTAGCACAGATTGTTTCTCAATAGTTAAAATGCTATATAACTGGTGTATTAAGGGCCTCCATACACAATTTTATCACATAGTGACTGTAGTTGAAACAAAAGTATCTCAAAGACAAAAAAGTTTTTTAATTGTGTAATAAAGCTTTCTATAAGATTATTTTGTAGTCTTTCATAAAATATAAGAAACTTAGGTCTTATAACATACTATAATGCCAAATAATAAGATCAATTACTCTTAAGTGTAATTTGTTTTATTGTTATCTTATGACAGTTTTGAAAAGCACGTATAAGATAGTTACAAAATATTTTTATTGAAGATTTATTATATTATTATCATATAGCTAACTTCAATAAAAACATTAAGTCGTAAACTTATTTAAGTCTAAATTGGTTTAAAAGAACATCCTATAAAAATGGTTTATAGAATACTTGATTTCGACGGTACAAGACATTATTATAAAACACTTATACGACTTAAATATGCTCGGGTTGTCATGCGCGTGAGCGCCTGTGCGGCGCTGTCTATAGTATTCGTCCGTTCCTGGTAAAATCGTTTACAATGTTGCCAGACTATCATACATTTTCCTTAGAGTAATAACTATAAAACGCCTAAACACATGCCCGAATGACTATTCACGTTGTATTTATTTTTGTAGTAACTAGTAGGTATATAAAATTTTCTATGTATGGTGATTAGGAAAGTGTCTATCTCTCGTCATGTTTATTCCTATACAATTGTATGCCAAAAAGGTGTAGGTGTAGGTATCCATATAGGAATATTTTTATTATGATGAATGAAATTGTCTTAGTATTCGGGGTGCTTTTACAGAAAAACTGTTTTTAAATATCACTAACTTTTTTTAATGTCCTTTATAATATGTGAGTATTGCGCCGCTTATGTGGTTTTGAATATGCAAGAACGATTAGTGACTGGGTAGTAATATGAGACATAGATCTGACAACCTTGTATTTTTGAGAGTTTGAGAGGAACCAGAATTAAGCAAATTTGTATTCAATTTGATTTATTCGTGACCAATTTGTCTTATTATTGTGTTTTTTGTGACAAATGTACAATTGGTTTAGGAAATAAAACTAAATATTTCATAAGAAAAGAAAAAAATTGAAACATCGTATAAGAAAAACATTCAGAATACCGAGAAAAATATAATTATTAAAGAGTAGTTGTCATTTGTAATTAGCATCTACAAGTTGTAAAATATAAACACTCGAATAAAAATCGTAAATTGCCCTAAAATGCAGGCGCGTGAAAATTAGTTAATAAATATACCCATATATTGACAGAAAAATTAAATTGGCAAGTGAAATCAACATGTTTGAAGTTTTTTAACAGTATTTCATATTGTGTACGATATACTAATATTATTTTCTGATGTAAAGGTAGGTACGCCATTTGTAATGGGCTTAACTGTCCCAGCTATAGTATTTTTGCAACAATTCTGATTTATTTTCAGTTAAAAATATAATGCCAAATTGTTATTGGTAACTTCTTTAAGACAAAATATTTTTATAACAGTATAAAATGTATACAAAATAGTGTTTGAAATTCCACAATCATATAGGTGTTTTATAACTACTCTTATTAAAGGTCTATAGCAGTAGTAAAGTAGTCGTATAGCTGTCACTCACGATCATTATAAGCATTTTAATACGACAGATATATTTTATAAAGTGGTCCGTTTTCGTGTTTTTAAGTGTATTATAACTGCCTATTAGATAACTATAGGAATTTGTATATGAGTAAAATGTTTTACGAAACTGCTATATTGCAGCATATAAAACACTAATAAAAATATTTGTGTTGGTTGGGATGCATATGGTAGTGTGGGCAGAACCGTACCTATTCGAGTTGAGCACTGTGAAAACTTTCTCAAACTCTTCTGCAAAACACTCTGCAATATTTTGATTTGATGTTTGTGGTTCTTGTGTTATTTTATCAATTAGGCTAAATTTGTGATATTTTGTGTTGAGGGTACGATTCATGTAGGCGTAGAATTGTTTACTATATTATCCAATTATGTTCATAGGTTTTTCTAGCAATACTATGCATGCCTTGGTCTTGTTGCTGGTATTTTTGGTAGCTTGCCTCTGATTTGTTACTTTTATATGTATGTCAATAGTCTCGTTTTCTTTGGATCTCTCTGAACACTTCCCTGGTCAGCAAGGGTTTCTGTGTATTTATTTTTTGAGGTCTGATTGGAATGTAGGCAACCAAAAGTTTGATTTTTCTTAGCTTAATTTCGATCCATAGTGATTCATCTGTACCTGACGTGTAGAATTGTTGACTGATAACAGCATGTGTATTGTGCCCGGCAATGTTGCTTTTGACATACATACAAATACCTCCTCCTTGCGTTCCTCTATCTTTGCGGAACATCATATAGCCTGGTATGTGCACAATGCTATCGGGTATTTGATTGGTCAGTATATCATTTTCCAATGTTTCCCAGATTTCCTGGAAAGCAGGGTTGGACGAACTTTTGGAAGTGGGCCGGGAAATTTTAGTCTAGTGGTCCATACATTGATCAATTCATGCGGCACATCACCCCTAGATGTGATCTAATAATAGGTATTTAGGTTCATTTATCACCAACACATACAAATTTTCCATTGTAATAAATTTAAGTGCTGAAAACTGAAAAGCATTTTTCCTACGAGCGTGCGCAAAGTAGTACTTTTCCGCACGCATTTCGGTTCTCAAAGTTGCACTTTTCCGCACTCAGTGCGGATACAGGCCTT
Source organism: Ceutorhynchus assimilis (assembly GCA_917834065.1). Classification (NCBI taxonomy): domain Eukaryota; kingdom Metazoa; phylum Arthropoda; class Insecta; order Coleoptera; family Curculionidae; genus Ceutorhynchus; species Ceutorhynchus assimilis. The sequence continues at coordinate 4,515,237 of OU892281.1, forward strand.
ATCCGCACTGAGTGCCGAAAAGTAAAAATAATTGTCAAGCAACAATAAGTACACCTGTCGACTTTGACACATGATGACAAATTTTTCCTCTGTTCCTGTTCCAGCTAACATCTATACCTACAAACACCAAATTTAATTAACTTCAACACATTGTCAGATTTGTTTTCTATATATATGCATCTACAAACTTTCTCATCAAATTTATAGCATTTTCCATTTGTCGAAACAGGGCAAAAAAATGTATCCTTATCCTTACATGTTACATGCTTTTAGAAAAAGATGCGGATGCACTCAGTGCGGCACTGATGACAAATGGAAATCGCCATTAAACGCTTTAAGATGAAGAGCTCTGACGATGATTTTCTGTTATATTTTTTTTTTGTTATGTAATTTTTTGATAAATGCATAGGTTCCCTTCAAGTTAATTAAAAATAATTAAACAAATTATCGTTTTTTTTTTAAATTTTTGTTGTTACCTACCTGATATGAAGCTCGTAGGAAAAATTTTGTTCCTAACACGTGCGCAAAGTGTCTTTTCCGCACGCAAACACGTATCCGAACTCCGCTTCGCGTCGTTCGTATAACTGTGTTTGCGTGCGGAAAAGTAACACTTTGCGCACTTGTTAGGAAAATAACTATTTCGCACCCTCTACTTGCATGCACGTTGAAATGAGGGCATACTGGTAAGCCCCAAAGATGACTCTTAAGCACGGATATGAAATCGGTATTTACTTATAGAAAACAAAACATTGTTGCAACCTAAATGTGAAGAACATTTAAAAAGTTCTAATTCATTCCCTGTATCATCTCCATCGTTAAATCAGAGCGGTCATACAGCTCCGTCCTTTTCAAGTCACTTAGTTAAGGTTCGTTTCACCAGGGTTCATACTTGACCTTGAAACTTGAAAAAAAAGGGTTGTCGTAGATTAATTCATATGACTCATTCAATTTTTTGGACAAATTAAAATAAATGACGTTTGGTTTAAGAACCGACAAACGTTTTTGACGTCATTGATTTGTTTCAGTCAATTTTTATTTGTTAAACAAGGAAAGCAAATGCTGGTGGCAAGTACAAACCCTGGCGAAACAAACTTTACCTTATTTTATTTAAAGCAGCGTCTGGCATGAATTCGGAAAAAATTATTTGTATCCAAAAATGAAAAATCAGCACAAATAACTCTATATGCTTCAAAGGGAATGCCTCATCTATTCTGGTTATGATGTAGATGTGATCCATGGCCACATCATGTATTATTCCACCTCAAATTTTAAAATAGCAGTAGCTGGAGGAGTATCATCTCTGCTTTCTCCCTTGACATCTTCTTTTACCTTTTTTTTTCACGAGGACGAATTACAGGTATTAAGTCTTGAATTGTCACATAATTTTCATTTTTTTGCAGTCCTGTATCAGCCCAATTAACACACATTTTAGCATTTTTGATTACTTCTTCCATGTCGCGTTGTTCCTTTTTCAGTGCATCATAAGTTGAATTGACCATTCTTTGTGCTTTCGGTCTGTTCTCAAAGAAATCACAAACCAGTCAGACTCGGAGCCAATTTCATTTGTTAAAAATAGTCAGAAAACTGTTTGTTGGCGATTTGCACCAATCAAAAACGCTCTGACTGGTCTGTGATTTCTGTGGGAACAGACCTTACCCAGCAAACACGCTGTCGTCATAATGACGTGACTAATTGGATTTCATTTACGTCATTGGGACGAAAAAGATGACGTCATTTTGACGAAAAAATGACGGGTTAATGTTACAGCCCCATGACGTCATTATGTTACGACAAAATGTCGTGTTTCTATGACGTGATTTAGTTGGGACTTATGACGAATATATAACGTAATCTGTGACCGTAAAATCACGAAACAAATTATTTTCCATTTTTTTTTTAAACGTCGATGATAAACTGTAGAATTAAACAGGGTGATTCGCGTAGCCTGTGCATTAGCTTGCAGGTGGATTGGACGCTATTTCTACTAATCCGCACCAGCAAACTAGAGTTTAAATGGCGGCCACCAAACGTGTTTTCTCGATAGCACCCAATTTTTATTCACTACAGAAATAATTATTTTCACACACAAATTGCAGCCAAAAAAATACCATTTTTGACACTACCACAAGGCTATAATCAGCCTTCACAATACACTTAAATATGAGTAGGTATAGAGGTATAAGGTAGGTAATTAAAAGAGAAATTATTATTCGATTTTCGGTTTCCTTTCAGGTTTCACCACGCGCCGGCGCGCGGCGCTGTCCGCCAAGATGGAGTCCGACTGCCATTTGTGAGCGGGTAATTCAAAGTATGTTGTATGTTTATAATTTCCTTGTGGATGTAATGTATGTATACCTTTGGATAAATAGCAAATAATTAAAAAATAGGAATTATACTTAGGCAGAAAGTTTTCATTTATCCGAGATTCAATAAATTAATACCTTCTTACTAAAATTATTGATCAACTATAGGGGTGGCTAAATTATAAATAGCAAATTGATGTTGATGACAAAATAGATTCACCATTTAATGACGTAAAAATGTCATAATTGAATGTCGTCATTAAAACGACCTAATAATGACGTATTTATTGACGTCATTATTTGGTATCATGACGTCGGAGACCAATGCGGACCAAAAAATCACGTCAAATGTCGTCATATCGACGTCAGTGTGTTTGCTGGGTATTGAGGCCATCTGTATGAAGGTATTTTGAAAAAGGTTCTGTTGCCTTAAAGATGGGCCCACACTCCGATCGGCCCACCGGGAAATTTCCCGGTATCCCGGTGGGTTCATCCAACCCTGCTGGAAAGTGCTATCGTTTCAGGGCCCCCTCCCTAGGCCGCCTCTCCACAACTGTTTTTTATTTATTAAAAAATGTGGCAAATTCAGAACGTGGCACCCTGGCACCTCAATATTTTTTTTTTAGATTCTCAGTCACAAACCACAACCTTAAATTAAAACTAATTATATTCTGTTGGTTAAGATTTCAACAGTTTTGCAGCTGAGAAGTTTTAAAATTGAAATTATCAAAATTGAAAATGTTCCAAGAATGACACCGAGGCAGTTTTTGCCTCACAGCTCCTTCAATATTTATCTGATTTCCACGCAATTAGGCTCTAATTGAAGCCAATTAAATTCTCTACAAACCTATCAACTACAATTTTGATTCAATCTCGAAAGTTTTGCAGCTGAGAAGCTTCAAAACAACAAATTTGAAACACAAAACGAAAAATTGCCTGCAAATATTGAAAGCAAATTTTGTTGAAATTCATTTCAATCCCACAGTCTAATTTTAGATTGTACCGCAAAAAGTGCATAATACTAAACCTACTTGTACAAATATCGGCCAGATAACTATTCTAGTAAACAATGCTCTCTAATCTCTAATAGATTTTTATCATGTTTTCTAGCAATCAAATAGGTACTAGAGGTAAAAATGATTTTATTAAAGATACATGTGGGCGCTGAGGCCACTCCAATAAAAATTAATTGATGCCGATATCAATTATTTTATTCTCCTAAAGTTTTAGTAATTATATAGTTCAGTTGAGTGATTATCATTATCCAGGCAACACTATTAATCCTGATGTGATAAAAGTGAGTTGTTTTTGTGCGAAATTGTGTTATTTTTTTGTTTACAGAAAAAGGTAAGTTTTTATTTACAATGTATTAGGCTTGTTTATGACATAGTAGATCCTATATACAATACAACTATTTGATTTTTTGCTTTAAACTAAACATTTTTTTTTCGCTTGAATCCAAAATCTCAAATGCGTTGGAATTTGAGAATTTTCAGTGTTTGTTGGTTGGCGCTTCCTCCATGTTTATTTCCTCTTTATGTTGTGTGTGTTTTAAAGGAAAAATCGTTTCACCCTGTAACCTGTAAGTTGATTGTATAGACATTTATGACTTTTTGGTTTAGTGTATAATTCCTATCATAAATTTGTTTTTGACTCAATCCTAGCATTATTATTGCCAATTGGGCTTGAAGTCTTTTTTCAATAAAACCAAAAATCACTCGCTGGTCAATAGAAATAAGCCTCAATGAACTGAACTGAAAGGTTAAAAAAACTATCTAATTCATTTGATTAACCCCAATTAAATTTCTAAACCTCACAAATTATAATAATTCAATATGAACCTATAAGTAGCCAATTGCCATAAGTAATATTATCAATTTATATTTCAGGTGTTTGTGTCAAGACTCACATAATGAAAAAGTTCAATAAAATCGTGTCAAAACAATTTACGAAAAAAAAGAAATTCAATGATGAAGAAAATTCTACAAAAGAAGATATTGAAAAGGGAGGAGGTTTCACTTACAAAAAATTAGAAGACGACTATTATTGGCAATACAGAGACGAAGTTGGCGAGCTTCAAGAAAAAAAAACACATTTAGGATCTGTAAGTCATTATAGGTAATTTGCTTGAAAATTATTGATTCTTTTTATTCTAGATGATTGTAAATATTTGCCTAAATATGCCAGATCAAGTTGAGAAACCCAACGTCCACGCTTTGTACGTTGTTCCCGGTATAGATGCTCGGAAAGTCCATCAAATTCTTGGCGTATGTAGGAAATACGAAAAAAGATTAGTTGATAATGTGATTTTGGAATATTGGTCCGAATATAGAGCAGGTAATTAATAATTATGTATTATACACGTTATCTTTCTATTAAAAAAAATCTTGAAGGATTAAAGATCAATTAAATCAATCAATGATTTTTCTATGGATTTAGTAATAAATTATCTATACGTCAGCAGGAAATTAAAAAAAAAGCTGCTCGATTATCTTATAAAATAGAAAAAGAAGCAAGTTTAGCTTTTTCTTTTACATGCTTTTCCAGTCATGTTTGTTTTTTATTGATTAATTAGGAACAGGAAAATGATTTTTTCAATTATTATGATTGATCATTAATAATACCAGCAGAATTCTCAAAGCTTAAGAAAGTTTTGATTTTTTTTTTATTGAGATTATGACTCAACCTCATTCTCTAAACTCAAAGTTAGTGAATTCATTATGAACGGATATGGGAATTTAATTATTGACAAGATTTTATACGTGAAATTTTCAAAATTATCAAGCCAAAGATATAAATAATTTACCATTCGCCTCACGACCTCACTTTAATTGTGTATAGTTAATCCGGTCAAGTCCAAGGCTGTTGCAATTACATTCTGAATTTATGATACAATTATTTATCTTTATTACATTTAAATTCTAATTAAGTATCCTTATCTGTATTTATTTTCTGAATAGCTTTATACAGAGAATATAAGCGATGTTTTTAGGGAATAATCAATAGTAATATAACTAGTGCAATGAAAATTATTGATAATTTTTGGGAAATTTGCCCGAATGCATTTTTGCACGAGTGCACGTAGTGCACGAGTGCCTTTTTCAGTTAAAAACGCATGAGTGCAAATTTGTCGAAAATTAAAAATATATTTCCATTGCACGAGTTGTATTTAATGAGAGAATTTGAGGGCGAGTTCTCATGAGCGTAAGTTGACATTTCTGGCGTAATCACGTGATAATAATAATATGGTGTAATTTGATTGGTAAAATATCCAGCATGGCGAATATTTTACCAATAAAACCCATACATTTTATCACGTGATTACGCCAGAAATGTCAACTTACGCTCATGAGAATTCGCCCTCATAAATCAAAAATTAAAATTTTTTGTCAAAAAATGTCAAAACACCAGTTTTCGCACCAGTTAGTATGCAATTATCTGATAATTTGCACTAGTGCAAATTATCGCGTAATAGACCTGTCTCGCATAAATAGAAAAAGAGAGCTCAATTGTAATAAATACAAGTTAGAAAGTAATAAAAGATGACATGCGCGCGCAACTCGTAGGTGCAGTGTAGCCAGATTGTATTATTGCAGAACAAATGTAGAGAATACAATCGAACATTATAACATTAAAAAGTGATATAGTGTCAAGTGTTTTACAACGTCATAAATCAGACAAAAGAAGCGCTTGAAAAGTGTATGTTAACATCGTTTGCACTTTTATTTTGATAAATGTTTCATCCGGCAACATCGAACAATGAAATTGCAAAGGAATATGTCAAGTATAATCTAACATAACCTTAAACGAAACTGCGGTGAGTTCATGTAATATATAAAGTATTAGTTTGCTCTTTGTCGAATTACACGTTACAAAGAAAGAAGGAACGATTCATTCTGAACTGGCCCCTGAATAAAAATATGACGTAAGCCTGTAACAAACCTGTTTTTCATTGGACGCTCACCTGCAGCCTACAAGCGACGCGCGCAGTCCAGGTAATAGGAGATCGGTCTATTACAATCTGATTGGTTCAAATCAACAATCAAAACATGTCAATTTATTGTTGGAATACCAGTTTTGACAGATGTATGAAATTCTCTTGGAAAATACGATTTTTGGGCCATTTAGTCAATTTAATTAAAACTTTGAATACAAAATGATGGATATATTTCGATTTATTATATAGTCTAGCCGAATACAACTCAAGAAAAAATTATGTAGGCAAAATTATTCTCTTGGTTTTATTCAAGTTTGTTCCTTTTTGGTAATTTCGCTCATGAAATTTTTGACATTCGCCAATTGCCAAGCAAAAAACTTTCATACTAGTCGAAAGTTTTGCCAACAAAATGTTTTCTCTTGTGGTTATTATACAGGGTAGTCCAACAAGCGCGCCTCGGTCAATAGTTGCCAAACCGTTGAACTTATGGAAAAATGTTCTGTATATAAGTTTTGGCATTTCATCTTTGCTATGACCCAAAATTATTTTCAAGCATACAGGGTGTCTCAAAGAAGAGTAATCATAAATTTCGAATGGAATACTGTATGTTTTTATGTGGAAATGAATGAAGCCTCGATGTGCTCTGTATTCAACTTTAAAATTGTATTTAGGTTGAATGCAGCGTTGCCAAGTTATGATTTTTCGAAGAAAAAAATAGACCAAAACTTACTTTCTTAAAATTGTCATATCTCCGCCACTGTACATCAATTTCCCTTAAAAATTTACATGTAATCTAATGTTAGCCTAGTTGCTCCTACATTATCTTCATTTTTCGATTTAAGTATACAGGGTGTCCAAAATATTTGTCTAAACACGTCAATTTTAAAGTACATTTTAAATGAGTTTTTTAAATACATTTAAATAGTATATGATTTTTCTATCGAAAAGCTGAAAATGTCCTCTTTCAGAAAATTATCATATTTGCCGTATCTATCTCATTAATATTTTGAGATAGGTATTAAGATTTTCCCTTAATTCTGCACAAAAAACGGTGGAAAGTATAATAATTTGGTGGTTTTACCTGGAAAGTTTTTCGGGAGTTTTGAAAATTTTATAGGTTTAGACGTGTTCTTTCTGAATTTCTACTTTGCCACTTCGTATTTTTGCCGCTCGCGTCGCCATATTGAAAAGTTTCGCCAAAAAAACAGGTTTTGCAAAATATCTCCTTTCTTTCTCATTAACATAAAAATACAGGGTGTTCCGAAATTAATGCATCAAATTTTTATGGCATATTCTACGTCAAAAATAAGCCCTAATTTCTTATATAAACATATGTCCGGAAACGCTTCCTTTCCGAGATACAGGGTGTTGAAATTCTAAGAAAAGAAACTATTTTTTCAGCATAATTTTCAAATCACTCTAGATATTTTATTGAAATTTTGTACACTGCCTCCAAGCAGCAAAAGGCGTTTTTTGATGTGAAATTATCTTTTTCAAAAATCACCAGAGACTTCCGTACCGGATTTGTATGGAATATTTTCTAAGAAAAAAATAGTGCGCCACTGCTTTTTCCTGAAATTGAAATCATTTTTGAAATCCCCATTGAATTTGAAACAAATTTGATCTCTTTACTTTTCTCCGGAAGATGCACCGTTTTTAAGTAAATCAATAAAAAACCATTTTGATGCATGGCAAAATCGCCACAATTCTGATAAAAATGTTAAACATAAAACACCTAAAATTTCAAATTATTTTTGTGACGTCACTGTTAATTTTTTTTTAAAATATTTCCCATTAAAAAATGTCTTTTGCTGCTTGAAAGCAGTGGACAAAATTTCACTGAAATATCTAGAGTTGTTTAAAAATTATGATAAAAAAATAATTTCTTTCATATGTTTATATAGAAAACTAGGGCTTATTTTCAACGTAGAATATGCCATAAAAATTTGGTGCATTAATTTCGGAACACCCTGTATAGTAGATTTTCCACAATCAGGCCTATGATGTATCCTGTCCTGTTATTTTAACAGCTGTGTTAACTCTTTCAGGAACAGTGGTACATAAATTATACCCAAACAAATATGATTCTAGTTGAGCGGTGGTCCAGAGAAGGTACCACTTATTCAAATGCAAGTAACTTATTGTGCGGTGGTTTAAATTGTCGACCAACAACGCTCAAGCATTCCCACGCGCATCTCTAACGTGAATTTAGTATAGTTACCCGGGTATAAACAAGCTAACACGCATTTGAGGTTATAAATTCACGCGGCAAATACAATTTTAACGGTTTTTTATTGTGTACAAAGAAGTAAGTCGCAAAGGTAAGCACAAATTTATTATTTATCAACATTGATAGCTTAGATGTACTGGCAGAGGTATACTTGACATTATTATCTTCGTAAAAGTGTTGATTTTTATTTTTTGTGTCCAGTTTTTTTGTATATGTCGTGGTATGGTAATTGTACCACCGCCCCATAACACAAAAAATATTGAATCAGTTTCCATACTAAAAAAAATAAATATCTTCAGGTAAGATGGAAGACCTACTATTTAAATTACGCGGAATGACATACAGAGAGCCAAAGGAGGAATTTGAAGATGTAGGTATTCCATCTGATCCAGAATTAATCGTTGATAACTCCGAGGATGAAGCAGACGAAACTGAGAATGACATGATTCTAATGGAACCCGAACCATACAGCGACTCAGAAGATGATCTACCTCTTCCAGTTTTAAGGTCCCAATTGAAGCCATCGTCACCTCTCCTCAAAGTCGTGATTGGTCAAGGCTTTCGTGTCCCCAGAAACCAGCTGATTTTATTGACGACCAAAAAATACTAACTATCGCAATAAAAAAAATCATTTGTTTCTCCAGACATACGCACAAGTGAAACTGGACATCAACCAAAAAGGAACACATGGATGTCTATTCTCGAAACTGGGGAGCAGCGTTCCCATGAGAACGATTGCTCTGTCTTTGTCAGTGTTATGAAAATATGAATATGGGCGACGGAGACAGAACCAGGCGTCGCTGTGCGCTTTTCAACACCTCATAAAAACAAATTAGGACCGACAGGGTATGTTCCATATGCGATGTACTTCTTTGCCTCGGAAAAAACAAAACATGTCCTCAAAATTACCACCTACCAAATAATTAAAAACATTTCGTTCTTTTTGGTTTGTGCGCAGTGGTACAAAAATTGTACCACATATTTTTTTACAAAAATTTGGAATTTTTTGATGATTTTTTGAGTTTTTATATTTTTAGGACTCGTATTTTATTCATTGTATACCAGAAACTACAAATAAACGGTTTTTGAGTGGGTGCCCCTCTAGGACTTTTTTTTGCCTAAATATCCTGCCCCTGAAAGAGTTAAGGCTCAACATCTATTTCTGTCTCCATTTTGACGTATAGAATAAACAGTGACAGATAACTTAACGTTGCTGTTAAAATAACAGAAAATGATACATCATAGGCCTGAATATCTCCTTTCCTTCTCATTAATATAAAAATAGTTATAAAAATGAGTAAATGCCTTTACCCATGACATCCCTCGGCAAACCACCCCACCTTTTTCTGAATAAACATCATTCAATTGTTTTTTTTTTCCAATTGAAAAATAAAATAAAAATCCTAACTCAGTATTTAAAAATAGAAAGTTGATGATGACACACCGAAAGCGAAACGTCGGATTGAAACTTTCAGGTCCCAATTTTGTAGAGCCGATGAACCTAGGGAACGTTCAAATTTGAACGATTTTTCTGAAATAAGTAGTTTCGGAAATATACGACCAAATATGTTAGAACACAAAGGGCCTTATATCTTGAAAAGGAATAAAAAAAACCGACAAAAACGAAAACGTAGCTTTAGTGAGTTCCAAGAACAGTACCTTCTTGCTAATGTAACCAACTTCGTATTATTAGCCGTTTTTGTTAGTGTCGCATGGTTGTTGGAGCACCCTGTATATCTGCGAACAAAAACCCTTACATTAGCGCCGCCGGTAGGGGTTCAAAGTGTATACCAAAAATCGTTGTTCTAGGTTGAGACAAATACTTTCCTTTACCGAGGGAAGTGAAAATGAATAGCTAGTTTTAGTGTGCACGTGCTGCAAAGTGGACTCAACACGCGTTTTGGCCGAAAAACTCATTTCCACACCACCATGAGGTAGAATAAGTGGCGCGGTTTTTTTTTATCGTGATATCTCCAGTAAGGCCTAATCCACATGCAATGGATTATTACAATATTTAGCGCATTCTCCATCGCTTCACTATTCTTGATGGACTGGTGTTGCGGGTTTAACGATATCGTCTTCAGAACTGATCGAATCGCTACAGATAGTTTCTTCCACATCATCCTCGATGAGATTAACAGCTTCGTTGATGATTTGTTGTGGTAGTACTAAGCTTCCGTCAGTAATTGCTGATATCTCAGCAGCGCACAAAAAAACACTGATCTCTGAATGAGAACGTTTGCTACGTGGATCGCAGTTGTGGATGAGAAATGACGCTATCGCTTCCTATACATAAAGATGCAGCAATTGATTTCTCGTTATTCTATCGTTTTGGACATACATCTACCACTATCAATATTAGTCTGTCCAAGAGTTTACTTTTTTTTTTTGAAAATACTTGAACTCCGCGAGCAGATGGCTCGTAGAAAGGAGATAGGGGGCTCCACGCCATGGCAGTACGTTCCCTTATACCTGCAAAGGAATAACAGACCCTAGTAAACCGGTTTTTAAATACGTGGCGAAATATACGATAATATACGACAAACACGTGTTGGTGTAGCTGTATGTTGGTTTGTCACACTCTTACGCTGAAACTATTCATTTTACACAATAAAAAATAAAATTTTCTCTATTTTAATTTAGATATTACATAACTATATTTTTATGTTAATGAGAAAGAAAGGAGATATTTTGAAAAACCTGTTTTTTTGGCGAAATTTTTCAATATGGCGGCGCGAGCGGCAAAAATACGAGGTGGTAAAGTAGAAATTCGGAAAGAACACGTTGAAACCTATAAAATTTTCAAAACTCCCGGAAAACTTTCCAGGTAAAACTACCAAATTAGTCATTACTATACTTTTCACCGTTTTTTGTGCAAAGTTAAGGGAAAATCTTAATATCTCAAAATATTAATGAGATGCGGCAAATATGATATTTTCTGAAAGAGAACATTTTCAGCTTTTCGATAGAAAATTAATATACGGGGTGTTGTATTTGAAAAACTCATTTAAAATGGATTTCAAAATTGACGTGTTTAGACAAATATTTTGGACACCCTGTATACTTAAATCGAAAAATGAACATAATATAGGAGCAACTAGGCTAACATTAAATTACATGTAAATTTTCAAGGGAAATTAATGTACAGTGGCGGAGATATGACAACTTTAACAAAGTATGTTTTGGTCTATTTTTTTCTTCGAAAAATCATAACTTGGCAACGCTGCATTCAACCCAAATACGGTTTTAAAGTTGAATACGGAGCATATAGAGGCTTCATTTGCCACACAAAAACATACCTTATTCCATTTAAAAAAAAAAAACATAAAATTTGCGATTACTCTTTTTTGAGACACCCTGTATACTTGAAAATAATTTTGAGTGATAGCAGAGATGAAATGCTAAAATTTTTATACAGAACATTTTTCCATAAGCTCAACGGTTTGGCTACTATTGACCGAGGCGCGCTTGTTGGACTACCCTGTATATGATAATTTTTGATAGGGTTCCACATTCATTTTTTGACAGATGATTGATACTTTCTCTATCAACATTGTGTTATTTTTTTTAAAAATCGGTACGGTAGCAATACAGGACTACAATCTCTGAAAATTTCAGACCTATACAGTGTGTCCACTTAAGTTCGCAGCATATAGGAACCTTTTTTATTATCAATTTTACGAAAAAAAGTTATTCTTTATAAAAGTTTCTGCTTCTTGAGAAAATAATATTAAACTACTAAAACTTGAAATAGCATGTACAGGGTGGTCAAAAAATAGAAAAATATACAGGGTGTTTTCTAAGTATGGTCCGAAACTTCAGCATGTGATTCCTCACAATATTTTAAGAAATAAAGTTCCCATAAACATGTGTCCGGAAATGCGTGAGATACAGGGTGTCAAAGTTTTAGAAAAAATCGTTTTTTAGTTCAAAAATCCATTTTCCAATTTTTTTTTTCAAATTTGGCAGAGGTCTGTTTGTGATAACGAAAAGTATCTTTTGACTGTAATATGACTTGCTGAATCTGAAAAAAATATCAAAGGTTTTAAAAAATAGTGACGTACCATTTTTTTTTCTACTTTTACCGTTTTTTACCAAAAAATTCTAAATATTTTTCTATTTTTTGACCCCCCTGTACATGCTATTCCAAGTTTTAATAAACTGCTCGCCAAAAAAAACGGGACAAGCAATTTTTAGCACCAAATTCAATTTCTAATAACTTTTTTATTTTATTTTTGTTTTTAATGCGGTTTGTGGTATTCGATAGTCCATGTTGTAGACCACGCGGGACAAGAATATTTTTTTCGAAGAAATGCATTTTTGAAGTTATACAGGGTGAATAACAAATTGATGCAAAAATACAAAAAGTATGGATGTCTGCCATATTGACAATAATTTTTTTTTCGGACTTCCGTATAGGCCTTTAGTAAGTTGATATCAATATCTCTAGACGTTTTTGCCAGTTTTTTGATAAGTGCCCTTTGGCAGCAGATACAATATTTATTAAACAACAAAGTTGACAAAATCTTGTGAGCACAATATTTATAGGGCTGTATCTTGAAAACGGTCGTATTGATTTCGAACATCTTTGCAGATTTTGAAAGCCCATTTTTTTTAGAGGTGCCACGACTCGCTTGCTTTTTTTGCAGATGGCCCTGTTTACATTATACAGGGGTCGAGGAAAAATACACCTCAAATTAGGCAAATTATGATAATTGTTCTTTCAACTCTATAGAAATTGATCTGTATGCTATTTGTTTTCTTTGAAAATTGGTTAGGTGATACTCTGGGCCAATATCTCGGAACACTTTTTTCATTTTTTGCATAAGAGTTTCCTGAAGAGCCATTTTAGCACCACAATGTTGGAACGATGTGGCTTACGGTTTATTGGATTGTGAAACGTTTTCCTACAATGGAAGCTCATTTTATGACAATTAATCGACTATTTTTGGAAATTAAAATTTTCTCATTATACAGGGGTTGCACAAAAGTAAGAGTGAGTTTCCTAAACATTCTCAAACGGCTTTAGCTTGAGAACGATTTTGGAAGCTTATTTTATAGAAGTTAACTCTCCTATTTTTTCTAATGGAAAAATTTGCATTATACAGAAAGAATTATTCGGCTATTTTTGGAAATTAAAATGTTCTCATTATACAGGGGTTGCGTAAAAGTAAACCTGAGTTTGACAAAAATCCTCAAACGGCTGTAGCGTGAAAACAAGTTTGGAAGATGATTTTATGGAAGTTAACTCTCTTATTTTTTCAATGAAAAACTTAGCATTATACGGGGACTACCGAAAAGTAGACTTAAGTTTGCAAAAAATGCTTGAATGGCTGTAACTGACGAAACAATGCTTTTCAATTACCAACAATATAAGAAAACTAGCGTATCGGTAGCCAAGGAGCACTAATCAACAAAGTAAAATCACTTTTTCGACGTTTGAACAGCAAGTTTGGAAAATAAGCCAATTCGCATAATTTCAAAACTACCAGTACTAAACATTTTTGGGCAATTTTAATTTTGTTTTTATGCTTGATCTGTGTATACTAAAAGGGTATGTTATGCAAAAAAAGTCACGCCAGGGGCCTGTTTCATAAAAATGAAGAGTTGATGAGCGACGAGTGAAAAGTGAAGAGTTGAGGAGTGAAAAGTGAATGCCGATTTTGTTTGGAAATAAATTTGCGTGTACTCCTCAACTCTCCAAAACTTTTATGAAATGAAATGTAACATTATGTCACTCCTCACTCCTCAACTCTTCAACCCTTCATTTTTATAAAATAGGCCCCAATTTCATAAAAATGAAGAGTTGAAGAGTTGAGGAGTGAGGAGCGACATAATGTTACATTTCATTTCATAAAAGTTTTGAAGAGTTGAGGAGTAGACGCAAATTTATTTTGAAACAAAAACGAAATTTCCTTTTCACTCCTCAACTCTTCACTCTTCACTCGTCGCTCATCAACTCTTCATTTTTATGAAACAGGCCCCAGGTCGTGAAAAATGGGAGAAACTGATGAGTTTCCAAAAGCGTTCTCAAGTTACAGCCGTTCAAGCATTTTTTGCAAAATTAAGTTTATTTTTCGGTAATCCCTGTATAATGAGAAGTTTTCCATTAGAAAAATAAGAAAGTTAACTTCCATAAAATGATCTTCCAAAATTGTTTTCACGCTACAGCCGTTTGAGAATTTTTGTCAAACTCAGGTTTACTTTGACGCAACCCCTGTATAATGAGAACATTTCAATTTCCAAAAATAGCTTTTGGAAAGTCATAACTTTTTTGCTATTTTTCTATTATACATAGAAAGCTGAATTTTTCAGCGATTCTTATTCCAGTAGAGGATTACAATCCTTGGAAATTACAGCTCATTTGGACTTATAGTTCCAAAAATAAAATCATGTTAAGCAATTTGGGGTGAACTATCAATTTTTCAAAAAAATTTCATCGTTTTAGTACCTACCTTATGAATTAGATTTTGGGAAACTTTGAAAGGTCATAACTTTTTTTCTATTATAGATGGAAAGCTGAAATTTTCAACGATTCTTATCCCAATAGAGGACTATAATCTCTGAAAATTTCAGCTCATTTGGACTTATAGTTCCAGAAATAGAATCCTGTTGAGCAATTTGGGGTGAATTATAAATTTTTCAAATTGCCTCTTTTCATAAAATCCGGCTCCAAATCTCAGAATAATTTACGGTATGGAGTTTGGGAGATCTCAAAGGACTATTAGGATACAAAATCTCAACAAAAAACAAATTGAAAAATTTCATCGTTTTATTAGGTAGGTATAGACTAAATCACGATAGAAAGTGAAGTTGAGAGTTCGCGTTGACATTTTTAGTAAACTTTTTCTTTAGGTTGTCAGCATGCGTTAGCGCTTCGATTCCGTCAGCTGGGATAAACGACAGGGTCGTATTTAGAAAAGTGATATACATTTCAGCATAAAAATTTATTTTCAATTTCTTTGAAGTTATTAAAATCCAAAAATCCTAAAATTACACTTATAATAAAGTAAACACTTAAATCCAAACTAAAACCAGGTTTGAAACGCAACACCGAAACACAAAGGCACAGGACACTACATAAAAAACCAAAAAACCGATTGCGATAATAACAAATAAAAAAATAATGCAGTAAACGGCAAAAAACTGAAAGATTTCACACAGAAATTCGAAATTCAAAATTCAAAGACCCGAATCTGTTATTTTTATGTGTCAAATCAAAATGTCATGTATCATTATTTCATAGTTGTCAGAAAAAGGGACAGATCTGGGGATTTTATTTATTTTCAACTGGTGAAAATAACGGTCAAAATTCAAACTCTCTCGTGAATACTCCTATACCTACTGTAAGTTTCAAATCGCTGTCATGACTGAAAATATTTTCCAAAAATTTTTTTCACAACTTTTTAATGTTTTCCAAGCATCAATTTGGAAAGAAATTCCTAATTTTGCTTCTGGACTCAACATCCATGTTCGATTTGATTGATTGAAATTTTCAGCGATTTCTATTAAAAACGTATGTGTATATACAAACAAGCAAATTATTACAGATTAACATGCGTCAAACAATAAAACTACGTGATTTTGTTGTTTTCTCGCCTTAATTTCTCCTATTCCTGCCACTTCAAGGTAATATAAGTATATTTAGATTTTATGACCTGCTCTGCTGCCGATTGCTAACTACCATTGAACAATGAGAGAACAATATAAAATTTATTATTGTGGGCAAGGTTTTTTTAAATAATAATGAGTGTTTATTTTTCACAATATACCTATTTGTATGGTCAGAATTCAAAGTTTAGCATTACAAATCTCAAGTTTCATTAATTTGAATTTCGATTATCTAGAACGTCATTTTTTTGAGAAGTCTATTTGATGTATAAACATATAAACTATTATTTCCAATTCTTCCTGTTTAAAAGATCATAGTATCATTGATCATCACGCCACTGATAATAAAAAATAAAAATCAGCACGTTCTTGTTGACTCCTAAAAGTTCTAAATCGTCCTGTAACGCTTTTCCGATTCCATAAAATTTCCTTCGTACATAATAAATGGTTGTTAACCTCAATCGGAGCCTTATAGAAATAGCACAATCCTCATTTTCACTTATAGAAAACAAATAAATTGTTTATAGCCAGAGCCGTATATGCACTGACCTAACGCAATCTATTTTCGTTTAAAACTGCGCGTTTGTTTTTCACCAGAAATAAAAATGAAATGTTGTTACAGTAACAGTTTTTATTGCCTATTGTTTTCGCATAATCGTAAAAATTAATTAATTTTTGTTTATGTGCCAAGGTCGATGTATGGTTTTTCTTTTTCAGTACGATTCCTAGAAGACGATGAATCAATTTTGAAACTACGCAACGATCATATGACTAGTAAAAATCATTTTTATTTTGTTATACAAGTTGATTTGGATCGATTTGCTGCTTTAAAGAACAAAGAAGTAAGATTTTACTTATTGTTTATAGGTGTATTTTTACTACTACATTAATTGATATTTTTAGAGATATTTCATTCACCCTGAAACAACTAGACGAAGATTCAAAAAATTTAACCAGCTCAAAGACCCAGAAAAAATTCAAGTTATCGATCCTGACTTTTGTGTACCTATAATTCCACTTGCGGGTACCGAACCTGCGGAAAATGAACAAACAAAGGTTAAAAAAAGCTCCAATTTCTTAACTCAATTTCTAATGCATGATTTCCTTTTTTACACAGACTAATGATGAAGCAAGTCCAAAAAAAACCACACTTGAAACAATGAGATCATGGTTTATTTCTTCACAAAAACCTGCTACTCTTGACGATCTTTTAACCCCTACAGAAGGTGAACTATCTTCGTTAAGCTCGCCACCTTTATTGCCAGGACCAGACAGTTTTAGTGAGGAAACCACCCCATCGTCTCCAACCAATCCTGATATTGCAGTAGCAGGTCCGTCCTGTAGCCAAGGCCGGTTGACACCTGAACACATGGACTCAAGATTGGATCCACCAAATCAAACAAAAGATGAAGAAAGTGACTTTGAGCCAAAAAAATCTTCAGAAATTTATTATTGTCAAGATCATCCTCCAGTGCCAGGAGGTCAGTTGATTCATCCAATATATTGTGCTACTGTTTATGTAAGGAAAGAGAAAAAGGGCAGACAATGGACGGTTGACGAATTGGCACGGATTCCAGGCGATCGGAAAAACCAGATACGCCCTCACACTTGGGAGAAGAAATATATGTTGTTGAGGGAAAGGACTTTGTATTTTGTGTCCAATCACGAGCTGCTGTTGAAGTATTACCATATGCTGGACATTGAATTTCTTCGTTTGGTAAGTCAATAATTTACAAAAATAGTCAACTATTCAGGCCTGTTTCACAAGTTCTTTGTTGCTAGGGCCAGCACAATGGCTTTGCCACTTTCAGACTATTATTCACTGATCGTCGCACACGGACAGTTCACGTCACCAGCGTTTCATTCGTAATTTTTTCTTTTTTTTTTTGTTTAATTCTTTTATCCCCATTCGATGATTTATTATTGTACATGGGGACTATTAGTCTTGTTTTTTTCATAGTCACTTTAGTAAATTATTAATTTACAAACAAAAAGCTAAAGATTTTTATTATGCTTGGCAGACGGTGAATATGAATATAATTATGAACAATTTTAATTTAAAATATAAAGTTATGACTTATATGGTGGTAAGAGGCTGGCGCCTTCCTTTTTGGTTTTTATTTTATGTGATATTAAGTCATAAAAAATTACTGTGTACTCATAAAATATTACTTTCTTAAATTCGCAATAAAGTACAAGGCGATTAATAAAATGTTATTGGGGTGCACAGGCTTATAACAACACATGTTTTAATTTGATTCTAACATTGTCTACGACAAACCATAAACAGCCAATCACAATCTTTGAAAAATGCCTAATTTTCTCATAAATCTCCTAGTTTTTGTTTTCTTATATTTCTTCTTTTTTTCTTTAGTTCCTCATTATTTTCGTTTCTTTCTGATTGATTTACTTTGGAATAGTTGTATGTACAGTGTGATCTATTTTAAATGTCACTCCCTCATAACTTTTTCATTTGACGTTTTTGACAGAAGTGTCAAATACAAACGTTTTTAGCTAAGTCAGTTTCAAGCATACAGGATGCGTCAAAAAAGTGTAGCAGAGCGAAGTTGTATTTTTTTAAATGGAACACCATGTTTATTGTGAGCTTATTTGTTAGTCTCCTTCAACCTGATTTCAACGATTTACGGTTTGATATGTTCATGTCTCGGCTTATCTTCGATAGTTATATACCCCAGGGAAATTAGACCAAAAAAAGGGCCATCTGCGGAATGAGGCCGAACAAGCTGAATTTTTGCAGAGACCTTCGTTTTGGTGTTCTTATGAAGTACAAAAAAATCGAATATGCCTACCCTTGTGCGTCTTGAGATATCGGAGGTCAAAGGTCACGGAAATCGTATTTTTGTGAGAATTTCATACATCTGTCAAAACTGGTATTCCAACAATAAATTGACATGTTTTGATTGTTGATTTGAACCATTCAGATTGTAATTACGCGATAATTTGCACTAGTGCAAATTATCAGATAATTGCATACTAACTGGTGCGAAAACTGGTGTTTTGACATTTTTTTGACAAAAAATTTAAATTTTTGATTTATGAAATTCTCTCATTAAATACAACTCGTGCAATGGAAATATATTTATAATTTTCGATAAATTTGCACTCATGCGTTTTTAATTCGGGCAAATTTCCCAAAAATTATCAATAATTTCCATTGCACTAGTTATATTACTATTGAAAATCTCGCTTCCAGTGCATCCGACGTTAAAGAACTCAGAACAAAACTTACGTAAAATATTATTTTCTACAAAATTGTTCTCATACATTTTTTTGTACGACCAACCGTTTTCGAAATATAGCGTGATAAAGCGGGAGCGCGCATTCAAAATAGGTGATACTGTATTATACAAGGTGTCTCAGTTCAACTGGTCAAAAATGCTAGGGTATATAGAAGTGATTTAAGATAGGACACCAATGGTCGGAAGTGCGTCGTTTCCAAAATACAGGGTGTTGAAATTTGAACAACCCCCTTTCATATCATCTGGAGGGCTGATTCTAGGCTGTTCAGATTTCCAGGGATTATTGATGTAAGAATGATATTTAAAAATTCGTATGATGCACCCCCACTTTCTACCTGGAACCATCCCGAAAAATAAAATAAAATAAAAAATTTGAAAAAAAAAGCAATTTGTTTCAAATTTTTTTTTTTTTTTTTTTGGGTAGTTCCAGGTAGAAAATGGAGGTGCATTATACGAATTTTTAAATATCATTCCTACACAATGACATACTTAAGGTTTGGACCAGCCCAATTTGCGCTACAGACTCTAGAATGAGGGGGAAGATAAGGATTGAGCTACTCGCTACAGACTCTAGAATGAGGGGGAAGATAAGGATTGAGCTACTAAGGGCAATGTCAATTTCAATGCAATATTTATTATTTATAATAGCAAAGATATAAAATTCCAAAGCGTTTTTGCAACATTGAACGCTAAAATCTTCACTTTTGAGCAAAATATCTTAAAAACTCGCAATGAAAATGAGGATATGAACATCAGCTTTGAACTAGATATAGTCGTGGCCACTTGAATTGATACAAACTTTTCGAAGGCACTAAAATCTGACTTTTTAAGAAGCCGTCAATGACAAAATTGCGTCAGTTTTGGCTTTATACAGAGTTTGTGCCAATTCCAATGGCCACGACTACTATTTGTACATGCTTTTCGTTATTTATTGGATTCTTTATATTAAAATGACACATCTTAGTAAATTTTGGGTTCTACTTTTGTTGTGGATTTAATTTCATAAGCATAAAAAGTAATACTCCTATTACAATAATGCATCCTTTGCCCTTAGTAGCTTCATTTCTCTCTCGGATCTCCCTCTGTTTGTTTATAGGGGACGGCCGCGGCCGGTCCAAAAATTTTAGTACGTCATTGTTCCTACATCAATAATCCCTGAAAATTTGAACAGCCTAGCATCAGCTCTTCAGATGATATGAAAGGGGGTTGTTTAAACTTCAACACCCTGTATTTTGGAAACGACGCACTTCCGATCATCAGTGTCCTATCTCAAATTACTTCTCTATGGTTCCTCTATATACACTAGCATTTTTGACCAGTTGAACACAGACACCCTGTATAATACAGTATCGCCTATTTTGAATGCGCGCTCCCGCTTTATCACGCTATATTTCGAAAACGCTTGGTCGTACAAAAAAATGTATATGAACAATTTTGTAGAAAATACTATTTTACGTAAGTTTTGTCTTGGGTTCTTCGACGTCACATGCACTGATTTTCGTGACCTTTGACCTTCGATATCTCAAGACGCACAAGGGTAGGCATATTCGATTTTTTTGTGCTTCATAAGAATATCAAAACGAAGGTCTCTGCAAAAATTCGGCTTGTTCGGCCTCATTCCGTAGAGGAAGTCTAATTTCCCTGGGGCAATAGAGAAAAACGCGAAAATTCCTTCCTAAGTATCACGTTATTTTTTTTTTTAAATAATAATAATAGTTATTGGAACTATTGAATACTGCCTCGTAGTATTAAGGGTCTACGTTATTTTATTAGTGCATCAGCACTATTTCTCCAAGAAAATAACAGTTATTGGAAGATTGTAGTAGGTGTTAAGTATTACCTTATTATGTATTCATAATTTTGACAGCTGATAGCTATGTTTATAAATTTCAACCTCAAAAAGTGTTTATTTTTGTTTGTGAATTTCTGCTGATCCCCATTTTCAGGCGCGGATCCAGACCCAAATTAAGGGGGGGCCATACAAAATATTGGAAGGTACAAGGTGTCTGGTTATAATTTGACACCCCACCTTTATAGGTAGATGATAGGTGTAAACACAAAAGTGGAGCAGTTTTAGCTAAATTATTGTCAGAAATTTGAAATTTTGCGTACTTTCAACTTTTTTCAAATAGAATGCCCTATATTTGATTCCATATTCTTGAAGAGCACAATTTTCTGATTCCAAATATACCTTTATAGTTTCTCTATATTTAGTTGAGCCGTCTTCACCATATCTGGCTCCAAAATTTTAAAAATACTATCAGAGAAACCAAGTGCCTCAAATTTTACCTGAAGCTTTCATTAGAATGGTTCACAAAATCGTCAATAGGATAATATTTTTCCAATTTTTAGAAACAAATATGTTGAAAACGGCTCAAACAAGTATAGACAAACTATATATTAGAAGCAAATATAGGGCATTTTATTTAAAAAAGTTGAGAGTACGCAAAATTTCAAATTTCTTACAATAAACTTTTGTTTTTGACGATGGATTCTGAATATTTAGTTAAAACTGCACAACTTTTGTGTTCACACCTATCATCTACCTGTAAAGGTAAAAGTTGCAGGTGGGGTTTCAAATTATAACCAGACACCCTGTATGTACAGGGTCTGTTTCTTATAATTAGTGCGGCTCCTACAACTTAAACAAAAGAAAATACAAAAAAAAAAGTTAAATACAAAAGTTGTAGGGTTTTATCTCTATTATGTTTTGCACATGTCAAAATGGGTTAATGACAGGTGCCAACTGTCATAATGACAGCACCTGCATTTTTTTAAATGGAACACCCTGTATATCTTCAGCTAGGATGATAGACTTTTTTCTTCTGATTTTAAATATACCATATACATATGTTGATATTTGGTTCAGCTGTTTTTACGCTATTCAAGTTTAAAAATGCATTTATTTGCAATCATATATGTAATCTTGTCATTACTGACTTTTTAAAAATTTGGAAGTGACACTTTACCTGTGTCACTTCCCTCTTCGATTTCCCTCACCGATTTCCCTATTCGACTTCCCTCACCGATTTCCCTCACTCTAATTTATTTACCTTTGCTGGCAACAATGAGACATTGTCAGGTAAAAACGTCAAAGCAGTGAATGACACATTTTGGCATATTTGTTTTATTTTTTTAATATTAAAACAGTTGATTGACTATAATCATAATTTATGGTGTGCTTGCAAATAAAATAGTATACAAACCTCGGAGGATGAATGAAATGAATGAAACACTTCCCTACTCGGTATGTAATATACTATTACATTACCCTAAATTAGGTCTGTTCCCGATTTCTAATATCAATGATGAGGCTTGCTCAATTCAATTTTAAAATGAAATAGCGCAAAAACAGCTGAACCAAATATCAACATATATGGTATATTTGGAATCAGAAGAAAAAAATCTATCATTCTGGCCAAAAATATAAAGGGTGTTCTATTTAAAAAAATGCAAGTGCTGTCATTATGACAGTTGGCACCTCTCATTAACCCATTCTGAGATGTGCAAAACATAATAGACATAAAATCCTACAACTTTTGTATTAAACTTTTTTTTGTATTTTCTTTTGTTTAGGTTGTAGGAGCCGCACTAATTATGAGGAACAGACCCTGTACATACGAATAGAATACGCTAGAGGTCCGTGATAAAATGACGCCATGAAATAAAATTCTGTTATATATGGGCTCTGGTAAACCCGGAAAAATTGGTCGATTTAATGTTGAATTTGAATTTTTTTTTTTTTTTATCTAGGGGAGGGGCATGGCCCCCATGGCCCCTCCCTGGATCCGTGCCTGCCCATTTTTTAATATTACCTACAGTAAAATGAAAAACTATTGTAAAAAATAGATTCTCTAAGTAAAATTACGTCATCATCGAAAACCGAAACATCAAAGTCATCCAAAATGTCAGATATATTAAAATAGGGAAAGTTTACTGCCTCGCACTTACCATACATAAATAAAGACAAGCAGTAACGTTATTAAGGGAGTCCTTATTTTCAGACCCGAATGCGCATGCGTAGATGTCAAAATAAGGCTAATTTAAATACTGCTCGTCCTTATTGCACATCCAATAACTCTCTAATAGCTTAAGACATCTGGATTTATTATAATATTTAACCTTGTAATAGTTATTTACATTACAAGTGCATTTATGAACATGATTACAATAACGAGTTTGAATGATTAGAACGACGAGGTCGTAGACCGAGTCGTTCTAATCACACAATTTTTGTAGTCATGTTAAAAAGCACGTGCGATGTACAATGTTTTATCTACAAAGCGAAAAATAAGAATGTTTTTTCAATCATTTTATAAACAATTCGTTTTCTAAAGCTTAAATGATATAATTTGTCTTTCTTCAACATGAGACCCTTTCATGGTTTTCCCTATAACTATTGAAAATAGACATATCAAACTATATATCGTTGAAATCAGGTTGAAGGGGACTATCAAATAAGCGCACAATATACATGGTGTTCTATTTAAAATAGTATAATTTTGCATTGCTACACTTTTTTAAAGCACTCTGTAGATGCTTGAATTTGACTTGGTTAAAAACTTCTGACAATTTCCTGAAACTTTTGTATTTGACACTTTTGCCAAAAACGTCAAATGAGAAAGTTAGGAGGGGGTGACATTTATAATAGATCAATCACCCTGTACCTACAGCTTTTTCCTTTTTTCGCTTGTTTTCCAATTACCTACTCTTGCAATATCCTGACTATAATTCTTCCAGTTTTTCTCATCGGCCATTAGGATATTCTTTCCATTATTAATGTTAGTCCGTTACAATATTATCGACATTTCCTAATTGATTTTAAAAAGCTTTTAACTGTGAGAGGCCTGGACCACCCTGTATAATAGATGCATTTTGATCGTATCCTGATAAAAAATGGAATATATTACAAGTTTCTGGATGGACTAGAACAATTTCCTGCAAAATTTCTGTATTTCAACTTCATTTTATTTGTTCAAGCTCCTTTATTTTATCGTAAAAAAAAAAGAAAACACACACACCAGTAGATATCGAATTTTATCTATTCGGGACCGCACATCAAAGTCCCCGCTCCAATATAAAAACCCCTTTTAGTGGAAGTTTCGTCAAAGCCAAAGCGATTTGTTGTATTGGAAAAATACCTTAGTTAGAATTTTCCATTTAAGTCCAACGGGCCATTTTTGTTATCGTAATCCCGAATGTATGGGAAGCGCGTTTAAATTTGGGGTTTTTGTGTGTGTTTGATCATCGTTGGACTATGTTTCTTCAATAAGTAGAGGAATTTCTTTCGAGGTGAAACCATTTTCCATTGAGTTTTTTCGAGAATTTGGAAAGATGATCAATTTCAAAATTATCCTGTTAAGTAGTTGCTAGTTTTAATTAATCCTTGATAGAAACAATTACAAGTGGCCATATCAAAAATTGAAAAGACATTTTTTTATAGTACCTATTTGAAGTCATAATGAACCTACTTTTTTGGAAGTGTCCAGCAGATTTAACTTGTCTGTAATTTCCTGTGTCTGGAAGTTATGAGATGATAGGGTAGTAGCAAACTGGACAGGTTCAATGGATGTCATATCTAAGTCATTGTGGCTGGAGTAAGATACTTGAAAGTACGTGGCGAATGCGTCAGCAATGGAATTAGAGCCGTCCAATGTGCAATGTTTGTACTTCATCTGCGTCGGCAAGTTCGAGTTCCTCTTTTAATTATTGATAAATGACCAAAAATGTTTGACATTTTGAGGGATCAGGTGCTCAGTGTTGGTAACATATAACAAGTAGCAAATGCCAATGCGGACTTTAGTCTCACAACGAATTTCAGTGTAGGCTTCATAGTCACCTTTCAGTCCTGATTTCTTGTAATTCTTATATAATCTATTCTTTTGCGCGATGCTTTTACGAAGTCCTCTTTGTCATACCATTTAGGATATTTATCGCTCTTTATTGTTTTCTTTGAGACTGAAAGGTTAATATCCCGAATAAGGGTTTCATAGAAGAGAGTGATCATTGTATCAACGTCGGTTATTGAGGACAAAAAAGACCAGTTTGCCTGCTCATAAAAGTGGTTAAGTTCCGAGTAATTGGCACGATGAAAATGAAATACTTTGACCTCAGTTCTGACACTTAACGTCTTGATCTGTCCCAGGGAGAAACAAGTTTCGATGGCCGGGTGGTAAGCATCCATTGCCACCAGAGAGTCAGCACTGGGTGTGATGGAGAGATCAATGAAGTCATCGACGAAAATTAGGTCCAGAGTTCTGCCCAGATGCTTCTGAACGATGTTCATTTGTTGCAGTTCAAGAAAGTACATGGTATCCATGAGCACTTGGGCAGAAGCTGATGGTAGTTCTTTAGGCACCATTGTGTCGTCTTCAAATACCCACTTAATTGATGGCAGGTTAAAATCACCAAATATAAGAAATCTGTGTTTAGGATAAGTGTTCTTAAGAGTTTCACAGGTGTCACAGAAAGACCGGAGAGTTGGGGGGAAGTAGACACAGCCAACAATAATTTTACTTCCGTCGTGATCCAGCTGAATACAAACATCCTCGTAAAGGTTCGTTTAAGATGTAGAGATACCTGAGGAGTGAAGGTGCCCCAGTGTAGCAATTAGTACTCCGCCCCCACGTTGACTGCCCAGCTCATTATAATTCCTATCTCTTCGAAAAACTGTGTACTGGGAGTTGAGTAATTCAGCGTAGTAGAAAGTGTCATTCAGCCAGGTTTCGGTTAATGCTATTATTTCGAAGTTACATGCGTACGATGATCTCATAATTTCGTTAGATTTAGTCCTTAGACCACGAACATTCTGATAAAAAGTGGTTACGAAGTTACCATTTTCGATGGGCGTACAAAATCTAGGTTTAAATTTGAGGCGTTGCTATTGTCGTTTTTGGAATTAGAAAGAATGTGTATTTGAAGCGGACAGACCACTGAAAGTTAAAGTCGATTGGAAAACAGTTTTATCATTCCTGATAGTACGCGAACGTTTGTTTCTCCAATGATGCGTTTTGACAACAGCCTTCGGTGTTTCTGCTTTATCGATTGAACAAGTGCCATTGTGTATGTTTTGTGTGTGTGGTCTTTAATGATAACTTAAGTTCCTCAAGCTCAGAGAGATACGTGGCTCTCTCTAGTTCCAGAGTTCTGATTGAACAAATCATACTTTGGTTTAACGCAGTTAACTCTTCCATTTTCAGAGTCCATTTGGGGAGCTCATTTTTAGCTTTCAGCAAGTTTTCTATAAATAGTAATAAATAAGAATACATCTAAGAACTACGTGAAAATATTTAGTGTTTTCTTATTATCGATATTTTGTCATTAAAAAATGAATTTTTAAAGGAACTATACTTCATGTCTTGTATTTTTCAAACGTGAAATTATATTTTACAGAGGCGTACGCTTATATTTAACATTGAACAGGAGTACCTATTATGTATATGTACATATAATAATAACATAGGGATTTATAATATAACTGTGACAGCATCGCAAATTTACGTCCGAACTCTTTTCGAAGCTTCAGATCTTCTGGCCAGACATTACCCTTTCTCAAATATCCATCAATCGTTGTCATATTTTTTGGAAATTCCAATTATATTTTCAGATTTTGATAGCTACGCTACATAAAAAAGTTCGCAACTTAAAATGTCTTTTTTCCTTTTTTCAGGCCCCAAATGTACTGGTAATGACGTTGGCTGATGATATTATAAACGTCAATTATTAGTCATGACTCATGAGAATAAATAAAAGTTGGCTTACTTTTTATAGGTCTTTTAATACGTAATTGATATTCGGGGATATTAAGTAGTGAAAACGATATATTATTGGCCGCATGACAATGTTTTAGTACACGTGTTATGTTTTTGGCTTAAGGTGGATAAAATTTGTCAGATCATTGAAATAGGAAAAAATTAGACAAACTTGTATAATAATCTCGTGATTAAAAATGGATTATTGTTTCTGCCTTAACCGAGAGGTCAACCACTATGGTTACAAATGTACAATGATTTCCATATTTGGTAATCACTGATCAATGAATCTCATGTATTCCCATCCCAAGAATTGTGACTATGATTACCAATGATTTTCAGATATTTTTGTATGATTACCAGATGATTTCCATTTTTTCTGGGGATTCCTATAACATTCTCAATTGATTACCTGATTTCCTACAATCATCCGATTTCCAGTTGATTTTATTACGAAAACGATGTCTAATTGTTAAGCTTCGCATTGACGTGACCAAAATAAGCAGTCTTTTCTCTTATAAAAACATGTTTCCACTGAAAATTTGGCAACTTCTGTATTTGCAACTCTTCCAAAAGTTAGCAACTTTTATTTTCATGGTTGTCCATACCCACACCGATTTTGTTGTAGGTATACATAGTTGTTGAGCCCTAGATACCATTGCATAATATGGATCTGGAATAATGGATATTTCTTTGATATACTAGGATGTTCATCTGAATCAGAGACATCTTTAGTTGAGGTTTCACTCGAAAAACTTATTTGTGATTCTGATTCAGATGTACTATCGTCTCTGCTTCTTGCCCTGCCTATACTATTTATTCTACTTTCCCTTTTCAGGTTCTTATTCCCTTAAATTCCTGACTTTTTTTGTGTGTCTTTCTCAGAGATATTCCCATAGCTCTTAATACTCGATCGACAAACGTCCCTGCTTCTCTAAAAAGAACCAAATTAAAGTTGAGCCATGAATAATCTCTTAATTGTAGCGAATCGCAATTGCTAAACCCTGATGTGTAAAGAAATTCTGTGTCTTTTTTTGGCAAGTCGGATACGAGAGATGTTTCAAAATTCATGTTTTCATTTTGTCATACTTTAGGTCTGTTCTCACAGAAATCACAAACCAATCAGAGTGAATTCCAATGGTTGAAAATAGTCAGAAAACTGGTTGTTGGCGATTTGCACCAATTAAAAACGCTCTGACTGTGTTACGGGATGATTTTTCCCGGGCCAAAATAAAAGGAAATAAGCTTATTCGCCTCTCTGAATAGCATACCTTCCTCAAGCCACTGTTTTCTATCCGATAATTGTGGTCACACTTTTCATTAAACTTTTCATTCTTCCCAGAATTATTAAGTTAGAGGTTTAATAATGGAATTGATTTCCTTTTGGTAGGGTTAAAATAAATAGTCAGTTAATTTATTAATAAATAAAATTACAATATTTACATTGGAACAGCTGATTGTCTGATCCGAGTAGATTGACTAGATTGACAGCACTCCAAATAGGGTCAGTGACCGGTACTAACTTAATTTGAATAAGTACCATGCCCCAACTACCATCAAAATCCCCAGTACCTTCCACCTTGGAGTTTTGACAGAGACTTTTTAAAGGACATTGCAGGGACAAGCAGAGGTCATTCAGGTCGAGGACTTTCCACGATTAAGTGTTCGGGAAAATTCCTCAGGCACATTTTGCCGATTTTCTGAGTTGTCTAGTTTTCGCTCATAGATCTAGGGTGGCTAATCCGTTATTTTAGCACCCAATCGCCTTGTGCGGATTTTTTTTTGTGAGTCGAAAAAGAGCAACGTGACCAATTGTTTGTTCCTAAAGGCCAAAGTATTTTGGTAAGTCGTTTTTCTTATTAATCTTCTCTGTGTTTCTCTATTTCCTATGTAAAAGCATAGTTTTCTGTTAATTATACGGTTAAATTCCGAATATTGGACATACCTACCTATTGCTCCACGCCCAGTCTCATAAAGTCCATTTGTTTCAGGCCTTTACCTTTAGATGTCACCTTTTATTCGTCACGCTTTAGTCCCTGACTTTCAGTAAAGAGTTATACGTTCAGCTTATTGTATATTTCAAGTAGTACCTACAATCTTCAGCTTCCTCTAGACCATTGGAAGCCTTAATGACTCCTAGTTACTGAACTTCAGTGCCCAGGGCCAGGTTGCTTCTTGTTGCGGCCCTGATCCAGTCCCAGGCCATTGGAAACACTGGAAGATATTGATCCCACCTGTCAGGTTCTCTCCAAGAGTTTAGGGACTACTCAGGTTTGATAAGTGTGTTGTATTGTCTTAATATCAAACCTTACCAACCCCTTGTTGGAGTGAATCACCACAACAACGCAGTTCTACGACAGTATTAAATTACTCTTCAGAATTATGTGTTTTTATTTCAATTTTAATTAATTTTCTATATTACCTTTATCATATGAAATTTACCATTCAGGTTATGTACTATTAGGTACTTCAATTTTAAGTATTTATCTATACCTTCTATATTATTCCATAATATTAAATTTGCCCCTCAGGCTATTTATTGTTACTTCAACTTTAATTATTGATCTATATTTCTCTCATAACTATCCCATAAATACATGCTGCACTGAATACAGGAAATACTTGTACACTGGGGTTAAATGGCCATTTACGAAGGTACTGCATTAAGTGAGCTTATTTATTAATTTATATTTCAGGTATTATTGCCGTTAATTGTTATACTTTTTATTTCTTTATTTAGGGACTCAAGTTGAGTGTAATTAATCATTATTGTAAATACTATTTTAAGAACATATACTTCTAGACGATTTCTTTTCTTGTTCTGGTTCCAGTGTAAATAATTTTCAGTGTTCTAGGGCGGTCGGAAAACCCACTCTGAAGCTGCTCTGGAATCAAACCTGTCTTGTTCTGGTTCTAATTAAAACCCGTACCTGATTGTAGCAAAGCGTTTCACTTTTGTCCTTCCTTCTTGTTTACGTTTATATTTCAGGTTGTGCTGCTATAGGTCCGTAGAAGTTTCCTGCTTTCGTTATATCGGTTGATTTCGTGTACTGCAGGGAAAAAGCAGGTGGCGCTCTATATTTAGTTATTTAATTGACCCACACCCCTCTCCGTATTGGAAGCTAGTCGGCAACCCTTTACACGAAATCACGTTTCTAGATTTCAGCCACCAACCAACCCTCTCTCTTCTCTTTTTATTTTTTTTTTCTTTTTAGTTACCCATTAACTTTCCCACCTCCTCAAAATCTTATTATTGACTTCTCCGTTACGTTTTGCGGGTAACAAAGTGGCAGTGTCCGTTTTTGCCACGTAATAACTGGTTTGTGATTTCTGTGAGAACAGACCTAATCTTTATCTTATCTTCTTTCTTCTTCAAATTCTAAACCCTTCGTAGTTTCGGGTCCAGTTATTGACTCAGTTATTGGGAAACTTGTTGGGATATCATATACATTTGAAATTGTCTAGCACTCAATGTTGCCTAACACTTGAAGGCAAATACACAACTGACTGATACACGATTTCTGGGTTAGAATGAGATGACATTACCACATGATTCTCAGCGATTGCCAATGGATTCCTATTTGATTCCCATGGAGTCCTAGGAGATTCCTAGCGATTCCCAGGGACTCCCAAGTGATTTTCAGAAAATTGTACAATGATTTCCACTAGTGGTTTACCTCGGTCTTAACTTAAATTTTGAAATATACCTATGTGGGTGTATAGTAGCAAATTCAATAAAACATTAAAAATTATCGGGGGTAAGACTTATGCTTAAAAATTACCGATAATTTTCATGAAAGCTTGTTGTTTTAATTCCACGAGTTCGAAGAACGAGTGGAATTGGTACAACAAGCATGAGTGGAAATTATCTAGTAAATTCTTAAGCACGAATGGTATTTAGGGAGAACATTTTACGAATTTTATAAAAATTATGGAATAAAACTAAATTTAAATTTGTTAAAGTCGTTAAAATACTTTTCCATGAGCAATTTTGCGGTAGCATTCCAGAGAACTTTTACTGTAATGCTCTTTATATTCTTCTCCGTTGCTTTTTCTCATATTAAAGACCCAGCTTTTCAGGATAGATGCAAGCTCGGATATTGGAGTATCATGATCAGGAGTGTACTTTTTTTGCCGCAAAATGACAAACTATAAACATAAACATTAAAAATAAATAGAATGCTAAAATATGAATAAAAACTTTAAATTAAGGCTTTGGTCCGAATATAACCAAATGTTAACCAAAGTAACCGATCCGGTTGACAGATAGTTACTGAAAATTCCGGTTACCTAGAGAACACGAATATGAAATAAAAAATTGTTGACAGAACTTACAGATAAAACCAACAGAACCGACATCCGATAGTCGGTAACTATTTTGACATTTGGTTAACCAGATTTCAGGAAACCAAGGTCCAAAAGTAACTACTTTTCCAGGTACCAGAGTAATTTTATCTTTTTCGGACCGCGAAACCACAACCCTGGTTATATTCGGACCACAGCCTAAAAATATCAGTTTGACAATGTCAAAAAATGGTCGCTGAAATACCATGTTGTTGGTCAGGTTGCAATATTGTCAGGTGAATAACGAATTTATTGCCGGTGTAATACACTCTAGTGAAATAGTCGGGGATAATACCACGAGAGCTTCAAAATTACCGATAATTTTTCACGATTGCGTGTTTTCTATAATTTCACGAGTCCGTAGGACGAGTGAAATTTGCAGAGAAAACACGCATGAGTGAAAAATTGTCTGGTTCATTTTAAAGCTCAAGTGGTATTTAGAGGATTATTTCACGTATGAGAATGCAAAAAATATAGAAATAAATATGTATTAAACTATTTGAACATCTTAACAATCAATACAAATAAATGGTTGCTATCAGGAACCGTGTTTGTATCAAAAATTAGCATGACAACCATGTATACAATAACATGGGAGAATTATCGCTGTAATTCTCTCTAGTTAAACAAATGGGAAAGAGAATTTTCGCTGTAATTCTGAAAATCGTCACTTGTCTTATGGGATTTCTAACACATGAGTGGAATAATCATTGAAACATACTTAATGTGGTGTTTTTTTTTCTGAATAATTTTACTAGGGTTTCACGAGATTCTCGAAATTCGAGATTTCTCGTCTCGTCTCGTCTCGAAATCGAGACGAGACGAGAATGAATTTTTTTTTTCGAGACGAGATCGATAAAAACAGTTCGAGATTTTTCGAGATCGAGAAATTTTTTCGAGAATTCTCGATCTCGGAAAACTGTAGGTTGGTGCTGCAATACCTTAAATATACAAAGACTTTGATAATATCGTCAAAATAACATAAAGACGTAGTAGTAAGGGGTAGTGCTTCCCTGCACCCCGCTACTCCCGGGCCCGGTGGTTTTCGGTGGTCCTTATTTCAGCTCCGTTTATCGTTCGCAAAGCCATAAAATGTCATAAATTCAACCTTATTTCTATTGTATTATTCTTCAAAAATGTTAGTTCAAGCTAATATACAGGGTGAATTTGAAATAAGTGCGCATACTGTTATGGTAGATAGAGTACAGTAGGACAATCACTTTTTGCATAGGTACATGTGTCCGCAAACGTCTCGTTAAGAAAATACAGTGTTGAAATTTTCGGAAAATTTTTACTTTTTGTCTTTAAATTCAAAATGCCTTGAGCAATTTTGTTCAATTTTTCAAAGAGTTTTTGCAATGTTTTTAAACATCTTTTTAAAAAATTCGTTTGAGTTCCACTTTTCCAGGACCGGACCTAGAGCGACTCTTATTTTGTCAGAAGAAAAAAGTGGTACACCCCTGGGCTTTTTAACAAATTGAAAACTATTTCTTTGATTCCCTATTTAATTTTAAACAAAAAAGGGAATCCGACTTCTGCTTGTTCGATGCGACGTTTACGAGATAAAAAATTGAAATCAACGTAATGTTTGGAAAATCTCGTTGTTCAATGTGCTCCACTCTGTTCACATTACACCGGAAACTGAAGAACAATGAAGTTAAAAAAGGTTATGTCATATTATTATATCGCAAACACTTTCCGAAAATTTGAACAGAATCGCTCAAAGCCTTCTGAATCTAGAAGCAAAAAATCAAAATTTTCTGACAATTTCAACACTCTGTATTTTCTTAATGAGGCGTTTGCGGACACATGTTCCTACACAAAAAGTGATTGGCCTACTCTATACTCTATCTAACAAAATGCGCACTTATTTCGAACTCACCCTGTATAATCAGTTTGTTGCATGCAGGTGCATTCTTCACGAACAAAGAAACAATTTTAAACTTTCGTACCTATCTAGGTAAATTCTAAATTCATGACTAAAAGATTAAATTAAAAAAAGATAAAAGATTTGTTAAATTTTTGGATTTTTTTTTTTTATGTATCGGTGTTTTTTTTTGTAGCATGTAGCTCTGTATTTTAACGTAATTTTTTTAATAGAAAACATTTTCCTCTTTCTTTTGGTGCAGACTTATGTATACCTATCCACATATTTTAATAACATTCAATTTTGTTTTCGAGACTCTCGAAATTTCGAGAATCTCGAATCGAGATCGAGAAATTGTCTTCGAGAAAAACATCTAGACGAGATTTTGTTGATTTCTCGTCTCGATGATCGAGACGAGATGAGAAATTGCCTTCGAGACGAGATTTCTCGTCTCGATGAAACCCTAAATTTTACTTTATTTAAAAAAAAATCCTACCTATAGCAATGAATATATTAATCAATCAATCATGAACGTACAATTACAAAGTACCTACATATGACCTTTTTCTAAATAATAATTGATAGGTTGTCGGCCTAGCAACCAACACCGTTCTTCAAATGGCATTTTCATATTCGCTTCGGTTAGTAATTTTCTGTATTTTCAATGCCGTGAATCGTGTCCAATCGAACCAACAGAATGATTGACATTTACGTTTCGGTCATAAATTATTCAACGGGTTAAGAAATTGAATGTTGGATTTTCTAATGAAAGAAAAAAAAAAAAGCAAAATTTGCGTTTCAATTTGCTTTTGCTATACCTATCTATTCCAGACTGGAAATTTCAAGAGCCGTCAGAATATTTATAGATAAACTTTAAAATGAATTTCGAAGCAGCCAGCAACGGCAGGAAGCTTCATCAATCAATGGCGCTTGTAGACCTTTACTTAACGGAAATGTTAAATAAAGTATTTCGGAGGCATGATTTATGGCGTATGGGCGATTTTGAATGGATGCATTTATTTTTTGAAAAATTGCATTGCTTGCATCTCGGTCCAGGCCGCTGTTTGCAACTCGTGTATTTGACAGGCTTAGTTTATAAATGACAATGTATAATATAAACAATCTTTAAATTTCCGATAACTAACTGACAGATCATTAAATTAAACTATCAAGTATAGTTGAAATCACGATAGAAAGTAAAGTTGACAGTTCGCGACGACATTTCTAGTAACTTTTTCTTTAGGTTGCCAGCATGCGTTAGCGCTTCGATTCCGTCAGCAAGGATAAACGACAGAGTTGTATTTAGAAAAGTGATATACATTTCAGAATAAAAATTTATTTTCAATTTCTTTAGAGGAAGTTAAGTAACTAAAATACAAAAATCCAAAAATTAGAGTCCAAAGTAAACACTTGTAAAAAGAGTAAACACTTGAATCCAAACTAAAACCAGATTTGAAAGGCAACACCGAAACACAAAGGCACAGAATACTACATAAAAAACCAAAAAACCGATTGTGAATATAACAAACCAAAAAATAATGTAGAAAACGGCAAAAATCTGAAACGATTTCACACAAAAATTCGAAATTCAAAATTCAAAGACCCGAATCTGATATTTTTATGTGTCAAATCGAAATGTCATGTATCATTATTTGATAGTTGACAGAAAAAGGGACAGATCTGGGGATTTTAATTACTTTCAACTGGTGAAAATAACGGTCAAAATTCAAACTCTATCGTGAATTCAACTATAACAAATAATTTCAACTTTCATTATTGCAGGCGATTTCGGCAAGCTTTGGTTGGTATACCATTTGGTTAACTAATTTGGTACCTGCAACGTCATAGTAATGACTAGGGAAAGGCAAATATGCATATGAAAGTATAAGAAATATGCGCATATATAGGTATGCATATATTTTAGTCAAAATATGCAAGTATTTTTGAAAATATGCAAGTATTCATCAAAATCAAGGATACCTTATAGACCAAAAAGACACGAAAAAAACATTTTCATAAACAATTAAAAAAAAGTTACAGAAGTTAAAAGGTCCATTTTTGAAAATTCTTGAGAACAATACCAAAGCAATGATAAAAAAAGGGGAACTTAAGGCCACAAGTGTATTAATAAAATATTTTTGAAAGGGGCCTATCTATACGCCCACCAAGTTGGGCTAACCCTCCGCCAAACACCCTGTATAAAAGTGGTTTTTGGAAAAAAAACATAAAATATTATACCATACATGTTTTGTGTATGTATCAATTTTGTCAAAAAATTTCAAAATAATTATCTAAGTACTGAATCATTTAAAATAGCCTGCAAATTTTGATATGACTTTTAGGGACTAGGCGGAAAATGAAGCTTTCTACGTACTGGAATGAGTCCGCAAAATAGCTATTCTAACAAAAAATAATATAGAAGTTAGGATAATAAAACTTACTATTTTACTACAAGAGGAGCAGTACACCTTCCCCATGTCAATATAGGTACATTTCTTTGTATGGTTTTATCCTAATGGAGATACTTGCACTTGAAACTTTAGGCATTTTCTCAAAAATTTGAACGGAGCTGTATAAACGATGCATTTGCTGAAATTGAAGTGAATAACCTTTTCCTTTTACTTACTAGCAAAAGCTAGATATTTAAAGCGTTTACTGAAAATACGGAGATTGCGTGAAATTTCTACAGCCTTCTCAAAAAGTGTGTTTGCTAGTTTTTATACTGATAAAGCCGATATTTATATTTTTATAAACCGGAATGGTATGAGGTTTGGTTCCAACATGTCAAAAACCGCCCCATGAACGGTCTAAAAACCACTCTGTATAGGAATTTCTGGTTCTAGGCACAAATTTTTGGCTTTGCGCAGAATCATGACGGTACATTGTACGGTTTCTTGATGTGTTGGAACAAAGCTATATGACCCGCGGCGTGAAAACATTGGAAGAAGTCAATAATTGGGTACGTTCACCAGTACTCAGCAGCTAACTTGCAGGGTAACGCAGTTGAGGATAGTTGAGACACAGCGGATATAAATTTCCTGAACGCCCGACACTTCTGCGCATGTCTAAAGCATAGATTGAGTTGGTAAGCGTTAATTTTTACCGCTTAGAGAAATCGGCAGGACAAAAAGCGGCTTTTACTGAACGCGATTGGGTACGATCACTAGCACACTGTCGCCAACAGTTGAGTAGTTAGGAAAAACAATTCGCTCAGTAAAAACCGCTTTTTGTCAGCTGCTGCCGATTTCTCTACGGTAAAAGTTTACGCTTGCCAACTCAACTTATTGAATTGTCATAACTCTCAACTATGCGTTCAGGAGATTTACATCCGTTGTATCTCAACTGTCCTCAACTGCTTTACACTGCAAGTTAGCTGCTAAGTACTGATGAACGTACCCATTGTTTCCTCAGCTACTCAACTGTTGGCAACAGTTGAGTGCTGGTGAACTCTTTAAACAAGTAGCGGTATCGAACGCCAGCGCTTCAAGGTGAAAATGAATAGTGATTCAGACAATTCTATAAGTTGAAAAAATACTAATAGTCCATTTTCTTGCATTACAAAAAGAAGACTGAAGTTTTCTTTTTGTAATTCTGATAGAGATTTGTTGGAGGAAGAGGTTCCTGAAAAATCTTCAGCCAACCTCGAATTGAGAGACTGGCGACCTCGGCACGACTTTCTTTTCTTTCGAGATGAAATTTCGCAGACCTTATATTCAAAAACGCAGCCATTTCTCCCAAACTTTTAAACACCACTAAGGGCGGGTATTATAAAACTACTTTGAGAGTTAACTTCTGGAATTACATGTAATTCAAAAAGTTAACTTTAAGTTAACTGTCAAAGCAGTTTTATAATACCCGCCCTAAAATGTTTAAGCCAAGGTTTACCAGGCTTGCAAAAATGTAAGCTTTTCCTTCATATAATTAGGAACTGCTTACTTTTATTCACACCATTTGAAGACAATGCTAAAAACTGTAGCTTTTACTAATTGAATTTTTAGTTAAAGCTAATACTCATTTTTATTCACTGCAAAGTAAGTATTTGCTTAGGAAATTTAAGATAAAGCTTTTACTAAATTTTTATTCACACTACCCCCTGTGTCTTCGCTTTTCGATATTCTGCTATCTGCTATTCTGCTTGCGAGCAAGCCTGTAGTTAGTATGTGAATCCCACATGAATAACCTGTCGCGACGTTGTTCTATGACGCGCAGAAGTCGCGTGCTTGGCGTCGCCCCTACATGATCAATGATCATAATCACAATATTTCGGATTCGGGATTAGAACTTTCAAGGCCCGGTTTATTGATTTCCAAGAAGTTAACTGTCTACAAGATAAATTCACCGATCTATAATTCTATTGGTCAATACGGATAACGCGAACCAATAGGATTGCAGATTGCGATTTTGTCCGTCAGATTGCATTACCTGACAGTTTATAAAAAAATTAATAAACCGCCCTGAAAAAAAAAAAATGTAACCCAAAAGTAGTACTCCAGAACTTAGCATTAAATAATTGGCAATATACGTTTCCTAATATCTAGACAGCTCTCGAGCTCTACGTATTTTTGAAGCCACTCTTGTGGCGAAAGGTGAACGGAGTTTAAGTACCTAAGCTTACCAGTCAAACTTAACATAAGGCCGGATTTTCATGCATCCGTTTTCCGACGAAATATGTCCGAAAAATCTTCTATTTTGACATATTTTTATACGATTATGTCAAAATAGAATGTTTTTCGGTCATCTTTCGTCGGACAAACGGATGCATGAAAATCCACCCTAACTGAAACGTACCTTAAGTCAATTCTAGCAGAAAACATACTTTCTGATCTAGCCCTGCTGTCCATTGAAACTCATATAGCTCAGAATTGTCATATCGTCGCTGTCATTACGAAGTGGCCAATCTCTGATTTGAGAACTTTTCAGGAGAGCGTTTTGAAGAAAACTCTACTGTTCATTTTATCTGTAGCAGAACTTGTTTTTTTATATAGGTATAACACAAAAGTATACTTAGAACATTGAGACATATCTTTTTTGAAAGAAAAGATTGGACTTTTTCTGTAAATAAATCAGGGATGTGCCGTAGATTATGAAATCTACTTTACGCGGTTTGTCTACTCGTTGTCTACGTATTGTTTATATCCACTTTTTTCCATGTAGACTATGTAAACTATGAAGACAATGTAGACAACAGAAAATTTGAAATTTGAGTAATTTTTTTGAAAGTTTGCATTGCATTAAATTTATATTGTATCAAATTACAATTATCTGCAGTTTAATTAACATTACAAAGCAAAAAACAAAACATAGCAAAAACAGAACCATAACCTTAAAGGCCTGCCAACTGTCAAAAATTGTATACTTTACGGGTTGTCTACATATTTTACACGTTGTCTACATAGATTACATAGTTTACATTGTCTACGCGTTGTTTACACCAGACGTAGACAATCTTTGTTTACGCGTAGATGCCCATCTCTGAAATAAATTATTAAGAAGATAGGCCCGTTCGTAATAACAAAAACAAATGTTTGGTTGCTTGACAAAGCAGATATGCTGTTAAAATTGAATAATGGCCACACGGTGTATTATGAAGATATGCCAGTTCGTCACAACATAGATATGGTTCTTTTAAGTATTTTTATGGGAATAACTCATTTTCGCCAAATATTGAGATAGGCCCCTTCGTAATGACAGCGACGATATGAGGGGATTATAAACAAATTTGCAAATGCACAAATGCGTAAACAGTGATTCACTTACAATTTTGTATTTTACTGGTTCGATTTTTATATTTATTTATAAGAGCCGGTTTATTAACCTGCAATTTCATTAGTCGGCTAGTGATACGCCGATCAATAGATTATAGGTCGATACATTTATCTTGCAGATAAGTTACCAGCAAGTTTATGTCAAGATGAATAAATCGGGCCTGAATGTTAATAAGTGATATTACCAAAGTTGATTATTGATTGCGATCTCATGAAAAAATGTGAACCAAGTGTTAGTAAACAAGAAGGAGCTTCCTACTCCATTATTGAAGTGGTGACAGCTGATCTCTTTGGAAAGTAGATATTATAATAAATCGATAAACGTAGAAATTTCCATTATTTGTTTGTCTACGTTAAATCAACTCTTAAAGGGAAAAGAGTAGATTAGACGGTATAGTTAGAACCAATTAAGAAGAACTCCTGACGTCATCACTGACGAAGAAGGCAAATTTTCTAAAGGCCCCCCCATTTGAAGTGAGACAAAAGATCACGCTTCTTCTTAGTTGGTTTTATCTATACCAACGAACATGGATGTTTTCAAGTTTGATAAGATATATAGAGACATAGGCATTACAATGGTTAAAATCCAAGTGCAGAAGATTCACATTTGAATTAGGGGCGCCAAAGTCGGATTTCGCTCCATCCTGAAAGTAGGCTCGGACCGGCACTGTCCAGGCTCTTGATTTTTCCTTACTTCTTTATCCTAAATTCTTAATTTTCTTTTGGCTTAGATTTTTTTTTCCATGTTCTTGAATTCTCATTATTCCTGTATTTTAGAATTTCAGGCTCTTGACTTGTTTTTCAATTTTCAGTCCTGTCTCTTCAAATAGTTTTCTACCAAAATGAATTTTTCGTATGTTTCCGTTTAAAGAAATCAATAATTTAAGACCCTAGCGTTTAAAATAGACAAAAATTGAAAGTTATAAAATGAGTAATAATAATAAAATATCAGTTCTAAAGACGTCTTTAGGCAGATGTCTGAAAGACGTTGGGTTTTGTAACACGACGTTTTTAAGATATCTTTAAGACGCCTTGAAGACGTAAGCCGACGTCTGAAAGACGTCCTGAATATCGTTTGTGGACATCTTATAGGGACGTCTTTAAGATGTCTGTGTACTGTCTGGATAGACACTAAGTAATTCAAATAAATTAAATTCTATACTTTAAGG
The DNA here is from genome assembly GCA_917834065.1 of Ceutorhynchus assimilis. NCBI lineage: Eukaryota > Metazoa > Arthropoda > Insecta > Coleoptera > Curculionidae > Ceutorhynchus > Ceutorhynchus assimilis. The sequence continues at coordinate 4,555,474 of OU892281.1, forward strand.
TTTATAAAAAAATCACTAAACCTTCACAGTAGTGAAAGAGAAAGACTGGAAACTTGAGAACATGCTTTAAACCTTTGACGCCAAACTTTTCGATAATTACTGTTGTTTTTTTTTTTATCTCAATATAGGTATCTTTAGTCCTCTACTAACAGGCATTCTTAAGTTTTATTAGAAAAATCCATACATTTCGCAATTTTACCTAAAGTTCAAAAATTTCCAGATTTTTAAATAAATGAATTCCCAATAACTTTTTTGTTTTCCAGCTTATATAGTGTTGAAATCTTTTATTATAAGTAACTTTTTATTCTCCACAAAAAAGCACTCTTGAGTTTTTTTGATATAATGCATACTTCACGAAATATTCAATAAATCCGAAAAAAATCAAGATGGCGGCCATTTTTAACCTCACCTGCATAAACCTGCCTAGATTGACTATACTATAACTTTGTGTTGTTCTTCTAGTTTTGGGTTTGGGAGTGACTAGGTAGGTACTGACTGCACTGACTAAAATCTATATAATCACTAATCAGCACTGTCTAGACAGTACCTTTGAGTAACCTATTGGGTAACTAAGCGTTTTCTGTAAATTTAAAGCATATTCCATAATTTATTCAGCAAAAAAGTTACCCCATATCTGTCGTTCAAAGCTGTGTTTTAAATGATCGTCAAACATTATTTGGCAGTCAAAACATACGAGAAAACAGGAAGATGAAGGCGAAAAAACAAACATATTTGTTAAAAATTTCAAATTATTCAAATTCTAATGAACTTCCATTTATTTACATTTCTCAGAGCAGGACAAAACGAAAATAGACGTAGATAGCGCTATACCAAATAGAAGAACCGTGCTGCTGATCACGGTATCCGATTTGACAGACCAAAAAGGATACCAAAGTCACGGTGACGACATCATTTTCGTATCCGAAATTGGTTGGTATGCATTTGACAGACCAAACAGGGTACCAAACCATGTACCAAAGCTTGCCGAAATCGCCTATTGTGTTATATTTGTGACATGTTGCCTATTTAAATTTTATCCAGAATAGTGAAAATCATGTCATATTATTTCCCAATGCGAATTATTATCTAAAACCAGCACACCACGACTTCCCTCCATATCGATTCGGTCGGAAATAAAACCACACAAAATAAAAAAAAAAAATAGCCCAATGGAAGTATTGCAAAACGTGATTAATCATAGCCCGACGACACAAACAGATATCCTATCCAAACGGATCCGGGAAAATTAATTTTCGACGTTGCCTTGATCGATATTAATGTTTCTTTTTGTGTGCCATGTCGGATTTCTATGTTAAAACTAATTAGCGAGCCTCTTAGCCTGACATGATATATTTAGATGATAAAAATTATCTGGACCTTAAAATTACAGGAATAATTATTTTAGCCAGTTGGCACTTGACTATCTCGAATGCATTCAAGCATATACACGTGCAAGTAATGGAATACATTGCATAGATAGACATGGACATGGAAGTATAAATATTGAAAATACATTAATTATTAATAACCGTAAAAGTAACACACATGGTGTGCAAAAGTCCAATCTTGAATCGGAGCCAAATTCAATGTTAAAAAAATAATTTCATTTTAGCTGTATTTCCGTGTCTAATTAAAAAAAAAAAAAGAAATTTTAATTGCGACTGAAATTCGAGCTGAAAAAAAGCAGCTCTCCTTGGGGCGTTCGTCGACCGAAACTCATTAAAAAATTCTACGATTACCGACGCTGCCTTTAGAAAATAAATTTCAATTTGAAACTGGTTTTGACGTTAACTAATGTTACATAATTTCCGTTTTTCTTCCATCAACGTTATTTAATCCATTATCAATCTAATTTAAGACTGGATATAGTAGCTATTTATTTACTGGCAAATAAAAATATTCTATCTAATCTGATTTTATCTTTAGAACTAATAGGTCCATTGTAATTCTCCACTAGGATAAGAATCGCTGAAAATTTCAGTTTTGTATCTATAATAGAAAAAAAGTTATGACCTTTCATAGTTTTCCAAAATCTAAATCATAAGGTAGAAAATTTCTGGATGAAAATTATCCCATAATTTTGCTCTCATTTTGCTCCACTAATTTCGATTTTTGCTCCATTACATTGGAGTATGTGGCCTATTAGGTGAGGGGGGGGCTGAATTAACGCTAGCCCCCCCCCCCTCCCAGTGAAAATTCAGAAATTTGATCATGCTCATTTTGTTCTCCAAGTTTTGCTCCATTATCGGCGAGTTTTGCTCCATTACCAGGAATGACCTACAGAGCTCCAAAGAATCTCTTCTTGCCTCCCAGTGAAAATTTTGAAACTTGAAATTACTCATTGTGTTCTCCGAGTCACGCTTTGAGCGCTCAGCGCTCTCGAGTTAGTCCAAAGTACTCCGGCTACAATTTTACACATTCGGGCAAACAGAGTTTGACGCTCTCAAGCTGCTCTCACCAACGACGTAGCTATAGCTTTTTCATGGGGAGGGGGGGTTCAGAGCTGTGGCGGCTCGTGGTCTGGGAAGGGTTTCAATTTTAGATCAAACGATGTACCTGGCATATAGGGACGCCATCTTTGAAAATAAGCTGAACTGCGGGGAAAAAAAAAACGTTCATTGAAAGAAAAATAAGAAACAAAAATCCTTCAAATCTGATAACAGCATTACACTGCTTTTATCTATACACAAGTCCCCTCCGGCATCTCCGAATGTTGCTTGATGTTGGGTTAGTTTGGATTAGTTGAGTTAGTTGCGACGGTTGAATAGGGAGATCCAAGGATACTACACACTACACAGGATAGCCTATCCTGATAAGGCCTCTGTAGATCAAATCTCAAGCCCCCACTGCACCACGCCAAAGTACCAGTTATGACGTAGGAATCGGGTCGATTCTCGTTTCAACATAGGGTGTTTGCACCACAGGCTATCATTCCCCTGGCTTTTGCTTTATGCATACTTGTGTTAGTACATTAATCAACATTCTAAAAGAACCCCTTTTCAGATCTCGTCTGCATCTTCCTCGTTGCCTATTATGTTAATCAAAATTTAATAATATTTTTCATCATAAATGTATATTCTAAACTACGACCGCTGGCGCAAACAGTTAACGACACCGTTGATGATGTCACCAACGGTGCAACACCATATGACCTTGATTCCAAAAATCAAGGCCGATGAGCAATCCTGTAGTAGTGTATATTATCCTTAAGGGAGACCGTAGGTAACGACGACGCATGCGTTTCGGAGAATTTTTCCGGGAGAAACAGGATTGCGCTGTTGCTAACCCGGAGAAAACACCTAGTAATCCGTAGCCGGGAGACCATATGCGAGAACCCATAGACTCCGGGTGAAATCCGGAGAGGTGACAACCCTACAGTGGCATTGTCGCCGGAGGATATCGCCGAAGGCGAAAATTTTTTTTCAGATTCCACGCCCAAAAACGTTTATTTTTCTTGAAAAAAATAATTTATTCAGTTCGATGGGGTGGGGGGGGGGTTGAACTCCCAAAACCCCCCCTTCATATACGTCTTTGGCTCTGACTTTCCTCGCCTGTTTTCCCTGTTACACCTGATTTTCAAGCTTTCGAGTCTATGATTGGAGTGCAAAGCGCATTGAGTATAATGGGCTTGAAATGCTCCAGGTGCTTCGCACAATGCACCCGAAAACGACTCTGGAATGAACTACACAGCTCCCAGAAATCGCTTCTAGCAACACGGGTGAAAATTTTGGAGTTTTTATATGCGCATTTTGTTCTCCGAGTATTGCTCCATTTTGCTCCTTGATCGGCGAGTTTTGCTCCATTACCTGGAATGACCTCTAGGGTCCTTATTCTTGAAACAGGAGAGCAGCGTTTCCATGAGAACGAGTGTTCTGCCTTTGTTGAAGTCCACAGCACGGATTATGACGGACGACGTCTGAAGGGGGAGAGGAAGCCAATGTGACAGAACTCATAGCGACAGCTTTTATGAACCTAGCAAACCTATCAAAACGATCGAGATATACTCAATAGCCTGTTGACTAGACAAGGACAACAAATAATGCGTAGGAGTTGTGTGTGTTCGCGGTCGCACTCCTTCGGTCCTTCAGGATTTTTGCGACGGACTATACTCATAATATGAGGGCGAATTCTCAGGGCGGCTTCTCATGAGCGTAATTTGACATTTATGGCGTGACAGCGTACCTGAATGCAGAATTCTGATTGGCCAAAATTCCGCCATATTGGATACGCTGACACTCTGCCACAGATACGCCAAAAGTTGATCAGAGTTCAACTTTTCGCGTAAAAATTCAGCGTTTTTAGAGGTTAAGGTTGCAACCGTTTCGTTTTCTTGATTTTTGTGATATAATGGCCATATTTGTAGGTATTTGGAACTAAAGCAAAAACAAATACAAATTTGTTCAATTAAAATTGAAAGAAATATTTCAAAATTTAGGGAAAAAATATAATTTTGACATACGCCGCGGCGTAAATTCTTCACTCCATCTGAATGTTGCGCCAAAATTTACGTATTCAGGATTTGCGCCAGTTATGTCAAATTTACGCTCATGAGAAGCCGGCCTCGTGAGTTGACATTTCTGGCGTAATCACGTGATAATATGGTGTAATTTGATTGGTAAAATATTCAACATGGCGAAAATTTTACTAATAAAACCCAACCATTTTTTCACGTGATTACGCCAGAAATGTCAACTTACGCTCATGAGAATTCGTTTGCATTACTTTAGGCCTTTTCGGAAACGCTGATCCAATGTAAACACTGATAAGTATTAGGTTTGTTATAGTTCAGAATCAGTTCTAAATTGAGCTGCGCTTGCGCAATAGTTTTTATCAAACATATATATAGGGTTGCCAAGTTTTTGAAATGGAAAAGCGGGAGGTTTAAATTTTTGGATGCCACGCCCAAACTTTTACGAAACAGTCGTTAAAACACCGTCAGTCAAATGTACTTTTTGTTAAACAAATTACTTGCTAACTCCTTTTTTCCAATTTTTCCGGAACCATTAAAAAGACTTATGATATTACCTCCGAGTCCCCGAGAAATGATTTTTCTTTTAATTAAACCATTATTATTCTTACTATAAAGCTATTTAGATCTGCTTGAAACAAGAAGAGTAGGTTTAAATGAAAAGGCTTTGAAGTTTGAAGTGCACGCGTAATCAATGGTAGATGGAAAAAGCAAAGGTTAGGTTGCGATAACTTCTATGACGCCATGGCCCCTCCTAGATAAGAAAAAATAATTTTAAAAATCAACATTAAATCGACCAATTTTTCCGGGTTTACCAAAGCCTGTATATATAACAGAATTTCATTTCATGGCGTCATTTTATCACGAACCTCTAGCCGATTCTATTTGTATGTACAGGGTGTCTGGATATAATTTGACACCCCACCTGCAGCCTTTACTTTACCTTTACAGGTAGATGATAGGTGTGAACACAAAAATTGTGCAGTTTTAACTAAAATTTCAGAATCCATCGTCAAAAACAAAAGTTTATTATAAGAAATTTGAAATTTTGCGTACCTATTTTCAACTTTTTTAAATGAAATACCCTATATTTGAGACTCACAATTAGTTTTACTCATCTCTGAACCAAATTGTGATTATTCTAGGCGTTTGGCAACATTGCATGACCAACTATGATTTAAAACCATTGAGTCGATTTTCGAGTGCCTGGAATCGACTAAAAATGCATTTCGCTAAAATATGATGTCAGTGGGAGACCCATCAAAAGATGCACTTTGTGGCCGAGTTTGTTATTGTCATCTTTTTCGTCGATTTGCTCCGAAATTTTGACAGGCACGTGATTTGTAAATTGAAACTGTCTTATCCAGTCACGTGTCTGTCAAAATTTCGGAACAAATCGACGAAAAAGATGACAAAAACGAACTCGGCCTGTATAAGGTTGTCTAGTAAAAGGTAACTTGATGACGTCAATTGGGTGCAATTGAAACGTTTTTGAGACTCAGAATTGGTTTTACTCATTTCTGAACCAAATTATGATTATTCCAGGCGTTTGGCAACATTGCAGGACCAACTAATGGCGATTTCAATCAGTGCGCACTGAGTGTATCCCCATCTTTTTCTAAAAGCATGTATAAGGATATGGATACATTTTTTTTTGCACTGATTCGACAAATGGAAATCGCTGTATGATTTAAAACAATTGAGTAGAGTTTCAAGCGCCTGGAATCGATTAAAAATGCATTTCGCAAGATTATGACGTCACTGGGAGACCCATCAAAAGATGCACTTTGTACAGGGTGTTTTTTTATATATGTATTGACACCCCACCATTTTTTGAGCTACCCTGTATACTGTTTGACTTGCAACCATTCCAAGTGCACCTAATATGATTATCAGACATGCACCAACTTTTGGCCTTGTTTGTATTTTGATTGTGCTATTACTAAAAAAAAATCCCATATGTTGCACACTTAAGTAATGACACTGTATACTTTGTCTATATTTGTTTGAGCCGCCTTCAACATATTTGGCTCTACAAATTGGAAAAATACTATCCTACTGACGATTTTTTGAACCATTTTGATGAAAGCTTCAGGTAAAATTTGAGACACTTGGTTTCTCTGATAGTATTTTTAAAATTTTTGAAGCCAAATATGGTGGAGACGGCTCAACTAAATCTAGAGAAACTATATATTTTTGGAATCGGAAAGTTGTGCTCTTCAAGAATATAGAATCAAATATAGGGCATTCTATTTGAAAAAAGTTGAAAGTACGCAAATTTTCAAATTTCTGACAATAATTTAGCTAAAACTGCTCCACTTTTGTGTTTACACCTATCATCTACCTATAAAGATAGGGTGTCAAATTATAACCAGACACCCTGTACTTCCAATATTTTGTATGGCCCCCCCTTAATTTGGGTCTGGATCCGCGCCTGGTTGCCTCTTCCAATGGCCTCCTCAACATAATGCAAATCGCCATAAGACCCCCTAGATGACATCATTAAGTTACCCATTATCACCAGACAATCTTTTAACTCTGGTATACGTGTTTTCAAAAATACTTGTCAATTTTCTCAGTGTAAGATGTCAAATTAAACTAGGCGCTTTTTTATATACAAACCCAAGAACATCCAAAAACCCTAAGGGCTGGTTCATTCACCTTCTGATAAACTGTCAGATATGTAATCTGACGGATAAAAACGCAATCTGTAGTTTCATTGGTCGATAAATATATATATCCGGCGACCAATAGAATTATAGAAGGGTACATTTATTTTGAAGATAGTAACTAGCAAGTTTATCTAAATTTATATGAATAAACCGGGCCTAAATGAAAGATGCAAATGCTCGATAGCGAAAAAAAAATTAAAAATTCTTCTGCTAAATATTGAATTATTGTTTTTCTTGAGTTAAATGCGGAATTGTTGAAAAGCGGGAGTTAGCGGGAGTTTTTGCCGGCGGGAGGCATGACAGAAAAGCGGGAGTCTCCCGCCTAAATCGGGAGGGTTGGCAACCCTACATATATAAACAAATGCGCAAACGCAGATCAATTCAGAACTGATTCTGATCTAAGTCCGAACAAACCTAATAGCTTTGTTTGTTTATTTGCACCAACATGACACCACGCGACACTTTCTACACCAAAGGAGTTTGCCAATCCCTATATGTGAACGCTCTTTCGTGCTCCGTCAAATTCGATGGATCAGAGCAGGATATAGGCCTTGTACTCATAACTGCGAAATTCGCATTTTTTTGACATTGCGTTGACAATTTGACGTTTTATGCGTGTATCAAACGTCAAATAGTCGAAGCAATGTCAAAAAAATGCGAATTTCGCAGTTATGAGTACTAGGCTATAGCCTAGTAAAGTCTGTTTTTTAATTTTTTTTTAAAGGTAAAAGTCAAAGTGACATTATATATATTGGCAATACAATGTAAAATTGTCAATGCTTTCAAATTTTTTATGTAGAAAAGGCTTGTGTTGCCAACATAGTTACTAAATTTTTGACTTGGGGAATAGACCTATCTATTTTTACCTGGCATGCGCGCGCAACACGAGGCAATGCCTTTCTATTGGCTAACTAGTACAGGTGAGAGGTGCTCGTTTTACACGCTGGACATCTGCTTGTCCTTGTTCATTGCCCGTGGTCTGACAAGAATAAAAATACGGTTGATATTCAACTTCACATAACTTGAAAAGTGACATGCAAAAATTGTTTGACATTTTCATTGACAAATACGTTGAACAACATGCAGTCTTTCTCCTTCCCTTTTTATCCCGTGCAAATAAGAAGAAAGGATTGCTATACGTAAGTCTAACATAATTTGGTACGTTTTGCCTCGTCTTGCGCAATGAGCGTTCTGTGTCTTTTTTTATCTGATGCAGTTTTCGTATTATTGCCTCTTTGTCTGGTAAAATAGATAGGTCTATTATTTAAAAAAAAAAAAACAGACTTTACTCATAACTGCGAAATTCGCTTCTTTTTGACATTGCTTCGACAATTTGACGTTTGATTCATGCATAAAACGTCAAATTGTCGAAGCAATGTCAAAAAAGAACAAAACAACGAACAGCCTATCGAGCCCGCGTTTATCGTTTTTACTGGATTATAGTTGTTCTCCAAATGCAGCAAGCACAGTACTAAATTAGTGACGTACGCATCGGTGACGTTAATTTGTTCAAACCTTATGTTCAGTATAGTCCGTTGCATGGTTCTTGACCTACGGCTCCTGAATAGACAGAGGGGACAATGGGCTATTGCTACGTTGTCAGTTGTCATATCGATAATATTTATTAATACATGAAAATTGCAATAAAATTTCCTTCATTTTTATGTAATAATAAATATTATTATTGATATGACAACGCAGCAATAGCCCATTGTTCTTTCTGTCTATTCAGTAGTCGTAGCTCAAGAACCATGCAACGGACTATAACCAATCCGGGAGTAGATTGGAGCGAGAAGAATTTTTAGTCACGTGAACCGAGAGCAAGTGGAGGAAGACTTGAATCGGTTTGTGAAATTACGCTCTCAATCCTGTGATCTATCATATTAATAAACAACATACAAATTACGAACTGAGCAGTGCGCAAAGTAAAATAAAAAAACAAATATAGGTACAAACGATCGCTCAATTCCTATTACACAGATTACAGATTATTTTTGTTATCATAATTTTTTTGTTCTGAATTTGAAAAGCGCTATTGACATTTACTTGGGAAATCCGCGAGATTTCTTTTTAAATCCGGAGGAAAGAGATTTGCTCCGCAATGTAATATGGGAACGGCCGTCAGATAAACTCGTTCTGCTCCAAAGTGAGCAAGGAACGGTCTGGATCAGAAAGAGCAAGAAAATTGGATAAAAGAAGGCCAAGAACCCTCAACTAACAGGAGAGCTTATCTCCATAAGGCGTACGTTCGCCATTTTTCGACTAGTCGTGACGTCACTGAGACCCCCATGGGTTGTTTGTGATTCAGGCTATGCCACGCCGTTCTTGTGGTGAGGTAATTTTTTCGTCGATTTAAAATGAAGAATAGGTTATTTTAACATTTACAAAAAAAAGACCATATGAAATAATCGGATAATGGATTTTACGCCGAGGTTGACATTGACGTCACAAATGACACAAATAGTGGGAAGTTTTCGCGTGGACATGGCAGACACTTTCAGCTAGATAGACCATCCTATTAAGGTTTAGGATTCTTGAAAGAATGTCAAGTTTTTGAATTCACCATATGCTGATGCGCATTTCTCTTGATGAGTAACTTATCCTTGTTTTGCTGCTGTCAATTGACAAGGACAGCATTACATCGGTGAAAATGCGCATATATCATTGTGGATTTTAAAAACTTGCCGCACTAGCCAGTAAATCAGTAAACTGAATTTTGATTTTGGAACGATTTGCAACAAATACAGTACTGACAGTTAAAAAAAGAACACAGCCATAAATAGCTATTTCGGAAAAATAAAAGGCTGTCCCTATAATTTACGACATGTGTAATAGCTATTTACCTAACAAGTGCGGAAAATTAATTTATCCGCACGCACGCAAGTGTTAGGTACAATATTTTTTCTACAGGCGTAAAAATGTAACATTTTTATTTATTTTTTTTGACAGATCAATGCGGTGAAAAATTTTCCGCACTGACAACCGTGCAGTAAAAGTTTTAAACAACTATATATATACTTTAAAACAACTATAGCTGAGTAGCTTCCCGTATGGGACCTCAGTACCTGCTGGGAAACTGGCTAACTAACAAAAAACTCTTCAGTATTGAATATAGGTAGTGTTGATTGAATGTTATGTGTGTAATTAAAATTTTAGCACAAGAACAGGGGCGGTACCTAGTTTCAAGTTTTATTAAATTAATGACTCACAATTATTATTAAAATGACACAGTATGTTTCGATTTTTGAGGAATGTTAGATCGAGGGTTTCTCTGCCGTGCTCTTTCCCCTCGTTAGTTCCAGGATGAGAACGGAACGATTTACTTTAATAATAAAGTAGACGTTTCACAAATTTTTTGTTTCTTTTACTTATCACAACTTCCCTTAAATTTCCCAAAAAATTTGCTGTGTCGGGCGCATGTCCAGTAAGTAAAATTGAGTTAGTTTCTACAACGTAGGTCTTATTTGTTTTTCATTTCGTTTTTCAGAAGATTTGTTGTTTAAAAGGTAATAAAAATTCACACCGTTCAATGTTACTGAACGAACCCGGGTATGTTATGCTACAGCACGAATTGAAAAATTGATAAATTACCCCAAATTGCTTAACACGATTTTATCTCAGGAACTATGATTTCAGATGAGCTGAAATTTTCAAGGATTTTAGTCCTCTACTGGGATAAGAATCGCTGATGATTTCAGCTTTTTATCTATAATAGAAAAAAAGTTATGACTTTTCAAAGTTTTTCAAAATCCTAATCATAAGGTAGCTACCTCAGTATTAAAATGATGAAATTTCATTTTTTTTTTTATGTTGAGATGTTGTGTCTATATAATTAAGTCGGACCTTCCAAACTCCATACACTAAATTATTCTGAAATTTGAAGCCGGAATCTATGAAAAAAGGCACTCTGATTATATTTAAACTCTTGGTTTTCCCAATCGGGAAAGACGTTCTCCACTATACCGCTAGTGAATTATTGAATACGTGTTTGCCTGTCTGAAATATGAAATTTCCTTTAGTTAAACATGGCGTGCACTTAATGAAAGTGGCGCGCACCACTCGAAGCCGGTAATTTTGATAAACGATCGGGACTTTGGGCGAGGGATGACCCACCCTTAGGGAAAAAATAACTTTTTTACGTTGGGTTAAAATCTGTACTTAAATAAATTAGAGCAGAGAAACAAAAAATAGCCGGCCTTGATTTCCCAAGGGACACACATCTTATCATCGATTTTCAGTCCATTGCCTTCGTTAGATAGAATAATGGCGACGAAAGATAATCGGTTTGTGCGAAACTTTATACCATCAGAGACATGCCAGTCATTTTGTTGTCTCATTAAGGGTAACTGTAAACCGACTATACACCTATTCCAATATTGATCTGCAATAAAATTGGCGGCGCATTCGTCAGGTCGGTATTTTTTAATTTTGCATGCAAGCAAACAAACCAACAACGGGCAAAAAAAAATTTGAATATTCACAATCCGTGAATCCGGAAAATTTTACGCGTTATACAGGGTGGTCCATTTAAGTTGAGATAGACTAATATTCTGGAACAAAAAGTTATACCTACATGGAAAAAAGAAAATGATAGCACTGATTTTTAATTTTGATAACTCTTTTTTCTACGCATTTTACGTCATGAAAGTATTACTTTTCCGCATTAGTGGTTTTCCGTACTTTTCCGCACAGAGTGCGGAAAAATAGAATACCTGATATTTTTAGGTATACAGGTACTCACAGAATGAAAGGTATACAGGTACAGGTATGAAAAAAGTGAAAAAAAAATATCTTAAATTGATAAATATGTAGTTAAAATAATTAACTTTCATCTCGTAGAAAAAATAGTGTTCCTAACTCGTGCGGAAGGTCTCTTTTCCGCACTTGATTGCTTGCCGAACTCGTGTGGTACTTTCCGCACTAGTTAGGAAATATATTATTCCACTCAGCATGGTTTTCGCAAATATATCTTCCACATTTGGCATTGGAAATGTATCATCTTTAAGTAATTTATTTATTGTTATTTTGTATACAACACAGATAAAGAAGTAAATTAAAACCTAAGAAATTATGTGCTGTCTTTTTGTGCTGAGTTTTTGATTTTGTGTATTCAGAGCGTGCAATAGAGCCTCGTTGAATTTACTAACATTTTCCTACCCTGACGAGAGAGTATCCTAGTAAATTGAAATAATCAATCTAGAGATATTGGCTCAAAAACAAGTATAGCTGAGTAGCTTCCCGTATGGGACCTCAGTACCTACTGGGAAACTGGCTAACTAACAAAAAAACCTCTTCAGTATTGAATATAGGTAGTGTTGATTGAATGTAGTGTGTGTAATTGAAATTTTAACACAAAGACAAAGGATGGTACCTAATTTAAACTTTTATTGACTTAAAATTATTGAATTAATGACAATTATTATAAAAATGACACAGTATGTTTCGATTTTTGAGGAATGTTACATCGAGGGTTTCTCTGCCGTGCTCTTTCCCTTCGTTAGTTCCAGGATGAGAACGGTACGATTTACTTTGATAATAAAGTAGACTTTTTACAAATTTTTCGTTTCATATCACAACTTCCCTTAAACTTCCCTAATATTTGCTATGTCAGGCGCATGTCCAGTAAGTAAAATTGAGTAAGTTTCCACAACGTAGTTCCTATTTGTTTTTCATTTCGTTTTTCAGAATATTTGTTGTTTAAAAAAAGTAATAAAAATTCTCATCGTTCAATCTTGCTGAACAAACCCGGGTATGTTACACTACAATATACTTGAAGAAGGATTTAAATGTTCTTTTACTAACTTCACTAATTCTTCATAGATTTTATCCTTAGGATCATCAGGACTTACTAACTTGTAAGTTGCAACCTACTAAAATGATGAAATTTCATTTTTTTTTTATGTTGAGATTTTGTGTCTAAATGATCATTTGAGACCCCCCAAACTCCATACACTAAATTGTTCTGGAATTTGGAGCCGACATCTATGGAAAAAAAAACGTTAGAAAAATTGAAAAATCGCAAAATTCACCTCAAATGTGAAATGCAGCATAAATTTCCAAGTAAAGATTAAAATTTTCCAAGAAATGAAAAATCACTATCGTTAAAATCTCCTTCTTTTCTCGTCACATTAGGACTACGGTCTCATAAATCTTATCCCATCGGGACGATAACTTTAAATCATAAATCTGGATTATTGTGCTGGTTGCAATTTATTTTCCACTCGGACATTTTGACCTCAAGTGTGTTTCTATAAACTTTGCTGAAATATTTGCCAATAAAATTTCTCGAATGATTTTACAACTTTCCAATTAACTTCGTCCCCGAAATTCCGTGGATATTTTCCAGACTACATTGTTGTTGGTGAGACGTTTTACGACAATTTAACTGTTTGAATTCCTTTTGTTCTGGAAGATATTTTCCAACATTGTATTATATGAGTGGTTGATTTATGAGTCAAAATCCACCTTTTTTGGAGGAGAATATTCAAACATCTTAAATTTGATGAAATTTTGGTATGTTGTTTTTCTTAAAGTCCTGATCAAAAGTGTCCATGGGCAGGGTGTACCTAATACCCCACGTTTTTATATCAATTTTTTGACCATAATCATTTGCAGAATACGATTTTATGTAGGTAATACTTTTAACTTAATATTGATTTATATTTTATTTATAGAAAATTGCTATTATTTGAAAGAACGTTGCAGTTTTTAGCTATATTCGACTTTGCCAAATACAGGATGTCTACCTGAAAGTTAGCTGCACATAATTAATTAATTAAACAACTTTTTAGACATCCTGTATCTCAAAAACTAATCATATAGGATTCATTTTTTCCCATGGACACTTTTGATCAGGACCTCAAGAAAAACCAAATTTCATCAAATTTGACCGTGCACTGAAATTCCGTAAGATGTGTGCGGAGTCCTTTTTCCGCTAGATATTTGCATGTACATGGCCGACGGACAAGTGAAACGTTCTCGTTCCATTTCCTCCCAAATTTTCCGGATAAGGAAATGCATTTATCCGGCAAACTCAAATCGACTGGAAAAGGTTGTTCACCTGACTGTGACCCTTTTAAACTTTTCTAAATTAGAACGCTTTATTTTTGTGGTTCAGGACATAAATTTAACTCACCCAGTTTTAAGTTTGTAGATTGCTGGAAGTTTCATGATTAAATTATAAAACTTTTCATAGAATATGTTAATTCAATTATTATTCCATTGTTTCAACTCTCTTGGATCTTAATTGGTGATAATTCGAATCTTCTTGTCATTATGTAATGTAATTCGTAGTAAACAAAATCAAGAATCGTAAAAGTCCAAATATCTACGAGATGAGAGAAAAGGGCGTTCGGCCAAAACGGGGGCGGACTGGAAATGGGTCGTTGCTATCTGCTAGTAAATTAGAAAAACTTGGAAACGATTCAAGACGAACAGTTTAACTCCGAAAATGGCCCTTTTAGCTTCCAGCTTTTTGTTTCGCCTTTTTGTTTACGATATTTGCCAGAGAAACCGCACACAATCGTGTTTAAGGGGGTTGTTCTTGGAGGCGATTTGTCACATAAGAATTTTTCATAATGTCGCATAATATCTTCATTTACCAAGAGAGGAATGAGAATTATACAAGTTAGGTGAAATAATTTTACATAAGTACAGATACTAATTATTATTATGGTGTCCTGAAGAGTGGAAAATCACAAATTCAAGTGAAGTTAACTAGGAGATTTTTACAATATCCTTCCATATTTCGGGCCTGTACAACGTTCCTTTTGGATTATTACGAAAGTTTGCGTGAAGGCAAAATAAAAGCCACCAGCGCCAGTAAAAACAGTCGTTTTAAAAAAAAGAATGAAAATTTACGACGGTTCGCAGAAGGTTGTTTGAAAATTGTAGTTAATTTTGCGTTGAAAATGCGAAAGGCTCATGCCAGACCCAAACCCATGGCTATATTTCTATGTCTTTTGTTACGCCTAATTACGCTTTTTCAACGAAACGAATGCGTCGAGTGTGTGCGGCAATAATTTAATCGATTTTGTAATATAGAAGAAGGAATGAAGACCCTGAGTAGCAAATTGAGTATCTGGTTTGCGTCCTGGCAAAACGATAACAAATTCAAAACTCTTCTTATGAAATGTGGATTAGGGAACGACAATAAAAACGTCTATTGTCTGGAGCTGTCCAATGGATTATTAGGATGACGTTGACCACAAAATTTGACGTTGATTGATGTTGTGTAGATTCAGGTACACAACATTGAAAGACTGGACTTGATTCTTGAAGATCCAATTTATTCAAAAGAAACCCCCCGAAACCCCAAGCTTACAACATTAAACTTAATCAATTACCATCGAGAATCTTTAACTGAGACTGCCATTCTTTGTCTAATTATTTTAGCCCACCACTCAACATGTCACCCATCCAAACGCAACATTAAGCCAGTTCAGAAAATGAATTTATAATGAAGATTTACGAGGGACGACTGTTATGTCTTCAGCATCAGGACTACAATACTTTCTGAGTGCCTTTTTTCATAGATTTCGGCTTCATATCTCGGAATAATTTAATGTGTGGAGTTTGGGGGGTTCCGATTGATCATTTGATACAAAATCTCAACATAAAAAATTTGGAATTTTATCATTTTATTACTAAGCGAGTTACTAAGGTAGTAAAGTATGACGACGTACTTTTCCCAAATATCTGGCACAAATTCTAAAATCATTTTCAACGTCAATACAAAGGTCTATTATTCCCATTTCGATTTATGCTCGTTGATTGTTGTCGAAATTTGCAAGTCCTCCGTCCATAGCAGATGTCAAGCCTTTTCTCGTCATCCCATAATTACGTAACGAATGCATCTAACTTTCATCTGACCTTCGCACGCCTGACTAATTCGTATATATAACCGAAATTGCAAGGCCATCCATCGGGACCCTTTTTTTTTTCCTTCTTTTGTGTGTCCTTATCAACGATTTAGCAGAAGTAGAGAATCTGTTTGGCATGTGTGCAAATTGCATTTTATTCAAATAATCCAGACTGTTTGGGTGCATTTTTATTGTTTATAAATATGAATGAGAAACTTGATGAATTTTTAGTTGACCTAGAAAACAGGCTGCTTGAATAATTGCAAAAATTACCTTTTTGTAAAGCGCATACCTACGTAAACCCATTAGGAGTATTTAGCATTATTGATTCAAAGCCAAAACTAAATTCAATTAGTTCAAAACCGAATCCAGTGGCGCAAATAATGCATTGATGCAAAAATACAGGAAGCTAATTGTCGTTTTTGTTTGGCCAAACAACCAAAACCAGAACCAGTTGTTTGAAATTTTGCAAAATATGCGACTTTATTTTGACCGACAGACCAGTTGACTCTTAATAATGAGTTATTATAAATAGAACATCTGAAATTTAGTTGTAACTCAATATAATTTTAAATGAGCTTTGAGAAAAAAAAACTTAAAGTGCTTCCAGAGAGTATAGGTATCATATTTATTCCGTGGCGACTTTTTTTTTTAAGCCGCTTTAAAACTGGGATCGAAACTTTTCAACTGACATTTTTCTTTTGGATTATGGTAATCTGAATATTATTTATCGATAAAGCCAAATCCATTACAACAGCAGAGATTGCAAAATCCAGGATTCAATCGAACCAAAAACGAATTTCCAATTCAAATTCCAGTCCAGAAGCGCTGACACGTTTTCTAGCTCAATAATGTATCCTAGTCCTAAAGCCCCTATCTTTGTATAGTCTAATAATTTTGAGGCGTTTATGTGCAAGAAAAATCCATAAAGATTAATGGATGGCTGCAATTTTTGGCATCTTATCCAGGCTAGATTAACGAGGTCTCGTTAACACCGACGTAATATTTTATAACTTGATTGACAAACGCGCGATAATGGAATTTTTTGAGTAATGTGGTGTGAATTTTTCATTTTTCCTGACGTCCTTTTTTCAAAGATTTCGGAATTAAAACTGACAATAATTTGGTGTTTTAGTATTATCTTATGATTTAGATTTTGGAAAATTTTGAAATATTTTAGAGAAAGCTGAAATTTTCAGCGATTCTTATCTCAGTAGAGGACTACAATCCCTGAAAATTTCAGCTCATTTGGACTTATAGGTGCTTATAGTTCCAGAAATAAGATCGTGTTAAGCAATTTAGGGTGATTTATCAATTTTTCAATTTTTCTGAGTGCCTCATAGAATCCGGCTCCAAATCTTGGAATAATTTAATGTATGGAGTATGGGAGGGTCAATTAAGTTAGCCCCCCATAGAAAATTTCTGGATGAAAATTATACCATAATTTTGCTCTCATTTTGCTCCACTAATTTCGATTTTTGCTCTATTACAGTGGAGAGACTATGTGGCCTATTAGGTGGGCGGGGCTGAATTAACGCTAGCCCCCCCCCCAGTGAAAATTCAGAAATTTGATCTTGCTCATTTTGCTCTCCGAGTTTTGCTCCATTTTGCTCCATAATCGGCGATTTTTGCTCTATTACCAGGAGAGACCTACAGAGTTCCCAAAAATCTCTCCTAGCCCCCCCCCGGTAAAAATTTTGAAAGTACGACGCACTAAATACACAGAAAATCGGTTTCGGTCAAAATGTTTGAATTTTTTATATGATGTAGTCCATGTTGCCCTTATAGTTTACATGCAAAAAAAGGGGGGTACCTACATCGAGTAGTTTTCGAGATATAGAGTGTCAAAGTGGCGCCATCAAGCCTATGCTTTAGCATACTCAGCACCTATTTTTATCAGTTAAGTTAGCTATAATATTACAAAACTGAAAAAGATTAACCCAAAGGGTTAACCAACCTTCCAAAAAAAAAACTTTTATTTTCCCATACCTTAAAAATAAGCCAGTGAACAAAAGTCAAATATTAATGTTATTGGTGTACGTAAAAATTGATATACCTATTGGAAGTAGCTATGTTTACGCTCACCACATTTCCGAAAACAAAATAAGTGACCAGTATATTGTTTCATCTGAACAGAAAAAAATCTAAAGTCTTTTTTCCCCATTCATTTCTTACTTCTCAAAAGAAAAAAATCCATTTTTCCCAACAAAAAAAAACGGATTATATAATCAGAAAGATAGTTTTTTAGTGGCATTTCCCATATCAGAAGGGCGTATAAGCATTAAATCTTTACTGGAGAAGGAAAAAACAGTCTGTGAATTCAGTTTTAACTTGATAATACTGCACTGCTGCTGAACTTGTGCATATTATGGTGATTTTTATGGCATAAGAAGATTCATTTTTTTTTTATCCAAGGAAAAGGTGCATAACTGCATACTCGTTCTTTTACCATATGTGAATGGATCATCTAAATATAAGTTTGATAGTTGCTGCACAGGTTGCTGCATACGTCTCTATGACGTTACAAAAATAGAAGTTAGAAGTTATTTCAATCTTCTGCAAAAAAACTGCATAATTTTCCATACCTAAATACCGCACTGGTATTTAGAGAAACTAGCTCTTCAAAAAAATAGCTGACTAAGGTCACCAACTTTTCCACCCCAGCATCTTTTTTGAGGAGGATGATATTTTCATTGTTGACCGAGGTTATCGTGATGCCATCCTACTTTAAGATCAACTTGGTATTAACCATAGAATGCCATGCAGCGTGCACTGAAAAAATTAATGAAAAATTTGCCTAATAAATATTTATTTGATTTTTTTTTATTTCACCCAAATAAAGATTAGTTGAACCAACGAAAATGTATTTGGTTTAAATAAATCTGCGTATTTGGTTTTTTCAAATTATTTGTTTGACTTCTTAAAATGATACGAGTTACATTATTAAGTAAATATATATTTGGAACGAACGCCATAAATCTAATATATTCAGATTTTTTAAACGAAATAACAGCTACTTTAAATTAAATATTCTGGAATTTGTACAAAATAAACATGACCAAAATTCAAATAACTGGGATCTCTGTACACATTTGGCAATTTACGCGCATGCTCGAGTTCCGAATACTGTGCTGTGTGCATCACTGCTCGCTATTTCCTGTTGTTGGTTTGGCACGCGTCGCATGGTGTTACTTTGAATTTTTATTTTTCGGAGTGGTTTCCGCAAGATGGAAGATCTTTTGGCAGAAGTGGGTGTGCAATATCTGTGGCCTTTAATAGGTACACAGTAAGTTGAAATTATAATACCTACATAATAGGTTTAATTCCAAATCATGCAAAAAATTTCAGCAAGATGGTGTCTCCAGGAACAAAAAAATACGTCGCCTTGGCCGATATAATTTTTATTGAAGACTTATTTTACCTGGACCAGACAAACATCCTCTCACACTGAGGCAACAAGCAATAGGTAATTCGCAATAATATTGGACGCAAGTATTTTACATTTTTTTAAATTAGAGGTCTCACATTAGAGCAACCAGCAATATTTTCCGTTCGACAGATATCGAGTTTCTCCAATGTAAGACCTCGGATTTAATTCAATGTACGATACTTGCCACCACAAAAACTGAGCATCAGACGAACCACCTGCAAAAATTTTCAGAAGTGCCATCGAAGTGAATCAGATTCCAAACATTGATGATGGGACAGGAAAAGAGAATAACGATGAACCTCTGAATGAGAACGACCCTCCTGTGCAGCTTCACAATAATTTATTGATTTAACTAGAATAAAAACATAATTAGATTGAACAAATGAAGCTTTAAGTGGAACAATTTGTTTATTTGGTTCAAAATAAAAGAGGTTGAAACAAATACTTGTTTTATTTATATTAAATAAATATTTATTTAATTTAAATATTTGCTATGAGCTAACTAATGCATGATTTATTTACTAGAACTAAATATTTATTTATTTTGTAAAAATGATTGATATTGAGCTAAACTAAGAATAATTTAATTCAAGCAAACGAAATGGAAACGGTCAAACAAATTCAGATTTTTTTTTAAACAAATATTTGTTTGTCCATTATCAACCAAATATTTATTTAAGGGAACTTCATTTTTCTTTGGACCAAATTATTTTTTTTTTCAGTGTGAGAGCAGGAGAACATCAGCTTTCAGTGGATGACGCCAATTTAAGCCGATCGGTAACGAAAACCAGATATGTTATCGGGGTGCGCAATGGTCATTACAAATCGATATTTCATTTCTTTAATCACCAGCATATCAATACATCAATCTTTCTGATTTCGTAAACATCTGTGGAGCTATAATAAATCGGTATTTTGGCCCTATCCTCATGGAAGGTGCAAATGCAGAATTTGCTCAAGAACTTCTGTAGAGAGCGATTGGACCAAATCATTTGAAAAATCTTGTAGAGGAGAGAGGACTTATAAATAGACGTGGTAGGTGCGTAACTGGAAAATCATCATATACCAAACTTTCCTGTACTGCATGTAGAGTACCTTAGGGATTAACAAATTGGTACATATGAATTAAAATTATCGCCCTCTTACATTTAAGATTCACGACAAAGAGAACGTCCTCAAGAAATTCACTTCATTGATCAAGTTAATGAGTTAGCTTGAGGAAGTCACGGGGTACTACTGTACTTCTTAAGCCGGAGCTCGAACTGTGGGCACATGGAAAAAATAGTAAAATATGTTTTGTATTTTTTTTAGGGACGCACTGCTTCTCCTGCCTCCATGAAATCTCCGAAATCTCTAGAAAATTCGCAGTTATAGTATTAGCTAACTCATAAGCTTGTTCAATGATGTGAATTTCTTGAGGATGTTCTCTTTGTCGTGAATCTTGAATGTAAGAGGGCGATAATTTTCATTCATATGTACCAATTGGTTAATTCCTAAGGTACTCCACATTCAGTACAGGAAAGTTTGGTATATGATGATTTTCCAGTTACGCACCTACCACGTCTATTTATAGGTCATCTCTCCTCTACAAGATTTTTCAAATGGTTTGGTCCAATCGTTCTCTGCAGAAGTTCTCGAGCAAATTCTGCATTAATTTGCAACTTCCATAATAAACCGTCAGATAGTGACATATTTAGGTGCCCCATTTTCGCATACAAGCCTCGAAGAGGGTTGAAAAGTACATCGATTTTGAGTAGGATGAAGGTATTTTTACGAACGGCTCCTGGGGATAACGTATGGAAAATTCCATTTTCCGTAACAGAAATGGAAGACGTCCTAATGCCCATATTTTCTCGCAAGCCGTGTTCATCAAAGGATTAAATAATTAAACCTGGCTTCGTGAAAACAAAGAAGGGGGTGTTGCAGGTGGCTGAAGCTTTGAAATAAGGGCGTAATCTTTTAAGGAAAAATCAAGATTTTGAGTGATTTTTCCAAACAAGCCCATCGGAAGGATGAAAATCTACAACGTCGGTAGCAAGAAAACATATTGGCTTGAGTGTCGTAAATGGAAAATTACATTTTATGGTAACATAAATAAAATCGAATTTTCCATATGTCATCCCCAGGAGCTACCCGTAAAGATACCTTCATCCTACTCATCAGTACTTTTCAACACTCTTCGAAGCTTGTATGCGAAAATGGGGCACCTAAATCTGTCACTATCTGACGGTCTATAAGGATAGGGCCAAAATACCGATTGATTATAGTTCCACAGATGTTTACGAAATCAGAAAGATGAGCAGTGTGATGTATTGATATGCTGTGATCAAAAAAATGAAATATCGATTTGTAATGACCATTGCGCACCCGGATAACTTATCTGGTTTTCGTTACCAATCGGCTTTAATGGGCGTCAACCACTGAAAGCTGATGTTCTCCTGCTCTCACGCTGCATGGCATTCCATGGTTAATACCAAGTTGATCTTAAAGTAGTATGGCATCACGATAACCTCGGTCAACAATGAAAATATCATCCTCCTCGAAAAAGTTGCAGGGGTGGAAAAGTTGGTGATCTTAGTCAGCTATTTTTTTGAAGAGCTAGTTTCTCTAAATACCAGTGCGATTTTGTTGTTTGCTATCCAGCTATGGAAAATTATGCAGCTTTTTTGCAGAAGATTGAAATTACTTTTAACTTCTATTTTTGTAACGTCATAGAGTCGTATGCAGCAACCTGTGCAACAACTACACTGTTAAAAATAGGGTGAAAACTACATTAAGAATGCTTTAAAAAAATATAATTTTTAAAGGATTTTTACGCCATAAAATAACATTCGTGATTTTTACTCAATAGTATCGTAAATATTCTACCGAAGAGTGTATTATTACGGTAAAATATGTAAAATTGCCTACTTATTTGTGAAATTCAGCTAATTTTGGAATATTATCCGTATATCATCGTAATTTTTCGGCGAATCTCTTAATTTCACTACACGCCGCTGGAATACCTTGTGGCTTCTAATTGCTTTTCTTAAACAAGCAGAATCTTGGATTGAAATGTTAACTGAGTGAAGTATAAGTGGTGATGTTAATTTTAATCGACCAGACAACACGATTTCATCAATCATTTGGTTAAGGTAGTGGTGGGAATGTGGGAAAATATCGAATTCAAAAACTATCGATAGTTTGATAGTAGTGGTTGATTAACTAACGATATATCGATAGTACTATCGGTTCAAAAATATAACCTAGAACTGAAATGAAAATTGAAGATTCTAAAAGTATTTGTATAACTTTCTGAAATGGAGCGAAATGGAAGCGCCCCCCTACGTCGGCCATTTTTCATTCCGTTATTCCTGTCAGAATTCAGCATCAGCTGTCGAGCTGTCACCACTCCTAGTCAGTAAGCGCTTTCTTTTATTCACCGATGGCTCCATCGATGACCTGTCTATCTTTGTCTAGTTCATAGAAAATCGGAATGGCTGTCTCATAATGCTTTTAACAGATGGATCCATCGATGTATAAAAGAATTCACTCAGTGTTACCAATTTAATAATACAAAATTCGATAGTCTAGGGAAAATTATCGATGGTTCGATATTTTTAATTTCGCAACGAACTATCGATATATCGATAGTTTCATTCGATAGTTTCCCACCTCTAAGTTGAAGGTAAGTAAATTCATAATGATTTGTTCCTATTGTAAAATTGTATGTACTTCTTTTCAAAAATGCTATTTTTAGAGACATTGATGAAGATTGCATCGTTATTGGTAACGGTTCCCATACGCTATTTGGAAAAATTCAGGATAGGAATAACTATTTGAACAAACAAGAAAGACCTGAAGATATACAAAATCCAATAAAAAATAAAAAGCGTCGGGTTGTTGAAAGGGCGGGGTGCTCCTCATGGAACCCCGAAGTCGATGATCTTACAAGCCCCAAGTATTAAATTCTACCGATCCTGAGCTTGAGGAGTTACTTACCTTAAATATTTTATAAATTTAGTATGAAGTAAAAATACATATTCATAAACCTTCTTTTCCGACTTTTAATCATGTTTTTACGTAAAGGCTTAATCACATTTACGTATTAACTTACGTTATATTCCGGTTCATTTTCTGTCAAGATACCATAATTTTAATGTAATTTTCATGTGTAATTTTACGACTATGTGTGTAATTTTTCGGTAAGTTTATGTAAAAATACAATCGATGTAGTAAAATACGTTGAATTACGGTTGTAATATAATTAAATAGTAATATAACGTAAAATTACTAACTATTTTTAACAGTGTATCAAACTTATATTTTGATGATCCATTCACATATAGTAAAAGAACGTATGCAGTTATGCACCTTTTCCTTGGATAAAAAAAAAGATGAATCTTCTTATGCCATAAAAATCACCATAATAGGCAGAAGTTCAGCAGCAGTGCAGTAATATCATGTTACAACTGAATTCACAGACTGTTTTTTCCTTCTCCAGTAAAGATTTAATGCTTATACGCCCCTCTGATATGGGAAATGCCACTAAAAAACTATCTTTCTGATTATATAATCCGTTTTTTTTTTTTTGGGAAAAATGGATTTTTTTCTTCTGAGAAGTAAGAAATGAATGGGGAATAAAGACTTTAGATTTTTTTCTGTTCAGATGGAACAATATACTGGTCACTTATTTTGTTTTCGGAAATGTGGTGAGCGTAAACATAGCTACTTCCAATATATCAATTTTTACGTACACCATTAATATTAATATTTGACTTTTGTTCACTGGCTTATTTTTAAGGTAGGGGAAAATAAAAGTTTTTTTTTTGGACGATTGGTTAACCCTTTGGGTTAATCTTTTGTCAGTTTTGTAATGTTATATCAAACTTAACTGATAAAAATAGGTGCTGAGTATGCTAAAGCTCGATGGTGCTACTTTGACACTCTATATCTCGAAAACTACTCGATGTACCCCCCTTTTTTTTGCACGTAAACTATAAGGGCAACATGGACTACATCATATAAAAAATTCAGACATTTTGACCGAAACCGATTTTCTGTGTATTTAGTGCGTCGTACTTTGAACATGCTCATTTCGTTCTCCGAGTTTTGCTACGTTGTGCTCCATAATCGGCGAATTTTGCTCCATTACCAGGAAAGACCTACAGAGCTCCCAAAAATCTCTCCGCAAATCGCATTGAGTATAATGGGCGTGAATCGCTCCAGGTGCTTTCCACACGGCACCCGAAAGCAGCTCTAAAAAAAAAATAGAATGAACTACACAGTTCCCAGGAATCTCTCCTTGCAACACGTGTGAATATTTTGGAGTTTCTATATGCGAATTTTGATCTCACAGTTTTGCTCCATTTTGCTCCTTGATCGGCGAGTTTTGCTCAATTACCTGGAATAACCTACGAGCTCTTAAGAATCTCTCCTAGCCCCCCCACACCAGTGAGAATTTTGTTTGATAATATTCATTCTGTTTTCCGAGTTTTGCTCCGTTTTGCTCCATGATCGGCGAGTTCTGCTCCATTATCTGAGCTAAAATCTGTTTTTTTATTTAAAAATAAAAGTCAAACTGACATTATGTTGGCAACACAATGTAAAATTGTCAATGCTTTCAAATTTTTTATGTATAGAAAAGGCTTGTGTTGCCAACATAGTTACTAAATTTTTGACTTGGGGAATTATCTTTAAAAAAAAAACAGACTTTACTTCCGGGTGCCACGCTTTGAGCACTCAGGCGCTTTGAAACTGCTCTCATTTTCCTCGCCTCTTTTTCCTGATGCACCTGTAACTGATTTTCAAGCGTTTGAGTGCAAAGCCCATTGAGTATAATGGCCGTGAAGAGAACGGTGTTCCCTGGCTGGTTTCACTAAAGTCTAATTCCCCAAGTCAAAAATTTAGTAACTATGTTGGCAACACAAGCCTTTTCTACATAAAAAATTTGAAAGCATTGACAATTTTACATTGTATTGCCAACATAATGTCAATTTGACTTTCATCTTTAAAAAAAAAACACATTTTAGCTTTGTTTGTTTATTCGCACCAACAAGGCACCAAGCGACATTTTCTACACAAACGTGTTTGTTTGTCCAAGGTTTATCCCTATATTTTTTTTGTATGGGTCTGACAGAGACAAACTAACTTTTTGGTACACCTGGTGTAACTTTCGTGCAAATAGACAAACAGAGCCTGCTAGAAGCCCTGTTAGTTAAAACTAATTTCGATCCTTTTTTTTTCGCGTGCTTTTAAAAAAGACTGAAATAGTCTAAGTACCTACGCACTGAATTTACAAATGGGAATCGCTTGAAAAAATAGTTATTTATGTCATAAATAATTACCGATATTCAAGCTCGTTTGTTCGAGCGCCCATGTTCGGAGCAGTGAAATGTGTTCCGAATGACCTAATATTGATTTGACAGTGCAAATCGATGAAAAAAAGATGGCGCCTATTTTCAAGTAAACACTAATCTGTCAAAAAAAAAAGAAAAATTTTACATTTTTATGCCTGTAGGAAAAATATTGTACCTAACACTTGCGGAAAAATTCATTTTCCGCACCTGTTAGGTAAATAGCTATTTTTCGTTGATGAAAAATGGGTATCTGGAAAATTTTCATCTTTGAAAAGCTTCTAAAAAATACTTCAAAACTACTCCAAACTTTCAAGTTCTTTTCATCAATTGTAAGAAACACAAAGTGAATCTGATGCTCAAAAATACAGGATTCAATTGCCTTTAATTTGAGGAACCTGAAACGAAGATTCTGTAGGTACCGTTTCCATACCAGTTTAAGTTAAAGTGAGCCAGATTGGGTTAGTTTGGGTTAGTTTTGACAGCGAATTGTGCACGATACAGTTTTTCGAAGGAATGGCCCATAAAAATATGGGAATTGGGGAACTATTTAGGAGAATAAGGTGATTTTAAATAGGTAGGTACAGAGTGTGACACCTCACCTACAGCCTTCACCTTTACAGGTAAAAGAAAGGTTGTACAGGTTTGGCTGAATTTTAAGAAACCATGGTTAGGAACATAATTTGAATATCAGAAATGTGGAATTTTGCATGCTTCCAGCTTTATTCGAATGGGATGCCCTATATTTCATTCTATATTCTTGAAGAGCACAATGTCCCGATTTGAAAAATATATAATTCGTCTATATTTGATTGAACAGTCTCTCACTACAAAAATTGTAAAAATACTATCCCACTACTGATTTTGTGAACCATTGTACCTATACAGGTGCAAGTTGCAGTTAAAATGTAGGGTATGTATGTATGTACATACAGTCGTGAGTGGGAAACCCGTTTTTTCCTATTGTAAAATGAGCTCATCAGCGGTAATGACAGGGATTGTCACATTTGACGAAAAATCCATTGTATAGAAAAGACTGATTTACCCAAAATAGCGAAAAATGACAAGACCTGTCAGTTGGGTGTCCCACTTTTTCCGCTCACGACTGTACTTGGTTTCTCTGATAGTATTTTTAAAATTTCTAGAACCAAATATGTTGGAGACGGCTCAACCAAATATAGACAAACTATATAGTTTTGGAATCGGAAAATTGTGCTCTACAAGAATATAGAACCAAATATAGGTCATCCCATTTGAAAAAAGCTGAAAGCATGCAACATTTTACATTTCTGACATTCAATTTTTGTTTCTAATCATGGATTCTGAAAATTCAACTAATACTGTGCAACTTTTGTATTTACACCTTTCATCTACTCAATACATGAAAAAACACTTGTACTTGAACAATAACTTATTATATAAAGTCAGAATTTGTAAGATTAGATTATCCACTTTTTGTCAATTTGCCTTTCAACAGGAATTAGTAATGTTACTATACTTTATTTTTTCCCAAGATAGATTTTGACATTGAAAACTTTGAAACATAAACAATAACGCTTGACCCTGATTGGTCGCAAAATGAGGTGTTTCTGCAGGTTGACATCAGTTTTACAATAGCGGCCAATAAGTGGCATTAGCGGCATTGTTTATGTTTCAAAGTTGACAATGTCAAAATCTAATCTATCTTGGAAAAAAATAAAGTATAGTAACATATTGTGACAAGTTATTCTATTCAAGTACAAACGAGTGGATTGTTGCGGAATTTATGGGTGAACATCTGCGGGACGAGCGCAGCGAGTCATCTATTTATTAATACGTTGTTCAAATACGATACTAACCTGACTCACTCAAATGTTAGTTATTCTCATTAATTCAAAAACTACAAGTTTCAGATGAGTGTCTTATTTGAATAGTTCAACAGTATATTGATGAGTAGATGGCTGCGGAACTCGCTGCGCTCGTCCCGCAGAGGTCCACCCATAAGTTCCGCAACAATCCACTAATTTGTACTTGATCATAACTTATTATATAAAGTTAGAATTTGTGGGATTATCCACTTTTTGTCAATTTGCCTTTCAACAGGAATTAGTAATGTTACTTTACCAAACTAGTAGCATAATGTGAGAAGTTATTCAAGTACAAACCAGTGAATTGTTGCGGAACTTATGGGTGGACCTCTGCGGGACGAGCGCAGCGAGTTCCGCAGCCATCTATTCATCAATATGTTTTTTAATTACGATACTAAACTGACTCACTCAAATTCAAATGTGCGTTATTCTCATTAGTTCAAAAACTACACGTTTCAGGTGAGTGTCTTATTTGAACAGTTCAACAGTATATTGGTGAGTAGATGGCTGCGGGACGAGCGGAGCACTCAAATGTGCGTTATTTTCATTAGTTCGCACTACTAACTTACCTAAAAAATCAAATAATCCGCACAGCGTGCGAAAAGTAACTTTTCAACGCTTTTGTGTGCGAAAAGTACTTTTCACACGGTTTTGCATGCGAAAAGTACTTTTCACACGCTAAAATAAAAATGACACTTCTACTGAATTTAATTTTTGCAATTAACTCTGACTGCATTCAAATTTCAATGTACGTACCAAAATGGTTTGTTGAATATAACCCTAAATAATAAATTTTACCATAAAAATAAATTAAATCTCAATGTGAATATAGTTATTTCGCAGTCGTAGAAAAAGTATAGTGTGTAACGCGTGTGATAAGCACTATTCAACACTTGTTGCACAATATACTATTTTATTCCTTGTAGAATTTCCGGTGGTAAAAAAAACATTATCAAGTTGCTTTTCAAGATTTTTTCATGTTGCCATTTTTCATCAATTCAATTTGAAATTTCATTATGATGAGCTTCTATTCTTCCTTGTTTTACTCCAAAAGTTTCAAAGTTTCTGAATTGAGTTTGACGGAAAAGTATAACCAAATACCAAAGTCTCAAATACCATCTAACACAAACCGTTTTCTTATAATTATTTTCAACGACTTTCTATTTGCGTAAAAGCAATAAAACCCAAAATCCATAAAGCAAAGCGCAGGTCACCCGATGTGCTCCAACAAGTACAGGGAAATTTTAGGACACTTTTATTTCGGGACGACGTTTATGATATTTTAAAATTTTCGTCGCAAGGCGTTTTTTAGTGTCTTACGTTTTGGCTCTGTCTAAAAATGTAACAATTTTATTGCACGAAAAACAAATTGACATGCAGAATAAGTAAGGTCCTTGAAAATAAACGACGTAGGTAATGACATAGATCGGATAGATATAGCGAATGACTTTAGAATTAAATTATTAAAATTTGAAATAGAAAAAGTCGTTTTTAATTAACAAAACTCGTTACAACATCGAAGTTAATTTAAAGTTTGTTCAGCCAAAAACAGAAAGTTCTAAAGCACAAAGTTCGCGTCGGTCGTCGAGACAAGCAGAAACTTTAGAACTAATTTTAAATTTACGGTCTTGTTGTTTTCCGCCATTAATTTAAAAATGAATTAACTTTACCCACCGTCCGTTATTAATTGATCGGCCTACCACAATCCATCAATTACTATATTGTTTATTTTGCATTCATCGGCAATAAATCACACCCGGTTGCATAATAATTTACCATTATTCGGTGTGATAAATGGCTTGTTACTACCTCTTGCTGAGCAATAATTGTTGGTACAGCTATTGTTTGAAATTAAAATAAAGTAGATTGTCAGGTGTTATCTGGGGTGTGTGCACTTTACTTTAATTTTTTTGACCTTGCTATGGGTAAAACAAAGAAAACATGCATTGTTCAAATAATTTCCTATAGGATAAGCTATTGATAAAAAGTTACATTTGAGTACAAAGTAGATGGACATAAACAAAATACTTGAGTTAAAATATATTCTGAGCAGAGCTGTCAATATTTGAAGTATAAATTACTTGAAATTCTACTTCAAGTACATATAAGTATGTACTTTGTACTTTTAAGTATTTTACTTGCATTATTTTTTTTGTTATGTACTTTTAATGGTACTTCCAATATCTATTCTAAAATACTTGGATTTTTACTTGATTATGTCAAGTATTTTGCTTGAAGTATTTTGAGTACCTACTTATGATAAATAACAGCTGTATGCAACATCCTCTTTTAACTTAAAAGCGCTTTGTAAAACTGGTCACTTTTAAAAATGTGTTTTCTAAGCCATGCAAAATTTTAAAGGTACCAGTTTTAAAAAGCGCTTTTAAGTTAAAAGAGGATGTTGCATACAGCTGTAAGTCTTTTGATTTTCTTTTAAGAATAATTATTGCAATTTTTTTTTCACAGTGCACAACTACTTACTAAATATCAAAATATGACAAACATTTTCGAATCTTGAATTAGTACAGGCTATTTGATTATACACACATCAAAATAGTCTAGGGAACAAGATGCAACTGAATACATTTATAAACTGAACAAAATATACTTTTAAAAGATTTTCAAATTTTGTTAAAGCCTGCTGGAAAAGCCGATATGATAAATTTTACAAGATTTGTTCAACAAATACCCATATGGTATCTTTTTTAAAAAAGTTATTCTGCCTAAAAATTAAAAGACGAATATTTCTTGTTCCCTAGACTTTTTTGATGAGTGTATTTAAGTCCATACCTGTATTTATAGAGAATTTAATGTTCTTTCCAATGGTACATTATTTAATGCATTGCAATTTTTAGCATTTGTAGCTCTTAATAAGCTCAAGAAACCCTGTAATTTAAGATATTCCCAGGCTTATAGTTTTTGAGCAAATTGAGTTTGAAGTTTTTAATAAAATTTAGACTAAAAATCAACTTTGAGGTTTCAGTACTCAAAAACTATTTGAGCTATTCAACTCAATTTTGCACGGATTTATAGATAATTTATTGTTCTTCCCAATGATATCTAATTTATTTCAATTTGCTCAAAATATAACAAAGATATGGGCAATTGCTCATGACCATGTCAAGATTTTGAAAATTTTCTACAGTCAAAAATAAGATTTCCTTTTTATTTTTGTTTTGCTTAAAATAGCCATTTGGAAATGATGTCGGGGTTGTTTTTCAATAATTTTGACCAACTCTATCAATTGGTAAAGTCAAAATTGAGCAAAACTGAAAAAATAAAAAAATCGAGTTTTCCATAAGGGTCCCTTTAAATTCCGATTTCAAAATATTTAAACCTCAATTGCTCGGAAACTGCTGAATAAATTGCATTAAAATTTTCAGCATTTGTAACTCTTAATAAGCTCTAAACACCCTGTAATTTACAATATTCTCAGGTTTATAGTTTTTGAGCAAATTGAGTTTGACGTTTTTGGCAAAATTTAGACTAAAAATCAAATTTAAGATTCAATTACTCAAAAACTATTCGAGTTACTATACTCAGTTTTGCATAGAATTATAAAGAATTTAATGCTCATTCCAATAGTGTATAATTTATTCCAATTTGCTTGAAATTTAACAAATATATGGGCAATTGTTCATGACCAAAAATAGGATTTTCTTTTTATTTTTGTTTCTGCTTAAAATGGCCATTCGAAAATGATGTCAGGGTTGTTTTTCCCTAGTTTTGACCCACTCTATCCATTGATAAAGTCAAAATTCAGGAAAACTAAAAAATAAAAAAAATTTGTTTTTATAAGGGTACTTTTTCTTAATTCTAAAAACCAACTTTGAGACTCAATTGCTCAACAAATGTTCGACCTCTCAAGATCAATTTTGCACGGATTTATAGAGAATTTATAGCTCTTTCCAATGATATATAATTTATTCCAATTTGCTCAATTATTCAACCAAGATCTGGGCAATTATTTCTAATCGCGTTTTAAATAGTAAAGGCTGTAAGTATGAGCTTAAATAATATCAAATATCTTGTACCTACCTATTTTGGAATCAGGCCCCACTTGATTTTTAGAACCGAGACTGAGATATACAAAATTTTACACGAATCGGCGTACCTTATAACGAAAAATATAAAAAATTACTAAGCACCAAAGCACCTTGGTACTTTTATTAATTTATAAATAATAAATAACATAAAGCTCAAATAAGATAGGTACCAGAATAGAATGAGGATCGAATTATATTGTGAATAACTAAAAAAATTACTGAAAGTTGTCTTGCTTGAACAGATTTTAGATATTTGAAGTACCAAAAGTATTGTTTCAAGTAATGTATTTAAAGTATTCTACATATTTCAAGTACTTGACTTGAAGTAATGCCACTCTACTTGAAACTCAGTGTTTTTACTTCAAGTAAATTTCTTGATGAAATTCAAGTACCTAAATTTAAAGTTTACTTGATAATCAAAATATAATTTTAAAAAACGTGTAATTGGACTTCAGGTAAATCTGCTGGCTCTGATTCTGAGTATACATACAAGTTCCTGTTTACCAAATTCATCAAAGTCGCATTCAAATTTTAGCACTTCAGCAAAAACTAGAAATTTAATTATTTGATTTTGCGGTGACAAATCTGGCGCCAGCCGTGTCGATATTTACTAGGAAAAAAATTATTTGCTTTGTCTGTTTTTAATTAGAAACGTGTACGCATACAATTGCAACTCATTAACCAACCTACCGTAATATGTGTAACAAATTAAATTAAGCTTTCATCACGTGACGTGATGATATACATATAATTTGTTTAATTATTCAACATTCAATGTTGAATGAAAAATATATGGTCCATTTCTATTATCTATAGAGACAGTCATGATTGTAGATTTTCATGATGTGCTTTTCCCCGGTTCTAGGACACATTTTTTTTGCACTTTTTGCCTTCTCCACCGGCCAAAAGCAAAGATAAATATTTATTTTCCATAGCCCGAAAGCCATTCGAGTCTTTTGAATACATTATTTGTTTTCTGTTCTATTTTGCCTTCCATTTTCCATCCATTAGCCAGTCGAGTAAAAGCTTTTCGGATTTTATTCTTTTTTGTGGGTTTTGTAGGTGGATTTTAGTGGGTCACTCCTGGGTAGCTAATGGGCGACGACAATAAGATTGAGTAGAGCAATGCATTATGATTAAAAAACTTAATTCGATCTTGGAAAAATATCCGTTGCATTATCACAATATAATCTTTTCGAGCAACATTGTTGCAGGTCAGACAAAGAGGCCGTATAAAATTACTGATCCACGCTATGCGATACCCATAATGGCAGTATTTTATTTTTTAACAAATAATACAGGAAACAATACGAATACAACGAAGAACGGTTGCATAACAAACGGCCCAAGTAATTAATTATTATTAAATGGTAATTAATATGGAGAAGTAACGTAATCAATTGGTTTTTTTTTTGTATCTAGGTCACCATTATTTTGATTAAAAGGTTCCTAATACCTACATGCAAAATAATTATTGAAATCAGTATTTCAAATAATTTTGCCATTGCTCAGAAATTTTTGAAAGGAAAGGTAACAATTTCACCTTTTATTATACAGATAATTTGATATTGGAGCACATAACTATTCTATGGTTATATTTATCTGTAATATGTTGCCTATTTGGATTGTATCCAAAATATTTAAACTATTTGATGAATCTACATTACCCCTGGGAAATTAGACTTTCTCTGCGGAATAATGCCGAACAAGTTGAATTTTTGCAGAGACTTTCGCGTTGATGATCTAATGAAGCACAAAAAAATCTCATGCCTACCCTTGTGCGTCTTGAGATATCAAAGGTCATGAAAATCTCGATTCCAGTTCATCTGACGTCGGAGAACCTAAAACAAAACTTACGTAAAATAGTATTCTCTACAAAATTGCTTATATAATTTTTTTTCGTACGACAAACCGTTTTCGAGATATATCGTTTAATGCATTTTTCCTACGACCACATACGAAAGTGACAAAATCCGCACTAGTTGGTTCTTGGGAAAGCGCTAAATATCACACGCGTGCCGAAAGTACTTTCAATACGCGTGCTGAAAGTACTTTCAGCACAGGTATGGAAAATACTGTTGACATAGTTTGTCGTTCACGTCACAATTTACTTTCAATACGTGGGTATAAAGTACTTTCAACACATGTGTTGAAAATGAAAAGAAATAAAATAAGAGAAAATTGGTGTAAATCGGTTTCTGGTCGTAGAAAAATTGCGTACATCACTTGTGAGAAAGCGTCTTTCATACACTCGTGCAAAGCTGGACAGGAAACCGTTAATCCGTTATCCGTTAATTAACGAAGTTATAAAAATTGCTTAGATTTAACTTTTAAGTTAACCGAAAAAATTTTTAACGGTTTTCTTAACTTCCGTTAACTTTAGTCCGTTACATTCGTAAATGACGTAATTTTGTTTGCTTGAATTAGGCGATTCGAATCAGCTGATAATTCAAGATGGCGATGCGGTACGAATGTAAACACCATTGAGGTTAAACATTGCCTCCATATAAATGTGTGTTAATTCTACCTGTTTCAAAGTTTAATTTGATAAATTTTAATTTATTTCAATTTCCTTTATTGTCCGTAGTTAAAACCGAGTTACTTGGAATATTTATTTATCTACCAATAAAATACCTGGGGCATCAGGACCATCAGGTACAAAACGGACCCCAAGAAGCTGTGCAAATGAATTTTAAAAACATAAATCACATGAACCACAGCAACACCAAAAATTAAAAAAATTATCAAAAAACCTTCTCAAACTGATAAAAATACTTTAGAAATTCACAAAAAATACACAATCTCTTATGGACCCCTGCGTGTTTATTCTCATCAAATTTTACCGATGTATCCACTATTCTATGTCGGTCATTGTCATTTTCCATTCACTAAACAAAGATAGTTAGTTTGTTATGCCGCAACGCCATCTTGAACGTCAAACATCAAATCGCCCTATTGCACTTCAAGGTCAATCGGGACAGTTCGCACAGGCGTAGAAAGATTTCAGTTCGCTACACTACCCAGTTTGGAACTGTTCTGGAATGACTCCATACCCGATTCCGTATACAGTGAAATTGATGCGCAAGCCCTTATAGTTCTGTTGTTAGGTAGGCTGTGAGTTGAGGCGCATCGTTGGGCTGTGGCGTAAATGGTAAATAAATCAGCTACCTAAATTGGAAATAGTGCTGCTTTTTAGATCTATAGGATCTAGATACTTTTTGTTTTATTCACATTCACCTGTGTAGGAGTGTTTGAGTGAGTATTTTTAATACCCATTTGGAATAGCACCATCCTTGTTCATCAATCATGAATCAGATGAAACAAAAAATTACCAACAATCACAAATCACTAAAACGACTGGTACTTCCAAATAGGTATTAAAAATACTATACCCTAGCCCAGCCTATTCTATTCCAATTATCTATTACTTATAATTAGCTTCAAACATCAGAATAACTTTTCGATGATTTAACTCTTAACGGATAACTTTAACTTGCGTTATATTCTCAAAAATTTAACGATTATCGAAGTTAACTTATTGAGTAGCGAATTACCGATTAACGAAGTTAACTTTTCGATTAACTGTGCCCACCTTTGCACTCGTGTTATTTTCGCACTCGGCTACCGCCTCGCGCGAAAAAACACTCGTGTAAAATTTGTCACTTTCTTCACTCGTAATGTAATATACTATCTCCTACCCTGTAAGTCTGGAAAATAAAACTTTCAATAATAAAATTGTTAGAAATTTGTTCATTTATAATAAAATATACACCGTGATTGTCGTAGCCCGTTCATTAGAAATCAATTGGATTGCAGGTGGATTAATAGAGAAAGCATCTAATCCACCTGCAATTATGGGCTACGTAAATTACCTACCCTGTATAATGAATAATTGATAACATAACATGCATAACAAAAAATACATTACTACGTTCTTTTCCGCACCACTTTTGAAGTAGAACGCAAGACGGGGTTTTTTACATGGTATCCCCATGTTTTTGATCTTAGGAAAAGTTTTTAAACTTATCATTTTTTGCACATACCTTCCTCCTTGTCTTCGTCGGGTTCCACTAACACCTCGATTAACAAAATATCTCCGTCAGACAATTGACTTTATGTCTTAGACTCAAGGTCACTGAAGTCTTCGATGTTAAGCAACTCTGTTGACGGGTTCAGAAATTATACCATTCGGCCTGAGGGCCTCGTGGTATAAATTTTTCTCGCGTGACTTATTTCTAACATAACACACTAGTACCATAAATATTACATTATATACAATTAATTTCAATAGAATTAAGCACATTTTCTTTATTATAATCCTGTTTGCTTTGTTTATTCAAAACCACAGAACGTCTTCAAATAGCCAAAGGTCTAGCCAAAGCATTTGCTTGGTTATGTTACATATTAGTTGTTTGTTGCAGGTTTCAGAACAAATATTTGATTAAATATCTCTGTGAAAATTTGGTTTAAATAAATAAGGTTTTCGTGATTATGATTAGATGTAACAGGTTCCTGAACAAATATCCAATTAAATTAAATAAATAATAAATAAATACAAATACAAAAGATATTTGATTCGAATAAATAGGTATTTGTTTGAAACAAATCTAGGAGTTTTGTTTTACTGGAAATTAGATTTGAAAGCAATGAAATATAAGCGTGTTGTATATGTATAATATGCAAAGTAGGTTAATAGAATAAGTTGGCTCAGTATAACTAACATCCTACCTTCTAACGTTGCCCATATATGGCCTAATTTCCATCTCTCTAGTAGGTCTTACACGCTTCTTGACTCCGAATTATTCACCTCCCTTGCAACCTTGCACAAAAAAAACTTACCACTTAATAAAACGTGCGATAAAACCAAAAATATCATGGTAAAACGCATAATCTAAGGTTATTACTTTCAATTACTTTACACCGGTTCTATTTAAAATCTGAGGCTTGAGGCCAAACGCCAGCCCAGCCTATCAGAATTCAGAGAATCAGTGCGAACTACTAACCGAAGCGCGTGGTAGTGTCGGCCGGCAACAGGAACATCAGGACAGGATCACGGCAGTTGAAGAATCATCCCCAACTCAATTCGATATTTATTTGATTTAAACAAATCGCTCTTGATCTAAATCAACAGGCATTTAACTTAACGCTCTGGTTGCTTCTTTGCAGCTCCTTTTTTAACATGTTGTCCCCTTGTTTAACGTAAATAAATATACATTTCAATGAAAGTAATATCAATCAAACAAATTTTGAAGAAAAAATGAACAAGTGAAGTTATTCTCATCAAATTCACTTTATTTGGTACAATAGAATTTAGTTTAATTTGAACAAAAACTTTTTAAACAAATATTTATTAGGAATATTCAAGTCCTTATTTTTTCAGTGTGGTATAAAACAAAACGCCGGTTTATTGCGTTCAAGGTTTTGTCAATTTTTTTTGTTAAATAACCAAACAGCTATACTTAGATCTATGTAAATGGAAACAAATACTGCCTAAAACAAAACTAAACGCAATTCTCAAAAACTGAAATAAACACAAATTATTCACAATGTTCTATCACAAGAATGTTCAATGTTTGGTTTGCTACCGATATCACACGACGATTATGCGTGGCCCAACACAGCACTCCCAGAACCAGGGGTGCGATTTTCGAAACCATTCGAGTACATTTCGTACACGAAATTTGACTGACAGCAATGTAAATTAAATGGAGAGCATTCGATATCGTATGCAATTTCGTATACGAAAACATTCGAAAATACGACCCCAGACTGAAGAACAGAAAAATTCTGAAACTGGAAACGCAAACGAACGCAACTATAGCAGAGACGAGCCCGCTAAAAAGTGCATGTTCGAATCAAATTCACATAAGATTAAATAAATTAGAGCGTTGCCCTCCAAATAAACGAAAAATTACTTCAAATATATAAATTGAAAAAGTAATAATTAGACCTCAAATTTCGTTTTGTTACACAAATAAATATTTATTTTTTTATTTTGTGTGATAAATATTAATGAATCATTTGTATCAAATTTATACATTATTGGTCTAATCTATTATTGCTCAAATAAATGGGCGATTTAGGGCAAATAGATAAATTTGTTTGAAAGAAGCGGATTTTGATAGTTTTAAATATATACAATATTGACTTAATTCAATATAGGCCAAATAGATGATTTATTTAACTCTCGATGATAAATTTTTTTCTGTCTCTACTGAGAGTTTATATATAGAAAATTGTCATTCTTGAAGATGAAATAAAAATAAAGCAGCATGAACAATCCAAATTAATATATTATTTAAAAAATATTCTTATTGAAACTAATGTTATATTAAATAAAAGCAAGAATTTTCACTCCTACAACATAAGATCTAAAGAGACATACAGAAATAAGTATAGTGCTACCAAGAAGTGGCAGGATTCTCCAGTATATAGAAGCATCCGAACATTCAATCAACTTCCAGCTAATATCCAAAATGAAAGGCTGTTCGCTGCCCAAATTAACCCGTGCCCTGAAAGACTATTACAAGACCAAAGACTAACGACTAACCTACTCTTAGAGAATATACAAGAAGACAGGGAGACTTGTTATAAATATTGTATAGAAAAGAAAGTAGGTAACAGAAAAAATAAAAAAAATCTGAACTTCTTCAAAATACTCCAAAAACTCAAATTTTCAAGATCTATTAAATAGATTCCTTTTATCAGCATTGCGAAATGAATCTGATTCTCAAAAATAGAGGATTTAGTTTTAATTTGAGCCTAACTACGTTTATGTTGAACAATATTATTATGAATTTGCTGAAATCATTATTTTGATATCCCTCAAAGTATACCAGACCTGTCGATTTTTTCTTAATAACAGAAAGGCACTCGAAACGAAACGTATATATAAATCTAATTTGTATAATTCAATTCTGATTTATATTTTACGAGATCCGAAGGGACGGGAAATGATAGGGAGATTTTCAAAAGAAAATTACATTTTTTTTTTTGCAACTTTTATAAAGAAAAATTCAGCATAAAATACGAAGCAAATAGCTTTCGCAAGCCCAGACTCCCACAGGAATTACATTGGGCATATATACGCTTCAAATAAATAATACTAAATACCTCGCCATAAATAATTCACGTACAACAGGTACGTGGTTTTACCCCTTTCGACGGGAGCCTGGCGCTTTTAGTTTACGAGTTAAATTAATTATTAACCGAGCGTGACTTCATGGGCTAAATTTGAGGGAATGGCCAATGTCTACCTACGCTAGTGATGAGAGATTCTCGTCTTTCGTCTAGTCTTGACCAATTTTTTTCACTTCGAGACAAGACGAGAAGAATCCAGTCTATCGTCAAGAATTTTCTCGAGTTCTCTCGAGCAATATAAATTAATGTTTAGGAGACAATAGCTCTGTTGTCGAGACAAGACTCATTTTCTCTCGAACCAGAGACAAGATGAGAGAGAGCGTATTCTCGTCTCGCGGCATTACTTCTGTACGTCATCCTGAATACAACCCAAAAAAGTTGGTATAGACTTTGTTCCCTATCCTGGATTTTTATTTCGCTGACAAATTAATGTAATAGTATTTCCATATATGTAATTATAACGTTTTTTTCAAATTAATGGTAACCTCAAACATGAAAAACTTCACACGTGCTCTATTCGACAATTCGCAATTTAGTCAATTTTGCTAATTACATAAGGTACTACGAACGCAATTTAATTGCTATAGAAATGCAACAATTTTTGGTATACATATTATCAAACTCTGGAAAAGTCGGTGCGAAAAGAAGTTGTTCCATTTTCGTTCGACATTGGGGGACAAAAAGGAAATCTCAAATTATTATCATAAAGAGGGAGAATTCGCGTTATATCCCGACGACAGGAAATTTGAATACCAAATCTTAGAAGACTCGATGCGATTTTTTACATCTGATAAAAATGTTAAACGTTTTCTATTTTTTCTTTCTTTGGTTTATGTTATACTAATTCGTATGAGTGACTGGTAAATAATGAAATATTCAGTCATTTTATTTTCTAAATAGCCCAAGAAAATACCTGGGCCGCAAAAAAATTTGCGAGGGCAGGCTAATTTTTCCAAGGCTGATTGAGGGCTGTGTCCTGAGTATTGAGCCAAAAACTCACACTCGAAAGCCTTGTGCGTTCGGCCCTATTGGCCTTTTTCTTATTTATGTTTTTTCGACAAAATGACCTCCACAAAACTTGTAGATAATTACATTCTGATCAACTTTGCCTCATGACTTTTTTTGCTAGTTATTTTACTTTAGACGCTGCGGCCATTTTAGTGCTTCAGAATTCGCAAAAAAAATTAAATAGCAAACCTGCAGACTATTTATTTATTGTTGTTGTAGCAGTTTACATTTTTATAGCACAAAGCTAAATAATATATACAGGGTTAGTAAAAAGTACTGCAACACTTAAATATCTTCAAAACTGCTTAAGCCGCGTTTACACAATTTGGAATCTGACAGTTTTCAGGCATGCGGAATTCAACAGTGCTATTGGCAATGTTGCTAGATTTCCCAGTTTTGCGCTACATGTAGTCTTTTTGTTATCTAAAATAGGATGCCACATTTATTTTTATTGCAATGAATTGGACGTGCCAAATTTGATAAGACTTCAAATTTTCAGAATTCTATCTCTACTAGTTGTTGAAATATGACAACACCGTATTTTCGGTGAAAAGTAGCGCAACGCTCAAATATCTTCAAACGCTGCTTAAGCACGTTCACGAAATTTGGCATCTGGGGGTTTTTGAGCAAGTAAAATTTAACCGTGATAGCGGCATTGTTGCCAGATTTCCCAGTTTTGCCCTACAAGTAGTCTTTTTACTATCGCTAATAGAATGCCCCATTTATTTTCATAGCAATAAATTGGACATGTCAAATTTGATAAGATTCCAAATTTTCAGAATTCTATCTCCACTAGTTGCTGAAATATGCCAACACCGCATTTTCAGTGAACGGTATCGCAACGCTTGAATATCTTTAAAAATCC
Source organism: Ceutorhynchus assimilis (assembly GCA_917834065.1). Classification (NCBI taxonomy): domain Eukaryota; kingdom Metazoa; phylum Arthropoda; class Insecta; order Coleoptera; family Curculionidae; genus Ceutorhynchus; species Ceutorhynchus assimilis. The sequence goes on from OU892281.1 coordinate 4,596,146, forward strand.
GCTTAAGCTCGTCCACTAAATTCGGTATCTGGGGATTTATAGGCAAGCGAAATTCAACTGTGATATCGGCATTGTTGCCAAGTTTCCCAGTTTCGAGCTACACATAGTCTTACTCGTGGCTTATGGTTTTTTTTTTTTTCCTTCAATAATACGAGTTACTTGTTCATGAGGTATTCATATTTCCGGGAGTTTCCGATAAGTTTGCGGCTCCTCCTGAAACAGGTAGGTAACTATCCCAGAATGATTATCTCTATAGTAGTAGTATTTAACAGTACAAGCAGCATATTGGAAATTTGGAATCTCATCAAAATTTGAACTAATTCATTGCAATAAAAATAAATGTATTCAAGATAACAAAAAGACTACGTGTATCGCAAAACTGGGAAATCTGGCAACATTGCCAATAGCACTGTTGAATTCCGCATGCTTGAAAACTGTCAGTTTCCGAATTGTGTGAACGCAGCCTAAGCAGTTTTGAAGATAGTTAAGTGTTGCAGTACTTTTTACTAACCCTGTATAATAATATACTACAAAATATGAAAACTTCTACTTTAGTGCACAATGGTACTTAAAGTACTGTGTGTGCACTAATTTTCTTATACAAGTAGCTATGAGGTTTTTATATTAAGCCTTATATAATAAAAAGTAACAGGACGCAAATCATCTACTTATGACTAATTTCAATACTGTAACAGTGGTAGTTAATGTAAAAATAACAACAGAGATAAGTTTATGTGTAGATAGTATCTAATCTAGACTAGATAATTAATTACATAACTACTTTTAAGGATCCATTGTCTTATTTCTTTTTTGCATTTGGAGTATGGCTTTAACTTGATATTATTTGGAAGGCAATTAAAAATTTTTGGACCTAGACAGTAAATATGATTTTGGCAAGCAGTATGCAGAGCTGGGCAAGCTACTTGGAAAAAGTAGCTAGCTACAAGCTACTTTATATTGTAAGTAGCTAAGTTACTCAGTAGCTCAACTACCTCTTTGAAAAAGTAGCTAAGCTATCAGTAACTTAACTACATTTTGAATTAGTGAAAGCTACTATTTAAGCTACTTTTATCAATGTACATGCCTTACCTAATTTAATTTCATAATATCATCATACGAAAATAACATATTAACTTTCTCTAAGAAGTAGTATTCATATTTTTGTCAAAAACCACTGGACATTAATTTATTAGGTTCACTTTGATCCAGCGTTGCCAGACGTACGACAGGTGTGGTATTTGTACGACATTCGTTACAAGAAAATCAATGCGTACAGTAGTACGGTAATGTACCACAGTTTTGAAATATTCAATTGATTGGGTAATATTTTATGGTAATATGTACCACATTTCTAAATTCTCCTTTTTTTATTATATTATGTGTTGGCCAAATTGGGTTTGGGTACCTTGCTTGACAACCTTGCACCTTGACAACCTTGCATGTGAATATGCTGGGTTATGAGATGTAACAGTTGTGTCATACTACCCTAACTACCTCGCCATCAAATTCTGGGCCAGCGAGTGACGTCACTATCAGCAGCTTATAGTGATGACGTCGCCCGCAGACCTCGATGGAATGCTTGCGATTCAGGCTGTGCTAGTGAGTTAGTTTTTTTGTAGATTTCAAATGTAAAAAAGGTGATTTTCGGTTCGTTCTCACAGAAGAAATAAAGTGTTCTTGATCTTCCAGTATCCCAAAATTTGATGGAGGGGGAGTTAGGGGAGTATGACACAATTGACACATCACATAATCCAGCATCAACGTTACAAAAGAATTTATTTCAATTTGACTAAGTACCCACAAAGTACAGGGTGATCTATTATAAATGTCAAATACAAAAGTTGCAAGAAATTGTCGAAAGTTTTCAACTAAGTCAGTTTTAGGCATACAGGGTGCGTCAAAAAAGTGCAGCAGTGTGAAGTTATATATTTTTTTAAAATGGAACACCCTGTATATTGTGCGTTTAATTGTTGGTCCCTTTTAACCTGATTTCAAAGATATGTTTATCTTCAATAGTTATAGGGAAAAACATGAAAACTCCTTTCAAGGTTAAATATTGAAAAAAGAAAAATTATACCGTTTAAGCTTTAGAGAATTTTGGTATAAACAGTTCATTGTTCAAATTTTTTTAATTAATATACAAGGTGAAATACATATTGTAATAAATCCAGATGTCTAAGTTATTATTATTTTAAAAATAAATAACATGAGAGACCTAGGAAGGGATTTTCGCGTTTTTCCCTTTTACTATTGGAGATAAACCGAGAGATAAACATATTAAACCATATATCGTTGAAATCAGGTTGAAGGGGACTGATAAATAAGCGCACAATATAGGGTGTCCCATTTTAAAAAATATAACTTCACACTGCTGCACAATTTTGACGCACCCTGTATGCCTAAAACCAGGGATGTGCTGTAGGCTATGAAATCTATATACTTTACGCGGTTTATCTACATATTGTTTACATCCACTTTTTTCCATGTAGACTGTAGTGAAGACAACGGAAAATTTGAAATTTGAATTACCTATTTTTTTGGAAATTTGCATTGCATTAAATTTATATTGTATTAAATTAGACATTATCTACAGGTCAATTAACTTTACCAAGAAAAAAACAGAACTAAGCATAAACAGAAACATAACCTTATGACAACTGTCAAAAATAGTATAAGGCATTCCAACGATCTGTCAAAAATGGCGTTTGTCAAAAGTTAGCCAGGGCAGGCAAAGTTAAAGTGAGCAAAAATAATGGTAAAATGCCTGCATTTTGTTGTGTAGTGAAATGTAGTAGTAGGGGAGAACGCGACAACGTTAAATTTATAAAATACTATCGGAACTGAATCGAAAACATCCTGATAAAGTTGAACAAACCAATTAGAAGACAACTTTGGTTAAATGCAATCATCAAACGTGAAGATTTAACTGGCAGTGAGTTAAAATATGCTGTAGTTTGTTCGAGATATATGTATATTAGTACTTATCAAATATCAATACTTAGAGCAACTATTATTATTAACAAATGTATATTAATGACGCGTGTTCGACTGTGTGACACTTATTTGACACAATCGAATTGTGTGCCCGGACTGATTTTTTTTTATTGGAATGCCCTACACTTTACGCGTTGTCTACATATTTTACACATTGTCTACATAGATTACATTGTTTACATTGTCTACTCGTTGTTTACACCAGAACGTAGACAATCTTTATTTACGCGTAGATGCCCATCCCTGCCTAAAACTGACTTAGTTGAAAGCTTTTGACAATTTCTTTAAACTTTTGTATTTGACACTTCTGTCACAAACGTCAAATAAAAAAGTTAGCAGGGGTGACATTTATAATAGATCACCCTGTACCTTAATAAATTTAATAAATAGTTTTATTTGATTTCCCCAGAGATTTCCCTTTACTCCTGTTCCTGTAATTTTTAATGCAAGGTCTATTTTCAAGTTTTCAGCATTTTGCGCTCTCAAAAAAAAAACATATTTTTTCTAGTAAATATGTACTAAAAATGTATTATGTGTACCACGAGTATTCATGGCGCGTACGTCCCTGTACGACAGTTTTTGAGCATTATGTACCACACTTTCATATTTAGAGTCTGGCAACGCTGCTTTGATCACAGTGATCTGCGAATGCGAGAATAAAATAGGACATATAAAACATAGGTACCTACAGAGATAACTAGAAACTAGTCTAAGCAAGGCAGGATAAGAATTTTCCGGAAAATGATAATTGTAGCTTGAGCAATTAAAGTATAAAGTTACTTTTATCGAGCGGTAAATTCAAACGCGGGCGATAGGTTGGTGGAAACGTGCCTTTATAAGGGGAAAACTGTTTATTTTTGAGAACAATATCGAATGGATGCCATTAAATTATAGGTATAGTTATTTTATTTTTGAACTAGAAGAGTCCGCTGCGCATAAAACGTAATAAGTATTTTGGGCGTTGAGTATGGTTAACCACACCCTCGAGCGGTAAATGACATTTTCCGCCATTAATACCTAAATAACTATTAACTATCTACCAAAAGTAGCTTAAGTAGCTTGTTTTAGTAGCTAACTACTTTTCACAGTAGCTTATGAATACTTGAAACACATTACCAAAAGCTACAGCTACAAGCTACTTTTTTTTCAAAGTAGCTTGAATAAGTTATTAGCTACCAAAAAAGTAGCTAAGCTAGTAGCTTAACTACTTGGTAGCTAGCTACTGCCCAGCTCTGGCAGTATGCTTGGGGTTTTGCCGTGTGACATTGTTTTGGTATTTTTACCATAAATCTTGCAACTGCTTTAAGGTGTAACTGTCTGATATCCAATAATTGGCTTTCTCTGAAGAGCAATTCAGTAGGAAACCTTTTATTTTTGAATAGCATAATTTTGATAATATATTTTTGTGCAACTTGAAGCTTATTTATTATTGTCACCCCGGCACTACCCCAAACCACCACCCCATAGTTCAAAATTGATTCAACCAGAGCATAGTAAACCATCTTTAATGTACTCAGACTTAAAACATTTCGCAGCTCATAAAATTTATATATTAATTTCCTTATTTTTCCTGTCACATAATTAACTTGCTCTTTCCATGTAAAGTTTTGATCAAGGTAGATCCCTAAGTACTTTATACATTTCACCCTTACTATTAATTTATTGCATATGTACACAGATTTGGCTTAAATCACAGTCATAGTTGTGGAGTTTCAGGTTTTGGAAATTTGGCAGCGAACGTGAGGAAAATGCAAAAGTGAGAAATTTTGTTTTGTCTACATTTAGGGATAGAAGGCTGTTGTCTAACCATCTTTTAATTTTTTGAATGGCTTTCTCCGCTAGATTTTTTGCACTCTCCCAGTCGTCGCTCCAAATTAATATAGCAGAGTCGTCAGCGAAACAGAACACCACTCCATTCTCCGCCAGAATTTGCATCAGGCTATCGATATATATATTAAACAATAATGTTGAAAGGACTGTACCCTGTGGCACACCAAACTCTACATCCACCTCGTCGCTAACTTCCGCCGCTATTTTTGTACTTTGCTTTCTTTTCAAATACGATTTGACTAGGTTATTTGGCGTTCCCCTAATCCCCATGCTGTCAAGTCGATTTAGTAGAATTTGGTGGGCCACAGTGTCAAAGGCCTTTTGAAGGTCCAGGAAAATACCTATAACTTTTTTCCCCTGGTCCAGCTTTTTTAAAACTGTTTCAGTTACCCTACAGAGTGCGTTTTCTGCACTGGAATTTTCCCGAAATGCAAACTGTTTTTCATTTAGTAACTTATTTTTTTCCAAAAAGTTCATCAGTCTTAGTCTAATACATTTTTCAAGAAGTTTACTTATTGTACTCGTCAGGGCATTTGGCCTATAATTATTTGTACTTTTTTTGTCCCCCTGTTTATATAATGGTATTATAGTTGCAGTTTTGAAAGATTCAGGGAAAATTTCAGTACCCAAAACAACATTGACCAAATGTAATAGTGGTTGTATTAAGTAATCTTTATATTTTTTTACAAGATCCGAACTAATACCGTCTTTTCCCCCTTTTACATTGTTTTTTAGGTTATTTATTTCTCTAATAAGCTCAATGTCAGTGATAGGACTTAAAAAGCAAGACTGTGTCACCCTTTTACCTCCCTGCTCTCCCACCGTCACCACAGAGTTTTTTATTTTTTGAGCCAGTCTTTTACCTATTTTCGAAAAATAATTATTAAACTCATCAGCTATTTGCTTTTCACTCGTAAGCTTTATGTTATCAGAACTGATTATACTTTTCATCTTTGATCCAATATTATAATCATTTGTAGCTTCTCTAATTACTTTCCATAGCTTTCTTGGGTCTGTGGAATTTTTTTTAGCAAGTTTTTTATAATATGAATATTTTGCGTTTTTAATCAGTTTTGACACCATGCACAGATCTGTAGTTTTTGTATCTCCGCAACAGAGCCAAATTATTATTATTTAATGCACATTATTTTTTTAATTTGTCTCTATTTCTAATGGAAGTTAAGATTTCATTAGTTATCCAAGGTTTTATTATCTTTTTCTTACAAGTAATTATTTTTGTTTTTGTACAGCTTGACAATATGTTATTAAACCTATCAACGAACCTACCAGCACACAAGTCAGAGTCCCAGGAAATCAGTACATCATCCCACTCTGCCCCTTGCAAACAATTTTTTAATTTTTCATAATCAATTTTCTGATATGTGTTGTTTCTGTTGTATTCAGGCGTTTTAGAGTCTGTTCGCATAATAAGCAGAATGGGATTGTGATCTGTAAGATCGTGTTCCAGAACAACAGCATCGACCTGACTGAAATATCTTTCACTACACTATTAATTAATTATTGGTTGTATCCTCTTCCATTTTTAGTAAGTCAATATTTGCGTCCCCCGTAAAAATGTATATTTGGCTTTGATTAATTTCTTTTTGCATTATAGTGTTTAAGTTATTGATGAAACTTTCCTGTGAAAGACTGAAGCCTTTGTATGTTGCCAGGAGGTTAATTATCAAATTATTTTTTTGTAGCATTACCTTTATTATCTTGAGTTGCTCCTCCATTAGTATCTCATGGCCTAGGAATATATCATGCTTAACATACACTATGCACTGTTTAAATTGCTTTCATTGAATGTAATACTGTACCCCGGTATGTTGAAGTCAGTGTAATTATATATAAAGTGTGTTTCTGACATCACAATAACGTCGAAACTCTTTTGCAAGGACTCCAAGAAAACCAGAAACTGGTCAAAGTTTTGGTACACACTTCTTATGTTAACATGCATCACACTTATGTTATCCTGGTGATTGTCAAAAAAATTTACTTCAGTTATATCACTACACACATATGCCTCTTGGACTTTATAATTATCCAATATATTGTTCATTTCCATCACTAGAGTTATATTGTTTTTTATCACATAATATTATTATGACGGTGTTTCGAAGGGTGTATAAATACCCCTACACTGTAGGAGGCAGATCTTCTGATGATCTAATTTTTATGGCTATATCTTGATCTGTTTTTTTGAGAAATATTGTTCAATTGACACAGAATGCTGCTTTGTATCCGTATTTCTTCTTAAAATCTCTAACTTCTTTAAATAGCAGTCTTTTTTTTACAGGCAAAATTCATTTAGATAAATATTCTTATCAGCCCCCTCCAGTCCACATTTGGCAATCGATGTTCCTTTCATTGTTTTTATCCTCTTGAGTAGGTACTTCCTTTTTTAATTGCACGTTCTCAAGTTTTGCTAAAATTGGCCCCTCTTCCTTATCTCCAAATCTAAAGCACTCCATTATGCTCTGTTCACCTATGGGCATCTGCAGGGTAGATATTATTCTAGAAACAATCTTTCTTGGGCAAGGGTCCGTCTGCTTAGGCACCCCAGCCACAATGATATTACACTCCTTTTCCTTTATTTCCATGTCATCCAACTTGGCTTCAATTTTTACAATTCTTTGCTTTAGCTCAATGTTCTCCTTTTTGAGCACTTTTAGTTCGTCAAGCGCTTTTTCAAGACTTGTTTTCTGCTCATCAAATGAGTTTGACATGAATTGCACAGAGTTTTCCAGGGAGGTCAACTTTTTTCCCATTTTGTCTATTTTATCCTCCACAGGCTTAAAGTTAAGTTGGAAGGATTCTTTGATGATAGCTTTCAGCTTCTTTTCATCCATTTCTGGCATATTCTCTGATTTTTCACTATTTTTACGTTGTTTCTGAACTCTAACCTCGATTTTTTCTGAGGAATCACAACAAGAGAAGTTTCCGCTCGAATTTTCGTTTTCCACGCGAAATGCACAACTTTTATGGTAGCTCTCTTTGCACTTGTAACAATCTAAACTATCTATTACATTCTTTTTACAGTATTTACACTTTCTAACAACTTTATTATTTTGAACCAGTTGATCCATAACCTAACCTCACATATAATCATTATATTCTCATATATATCAAATATTATACCTAATGAAATTCTCTATTACTTTGCTTGATGATATTTTATTGTAACTTTATTTCTTTGGCTTGTACGGCCTTTTAGGCATTTGAAATAGTTATTTTCCTAACAAGTGCGCAAAGTGTTACTTTTCCGCACGCAAACACAGTTATACGAACGACGCGAAGCGGAGTTCGGATACGTGTTTGCGTGCGGAAAAGACACTTTGCGCACGTGTTAGGAACAAAATTTTTCCTACGAGCTTCATATCAGGTAGGTAACAACAAAAATTTAAAAAAAAAACGATAATTTGTTTAATTATTTTTAATTAACTTGAAGGGAACCTATGCATTTATCAAAAAATTACATAACAAAAAAAAATATAACAGAAAATCATCGTCAGAGCTCTTCATCTTAAAGCGTTTAATGGCGATTTCCATTTGTCATCAGTGCCGCACTGAGTGCATCCGCATCTTTTTCTAAAAGCATGTAACATGTAAGGATAAGGATACATTTTTTTGCCCTGTTTCGACAAATGGAAAATGCTATAAATTTGATGAGAAAGTTTGTAGATGCATATATATAGAAAACAAATCTGACAATGTGTTGAAGTTAATTAAATTTGGTGTTTGTAGGTATAGATGTTAGCTGGAACAGGAACAGAGGAAAAATTTGTCATCATGTGTCAAAGTCGACAGGTGTACTTATTGTTGCTTGACAATTATTTTTACTTTTCGGCACTCAGTGCGGATAAGGCCTGTATCCGCACTGAGTGCGGAAAAGTGCAACTTTGAGAACCGAAATGCGTGCGGAAAAGTACTACTTTGCGCACGCTCGTAGGAAAAATATTATTTGACCTGATGGACATTGTGGCATGCATAGCGTTTGTAAGGATTTGACACATTTTGCAGGTAAAATGTGGCGTTTCGCGAAATTGAAACTTTTCCGATCGAAAGATATTGTTGAGATCGGCAAAAGGCACTTTTTGCTCGTAATGCACACTTGATTTTTTTTACAATCGCATTTGATAAAAAATAGTTCAGGTTCAAAAAAAACAGTAGTAAAAGCGAGCGCTTTTACTACTTTGCCGCTCTAGAGCGACAAAGTGAAGGACTTTGACGTCGTTGGACGCTTCAAAGCGGCAAAGTGGAAGTCATCAGGAAACGTCTACTTTGCGAGCACAAATCTAATCGACAAAGTCTACTTTCTAGGCCGATTGTAGAAAAAAAAAACATTTTGTCACTTTTCAAACAGGTAACAGGTCCCAGTATTGTCAAAAAAACATCATTTCGATTTCACGCTTTCACTCCAAGAAAATGATTTCACCGGATTAGTGATGTAATGTATCATTTCCTGGACTGAAACCGATAACGTAATGGAGTACATTACCAGTAATTTTATTAAAGTTACAATAGTCTGCAGGTTTGCTATTTAATTTTTTTGCGAATTCTGGAGCACTAAAAAGGCCGCATCGCCTAAACTAAAATAGCTAGCAAAAAAAGGCATGAAGCAAAGTTGATCAGAATGTACTTATCTACAAGTTTTGTAAAGGTCATTTTGTCGAAAAAAAATAAATAAGAAAAAGGCCAATAGGGCCGAACGCACAAGGCTTTCGAGTGTGATTTTTTGGCTCAATAGTCAGGATACAGTTTCCAATCAGCCTGCCCTCGCAAAATTTTTTGAAAAACCATAAATTTCTGGTACTAAAATAATTCTTAGTTTATCATTATAATTTTTGTTTTGTTTTTTTACTCTCTGAGGTGTTTAGATTAAGAACATTCAACTCATTGGCTCATATGAATAAAAACGAAGCAAATGCTTTTACTTAAGTTTTTTGAGATAAACATATTCAGCGTTAATGCAGCAAAAAGAGACGGAGGTAGAGTAAAAGCATTTGCTACACTTTATTCATACAAATGATTGTCTTGATTTTTGTCGTTCAGGAAATTCGTTTGCTTTCTTTCTCTTGTATTTTTTTTTCTTTCTTTTTGATTAACTAGCTTTGGTTAATTGGTTGGTTCTTACCTAGGAAAACCAATAACATTTTTGAATTTGAAAAATATTATTTGTTTATTATACTTATAAAAATTCCTATATTATCTATTGACAGCTCCATGCCAACTTTGGACTATCATCGAAAGAAAAAACGATAAAAAAAATCGGCGATGTATTCAAATTCGAATTCTATCACTGTCCCAAGGCTCGAGCTCACTACACTGCGCCATACGGAAGCGTGATAATTGTACGAAATTTGGATCCATCTTTGAATCCGGTCAAAATGATGTTTTGTCCGTCTCCAAAAGAAGAGTCCAACGACAGCCTCAGGATGAATCTTTCGGACGACAGGCAAGATATCGATAGGACTACCAGGTTGAAGAACTTGTGGATGACTGCCTTTCGATTAGCCAAGGTAATAGGTTTATTATTTTGAATGATTAATTGCCTCTTGTTACTCATCGTTATGGATTATATAATTTTTTTTGTTTTTTTGTTTCAGGTTGGAGCAAATCATAAAGCGTCTTACATGCATTATGTGTTTGAATACCAAAAGTACACTCGGAATAAGGTAAGTTTAAGTATAATTATTTTCATTTTTATTTTTGTTTCAATTTGTTATGATGTGTTTGCTTCTATTTTATTATGTTTTTGGCATAAATGTAAAAGAAAAAAAAATCAATGGTGATAATTATTAGGAATGTAGTTTTAGTGTGGTACCACAAATTATTGCCCAGTAACGTTTATTGGTACTGCCTTACTGGTACCCAATTCCGATTTCAATTTACATTCTCATTTGAAAATTTCTCATACTAAAGTAAATTGTTTGTGAGACTCAGCATCGATCAGGTTGAAACTGGCAATAGAGGACTCTTGAAAATTTCAGCTCATTTTGAAGATTTATCAATTTTTCAATTTTTCTGAGTGCCTTTTTTTGATTAAATCCGGCTCCAAATCTCAAAATAATTTAGTTTATGGAGTTTGGGGGATTCCAAAGGACTATTAAGATTTAAAATCTCAACGGAACATTTTTTGAAATTTCATCGTTTGTAAAACTTTGAAAGGTCATAACTTTTTGTTATTCGAGTAGAGAACAACAATCCCTGAAAATTTCAGCTCATTTGGAATTATAGTTCCAGAAATAAAATAGTGTTAGGAGCAATTTGGGGTGATTTATCAATTTTTCAATTTTTCTGAGTACCTTTTTTCATCGAATTCGTTCCAAATCTCAGGATAGTATAGTGTATGGAGTTTGAAAGATCCCAAAAGACCATTAAGACACAAAATCTTAACAAAAAATAAAAATAAAAATCATTGTTCTACGTAGTACTGAGGTAGCTACTTTATGATTAAGATTTTGGAAAACTTTAAAAGATGATAACTTTTTCTCTATTATAGATAGAAAGCTGAAAATTTTCAATTATTCTCATTCCAGTAGAGGACTACAATCCCTGAAAATGTCTGCTCCTTTGGACTTATATTTCCAGAAATAAAATAGTGTTAAGCAACTTGGGGTGAATTTTCAATTTTTCAATTTTTCTTAGTGCCTTTCTTCATAGAATCCGGTCCAAATTTCAGAATAATTTAGTGTATGGAACTTGGGGGATCTCAAAGGACCATTAAGATACAAAATCTTATTAAAAAATACCTCAAACCAAACCTTTTGACCACAAAAAGGTACTTTTTATAACTTAACTTCTACCTGTTTTTCTTAATCTAGGATCAACTTGATTATTAAATAAATTTTGAAAGTAAATGATTAACGCCCAGAAGCACCGTAAGGACTTAATCCAGATTAGTTGCTAAAACCAGATTAGGACTTCTTTTTTGCATGGAAATTTTCGAACCAAGCGGAATTAAACTCCCAAGTCTATACGGTGCATCCGGATTCCGGGTGTAAACGTGTAATACAAAAACCCATTTTTTTCGGAAACTGCTGATTTAATCGAAACAAATATAGAGCACCTTTTTTAAAGAGAAATGACCAAAGTATTTTAAAAATCATTTTTTCTACGACCGTGCAATTTTACCCACTTTACTGCACTCATTTTTATTCAGAAAGTGTCACTTTCCCGCACTGAGTGCGGGAAAGTAACTTTGTAACAAACCTACCTTCATTACCTGTTTTTCACCAGTCAATCTTTGTGCAATTTTTTTAAATTCTAATCTCAGTGTTAAACATTTGTTAGTTGTCACATTATTTTAAATTTTGTAATCACTTTTACTCAATAAATTTCTTAATTGATACATCCTGCACATCCGTTTTTTTGGCAATTCAGACACTCCAGAAGATAGTTCAATAGAAGAAACACTATATAGAACGTAGACGATAATCCCAATCCCCATTACAACTTTATGCATAAAAGCATTCTGACAATTGACGCAAAATACCATCGTCAAGAAGTGCTTCGCAAATTGCAGAAGACACTAAAAACAAGGACGCTGAGATCAGAAACCTCGTCTTCAGTGACTCCACCTGTAACCGATGACTTGACATTGGCGTCGATCGGCAGTCGCTTGCGGGAAAGTATAACTTTCTGCACTTGTTAGGATAATAACTATTTTAGCTCTGTAAAATGACTCCTATCAAAAGTTTGTCACAATGAATATGGTGGCAAGTCCGTTCCTGACTTCTTAGTCCGTTTGTGACCTCCCAGTCTTTATGGCCAATATAAAATAATAATACTTCATTAAATTATACAAGTCGGTTCAAAAGTTAGAGCCAAAAATGTGAATCGCCAAGTATTGTTTTGGGGCTCTGTATCTCCGTTAAGGGGCACTTTAAGATTTTTTTTAAATAACAAAGTAGGTTATTTTGACGCCTCCTATACACTCCCAAGAGTATGCCATATACTTACCGGACATCCTGTATATCATATCAAAATGTTCAAAAGTGTGAAAAATAATCGTGTACTGGTACTTGTAGGTACCTATGTTTTGTGATAGAAGTGATCTTCTATCCCTCAATGAATTCCAGTTCTCGCTAAAAGCTCTTTGCCTCATAAATCATGATCCCCTAACCTAGGGTCTAAGTTACGTATTACCAACTGCTCTTTGCAAAACTACTGGCAGGGAATTCCACCATAACTGGCAAATACAAAAAGTCGATTTTAGCTCCATTTTTAGACGATTTCAAGTCAGACATGACTCTTGACTCCTTTTGTATCTTCATTTTCAAATCAGAAGTGATGACGTCAAATTTCAAAACCTTTGCTTGAGCTTGGGTCACTGTCTCTAGTTACCAGAATTTGAATTTGTGTGCATCATATCCTAACCCTAGCTTCAAAAATTGTCATTCAAATCAGCATTGAGCATTCAATATAACGACATCGACGTCATCTCTCATCAAACGAATCGAAAAGTACCAAAATGTGATGAAATATTCCAATTACTGGCAAAATTTCTGAAAAGATGTTTTTTTAATTGGCAAATGCCAGTAATTACTGGCAATTTGGCAACCCTGCAGACGCGGATCCAGGGAGGGGCCATGGGGGCCATGGCCCCCCTAGATAAGAAAAAATAATTTTAAAAATCAACATTAAATTGACCAATTTTTCCGGGTTTACCAGGGCCCGTATATAACAGAATTCTATTTCATGGCGTCATTTTATCACGGACCTCTAGCCTATTCTATTTGTATGCACAGGGTGTCTGGTTATAATTTGACACTCCACTTGCAGCCTTTACCTTTACAGGTGGATGATAGGTGTGAACACAAAATTTGTGCAGTTTTAACTAAATTTCCGAATCCATCGTCAAAAACAAAATTTTATTGTAAGAAATTTGAAATTTCGTGTACTTTCAACTTTTTTAAATGAATTGCCCTACCTATATTTGCTTCTAATATATAGTTTGTCTATATTTGTTTGAGCCGCCTTCAACATATTTGGCTCTAAAAATTGGGAAAATACTATCCTACTTACGATTTTGTGATCCATTCTGATGAAAGCTTCAGGTAAAATTTGAGGCACTTGGTTTCTCTAATAGCAGTGTTGCCAACCCTTTAGAATAAAATTCCCCAGAATTTTCCCAGGATTCTTTTATCATTTATGGTTACCAGGTCTGTTCCAACACGTCAAAAACCGGTCCATGAACAGTTTGGAATCCACTCTGTATACGAATTTTCTATTCTACGCACAAATTTTAGGCTTTGCGCAGAATCGTGAAGTACCATCGTCACCAAAAGTAACTGGGACACCATCATATTAGATCTTGTATTATTATATGAATTTTATTGTCAAATATTTGTCAAATTATGAATCAAATGCATTGAAATGAATGACAGGCGAATTAGTCCAGGAGATTATTATGCATTATTTGTGTCCCAGATACTTTTGGTGACGATGGTACATAGTACGGTTTCCTGAACAAAGCTCATCAGCTTATTTCCAGTCGATCAATTCATTTGTCAATTATAGGATAAAAGTTCAACTTATTAAAAAATAAGTGGGCAACTGGAAATAACCGTTCTAGAACATTTCTCATGTCGGTTGGAACAGAGCTGTGGCTGTGACAGCTTACAGCTACTTACAGCCTGGATATGGAGCCATCTCGTAGCAGAACGCTAAACGTTCTTGGTTCAAGTACCATAGAGATAGAGACAGAATGTCAGAGAATTATTAATAAATAAATAAATAATTAACCGTTGACTGACGTTGACACTTGACTATGTTGACAAGGCAAGGATAAGATGATTTTTGGGAATTTTAAAACTTGACAACGCTGCGAGAGGCTGACAATTTTCATGATTTTATTCCCAAAAATACTAAAAATTTCTCATAAAAACGTATATTTTTTAATTTTATTCTCTTGAGTTAACAAAATTTTCCATGAAAACATGTATTTTTAATTTTTTTTCCTATTTCAAATATTTTCATCCACAAATTCCCACGGAAAGGGAAATTTCCCACGAGTTGGCTTGGCATCACTGTCTGATAGTATTTTTAAAATTTTTTAAACCAAATATGGTGGAGACGACTCAAGTAAATATAGAGAAATTATATATTTTTGGAATCGGAAAATTGTGCTCTTGGTGATTTGTTTGAAAAATCTAAACAGCCAAGGTATATCTGCTATTTTAAACTCCCTCGACATAGGTATAGGTAAATGAAAATATGCATATTTTCATAATAGGTTCAAACTTAATCACATTTATAAGTTTAAGGTTCAATATAGAGAACATAAACGATTTACCCTGTTCCACATTCAGCATTCTCAGTGCTCCATGCTGGAAATGGAACAGGGGAAATCGTTTTCGTTCTCTATTTAACCTTAGAGTTTTTCTAGATATTTCATTCTATTACATTGGCCCGTAAGATGCTGACTTGCTAAACCTGTATATAAAAACCTAACTTAAAGCATGCACCTATTCGTAATAGGTCCAGACCTAATCAAATTTTTTCAAACCTACCTACCACAAATAAACGCAAAAAGCATGAAAATCCAGTAGTTTCCAGTTGCCTAAGGTAGAATCAGAAAAACCCCTGTATATCCAAAACTAGTCATAGGATCAGTTTGTACCCATGAGAACTTTTACTCAGGAGGTCCAAATATATAACATACCAAAATTTGGTTAAATTCTGTGTTCAACCAAAATCCCATAGGAAGTATGCGGGATCCTTTCATACCTTTTAGTACTACCTTAATTATTATGATTGAGATTTTGGAAAACTTCGAAAGATCATTACTTATTTTCTTTTATAGATAGAAAGCTGAAACTTTCAGTGATTCTTATTCCGGTAGAGGAAATTTCAGCTCATTTGGACGAATAGTTCCAGAAATAGAATCGTGTTAAGCAAGTTGGGGTGATTTATCAATTTTTCAATTTTTCTGAGTGCCTTTTTTCATAGAATTTGGCTTCAAATCTCAGAATTATTTAGTGTATAGAGTTTGGGAAATCCCAAAGGACCTATAAGAAACAAAATCTTAACAAACAAAAAATTCAAATTTCATCGTTCTAGTAGTGAGGTAGGTAGCTACTTTATGATTTAGATTTTGGATAACTTTGAAAGGTCATAACTTTTTTTCTATTATAGATAAAAAGCTAAAAATTTTCAGTGATTCTTTTCCAACTACAATCCCTGAAAATTTCAGCTCATTTGAATTTATAGTTCCAGAAATAAAATCGTGTTAAGCAATTTGGGGTTATTTATCATTTTTTCAATCTTTTTGAGTGCCTTTTTTCATAGAATTCAGCTTCAAATCTCAGAATAATTAGTGTATGAAGTTTGGGGGATCCCAAAGGACCATTAAGACACAAAATCTCAACAAGAAAATATTTGAAATTTTATCTTTTTATTACTGAGGTTACCTTATGATTTAGATTTTGGAAAACTTTGAAAGTTCATAACTTTTTTTATTTCCTACTGAACTATTATAACCATATAATACCTTGGTTACGATAATCATAAACAGGGTCTTAAATCCCAAGGGAGTTAAGGATTTCATAACTCCCGCGCGGGAGTTAAGGATATCATAACTCCCAAGGGAGTTAAGGATTTCCATAACTACCGCTTTTACCTTGAATAGGTGAAATTTTGACAAAATATAGAAATTTTGGTTTATGGTTTATTCCTTTATAAAAATAGACAAAATACAGTAAATTCAGTAGGAAATAAAATTATCTATGTACCACGGGAATTATCAGGTGTTAATACCCTCATAATTCCCTTGATACATAAATAACTATTCTATTATAGATATAAACCTAAAATTTTCAGCGATTCTCATTTCAGGACTACAATCTCTGTTAAGTAATTTGGGGGATTTATCAATTTTCCAATTTTTCTGAGTGCCTTTTTTCATAGATTCCGGCTCCAAATCACAGAATAATTTAGTGTATGGAGTTTGGGGGGATCCCAAAGGACTATTAAGACACAAAATCTCAACAACAAAAAAATGTCATCGTTTTAGTACTGAGTACTGAAATAAGCTACCTTATGATATAGATTTTGGAAAACTTTGGAAGGTCATAACTTTTTTCCTATTATTCCAGAAATAAAATCGTGTTATGCAATTTGGGGTGATTTATCAATTTTTCAATTTTTCTGAGTGCCGTTTCTCCTAGAATTCGGCTCCAAATCTCAAAATAATTCAGTGTATGGAATTTGGGGGGTCTTAAATGATCATTTAGATACAAAATCTCAACAAAAAAAAATGAAGTTTTATCGTTTTAGTACTGAGCGAGGTACTGAGGTACCTACCTTACGATTTAAATTTTGGAAAATTTTGAAAGGTCATAACTGTTTTTCTATTATATCCCTTATCCCATTTAAAAACTCTGATGCCATTTCTCAGTTTCTGAGCCGATTGAAAAAACCGAATGAAAAATCATAAAAGTCCACTCAGAAATTTCTGAGCTGTAAAAATCCGAGCCCAAATAATACAAAATTCCTGACCAAATTTTAAAAGGCAAAAACTGTCTCAGTCTTATATAGAGTGCCCTCATAATGTTCGCTACATATGGGGAAATTTTTAATTTGTAGAACATGGATTTTTTTCTTATGCGCGATCGATCCTGCATGTCCGATAACCTAAAAGTACATTTTGACATTGGTCACGTGATCACTGTTGTGGCGGCAAATTCGAAAATTTATATATGGAAACGCGAAAAGTGGGGTTAAATGGCAAAATTTCGGAAAGAGTTATTTGGAAAAAGTTATTAGAACGATGTTTTAGGGCTCCGCATTTCGCAGACAGCCCTAAAACATCTTTCTAATCACTTTTTTCAAATAACTTTTTCCGAAATTTTGCCATCCAACCCTACTTTTCGCCTTTCCATATCATATTTTAATTGTCGAATTTGTGATCATGTGACCAATGCCAAAATGTACTTTTAGGAGGTTATCAGACATGCAGGATCGATCGCACATAAGAAAATATTCCATATCCTATAAATAAAAAATTTCCCCATATGTAGCGAACATTATGGGGGATACTATAATTTTCAATGTTCGATAGGTAATTTGTCTCAGTTGCAAAACTGTTGGAAATAAATTCGAATCGTAATCAACATATTTGTAGAGAATTCAATTGACTTAAATTAGAGTCTAATTAAATTATAATCG
Organism: Ceutorhynchus assimilis; assembly: GCA_917834065.1. Lineage (NCBI taxonomy): Eukaryota > Metazoa > Arthropoda > Insecta > Coleoptera > Curculionidae > Ceutorhynchus > Ceutorhynchus assimilis. The sequence continues at coordinate 4,614,143 of OU892281.1, forward strand.
GATGAAAATTAACGGAGCTGTGAGGCAAAAACTGTCTCAGTGTCATTTTTTGAAAATTTTAGTATTCGATAGGTAATTTCATAATTATGGTTTCGTTTACTGCAGTAAACGAAACCATAATAAAACTAAATGTATGTATGTTCGGAAGGAAAATAACAATCTTGGGAATATATGGAGTGAACGACGACGAACCCGTTAATATAAAGGATCAATTTTACCAACAACTCAGTGACCAAATCATAAAAGTAGGAACTTCAAGGGAAATAATTTTGCTGGGAGACTTTAACGGACGAACAGGACGAAAAATCAACGACAAGGTGATCGGAAAATTAGGAGAGAATGTAACGAATAACAATGGAGAAAGGCTCATAGAAATATGCCAACAAAATAACCTAAAAATCCTAAACGGTTACTTTCAGCATAAAGAAATACATAGGTACACATGGAAAAATGAAACTAGACAACAAAAATCTATTATTGACTACACTATCGCTAAACAGAGCTCGAACATAAAATTCCAGGACGTGAGAGCATATAGGGGAGCGACCTGTGGTAGCGATCATTACCTCCTAAAAACAAAAATCTTTATCCCGGGCAGAAACATCGCAAAAGAAAACGGAATGAAAACCCAAGAAGACAATATTGTGCCTGAGAAATACAACCTAAAATCTCTAGAAGAGCAAAGCGTAAAAGGGTTGTACATGAAGAGATTAGATCAAAAATTACAGAGTAGTATGAGCTTCCAAAACCTTGAAATACATTACCAACATATCAAAGACAGTATTCACAGTGCAGCATTTGAAGCCCTTGGCAAATATGAAAAAAAGGGAAGTAGGCCCACACCTTATTGGTGGGATCAAGAAATAGAAAAAGACATAGAAGATAAAAGGAAGAAATACCAACAGTATCTAAGTTCAAATAAGACACGAGCAGGGACACTTTATCCGTTAGGACAATTAGGTCATGTCCTACGGGCCACTAGAGAATGAAGGCCAACTGCTGGCCTTTAATTTATAATATAAAATATAAAAAAGCTCACTATACTAAAAACATCGAATGTTTGTTTAATAGCGGGACTAGAATATATTTCAATACTCTTTAATTCTTATAATTCACACTGCACAAGCACATTTGGTATGGCCAGAGTGCACTGCCTGACGTCACGATGCTCTGGAATCGCTCCGCTCGCTCCATCGAGCATCAATCCGGAACACGCCCTAGAGTCACCGAACTGCGCTGAAGAGCTGCGCTGAATCGCCGTCGCGTCATTAGCGCAGTACGGGCACGTGGCAACTGGCAACGACTACAGCAGGAACCTGTTAGTGTTTGCGCTACTTTGCCAAATTGTAAGTTTCTTTGAGCTTCTTCTGGAGCATTCAGGGACTTGAGCAGTGTCTTAAGGGTGCATTGTACCACGAAGTCGTGCCTTGTTGTTGTTGAGCCTGTAGAACATGCACAGGCAACGTGGTACGAATTTTCCTCAGAGTTGCAACCCTTTATGCACCCTTTTCCTCGCTAATGGATTTGATCCCAAGCCTTGCAGCTGTTCTTCCCAAGCACCCATCAGTACACTTAGTCCCCAGCATCCATATGTGGTGATTGGTAGGCTGGGAGCTCAATGCCATCATTTTCTTTTAGGACGTTCCGACCATATAGCATGTTTTGTGACCATTCTTGTTCCATCATTGTGTAGTACCTTTCTTTGATTCTACCGAATACTACTTGGCAACATTTTTTGTCTTCATATTCTGCCAGGTTAGTAGTTTGAAATCGTCTGAATGATTTTATTAAACCCTATAAAAAAGAACGATCAGTCATGAAAGGCCATACCAAATAATTGACCTACGGGCCAGAGAAAGGTTAAAGCGTCACTGGACACGAGACAAAGAAATATATAAAGAAGCACAAGCAAGAGTACGGAATAAAATTGTACACAAAAAGAACGAGTCATGGGAAAGAAACTGTGCGCATATTAATACTTATCTGGGGGGTAAAAGAAACACAGAAAGTTGGAGATTACTCAAAAACATGAGAAAAACAAAAACTAAGGATATTATCAATACAATAACACCCCAGCAATGGGAAGAGTACTTTGAAGAATTACTGACAGAACAGCGGGCAGAGTTTAAAGAAGAGAGGGAACAGACACGAAACATAAAAACTGCAGGATCACCAATACGAGTTATGCAAGAAGAAGTTAAAAAACACTGCGGCTTCTTGAAAAATGGTAGGGCACCAGGCCCAGGAGAAATATATGGAGAACTGATAAAGTGTGGGACCAATAAACTCTACAAACATTTAACAAAACTATTTCAAACATGCATAGATAAACAAGAAGTACCGGAAGAGTGGAAAGTAAGCTATTTAACAACGATATATAAGAAAGGAGACAGAAACAAATGCGAGAACCACCGAGGAATTGCAGTAACAAATACGCTGAGCAGAGTGTATGGAAAACTCATAAAAGCCAGAATAGAGAACGAGTACAAAGATAGTGAGGCAGAAGAACAGGCCGGTTTTAGAGCAGGAAGATCAACTGTAGACCATTTATTCAGTTTGACCCAGGTAATGGAAAAGAAACTAGCCTATAACCAAGAACTCCATTTACTTTTTGTCGATCTAAAGAAAGCATACGACAATGTTCCGCTGAAAAAGCTTTCGGAAGCACTGGAAAAGACCAATATCAACTTAGAACTAATAAAGGCAGTAAAAACGCTCTATAGTGATGCAAAGACCAAGATTAAACAGGGAAACTCAATCAGTAAAGGCTTTATAGCAACTAAAGGACTTAAACAGGAATGCTGCATATCACCAACACTTTTTAAAATATACTTAGAACAAGCGCTCAAAAGGTGGAAAAACAAATGCAGACACATGGGAATACCGCTCAATGAATACAATCTTTATACTTTAAGCTTTGCAGATGATCAAGTATTAATTGCACAGGACTATGATGACCTAGAGTGCATGACACGAAAATTGATAGAGGAATACGAGAAATGGGGTTTGGAAGTAAATTTAACGAATATATGACTATAGGAGGTGAACAACGAAATCTGAAATTGAATAACGGACAAGAAATAAAACAATGTTCTGAATACAAATATTTGGGCATGAAAATCTCACACGAGGGAACCCTAGACGAAGCAATTAAAGATAGGAATATACAAGGACGCAAGGCAATATCCCTACTAAATGGTGTACTGTGGGATCAAAATATCAACAAAACTAACAAAACGAGAATATACAACACCATAGTCAAAAGCATAGTCACGTATAGTTCAGAAGTCTGGCCACTAAAGATCAGAACCGCAAAAATGCTGGAAGCAACTGAAATGGACTTTTGGAGGAGATCGGCAGGCAGGTCAAAAATGGAGAGGATAACAAATCTGAGAATTAGGGAGCTTATGGACGTAAAACACACAATAATAGATGATATAAAGGACAAACAGCTGATTTGGTTCGGACATGTACAAAGAATGGCAGATACAAGAATACCCAAGCAAATAATCGAGTGGAAGCCAGGGGGAAGAAGAAGAGGCGGCAGACCCAGAAGAAGCTGGAGAAGTGGTGTAGACGAGGAAATGAAAGACAGAGGCCTAGAAGAGGATGCCTGGATTGACAGAGATGGTTGGAGATCGGGAATCGGAAGACGTAGAACGTTATAAACCGATAATTATATATATGTAAGAAAACGCTAAACTTTCGACAATAAAAATAGTTTATTTCAAATTCACAAAAATATTAGGGCGACGATGCTTTCAAGAAGCTGAACAAAATGCAAGTCCGTGTCGAAAATCACTAAAACTACCTAGCCTAAAACCTAACTGTTTTTTGAAGAGCCCTTTCAATGTTACCGAAGTTACAATGGGTCGGGTCATAAACAGTGAATCATACAACCTAAATAATAAAACCAAGGGATCAACTATGGTTTTGGACAAATCCTTTTTGCGTCGCTGTCACGTCTCTATTTTTGGGGTATCAGATTCTCGCACGGCCAACCTGACACATAATTCGCTCTCGAATTAACAGGAGAACTGATAAAATCTGAAACAATAAAAAAAAAGGCAGCAGCTCCGGTTTTGTTTTGTCATTAAGCAATTATGGAGCTGTGAGCCGACTACGAGGCCGATCGTGAACGACACAACCGAAGATAATGAAAATACGTAGAGTTCAAACCATATCTACACAGTAACTGAAAATTAAATCATCGTAGAAATCAAAGTATATCATAGTAGAAATCAGAGTATATATCATCGTAGAACTCAAAGTATATCATCGTAGAAATCAGAGTATATATCATCGTAGAACTCAAAGTATATCATCGCAGAAATCAGAGTATATATCATCGTAGAACTCAAAGTATATCATCGTAGAAATCAGAGTATATATCATCGTAGAACTCAAAGTATATCATCATAGCAATCAGAGTATATATCATCGTAGAACTCAAAGTATATCATCGTAGAAATCAGAGTATATATCATCGTAGAACTCAAAGTATATCATCGCAGTAATCAGAGTATATATCATCGTAGAACTCAAAGTATATCATCTTAGAAATCAGAGTATATATCATCGTAGAACTCAAAGGATATCATCGTAGCAGAGTATATATTATCGTAGAACTCAAAGTATATCATCTTAGAAATCAGAGTATATATCATCGTAGAACTCAAAGTATATCATCGTAGAAATAAGATTATATATCATCGTAGAACTCAAAGTATATCATCGTAGAAATTAGAGTATATATCATCATAGAACTCAAAGTATATCATCGCAGAAATCAGAGTATATATCATCGGAGAACTCAAATTATCATACAACATACATCATCCAGTACGAAACCATTGAAAGTTTCGTACTTCATACAAAGCGTATAAGCTTTCAACACAAACATAACAATACGCAAAGCATGCAAGCTTTCAACGTTTCCATACTTCATGGAAAGCGTACAAGCTTTCAACATAGAGCTACACCTGAAGCGTCCGAGCTTTCAACGTTTCCATAATTCATGCAAAGCGTAGAAGCTTTCAACATACAATAACACACAAAGCGTGCAAGCTTTCAATGTCTTAATATACTCAATCTCACTCGCTAGTGACTAAAATGTGCAAGAACTAGAAACAAACTACTGACTCATAACATTATCATCAATCATCATCCCTTCCAATCATTATCAGATGTGATGGCAAAAACAGTGTGACAAAAACAATCAACACCAACACAGTGCTCAAGCTTCAACCAACATACAATGCCTTTGTAGGAAACTCCAGAATTCATGCTAGGCATCTAGCTGAAAAATACAGAAACGTCACCTATAAAAGTCATCCAGTGGAAATTACCTATAACTGCTGCAAACACCTGCCAGTGAATCTTCATTTGCCAGAGTTGAAACCTGTTAAACTATCTAACATCAACATCGATGATCTAAACGTGGCACAGCATAGGCTAAGCCAATTTTCCGATGAACTGGATAAACTTTTCCAAGAACCATTCGTATCAAGACTATCAAGACACAGTCAATGGTTCACCTCCGCTAATATAATCATCGGAAGCGTACAAGCTTTCAACACAGAATAAGACGCAAAACGTCCCAACGTTCAATTTTTTAGTTTAAAAGCTCACATCTTTAATGTGCAGCAAAAGTTTCACATGGAAGAAAAATATAAAATTTGTAAATAAGTTAATCAAAAGCTGTAAACTTTTTCAAATGTAAAAAAAAATAACAAGAACTTTTGATAGTCACTGGAAAAGGCTTTACACAGTCCGCATAGACTACCTGAAAATGGATTGGCTCATTGTCGATAGGATGCTATAAACCCTTCATGGGACCCATGTTGTCTTTGCTTACAATACATTCGAGATAATAATGGTCACATTACATTTTCACAAATTTCAAAATCAGTGATTTTCCGGAAGAATAAATGATTAATTTTGAAAACGGTTTTTTTTCAATTACCAACTTCACATTCGTCGTGAAAATTGAAAAATCTTAATGGGGCTAATCGACTAACTATTAGCAAGATAAATGGGAGGTTTGTTAAAATCCCGAACATCAAATTCTACATCTAAAGGATCGAACATTCTAGGTATTATAATATTGCAGTAAACGAATCAATCTATTCAACAAAAATTGGTTACCTGGAAATCCTGGAATAGATTGCGCAACTGTTTAAGTTCAATTTCCAGACTGAACTATTCCCCATGCCATTTAACGTTAATAAAGCTGAGTAAAAATGACATCCCATTTTTTTCAGACGTTTCTAAAGTAGTTCAAACTTTGCTCAAGTCTCTATCAAAAAGTTAATTTTAATTTACAATAAGTTGGCATCTAACAACATAATAAAATTTGAAAATTACTCTTTTCGAAATTCCCCCATAAAATCAAGGAAATTTTGTGTTCTTTTTTTTGACTCAGACATTTCTCATTTCTCAATTCTAATATCATTGATAAATAAATCACTGAGTGAACCAATGTTCCTAATTACTACTGAACGCTGTAGTTTTTACGTGAATATTAGCGAATTCTAAAAACAAATTCTAATCTTCTGACAATCAAAGGATCGAAATTAATAAATGGAAAAACATACTTTTTTTCAAGCATACTCGCAGAAGGATTTCGGTTTAATGGTATAGTGACTTGAAAAGCTTTACTCTGCAATTCCGTCTAGTAGAACAAGGCTGGAAAACTCGCACCCCATGATTTTTCCACAGGCTTTTACATAGAAAACCATCCCTTGGCCTCCTCCAGAAAAACTGGCAGCACGTCGCTTGCTTGCTTCATAAAGATGTCACTAGGAATTTCGGTCGCCAACACAGGATCCGAATTTGGAAACACTTCTTTTATTTTCTAGAGCGTCGCGGCTAGCACTTTCGCTAATTGCTCCATAATCACAAAACTCGCGCTTAGCAATTTAATTTTTGGCACTAGTTAACTTGTGGTACTTTTAGTGAATTTATCCCGCTTCTGATGTAAGAAAACGCTAAACTTTCGACAATAAAAATAGTTTATTTCAAATTCACAAAAATATTAGGGCGACGATGCTTTCAAGAAGCTGAACAAAATGCAAGTCCGTGTCGAAAATCACTAAAACTACCTAGCCTAAAACCTAACTGTTTTTTGAAGAGCCCTTTCAATGTTACCGAAGTTACAATGGGTCGGGTCATAAACAGTGAATCATACAACCTAAATAATAAAACCAAGGGATCAACTATGGTTTTGGACAAATCCTTTTTGCGTCGCTGTCACGTCTCTATTTTTGGGGTATCAGATTCTCGCATATATATAATTTCATAATTTCAATTTTGGAGCTTCCCAGCTGCAAAACTATTGAAACTAAATTAAAATCGTAATTATCAGGTTTGTATAGATTAAATTTCGGGTTTTAATCTTACAATAATACAGTGAATAGAGTTTTCAAAATCATCATTTTTATAGACAAAATCTCAACATAAAAACTCTATTACATATAAATACATAAAAATTAGATTTCAGATTGTTTTGTGACACATAATAACACAAAATACAAGGCTCATCAGTCGCAATAAGCGATTCGCTGTCGTCACGGAATTCCACCATTAAGGACATTTCTGAAAACGTCCCTAGATTACCATAGCGCAGGGCCCCATAAAAATTAAATGGGTTGTGCTTTGCGTCATGTGCCGAATAAATTTTATTTTTACGATAATTCCCTATAATATGTAAAACACACTTTGCTTTTGATTCTCGTAAACATTTTGGTTGTTTATGGTTTTTTTTATATAATATGGATTTAGAGGGGTTTGAAAACGTTGGCACGTGTTTGAACTTCATTTTTCATATACAGCTTTTAGGAGAAACATCGATGTTCATTTGGATTAAAAATTGCCATATACATATAAGACAATAATGGTCATAAGGCCACAAATTGCAAACTTCACTAATATGATTTTCAATTTTTGTCAATACGGAGTTGAAACTTGAAAATTTCAGAAACAATTCTTTTACGCTTTGCTCAGCATCTGATTGAAAATGTATCCTTATAGGGCATACACGTGCCCTATTTCGTTCAAGGTCGGAACGCACCCCTAACCAAGGGTAAAAGATCGAGACCCTCGCTTTTCCACCCTGTCACACTTTTAAATAAAAACACCACCCCGCTTGATGCAAATCAGTTATCCCATTTAATTAAACCCATCAGGATTGTCTGATACAAGTGACGTTTTTTTTTTTTTCTGTAAAACAGTTAAAATAGGATTTAGGAAGTGGAAAAATTCCTTGCGACATAATTTGAAAATTCTTCAGCAAAAATCGTAAATTTTCCTTTTTGTATAGGCTGCGAACTTTGAGGTCAACCCCAACTACATTTTACGCTTAAGCGAGGATTAAAGACTGAGTTATTATAGGGGGGTCGGCAATATTCGTTGGTTGGGCAATGGGCTTTTTGGGTGGCGATCCCTTTGTAGAAATTTCCCCCAATTTAATTTAGCGCTTCGCTGACAAAAGGGAATAATTTAGCAAAAACTATTTTTTAGATTCTTCAGCCTTTGGATTTTTTAACTAAATTCAAAGTTTTCACCGTCTCTAGAATATTTGGAGTTCATATATTTAAATTCTTTAGTTAATATTGAGCCTCAAATTACTTTGAGGTATTGAAAAACTTTAGTTTTCTATCCAAATTCTTCGGAATTTTTGAAATTTCCACATTTTTCAGCAATTCCTCTAAAACTACAATCTTGAATTTTCATTCTATAATCTTTCAGATTACTCAAATTAAGAATAATTCAGTGAATGAAATGTAATCTTTTTCAAGAATATTATCAGTCAAAACAGTGTAGAAAAGTTAAATAAAATAATTCCACTGAAAGCCCCATTAACCTCAAACTAATCTAAAATTAATGTTGAAACACATTTTATACATTTAACTTATGCCTCTAAGGGTCAGGCCATAATATAGCTCTGCTCGAGCCAGTTATATAAATTTCTCCCTTTACATTCGATATAATTTCGACGTCAGTCAGAGCGATCCTGTTGCTATGCGAGAACGAAATTCACCTAGAGGCTATACGATTGTGAATGGCAGCCCAGCCTGCAGGGGGGAAAATATAATCTATCTCTACCCAGTGCAAATTCGAATTACATCTGTGCATAGGGCGCAATAATATCGATATCGTGAAATCAGATATTGCTCTGTAATAACCGGGCATTCGATTGAATTTTGTATGGGGGATCAATACGAACGAACGTGATTTCATAATGCATAATCATAGCAATCAAAATAGGTAGTTTTTTTTTTTTCAGAGCATACCTACTTGAATTGATTGCCAAGATGTTTTATAATTTTTCAAAAAAGTTCAATAACAAACAATTTTTTGTTTGACTGAATGGCCAAATGCACTTTAATTTTCGCTGGTTGATACGCTCCCTTCTTTTCTCTATTTTACCCGGAGTTTTCGGCCATTCCGGATTCAGGAGGCAGGAGGTAACAAAATATCGAGGGAAATATGTATTAAAATTTTGCCATTGAATGCCAGGCGAGTCTCTGGAAAATTTCAATATATACAATGTTGTTTTTAGGAAAAAAAGACGCTTTGTTTTCTTTTCAAGACCCGTAAGATGAATTTTTACAAAATAAGAAAAATTTATATCTACAGGATGTCCCACCACTGGTAAGAAAATCGATCTATATTAGAGAAGAGTTTATCGATATCCATAGATCGATACGATATTTTTTCAAAGTCTCTACTTCTTTTTCACATTGATAATCACCTAGGAATTCTTTGCTAAAACTGTGAGGAATTTATAAGAATTTGTGGGAAATTTAGAGGAGTTTGAAGCAATTTATGGGAAATTGGAAGAATATATTGTATACTGAGTATAGTGAAAATAGAAAAAATACATACATTTAGCCCCTGACTTGCCTCCATTGACATTAGTATACAGATTATCTGGAATAACTTGAAATACATGGGGATTTTGGAAACCATTGAAAATACAGGGTGGTCCAAGTTGCCCAATCAAGTGTCCACAACTAATCTGTCATTCACTTCTTTGAATTCGGACTAGCAACAGATATACAGGGCAAAAAAGAAAAAAGAGCATTTTATAAAATCCTTTATATCTTGTTTATTACAAAAAAATACAATCAAGAAATTTTCATGGCAAGTATAAGAAATAAAAAAGTATTTGTAAGCACTTGATTGCGTAACTTTTGGTCTACCTTGCATCTTCAAAATGGTTCTGAAAATCTCTATGTACTTCCGGACACACTGTGTTGTCAAATTTCCAACATTTTTCTGCATACATGAAAGACCGATTTCATTACCAGTGGGACTAGGGCCGCTGCTACCATGAGAGCTACGAATGCTGAAAATTTCAATGCAATTTGCTCGACGGTTACCAAGCAATTGAGGTTAGAATATTTTGAAATTAAAATTCAAAGGGGGTATCCTTCCAGACAAAAATATTTCAATATATTTTTGATCTATTTTAGAATTTGGAAAATTTTTGAAGAATATTCGGGAAATGTTTATAGAATGTTCGTAGAATGTTTCAGGAACGTTCATAGGAATTTTCTGATATTTCATGAGAACTTCGTGTAATTTGACAAGAATTTTTCAGAATTTCACTGAAATTCTTTATAGATATAAAATGTTCTAGGAATGTTCATAAATTGTACACCAGAATTCCCTAAAAATTCTTCGGAGTTCCACTAAAAATTCAATTAGTCTCAAAGAAATTTTCACAGGAATTTTTTGGTATTCAATGTAATTTCGCAAATTACTTTTTGATGTTTATGAGTATTTCAGGTCATTTCACGTAAATTTCTAAGGAATTCCACAGAAATTCTGAGTTATTTTATAGAAATTCCTGGGAATTTTGCTGAAATTTGAAAAATAATTTCACGATTTTTTTTTTGGAATTTCATAATTATTTACCTGTACGATCTTTTAAGTAGTTTCTTGTGAATTTTTTGGAATTTTAGGAGAATTTTGATTTATTTCACAGGAATGTCTTCAAATTTTGCTAGAATTCCAAATAATTCAAGGAAAAATTCAAATAATTTTATTTCAGTAAAATTACCTAATAAATTTCAGAAGAATTTTTTGGAATTTCGAGTAATTTTACATGATTTTTTCAGAATTGCAATGAAATTTCAAGTACATTATTTCATGGAAATTTTATGGAATTTCTAGTTTTCCCTTAGGAAGGGTTTTTTTTTTCAATTCCACGGGAATTCCGAGCAATTTTAAAGAAATTTTCTGGAATTTCACATTTTTTTTAAATTCAACTAAAACTCCGATTTACTCCATAGGAATATTGCTAAAGTATTGAGTAATTTCACAAGAACTTTTCGGAATTTCATATTATTTCAGAATTTCACTTAAATTTTGAGTTATTCCACGAGAATTCTTGAGAATTCAATAAAAAATTTAAGTAATTTCACAAAAATTTTATGCAATTTACGGAAATTTTTGTGTTTTTTTTTTTCAATTTTACGAAAATTCCAAGTGATACCATAGAAATTCTTCAAAGTTCCACTGAAATTACAAGTAACTTTAAGGAATTTTGCAAGGATTCCATGTACCGAAAATTCTACGTAATTTTACGTAAATATTTTGGAATTTCATGAGAATCTTCTGGAATTTCACGAGAATAACGTCTTAAAATTCCAGAGGCATCGAGTCGAATACTCGGAAAATTTCGTCGTAGTTTTTTCGCAGTTTCACATAATTTTACCGGAATCCCACGTAATTCCACTATAATTCTAAATAATTTCACAAGAATGTTTCAAAGTTGCATAAAAATTTAATGTAATTTTTACGGAAATTTTTTGGAATTTTACGAGAAAAGCTTGGAATTCCGGGAGAATTACGTGGAATTTCCGGAAAATAGATGGAATTTTATTGGAATTGTTTCGAAATTCCACATAATTTTACCGGAATTTCAATAAAATTTCACAAGAGTTTCATGTCATTTTTTTCAGGAATTTCCTAGAAACTAGGAATTCCACGTAATTCCAATAAAATCCCAAATAATTCCACAAGATTTTTGATATTTAAGTAAGTTGTTAATAGCTTATTACTTATTAGTTATTTCAAATTTCAATAATTATTATTAATTGATTAATAAAAATTTGCCTGAATTTGGAAGTATAAGGTAAAATTCAGCGCAACCATAACGATGATGGTCAAGGTCTCTGAAATGTACTGGAAAAATTCTTTTTTTTAAGAAATTTAAAAAAAAAATTGTATACCAGAATTCCTCGTATTTCCATTAAAATTCTCTGGAATTCTAGTAAAAATCCATGTAATTTCAAAGAAATTTACTGTAATTGCAAGAAATTTCACAGGAATTCCTCGGAAATTCAAAGGAATTTTAATATTATCATATTTTTTTTTGGAATTTCACGAAAATAATTAAAAATTTTACTCTAGGAAAATTTCATAATTTTACCTTCCACAAAAAGTCCACATATTTTTGTTTCGAGTTCTACGTCATATTAATTGCACACAATTACTATAAAATTCCGCATAATTTCCACGTAATTCTGCATAATTTCAATAAAAGTTTGCATAGTTTTTATAGAATATTGCATATTTTCTATAGAATTCCGCAAAAATTCTTTGGACTTTTGAATAGTTTCTATGAAATTTCGCATAATATTTATGGAATTCCATACAACTTAAATCCACATAATGGAATTCTATGTCGTTTTCCATTTAATTTCACTAGAATTCCGCATAATTTAAATGGGATTTGGCATATTTTCAATGAAATTCTGCATACTTTGTATAAAATTAGGCATCATTTCCATGGTATTCAGCATAATTCCCCATAGTTTCTACGGGATTTCGCATAATTTTTTATGAAATTTTGCATAATTTTTATGGAGTTACATAATTTCTATGGGTTTTTATGTAATTTAATTGAAACAACGATTTTTTTGAAATTTTACGCCATTTTCCCAGAATTTTATTTAATTTCACTGAATCAACTTTCGAATAATTTCTATAGAATTTTGCATAACTTCTATAGAAATCTATGTAATTTTTTTGAAATTAAAGGTTTTTTTTTTCTATGGAATTCAACATAATTTCAATAAAATTCCGCATATTTTTTTACGGAATTTCATTTAATTCCATTTAATTTTACTGGAATATCGCATAATTTCTATAAATTTTTGCATAATAACTATAGAATTTTGAATTCCTATAGAATTCCATGTAATTTTTCTAAAATTAGTTATTTTTTCTTTGGAATTCCACGTCATCACTCCTTCAATTTCAGTTGAATTCCGCATAATTTTGATGGAATTTTATAGGTTTATAGGTTTATTTGTGTGAATTTATGTGTATCATTAGCTGACATTCACTCTAATATAATTATAATAATTATTATAAGTAAATCCTTATTTATATTTCTAATACAAATAAGAAGCTTACAAATGAAACAAAATATTTGCAATAACAATTATTGTATCCATTTACTATTAACTTTCATTCAGAGAACCAGACCATTGATTTTGTAGTTTCTTTTTACCCTCATATTTATTTGAAATTCTATGTAATTTCAATGTAACTCCGCGTAAATTTTAGGGAATTCCGCATAATTTCTATGTAATGAAATTTGTCGTCATTTCTCAGATATTTTATTGAAATTAAATGGTATACTTGGAAATTCCAAAAGAATTTACAATATAGTTTCGCATAATTTTTATCAAATCTCACATAATTTCAATATAATTTCGCATAATTTCTTTAACATTTCTCATAATTTGAATAGAATTCTGATGCCTAAATTGCCCATATCTTTGTTAAATTTCGAGCAAATTGAAATAAATTATATATCATTGGAAAGAGAATTAAATGTAAATAACAGGCCATTTACAGCTGGAATAAAAGCTAAAAATGCTGAACATTTCAATGCAATTTGCTCAACAATTACCAATATTTTGAAATTAGAATTCAGAGGGAGTACCCTTATGAAAAATTAATTTTTTTTTTATTTTCCAATTTTGCTCAATTTTGACTTTACTCATTGATAAAGTGGATCAAAATTAGTAGAAAACAACCCAGACATTATTTCCAAATAGCCATTTTTAGCAGAAAAAAATAAATAAAAAGGAAATCCTATTTTTGGCTCTGGAAAATGGAAATGAGCAGTTGCCCATATCTTTGTTAAATTTCAAGGAAATTTGAATACATTATATATCATTGGAAAGAGCAATAAATTCTCTATAAATCCGTGCAAAATTAAGTTTGATAGCTCAGATAGTTTTTGAGCAATAAAAGCTCAAAGTTGACTTCTAGTTCAAATTTTTTCAAAAACTTCAAACTCGATTTGCTCAAAAACTATAAATTTGAAAATATTGTAAATTACGGGCCATTTAGAGGTCAATAAGAGCTACAAATGCTACATATTTCAATGCAATTTGCTCAACGGTTACCGAGCAATAGGGAACTTGCACATTAAATAGACCGATCTCCTATTACCTGGACTGCGCGCGTCGCTTGTAGGCTGCAGGTGAGCGTCCAATGAGATACAAGTTTGTGACAGGCTTGCGTCATATTCTAATTCAAGAGCCAGTTCAGAATCAATCGTTCCTTCTTTCTTTGTAACGTGTAATTTGACAAAGAGCAAACTAATACTTTACATATTAACTTGAACTCACCGCAGTTTCGTTTAAGGTTATGTTAGATTATACTTGACATATTTCATTGAGCGATGTTGCCGGATGAAACATTTATCAAAATAAAAGTGCAAACGATAGTCATCCACTTTAAAGCTCTTCTTTTGTCTGATTTAGGGCATTGTAAAACCCTCGACACTATATCACTTCTTTAATGTCATAATGTTCGATTTGTATTGTCTACATTTTGTTCTGCAACAATACAATCTGGCTACACTGCAGCCTACGAGTTGCGCGCGCATGTCATCTTCTATTGCTTTCTAACTTGTATTTATTACAATTAAGCTCACTTTTTCTAATCATGCGAGACAGGTCTATTAAATATGAAATAAATAATAAAATACAATACCAATCATCCTAATAAATGATGCAATTAGGAAAAGGATGTAATATCTTATCTCTGGTTTTCAAAATCTTCAATTGACGTGTCTCGTAATACCTGGTGTGCGAGCGCAATTCGTGGGTTGCAGGTGAGCGTCCAATGAAAATCGAGTTTGTTACGGGCTTGCGTCATATTCGTATTCAGGGACGAATTCAGATTCAATCGTTCCTTCTTTCTTTGTAACGTGTAATTCGACAAAGACCAAACTAATACTTCACGTATTACTTGAACTTATCGCAGTGTCGTTTAAGGTTATGTTAGATTATACTTGACATATTCCTTTGCAGTTTCCTTGTGCGATGTTGCCGGATGAAACATTTATCAAAATAAAAGTGCCATCGATGTTAACATACACTTTAAAGTTTTTCTTTTGTCTGATTTAAGGCGTTGTAGAGCACTTGAAAATATATAACTTCTTTAATGTTATAATGTTCGATTTATTGTCTACATTTGTTCTGCAACAATACAATCTGGCTACACTGCAGCCACGCGTTGCGCGCGCATGTCATTTTTCATTACTATCTTACTTGTATTTATTACAATTAAGCTCTCTTTTTCTATTTCTGCGAGACACGTCAATTGAAAATACCAAATAATTCGAAATTCTTGACGAGATCAAAAACGTATTTCTATGGGTCCTGACGTCAAAGGGCAGTAATAATCGGGTCGCACCGCTGCCACGCCATGTGCTGCTGGTGTTGTCAATGTCAAATCCATCATAAACGGCATACATAACAACATAACCATAATCTAAATCTACCTGCTCGCAGGTCACTGTCAACCAAGGACTGTGAACGGAATTTTGTTGCTGAGTGACGTCACACTAATCGGTCGTTTCAAATGGCGATGTTTCGAGCGTAACTTCAAATATTTATAAAAAATTAACGGCTGATTTTTAATGCTTGATATTTGGCATGACTATGTTTTTAGTGTAGTACAACACATTTTTGAAATAAAAAAAAAAATGTGCAAAAAGTTTCCTATTGCGGTATGAATATTTTAAAATCAAAATTCAAAGGGGGTACCCTTAAGAAAAACTCGATTTTTTTATTTTTCAGTTTTGCTCAATTTTGACTTTAATAATTGATAGAACAGGTCAGAGGTCAGAATTAGTGGAAAACAACCCTGAAATCAATTCCAAATGGTCGTTTTAAACAGAAACAAAAAGAAAAAGAAAATCCTATTTTTGGCTCTGGATAATTTTCAAAATCTTGACATGATTAGGAACAATTGCCCATATATTTGTTAAATTTTCAACAAATTGAAATAAATTATATGTCATTGGAAAGAGCATTAAAAACTTCAATCTCAATTTGCTCAAAAACTATGAATCTGGGGATATTGTAAATCACGGGCCATTTAGAGTTTAATAAGAGCTACAAATGCTGAAAATTTCAATGCAATTTGCTCAACGGTTGCCGAGCAATTGAGGTTTCAAGATTTTGATATCAGAATTTAAAGGGAGTACCCTTATGAAAACTCGATTTTTTGAAGTGAAACTTCTTGGGCGGCGGTCTGGTATTTGGACGAGAATGGAGAGTGATCTGAAAAACGCATCACGTTTTGGCAAATTGCGTTACACGAGAGAAAAAAAAAAAACTTTACCAGTGGGACACCCTGATATAGAGACTGCGAATTGAAAACTATAATTTACATTCTTTTTCAATATGGTTAAAATGAAATAAAGCTTTTTGAATTAGTGTTATAATGATACATTTTCCGCACTTGTTATAGGATAAAAAGACAAGTTCGTGCGCCAATGATTCTTTTATTATTGTTTATTATCCCTATCAACTTTTCACGGCTCAACACACATCAAATGAACTATTTAATTTATTAAGGAAGCCATTAACTTTCCACGTATTAGACAAATATTACTATGCCGTACGATTAGCCGTATTTTATTTCAACATAATTGCGGCACGGTTTAGTCAGGTGCAATTTGCATATAAAATGGCACGGACGATAAAAAAAAAAGGAAATATTTCAATTAGTTGACGATTACACGACGCGGAAACTTATACTTTATATGGAATATCTTCCTTGGAGGTTCAATGCGATTGTGTTTAATTATACGCCGGAAATATGGGCACTTAATATTATCCATATATAAATACAAGTTGGATTTCCTTTCGAACTAGACCTTACTGAAGTTCTGGTTTTGATTAGAACTTTTTGACATTTTAATTAAATATTTTGACCCAAAAATTGGCAATTTATCCATAATATAATAGAAGTTAGTATAGTTAGCCTTCTGATGACGCATGGGGGGCTGATGAGATACATCCATTGTTCTCGCCAAATTTTCGCATCGTTGCCTGCCTGCATGCATATTCATATTTTAAAAATCCATGGGCTTCTATACTACAACGAGATTTTACATTTAGAATAAAGCAATTTTGTTTGCATGTTACATTTAAAAATGCATCAACGCTGGCCTGTTCAAGACAATTTTGATCCTTGAGTACCTAATTATCATAGACAATGAATCTAGGATCATATTCCTAAACGAAATAATCATTTATTGAAAATAGTTTACTCTATTCTGGATTATTGTTGGATCCGCTATAGCCGAGGGGTGAAAGCTCGTTTGGCGAAGAGTAGACCCGCAGGCGAGTGTCATTATACAGATGAAAAGAAACGAAAAAAAGAAAAAAGAAGCAGGGAAAGCAGAGATGAAAAAAAAAGCAGGCTGAATAGATGATTCACGTCACACGCATGACGTAGGAGTGTGTTGAAAGCTCTAAAAGTAAAAAAGACCGACAGTGTTTTAAATTACAAGTTTTCAAAACGAATTTGGTTGTTTGGAATTATTTTTTTCGACGACTGAAAGGAGAACAAAGAATAGTAGTTTTATTTATTTAATCTAACAAAATACCTACATTGAAAATTGAAAATCAATGTAACTTGAGTAGTTGTTTAAATATCGACTATTTTGATTTGGATTTTTGAATTATTGGCTCTCAAATCATTGAAAAATTTCTCTGAAGAAAATATAGAGCCAAGAAGGGTTCAGTTATCTCACTATAAAGTCTTTACTTTTACCCAAATGAGGAAAATCAAACGGAAAGCTCATTTTAGTTAGTAGCTTTCATGTTATCCAGAAGAAAGTCCGAGAAAGTATAGTAAAGTTTATGCAAAATTTGGAAGGTTCTCATGTCAGCAAAATTAAATTGAAATTCATGTTACAGCTCGGTTATTATTTCTCCATAATATTTGGTCTAATAGAAAACTGGATTATCTATCCAGTGCCTTTTTTCATAGAATCCGGCTCCAAATCTCAGAATAATTTAGGGTATGGAGTTTGGGGGATCCCAAAGGATCAGTAAGACACAAAATCTCAAAAAAAAAAATTGAAATTTGCTCGTTATACTACTAAGGTAGCTACCTCATGATTTAAATTTTGGAAAATTTTGAAAGGTCATAACTTTTTTTCTAATATAGATAGAGATAGAAAGCTGAAATTTTTAGCGATTCTTATCTTAGTAGAGGACTACAATCAATGAAAATTGCAGCTCATTTGGACTTATAGTTTCAGAAATAAAATTGTTGTGTGAAATTTTTCTGAGTGCCTTTTTCCATAGAATTCGGCTTCAAATCTCAGAATAATTTAGTGTATGGAGTTTGGGGGGTCCCAAAGGATCATTAAAACACAAAATCTCAACCAACAAAAAAAAAATCGAAATTTCATCGTTTTCGTACTGAGGTAGCCACATACTTTATGATTTAGATTTTGGAAAACTTTGAATGTTCATAACATTTTTTCTATTATACCTAGAAAGCTGAAATTTTCAGCGATTTTTATCCCAGTAGACGACTACAATCCCTGAAAATTTCAGCTCATTTGGATTTATATTTCCAGAAATAAAATCGTGTTAAGCAATTTGGGGTGATTTATCAATTTTTCTGAGTGGCTTTTTTCATAGAATCCGGCTCCAAATTTCTGAATAATTTAGTGTATTAAGTTTGGGGGATCCCACAGAATCATTAGAACACAAAATAACAAAAAAAAAATTAAAATTTCATCGTTTTAGTACTGAGGTAGCTACCTTATGATTTAGATTTTGGAAAACTTTGAAAGGTCATAACTTTTTTTCTATTATAGATAGAAAGTTGAAATTTCAGCTCATTTGTACTAACAGTTCCAGAAATAAAATCGTGTTAAACAATTTGGAGTTACTTATCAATTTTTCTATGTACCTTTTTTCATAGATTCCGGCTCCAAATTTCAGAATTATTTAGTGTATAGAGTTTGGGGGATCCCAGAAGATCATTAAGACACAAAATCTGAAGAAAAAAAAATTCTGAAATTTCATCGCTGTGGATTTCTGGTCTACACCCGTGTAGATTTCTATGAATTTCTATACTTTTTGTGGATGTTCATAGATTTCCATAGATATCCGTGAATCTCACTGGATTTCTATGGATGTCCATGGATATTCGTGGATTTTAGTAGATTTCTGATATCAAAATCTGCCGCTTATTTTCTCGTTGTTTTTGGAAAAAATAATTGATTCCCACGATGTCTCAAAATGATGGGAATATATGAAAGAAAACTTGGAGAGGGAGAATAACCTTTCTAGATTTCTCCAGTGAGGCGATACTCGTCTATTAAAAGCAATGCACCAACATGCTTCACATTCACCAGCGCTTTAAACACCACTAATTAATGGCAGCACAAGTTATACACTCAAATGATATCAGGCAAGATACGATAGGAATAATTTTTTCCGATATCTCCTATCTACATATTGCAACAAAACTGCGCTCAAGATTTCTCAATCCTAAAGCGGTTTGAACAATGGAATCCAACATTGCAGATCCTGCGCATAATATGGACCAGCTAATCTCAAATTTTTCAAACGACAAACTTTTGCTAACAACCTCGGTTTTAAAAGACCAAGACATAATGGCTTCAAGTCTGCGGAATAGTCGGAGAGCCAGCGCCAAAAAAGTGCAAGAGTTTCATGAAAGCTGAAAAGTTAATATAAGCTTGTATTTGTATATAACTATACTCGAGTCAGCAAGTGAGGTAGCGGGACAAGCTACGCCCACGCACCTTTGAATGTGTAAAAAAATAATCGCGATGAAAGAGTTTCATGACAGCTGAAAATCTGTCAATCCATTGTTTATTTGATAAAAAACATGACGGACATGGTCAGATAGCATTATGTTAGGACAACTAGAGTCAGCATGCCTATACAGGGTGGTCCGTTTAACTTGAGACAGTCTAATATCCAGAAAAGCATTTTTGAAAAAAAAAGTTAAAATAAAAGTTACATGGTATCATGGGAAAAACAGAATGGCGGCACTGATTTTTATCTGTAACAACGTTTTCAAGGTTATTTCAACGTTAACTCTTTTTTTTTTTTCAATAAAAATGTATTTTTTTTATTCGGGAATCTTATTCTACAGAAAGAAACAAGTAACTTTTACTTGAAGCATTTTTCGATCTAGTTTCAATTTAAGCTGATAAAAAAGAACCAATATTTTTTCTGTTTCCTCCTCACAAAATCGAACAGTAGAGAAAGGTTACCAAAAATACCTCAAAAACTATAACAATTGGATCGCCAACTTTAACACAGTTGTCAATTCACTTTAAAAATCAAACACACAGTTTATCAAGAGGTTCCCACAACACCGGATAATATGATGGAACACATAAGAAATGCTTAGAGCTGTCAGTAAAGAAACTGTAATTTGGTGTTATGAAAGCTTTTTACAGCGAATTAACAAGTGTGTTGAAGTTGGCGGTCGTCATTTTGATCAATTGTTATAGTTTTTGAGGAAGTTTTGGTAGGTAACCTTTCTCTACTTTTCGATTTTGTGAGGAGGGAAAAAAAATTATTCGTTCTTTTTTATCAGCTTAAATTGAAACCGGATCGATAAATGCTTCAAGTAAAAGTTACTTGTTTTTTTATGTAGAATAAGATTCTGTAATAAAAAAATATGTTTCCATTGAAGAAAAAAAAAGTTGAAATAACCTTGAAAGCGTTGTCAAAGTCAAAAATCAGTACCGCCATTCTGTTTCCCCCATCATACCATATAAGTTTTATTTGAACTTTTTTTTTCAAAAACGCACCGTTTTCGAGATATTAGACTGTCTCAAGTTAAATGGACCACCCTGTATGTAGGCATGCTGACATAGGCGTATACAGGGGGGGCCCCCCAAGGCAAGTCTAGACGTTTTTTTTTCAGCGCATTTTATGTGACGTACAATTTTTGTAAAATAAAATGTATTTCTTTCTATAATAAGGTTTTTCTATGGCGGGCGCCTAATGCAGCAGGAAATCAGTGCTTCATCCTAATCATCTTGAATGTCTGAAATACTTTCCTTCCTGAGGAAAGAAGGGGCTCCGTGTACGAAATATCTCCTCTTACAAAAAAAAAAAAAAGCGAATAAGTAGCCCAATACGAACATTTTTATCGCCTCGCATAATAGTTATTTATGTATCAAGGGAATTATGAGGGTGTTAATACCCCAGCAGGGCAAATTTTATGTGTCGAGGGCCTTCGGCCCGAGGGACATTAATTGCCCGTGGGTATTAACACCTGATAATTCCCGCGGTACATAGATAATTTTATTTCCTACTGAATTACCTATATTTTGTCCATTTTTATAAAGGAATAAACTATAAACAAAAATTTCTATTTTTTGTCAAAGTTTCACCTATTCAAGGTAAAAGCGGGAGTTATGGAAATCCTTAACTCCCTTGGGAGTTATGATATCCTTAAGACCCTGTTTATGATTATCGTAACCAAGGTATTATATGGTTATAATAGTTCAGTAGGAAATAAAAGAATAAGCGCGTAACATTTGGGTTTGTTACAGGTGAATTCTGACAAAAATAGGCAACTTTCAAATTTTTAAATTAATCTGTTAGTCGCTAATTATCGAAAATAAAAAGATTTGAAAATCGAATTTTTAAACTGCTGTGAAAACGCGGGATAGGAAAGGGGCGTCACTTTCCTAAACATGCGATTATGCCGAATTTCTCATTAGTAAACCATTCCCAAACATGGCTGACATAAAACTAGTCACAATAACCTATGACCTATTTTTGTCCTTTACTACTTCATAAAAAAAGAAAGGACAGGTATAATCGTTGAACTTTAGTAAAACATTTCGCCTCTACATGTGGAAACAAGCGCATGAATATATTGGCTAATAAGAGGCAAGTGAAAATGGACTATTGTATTATGAGCAGAGTTTTTTTTTTTTTTTTTTAGACAACACTTTTTGTTAACAGAGCCCCCCCCCAAACCAAAATCCTGGATACGCCAATGCATGCTGACTCTAGTTGTCCTAACATAATGCTATCTGACCATGTTTGTCATATTTTTTATCAAATAAACAATGGATTGAGATATTTTCAGCTGTCATGAAACTCTTTCATCGCTATTAATTTTTTATACATTCAAAGGTGCGTGGGTGTAGCTTGTCCCGCTACCTCACTTGCTGACTCGAGTATAGTTATATACATCACAAATACAAGCCTATATTACATTTTCAGCTTTCATGAAACTCTTGCACTTTTTTGGCGCTGGCTCTCGGACTAGAAAAGATGTGTTCCGAATCCAGTTGCTCGAAACTGTTCCAGGAAGTGAAGTATTATCACCTCGAATAGGGAACTTGCACATTAAATTAAATATGAAATAAATAATAAAATACAATAACAATCATCCTAATAAATGATGCAATTAGGAAAAGGATATAATATCTTATCTCTGGTTTCCAAAATCTTCAATTGAAAATACCAAATAATTCGAAATTCTTGACGAGATCAAAAACGTATTTCTATGGGTCCTGACGTCACAAGGCAGTAATAATCGGGTCGCACCGCTGTCACACCATGTGCTGCTGGTGTTGTCAATGTCAAATCTATCATAAACGGCATACATAACAACATAACCATAATCTAAATCTACCTGCTCGAAGGTCACTGTCAACCAAGGACTGTGAACGGAATTTTGTTGCTGAGTGACGTCACACTAATCGGTCGTTTCAAATGGCGATGTTTCGAGCGTAACTTCAAATATTTATAAAAAATTAACGGCTGATTTTTAATGCTTGATATTTGGCATGACTATGTCTTTAGTGTAGTACAACACATTTTTGAAATAAAAAAAAAATGTGCAAATTCCCTATTGTTACCTAATGTATTGAGTTGAATTCTCATGTTTTCATCAATATTTCCACCAATTTTTGTGAAAGTCCAAACCTGACAAATGTTCCTTCCTGACATTAGTGCCTGAGACATAATATACAATTTGTGTTATTAGTTTTAACCTTCGACAGGTTTTTAATTGTTCACTGACTGTGGATTTCTGTGGACATCAATGGAATTCCATAGATTTCCACAGATTTCTTTGGATTTTCACAGAAGACTTTGGATTTTGCGGATTTTTGTAAGTTTCTGCGAATTTTTGTGGATTTCTGGTGTACCCATTTTGAGCAGCTGTTAACCTCGATTAAGACACAAAATCTCAATTAAAAAAAAAATTGAAACATCTCTAATGGGTATTTGGTTTTCTGTCAAACTCAATAAAATTTTGATATGTGTTAGACCTTGACTTCTTGATAAAAAGTTCTCATGGGCCCGAACCAATCCTATGATTAGTTTTTGAGATAATGCATTTACCGTTATAGTCCAGGAGGTGGCGCCAAAAACATGCAAGAGTTTTCGCAAGGCGGATATTTTCAAAATAGGTCGTACTTTAGTGCTAGAATGCTAGTGTACAGTCAGCACTCACAGTTCCGGGACAGCTGGCTCTGGGACGTGGGCAAAGTTGTAATTTTAAGAAGCATCTAAACTGTTTTCTCAAAGCTCAAAATTTATAGAAATTTTGCACATTATCTGTTTGAAGGTCACAGATAACGTATGTAAATCGTCAGACGTCTAGTTCCTTGCAAAAAGGGGGTCAGACGTCCTCAAAGTTTTTATTTTATGGCATTTTCTTCGGTGTCCTGTCAGAATATATTTTTGCAGGTATTTGACAAATATATTTGAAGAAAATGCCATAAAATAAAAACTTTGAGGACGTCTGACCCCCTTTTTGCAACGAACTAGACGTCTGACGATTTACATACGTTATCTGTGACCTTCAAACAGATAATGTGCAAAATTTCTATAAATTTTGAGCTTTAAGAAAACAGTTTAGATGCTTCTTAAAATTACAACTTTGCCCGCATCCCAGAGCCAGCTGTCCCGGAACTGTGAGTGCTGACTGTACACTAGCATTTTAGCACTAAAGTACGACCTATTTTGAAAATATCCGCCTTGCGAAAACTCTTGCATGTTTTTGACGCCAGCTCCCCAACTATTAATAAAACCTATAATAATATACCAGGATGGACAGGTATTTTTACACTTAGGTGACAGGTAGATGTACACCAATCATAAAAATGGTACGCATTTTCCTATTATGTCGTATTTTGTAAATCGTCCTTTTTTATCACCTCAAAAATTACAAAAAGACCAAAAAGAGTAGTCAGTGTCATTAAGAATGTCATCTTTGAACCAAACATAACCTCACACTTTCACGATCGCTATTATGAAATTTGACGATGCTCGAAACCAACCGCGTTTTTTTTTGGGTAGCATAACTTTTGACAGAAATTATATATTTTTTTACAGGTTATACAGTGAGGACATAAAGTCCGTCGCCCCCCCTCTAACTTTTGAACCGCTCGGTATATTGCAACGAAATTTGGAATGATGATATGTGGCCAAATTCTCCATCTTCTGAAAAACAAATCACAGCTTCAACTGTCAAAATGACAGCTGAGCGCAGTATATGTGTTTTGTTATAAAGGGTGTTCCGAAATTAATGCACCAAATTTTTATGGCATATTCTACGTCGAAAATAAGCCCTAGTTACCTATATAAACATATGTCCGGAAACGCTTCCTTTCCGAGATACAGGGTGTTGAAATTCTAAAAAAAAAACTATTTTTTTATCATAATTCATACCACTTTGAAATTTTGTACACTGGTTTCAAGCAACCAAAGACATTTTCTGATGTGGAATATTTAATAAAAAAATTACCAGTGACGTCACAAAAATAATTTAAAACTTTAGGTCTTTAATATTAAACATTTTTATCATAATTTTGACAATTTCGCCATGTATCAAAATGGTTTTTTATTTTTTTACTTTGAAACAGTGCATCTTTCGGCAAAAAGTGAAGAGATCAAATTTGTTCTAAATTGAATGGGGATTTGAAAAATGATTTTTATTTTAGAAAAAAGCAGTGACGCACCATTTTTTTCTTAAAAAATATTCCTTACAAATCTGGTAGGACGCCACTGGTAATTTTTTTAAATAATAATTTCACATCAAAAAATGTCTTTTGCTGCTTGAAAGCAGTGTATAAAATTCCAATGAAATATCTAGAGTGGTTTGGAAATTATGATAGAAAAATAGTTTTTCTCTTAGAATTTCAACACCCTGTATCTCGGAAAGGAAGCGTTTCCGGACATATGTTTATATAGGTAACTGGGGCTTATTTTCGACGTAGAATATGCCATAACAATTTGGTGCATTAATTTCGGAACACCCTGTATATTTTTTGTAATAACATTCAATGTCACATATATGTGACATCGGTTTCCGATAAGTTTTCCATTAAAATTTACCAACTGTCACGATGGCAAACCGTGCGACACACATGTATGACAAAAACTGTTAGCTGTTCTAGACTCTCGGCTACGCTGTATAGGCGATAATTATTGTTCAATATCCAGTGAGTGTTACCTTGTAACGTCAAACTCCAGTAGGAGAGTCTAGAAAAAACAGAAATCCGGATTAGTTAGAGGCGATATGAATCGAGATATGAACCACAGCTGCCACAAGCTTATGACTGGAACAGATTATCCAATCCTGAAACCATGCGACACAAATGTGTGCCAAACAGTCCTAAAAACTGATGCCAAAACACATCTGTCGCCGTTGAACCGCCTGGGAGTTATTTGCATTCAATCATTGTAGGGTCATTGTCACTCTTGTGTGACATCAGTTCCTGGCAAAAACTGCTTGTCCCATATGTGTGACGCGAGGTCGTGAAAGTGTTAAACTGTTACATTTACTTTTGTTCAGGTTTGACATGACAAAAACTATCTGACCTAAGTTTTTCAGAAGAGTCTTTTTGTTGTTAAGCTTGACTCATACTAGACAAATTTGAAAAATATACAGGGTGTCCTAGCCGAGAGTGACTCATTTCAAATGCTTATAACTTTTAAACCAGGTGAG
Source organism: Ceutorhynchus assimilis (assembly GCA_917834065.1). Lineage (NCBI taxonomy): Eukaryota > Metazoa > Arthropoda > Insecta > Coleoptera > Curculionidae > Ceutorhynchus > Ceutorhynchus assimilis. The sequence goes on from OU892281.1 coordinate 4,640,456, forward strand.
CTAGCTACCTGCGGTTTGCGCCATTCGACTTCTCTTGGCCTAAAGTTTTTTTTAGTTAGGTGCAAAATGTTTTGATACTTATACAGGGCCAGTACAAAAAATTATATTTTTCAACATCGAAATTCTCCACTATTTTAATGGAACACCCCGTATACCACAACGTCAAAAAAAAGAGTCATGATGCTCAAGGTATCCATGTACCAATAAACATCGTCCTTGAAACTTAAAGTTTTAGCCGTAAAAAAATAAAATCGAAATCCTGGCATTTTTACAATTAACTACATGTTGTGGGTATGCCTACTTGTTATCATTAAAAAATATCTCTGAAGGAAATCGAGAGCCAAGAAAGATTCAGTTACCTCACTGGAAAGTCCTTAGTTTTATCCAAATGAGAAAAATCAAATAGAAACATCATTCAAATCAGTCATCAGTGTTATCCAGAAGGAAATTCAAGAAAGTATACTTAGTAGAATCTCTCCAAAATTTGAAAGGCCTTTATGTTATAGAAATTGGATTAAAAGTTCACAAAAATCAGCTCGGTCATTTTTTCTACCTTATGAAAAACTGTAGGTAATTTAGCACAAATTTGTGTATAGCTTGGAAATTTCTATTACCTATTTTGATATTCTAATTATGCATTATAGTTTGCTGCTTAAACCAGATTTAAAACAATTATTATCCAGCGCAGGCAGGAAGCAAAGGCTAATCCCTTTTCACTTAAAAATAATCCTTTAAAATGGATTATTTAATATACGTAGGAAAACTAAATATGCACACCTGATGCTGATTACGTATAATTTTTGTTGCCTTGTAGCAACAATGTGTATGATGTGATGTGGTACGTTGCATGCATGAATAATAAACTGACGATAATTAAAGTGGGAGTGGCGTAGTGGTGCATTAAAAGCCTGTGCATGGCTAAATAAATGGCCCTTTTTCCCAATAGAATTTGTTAAAACATCAAAAATCATGTGAAATAGACCAAATTTTAATCAAATCTGAACTCCATTCAATATAAATTGATTCAGTTTAAACTAGAACCGTTATTTTTGTCGGTACTTCTTTGAAATCCCAATTATAAATGATTTAATTAATTGTTAATCTGAACAGGCTATCGAGGTATTGTGTAAGATCCTTATCTGGAGGTCCCTGCCTGATTGAGTTACCCATTTGCATTACAAATTACTTGATTTGTTAAGGATTTAAGTGCAAAAAATCCTAATTGGATTATTTTTTTTTCAGTACCTTCAGGAGCCTCACGATCAAAGAGTAAGTAACCTGAATGAGTTTACTAATCTCATTTTTTCTGTAAATAGTAATTTTTTTCAGATGCGAAATTACCAAGCGTATTGGCAACAACTGGCTGAAGAGGTAAGCAAATATAAATTTTCATATATGCAATCGTGTTTTGAAACGTTTTCTTGGTCAGTTCAGCGTAAAATTATTTTCGTTGACCGAGGCGAAAAATGCAACCATAAGTTATTATGAGATGGACATTAAATTTAATGACGTTGCACTACATTGGTTTGTATTATAATGTTCGTTAACAGTGGCGTGTACTAATTGTCCTTTTTTCTTGATGGACAGGTCATTAACGGTCTATGGTTTTTTTTTTAATTTCACTAAAACCTTAATATTTGCATACAATCAACCATTAATATCTTGATGACTTTTTAAGGTTAATTAACTTATTGCGATGATAAATTAATTTGCATTTTGTGTTAATTTTATCTTCCCCCAATATACACGTGTAAGTTATAAATTGCAATATTTGTTTAAAAAGACCACATTGTTTGGTTAAAGAAAATGCGCTTTATTTACCGATGCGCGCCTCGTGTGGGTTTTTGTTTGAACAAGATTTTCCTCATGTCCCAATGTCAATTGATGGAAATATTATATGGAATTATTAAGTAAATATTTGAGTTTTGAGCTGATTAAGGATTATTGTTTACGCTGGTGACTAAATTGTTTATTCAGACACGAGCTTAAATTTGGCAAAAATTCAAATTTACTTACATCTGGAAATTTACAATAGGAAAATTTGGGTAATTGAAAATGTTCTATTTTGCTCAAAAAATATGCAAGCTTTCAAACTCAATTAAGCACGGATTTATAGAGAATTTAAGGCTCTTTTCAATGGTGTATAATTTATTTTGATTTGCTTGAATTTTGATAGAAATATTAGCAATTTTCCTTAACCTTGTCAGAATTTTTAAAAAATTAAAATTTTCTTTTTTTGATTTTTCTTCTGTTTGAAATGGTCATTTGAAAATGATCTTAGATTGTTTTTTTAACTAATTTAGACCTGCTCTTTCAATTGGAAAAGTCAAAATTCGGAAAATATAAAAACTAAAAATTTCAATACTTTTCACTTTTTGATTCTCATTTCAAAATATTTAGGCTTGAAATCCGTGAGCGATATTGAACCAAAATTTTTAAGAATTGTAGCTCCTATTGGGCTCTGAAAAACCTATATTGTAAAATATTTCCAGATTTATAGTTTTTGAGTAAATTGAATTTGAAGTTTTTGACTAAATTTTGACTAAAATACAACTTTGAGGTTCAATTGCTCAGAAAGTATTTGAGTTATCAAACCTAATTTAGCACAGGTTCATAGATTCATGCTCTTTCTGATAGTGTATAATTAATTTTGATTCGTTCAAATTTTAATGGGAATATTGACAATTTTTCTTAACATTGTCAGAATTCGTTCATTGGGCTCACTTATTTTGTAATACAAACCCACTCTAGATCAAGTGCAACGATGCCGAATACGTTATTATCGCGTATTCGATTACTTGAAACTTGCTCTAGTGCACAGAGTTTGCTCATATTTTATGAGTCCAGTTTAATAATTCATGATTCTGAGAGTCGGAGTAAGGTTTCTACTATGCTCCAAACTACTCTAGAACTAGTGCTTTCTCTTTCATATTAATATAAATGTAAGAATGTATCAACACTTTTCCTACTTTTGCTTACATCTCTTCTTTTTTCTCATTTTTTTATTTCAATTTTTATTTATTCCCGGCTCTTGAATTTGTTGAAATAAAGAATGAGCCTGGAATAGAAAAAATGTGAATATAATCATCATTTAAAGCATTCATATTTGCGTCTTACTTTAAAAGTAGGAAATTATTCCGGATTGAGTACAAAGAGACTAAACACTTAAAGTCTGTTTTTTTTTAAAAGATAATTCCCCAAGTCAAAAATTTAGTAACTATGTTGGCAATACAAGCCTTTTCTACATAAAAAATTTGAAAGCATTGACAATTTTACATTGTATTGCCAACATAAAGTCATTTTGACTTTTATCTTTAAAGAAAAAACAGATTTTACGTCTGATTCAATGCAGAGAAAAACTTTGTAATACGAACATGCTCTAGAACAAGTGCAAGGGTGTCGAATACGTTAGGTGGGTTCGGCTTGCTCACTCCGTGCACTCTGAGTGACTCCATTCGCATTCCAGCCGTTCGGGTTTTGGTTTTAACGGTATTAGGGGTGACTCCATTAGCTCTGTTCACTCCACTCCAACTTCACGCTGAATAGCCGAACCCAGCTGTTATTATCGCGTATTCGACTACCTGAAACTTGCTCTAGTGCACAGTTTGCTCGTATTTTGTGAGTACAGTGTGACAAGGGCGCCCACAGGGAGGGTCAGGGGGGGTCACTCGACCCCCCTGGAAATTTCTTAAATTTTAATTATTTTCTATATATATTATATTGTAGGTCCGATGATGCTCGTATGAGCGAAACGGGCATATTTGAATTCGGCCACAAACCAGGTAGCTGCAGTAATCCTACCTTTGAATTCGACCAAATCATGAAACCCAACCTACTTCCCATAAAACTTACCTTATGACGTTGACAGATTTCGCATTGCATATGAGTTAATAAATCTAAAAAAGTGTAAATATGTACTTTGATGCCCAAAATAAAAAGATCTGCCAAAATGACTATGGAAAGATTCACAGGCATTTGTTTTCTTATCGAGGCATGTGCCATGTGTCGATGTGATAATCTGAAAATTTAACTAGAACTTCGTGATTCGGCTGAATAGCTAACAACTCGAAAACAAAGAAATCGCTAACTTCTTGATTCTTCAAAAACATCATTCCAAAACAATTATGTAACGATTTACCGATTTCTGAATCTTTTTTTTTATATTCATTGCTTAAGCCTAAGTTTCGGATCTTCCTCTACCATGCCTGAGATTTTAGCTATTTATAAGAAGTAAATAAGTTGATTTAATATCTATAGCTCAGTGTACCGATTTGCATATTGATAAATTGTCACCCTTTCCTTATTTCGGAACTGGTGAATTTTGTGGCTGAGTTCAAGGATCCCGGAGCTGAACACATGTCACTATTAAGTGAATCAAATAATAAACAATCTGTGTGTTAACATGTGGCTTTTAAAATTATGTTTTTGTTTAAATTTTGCATTGCAAGTGTCACATTCAAATGGATAAATATCCGAATGTGTTAGTTTGTGAATCTTTAAATCGGCTTTCCATTTAAATTTTGATTTGCAAGTGTCACATTCAAAAGAATAATTATCCGACTGTGTTGAAATGTGCCTTTGTAAACACTGGCGCCGACTACATGGGGGCATCGGGGCAGGTGCACCCATGAGCAACCTCTCATGGGGAATTCGGAAGTACAAACGTTTTTAATAGTCATTCCGTTCCATGTAATAATATCTATTATCATGTAATTTAAATTTACACAACTTTGTATAAGAATTATACAAGTGGTGTGTGTTTGTGGTAATCTGTCCATCTGTCATTCCGTTATTTGTGATCAGTTCTATGCTCTATTACTTTATGTTGCATGTTGCTATTCTTTATCTCTATTCTTTTTTGATGATAATAATCGGGATAGTCCGGCCCACAACGGGAAGTCTGGTGCTTGCGCCGTATGCCATATAAGGTCTGTTCCAACCACAGCAGGAAACCGTACAATGTATGTACCGTCACGATTCTGAGCAAGGCGTAAAATTTGTGCGTAGAAACCAAAATTTGTTCACTGAGTGGTTTCGAAACCGTTCATAGGACGATTTTTGACGTGTTGGAAGAGACCTATAATTTAGTTTTGCGCGTGGGTAGGGATGGCAATCATATATCGATGTTTTGTAGAAATCAAAATATTATCGATATATTTTAATTCATATTTACATTCGATATAGTAGTAGTCGCGTTCGGTGAGTGATCTTGTTGACTGGTTTTCTCATATGTTTGTGATCTCGTTAACTGCTCTTGACTTGCGTAGAAAATTAATCTATCAGCTGTTTGATTTCTTTGGTTATGTGTTATGTTTATTTTATATGTTTTGTTTCCATTTTGTGTTTGAATTCTTGTGATTTGCTGTGTTAAGGGTGGTTTGCCGTGCTTTTGAAAAGTCAAAGGTAAAGACGTAATCGTTCGGAAACGTTGAATAAGAGACACTAAATTTAAACCCTAAATTTCTCTAAATATCCGTATCCGCATCCGTAAACGCATCGACTTACGTTGACCGCCTAAGTCCTTTTAAGCATGATCATACATTACGTGAACGATATCTTATCCTTGGATGGAATATTTACTCACCCCAAAAAGTGTTGTATTGATATTGTAACTGTGTTTGTAGGTTTTCTTTTTATCTATCAGTACCGTGTTTATGTTGTTAAAGATATTTTAGTGATAACCGACAGGAAGATCTCTCAGGCCCAGTTTCACAAAGTTTAGTAAACTACTAGTTAAAACGAAAACAGTATTTCACAATTGACGGTTCAACGTGACACCTTTAGTTAACCAGTAGTTGAATTAACCCAAGGATGCGTATGAGTTAACTATGAGTTAGCTGAAATGCTTCGTTTTTTAGGGCAGTTCAAAACTGTCAAATTTGAAAAGATAAAATTATTGAATGAAAACTTTTGCATTTCTTTTTTCGTTAGTGATACAATTGGAATTAAAATCTGCTCCCACCCTTCTCCAAGCATTTTCTTCTTTTTTTTCCACGTCGATGCGCCGGTTTTTTTACATTCTATAATGAACTTATACTTTTGCACGAGACACACTAATAAATACTCTTCTTCCTTTGAAAAATTCGCAGACCTTTTCTCACTTGACTTCATGATTTAAATTTGAACAGGAAACACGACACAAAACCCAATATTGAATTGAATAGGTATCTGTGAAATTTTACTGCCACTGACTAAAATGAATATAATTATTAACACGTTGAATACGACTGGCCACTATAATGGCCACAAAATGTTGTAAAAATGTACCACGGCCACAATAGTGGCCGGTATTTTGAAGTATTTTAAACGAGTATTGAATTGCCACGGTACAAAATAGAAGGTTTTATTTAGTTGTGTGGTACACAGAGAGGGTTGGCAAAATGCCCCCACCCACCATGGCCACTATATTGGCCATGTAGTACCTGGATTAGTCGTTTATTTTCACTCATGGTAAATAAGTGTCTTGTTCGATTTAGGCAGCTTCTGTGCATTCTGGAGTGGTAAATTTCTTAACATACCTTCAGAAAAATGGATTATCTGAGGAATTATTGAAATATTTGAAGTAAATAGAAATACGGAAAAACTGAAAAAACTGCAATGCATCCTGATCCAAATTCGTTTCATTACCTAGAACAACGCTAGAACCAATCTCGAAAAAAACACAAAATTCAACGCCCTCCAAACGGTGCCAACTAATATGCCAATAAGGTTCCAGAAATAACATGAGAAAAAGGACCAGATACCAATCCCCAAAGTGCGATGGTAGTCCAGATTCTTGCATTGATCCGTGTTTTGAGATATGGCACACAAAATAAAGCTAAAAATATGATTTTTGTTTAAAGTTTTCTTTATATTTCCTTAAAAATATATTTTTTTTCGAAAAGTCTTAGTTTATTCATGGCCATTATAGTGGCCATATTGGTACATTAGGCTTACATTTTCTCAAAATAGACCAGTGGCCACTATAGTGGCTCAAGGTCAGAGCTGTCAAAGTCATATTAAGAACTCCTATTAGTCATTTCTGTCTTGGTTTCATATTAATATGTCAATCCGTTTGCAAGTTATCCACTGCGGTACACCAGTATGGAATTGCTTAAAGCATTGTTGGTACTCAACGTGTTAATGACAAATCACAAAAAGTGACGTATTAGTGAAGTTTAAAGGGGCCTTTTTTTATTTTTCAAGGTGGTTTTTGAAATTTTGTCAAAAAATCAAGTACCAACCTTTGAGAAATAAAATTCAACCATTAGTCATTTAACCAACGATTGTTTGTTTAGTGTGAAACAGGTTAATGTGCGAAGTCCCAGTTAACCCCTGACCCCTAGTTGACTGACCAGCGCTGGTTACCACCGATTGTGGAACTGGGCCTCAATGGTGTAGAATGATTGAGATACGTGATACGTTTTCGGATACGGATACGAGACGACGCCCGTAACGATACGGCAACGCAACGAAATTACCGTATCTATTCTGCGCATGCGCGGATCGATGCAAATACGGATACGTTTGAAATTCAGGACCTGCTTAAAGTGTCTAATCTACTCTGAAAATGAGCTGATATTAACGTATTCGATGCAGGATTTACATATCCGAAAGCAGCTAATAATACAGGCTTTTCATCCGTACTTGCTACCTGCTCGAAAAATCAGGAAGATCGGCTAGGAGCTGCTATTTTATGAGCTTATATATGAGAGTCACGGCCCACTAGAGTTATCGATCAAGTGAACGGCGATCAGCTGTTGAGATCTGCTTGAAACAAGAAAAGCAGTACAAATGAACAGCCTAATAGTTCATTGGTTGACAGTGACAGTCTGACAGTTGATAGAGGCGTCTAAAATGAAACAAAATGTCAGGAAGCATTTCGACATGAAAGTACCAGGGTGACTCAACATTGCATAATTATTTTACTTTTCCGCACCAGTGCCTAAATGCGTGCAGAAAGAAGCACTTCTCGCACGCTCGTAAAAAAAATTAGCCTCCGGCGGCGCCTACGACGAGCTTCCCCCTCCCCCTATAAACAATTTTTTAAAAGTTATTCTGCACCCATGAGGATTTTCAAAAGTCGGCGCCTCTGTTTGTAAATTACTTTTCTTCAAATTTTGCCTTGCAAGTGTCACATTCAAATGGATAAATACCCGAATGTGTTAGTTTGTGTATCTTCAAATCGCGTTTCCGTTTAAATTTTGATTTGCAAATGTCCCATTCAAAAAAATTAAATATCCAAGTGTATCAATATGTGTTCCTTCAAATCGCCTTCTCTTTTCAATTTTGCATTGCAAATTTTACATTTGAAATTCTCCTAATCCGAGTGTGTTAATATGTGGCTTCTCAAACTACGTTTGTGTTCAAATTTTGCATTGCATGTGTCACATTTAAAAGGATAAATATCAGACTGTGTTAGTTTCTGTCTCTTTAAACAGTATTTTCCTTTGAATTTTGCTTTGCAAATGTCACATTCAGAAAGATAACTATCGAAGTCTGTTGATATGTGACTTTTCAAATTACCTTTTTGTTTAAATTTTCCTAATTTAAATTTTTCTTTAAATTTTGCATTGCATATGTTGCATTTAAAATTCTTCTCATCCAAGTGTGTTAGTTTGTGTCTCTTCAAACTGCCTTTTTTTTAAATTTTGCTTTGCAAATGATGCATTTAAAATTCTGATTCTGCTTCTAAAAATGATAATTTAGACTGAAGTGCTCTTTTTTACACATAAAAAATTTATTCAATTGATTTTGACCCCCTCTACATATTTTTCTGCGGGCGCCCCTGCAGTGTGATATTTCATGATTCTAGAGTCGGAGTAAGGCTGCTACTATGCTCCAAACTGCTCTAAAATTAGTGCCTTTTTTCTCATATTGATATTAATGTGAGAATGTATCGACACTTACCCTACTTTTTCTTACATATCTTCTTTTTTTTCAATTTTTTATTTCAATTTTTGTTTATTCCATTCTTGAATTTGTCGAAATAAAGAAAATTCAAGAGCCTGGAATAAAAAAAATGTGAATATTATCATCATTTAAAACATTCATATTTGCGTCTTTCTTTCAAGGTAGGAAATCACTCCAGAGTGAGTGCAAAGAAACTAAACATTTACGACTGATTCAATGCAGAAGCGAATTTTGAAATACATTTGCAGTTCATTCGGGTCACTAATACGAACATGCTCTAGAGCAACTGCAAGGATGTCGGATATCGCGTATTCGATTACATGAAACTTGCTTTAATGCAGTATGCTCGTATTTTGTCAGTGCAGTGTAATAATTCATGATTCTGGAGTCGGAGTAGGACTTCTACTCCAAACTGCTCTAGAATATAAGTGCCTTCTTTTTCATATTGATAATAGGTCTATTTGTGCAGAAATCACAAACCAGTCAGAGTAAATTTCATTAGTTGAAACTGGTTTTTTGACTGTTTCAACCAATGAAATGTGATTTCTACAGAAACAGACCTGGTTCATCCAACAATTTGGCTTTAACATAAGCCTTCTTTTTTCCATAACTTGAATTGGGAAACGCCCTTGGATCATAATCATGTGTTAATTTGTCTATCAATTGTTTTATGGCAGCTATTGTGAGAATGTATCGATACTTTTCTCTACTTTTTCTCACATCTCTTTTTTTTCAATCTTTCATCTCAATGCTTGTTTATTCCCGGCTCTTGACTTTATCGATTTTTGACTTTACTTGAAGTTTTGCTAACTAGCAATAATTCAAGATACACTAGTCAGTCTCCAAAAATACTCAATTTTTGCCTTTTCTTGGCTCTTAAAATTGTCGAAATAACAAAGAAAATTCTAGAGCCTGGAATAGAAAAAACATTGATTGAAAATGAATGTTCAGTAGCAAGAAAAATCAGAATTATTGATCGAACCAAATTATACAAAAATCTAGGACAAGAAATTCCAATTAACCCAAACTAAACTACGTCTTTAAAACGACTATTTTTTTTCAATCAGCGTATATTGCTGATGAAAGGGCTCTTCTCAATAGTCATTCTCATGAGAATCTCATTTTCCTTTGTCAGTGTTATTTAAATATAAAGTGGTATAGTTAGAACAAACATTTTCACGAAATTGCTATTTCCGCATTTCCAAAAGTAGAAAATGCAAAAGAGACGACTTCAAAATGGAATTGAGCGAATACTGGATTGGCATTATCAATACTAAACAATATTTATTATAACTGGAAGGTATCAACACCCACAAAATGTGATAAGCAAATAACAAAGTGGATTTCAGTAAAGTCGAAATGTCTTTTAGAATTTCAATGTTCTAGTAAACTTTCCACGTCTGCCTACGTGCCGGGAATCTGCATTGATAATGGTGCAATGCCACGCATAAATTAGCGCCAATAAAACAATCAAAATGTAAATATTTAAAAAAAAAAACACAGTTTACAGGTTTTGCGAACTTTTTCGCTTGACAATAATTATAATTACATATAAAATAGACAATAGGAAATTTCATTGGTCCATTCCAGTTGAAATCCTCTTTGGATTTAGTAGAGACGTTCCTCTATCCCGTAGAGTGATTTATTACCGATTAATCCTGGATTTATTTCCCGTTTAGTTAATTAAAATTACTGCCCAAAACGAGATCAGGAAGGGCTCTCTCGATTGCGATTTACTACCCGAATTACTTCCCAGGGTGATATGTCAATCGAAATCCAATCAAAATTAAATATTTGTAAAATTAAGTTGACTAACAATTTCAAAATTCATCTAGTTCTAGTGGTGATAATTTTCTCGCCTTAGAGTTTCCAGATTTTCTTGTAAATCTGGATTAAGTCACTGCCTAATCTTTGATGAATGATGAATGAGTGTCTTATAACTTTTTCCAGAGCAATAGGGTACTTGCACAGAACTTTTATTCCAAAATCTTTTTCTTATTTCCTTGAGGAAGAGTTTCTGAAAGACCCTTTCAAATATGAAGTCACAGAGTATTGTTTCTATTCCAAGCTATAAAAAAAAATCTATTTGGAGAAATTCACATCAAGAAAACAAAAACTCAAGAGCCAAGAAAAAAGCAAAAATTGGAAAAATGGAAAGTTTTTGGATACTCAAGATTTTATCTTGAATTTTCGGTATTTATCAAAACTTCTAATATTTCACTTAATTTTCGTTGTTTCTGGTATTTGAATTCTTCTTTAATTGAATTTCTATCGTTTCGAAGTTGAAAAATATATAATTTTTTTTGCTTCTTTAAGACGTTTCAGTTGATGTTTACTTCTTAAAAAAATCAAAAATAGTATCCCAATCTGCTTCGATTCAAAATTCACTCAAGAATGGTCAATCTGGTAGAAACTGAAATAGGGTTTTTAATGAATTTTGAGATATTTGATTGATTGAGATATAAAAAAAAAAATGGCAGATAAATAGGAATAGTCCGGGGGCCGAGGACCTTTTTTCCGAATCATTAATAACAAGCTAGTTTTTTCAATGCAGCTTCATTTCACCGAGACGCCCAACTTTTTTCTCTTCGAAAATTGCGAAAACAGGTAGCTAACATACTGCGCAGGTGTAAAACATGTCGATTTGGTGACTATGAAAATTTAATTAATAACAGTTAGTTTTTCAGCTAAATGTTGAGATAATTTTATGAATAATTTGAAACAACATTTGTCCGACAAAATAAAGGGTTTGGTCTACGATGTCCGCCCCCTCAAACATGTAGCAATTACGTTGCATAAAAAATGATTAATAACAAGTGGATTTTTTCAATGTAGGTTGGTAAATATTATTACAATTAAATGGTCACACTGTCCTACAAATAAACAGGTAGCTATTTTCAGTACTACACTCAAAAGTTGTCGATTTCACAAGACGCCCAAATTTTCTGTTGCGAAAATTCCAAAAACAGGTAGCTAACAGAGTGTGCAGGTTGAAAACATGTCTATTTAGTGATCATACAAATGTAAATACTAACAGTTAATTTTGTAGCTGAATGTTGAGATATAGTTCATACCAAATAAACTTATAGTCGGGTTGTCAAGCTCGGCCGGCACAGCGTTGCCGTCTCTTCCATATTTTCCTTTGGTCAAAATATTTTCAGAAACAATAATGGATTGTATTATAATATAATGCAAACATTTATTACTTAAATTATAAACATTGCTTCAAAACTTGGTTTTATAGATATTTAATAACAACTCAATTTTCAATCATCACATAAAATATAATAATAACGCTCAGTACCTATTTTATTTACAGCCACTCTAAATACTATAAATATCTTATTAAATATTATGAATATTTGATCCATCAAGAAGATTTTCAATTATTCTGGAACACTGAAATCGCTGAAATCGCTAGAGTCTTCATCAATATTGATAAGTGAAAGGATGTATGCTATTGAAGTGGAAGAGCGTATGCCATATGAGCATTGTCTATAACAATGACAGATGGTTCACTCAAGTTCTTCAACAGCTGATTTTCGAACCAACATAAAAAGTTTTGCTGATCAATTTCTTCATGATAGTCGTTAAGTTGAGTTTTCGATGAATATACAAGCGATGTACCTTCAATGAATCCATTTTCAGTGCCAGCATGAAGTAGGTATGATATATCTAGAAAAAGCATTTCTTTGTACATATAATACACTGCTCTCTGTATTCATGTTTAAATTTACCTATACCATCAACTTTGGTAGTTTTAACACTTCGCTTGTTGTTGTCTTCCCGCACGGTTAATAGTACCATTTCGAAAAATCCAAGTCTCGTTCAAGAAAACAAACTGGTACAAAGCCTCCTGTTTCAGTCTTAGATAAGACCTTAAAAATGATATGCGTTTAACAACAATATCAGAGACTTTATTCTTGAAACCGAGGAACAGCGTTCTCATGAGAACGATTGCTTTGTCATTGTCAGTGTTATGGAAATATGAATACGGACGACGAAGACAGAGCCTTCGTTCTCATGAGAACGCTGCTCCCCTGTTTCGAGAATAAAGTCCCAGGAAGTACCATGAGCCCTCGTCTTGGGTCATCTTTTTTCCATTTGAAGCCTATTTCTTTTAAGATTCTACTCAATGGCATGCTACTGCCATCGAATAATTGTTTGTCTTTCAATTGCTCCCATATACAGGATAATGTTACATGTTGTTCTACAAGAAGAAAAAAGGTGATTCATAGATATCTATATGTACCTTTGTCTCAAACGATTTACTTTTTATACACATATCGTAAATAGTGTTATGTATAGCACTGCTATCGAGCTTTGAAACATCACAGACTCTCTTATTCGAAGTGCATCGTTTCTTAGAAGGCGATTCCAAATCTTCATTATTTTTTACTGCCTTCGAAATAGCACAGACAGTGGACATACTTAAGTTCAAAGCCTCTGCTACTCGCTAAAAATGAGAGAAAGTTCAAATTAAAAATTCGTATTTGGTCACACGACATCAACGTCTTATAAACTCACCTTCCTAACAGCATTTAAGGGACATTAAGGGCCATTATTATCGCGTTCTCGTTCGAAATATTGTAAAAAGGATGCGATTAGTTCTTTGCAACGGCTGTTAAGCTGCTTCGGCATCTTGTACACTTCGCACTACAAGCTAATTTCAAAAAACAAGGTCACAATTAACAGCACAAACCAAAAACTCGTAAACTGCCAAAATACAATCAAAATGTCAAGAATTTAATTTGGCAACGTTACATTTTTTGACATGGTGTTACCAACTGAATGGCCAGCGGGAAATTCAAATTCCAATTAAGTCAATCCGCCGCCGAATATTTTCCCGGTTGGCGATATCGATTTTAAAAATGGCGTCATCGATGTCACAACAACAAGTTTATTTGGTATGAACTATAGTTTCATAAATAATATGAAACAACATTTGTCCGACAAAATAAATGGTTTAATCTAGGCTGTCTCCCTTCTCAAACATGTAGCAGATACGTTACATAAAAAATGATTTATAACCAGTTGATTTTTCTAACAGTTAATTTTTCAGGTGAATAATGAGATAATTTTATAAATAATTCGAAATTCGATTTGAGCCACAAAGTAAATGGTTTGGTCTGCAGTTTCCTCTTTCTCAAAAATGTAGCAATTACTGGCTCATAAAAAAACGATTTATAACCAGTTGATTTTTTTACTGTAGTTTGGTAAATATAACTACAATTGAATGGTCACATTGTCCTAAAGAGGTAAGATTTCTCAGCCCTACATTCGAGAATTTCGAAAATAGCCTTATGCATATTATACGTAAATATGTACAGGGCTTTCATTTCAAAACTTGCCACTCACGTTATCTGCGTAAATAGACAGATTTCTAGAAATCGCCGAAACATGTCAACAAATTTATTGAGGGGGTGCGTTAATTTGTTGACGTGTTCCGGCGATTTCCAGAAATCTGTCTCTTTAGGCAGATAACGTGGGTGGCAAAATGAAAGCCCCTGTACATATGTACGTATACAGATGCGTGTATAACAGTATATGTGTTAAGTGTATGTACACATACCTACATTTATGTCGATGGTTTCCATTCGCATCGACGCGCATGCTCGTAAATAACACAGTATCGTAGTATAGGATGATTCAAAAAGCGCGCCAGATTTGAATTGCTCGAAAAAGAGTTTTGGCATGCCATCAAAGTAGAGGGGGCCATGCCCTTTGTCATTTTTCATACCCAGATGGAGAAGGTTTGATCCAACCGGTTCATCCTAATTCTAAAGATATTTAAAAAAAATAGAGCTCCTTTTTTAATGTATTAAATCTGACGCGATTTTTGCTGTATATAGGGTGAATACAGGGTGTTTTCTAAGTTAGAGTTTTTCTTTTTAAATAACGTGGAACTTAAAAAAATACAGGAGTTTTCCAAATAATATTTTCTCGACAGCTCAAAAATAAAAGATATAGGTATGTTCATTTCAAATAATATAAAAAATCAAATATTTTAATAATTATATTTTTCAAAATACAAAAGGTAAAATTCTTGAATTTAATCTTTTTTTCCAGAAATCTGTCTCTTTACGCAGATAACGTGGGTGGTAAGTTTTGAAATGAAAGCCCTGTACATATTTACGTATAATATGCATAAGGCTATTTTCGAAATTCTCGAATGTAGGGCTGAGAAATCTTACCTCTTTAGGACAATGTGACCATTCAATTGTAGTTATATTTACCAAACTACAGTAAAAAAATCAACTGGTTATAGGTAAATCGTTTTTTATGAGCCAGTAATTGCTACATTTTTGAGAAAGGGGACACTGCAGACCAAACCATTTATTTTGTGGCTCAAATCGAATTTCGAATTATTTATAAAATTATCTCATTATTCACCTGAAAAATTAACTGTTAACTGTTAATAATTACATTTGCATAATCACCTAATCAAGGTATTTTACATGTGCTCACTAGTGCTCACTCTAGTAGCTACTACTTTTGCAACTTTTCGCAATAAGAAAATTAGGCGTATTATCAATACGAAGATGCTCGAGAAAATTAAGCCGGTGTCCGGTGATTGATGAATAAAGTATTACCGTGAAGTCGACAACTTTTGAGTGTAGAACTGGAGAAATGTACCTCTTTATTTGAAGGACAGTGTAACCATTTAATTGTAGTTATATTTACTAAGCTACATTAAAAAAATCAACTGGTTATAAATCATTTTTTATGTAACGTATCTGCTACATGTTTGAGAAGGGAGACAGCCTAGATCAAACCATCTGTTTTGTCGGACAAATGTTGTTTCATATTATTTATGAAACTATCTCAACATTCAGCTACAAAATTAACTGTTATTATTTACATTTGTATGATCACCAAATAGACATGTTTTCCACCTGCGCACTCTGTTAGCTACCTGTTTTTGGAATTTTCGCAACAGAAAATTTAGGCGTCTTATCAAAATGAAGATACTCACGAAGATTTAGCCGGTTATTAATGAAAAAAGTTAAATCGTGAAATCGACAACTTTTGAGTATAGGACTGAAAAGAGCTACCTGTTTATTTGTAGGACAGTGTGACCATTTAATTGTAATAATATTTACCAACCTACATTAAAAAAATCAATTTGTTATTAATCATTTTTTATGCAACGTAATTGCTACATGTTTGAGGGGGGGGGACATCGTAGACCAAACCCTTTATTTTGTCGGACAAATGTTGTTTCAAATTATTCATAAAATTATCTCAACATTTAGCTGAAAAACTAACTGTTATTAATTAAATTTTTATAGTCACCAAATCGACATGTTTTACACCTGCGCAGTATGTTAGCTACCTGTTTTCGCAATTTTCGAAGAGAAAAAAGTTGGGCGTCTCGGTGAAATGAAGCTGCATTGAAAAAACTAGCTTGTTATTAATGATTTGGAAAAAGGTCCTCGGCCCCCGGACTAGAAATAATGTTTTTTTTCTATTTCAGGCTCTTGAATTTTCTTTATTTCGACAATTTCAACTTTCAGAGCCTAAAATCCTGAGAGTTTGAAATCTCTTTGATCGCTTCAAGTATTTTTCAAAAGCTTTTAATAATGAAATTTACCTAATAGAAATTTTACAAGATTTTTTTGCATTTAAGTGAGAAAGAAACTATAATTTCTGAGCCTGAGATTCACTCGCAGTTTGTTTTGTTCGATAAAAAGACTCTACTCAATAAATCCTGAAAGGTTGAAGTCCCTCTGATTGCTTGAAGTTTTTTTTCAGAAGCTTCCAAAGGAAATTTAATACAAATTTTACATGATTTTTTTGCATTTAAGTGAGAAAAAATATTCATAATTCCATTTCTGAGCTCAATATTCACTTGCGGTTTGTTTCGTTTGATGAAAAGATCCTACTCAATAAATCCTGAAAATTTGAAGTCCCTTTGATTGCTTGAAGTTTTCTTGCAAACGTAATTTCAGACTGAAATTGTATTATTTTTTTTTCAGGAATACATAAAATGGCGCGAAACAAAAATGATCGAAGAAGAGGCTATGAAGGTAAGCAAAAGTATTTTTAAAAACGTATAAATAAATCTTCTCGTAAAACGTTTATTACTTGCACGCGCACTGAAAAAAAGCTGAAAAAAAAATTTCATTATCAGCTACATAGATAAAATTGCCTGACGACAACCCAAAAATTTTTGCGACCACGTACTTATCATCTCAATAATAATTGAGTGAGTATAGCTAAGTACTACTTGGCATTCTAGGATGATTTTTTTTAAGTGACGTTATTGGTAGTTGTCATCAAGTAGTTTAAATTTAGATTTTCAGAGTTTATTGAGAAAAAAAAAATAACAAAAATTGATTTTCAAAAAGTCGTACCGACTTAGTACTTTCATTATGTCTCATTTTTCACTATACGATTTCTAGAGTTATACATAATCGAAAAACCTAATAATACATAGAATTTTTTTTTCTCAAGCTAACAAATCTTGTTTCAAAGACAAATTGTATGGAAATATACATAATGTATGTTCTTCACTTTTGACGTCTTGTAAGACATCTTCAAGCATAAATCCTGGGGCTTAGCAATTCCGCACACACACGCCTTAATTTTTTTTTTTTTTGTAGCAGTTACTAATCCCGTTCGTTTTCTTTTATTAAAATATTCCACTTGAATAGTTTTTTTGGAGGTCAACATGTAACTTTGGGTTTGTTCTAACAAGAATCACTGACAGTTGTTGATTCTGATAGTTTGCAAACTCTTGTGTCGAATAAATATAATATGAGTTATCTAACTCTTATCATTTTAAGTAGACCACATGTTTCGTTGCAGTTATCAGAATGCATTACACTAATCAAAATGTTGGCCACTTGAGTTTTGACATCATTAAAAATCTGCTATATTTATTTATACCCACGATGAACTCTTGAAATTGACAAATTGAAAAATGTTATCTGGCATCTAAGAAATATTAGAAAATGTCGGTTGTAATTTTGTGGTATCATTTGGCAAAGCAAAGGCTGGGGGAGACTCCATAGGAGTAGGAATAAAATACTTTTATATTTTTTGAAAATTGAATGGAGTGAAGATCATTAAATAATCTGATTCTAGAAACTCAAATATACAAAAGATTCATTAATAATTGTTTAGTGTAGAAGTAAGAACATACTAGGTATAGTTATAATCAGCTAAGAAAAACCACACACGTTATGATCTGTCTCACTCCAAAATGGGAGTAACCTAGAGAAAAGGAAATTCGCCTTCTTTATCAGTGATGACGTCAATGATTCTTCTTAGTTGTTTCACTATCTATAAAGAAGAAACAATTTTGATGATGAATTTTTTTAGTTGTCACAAGACAATGCAACCTTGTATGAAATGTTTATGTATAAATAAGCAAAACCATTCTCGATATCGATAATAGAGTCACATCTCACTTTAGCAATATTTAATTGAAAATTGAGTTTTGAAAAAATATTATTGCAAAAATTAATATATTATTAATTAATATTTTCTGGCTTTTAAGTTGATAATAAACAATAATTTTTTTTTCGAGTCCACGGGTACACCACTGTCTTTTTTTAAATTCTACATTCTACTTAAAGCATCTCTTACGAAAGTGTCATCATAAATTCTAAATATTAAATTAGTCCCAAATCCTCCAATAGGAACGTTTATACAACAATATGTCAGTTCGTACGTAGTTAAACAGATAGATCTTTATTTAAAACGTGCGCTGGAAAGTGTGTCGCTCGAACACCGTTGTCAGATTTCCATTCACAATTTTATCTACTATTTTTCGTTTTTAAATTTTTTAATAAAAAAACAAAGATATGACTTTAAAGGCGATATTTGCTGTAGTAAATTTTGAGGACGACATAAATGCCGACGTTTCGAAAGTCAAATTTCATCTTCAGAGCTAAAAATCAAAAGGACTTAGCTAACATAATTTTAATATATGAAAACAAAAAAGACAGAAAGTTAAATATGTATACCTACATACGTCATAAAATGATGTTCTTTACTTATAACGTATGTATGTTTTCCATTGTCCTTTTGGTATTTAGCCCTAAAGATAAAATTAACTTAGTTTCGAAACGTCGGCATTTTTGATTTGAATATTTAAATAAAAAAGCTGTTAAATTTATATCAAATTCGTATCGATATGTATTATCACTAAGAACGCATCGCTGTATACCTACATATTGATATACAGTGTGTTTCACGAACATCGAAACAGAGACGTTTTAGGGTATTTTAAGATCAATTAAAAAAAAAATTGCTCGGACACGTCATTTTTGTCTTCAAGGGGGAAACTTTTTGACCCTATTCGTATTTTGCTAGGGTGCACCCCCTATCTCTTTGAGATAGGGAAGATGGGTCGAGTGGTACCTTGTTTTAAGTATTAAAGGTATTTTTTCTCAATTTTTCTTACATTTTTCCACTCTATTTTTAATTTTATCTATTCCCTCTCTCTTGAATGTGTGAAAATAAAGAAGATTCAAGAGCCTGGCATAAAAAAAAAATTGAATGTCCTGATCATAAGTTGTCTGGTAATGGTAAACAAATGACGTCATCAGGAGGACCTAATGGAGATTTGCATTATGTTAAGGCATCCCAGATGACGTCATAAAAGTTATCAGGCAACCTAAGGTTGTTTGAAAAATGTAGGTTGCCTGCAAAATTGTTTGAGAGAGGTTGCCTGATAACGTTCTCACGTCATCTGGGGTGCCTCAACATAATGCAAATCTCCATATGGCACCCCAGATACTTCATCAAGTCCAAGTCATCCATTACCAGACAACCTATCAACTTTAGGAATCCTGGGGTTGCCTTTTTATGATGTCATCTGGGGTGCCTAAGCATAATGCAAATCTCCATAAGGAACCCCAGAGGACGTCATTTGATTTCCATTGACAGGCATTCTATTACCTTTAGGAACCTTGCAGGCAACCTACCTCTTTCAAACAATCTTGGTTCTGATCAAGGTTCTTGAAGTAAATAGGTTGTCTGGTAATGGGTAACTTGATGACGTATGTGGGGTGCCTTATCGAGATTTGCATTATGTTGAGGCACCCCAGATGACGTCATAAAGTTATCGGGTTCTGATAATTTAAAACATTGACATTTGCATTTGACCTGTCAAACGAAATTGAATGTGGCCGTTCAGGTCAAACACCGTATTGTTGACATAGTTTACTGATAAAAATCAATAAAAAATTACATACTTATTTTGTCACATTCTGGACGTTTAGGTTCGGTTCGACATTGCTATTGTCATGTTTGGCATCTACAACAACAAAAGCCAGAACACAAATGTTTTTCTTATGAACGTCACCACAATATTTGACTTGAACGGCCATATTGAATCACGTGATCTGGATTGCTTAATAGGCACCATCGAAGGTATATCGATGTATATGTCGATAAATTGTATCGATAAGCCCTCTCCTACTCAAGTTAGGGAAATTTAGCACAATCTTGAAACATTGCCTGATTAATATAGTCTGTGATCAAAATTACTGACTGTAACTTCATATAATGCCGCAGACAATAACGACCAGGCGGCAATCTAAATAAAAGCCATTTATTAGGGTACCTACGTATTAATCACTCTAAGAATCAATCAAATATACACGCCACAGGAATCATTTCCCCTGGGTCCCTATTCTTGAAAAAGTGGAGCAGCATTCTCATGAGAACGCAGGTCCTATCTTCGTAGCTCATATTCATGTTTTTATAGCACTGACAAGGACAGAGCAATCATTCTCATAAGAACGCTATTCTCCGGTTTCAAGAATAGAGGCCCGTGACATCTCACAACCCGCGTTGCTCTATATGTGAGAAATGAGTCAGTGCCAGTAATTTTGATCACAGACTAAAAAATTCGCAAATGGAAATTTACCGCACAATAGTCTAGAATAAAAACCTATAATTATCAATAGTAATATGCGAGTGCAATGGAAATTATCGATAATTTTTGGGAAATTTGCCCGAATGCATTTTTAGTTGAAAAAGAGCATGAGTGCACGTAGTGCACGAGTGCCTTTTTCAGTTAAAAACGCATAAGTGCAAAGGAAATCTGCGATAATTACCCGGCTATTGAATATTAAATTCCAATATTTGACAGCTGATACCGCCTCACCTGTCATATATACAAGGTTGCGCCCATGGTAAAAAATGTTGCTTACGCCATCACCAATAACATATTTAAATTTCATCCAAATATCACGGGTAACCAATTTCCGTTTAAATATTGCGGGGTCCTTTGTCGAAAATTATAGATATATTTCCATTGCTCGAGTTGTATTTTATGGGAGAATTTCATGAATCAAAAATTTAAATTTTTTGTCAAAAAATGTCAAAACACCAGTTCTTGCATCAGTTACTATGCAATTATCCGATAATTTGCACTAGTGCAAATTATCGCGTAATTCCAATCTGATTGGTTCAAATCAACAATCAAAACATGTCAGTTTATTGTTGGAATGTCAGTTTTGAGAGATGTGTGAAATTCTCCAGACAATTCTAGAACAAAGATTTCCAATACCATCGTGAACAGAGTATAGGCAAAATGTATTCGGGTATCGGGTACAAGTACTTTACTCAAAATGTACTCGACTACAGAGAACAATAACAAGTAATCAATACCCAATTAGTCAAAGTACCGAGTACTTTTATGAATACATTTTGTATATCTACCTTGCATACCAATGACGTCATGAAAGTTATTACGCAACCTCCTCTTTTAAACAGCCTTGATCATGTGTTAATTTGCCTAGAAATGTACAGTCGTGAGCACAAAAAGTGGGACACCCGCTTTTTCCTATTGTAAAATGGGGTCACCATCTATACCTACGGCAACAATGAACTATAGTCAAAAACTGGAATGCGCACACATTGCCATATCTGCCAAAAAAATGTAGCCATGAAAGACAGATGCCACAAAGGGGAATGTTGTTTTTTTCTGTTGCTTGCTGACATATGACGTTTTGGAAAGTTTTGTCATATTTACCTTCACAGGTTTCATCAATGTGTTGGAAGCAATTTCCACTTAACCATAAATGAGTGCGACAAAAACAGGTATCCCCTCCGCAGCAGCGGCACTAGGCTTCACGTTCGTCAATATGTGTTCGCATTCGAGTTTTTGGTTATAGTTCATTGTACGGCAATGACAGGGATTGTCATATTTGACAAAAAATCGATTGCAAAGAAAAGACTGATTTACGCAAAATAGCGAAAAATGACAAGACCTGTCAGTCAGGTGTCCACCTTTTTGTGCCCATGACTGTACTTATAGCCGAATAAATATGTCGTACTTAGGAGTCCTATAAATTTACTCAGTAACCGCAAATGTATTCGGATACAATGAAAATACCCGGCTATAACAAATGTATTGAAGTATAAAAGCATAATATGTACTCGGGGATTTTGAAATTTACCCAGTACAAGAAAAACTACCGGGTATTTATTATATTCTTAAGCAGTTCGACTACAAGTACAAATACATTATTCAAAAAGTATCGTGGCCTGAGTACCAAGTACCTCAAAATGCACTTAGACTCTTTATAGAATACTTACAAGTGAAGAAAACGCTTGTACCCAAGTACCACACAGTTCTAATCGTGAACACATTGTTTTAATTTGCTTCCATCAGTACCTCGTGTCCCATAGTCCCATTTCGATAATAATTATTGACAAAAGTATTACATGGGAGAATCAGTGATAATTAATTAAATGTCAGTATATACAGGGTGTTTCCTAAATACTGTTTTAACTTCAGGATGTGATTCGTTACGATATTTTGAGAAAAAAGTTCCCATAAACATATGTCCAAAAATGCGTAATTTCTGAGATACAGAGGGTGTTGACATTTATACAAAAAAAGAAAATACGCCAAAAAATAAAATAAATATAAAATCCATTTTCTTGCACGTTACTGGGACACCCTGTATCTCACTTCCAAACACGTATTGTTTATAGGAACTTGTTTCCCTAAAATATCGTAACGAATCACATCCTGAAGTAACGGACCGTGTTTAGGAAACACCCTGTGTATGTCAAGACACAATTAACTATTGGCACCGTATATTTTTTTATTTGTTCGTGAAGCTTTCAGCTGTAAGATACCAGAGTTTTACAGAGAAAAAGCTGAGGATAGCAGAATTGTGAATTTTCCTAATGTGATGCACATAAATTGATGACTGCCATAATATGATTCCTATTTGCAATTTCGACGTTCTTCATGGAAAGTTGGTATTCCTATTGGCGTCAAGTATTTTTCTATATATTCCTCAAGCTTTTAGCAGTTATCTACCAAAATTTCATAATGCGGAAACCAAGAATAACGACATTCTGATTTTTTGGATGTAAAATACTTTACCATATGACTTTGCGTGCGATTTTGTTCATATTTTTTTTTTTGGAATGTTGATATTCCCCTTAGTAGGTACCGTATATTTTTTTATTTGTTCATGAAGTTCTCAGCTGTCACATACCACAGTTATATAGAGAAAAAGCTGAGGGTAGCAGAATTGTGAATTTCCCTAATGTGATGCACATAAATCGTTGACTACCATATGATTCCTACCTGCAATTTCGACGTTCCTCATGGAAAGTTGATATTCCTATTGGCGTCAAGTATTTTTCTATATATTCCTGAAGTTTTTAGCAGTAATCTACCAAAATTTCATAATGCGAAAAGCCAAGAATAACGACATATGACTTGGCGTGCGATTTTGTATATATTTTTTTGGAATGTTGATGTTCCCATTAGTACCGCATTTTTTTTTTTTTGTTCATGAAGCTTCAGCTGTAACATACCACAGTTATATAGAGAAAAAGCTGAGGGTAGCAGAATTGTGAATTTTCCTAATGTGATGCACATAAATCAATGACTGTCATATGATTCCGCTACCTGCAATTTCGATGTTCCTTATGGAAAGTTGGTATTCCTATTGGCGTCAAGTATTTTTCTATATATTTTTGAAGCTTTTAGCAGTAATCTACCAAAATTTCATGATACAAAAGCCAAGAATAATGACATTCTGATATTTTGAATGTAAAATACACTGAGAGATACTTTACCATATGACTCTACGTGCGAACTGTTTTTTTTTTTTGAAATGTTGGCATTTCTATCGATACCGTATATTTTGTCATTTGTTTGTAAAGGTTTCAGCTGTAACATACCAGAGTTTTACAGAGAAAAAGCTGAAGATAGCACAATTGTGAATTTTCCTATTGTGATGCACATAAATCGATGACTGCTATATGATTCCTATACCTGCAATTTCGACGTTCTTTATGAAACGTTGGTATTCTTATTGGCGTCAAGTATTTTTCTATATATTCCTGAAGCTTTTAGCAGAAATCTACCAAAATTTCATGATGCAAAAGCCAATAATAATGACAATGGCTTAACAAGCGATTGATCTAGCCGTATTAGGACTCGTTTATCACTGGGCGGGTAATTTAGTTTAGCAAATAATTAGCTAAACTAAATATCCTTCCACTGATAAACCGGTCCTAAGTTTGATTGTAAGTTAACGGAGGGTTGTAACAGTGCCAGTTTCATCGTCATTTCTTGTGTTTCTGTCTCTTAAAAAAAAAAGCAATTTTATTTTGAAAAATATTTTGACTTATCACTGCGAACTCACAATACGTGATAAGATCAAAGAAAAAGAGGAAGAAAATCCCAAATATATGATTTTTTTATGATTATCATCACTAGCCGTTCATCCGTTAAAGAAGTTGGGTTCTTCCATGATTCTACTAGTACCTAGGTACCTTGTACCTATTCCTCATCTTGAAAATGCTCAAAGAAAAAGTCAACCAATACCATGTTTTCGTGGACTAGCAATTCAAATTGACTTATGTTTCAATCATCTACACAAATTTCATATTGTTAGTATTACTGGAAGCGATCACCAATCCCATTTCAATGGAGAGGACCTCATCAAAACTTATCACGTTTGCAATAGAAGATGTGCTCAAGAAGAAGAAGAAGAAGAGGAAAGGTAGAAAAATAATCAAAGTGATTGGCTAACACAAGAATAGAAAACAAACAAAGAAATATCGAGGATAAGATCAAAAATGGTACATCTGTGCCCAAAAGTGCCTTAATTGATTGTGTTTGATAGTTGTGTAGCGTCATTAACTGCTTTTGCTATACCAACAGTACCTCCACCTAGGGCTCCTAGAGCAGATAGACCAGCAAATAATGGAATAAAGAGTAAAATATTTTCTGGAATAGGAATAATTTTTTTTGTTTCATTTATATCTAAATATTTAATAATTGATAAAGAATCTCATGCAAATTTATATATTTTTCTCCCATTCTTATATTGCAAATTGAAGAAAAAAAATTCTTTTTTGTTCTTTGTCTCGCCTTAAAAAGGTCTTTTAAAAGAGCATATTTATATTAGAACAGTCATTGGTCTGCTTCCTGGATACTGTCTTGCCTCATGAAATATAACTTAGAAACATAAGGCAAATCAGACAACGACCACTATAGATATTGCGAACAAACTTGAGAACATTTAATCTGTGAATGCCCTGCTCACTTCTGCAAAAGGCTGAAATATTTTGAAGGAATATGGCTAAAACCCCAAGAGGTAGGAACTTTACCAACCCAGGAAGCTGGCCTCCTAAATCTTGGACTCCAATTAATTGCATTGCTTGAGCGGCTGAAATAACCTATAACGACTTCAAATGCAATCTACAATTTACACCAAAGACATCCTAGTATAAAAGATTTGTCCAACAATGACATTGATTTCTTCTATAGGTATCTTCAATTTGTTACATTCAACATTTTGGACAACAATGTCGTTCTTCTTTGTCTTTGTACCTTGTACTAATTTTTCCAATAATTCTTTGTTTTAACTTTGAC
This sequence comes from Ceutorhynchus assimilis, assembly GCA_917834065.1. Lineage (NCBI taxonomy): Eukaryota > Metazoa > Arthropoda > Insecta > Coleoptera > Curculionidae > Ceutorhynchus > Ceutorhynchus assimilis. The sequence goes on from OU892281.1 coordinate 4,666,221, forward strand.
TTTGAAAAAGTTGTTGCCTAGATGGTCATTTCAACATAATATCAAATCTACAACAATAGTTCATTGTTCCGGCTAAATACATATGTACTAACAACCAGTGAAAGTCTTCACATTATTATTTTCGCTCATTGTTCATCAACCCGTGACCATACTTTGCTGTTACCATACAACCCAATTATTGTTGGGCTACAACAATTTTTCAAAACTAATGACAGTCCGTTGATGATGATGATGAGGCTTATTTTTGCCGGTAGAATAAGAGAAGGTCGGTTAACCGAGGCAACGTTGTAGATATCAAGCGCAGAAACGTTTTCGTTCGGCTTGCAGTGCACCGGCGAATTCGAGTTCAGTTGGTAACTGACTGCAATACCCGATAGGCGCGTTCCGGTTTTAGTTTGCGAAGGAAGGGACCCGGTCCGTGTAGAATCGCGATCGAAAGTTACAACCGGTTGGTTTCTTTGTTACAAAAAAAATAGTTTTTTTTTTTTGTCTTTGATGATTTGAGGACTGACTTCATGGGTGTAATTTAGTTATTTTTGCTGATTTGCAATTACGTATTGCAATGAGAAAACGGTTTGTACAATTTTAATTTTAATTAAAAAATATTTTTAGTTTTTTAATTATTGAAGGGCAAATTTGAATTTAAAATTAGGTTTTTATTATGATAATCAGCTGTAAGTTATTTATCTCGATTAGCAGCTGATTTTTGCTTTTGTAGCACTTAACTCAGAATTAGCTGAAGCTGGTTTTTGAAGTAGGTATCTACCATTTAGTTGTAGGTATACCTAATTGAAACCTATATCAAGTTAGCAATACCACATGCACGCCGGGATATGGCGTTAAGTGATTAATTTGTCGCTTTTTTGTCGTGCAAAAAATAAATTTGTCGCGTTTTTCTTTTTTCTTAAATACCCTGGTAGTGCTAACTTGATATCAAGTTAGCGCTACCAACGTCACCCGATGTTCCTACAGAAGTTTTATTAGGTGAATAATTTGTCGTTATTTTGTCGCAAATTTGTCGCGCAAAAAAAAAATTTGTCGCGTTTTTCTTTTTTCTTAAATACCCTGGTATTGCTAACTTGATATCAAGTAAGCACCAGGGTTGGCAGGTACAGGTTTTTTTGAACCTAGGTTTTTTAGGTTTTTTAAAAAAACCTACTTCTTAAAATAAGTGCATTTCAGGTTTTTTAAGTTATTTTGTTTTAGAAAGTGTAATTTCAGTAGTAATTTTTTTCCAGTATGCTATACCTATATTTTATTTCTCGGTTTAGCTATTATTTGGTTAAAAATTTAATTATTTACATAATAATTCATAGGTATGGTACATACTTACATCACCAATATGTGTTACAACAATTACGTACTAAAAAAACCTAAAAAACCTTAAAAAACCTAAAAAACCTCAAAAAACCTAAAAACCTGAAATTATTTTTCCTAATTCGTAGGTTTTTTCCAACCCTGGTAAGCACTACCAACGTCACCCGATGTTCCTACAGAAGTTTCATTAGGTGAATAATTTGTCGTTTTTTTGTCGTAAATTTGTCGCGCAAAAAAAAAATTTGTCGCGTTTTTCTTTTTTCTTAAATACCCTGGTATTGCTAACCAGTGGCGGATCCAGGATTTTCTTCAGGGGGGGGCGCAAGCTTAGAATTATCAACAATGATTTCTTGAAAATTTATTTTCACTTTACTTATACGTTAAAGAATGTAGGTACAGGGTGGTCCAATTTGGACACTTTTGATATGAAACGTCAATTTCTGAGCCAGATACAAAAAAATGAACCCCCCACTCTGCTAACGCTCAAATTTCATGGAATTTTGATTGGTGCAAACACTGCAAACCGCCTTTTGATACCCTCAACCGTTTTGCCGCTAGAGGATGTTTCTCGAATTTGAACAATATTTTTATTATTTTTATTTTTATTATATATGAAAATAATTGATTTCTGTATAAACTTTATAGAGGTACTTTTCCATGCAGAATTCAATGTCGTCCTCAATTATTTTAATTCGTCTTATTTTTGTTTTAAATAAAATACCCTATTTATACATTAATAACTAATTGATAGCTCTATTATTGCTTATTATAATGATACATATAAGGTTTAATAGGTCTATCTCTAACAGTTTTCTAGAGACAAAAATTATAGATGTTTCAATCAAAAGAAACAATTTGTTAGAAGGAGACCTATCTCATTTTCCTTATATAAAGTCCTTTTCTAACACATTGTTCTATAACAAAAAGAGATACAATTTTTTTGCTGGAAAACCGATCGAACTTTGTATCATTGAAAAGCAGCAAAAGCAGAGCTATCCAATCAGTTATTGATATACAGGGTGTTCCTAAATATCATGTACAAACTGAAGGGCGTGATTCTTTGGTTTATTTTATGACTAAAATTTCTGATAAACATAGGTTCGCAAACGCTTCGTTACCTGTCTACGGGGTGTTGAAATTTTAATGTATTCATATTGAAAATGAGCAGGATTAGCAGGAATATGGCGGCGAGAAGTGTCTTACCTGTAGATTGCTATTGAAAATGAGCAAGAATATGGCTGCGGGACCTCTGTTGTCGCCACTGTGGGTTTATTCAGTAACTTTAGTTTCATCTAGCTAATTACAGAGCAAACGTTTGACATGTACAATCATTCAGCTCTTATTGCGTAACCTAGATTCCAAATATGAACTAAATCCCTCAAAAATTGCAGGAGTTATAAAGAAAAAACTAAAAAAAATATTAAAATTTCAACACCCTGTAGATCGGTAACGAAGCGTTTGCGGACCTATGTTTATTAGAAATTTTAAAATAAAATAAACCAAAGAATCACTTCTTTTCGTTTGTACATGATATTTAGGAACACCCTGTATAGGCGGGTGTCCGGTGTCCCATCAAAACAATCGGACTCTGGTTATTATCTTGAATTCGGGAAAAAATAGAAAAAAACTGAGAAAGTCACTGGATTCTCTAGCCACAAAACGGTTGAAGATATAAAATTTGAGCCTCAGAGTGGGGGGTTGATTTTTATGTATCTCGCTCAAAAATTGGACAACCCTGTACATATCAAAACACCAAAAATAACAAATGAAAATACCTATTCCAATTAAAAATATAACACATTTATCTGATAAAAACAACACAAATTGAACAATAGTGTAGCTTGGAAAATTTTCCAATAACATTTTATGTTATATAACATATAAAATTTTTCTATCTATAATTTAAAAAAAAAAAATTAGTAGTTTTTGAGGTCTCAGGGGGGGCGCGCGTAAGCACTACCAACGTCACCCGATGTTCCTACAGAAGTTTTATTAGGTGAATAATTTGTCGTTTTTTTGTCGTAAATTTGTCGCGCAAAAAAAAAATTGTCGCGTTTTTCTTTTTTCTTAAATGAAATTAGCATTATGTCACCAAAATATTAATTTTTGTTATGAAATATTTCAATTTCTATAGATTAGAATGTTTTTGGAAGTTATTTGATGATTTTATTGATCACGATCACCCCGTATATTGCCTTAAATCATTTAAAAAAAATCGAACTTAAGAGGCCAGCAACAAATTCAAGCGCGCGAAATTCATTCTTTGTCGCCGAGTTCAAAGTAGGACCGTGATAGACGACGTTACGGCAAATATTTCCGAGATAACGGAAGGGTGTGATCAAATTGCATGGAAGGTGAATAATAAATCCTATGGGCTTTTGTGGAGGCAAAACTAATACACCTATCATATTTAATATAAATTGAAAAGTATACAGTTATAATAATAGTTTTATAATTTACATTGTGCTTTTTATTTAACAAATAAAAATGTGAAGAATGAAATGTGCGGAAACACAAAAATATATTACGAAGATAATAAAATTTACCTATCCAAATAGACCCTGAGATAGGGCCTGTTTAGTGGAGTAATTTTTTTTTGTCTGGCATTTTGAGGGATGAATGTGACTAGTTAGCTGATGAGAATATAAGTGGTTTTAATGCCTGCCTCCTGTTCGAAATGTCCACAGAATGTTTCGCCGGAAAACTCGATTTCGAACTATGATTACCGTCTGGCGATTTTTCAGCGTTATTTTCACAACAAAACCTTTCATGCTCTCTATTGCCAGACAAAAAGTAAATGCGGAAGGTTCTTTTCTTTTCTCTTGGAAGTTGACACTTATCCCCATTTTTTCAGCTATTGAAAAGCATCTGATATTTTTCATGGGTGAATTATTTATCAATGTCAATCTTTTATTTAAAAGCTAGAAAATTTGAGATCATAAAAAAAAAATTCTTCATGTAAATCAATTTTTTTCTTCTGCAAATTTTCGAACGGGAGGCCGGCATTAAAATCACCCATATTCTCATCAGCTTAGTAGCCACATTCAGCCCTCAAAATGCCAGACAAAAAAAAATGACTCCACTAAACAGCCCCTATCTCACAGTCTAAAATACAGCAAAATAGATACTTGAGATGTTTCTCAAAGGGTCCCCTACTATGTGGAGCGCTTTTACGCTATTTTTCGGACACCGTGTATTTATGGTTTTTATTTTTATATTATAACGGAAGTCCAAACTGCCACAGGGAAAAAGCAATTAGTGAAAAATCACAGTAAAGAGTAACCGTGATATTTAATTTACTGATTTCATATTCAAATAACTCAGAATAGTACAATAATAAAGCTATGAAAGAAACATTTTAAGTGTAAACTCGAGACTGCACGTGACTCTCGCCGAGTCTGGTCTCGTCTCGTCGAGACTTCACGAGACAAGACCAAAAGCCAGTCTCGTCTCGAAAAGTCGAGACGAGACGAGACCAGTCTCGAGTCTCGCGGCATCACTAAAACCGATCATACATTCTTGTCTTAGTGACGTTAAAGCTGAACTCACTTCATTAGAGGGCAGCACAACCAAAGTTCACCAAAGCGCAATACAGGGATTACAGGATCTTTAGTTGGCATAACTGGCAATCTTGGTATACTATGGGGTGGTTCGGCCGTATTAATGAATTTCAAAGATTTGCGACACACGAGAAACGATAAAATCAAAAAGTTTTCATAAAAGAATAAAATAAATTATAAGTCAAATAAGTCTACAATCATAGGAATGTAAAAAATGATGACTTCACCTACGTAGATATACCTAGATACATTATTTTTTTAGGGTAGGTTTATCAATAGCGAGTCACCTCCGGGTTGGTTTTATCACCAGAGTAAATGTGTCCAGTTGCAATGTTTACCCTGGAGTTATGCTTAACCCAGGGGTAACTTGCTATTGAGAAACCGGTCCTTAGGCGCTGTCTGATATTTGGATGGGAATGGAGAGTGGTTTGAAAGACGCGTCACGTAACGTCACGTTTTGGCAAATTTCGTTACACGATCGACGAGAGAGAAGAAATATATAACGTAGAGAGACAGAGAAAGATAGCCAATGACCGCCAATGACAATGACAGCCGACCAACGGTTGACACAAACCAAGGATTATAAGCAGAGGATTGCCTATTATTGTCAAGCGCCGATACCTTTGGGACGTCACTGAAGATGCGCGTCTCCCTTTGTGTAGCCCTTCGTCTTTACCCTGACTCGTACTCTTAAAGGCCCCACACACTTCCTTCTTTCTCATCGTTTTCCATCGCCGCGATGAAACACGACGATTTAAAACCGGAGTGTGTGCTAAGAAACCGTCGTGTTTCCTCGTCGATTTAAAATTCAGTCCGAGCTTGAATTTTGGAACGACGGTTCAACCAGGGTTGCCTGCGGCGTCACGCATTAGGCGTGATTGTTACGATTTTTTAATGGTTGTCACACATCACGCCTGAGTATGCGCGTGACACGTTTTTTCATAATTTCATATAAACGCTTTCTAAATAAATTATTTATTAGTTAAAAATAGACTTGCCTCAGACCTTGATATACAGGGTGTTTGGTACATGGATAGGAATATTTCAATGAGTGATAGTTGGGGTTATTTGGTAGCTTTTTGACCATATGTACCCTAATGGAAAGTTGTTTGTTTGTCGTTTTTCGAGATATCGCCATTTTTAGATATTTTGAATCCATGTATTTCAACACATAACTTGGCTACATATTTTTCGTATCCAGCATTCAGTTTTTCTTTCCGTATTTTTCAAAAGAGTGCATATTGGGAATATCGGGAAAAAATTGAGAAAGGGACAAGTGTTTACCAAAAAAAAAAACAATATGTTTTAGAAACAATTCAATATATGCTGATATCTCAAAAACGACGAAACTTTGCATAAGGGTAAATTTGGTCAAACAGCTCTCAAATGACCTCAACTATCACTCATTGAAATATTCCTATCGATGTACCAAACACCAAACACCCTGTATACATTATTCTCATTCACGCAAATAAAAGATTTACCCCCACTGAATGTCACCAAATTCCTTGTGCGTGGAATGAAACTAATAAAAAAATTAAACAATCCCCCCGTCGTTGTCACGCTTTTCCCTCTCGTAAATCTGGCAACCCTAGGTTCAACATTTCGTTCCAAAACCATTGTATGTGGATCCAACTGCCAAAAAATCGCGTAGTGTGTGGTGAAAACAGGCTGACGATGAAACACGACGTTGTTAATTGCGACGATGAGACAGAACGTAGTGTGTGGGGCCCTTAAAAGTTTTATGGGGGAGGGAATATAAGACATATAAGCCTACATTATATTTTTTCCTAACGAAGTCTTTTCGACACTAAAAGTAGTTTCGAAAAGAAGCTCTTTGTGACACTCCTTTTTTACTTATCGGAGGTTGGTAACACTGGCTGACTGATGGCCATCGAACTGTCATTCGCGATAAAAAATAACAATTTTTCTATATTTGGCATGTAGTGTTGCCAACCTAAACATATGAAATCAGGAAATATGAGAATAAAATTTCCAAGAAAAGATATTCTATCGAACACACATATAATATATAGGGTGTTCCATTTGAAAAAATATAATGTAGGCTTATATGTCAAAAAGATACCTTTCGTTATCACAAATCAACCTGCCAAATTTAAAAAAAAAATTGGAAAGATTTTTGAGTTGAAGAAACTATTTTTTCTAATACTTTGACACCCTGTACTCAGATTCACATCGTTATCGCATTAAGGTATTTCCCTTATGACATCTCTATCTTCTTTTATGACGTTGATCAATTCTTGATTAATATGTACTATAAGCAGTTCGTACGTCCGTAGTTTTCTGGAAGTTCGAACATAGGTACAAATTACACGTCCCATTGGACTTCTTGAATTTTGAGAACGTCATATTCTATGAGTATTCCATTCAAATGCAACTTCAGTTCTTCCTGAAATTGAAATATTAACATTACTGTAACGCCATATCGTACAAGGAGGTAAAATTCGTTTCACGAGGGTTTCTACTTACGTCATCATTTGCCTTCTTTTTTTACCAAATAAAAATTGACTGAAGCAAATTAATGACGTCATTAGCATTCGTCGATTCTTAAAACCAGAAGTAATACATTTTATTTAAAAAAAAATGATTTTGTCAAAAGAGCGTCTTGGAATATACTTGTTTGAATATTGCATAACTTAACTTTAATACAAAATTTGAATGCTATTGAATTTGTTTGAATTAATATACGACACACCCATTTTTCCAAATTATGACGGCAACGATGATGTAAGTCGAGATGTAAGTACAAACCCCCGTGAAACAAACTATACCATCGTCACCAAAAGTAATTGAGACAGCATATAATATTAGCTCTTGTACTATTAGACCGTCAGATAGTGACATATTTAAGTGCCCCATTTGGGCATACAAGCCTCGAAGAGGGTTGAAAAGTACATCGATTTTGAGTAGGATGAAGGTATTTTCATGAGTGGCTCCTGGGGATAACATATGGAAAATTCGATTTTACTTACGTTACCCTAAAATGTACTTTTCCATTCGCGACACTCAAACCAATATGTTTTCTTGCTACCAACTTTGTAGATTTTCATCCTTCCGATGGGCTTGTGTGGAAAAATCGCCCAAAATCTCGATTTTTCCTTACAAGATTACGCCCTTATTTCAAACCTTTAGCCACCTACAACACCCTTTTCTTTGTTTTCACGAAGCCAGGTTCTATTATTTAATCCTTTGGTGAACACAGCTTGCGAGAAAATATGGGCACCAGGACGTCTTTCATTTCTGTTATGGAAAATCGAATTTTCCATACCTATGCGAAAATGGGGCACCTAAATATGTCACTATCTGACGGTCTATATATGATTTTTAGAGTCGAATATTTGTTAAATTATGTTCAGAACCAAAAATTAGATTTCTTTTTTGGATTTTTTTTCTCATCGTAATTCTAAAATGTTACTGATGTTAGAGTTATTACTGACTAATTTGGACTCGCTCCCTCGATTTAAAAAGTCAGAATTGAGGAAAATTCAAAAATAAAAATTTTCAGTTTTTGGTACTTTTCCCGAAGGGTACCCCCTACCAGCAAGTTTATCTCAAGATGAATAAATCAGGACAGGATGTTAGCGAATACAATTTCAATACAAAAACAGATCTGCAAAAAAGTCGTCTGATCCAAATCCATTCAAACATTTAAAATGCTGGAGGATTTTTTCCAGCAGGTCTTTTTTCCTATTCCAACAAACATCCCAAGCAGCAAAGGCTAGTCGTTATGACATCGTTTTTAAAGAGATTTACGTCGATGAACCAAAATTCGACGTCAGAAAGAGGTTGCAAAATAGGACGTGACGTAGTGGACGATTATTTGACCACGACATGAACCAATTAACAGGTTCAAAAGTTACCATGTAGAACCCAATATGACCCATTCAAAAAAAAAATACCCTGTATTAAAACCTCTATGAAGCGTCCATTTGACGTCTTTAAATAATTGGACGTGGATCGATTGAAAAGGTATACAGTGTGATTTTTTAAGTGTGCAACATATGGGGATTTTTTTTAGTAATAGCACAACCCAAATACAAACAAAGCCAAAAGTTGGTGCATGTCTGATAATCATATTAGGTGCACTTAGAATGGTTGCAAGTCAAACAGCATACATCAGGGTAGCTCAAACAACATCAAAGCTGTACTGTAAAAGTACCCTTATTTTAGAAAATTCAGCAAAATGTTAAAGAGAAAAGTTGTTTGGAATTAAAAGTTATGCCTAAATACCAAAACATAGCCTCCTAAGATTGTTTTTATTTTCTTTCGAAAAAAATCTATAATTTCTATATTTTTTTTATTTTTTATTTTCACCCTTAATACTTTCAAAAACTAATTAAAATCAAATCAATTTTACATAACTTTGTTCAAATTCAGGCATATTTGTAAAATTAACTTAGATTTTTAATTTTTTATGAAATCACAAAATTCATGTTTGTTGCAATGATATTCAACACAACCCTGATATCCAGGGAAACAATCATGGTTTGATTATTTCTTTTTGGTAATTGGTGTCCTCTGGGGAAGCCGTCCACAATAATAGGTTAGGATCCCATTTGTTACACGATTATACTATTAAAGATAAGTGTAGTAGTGGGGCACTACCGAATACCGGCGAGAAATGGTTGAATTATGCCAGGCAAAATTGTTTTTGTGTTTTCCAGATAAGAGTCAAGTAATAATGTTCTATATTGTAGCTGAAGTGAAATGGTCACGCCTCTAAAGAGGAATAAAAAACCTTTCAGAGGAGGTATCACACGAGTTAGGTTCTCATTTTAGAAAAATCATCAGGGGGGCAAGCCTCCAAGACAGCAGAAGTAGGGGTTAGGCAATAAACACATTAGGTTTCTCCGATGTATATTTGACACTTTTATGATAGAATCACAGATCAAAGACAGAATTCTTTTGTCTAAGAGATAGGTAGTCAAAATTACGGTAGTTTTAAAAATATGCTTATTTTTAAACACCAATATATCAAAAACTGATCGTATGGTTTGAGATTTTGCTATAAGACTGTAAAAGGAAAGCCATGAGCTATCCAACGATGTGCAAGACAAGGTAGGTTCGTATTTGAAAAAAATAAGTTAGGGTAACTTCCCCCTAACAGGTGAGGCGGGGTGAACCAAAAAGTGCCTCATTTTGGTTCCCCCTCCAATCCCTCGAGATCTTCCTGATAGTATTTTTTGTCTAAGAGATATTCTCGATTAATACTTTTCAAATTGTCACCCTGTATATGCTTGACGCACACTTAAGCGTACAGCGTACCAGACCCATGTTAGTTATAGCACGTTATAGCTACCCGACGATACGTATATTTCCTTATGGGATTTTAAAAAGTAGCCTCTATGCGGAACATTGAAAAAGGTTGAAGTATATACTACCAAAAAAAAAAAGAAAAAATATGTATAAGGAACAATCCAAATATTTCCCAAAAATATCTAAAAATGCTGATATTTCAAAAACGACGAAACTTTGCATAAGGATAAAAAATATGGTCCATCAGCTTCCAAATAAACCCAACTATCACACATTGAAAACTTCTCATTGATGTACCAAACACCCTCTATATATTTTAAATTAGGATCAAAGGAGGACTAAAAAATAGCGTTTTATTTTTTGAAGTAACTTGGGTATAAATGACACATGTTTAGATAGGTAACACTGAGACTATGTTTTAGTAGAATTTGCAACCGAAACATTGAAAGAAAAAAATCTATTACATATGAAAATTGTTATCAGAAATAGATAGTGATAACAAAAATGATTATGAATTAACATTTTTAAGGAAAAGGGATTTTTTTCCCCAAATGTTCCATATATTGCAACTGTTGCTAAAACAGATAAGATGATTTTACCAAAACCAGTGAATTACAGAAAGACTAAGCTCCTACTATGTGTTCATGGGTTTGAATCTTTTATAGAAGTTTGTTTCAGTTTCTTTACATAATAAATTTCTAGCTCAGATAATATTTTTCAGTGAAATTGAAAAAAAATAAAATACCTAATTATTTTAAAGGATTATCGTAAAATATTTTCATTAGAAGGAAAACATAAGAGTGAAAATTGCTAATAATTATATTGTTGTATCAAGCCAATTTTAATAATAATCATTCCACAGCATCTGTTCTTTAACAAGATTTTTTCTCGGTGCCAAAAATTGATTATCGCATGCTTTTAGCGGATGTCAGTGTACCTACGTATGGAAATATGGATATTAAAACAAATTCCTGCCAAATTTCGTTTTTTTGGCTCGGTCATGCTTCACTGTGCGACAAATTCGAGGAATGTCCATTAATTAAGATAAGCTAAATTTTTAAAAAAACAATGCATTATGCAACTCGCATTTTTTAATAAATTTTCACTTTTAACAATCTCTCATTGGTTGTCATGCTAAAATAAACTATCGTTTGATTCGATTCATTAATAATAATTATTGTTAGCAATAACCATAACTGATGATTTCCTTGAAACGGTTATTGTAATCCGAGTTTTTGCCGCACCATTGTGTATGTTGCAATATGAGCACACATGAACCTACCCAGTTACCTTTTTATTGAAAAAAATGTTACCATGATGAAATCATGCAATGGTTCCATACATAAAAAAATCCAATTAAAAGTTGGAATTTCAATTTAATAATGTTTTATTGCTTATTTATTAATTATTTATTGATAAAATATTTCCTCTAAAAATTATATGTATTTCAAATCTAAAAGTTCCATTATCACTATCTTTCAAATGATGTTATGACAATTAAAACATGTATGTCGGGTATTTTATATTAAAAAAAAAAAATTAATAGAAATTAATTTTATTGGAATTTCCTTTATTGTAACACAGGTGGTGGCACAGTAAATTTAGAATAATGAATAATTTAGTGTGAGGAAATTTTATAGACTTGCATTCTTAGATATTTGGCATAGAAAATGTAACTATTATACCTAGATGTAGTACAAAATCATTTTTAATTTCATCTTACACCAATTCAAACTCGAAAGATTTCTGATTCATACAGAAAATCTTGGTAAAAAGAAAAGAAATTTGGCAAAAATTCAATTAGTTCTTAATATAATAAAGTAATAAAGGGAATAATTATTGTTTTAGGCTTCAAGAAGCACCCTCAGAGACCTAATCAGCTTCATATCGTAAAAATGGGATGTTTCAAAGCAGTACTAGATAGGGTTAAAAAAGACGTGCAAAGAAAAATGGGCAACATGCCCACACTCAATTTGAACGACGACAAGTTTGAGAGAATCACGGAGGAGCGGTCATCGAAGAAATCCTTGGATAATTTGCTCTTACCCAACTGGATGGAGGTACGTACCTAAATATTCATTAACTTACCTAATATTTCAATAGGTAGAGAATTTAATTGGCTTTAATTAGAGCCTAATTACATTGAAATCGGATGGAAATTAACGGAGCTATCAGGCAAAAACTGTCTCTGCCTACAATAACTAAATTAATTAAAAATACAAGCTCACACATTTCAAAGTTTTTTCTGGAAAACTAGGTAAGGGAAAAATTTGAAACTTTTTGCATGTAAAGAGGAAGCTTAGAGGCTCATTTTCCCGAAATTTCAAATTTTTTCAGTAGAAAAGAAAAACCTGGAGAATCTTCGAAATCAACCTACAATAACTGAGTCATTTGAAAATACAGTCTCACACATTTCAAAGTTTTCCTGGAAAACTAGTTGAGGGAAAAATTTGAAATTTTTTACATGTGAAGAGGAAGGTTAGAGGCTCATTTTCCCGAAATTTCAATTTTTTCCAGTGGAAAATAACAACATGAAGAATATTGGAAGTCAACCTACTATAACTGAATTATTTAAAAATAGTCTCACACATTTCAAAGTTTTCCTGGAAAACTAGTGGAGGGAAAAATTTGAAACTTTTTGTATATAAAGAGGAAGGTTAGAGGCTCATTTTCTCAAAATTTCAAATTTTTCCAGTGGAAAATAGAAACATAAAGAATATTGGAAATCAACCCACAATAACTGAATTAATTGAAAATACAGTCTCACACATTTCAAAGTTTTTCTGGAAAACTAGTTAAGGGAAAAATTTCAAACTTTTTGCACGTAAAGAGGAAGATCAGGAGCTCATTTTCACCAAACTAATTGATTTTTACTGAATTAATTGAAAATACAGTCTCACACATTCCATAGTTTTCCTGGAAAACTAGTGGAGGGAAAATTTTGAAACTTTTTGCATGTAGAGAGGAAGGTTGGAGGCTCATTTTTTAAATTTTTCCAGTGGAAAATAACTGAATTATTTGAAAATACGGTCTCAAACATTTTAAAGTTTTCCTAGAAAACTAGGGCAAAGAAAAATTTGAAACTTTTTGCATGTAAAGAGGAAGGTTAGAGGCTCATTTTCCCAAAATTCCAGCCAAAAATACAGCCTAATACATTTCAAAGTTTTCCTGAAAAACTATTGGAGGAAAAAATTTGCAACTTTTTGCATGTAAAGAGAAAGGTTAGTGGCTCATTTTCCCAAAATTTCAAATTTTTCCAGCGAAAAATGAAAACATGAAAAATTTTGAAAATCAACCTACAATAACTGAATTATTTGAAAATACAGTCTCACACATTCCATAGTTTTTCTGGAAAACTAGTTAAGGGAAAAACTTCAAACTTTTTGCACGTAAAGAGGAAGATCAGGAGCTCATTTTCACCAAACTATAAAGTTTTCCAGTGGGAAATAACAACATAAAAAATCTTGGAAATCAACCTACAATAACTGAATTAATTGAAAATATAGTCTCACACATTTGAAAGTTTTCCTGGAAAACTAGTGGAGGGAAAAATTTGAAACTTTTGCATGTAGAGAGGAAGGTTGGAGGCTCATTTTCTCAAAATTTCAAATTTTTCCAGTGGATAATAAAAACATGAAGAATCTTAGAAATCGACCTACAATAACTAAATTAATTGAAAATACAGTCTCAGTTTCAAAGTTTTCCTAGAAAACTAGTTGAGGTAGAAAAATTGAAACTTTTTACATGTAAAGAGGAAGGTTAGAGGCTTATTTTCCCAAAATTTTAAATTTTTCCAATAAAAAATATGAAGAATCTTGGAAATCAATCTACAATAACTGAATTATTTGAAAATACAGTCTCACACATTTCAAAGTTTTCCTGGAAAACTAGTGGAAGGAAAAATTTGAAACTTTTTGCATGTAAAGAGGAAGGTTAGAGGTACATTTTCCCAAAAGTTTAATTTTTTCCAATGGAAAATAACAACATGAAAAATTTCGAAAATCAACCTATAACTGAAATAATTGAAAATACAGTCTCAAACATTTCGAAGTTTTCCTGGAAAACTAGTTGAGGGAAAAATTTGAAACTTTTTGCATGTAAAGAGGAAGGTTAGAGGTTCATTTTCCCAAAATTTCAAATTTTTCCAGTGGAAAATACCAACATGAAAAATCTTGGAAATCAACCTACAATAACTAAATTAATTGAAAATACGGTCTCAAACATTTTAAAGTTTTCCTAGAAAACTAGGGCAAAGAAAAATTTGAAACTTTTTGCATGTAAAGAGGAAGGTTAGAGGCTCATTTTCCCAAAATTTTTAATTTTTTCAATGGAAAATATGAAGAATCTTGGAAATCAACCTACAATAACTGAATTATTTGAAAATACAGTCGCACACAATTCAAAGTTTTCCTGAAAAACTAGTGCTAAGATACATTTGAAACTTTTTGCATGCAAAGAGGAAGGTTAGAGGCTCATTTTGCCAAAATTTCAAATTTTTCCAGTGGAAAATAAAAACATGAAGAATCTTGGAAATCAACCTACAATAACTGAATTATTTGAAAATACAGTTTCACACATTTCAAAGTTTTCCTGGAAAACTAATGGAGGGAAAAATTTGAAACTTTTTGCGTATAAAGAGGAAGGTTTGAAGCTCAGTTTCGTAAAATTTCAAATTTTTCCATTCGAAAATAATAACATGAAGAATCTTGGAAATCAACCTACAATAACTGAATTATTTGAAAATACAGTTTCACACATTTCAAAGTTTTCCTGGAAAACTAGTGGAGGGAAAAATTTGAAACTTTTTGCATGTAAAGAGGAACGTTAGAGGCTCATTTTCGCAAAATTTTAAATTTTTCCAATGGAAAATATGAAGAATCTTGGAAATCAACCTACAATAACTGAAATATTTAAAAATATAGTCTCATACATTTCAAAGTTTTTCTGGAAAACTAGTGCAAAGAAAAATTTGAAACTTTTTGCATGTAAAGAGGAAGGTTGGCTCATTTTCCCAAAATTTCAAGTTTTTCCAGTGGAAAATAACAACATAAAAAACCTTGGAAATCAACCTACAATAACTGAATTACCTATTTGAAAATACAGTTTCGACACATTTCAAAGTTTCCTTGGAAAACTAGTAAAGGGAAAGGTTAGAGGCTCATTTCGCCAAAATTTCAAATTTTTCCAATGGAAAATAACAACTTGAAAAACCTTGGAAATCCACCTAAAATAACTGAATTAATTGAAAATACAGTCTCATAAACCCTACAAAAACCAGCACAAACACCTTAAAACCATCACAATAACCCGCAAAACCCCAAAAAAACCCAGGTTTTTGCAAACCCTGAATTTTTATGAATTTCAGTCAAGATTTTCTGAATCACACTCGAAAAATTTGAATTAGAAGTGGGGTTTTCTGAATTTTAGTTGAGATTTTCTGAATTACATTTTGAAAAATCTGAATTACAATTGAAAAACGTAGTAGAACATCTCATACGAATTATTTTTTTCGCAGGACAACAAAGTAGCAATGGACTTTCGTTCGGGCAACGGTCAAATAGTCATCAACCAAAAGGAAATCGACAAAATAAGAAACGACCCCGGCCAACTACTGCGGGTCCTCGACGAAAATATCCCAATAGAAAAGCTGCAGCACGGCCCTTATTTGACTCAGAAGTATTACCACCAAGAACTCAGTCGACCTCATGCAGAAAAACTACTTAAGGCTGCCAACTATAATGGGTAAGTAATAAATCTGTTTTCACAAAAATCACAAACCAAACTGTTTCTCATTACTGTAAGAATAAATTCGTTTTGAGAGTGTGTATTGAATTTTTCAATAATAGACTGAGAGCAGGTTTTAAGTCGCGTGGGAGGCCACGAATTGGGTTTAATTATTGAAGATGGTATAATTAGCCGGTATAATGCAAATTATTGGACGCCTACGTAAAGGAATATCTTTATTGAAATAAATTATTGTAATTTTTTGATGTCGACCTTTAATAATAATAATTATCAGGGAATTAATTTTACTTAAAATAAGTTTTGAAGTAGGGATATTTGAAATTTTAATATTTAAGCACTCATTTCAAGAATTTATTGAAGTACCTTATTCAAGTTTGCTTCTAATTATTATATATGTACATACAGGGTGGTCAAATAATATGAAACGTTAATTCCTGGCAAATTTAACTAGAAATTCCAAGATATAATTCAAAGCATTCCATTACTATATGAAATAACAAAGAGACTCTGATTCAGAAACACAAATAGAAATGATAGATCATACCCTCAAATAATATTATGCATTCGGTTTGGCAACAATATTCGTTCTGGCTAATAAAATGAAATGCCAAATGGCAACAAACTGAATTCGTGCCGTCACTGACCTAACCGCAGGTTTGGCAGCACCGGCAGGACATGGGGTAGGTCAGGGTAAACTCTAGCCACAAGGATACTACAGTGCAGTACAGACGAAAAATTGTATGAAAATTATTTTTTTTTTTTTTTTTCAGTGCCTGGTTGCTTCGGACAAGCCAATCTCGGAAAAATTGCCTGACAATTTCCTACATCTATGAACAAAAGGTGCACCATATGTACGTCACCACGACGGTGTACTACGACGAAAAAACTAAAGAACGTGATTTTTTGGTCACCATGGACCTGCGTTGGGGCTTTAGGGACGTGCACGATCTCACTGAGTATTATAGGCATAAAAAGGGACATTTGTCTTGTAGGTAAGTTTAATAATTTTGGTAATTTTTTTACCAATTCTGTTATTAGAGATTATTAAGGGCCAGTTTTACAAACAGCGTTAACCACACAACATTGGTAACCCACAATATATCTGTTTCATGATGTGGTTGAGCTAAAAACATTGATCAAGCATCAGAAAATTTTAATTCAATCTTCATTTTGCGAATTTGTGGTTAACTTGCAACCACAACTATTTGTTTGAAAACCTGTGCAGGTTACCACCAATTGTGAAACTGGTCCTTTCAGGTATTTATATTTTTATTTCAATTTTTTTCCATCCTATATATTTACTGGATAAGTGAATATCTTTTTGGGTTGGACAAAGTTGTCACACAAACTTCTTTTGAGCATTTTCCTTATGCTTTTTTAAACGTCATAAAGGTCAATTTTGTTTATCCAATATTCAATATTCTAATAATTGCTCTTGTAGAAAGAAGTTTCCCTCCTGTACATTTTGATATATATGATTTATTATTTATGACATTAAAGTTTTGTTAGTTGTACTTGTCAGAATAATATAATATTTCTCATTGTAAAAACATTCTAAGTTCAGACATCAATCTTTACAAATATTTTACTTCCTACTTCACATCTGTCCTGCGTTTACTTATTGCTTACAAAGGTTATAGGCCCAGATAGGCCAGCAGATGTAATCATAAGAAGATTCGTCAACCTCTGAAACTGCAACAAGAAAATTTTGAAGTAGATTCCAACTGTCAAGAAAATTTTCTTTTTAAAAAGTTAGGATTTTATAGACATTTTTCCAAGCAAGTTTCAATTATGTCTGCTACTGTAAGTTATGCAGAAAGTTCCAGTTCAGCTCCTTCTTTTGATAAGTTAAAAGGAAGTGAGAATTATAGTGATTGGTCGTTTGCCATGAAGATGATACTTCGTCATGAAGATCTTTGGGTTTCTATAAATGGCTATCGAGAAGGCGATACGAAGCAGTAAAAAGTAAGAAAGATCAAAAAGCTCTTACAAAGATTTGTTTGATTTGATGGTTCAACCTTGCTGTTATCCTCACATAAGAGAATATGAAAAAGCTATTGAGGCTTGGGATAATTTGAAATCAGCTTACGAGGATAAAGATCTCAATCGTAGAATCAGATTACTTCAAACCTTATGTAGTATCAGGTTATAGAATTTTTTTCTAAAATGGATGATTACGTTAATGAGTTTATGACAGTGTCGCAAAAACTTAGCACCATAAATAAAGCTGTTGATGATGAGTTACTGGGAGCTATGATGCTTCAAGGATTGCCAGAAAGCTATGATCCTATGGTGATTGGCGATTGAACACTCTGGTGCACAGATCACGAGTGATTTGATCAAATCCAAGTAACTACAAGATACAAAGTAGGAGAATGATAAACACAATTCAAATAAAGCTTTGTCGTCTAAGAAAAATAAAGTCAATAATGCGAAAGATAAAAAGCCTTGGTGTTGGAAATGTTGTTCTGTGGGACACTATAAGCAAAATTGTACAAATACAAAAGTCAGTGGGCCTTCTACTTCTAACCAAAATAGTATGAGCAGAACAAGTCAACCAAGAATGGAGTTTTTATTACCGCATTAGGTTGTCAATTATATTGACAAAAATGATGTGTTGATTCTGGTGCTTCGTTACATGACTTCTAACAAAGAATGGCTGGTCAATTTTTCAGAAGAAAGAAACGTTGGCTTAGAAGTAGCTGTTTCAAATAATTAAATCTTATACAGTCAGGGAATTGGAGATGTATCTATTATTCTCAAGGATAGATCACCAGTCCAGGTTATTTCTAACGTAACCTATGTTCCGGACCTATCTTCTAACTTGCTATCCGTAAGCCAGATAGTCTCTAAAGAGTATTTGATCAAGAAGGATGCAAGATACTTGAAAACTGCGTGATTGAAGGTGATACAGTGGCTACAGCAACTGAAATTAGTGGAGTCTATTGCCTCAATCTAAACAAAACCGAACACGCCAATTTTTCAAACACAGAAATGTCAAAAGTACTTTGGCACAGAAGACTTGGACATTTAAACCGTATCAGTATGAAACTTCTTCGTGACAATATTTTGAAGAATTTTCCAAAGGAAAATGGCATAAAATTCCAGCTAACAGTACCTTACACACCACAATAAAATGGAGTTGTAGAAGGCATGAATCGAACAATTTTGGATAAGACGAGATCTATGATACAAGAATCGTTTTTGGGCTGAAGCTGTCAATACTTCGGTATATTTGATCAATCGATCACCAACAAAATTGATCAGAAAACTTACATATCTTATGGTGGGTATTATAAAACTATTTTGACAGAATAACGTAAAGTTAACTTCTGGAATGACGTTACTTCTCTTCTCATAGGGCCGGTTTCTCATTAGCAAGTCACCCCCGAGTTAAGGATAATTCCAGGGTAAACATAGCAACTGGCCACGCTGCCTAGAGTTAAAACCAACTCGCTATTTAGAAATTGGCCCATAGTAACTTCAGAAGTTTTAGTTATCTCTGTCAAAATAGTTTTATAATACCCGCTTTCAGTTGGCGGACACTGACCTTAAATTATTTCGGTATTATTTATTCACAATTAAGTTACAAATCCTACCATGTGAAACCGAAATTTGGCAGTTTGCAACACTGGAACTCAAAAACTCACATATCTTAAGCTGGGTTCGGCTATTCAGCGCGGAGTTGGAGTGGAGTGAATAGGGCTAATGGAGTCACCCCTAATACGGTAAAAAGTAATACTCGAACCTTAACCCAAACGGCTGGAGTGCGAATGGAGTCACTCGGAGTGCACGGAGTGAGCAAACCGAACCCACCTTTAAGTAGGCCATATAAAATTGCAATTTAACTTTCTTTCAGTTGGCGACATTGAATTTTGACGTTAACACTGAATGTCAACAAGTACCAAAATTGATTTTCTCTTAACGTTCCTTTTGTTCCTATTCTTTTGTCCCAAAATCAACACAATTTCACTATAATTCGTCAATTCTCTTGGATATAATTTCATCATCAAACATGACGTAATTTTTTGTAACATTTTAACACTGTTGCCAACACAGCAACATTCTACAACTCTCCATTTTATTCATTTTCATTATTAACATAGAATATTTCTCTATTCCAGGCTTTTGAATTTACAAGAATTTGGAAAAAAAAAATTGAGAGCTGGGAATAGACAAAAAATCAAGTAATCAATTATTCGGTTGGCAACATTAAAAAATCGCTGGAACTCAAGATTCCATGTAAAATGTCTTTTCATAGGACCCCAATCAAACGAGACAAACGTTGATGATCTTGAATAGTAAAACTTCCAAATTGGCAACACTGAAAGTTATACTAGAATTTCACATTTGGCAACACAATAAATTACATAGTAGGCCATATAAAATTTAAAAATATCTTTCTTTTTATTGGGGACCCTGAAGTTTGATCTGTCATTCTAACCAAATTTTCAAGTATTCTTCGTGTTCTGTACTCCACAACGCTGAAATTCAATAGGTTCCATATCCTATAGTAGGCCATGTAATATTTAATTTGACACTGAACTTTTTGCAAGTCAAATAATCTTGGTACTGATTATTTACAATTGGCAACACTGAAACTGAATAAGTTACATTACCATAGTAGGCCATATAAAATTTACATAATTATCTTTCAGCTGGCGATACTGAAGTTAAATTTCTTGAGGGTAGTTCAGAAAATTACCGTAAATATTTCTGACAGCTGTCACTCATTTGAAATTAGTTCCTGCCTACTAGACTGTCAATAGTGTCAGATGTCAATCAAATCTGAAAAATGTACGCAACCAACTTAACTTGGAAAATGTTATGGTTCTATTTATAATTTTTTCGAGAATATACTTCAAAACAGTTGGAGGACTCTTATTTTGACAGTCATGACAACGCATACACTGTTACCAACAATATTCACGTAGTTTTTTGAGTTTCCGCTAGGGCTTTCATGACGTGGCGTAAAGATTTTCATTTTTCATATTTTTTTCTATTCCAGGCTCTTGAATTTTTCTGAGTGTCTTTTTTTATAGAATCTGGCTCCAAATCTCACACAGACAGCTCAGGGCCGGATTAAGGGGGGGGGCTTTGGGGGCTAATGCCCCGGGCCCCGTAATGAGGGGGGCCCCAAAACCCAACCTCACACGGGGAAGAAATCATGCATATAATTTTACAATTTCGATTTCGTCATCTATTATTTATCAATTATATCAAACACAACACTACCCTATAATAATGGCGAAATTCCTATACCAATAGATGGCGCTAAATTACGCTAAATAGCAATATGTCTGCCGAACTCAGTGAATAACAAAGCCAGTTTTTTGAGGTTGGTTTTTGTTAAATTGTGTTTTATGGTGTTTTTGTGATTTATATAACAGAAACAATACATAAAATGAATAATATTCTGTAGAAAATTGAAAACTTCCAGAAACTATGCCGGGGGCCAAATGCAAACTTGCTTTGTTGTTCACTGAGTTTTGAGTACCAAAGTTGATCATAGATGTCGCCTACTTCGGGGCCTTTGGCGAATTATTATTGAGTAGCTGGTATAATTATTGATAGATGGCGCACTATCCGCATAGAAGCTACAGTAACTTTATACAAGACAGTGGCGAAAATAGGAACCCTGGATACAGGGACGGAGCCATGGGGGTGGGGGGGGGGGGGGGTTGGTTTTTAAAATATATCGAAAGTTGGGAAAACTTGGATGAAAAATTTAAAGTTGGGAAAAATTGGCAGACAAAAATTTGCGCACCTTATTTGCGAGGACTAATTAAAATTAACATTAGCATCGCGTCACGTGTCGTGATTTGTAATGAATTGCAAAATCACCGGACAACAGGATGACGAAATCTCAATGATCGCGGCGATCTCTTAACGAAATCGTTCTTATTTTTTTCTCACTTTATTTGAAATGATATCGCAAAATAAACTCCACATTCTCATTGTCACTTTTTCTCCACTACATGATGATGTTATTAGATTTTTGATCAGGCGTTTCGTTTCTTCGCGATCATCATCAACTCTGTTATTTAAATTTAATGCCCAATAAACTCTACTTTTTATTCTAAATCCAACGACATATCAAGCTCATAATTTCAGGAATAATAATTTCCACTAGTGGTCCCATTAACGGGCCTCCGCGATCTCCGGTCCTTACACCGATGGATTTTGTCTTTTGAGGATTCCTTAAGAATGAAGTTAACTGACTTTTCAGAATCCATCGGTTTAATGTCTGGAGTTCGCGGAGGCCCGTTAATAGGACCACTAGTGGAAATTAATAAATATTCCTAGAATTATGAGCTTGATATGTCATTGGATTTAGAATAAAAAGTAGAATTTATTAGCCATAAAATAAAAAACTCGACCATTTGAAAAAACAAAGTTGATGATGATCGCGGAGAAACGAAACGTCTGATCAAAATTCTAATAACATTATCATGCAGTGGAGAAAAAGTGGCAATGAGAATGTGAATTTTATTTTGCGATATCGCATTTCAAATAAAGTCAGAAAAAAATAAAAACGATTTCGGCAAAATTCGGTTTTTCATGGATATCTTCGGAATCATTCAGAATTTCCAAAATATCAAAACATGACGCCACTGAGCTCAGTAATGCGCAACTTTTTCCAAATTTAACCAACCCTGTATCTTTTATGGTTGCCAAGATCCCTGTAGACTGCATCCTTATCCTGGACACCCTGTATACATCTCAAACTTTTTATCAGTTTTTGAAGTAAAACTTCTTAGGCGGCGGTCTGATATTTAGACGAGAATATGGAGAGTGATTTGAAAGACGCATCACGTAACGTCACGTTTTGGAAAATTTCGTTACACGAGAGACGAGAGAAAAGGAAGATATAACGTAGACTGTAGAGAGAAGGTGAAAGCGAGCTAATGACAATGACAGACGAGGAACGATTGACACAAACCAAGGATTATAAGTAGAGAGGATTGCCTATTATTGTCAAGCGGTTATACCCTTGTGACGTCACTATAGATACGCGCCTCCCTTTTGTGTGGCCCTTCGTCTTTACCCCGACTCATGTGCTAAGTCTAAAAGCTGTATGAGGGAGGGTATAGTTTTTAAAAAGTCTCACTTTTCAATACGTGTATAATGCTACACATGATTTTTTTGAAGTGAAACTTCTTAGGCGGCGGTTTGAATTGGATGAGAATTTTTGAAACGTGTACCCAGTTCCGCCATATTGTGAGTGTTCGTCTGTCTGAAAGTCTGTCACTTTTGTCATAGTATCGCGACAGTAATGCATCAGGGCCGCATTTTCCATTCGAAGATGTCTCAAATGCGAAAAATGTTTGAAGCGCAGAATTTCTATTTTGGGTCTTAGAAGGATCTTCTGTTTCAGTATGTTGAAGTTTCTGTAGCAACTTCTTCTTTCTTGGCGTAATGTAGATTTATTACGTTTTCAGATAAACATTATAAAGAATTTATTTAGTCCGGCTCTGTGTGAGTAGCCATATTGTTAGTGTCTTTAGCCACGCCCACCGATACCGTTTTTATTTTACTATTCAAATGCTGACAGCGTCTCCCTATTATTCTACTAGTCCAGGAGGTGGCGCCAAAAACATGCAAGAGTTTTCGCAAGGCGGATATTTTCAAAATAGGTCGTACTTTAGTGCTAGAATGCTAGTGTACAGTCAGCACTCACAGTTCCGGGACAGCTGGCTCTGGGACGCGGGCAAAGTTGTAATTTTAAGAAGCATCTAAACTGTTTTCTCAAAGCTCAAAATTTATAGAAATTTTGCACATTATCTGTTTGAAGGTCACAGATAACGTATGTAAATCGTCAGACGTCTAGTTCGTTGCAAAAAGGGGGTCAGACGTCCTCAAAGTTTTTATTTTATGGCATTTTCTTCGGTGTCCTGTCAAAATATATTTTTGCAGGTATTTGACAAATATATTTGAAGAAAATGCCATAAAATAAAAACTTTGAGGATAATGTGCAAAATTTCTATAAATTTTGAGCTTTGAGAAAACAGTTTAGATGCTTCTTAAAATTACAACTTTGCCCGCGTCCCAGAGCCAGCTGTCCCGGAACTGTGAGTGCTGACTGTACACTAGCATTCTAGCACTAAAGTACGACCTATTTTGAAAATATCCGCCTTGCGAAAACTCTTGCATGTTTTTGACGCCAGCTCCCCAACTATACCTCAATGCACGTAACGACACGTTTTGGTAAATTTCGGCACACGACAGACAAGAGAGAAGAAAGAAATAACGCGGAGAGACGGAGAAAGACAGCCAATGACAATGACAGCCGACGAACGATTGACACAAACCAAGGATTAAAACAAAGAGGATTGCCTATTATTGTTAAGCGCCGATGCCCTTGTGACGTCACTGCAGATGCGCGTTTTTTTTTTTGTGTAGTCTTTCGTGTTTACACCTCGACTCATGCGCTATGTGTCTAAAAGTTGTATGAGGAAGGGAATTGTTTTTAATATGATTTTTTTTAATGTTTTAATAAAGTTGGGAAAATTAGGAATGTCACCCCCCGGAAACCAGAGGCCTTCGCTACGTCCCTGCCTGGATAGGGCCCACCCGCCATGTTTTGTCAAAACAAAATTGCATAAAACTCCATAGGATTAAATAATAAAAACAAATTGTTTTTGTCAAAACATGGCGGATGAACTCGTAATTCTGAGAACCAATCAAAAATGAGACAACCCACTGTCGCCACTGTCTTGTCTAAAGTCACTGTAATAAATGCACCTGCAAGGTAAATAAGTTTTGTTTGAGTGACGTTTCAATTTATTTCAGGGACCTGGGGGGCCCCTTTTGTGAAAATAGCCCCGGCCCCAAAAGACCTTAATCCGACCCTGAGACAGCTGTCACTCATTTGAAATTAGTTCCTGCCTACTAAACTGTCAATAGTGTCAGATGTCAATCAAATCTGAAAAATGTACGCAACCAACTTAACTTGGAAAATGTTATGTTCTATTTATAATTTTTTCTATTTTGGTGTCATATCGAAGTCTTTGCGACACTGAAAGTAGTTTCGAAAAGAAGCTCTTTGTGACACTCCTTTTTTACTTATCGGAGGTTGGTAACACTGGCTGACTGATGGCCATCGAACTGTCATTCGCGATTTAATAGGCCTGTTCGCACAGCAATCACAAACCAGTCAGAGCGCATTTCATTGGTTGAAAACAATCAGAAACAGTCAGAAAACTAGTTTCAACCAATGAGATTCACTCTGACTGGTTTGTGATTTCTCTGCGAACAGACCTAATAATAGAAGATTTCTATATTTGGCATGTAGTGTTGCCAACCTAAACATATGAAATCAGGAAATATGAGAATAAAATTTCCAAGAAAAGTTTGTTTTTTTCAATTAAACAATACCAAAATAGAAAAAATAGTATAAAATATTCGTTTCATAAGACATTTTATCGCACGGAGGCGAGTTTTCTAATATAGGGCTCGTGCGATAAAATGGCGTCTTATGAAACTTGTATTTTAATGTACTATTTTCGAGAATATACTTCAAAACAGTTGGATGACTCTTATTTTGACAGTCATGACAACGCATACACTGTTACCAACAATATTCACGTAGTTCTTTGAGTTCCCGCTAGGGCTTTCATGACGTGGCGTAAAGATTTTCATTTTTCATATTTTTTTCTATTCCAGGCTCTTGAATTTTTTTGAGTGTCTTTTTTTATAGAATCTGGTTCCAAATCTCAGGATAATTTAGTGTATGGAGTTTGGGGGATCCCGAATGATAATTTAGATACAAAATCTTATCATAAAAAAATTTATGATTTAGATTTTGGAAAACTTTGAATAATCATTTAGAGACAAAATTTTAACATGAAAAAAAATTGAAAGGACCCCGCCGCACACCTCTTATGAGATTTTAGGATTCGGTCAATTTTTCTGAAAATTTGATATGATGCTCCTCTCAACATTCTGTTTAAAAATGTTGATAGCCACAACTTGATCCTATGACTAGTTTCTGAGATACAGGTAGTTTAATGTCCAAGAAATGCACACATTTTTATGCATTTACTACCTGTCACCTGAGCATGGGGATACCTGTCAATCTTGGTACACTTGGCCAAATATAAAACTGATGGTATAGCATTTCCAAACTCAATTGGAACAAGGTACCAACTAGTGGCTGACTGGTCAATGAAAATTTCCATAAGAAATGCACTGCCACTAGTCAGCCACCAGTAATGATTTATGTTCACCATGTTCCAATTGACTTTGGAAAAACTATACAGGCAATATATACTCCTGGACAAAATTATCGCACCACTGCTTATGGTGCTTATGTGCAGTGGTGGTACGATAGTTTTGTCCAGGAGTATACTTATATTTTTTTAATTTGCCTAGTGTGAGTCAGGCTTAACAACAAAAAGTCTCTTCTGAAAAACTTAGGTCAGATAGTTTTTGTCAACGTCAAAGCTGAACAAAAGTAAATGCAACATGTTTTTATGTTATGATTGGTTCGAATATGACCCGACTTGACTCTTTTTGTCATTGTTGAGGTGATAAAAAAAGGTCGATTTACACAATACAACACAATAGGAAAATGCTTACCAGTTTTATGATAGGCCAAGTGTATATTATTATGTGACAGGTAGATGTAAATGCATATGAAATGTGTGCATTTTTTGGACATTAAACTACCTGTATCTCGAAAACTAGTCATAGGATCAAGTTGTGGCTATGAACACTTTTAATCAGAATGTTGAGAGGAGCATCATATTGAATTTTCAAAATATTGACCGAATCTCAAAATTCTATAAGAAGTGTTAGTTGAAACAAGGTGAAGATAAATAACGACTGGTGGCTGACTGGTAATTGAATATTTCCATAAGAAATGCACTGTCACTAGTCAGCCACCAGTTGCAATTAATTTTTACCTAGTTTCAGCTGACTTTGAAAAGACTACTAATAGTCCAGGAGGTGGCGCCAAAAACATGCAAGAGTTTTCGCAAGGCGGATATTTTCAAAATAGGTCGTACTTTAGTGCTAGAATGCTAGTGTACAGTCAGCACTCACAGTTCCGGGACAGCTGGCTCTGGGACGCGGGCAAAGTTGTAATTTTAAGAAGCATCTAAACTGTTTTCTCAAAGCTCAAAATTTATAGAAATTTTGCACATTATCTGTTTGAAGGTCACAGATAACGTATGTAAATCGTCAGACGTCTAGTTCGTTGCAAAAAGGGGGTCAGACGTCCTCAAAGTTCTTATTTTATGACATTTTCTTCGGTGTCCTGTCAAAATATATTTTTGCAGGTATTTGACAAATATATTTGAAGAAAATGCCATAAAATAAGAACTTTGAGGACGTCTGACCCCCTTTTTGCAACGAACTAGACGTCTGACGATTTACATACGTTATCTGTGACCTTCAAACAGATAATGTGCAAAATTTCTATAAATTTTGAGCTTTGAGAAAACAGTTTAGATGCTTCTTAAAATTACAACTTTGCCCGCGTCCCAGAGCCAGCTGTCCCGGAACTGTGAGTGCTGACTGTACACTAGCATTCTAGCACTAAAGTACGACCTATTTTGAAAATATCCGCCTTGCGAAAACTCTTGCATGTTTTTGACGCCAGCTCCCCAACTATAAGGTAAAGTCCGTCAGTTGTAATCTGATACTCGAAATGAATGTGAGCTGGTGACACCCTACATTAGAATGCCAATGTTCACCTGACGTCACACCTGTTTTTGCCATATCCTTCACCCCCTCGCTCCTCTACAATCCCTGAAAATAGAGAGAAATAGAATCGCGTTAATGAAAACATCTTCTTTTCAGATTGGGAGCAAGTATTAAAAATGACAGTCAACCAGACGGCAGTCCTGTACGATCTCCATTCAGACGCACCTTTCCAAAACCAATCGATTTAATGGCTCCACCAAGGAAATCATCAAATGTAATACATAATTGACCTTTATATGCATTAACTCTCAAATGTTTTTTTTTTTTGCAGAAATCTAAAATTAAAGGGAGCTTTTTCACAAGGACCTTCTCGTTCACCAAAGAAATTTTGCCAAATAAAAAACTCGGCGACCAACCATCGACGTCGAAAGAAGAAGCCTCTTCTAGCGGCGTTTCGTCGGCGCAAAATTCCTCTTCAGGTGACGGCGAATCCGTTCCATCCACTCCTCAAGCTTGACGGCAATCGAATTTTTCATTCACTTGACAAAAATTATTAGAATTTGCTTACAGAGAATGACTTTGGACTAAAAATATTTTGCCAATTTTTCAAACAGTTTTTTTTTTTTTGGTTTTTTCTGCGGCTCTTTGATAAATTTAAATCATTAGTTGCCATTCGCAACTTTTACGTGATATATTTTGTGATAATAATGACTGTTTGAATTATTGTTGGGTTGTTTGTTCTCTGATCATTCTGTTTATATTAATTAGAGTTTTCTTGGCACGTTTATATATTGGGTAATATTTCTCTTTTTTTGACAATATAATATAGGTTTAGGTTTTCATATGAATAATCAAACCCAAGGGCTCTAGTCTTCAACAAGATTGAAAATTGGTTTTTTTTGGGTCAACTGTATTCATTATTATATTTATACAAGGTATTAAACAAATTGTACCTTGTATAAAACACCCAGTATATATGACAATCGTTTTTTTTTTTTTGTGATCTGCCCATATTTATTTGTATATTTAACATGTTGTGCTTCGTTCAGTATTAATCTCTTTAGTGTACAGGGTGAATTACGATTATATTATGTTTATTTTAATTACGAATAATCTCTTTATATCGAAATATTAGGTTTGATTTTTATATTTTGATAGGTCGATGGAAGGATTTTACACAATTATCCAGCATCGTATTGATTTTTAAAGAAAAATGTCCAAGGTGTGGAAAATCTTTGCCTCAAAATTGGATATTTTTCTCTAAATAAAAAAAAAAAATACCTATATATTTTAGAAAAGGCTGTGGTCTGCTTTTTTTTTTCTTTCAATGTCGTTGAGTGTGATAAATTTTGTATGTGTATATTGTCTGCGATAATGTGGGAGTAAATAACTGAGCAAAAAAAACCACAAGACTGGATTAGATATGGCAGAACAGTGTAGTTAGGATATAAACGAAAAAAAAAAAAGTATTATTTTTAAGTTATGTATTTTTTTTATGTGTGATTAAATACCCTATAATTGTAATAAATTGACAACTTAAACATTTACTCCAATAATAAATATATAGCCTTGTCCAAAAAGGAGACTCTCATACCTCTTATTAAGCTAGAAAAAATGATAGAAAGCAATACTTAACTACTTATGTTTTTTTCTTTTTGGGGAATAATGATTTATTCTTCAAAAAAGAAAATAATAACAATCCCTCTATACAGGGTTAGTGGTAATTCAATCTATTCCCATTGATAATGGAAATAAGTAAAACTAATAATAACCCTGTATAAATTGCATGTGATATTTTACTTTTAAGAATTAGTCTTTTCATGGTCTGATACAATCAATCAGATTATAGAGTAGTACAAAAGCCAGTAAAGTGATAGACATTAATGTGTGTTTTTTCCAATTATTTCATTTTTGTTATCTTGACCAAATTTTCCAAGCAATTATTTTTAGTAATCAAAAAGAACAAGAATGATAAATTAGATTTAATAAAATGTTGCAATAATAAACTTTCAAGAACCAACCAAAAAGTCTGATGAAAATCTTGTTCTATGAAATTGTCATGTAAAGTATAACCATCCAACTTCACGCACATTTTTTTCTTTTAGGGCATAAGTTGAATTTTTACTCTTTAAGTACTGTGTTTATTCGTTTATATTTTTGATTATTTTGTAGCTTTTATATTTTTAATTTATCGACTATAATATTATAATAATAATAATAATAAACACTAATAGTAATATTTAAAAAATGCATAATCAGAAAACGTATTATAAAAAAAAAAGTAGTTGTGTAGATGTATATTTAAAAATCATTAAAAAATTATATATTTCTTTTTTCTTTTAACATCACACTTTTTTTTTGCTTGTTTCTTTTTTCTATTTAATTTTTATCATAAAACAAAAGCCATATAAATAATTGATAAAAATTATTTCAATTGAAATTGTTGTTTTATTTATCGATAAGAGTGATTTTAGCATTCTATTTTAGGAAAGCAACACACACGGACAGCTCCGTTAATTTTCATTTGATTTCAATGTAATTAGGCTCCAAATAACCTGTTTCTAGACTTCAATTTAATTTCGACAGATTTGCACCTGAGACTTCAAAATTAAAATTATTGAACATTGAAAATTTTCGAAAAATGATGATGCTGAAATAGTTTTTGCCTCATAACTCTGTCACTGAACTAGTTTTTGCCTTACAACTCCATTAATTTTCATCTGATTTCAGTGTAATTAAGCTCTAATTGAAGCCAATTAAATTCTCTACAAACCTGTTAATTATTATTTTAATTTGGATTCGAAAGTTTTACACCTAAGAAGCTTCGAAATTGAATTTATCAAAAATTGAAAATTTTTCAAAAATGACAGCTCCGTTAATTTTTGTTTAATTTCAATGTAATTAAGCTCTAATTAAAGCCAATTAAATTCTCTACAAATCTGTTAATTAAGATTTCAATTTGGTTCCGATAGTTTTACACCTGAGAAGTTTTAAAATTGAATTCATTGAATATTAAAAATTTTCCACAAATGAAACTGAGTTAGATTTTGCCTCACAGCTCCGTTAATTTTCATCCAATTTCAGTGTAATTAAGCTCTAATTAAAGCCAATTAGCTTCTCTTCAAACCAATTTATCAATATTTCAATTTAATTTCAACGGTTTACAACTGAGAAGGTTCAAAATTTAATTTATCGAACATTGAACATTTTCCAAAAATGACACTGAGGCAGTTTTTGCCTCACAACTGTGTTAATTTTCATGCGATTTCAATCTAATTAGGCTCTAATTAAAGCCAGTTAAATTCTTTAACAACCTATTTATCAAGATTTTTATCTAGTTTCAACAGTTTACAACTGAGAAGCTTCAAGATTGAAATTATCGAACATTGAACATTTTTCAAAAATGACACTGAGACAGTTTTTGCCTCACAACTCTGACACTGATCTAGTTTTTGCCTTACAACTCCATTAATTTCCATCTGATTTCAGTGTAATTAAGCTCTAATTGAAGCCAATTAAATTCTCTACAAACCTGTTAATTATTATTTTAATTTGGATTCAAAAGTTTTACACCTGAGAAGCTTTAAAATTGAATTTATCGAATATTAAAAATTTTCTACAAATGAAACTGAGTTAGTTTTTGCCTCACAGCTCCGTTAATTTTCATCCAATTTCAGTGTAATTAAGCTCTAATTAAAGCCAATTAGCTTCTCTTCAAACCAACTCATCAAGATTTCAATTTAATTTCAATAGTTTACAACTGAGAAGGTTCAAAATTTAATTTATCGAACATTGAACATTTTCCAAAAATGACACTGAGACAGTTTTTGCCTCACAACTGTGTTAATTTTCATCCGATTTCAATCTAATTAGGCTCTAATTAAAGCCAGTTAAATTCTCTAACAACCTATTTATCAAGATTTTTATTTAGTTTCAACAGTTTACAACTGAGAAGCTTCAAGATTGAAATTATCGAACATTGAACATTTTTCAAAAATGACACTGAGACAGTTTTTGCCTCACAACTCTGACACTGAACTAGTTTTTGCCTCACAACTCCATTAATTTTCATCTGATTTCAGTGTAATTAAGCTCTAATTGAAGCCAACTAAATTCTCTACAAACCTGTTAATTATTATTTTAATTTGGATTCAAAAGTTTTACACCTGAGAAGCTTTAAAATTGAATTTATCGAATATTAAAAATTTTCTACAAATGAAACTGAGTTAGTTTTTGCTTCACAGCTCCGTTAATTTTCATCCAATTTCAATGTAATTAAGCTCTAATTAAAGCCAATTAGCTTCTCTTCAAACCAACTCATCAAGATTTCAATTTAATTTCAATAGTTTACAACTGAGAAGGTTCAAAATTTAATTTATCGAACATTGAACATTTTCCAAAAATGACACTGAGACAGTTTTTGCCTCACAACTGGGTTAATTTTCATCTGATTTCAATCTAATTAGGCTCTAATTAAAGCCAGTTAAATTCTTTAACAACCTATTTATCAAG
This sequence comes from Ceutorhynchus assimilis, assembly GCA_917834065.1. Lineage (NCBI taxonomy): Eukaryota > Metazoa > Arthropoda > Insecta > Coleoptera > Curculionidae > Ceutorhynchus > Ceutorhynchus assimilis. The sequence goes on from OU892281.1 coordinate 4,698,281, forward strand.
ATTTTTATTTAGTTTCAACAGTTTACAACTGAGAAGCTTCAAAATTGAAATTATCGAATATTGAACATTTTCCAAAAATGACACTGATACAGTTCATCCGATTTGAACATAATTAAACTCACATTGAAGCCACTTCAATTTACTACAAACCTGTTAATTAAGATTTCAATTTAGTTTCGAATTATCCCAATCAATCGAAACTGGAAATAATATAATTTCAATACTGCAAAACAGATGGCGTAGACGTTTGTTTTTCCAGGCCAGAAAAATTTGTATCCAGGCTGCTTTGCAGGGGTTTCCTGTTTCTAAATTTATCTATTACTTAAATGTTAAAAATATATATAATATTGATATCAGGGTGCAAACTAAAGTGCAAATTTTTCTTGGATTAAAAATACCTAACATCAGTTTTTTTTTTGTGTGGTTGTTTGTAGTGACAATAATCCAGAATATCCAACCAATCGATTTATTTGGAAATAGTGTGTCATAGCATATTGCGGTTAAATTTGCATACTACAAACAATTATTTCTGCATTAATCAAGGTTTAAGATTGTAAATTTTAGCAGCTGGATGATTGAATTGAAATCCTGAACAATGGAAAAGGATTAGGGACATGCGACAGAATGTCTGGAAGGAATTTAAGCCCAGAAGTGTGAAAAATATGGAAATGTTGAGTGGTTTGAAAGCTTGAAAGTGAGGACCAAAAGGTGAGAAATATGTTGCTAATTATTGTAGATATTTCCCAGTAAACACTACAGCTACATAAATTTAAGGTAGAAATTTACGTGACTACTTTATTTAATTATACTTATGATAATTTGAACAAAAATCTAGGAACATCTATACTATATATTTCTGAAAAATAATCTTACTGAGATCGACTTGAAAGAATGATCTCAAATTTATATAAACCTTACTTAAATATCACAAATGTGTTTCCAGATAATATAAGCCACCAAATTCAACATGGACTCGTTAGTTGGAGGAATAGACATGTCCATATCCAAATACGCTGGAATCGAATGCATAGAATACGTAAATCTCACATGGAGAAGAATCGAAACGTCCCTAATTCTAGTAGCTTGCCTTTATTTGTTTTGTTGGAGCTATCCAAAAGTAAGCACCCAATTTTTTTGAATATTCATGAATAATTTATATTGTTGCAGTGCACCCTTCCATCAAAAATAACTTACAACGAAAAAGACCGAACTGGTAGAAGAGTTTTACTTATACTTATTTGTCTTTGTTGGGGCATGGAAATTGGATTCAAATGCGCTTCTAGAACTTTGATTTACTTACTTAATCCTTGCCATATAACTACTGCAATGCAAGTGAGTCAAACTTGCTGAAATCTTCAAAATTCTATTTTATTTTGTCTTAGATTTACTTATTAGCAGCCAAACCTAGTAAAGCCGTTACAACAGTGTTTAGGATTCATTTGAATTACTTAAACGGACCTTTGCTGGCAATTGTATTTTATGAAACAGAAACTAGATTGGTAAGAAACTTATTTTTTTTGATTAAATTAATTGCTTATAAGTTTTTTTCAGCTTCCTTTTGAAGCCACAGTGTACTGGATTCAACATTTGATGATGTTTGTGGTGCCTTATTATCTTCTACGGATAGGAGGTATACCTACTTAAATAATTGAAATTTTGAATTTTTTTTTTTTTTTAATATAGGTGTCTACAATGTAGAAAACATAAAAGACATGCACTGGACTGCAATGGCCTACAGTTTTCTGGTTGCTTACCATTTCACCATCTTGCAAGGGGTTTCTATTCTTACGAACATCAATATGAACCATATCATGTGTCCGCTTGAGTCAGATCCGTTTAAAGGACAGTTTTTCCGCACTGCGGTATTTTTTCATCAAGCCTTTCTTTGTACTTTTGTATGCAAAAGTTATCTTTTTGTTGCAGAGTATTTTTTAATTAAATGTAAATATACTAGAGTTAAGAGTAAATTGGATTGTGATATAGATCGCCGAACATACTAATGTTTGGTGTATAGATTTTTATTGGAGTTTTGAATATTAGATTGCTTGATAATAATTAGAATAGTAAAAGAAATTTTCATAATTAATTAGTGATAATTTAAAGTTTCTAGACAAAAATTTACCTATTCAATTTCAAAAAAATCTCTTCCTACTCTTATGGTTTTTTTTTGTAATAAAATAGTTTTAACAAGTAAGTTTTTTTTCCAATAAATCACACTGAGACAGTTTTTGCCTTACAGCTTCTTCAATTTTCAACCGATTTCAACGCAATTAGGCTATAATTAAAGCCAATTAGATTCTCTACAAACCTATATCAGGGAGATTTTGATTTGGTCTTAACAGTTCTGCACCGAGGAGCTTCAAAATTGATATTATTGAACATTGAAAATTTTCCAAATATGACACAGAGACAGAGTTCTTGCCGAGTCGTAATCTTCCTCTTCACAAGTAAAAAGTTTCAAATTTTTCCCTTAACTAGGTTTCTAGGAAAACTTTGAAATGTGTGAGACTGTATTTTTAAATAATTCGGTTATTGTAGGTTGATATCCAATATTTTTCATGTAGTTATTTTCCACTGGAAAAATTTGAAATTTTGGGAAAATAAGCCTCTAACCAAAGTCTAACCTTCCTCTTCACATGCAAAAAATATCAAATTTTTCCCTCAACTGGTTTTCCAGGGAAACTTTGAAATGTATGAGACTGTATTTTCAATTAGGTAATTTAGTTATTGTAGTTTGATTTCCAAGATTCTTCATGTTGTTATTTTCCACTGGAAAAATTTTAACTTTTGGGAAAATGAGCTTTTGACTCGAGTTTTTGCTTAACAGCTCTTTTAATTCTTATCCAATTTCAACGCAATTAGACTCTAATTAAAGCCAGTTGATTCTCTATATATCTATTAATTGAGATTTTGATTTGGTTCCAACAGTTTTACACCTGGGGCCTAATTCTTGAAACAGGAGAGCAGCATTCCCGGGAGAACGAGTATTCCGTCTCTGTTGTTTTCATATCATTAAGAAAGACGGAACACTCGTTCTCCTGGGAACACACTGCTTCCCTGTTTCAAGAATAAGGACACTGGAGAAGTTCCAACATTGAAAATTTTCCAAAAATGACACTGAGACAGTTTTTGCCTCACAGCTCTGTTGATTTCAATCCCATTTCAGTGTAATTAAGCCAGGGGCGGATGAGGAGCATAAAACCGGCCCGGGAAACTGTTGGCACCGGCCTGGGGGGCTTTATTTCAAATTGATGCAACTTTGTGTACACGCAAATATGACGCCCATGACGTCAGTTGCGATTGAAAAAGTGCATGTCAAATAAGCCGTGAATCAATTTTCAATCACGAATGACGTCATTCGCGTGTGCGCAAAGTTGCATCAATTTCAAATAATGCTCGGTGGTCTGCCAAATCAGTATTTTAAAACCATTTCATGTATTTTTCTGAAACTAAGTTTTTCAAGTAGGTACCTACCTATCTAATGGTAAATGATTGGGTGAGATACGTAATATGAATAGGTACTCACGCCTAACATTGAAGTTATGAAGAAAAAATCTCAAACAAGTATCTATTTTTCTGTCAAAATTTTAAAAAAAATGCTATTGGAAAGTGTTTTGGAACCTAAACAGCACCTAATTATTATATAGATCCCGAAGTTTTTTTCATTCTGACACACCAACAAGTAAACGTAAAGCTAGCAGTCCCCTATTAATTAAAAAAAAATCTGTAACTCAGTTAATAATTAATCAATTCTATTTTTTCTTGGACTATTTAGGAGTACCTAAAAAGCACCTAATTCTCATACAAAAGAAAATTTCGGAAAAATATTTTTCACTATAGGGGACTACTAGCTTTCATAAACCTAGCAATACCTTAGTTTTTTTTGATTTTCTCAAAAACTAAAGGAGCACCTAATTTTCAATTAGAGGCCCTAATCAGCACCTGAAAAGCACCCAATTATTATTCTGACACACCAACATGTAAACGCAAAGCCAGCAGTCCCCTAATAATTTTAAAAAAAAATCTGTAACTCAGTTAAAAATTAATCACTTCTATTTTTTCTTCGACTATTTAAGAGCACCTAAAAAGCACCTAATTCTGATAGAAAAGAAAATTTCTGAAAAATATTTTTCACTTTAGGGGACTACCAGCTTTCATAAACCTAGCAATCCCTAAGTTTTTTTTTGATTTTCTCAATAACTAAAGGAGCATCTAGTTTTTAATTAGAGGCCCTAATTAGCACCTAAAAAGCACCTAATTATTATATAGATCCCGAAATTTTTTCCATTCTGACACACCAACATGTAAACCCAAAGCTAGCAGTCCCCTAATAATTTTAAAAAAATCTGTAACTCAGTTAATAATTAATCAATTCTATTTTTTCTTCGACTATTTAGGAGCACCTTAAAAGCACCTAATTCTGATACAAAAGAAAATTTCGAAAAAATATTTTTCACTATAGGGGACTACTAGCTTTCATAAACCTAGCAATCCCTCAATTTTTTTTGATTTTCTCAAAAACTAAAGGAGCACCTAATTTTCAATTAGAGGCCCTAATTAGCATCTAAAAAGCACCTAATTATTATATAGATCCCGAAGTTTTTTTCCATTCTGACACACCAACATGTAAACGTGAAGCCAGCAGTCCCCTAATAATTAAAAAAAAATCTGTAACTCAGTTAATAATTAATCAATTTAATTTTTTCTTGGACTATTTAGGAGCACCTAAAAAGCACCTAATTCTGATACAAAGAAAAAATTTGAAAAAATATTTTTTACTATAGGGGACTACTAGCTTTTATAAACCTAGCAGTCCCTAGGTTTTTTTTGATTTTCTCAGAAACTAAAGGAGCACCTAATTTTTAATTAGAGGCTCTAATTAGCACCTAAAAAGCACCTAATTATTATATAGTTCCCGAAGTTTTTTTCCACCTTGGGACTGCTAGGTTTATAGACTTGAATTCTGGAGCATTCTAGAAATTTTGCAGTGATTTCTTAATTGTTGGAAGTACTATTCTAGAGCCCTATTGAAGCTCTAAAGTCTAAAGTGTACTAAATTGGTTCAAAAAAGTTCTAAAAAGTTTCCGCTTCTAAACTAGGATTCGATTTAGAAATTTGAAATTGTTATAAAATAACTCTGAAGGTTCTCAATGTTCCAAAATGCTCCTGAAACATCTGATCCAAATTTGAACTATTTCAAATGCTTATTAGGGGTCTACGGAATCTACGTTTTGTAACTTTTAACCTGAATCCTAAGATTCTCGCGCTTTTCAAAATGTTTCTTGGGATTCTAGAGTGTTTGAGTCCTTTGGAGCGACCTAAAATGGGTTTCAAAATTCTAAGTTGTTCTAAAATGCTTTTGGAAATTGTGAAATGAATGTTTTGGGGCATTCGGAAATGGTTCTGAAATTTCCGAAATTTTCTGAAGCACTACAGAATGCTTTTGGAAATTCTGAATTGAATTTTAGGTCTTTTGAACTTTCCGAAATAACTATTGAAGTTCTAAAGTGTTTTGTAGCATTTTAAATGGTTTCTAGTAACTTCTAAATTGAATGAGAAATGAATTCTGTGGGAAATTTTTCTGGACATCTTAAAGACGTTCCTAAGATGTCCACAAACGACATTCAAAACGTGTTGCTTAGGTCTTTAAGGCGTCTCAAAGACATTTTGAAGACGTCGTAATGTTACAAAACCCAGCGTCTTTCAGAGATCTGCCTAAATACCTGCGTCTTTTAGGAGTAAGACATTTTAGCTGACCATCTCGTATCTATCATCTATTACTCTGTTAACGGATATTCATCAGTAACATGTTTAAGTTGGGTATTGACTCTACCTGCAGAGGTGGGAATCCCACATCCATGTACAGAACAGTGTTGCCGATAGTGTCCGTAATTCGGGTGATGTGGTGAGTCTCAGGGTTGGAGGTTCCCAAAAATGATTTGATTGTAGAGTGAATTTCGGGCTCCATTGAGCTTCCGGACCCTAGGCGGTCGCCTATATAGTGGTAAAACCGGCACTGGAGCGTCACCTAGATTAACACATTAAGGCCGGGCCTAGAAGCAGCAGAGGATAAATGCGTTCGTTGCGACCGATACATACAAATGCGCGCTTACCTTGAGTGATAACTAGGGGCTAGCAGAAAAAGCCTCAAATATTATTTCTTGATAAAAAATAGTTTTTAATTTTAAAGATGAAAGATTTTATTTTTTATATACCTATATTTATTATGCTTGGAAACTTCCCAAAATCCCTGCCGGCCCATCCGCCCCTGAATTAAGCTCTAATTAAAGCCAGTTAAATTATCTACAAACTTGGGTAATTGAGATTTTACTTTAGTAAAAAGCCCATAACCCACTGGGTATTTAAAATGGGTTTTTGTGTACTATGCCAACCCTGTTTTTAATTTTTAATTTTGGCTCTTGAGTTTTGCTCATATTTTTTTTTTTTTTACTTCAGGCCGAAATTTTTCAATATCAAAATAGGAAATAGAGATAGAACTCCGAATACAATTTTGTAATTAATTTATATTTCAAATTGCTAATAATAGAAATACACTTTGTACATTTTTGTTTTTCGCACAAATGCCAACATAAATTAATTAATTTAACTAGTGCCCCAAAATGTTTTCTATTTTCAAGCAAAATATAAGTGCTTTGGCAAGTATATTGCTAGGAACCATAAATCATTACATGAATCTAAATTAATTAACAAATAACAAAAGTAGGCACTGACAATAAATACCTACTTTTTGATTTTTGGTTCCAAATTTTTTAGTCAAAATATCTACACACAATTATTGATAGGTACTTTATAAAAATACTATATTTACAGAATGGACAAAATTGCCATACGGGTGGATAATGTTGTTTAGCTATATATAATAAATTATTTGAGAAAAAACTTAAATCAGGTACAAAATAAACTAAATTATAACAAATAATGACTAGCAGTAATAATAATTGTACTATAAGTTACAGTCTTCTTATGGAAAAGTATGTATCCGCACTTGTTGAAATATTTTACAAATTTCCATTTCTGATTCTATAATTGCTGATGAGGTATTAACAATAATAATGATGTGCATACCTATTAAATATATAGTGCATTCAAAGACAAAATTAAATTTGATTTTTATCTACACTGTATTTTTACAAAATGTACACAAAGCTACAAGACAAGAAATAAGCTGTTTTATTATAGTTTATGTGGCCTAGGATAGCTATGGACGTATAGCTTATTAGGACAACCTGTAGTTACTTTTCTTATTTAACAATAATTGGATACTACATATTAGGTATAAACAAAGAAAATTGATTTGAAAGCGCCAATAATTGATTAATAAATAATAACTTTGGTATGAAATAAAATTTAATTGTCACTATTTTGGGCCTCATTGAGTAGTTCCAAAAAATCCTTGTCGACATTATAACGCATCGCCTTGTTCATGTAAAGCTCATCTCTGCTCTCGTTGAGGTTTTTGTTCAGGGTTTTCAGCTTTACCAGGAAATAAAATTGCTTGCTTGAAATTTCACGAGATTCCTTTATTTTTGGATCAAGTTCCACGTCTGGTTGTTTTGGTGGTGGAACGGCATTTGCCTTTTTCTGTTGGGCTTTTCCAGACATTTTCAACTCTTTATTACTGGATAAACTTGAAAATTGAATGTTTATTGTTGTTGTAAACAAAAATTCAAATTATTCAAATTCAAATTGTTTGAAAAAGAAGGAATTTTGACAATGACAATTAGCGAAATTAATTTGTAAATAAGTGCGTATTGAGTGTATTCGCGTCTTTTTTTAAAAGCATGTGATAGAAAAGGATAATGATAGATTTTTTACTCACAAGTAAAATAATGGCCATCAAGGTTGTTGCAAAAAAAGGTAAAAGCCATTTTGACGTCAAAGGAAAAATGCTGGTTTCCTAATGAATTGGAAAATAAAATAAAAAATTCGTCCACTGAATAACTATTTATACAACAAGTGCGTAAATTGAAAAATGGTGCTTTACACACATGTTGCATAAAATTTTTTTTCTACTACTACCTACTGACAATATAAATAAGCCATAAATCTGAAAAAATATAAAATCTGTTTTTTTTTTTAAAGATAAAAGTCAAATTGACATTAGAGAGTTATTTGAACTATTAAATATTGCCTCGCAGTATTAAGGCTCTACGTTATTTTATTTTCTACTTTACTATTATAGATCCATAATACTTAGGAAACGAAATACGTTAACACACCTATAACAACCTGATCCATAACGCCCGCTTTTGCGGGCGTTATGATCTATAACGCCCGCTTATAATACCTTGGGGTGTTTTTGTTTTTGTTGTTCTATTAATTTGCATTTTACCCTAGGCAGCCACTAAATGTCTGACCGAAAATAATTTTCGGTCTAGCCAGGATTCGAACCCGGTCTACCATCAACGTTTCCGATGTAGTCCAGAGCGTTAACCCACAGGACCACCACCGTTGCCTTGCCTTATGAGATGTTTATAGATATATCAATTTATTTCGTTTCTATGTACAGGTCACAGGTACAGGTACATGTCAAAATACAAATCAATATTCTGTCACACAAGTTTAACTGATTTTGTTAATAATAAATTGATGAAAAAATATTGGGTTGAGTAGAAAATAAAGCATTGTATGCACCACGGGGATTTCAAGATTATAATGCCCTTCAGGCGAAATATATCCCTCGGGCCATAGGCCCTCGGGCTAGTTTCGCCTTCGGGCATTATAATCTACATAATCCCCTTGGTACATAAATAGCTATTATTAGTGCATCAGCACTATTTTTCCAAGAAAATAACATTCATTGGAAGACTGTAGTAGGTGTTAGAGAATTACCTTATTTTGTATTCATAATTTTGACAGCTGATGTTTATAAATTTCAACCTCAAAAAGTGTTTTTTTTTTGTTTGTGATTTTCTGCTGATATCCATTTTTTGATGTTACCTACAGTAAAATGGTAAACCATGGTAAAATAGTATATTAAAATACAAGTTGCAGAAGGCCACATATTCCCGCACGAATTCGAAATTTGGTCACGAGCGACGAAGCAGCGAGTGGACGAACGAATGAGTGCGAGAATAGCCTTCTGCAACGTGTGTTTTATACTATTTTCTCGATTTTGGATTTTATTTTTCATTTTTAAATTTTTTTTTGTGAACGCTGTTAGTTGGGGATTTTTTATTTTCAAAATATGTCAGTTGGTGACACTTACTTACCAACCAACTGACAGGTGGATTCGATCATTTTCTTAGAGCAGGTAAAGCGCTGTCCTACGGACATAAGGAGTAGGAACGCGCCATTCTGCTTATGAAACTAAAGTGAAGCCAAGTTTTTGGCAGGTGTTTGGCACCAAAATACAGGTAGAGCATTGAATTGCCATAACCGCCATTATTTGTGGGCCAAGATACCTGGAAAAAAACAGCTTCATTCTCCAAATCCAGGTTACTACTCCTTTACCTTTACCTGCTCTAAGATCATTTTAGAAGGTTTGACAATTTTGAAGGTATACTTTGAAAACTAAATGTCACTAAAAATCGTTGAAGAATGAGCTTCATTCTTCAACGATTTTGCGTGCGGGAATAATGACATTCTCACATCAAAATCGAGAAAACATATTCTCTAAGTAAAATTACGTCATCGTCGAAAAGCGAAACGTCAAGTCGTCAAAAATGTCAGAAATATTGAAATAAGGGAAATTTACTGCTTGCACTTACCATACACAAATAAAGACAAGCAGTGACTTTATTAAGGGAATCCTTATGCTCAGACCCAAATGCGCATGCGCAGATGTCAAAATAAGGCTAATTTAAATACTGATCGTCCTTATTGCACGTCCAATAACTCTCTATTATGTTGGCAATACAATGTAAAATTGTCAATGCTTTCAAATTTTTTATGTAGAAAAGGCTTGTATTGCCAACATAGTTACTAAGTTTTTGACTTGGGGAATTATCTTTAAAAAAAAAAACAGACTTTAGGTAACATACTAAAACTTTACGCCTAGTGTGTAAAGTATAAAGTTGGTATTTTCTGAAAAACCGTTGGAGGAATGGTTTTGAAATTTTTTGGATGAAGAGAGAAAGAATTGGGAACTCATTTAAGTGAAATTTCAAATTGATTCAGTGAGAAACATCAACAGGAAAAATTCTTGAAAATCACCTTCCAGAAATTAGATTTTACAAAAAAACCCTTATTGCATTTTTCATTTTTTCTCCTGAAAAACTGTTGCAGGAATAATTTTGAAATTTTTTGGATGAAAAGAGGAAAAATGGAAGCTCAATTATCTGATCTTTCAAATTGATTCACAGAAAAACTTCAACAAGGAAAATTCTTGAAAATCAACTTCCAGAAACTAAATTTTACAAAAAACCCTCTTGCATATTTGATTTTTTTCTGGAAAACTGTTGCAGGAATAATTTTACCATTTTCCGGATGAAAAGAGGAAGAATCGGAGTTCATTTAGCTGAAACTTCAAATTGATGAATTAGTGAAAAATATTAACACGAAAAATTCTTGAAAATCAACTTCCAAAAACTAGATTTTACAAAAAACACTCTCGCATATTTGATTTTTTTCTGGAAAACTATTGCAGGAATAGTTTTGAAATTTTCTGGATAAAAAGAGGCAGAATTGGGAGCTCATTTAAGTGAAATTTCAAATTGATTCAGTGAGAAACGAGAAACATCAACAGGAAAAATTCTTCAAAATCAACATCCAGAAACTAGATTTTACAAAAAACACTCTCGCATACCTATTTAATTTTTTTTTCTGGAAAATTGTTGCAGGAATAATTTTAGAATTTTTTTCGATGAAAAGAGGAAAAATGGAAGTTCATCTATGTAAAATTTCAAATTGATTTACTGAAGAACATCAACACGAAAAATTCTTGAAAATCAACTTCCAGAAACTAGATTTTACAAAAAACACTCTCGCATATTTAATTTTTTTTTCTGGAAAACTGTTGCAGGAATATATTTGAAATTTTTTGGATGAAAAGAGGAAGAATGGAAGCTCATTTATGTGAATGTTCAAATGGATTCAGTGAAAAACTTCAACACGAAAAATTCTTGAAAATCAACTTCCAGAAACTAGATCTTACAAAAAACACTCTCGCATATTTCAATTTTTTTCTGGAAAACTGTTGCAGGAATAATTTTGAAATTTTTTGGATGAAAAGAGGAAAAATGGAAGCTCAATTATCTGAAATTTCAAATTGATTCACAGAAAAACTTCAACACGAAAAATTCTTGAAAATCAACTTCCAGAAACTAGATCTTACAAAAAACACTCTCGCATATTTAAATTTTTTCTGGAAAACTGTTGCAGGAGTAATTTCGAAATTTTCTGGAAAAAAAGAATGGAAGCTCATTTATGTGAAATTTCAAATTGATTCAGTGAGAAACATCAACACGAAAAATTCTTGAAATTTTTACAAAAAACACTCTCATATACAGGGTGTTCCACGACGTTCTCCCAGGTAATAACTTTGGAACGCATCATCCAATATAATTGAAATTTTGAGGATCTGGGTAAATTTTCGTGCCGCTTCTACCATTGTCATCCAATTTCACCAGTTTCGCTTCAATTTCGGTCAAGTGACGTCAACTTTCGAATCTTAAATATAACTCATGGTATATTATGGCATTTTTGGTTAGAAAATTAAATTACAAAATCGGGAATGCCATATTTGTTAAGGCTTTGTTAAAGAAAATGATAAAAAAAATTACAATGGAACATACAATGATGTGTTCCGAAGTTATCATTTGGGAAAAACCTCGTGGGACACCCTGTATATCATTATTTTTTCTGGAAAACTGTTGCAGGGATAATTTTGAAATTTTCCGGATAAAAAGAGGAAGAATGAGAGCTCATTTGAGTGAAATTTCAAATTGATTCAGTGAAAAAAATCAACATAAAAAATTCTTGAAAATCAACTTCCAGAAACTAAACTTTACGAAAGAACACTCTCGCATAATTGATATTGGTTTTTGTTTCAGGAAAACTCTAGCGAGAATAATTTTAAAATTTTCTAGATGAAATGAGAAAAATTTTTTCCAAATTGTCACTTTGATATTGCCTAAAAATTAAAGATGAATAAACAAATTATAAGGCTGTTCCAACAGGTCTCATGAACGGTTTCAAAGCCACTCTATGTGCGAATTTTAGGATTTTACGCATCATTAATTTTAGGTTTTACGCAGGTAAATGGTATGATTTAGAATAAAGCTAAAGCCAATTTCAAGCTAACCAACCGGTCATCTTGACAGATAAACCATTAATTAAGCGTCATTAGTCAACCAATTGGTATTTATTCACGTTAAATGCATTGCTTATCTGTCATCATAGAATAAGGTTTCGGTCGCTTGAAATTGGCTCATTATATTCACTTTGGTATTTACCTTCATATTATCAAAGTGACATTGTCATGTTATCAGTTTACCAAAAACAAATTGTCATTGTCAAATGTCATTTAACGTGTAGAGTTTTTTGAAATTCCAATTCCTATTTCTCTTGCGCTACTAGAGGTTAATTACATTATAAGCAATTCTTTCATTTCATACCAAATACCTAATTACAATAGAATATTAGTTAACAAAATTATCCTAATAATAAATGTTAGGCATCTAGAATTTTTGTTTTTACTCAAATATTAGATTTAAAAATGTTTGTTTCAGAGTAGGTATATCACAATGGGCAAACCAGAAACTGACCTTCTTGTACTTTTATCCTACACTCAAGCAATACCAACTTTTGTCTATTTCAAAGACAACTTTCACTGACTAAGAAACAGACAAATTGTTGTATTGTTTTGCCATTCAAATTTCCATCTTGATGCAGACATATATTTTTCTCTCTCCGTGTTTGCTGAATCGTTTTTGAGGTTTTGTTAGCCATCTAGAGGCGCTCCAAGGTAGACCATCGATACTTCGGTGTTTCCGTAAACCGCAGATACAGTTGGGTAAAGTTTTTTGTCTGGTAATCCTTGAAGAGAAAATAATTATCAAATCTACATTATGTAATGTGAGAATGCTACATTTATTATTTTAGATAAACAATTATTATATATTAGGTCTGCTTCCACAAAAATCACAAACCAGTCAGAGTGATTTCCATTGGTCAGGAAACTGGTTGTTGGCGATTTGGACCAATCAAAAACGCTGTGACTGGTTTGTGATTTCTACTGTGGTCTGTGGAAACCATTGTGGAAACACACCTATTAGGTGCGGGAAGTTTGAGGAATTTTTTGCACAAATTTGGTGAGGTGGTTCATTCCTTTTGCTAGTAATGGAGTATGAATATTTGTTCAATACAAAAGAAGTTTTTAAACTGAAAAATACTACGAACAGCTAGTATTTTGTTTGTAGTACCTACCTCTAAATGCAACTCCTAAAAATTCATAGTTTTTCTCAAAGGATAGTGTATTGTCGTCACAATCTAATATAACTCTGATTCGTTCTCCAACCTACAAACAAAAATTACAGTAATAAAAATGTGTTTAATTAATAATTATATAAAAAATTTACTTGATATTTAGGTGCATTATTTAATAAAGGATAATTCCCTTGCGCATCTCCATTATGCAACAAATGATTATCAACTAAATTCCAGCCCCAACTTTGATCATCAGAACCTAAAAGGGCCACGTATCCGTGGCATTGTAAAGGTGCATCCTTTGTAGCTATGCCTATAACGGCAACTGTACCGAGGGGGCCCTCCCATATCACTTCCCAAGCGTGTCTTCCGTGTCTAAATCCAATTTTACCTCGGCAAGCGTCAGTACTTTGAGCCACAGGATTCCTATGCAACGTAAACCCGTTGGGCTTAATGTAAATATTCCTAGAACAATCGTTGGGGTTCCAAGCGTGATAGAAAGCCCTTAGCTTCGCTTTGTATGTAGGAACTGAGGATAGAAGGTCCGATTTTAGGGCCTCCTCGGCCAACTTTCGGATGCAGTGCAACCGCCACACGTCGTTATTTTCGTCGTTTAAGAAGTCGTACCACCTTTTGCACACTAGGGAACAGTTCCTGAGATCGCGTAGGCTTAGATAGGAGAAAATTTGTTCTAAACAATTGTGCGGCAGGAGGTTTACGGCTGAACCACCACCACAACCGTCCATTTTTTATTTGTTGTTTTCTTGTTTCAGAACGTTTCGATCCATTGCTGAACAGAAGGGAAAGGGACGCGTGTTCTAAGGGTAAATAGGGGGTGAAACCATCCCAAACGAAGCGACGTTTTGCCGAATGCAAGAACATATATAGTGAGCAAAACGAATGAAATAGGGTAGAAAAAAATCTTGATTCTTGCAATAAACCCTAAGTTGACTTGTGACACCCTGTATATAATAATGTATATAACATGTATACACCCTGTATGTTATTATAAATTGTTGACTCAAAGCTTTAGTTATTGTTTACCAATTTTAACATATAGATTTTGGAAAACTCTGAAAGGTCATAATTTTTTTCCTCTCATAGTCACTGAAAATTTCAGCTCATTTGGACTTTAAAGTAGTTCCAGAAATAAAATCGTATTAAGCATTTTTGTGGTGGTTTATCAATATTTCAATTTTTCTGAGTGCCTTTTTTCATAGAATCTGGCTCCAAACTCCAAATATCAAAATACTTAATACCTAGGTCTGTTTTTGCAGGAATCACAAACTAGTCAGAGTGAATTTCATTGGTTGAAATTAGTTTTCTGACTGTTTTCAACCAATGAAATTCGCTCTGACTGGTTTGTGATTTCTGCAGAAACAGACCCATTAATAATTTAGTAGGTCTGTTTCTGCAGAAATCACAAACCAATCAGAGTGAAAATCATTGGCTGCTGAAACTAGTTCTCTGACTATTTTCAACCAATGAAATTCGCTCCGATTAGTTTGTAATTTCTGCAGAAACAGACCTATAGTTCCAGACATAAAATCGTGTTCAGTGTTGCCAGATCTCTCTGGCTGGTTTGTGATTTCCGCAGAAATAGACCTAGTGTATGGAGTTTGGAGCTAAAATTTTCAGCGATTTTTATCCCAGTAGAGTAGGTATACCTACTAGTTAGATAGGTATCAGCTCATTTGGACTCATGTCTGTTTTTGCAGAAAACACAAACCAGTCAGAGTGAATTTCCATTAGTTGAAAGTTGAAACTTGTTTTCTGACTGTTTTCAACCAATATTAAATTCGATCTGACTAGTTTGTAATTTTTGCAGAAACAGAGTTCCAGACCGATGTTCCAGACATAAAATCGTGTTCAGTGTTGCCAGATCTCACGATTATTCGTAAGACTACACGATTTTGGTCAAAATTTCACCATGAGGTAGTAGTTATTACGAATTCTCTCCGTAGTAATACAAATCGGTAGATAATTAAATATATTCTTTAACCGAAATGAAAATCTACTATACAATATTTAATAGTTATGTTATGCCTCTCCTGGTACATGCGCGCTGCGCGCCCAAGAAAACTTAAACCTAATAGGACTGCTTCAACTCTTGGCGTAAAATGCATTATACGAGTTTAAAAACACTAGGTCAAAAAAACGAATTCCTAAACGTTAAAATCACCTTTTTTAAATTTAAAATCGAAGAAAAAATTAAGCACAAGCACAGTCTAAATCGCAAACAATCCATCGAGGTCTATGGGTGACGTCACTATTATCAGCTGCTGATATATAGTGGTGGCGTCACTCGCAGACCTGCTGCCGACTCGATAATTAGCGAACGTATGCCTTATGAGCAATCCTGCGGATAGTGAACGTGAAAACGAGGCTCAGCTTCCAGAAACACCAGCTTAAAAACGGAAAATACATGAATGCAAGAGATTTTAATAATAAAATGTTTATTTCTTATGAATTTAAAATCATGTTTACTTTAGCAAAAATCTATAAAAGACATTGTTGTGATTTATTTTTTATTAACATTAAGCAATTTTCAGCCTTACGATTTTTCTTTCTCGATTCTAACGAAATTTTTTCATTTCTGGCAACGCTGATCGTGTTAAACAATTTGGGGCCGCTACAGTATTCTATCAAAGCATTCAATAGGTTGGATAAACCCCGCCCCTTGCCAATCAGTTGCAAGGTTATTATCAAGGCATTCAATAAATTAGCTAAGCCACGCCCCTCGCCAATTAGATGCAAGCATATCATTGTAGGACAACCAAGGTAGCCATAATGGATTTTAATGCAACCAATCCCGCCGTATACTGATGGAGGTGGATGTAGTGTCGAGAGGAGGAGTTGACGCACCCTGTTGCCAGATGTATAACGCAAAAAGATATTTTGAAGAAATTAGTTCATTTTCCAAATTCATTGAAAAAATAGGTAGATTCTGAATTGGAATTTAAATGAATTGATCAATTGGATGTTGAGGTATCTATATAAGGTATATTAGGTATTAGGGTTATGTGTGTATATACCTATCTGCAATAATAATTGGTAGGTATAGATAGGTCTGTTTCTGCAGAAATCACAAACCAGTCAGAGTGAATTTTATTGGTTGAAACTAGTTTTCTGACTGTTTTCAACCAATGAAATTTGCTCTGACTGGTTTGTGATTTCTGCAGAAACAGACCTAATAATAGGTAGGTGTTAGTTTCCAAAAATAATGAAATTACTTGACAACATATCGCCTATTTTTGGTTGAATATTTGTGAACCGATATAGGTTGGTATTTTCGTTTAGAGGAAAATAGGACTGGTAACGCAATTTGGTTTCGAAAAACTCAAAAAGTTGCCTGTGAATAGACCGTAGCTTCCTAAATTTCCAATTTCTAACTTATATGTTGAAAACGTTATAGGTTGTGCCTTGTGCCCTATTCTTTGTACCTATCACGTAGTTAAAATCACAAGAATCATTTGTTTAAACCATATATTAAAAATTACAAAAGTCGACTCTTTTCAACTATGAAGTCATATATAGTGTGTTCTATAAGAAACAACTGACCTTCTGTCAAAATTTGCTATTTCTAAAAAAAAAGTTTTTGTCATCGGATTCAAAAATTTCAGGTACTTAAAACCCCAAAACTTTTGTATTTTTTTGATATCTCTTCACATAGGTAACCCCTGTCTGTATAGGAGGAGGTCATGGGGAAAGACCTTGTACTCTTGAACATAGGCATTTTCTAGAAGCAAAACAAATACAAAGTCAAAAGCCTGGAATAGAAATACGCATGTACCTAGTTCAATCAAAATTTCAATATTTGGCAATACAGATAAACTCTGTTACGCTATCAAAGCATTTTATTGGTTTGATATGTCCCGCCCCCTTACCAATCAGAAGCAAGGATGTCATCAGAGCATGCGATGCAAGCATGCAATAAATCATATAAGCCCCGCCCCTTGCCAATCAGATGCAAACAAACGATTTCAATAGTATGCGGCCAAATCGCCTTAATGATATCGTGTTAAGGGGAGGAGTTGCCGCACCCTGTTGCCAGATGTATACGGCAAATGGATATTTTAAAGAAATTATGTCAATTTCTAAATTTATTTGGCAAATGAATGGATTTTTCTCTTGAAATAACGTACAATTATTATCGGAAATAACTCTGAAAGAGAATTTTCTAGATGTTTAATACACACCACACAATGGCTATATTTATTTTTGCTAAAAGTGGCTTTTGTCATGAAAATACTGTACCTATGAAAAAAAAATTGCAAAAATATTTGTCAAATTGCATTTTCTCCAAATTTTAATTTTTCCTAATCAAAATCTATCTAAAATAATTTCAAAATGTCCGCGTTTAATAAATGAATAACTTAAATTGAAGAATATTTGTCATAAACCAATATGGCTGTTCGCTGTTATATTTTATCAAAGCATTTAATAGGTTAGATAAGCCCCGCCCCTTACCAATCAGATGCAAGGATATCATCAAAGCATTCAATAAATTATATATAAGCCCCGCCCCTTTGCCAATCAGATGCAAGCATATCATCACGATCACGAGAGTTCGAAGAGAAATATTTCGATTCGATCCGCAGAACAATTATGTATTTGTAATCTGTGGTTTATTTTTATTAGATTTCTCTGCCTATATCTGCAACTCAACGTACCAGCGATGACGTCGGCAGCGTGTTGTTTCTCGCCTTGATTTGTAGGGTGTTTGCAAGGAAAATACACACTACGGATTATTTATTGGCCTCGTTTTTGGTAATCGCTGCCATATTGGTGTGTCTCCATTTCCGACGTCATAATTAAGTCGTCAGCTGTTTGCACTAGCGGTCGTAGTTTAGAATTTAAATTTATGATGAAAAGTATTATTTAGTTTTGATAAACGTACTAGGCAAAGAGGAAGATGAAAACGAGATGTAAAGTAGAATTGTTTTAGAATGTAAACTAATGTAAAACCAAGTATGCATAAAGCAAAAGCCCGCGGAATTATAACCTGTGGTGCAAACGGCCTACGTCAAGGCGAGAAAGGACATGCTATTTTATTACCTACGGCAAAATTGGTGATTTGGCGTGGTGAGTGGGGGCTTCAGATTTGTTTCACACAAGCCTTATGAGGATAGGCCTGCGAGTGACGTCACTATCAGCAGCTCATAGTGATGACGTCATCCGCAGACCTCCATGGAATGCTTGCGATTCAGGCTGTGCTAGTGAGTTAATTTTTTCGTCGATTTTAAATGTAGAAAAGGTGTTTTCCGGTCGGTTCTCACAGAAGAAATTAAGTGTTGCAGATCCTCGAGTATCCCAGAATTTGATGATGGGGGAGTTAGGGGAGTGTGACACATAATCCAGCAAAAGATATTATACTTGGTTATTCTCGCGAAAAATTGCCTATGATGAGCAATCCTGTAGAAATGTGTGATTTTTTAGATCACAAACGTGATCTTCACGCTTTTTCCTTTTGATTTTTTTCAATTCTCTGATAAAATATAAAGACTTTCTCGATATTTATCACAGTGCAGTGCATCAGTTATGAAAAGCTTGAACAAATTACGATACGACCAAACAGCAAACGGCCTAATTTAACCGAAAAAAATACCGGTTACAATCGATTAATTTTTATCGGTTCGGGTTCTGCTTATGTTCCGGTTCACAAAAAAAAAGCGGTTCCGTTCCGGTTCAATATCGTTACGGTCCGGGTCCCTGCCACAGATACCAAGCACTCATTTTATTTTTGTTCTTATATTAGGCAATTCAATCCATCTGTCAAAAAGGAAAATTCAATGTGGCGTGGCGACCAAGCAAGTTTGTTTTGAATATGTTTTTATGCGTATTTTAAATTATTTTGCATACAGTTTTGCTTACAACTTTGATTTTCATTATTTAATAAAATATTTGTTGACAAGGTAGGTACCTAAACTATTAATTCGGGCAGAAACTAGATATTTTTTGGTGTTTTTAGGCCCATGTATGGCCGCCACGCCATCTTGAATGTCACGTGGTTTAAATTGCCTAATTCTTATCTAACCGTGCGTTCGATAATTTGATCTGAGTTCTCCGAGCTTGAATTTACAGTTCGTTTATTTAAAAAGTGTACTCGGTGCTGGCTCATTCGCGTTCGCTTATTAAAATTTCGGGCACTCAGATACAGCGTTCAACTGCTCTGTTCGCTCACTGGTCACGTGATTACCACTTCGTTCAGCACGCTCTGCTCTTTCAGTAAAATACCGAACGCAATGTAATATGAAGAAATTTTGTTCCTAACAAAATGTGCGCAAAGTGTCTTTTTCGCACGCAAAAATGTATCCAAACTTTGTGTCGTTTCGTTCGTATTAACTGGTATTTGCGTGCGGAAAAGTAATTATTACACTTTGCGCACTTGTTGTTAGGCAAATAACATTTTTCATTTTGAAATCCTTTATTTTTATTTCCAACCTTTGTTTTTTTTTCCAAAAGTCATTTTTCCGCTTTCGTTCAGAAGGAAATAGAGTTTCGAATTCAAGAGCCTGGAAAAAAAAAAGAAATAAAAAAGAAAAATTTTGGAACGAGGCTTTGATGGAACGCATTAAATAAAAATTTCCTATTTATTTGGCTCACTCTATAGAAATAATTCCATTCTACAAATCGTCGTTTCGTTAAAACGTCGCACCAGCCGGTTTCCTGTCACATCTGACAATCGGCCGTAGACAGCTGATTACAGTTATCTCCTTTTTACGCGACAAACTTACCCGCCAACAAATTGGTGCGACAAGGAAGCGAAATTTATCAGTCGATGAAGAAAAGGCGCCAAACTCCGCGCCGTTCGGATGTCGTTGGAACTACTCGCGGCTTGTACCACGTGAACGATCCCGACCAATCGCTGCGTTCGCTTTGTGCCCGCCGCCAAGCAGAAAAGAAGGTCCCGAGCACGGAAAAGCACCACTTTGAAAAGTCGTAGACGTGTTCCGGTCAAAGTAAAATTCCGGAAATTTTCTGGAAATGAAAGACGAATAATTCCTGGATAAAACGCAGTTTTTAAATAAATTTTCGGTTTGGTCGTTGGTGCGTAATCCGAGGCCGAAATGTTGTCGTGTTGAGGTCGCCATTTTGGTTGCGCTACAGGATTGTGCGAATGCTGTGAGCGGAATTTTTCTCGTTTTTTCACATTTTCCGAAAGACTTTTTGAATTTTTTTTTCGGGCAACGGCACCGCAAGACACTGGAGATGACCCAGACACCAAACACTACCAACTGGGTGATCCAGGGATCGAATGGTAATTTTTTTAAATTTACTGCATGTGTCTCTACCACAGGGGGGTGGATTTGTCTTTATTTTTTCAAAAATAATTTCAATTACCAGATTAATTTTGAGCCTTAAAAATTGCAGTTTAAACACGTAATTATTTATCAGATTAATTTAAATGGCGAAAACCTGATAAATATCGGAGATAATTGCGCCGTCATTGTAGTAGAACCTGAATCCTGATTGTATTCCTATTTAAGGTTTAAGTAGTTGAACTTGCTAGACACCTCTATAATAAGTTGAAAATTGAAACTAAAAAACTTGCGGGTTGAGAGGTTACTAAAAAAAATTTAAAAAAATAGTATGTCAAAAGTTCAAAAAACACAAAGGTCTGTTTCTGCAGAAATCACAAACCAGTCAGAGTGAATTTCATTGGTTGAAACTTGTTTTCTGACTGTTCCTGACTGTTTTCAACCAATGAAATTCGCTCTGACTGGTTTTTGATTTCTGCAGAAACAGACCTTATGCTATACCTACCTAGACTCTTTTTATTTTTGAAGAATAATTGCTCTTGACTATTTTATAAATATTAGAATATTAACATGTTAAGAGCCGTTTCATTCACCTTCTGACTGTCAGGTATGCAATCTGTATATTACATTACATTTGATGGTTGATAGCTCAGGAAGCCCATGAGCTACTTGGATAAATTTAACACAGTTTTAAAGGGAATTTAATGCTCTTTTGAGTTATAATATTTGCTGTTCCAGGATTTATGAAATAAAGACTCTTTTGAAAGGCAAACTTCGAAAATTCAGTTTGATTTGATTGAAAAGTCAATTTTTGTCTATTCCCGGCTCTGGATTAGGTTTTTAGTTAATTCGATTGATTAACTTTGTTTTTGAGTTTTAAATTTACAATGTCAGCCATCAGTGACTTCAAATTTGCAGGATTTATGGAATACAGAATCTTTTGAAAGCCAAACTTTAATTAGACTCATAAAGTTTAACTTTGTATGTTGATAGCTCAGGAAGTTCATGAGCTACTGGAACAAATTTAGCACAGTTTTAAAGGGAATTTCAAGGGGTCAACCACTATGGTCACAAATGTACAATGAATCTCATGTATTCCCATCCCAAGAATTGCAACTGATTGCCAATGATTTTCAGATATTTTTATATGATTACCAAGTGATTTCGATTTTTTCTTGAGATTCTTATATCATTCCCAATTGATTACCTGATTTCTTCGATGATTTATTTATTTATTTATACCCTCGTTTATACTATAAGTATCAACAGTCAAATATAGACACTTGCTTAGTCTAGAAATACAATTACAAGAGTTAAAACTAAAAATTCAGACACTAATTTATCATCAACATTTTTCTTAAAATTCATTCTATCTTATTAAACATTTGACACATCTGATATACAGGGTGACTGGTAAGTGGATGTATTCCTTTGAGGAGGTGAAAGTAGAGTCTATTTGCTAACGATTAAACATCATTTACCTCTATACCATTCTCAACGGTTTTTGAGATATTTTTTATTTTTATATTTAAAAAATTCACTTTTTGGGAGGTAAATATTTAAAATTAACGAAACAATAAGGAACATACCTTATTTAAGTAAATGTTAACACCAATATTTGATAACATTTCCATCGTAACACTTGGTATTAAAAACACATCGAGTAATTTTTCTTCATATTGGTTACTCTTACAAATAAAACTTATTTATTTAATAATAAAACAAAAGACTAATTCTGAAATAATGTGCCTTATTCTGAAGACAATTATATCGAGAACTTTTAATAATAATTTGTACTTTTGATGTACTATGAAATTTTCGAAATTTTTAAGTATAAAGTAACCATTAGTTTGTAACTTGACAACGAAAGTTAAGTTTAAACCGAAATAATTTATTAGTTAATATTATTTTCTCAATAATTTTCAATGCTAATATTTGTGTAAGTGTGTCAGCTTATAATTTAAAACGCGACATTTAATATGGCTTTTATTATTTTCCTTAATTTTAAATATTTACCGGGCAAACGAGCAAATTTCTTGGAAATTAAAAAAGAATGAATATCTCAAAAACTGTTGAGAATGGTATAGAGGTAAATGATGTTTAATCGGTAGCAAATGGGCTCTACTTCCACCTCCTCAAAGGAATACGTCTACTTACCAGTCACCCTGTATAGGTGATTGCTTAAATAAATTTGTTCTAAGGAAATTCAGGTAAAACACTTTCTTATCTCTAACCTTCACTCTATTTACTACAAAGGGTAATTCACCAAGAATTATCAGGACTTTCAATATTTCCCTTTATCAACCTAAACACCTAAACATAGTACACAAACATGCTTTTGTTCTACAACATTCCAAAGGCATCCTATTGAATATTATATTATCACAGCCCTGTTCAGGATAGAAACCAACCTTCTTAAAAAACATATTTTAAAAATTTCCTCTGTATTCCCTCAATAAATGATTTCCATACATTATACCGAGGGGTAAATAGCTCTTGCAGTCGGTGTACATATTTTTCACAATCTTCACACAATCATTCGCAATCTGCTCACAATCTGTCACAATCGTTACAAAATCTCACACAATCTGTCACAATCGTTACACAATCACACACAATCTCTCACATTCTTGTCACAATCTCCCACAATCGTTGCACAATATCTCACAATCGTTACACAATCTCCGAGACAATGGGTACATTCAGGCAGTGCTAGGCGGACAATCTGTCACAATCGTTACACAATCACACACAATCTCTCACATTCTTGTCACAATCTCCCACAATCGTTGCACAATATCTCACAATCGTTACACAATCTCCGAGACAATGGGTACATTCAGGCAGTGCTAGGCGGCTTAGTTCAGCCATTCAGCAGGAACTTTCTTCTCAAAACAGGGGAGCAGCGTTCTCATTGGAACGAAGGTTCTGTCTTTGTCGTCCGGCATAACACTGACTTAGGAGTGCATCTTGACCAAAAACTTCTTTGGGATGCACACACTGAAATAATTTCAAATAAGCTTTGCAAAAACACTTTTTTATTAAGAAATTTGGCAAGATGTGTCTCATCTAGAGTTACAAAACAAACATACTTTTCTTTGCTACACTCACATGTAGGTTATGCTTTGCTAATATGGGGTCATGCAAATGGAGCACATGCAGAGAAGGGCTGTTAGAATACTGGCTGGTTTGGGCTATCGAGATGACTGCAAACAGGCTTTTATTGACAACAGAATTTTGACATTGCCCTGTGAGTATATCCTGCAAAATCTAGTTTATGTTAGGGACCATTATGATTCATTTATGTGTAATGGTGATTTTCACAGCTATGACACGAGAAACAAAAATAACTTAAGACCCATCTACCATCGTTTACAGAGATGTCAGGGTGGACCTGGATTTCATTCTGTAAAACTTTTTGACAAACTACCAGAGCATGTACCTAATACAACTAAATAATTCCGAATTTAAGAAAAAAATTAAAGATTTTCTCATAATTAAGGCGTTTTACAGTCTAGATGAATTTTATAATTCCACACTCAGCTGGACAGGCACAAACATTATTTAAAACAAACAAATAAATTATTTTTCATATTTATTATCATATCAATTGTTCTTTACAGTTGCACCAACCAAAAATTATCTCTAGTCATTGCTATATGCTTGCTATATGCCATTGCTATATGCTTTTGTTTTTTAAATTTTATTTATTGATTCCAAACTTTTAAATGTCCTTGTCCTGATAATTGTTGTATTGGTGAGTGATAGTAAATTTGTAATTGTTGGAATTTTAGACATAACTTTTATATTTTTGTGAAGCAGATATTTGAAATCATGTGAAATGGATAGTTAGTCTAATTTTTTAATGAAATTGTAATTTTGGATTGCTAAATTGTATTTGATTTTGACTTGTGTAAACACTGTACTGTGTATTTTTAAGCACCAATAAACGATTCTGATTCTGATTCAATGACAGAGCAACCGTTCCTATGAGAACGCTGTTCCTTGATTTCAAGAATAAAGTCCCTGCTGAGTGGCTGAGCTTAGCCGCTGGGACCGCCTGAATGTACCCATTCTCTCACAATTGCTACACAATCTACCACCATCTGTCACACATGAGGTTCCTCCAAATAGTTTAATTTACTTCATTTTCACCCATAGCAATAAGCCAATAAGACTGTTTGATGAGCTTACTGTATGCCACCTGCAGCACACATTTCTGAACTATAATGGGTGGTATGAATAAAAACGAAGTACTTGCTACTATAGTCTAACAAATACCTTTTTAAAGTCACGTGATTTTTCTCTATCCTTGTAAAATTGACAAAAAAATTGCTGTCTAATTATTGTTCATAATATTCTTACCTGAAATAGAATCCGTCACTGCCATCAATTAGTTTGTCAAAGTTATTTTCGAAAGTAATACAACGAACAAACACAGCTAATAATTTTGACTATATTAACCTTTTTCCAACTCGAAAAGAAGCAAATAGAAAACGGGTACCCAATTCAAGTTCAGAATGTATTACAACAGACAGCACATGCAACAAAAGTGAGTCTCGCAACAATTGCAAGTATTAAAATTGCCCTCTGATTGGTCAATACTACTTCAGAAACGCGTTTGTAAAATGCTAGTGGGAACATATATTAAAATTCAATAGTAATTAACCACCAGTAGCTTTTTGTAGGTGATATCAACGACATAATCAATGGACATACGTTTTTTGCCACCAGTATCACGTGACTTTGAAATGGTATTTGTCGGACTATACTACAAGTAGTAGTATATTCTACGAAGTATTTACTTCAAAACGAAGTAGATACTACATTTCGAGACTACCGGAAATTAGTAAATGCTTCTTTGTGAAGTAAATACTACGAAGAATATACTAATACTTGTAGTAGTAGTAGGTACTTCGTTTTTATTCATACCACCCATTGTAGGGGAGAAAAATTGGCAATGATAAAGTGTCATTTATTTTGAAGTTTCCCTTCAAGCAAGCACAGGAAGAAAGAAAAATTGCAAAATTTCGTTTTTTTCCGAATATCTCTGGAAGTATTCGGAATTTTCCAGATTTCGAAAAGGCATTTTGGTAAGCAAGAAGTTGCGTAACTTTGCCCCAAATTAACCGACCCTGTATCTCTTATGGATACCGAGATCTGCATACTTTCTCGCGAATTTGTATATGGTCCAATCCATTCTAAAAATTATATAATATATAACAATATTTTTAAGCAAATAAAAGCCTAATTTTAAAAAAAGTATCTACCTCACATTTGTCATCATCATCCTGTGTTATTAAAGCTTTTGTCTGTCACGTCTGTCTGTATTGATTTTTTTAAATTCAAACACCCGGTATATATAGGGTGTCCCCGTTCAACTGGTCAAAAATGCTAGGGTTTATAGAGGAACCATAGAGAAGTAGTTTGAGATAGGACATCGATGGTCGGAAGTGCGTCGTTTCCAAAATACAGGGTGTTGAAATTTAAACAACCCCCTTTCATATCATCTGGGGCCCAATTCTTGAATAATCTCGCGTGCGAAAATTGAGATGATTTCAAACGTTCCCTGTTCAATTTACGTTGCTGTCATTCGAAATCGTACCAACTTTCGTATGCGAGAATATTCAAGAATTGACCCCCTGGAGGGCTGATGCTAGGCTGTTCAAATTCTCAGGGATTATTGATATAGGAATGATATTTAAAAATTTATAATGCAGCCCAATTTTTCTGGAACAACCCCAAAAAAAATTTAAAAAAAATTGAAACAAATTGCTTTTTTTTCAAATTTTATTTTTTTCGAGGTGGTTTCAGGTAGAAAATGGGGGTGCAATATACGAATTTTTAAATATCATTCCTATATCAATAATCCCTGAAAATTTGGGGGTTGTTTAAATTTCAACACCCTGTATTTTCGAAACGACGCACTTGCGACCATCGCTGTCCTATCTCAAACCACTTTTCTATGGTTCCTCTATAAACCCTAGCATTTTTGACCAGTTGAACGGGGACACCCTGTAATTAAAAAAATTAGATTTTATAGGTGGCACAGAGGAAACGCATGTTTCAAGTTGTGATGAACCACTTTCAAGAGGGGTTGGAGATGTGTGACTCCAAAGCAGGACCATAATTTTTGACATATTATTTTTCATTATTAATTGACTCATTATTTGAGAAATGCACTATTATTACTTCATTTAGCTGTTCCTAATCGAGTACCAAATTGAAACAAAATTATCTTTGAAATAAAAAACGTTATGCTTGCTTATAACTACGTGAAAAACATGCGTTTCCTCTGCGCCACCCTGTACAACTGCTTAGAGTACTGTGTATAAGAAACAAAAAAACTGAATATTCTTTTTATTTATAAATTCAGTTTTGATATTTTGTTATTTTATTCTAACCCAATTAATAAACCAGAGCTGTTTTCTTACGTTCACTTTTTGAAACTGTATCAAAACAGGTTTGAAACAGTATATTCTTGCGATGAACCCATGACGTCACATCAACATTGGTCAAACTGTTTCGAAATACAATCCAATCCACGTTTTAAAACCATTTTCTCGCGCCGACAAGTTATGACGCCATGTGACATTGTTTTAAACCAGTATTAAAAACCTGAGAAAACACCTATTGGCTCATATGAATAAAACAGAAGCAAATGCTTTTGCTTAATTTTTTTTGAGATAAACATATTCAGCTTTAATGCAGTAAAAAGAGGCGGAGGTAGGGTAAAAGCATTTGCTACCCTTTATTCATACAAATCATTGTCTTAACACAATCATTCAAAATTCTTACACAATCAGTCACAATCGCTCACAATCAGTCACAATCCTCACACAATCATTTACAATCGTACACAATCACTCACAAGTCACAATCGTACACAATCGCTCACAATTTTAGCAAATTTCCTTCGAGATTGTGGAATTTGGCAGTCGGTGTACAGATTTTGGGTCAGCTATTCACCCCTCGCATTATACTGTAGTGACCATATAATATATGTAATACTATTATACTCTAGTTTAGGGAGCACTTAAGTGTCAAAGAGCTTAAAGCTTATGTCAATCCTAAAATTTTTGGTATTTCTTATCACGAATCCCATTATTCTCTGTGCATTCTGTATCGTAGTTACTATATGGTCATTAAATGACATATTTGTATCAAAATTCATACCCAAGTCACGTATTTAACAAAACATCCTTAATACTATATGAATTCTAAGAACATTATGATTTGACGAGAAGGACAGACAGGAACACTTATCAAATATTTTTTTGATTTCACTAGAATGTTCATCTGAATCAAATACATCTTCAGTTAGGGTTTCACTCAACAAATCTATTTCTGATTTAGATATACTATTGTCTCTGCTTCTCGGCCAGCCTAGTATTTATTCTACTTTCCTTTTTCAAGTTATTACTGCCTTGGATTCCCGACTTTTTCTTTCATATCTTTCTCAGGGACATTCCCATAGTTCTTAATACTCGATCGACAAACGTCCTTGCTTTTCTGAGAAGAACCAAATTAAAGTTGAGCCCTGAATAATCTCTTAATCTCGCAATTGCTAAACCCTAATGTGTGAAAAAATTCTGTGTTTTTTTGGCAACTCGGATTTGAGAGAGGTTTCAAGATTTATGTTCTCATTTTTATGATTTGTCATACTTTAGGTCTGTTCTCACAGAAATCACAAACCAGTCAAAGCGGATTTTATTGGTTGAAAATAGTCAGAAAACTGGTTGTTGGCGATTTACAACAATCAAAAATGCTCTAATTGGTTTACGATTTCTGTGAAAACAGACCTAATCTTCATTTTGTTCTTATTCTTCTGCAAGTTCTAAACCCTTGGTAGTCTCGGGTTTAGTTATTGACTCAGTTATTATGAAACTGGTTGGGATATCAAATTGTCTAGCACTCAATGTTGCCTAAAACTCAGTCTTTAAGGCACATACACGCTGTATCGTTTAATATGGGATTTCTGGGTTAAAATAAGATAAAATTTCCAGCGATTACCACAAGATTATCAGCAATTGCCAATGGATTCCTATGTGATTCCCATAGAGTTTTAGGAGATTCCTAGCAATTCCCAGGTTATTACCAGGGACTCCAAGTGATTTCCATGTATTTGTGACTGATAACTATATGATTCTCAAAAAAATGTACTATGATTTCCACTAGTGGTTTACCCATTACCCCTCGACAATTCCCTTTTTGTAAATTATAATTGACAATATTTCTCGATTTCAATTTTACTTTTCTTAGTTTCAACTTCCTAATCTGAATTTCATTTTCCCTATTCTGAAATTAGATTTAAAATTCTTAAATTCAATTTCTCTGCTCAGAATTAAAAGTTCTTCTTTTCTGAAATACTTATTTCCTTTTCTAAAATTAAACTTTTAAGTATTTTTTAAACTACAACTGAAAAAGTAGGTAGTTTCTCTGGGTGGAGGTTGTGACTAGTTTATGCACTAAGAAGTTTCTTTTAGAGGAAATTATGAATAATAAAAGTAGCTATAGACAGTGGCGCGGCCAGACATTTTGTCTGACAGGGGCCATGCAGAAAAAATTGAAATTTCTGTATAACAATTCTAAGAAATATATTTTTTTTACTACTGTGCGTAAAGTACTCACTTTACGCACTATTCAGAAGACGTAAAATTTCTCTTCACGCACCAGTGTGTAAAGTATTTCACTTCACACACTAGTGCGTAAAGTGATGTTAATGACAGATGTTGACACTGTCAAATTACTATTTTTCTGGTAAATTACTTCACGCACTAGTGCGTAAAGTGAAAATACTTCACGCACTAGTACTTAAAGAATTGGTCTAAATTTATTTCTTCACACATATTTGATTGGTAGTAGAAAAAATTTTGTATGCAATACGTGCGTAAAGCACCTTTTTTCACTCATGTGATTTTCAAAATTCACATTCGTGAAAAAAGGTTCACTTTACACACTTGTTGCATAAATAAATTTTTTGTACTACCGTGCGTAAGGTACTCACTTTACGCACTATTCAGAAGACGTAAAATTTCACTTCACGCACTAGTGCGTAAAGTAATTCACTTCACGCACTAGTGCGTAAAGTAATGTCAATGGCAGATGTCAACATTGTCAATTTGGCATTTTTCTGGTAAATTACTTCACGCACTAGTGCATGAAGTGAAAATTCTTTACGCATTAGTGCATAAAGTATTTGCCTAAATTAAATTTTTTGCACGTATTTGATTGTTAGTAGAAAAGATTTTGTATGCAATACGTGCGTAAAGCACCTTTTTTCACTCATGTGATTGTCGCACCCGCTTTCGGCTCGTGCGTCAAAATTCACATTCGTGAGAAAAGGTTCACTTTACACACTTGTTGCATAAATAACTATTGTTGAGACTTTATAATACGTCAGGCAAACCTTACCACACGCCAATGCTGCTCTAGAAAAAAAGGAATTCCAAATTCTATGGAAACAGAAAAAAAAACAGAAACCAGAGAGAACAAGAAACAACAAGAAACCATAGAGAAAAATAAACAAGATGAAATCATTACACAAGAAACGAAACAGAACACAACGAAAAGAAGAAGCAGAAAAACCATTTTTTTTTTAAATTGCGGTCCTTTCTTCATCCACTTGAAAAATTTCAAGCCAATCCTTCAATGTCGTTTTTTAAAGCTCGATTTTTTCAAAAATGAAATTGAACCACATTTTACTTCACATTTTTGTCAATTTCAATCCGATCCTGACATAATTAGGCTTGAAATGAAGTCAATTAAATCCTCTACGAGTGAATGATTTCAACGCAGCTTGGATAGTTTTCAGCTGTTCAAGCTTCGAGGTTCCTCAAATTTCCTGGAAATTCTTCCAAAGTCCCCAAAAATCTCTCTAAACTGTTCGCAAATTCCCTGCAAATGTTGGTTACAAATTCCCTGGAAATCCCCAAAATGTTTTTTTCTATTTTTATTACGCTCAGTGTCAAAACCAATAAATTCCCCCTCGATTTCTCATACCATACAGCTCTTCAATTGCCCATAAATTCCTCCAAATTCCCCACATATTCCTCCAAAGAATTCCTAGGTGGTTTGCCCCTTGACCACTACTTTCATATTTTTCATTTTTTTTTTTAGAAAATTTATTAACTTCAATATCATTCAGAAACCAGAAAAGAAAAATCACTCAAAATTCTAGAGATTTTAGCTTGAATTTTGAATGCAAACAGATTATTATTAATCACTGATCATAAATACATACCTATAAACACAAATTATTTAGCTTTTAAGTTAATTAAATTTTTTTCTCATAAATTTCGCTAATGCAAATTTTTACACGCAGGACAACCACAAATAATGAAAATAGTCCAGTCGTCTGGAAAATCTATGGCCAGCCTGATGACTTCTACAGTGGGAGGAACGCCTGTGAAGTTTTTTAAAACAGCTTCAGTAGCTGGGGATTCCTCGCAGGTAATTATTATTGAATATGTATTTGCAATAACTATCACATTAAAAGTCTGGTAAATACATTTTTATACATAAGTATTTATACACTAGGATATGATTTTAACTGTGATCATTTCGTGTCCTTGCAAAGATTTGTTTTAATTTCGTGGGTTAGAGGACAGGTCCTGTCCTCTAACCCACGAAATTAAAACAGATATGATTTTATTTAGAAAAAGATGTCACATAGGTATAAGTCAAAATTATTTATGTATCTCACAAAAAAGTAGGTATAGTTTAAATAGTAAAAACAGCTATTTAATGGGATATCAATTGGATTGTATCCTGATTGTTTTACAAATCAATAAAAGAACCACATTAATAATTATTCATTTTACATTATTCAACTTTGAACAGAATAAATTAAGTTTCTGGGAAAATGGAAATTCTAAACTGAATCGTTAAAATACCATTTTTGTAAGCTGCATATTCCACACATACAAAATAAACATCCGGCAATGCAATTTCAGATGGTTATCGTTGCGCACACGAACTTATTCCAGCAACTTTCTGATTAGATTATTCCCTTTGGGTAGAATATTATAAAACGAAACCTTAAATGCGGGTTAGACAATCGATTATTAGTCAGGAATAGTGCCAAATATTTATTTTTCCTTGGAAAAAGTTCGGCTTCAAATCTTAACAATAAAAACGTTGCATATGCGAAAATTTGAAACATTAATCTTACTCAACTGACGCATAATAATCCTTTTTCAGCTTGTTCAGAGAGAAAACTTTAATCCAAAATGCAGATATTAAACTTTGAGAAATTTTAATTCCATTAATTCTAGCTTGCTTCCTCGCCGCCTCACGTTCTCTTTGAATAATGGCTGTTTAGTTTTAATTTGTTTTTAATGGAAGGGCTTTTGTCTTTAAATCTTCTTATGTGCGATGTTTGTTGTTTAATTTTACAAGAAAATAAGGCAACAATAAATCAGAGAAAATCCATAAAATCTAAATATTTATTTAAATTTTTATTATAAATAAATACCCAATTCATAGTGATTTTATAGTTAGAAAATTATTGTTAAATTAAAAACAAAGCATATTGATGTACCTATTATAACGGACTTCTTTGCTTGTTATTTTCACCATTGTGAAAGAAAATCCAATGTTTTGTAACTCCGTACATTGTTATGTATATTTTGAAGGGGAATCAACAGATGGTCGACAGTTAAAGGGGCTTTTTATTGACCTTGCACTAGCAAGTTATAGTATTTTACATTTTACTACTACATACATTTAATTCTTTGAAGAAGCATAACATTTTTTTTTCCAATTTTAGATTTACACTACCTCATTACCCCAATCTCAACAACTGATTAGAGGTTTCACTACAAACTCACCCGTAACAACAAGTAAGATATTTTCAATTCAACTTGCAATATTAATACCCAATCAAGGACCAATTACTCTTGTTTTTAAACCTTAATTTTCAGAGCAAGTGCCCATCAATATCGGCTCGCCAGTCAACAACATCCCAAAAGGTACAAAAACCATAAGATTAACGCAGGCTCAAATGCAAAGCCTCAAGTTAACCCCGCAAGGCCAACAAAGAATGTTCTCCATCCAGCATAGTCCTATTTCGCAGGCTGTGCCGGTGATTCAGCAATCGCCACCCGCTCAGCATTATCAGCACACAAAAAACATTTCGCCTCCGATTTTGTCCAGGAAACGTGCAGATTCTGTGGAACATGTAGAATTTGCTCCTGAAAAGTAATGTTCACCTATCAAAAAAAAATCCTAGCAATAATAATTAATTGTTATTGTTTCAGTAAACGTTTAAGGAAATCTGAAAAGCTCAGTCGTGGTCTGAGGCACTTTTCCATGAAAGTGTGCGAAAAAGTTAAAGAAAAAGTTACCACGACTTACAACGAAGTGGCTGACGATTTGGTGAGAGAGTTTACTGCGCAACAGCATTCCATTAACAGTCCTCTAGCTGATCAGTATGACCAAAAGAACATCAGGAGAAGAGTATATGATGCTTTGAATGTCCTCATGGCTATGAATATAATCTCCAAAGAGAAAAAAGAAATCAGGTGGATCGGGTTGCCCACGAATTCCTTGCAAGAGTGCCAACAATTGGAAATGGAAGTGCACAAGAAAACGAAAATTATCAGGGAAAAGGAGAAACAATTCTATGAGCTGATAACCAGTCAAATCGCTTTCAAAAGCTTGGTTCAAAGGAATAAAGAAATGGAAGCTTTGCACGGTGTTCCAGGAACAAACTCTTACATAAAATTACCATTTATTATTCTCAATACAGATAGAAAGACTGAAATTAATTGTAGCATCTCCAATGACCAGATGGAGTATATTTTTCAATTTAATGATAAGTTTGGAGTTAGCGATGATTTGGATTTATTGAAGCAGATAGGAATGCTACATGGTAAGGAACAACAATTATTTTTGCTTAAGTTATATTTTCATTAATTTCTCATGTTGTTGAGCTCCTATATTTCCTCTTTTTATCCCAAAAGTTTCATAATTTACCGTACAGTAGTTTTCCAGAAAAATATTCAAATGTGAGAGATTGCATTTTTGCTTAATTTGGATTTTGCAAATTGATTTTCACTAATTTCTCATGGTGTTGTTTTTTAATTGAAGAATTTGAAATTTTAGTATAATGAGCTCTCAACTTTCTTCTTTTTATCCTAAAAGTTTCATAATTCTCCCTCAAGTAGTTTACCAGAAAAACATTAAAATCTAAGAGATCGCATTTTTGTATAATTTAGATTTTGCAAGTTGATTTTAACGAATTTCCCATGGTGGCGCTTTTCACTGGAAAAACTTGAAATTTCAGTATAATGAACTTCTTATTTTCCTCTTTTCATCCTAAAAGTTTTATAATTTTTTCTTCAGTAGTTTTCCAGAAAAATATCAAAATGTGAGAGATTGCATTTTTACTTAATTTGGATTTTGTAAGATGATTTTCACTTATTTCACATGGTGTTGTTTTTCAATGGAAAAACTTGAAATTTTAATATAATGAGGTCCCAACTTTCCTCTTTATAAGTTTCATAATTTTCCATCCAGTAATTTTCCAGAAAAATATTCAACTGTAAGAGATTGCATTTTTATTCAATTTGGATTTTGCAAGTTGATTTTCACTTATTTCCCATGGTGTTATTTTACAGTGAAAAAATTTGAAATTCAAGTATAATGAGCTCCTAACTTTCCTATTTTCATCCAAAAAGTTTCATAATGTCTCCTTAAGTAGTTTTCCAGAAAAATATCTAAATGTAGGAAATTGCATTTTTGCTTAATTTCAATTTTACAAGTTGATTTTCAATAATTTCTCATAGTGTTGTTTTTCACTGGAAAAATTTGAAATTTTAGCATAATGAGCTTCTAACTTTCTTCTTTTTATCCCAAAAGTTTCATAATTTATCCTTTAGTAGTTTTCCAGAAAAATATTCAAATGTGAGAGATTGCATTTTTGCTTAATTTGGATTTTTCAAATTAATTTTCACTAATTTCCCATGGGTTGTTTTTCAATGGAAAAATTTGAAATTTTTATATAATGAGGTCCCAACTTTCCTCTTTATATCCTAAAAGTTTCATAATTTTCCATCCAGTAGTTTTCCAGAAAAATATTCAACTGTAAGAGATTACATTTTTGCATAATTTAGATTTTGCAAGTTGATTTTCACTAATTTCCCATAGTGGTGCTTTTCACTGGAAAAACTTGAAATTTCAGTATAATGAGCTTCTTATTTTCCTCTCTTCATCCTAAAAGTTATATAATTTTCCCTTCACTAGTTTTCCAGAAAAATATCAAAATGTAAAAGATTGCATTTTTACTTAATTTGGATTTTGTAAATTGATTTACACTAATTTCCCATGTTGTTGTTTTTCAATGGAAAAATTTGAAATTTTAATATAATGATGTCCCAACTTTCCTCTTTATATCCTAAACGTTTCATAATTTTCCATCCTGGGGGCCAATTCTCGAGCCAGGGAGTAGAGCTCCCCGATAGAACCAATGTTTTGTCCTTGTCAACTTAATCGAAAAGTAAACGAGAATGATAAAGACGAAAAATTTGTTCTCTTGGGGAGCTCTACTCCCTGGCCCGAGAATAGGCTCCCAGTAGTTTTCCAGAAAAATATTCAACTGTAAGAGATTGCATTTTTGTTCAATTTGGATTTTGCAAGTTGATTTTCACTTATACAAAAAATTTGAAATTCAAGTATAATGAGCTCTTAACTTTCTTATTTTTATCCTTAAAGTTTCATAATTTCCCCTCAAGTAGTTTTCTAGAAAAACATTTAAATGTAGGAAATTGCATTTTTGCTTAATTTCAATTTTACAAGTTGATTTTCATTAATTTCTTATAGTGTTGTTTTTCACTGGAAAAATTTGAAATTTTAGCATAATGAACTTCTTTTTTTTTATCGGCTAAAAGTTTCATAATTCTCCCTTAAGTAGTTTTCCAGAAAAATATTAAAATGTCAGAGAATGCATTTTTTAAAATTCAAGACATGAGAGTTGATTCACAGAAATCCAGAAAATATTCCAAACTGTATGAATGAACCGAGGAATGAACTTTATATTAAACTTTACAGTTCCCACAGCAATCTGGATATTTTTTTGTAGGATTTAAATGATTTCTTATACACTGCATCATACAGGCTCTACCGAGGGCTCTACATTAATTGTAATATTTATAGATTCAAAATTTGAAGTTTTCTTCCTCATATCCAATTTGAACTCAATTATCGATCCATTTCAGGTCTAAACACCGGTAACTGTTCTCAACAAGATTTAGAAAGAATCAAATCTCTATTGCCAGAATCTTTGTGGCCCTACGTAGAGAAATTAGCCATGGGTTCCAAGAACCCGCTTGAAGATTTACTAGATTCGGGCAGCGCCAGCACTTCTTCAATGCCCCAAATGTCCGATTTTGTCGAAACAACATTGGAAGAAGAAAATTCCCGTCAATCTAGCAGCAACGATCCAATGTCGCCAGCAGTGGAATTTTCTGACGAAGAGGTCGATTCTGAATTGTCCAGTGACGATTTGAATTAGTGGATCAAGACTCAAAATACTTTTGTAAATAGATTGTAGTAGTTTAATAATAATCATTGAAATTTTATTGGGTTTTAGTCACACTATTTCCCTAATTCCTTGCACAGACAAATGTTGAAAAAGTGATAATGAAACGCTTATAATCTTTGTCGAATTTTTTTGAACCTTGACCAATTTTCTCGGACTGTTTTTCTTGTCACTTTTTGCCCCCCCAACAATAATTGATTTTGAATTGAATAAATTGTTTTTATTGTATAAATTTTTGCTTGCAGAATTATTTTTTGTACATTTCAGAGCTAATTGTTAGGTTTTTTTTCAGAGATTTTAGATTAAAAATTATGTTTTTTTTTATGGAAAGTGCCACAGTAATAATAGTTGTATTAAAAATACGAAACATGCCATATACCAAAGTCATTTTAAGAACAAAAGATTTGCCAATATTTCCACAAAAAGTTATTATTATTATTGCACTTTCTATTATTATTATTATTATTATTAATTAATTGTTAAAATTTTTTGGTTAGGTTTTATGGTTAATGTGTTTTTCTATTAAGCACAATCATTGTCCATATACTTAAGTAAGTGTAAGTACCAAGATTATTTGCTGTACAAATTGTTTAATTGATTATCAATAATTTTTAACCTCTTGTTGGTGTAAAACAAATAATAATTATGAGGTTATTTAATATTTGCCATTTTTATTTAATATTCTATATTAAACACAAACACCTTTACATAAATGTAAACTGTAGATAGTAAGAGGGAATAACAAATTGAAAAAAAAAAAACAAACACTTTCGATCTGTGATTGTGACAAAAGAAAAATTAATTTTTGGTATCTACAAACAGTATTTACATTTTATCAAAGTAGAAATTACAGGATGTTAATTGATAAGCCGATTTTCAATAATAAACAAATGGAATTTATGAAGTAGTGATTTTCTTTGTTTAGTTAAGGTCGTCATCGTCGTAGAGATCATCAAAATCTAAAAGCAAAATAATTGTTAATAATTAAGAAGTTTTTCTCGCAAGGTTTTTAAAATCTTTTCCAAGATTAAAGGAAAAAAGATTTGAGACCATGAAAATACCTACAGGATGATCCTATTTGGACAGTTTTAATAGGAAACATCAATTACAAAAAAAATATCAATTCAAATTATAAAAGTTGCTTTTCAGTAATTTTTCATGTTATGTTTTTCCATTGGAAAAATCTGAAAGGACCCCGCACACTTATGAGACTTGGTAATTTTTTCTGAAAATTTGATATGATGCTACTCTGAACATTCTGATTAAAAGTGTCTAAAGGCACAACTTGATCGACTAGTTTTCGAGACATAGGTAGTTAAATGTCCAAGAAATGTACAGTTGCGATAAAAAAAAAGTAGTACAAAAATTATTAACCCTAATTTGAGCTCCCAGTGTAACATACAAAATTTTGACAGTAAATAAACAGGCAATGACAAATTCTAGGTTAAAAACGGATGGAAAAATGCCAAAATAATGTCATAAGAAGCTTTCTAGGTTAGAAACTTGTCGAAAAATGCCAAAAATATGTCATTTTTGGTTATGAATTAAATTAATGTATAATAAACCAAGAGATTTTGGAGATTTTTCTTGTACTACTTTTTTTTTATCGTAACTGTACAGGGTATTTGATTATATTTGGCACCATACCTACAGCCTTTACTATTTAAGATAGAAAAAAAATTTAAATACAAAACTTGACAGTTTTTTTCTATATTTTCTGATAACGTTATCAGAAAAAACAAAATCGCATCGGAAAATGGAGAAACGTAAGCAGCTTCGACTTTTTTAATGGACCACCCTGTATATTTTACGATAAAATGAAAGATCTATTCTCTCTGATTCCAAATATAAGGTACCTGACCCAAATAAGGCCATGTACCTAATAAGGCCAATGACCTTTATCGCTTAATATTGAATCCCATTTCCAAAAATTACAATATTACTAAAAAAGAAATCTTTAATGCAAATTAAAAATTATTGCAAGGGTTCCTAGAAACTCGTCATATGTCGAAAAATGGCCAACCACATATTTCATATGTCACGTTATAACTTTGAGGCTGGAACTCAATTAGCTTATATACGTGTTTATAAAGTGAATGGAGCGATTGTAATTTTTTAACAGACATTTATGTATTGAGAAAGCTACATAGTAAATACATAATAATATATTTGCTAGATTTTTAGTTACAGACTTTTTTTAATCAACTTAACATGTTCCTAATAAGGCCATCATACGAGAAATGTTCAATTGGCCTCACATCACAGTGTTTTTTCAAAAGACTATGTCATATTATTACCTAAATGATGTTTTTTGAAATGTCTTGAGTCTAACCAAGCAAGAGATACTGCGGTTCATTTGTTCTATTTGTATGTAGACCTATTGCATCACCATCCCAAAACTTGGAATTATTGTTTTTTTTAGGAATGCAGCAAGCGTATTAGTTTTATTTTGTGTTCTATTTCTCAAATAATATTATTATTATAAATAAGGTACCTGTCCCAAATAAGGCCATGTTAAGAAGTTTTATTTTTTCTGAACACTATCCACCAAACCCAACAAGAATCACGAGCTTATATGTGAAGTGTTTCGCTTCTATTACTTGAATATTAACTCCAATTTATTTATTTTTACATATAAGTGGTGGTTTTTGCGTAAAACAAAGACCCTTACCATTGGCCTTATTCGACTCACTATGCTCCTAATAAGGCCAACAATAAAAAATGTTTAAAATAAATAAAATCATTCATAAAAATATTATTTTTCGAAATAAAGTTCTCAAAATAGAACTTTAACGTTTGCTGCATTCTAAAAAAACAATAATTTGAAGTCCAGGGATGGTAATCCGAATAGGTCTACATACAACTAGGACAAATGAACCGCAGCTTTTCTTGCTTGGTTAGACTTCAGGCGCTCTAGAACACATCACTTAAGCAATAATATGACACATTCTTTTAAAAAAACACTGTGATGTGAGGCCAATTGAAAATTTTTCATGTGGCCTTATTAGGAACATGTTACATTGATAAAAAATTCTGTAACTAGAAATCTAGCAAAGATATTATTCTGTACTTACTCTGTAGCTTTCTCAATACATAAATGTCCGTGTAAAAATTACATTCACTCCATTCCCTTTATGAACATGTGTATAAACTAATGAAGTTCCAGCCTCAAAGTTATAACGTGACATATGAAATCTGTGGTTAGCCATTTTTCGACATATAACGAGTTGCTAGGAATCCTCGCAATAATTTTTGATTTGCATTATAGATATCTTTTTCAATAATATTTCAATTTTTGAATATAGGATTCAATATTAAGTAATAAGGGGCATTGGCCTTATTAGGTACATGGCCTTATTTGGGTCAGGTACCTTAATTGTATTTATTTTAAAGATTTTTTAATGGTGGCCTTATTAAGAGCATAGTGATCCAAATAAGGCCAATGGTAAGCGTCTTTGTTTTACGCAAAAACCACCACTTATATAAAAAATAAATAAATTGGAGTTAATATTCAAGTAATAGAAACGAAACACTTCACATATAAGCTCGTGATTTTTGTTGGGCTTAGTGGATAATGTTAGGAAAAAATAAAACTTCTTAATGTGGCCTTATTTGGGACAGGTACCTTATATATATTGATAACATTTGCATGAGCAATTATTGACATATCTTAGGTTAAATTTTAAAGAATTTGCAAAGAAGTTCCATAAGGATCTCTATCTTTATAAAATTTCTTTGCAATTTAGTTATAATTTAAGCTGAGATATGTCAAAAATGGCTCATGCAAATGTGATCAACATATATATATATATTTGTAATCAGGAAGAAAAGGTCTTTCATTTTATCGACAAATATACAGGGTGTTCCATTTAAAAAATCGAAGTTGTCTACGTTTCTCCATTTTCCGATGCGATTTTGTTTTTTTTGATAACGTTTAAAGAAAATATAGAAAAAAACTGTCAAGTTTTGTATTTACAATTTTTTTTCATCTTAAATAGTAAAGGCTGTAGGTATGGTGCCAAATATAATCAAATACCCTGTACTTACACATTTTATATGCATTTACATTTATCTATCACCTGATAATATACCAGGATGGACAGGTATCCTCACGCTCAGGTGACAAGTAGATGTAAATGCATATAAAATGTGTGCATTTCTTGGACATTAAACTACCTGTATCTCGAAAACTAGTCATAGGATCAAGTTGTACTTTTGGACACTTTTAATCAAAATGTTCAGAGTAGCATCATATCAAATTTTCAGAAAAATTGACCGAATCCCAAAATCTCATAAGGAGTGTGCGGGGTCCTTTCAATGATGAGCTCCTAATTGTCTTCTTTTTATTCTACAAGTTTCATAATTTTCCTTTCAGTAGTTTTTCAGAAAAATATGAAAATGCAGAAGATTGCATTTTTGCTCAATTTAGTTTTTTTAAGTTGATTTTCATTAATTTCTCATGGTGTTGTTTTTCAGTGGAAAAATTTGACATTTTCTGGAATGCCTAAACATAATGCAAATCTCCATTAGGCATCCCAGATAACGTCATCTGTTTCTCATTACCAGTCAGCCTATTCACTTTGGAAACCTCGATTGCTTACTTAGGGATGTAAAATGACGGTCATTTATTTTTTGTAATAAGTGACAGTAATTTTTTTTGTCATTTTTGTCATTTATTATCATTTATGGTCATTTACCGTCAACAGCCGTGTTCGTTTTTGTCATCATTTTCGTCGAT
This sequence comes from Ceutorhynchus assimilis, assembly GCA_917834065.1. Classification (NCBI taxonomy): domain Eukaryota; kingdom Metazoa; phylum Arthropoda; class Insecta; order Coleoptera; family Curculionidae; genus Ceutorhynchus; species Ceutorhynchus assimilis. The sequence goes on from OU892281.1 coordinate 4,739,211, forward strand.
TTGCTCCGAAATTTTGACTGGCACGTGCTTTGTAAATTGAAACTGTCTGATCGAGTCACGTGCCTGTCAGAGTTATGGAGCAAATCGACAAAAAAGAAAACAAAAACGAACACAGCCAATATCCATAAGGTAACTTAAATCAATAATCAGATAACTGATTGATTGACTAAAGTTCTTCTTTAGTTTCACAGTCATCTAATGAGTTAGAAAGTACAGCTTCCATCTTCTCCATAAGATTGACACACAAAACATCCCCCCTTAGAAAGGTAAGTGCCGTGTTGAGAACCTGTCTATAAGTTTTCAGCGCCTCTAGTGACTGGGGGGGTAAGCTTTTGTAATTCTGGATTTATTGGCGAATGCAAAACGCAATTAGGGTTCGTTCGGTATCTTATTTGTTCCGGTGGATCGTTTGCACCATTGTTTGATTCTAGCGATTCAACACCACCACTTTAAAGTTTCTACCATTTTTTGGCATAAAATAATTGTGCCAAAAAGAAGAAACTCATAAAATCGGTAGTGTTGAAGCGCCTTCAAGGTAAAATTGACTAAAAATTAAGATGACAAATTTAGATATTTATTAAAGTTTGAAACAGAAAATATTAAAGAATATGGAATTAATTACAATTATTGCGAAACAGTTTTTTTTCATGTAAGTATACATACATAGGTAGGTAATGCTAGTTAAGTTAAAGATAATAAGGACAGTTACAAGAAGTAATGACGTACATTTAACAATAGCTTGATGAAAAACTTAAATCGTAAATAAAATGACAAAAGAGGTCCTTTTCTCACAATCCAAAATCGTTGTTAACCTAACAAGTGAGGAAAGTGTTTCTGCACGTGATGGAAGTTGCACGAATGACAACAAAAAGCAGAGTTCAAACAAGCCTTTAAGTCCAGAAAATACACTTTCCGCATGTGTTAGGTAGAAAGTTTATGTAGTTATACATAATATAAAGCTCATTCAAGAAAATGATTTCGCCTGGATGATAGAATAAATATTTTTGATAATAGTCTATACCCTTTACCACTAGCTTTAAGCAAAGACAACGCCAACAACTTCTCGTCCAATGTAAATCGTCTAGCTTTAGGCTTTTGGTTTTGAGTACGGACTTGGCTTAAAATAAAGCTGTATATCAATGGATTGACGTGGTCTACGAGCCTTTGAAATTTGGTTTATGATGCAAGTTATTCAGCAGTAGAAACTTTGGATTTAAATGACGACAACCTTCTACTGATTCTTCTTAACTTATTGCTGGATTCTATAACTTTGGAATAAAGATATTTTTCCCTTGGGGATAGGAATTTTTTGCCTAGTGACGTTAATGTTCTTTAAAATTTGGCATCGTCTCTCATGACCTGCAAAAAAAAAATAGATCAAGATTGGAGACGAGCTTTTCGCACATTTAGCTTCTAATTTTTCTAGCATTCGACTGCAAGTTTTAGTAATTAGTAGTCTTTTATAGTAGTAGTCCTATTTGAGTTAGGATGTTTTAAAATTCACCTACTCCCAACTGGGTGGTTATTCATTAAGCAATAACACTTAGGTACCTACCAATAAAAGTTTTAAGAGACAAAGTGGGTTGGTGACTTTTTCATGTTTGCAGATGTGATGGTTCCACTTGGTGTAGCAATGTCTGCCCGAATTGCAGAAGTTTCAGTAGATAAAAATTGACGACATGAAGGGCCTGGTTGATCTAAAACAGAAATTTCGTTACCAACGATTCTACCAAAAAAGTTTGGATACATGCATTGTAGAATATGGTGTACCTGTATGTAACCAGGAATATTTTAATTATTGTGTCTCCTGATAAAGGAATAAACATTTAAAAAAAAGAAATGAATAATATTAGCTTTGTTCCAACACAGCAGAAAACCGTACAATGTACCGTCACGATTCTGCGCAGAAACTAAAATTGTTATACTGAGTGGTTTCGAAACCGTTCATGGGACGATTTTTTGACGTGTTGGAACAGAGTTATTATGTTTACCTACCTATGTCAATCATAGTTGCGAAACTAATTTCTGAAGGCGTCTTAGGACTCTTCGACGAGTTTCAACTGTGTCGATCTCCACTTTTTGCCATTTTGGTGATTGTGGTTTATCAATTAACGACTCCTTACTGTTTTTGATAATTGGGGCTAAAATTAAAATTAATTTTAATGTTTCTGACCTATGCTCCTTTAAACCCGAATTCTAACACGTTGTCGTTAATCAGAACTATGGGGAGGAATAAGTGAAAATGTAAGTACGTCTTTCTCACATATATCTAGTATTAACTTACCTTCAGGGAGATACAGCAAAAGCGCAGCATTCCATGTGAGTCCTCGTCTGGCTTTTGGATCGCCAACAATAAATTCTCGAGGAAAATGTCTTGTTCACGCTCTATAATTATTATAAGCCTTCTCGACACTGAGGCTATTTAGTAAAGGATTGCGAACTTTTTCTAGCCATTGTTTCATTTTTTCGGCATCTTTTGGAAACCGGAAATAGCTGCTGTATTTGTCGCCGCACCCCGGAACACAGCATTTCTGATGCTTTTCAATTAACAAACTGGGAGGAGACATTTTGAGATAATAATTATTGATAATTGATAGGTAATTGATAATTCTAAATGTTGGGAGAAGTTCAAAATTTAAATTTTGACGACTGGAAATGACAAAATAAACTTCAAATCTTGGCGCACGGTCCGGCAGGAAAAAGAAAACTTTAATAGGTTGATTGAAGCGCCTCTAGTGATTGGAGGGGAAAGCTGAAACGACTAGACTGACGTCTCTCATAAGACTTACATTTCTAAGGGGGGATGTTTTGTGGATTGACAGTAAAATTCCAAAGTCAGCTGATATTTTTGTGACACTGTCATATATTTCAATGACGGTCATATTATATTTTAATGACTGTCAGTTATTATTTTGACTGTCAGAAAATTCAATCGATAAAAAAAATAAATGACAAGAGTGTCATAAAAATAAATGGCATGACCGTCATTTTCAATTTGACTGTGACATGACATTGTCAGAAAAACTTGCTTACATCCCTATTGCTTACCATTAAAAAAATCAGCATGGACAGCTTTCTCATTAGCAGTCAAGTCAATTAATAAAGCACCTCCGGACTGAAAAAAAATAAATAAAAATTGTTGTATATCTCATTACCTTATTTCTAAGCCTAAAGCTGGATTTATAGTGTCAGTATCAGTAACAGTAACAGTAAAACTTAAAAACAGATATGAAAATAACCATTTCTTAAGTTTTACTGTTAAGTTTGTTAAGTGAATTATAAATGGCTTTACGGCAGGCCGTGTTTTAATATTTTACTGTTACTGATACTGACACTATAAATCCAGCTTTATTTACTGTGTTTCTTATTCATCTACCTGTTATGTTGTATGTCATGTTGTCAGTTAAAATCTGTACTGAAATTTAGCTTATCAAGAACTAGAAATAATAGGTATTTATGCAACAAGCGTGTAAAGTGAATTACTTAAATAACAACAATTTTATGTCTTTTGAAGTGCGTAAAGTGAGTATTTTACGCACGGTAATAGAAAAATTAGCATTAAATTATTGAAAAATTTTTTTTTTTTTACCTCATCGTATTCCATGTAAGGTGCTGCACCCTCCGGGAACATTTCATCGACCACTACTGCGGGTTTCATGCTTGTGGAATCAATTGTTGCAAATTTATTATTAACAAATTGTTTGATGGAAAATTATAAAGAATTATTTTCAATTTCTAATTTCTATTCCAAATCCCTTAAATCCAAACAGACCAAACACAAACAAAGATTTATAACCTCAAAAATAAACGTCACACGTCACTGTCACTCACTGACGGTGTTATGTATTTAATATATGAATGAAGCTGAGAGAGACAGATATACTGTAGGATAAAATGTACAAAATTAAACACGCACATAATCGAGAAATTTTTATGGAGTTTATAATAATTTATCTTAATAAGTGAAATATTCAGGTGTAATATAAAGAATGTTTCATTTTGCTGTTTGTTTCCGTTAAAATCAATCCTTGAACTTCAATAATAGCGTAAAAAAAGAATATGCAGAACTTAAAACCTACAAACCACCAAGTTAAATTTTTGTGTAAATTATAATTATTATTATTACGGATAAAAAGGAGTGCAATGAAACAATACCCATGCCTGCAGCATCCATGACCAAAGGTTTTTGTGCGCGTCTTATTATTGTTTGAATTTTTTTTTGTATGTCTACTGGTAAATCGAACCAGTCTAATGAATAAATATCATTGGCGACTGCGATACTCTACAATATATAGTAATATTTTTATAATTATTGCAACAAAACCTTTTTATACCTCATTTATCAGAAGTTGTCCGCTATAGCTGACTGAAAACAAAATAACCAACCAACCAAACAAATGCAAAGTAAAACGTACTGAATCTTCAAAAGCATCTACCATGATAACTTCAAAACATAAAACGCTCAAAATTACTGAAATAAGTGTAATGTAAAACAGTAACATTGTACTAAAGGCTTTAGCAGTTTCTCGAGAATATCTAAAAAACTTATTCCAATAACTTGTATACCTAAAAAGCAAATCTCATTACTCTATAACATGGATATGATAACGTATGATAAAATAAAAATCTTCTTGGAACTTAGTACTTTCATGCAATTGCCCAATAAAAATTCTAAGATTCTCCAGTTGGTTAACAATGTGCATCAAAAAGCCACAAAATAAATTCGTCAGTACCAGTACCATTAGCGAGACCATGGTACAAGTGTAGATTTGATGAACGAAAACGATTTCAAACATTGGCGTATAGTCGAATTTGAATGGGAAAATACTGCGGACAACCTAAGATTTTTATGTTGAATTAAAGTTTTCGGTAATAATATTTACAAGACCGCAAGGTGCCCCATCGTCTACCATTCTAGCAATTTTAGTTTCGTGGCATTTTTGCACACTCAGCTGAGGCATTAGCATATACATAAAGTTACCTAAAATGCCATAAAACATGAATAATTTGCTTATAAAGTTTGCTTTATCGTCCACTTCTTTGGTTCTGGCCGAATTTCCATATTTTCCAAAATATTTTATATCAATCTGAAATTTAAGTAGGTACATCAATATTGTTTTTGTTAGGACCTCAGTAGCTCACCATTAATTTAGTTATAGTTCTACGATTATTAATAAAGCAAATGACCAAATATATCATTCCTATAATGCAAATCAAGGCAATCATATCTTCTACAACTGCAGTTATAATAGGAACGTTACCTTAAAAAATTTCAAATTAAGATTTTTATAAATAACATTGAGTTAATAATATTGGTAAGTTTGGGATACTTTGGGTTAGTATTGGTAAGTTTGAGTTAATTTGGCTCAGTATTGGTAAAGTTGGGTTACTTTGAGTTAGTATTGGTAAGTTTAGGTAAGTTTGGTATATAATGATATTATTTATTACCACTGAGTTGTAAAATAAAATCGGCTAAAATAGGAATGGCACAAGGCATCAACGATAAAATCATTATCGAATCTTTTACGAGCCTCTCGTTGTTGTATTCGTAATCTACATCGCCTGGCCACAAAAGGCACATTTTCAAAATCCAAGTGTTGAACCTGAAAAATTGAACTTGAGATTTTTTGAACAGCTTTTTTCCCGATTGACTCATCATTGTTTGTGAAAAATATTGTTCGTCTATTTGCTTTTATAACGGGGTGGTGAATGAATGTTTTAGTGAATTTATATTTTATATAGTCAAGTTGTAGTTTTGATTTTGACGCTCGTACTCTTTAATTTAGTTACAAACTGACGTCAATAACTAATAATTTATGTTCATTTTGATACTAGAAAGATTATCAGGTAGTAATTATTTTGAAAAATGTATAGTCGGTCAGAATACGGTACTTACCTACTTGCACAAAAATTATCTTAAGAGTTTCCATTATAACAATAGGAAATGAATAGACAAAAATTGAACTAGAAAAATCAAGAAAAACAGAAAAGGAAAGTAAGAAAAAGTGAGAAAAAATTGGTAGGTAGATTGGATATTCATATTTTTTCTATCCAGAGGCTCTTGAATTTTCTCTATTTCCCCAAATTCAAAAGCCGAGAATAGACAAAAAATGAGAAATAGTGAAGTTTAACGTGTTTCTCTTCTAACATACTATTATACAAAAAAAGTAGGTACGTTTATATCCTTATTAAATAGGTAAATACATTGAAAAAAATAGACATGTATTGAGAATGCAAAAATATTCATTGAAATGGCGGGCCTGTTAAAAAACATCGATTGGGATTAGTGGTTGTAACTTAATGATTTAAATAGGGATAATTTTTTTAAATTATTCTTCTATTCCTATTGGCTATTTAACGAAGAAAGAAGTAAATCATGAAGTTCTTTTTTCGAAATAGATCCAAAAATCGCCCCCTTAAATATGTATTAACATTCAATTAGAAAACTGCTTGCATAGGTCTTCATTCGTTTCACCCTCAAAGGTACCTACCTATATTTAAACTAGAAAGTTTTCAAAAAGGCTGTACCTTTTATGCTTAGTAAATTTTCAAACCCAAATTTTTACATTCTGAATTACTTTATTGCACCTACATTTCAGTAACCTTTACAAAAATCTACTTTATGAAGTAAAGGTTCATTTTTCAAAAATCTCTCATAATTTTCCTTGAATTTGGCTGCAATATCTTGACTCCTGCTATTCCCAGCCACATGAGGCGTAATAAACACCTGAAAATGTAATACTCATTATAAGAAAAAAACACCAGGAATCACTTTGTTACATTGGGAAAATTCCACAATTCACTAGATTTGGGCAAGGGTTCAGTTTCAAAAACATCCAAAATTGCCCCTGATATCCATTTCTGTTTGAGAGCGTGAATTAATTCAGATTCTTTAATTACAGAACCTCTGCCAATATTGATTAGGACAACATTTTTATCTGCAGAATTATTATTAAAATTATTAACACAGAACAAGAATAATCTTCAACCTTTACAAGTCTTCAAAATATCATTTCCTAAAAGATTTACAGTTTCTTCGGTCTTAGGTAAAACATTAATAAGATAATCCACATTGCTTAAAAGCTTGTGTAGGTTTGCTCTAGTGAAATATTCAGTTATGTGTTTGAATTCTTCATTTTCCAACTGTAATGTCTCTTGTCTACCATATCCATAAATTGTTGCACCTAAATAGTTTAAAGTCCTACCAACTAATAAGTAATAATTATTATTGATATAGAATATAATTTAATAAAATTATACTTAGATTGCCAATAGAACCTATTCCCAATATCCCAATTTCCAAATCAGCAAAAGTCCTATGATCATGTTCGCATACATTTTGATCCCACAATTTATTATTTTGATTTTCCCTCATCTTGAACAAGTTCCTTTCCCAAAATACAATATTCCCCACAACATATTCACCCATTATCCGACCGAAATTGTCTCCAGAAGTTCTTGTTATTGGAAATTTGGGAAGTTGGTTTTTGAGAATGTGCGGCCATAAACTGTCCAGGCCTGCCCATGTTCCCTGGTACCATTTGAGTTTGGGTAAAGTATAAAGATGGGGTCCTACCAAGTCGTAATCGCCAATAATTATTTCAGCAGTTTCAAGAGGTGATAAATCTGGAAGATGTTTTGTGAAGGTGTAGATATTTGTGGCTTAGGACTCTTACCAGAAAGCAAAACTTCTGTGAATTGCACTTTAGGTAATAAAAGTTTTAGTTTGGCTATAATCGAACTGGAAAATTTTGATAGTATAAATACACCGGACATTATTAATTATTTTTTCAATAAAGAGGTCACCATAAATTTTTCACAACAAAATACAAATTTTATCTTTAAAATAATGAGGATAATGTGATTTATTAAATTTAATTCTTTATTTGTTAATTTGTTCAATATATAGGAATGGGAGAATAAATTTTGAAAAAAAAAATCGCTATTTAAATTATAAAGTTAGGTTAGAACAACCAAATGGGTGAATATTTAAAACACCCGCCATTATTGATTATTATCTTGTATTATCAATACCCAAGAATCGTAAACTCTACAGGATTGCTCAATCCCATAAGGCAAACGTTCATAAAAACATCGAAGATGGCGGTATGCGAATGACGTCACACAGTCCTTGATCGGTTTGTGTTTTATTATGACAGTGCACTTTCCTTGCATTTTCAAACGTGAAAAATTGTTATTTTGAGGTTATTTGCTTTGAAAACTGTATTTTGTAATTAATTTATTAATTTTAAAATTAGCAGACTTCAAAAGTTTGTGTCTTTGAGGTTTGAGTGGTTGGCTAATTAGAAAGACGAGTTTGTTTGCTTTTGTTTATCAACTAGCCAAACATATTGCCAAAAAGTCAAAAAAAGAAAGGGCTGGAGTCAAGCTGGCCCCCGGATTTGTTTCAATGTTTTTTTTGTGTATAGAAATAAGCACAATTCGCATAAATACTGGCACAATTGAGCACAAAACGGGCACAATTGACTACAGTAAACTATAGTTGAGAAGAAACAGTAGAAAACCAAATGTGGGGTGCCAACTTGAGCGAGCCGGTTTAATTTTTGCATATCGATATCAAAATATAAGCGAAACGTGGTTGCAATAGTGTGTTTTATTTTTTACTGCCCCTACCTACTTCTCAATTATTATTCAATAGTTTAATAGGTACTAGAACGATTTAATATGGACATTCAAAGTAAGCTTATTTCACAAAGCCAAATAGTGATACCTAATTTAGATTTTCATAATCATATTCCAGAAAAACACTGCAAGTTTCCCATATTTTCCATGCGTTTTCATAGTAACCGCGCCAGTAATAGATTGTTGTATTAGGAGTAGAAGCTTTACTTTTTTGTGCTGAAGCGGTAGGTTTGCGGGCCGAACGTAGTGAGGCTTGCAATACTGCTGAAGCACAAAAAAGTGCTTCTACTCCGTATGCAACACGCTATTTTTTCTCCAAACGAATGGGGTAAGCTCGGGGGCAAGTGAATGGTTGAGCGGCAGTAAAAGTACGAGCGGCACTAAAAGTACTTCTACTGCCGCTCCAGCGACATTAAAAGTACTTTTGCTGCCGCTGGGGTTGCCAAGCAGCATAGAAATCGAATTTTTACCACCTCGACAGGTGTTAATCCGCTGGATTTGCCTAGCAGCATAGAAATCAAATTTCTGACATCTTGACAGGGGTTAACAAAGTGATGTTTTTCTGACGTTAGGAGAAAAAGAAATTTATTTACATATTTATTTATTCACTCTTCACAAACAAATTGTTAGTAATTACATGCAAAGGAAACTTACAGCTAAGTAGTTATTTGATTTACGAAAAAAAGCAATACGAATACTTGACTAGAAAATACTAACAGTAGAAAACTAAGCAATACACGCACGAATAAAAGGAAGCTATGTCCTGATACAACAAATCCAGTATTTATAAATAACCACTAAAACCAGAAAATGCTTGGGGTTTCGCGAGTATTTTCAGCCACGAGTCTTTTATGCTTACACACATTAAATGAAACTTTAAATTACACTTATAACACTTGATAAATCCGAATTTACGATAAAATAATTGTCAGCACAAACTGAACATCATTCGTATCAGCGGCCATCTTGAAAATCAGGGATGCACGTGACGTCACAGCAATTGTGAACAAATTTAGCCGATTGAGCAATCCTGTAGAGTTTACGATTCTTGATCAATACCTTTCTGTCTCTTCAATGTATTTATTGAACAAGGATAGACATAGGTACTTCTTGGCCTTGATGGAGAAACACCACTATTTCTTGAATTTGTCCAAATAGAGATAATTCAAGTGCCTGAAATAGAAAAAAACATGACCTACTTATATCCTATTCACAATCCGATGTCCACAGCTACAGGTAAATTTATCACCTTTCCCTATCAAATAGCATTAAAAGATGATAAATTTTACATGTACCTGTGGACATCGGATTGCGAATGGATAATACATAGGTATAGTTGAATTCACGATAGAATTTGAATTTTGAACGTTATTTTCACCAGTTGAAAGTAAATAAAATCCCCAGATCTTTCCCTTTTGCTGTCAACTATCAAATAATGATACATGACATTTCGATTTGACATATAAAAATATTTGGATCTTTGAATTTTGAATTTTCAATTTTTGTGGGAAATTGTCTCGGTTTTTTGCATTATTTTTTGATATTTTCTTATATTCGCAATCGGTTTTTTTGTTTTTTATTAGTATTCTGTGCCTTTGTGTTTCGGTGTTGCGTTTCAAACCTGGTATGTCACTTTTCTAAATACGACCCGGTCGTTTATTCCAGCATTTCCAGCTGACGGAATCAAAGCCCTAATGCATGCAACCTAAAGAAAAAGTTACTACACCTTTTCCATATGTATTTCAGAGATCGTCAGTTTAATTTCAGAATGCGTCAATTGAAATTCAGATTAGTAAATTGTATTTCGGAAAGCGTCAATTGTATTTCAGAATAAATAATTTTATCTGGGAAAGAATCAATTGTATTTCAGATTAGTTTATTTTATTTCAGAAAGTGTCAATTGTATTTCAGATTAGTTAATTTTATATCGGAAAGCATCAATTGTATTTCAGATTAGTTGATTGTAGTTCAGAAAACGTGAATTGTATTTCAGAAATTGTCAGATGTAGTTCGGAAATTAGTAGATATCTACGCAGATTTCCCCAAATCAACACACAAGATAGGTGTATAGGTGACTCATTATAAATTTTATTTAATACACTACATTGATAATATCTGAAATACATTTGACGAATTCTGAAATACAATTTACAATTTCTGATCTACAAATAAATAATCTGAAACACAAATGACGATTTCTGAAATATAAGTGACCAAACTGAAATACAAATGACTTTTTCTGAAATACACCTGACGAATCTGAAACACAAATGATGTTTTCTGAACTACAACTGACAAAGTTGAAATACAAATAACACTTTCTGAAATTGAACTTACACAACTGAAATACAATTGACGCATTCTGAACTAGAATTGATGAATCTGAAATACAAGTGATACATTCTGAAATACTTATGGAAAAGGTGTAGAAAATGTCAGCGCGAACTGTCAACTACATTTTCTATCGTCATTTCAACTATACCAATTTTTTCGCAATGGTTCTAACATTCCTTTTCTGTTTTTCTCAATTTTTCTAGTTCAATTTTCGTCTATTCTCAGAAATACCATTTAATGGAGTTTCCTGAACAAAAAGACACAAAATCTCAACAAAAAAAAAAATGAAATTTCATCGTTTTAGTACTATGGTAGTTAGTAGTTAGTTCCTTATGATTTAAATTTTGGAAAACTTTGAAAAGTCATAACTTTTTTTCCATTATAAACACAAAGCTGAAATTGTCAGCAATTCTTATCTCAGTAGAGTACAAAACTGAAAATTTCAGCCCATTATTGTACTTATAGATCCAGAAATAAAATCGTGTTAAGCAATTTGGGTTGATTCATCAATTTTTCTGAGTGTGTTTTTTCATAGAATCAGGGCCGGTCCAATAGCTATTATATGCCGAGGCAAAGTTCAATTATGGCGCCCCCCTTCTCAAATTGTATTGTCAAAATGGTTAAAGATCAATATGCTAAACAATTAATTTTAGGCTATTGTTCAGAGAGTAGGAGAATAAGACAAAAAAAGTAACTTCATTTTTTAAAATAAAGTACCTATATCATTTACTTATTGCATGAGGTCTGTTCTCATAGAAATCACTAACCAGTCAGAGGGAATTTCATTGGTTGAAAATAGTCATAAAACTGGTTGTTGCACCAACCAATCAAAAACGCTTTCACTGGTTTGTGATTTCTGTGAGAACAGACGTATGATCTACACCATCAATATGTTATAACCATCGAGTGTGTTCAATGGTCGAAGATTAAAACATTTTTTTAATTTTAGAGCGAAAGTTCATTCAATCTATTTTAAGACAAAGAGGATCGAAAGTGCCTTGATGCTTGATGAGCGGTGACAGGTGACAGTGGTGACACGTAAATTAACTATTACTGGACAATGTTGTTGGATCTTTTATTATCTCCCTATTGTCTTTGTGGTATAAAACATTTTTTTTATTAACTTGTTCACTCGGAATAAATTTGTTTGCAATTTGGCGTCCCTAATTGTGGCGCCCCAGGCGGTTGCCTCGGTTGCCTGTGCCTAAATCCGGCCCTGCATAGAATCTGGCTCCAAATCTCAGAATAATTTAGTGTATAGAGTTTGAGGGTTCCCAAAGAACCATTGGGACACAAAATCTCAACAAAAAAAAAAGTCGCGTGCAGCACAGTACACGTGATAGAAGTGAATACTTATTTATCGATCTCCTTCTCTCTGTCTCCCTCATATTCATCATATGCTTCATCTCACTTGCGAGACGAAAATTTTATAAATCGTTTCGTGACGCGACCTTGAAAAATCACTCTCATGCGGCCAAATAAAAAAATTGAAATTTTATCGTTTTATTAAGAAGGTAGTGTAGACTTTGCCTCCAGGATATGGTGTAGACCAGCAACACGTGAAAAGGTAGTTGACAGCAGTTGTCCCAGAGACAGATAATTTTTTAAAGTTTGTCAAGTTTCTACAATTTTTTACAATTAAAAGTGGATATTACAGATTACTGAGTGAACTTTCATTTAAAATATTTATTAAATCTCGCTAAGGCCTCCTACAAACTTCAGAAGTGGGATAATGGATGGATAATTGTGGGAATAACAAGGACAAAGAAGTCGATTTGTGCTAGTGCAAAATTATGGTTTGCATCTTAATGGCTTAGTGGGACAAAGAAGCCGATTTGTGCCAATGCAAAATTATGGTTTGCAAAATTATGGTTTGCATATTTATTATGCCAGTGCAAAATTATGGTTTGCATCTTCATGTCTTAATGGGACAAAGAAGCCGATTTGTGCCAGTGCAAAATTATGGTTTGCATATTTATGCCAGTGCAAAATTATGGTTTGCATCTTAATGGCTTAGTGGGACAAAGAAGCCGATTTGTGCCAGTGCAAAATTATGTTTTGCATATTTATGCCAGTGCAAAATTATGGTTTGCATCTTCATGGCTTAATGGGACAAAGAAGCCGATTTGTGCCAGTGCAAAATTATGGTTTGCATATTTATGCCAGTGCAAAATTATGGTTTGCATCTTCATGGCTTAGTGGGACAAAGAAGCCGATTTGTGCCAATGCAAAATTATGGTTTGCATATTTGTGCCAGTGCAAAATTATGGTTTGCATCTTCATGGCTACCGCCTAAATTTATGAAACAAAATGAACGACGACTGCAGAAACGTGCGGAACGAAGAAATCGTTTCTGATAAACGTGTTCATCTTTGTGATACTTGAATTTAAATATGATACCTTATGTTCTTATGATACCTTATGTCCTTATCATACCTTATGTTCTTATGATACCTTATGTTCTTGTCATACCTTATGTACTTATCACACCTTATGTACTTACGCTACTTTATCACATCCTTATGATACCTTATGTCATTATGCAAGCATGTCTATCTTATGAATAATTTATGTTAGGTTTTATGTTTTATAGGCGAGGTCGCCTATATTTGTCAGGAAAGCCGAGTTGTAGGCTTTGCCTCCAGGATATCAATAGATATGGTGTAGACCAGCAACACGTGGAAAGGTAGTTGACAGCAGTTGTCCCAGAGACAGATAATTTTTTAAAGCTTGTCAAGTTTCTACAATTTTTTACAATTAAAAGTGGATATTACAGATTACTGAGTGAACTTTCATTTAAAATATTTATTAAATCTCGCTAAGGCCTCCTACAAACTTCAGAAGTGGGATAATGGATGGATAATTGTGGGAATAACAAGGACAAAGAAGTCGATTTGTGCTAGTGCAAAATTATGGTTTGCATCTTAATGGCTTAGTGGGACAAAGAAGCCGATTTGTGCCAATGCAAAATTATGGTTTGCAAAATTATGGTTTGCATATTTATTATGCCAGTGCAAAATTATGGTTTGCATCTTCATGGCTTAATGGGACAAAGAAGCCGATTTGTGCCAGTGCAAAATTATGGTTTGCATATTTATGCCAGTGCAAAATTATGGTTTGCATCTTAATGGCTTAGTGGGACAAAGAAGCCGATTTGTGCCAGTGCAAAATTATGTTTTGCATATTTATGCCAGTGCAAAATTATGGTTTGCATCTTCATGGCTTAATGGGACAAAGAAGCCGATTTGTGCCAGTGCAAAATTATGGTTTGCATATTTATGCCAGTGCAAAATTATGGTTTGCATCTTCATGGCTTAGTGGGACAAAGAAGCCGATTTGTGCCAATGCAAAATTATGGTTTGCATATTTGTGCCAGTGCAAAATTATGGTTTGCATCTTCATGGCTACCGCCTAAATTTATGAAACAAAATGAACGACGACTGCAGAAACGTGCGGAACGAAGAAATCGTTTCTGATAAACGTGTTCATCTTTGTGATACTTGAATTTAAATATGATACCTTATGTTCTTATGATACCTTATGTCCTTATCATACCTTATGTTCTTATGATACCTTATGTTCTTGTCATACCTTATGTACTTATCACACCTTATGTACTTACGCTACTTTATCACGTCCTTATGATACCTTATGTCATTATGCAAGCATGTCTATCTTATGAATAATTTATGTTAGGTTTTATGTTTTATAGGCGAGGTCGCCTATATTTGTCAGGAAAGCCGAGTTGTAGGCTTTGCCTCCAGGATATCAATAGATATGGTGTAGACCAGCAACACGTGGAAAGGTAGTTGACAGCAGTTGTCCCAGAGACAGATAATTTTTTAAAGTTTGTCAAGTTTCTACAATTTTTTACAATTAAAAGTGGATATTACAGATTACTGAGTGAACTTTCATTTAAAATATTTATTAAATCTCGCTAAGGCCTCCTACAGTAGTTAAGTACTCTCGAGCGTGATAGGACATTTCCTTGCGAGTGCGCATATCCGTTAAAAAAAAAAAAAAAAAGTACACCTTATAATTTAAATTTTGGAAAACTTTGAAAATTCATAACTTTTTTTCTATTAAAGATACAAAGCTGTTTCAGCGATTCTTATCCCAGTAGAGGACTACAATCCCTGAAAATTTCAGCCCATTTGGACTTATAGTTCCAGAAATAAAATCGTGTGGAGCAATTTGAGGTGATTTATAAATATTTCAATTTTTCTGAGTTACTTTTTTCATAGAATCCGGCTCTAAATCTCAGAATAATTTAGTGTATGGAGTTTGGGGGGCCTCGAATGATCATCAAGATACAAAATCTCAACAGAAAAAAATTTAAAATTTCATCGTTTTTTTTTTAGTTTAGATTTAGATTTTGGAAAACTTTGGAAGGTCATAACTTTTTTTCTGTTAGAGATAGAAAGCTGAAATTTTCAGCGATTCTTATTCCAGTAGAGGACTACATTCCCTGAAAATTTCAGCTCATTTGGGCTAATAGTTCCCAGAAATAAAATCGTGTTAAGCAATGTGGGGTGGTTTATCAATTTTTAAATTATTCCGAGTGTCTTTTTTATAGAATCCGGCTCCAAATCTAAGAAGAATTTATTGTATGAAGTTTTTGGGGTCTCAACTCAAATGATCAACTAGATACAAAATCTCAACAAATTTTTTTTGAAATTTCATCGTTTTAGTATAGTACTGAGGTAAAGTTCGTTCCACCAGGGTTCATACTTGACCTTGAAACTTGATAAAATAGGGTTGTCGTAGATTAATTCATTGACACATTCAATTTTTTTGACAAATTAAAATAAATTACGTCTGGTTTAAGAACCGACGAACGTCATTGATTTGTTTCAGTCGATTTTTATTTATTAAACAAGGAAGACGAATGCTGGTGGCAAGTACAAACCCTGGTGAAACAAACTTTAGCTACCTAATGATTTAGATTTTGGAAAACTGTGAAAGGTCATAACTTTTTTTCTATTAGAGATAGAAGGTAGTAGTAGTAGTAGTAGTAAATATGCTTTATTGTCCAAGAATACAAAAATCTTATTGACAAAGCCAAGGCTGAAATTTTCAGCAATTCTTATGCCAGTAGAGGACTACAATCTCTAAAAATTTCAGCTCATTTGGACTTAAAGTTCCAGAAATAAAATCGTATTGAGCAATTTGGGGTGATTCATCAATATTTCAATTTTCTGAGTGGCTTTTCCCATAGAATCCGGCTACAAATCTCAGAATAATTTAGTATATGGAATTTGGGGGGTCTAGAATGATCATTTAAATACAAAATCCCAACAAAAAAAATTCAAGAGCCTACAATAGGAGAAACATGAATATACTCTTATCTACCAATTTTTTCTCAATTTTGGTTTTCAATTTCTCTGTTTTCCTCAATTTTTCTAATTTAATTTTTTCTCTATTCTCGGCTCTTGAATTTTCGTTTTCTCCAAAATTTCTGAAATAGAGAAAATTCAAGAGCTTGATGGAATAAAAACAAAATATACTTTTGTGTCTATTTGTCTTCCAATTTCTTATATCTATTAATTTTTTCTTACATTTCTTCTCTGTTTTTACCTCAATTTTTTCTGTCTAATTATTTTGGGAAAAAAAATACCTATTTTTTTCTTAAAATACTACTGATTATAAATGAAAATCTTTTGCGTGAGTAACAATATCCAGAAAAATTTCAATAAGGTGTTTGGTCATGACACTATTATTATCCAAAGACGATTATTAAAACAACCTTGATATGCAATTCACACCAAGCAAATTTCTAGGAAGCCTGTTGCAGCTTTATTCAAATTATTTTGTCGCCTCAGAGAAATGAATATTAATGGTGAAATGGTTATCTTACATAAGTGCTTGATGAAGATTTATTTGTAAAAGAAAATTGTTCTACATACATATAAGTACTCGATAGACGATAATCTATAAATTTACAGCAAATTTATGTTTGTAATGAGTGCCATTCTAAATCTTTCCCTAATCCAAACAAAAACTCAATTACAAATAAATTTTTCCATATTTTGATGTGCTGCTAAAGAAGCAAAATGCATTTCTTAAAATATACCTACATAAAATATTTTTCGGTTGTTATATAGTACACTTGTGACCACAACCAGTAGCAGTACAAATTGTTACCAATTAAGCCGACCATCTCCGTTAATTGAGCTTAACTCGCTCAATTGGCGATGGCGTAGGGGTCATGTGTCGGGCCGCGATGCGGGACATGCAATAAAACTATACCCTCTGGATATAGGAGATGAAAATTCTGTACATACAGAGTGAATCAATCTTAAATTTGTGAAATCATGAGCTTTTTTGGTTCAAATTGTCATTATTATCGGCTTTTGAACTTCTGCATTTCTTCCACCAATCAATATTCTCTTTTTGTCCGTTTTTCATCTGTCATCTGTGATGTAAGAATAATATTGGATCTTAATTTCAACTTGGTGACAAAAAATATTTCCTTATTCCCAATTTGCTGTTCCAAAAATCATTTTTAGAAGCAAAATTACATATGCTCTATTCACCCTGTAAAATTCCATTGATGCCCACTACTGTTTTGTCGTGCAAGTATTATTATGGAGGTTTAATAAAGTAGTGCTCTTTCTAAACGTAAAAACATTATTATGGTTAACAGGAAGCGCGGTATTCAATTTAAAACTTGGTCGAAAATAGAACTTTTGCACTTATGAGTTTTTAATCCAAAAATAGGTGGTTTTGAACCTAATTACTTACATCCTTATTAAAATCCATAGACAATAAGAATTTCATTCCGTTGGCAGAATCTATTTTAAATTTTCTCAGGCAAAAATTTTTGACAAATTCTAACAAAAATCTCGTGGGAATCCCGCATATTACCTACACAAATAACTATAAATTTCAAGTTAAAATGTCATCACGCGCGTGCTCTACCCTCATAATGGCTATAGACCCTATTTAAAAAAGGGGGTACTTTTCTTTGCATTCGAACCATATGGGATGGATGATGGTACGAGTCGGGATATGATCTCATCATGTAAAACGGTAAAACAGATCTTGGTTGATTTTATGGTAATTAAAACGAGGGGACTGGGTAGTTTTGAACCATAATAATAGGGGTTTTAACTTTTCATTTGAATATTTTAGGTATAAGTGGAAATTCCTATACATAGATAGTATACAGAAAAGTAGAAATGTTTCTTTCTTCTTGAATTTTCTGATGTATTTTTTGATTTTGACAAAAATTCAAAAGCCTGCTGGAAAAGTGAATACCATATTAACTAAAGGTTGGTTAAGTTGCCTCCGTCTATAATTATTATTGAGATTACAATAGAAACTTGATATTTTTTTGTGACTCGTTAAACCGCTAGTATATAGTGCAAGCGCATAGGGTTTCTGAATAAATAATTTAATAGAGTCGTTATTTGTTCAAAATAAATGGGTTTTAAATTAGCTTACATTTAATTTTCAATCCTTTTGAAGTTGCCAGGAAGAATACAATAGTCGAAAAAGTCAAAAAGCATATTATTTTCACATGAACTCTTGGACTAAAATCCTATCCGATTATTTCTTGGGTTTTTTTTTCATTAATTGTAAACAGTATCAATTATGTTCAATATTCAGGGCCGGTTTATTTACCTCCTAATAAACTGTCAGGTAGGTATGCAATCTGAAGAATAAAAACGCAATCTGTAATTCCATTAGTCGATCAGTTTATTTGTTGACCAATAAAATTATAAAATGGTACCTATATTTATCTTGCAAATGTGAGTCATATTTTTTCGTAGTTTTTAATGTGGAAGCGAATAGAAATGAGGATGGAAATTAAATTATGTGAGATTTACGTAAATTAATGTCACATTTATATAACATTTATGCGATGATAACTATTATTATCGGTTAATATTATAAAACATTTAGGGGAGAGCCGCCAACAGTGGCCAGGTCCCGACAAAAACAAGTGAGCCAAGTCACCTCAAGTGAAAGAGGAACCTTAGTCACGATGGTAGGAACCATTAATGCTATTGGGAACTTCGTGCCACCGCTTTTAATACTCCCACGAAATTTTTTGAAAAAGCAACTTAGTTTTTCCCTTACGTTTGTTTATTAGCTATTTTCTAAGATAGTAAAAACAAGTTATATTGACTTATTTTTTCAAATTTATTGGTGGCCACTGTTGAGGTTGATGATGGCCAGTGTAGGAGTATGTCCCCAACAGTGGCCAATTTGATAAAAATATTAAAATACAAAATTCACAAGAATAAAATGATAGTTTTTGTAAAAATTATTTATTTCGGTTAAAGATAAATATATTTACTGTATGAAAAATTATTAAACGCGTTTAAATTGCTTCAGATAAAAAAGTAATACGCGCTTCTTTGAAAAGGTGGCCACTGTTGGCGGCTCTCCCCTACGTAAGTTTTCAATATCGTATCAACGTGAATCTTATGTGAATTTTAATAATACTTATATAAAATTTACAGAACCAGATAACCAACAATTCAGTATTAGATCGATTTCAGTTTTAAGTCAATGTGAAGCTAAAAAATAAAATTATGAGGTTTTTTCCAACTTAATACCAGAAGAATTTGGAAAATTCACGTTAAATCACCTTTGAAAAATCCCGAAAAATACTTTCGAGTATCAGATTGACTTGAAACTTTCAGAATTTATTAAACAGGATGTTTTTATCAAACAAGGTGAATTTGAAGTCAATCTGAGCCTCAGAAATGAAATTTTGAGGTTTTTTTCCAACTTAATACCAGAAAAAGTTGGAAAATTCACGTTAAATCACCTTTGAAAAATTCTGAAAAATACTTCCGAATATCAGATTAGCTTGAAACTTTCAGGATTCATTGACCAGAATGTTTTTATCATGCAAGGTGAATTTGAAGTCAATCTGAAGCTCAAAAATAAAATTATGAGGTTTTTTCCAACTTAATACCAGAAAAAGTTGGAAAATTCACGTTAAATCACATTTGAAAAATCCTGAAAAATACTTCCGAGTATCAGATCGACTTGAAACTTCCAGGATTTATTAAACAGGATGTTTTTATCAAACAAGGTGAATTTGAAGTCAATCTGAGCCTCAGAAATGAAATTTTGAGGTTTTTTTCCAACTTAATACCAGAAAAAGTTGGAAAATTCACATTAAGTCACCTTTGAAAAATTCTGAAAAATACTTCCGAATATCAGATTAGCTTGAAACTTTCAGGATTCATTGACCAGAATGTTTTTATCATGCAAGGTGAATTTGAAGTCAATCTGAAGCTCAAAAATAAAATTATGAGGTTTTTTCCAACTTAATACCAGAAAAAGTTGGAAAATTCACGTTAAATCACATTTGAAAAATCCTGAAAAATACTTCCGAGTATCAGATCGACTTGAAACTTCCAGGATTTATTAAACAGGATGTTTTTATCAAACAAGGTGAATTTGAAGTCAATCTGAGCCTCAGAAATGAAATTTTGAGGTTTTTTTTCCAACTTAATACCAGAAAAAGTTGGAAAATTCACATTAAGTCACCTTTGAAAAATTCTGAAAAATACTTCCGAATATCAGATTAGCTTGAAACTTTCAGGATTCATTGACCAGAATGTTTTTATCATGCAAGGTGAATTTGAAGTCAATCTGAAGCTCAAAAATAAAATTATGAGGTTTTTTCCAACTTAATACCAGAAAAAGTTGGAAAATTCACGTTAAATCACATTTGAAAAATCCTGAAAAATACTTCCGAGTATCAGATCGACTTGAAACTTCCAGGATTTATTAAACAGGATGTTTTTATCAAACAAGGTGAATTTGAAGTCAATCTGAGCCTCAGAAATGAAATTTTGAGGTTTTTTTCCAACTTAATACCAGAAAAAGTTGGAAAATTCACATTAAGTCACCTTTGAAAAATTCTGAAAAATACTTCCGAATATCAGATTAGCTTGAAACTTTCAGGATTCATTGACCAGAATGTTTTTATCATGCAAGGTGAATTTGAAGTCAATCTGAAGCTCAAAAATAAAATTATGAGGTTTTTTCCAACTTAATATCAGAATAAGTTGGAAAATTCACGTTAAATCACCTTTGAAAAATACTTCCGAGTATCAGATTGACTTGAAACTTTCAGGATTCATTGACCAGGATGTTTTGGTCATACAAGGTGAATCTAAAGTCAATCTGAAGCTCAGAAATAAAATTATGAGTTTTTTTCCAACTTAATACCAGAAAAAGTTGGAAAATTCACGTTAAATCACATTTGAAAAATCCTGAAAAATACTGCCCAGTATCAGATCGACTTGAAACTTCCAGGATTTATTAAACAGGATGTTTTTATCAAACAAGGTGAATTTGAAGTCAATCTAAAGCTCAAAAATAAAATTATGAGGTTTTTTCCAACTTAATACCAGAAAAAGTTGGAAAATTCACGTCAGATCATCTATGAAAAATCCTGAAAAATACTTCCGAGTATCAGATTGACTTGAAACTTCCAGGATTCGTTGACCAGGATGTTTTTATCAAACAAGGTAAATCTGCAGTCAATCTGAACCTCAGACATAAAATTATGAGGTTTTTTCCAACTTAATATCAGAACAAGTTGGAAAATTCACGTTAAATCACATTTAAAAAATTCTGAAAAACACTTCCGAGTATCAGACCGACTTGAAACTTTCAGGATTCAGTAACCAGGATGTTTTCATCAAACAAGGTAAATTTGAAGTCAATCTGAAGCTTGGAAATAAAATTATGAGGTTTTTTCCAACTTATTACCAGAAAAAGTTGGAAAGTTCATGTTAAATCACCTTTGAAAAATTCTGAAAAATACTTCCGAGTATCAGATCGACTTGAAACTTCCAAGATTTATTAACCAGGATGTTTTTATCAAACAAGGTGAATTTGAAGTCAATCTGGAGCTCAAAAATAAAATTATGAGGTTTTTTCCAACTTAATACCAGAAAAAGTTGGAAAATTCACGTCAAATCATCTATGAAAAATCCTGAAAAATACTTCCGAGTATCAGATTGACTTGAAACTTCCAGGATTCGTTGACCAGGATGTTTTTATCAAACAAGGTAAATCTGAAGTCAATCTGAACCTCAGACATAAAATTATGAGGTTTTTTCCAACTTAATATCCGAACAAGTTGGAAAATTCACGTTAAATCACATTTAAAAAATTCTGAAAAACACTTCCGAGTATCAGACCGACTTGAAACTTTCAGGATTCAGTAACCAGGATGTTTTCATCAAACAAGGTAAATTTGAAGTCAATCTGAAGCTTGGAAATAAAATTATGAGGTTTTTTCCAACTTATTACCAGAAAAAGTTGGAAAGTTCATGTTAAATCACCTTTGAAAAGTTCTGAAAAATACTTCCGAGTATAAAATCAACTTGAAACTTTCAGGATTCATTAATCAGGATGTTTTCATCAAACAGGGTAAGTTTGAAGTCAATCTGAAGCTCATAAATGAGATTATGAGGTTTTTTCCAACTTAAAACCAGAAAAAGTTGAAAAATCCACGTTAAATCACCTTTGAAAAATCGTGAAAAATACTTCCGAGTATCAGATTGACTTGAAACTTTCAGAATTCATTGACTAGGATGTTTTCATCAAACAAGGTGAATTTGAAGTCAACTTGAAGCTCAGAAATAAACTTATGAGGTTTGTTCCAACTAAATACCAGAAAAAGTTGGAAAATTCACGTTAAATCACATTTGAAAAATCCTGAAAAATATTCCGAGTATCAGATCGACTTGAAACTTTCAGAATTCAGTAACCAGGATGTTTTTATCAAACAAGGTAAATTTGAAGTCAATCTGAAGCTCAGAAATAAAATTATGAGGTTTTTTCCAACTTGATATCAGAAAAAATTGGAAAATTCACGTTAAATCACCTTTGAAAAATACTTCCGAGTATCAGATTGACTTAAAACTTTCAGGATTCATTGACCAGGATGTTTTTATCATATAAGGTAAATTTGAAATCAATCTGAAAATCAGAAATAAAATTATGAGTTTTTTTCCAACTTAATACCTACTAGAAAAAGTTGGAAAATTCACGTTAAATCACCTTTGAAAAATCCTGAAAAATACTTGCGAATATCAGATTGACTTGAAACTTTCAGGATTCATTCAGCAGGATGTTTTCATCAAACAAGGTAAATTTGAAGTCAATCTGAAGCTCAGAAATAAAATTATGAGGTTTTTTCCAACTTGATATCAGAAAAAGTTGGAAAATTCACGTTAAATCACCTTTGAAAAATCCTGAAAAATATTTGCGAATATCAGATTGACTTGAAACTTTCAGGATTCATTGACTAGGATGTTTTTATCAAACAAGTTAAATTTGAAGTCAACTTGAATCTCAGAAATAAAGTTATGAGGTTTTTTCCAACTTAATACTAGAAAAAGTTGGAAAATATCACGTCAAATCTCCTTTAAAAAATCCTGAAAAATACTTCAGAGTATCAGATCGACTCGAAACTTTCAGGATTCAATAACTAGGATGTTTTTATCCAAACAAAGTAAATTTGAAGTCAACTTGAAGCTCAGAAAGAAAATTATGAGGTTTTTTCCAACTAATACCAATAAAAGTAAGAAAATTCACGTTAAATCACATTTGAAAAATCCTGAAAAATACTTCCGAGTATCAAATCGAATTGAAACTTTCAGGATTCATTAACCAGGATGCTTTTATCAAACAAGGTGAATTTGAAGTCAATCTGAAGTCGTTTTTAATCAAAATGCATTGTAACACTGTGAATCTTTATTGTAACTTTTGATTAAAAATCCTTTTTTTTTTGGAGAGGATTTTAGAACCGCTGACAAATCTTTTCTATTTTGATCAGATGTTATCCTTAATTTGAGCATGAACTTGAGTACAATAATTGAACTTCCTTCTCCTTTCTTTATATACAACTTCAGGGATCTATCATTTCTTTCCTATTGAATTTGAAACTTATGACTGATCTACTTATAGGTCTATTTGCAAAATGTTTTGATCAATCAATGAATTATGAATTTTAACACTTGCTAACACTATGTTTAATGACGTCACTATATCCAAGTCAAGGTCACAACAATTAAGACTCCATCACTTTGCACATTTTTATAAACAAAAAATTTCCAACCCTCTCGTCGGTATAAAAGCCGAAATTCGACTGGTGGGTAAAATTTAGTTTTAATAGCGACCGAGACAACAACGAACAATTGGACAATATTGAGTTGAATTGCATTAAAGAATCTGGCCAGTTAAACTAATATACTAATAGCTGCACACTAATAGTCATTGTCGCTAATAGGGAAAAATTGGGTAAATTGATAAATTCACTTATGGCCGATTGAGCTCTGTGGCTGTTGAGGGCCGGCATCATCGTGTATGCTTCTCTCTTCCAGTTAACTCCACTTTATTGTTTATGAACGATGAATGTTTTTTTGTTTTAATTGATTTTATTTCGGTTAATTCGAACCAGTTTGAGCGGAGTTTTCGGGGGTGCAACCTCAATAATCGACCAGAATTAGAGCTGATGCGAGAGATTGCTCGCCGTTTCGTGTTGACTGAGTCAATTTTCGTATCTGTGACTTGTGAGAGGGAGAAGTGAGTGTGATAGTGACGTAATGGATTTAAAAATTTTGGATAAATACTATTATGGGAGGTAAGTTAAGTATTCATTAATTTTTGAAATTTTAGTATTCGAATCCAATACCTACTTGTGGTATGCTGTTTTTAAACTGTGGGTAAATTTTGAATCAAAATCTTTAAAGATTATCATGTATTATTGAAAATAATTCACTCTCGAAGCTTTAAAGAGACTCATTTTCACGATATTAGATAAAGACTGCAAGTAATTTTTTCCTTATTGTGAGAAATATGTAATTCCCATTTTTCTTTTTCTACATCTAATATCTGTATCGTATTCAAATATATATAATCCACAAAATAGTCAATAGTCGAAAAGTTCCCACAAGAAAAAAGGCAATTAAGATGCCTACCCACCAAACCCACATCTTGGTTTCACTTTTATCCACGTGACCACCATTGCGTATCCCAAATATCGATCACTTCTTCAGCACCCGTGGAGAGTTGTACGTTATAATATAGAGGACCTGTTACGTTGATGCCCACATCTATTTGAATTTCGGATTGTTTGGTCATGGGATAATAATATTGAGCTATCGAGGGGTGCGAGATTTTTTCAATGATAACATAGTAACTTTTCCCTGAGGCTTTAAAGATGAATCTGGAAAAGATTATATGTTCAATGATCATTTAGATACAAAATCTCAACATAAAAAATTTAGGACATAGTTTCATTTTTTTAGTAGGTACAATTAAAGAAAGCTGAAATTTTCAGCGATTCTTATCCTAGTCCTTTTTCCATAGATTTGGGCTTCAAGTATCAGAATAATTTAGTGTATGGAGTTTGGGGGGTCCCGAATGATCATTAAGAAACAAAATCTTGAAATTTCATCGTTTCAGTACATACTGATGCTTTAGATTTTGGAAAACTTTGAAAGGTCATAACTTTTTTCCTATTAAAATAGAAAGCTAAAATTTTCAGCGATTCTTATCCCGGTAGAGGACTACAATACCTGAAAATTTCAGCTCATTAGGACTTATAGTTTTAGGAATAAAATCGTGTTAAGTAATTTGGGGTGATTTATCAATTTTTCAATTTTTCTGAGTGCCTTTTTTCATAGAATCCGTCTCCAAATCTCAGAATAATTTAGTGTATGGAGTTTGAAAGATCCCAAAGCCAAAGGACCATTAAGAAACAAAATCTCAACAACAACAAAAATTGAAATTTCATTATTTTAGTAGGTACTAAGGTAGCTACCTTATCATTTAGATTCTGGAAAACCTTGAAAGGTCATAATTTTTTTTCTATTACAGATAGAGGACTACAATCCCTGAAAATTTCAGCTCATTTGGACTTATATTTCCAGAAATAAAATCGTCTTAAGCAATTTTGGATGATTTATCAATTTTTCAATTTTTCTGAGTGCCCTTTTTCATAAAATCCGGCTCCTAATTTCAGAATAGTTTAGTGTACCTATGGAGTTTGAGGGGTCCCAAAGGACTAGTAGGACACAAAATGTCAACAAAAAATTTTTGAAATTTTATCGTTTTAGTACTGAGGTAACCTTATGATTTAGATTTTGGAAAACTTTGAAAGGTCATAATGTAGATAGAAAGCTAAAATTTTCAGCGGTTCTTATCACACTAGATGACTACAATCGATTCTTCTAGAAAAGACAATATGAGAAATTTCAGAAAATCAACTTCTAGAAAGGAAATTGAACAAAATAGATCTTCTCATATTTTGGTGTGTTTTTGGAAAACTGGTGAGAAAAACTTTCTGAAACTTCTGCGGTGAAAATAGAAAAGGAAAAAGCTTATTATACTGAAATTTCAAATGGATTCTTTAAGAAATGACAATATAAAAAAGTTCAGAGAATCAACTTCTAAAAAGGATATTGAGCAAAATACACCCTTTCATATTTTGGTGTTTTTTTGGAAAACTAGTGATGGAAACTATTTGAAAGTTTTGGGGTGAAAAGAGGAAAGGAAGGAGCTTATTTTACTAGAATTTCAAATCGATTCTTCAAGAAATGACAATATGAGAAATTCCAGAAAATCAACTTCTAAAAAGGAAATTGAGCAAAATACACCTACTCATATTGTGGTGTGTTTTTGGAAAACTATAGTCATGGAAAATTTTTGGAACTTTTGGGGTGGAAAGAGAAAAGGAAGGAGCTCATTATACTGAAATTTCAAATCGATTCTTTAAGAAATGACAATATGAGAAATTCCAGAAAATCAACTTCTAAAAAGGAAATTGAGCAAAATACACCTTCTCATATTTTGATGTGTTTTTGGAAAACTAGTGATGGAAAATTTTTGGAACTTTTGGGGTGAAAAGAGGAAAGGAAGGAGCTCATTATACTGAAATTTCAAATCGATTGTTTAAGAAATGACAATATGAGAAATGCCAGAAACGCCAATGGTCACTTGTACCTATTTTTGCAATATACTTTCTACCTACCCCTTCGCTCCTAATACGGAAAGTGTCAGAATAAAAACGACGGATATTAGAGGCGTATTCTTTCTAGTCAATTATCTTTGATCAAGATCAAAGTGATATACAGTGTGTCCGAAATTCGAGTCTCTGCATAGGGATTTCGCTTATTATGAGAGATACAGGGTGGCTCAAATTAGGAAAGTTTTAGGGAATTTATTGCTCATTTATATCCTATTGTTAAATTTGCTTCAAAGTTTTCTGTTTCCTAGAAATCCTAGAAAAACTGAAAATAGCCAATTTTGTTTTTTGTCAATAATTCATAAACCGATAACTTTAGATTTTTCTAACTTTAACATTATCAAGACACTTTTTTGAGATGGATATTTTCGTGATTTGAAAACATTCCGATCGTCGTTTGTTTTTGAGTTATTAACCAAAGTTTTCCTATTTCTTATGGCGGCCATCTTCGATTTCAACAAAATAATATTCTGCGAAAAAAATCCTTTAAAATGATATATTACAAGCTATGAAAACGTTTTGCAAAACATTCAAAATTACAGTTGGAACCGATATTTTGCTAAATTTGGCAATATTGCTCCCAAATAAGTATGATTTATGTCCGATTGACCAATAAAGTGCTATTTATAGAACAGTTTTGCGTCAATAAAGTAGCACTTTATTGTACTAGTAAAATAAAGTGCTACTTTATTTTACTAGTAAAATAAAGTGCCACTTTATTGCCTACCTGGACTACCTGACAAGGTTGAACAGGTCCTGACAACCTGCCAAGGTGAAACCGGTATACCTACGCGAATTTTACTTTTTTCATTAGAATTTTTAAATTTTTAACGAAAACCAGTCGTAATCGTACATAAAATCATGTATATAACGCTTACATAAACAGCCTTTATTGACTCATTATTTAATAGCCTCGCTCGCAAGCTCGCTCGGCCATAAAATTATTCGTACAATAAAGCCTTACTTTATGTACTTGTTATATAAATAGTAGGTAAAATAAGGTATTCCACATGTTTTTTTGTTTTTTTTTGTAATGTAAACAACATAAACATGATTTTAGCTGAAAGATTGATTTCACATACATACCGATTTTAGTATTAAATTTACATATTGTTTGCTTTTTTTTTTCACTTCACTATCCTTTACTTCATTTTTCTTTATTCAGTAAAATTGCCAGAAGACTTCAAAAATACCGATCCTAGTATTAAATCCTAAAATCTATTTTTTTTTTTTTTAAATACCTAATTCCCCAAGTCAAAAATTTAGTAACTATGTTGGCAACACAAGCCTTTTATACATAAAAAAATTGAAAGCATTGACATTTTCACATTGCATTGTTAACATGATGTCAATGTAAGCCTTTATCTTTAAGAAAAACCTCGAAAAAAACAGACTTTACTTATTACTTATTTGCTTTTATTCTTATAATTATGAGCAGTGTTGCCAAATTTAGCAAAAAATCGGTTCCAACTGTATTTTGAAGGACTTGCAAAACTTTTTCATAGCTTGTAATACATCATTTTAAAGGATTTTTTTCGCAGAATATTATTTTGTTGAAATCTAAGATGGCCGCCATAAGAAATAAGAAAGTTTTGGTTAATAACTCAAAAACAAAAAACGAACGGAATGTTTTCAAATCACGAAAATATCTGTCTCAAAAAAGCGTCTTGATAATATTAAAGTGAGAAAAGTCTAAAGTTAACGATTTATGAATTATTGACAAAAAACAAAATTGGCTATTTTCAGTTTTTCTCGGATTTCTAGGAAACAGAAAACTTTGGAGCAAATTGAACAACAGGATATAAATGAGCAATAAATTCCTTAAAACTTTCCTAATTTGAGCCACCCTGTATCTCTCATAATAAGCGAGATCCCCATATAGAGACTCGAATTTCGGACACACTGTATAAGTGAAAGTAATGTTGCTAACTTCATTCATCACCGAAATTACCCATATATAAAGAAAAATTACCTATTGTTAGTTTGAGTTGATTTTTTCAAATTATTTACTATATAGGGATGAACATTGACACTCTTCTGATGTTTTGTTCAGTGTTGGTCGATCGGTGTAGTTGAAATTCCCCATACAAGCGCCAAAAATTCCCTAGATTGGTATAAAAATCCCTAGTTTCAGAACATATTCGATTTCTAGTACGGGGGAATCCTGCATTCGAACCTGAAACCATTTAAAACTGTCAACAAGTAGGTACAAGTATATAGATGAATGTAAAATCTGAAAACAATTGGACGACATTGTGTTCAGTACAAAATATTTGTTCCGTATCTTTCTCTATTTGTACGCGTTAGAGAGAGATATTCGATCTATGCAAGCAATCTGCAATAGAGATTGTTTTTCTTTTCTCTCTCTAACACATTGTACTAAGCGGCGTAAACGGTATATTTTCGTTATGATATTGTGATTTCTCATAAATAAAAAGCATAATATGTATAGAAAATGCTAAATTATTTTCCATTTTGCGCTAAAATATTACGGAAATATAAATTAAAAAATCCCTAAATCTGACATAAGTTTTCCTTTTTCCCTAATTACTGAAAATTTCCCTAAATCCAGGGAGAAATTCCCTAATATACCAGCACTGGTTTTGTTTTGAAAAACAAAAAAGTTAGGTAAGGTCTTGTTATCACTGTTCAGTTCTTGTTCTGTTCTGATCAGCATCAGTTGCAAGTGATCAAACTGAAAGTGATAATGTTAGGAAGAATGCACTTCAGATATCCAAACTCCCTATTATATTATGGTGCCTGCTATTCAGATTTCAGCAAAGCTCTGAATCCTATGCTTTTCGTTGAAGAAATAGTTTTTTCAAATATTTTTCTTATACACGTTTTTCATATAGTGTCTATTTTCTTTGAATATATTTGTAGGTCTGGAATATACAGGGTGTTCATTTTTAAACTTATCACCCCTATTATCCTGGAGTTGAAAAATCCATGAAACACGTCAATTATAATTTGAGGGGGATGAGTTTTTATGCAAAATTCACCTCCCCGCTTTCAACCCCCCAGTCCCCAGAGTCACCTCATAAAAAAATTTAAATGGAAAAGGGGGTCAAAGTGATACATCATTTTGGAGGGTTTTCAATTCCATACACTTGATACCAAATTTAAATTCATAGACCATCATCTGATACCAACTTTGAGTTTAATCTATGATTGAAAATTCCAATTAAATCTATAATCTCCGGTTAAATTCAAAGCTGGTGTCAAATGATAGATTTAAAATAAAAACCCTGTATAGGTACATGCCATTATCAATTTTTGAAGTGATACTTCCTAGACGGCGGTCTGATATTTAGACGAGAATGGAGAGTAGGTAATTATTGAAAGACGCGTTACGTAACGTCACGTTTTGGCAAATTTCGTTACACGAGAGACAAGAAAGAAGAAAGATATAACGTAGAGAGACGGAGAAAGAGAGCTAATAACAATGACAGCCGAAGAACGATTGACACAAACCAAGGATTATAGGCAAATAGGATTGCCTATTATTGTCAAGCGCCGATACCCTTATAACGTAAGTACAGATGCGCGTCTTCCTTTTGTGTGGCCCTACGTCTTCACCCCGTCTCAGACGCTAAATCTAACAGTTGTATGAGGGAAGGTATTATAGTTTTAAGAGGGGCGTTTAAATGAAATGTCATTTACAGACCTTCACAAACTTCTGTTCAATTCTAAATTTAGACCACTTTTTAGTGAAATGAAGTTATGTTCATAACAATAATAGATTAGAGTATGGGTCAAAGTATTTTTGGTTGCAAAATACGTAGTCTAAATAGTAAAATTATTAGATACTAATTTTGTTGACAACAGTATGCACATTTTGGTCACAGATTTAAATGAAAAATGGATAAAAACTTAGAGTAGCACACCAACAATAAATTTCCAAAATTTCGGGTCGTCAATTGCTGGAATAAATGAATAGAACAGAATTGCCGAGAATGTATGATGTTTTTATTCCAAAATTAATCAAAATCTGCCAAAAGTGCCAAACAAGCAGGTGATTGCTGTCATTTCCAGCAGAGACTCAAACCAAACGTGTGTTCCGCGCTTCTTTTAAAGATGTCGCTGAGTTCGGGAAGGGTAATCACTTCTTTCAAACGCCAATAAGAACTGATTTAACTACATAGTTAAAAATGTGAAATACTATTATTTCATTTGCATCTGAATAAAATTATTAGTCCACTGTAAATTACTGTGTAAACGAATTGATATTGAAGATATCGCCATCTAGTTGTAAATAAGTCAATCACTTACAGAGAATTTGAATACCTGTGATTAAAAAATATTTAATGTATATCGTCAAGGCCAAAAGATGGCGCGCTGGCTCTTATCTGGCGCCCCTCTTAAGAAGTTTAAAGGTACGGTTTGTTTCTTAACACGTGTACGATGCTACACCTAATTTTTTTCAAGTGAAACTTCTTAGGCGGCAGCCTGATAATTGGGAGAAAATGGAAATGATTCGAAAGACGCGTCACGCTACAAGTAACGACACGTTTCGTTACGCAAGAGACGAGAGAGATAAAAGATATAACGTAGAGTCCGTAGAGAGATGAGAGACGGAGAAAGACAGCCAATGAAAGCCGACGAGCAATTGGCAGAAACCAAGGATTATAAACAAAGAGGATTACCTGTTATTGTCAAGCGCAGATACCTTTGTGACGTCACTACAAATGCGCGTCTGCCTTTCGTGTGGCCTTTCGTCTTTATACCCCGACTTATACGCTAAATCTAAAAGTTGTATGAAGGAGGGAATAGTTTTCAAGAAGTTTCGCTTCTTAACACGTGTACAATGCTACATATGATTTTTTTGTTTTAATAAAGTTGGGAAAATTAGGAATGTCACCTCTCCTCCCCCCCAAATCAGAGGCCTTTGCTACGTCCCTGTTTCAGCAAAATACAGAGTGTATCAGGTATGAGTACAAATATTTCAACATGAGATAATATGGCCCATTTCAAGCTAAAACTTTCCTATTAACCATGGGTCAATTGTTAGTATTTTCGGAGTTATCGCAGAATTTAAATTTAGAAAAATGTTAACAACGTGACAACATTGTACAGGTTTTCAAATAATGTAAATAATAACTTTCACTTTTATCATTTTTCTAGTAAAAATAAAAAATGTGCCGTTTTATTAAGTTGTGAATTGCATTCATTGACATTTTTGCACTAAACATTCAAGAGAAAAATCAAATAATATTTACTCAGCTACTTGTCAAATCCTTATTATGAAAATATTAATTGTTGTTAAAAGTTTCTCAAAACACTAAAATCAACACGCAGATTTTGCACACTCACAGCTCATACTTCCTGTATCACGCAATCTTTGTAAAAGGGGCACAATGTTCTTTCATCAGGTGGGTGCTTTTCTTTTGGGAAATCTTTCCCTAGTTTCCTTGTAAATTCTGGCGGCTAAATGAGCATTTTGCAAAGTTTCTGCGTGAACAAGTATCTGCATATTCGATGATTTTAAACATTTTATTTTCAAAAAAAAATTAATTTGAATTACGCGCATTTCCTAACTAGACCAAATCAAGAATCAATTTATTCAGCTCCACCAAGGTTCAACCTTCAACCACCTATTCTTTATTGTGCTGTGTTGCCAGATGTTTAGATACCCTTTTACAAGTGAAATTTGTAAGTTGTTTTTTCAATTTTATGTTATAGTTGTTGACTAAAAATGCATAATTACTTGATAATTGGATAAACTAAATTTTTCTACATCTCATAATGATTAAAATTTTCTTTACCTTTAAAATATTCGTTAGAAAATGTCAAAACTTCAAAGGCCTTTTTTTCAAAAATGGTTGAGTTTGGACTCCATGTTGTGTAAACTTTTTTTGTTCAAAATGGGCCATATTTTCACGTGTTAAAATTTTTGTAGTCAAACCTGATACACCCTGTATATAAGTATCCTCAGATTTTGATCAAATCAAAAACATTATAAAAAAAGCAGGTAGCCCATTCCTGTTAGCAGAAACATCACAATATTACAGATTTTTAGAACGTACTGCGTACTGCGTTATTCGGGAAAAAGACTATTGCGTTTTTCTGGATTTTACAGTGCATTTTTTCATAGAATGCAGCTCCAAATCTCAGAATAATTTAGTGTATGGAGGTTTATAGGGAATTCAATTGACTTTAATTTCAGCTCAATTTCTTTGGGATTGGATTAAAATTGATTGAGTTATGGAAATATCTCAGCAATAGCTTAACCTAACCATAACGTTATGAAATTTGGTTTACAGCGGTTTTCAAAAGTGCCGGATCTAAAAATAATATTTGCAACGTTGCCCGTTTTATAGTTTTTTCGACAAATCTCACAACTTTATTAAGGTTTATTATTTAAGCACTTGAATAAATAATTTCTAATAATATTACGTTATATTACGCCATTGCTGCTGAGATATTTCACCGTTCCAGTTCTTTTAAATGATAATGCAGTATTGCCATATATCTTCTAAAATCTGCAGAATTTTTTTTTTATAATTTAGAATTAAAAACACTCTGGTTTGACCAACAAAACTACCAAAAGCTTTACATTTAGAAAAGTAGAATTGCGAGATTTATCGGAAAAACGATAAAACTGGCAATGTTGCAAATATTATTTTTAGATCCGGCACTATTAAGAACCCTCGTTATGGCTGTAAAAAACATAAAAAATATAAATAACTTTCTCACACCCCAACACCACAAGAAAAATATCTAAAAAAGGATGGCAGGGCCCCAATTTTTTTTTTTTTGCGTCGGGCCCCAAATGTCCTAGGTCCGCCACTGGTTATGAGGTGAAATGAGCGTCGATGTCGTTTTGGAAAAAATCAGACGTCAAGGGATTTCCTTCTTTTCGCTTTGATTTCTCGATTTCCAGGCTCCACGAAATAGGTATAAAAATCTGACTGTACAGATTTATAGAGAATTCAACTGACTTCAATTTGAGCTTAATTGCATTGAGATTGGATTGAAATTAACTGAGTTGTAAGGCAAAATGTGTGTCGATGCCGTACCATTTCAAACATTTTTATAATTTTCAGAGGCTTCAGTCTTAGGTCTTAAATTCTCCATCTTTAGATCAACATTTTAAAATGTTGAAAAATCAAGATTTAGAGCTTTGGTCTTCAAAATCCCAACTGATTTTATTATATTTTCTATTTTCCTCAAAGTTTCTAGAATCTTTAAATTCTTAAGTCTTATACTCTTTGGTGTTCAAAATTCTCAAGCCCAACAAAACGCTCCAAAGTTTAAAAATTCTTTGAACCGACTTTAAATCTTTAGAATTTTCGAAAGTTTTTTTATTTTGCCTTTCCGGTGTCTTTCGTTACGTGCGAAAAAATTATATTTTCCGCACATGGACAATGGCAATTTTCCAAACGAAAAATTTCAGTTTTATACTTTTAGGTTTCTGGTCTAGCACTAAAATAACTGGCTCATAAAGCCAGAAAATCAACGAGTATTCGAACATTAACAAATCATTATTTTGTAGAAAAATTTAGAATTCCCGGTACCAAATTCAAATCTCAAACAATACAATAATTTCAATAATATCTTAACTCTATTAAGAATTACTCAATTAATCCCAATACTGAATTCTCGCGCCTCTATTCAGGTTTTGTGCCAGTGCCGCAGGACCTGTTAGAGCCGTCGGATAGAGCTCGATCCCTCACCCGTCCCCGATCCCATTGGCCGAGCCAAATCCAACCTACCGCCGACGGTCCAATGGGTCGCTCTCTGGAATACGTCGGGGCAATTGAGCTCGTTAAATATAAATTGACTAAAATGATAATGTCAGAAGTCAGTGTTAGAGTAACAGCTCGGCCAAATTGAGCCTGATTTTTTTTTTGATTGAGTGCAAGTTTTATAATGGAAGGTGCCGGACCGTTTGACGATCAGAGTTTTAGCGATTACAATAATCAACCTTTGCCCAGTTTAAGTTCGACTTTGTTGAGTAAAAATAATGATGTACATTCCATACAGGTAAATTTTTATTATAAAATTTGCAAATGATTTCAATGAATATATTTCCATTCTATTCCAGGTCATGTTGGGTTTGCAACAACACCAGCACGAAATGTTCGCAGGCATGGGTTCGCCGTTGGACTACGAAAAATCGTCGCCTCAAAAACTCGACGGTTCTCCCATGCACCATCAAGATCTATCGATGGCGTTCCAAGGAGCGATGGACACCATCGGCAGTACCAACGGTGTGCACCAGCAACGGAAAAAAGAGGACGTGGTACTGCTCCAATCCCAAACGCTCAATTCCACGGAGATTGCCAACGCTTCTTCGACGACCAGCAAAAAAAGCGTGAAAAAGAAAAATGATAATAATGGAGTAAAAAAGAAGAAGACAAGGTAATGATTGTTTGTTAATGAAGTTTTTGAATGCCTACCTCTGAGACACATTATTTTGCTGCTTTAACTTTGTTAATTATTATATTTTAATCCGGAACTCAACGTAATTGGGCTCAAATTAAGGCCAATTATAAAGTCTCTACAAATCAATTTTCAATCATTTCAATCTAGTTTCGCTATTAGTTTTCATATAAATTTGAGCAAGCAGAAGGAACTTTAATTTTCTTATGGAAATTTCAATCTTTTCTCTATCCATTTGCCAAATTTCAATCGAATGTGGAATGAACTTTTGGATTTCGACTTCAAATCCCATAATAAATCACTGTATGGAGTTTCTGGAGTCCCAATTGATCATCTAAAATCGTATGTAGACTTTTAAACACTCATAACTCATGGTTGTAGATAAGATTTGACACATTACGTTTTGCTAAGAAACAAGGTATATCAACTAGTG
Organism: Ceutorhynchus assimilis; assembly: GCA_917834065.1. Classification (NCBI taxonomy): domain Eukaryota; kingdom Metazoa; phylum Arthropoda; class Insecta; order Coleoptera; family Curculionidae; genus Ceutorhynchus; species Ceutorhynchus assimilis. The sequence continues at coordinate 4,775,021 of OU892281.1, forward strand.
TAATATACGAAATAGTATCTACAACAGTTTAGTTTTTGTGTAGTGAATCGGGAATAAATAATCAGTTGTAAGATTTTAAGTATGATTCAGATTTGGAAAATTTTGAAAGGTCATAACTTTTTTTCTATTATAGATATAGAAAGCTGAAATTTTCAGCGATTTCAGCATTCTTCTTTTTTAAAAAGAAAATTACCATTCTAAAGATGCAATTTTGTTATGTGAGTTTTTTGTTCCTGTTCAAATGCCTTATAAAAGATTCCAAAAAATTTCATATTTGTGGATTTTATAGCTTTTGAGAAATTATCATATTTATGTAAGATTGTCATATTTCATTCCTTCAAAAACGATGTACCTATTTGTATAAATCCCTTTGTAACTTTTGTGTCCTTTATCCAATTGCTTTGAATTTCTGGTATATTCTGTTCAAATGCCTTAGAAAGGATTCCAAAAAATTTCATATTTGTGGCTTCTATAGTTTCTGAGAAATTATCATACTTCATTCCTTCAAAAACTATGTATTTATGTTAATCCCTTCGTAGCTTTCGTGCACTCTTCGATCGCTGTGAATTTTTGGTATATTTTGCTCTAATGTCTTGTTGACTACTTGTTCAATGCTCTTCAAGATAAAACAAGTTTGATTCCAATATTTGGAACGGTTTTGAAGATATGGGCTTCCAAAACTGAAACTTTGTGTCAGATTTCCATAGAGCTCCTTTGGTGCTACGTCAAAAATTATTTGTTTGGGTTTTTCACATTTATAACTCTACCAATTGACAAAGGAGGTCGACAACAACTCTATGTTAGAGGCTTAAAGGTTTGAAACAAATTGAAAAGACTTGGTCTCTAAAAATTTCATTTATTCGACATGGCCACACAAAATTATCTATTACTCCGTTAATAACTCATATATTTCAATGTAAAAATAACTATTCTGAATCAGAATTTAATGCTCTTCAAGATAAAATAAATTTGATTCCAATATTTGGAACGGTTTTGAAGATATGGGCTTCCAAAACTGAAACTTTGTGTCAGATTTCCATAGAGCTCCTTTGGTGCTACGTCAAAAATTATTTCTTTGGGTTTTTCAAATTTTTCATTTTGTCAATCGAAAAATTAGGTCAAATTTAGTAGAAAAACATCCCTACAAATCTTTGTTTAGAGGTTTAAAGGCTTGAAACAAATTGAAAAGACTTATTGGTCTTTGGATATTTCATTTATTCGACATGGCCTTACAAAATCATCTATTACTTCGTTAATATTTCAGATATTCCAACGTGAAAATAACTATTCTGGATCAGAATTCAATGCTCTTCAAGATAAAATAAGTTTGATTCTAATATTTGGAACGGTTTTGAAGATATGGGTCTCCAAAGTTGAAACTTTTTGTCAGATTTCCATAGAGCTCCTTTGGTGCTACGTCAAAAATTATTGCTTTGGGTTTTTCAAATTTTTTATTTTATCACTCGAAAAAGGGGATCAAATTTAGTAAAAAAACATCCCTACAAATCTTTGTTAGAGGTTTCAAGGCTTGAAACAAATTGAAAAGGCTTATTGGTCTGTGGATATTTCATTTATTCAACATGGCCTTAGAAAATCATCTATTACTTCGTTAATATTTCAGATATTCCAACGTAAAAATAACTATTCTGGATCAGAATTCAATGCTCTTCAAGATAAAATAAGATTTCCATAGAGCTCCTTTGGTGGTACGTCAAAAATAATTTCTTTGGGTTTTTCAAATTTTTCATTTTGTCAATCGAAAAATTAGGTCAAATTTAGTAGAAAAACATCCCTACAAATCTTTGTTTAGAGGTTTAAAGGCTTGAAACAAATTGAAAAGACTTATTGGTCTCTGGATATTTCATTTATTCGACATGGCCTTACAAAATCATCTATTACTTCGTTAATATTTCAGATATTCCAACGTGAAAATAACTATTCTGGATCAGAATTCAATACTCTTCAAGATAAAATAAGTTTGATTCTAATATTTGGAAGGGTTTTGAAGATATGGGTCTCCAAAGTTGAAACTTTTTGTCAGATTTCCATAGAGCTCCTTTGGTGGTACGTCAAAAATAATTTCTTTAAGTTTTTCAAATGTCTGACTTTACCAATCGAAAAAGGAGGTCAAATTTAGTAGAAAATTATTCTGACAATTCTATGTTAAAAGGTTTAAAAAAGGCTTGAAACAAATAATTGAAAAGACTTATTGGTCTCTGGAAATTTCATTTATTCTACATGGGCCTCATAAAATCATCTATTACTCCGTTAATATTTCAGATATTCCAATGTAAAAATAACTATTCTGGATCAGAATTCAATGCCCTTCAAGATAAAAAAAGTTTCATTCCAATATTTGGAACGGTTTTGAAGATATGGGCCTCCAAAGTTGAAACTTTGTGTCAGATTTTCATAGAGCTCCTTTGGTGCTACGTCAAAAATTATTTCTTTAAGTTTTTCAAATGTCTGACTTTACCAATCGAAAAACGAGGTCAAATTTGATAGAAAAACATTCTTACAACTCTATGTTGTAGGTTTAAAGGCTTGAAACAAATTGAAAAGACTTATTGGTCTCTGAAAATTTCATTTATTCGACATGGCCTTACAAAATCATCTATTACTTCGTTAATATTTCAGATATTCCAACGTAAAAATAACTATTCTGGATCAGAATTCAATGCTCTTCAAGATAAAATAAGTTTGATTCTAATATTTGGAACGGTTTTGAAGATATGGGTCTCCAAAGTTGAAACTTTTTGTCAGATTTCCATAGAGCTCCTTTGGTGCTACGTCAAAAATTATTGCTTTGGGTTTTTCAAATTTTTTATTTTATCACTCGAAAAAGGGGATCAAATTTAGTAAAAAAACATCTCTACAAATCTTTGTTAGAGGTTTCAAGGCTTGAAACAAATTGAAAAGGCTTATTGGTCTGTGGATATTTCATTTATTCAACATGGCCTTACAAAATCATCTATTACTTCGTTAATATTTCAGATATTCCAACGTAAAAATAACTATTCTGGATCAGAATTCAATGCTCTTCAAGATAAAATAAGTTTGATTCTAATATTTGAAACGGTTTTGAAGATATGGGTCTCCAAAGTTGAAACTTTGTGTCAGATTTCCATAGAGCTCCTTTGGTGGTACGTCAAAAATAATTTCTTTAAGTTTTTCAAATGTTTGACTTTACCAATCGAAAAAGGAGGTCAAATTTAGTAGAAAATTATTCTGACAATTCTATGGTAAAAGGTTTAAAAAAGGCTTGAAACAAATAATTGAAAAGACTTATTGGTCTCTGGAAATTTCATTTATTCTACATGGGCCTCACAAGATCATCTATTACTCCGTTAATATTTCAGATATTCCAATGTAAAAATAACTATTCTGGATCAGAATTCAATGCCCTTCAAGATAAAAAAAGTTTCATTCCAATATTTGGAACGGTTTTGAAGATATGGGCCTCCAAAGTTGAAACTTTGTGTCAGATTTCCATAGAGCTCCTTTGGTGCTACGTCAAAAATTATTTCTTTAAGTTTTTCAAATGTCTGACTTTACCAATCGAAAAAGGAGGTCAAATTTAGTAGAAAATTATTTTGACAATTCTATGTTAAAAGGTTTAAAAAAGGCTTGAAACAAATAATTGAAAAGACTTATTGGTCTCTGAAAATTTGATTTATTCGACATGGCCTCACAAAATCATCTATTATTTCATTAATATTTCACATATTTCAATGTAAAAATTACTATTCTGGATTAGAATTCAATGCTCTTCAAGATAAAATAAGTTTAATTCCAATATTTGGAACGGTTTTGAAGATATGGGCCTCCAAAGTTGAAACTTTGTGTTAGATTTCCATAGAGCTCCTTTGGTGCTACGTCAAAAATTATTTCTTTAGGTTTTTCAAATTTTTGATTTTATCAATTGAAAAATGAGGTCAAATTAAGTAGAAAAACATCCCTACAAATCTTTGTTAGAGGTTTAAAGGCTTGAAACAAATTGAAAAGACTTATTGGTCTCTGAAAATTTGATTTATTCGACATGGCCTCACAAAATCATCTATTATTTCATTAATATTTCACATATTTCAATGTAAAAATTACTATTCTGGGTCAGAATTCAATGCTCTTCAAGATAAAACAAGTTTGATTCCAATATTTGGAACGGTTTTGAAGATATGGACCTTCAAAGTTGAAACTTTGTGTCAGATTTTCATAGAGCTCCTTTGATGCTACGTCAAAAATTATTTCTTCAAGTTTTTCAAATGTCTGACTTTATCAATCGAAAAAGGAGGTCAAATTTAGTAGAAAAACATTCCAACAACTTTATGTTAGAGGTTTAAAGGCTTCAAACAAATTGAAAAGACTTATTGGTCTCTGGAAATTTCATTTATTCGACATGGCCTCACAAAATCATCTATTACTTCATTAATATTTCACATATTTCAATGTAAAAATTACTATTGTGGAGCAGAATTTCATGAATATGGGCCTCCAAAGTTGAAACTTAATTTTCTTAATTTTTAAGTAGATGTAAACAATTACCATATAAATATATGATCTTCAACTTTTCCTTATATTCCGTACGTTGAGTTAAGTGGATGTAAATGACCCTTTAGGTACAGTACCTACCTATTTTTTTTTTAATTATCTTTGGCTAAACCTCATATAGGTACAATATTGCTGTTTAAAATTAGTATCCCTCTGAAATTCCCTATGCCAAAGATAGCATCTAGCCTGTATAAAATTAGTTTCGGTAAATTGACTTTGGATGCAAAAAAAAAACAATTTTTGCCCTTCTCGTGTAGATATTTGAACGTGTGTCGGTATGTCACGCATCTGTCCTGCCCTTATCGCCCTTCGAATGGACAACTGACGCGCGTTTATAGTTAAAGTGGTTTTTAATAAATAACTTGTAGATTTTTTTTTTTTTGGGGTGAAAGCTTCAAAAAATAAATCGGATTTGTATGATGCGGGCACTCGGAAATCTTTTATTTAAAAATCAAAATTGAGACTCTCAAAGACTCAAGGCATCCTCTTCTAATTGTTATGTTAAATCCGATTATTATTATTGTTTCAGAACCACCTTTACTGCTTATCAACTGGAAGAATTAGAAAGAGCATTCGAACGCGCCCCCTATCCAGACGTATTCGCTCGCGAAGAACTCGCTCTAAAACTCATCCTAAGCGAGTCCAGAGTGCAAGTATGGTTCCAAAACAGACGCGCCAAGTGGCGTAAACGCGAACCTCCAAGAAAAACCGGCTACATCAGTTCCTCTACACCAACCTCTACAATCAACCCCAACTTCAATCAATCCATACCGTTCACTCAACCTCAACCAGCAGCTCCTGTGGACTCGTGGAGCTACGGACAATCGACTTACGAACTGGGAGGGCACTTGAATTTACTCAACTCCACGCCTGGATCGTATTCCAGTTTCGGATCTCCCGCTTCGTATACGACTTTCGGCTCCGGCCAGAATTCGTATTCTTACATGCTTAACTCTCACGATACTCAATTGTTTAGGACTCACGAGTACTCGACTCCGCCAGTGAATCAAAGTCCACCGTTGGGCAGGGAGTATTCGATGTTGCAAACGCATTCGCCCACTGGGGACGAAAATTCGATAGGAGTGAAGATTGAGTATGTGGATCCGAGTTTGAGTCAATCGCCCGAACGGTACGGAGGTTCTCCCAAGTACGATCAAAGTTACGAAAAGGACTTGAAACCGGATGGTAACGGGAATCAGACTTATGTTACTCTGCCCCCTTTTCTGAATTAGCACGAATTGTTAATAGGTGTTATTTAAGAGAAAATTTATATTAGTTTATTTGTTTTTTATAGATGTTTAAGCTTAATTCGTGTTTTATAATACCTATGTATTTATTGTCTGCTTATTTTTTTGTATAGTGTAATGTTCTAGGCCGGGCAAATATCAAAAAAATTAATTTTTTTTTATATATAATCAGAAAATAAAAAAATTGAATTGAGACTGTATTATAAATATGTATATTTAGTTGTGTATATTTTTATATTACCGAATCTGATGGTGCCATATTTGTACATAAAATAATTCGTTTTTAGGATTTTTAATGATTATTACTATTGAATATATTATAGTGATTTTATAAAGTACCTAATTCTAAATTACATTTCCCTATCTTTGAAATTGCATATCTGAATTACAATTTATGTTTCCTGAAATTAAATTTTCCCATTTCCGAAATACATATTCCTATTCTGAATTACAAATTCCCATTTGTGAATATTTTGTTCCTCTTCCAAATGTTACATTTTACAATCTACGCTTTCTGAATTACAATAATTGAAAAAGGTGTCAACTTTTGCAGACTTCAAGAATTTAATTAGGTAGATATTGCTCGTCCGAAAATCAATACCTATGTAGGTACCTAAGGTAAGCTACCTTATGGTTTAGATTTTTGTGAAATTAAGAAAATCATACCTTTTTTCTATTAGAGGTACAAAGCTGAACTTTTCACCGATTCTTATCCCAGTAGTGGACAACAAACCCTGAAAATTTCCGCTCATTTGGACTTATAGATTCAGAAATAAAATCGCGTGGAACACTTTGGGGTAAATTAAATTTATCAAATATTCAATTTTCCTGAGTGCCTTTTTCCATAGATTTCGAATTCAAATTTCAGAATAATTTCGTGTATGAAGTTTGAGGGATCCCAAAGGACCATAACGACACAAAATCTCAACAAAAAAAAAATTGACATTTCCTCGTTTCAGTAAGAAGGTATAGTCCAACACATACCATTTTAAAGTCACCTGATTTTTCTCTATCCTTGTTGAATACATCTCAAACAGCGGTGATCGTAAAATTGACAAAAAAATTGCTGTCTAATTATTGTTCATAAAATTCTTACCTGAAATAGAATCCGTCACTGTCATCAATTAGTTTGTCAAAGTTATTTTAGAAAATGATACAACGAACAAACACAGCTAATAATTTTGACTATATTAACCTTTTTCCAACTCAAAAAGATGCAAATAGAAAACGGGTACCCAATTTTTTGCCACCAATATCACGTGACTTTAAAATGGTATTTGTCGGACTATACCTTATGATTTAAATTTTGGAAAACTTTGAATGGTCATAACTTTTTTTCCTGTTGAAGATAGAAAGCGGAAATTTCCAGCGATTCTTATCCCAGTAGAAGACTATAAAAATTTCAGCCCATTTGGACTTATAGTTCTAGAAATAAAATCGTGTTAAGCAATTTGGGCTGATTTATCAATTTTTAAATTTTTCTGAGTGCTTTTTTTCATAGAATACAGCTCCAAATCTCAGAATAATTTATTATATGATGTTTGGGAGATCCCAAAGGGCCATTAGGACACAAAATCTCAACAAAAAAAAAATTTGAGATTTCATCGTTTTAGTACGAAGGTAGTTACCTTATGATTTAGATTTTGGAAAACTTTGGAAAGTCATAATTATTTCTCTAAAAAAGATAAAAGGCTGAAATTTTCAGCGTTTCTTATTCCAGTAGAGGACTACAATCCTTGAAAATTTCAGCTCATGTGGACTTATAGTTCCAGAAATAAAATCGTATTCAGCAATTTGGAGTGATTTTTTAACTTTTCCATTTTTCTGAGTGCATTTTTTCATAGAATCTGGCTCCAAATCTCAGAATAATTTAGTGTATGAAGTTTGGGGGATCCCAAAGAACCATTAGGATACAAAATCTCAAGAAAAAAAATTTTGAAATTTCGTCGTTTCACTACTGAGGTAGCAAAAGTTTTTCTAACGACAAGCCCAAAGCGCCAAGGTCTTTTTCAATTGCGATTCCGCAGGGCCGGGGTCTTGTTGAATCACGAGTGCATAGGACCGAGATCTTTCCAGTAATCAAGAGATCAAGGAGAAAAACAGAAAGCTACAGATGGACCTTGAAAACTTAGTGTCGCTTAAAGACGAAATGTTGACCTCAATCAGAACTTTAACTGAGGACAATGAAACTTGTATGAATGACTACAAAAAAGCGCAAAAAGAGATCTTCTTGATGAGGACTAGCAATAATGCTAAAACTGTTAGTAATGCCAGTACTCAGTATGATCCTACAATGATGGGAGTAGAAAAAATCTGTAAGCAAGTCAAATCCAAGTGTGTCAAATCTCTGCCTGTTAGATTAGAGAATAATGAAGGTCATTGCTATAAAAGAAGAGTTCTAGTGTTGGGAGATGAAAGTGGAAGGGGCTGTGAGTCGAAGTTACGCATTTTGCTTAATGACTCTGAAGAAGCGGTTTCGGGAATAATTAAATCGTACGCCCCTCTACATGAAGTTGTAAAAAATATTTTCAGCAGTACTTTTGACTATTCTAAGAATGACGTTGTTATTGTTTGCCTAAATGTAAAGAAATCTATGATAGATTATTCGGTCCTAAAGCAAATTTTTGGTATTGGTGAATATACAAATTTGATTGACTGTTTTAAATATATTCATAACTTTTTGTTCAAAAATGTTAGTGACCACAAAACATCCCCCCTTAGAAAGGTAAGTGCCATGTTGAGAACCTGTCTATTACAGTGGCTAAATAAACCTTTACATACAGTGGCGACAATAGAGGTCCCGCCGCCATCTTGTTCCCAACCTCTTGTTACTTTTAAATATTTATATATAGGAATTAAATGGACATCTATCATAAAAAATTGAAATCGACGTATTTGATGACCAGTATTAGGTCCATCAAATACGTTGTTTTCCATGATTTATGATGAATGTTCACCTAAATCCCATATATTCATATTTGAAAGTAACAAGGGGTTGGGAACAAGATGGCGGTGTTTTCAATATAAATTTATGCGATTTTAGAACCAATCAAAAATGAGACAGCAATTGTCGCCGTACTGTCTATAAGTTTTCAGCGCCTCTAGTGACTGGAGGGGTCAGCTTTTGTAATTCTGGATTTATTGGCGCATGCAAAACGCAATTAGGGTTCGTTCGGTATCTTATTCGTTCCGGTGGATCGTTTACACCATCGTTTGATTCTAGCGATTCAACACCACCACTTTAAAGTTTCTACTATTTTTTGGCATAAAATAATAATGTGCCAAAAAGAAGAAACTCATAAAATCGGTAGCGTTGAAGCGCCTCCTAGGTAAAATTGACTTAGAATTAAGATGACAAATTTTGATATTTATTAAAATTTGAAACAGAAAATATAATAGAATATGGAATTAATTAAAATTATTGCGAAACAGTTTTTTTTTCATGTAGGTATACATACATAGGTACCTAATGCTAGTTAAGTTAAAGATAATAAGGACAGTTACAAGAAGTAATGATGTACATTTAACAATAGCTTGATGAGAAACTTAAATCGTAAATGAAATTACAAAAGAGGTCCTCAGTGGCGGATTTAGAGGGGGGCGCGGGGGGCGCGGGGGGCGCGCGCCCCCCCCCCCCCCCCCCTATTGAGCGACGCAACAACGAAATTTTTAACGAAAACACAAACATATTCATCAAGCATTATCCAACATGAAATTCTATATGGTTTTTGCTATTTTTCCAAATTTTTAATACTTTTAAATACGTTTGGCAGCAGCGAGCTGGGAGCGAACCGACTGCGGATGACGTAAATCCGCACCAACTTTGAATTTAATCTATAATTGAAAATTCCAATTAAATTTAATCTCCGATTAAATTAAATGTTGATGTCAAATGATAGTTTATGAAAATCTAAGATAGGAATGTGAAATCGGTGTTCCTCTGAAATTAACCGTTCAGGTTTTACAGCCTGTCAAAGTTGCAAAAAGTCAATGTTCAACTGTCAATATTTCCAAAACAGTTGAACTTAGGTATAGGGTATATCACATGAAATCTGCTCAGAATTTTACGTAGAATCCAAATATGCAATCACATACAGGGTGTTTTATTTGAAAAAAAGAAAGTTGGTCTAGATAGCAAACAAACCAGAAGTGACACAGGCAATACGTTTAAGTAGAATTGTGGGAAATATTGGGGACATAAAGCTACTTGAAATAATTCATCGGTATCGGTATCCGTAACGCAACTAGATACGTTGACAACCGAAAAGGCTGTTAAAGCGCTCCCTGTTCCGGTAAACGTAAACGCATTTCATAACCTAGACATTTTTGTCTCAAAACTTCGGCGTTTTTATATCTAACCTTAAAATTGTTATTTTTTTGCGATAGAGATTAGAAGCACTAAACACACAAGAAACTCAAGAAAGTATAAACTAAACAAATTAAATCAACCCGGAAGAAAAGGGAGGTTATATTCATTTGAAATTTGACACATGCGTCAGGAATGTCAAGATACGTTACCGATACGGATACCGCGAGAGGGCCGTAACGCTACGTTGTACGTACGGTATCTCGGCCTCCGTATCGCTTCTGCACATGCGCAGTACGATACCGATACGGATACCGAGCAAAAAATACGGAAGCTTTATGTCCCTAATTTACTGAGCAACTTTCATTAAGGTCACTTTTTCGTATACGAGGTAATTAGAAAGTTACAGGTATTATGCGCGACTTTTTTGCCACTCTGTATATTTAAGTCGTTTTTTTATTATTTCTTATCTGAGCCTGAGGCCCTGATGGATCGCCCCCCCCCTAGAAGGAATCCTAAATCCGCCGCTGGAGGTCCTTCTCTCACAATCCAAAATCGTTGTTAACCTAACAAGTGAGGAAAGTGATACCTATTTTTCTGCACGTGATGGAAGTTGCACGAATGACAACAAAAAGCAGAGTTCGGGCAAGCCTTTGAGTCCAGGAAATACACTTTCCGCATGTGTTAGGTAGAAAGTTGAAAGTTTATGTAGTTATACATAATATAAAGCTCATTCAAGAAACTGATTTCGCCTGGATGATAGAGTAAATATTTTTGATAATAGTCTATAGGTACCCTTTACCACTAGATTTAAGCAAAGACAACGCCAACAACTTCTCGTCCAATGTAAATCGTCTTGCTTTAGGCTTTTAGTTTTGAGTACGGACTTGCTTAAAATAAAGCTGTATATCAATGGATTGACATGGTCTACGAGCCTTCGAAATTTGGTTGATGATGCAAGTTATTCAGCAGCAGAAACTTTGGATTTAAATGACGACAACATTTTACTGATTCTTCTTAACTTATTGCTGGATTCTATAACTTTAGAATAAAGATATTTTTCCCTTGGGGATAGGAATTTTTGCCTAGTGACGTTAATGTTCTTTAAAATTTGGCATCGTCTCTCATGACCTGCAAAAAAAAAAATAGATCAAGATTGGAGACGAGTATTTCGCACATTTAGCTTCTAATTTTTTTAGCATTCGACTGCAAGTGTTAGTAATTAGTAGACTTTTAAAGTAGTAGTCCTACTTGAGTTATGATGTTTTAAAATTCAAATACCTACTCCCAACTGGGTGGTTATTCATTAAGCAATAACACTTACCAATAAAAGTTTTAAGAGACAAAGTTGGTGACTTTTTCATGTTTGCAGATGTGATGGTTCTACTTGGTGTAGCAATGGCTGCCCGAATTGCAGAAGTTTCAGTAGATGAAAATTGACAACGTGAAGGGCCTGGTTGATCTAAAACAGAAATTTCGTTAGCAATGATTCTACCAAAGTTTGGATACACGCATTGTAGAATATGGTGTACCTGTATGTAACCAGGAATATTTTAATTATTGTGTCTCCTGATAAAGGAATAAACATAAAAAAAAAGAAATGAATAATATTAGCTTTGTTCCAACACACAGAAAACCGTACAATGTACCGTCACGATTGTGCGCAGAAACTAAAATTCATATACTGAGTAGTTTCGAAACCGTTCATGGGACGATTTTTTGACGTGTTGGAATAGACTTATTATGTTTACCTACCTATTTCAATCATAGTTGCGAAACTAATTTCTGAAGACGTCTTAGGACTCTTACGAGTTTCAACTGTGTCGATCTCCATTTTTTGCCATTTTGGTGATTGTGTTTCATCAATTAACGACTCCTCACTGTTTTTGATAATTGGGGCTAAAATTAAAATTAATTTTAATGTTTCTGACCTATGCTCCTTTAAACCCGAATTCTAACACGTTGTCGTTAATCAGAACTATGGGGAGGAGTAAGTGAAAATGTGAGTACGTCTTCTCACATATATCTAGTATTCACTTACCTTCAGGGAGATACAGCAAAAGCGCAGCATTCCATATGAGTCCTCGTCTGGCTTTTGGATCGCCAACAATAAATTCTCGAGGAAAATGTCTTGTTCACACTCTATAATTATTATAAGCCTTCTCGACACTGAGGCTATTTAGCAAAGGATTGCGAACTTTTATTAGCCATTGTTTCATTTTTTCGGCATCTTTTGGAAACCGGAAATAGCTGCTGTATTTGTCGCCGCACCCCGGAACACAGCATTTCTGATGTTTTTCAATTAACAAACTGGGAGAAGACATTTTGAGATAATAATTATTGATAATTGATAGGTAATTGATAATTCTAAATGTTGGGAGAAGTTCAAAATTTAAATTTTAACGACTGGAAATCACAGCTGGAAATGACAAAATAAACTTCAAATCTTGGCGCACGGTCCGACTGGAAAAAGAAAACTTTAAAAGGTCGATTGAAGCGCCTCTAGTGATTGGAGGGGAAAGCTGAAACGACTAGACTGACGTGTCTCATAAGACTTACATTTCTAAGGGGGGATGTTTTGTGGTTAGTGACGTACTGTCAGAATTTATGCGTAGGAACTATCGGGTCTTCAAAAAAAAAACCAATCAAAGATTGCTATGGTTTTTTAAACGTATGTCTTAGCAATATTTGTCTTTAATTTTGTCAATGAAATTTAATGTCAAAATATCCTGTCAAAAATCCTGACGAATAAAGAAACAGTAATGCGACGTACGTTTTCGTAGTCAAAGCAATCTTCGATTGGTTTTTTTTTTGAAGACCCGATATAATGCTTCCATTAGGGTGATAGATAATTTTAGAATGCGAAACAAATTCCGACATAATATTCCTAGTCTTAGTAAGCTTTTATCTTTGTACATAAAAACTAAACCTTTGCAATCTAATGCTATTGTGCCTCTAGCTGACAAGAATGATGTAAGCGAAACATTAAATGTGGATTCTGGGTGTGAAAACATAAACATTATTAGTGACCTAAAAATTTCAGAGTCTAATATATCCACCCTAGCAGGAAACAGTGAGATTTCTTTTTTAAAAAATGTACCCACCACTCTGACTGTATCTCCATAGTGGCACTGAATATTCAATCTGTTAGAAATAAACTAAACGAACTTGATATATTTTTATAGACAGTCTACAATACCCAAGCATAATATTGTTATGTGAACATTGGCTGAAGCCTCAAGAACCTTTTAATTTAACAAGGTATACTGTTTTAAGTAAATATTGCCGAATAACTTCGATACATGGAGGAACAGCTATTCTACTAAACAATGATTTTATGGAATCTTTTCGTTTTTCTGACATTAATAAATTTGACCATTTGCTTGAAGAAAGTGATTTCAATATAAATTTCTTGGCTGCTGATAGAAACACCCAAAGATTGGTTAATTTATTGGGTTCATTTAATTTGCATGTCATGGTGGATACTCCCACCAGAATAACCCCTAACTCTTCCACTACTATTGATAACATATGCACAAATTTTGAAAGAAATCATAGTAGTGTAAGTGTTGTAAATGCAGGTCTTTCAGATCATGAGGCCATTTTTTGTAGATTTAAGATCAGAACCAGAAGACGTAATGAATTGAAACGAAAGGGATGGATATTCAGTGCAAGAAATTATGATAAGCTCTCTGAATTGTGTGCCTGTGATAACTGGCAAGCAGTTCTTAGTTTCAATAAACCTCTGGAAACTTTTCATGAAAAGTTATCCTCTATATTCAATAAAGCATTTCCAATAAAAAACTTGAAAATAAATAAAAAAAAAAGCCATGGTTAACAGAGGGCATTAGGATTTCTTCAAAAAATATGCGTTCACTGCATTACATCCGTAAGTTTTATATCAGTAATATTTGTTTCATGACATATTATAAAAATTATAGGGCTATACCGGGTGGTCCTCCGGGAATGACATCGATTGCTTATGGGAAAACTGTGAAAGGTAAAAATTTGAAAATTTGGCAACATAGCAATGTCGATGGGGGACATCCAGGTAAAATATTTTCAAGATGGCGGCATTTCCGGTCATACCGGAAGTTGATACCAACTCGGTTATTTTAAATAGAACACCCCATATATTAATGTATTTTTGGATTCTACATAAAATTCTGAGCAGATTTCATGTAATATACCCTATACCTAAGTTCAACTGTTTTGGAAATATTGACAGTTGAAAATTGACTTTTTGCAACTTTGACAAGCTGTAAAACCTAATTGGTTAATTTTAGAGGAAAACCGATTTCACATTCCTATCTTAGATTTTGATAAACTATCATTTGACACCAACTTTGAACTTAAACGGAGATTAAATTTAACTGAAATTTTTAATCATGGATTTAATTCAAAGTTGATGTCAAATGATAGTTTATAAAAATCTAAGATAGGAATGTCAAATCGGGTTTCCTCTAAAATTAATTGTTCAGGTTTTACAGCCTGTCAAAGTTGCAAAAAGTCAATTTTCAACTGTCAATATTTCCAAAACAGTTGAACTTAGGTATAGGGTATATTACATGAAATCTGCTCAGAATTTTATGTAGAATTCAAAAATACATTTATATACGGGGTGTTCTATTTAAAATAACCGAGTTGGTATCAACTTCCGGTATGACCGGAAATGCCGCCATCTTGAAAATATTTTACCTAGATGTCCCCCATCGACATTGCTATGTTGCCAAATTTTCAAATTTTTACCTTTCACAGTTTTCCCATAAGCAATCGATGTCATTCCCGAAGGACCACCCTGTATATCGTAGGTTGGTGAAAGCAGCTAAAGATAAGTACTATAGAAAACGAATAATAGAATCCAGTAACAGACAAAAAGAATCCTGGACAATTGTTAATGAGCTAATTGGCAAAAAACGGGAAAATTCAGATGTTGATACCACACTTTCACCTCAGGATTTTAATAATTTTTACTGTTCTGTTGCTAAAAATCTCTCTAGCCAAATTGGCATTGCACACGATTTTAAACATTTTTTCAAATATTCATCAACAGGCGAATCATTTTTTTTTGTGCCTACAGATGTAAACGAAGTTAAGTTTACATTTAATCAAATTAAAAATAAGAATGCTTCGGGGTGGGATGATATATCTGTCAAATTATTCAGGAAGTTACCTGACAATGTTTTAAACATATTAGTTTATGCTATCAATAATTCTTTATTCCGAACTGTCTAAAAAGGGCCAATATAATCCCAATATTTAAAGCGGGCGATAAACAAAATCCCTCAAACTATAGACCTATAGCCCTGTTGCCGACTCTATCAAAAATTGTAGAGAAACTAGTAAAAAAAAAGAATCGTTTCATTTTTGAATGAAAAAAAGATTCTTAGTCCCGAACAATATGGATTTCGAGCTTCCAGGGGGACTTCCGATGCAATATTTGCATTCCTCGAGGAACTTTTCTTAAGACTGAATGACAATGACGTTGCCGCAGTGGTGTTCTGTGATCTCACGAAAGCTTTTGATTGTGTCAGTCACAGAATATTGCTGTGGAAACTGCAGTCCTATGGATTTAGGGGATACTCTTATAAATGGTTTGAGAGTTATTTGCAGGATAGGACTCAAAGTGTTCGCTTTGGAGGTGATGTTTCTGGACAGAGAACATTACAGTATGGGGTGCCTCAAGGGTCTGTTCTTGGTCCAATATTGTTTTTAATTTATGTTAATGATATAACTCAGCGGTTCCCAACCTTTTTTTAGTCACGACCCTTTTACAGATTTGCTCATAAGGTCGCGACCCCCCTACTCCTTAATAAATAAAAAACAAAAAATCTCTATTAAAATATTAATATTCCATAACTAAATACAAAAAGTCAATTTTTATTTTGTTAATGTGATCACTGAGGTTGCATCTCCGTTTTGAAATTCTTGGTTGAGTTTTTGTTAAAGATAATCTTATGTCGTCTTGAACGCCCAGTCTACCTATTTCTGGCGTTAATTTCAATTTGCAAAAGAGTTGAAAAACCACTTTCACGAAAGTAGGTAGAGGCAAATGATATTAGTAGTATCCGGAAAGAAAGCATAAGCAGGGCGACATAAGGGTATGAACTGGGATATGAACTATGCATGGCACATCAAAATTCAGTCAAGAATTTTTCCTGAAATAGGGCAGGTGCTGTGGAATCATTCCTCAGCTCTAGAAATGTATTCTGTACTTCATCCAGGAACGTTGGCAACATCTAACGAGGATTGGAACAAGTTCCTTATACTACTGCAGCTATCTGTTCAGATAACTCAGGAATGACGACCATTTCATTCTCAAGGGATTGAAACCATTGAAGGTGATAATCAATAATTTTCTCTTTTAGATTCTCCACAATTTCTGTTTCTGATGCTTCAGCCATTATGCATAGTTACCTATGTTCAAAAACGTGCGACTCACAACACTCACAATCTGTGCTATGCCCTTCATACGTAAGACCAATGCAACGCTGCGCGGGTTTTGAGGTGGAGGCTAAAGCTCAATTCTCACTTGCGCGAAATTCGCTCCTTTTTAACATTGCTTCGACAATTTGACGTTTTATACACGCATAAAACGTCAAATTGTCGAAGCATTGTCAAAAAAAGAGCGACTTTCGCGCAAGTGAGAATGAGGTATAAGGCGTGTTGCCAAATGCAGAAAAATATATATTGGCAATGCGACCCCTCCAAAAACTCTATGCGACCCCCTTAGGGGTCGCGACCCACCGGTTGGGAACCGCTGATATAACTGATCTTGACATCTCGGGGAAATTTACATTGTTTGCGGATGATGCATATTATTATATTATTTTGTGGAAATATGAAGCTGTGCTTTAACTTTAACTCTACCTTTATTAATTTAGAAAAACTACTAAAAGACTCCTATGTCAAAAATCAGGCAGACCCTCTTAAATCTCAATATTTTTTACCAATAGTTTTTATTGTTTTCCTTTCTCTATTTATAATTTTATTATGTTTCTTTATTGTGTTTGAACTTTTTTAATTCAATAAACCATTATTTGCATTACATTGATTGTTTTGTTTCTGCCAACAGCTGCGTTTGGCTTGCTAACTTTTTAAACTGTTTTTGCAAAATGTTTGAGATTGACAACTTTTTTTCAGTCACATTTTGCAAGAAAAAAAATGCGAAAAGAGCTAAAAGTAGTCAGCAAGCCAAATACATCCTGTACATAAAATAGTTATTTACATTCCAAGCTGCAAAAGCGTACTTTTAGGTGCGAGGTATATTCAAAGCAAATTCAAATTCCAAATTCAAATATTTGAACACCTCCGAGCACCTAAAAGAACTTTTGCAACGTGTAATGTATCAAACTTTTCATTCTTCTCCCGAAAATGCAATTTTTTTTTATCTTGAATAGGCAAACGAAAGCGAAAGTGATGACTAGTATGCTACACTTTCGCTTGCCTATTCAAGGTAAAAAAAATGTATTTTTGTAAGGAGGAGAATGAAAAATTATTTAAAAACTAATTCAAAAAAATCGATTCGCCTTTTTGTCAAGAATGCTCGATTAGTTGGGTTTTCAGTCAACGATGGCGCTCTAATTCATAACCGGTAGGTAACATGGCAGATACTTTTCTAGCCTTGCGTTCGGTATTTTGCTCGAAGAGCAGAGCGTGCTGAGCGGAGCCGTAATCACGTGACCAGCGAGGGAACAGAGCAGTTGAACGCTAAATAAAAGTGCTAGAAATTTTAATAAACGAACGCGAATGAGGCTGCACCGAGTACACTTTTTGAATAAACGAACGGTAAAGTCATGCTCGGAGAACTCAGACCAAAATAACGAACGCACGGAAAAGGTGATATGTTCTGTGCTGTCAACCATTGTTTTCATACTTTTTTGGCGTCTGACAGTTTGATGCCAGAGAGAGAGGTTTTTAAATTGAAAAGGTCAATTGAGATTTTTTTTTTAAATTTTTTTTCTAATTTTTTTTTTTGTAAGGTTAAGTGGGGTAAGTGGGTTTCTGGGGTAAGTGAGTATATGAGCTATAAAAATTTCAAAAAGTAACTTTCGATATCCGCAACTTCACAGAATGTTTTTCAGACCTTCTCTGAGCCACAGAATTTTTTATGTAACTACCCAATTTTTTTGCAGGTGTATTCGTATTAATTTTAAAACACCCTTCAATTTATCTCACATACAAACTTTGGTCTAAAATTTAAAAAAATTCATATCTTCGTTATTCGTAATTTTAGCGCGGCGATAATTACATTCCCATAACTGTAATAAGTAATGATATCTTTTATATGTTTTTCAGATTTTTCGATTGCAGGATACAAATTTTGGAGTCAGAGTACCCACTTGCCCCGCTTTTTCGGTCAGTGGGGCAAGTGGGTACTAACCCTAAGGGGCAAGTGGGACATAGTCCAAGCTTGCCTAAATAACACGTTTTTTTTGTTACAGATGCAGTAAGCCTTTGAAGAAAAGCAAATCTAGCGTATTTGTGTATTTTGGAAAAAAAACCTCAAGTTAAAACCAAAAAACTAAAGACATTAAATAAAGTGTATTGTGTTGAAAACTTTAAGTGCTAGATAAGTGAACTAATTCAAACTGTTTGATAGGGCTTAACAATGGTGCGTGTTTATAAAAGAAAAACAGACAGAGCTACTCAATATTCAAAAGAAGATCTACAGGCTGCATTGCGAGAAGTAACTGCAGGCAGATCAACAGCCTATGCAGCGTCTAGGCGTTTTAATATACCTGCAAGCACAATCAACAATCATAAGAGAGACGTAAGAGGAAGAATAAGTAAAACTCTAGGCAGATCCACTGCCCTTTCTGCAGATGATGAGAAAAAACTTGCGGAGTGTCTGTCTAGTATGGAAAAATGGGGTTTTGGCCTTACAAGAAGAGAACTTCTCGATTTGGTGCAGAACTACGTGAAGAGAAACAATTTAAACACATGTTTCAAGAATGGTCGCCCTGGAGAAGACTGGTTCCTCCAGTTCAAGCAAAGACATCGATTATCATTGAAAAAACCGCAAGCCGTTGAATTTGCAAGAAAAAAAGCAGTAGATCCATTCCCAATCAATGAATATTTCGATTTGTTGGAACAACTTATTATTAAACACAAATTTGATGAGAAACCTCATTTAATGTACAATTTGGATGAGTCTAGCTTTTGTCTAGATCCCACAAAGTCCAAAATTGTGGGAAAAGTAAACACACCATCCTTCCGAACTACAAGCGGACCAGCCAAAGAGAACATAACGGTGCTTGTAGCAGGAAGCGCCACAGGACATAAATTGCCACCAATGATTATATTTAAGGCGAAATATATTTGGGATGAGTGGATAGCTCCGGAAAATGTTGCATTTCCTAACACGGCGTATGCTGCTACCAAGAACGGATGGATGGAGGCTGACGTCTTCCTTCGGTATATTGAAAAAACTTTTATACCAAGCGTACCGGATGAAAGGCCCATATTATTAATTTATGACGGTCATTCGACACATGTGGATGAACGCACAATACGTCTGGCCATTGACAATAACATTATTATCCTGAAATTACCACCCCATTCTAGTCATTTACTCCAGCCTCTTGACTTGGCAGTTTTCAAGGCAATGAAAGATGCATGGGATGCTAAACTTGTTTCCTGGCAAAGAAAACATATAGGGCAAAAGTTATCAAAAAAAACCTTCTCTCAGTTCATTGGAGAAGGGGCTCATTCTTTATAAAACCATATATACAAGTAAGACAAATAAATAAAATACTGTACATAATTTAGACCTTTTATTTACAACAAATTAAAAAGGCTTATAAAATATATAAATAAAATAACTTTACATGGGGGGTATTCATCCATTTAATCGCCTTGTCATAAGTCGTGAAAAATACGACCCCGAAGCTCTACGCAGATGGGACAATAAACAAAACTCGGTTGATATAGAAATTATTCAGAATCCCCAAAATGTTCTTAACACTCAAACTCCTCTAAATGTTCCTGACATAGAAGCCCCATCTACCTCTGGAATATCGAGACGTACAAATGCAAATGATATTATCGAACATAATGATCTAAAATCCAATTCATTCGAAAGTTTAATGCTACAAGAAATTAAGCAAAAACAACGTGACGAGAAGAAAACAAAAAAGAGGGTAGCCATTGGGGCCGAGGTCATAACTAGCCGGGAGGTACTCGAAAGAATAATGACAAACAACAAAAAAGTCGAAAAATCCCAGCAAACCCCTAAAAGGCTTACAATAAAAACTAAAACCAAACCAGTCAAAGCAAAAGATCCTGAAAGTTCCGAAGAGAGTGACATTTTAGAAGTGGAAAGTTATGCAGGTAGTGACAGCGATGATGAAACTTTAGAGGAATTGAAAATGAGGTATGAACGTGAAGAAAAAGAGACACAGGAAGAGGAAGATGAACGACTGATAAGCCATCAGGCAAATATTAAAGTTGGTACTTGGGTCTTAGTGGAATTTGCCACTAAAAAGACAAAGAAATTCTTTGTAGGGCAAATATTAGAACTTATTGACGATGAGATAAGAGTAAAATTTTTAAGAAAGAAGGAAGACACGGTGAAACCTATATTCTACTGGCCAGAAGTGGAAGATGAAAGTGTGGTCTCTGAAAACGCTGTAATTATGCCTCTTCCAGAGCCAAATCTTGGCAGAAGAGGGGAAGTAATATTTTCGGTTGAATTTTCAACATATAACGTTCTATAAGTAAGTAATAAGTAACTATTTTCTGTTGTCACCAAGGAATTTTTGGGTAGTGTTTTGCTGCCTATTTTTGGTTAAAGAAGTTGTGTTTTAGTTTTGTGATGTAATTTCCAATATGTAAGAATAAAGACCTTTTTTCAACTCCATTGATTTTTCTTTGTAAAATTCATCATTTTTTAAATAGTTCATAACTTCTGTATTTTTAGGAATTTTTCAGATCTGCAAAAACTATGTTGTAGCTTAAACAGCATATTACAAACTCACTTGCCCCAAAAAGATGCAATGCTGTGTATATGCGGTTTACCAAGACGAAACCCACTTGCCCCAATAGCCGGGGCAAGTGGGTTGGAGAGACCGCATTTATATTTTTTATTTTTTTTTTAATTTTGCATAGGCAATAGCTACAATTCCAGGGTATATTAACAACATAACCAAGTAATAACTGTCAAAAGATGAAGTCTGTCTATTTTCTTTTGTAAAAGTTACACGATCCCAAAGTCAACCTTTTACATTTTTAGTACCCACTTACCCCACCTGACCTTAATTTTTTTTTAAATTTTTTTTTTTTTTTTTATACAGGGTGAATCTGAAAGTGAGGCTTTTTTTTTAACAGGGTATATATCTCGCTAAAATAAGTTGTTTGGCAAAATTTTTTTTACTTAAAAAATTTAAGATAACGGAGGTACAGGTATTTGAAGATATAAAAATAATTAAGTTGAAAATGGAAAAAGGAGTTTTTGATTGATTTTTCTGATGGAATAATGCAACTGTAGATTATCTATTATGGAAAAAAAACCATTATGCTGGATAAATAACTGCTTTTTTCCGAGAAAATGTAAGCAAAATGTTTTATAATTGGATGCCTATTCTCGAAACTGGGGAACAGCGTTCTCATGAGAACGATTGTTCTGGTCTTTGTCAGTGTTATGCAAACATGAGTATGGGCAAATAGGGCGGCGAAGATAGGACCTTCGTTCTCATAAGAATGCTGCTCCCATGTTTGGAGAATAAGGACCCTGGAGTCTTCTTAAGACCTTGAAATACCTGTAACTCCGTTATCTTAAATTTTTTTTATAAACAATTTTTTGCCAAACAACTTATTTTGGTGAGATATATATCCCGTCAAAAAAAACACCTCACTTTCGGATTCACCCAGTATAAAGCAAAATGAGCTCTTACCAATCAATGAAAAAAAAGATGGCGTTCCCATTTAAAAAAAAGATCAATGACGTCATATTTTGGAGAGGAATTATTTTTTCTCCTATATCTCTGCGTAACTTTTCCCTACACGTCTTCTTATACCTATTTCCAAAATTTCATCAAATTCCATCGAGCCGTTTTCTCAGAAAAATGCCAACACACACACAAAGGGCACTTTCCAAAATTCACCGGTTTCTGAACCGGTGCGATACCGGTTTAATAGTTTACTCACCAAACCGTTCCAAAATGTACCGACTTTTTACCGGTTGAACCCGATCGTTCGTTCCAAAATTGAGCGGAATGATCAGCTGTTTAAAACCGGTGAGGCACCGAATCCACCGGGAATTTTTGTCGGTTTTTTCGGTTGAAGGTTTATTGACACTTTTTTTTTACGTACATTAATTTAATTGCTTTGAATGGGCACTATTGGCAGTCTATTGTTAAATTGCTGCTTGCAGATGGCAGAATAAAAAAATGTTTGTGCGTGGGCGTCATTATGAAATCGACAAACCAAATACTCAGCTCACATAATCTACAAAAATCGTACTGAAAACTACCGTTTGTTAACTGTTAAAAATAATAAAAATACATACCAACCTCACTGCATCCCACAAAAAAATCCATTCCAAAAAATAATAAGCAACACCAGCAAACTTTGACACCAAAGCGTTCCAAAATGCACCAGAGAGATCTTGTAACCGGACTTGCATCTGACTTTTACCGGATTTTTTGGACAACTACCGGTTTATTTAACCGGTCAATTTATCGGTGAAATTTGGAAAGTGCCCATACACTCACACTTACATACACACAGACGGAAATGTGCCACCTTGACAAAAAGACTTAAAATGATCCAAAACGTCAAGATTTAATGAAATTTTGACATTGTCAAAATCGGGCTATCACCATCTTCCTATCTAGGAAGCTAAAAAAAATATTAAATTTCATCATTTTAGTAGTGAGGTAGCTTATGATTTAGATTTCGGAAAACTTTGAAAGGTCACAACTTTTTTTTTATTGAAGATAGAAAACTGAAATTTTCAGTGATTCTTATCCCAGTAGAGGACCACAATCCCTGAAAATGTCAGCCCATTTGGACTTAAAGTGTCTTTTTTCATAGAATTCAGCTTGAAATTTCAGAATTATCTAGTGTATGGAGTTTGGGGGGTACCAAAGAATCATTAAGACACAAAAACTCAACAAACAAAAAATCCTCGTTTTAGTACTAATGTTTGATGATGATTTAGATTTTTGTAAACTTAAGAACATCATAATTTTTTTTTCTATC
This sequence comes from Ceutorhynchus assimilis, assembly GCA_917834065.1. Lineage (NCBI taxonomy): Eukaryota > Metazoa > Arthropoda > Insecta > Coleoptera > Curculionidae > Ceutorhynchus > Ceutorhynchus assimilis. The sequence goes on from OU892281.1 coordinate 4,798,325, forward strand.
AGAAATAGAAACCTGAAGTTTTTAGCGATTTTTATTCCAGTAGGGGAATACAATCCCTGAAAATTTAAGCTCATTTGGATTTATAGTTTCAGAAATAAAATCGTATTAACAATTTGGGATGATTTATCAATTTTCCAATATATCTGAGTGCCTTTTTTCATAGATTCTGGCTCCAATCTTAGAATAATTTAGTGTTTGGACATTGGAGAATCCCAAAGAACCATTAGGACACAAAATCTTGTGAAAAAAAAAAAAATGAAATTTCATCGTTTCAGTACCTACTGAGGTAGCTACCTTATGATTTAGATTTTGGAAAACTTTGAAACGTCATAACTTTTTTTCTATTATAGATAGAAAGCTAAAATTTTCAGCAATTTTTATCCCATTAGGGGACTACAATCCCTGAAAATTTCAGCTTATTTGGACCTATAATTCCAGAAATAAAATCGTGTTAAGCAATTTGGGTTGATTTATCAATAATTCAATTTTTCTGCTGTATGAATAATTTAATGTATGGAGTGTGTGGGGTCCCGAATGATCATTTAGATACAAAATCTCAACATATTTTAGTACCTATTATCAAAGAATCTATTATGTTGGGACGTCATTCATGAAACTTTCAAAAATAATCTCTGACGTCAACCAAACAATAATTACTGTAAAATACCACGCCACTGATTCGATGTTACTCCCGGCAGTACCACTTGCGAGCTGGTAACCGCTTTGCGCTCTGGGTACTACCAGTAAATTGTTTGGGTCCCTCATCGAAATCGCACATTAATTAAACCAGTTTGTGGTTCTGAAGAGACCACAACAACTATTTCAGTTATAAACAATAGTGACAATATTTGCATGTGTGTTTAGTGTTTTAGTTGAAAAATTATTAAGGTTTGTAATGTTAATTTTTATCGTAATGTAGAGGGTATCGCGAGATCATCTTCAAAAGTTGATCTTTGATTGGGTTGCGGTGGTTACAGAGGCGTCGAATACTATATTGGAGAAAATATTGAATTTCTTTTTTTGCAATAATTCATTACAAAATAGTAGAAAGTGGAGATTTTTTTTTTACGTGTGCGTTGCCAAATAGTAAAGTATTTTCTAAAAGCAATATATAATGTAACAAACATCAGTGTTTTGGCAAATTATAAAATTACAATATTAACACAAAACACCAATAACGTATCATTAAAAAATTGTTTTTAATAATGGGAAAACCCAAATTATGCGCTCGCTTAAATTAAAATCCGTTTTGGCATTGAATTAGGTATATTATTGTTATTGTTAGGGTTATTAATTAGGTACCTACTTTCATTGTAAGAAATTTCATTTATTCTTTATTCGAAGTACTTATTTGTGTTAGGCTGTTTTTAAATATTTCATTGATCATTTATATGGTATTTCCAAGCCAAATCTGAGATCCGGTACTAATAAAATGACCATTCTCAATGGAAATACCGAGACATTATTTTTTGTGAAACCCGAAACCCATCTTTCTATTACTGTAGAAATTTGGCATTACGTAAATTTTAAAATTTTTCTATTTTTAAAAGTGACGGCTATTGAAAGAAGCATTGTTTGATTCTAAAATCTTTATATTTGGGACACTGATTCAGTTATATTATTCTACAGTCAATCTACTGGCCAGAGAAATGTTTAATTTTTTCAATGACAAATACACAATGGGGAATTGCAAATTTCCATTTTTTTGTAAGTCACGGTCTCTTGTTTGTTACACCAACGCATCATGAATGAATACAAAAAAAACCCAATTAAAACAGAGCAAATAATAACAGAGATAATCTCTCTTTGCTGGTCAGCAACCTTGACATACTATTAGTCATTATATTTCATTGTCACACTCATTAACAAGTGTGTAAAGTGAATTTTGACAATCATATGAGTGAAAAAAGGGGCTTTACACACATGTGTGTAAAGTAAATATATCACATCTTATACCTAGGTTCTTAAATTATTAAGTTTTATACTTGTGGGGTGGGTATTTATGCATTTTGGCAAAAAAACTAATACAATAATAGTTTGTTAAACCTTTTCTGATTGTGTAAAGTGAATTACCTTACGCACAAGTCCGTGAAACGTAATTTTTGGTTTATTCCCGGCACTTGAATTTTTTCTCAATTTTTCTCACATTTCTTCTTTAAATTTACATTTTTGTAAACTTTAAAAAAATCATAACTTTTTTTTCTATTAAAGTTAAAAAGCTGAAATTTTCAGCGATTCCTATCCCAGTAGAGGACTACAATTCCTGAAAAGTTCAGCTCATTTGGACTTACAGTTTACAGTTGCAGAAATAAAATTGTGTTAAGTAATTTGGGATGATTTATCAATTTTTCAATTTTTTTGAGTGCCTTTTTTCATAGAATCCGGTTCCGAATCTCAGAATAATTTATTTTATGGAGTTTGGGGGGTCCTAAATAATTAGTTAGACACCAAATCCTAACATGAAAATTTTTGAAATTTTATCGTTTTAGTGCCTACCTACCGAGGTAGCTAGCTACCTTATGAATTAGATTTTGGAAAACTTTGAAAGGTCATAACTTTTTTTTCTTTTAAAGATAGATAGCTGAAATTTCCAGCGATTCTTATTTCAGCAGTAGAGGACTACAATCCCTGAAAATTTCAGCTCATTTAGACTTCAGTTCCAGAAATAAAATCGTGTTAAGCAATTGAATTGAATTGAATTGAAGCTTCTTAGGTGAAAGAAAATTAAAATCTTGATTAATAGGGTTGTAGAGACTGAAATCTGATGAAAATTAACAGAGCTGTGAGGCAAAAACTGTCTCAGTGTAATTTTTGGAAATTTATCAATGTTCGACAAATTCTATTTTGAAGCTTCTCAGGTGCAAAACAAATTATAGTACATTATACACCTAGGGACTAAAGTAATACTTTTAAGGGATTAAAAAACACTTTAGTCCTGAGGTGTATACACTATTTTATGCACTTTGCTTTATTTCCCGGGGATTAAATAAAACAGGGAATAAAAGGGTACTTTTAATCCCCGGGAAATATAAGTGAAAATTTAATCCCCGGGAAATAAAGTGAAATTTAATCCCGGGGATTAAAAGACCCACTTTACTCCCTTAAAAAAGGTATTAAAAGGGTACTTTTAATCCCTGAAGTGCATAAAAATCTTAACTAATAAGTTTGTAGATAATTTAATTATAGTCTAATTGCATTGAAATCGGATGAAAATTAATGGAACTATGAGACAAAAACTGTCTCGGTGTCATTTTTGGAAAATATTCAATGTTCGATAAACTCAAACAAAAACCTGTTCACTCATAATATGTCGACGTTTCGACTATATAAAGTCATCCTCAGGACACTAAGTCTAGATTGAAATCCTGATAAATACATTTAAAAAGAACATAAGTACCTACTTTTAAGACGTACTATAGGCATACAATATTGATTATTGTGCTTTAAATTTGAAAATATAGAACCAACCAAAATGTTATATTTTTTAAGAAATACGTAATAACTACTGTATTCCCCATTTTAGTGTCCTGAGGACAATTAAATATAATATAAGTCGAAACGTCAACCAACTGTTTGGTATTTTGGTACGAATTTTTGAAAATTCAAGATGAGTTTGGGTCAGAAAAAGTACATAAAATATTCTGGATAATTTAAAACATTGACGAATGATGTTAGATATTGGTTTAACATGAGTGAAAAAAGGAGCTTTATACACACATGTTACATACAACATTTTTTCTACTACTTTCCTGCGAATATATTTCAATTATGACATTGTTTTTATTTGTAAAAGCTTTTATTCGAAATGTTCGTCTATGATTGAAATAGCATTTTTATGTATTTTGTGTATACATATTTCAAATAATTATCTATTTTATGACAAAGTCTGGTGAGATTTACAATCAATTGGGTATACAATGTACCCAGCATTTGCAAAAAATAAAATAAACAAATTCTATTTTTTTTACGACTAATTTGGTAATATGTAATTGAAAAAATACCTACACAATATTTCATGAGCAATAATTATCAGAAATTTACTTTTTGGTTTTATCAACGGTTTTATTCATTGCTGCATAGTGCATGGGTTTTCAATTACTCATAAGGATTTCACTTGAAAACATAAAACAAATACATTTTATCATTTTGCAGAAACCTCTGCGAATTTCATCAGATTCTTAAACATAATAAAAAGTCCCGTAATATTTGAACAAGTTCATCGCGTGTCACTGTATTGAGAAAGTGATTAATTCAAGCTGGTTCTGGGTCATGTAAAAACACTTTCTCCCACTGATATAAACTTATCTTCGATATTATTCTTATTATTTGAATGTGAATTTTTGATGTAGGTATTAAATTTTTTTTCAGCTTCATAATGAATCCCCTACTAGTATTTCCTTTACTCCTCGCCACTGTAACGTCAGCTCAGATGATTCAAGAACAAGGCTGTTTTAGACCTTACCAAGACAATCAACCGGCTCAGCATTCTCGTGCCAGCCTTTACGGCGGTCAACAAGAGTTTTCTTTGGCCCTACTAAACGCCATCAACAAAGTAATGCCAAAAGAAAACCTATTTTTCTCACCTTATTCTACTTACCACGCGTTGCTGATCGCTTACTTTATGGCTGGTGGTCAAACTGAACAATACTTGAAGAAAGTATTGAGATTAGGAGAAAATCAAGTAAGAATTTTCATTTTCTTTAAAATATTTAATGAGTCATATTTATATATTGCTTTAGGGAAAATCAGACATTTATGCTGCCTACAAATTGGATAAATTTATGACCAAATTCATTGCAAGTAATAATTCCCTGTACGAATTCACAAGTGCCAACAAAATCTACGTGTCTAATGAAACCCAAATAAGACAATGCGTACAAAATGACTTCACCGATGAACTAGAATCATTCCCATTTAAAACCAATCCAGAACAATGCAGGTATGAATATTATTTTTTCCTACAAAAAAAAAAACTTAAATAAAATCCTTTAGATTATCCATAAACAACTGGGTAGAAACCACCACTCATCACATGATCAAAGATCTACTACCGGCAGGTACCATCGACGCTTCTACCAGTTTGGTACTGGTAAATGCGGCCTACTTCAAAGGAATTTGGGAGAACAAGTTCAATCCAAACCTGACCAAACCGGAAATTTTCTACGTGAGTCCCACGAAGCAAATTATGGTCGATATGATGCACGTCGAAGGAACTTTCAAGCATGGTAATGAAAACTTTTTTAGTTAGAAATTATTACTATACTTAAGTTGATAAATATTTATTTTGACTCAAATTTTCAGATGAAATATTCAGTGAATGTAATCCGTTATCCCAGAATAATTTGGTGTATGGAGTTTGGGTTTGGGGGATCCCGAACGAACGTTTAGTAACAAAATCTGAACATAAAAAAAAATCATGTGCAGCGCCGTACACGTGGTAGAAGCGAAACTTTTTTAAAATTCCCCCTAATACAACTTTTAGACATACCTTGCGTTCGGTATTTTGCTCAAAGAGCAGAGCGTGCCGAGCGGAGCCATAATCACGTGACCAGTGAGCGAACAGAGCAGTTGAACGCTGTATAAAAGTGCCAGAAATTTTAATAAACGAACGCGAATGAGGCTGCACCGAGTACACTTTTTAAATAAACGAACGGTAAAGTCAAGCTCGGAGAACTCGGACCAAAATAACGAACGCACGGTTAGCGTATGAGTCGGAGTAAAGACGAAGAGAAACGCGTATCTGTAGTGACGTCACAAGACAATATTAGGCAATCTTCTTTGCGCTTATAATCCTTGATTTGTGGCAATCAATGGCTGTTTTTCTTCGTTTCTAAGCGACGGTTTCTCAATAGCGAAACATCTCCGGGTTGGTTTTAACTTTAGGTTAAACGTGTCAAATTGCAATATTTACCCTGAAGTTATGCTTACCCCAGCCCAGAGGTGACTTTCTATTGAGAAACCGACCCTAATATCATTTTTGATAATATTTTAATCTTAGAGCTTTTAATGATTTCAATATACTCACGTCATAATGACAGTTCACGGATATATTCAAAAAAATCGCAGCACACAAATGCTGCACAAATGTATAAATAACGAAAATAATCACAAAACACCTATAACAAAAGGGAGACGCGCATCTATAGTGACGTCACAATGTTATCGGTCAATAATAGGCAATCCTCTTTACGCTTATAATCCTTGATTTGTGTCAATATCGGCGCTTGTCAATAATAGGAAATCCTCTTTGCGTTTATAGTCCTTGGTTTGTGTTAATCAATAGCTGTCTTTCTCTGTCTCTTTAGGTTATATCTTTCTTCTCTCTCGAGTAACGAGATTCAAATGACTCTCCATTGTCGTTCAAATATCAGAACGTTGCCTGAAAAAAGTTCACTCAAATAGTACATTAAAATACAAGTTTCATAAGACGTCATTTTATCGCACGAGCCCTATATTAGAAAACGAGCCGGAGGCGAGTTTTCTAAAGGGCGAGTGCGATAAAATGTCTTATGAAACGAATATTTTATACTATTTTTTCTATTTTGGTATTGTTTAATTGAAAAAAACAAACTCTTCTTGGAAATTTTATTCTCATATTTCCTGATTTCATATGTTTAGGTTGGCAACACTACATGCCAAATATAGAAATCTATTATTTTTTATCGCGAATGACAGTTCGATGGCCATCAGTCAGCCAGTGTTACCAACCTCCGATAAGTAAAAAAGGAGTGTCACAAAGAGCTTCTTTTCGAAACTACTTTTAGTGTCGAAAAGACTTCGATATGACACCAAAATAGAAAAAATTATTTTAAAAATTCTAACGTCAAATTTGATATACGTCAATGTCAAAAATATGATAAGCAGAAACCAATTTCAAAATTTTCCCAGATCTTGCTACCAGATTTTTCTGAAACATTTTTACGTCACCTGTGAAAAAAAATTTGACAGATGTCATGCGACTGGAATATGTGTCAATAAGGTCGTTTGCTTTATTTTCCCCCGCTTCACCATACAAGCTACAACCACCAAACTCGGTGCATAGGTAACGATTATTCGACTAGGGCTACCTGTCAGTGTCAAAAAAAAAATTGACAACTGTCAACGTAAAAAAAGTTATTACGTTTACGACTTTTGACGCCCGAAGTTTTGGTGATATTGACATATGTCACCTGTCAAATCTGATACATGTTTGCCTCTCTCCGGAGCTGCTTTACCAATGGCCGTTTTCGATTCGCAGCCCGGTTCGGCCTTGGTTGGTTCGGATTTAACAAAAGTTGGTTGACAGCTTTTGAATTTTTTCTGTCAAGAAAGACGCCATGTTTTAAGGTTATGAAAGCAAGCCAAAATTCAAACCAAAATTCGAACCAACTCGCGAAGCTGGTTCGAATTTAGACGGACCAAGGGATGCCTGTCACGTCACCGGTTTGCAATCGAAAACGGTTGGTTCTAATTTGGTTCGCCTTGAAGACGGACCAAAGCGAATCGAAAACAGCCCATACAAGGCTGTGATCACCAAACTTACAGTGGCTAAATAAACCTTTACATACAGTGGCGACAATAGAGGTCCCGCCGCCATTTTGTTCCCAACCTCTTGTTACTTTTAAATATGAATTTATAAGTTTTAAATGGACATCTTTCATAAAAAATTCATAAATCGACGTATTTGATGACTATTATTAGGTCCATCAAATACGTTGTTTTCCATGTTTTGTGATGGATGTTCACCCAAATCCCATATATTCATATTTGAAATAAGCAATAGATGGGAACAAGATGGCGGCGTTTTCAATATAAATATATGGGATTTTAGAACCAATCAAAAATAAGACAGCAATTGTCGCCACTGTGGGAAATAGAGTCACTGTAACCAAACTCGGTACATGACGGGATATATGTCATAAGCTATCTGTCAGTGTCAAAATTTTTATTGTCAGTTTCAATGCAAAACAGTTTATTCTCAATAGACCTATCTATTTTACCAGACAAAGAGGTAATAATATGAAAACTTCATTGAATAAAAAAAGACACAGAACGCTCAATGCGCAAGACGAGGCAAAACGTACCAAATTATGCTAGACTTACGTATAGCAATCCGTCCTTCTTATTTGCACAGGATAAAAAGGAAAGGAGAAAAACCGCGTGTTGTGCAACGTATTTGTCAATGAGATTGTCAAACAACTTTTGAATGACACTTGTCAAGTTGAATATCAACGTTAGATTTATTCTTGTCAGACCACGTGCAATGAACAAGGATAAAGAGATGCCCAGCGTGCAAAACGATCACCTCTCACCTGTATTAGCTAGCCAATAAAAAGACATTGCCTCGTGTTGCGCGCGCATACCAGGTAAAAATAGATAGGTCTATTTTTCGTTTCTCGAAAAAAAAAAAAAAAAATGGCGAATAACGATTTCTGGACCATTCTTGCTTGCCCGGACCCCAAAAACCCTAAAAAAAAAATCGCATCGATATATTATGTCAAAAATTGACGGTTTGAAAAAAAACCGTAATTTTTTTGACACATATAATAATTTTTGTCTCTCGACACTTTGTTGACAGCAACAGAAGTCATCTGTCATCACATTAATAGGTATGTTTCTGCAGAAATCAAAAACCAGTCAGAGCGAATTTCATTGGTTGGAAACAGTCAGAAACAGTCAGAAAACTAGTTTCAACCAATGAAATTCACTCCGACTGGTTTGTGATTTCTGCAGAAATAGACCTATCATATTCGCTTGTCCTTATGATTTAGATTTTTGAAAACTTTTAATAACTTTTTTTCTATTAGAGTTAGAAAGCTGAAATTTTCAGCGATTCTTATCCCAGTAGAGGACTACAATCCCTGAAAATTTCAGCTCATTCAGACTTATAATTCTAGAAATAAAATCGTGTTAAGCAATTTGAGGTGATTCATCAATTTTTAAATTTTAATTATTCTGAGTGCCTTTTTTCATAGAATCTGGCTCCAAATCTCAGAATAATTTAGTAAATATATGGAGTTTCGGGGATCCGAAAGGACCATTAGGACACAAAATCTCAACAAAAAAAAATTGAAATGTCATCGTTTTAGTAAGAAGGTTCAGTTTTTTGAAAACTTTGGAAGGTCATACCTTTTTTCTATTAAAAATAGAAATCTGAAATTTTCAGCGATTCTTATTTCAGTAGTAGAGGACTACAAACCCTGAAAATTTCAGCTCATTCGGACTTATAGTTTCAGAAATAAAATCGCATTAGGCAATTTGGGGTAGATTTATCAATTTTTCAATTTTTCTGAGTGCCTTCTTTCATAGATTTCAGCTCAAATCTCACAATAATATAGCGTATGGAGTTTGGGGGATCCCAAATGATCATTTAAATTGTTTTAGATGTCTCTGAAACACTGGGAGCACACATTCTCGAACTACCCTATCAAGGCGACAATATCAGCATGTATGTTTTACTTCCGCCTTTTTCCAATACCGAAGATTCCATTGACGCCACATTGAAAAACCTCAATATTGAAAATTTCAAAACTGTGGTCAACAGAAATTCGCTTATTTCACGAACAGTGCAAGTGGCTTTGCCCAAATTCAGTTTGGAAACAACAGTCGAATTAGTTCCAGTAAGTATTACTTTGAGATTTTGGTTATCCTACTAAGCTCTGTTTCAACCAACATGAGAACCGTTCCAGAACGGCCACCTATTTTTCAATAAGTTGAAGTGAAATAAATTGATTGATTGACTGGAAATTACCGTTCTAGAACAGTTCTCATGGCTGTTGGATCAGAGCTCTCAATAACATTAACTGATAATTTAAAAATCTATATGTAAATAACCATATCACGGGTAAAATACTAACGTTAACCTTTTTGGTATATGGTAGGTCCTTGAATCCCTTGGTGTTGGCAACCTTTTCAAAGAGAACGCAAACTTTCACACTCTAACCGACGATACGGTGTCAGTTGGCGAGGGCATCCACAAGGCCCGAATCGAAATTAACGAAAATGGAGCTCACGCCGCAGCAGCCACTGCTTTTCTGTCTTGGAGAATGGGCGACGACGAAGAACCACCAATCCAATTCAGATGCGACAAACCTTTCGTTTATTTAATCTACAACGCCAACACTCACACCATTTTATTTACCGGAGTCTTTAGAAGACCATGATGTTTTTAACAAAACTAATACTCTTTTTTTTTTATTATAAGACTAATTTAAATTAAATAAAATATTTCTACGAAAGTCTATTTATTATTAGGTGCTTGAAAAAATGGGAATTGGAGACCTCTTCCAACAAAACTCAGATCTATCGGGTTTGATCGAGCAAGGACAAGTCAGTGTAGGCAACGCGTTGCATAAAGCCAAAATCGAAGTGAACGAAGAAGGTACCAAAGCAGCTGCAGCTACTGTATTGTTCAGCTTCAGATCCAGTAGACCAGCCGAACCAGCGCAATTCATTTGCAATCATCCTTTCATTTATTTTGTTTACGATAAAGTACTGAATGCTATGCTTTTCAGTGGTGTATTCAGACGACCATATTAACATATTGGCTAATAAATAAATCACTGTTCTGAAACTTTGTAATGGAAAATCGCGAATTGTTAAAACCGACAAGTATTTTGATGCCTATGAATGTAGGATTCAATAAATAGGTATTATGTTAATTATTACGCAAGGTGTGATTGTATTTTTTATTTTGGAAAGGTTACCAAAATGTGTATATAATTTTTTGATATTTAAAACAATAAACGTTTAATCGCATTGTAGGTATTATAGTTTCCAGTTGACTATAATAATTATTGATGAAAGAGGTTTTTAATATATCTTGAAAGTATTTTTCAGGTGACTTAAAAGTAAAACCAGGACTTTTTATACTTCATCAACTTTTTCTAGTACAGTTAAAATAAAAAAAATGATGAAATTCTACATTTACATTACTTACTATTTTTCCCTCAGTTTTCTACATTTCTTCTCTGGTTAATGGCGAGTTTATAAAAAAAAAACTAAACTTAAACTAAGAATTATACGAAGGCGTAGAAGGGACATTTATTAAATTTTTATTTGCTGGTATAGATGCACAATTAATTCCGTGTTAACTAACTCGGAATTAATCCCCTACCTATTTAATTCCGTGTTAATTAACTCGGAATTAATCCCCTACCTATTTAATTCCGTGTTAACTAACTCGGAATTAATGTCCTCTTATTTAATTCCGTCTTAACTAACTCGGAATTAATCCCCTCCCATTTAATTCCGTGTTAATTAACTCGGAATTAATCCCCTCCTATTTAATTCCTTGTTAACTAACTCGGAATTAATGTCCTTTTATTTAATTCCGTCTTAATTAATTCCGAGTTAGTTAACACGGAATTAAATAAGAGGACATTAATTCCGAGTTAGTTAACACGGAATTAAATAGGTAGGGGATTAATTCCGAGTTAATTAACACGGAATTAAATAAGAGGGGATTAATTCCGAGTAAGTTAAGACGGAATTAAATAAAAGGACATTAATTCCGTGTTATTTAACACGGAATTAAATGGGAAGGGATAAATTCCGAGTTAGTTAACACGGAATTAAATAAGAGGACATTAATTCCGAGTTAGTTAAGACGGAATTAAATAAAAGGACATTAATTCCGAGTTAGTTAACTCGAAATTAAATGGGAGAGGATTAATTCCGAGTTAGTTAACACGGACTTAAATAGGAGGGGATTTATTCCGAGTTAGTTAACACGGAATTAATTGTGCATCTATAACAGCAAATAAAAATTTAATAAATGTCCCTTCTACGCCTTCGTAGAATTAACATTTAACTTAAATAATAGTTGACGTTATGATATGTAACGTAGCGGTTCATAAAAAAATTAAGACTTGTCAACTAAGAATTAAGAACTACATAAGACGTCTTTTTCTGACGGAATGTTTTGAAATGTTTTGAAACGTTTCAAAACGCTACATTTTTGTGTTGCAACGGTGACGTCATATACGGAAACGGTTCAACCAGTTTCGAAACACTCTTTCAGCCTGTTTCAAAATAGATGTTAAACAGCTGACCTCAAAGTACCCTTTAAACAATAATTTTAGACATGTCACGGGCTCCGTTTTAAAACAGGGCATTTTTGATCAACACCGGTCCGATATGATGACGTAGCAATCGAACCAGTTTTGAAACATGGTTCAACAGAAAAAGACGTCTATAAGTGCACGTTGAAATTCTTAGTTGTAAGGGCGGGTTTCTCAATAGCGAGTCACCCCCGGGTTGGTTTTAACTCCAGGGTTAACGTGTAAAATTGCAATGTTTACCCTAGAGTTAGCTTAACCTGGAGGTGACCTGTTATTGAGAAACCGGCCCTAAGTTAATTTTCTTAAATTTGTTCAAGTATTACTTTTTTTATAAACTCGCCATAAATTCAAAGTTGGTGTGGAAAAATGATAGTTTATGACAAATTTAAGATGGTAATGTGAAATCGGTTTTCCTCTAAAATTAACTGTTAAGGTTTTACAGCCTTGAGCCTATCAGAACTAAGGTATAGCGTATATCACATGAAATCTGCTCAGAATTTCACGTAGAACCTAGAATCTAAATCACACATACAGGGTGTCTCATTTAAAATTAGCAAGTCGACGTTTACTTCTGGTATAACCAGAAGAGCCACCATCTTGAAATATTTTAACCGGGTCGACATTGACGCGAATGGACCTGCACCGAGTACACTTTTCAAATAAACGAACGGTAAATTCAAGCTCGGAGGACTAAGATCAAAATACCGAACGCACGGATAGTCGATGCTCAAGGTTGCGTCTTCGCTCAAGTACGACTTGATGCCTATTTGCGTTAAAACAGCACGGAACGATGCTCACAACTGTCAAAAATAGGAGCTTGAGCCAAGCACCCATCTATGAATACCGGGCTACTGGTTGTGGTTACCACTTGTTCGGTTTTCACCCGGACTGTCCGGTTTTTCAAAGAGTTGTTCGGTGTCTGGACGCATGATAAAAATGTCCGGTTACCGGAACGGTGTTTTGTTTGTTGCTTTGTGCTGTTTCTCCCTGTCCATCTAGTTTTTGAAATCAAGTATATGAATACTAGTTTTCAAAATAAACTGTATCTATGAGGGGTGGCGTACCACCCTTGTCCCTTTCGTTGGCATTTGCCTCGTTTTTGGGAATCGCGGTCATATTGTGTAGTACCATTGACGACGTCATCAACCACATCGTCAGCTGTTTGCGCCAGCGGTCGTAGTTTAGAATATAAAGCTTGTTTCTGCAGAAATCACAAACCAGTCAAAGTGAATTTCATTGGTTGAAACTAGTTTTCTGGCTGTTTTCAACTAATAAAATTCGCTCTGACTCTGACTGGTGTGTGATTTCTGCAGAAACAGATCTATTATTGATGAAAAATATTATTTAATTTAGATTTACATAATAGACAAAGAGGAAGATGCAAACGAGATCTGAAAAAGCGTCGTTTTGGAATGTTAATTTATGCACTAAAACCAAGTATGCATAAAGCAATAGCCCGCAGAAATCAAGGCGAGAAACGACACGCTGCCTACGTCATCACTGGTTTTTTGGCGTGGTGGGGACACTGATCTCAAAAAAATTTTTTAGATCAGTGGGTGGGGAGCATGGGAGTCATTTGAGAGTAGATCTAGACAGGCCATGAGGACAAAGCTATCCTGTAGTAGTAGTGTGTATTATCTTTAGTTCTTTTCACGTGGCTCCGGTTTAGGATGGATTTTCATGCATCCGTTTGTCCGACGAAAGATGTCCGAAAAACATTCTATTCTGACATAATCGTATAAGAATGTCAAAATAGAAGATTTTTCGGACATATTTCGTCGGAAAACGGATGCATGAAAATCCGGCCTTAAACTAAACGGGTTACAAAACGGTTCGGGTTTCCGGAAATTGAAAGGTGGCCACCCTATTTGCACCTCGGTTTATAAGAGCGCTCGGCTCAGGGCCGAGTTCAGAAATAACGCACAGAGTGCGATTTCATGGGTGTGCTTGAATTGACAATTGGCCATTGGGCAAATAGCAGCGTCTAATATTAGCCGCTTTCCAGCTGTGTGCTCCAAGCACAGGGCAGCACAATGTTCTGTGTTTGAAACGCAAAAGTAAGCAGCTCTCGAAGCGCAGTACGGCTGGAACACGAACACGCCTTGAAGCATTTGCGCGCGCAAAAGCTCGATTGCGTGCTCAAAAGCGTCAGCTAGAAAGCGGCTATTTTTGAACAGCTAGGGCGTCGCACCGGTGTCACACTCACACTGGGTGTGTCATTCCTGAACTCGCCCCAATATATAAGGATCAGCAACAAAAAACAGGTTTCTGTATGGACGTAGGAAATTACCATAAGCTGTTGATAGAGGGCAGCACTATCAATAGACCTATCTCCCATGATTAGAAAAAGGAAGCTTCATTGTAATAAATACAAGTTAGAAAACAATAAAAGATGACATGCGCGCGCAACTCGTAGGCTGCAGTGTAGCTAGATTGAATTGTTGCAGAGCAAATGTAGACAATACAAATCGAACATTGTAAGATTAAAGAAGTAATATAGTCTCAAGTGTTTCACAACGCCTTAAATCAGACAAAAGAAAAGCTTTAAAGTGGATAAACATCGTTTGCACTTTTATTTTGATAAATGTTTCATCCGGCAACATCGCTCAATGAAATTGCAAAGGAATATGTCAAGTTTAATCTAACATAACCTTAAACGAAACTGCGGTGAGTTCAAGTAATATCCTTGCGTTCGGTATTTTGCTCGAAGAGCAGAGCGTGCTGAGCGGAGCCGTAATCACGTGACCAGCGAGCGAACAGAGCAGTTGAACGCTGTATAAAAGTGCCGGAAATTTTAATAAACGAACGCGAATGAGGATACACCGAGTACACTTTTTAAATAAACGAACGGTAAAGTCAAGCTCGGAGAACTCAGACCAAAATAACGAACGCACGGTATGTAAAGTATTAGTTTGCTCTTTGTCAAATTACACGTTACAAAGAAAGAAGGAACGATTCATTCTGAACTGGCCCCTGAATAGGAATATGACGCAAGCCTGTCATAAACTTGCTTCTCATTGGACGCTCACCTGCAGCCTACAAGCGACGCGCGCAGTGGTAATAGGAGATCGGTCTATTTGCCAGACGTACGACAGGTGTGGTATTTGTACGACAGTTTAGGGCATATTCGTTACAAGAAAATCAATGCGTACGGTAATACGGTAAAGTACCACAGTTTAGAAATATTTGGGTTGATTGGTAATATTTTATGGTAATATGTACCACATTTCTACATTCTCCTTTTTTTCTTATGTGTGTTGGCCAAATTGGATAAAAAATCTATGACAGATTTTCAAAGCTTGTGGCTTGAAAACAGTCTATAGGCAATTTTTCACGAGGATAATCAATCAAGCATAATTTATCGATTATGCTTGATTATGTGATGTGTGAATTGTGTCATACCATACTCCCCCAACTCTCTCACCATCAAATTCTGGGATACTCGAGAATCATCAAGGACACTTAATTTCTTGTGAGAAAACAGACCGAAAATTATTTTTTCTACATTTAAAATCGACGAAAAAATTCACAAACTCACTAGCACAGCCTGAATCGCGAGTATTCCATCGAGGTCTGCGGGTGATGTCATCACTATAAGCTGCTGATAGTGACGTCAATCGCAGGCCCAAAATTTGATGAGGATGGAATTAGGGGAGTAGAGTATGACACAATTGACAGTTTATCAGTGTATGGCCGAGTTCGTTTTTGTCATCTTTTTCGTCGATTTGCTCCGAAATTTTGACAGGCACGTTATTTGTGAATTGAAACTGTCTGATCCAGTCACGTGTCTGTCAAAATTTCGAAGCAAATCGACGAAAAAGATGACAAAAACGAACTCGGCCTCCTATATAGTACCTATTTATATCTCACTAGATTCTGATTGACACATTACATAACCCAGCATAATTAGATACTCCTGTTGTTGTAAGGTCTATTTTCAAGTTTTCAACATTTTACGCTCTCAAACAAATCATATTTTTTCTAGTAAATACATATGTACTAAAAACGTAAGGTAATGTGTACCACAAGTATTCATGGCGCGTACGTCCCTGTACGGCAGTTTTTGAGCATTGTGTACCACACTTCCATATTTAGAGTCTGGCAACGCTGACTATCAGTAGTAAAAAAATTCTTTATTTTTTTCAGTAGAGAAATTAAGTCATTATATCTTTTGTACATTATAAAATTAATATAAAAGCGCTCGATATGTAATGACCAACTTCTCTATCTAGGTATATACCTAATTTACTATTATTATTTGAAACAATAATTTCACAATTAATTGAAAATTTGATCCAATTACTACGAATCGTATGATGTATGATGCATCTATAGTACAATGACCATTGATCAAGTGTGGCCTGATTTTTGACGTCACAACATACGTGAGCAGTGTTGCTAGTGTTGCTAGAGCCACGTAAAACAGTCTGCGCCATTTTGCCCCTCAATTGATTCTGCTGTTTTTCTTTAAAAGCAACGGCAACATGGCAACCTAAACGGATCTGTCATGTAAAAGTCAAAATGCCATGTTGTCAACTATCACGTCACCAATATTTTTGTAGCAACACAACAACACACCATTCTTGAAAAGTGAAAAACAAAATTCATTCATTCTTCAATAGTTAAAGGGAAAAGTAGTTTTTTTTTCCGAATTTGTAATGATTCTATAATAAATAAATAATAAAATAAATTGTTCCTTATCAAGTGATTTCAGTGCTTTTTTGTTACAATAAATTAAAATAATTCTCCTAACAATTTCAACTACTACTAGCACTAGTAGTCTAGACAAACCCTTTTCAATGTTAGGTAGGTGTGTTCCCAACAAAAAAATTACATCACTCCATAAACATATGTTTTTAGATATACAACAGGCGAACTTGAACACGGAATTATTAAGAAACGGTCAAACAATGTCGAGAAAAAGGACCCGCAGTCATTCGGAAGCTGATTCGCTTGTTACAATTCCATTATTACCATTAGCAACTCAGATTCAACCCATTACAGCGGTAAGTCCTAAATTTAAATGTGAAATTATTCCCAATTTTGAGTGGCATTTATTATAATGTCAATTTAATGTTGAATTGTTTCATCATTTCCTGGAACTGCATTTATGGTAAAAACAATATAAGATTTGTAGTCTTAAAAGTTAATTTGTAGAAAATCTAATCTAAAGTTTGTCTATTTGTGTTGTTATCAGTGATTTTTTTCTTTTTAAATAAAAATAGGTAAGTACTTAACGGATATCAATTGCTGAAAAAATTATTTCCAGTTAAATTTTTTCTCTATTACATGATTAACCTTTGCTAGGCACAGAGGCAAAAACATATTTGAGACAAATTGAAATCTTTAAGAACATTGTAAAACGTTATAGAACACTTTAAGAGTTTGAGAGAGATTCTAGAACAGATCGGAACACTTCTGAACTTTTGGCAACATTTTAGAACACTAAAAATCACAATGGAACTTTTAAAAACAATCTAGAACTGTAAACTCGAGTGTAAACTTTTAGAATATTAACTTCTGAACTTATTTAGAATTTGAATTCCCTCCTGCATTTGTTTGAGACGAATTGGAACTTTCGAGAACAATGTGAAACACTACAGAACAGTTTAGAATCAAATTAGAACTTCAGAAACATTCTAGAACACTTTCGAACTTTCAGGAACATTTAAGAAAGCTTAAGATAGATAGATAGATAGATAGATATTTCTTGTTCCTTCAATATTACAATAAATACTTGATACCTATGTGGCATAGAACTCGTCCTTACATCTAATATTTGAATATTTAAACATACCATTCAAAGAAAGAAATTTATGAAACTGACTTTAAAATGATTTCTGGTTCACAATAATTAGTACCTACAATCTACAATTATTGCATGTCACTTTTACATAACACTTTTTCGTCACATTTACATTTATTTAAACAATTTAAAGTGACAGGGTTTGAAATCCAAAACAGATATATCACAAAATAAAAGGTAAATTATCACAGATCAATAGGTTATTAATCAATAACAAAATTTATTTTTATCCTCAAAAAATTCCCCAAGCGGATAATAGGCCCTAGATTCAAGAGGATCCTAACTTTCTTTTGTACTTCTTTTGGTGTCATGATTTTTAATGGATTTGGTAGAGTATTCCAAACTTTAAGAATGTTGTGTGTTACGTTTTTCTGTATGTATGTAAAATTTGCTTTCCCTGTTTTAAGGTTATTCTTGAATCTAGTGCTATATGGGCGGGTTATGATGTTTGTTTGAAAGATATTTGGATTTTTAATGACAAAGTTTAAACAGTCAAGAATGTACAGGTTGAATACTGTATGAATTTTTAGGTTTATAAAATGGTTTTTACACCTTTCAGTTTTTTTTTATTTTTAAAATTACTCTAATACATTTTTTTTGGACTTTTGAGACTTCCAACAAGTTTCCCCAAAAGATTAATCCATATCTTATCTGAGATTGCACATATGCATGAAAAGAAGAGAAGTGATACATTAAAGTTTAAGTTAAGATTCAAGTTATTATCTTGAACACCCCACAAATCATGTGGAACTTTTGAAAACAATTTAAAACTGGAAATTTGTAGAATATCTTGAAAATTGTTACATGACTAACTTAAAACTTTCACGAACATATTAAAACACGTTCAGACATTGAAATTTCAATTAGAAGTATCAAAGAGCGATTGAAAATATTTGTGAAATTTCTGATAACTTCTAGAACATTCTCTCTCCTCTTCTGCATATTTTGATAAGATTTTTCTGTTAATTTATATCTACTTAAGGAACCCATCAAAAATCCATCCATAAAATTGA
This sequence comes from Ceutorhynchus assimilis, assembly GCA_917834065.1. Taxonomy (NCBI): domain Eukaryota; kingdom Metazoa; phylum Arthropoda; class Insecta; order Coleoptera; family Curculionidae; genus Ceutorhynchus; species Ceutorhynchus assimilis. Next base: position 4,817,185 of record OU892281.1, read on the forward strand.
AGTAGAGAAAATTGTTTACCAGCTCTGGCTAGACATATGTATCAATGGAACTTAATTTTAAGACTATAATGACTCATTAATTTATTCTAACAATTTTGCAATTATGTAATAATGAATACTATTTTCATCAGAGAAAATCAGTATTTAACATCCTGTTCTTTTTTATTTGTCTGTAGGAATAATTTCCAAAAATTTTGATAACCTCTTTTCTGCTTATCTGTCTATGGATGCCCTCTCTTATTTAAGTGATTTGTCAGCAAATCATATTATAATAGTTGGGTTCACTTGAAGTTTTTAAGCAATATTTTTCTTTGATTGATTTTATTATTGTATTGCAGTATTTTTGCCAAAACAGCAATAACGAGAGCAATAATAATAATATGGAGATTGTATTACAGTGAAACTTCCCTAACTTGATTCCTCAAGGGACAGAAAGTCGAGTTCGAGTTATGGAAAATTCGATTAATGGAAAAATACACAAAATTGGGAATATTTGAATTTATATTATGTATGTATTACAAAAAAGTAGTTACATATACATAATATAAGCCAAGACAAGTCTATCTGTCACCGCTGGTTATTGAGAATTAGTAATTTTGCCAAGTGCACTAAATGCAGTAGGTACTTTCCCGAAAAATTTGAGTTACGCTTAGTTGTTGCCACTAAATTTTAGTTCACGTTTTAGAAATATTCGAGTTATAAAGATTAAAAATTCAACTTATGAAGAAAAAAATACATAGTAAGGCTGTGAAAATCTATTTGTTTGTGAAGAAAATTTGATTTGGAGAATATTTCGAGTTTGACAAATTCCACTGTAATTATTATTGTTTAATTTTTATTGTTTCCATACGTAAACCAAAATAGGTTTTTTTCAGATAATAATATAATATAACAACAATACATGAACATAATTCTAGATTTACACATAAAAAATTCCTACGATTCGTATGCTAGTAGAGAGGACTACAATCCTTGAAAATCCCAACTCATTTGGACTCGAGGTTCCAAAAAAAAAAACCATGTTAAGCAATTTGGAGTGAATTTTTAGATTTTTGACTGTTCCTGAGGTCGTTTTTTTATATATTTCGGTTTCAAATCCCAGAATAATTTAGTGTGTGGAGTTTGAGGAATCCCAAATGATTATTTAAACACAAAATCTCAAAAAAAATATAAAAATGTAGGTATCCTATTTATTCCTTGGTGTTTTAAAGTAGGTACCTACCTATAATTTACTTTTTAAAAAATATTTTCTTCCTCTCCAGCTATTTATAAACTAGTCGACATTGAAATTTGACTAATTGCATTGAAATAATTATCATCTCTGGGCTTAAAATACAGTTGGCAAAAAATCTATTAGACAAATTAAAACTTTAAGAATTACTTAAAAATTATCCAATACTTAGATATTATTTATATTTTGACCTACTTGTGGACATACATGATATTATAGAAAATACTGTTAATGATCATTATTGAATACATTACATTCAACTTCAAGACTTTGTATATTCCTATCCACTTTTACTAATGACCTTCTCCGTACCTTAAGATTGAATTATCCTCAGAAATTATCTATTATTTTTCTTAAGCTTTTAATGTCACAGATAAAATAAAATTAAAAGGTACTTATTTTGCAATTAATGCAAATAGGTAGGTACATTGGAATTAATTTTATTAATTTGGAAATAATTTATTTCAGTTAATGTTATTATACAAAAGGGTGCGGCCATGTAGGGGTAATTTTCATATCCCCCATTAATTTTAAATTATTTGCTAATTTCAATTAAATAAAAATGACCTTGCAGGTGAACTGCACGGCCGCACCCTTCAGCGAAGACCCGGGTCCAACAAAAATCCGCGAAGCCACAGACTATTCCCAAAAAATCGGCTTGGAGGCCGCAAAAAGGGGCCACACTTCCAGACCTGTGAGGGTTTATGCCGATGGTGCTTTTGATTTGTTTCATCAGGGCCACGCCAGACTTTTGAAACAGGCCAAAAACGTTTTTCCTAACGTTTATTTGATTGTCGGAGGTAAATATAGAATTATGTATTTTAGTTTATTATTATGCATAAAAACAAAAAAATCAGACTGATTGTAAACAGTTAAAATTCATATTAAAAACAATGCCATGACGTCAATTCACATTTTCGTTTTTTATCTTTACTGTAGTAATTTATTATTAATTTTATACTTCATGATTATTCTAGTGTCAATGACAAATAAAGAACTAAAAAAATATACCTTTATCATGAATCATAAGTATGAATAAATTAGTTAAACAATTAATCAAATTCTGTGCAGCTTGTTGGGCAAGAACTGATTTTCCTAATGTGTTTTCTATGCTAAAGCAGTCAAATGTAGAAAGTAGGCTAATGAACTTTTTCTAGGTTTTCAGATTTCAATTCATTTGCATTTACTGATTATTTTTTCTTTATTTTAGTCTGCAGTGATCGTATGCTACACCAATACAAAGGCCGTTCAGTACTAACAGAAGAAGAACGTTACAATGCCATCAGACATTGCCGTTACGTAGACGAAGTCCTTTGCAATGGCCCGTGGACTTACTCAGATGAATTCCTACGTGACAACAAAATCGATTTTGTGGCTCACGACGATGAACCCTACGCCCATGATGGTACCAACGATATTTACGCCGACTTAAAAAGAAAAGGGATGTTTGTTGCTACTGAACGCACTAATGGAGTGTCTACTTCGGATATTGTTACCAGGATTGTTAGAGACTATGACGATTACGTGAGGAGGAATTTGGCTAGAGGATACTCAGCCAAAGACTTGAATGTTTCTTATCTAAAAGAGAAAAAATTAAAGTTTCAAAATAAAATGGGCGAGCTGAAAGATAAAGGCAAGCATTTGTTTGACACGATTGGTGAAAGAACTGATGACATGATGACCAAGTGGGAAGAGAAATCTAAGGAAGTAATTGAAGGATTTGTTAAGGTTTTCCTAAAGAAACCATTGAGGATGTTACATGCTTCTAAAAATAAAATTTTTAAAGCCATTACTCCTCCAGGATCTTCTTCCGATGAGGAGAATGATTGTGATATGCCTAGTCCATCTAAGAGAATGAGGTTAAATAATAATTGGTGATTACAGAAATTACTAGTCAATGTTGTTTTTTTTTTTTTTTGTTCAATTTATCTTATATTTATTTTTAAATAAAGGTGTATTTTTTTATTTAAGTCTGTTTTGTTTTTACTTCTCATTAAATTTCAATGGCATAATTTATTTTCGCCATAGTTAAGTGGAGCATTAAATAACTCTTATTATATTTGGTACCGCATCATTTACCTTGTCGAAATTAAATATAAATATTTTCTATTATATTGTTTTTGCAAACATTTGCAATTTGAATTTAAGCTACTTAGTTGAAATAATTTATTGGTGGTTAATGATTTTCAATTAAAAATGCTCGATCTTAGGTTTGTAAGTGTTCAGAAACGGGTGCCTTTGTGTTTTGGAAGATTGGTAATAATTAATTATTTTTAGTAAGCAATTTGGGGTGAATTTATCAAATATTCAATATTTCTGAGTGTACGGAGTTTACGGGGTCTCGAGTGATCATTTAGATACAAAATCTCAACATAAAAAAATTTGAAATTTTGTCATTTTAGTATCTTATGATGTAAACTTTAAAAAACCATAACTTTTTTTTATTAGAGAAAGAGAGCTGAAATTTTTAGTGATTTTTGTTCCAGTAGAGGACTACAATCCTTGAAAATTTCAGCTCATTTGAACTTATAGTTCCAGAAATAAAATCATGTTAAGCAATTTGGGATGGTTTTTCAATTTTTCTGAGTGCATTTTTTCATAGAATCCGGCTCCAAATTTAAGGATAATTTAGTGTATAGAGTTCGTGGGGTCCCCAATGATCATTTAGATTTAGATACAAGATCTCAACATTAAAAAAAAAATTGAAATTTCATCGTTTCAGTACCTTTATGATTTAGATTTTGGAAAACTTTGAAAGGTCATAACTTTTTTTCTATTAGAGATAGAAAGCTGAAATTTTTAGCGATTCTTATCTCAGTAGAGGACTACAATCCCTGAAAATATTTCAGCTCATTTAGACATATAGTTCCAGAAATAAAATCGTGTTAAGGAATTTGGGGTGATGTATCAATTTTTCAATTTTTCTGAGTGCCTTTGTTTATAGAATCCGGCTCCAAATCTGAGATTAATTTAGTATGGAATTTGGGGGATTCCAAATCCCAATTGACCATTAGGACACAAAATCTCAACAAAAAAAAATTGAAATTTCATCACCTTATGATTTAGATTTTGTAAAACTTTGAAAGGTCATAACTTTTTTTCTATTAAAGATAGAAAGCTGAAATTTTCAGCGATTCTCATCCCAGTGGCGGACATAGTTTCAGAAATGGAATCGCGTTAATCAATTTGGGGCAAAGGACCCCGCACACCTCTTATGGGTTTTTGGTTTTCTGTCAAACTCAATGAAATTTTGATATGTGTTAGACCTTGACTTCCTGATAAAAAGTTCTCATGGGCCCGAACCATTCTTATGATTAGTTTTTGAGATACAGGTACTTTAATGTCCAAGAAATGTGCACATTTTATATGCATTCACATCTACCTGTCACATAATAATAGGTCTGTTTCTACAGAAATCACAAACCAGTCAGAGCAAATTTGATTGGTTAAAACAGTTAGAAAATTAGTTTCAACCAATGAAATTCACTCTGACTGGTTTGTGATTTCTGCAGAAACTGACCTATTATTAGGTGACAGGAAGATGTGAATGCATATAAATTGTGTACATTTTTTGGACCTGTATCTCAAAAACTAATCATCAAATCAAATCAAAAAATGCTTTATTGTACAAAAAGGCCCTTATTTACAAAGTTAAAATGGAAATAATACAAAAATAATACAAAAACATTATAAGGAGACACTGAAAGGTAATGTTACATGTTAAAATACTAAGAACTAATGAAGACAATCAAGATAAAAACATCAAAAACCACCAAAAACTGCTACTTAAAATGTCATTCACAAATCCAGTCAAGTCCTTATATATGGCACATAAAAGTAAAAAATAAAAAAGCGAACAAACAAAAATAAAGACTGAAACACTTTTTAAGTTGCAGTATAGACGTCATAATTCATACAATCATTAAAGCTAGAGCCTATCGCCATAAAATTCTTCCAGAGAATAATATGCTTTTGAAAGCAGAAGCTGTTTCACCTATCTAGCAAAAAGGACACTATTGTCTAGATATTTGATCTCAAGAGGCAGGTGGTTATACATCTTTTTCCCCTCATATATTATTGAGTTTTTTGTTAATGTACTCCTTGGGATGCACAGACTTAGATTGTTGCTGTTGAACCTAGTTGTCCTGGTGTCATTATTATTATCTGATCCTCTATATTTTTTTGTGAACCATGCCCACCGTCAGTAAAATAAAAATACAGGTCAATGTAAGAATTCCCTCCCGGATAAACAGAGGCTGGCAGTGTTCCCTAGAGCCGACTCCACACAATAGACGAACAGCCCGTTTTTGTAAAACAAAAACTGAATTAACTAGTTGACCACTGGCCAAACCCCAAAATTCAATGCCATATCTGAGTCGTGACTCAACAAGTGCAAAGTACACATCCCTTGCAATGTCATGACCCAATTTATTACAAACCGTCCTTAACGCATAACAAGCTGGAGCTAGTTTTTTTCGCAGGTCATTGATATGTTCACCAAACTTCAACTTAGAGTCTATAGATAAGCCCAAGAACCTGGAACACTCCTTATTAGCAAGTGGCTCATCATTTAAACTTATACTTGCCACAGAACACTTAAAGGAAAGTAAATTTTTTTTTGATATGTTAAAAGATAGTTTATTGGAGTCACACCACTGCTTTACCTTGCGAATATCTTGCCCGATCCTATCCTCCAAGGTGGCTTTGTCTGATCCCAGCCATAAGATGGTAGTATCATCAGCAAATAGTGTAATTGATGCACCAATGTTGCAAGCTAGATCATTAATGTAAATTAAAAAGAGCAGGGGACCAAGCACTGATCCTTGGGGCACCCCATGCTCAATACTCCGTAACGATGATACATCGTTGTGGCCCTTAACAATCTGTTTTCTGTCTGTCAGATAAGACTGTATCCAGCTCAAAGTGTTACCCCTGAATCCATAATGAAAGAGTTTCTGGAGTAATATCTTACGGCTTACACAATCGAAAGCTTTGGAAAAATCGCAAAAGACCGCAGCCGCGATCTCCCCCTGATTCAGTCCAAGATACAGCCTCTGAAGAAAGTTGAACACTGCATCACTAGTGCTCTTCTTGTCCTGAAATCCAAACTGGTTGACATTCAGCAACCCGTGAGCCCGAAGAAAAGAGACCATCCTAGACTTAACAAGTTTTTCTATTATCTTGGAGAGTGTTGGCAGCAGAGATATAGGGCGGTAACATGATGGATCGTCGGTGCTCCCGCTCTTGAAAATTGGTCTTACTAGAGCGGTCTTCAGACTCTCGGAAAAGGTACCCATATCAAAAGATAAATTTATAAACCTAGCAAGCAACTCCAGCACACAGTCGGGCAAGTTGCTAAATATCCTTAATGACAGGTCATCTATCCCCGATGAATTTTTGTTTCTTATTTGCCTAAATATAGTTTTTATCTCACCAACATCCGTGTGATAGAACCCAAAAGAATTTGGAACAGAAACATTCCTTAGATAGCTTATAGGATCTATATCCGATGGCAGCCCAGACATTAAGTTTTCTGCCACTGAGCAATAGAAATTATTAAATGTGTTAGAATCTATTTCAGTCTCACAAGCAGGCTTTACACTACTGCCTCTCAAACTGTTAACAATATTCCAAATTTCTTTACTCTTGCTCTTCGCATTATTAATTTTGTTGGCGTAAAAAATTTTTTTAGCTCTTTGTATCACTTTCCTGTATACTCTTCTATATTCATTATAATAATTTTATCCCATTTTGACGTTTAAAAATTACATTATTGAACGCATAACAATAAAGGTAAGTAGACGTTTATCACTTCAGTGATTTAATAGTAGATTATACCACGAGTCAATAATGATAGCTATTATTCCCGAGGTATATTTACGAACTGAGCCGCGTTAGCGGCGAGGGAGTAACATTCCGAGGGAATAATAGCCATTATTGCGAGTAGTATACTCTACTTTATTTACGACAAATTAATTTATTTGAAATTTTCTTTCCAAAAACGCTCTTTGTTCATCCATCTCAATACAAATACACAAGCACTACGCGTTTGACACTGACACTGAATTTGTTCTATACTGTTTCCATGGTACTACCTACTTATTTAATTTGAAAAATGTTGTGATTGGTGTGCAAGCGGGATTAATGACCATTAATCCCTGCGGGAATAATAGATGTCATTAAACTGCCAAAATCACAAATATAATACTTACATTATATGTCAGTCGTAAATAAAAACATTTTAACTCACTCTCGGCATTTTAATTAAGTCACTCTGCCCAACTAAAAATCTGAAACCTCGGTGATTTAAAATATTTTTAACTCACTCCCGGCATTTTTTCTTGTACTTGATTTTTTAAATTTCCACAAAATGGGATAACATTTTGTATACATCACGTAAGTTAAAATGATTATTCATTCGAAGAAAATTAACCCACTCGCTAGGGCTCGTGGGTTAAACTTTCTTCTCATGAATAAAAATTCATTTAACTCACTTGGTGTATAAATAACTATTATCCCATTTTGACGTTTAAAAATGACATTATTGAACGCATAACAATAAAGGTAAGTAGACGTTTATCACTTTAGTGATTTAAAAACATTTTAACTCACTCTCGACATTTTAAGTCACTCTGCCCAACTGAAAATCTGAAACCTCAGTGATTTAAAATATTTTTAACTCACTCTCGGCATTTTTCCATGTACAGGGTGTCCCATTGAAGATGAGAATTGGGGTTATCTGCTAAACTCGTAGAGGTAGATTTTTTTTGTTTCCACATTCCCGGGCCAATTTTTCATGACGAATCGAATGCCGCAAACCGCAGGTCTCTATCTTGTTTCGTTTTGGAGATACAGGGTGAAACTTGAAATGTTCACTTTTCGAGGGTAGTCATTATCTAGCGTATAAAAAAAGATATCAAAAAAGTGAAAATTGTATCTGACGCAGTTTTTTACGTAAATTTCATTGGCGTACTGGAATTTTTTTTCCGAAGTACCGCTTGAGAGATATGACACAAACTTCATCTTTTTTAAATAGGACACCCTGTAAATTTTTACATTTTTGAAATACACATAAAATTACCTTTCCGATGATATATAATTTGTCTATATTATGTTGTAACTTGCCAATATTATCATGGTATTTGAAACTTTCCATAAGAACCTTTGGAAATCGCATTGAATATGGTTTTATTTTCTGGTTCAATGTGTGAGAAACTTTTGATATGGGACTCCCTGTGAAATAATAGTTTATCGAGGACCGGTTTATTCATCTTCTGATGAACTCTCAGATATGCAATATGACGGATAAAAATTCAATCTGCAATCCCATTGAAATGAATAAACCGGGCCTAAGGTCATCATCATACAATAGGCGATGATTCGATACCGAGTATGATATTCTCCTATTGTTTTTAATGTCGTCAATTATGCATTTTCTAATGGCTATATAAACCAATTTTGGAATCCCACACTCTTCCACAGTCTTGGCAAACCCAGCCTCTGGCAACATTGGTCTCTTCCTCTGCTCTCTCGCTCCTTCCTGCGGGCCCTCTTTTTGGTCTCGTGTCTGCGTCGCTGTTTTTCAAAAGTTTGTGGTCCGTCGTGGACTACTCGACGCCATTAAGGCCTATCATTTGCCGTCGTCTCTCAGATGCAATGACGGATAAAAACGCAATACCTATGTATTCCCATTGGTCCGCCAGTTATCTGCCGACCACTAGAATTATGGAATGGTAAATTTTCCTTGCAATTAGTTTCCTGCAAAGTTTATCTGAATAAGGCCCGGTTTATTCATCTTCAGATAAACTTACTAGTAACTATCTGCAAGATAAATTCACTGATCTATAATCCTATCGGTTGGCGGATAACTGACCGACCAATGGGATTACAGATTGCGTTTTTATCCGTTAGAGTGCATACCATACCTGACAGTCTATCAGAAAATAGATAAATTGGCCTTTAATCATATTTTTTTCCCATTTCAACGATATAGGTACCATCGTCACCAAAAGTAACTGGGACAGCATCACATTAGCTCTTGTCCTATTATATGAATTTTGTTGTCAAATATTTGTCAAACTATGCATTAAATGCATTGAAATGAATGACAGTAGGATTAGTCCAGGAGATTATTATGCATTATTTGTGTCCCAGTTACTTTTGGTGACGATGGTACATATTACACTTCGTTGGACACATAGCGATTTGTGGCATCGTGTAACGTGGGCTCGTGACAAACATGTGTCCAACGTTGGCCACACTCAACGTTCGAGCCAAAGTCGGTAAATTTGACCCGCTTCAAAAAAGGCTTCCAATGTTGGACAGAGGTTGGAGACACTGCCACACAAGGATTGACAGTCGTCCATTTTTTAGGTTAGATTCAGTGGCGCTATAAAAAAGTTTATTTTCCGATGCTTGTCCTGACTCGTGCTACTTTGAAACGAAACGGCACTGACAACGATACGCCAACCTTTGTTCCAAGGTTTGTTCCAATGTGGGAAGGAATGTTTGCCTCGTCGTGTAGCGGCACATTTGCCAAATGCTAGAGTGCCAAACATTGTACCCAACGTTGGATCTAACGTTGGGACCAATGGCTGGACACATCATGTGGCGTCGGCTTAAGGCCAGTTCATTTATCGTTAGATAAACTCACTGGCAAGGTCCTCCCTCCGCAGATTTTAAGCAACTAGAGAGAAACCAAACCAATTGGCAACTTAAATCACCAACTATGGAATATGGATCACACACGATGCTACTGAAAAATCAAGTCAATTCTTGATTATAGTAGCTTTGTTGTGTTTAAATTATTATTTTATTATTATGATTAGGATATTGTTATTATCCTAGCAAAAATGTTTAATAATCCAAGATATTATCACTTATCATAAAAAAGAATTCGGCACAAGAAAATGGGTATTGGGTTTATCACTACATTCAAAAAATAATAAAATGCATATAGGATTTGAAGTAGCCTAAAATTGAAGGATTACTCTCCAATTTTCGCCGTTTTGCGTGCTTGTTCACAGGATAAAATAGAAACTAATCGCCAAGCGACGCTGCATGTCGGATTGCGGCTAACAGACCACCGACGAGTTTCCTTACCAGCGAGTTGTGTTGCGTGCGGATGCTCATTGAAATACACAAGCGGCAACTAATAAGCAACTGATTGACGATTCAAGTTTCTAGTAAGTTTGTTTCCAGTTGCCCAATGTGCGGAAGATCTAAAGCCTAACTGTCTACAAGATAAATTGGCCAATCTTTAATCTCATTGGTTTTCGGATAACTGGCCAACCAATCGGATTATTCATAGATTACCAGTTTATCCGTCATATTACATTGCCTGACAGTTTATCAGAAGGTGAATAAACCGGGCATTAGACTATTAAATGCAGTTACTGAGCATTAGTGAGATATTTGATTATTTTTTATAGGATATATGCTGTAGGTAGGTACCGGTTAATCCGAAATGACATCAATTTTCTTTGCAATAAGAACCTATTTCTTCTTAACGTTAATGGAGAGGTATAACTACAAAGTGTAATATCTATATTGTTGAAATAGAGAAAAATACAGGATTTAATAAACTATTATTTTACAGGGTGTCCCACATTTAAAAATTACACCAGAAAATAAAACCAAATATTCAATGTGATTTGCAAGGGTTATTTCTTATGGAAAGTTTCAAATGCCATGATAATATTGGCCAAGTTACAACATAATATAGACAAATTATATATCATCGGAAAGGTAATTTTATGCGTATTCCAAAAATGTAAAAATTTACAGGGTGTCCCATTTAAAAAAGATGAAGTTTGTGTCATATCTCTCAAGCGGTACCTCGGAAAAAAAATTCCAGTACGCCAATGAAATCTACGTAAAAAACTGCGTCGGATACAATTTTCAACTTTTTGGTATCTTTTTTTTATACCCTAGATAATGACTACCCTCGAAAAGTGAACATTTCAAGTTTCACCCTGTATCTCCAAAACGAAACAAGATAGAGACCTGCGGTTTGTGGCATTCGATTCGTCATGAAAAATTGGCCCGGGAATGTGGAATCAATAAAAATCTACCTCTACGAGTTTAGCAGATAATCCCAATTCCCATCTTCAATGGGACACCCTGTACTTGATTTTTTAAATTTCCACAAAGTGGGATAAAATTTTGTATACATCACGTGAGTTAAAATGTTTATTCATTCAAAGAAAATTAACCCACTCGCTAGGGCTTGTGGGTTAAACTTTCTTTTCATAAATAAACATTCATTTAACTCACTTGGTGTATAAATAACTATTTCAGAAAGTTTGTAGGGAAGTTTTTTTTAAGAGTGTTCAAAAATCTTAAGTTCCTAGATGAGGTTTGGTAACCCAAGGTTTTTTACTTTTTTGTTTTATTGTTTTTAATGGGAAATGTTTGTTGAATAAGTTAGTTATTTCCATGCTAAAAATATCAAGTGGGTCTGACAATGCCTCTATTTTATTCCAATCTATTCTTTGACAATCCCTTCTAAATTTATTAAAATTGGACCTGTTATAAATTCGTCCCATTCTAATGTTTTTAGTTTTTTATGTCCTTAAAGTTATGTTTGCTAAAATTGCTTCATGATCCGATAATCCCGAAGGTACAACCATTGCCTCACAGAGGTGCTTGTCCCAAAAATTTACACAAAAATAATCAATTATGGTACTTGAACCTTCAGTAATACGGGTAGGATTTTTGATCAACATTTTAAAGTTTAAAGACAAAAGCAAATCGTTTAAATTTTGTGTCTGCAATGAATTATTATCTAAGTAATCTATATTAAGATCTTCCGCCAATAAAATGTCCGAACCATGCAAGAGAGAGAGCAACATCTCCAGCCTACTCAGAAATTCACCAATTGCACTACTAGGAGGTCTGTAAATATACAAGAAATAAACATGATTCACTTTATCGTACACAACTGAGAACTCAAATTCTCCTTTTACACACAATCCATCAAACTCACTCACACGCATACAGTTCACAATTCCACACAAATCCTCACGGATGAATATTGCTGTGCCTCCCCCCACGCGATCAGCCCTGCAAAAGGAAGACAGCATTAGATAATTCGGGATCCTCAATGGTTCATCCCTCCTCAACCAGTGCTCCGTCACAAGCAAAAACCCTGGATTTTCATAACACTCCAAGAATACAGAAAATTCATCCACCTTACCACGAATTGAGCGAATATTCAAAATTAAAAAGGACAGTCCTTCCTGGGTATTACGAGTGGCCAGGGATGCTTGTCTAAAAAATTTATTTCGTGCCTCGAAAGATGAGCCTGGCCTTCCAACAAAAGAGGCTCAGAGTCCAGAAGATCCGCCTCCCCTGGATATTCAGGAAAGAACCCACAATCGTCAACCTTGACCTGTAATAAAGTTCTAAATCTGTCAGGTACAAAGAAGTTTATAATTTTTTTAAATAATAAATTTGCTAATAACCGCCTGCCCCTGCGATTCAAATAAATACTGTTTCTGAAAAAGCATCTTTGGTCAAATTCATATTGCAAATTCAGATACTTAACATTATTTGAGTAGAATCCTAAACTTAAAGAACTATTAGAAATCTTATTATTTACAAGATAAAGCCTCTCTACATTCTATATTAATAGGTATATTACACAAGAGTAAATTAGTAGAGAAGCATTTTTTTGCCAATGACGATATATTTTTCATTGAAATATCATCATTATTCACTCTAGCCAGTACTATTACAAAATTTGACATTGTTAACTCGGTTACAGGACAATTGATGCTAGATGCTACATCATTGAATTTGGCAAATGGTTTACATATAATCTGAACATAAAAATCATCACTAAAAAAATCCTTCAGATAGTTGTACATATGTTTACCATAATCATCTGTTAAAAACACTACCTTATTCTTTTTTTGTTCATTTACTTTAGCATAGTCATAATTATTAGCTTCAGGATTGGCATTCCTTAGTTCTTCTTCAAGTGAAATTGAATCAGTCTGCTCCTCAGTGGTATCCTCCAGGCATAATTTGTTGTCAGATGTCATAAAAGAACTTGGAACATTGTTCTTCAATTTTATTCCTTCTTTGGTCTGTTTGATTACAGCTATGGGAGATTCTTTGGCTTGTGCTTGAGAGGCCATCAAGGTATCTTTCAGAGCAAAGAGCTCTTGGTTAGCTTTTTTCAGATCAACCACATAAACATTGTTTTCTTCTGTTAGAGTCTCTATGGTTGATGAAATTTCCTTATTAATTTCAACTTTTTCTCTTTCCAAGGTCTTAATTTTATTCTCAGCAAAAAGCTCAGTACAAGAAACTGAGTTTTCAATGTCTTGCGTTCTCCCTAAGCATTCTTTTCTAGTTAACCTTGCGACTTCTTTTTCACTTTTTTTCAATTTTAATAATGATTCTGTCATTTTCTCTAGTTTGTCTAGAAGTTCTTCTTTGGTGGATTTGAGGTCCTCCTCCAGATTAATTATTTTGGTCTTACAGTCTTGAAGTTTCTTTTCAGATTGTTTCTCGGAAGCAAATACGTCGTCCTCAAAGTCCAAAGTTCTTCTTCTCATCCTGGTTATAGTATCATCTTTACCCTTTATGATCTGGTTCAACTCATAGATTTGTCTCGTATGATCTACCTTAACTTCCTCTTGATCAATTTCCAACAATCTTACAATTTCTTGAAGTTTTTTATTATCCTGGTATAGTTTTTCCAAACTTTCATCGCTACATATATTTCCTAGGCGTACCTTGCAATTATCACAATAAAAATAGTATATTAAAATATAAGTGGATATTAATTTTTTTATTGGTATACGTTCAAATCATGAATTACTAATAATTGTAGAATGCCAAATTCGTGCTTAACACTTGTTATATTTTATTTGACGTTATCTACAAGTACCTACTCCTGACAAATCAATAATTAAAAAGTTGACATTTAGACATTTCTCGGGTTGTTGATGTTGGGATGTTGTCATTGGTAACTTTAAAACATGCGCGTTTTTGAATGTTGGATTTAAACACGCTGAGGAGTACTTTAAATAAGTGAAATAGGTTATCAATGAAAAATAATAATTTCCTTTCTACTAAAGCTAAGTTATGTGCTTCGGACGTGCTAATAGCAGCACATTTTTTACAATATACCAATTTGCAACAGTCGCAAGTTGATCCAAAGAGTTCGCTTTTATTTGGCCTATCCTTAAATACACAGTCGGCATTACATTTTGAGCATATGAGCTCTTTAAAACGATCCGCCATATTTTCAATTTTTCAGTTTTTTATTTTTTTTTACCTTTTAAATTTAAGTATTTTCCTTCTTATGACAATAAGTCCAATTTTGAAATATTGTTAGAATATATCTAAGAAACAAAAAATAATAATAAACAAGTGTTGGCTTATAAATCACCTGTGAGCCCTCGAAGGTCAGTTCCTTATCGCAACAAAAAAATTTATTTAGTTTTGTCAACTATAACTATATTTATCAAACTAATTTGTTTCTATACACATAATCACTAGTTTTTTATGATAGTATTAAAACACAATCCAAAAGTACTTTTTCCACTCTTTCTTTTAACACTAAACTTATAGTAATTATTTTTTGCTGTACATAGGATTGGTTCGGGCCCATGAGAACTTTTTATCAGAAAGTAAAGGTCTAACACATATCAAAATTTCATTGAGTTTGACAGAAAACCAAAAACCCATAAGAGGTGTCCTTTATCAAATATTCAATTTTTCCATAGATTTCGGCTTCAAAATAATTTAGTTGAAATATTTGATTTCTCTGGTAGTTGTCCCTTTATATTTTATACAATTTTCCAATCATTAAGATTAAAAATATTTATATTTTACTTAATAAATTATTTCAGGGAATCACCTATCATTATCATTTGTTGAGTCACCACATCAACCTAAAAACCAACTAAAAATAAACTTTGACCGGAATCGCGTGATTTTATTTTATTTTTTTAAATAATAAAATGTGTACACAGTTAAATTATATTTATTTGCATGATAATTTTATTGGAGCTCCATTTATATTTTTTTAAAAAAATTATTGTTTTCCAGTCAACGTGTGCAGAAGCCCCGTTCAGCGACGAACCGACAGCGCAACGCAACAGAGACGTTTGCGACTATGCGGAGCGCATCACCTACGAAATGGCGCGCAGCGGAAAAGCGCTGCGACCGGTGCGCGTCTACGCAGACGGGATTTACGATTTGTTTCATCAGGGACACGCGCGTCAACTGATGCAAGCCAAAAACGTGTTTCCCAATGTTTATTTGATTGTGGGAAGTGAGTACTTAGTAATAGTTGATTAATGAGCTAAATCAATCAATTTTCTATTCAGTTTGCAGTGATAGAATGACGCATAGTAAAAAAGGTCGTACTGTAATGAACGAAAGTGAACGCTACGAAGCGGTACGTCATTGCCGGTATGTTGATGAAATTGTACGTGACGCCCCCTGGGAAGTGGACGAATCTTTTATGGAAAAGCACAAAATCGACTTTATCGCCCATGACGACATTCCGTACGGTACCGACGACACTAATGACATTTACTCCAAATGGAAGGCCAAAGGTATGTTTGTGGCTACTGAGCGCACCGAAGGAGTTTCGACTTCCGACATTGTGGCTCGTATTGTGCGCGACTATGACATTTACGTCAGGAGAAATTTGGCCAGAGGCTATTCGGCCAAGGATTTGAATATTTCCTACCTCAATGAGAAAAAGATCAGATTGCAGAATAAAATGCACGAGCTCAAAGATAAAGGCAAAAGAGTGATGGACTCTATTGGCGAGAAAAAGGACGACATGATCTCAAAATGGGAGGAAAAGTCTAGAGAGTTCATCGAAAACTTTTTACTTTTGTTTGGAAAGGAACGCTTGACTAACATATGGCACGAGAGTAAAGATAAAATCCTAAACGCCCTCAGTCCACCTGGTTCACCTCCAGGCAGTCCCACCTTTGATGGAGATTTTGACTTTTTGGACGAAGGAGTACCTCCCAGGAAAAGTCTGCGTTTCGAATCACCTTCTGCCTCACGAAGCTCATCCAAATACAATTTGTACAGTCAAGAGGACTACAGCGACGAAGAAGACAGCTTTGCGTCAGCTAGAAGTTAGACATGGCTACAATTTTTAGGTATTCGTCACCTACCTAGTGAGAATTTATTTTATATTTATGTGTTTTTAATATATTTTTTTTCATGTGCAAGTAATTTGATTACTTGTCCTTGAAGAAAAGTATCTATTTATTTTTTATTAAATTATTTTACTATTTATTGTGTTTTTATAACAAGGGTGCGATATGAATGTAAATGATTAAAGGTATAATGATATTTTTGAATTAAAATTGGCCAATTTTAGCCAATTAATAATATTTTTAGATAGACCAACATACAGACAGATATTTATAGGGATGATATTTATTATTAGGGCATTTTTGAAGATTTACAAAATTAATAATTATACCTAGTAAGTCATAATTATGGATTTTAAGTTGCAGTTGAAATGATTTATATTATGTATATCACCGCTTGTTGCACAGTTTTTTTGGATAAAATATGTATTAAATAAATCGTTATTGCTTTTAGACGAGTTTGATTGTCCTTTTTAATTTGGTGATTTTCTCGAGCCCATGATTGTCCATAAGAGTTGGCATACACAAAAGTAATTAAGTAAATGAACAATTGAAATTTCAATTGACACGTTTGTGGAGAATTTAATTGGCTTTAATTATAGCCAAACTACATTGAAATCGGATGGAAATTAACGGAGCTGTAAGGCAGAAACTGTCTCAGTGTAATTTTTGAAAAATTTTCAATGTTCGATAATTTCAATTTTGAAGCTTCTTAGCTTAGGTGTGAAACAGTTGAAACTAAATTGAAATCTTAATTGGTATATAATTTAATTGGCTTTAATTACATTGAAATCGAATAAAAATTAACAAAGCTGTGAGGCAAAAATTGTCCAAATGTAATTATTGGCAAATTTTCAATGTTCGAAAATTTCAATTTTGAAGCTTCTCACCTTTTCAGCTGCAAAACTGTTGAAGCTAAATTAAAATCTCAATTTACAGGTTTGTAGAGAATTTAATTGGCTTTAATAAGAGCCTAATTGCTGAAACTGTGAGGCGAAAGCTGTTTCAGTGTCATTTTTGGAAAATGTTCAATGTTCAATAATTTCAATTTTGAAACTTCTGACTGTTGAAACAAATATACGATTTCGTCTAGTTAAGTAAACATAAAAACCTTACGAAAACACAAAAACCTGGGTTTTTGCCAACCCAAACACATAAAAAGGGATTGCATTTCCAAATTGGGTTTAAGACTAAAGAACACAATACTTACATATTAACAAAATGGCAATGTTAACAGCCTTTATTTATTACAAAATAAAATACAATTTTCCTTAAATTTATAATAAAAATAGATTTATCATCAATTAATAGTTCTGTTCAAGTATTCCCATTACTAGACTTAAAACTATGCTTTTTAGCATAATCTGCAGCAATTTCTGCCATCCAATCGCCTTCAATGGTCGTCAGATCTCTGAGGTAGCATTTGGTTGTTTGAACAACTTCAGTGAACAAAATAAAACGCGGTTGCTGACCGTGCACCACTGAACTAGGATGAATTAAGGTAACTTGACGTTTATCTAGGGTAATATATTGTCTGTCCCTGTACAATTCCGCAACGTTCATGAATAAACCTGACAATAGGCACTTTCTCAATTGGTCTATTTGGCTAGCGCACGTTGAATTGGGTATATCACATTTTCTGCAAATTTCTTGGAGTTGCTCCTTTACTTCACTCACGTACATAATATTTTTCATATGGATAAAATGCTCATGACACCAAAGTCTTATGTTATTTTTTCCAACACCTTCAAAGGCTTTGTAGATGTTCAATAGCGTCACATGGTCTCCGTGTCCAGAACGAAATTTTTGTCGAGCTAATTGTGCTTGCTCCCTCCTGGAGGGGGGATTTAAGAGAATAGATTCACTTGAAAGAAGGGAAACCACTATTATGGCTTCTTTAACGCAACTGAATTTTTCTAAAATAAAAAATAGATACAGGTTTTATGTATTATAAAGGGTAATTAATAATAAATACCTGCCATAATTAATATTTTACTAAATCTAGGATCTAATGGAAACTTGGCAATCTTTTTTCCTAATGCAGTCAACTCAGTGGAAACACATTCCTCGATTGCTCCCAATAATTTCAGCTGGCGAAAAGCAGCCTCAACGGACTCCTTAGGGGGCGCATCCATAAAATCAAAATTCAACATGTGCAATTTCAAAGCCAACAATTGCAAGGCCACCGTATTGAGGTTGGCCTTTTGCACTTCCGGAACCGTACTCTTGTTCATCAGTTCAAATTGCGATTTCGTGTACAATCTGTAGCAAAATCCTTGCGATTGTCTACCGGCCCTACCTGTCCTTTGATCTGCTTGTTCTCTGGATATTCTTTGGACTTTTAATAATTCCAGGCCTGTAGATGGATGAAAGGTTCTAAAGAAAGAAATAACGCAAGTGTTTTGAATGGAGCAAAATAACAAACAGTACGAATAATTCTCACCTCACTTTAACCATCCCACTATCAATAACATATTTAATCCCACTAATAGTGACACTAGTTTCAGCAATGTTAGTACTGATAATCACTTTTCTAACACCAACCGGAGCGGGATTAAACACGGCCATTTGCTGCAAACCTGGCTGGGCTGCATAAAGAGTGCACACTCTAACTGGAGGTCCTTCGGTTTCAGGATCTTTGGCCAAAAGACGAATTTGATGGGCGCAAGTTTCAATTTCTTCTTGGCCAGTGAGAAATATTAAAACATCATGGCTGCAATGTGGAATTTAATTACCAAAGAATTTAAATAAATGAAAAATACATACTCTGGTGGGGCTTCCTTATGTATTTGGAAAAATGTTGCAACACAGCTGGTTTGATAGTCGTCTTGAGGTTTTTTCGCAAAGTGAATATCCACAGGAAAAGTCCGGCCTTCGATATAAACTACTTTGCAGTTGTTGAAATATTTGGAAAAGTGGTCTACATTCATTGTGGCAGAAGTGATTATAATCTACAATGTGCATAATTCAATAATACAATTGATATTGACATACTATTTACTTTTAAAGGTGTCAGTTTCCGTTGTTCCCTAACTCTTTGGGCCTCTTTAACAATGCCAAATAGTACGTCAGTGTGTAATGTGCGCTCGTGAGCCTCGTCTAACATAATTACAGTATAGTCAATCAGTAAACGGTTATTCATCGCTTCTCGAAGAAGCATACCGTCAGTGACAAATTTGATTCTGGTTTTCTTTGTAGTACAATCTTCAAAACGCACTGTGTAACCTACATAATCACCTATACCCATCTGAAAGAGAATTCATCAAGCTAGTAAGTCCAAAGTTGAATTGAACTTATGGACATAATATCATCAGAGATACCACTATCAGAGTGAGATTTAAATAATATTTTTTTGATTTCATAGTTATTTTTCTCTTGAGAGAAAAATGGTGATTAAGTATCCATTATCCTTTTTTTTGCACGAGCTAATAGGTATGCTTTGATCTGTGTCAAAGGTCGAGAAGAGGTTTTGGATGTTTTCAATCATTTGATTTTTGATTTTTTTAATTAGGTAGGTGCGAATAATATACCGGGTACCCACGAGATCACTTTCCGGCGGCCATTTTTTTATTTGTCTATCGATATCAACGAAACTTGGCAGGGTTGATATCCTAACCAAACGCTATTTTTATATTGTTCGTCGATTTTAATCTGATACTCGGACGGAATGTGAGCTGGTGGCTCCCTACATTAGAACGCCAATGGTTACCTGATGTCACACCTGTTTTTGCCATATGAAACACCCCCTCGCTCTTCATACCGCAAGTATCAGTTAAAAATCGACGAACAATACATTTATGACAAGTTTTCCTGACTTCCGGTTTTTGATTTTTAAATGACACACCCTGTATATTTTTTGTTTTTCGGTTTCTACAGTTCATTTTACATCCTAATGCACCACTTTTGAATCGATTTTGGTCCAAATTTTGTTTTTTAATTAAATTTTAGTTTTTTAACTAGAGTGCCATGATCATCCTAAAATGACTTAACATACTTTACTTAATTTTAGAAAAATAGAAACTCAATTTTATCTTTGTAAAATTTTTTGATACAGGGCTGTAAATTTCATTATTTCAGTATTTTTGCCCTAGCTCAAAAACTAGAATAGAAACATATCACTTTCATAACATTACTAAATGCAGTATTTTAATGCGAATCCAACGATATAATACACTACGACATTTTTCTTAATTTTCGTTCAAATATTTTTGTAGGCATTTTTTTTTTCTTCTACTTAAAATTTGATTTGAAAACGAAATTTGGACAAAACTTGATTTAAAAGTGGTACATTAGAACGTTAAACGATCTGTAGAATCCGAAAAACAAAAAATATACAGGGTGTGCCATTTGAAAATCAAAAGTTTTGGTAATTTCCGGAAAACCGGAAGTCAGGAAAACTTGTCAAAAATGCATATAAATGGCGTTTCGTTAGAATATCAAGCCTAGCAAGTTTCGTTGATATCGATGAACAAATAAAAACATGGCAGCCGGAAAGTAATCTCGTGGGCACCCGGTAATTTTGAAAGCCATAAAATATAAATAATTTAGATTTTTGTAAAATTTGAAAAATCATAACTTATTTTCTATTAGAGATAGAAAGCTGAAATTTTCAGCGATTCTTATCCCAGTAGAGGACTACAATCTCTGAAAATTTCAGTTCATTTGGACTTATAGTTCCAGAAATAAAATCGTGTTAAGCAATTTGGGGTGATTTATCAATTTTTCTGAGTGCCTTTTTCCATAGATTTCGGTTGCAAATCTGAGAATAGTTTAGGGTATAGAGTTTGGGGGGTCCCGAAAGACCATTAAGACACAAAACTTCAACAAAAAAAATTTTGAAATTTCATCGTTTTAGTACTGTGGTAACTACCTTAAGATTTGGATTTTGGAAAACTTTGAAAGGTCATAACTTTTTTTCTATTAAAAATAGAAAGCTGAAATTTTCAGCAATTTTTATCCTAGTGGAGGTCTACAATCCCTGAAAATTTCAGCGCATTTGGACTTATAGTTCCAGAAATAAAATCGTGTTAAGCCATCAATTTTTCATTTTTTCTGAGTGCCTTTTTTCATAGAATCTTGCTCCAAATCTCAGAATAATTTAGTGTATGCAATTTGGATCCCAAAGAACCACGAGGACACAAAATCTCAACAAAAAAGTTTTTTGAGTTTCATCGTTTTAGTAAGAATAATTTAGTGTATGGAGTTTGGGGGGTTTCAAAGGATCTAAGGTGGCTAGTAAATAGGATTCTATTAATCTATTCAATAATATTAAAATTAAATGTAATTAAACAACTTATAGAAAATAGAAATCCTCTACTTGACCTTTGTCACAGATCAATGAATATGGAATCATCTCAAAAGAAACACAAAGTGTTCCTCCACATAAATTTTTAATTGAAAAATTAAAGAGCCCTACATGTTCGGAAGTTATTATAGCTTCATCATCAAAGGTATGTTTGCTCAATATTACTTAAACAGTTTTATATCATTTAATTTGAAGCCGCTAACATTTGGTAGAGAAAAAACCAAAAAGATTTAGAAAAAATAACTACATTTAGACAAAGGCAAGGACAAAGGACTTGTAATTTAAACGAATACTAGTTAAAATTATAAAAATATAAAACATATTATCCGTTCACAATCCGATGTCCACAGGTAGGTACAGGTAAAATCACCTTTCAATGCTATTTGATAGGGAAAGGTGATAAATTTACCTGTACCTGTGTACATCGGATTGTGAACAGGATTTAAATTAAAACTTTTCGGATTAAAATTTAGCCTTTGTTTTAATTTTTCTTTTAGTTTTGTCTATAGAGTTGTGGAGTCACATGATATTAGGAATCTACAAAATAGCATTTTGTAGAATCTCTGTAAATCTCTTTGGTGTTTCCTCTACCAAATGCTAAGTTCAGCGGCTTCAAATTAAATGATGTAAAACTGTTTAAGTAGGTAACTTGTCAATGATGATGAAGTTCTAATAGCTTCAAAAGATAGAACACCTCGAAATGATCGACCATCAAATTTTGTTCAGGAGACACATATTCTGGCAACAGGGTAGCTCTAACAGGCTACTATCAAAATGTGCGGGGGTTGAGAACAAAACTAACCACCCTTATGTGCAATATTTCCACGGAAAACTATGATTTTGTGTTATTTACTGAGACTTTCCTGAATAAAGACATTTTGTCGAGCGAATTGGGAATGAGTAATTACTTAATATTTCGCTGTGATCGTTCTGATAGAACCAGTGTCCATAAGTCACAAGGGGGTGTCATGGTTGCAGTGAGGAAGTCTCTTAATTGTAGACAGATATCTACTCAATTTGAATCAGTGGAGCACATTTTTGTACTGCTTTCTTTGAAAGAGCATCATATTTTGTTAGGCAATGCTTATCTGCCCCCAGATTCTCCTATAGACACCTATGAAAGTTACTGCTCATCCGTAACAGCTGCGTTGGAAATATGTAGTAGTTGTCAAAACTTGGAAATCTATTTATGTGGAGATTTTAATAGACCGGATGTGTCCTGGATCAATGATTTGCATGGGACTAGGGCTATTGGTAAACAATCTGAACAAACCACAGAGTTGGCTGACTGCATGGCTTTCCATAGCTTATATCAAGTGAATAATATTTCTAATATTTATGGGAACTTTCTGGATTTGATATTTTGTAGTAATAAAGATGTATGTACCTCAATATCAGCCGATCCACTTTTGAATTTGGACACACCTCATCCTGCTTTGGTTTTTGATGTATTAATTTCAAATAATAATTCTGATAAGTTGGAGTATGATTATTGTTTTCTGGATTATAAGAATTGTAATTTTAGGGATTTAAATGTTTATCTGTCTTGTGTGGATTGGGACTCTTTTGTTGATATGGATGATATAAACTCTGCTGTCGATACTTTTTATAATCAAATTTATCATGCTATTGAGATCTTTACACCCATTTCAAAAAGAAAAACAGCAAAATTTCCAGGATGGATGGATAGTCATTTAAAATGTTTGATTTTGTCTAAAAAAAAGGCACATCAAAACTATAAAAATACTATGTCCGCTCAGGATTATGGAGTTTTTTCAGAAATTAGGAAAGAATGTAAAATTTATTCACATATCAGCCATAGGAATTTCATTGAGAAAATCGAGTCCGAGACACAGGACAGAAATGGATTTTGGAGATATGTATGATCGAAAAATGAAAATCGTGGATATCCCAGTTCTATGTTTCTTGATGAGCATGAAGGTAGCACACCTCATGAAATTGTCAATCTCTTTAAGGATAGTTTTTCCTCGGTTTATACTGAGGTGAGTGTTGAGAGTGATCGAAACATTCCTGTCTCTAATTTATCTAGTTTGTCTAATTGCAGTATCAGTTCGGTTCAAATTACCTCTCTTGATATATTTAACAAGATACATTCATTGAAGAATGGATTGGGTTGTGGTCCTGATGACATCCCAGTATTATTTGTTAAGAATTGTAGTTGTATTCTTTCAGAGATATTATGTAAAATATTCAATAAGGCTTTAGAGTTGGGACGGTTTCCTGATATGTGGAAATTAAGCTATATAACTCCTGTGTTTAAAAGTGGAGAAAGAAATAATATTAAAAACTATAGGGCCATATCCAGAATGTCTATTTTTTCTAAGGTATTTGAGTCTATAATAACGGATTTTCTTACACCAATTTTGAAACATGTTATTGTACCAGAACAGCATGGCTTTATTAAGGGTAGATCTACATTGACTAATCTTCTGGTCTATGAGGAGGCTCTGTTGGAGGGCTTGGAGAATAAGTGTCAGATTGACTCGGTCTACACTGACTTCTCCAAGGCCTTTGACAGGGTTGACCATAAGATACTATTGGAGAAGGTGGCCGATGTGGGGCTGCATGGAGGTCTATTGAGCTTGATTGGAAGTCTTCTCACAGGTAGAAAACAGGCTGTAAAAATTGAGAATTACATCTCTTCAGTATTTTCGGTGACCTCGGGGGTGCCTCAGGGAGGACACCTGTCTCCTTTGCTGTTTAGTATATTTATTAATGATCTGTCAGGTGTCTTCAGAAATTCCGATTTTTTGCTCTTGGCTGATGACTTGAAGTGTTTTATGGTTGTTCGGGATGTCAGGGATGCTCAATTATTGCAAGTGGACTTGGATATGTTTCGGACTTGGTGTCAAAGAAACAAACTCCCCTTAAATGTTGAGAAGTGTAAAGTTATTACTTTTTCTCGGAAAAAAACACCTTACTTACATAATTACGTTCTTAATGATTTGGAGATTAACAGGGTTGAAACTATTAGAGACTTGGGAGTCTATTTCAACACTAATGTAAGCTTCACAGAGCACATTGAAATAACTGCTAATAAAGCAATGAAATTACTAGGCTTTATGTTCAGGTCACTAAAAGAATTTACTAATATCTACACCCTAAGAAACATTTATTGTGCAATTGTTAGATCAGTTGTAGAATATGCTTGCCCTGTCTGGTCCCCTTATTATGCTGTGCACATCTCCCACTTGGAACGAATTCAAAAAAAGTTTTTAAGATCCATTGCATATCGATTGGGCATCCCAAGTGAATCTATAAATTATAATGAGTTAATGTCTGTCCTAAATCTTGAAAATCTGAACCAGAGGCGACAGTTTTTTGATATGTGTACTTTGTTTAAGATTGTTAATAATTCTATTGATTCTCCAGACTTACTTGCTAGAATTGGCTTACATGTACCATCTAGCAATTTAAGAGGAAACACATTGTTTAACCTTGATTTTCGTAGAACCAATTATGGTTACCATTCACCTTTACTTAGAAGCTGTCGTTCTCTGAATGATATTATTTTGAAGACTGATTTGGATGTTTTTAACATAAGTTTGGATAGATTCAAAAGAATTTTAAAGTCGATCCTAAAATTATCGTTTTTTCTATTTGTATTCAATTTTAAGCGTATTATGTTGTTTATGTTTTGATACCTACTACAAAATATTTGTTTAGGCTTATGTAATATTGTTTATTTGTCACTCATTTGTAAAACGTCATTTATCAAGTCAAAATATAAACAACGAAAATTGATTTTTACCAGTTAATGGTTCTACTGACTTGTAAAATTGACAGCTAAACTGTAAAAACTTTTTACAAGTCAGTAGGGTCAGAGAATTATTTATTAAAATTGTATTACCTATATGTATTAATTTTTTATTTATTATTTAAGATTGTTTACAAATGAGTAACAAATAAATTATTGTACATCATACGCCAGGTATCAGTTTTTACTGGCTCTTGAAGGTGACAAGCTCCCCTGACGGCTCGCTAGTAATTTCCTTCAATCACCAGTAAAAACTGTTTTACCTGGCTAATAATGTAAAATACTATTTTTTATACTAACTTGTCTGTTGCCTACTTGTTATTCCAAATATTTATTATTGCGTGTACCTACACTTTAAGTCTACCTTTGTAAAAATGGCATGTCCGTAAATAAAGAATTTATTTATTATTTAAAACTTTAATCAGAAATGGGAGGAAAACTTTGTGTTTCTTTTGACTTCGAATTTCACTCCACTTTGAGTCATGGACTACTTTTTCAATATATGTACATATCTGTTTTGAGCTCTCTAAAGTACTCTAACTTCATCTGTTAGAAAACTTGTTTCAACCAATGAAATTCACTCTGAAATTATCTACTGACAGTTCCTTACCCCATTTCCATATTCCTGAGCCACTCTCATTGCCACACTAATAGCAGCAACCCTTCTAGGCTGCGTAATAGCAATTTGTCCATTTCCTTGCAGCCCTGCCGAGTTGATGTATTGGGGTATCTGTGTAGTCTTGCCGCTTCCTGCTTCCCCCAAAATAATCAGTGTATCGTGCCTTTTAATCAATTCTATTAGTTTATTTTTATTGGCGAATATCGGCAACTGTCTTTTCTGATCCTGGACGCTAATTTTTGGTTTCTGATTGTTGTTGATATTATTATTGCCATTGCCAAATGTTATCGCTCGTTTGGCTAAGCCGTTTTCGGATAGTTTGATTCTCTTGGCAGGCGGAGGTCCGTTGTTTGCGAATAAAATCGGAGTGGGTTTCAGTTTTAGAGATATTTTCGAGACAACTT
This sequence comes from Ceutorhynchus assimilis, assembly GCA_917834065.1. Taxonomy (NCBI): domain Eukaryota; kingdom Metazoa; phylum Arthropoda; class Insecta; order Coleoptera; family Curculionidae; genus Ceutorhynchus; species Ceutorhynchus assimilis. Next base: position 4,843,662 of record OU892281.1, read on the forward strand.
GTTTGTTTTCCACATTGTACTTCGAATCTAGTGTGTCTGAATTCATGGTTTCAGTTTCATTGAGGACAATTTTCACTATCGTCACTATCACCAACTAATTATTTTCGAAGGTTATTTATAAAATAAAGTTATTGGAGATTTCGGAAACGTGTCCCCAGCTGAGCAGCTTGATATTTTATTATTCCCGGCTTTGAGGTTATGTACCATTGTCAACAAAAATGCGTTATTTTTCAGTTACCGCCATCTATCATGTAGGACGATTACAGAAATCTGTAATTAATAAGGGCTTTAAATACCCCTTCTCTTATACACGCATAACATACGCTATTTTTTATTACGAATGCATCATAATCTCAAAAATGTTTTAAAAGTGTTCATTCATTTTGATAAGTAGTAATTTAAATCGCAGGTATGCAGGTAAATATCTAGGTAATGAAGGTAGATCGAACGTTTCTATAACAAACCTTTGAAAAGGTAGACGCATCATAAACATCATTTTATGCACGCTGCAGCTTGCGATAATCGTTGATTATGATGCATGCGTAATAAAAAAAAATTGAAAGCATTCACAATTTTACATTGTATTGCCAACATAGTGCCATTTTGACTTTTATCTTTAAAAAAAAAAACAGACTTTAGTAAAAAATGTCAGTGGTAGTCTAGTAAACTAAAAATGGGCTTTAAATAACCCAGATTAGCTTAAAATTTAATTTTACATGAGTTTTTGCAGTACAAAATGGAGGCCTACGAATGCCGCCATAATGTCGAGAATACGGGAACTCTTTAAATATAAATTTAAAAATAACAAATCGCTTAACGCGTAACTAATCAGATCAAATTGAAGCTAAACTTTCACTTTCACTATTTCAATACTTTTCGCACTCTAAAATAGTATATTGTGTATTTAGGTGGAAAAGTGACACATTCTCGGCCGACGGTGTAAGTTGACGGGCGAGGCGAAGCCGAGCCGGCAAACACCGAAGGACGAGAATGTGCTTTTCCACCGAAATACACATACTATTTTTTCTGCGATCGGTTAAATACCTGTTAAATGTTTGTCTTTTAGTTCCAATTATTCAGCAATACGAGAATCACTTTCCTTTCCCGGCTTAGGCCGGAAAAGTGTTATTCATTGATTTCTTAGCAACCATTGAAACATAATTGAAATACATTGAGTTTTGCGACTTGTCAACCGGTCAAAAATGCTGACATTTCTTGTCAATCGCAGAAAAACTTTTTTCCTGAAAAATCGAGATTTTTCTCACAGGAATGTCTTGATTTGAACACGACCGCATGCCTCCATGATGTCAAGAAACCGAATTTTTTTTAAATTCAAATAAATTAGAGTACTTACCCGGCTACTAACTATACGAAATTGAAGCTAACCATTTTAACTATTGCAACAGTTTTCACGCCCTTAAATCGATTTTTTAACACAGGTAGCGCTCAATAAATGAAAATTAATATTTTGTCGCAATAAATAATGATTTTTTCGCCGAATAAATTAATTAATTGAGTCTTTGCACTAAAATAGAGGAAATACTGGATAAATTGAAGATAGTTTTAGAAGGAAACTGCACTAAATCTGAACCCAGTATGTATAAAGTTTGACATAAGGCGCCATCTAGTGAGATGATCAAACAATTAATTCCATTCCAATAGGCTGGAAAATGCTGAAAAATGCATTTGAAAACTTTTTTTCAAATTTTTATTGTTGAATTCTGTAATAAATCCTAATGTTATTATTTTCATAATCACTAATTTAATTAATGATCATGGAAAATATCAAAACTGTGCATCAAAAACATCTAATTTAGGTAGTTTTTGTATGGGTATTGTTGCCATTGTTGGCTGGACTGGAATATATAAAATGAGGAATAGAAGACATCAAATAGAAAAAAAAAAAAGATTCACATAAATTATAATACACTAACTCCCGTACTATTAATTATTACATTAACAACATTTTAAGGCTTGTAGGTTTCAATGGTGGCTGGCCTGTCAGGGTAATGATTGTAGAATTCAAACATCCCAGAAGCTTTACCGACAAGTAAAGAACCAGCGAAAACGGCCAATCCAGCTGCTAATATGGTATTGTATTTACGCTGCTGGGATTCAAATTGGGTCTGCCAGCTACCAGCAGGTGATGGCAGGTCGTTGTAGGTGCTTGTCGTTAGGCTGCTGTGGTAGGAGCGTTTTTGAAGAGCTGAAAACAAGAATGCGTTTATTAAAGTGTAACATGTTTATAATTATTCTAGTAGTCCTAGTCCTAATCAGTCTCAAAAAAACCAACATGCACGAAAGTGGAGGGCAATAATTATTGTGATTCTTTTCTTACCTTGTCTGGCTAAAACCTGTACAGCCCTTTGTGGTACGTGCATTTTGCAGGCTTCGATATTCCAAAGAAGCAATTAGAAATTGGAGAAAATATTTTTTTGAAGACTACTTATGCAATCAACAAAAACCAAAGACGACTGGGAGAGTAGACATGAGGGCTCAGAAAATACGATATATCGAATCGATATAAACATCGTTTCGTCGATGATACGCCTTTGTCATATCGATAGGAATTTGCAAAATAAAAGCTCTGTTCCAAACGTTCTAGAACGCTAATTTCCAGTCGATCAATTCATTTGTCAAGTTGGATACACATTTAACTTAATGAAAAATAGGTGGGCAACTGGAAATTACTGGTTCTGGAACGGTTCTCATGTCGATTGGAACAGAACTAATTGCTCTCCTTCCGAGGAGTGGTCCAATGAAAGGCGCGTTCGTTTATTCCCTCGAAGTGCGGAGCGTGTGGAGCTTGAGCAACTTGAGCTTGGACAGAGGTCAGCTGATCATCGAGCAAACCGAGCTTGAAAATCTTGAAATAAAAAACGAACGGGTTTGTGCATCTCGAACCATACAACAGCTGCGCTCTGTGCGCACCATACGCTCGAAATTGTGAATGACGTTCGTTTATTCTCTTTCGAGCGTCTCGAGAAAAACTTTTCGCGTTCGTAAATACGTCGAGAGAGTGTATCGAGCTCGCTGGAGTGTGCAGCGAGCGCCAATTTAAAAAAATTCTAAACCTCAGTGGCGGATCTAACATGAAGCAAACGACGCACTCTGCGTCGGGCCCCCAGACCTGAGGGGTCCCCACACAACCGGATTTTAAAGACATCGATAAAAATGAATTAAAAAAAACTCAAAATAATTTTTAAAAAAAAGCATTTTCAACGCCGTACACGTGGTAGAAGTGAAACTTCTTAAAAACTATCACCCCTCTTACAACTTTCAGACTTAGCGTATAAGTCGAGGTAAAGACGAAGAGAAACGCTCATCTGTTGTGTCGTCACAACGGTATCGACGCTTGACAATAATAGTATATAATCACAGCATATATAAAAACAATCAGCAGGCTAACTCTCACGTAGGGTTGCCAACCGTCCTGCATTTCGGTGGACGTCCACCATTTGGGGTCCATTGTCCAGCGTCCAGTAACAACCTATTGCAGAACGCCTATTGTACTTAATTTTTAACTTAATGAAGAATTCTGTCAAATTAAGTCGGCTATAAACCTGGTTCTGATTGATAACGAAAATCTTATGCATTACTTGAAAATGGAATTTATTATTTTTGACTTATACTGAGTTGAAAAACTTCTGGATCATTTTGCAACTTGTATTTTTTATATTTGGGTCCAATAAATAAATTTTTTCGATGCGTTTAGCTTTGTGTACTGATTCGCGTAATCGATTGTGCATTGAACACACATCAAGGCAGAACTGCAAATAAAGCTTAATTAAGTGTTCTTGTACTTGCAAAGAATTTCATGATTTTGTGAGAGGTATCAAGAAGTTAATGGTAGCTGCAAAAAGTGGAACAAAAGTACCCTGATCTTAACTTTTTATACTCTTTAAATAATTTGTTAATCTGCGTACTTACTTGAAATAAAATTTTAAATTATTAGTTCCTATTTACCCAAAGAATTCTTGTTGGAATTTTTTTTTTTAGTGTATCAGTATGTTTTTTTTTTTGTCGAATTGCTTATTTATTACGAAGAGCGAATTTTGGTCGTGGGAAAAAAATTAACCCAAAATGTTCACGTTGTTCATATAAGTGTAAATGGTATTTTTCTCTGCAATAATAAAAATGTCCAGAATTTATACCGGATGTCCTGATATTTTAATACCCTCGTCCAGAAAAATTGAAAAACAAAGTTAGCAACCCTACTCTCACGCGCATCTTTTCTGCGCACGCCGCCATTAGGGGATACCATCGCTGTCATTAAACGGCAGGGACGCCGAAATTTTATTTTATTTGTTTATTTCTGACAGAGGTCATAGGCGTGCGGTGTAGAGCGGAATTTTAGTTATGATTTCCAAAGTGATTTTAGTATATTCGTGTTGTCATTTATGGTGTCATCATTGTTGTATATTTAATAATAATGATAAATTACTAATTATAAATATTATTATGTGTAAGTAATAATAAATTAGTTTATTTAAAGCGAATACGACTCTGTGACACGAAAGAAAAAACCTAAATTATTGTTAATCAGGCCCTGTCTCGTATCCCAAAATGGCCGCTAGTGACATCCCGACCATGAATTCCTTTATTACACGGGCTGTCACTCAAGTTAGCCTGCTGATTGTTTTTGTATATGCTGTGATATAATCCTTTGTTTGTGTCAATCGTTCGTCGGCTGTCATTGTCATTGGCTGTCTTTCTCCCTCCCCCTACGTTATATTTTTTTTCTCCCTCGTGTAACGAAATTTGCCAAAACGTGACGCGTCTTCCAAATCACTCTTCATTCTCATCCAAATGACAGACCGCCGCCTAAGAAGTTTCACTTCAAAAATCGAAAATCGAGCTCTCTCTATACTAGAACTCATTCCGGCTCTCCTTATTGGTTATTCTTAGACTTTACGCGGCTTTTCCAGCTATTGTCTTTCAACCAGACTCTAGAGATAATTAATGGCACTTGTTGGTGGAGTACGGAGAGTACAGTACGGTGCTTTTTAGTTTTTGTTTTGGGTGGCTTTGGTCCTGTGTGAGTGCTTTTCATATAATATCTCATATATGTTCTTAATAAACTTGTTTTCAATTAAATCTGTTTTCATATTTGGCTGTGAAAAACTTCAAAAATAGAAATAACTTTCGCACACTAGCGTCACACCCCAACACCACAAGCAAAATACCTAAAAAAGCCTGACAGGGCCCCAATTTTTTTTTTTTGCGTCGGGCTCCAAAGATCCTAGGTCCGCCACTGCTAAACCTACTAGTAAAAGTAAAATTGATTTCCTTCGTGCGTACGGAAAACGCGTTTTCACGCACCGATTTGCGTGAAAGTACCACTTTTCCGCACAGCGTTTTTTGGTTTTTTGGTTTTACCGCACCGTGCGGGAAAACTCATTTTCCGCACGCATATCAGTGCGGAAAATCGATTTTTCCACACGGCTGTAGGAAAAATGTTGTACCTATCATGGAGCGTAAAGTATTTTCCGCACTTACGGACGGTTTGCACGAACTCCGCTGGTGCGTCCCGTTGCGTGTGGAAAAGTATAACTACCCACTTATCCACACTTGTTAGGTCAAGGTGAATAACTATTTTGTTTTTGTTAGTTTAAAGTTGTTTAGTTTTTGTGAGTGTATGACGCAACCGAATTTTCGTGACGAATGTAGTTCATTAGTTTAAACTTTGGATTACAAGATCCACCAGAGATCTGGGTTTTGTGGCAGGATTAACTTGTTAGATCATAAAAAATTCCAAGGGTGATGGCAATATTACTGAACTATTACTTAATGATAATTGTTTTGTAGCAGGATTAACTTGCTAGATCAAAAAAAATTCCAAGGGTAATGGCAATATTACTGAACCATTACTTAAATTGCCTAACATGTACATTCTTGAGATTCTTGTCTAGTCTTGAATTTTGTGAAATAAGTAACCTTGCCCCAATCTGTAAAATCAGATCTTCTCCTATGTAACGGTTCTGAAAACTTTTGGTTCAATTTTTATGACATGAAAAACGCTGCAAATGATCGGTGTTGTTCGTTTCTTTGTTTTCAATGTAATGAACTGAACTAATGAATTTGCCACAAAGCAGCGCTTGTGCTTACCTAAATAATATAAAAACCAAAAATAGAAATAGGATAATTCTTATACCCTCAACAACAAATTCTTAATAATTGTTAGGTAAAGAGGTACCAACGTCACCAAAAGTAACGACAGCATCATATTAGCTCTCGTACTATTATATGATTTTTAGGGTCAAATATTCGTCAAACTCAGTGTTGCCAACTATATGAATGGCTATTTTACCAGATTATAAAACTTGGAATACCAGAATATTTGAATATTACTAGATTTTTCTCAATCCTGCCAATACCAGAATATTACTAGGTCAGTCTTTGTTGCTAAACAAAAATTATGCTAAAATTTTTAGATTTCAATTAGGTATTTATTTCAAATTTTTTTTTTTTTGTTTTTTCGTTAGGTTTAAATAAAAATGCAATAACAACAATATCTAGTATGGAAAAATAAAACTTATTCAGATAAAATAACAGCATACCTAATGTTACAGGTTACCTATAAACAAATACATTATTGTAAAAAAATCCATTCTGTATAACATAACATTACATTACAGATATTGGTAAACATATAACATACTTAGGTCCGGTTTTTTCATCTTCATATAAGCTCCTTAGTAACTATCTGCAAGATAAGTGAACCGTTCTATAATTCTATTGTTCGGCGGATAACTGGCCGACCATCAATGGGATGACAAATTTCGTTTTTATGTGGGTCAGATTGCATACCTGACAGTTTATCAGAAGGTGAATAAACCGGCCCAATATGTATATTGGTAACCTTTAACATAACTATTTAAGACTAGTCTCCATAGACGCGAAATAGCGATTTTTTTTGCGGATTTCTTTCCTATTGGTTAAAATTTCCCATTCAAATATCCAATGTCAAATTCTAACATGTAAAAATGTCACTTTAAGCATTGATTATCGTTAAACCTCCCTCAAAATGGACAGTGCAAACCAAGGATGATACACACTACTACTACAGGATGGCTTATCCTCATAAGGCCTGTGTGTAACAAATCCCCCTCCACCCCCCTTTACAAACAACCAGTTGTGACGTAGGCAACATTACGTTTGTCGCTTTGACGTAGGCTGTTTAAACAGCTGACGACTTAGTTATGACGTCGGCAATCAGTGTTGCCAGATGACCAAAACCAAATTATGGTACAATGCTGTAGAAATTATCGTTTTTTACATGATTTTATCGTACAATACTGACTTTACCAGTGTGACGTCATCGGAGGCTGGTGATCCCCTTAAATTGAAGGGGTTAGGTTATATTTGCAAAATAATTTTATTAAAAAAAAATTTAGAAAAAATATAAAAGAAAAAAACTACTCATTTCTGTTATCCCCTACCCCTTGTAATAATTCAGGCACTGGAAAAAAGAGCTAGTATTTCAATTTTTAATGGAGGTCAGCGATTTCAGTGTATTTTTTTCAAAATTTATCAACATTTAGAAATTATCGTACATTTATCAATTATCGATCGTACATCATACCCTCTTGTAATTATCGTACAAATACGATAATTACCGTATGTCTGGCAACACTGTCGGCAATGGTTGAAAACAGTTGAAAACCAATATGGCGGCGATTACCAAAAACGAGGCTGATAAGCACTCCTTAGAGTGTGTGTTCTCTTTGAGTGCAAACGGCCATAAATTCAAGAAAAATGGATTATTGTTCGCTAATGCGAAAATACCAGAATTTTGCTGGAATGAAATGTCAAATTACCAGAAATATTACTAGATATATTTTGAAAATCTTCATTACTAAAACCAGGGTCGATATTACCAGATCTGGTAATTATTTTACCAAGTTGGCAACACTGGTCAAACTATGCTGTTTTCAGACCCCACTTTAAAGCCTAGTACTCATAACTGCGAAATTCGCATTTTTTGACATTGGTTCGACAATTTGACGTTTGATACACGCATTAAACGTCAAATTGTCAACGCAATGTCAAAAAAATGCGAATTTTGCAGTTATGAGTACTAGGCTTTTTTCTGTTTTTTTTTCTTGTGGGCCCCACAATTCATTTCTTTAATCTTCAGCAAAAAAAAAACAGAAAAATAGTTTGTTTTTTTTGACAGATTTATTTACAAATAAATGATGTTAAGGGCCCCATACACTACGGTGAAACACGACGGTTTTCACCGCCGCGAGAAAACACGTCGTGCCAAAACCGAAGTGTGTGGTAGAAAAACACGACGGTTTTCTACCACACACTTTGGTTTTGGCACGACGTGTTTCCTCGCGGCGGTGACCCTTTAGAGGTTATGAAATACGGAGCGAAATGAGCGAGCTCGATAGCTCTCTCGACGTATTTACGAACGCGAAAATTTTGCTCGAAACGCTCGAAATAGAATAAACGAACGGAATTTAGCAATTTCGAGCGCACAGATCGAATAAACGAACACGCCTGAAAACGTTCGAAGTATGACTTCAAAACTTGTCAAATTTTCACTTGTCATTTGTCAATCCATTCATTTATTGCACAGCCTCCTATAGTTAACAAGCCATGAAATTGGAAATGACGGCAACGTCGCGTATGGTGCTATTTTGTTATTGGGTTATGTGTTTCTGTGTATTGCTTTCATTGTGTATTGTTGCAATTTAGTATTTTTATGGGCATTATTGACGAAAAAGTGGATAGAAACACACCAATATATTGCCCATATTTAGTTGATACCTGTTCCTTTGTGCTTTGATTGCAAATTTTTAGCAAATGGGTACAGGAGCAAAAATGAAGGTAAGGTAAGGTAAAACAATAAAATAGTATATTATATACCAGCGCCGAGGTTTATAATGCGTGAGGTATATAATGACTTTCTCTACCGAGGAATATATAGAATTTTTTTTACTACTGCTAGTAGAAAATAAAAAATTTGTTTAAAATCTGTGCTCTAATTATTTTTTGTGAACGCGCTCTTGAAAGTGCTGCCCTCTATCAACAGCTTATATAACTTCCTATGTACCTACAGAAACCTGTATTTTTTTTTCAATTTGAGGTATGAAATTGAAATTGAACCAATAGAAACACGACAATATCCTTGCGTCATGACGTCATTTTCATTATTGACCTAGGCACCCGCGCACTTGCCGCTTCTCGAGCGTGATAGGACATTTCCTTGCGAGTGCGCATATCCGTAAAAAAAAAAAAAAAAAAAAAAAGGTATTTTTTCATTATTTTCATTATTAACCTAGGGAGAGAAATTCAATTTTTTCTTAGAAAAATAGATTGAATAATGTCTATTTCTCAGGTTAGTAGTAAAAAAACAATATTAATATTTGTCTGCAAGAGCATAGGTCTCGATATATTACCTAAGATATTTAAACTCTTTCCAGATGCCATGAAACTACTGTGTTCCTGGGTGCAAATCGAACTATTAGGAGTTCCTTAAAAACTGAAGAAATGCAAACATTTTTATTTCCAAAAAAATTCTGAAGTGCAAAAAATGTGGATGAAAGCAATACACCAAGATAATTATACCCGAGATTATACAATAACAAAAATTCTGTGGTGTGTTGTAAACATTTCGAAGAAACCGAAATAATTAGATTTGAAACAAACAAGGATAAAGGCGTAGTTCGAGAGTTCAAAGTAAAACGTCCAACTCTTAAAAGTAGGTACCTCTTATTTTCGAAAATCAGCTCAAGTATTTGAATGGACTTGCCTTCCGAAAAAATCCCGAAGAAAGAAAAAGTTAGATTTTCAAAAGACATACTGAAACATAGGCCTATAACACTTTAGACTCTATGTTAAATGTAGGAGGCTGTGACACAGCCCCCTACATTTAACAAGCCATGAAGTTAAAAAGGCAACACCGCAATCTTACCGCCAAGTGGTGCTGGTGGTGTTTGTTTGTATAAATATATATTTTTTATTTTATTAATATGAATCACAAAAAATGCATAATTTATTGTACTAAAGGGCCAAAAACAGTAATTCAATGAATAATTTAACTATTTGTGTAAATAAGAACAGTAAATAATTGATTTAAATGAATATATTTCTAGAGTCTAAAGTGTTATAGGCCTATGTTTCAGTATGTCTTTTGAAAATCTAACTTTTTCTTTCTTCGGGATTTTTTCGGAAGGCAAGTCCATTCAAATACTTGAGCTGATTTTCGAAAATAAGAGGTACCTACTTTTAAGAGTTGGACGTTTTATTTTGAACTCTCGAACTACGCCTTTATCCTTGTTTGTTTCAAATCTAATTATTTCGGTTTCTTCGAAATGTTTACAACACACCACAGAATTTTTCGTTATTGTATAATCTCGGGTATAATTATCTTGGTGTATTGCTTTCATCCACATTTTTTGCACTTCAGAATTTTTTTGGAAATAAAAATGTTTGCATTTCTTCAGTTTTTAAGGAACTCCTAATAGTTCGATTTGCACCCAGGAACACAGTAGTTTCATGGCATCTGGAACAAGTTTAAATATCTTAAGTAATATATCGAGACCTATGCTCTTGCAGACAAATATTAATATTGTTTTTATTGTTTTACCTTACCTTACCTTCATTTTTGCTCCTGTACCCATTTGCTAAAAATTTGCAATCAAAGCACAAAGGAACAGGGAGGGTTTATTTGAAATGAACAATTCAAATTCGTCTCAGTATGTCGCAATTTTTAGCGGTGAAATACCGGCAAAAATAGCGACTTACTGACGCATTTGAATTCCACATTTCAAATAAACACCCCCAGGTATCAACTAAATATGGGCAATATATTGGTGTGTTTCTATCCACTTTTTCGTCAATAATGCCCATAAAAATACTAAATTGCAACAATACACAATGAAAGCAATACATAGAAGTCAGAAACACATAACCCAATAACAAAATAGCACCATACGCGACGTTGCCGTCATTTCCAATTTCATGGCTTGTTAACTATAGGAGGCTGTGTTCATTGCCATTTGTAAATAATGAGTAAAAGTGCAAAGTGCAAACTAGAATTGCGACATTCATAAAACATTTATCACTAATCGCGACAACATTCTAAAATTATTATAAAATAAATGTGTCTGGTCGATAGTGTCCTTGTTTTTTTGTTACTATGAGAAATTGTTGTCCATTCTCTAAAATCCGCCTTTTAACAAACAATTTCGATGTAGTAGCTCTAAAGAGAGCAAATTGCGTTGTTGTATAACAAGTTTTTCTCACGCCTCATTTGAAAAAAAAAAAAGACATAAAATAGTATAAGTGTGAAGTGGACAAAATGCCTTCGCCAAAGCAACGTAAAATCGCTGTAATGGGTTATAGGTCAGTGGGTAAATCCTCTTTAAGCATTCAGTTTATTGAAGGCCAATTTGTCGATTCATATGATCCAACTATTGAAAATACCTTTGCGAAAACTATCAGAATAAATTCGCAGGAGTATGAAATACGGTTGATGGACACTGCAGGCTTGGATGAGTATTCACTCTTTCCCACACAATATAGCATAGATGTTCACGGCTATGTTTTGGTATACAGCATCACCAGTGTAAAATCATTCGATGTGGTCAAATCTATTTACGATAAACTATTAGATATTACAGGAAAAGTTCAAGTCCCTGTAGTTTTAGTTGGTAACAAAACAGATCTTCATTTGGAAAGACAAGTTTCGTCCAGTGATGGTAGAAAATTGGCTGAAGATTGGAACGCTATATTTCTAGAAACATCTGCAAAAGAAAATTTATCTGTCTCAGATGTATTTCATTTATTGTTAACTGAAATTGAAAAATCCAATGGGAATGGAGGTGATAAACCAAATTGTTCTATATCATAATTTTTGTATGTTACTCAGTAGGTCTGTTCTCATAAAGAAATCCAACTAATGAAATTTCGAGTGAAATTTATTCTGTCTGGTTTGTTATTTCTGTGAAAACAGACCAAACTTTAGGAAATTTACTAGTCCTTAAGTGTAAATAATTTTGTCTATTTTTATAGAAAACACATTTTGTGATTTTTTAAAAAAATAGATAAAACCAAAAATCTTTTAAGTTCAAGAACAAAATAGGTTTCAAATAATTTATAATTGACTAAAACTTAACTAGAGGTAATGTAATTAAAAGTTCATTCTGTAATAAGATCTTAAATGATCAAATGCTTATTCAAGTTCATAGGTACTGTTAACTAACCAAGAAAAGTAAGATTTGGTAATAAAAGAATTTGCTACATTACATCTACATATGGCTAATTATGCAACAAGTGTGCAAAGTGAAATGTTTTTTCATGAATGTGAATTTTAACAATCACATGATTGAAAAAAAGAGCTTTACACACATGCTACATTTCTATAAGACTTAAAAATTTCAAAATGACCATTATAATATTGCATGTGAATTTCTATTCTTACTAAAATTTGGTGATATATTTATAGAATAATTATTATTATTAGTTTTGGGTTAATTATTTCTTTATAGTTCTATTCTGTGTATCAACATATTTCATACTACAGGGGTCAATCATTGGTATACTATAAAAATAAGATTATAGGTGCCATAAAATTTGACTAAAGGCAATTTTGAGCCAGTTAAAATATTATACCCTAATGTACAGAAACTTTGTCTTGTAAATAGTTATTTTTCTCTAAATTATGCATTTTATGTTATTGTATATTTATTATTATTTGGTAATGTATCCAACTTTGTAATATTTTGTGTAAATTTTTATATAAGAGAAATGGTTGTTGCTGCGCCTAAATAAACTCAAGTCTAGAGTAATTATTCTTGAATCTACTTTTTTTTTTAATTTATACAACTTTTTTTTTTGATTTATAATAACTTATATGTTTTCTGATAAAATTTTATGCTATTGTTTTTTAAGTACATATCTACCTTAATAAATAATATATTATGTAATAAAGCAATGTGATAGTTCAAAAAAAAAAATTGGGCAATAGTGGCAATCCACAGATTTTTTCAATTCAACCATAATTATTATTGTCCTATGGTTTTTAAAATCCCAGTGTGTAGATTCCCCAGTAAATATATTCATTTTTTAAAACATTATGTTAATATTAGTTAATGTAGCAGTATATTTATTTTGATCTTGTACCTATATGGTCATTTTAGAAAAATTATAATATACCTATTTTTTAATTTACAATAATTTGTTTATTTTTTGAAATTCTTACAAAAAAACCCCTACATAATAAGTACTTAACAAAATGATTATACATGTATTTACATTATTGTTTTTAAAACATTTTAAATAATTTTTGAAATTGTTATAGCAACTTTACATCCTGATTTAATAATATCAGACAAGAAAGTATAATAAGGTGCTTGTTCTGCTCCATGGTCAATACCTAAAAAATTAATCCTAATAATCTTACAAATAAAACTTATTATTATTCAACCTGTATCATGATGTTCTTGCTCTTCATCTCTGAATTTTGTAATAACTTCCATCAGCTCTTTATTAGCTTCTGGGTCTTCTAACAATGTTCTCAGTTGGTCATTGTAATGTTCTACAATCACTGTTTCAACTGCGACAGTACAAGCCATAGCTGCTTTTTCACCTAATAGTGCTGTTCCTAATCCCAGTTGATTTATTGTAGAAAGTAGGCACTAAATTAGGAAATAAGTTACCTGCTCCTAATGCAAATCCAGCAATATTCCAAATCGGTGTCATAACTGTAGGACGGACCCTGTATTTTTTAATCAATTCTTCGAATTTGGCTCTGTGGCCTTTCTCTTGATCCCACATGTGCTGAATCAGAGGTCCTTTCGATGTGGTTCCTAGCACAGCCATTTGGCCGGCGTATATTCTGTCCGCACTATTGAATAATTAATAAAGTGCTTCTTGAAACAAATAGAAAAAAAATTACAAACCCAAGTTCTCCAGCATGATCGACCCGAATTATTTCGTCTAAAGCTACTTTACTAGCGTGTCTTTTCAAATTTAACGAGAATTGTCTCGGAGATGGAATTGTTCGATATATATTCATGTTTTTTTTGAAAATTTTAAAGGATTTGAATTTGAAATTTTATTGTTTTGAATTTTAAAAAGATTACAGCTGTAATAATTTTGAATTTGACGTTCGATGCCCTAGGGGTTTTCGTCCATCTCACTCGATGTGCACTCGGTGCAATTAATACACGACGCCATAACGTAAATTAATTTGTTCTTCTATATCTTAATACAGTGATTAACACCGACAGGGGCGGATGGGCAACATTGAATCGGCCCAGGACGGTTTTTGCTCAAGCGGCCACGCGCGCTCACAGGAGGTGAATAACGTTGGGTAGGGTATTAAATAGTCTACTTTTTTTTTAAAAAAACCTCCTTATACTACTCAAAAATACGGAAGCGTAGAGCCATGCTGATAGGTATTGTAAAATATTTTCATGTTCAAGTTTACACTTTTTCTGTTTAATCAGACACAACCAAATTTAAGTACCGCAATTTAGGTTAGTTCGCAATTTTATTCAGACATTACTGCTGGTCTATGTTTATTTTTCGAAAACAAAAATTGCGATTTTTTTTTTCAAATGCTTTCATTTCAAAAATCAACAATCAAATTTGGAACATATTGATTTTGAATAACTTCTTTCGAAAATGAATAATTTTGAAGCATGTCCAAACTAACCAGGTTATTATTGGTAATGTCTGATTGAAATAGCAAACTAACCCCCAAACTAACCAGGTTATAACATCGGTAAGTTTAAAAATGTCTGATTAAAATTGAAAATTAACCGAAACTAACCGGGTTATTCTCAGTAGGTTTGAGTTTGGTAATGTTTGATTACAATAGATTTCAAACTAACACAAATTTTGAAAACAAAATGGTTATGTTCGATTGAACTTACCCAAACTAACTGGGTTATTATCAGTAAGTTTTAATGTTTAATTACAATTGCACACTAACCCAAACTAACCGGGTTAGTATTGGTAAGTTTGGAAATATCTTATTGAAATTGCAAACTAACCGGCTGCCTTATTCTGTAACTTGCAACCGCAGAGAATTGCGCAATAGTCGCTGTCAAGTCGCTGTCAAACGCGAGTTTTCTATTCAAAAAAAGCAACTTGCGACCGGTTGCTGGTTGCTATGTAATTGCTGTTCATAGAGAATAAGCCGGCGGGTTATTATCGGTAATGTCTGATTACAATTGCAAACTTACTGAAACTAACCGGGTTATTATTGGTAACTTTGATTATGTCTGATAAAAATTTCGAACTTAGCGGGTTAATATAGAGGTAAGTTTGATAGTGTCCTCGGTAATGTCTGATTGAACAGAAAAAGTGTCAGTTCACAGAGAAAGTATAAATTTACAGAAAAAGTCTAAATTTTAATGAAAATATTTTCCAATATTAGATGGCAGCTCAACGCCTTGTGAAAAACGACAAAAAAACGAAGACTGCTTTCTGTTGAATTGGCAGAGTGTTGTCGCGTTACGCCTTAAGTGATTTTTTTTCTATAAAGTTGCGGCGTATTGTTTGCTATCGTATTTTTTTTTTCCTGAACCGGCCCACTTGGCTCTCCGGCCCACCGGGAATCGTCCCGGTGTCCCGCCTGAGCCCATCCGCCCTTGAACACCGAACGCTTCCTCAAATGGATGCGTTCATAGTTCCTTTTTTATTTTGAGACTTATGTCTTAAATGATCATTCGGGACCCCCAAACTCCATACACTAAATTATCCTGATATTTGAAGTCGGATTTAATTGCAAAAAGGCACTCAGAAAAATTGAGAAAATGATAATCATCCCAAATTTCTTAACGCGATTTTATTTCTAGAACTACCCAGCAAACATCGAACAATCGAACCATCCCACAGAGGTACCAATAAAGATATACCTTGAGGTATGCGATTCACGCACATTAAAGGACCCTGCCCAAAGTATACGAAAATTGTGTTTATGTCAGAATTAAGTAGCTGAATTTTGTATACAATGTAGATCACGCCTTTCCGTTTAAAAGTTACCATTGCACCAATCCTGAAAAATGACTTCACGTAACTTCACGTAGTACACCACTGTGACAATCTTACCTATCTGTGATACAATGAACGTCTATTACAATATCCGAACGTTTCACTTGCTACCTATGAAATTAATTTTCTTAAAAAGGAGTAATTTTTCAGAATTGGTGCAATAATAATTTTTTTTTACTACCAACCTGAGAAATAGTCATTATTCAATTTATTTTTCTAGGAAAAAATTGAATTTCTCTCCTTAGGTTAATAATGAAAATGACGTCATGACGCAAAGATATCGATTTTGACGTCATTGATTTGTTTCAGTTAATTTTTATCTGTTAAACAAGGAGGACAAAGGCTGGTGGCAAGTATAAACCCTGGCGAAACAAACTTTTTTTACTACTAACCTGAGAAATTGTCATTATTCAATCTATTTTTCTAGGAAAAAATTGAATTTCTCTCCCTAGGTGAATAATGAAATTAATGAAAAAATACCTAGGTTAATAATGAAAATGACGTCATGATGCAAGGATATTGTCATGTTTCTATTGGTTCAATTTCATTTCCATACGTCAATTTGAAAAAAAATACAGGTTTCTGTAGGTACATAGGAAGTTATCATAAGCTGTTGATAGAGGGCAGCACTTTCAAGAGGGCGTTCAAAAAAAATAATTGGAGCACAGATTTTAAACAAATTTTTCATTTTCTACTAGCAGTAGTAAAAAAAATTCTATATATTCCTCGGTAGAGAAAGTCATTATATACCTCACTCATTATAAACCTCGGCGCGAGCGCCTCGGTTTATAAAAGCGCTCGGTATATAAGGACCAACTTCTCTACCTAGGTATATAATATACTATTATATATTCCTCGGTAGAGAAAGTCATTAGGTATAGGTATACCCATGGGCGCCGCCAGGATTAGTTTCAGGGAGGTGCAGACGGGCAGTGGCGGCGCGTGGATTGTTATATTGGTTCAAATTACTAATTTAAGAAGGTGAATGCCCGACGCAGGAGCTGCAACGACGAACCATAGTTTGTCTGTGACGTCATGAGTTTGAATGCTGGCTAGAAGGTATTGTCTTTGTTAGAAGCTGCATCCATGCTTCCGTCGAATTACCTTCAATATGACGTCATGAGTTTCTCGCGAAAGCGTTTATGTTCATGAAATCATGGAAGTAGATAGTTCGCTACGCCATTATGTAACATTTTTCTGTACGTAAAAATACAGTTTTGGAGAGGCGGCCTAGGGGGTCCCTGGACGACGAATATTATTAGGCATGGGCGCTAGATCAATGATATTATAGAAGATAGGAATTGAGTCCTTATAGAATTACGCAGCATCGTGGGGCCCTATTGGGCCATGGGCTCCTGGGCGGCGCACCAAACTGCCCGGTAATATATCGACCCCTGAGCTCGGGCATCTCGCAATTTAATACCTAGTTTTTTCGGGCTATCAAATCGTAGAAGTTAAAGAAATTTATATCAACAAAGAATGCGAGAAGGCCATCGTTTGTCGTTTCGCCAATTTTTTCAAACAGTAACTATTAAAAAAAATATTAATAATAAAATAAAAATAATTTTTTCATTGTATTTCTGACAGGGGGGTGCAAGTGCACCCTGCTGCCGGCGCCCATGCGGGTATACCTCACGCATCACGCATTATAAACCTCAACTATTTTAGGGGAGCCCTAACGATAAGTATTCCCCAAAAATGACATTTTTACATGGAGAAATATCAGTTTAAGGCATACCTATTATTGTTAGGGCTTCCCTAATAAAATAGTTGGTGGAAATGGCCAATAGAAAAATTAAGATGAAAACGAAAATTCAAGATCCGGGAATAGACAAAATATCAAATGGAAAAATTGAAAAATAAAGAATAAATAAATATATACTTAGATAATAATAATATTAATAATAATACCTACCTGAATAAACATCAAAAAATTTGCAAAAATATGGCGGCAGGGGCGTGGCTAACTTCTATATTCATATTCAAAATTTGCAAGAATATGGCGGCGGTGCCGAATTTCTATTTGAAAAGGTTAACGCCCGTATTCACCAAAATCAACTTAGCTATCTGATAGCTGTCAGTCTGTTAACATTTATCAGTCGGATAACAGCAAGTGCTATTCACCAATAAAAATGGTCCTTCTGACAACAAACAAACTGATAAAAATAAAAATCCATATATTCTATGAACAGTTTTTCTCTTCATTTCATTTAACAACCTCAAAATTTGTCTGTATTATATTTATTTATTAATAATAACATTTCTTGGGCTGTGAAACAAGTAAACAACTTCCTAATCCTAATAATTTATCTAATAATAATTAATTATCGTATACGAATACCAAATGAAAAAAGAAACGGAGCAGCTAACTTTTCTGGTCGCGAAAAGGAAATTCTAATTTCTTTGGTTGAGAAATATTTAAAAGTAATCGGAAATAAGAAAACCAATGCAGTTGGTTGTGAAACATTGAAATGGTCACCAATACAAAGTTGAAAAGACCCGGTTGCAATTAAAATCTGATTTTTTTTAGATTGGTTTATTTCTTTCGTCCGCAATGGCTCCAAGACTAGGTTCAGTGTTCAGAGGTTTATTTTCAGCCTTTGAAAGCTATTATTTTGTTTATTCTGATTCTCTTATGAAACTCCAAATTATCCAATTCAGTGAATAAATCATTCTTGCCCTCACATTTCTGGGCCTGGGAAGATCTTCATCTGATATATGGATCATCCAATGAACCTCCAAAATAATTCAGGCCAATTTCATCCATTCTGTTCATTTTGCCAAAAAATAAAAACTTATAAAGTATTGTTTGCCCAGCGGATCTGAGTCTACGGAAGGAATTCGGACATAAATGTACCATGTTGTCACGTTTAATTATAAAAAAGCGGAAATACTAGGCATGAAGTATAGTTCATTTGAAAATCCATTTTTTAATAACAAAATATTGATACTTAACAATAATAAAACGTTAATTAATTTAACGTGGTTGTTAGATCTATTCTTATTTTAATCATGATTTTTTCAATTTGGTCTATTGTAAAAAATAAACATTTTCTAAAGATACCATCAGCTTTTGACTATTTGGCAAGCATCCGGACTGGATGAACCTGATTGGTGGAGTTTTTGGCAGTATCGCTGTTGCCATGGGGACCCATACGGTTGTCAATAAGCTAATGTCACCTTACGTCTCGCTATTGGCCAGGGCTGACGTCATTTTATCCTCCCATCTTGGAATATCGATTTATATTGAAATATCCAGTGGCGGAGGTTTGGTCATTGTCGATTTTCGTATACGAGTTGCAATATGACAACACTTCCAGAAAGTTTCGCACGCAGCTGGGTATTTTATGAATGAAATCAGCCATTTTTTTTACAACTGCATTCCCCTCACCGTTGCCCCGTAGACACAGAGTCGCTGGGCAGACATTACCTACCATAAATTAAAATTTAACGAACCATCCATTCTTTCCAATTTATGGATACATTCGATTTTTTTTTTTGAAAAAAAAAACAATAACAATAACACTTATCAGACAAATAACTTCCTTAACAGCCCAAATTTCGCCTGACAACTTTATCAGACTGATATCTACTACTCAAGGTTGGTGAATACCGGATTTAACGTTAACAGTCTGACAAGCAGTTTATCAGACTGATAAGCAGTTAGCGGTCGTTGGTGAATACGGCCGTTAGTCACTGTAGGTGGGCGGGGCCATTGGAAAGGGTTGAAAAGGAAACAACCAATGAAATACCTTGACGATACATAAACCCCGGAAAGGGGCGGGGCTCAACTAACCAATTAAATGCCTTAATGATATCACTCGTATCTGATTGGAAAGGGGCGGGGCTTATATCCAACCTATCAAATGCTTTGTTGATATCCTTTCTTTGATAAGGAGTCAGCCACAGTGTTGCCAGCTTGACGGAATTATCCCCTTTTTGAGGAAGTTTTCTATTTTCCTTCGCAAAGGGTAGAAGCGGAAAGTGGAATTTTTAAAGTCTGTTTTTTTTTAAAGATAAAAGTCAAAATGACATTATTTTGGTAAAACAATGTTAAATTGTCGATGCTTCCAAATTTTTTATGTAGAAGAGGCTTGTGTTGCCAACATAGTTACTAAATTTTTGACTTTGGGAATTATCTTAAAAAAAAAAACAGACTTTACTTTTTCTTTTATTTAGTCGCAAAATTTTCATATTCAATGAAAAATTGGTAATTTTAAGTTTCTAGCACACGATATATACAATAGGTATATAGGGTGGGCCATTGAACTTAAGACATAATTATTAAACTTTTTTTTTCCAAAAACGCGCCATTTTCGAGATATTGAAATGTCTCAATTTAAATGGACCACCCTGTATAAGTATGGTTACAAAATCTCATTCCCGACTGTAAGTGAAGGCGCAATAATTGTTTTTTTCCACTACCGCGCGTAAAGTACCTACTTACGTTACGCACCTTTTAGAAGACATAAAATGTCATGCACCAGTGCGTAAAGTAGTTTTTTTACTACTAACCTGAGAAATAGACATTATTCAATCTATTTTTCTGGGAAAAAATTGAATTTCTCTCCCTAGGTTAATAATGAAAATAATGAAAAAATACCCAGGTCAATAATGAAAATTACGTCAAGGATATTGTCATAACGTAACAGAGGTCTATTGGTTTAATTTCAGTGTCAAACTGTCAATTTTAAAAAAAGCAGGTTCCTGTATGTACAGTTGCGATCAAAAAAAAGTAGTACAAAAATTATTAACCCCAATTTGAGCTCCCAGTGTAACATACAAAATTTTGACAGTAAATAAACAGGCAATGACATATTCTAGGTTAAAAACTGGTGGAAAAATGCCAAAATAATATCATCTGAAGCTTTCTAGGTTAGAAACTTGTCGAAAAGTGTCAAAAATATGTCATTTTTGGTTATGAATTAAATTAATGTATAATAGACCAGGAGATTTTGGAGATTTTTCTTGTACTACTTTTTTTTTTATCGCAACTACATTATAGGAACTTACCGTAAGCTGATGTTGATAGAGGGCAGCACTTCCGACAAGAGAAAATAATTTGAGTACCCGGTTTCAAACCTATTTTTTATTTTCTACTAGCAGCAGTAAAAAAAATTCTATATATCCCTCGGTAGAGAAAGTAATTATATACCTTACGCATTATAAACCTCGGCGCTTCGCGCCTCGGTTTATAAAAGCGCTCGGTATATAATGACCAACTTCTCTACCTAGGTACATAATGTACTATTAATGAGAAAGGCGGGATCTACATTATACCTATACAAAATTCAGCCAATGAGCCACTTTCACATTTTTCAAAAGCATATTTAAACTATTTTTTGAGTCTTTCTGGTACTATCTGTATACTTTTTTCCGAAAAAAAATGCTTATTTTTGAAAAAAAAATTATTTAAAAATCGAATTTTTAAACTGGCGCGAAAACGCGAACGTGGTTTGTGACGTCACACACCAGAAAATCAACAAAAATGCGAGGATGCCAAATTTCTCATTAGTAAATCATTAGGTACACATTTCACACGAAAATTCCGGCGCGCAAATTTGGAGTGTGCCGTTTCAAAAGTCGCAACAGAAGTGTCAGTTAGTGGAGTGTCACGATAACAGGTTTTGAGCGGTCTGACAAGTTTGGCGCGCAAATCGCACGTGCAAGAGTTAATTGCACATAAATGTAGACTCGTTATTTTTCTGGAATTTCAAATTTATTTTCAATATGGGTGACAGTCGGAAAGTACTTAAGTCTCGACTTAAGTATGATATTTAATAGAAATTACCATAGCCTAATGGATTAGAATTATTAAATTAAGAAAATAATCCTCAAAATGTAAAGGGAATTCAAGGCAAATTAAAAAAAAATATGTATATATATTCCTAGGTATAACATTTATAATTTTATCGCCTATCTAATAGAGTTGATTCGTTCACAAAAAAAAAGTTTAATTTATTGAAAAGGTGGTATATGACCATAAATTGCCCTTTCTTCCAACCATTTTTTTGACCAAGTGGATCGCTTTTTCTTTTTATGACTTGATTGTAAAGAATATGCATACAGCTTGCACATGCAATAACTTTTCTTTTTTTTTGAGTGAAAACATAATTACATACTAGTAAATTTACAAAAATAGTACACCTCGTAAAATTCAAACACTCTTAGCAAAACTGTTAGAATTTCTAAAATGCCAAATGCCGTTCCAAATCTTTCCGATTTAAGACACTTCTAACCCAGGCCGAGTTCGTTTTTGTCATATTTTTCGTCGATTTCCTCCGAAATTTTGACAGGCACGTGATTTGTAACTTGAAACTGTCTTATCCAGTCACGTGCCTGTCAAAATTTTGGAGCAAATCGACGGAAAAGATGACAAAAACGAACTCGGCCCCATTAACGAAACACTTTGGAACGTCAGACTAAAATCTGTAGGCTAAACCCGCATGTATTTTTTGAACGTTTGTGGGCAAAGACGCCCATATGCGTGCCTTTCTTAATCTACCAATCGGAAACGCCATAAAGCATGTACATCCGGAACGCTCCGCATCTACGCGCGTTATAAACTTTTCGTGTGTGGCTGGCTATAACTCATTTTAATTTCGCATTTCTACATGTGGCAACAAAAACGTCAAAATCGGCTTTAGTCAATCAGAGAGCGTTTTCAATCACGTGATTTTTCGTTTAAATTTTTAGTTTCTGACATTTGACATAAACACAATTTCCGTATTCTACTTTGGGCAGGTTCCTTTCACGAAAATCTCAAATATCTTGCAGGAACTGCCAAATGTTCGCCTCAAGGATATCTTATGTTATATGAAAAGCAAACGTCCCATAGAAGTCTCATCCACAGTTCGTCTCAAGGATATCTATATTATGCTTATGTTATATGAAAAGCAAATGTTCCATAGAAGTCTCATCCACAGTTCGTCTCAAGGATATCTATCTTATGTTATATGGAAAAGCAAATGTCCCATAGAAGTCTTGAAAGAACATCCACAGTAGATCATTTTAATGCCTTTATTGCAAATTATACACAAAATGATTATAAAAGCTGAAACTATCAGTGACGCAAGTATGGGGGGGGGGGATGGGGGAGCGCCCCCCCCCCCAACCAGCTCAAGTAGTTGGGATAGTTGGGATATCGGGAACAAGTTGGGAGAATCGGTTATTTGCGCGAAGTCAGTCTTTATGTAGTGTAGTAAATGGAGATTGGAGGATTATCTTTTGGAAAATAATTATCTTGTTAGACGGCGATTGTTAAAAAGAAAAAAGGGCTGGGCTAGATATTTTAACAAGACACAAACATTCGCACTTTCGCGACCGATTTCTGACGAATGCCATTCGGACGAAAACGCGTCCAAAGATCCCAAGGTGTGCCTAAGGTCAGTCGTCCATTGGATGCGTTTTTGTCCGAATTGCAACCGTCAGAAATACTTAGCACGAATAAGTTCGTCAGATTTCGCATACGTGATATCGTCCACTGAAGAAGTTTTTGCAGACTTCGCACAGTCTTCATGTAGTGGAGTAATATGGAGGATTATCTTTTGGAAAATATAATTATCTTGTTAAACGGCGTTTGTTAAAAAGAAAAAAGTGCTGGGCTAATAATATTTTAGCAAAACGAAAATAATTCGGAGAATTTCATTATTTAAGTATATGATAATTTAAAAAAAGATGAATTTTCTCTGCATTTCTCGCATGTGATATGATAATAGTACATTGTGTATTTAAGCGGAAAAGTGACACATTCTCGGCCGACAGTGTAAGATGACAAACACTGAAGGCCGAGAATGTGCTTTTCCACCGAAATATTTTTTCTGCAATCGGTTAAATTTCTGTTAAATGTTTGTCTTTTTGTTCCAATTGTTCAGCAGTACGAGAATCACTTTCTTGGCCTAGGCCGGAAAAGTGATTCCCGTATTGTTATTCATTGATTCCTTAGCAACTATTGAAACATAATTAAAATAACAGAATATTGAGTTTTGCGACCTGTCAACCGATCAAAAATGCTGACATTTCTTGTCAATTACAGAAAAACACTTTTTTTAACATCAAAAAATTTAATCAATGATTCATAGTTAAATAAAATAGGACATAAACAAAAAATTTCAACTAAAATTCTTAGAAGAACAATCATATCATTTCCGTTTCATTGACAACAACTTCAGTCTTTCTGTTCTTCTCTCTATCACGAATCTCAAACATCTCAGCTTCCTCGATGGTATCGGGTAGTTTACAATCCAAAGTTTCTGGCAGTTTCAAACAGAGTAGCGCTCCGATTAGCGGCACTACGCCGAAAATAATTGGCGGAATCCATGGTTCAATCGTTACCAGTGAAGCGACGAATGGCGCTACCATTGAGCCTATTCTGGCGCACATTGAGGACGTTCCGACTCCAATATTTCTGACCATCGTTGGGAATAGTTCTCCCGAGTAAATGTATACAGTAGGGAAAGACAGTGCAAGACCAAACATAGCTGGAATTTTAAAATTAAACAAAGTCTTTTAATGATGAGAAATAATATTTTACCTACTGTACTGAGAGTAGGCTTAATCCATCCAGGTTCGGATGGAACAAAACCAATCAAAATCAAAGCAACTCCAGATAAAACATTAGCAATTATTAGTGTTTTTCTTCTACCCCAGGCTTTAGTACACCAACAAGCAAACAGGGTACTGGGTATTTGAATGATAGCTGACAAACTAACATTCAAAAATATATTTCCACCGAGATGTCCAATAAATTGAGAAACCCCAAAAAAGCAAAGACCGCACACTAACCAGTTAAAGCATATCGCTATCGTGTAAATTCTCATAATGGGAGTACGAACAAGGTCTATAACGTTGCCTCCTTTTCTATTTTCCACTTGCAAATTGTCTGATGCTTTTTGGGCCAAATATTCAGTGACATCAGTTCTAATACTTTTCGTTGGCAAATTATTGCATCCGGCTGCTTTTTCTAAAACACTTATTGCTTTTTCCTTCTTTCCTCCAGCTAGTAACCAGCGCGGACTTTCTGGCAAAGCCCAATAGTAGAAAACCAAAATCAGGGAAGGTAGAGAGATTGCTGCCTGGAAATAACGCCAATCTCGTAGGAAATAAGAGATCAGTGGCAATAGGAGATGACCGATGTTGAAGGGGATCTGATAAAGTATTCCTAGGACTGTTCGCCATTCAGTACCTGAAATAATTATGTACTTATTAAGTAAGAAAAATAAGTTAATAAAATCTAACATCAAACAGTATAAAAATAAAGTCCATGACCTAATCAATCGCTGGTGGAGGCTGAGA
Organism: Ceutorhynchus assimilis; assembly: GCA_917834065.1. NCBI lineage: Eukaryota > Metazoa > Arthropoda > Insecta > Coleoptera > Curculionidae > Ceutorhynchus > Ceutorhynchus assimilis. The sequence continues at coordinate 4,868,973 of OU892281.1, forward strand.
GCGGTTTCACCTGAATGGTTTTGTAAAATGCCGCTAATAGATAATACAATTAATTAGGTAGGTATACCAACCAATGACCTTAGTAAACATTTCGATATATCAATAAATGGAAATTGTGTATATTTTTCTACCTATTATACCTAGATAATACTGATTGTTTAAAATTTTGCTGGAGGCTTTTTAATAGGACAATATCAATTTTTACCAATGAGTTCCATAATCAAGACGAAACTGGTTACCATTGTTCCGCCAGTGGCTAAAGCGGCCAAAAATCTCATAGCTTGAAACAAGACGAACCATGGCGAAAACGCTGCGATTGTTCCTGAAACAGCTTGCAGGACCACTGCACCGACCAACGGCATTTTGCGACCAAATCTATGCAAAAATGTAAACTTTATTCGACCATTAATTGTTTGTATAAAAAATTATGTTATAGGTAATTTAACATCAGGAAGATCTTGTCTGTCCGTTTTCTAAAATACCTATTTTATGTTTATAAGCAGCCTAATTTTCTATGTGTATTAGGTAGGTATAATAAATTCATTATTAAGTGAGTGATTTTGACAATACTCACTTATCTGATAAATATCCAAAAATCATATTTCCGAATAATATGCCCAGCATAGTGATAGTTTGAGCAAAATCAGCCAGATATCCTCTATCACAGACCAAATCCCATTCTGAGAGGATCGTCTCACTAAATACTGTCCTAAAAAAAAAAATTGAAATTATATTCAATGATCACTTGGGACACCCAGTATTGTTAAAGTTGAAACCTTTGAAAAAATGAGCTGAAATTTTCAGGGATTGTAGTACTCTACTGGGATAAGAATCGCTGAAAATTTCAGCTTTCTATCTTCAATAGAAAATGTTATGACCTTTCAAAATTTTCCAAAATCTAAATCATAACCTTCTTACTAAAACGATGAAATTTCAAATTTTTTTTTGGTAAGATTTTGTGTCCTAATGGTCATTTGGGATCCCCCAAACTCCATACACTGAATTATTTTCAGATTTGAAGCCGAAATCTATGAAAAAAGGCACTCAGAAAAATTGAAAAATTGATAAATCACCCCAAATTGCTTAACACTATTTTATCTCAGGAACTATACATGCAAATGAGCTGAAATTTTTAGGGATTGTAGTCCTTTGAAAGGGATAAAATTCAGTGAAAGTTTCAGCTTTCTATCTATAATAGAAAAAAAGTTGTGACCTTTCAAAGTTTTCCAAAATCTAAATCATAAGGTAGGTAAAGTTTGTTTCACCAGGGTTTGTACTTGCCACCAGCATTTGCCTTCCTTGTTTAACAAATAAAAATTCAGTGAAACAAATCAATGACGTCAAAAATGTTCGTCGGTTCTTAAACCAGAAGTCATTCATTTTAATTTGTCAAAAAATTGAATGTGTCATATGAATTAATCTACGACAACCCTCATTTTTCAAGTTTCAAGGTCAAGTATGAACCCTGGTGAAACGGACCTTACCTACTTACTAAAACGATGAAATTTCAATTTTTTTTTTTGTCGAGATTATGTATCCTAATGGTCAATCAACATACCTCAAACTCCATTCACTAAATTATTCTCAGATTTGAAGCCGAAATCTATGAAAAAAGGCACTCAGAAAAATTGAAAAATTGATAAATCACCCCAAATTGCTTAACACTATTTTATCTCAGGACCTATACGTGCAAATGAGCTGAAATTTTCAGGGATTGTAGGCCTTTGAAAGGGATAAAATTCAGTGAAAGTTTCATCTTTCTATCTATAACAGAAAAAACGTTATGACCTTTCAAAGTTTTCCAAAATCTAAATCATAAGGTAGGAACCTTCTTACTAAAACGATGAAATTTCAATTTTTTTTGTCGAGATTTTGTATCCTAATGGTGAATCAACATACCCCAAACTCCATTCACTGAATTATTCTCAGATTTGAAGCAGAAATCTATGAAAAAAGGCACTCAGAAAAATTAAAAAATTGATAAATCACCCCAAATTGCTTAAAGCAATTTTATTTCTGGAACTATTATACCTAAGTCCAAAGATTATTTCGAACTCTTCCCGTATTAGTGTGGGAAGAAAACTCTTCCCGCGCAGCAAATAGTGCGGGAAGAGCCATTTCCCGTACGCTCGTAGAAAAAAATAACTATCATGTTTAGATTTTGCAATTACCTTATGTAAAAGAATATAATAGGTTTGGATGCCCCTCGAATCGAATACCGAGCTAATAGGATAATTGTATCATGGTCAAGAGCAAATAAGTACTTATGTAATAGAAAAACATAAGTACCTGTTAAAAATATGCGTGCTACAATTCTTAGCACATTTATCTAAATTTGTTTCTGCACAGAAAAAGTCCGTCCTCGGTGCCACAAATACAATGCTCAATTGATGCCAGGCGACCGGAAATTTCACTAAGAATATGGCCAGGCATATCCATATGTGCCATTTACCGAGTACTCCGATTGATTTTTCTATAATATCTACGTTATTTTGCTCTTCGGATTTTTCTTGTTTGGATTGGTCCGATGGTGGGTGTTTTGTTGAGGATCCATTTTGCACTAAAAAGAGAATCGAAAATCAAATGAGTTTTTAAAGGAAATTATATCTAAGTATACAAAAAATGTCCTCATACCAAACATTGAACATTTCTGTATATCCTATTCACAATCCGATGTCCACAGGTATAGGTAAATTTATCACCTTTTCCTATCAAATAGCATTGAAGGGTGATAAATTTTACCTGTACCTGTGGACTGTGGACATCGCATTGTGAATGGATAATATTTATGTATATTAAAAAATGTCTGTTAAGATTTGATCAATTTTAAACATTATTTTTGTTTGTATAGAGGTACCTAGGTAAGTATTTCCTTATCAATCTTCATGTGCACATGTGAATCAAATAAAAAAAAATTATGCATTATTATTAATAGCCCAAATGATAATACTAGGTTGTTGTTTTGACTTACTATTACCATTGTATAAAAAGAGACTTTTTATACAATGCTATTACCTATCTATGGTACGATTTAAAATGCTCATGGAAAAATTGCATGTTTGTTGTCCTTCAAATTTATATAGTTTCCTGGAATAATTTATTGTAAGTATTGGTAATTCCCTTGCTATTCCACGAAGAACAAATAAAGTTAGTTTTGTAAAATAATTGCCCTTTCATAAGTAGTAAAAGCCTAATGGGTATAGCTGAATAACACTTGTTCAACAGTCTTTGGTTCAATACTATACCTGCCTCCAGATATGAATTTGTATAGGTACCTATATACCTAATTATTGTCCTGTAGATTGTGAAAGTATAGCGGAAATGCATTGAGGAATGAAAGTATGTAGGAATTAAAACAGAATAATTACTCGTTGAAAGGATGTCATTCAACTGCGATGACCATCAATGAACTCGATTTAATAAAAATGTTTAATAAGTACGTTATCGTAGATTGAAAAATCAAATAATGATTATTGAGATATTTTGGAAATTGAATGAGAATGTAAAGCAGTAGCTGTGCTAAAAAACGGGTTTTAATCTTGTTCATACTTTAGGCACCTAACCAGGTATACCGCATCATCACTAGGTAGTTTTTTCATTACTTTTCAATTCGTTTTGTTTGAAAAATTAAATAATAATTATTAGAAAATTTTCTCAGTTTATTCAACTATATTGACAAATTTTTATTTCAATTTAATATCTACTTATAAAGTTTAATTAGGTACCTACTTACTGATTATATTAGGTAAAGGAAATTTGTATTCTTAACACTAGCTGGATAAAAAAAATTCTCACAAAATCACTATACGCAATATATTTCCGTTGCACTCGAATAGATTCAATCACGAATTAGTAATGTTCAAAAATTGTTATTACTTCGAAAGCTTTTCTTTTCGTTATAGCGATAAAACTTATGCGTAGCTCGGCGACAGCTTATCGCAACCGCAACAGAGAATAGAGAGTTTTCGTTGTCTTTTAAAAGCGATTCCGATAGCCGCTATTTGACAAATTTGACATTTGAGCTAGCATTTATCGTTATCGTTACCGATAAGTGCCGGGAGCTTACGGACGGAAGACAAAACCATAGCGAAAACGGAAAGCATGCGTATTTCCTATGTTTTTGTTGTGGTTTGTTTTTGTTTTTAAATGTTTTTGGTTTTCGAAATAGATACTAAATTCCCTCAAAAGATCGAGAAATCGTTTCACGGATGAGGACAATATTATTTATTATATTATGTGCAATCGAGTGTTCCATCCTGAAAATCTCGCACTATTTTTTATAATTCTGGCCACATCATTTTTTAAGTACAAGCCCTGATGGAGCCCTAAACTTTTGGGCGACACTTGGTAAAGACTTAACAGGCCTTCTATTTTTTGTCCTAACCTACGAATCACCCCTCTTCATTGGATACCAATAGGACACGAACTTCTCTTAAGCATTTATTATTTCATTAGAAGAAATATTGGCCAACAACCCCTCCTATATGACGATGCATCTAAATAGGCTTTTGTAGTAGCCAATTTTGTAAAGCCTACAGGGAAAATTAATGAATTTTGGGTACTAAGAAATTAAAACAAAGTATACAAAACGTATATTAACACAATGATAAACACAAACTATTAAAGAAAGGTTATGTTTGTCGAATTCGACTTAACGTTAACGTTAAGCGGATTGAACGAAAACTATTTTTACGATCTGTCAAATAGCGGCTTTGTTTTCGTATCCGTTATGGTTAACCGTTCGAATTTGCCAATACAACGAAAACTCTCTAATGACCCAATCGCGCGAGAGTAGCAGCAGGTACGAACTATCAGAAAAATCTTAAAATTCCATTTCGTGAATTCATGGTGGGTTTAATAATATTGAAAGTTTTATAGTTAGACATGTTGAGGTGCTAGATAACAAAAAAACATGAAATGATTAAACATAATCGTGTTTTTTATTGTTATTTATACATTTTTTGTCCCTGACCTCTTGAATAATGATGGGTCAAGTAATATGTATTTTTTCAGAAATTGATATGCACATTTTTATCTATCCGAAGGTGCATCAAAAATATAGGTTTGAACAGAAATATTTCTAATACTTAAAATTTTAAGTAAAAAAGGGACGATTTCTTATGCAAATCAAGAAGTTTCTGCTCTCTAGTCTCTATCTAATGAGCTGTGAGCTGTGCGATTTGTATTTTGGTTCCAATTTGAATTTTTTACAAAGAAATATATTTTAACAAAACAGTTATATTTTCCTAACAAGTACGGAAAAGGCATTTTCCCCACGCATTACACCTTGTCGAAAGAAAATTAAATGCTATAGGCACACAGATATAGATAAATGCTTTTTACCAGTTTACTTATGAGTTTTTGTTTTAATCAACGGTTTCCTTTAAAAATAAGTAAAACGGAAAATCGATTTTTTTCGAATAGGTAGGTATCGAAAATATAATAATCTTTTTCTACTGACATTTCATAATACGCTATTAAACGATTAAAATCTGTATCATAATGAACTTCATTATGATACAGATTTTCATTATAATACAGATTTTTAATATTATACAATGTGGATAGATGGCACCACCAATTAAGATATTAAACATTTTAAACGGTAATTTTGCGTAAAACAATTATTTTGATAACTACAAAAAAGACTTCGAATTGTTTAAAAGTTACCTAAAGTTTGGGACAAAGAATAATTATTATGGAAATAATGAGTGATAAGGAAGAATTTTTACTTTCTTCATTATTATACATTGTCAATAGATGGCGCCACCAGTAAAGAAATTTTTACTTATTTTTTTTTTGAATGTTGACAGCACTCTGGTTATAGGTTTTCCATGGTAATTTAGCGAAAAACAATAATTTTATGAAAAAAAATACTTTGAATTTTATTAAAAGTTACCTAATGTTTGGAATAAGGCATTATTATGGAAATATTGAGTGATAACGAAGAATTTTCACTAACACCTCCAGAAATTACAGAAAGGGCGATAAATGCAGGTAATAATATACTACCGGACAAGTCCAAGAAAATTTACGAAAAATTATATGAACAATTTATGGATTGGAAACACCAAAAACACATCGTCCTTCTCAGAAAATGTTTTGATGGTATATTTTGAAGAATTACAACAAAAAACGAAACCTTCAACTGTATGGATTACTCAATTATAAAATCTCCATTCAAAGTTAAGCATATTGTTGACATAGGTATCTAAATATCATAAGTTTTATCAATGGCAGTAGAAAAAATAGTGTATGCAACTCTCATGTAATGGCCATTAATACACTCGCATGTTATATACGAAACTCGCCTGCGGCTCGATTCGTATCCTACAACATGCTCGTGTATTAATTCATTACATGATCATTGCATAATATACTATTTTATTACGTATGCATCATAATCAACGATTATCGCACGCTGCAGCGTACATAATAGTATATTGTTGTATTAGGAGTAGAAGCTTTACCTACTTTTTTGTGCTGAAGCAGTGGGTTTGCGAGCCGAACGTAGTAAGGCTTGCAATACTGCTGAAGCACAAAAAAGTGCTTCTACTCCGTATGCAACACGCTATTTTTTCTCCAAACGAATGTGGTAAGCTCGGGGGTAACTGGATGGTTGAGCGGCAGTAAAAGTACGAGCGGCACTAAAAGTACTTTTACTGCCGCTCCAGCGGCACCAAAAGTACTTTTGCTGCCGCTGGGGTTGCCAAGCAGCATAGAAATTAAATTTCTACCACCTCGACAGGTGTTAACCTCCTGGATTTGCCTAGCAACATAGAAATTGAATTTCTACCATCTTGACAGGTGTTGACAAAGTGATGTTTTTTTGACGTTTGGAGAAAAAATGAGGTTTTTTTACTACTAACCTGAGAAATAGTCATTATTCAATCTATTGTTCTAGGAAAAATTAAATTTCTCTCCCTAGGTTAATAATGAAAATAATGAAAAAATACCTAGGTTAATAATGAAAACGACGTCATGACGCAAGGATATTGTCATGTTTTTATTGGTTCAATTTCAATTTCATACGTCAAATAGGTACATAGGAAGTTATCATAAGCTGTTGATAGAGGACACCACTTTCAAGAGGGCGTTCAAAAAAAAATAATTAGAGCACAGATCACTGGCGTAGCCAGGGGTGGGGCAAGGGGGCATTTGCCCCCCCCCCCAAGACCCTTAAATTTTATGAATATTTCTTCAAAATTAAGAAAAACAGTCCCAAAAATAGCGTAAAAAAACCTGAAAAAGGGGCGTGGCACCCAAAAATTTCGCGCCTGCGGCGCTTTGCTTCCGGCAGCGGTCACGGTAGGACCGCAAGAGACGCTTCCTGCAAATTTGCCCCCCCCCCCAGGACAAAATCCTGGCTACGCCACTGGCACAGATTACAAATTATTCATTTTCCACTAGGGGCCGCGGTTTCTCAATAGCAGGTCACCTCCGGGTTAAGCTAACTCCAGGGTAAACATTGCAATTTGACACGTTAACCCTGGAGTTAAAACCAACCCGGGGGTGACTCGCTATTGAGAAACCGGCCCTAGCAGTATAAAAAAAACTCTATTTCTCGGTAGAGAAAGTCATTATATACCTCACGTATCACGCATTATAAACCTCAACTATTTCAGGGGAGCCCTAACGATAAGTATGATAATTTTACATAGAGAAATGTCAGTTTAAGGCATACCTAAGGGCTTCCCTAAAATAGTTGGTGGAAATGGCCATTACAAAAATTAAGAAGAAAACGAAAATTCAAGATCCGGGAATAGACAAAATATGAGATGGAAAAATTGAAAAATAAAGAATAAATAATAAATAAATATATACTTAGATAATAATAATATTAATAATATAATACCTGAGTAAACATCAAAAAATTTGCAAAAATATGGCGGCAGGGGCGTGGCTAACTTCTATATTCATATTTAAAATTTACAAAAATATGGCGGCGGTACCGAATTTCTATTTGAAAAGGTGAAGTCACTATGTAGGTAGGTCGGGGCCATTGGAAAGGGTTGAAAATAAGGAAACAACCAATCAAATACCTTGACGATACATAAACCCCGGAAAGGGGCGGGGCTCAACTAACCAATTAAATGCCCTGCTGATATCACTCGCATCTGATTGGAAAGGGGCGTGGCCTTTATCCAACCTATCAAATGCTTTGTTGATATCCTTGCGTTTGATAACGAGTCAGCTACAGTGTTGCCAACTTGACGGAATTATCCTCTTTTTGCCTTTTTGAAGAAATTTTCTATTTTCGTTCGCAAAAGGGTAGAAGCGGATAGCGGAATTTTTAAAGTAGATATGTTTTTTTTTTAAAGATAAAAGTCAAAATGACATTATGTTGGCAAGACAATGTTAAATTGTCGATGCTTTCAATTTTTTTACGTAGAGAAGGCTAGACAGACTTTTTTTCTCTTATTTAGTCGCAAAATTTTCATATTCAATGAAAAATTGGTAATTTTAAGTTTCTAGCACACGATATACAATAGGTATGCAGGGTGGGCCATTGAACTTAAGACATTATTGAGCTTTCTTTTTTTCAAAAACGCGCCATTTTCGAGATATTGAAATGTCTCAATTTAAATGGACCACCCTGTATAAGTATGGGTACAGCATCTCACTCCCGATTGTAAAAAATGAAGGCGCAATAATTGTTTTTTTCCACTACCGCGCGTAAAGTACTTACGTTACGCACCTTTTAGAAGACATAAAATGTCACGCACCAGTGCGTAAAGTAGTTTTTTTACTACTAACCTGAGAATTAGTCAATAGGTCTGTTTCTGCAGATATCACAAACCAGTCAGAGAAAATTTCATTGGTTGAAAACAGTCAGAAGCAGTCAGAAAACTAGTTTCAACCAATGAAATTCACTCCGACTGGTTTGGGATTTCTGCATTATTCCATCAATTTTTCTGGGAAAAAATTGAATTTCTCTCCCTAGGTTAATAATGAAAATAATGAAAAAATACCCAGATCAATAATGAAAATGACGTCGTGACGCAAGGATATTGTCATAACGTAACAGGTTTCTATTGGTTTAATTTCAGTGTCAAACTGTCAATTTAAAAAAAAGGTTCCTGTATAGTTGCGATCAAAAAAAAGTAGTACAAAAATTATAGGAAATAACCGTAAGCTGTTGATAGAGGGCAGCACTTCCGACAAGAGAAAATAATTTGAGCACAGGTTTCAAATCTATTTTTTATTTTCTACTATCAGTAGTAAAAAAAATTCTATATATCCCTCGGTACTTGGTAGAGAAAGTCATTATATACCTTACGCATTATAAACCTCGGCGCTTCGCGCCTCGGATTATAAAAGCGCTCGCTACCAACTTCTCTACCTAGGTATATAATGTACTATTATGATGCGCCTACCTTTCCAAAGGTTTGCTATAGAAACGTTTGATCTACCTTCATTACCTAGATATTTACCTGCCCTTTAAATTACTATTTATCAAAATGAATGAACACATTTAAAACATTTTTGACATTAGGATGCATTAGTAATAAAAAATAGCGTATGATATGCATGTATAAGAGGGTCTTTAAAGCCCTTGCGACTTACAAAACATTCCGCTGCGCGTCGTGTTTTGAAATATGTCGCGCGTGCTTTAAAGCCCCTCTTATACACTTATATCATAACAGGGTTGGCATAGAATTTCCCCAGGTTATAAAAACCAGTGGGGTTTTTTGGGGGTTTTCAATTGATAAATCCCATCATTATTGAGTTTTTTGGGTTTTTTCAAAAATAGCAAATTTTCAGTTGAATAAGCGTCATTTTTACAGGAAATATCAGGAATTATTCGATGAAGCCCCAGTCCCTGGCTCTCCGCTGTTGGCGTGGAGGTCTGGGCAAGAACTATGTGTCATGTAGAATTTAATATTCGACATATCGAATGTACCGTCTATAGAATCCTGTCGATATGTAGAATTCTACATGACACAGAGTCTCTGGACTGGCCAGCCAGAGGCGTGGATGCCAAGTGTAATTATTTATATCAAGTGGCTTTCTTTATTTTGTAAGGATATTTCATTTTTGTAAAAAAAGTCATAATTTTTGTAATACTTTTGTTAGAGCAGAAACCGAGGCAGAAACTACAAATCAAATTTGAAGAAAAAAAAAAACAGAAACCCCCAGGAAACCCGAAAAAACCCAAAAAAAACCCATAAAACCCCATAAAAACCCGAAAAAAAAACCCGATGGGTTGGACTTTTTCAAAAAAACCTGGGTTTTTTCCAACCCTGTTTCATAATATACTATAATATTGCTCATGATCATCAATTTATTAATGATAAAATTAATGAGGGATATTTTATTACACATTACTGAATTCAATAAAGGTGGTAAAAATAAAAAAATTATCAAAAGCACGATAATTTTCAAAAAAGCCCACTGGTTTTATTGTTTGATCCCCTCACTAGATGGCGCCACGTCTCAAACGTCATTATACTTGATGATACTTGGAAGACAGGTTCAGATATAGTGTAGTTTCCTTCTAAAACTGTCTTGGATTTTCCAGTATTTCCTTTATGCTTTTATTTAAGTACAGAAACACAATTAATTAATTTATTTATCCTAGTTTTTTAGAGCATGGCAAAAAAATGTTAATTATTGCAGTGAAAATATGAAAAAAATTAAATTTTTACTTATGAAGCGCCACCTGTGACAAAAACTAGTTGTGTCTGTCGGCCATCTTAGCAGCAGCTCCCTGTAAAGAGGTCCCGGTTTTCCACTCGATTTTCCGGGATAAAATCGATTTTAGTGCATAAAAAGTGTTAAAATAATTAAAGAGAAACTTTAGCTTCAATTTCGTATAGTTAATGGCCGGGTAAATGCTCTAATTTGTTTCAAATTTGTATTTAAAAAATTTCGGTTTTCTTGACATCAGGGAGGCATCGGTCGTCTTAGAAACGAAACAAAGAGGTTCCTGTGAAAAAAATCTTGATTTTTCAGGAAAAATCAGAGGAAAAAATCGTTTTTAGTGTGTGAAAAGTGTTTAAATAGTGAAAGTGGAAGATTAGCTTCAATTTGATCCTGATTCTGTTACGGGGTAAGTGCTAGTCACTTTTAAATTTGAATAATAAAGGTTTCCGTTTGCGGCAAAATGGCAACTTTCGTAAACCACCATTTTGTCCATTTTATAGTGTAACGTTGTCTGGTAATGGGTTGAGTTGAGGCACCCCAGATGACGTCATAAAGTTATCAGGCAACCTATCTCTCTCAAATAACCTTGAGTGTAACAACCTAACAACTAACAACTCTTGAAATTGTAGTATTCCTAATCAGTGCGCAAAGTTTTTCCACACGTACCTATTTGGGAATATTTCTATTTATCGATAAAGAGCAACCATTCTTATTTTCGAGGAAGACTACAATTTTCTGTGCTACAATCCCTGAAAATTTCGGCTCATATGGACATGAAATCTTCAACTGTAGAAAAAGATTTTATGATTCCTCTCATTGCTATATATTATAAAAGTTGGAATTTTGCCTAAATTTCATCCAAAACTTCAAGTTGAAATTGCTGAAAAACCACTGGTGGTACAAATATTTCTCAAATACCACATCAAAGCATCCAGTAAGAGCTACAATCTCAGAAAAATTTGGCACGATACCTCTGAATATTGAGATATTACCTCAATTATAACAGGTATATAAGGTAGAAAGCACTTTTGTTGGATAATCTTGTACATACATAATATAGTGAAATGAAAGTAAGTAATAAAAAAACAATCGGAAAATTTCAAATTTCCAATTTCACAGTCTGGAAACTCGTGTAAAATTGCCCTTTCATTGCTCAAAAACACAACTTCCATAGCCAAAATAGATCAAAAAAGCTATATAAATCATGAAAACAAATTTTCCAAACTTGAATTTTGTTGTTGGAAGTTGATCTGAGATCTTTTTTTCCTGGAAAAATTAACTAAAACTTGAAACATTGAAAAGCCATCTTTTCCCCAATTTGGAAATAGGTCTGATTCTTGATTCCAATGTTCAAAATGAAAAAAACTTACCAGGATTTTTACCATGACTTCATATAATTCTGGATTCCAGTCACAAAGTCTGGCAGATTTAAGCTTAAAACTCTCGGTTATTAGTGCTGCCCCGAGTGCTGCCCTATAACAAAAAGTTTATAATTTTCCGAGTAATTTTCATAAAGACTTACCTTGTTAAGTTTCAAAATTGTAACTTCAAGCCCAATTTCCACACCACCCTAGAGGTACGAGCTGTCGGTGCGTTTTTTTTTTCAAGTGCTTTCCCCATTAGGCCTAATGCACTTTGAAATTACACTTGTACAGCCAAAACCGTCAACTATCCATTAATTCAACCTTCACTCGCCAGCTAGGAAGGCACCACTGCAAACACTTACCATACTTACGGTGTATATTTAGTGCAACAAATGAGGTCCAGGACAACTATGGCATTAGGCTCCCCCGGGGCTTCCCTGCTTTAAAGATTCAGTCGAATCATGAACTGTTTTTCGGGAATTGACACATATGTAATTTCACCTGGAAGAGAAAAGTAATAAAAGTTTGGATCCATGCAGTCATGTCCATCATTGTCCAGTCGGTTGTGGCTACGTCTACCATTGTCAGTCATTTGTTTCAATGTCCACAAATCCTAGTTATTTGTCCCATGTCTAGAGTGGCTGTACAATGTCCAAAGTAATGATAAACTTAGCCATTATTGATCCATTTGTATCATATCCATGACCAAAACCAGCTCATCACTTCATGGTTCAAAATTTGGAAAAGGGATGTCTGGAAAAACAACTTTATGTTAGTGAAAATTCAATGTTTTATATTCAAAATTACTTATTTATTCAGCTTCCAATATCCAACACCCAAAATACTAATAAAGCACTAATGTAAGGTACAATAGAACCCCGGTTATCCAAAGTAACGTGGACCTCGGATAACTGAAAACTCGGATAATCCGAATGTACATATATTTATACCTATGAAGAGTGTAGGTAAATATTCGTGACTGGCCAGTTATAAACAGAAGTTATTTTCTGGGGTATCATAGTCTAAGGGCTGAATAGGTCTCAGAACTTTTATACTATGTATCGTATATTCTAGAAACTCGGTTAATACGGAGTATAGACCTCGGATTTTTGGGTCTTTAGACTGGCTTGATCAATCCAGAGCTCGGATAATCGAGGTTCTATTGTATATGTGAAAAATGTACTATTACTTTGCACTTACAAACCACAATAAGGATTTTTACCAGAAATAATTAATAGCCTAATATTCTTCTTGGGCTCAGAATGATTCTGGACTTTATTGGGTAACGGCTTACCTAAAAAATAGAAGTGACACAATTTTTATGGATATCAAACGAAAATGCACTTTTATACAATTTAATTTTTTCTGGAAAACTACTAGAGGGAAAATTGTGGAATTTTCAAGAGAAAAAGAGGAAAGTTAGGAGATCATCAGACTAAAATTTCAAACTTTTTCAGTGAAAAATAATAAAATGGGAAATTGATGAATATGTACCTACTTACCTTTGTCAAAAATCCGTCAAGAAGAAGATTCTTATTATAGACTCTTAGAGTCATCCGACGACTTCTGGATTCTGTTTTTTTACAGGGGGGCTCACCTGAAAACAATAACACAGCGGCAGAAAAAATTGTTCATGTATATACAGGGTGATTAACGTAGCCCATGCATTGGATTGCAGGTGGATTACATACACCATCTCTATTAATCCACCTGCAATCTGGAAAATTTAATGCACAAAGCAAGAAAAAGTCCTCAAAATTTCAACTCTCCACTCACTTCAGTTTTTGAGTGAAAAAATTGTTTGTAGAGTATTACACTTTACAAAACATCATTATTTAAAAACAGTCCTAACTCCATTAATAATAACTCAATTCAATCCCTTTGAGTTTTTAGTATTTTTAACAATGAATCTTCAGGAAAAAGTCCTCAAAATTTCAACTCTACACTCACTTCAGTTTTTGAGTGAAAAAATTGTTGGTAGAGTACGTATTACTTTACAAAACATCATTATTTAAAAAAAGTCATAACTCCATTAATAATAACTCAATTCAATCCCTTTGAGTTTTTAGTATTTTTTACAATGAGTCTTTAGGAAAAAGTCCTCAAAATTTCAACTCTACACTCACTTCAGTTTTTCAGTGAAAAAATTGTTTGTAGAGTATTACTTTACAAAACATCATTATTTTAGAAAAGTCATAACTCCATTAATAATAACTCAATTCAATCCCTTTGAGTTTTTAATATTTTTTACATTGAATCTTTAGGAAAAAGTCCTCAAAATTTCAACTCTACACTCACTTCAGTTTTTGAGTGAAAAAATTGTTTGTAAAGTATTACTTTACAAAACATCATTAGTTTAGAAAAGTCATAACTCCATTGATAATAACTCAATTCAATCCCTTTGACTTTTTAGTATTTTTTACATTGAATCTTCAATAAAAAGTCCTCAAAATTTCAACTCTACACTCATTTCTGTTTTTGAGTGAAAAAATTGTTTGTAGAATGTTACTTCACAAAACAACATTATTTTAAAAAAGTCATAACTCCATTAATAATAACTCAATTCAATCCCTTTGAGTTTTTAGTATTTTTTACAATGAGTCTTTAGGAAAAAGTCCTCAAAATTTCAACTCTACACTCACTTCAGTTTTTCAGTGAAAAAATTGTTTGTAGAGTAGGTATTACTTTACAAAACATCATTATTTAAAAAAAGTCATAACTCCATTAATAATAACTCAATTCAATCCCTTTGAGTTTTTAGTATTTTTTACAATGAGTCTTTAGGAAAAAGTCCTCAAAATTTCAACTCTACACTCACTTCAGTTTTTCAGTGAAAAAATTGTTTGTAGAGTAGGTATTACTTTACAAAACATCAATATTTAAAAAAAGTCATAACTCCATTAATAATAACTCAATTCAATCCCTTTGAGTTTTTAATATTTTTTACATTGAATCTTTAGGAGAAAGTCCTCAAAATTTCAACTCTACACTCACTTCAGTTTTTGAGTGAAAAAATTGTTTGTAAAGTATTACTTTACAAAACATCATTAGTTTAGAAAAGTCATAACTCCATTGATAATAACTCAATTCAATCCCTTTGACTTTTTAGTATTTTTTACATTGAATCTTCAATAAAAATAAGTCCTCAAAATTTCAACTCTACACTCATTCCAGTTTTTGAGTGAAAAAATTGTTTGTAGAGTATTACTTTACAAAACATCATTATTTAAAAAAAGTCATAACTCCATTAATAATAACTCAATTCAATCCCTTTGAGTTTTTACGTACATCGGGCAGCTATGATTACGCTTAAGTGTAGGTCGAACATATACAGGGTGACAATTAGAAAAGCAGCAATCAGGAATATTTCTTAGACAAAAAAGATCTTAAATATAACCTGTTGGATTATGGATACAGGTAAATTCGCCCCAATGACCATGAGTTTCAAAAGGTCTACTTTAGCCGCTCAGGTATAGCAGATAAGATTCTATAAGTATAAAAACATTATCTTATTTAAATTTTTGTCCTATATCCCATTTCCAATATAACCCCTCCTGTTTTGGAGATGGGGTTTGCCCCCCCCCCTTATGATTTTTCTAAAATGAGAAACACCCCTTTGAAGCCGTGACCATTTCATTTCAGCTACAATATAGAATATGATCAATTGACTCTTCATCTAGAAAACACATGAACAATTTTGCCTGCGGCAAAGTTGAAGAGCATTCAGCTATTCTATTAAAGCCCCATTATAGGCTGAATATTTACGTTGTGCAGCTGACACCCAACACCAAATTATAATTCAACCATTTCTCGCCGGTATTCGGTAGTGCCCCACTGCTACACTTACCGTATATAGTATATTCAATGCAACAAATGGGATCCTAACCTATTATGGTGGACGGCCTCCCCAGGGGACACCAATTACCAAAAAGACATGATCAAATCCTAATTTGTTGCTCTGGATAATCAGTGAAACGCAACTTCAATAATTGTTATTAAAAACATTTACAGCAAAATGTTTTCTTAATAAATAAATAAATAAATGAGATCTTCTTCATATAGTATTTTTTGTCTAAGTGTCAAATTGTCACTCTGTATGTCCGACGTGGCCTAAATGGACACATCACTGTCGGGCAGTTTTGCCCGACGCGACATGCAAATGGTCTCTAAAAATTTCATTTATTCGACATGACTTCACAAAATCATCTATTACTCCGTTAATATTTCATATATTTCAATGTAAAAATAACTATTCTGAATCAGAATTTAATGCTCTTCAAGATGAAACAAGTTTCATTCCAAGATTTGAAACAGTTCTGAGATATGAGCTTCCAAAGTTGAAACTTTGACTCAGATTTCCATAGAGCTCTTTTGATCCTACATCAAAAATTATTTGAATTTTCCAAATTTCTGACTTTACCAGTCGAAAAATAACGTCAAATTTAGTAGAAAATCATTGTGACAACTTTATGTTAAAGGTTCCAAGGCTTGAAACAAATTGAAAACACTTATTGATGTACGTTAATGACTGGCTTTCCATAAGTGCACCCAATACCACTTTACAAAACATCATTATTAAAAAAAACTCATAACTCCATTAATAATAACTCAATTCAATCCCTTTGAGTTTTTAGTATTTTTTACATTGAGTCTCTAGGAAAAGGTCCTCAAAATTTCAACTCTACACTCACTTCAGTTTTTGAGTGAAAAAATTGTTTGTAGAGTATTACTTTACAAAACATCAATATTTTAAAAAAAAACATAACTCCATTAATAATAACTCAATTCAATCCCTTTGAGTTTTTAGTATTTTTTACAATGAATCTTCAGGAAAAAGTCCTCAAAATTTCAACTCTACACTCACTTCAGTTTTTGAGTGAAAAAATTGTTTGTAGAGTGTATTACTTTACAAAACATCATTATTTAAAAAAAGTCATAAATCCATTAATAATAACTCAATTCAATCCCTTTGAGTTTTTAGTATTTTTTACATTGAGTCTTTAGGAAAAGGTCCTCAAAATTTCCACTCTACACTCACTTCAGTTTTTGAGTGAAAAAATTGTAGAGTATTACTTTACAAAACATCATTATTTTACAAAAGTCATAACTCCATTGATAATAACTCAATTCAATCCCTTTGAGTTTTTGGTATTTTTTACATCGAGTCTTCAGGAAAAGGTCCTCAAAATTTCCACTCCACACTCACTTCAGTTTTTGAGTGAAAAAATTGTTTGTAGAGTATTACTTTACAAAACATCATTATTTTGGAAAAGTCATAACTCCATTAATAATAATCCATTTCAATCCCTTTTAGTTTTTAGGATTTTTTACAATGAATCTTCAGGAAAAAGTCCTCAAAATTTCAACTCTACACTCACTTCAGTTTTTGAGTGAAAAAATTATTTGTAGAGTATTACTTTACAAAACATCATTATTTTAGAAAAGTCATAACTCCATTAATAATAACTCAATTCAATCCCTTTGAGTTTTTAGTATTTTTTACATTGAGTCTTTAGGAAAAGGTCCTCAAAATTTCCACTCTACACTCACTTCAGTTTTTGAGTGAAAAAATTGTTTGTAGAGTATTACCTACTTTACAAAACATCATTATTTTAGAAAAGTCATAACTCCATTAATAATAATTCATTTCAATCCCTTTTAGTTTTAAGTATTTTTTACAATGAATCTTCAGGAAAAAGTTCTCAAAATTTCAACTCTACACTCATTTCAGTTTTTGAGTGAAAAAATTGTTTGTAGAGTATTACTTTACAAAACATCATTATTTAAAAAATGTCATAACTCCATTAATAATAACTCAATTCAATCCCTTTGAGTTTTTAGTATTTTTTACAATGAATCTTCAGGAAAAAGTCCTCAAAATTTCAACTCTACACTCACTTCAGTTTTTGAGTGAAAAAATTGTTTGTTCAAAACATTAGTTTAGAAAAGTCATAACGCCATTAAAAATAACTCAATTCAATCCCTTTGAGTTTTTAATATTTTTTACATTGAATCTTTAGGAAAAAGTCCTCAAAATTTCAACTCTACACTCACTTCAGTTTTTGAGTGAAAAAATTATTTGTAGAGTATTACTTTACAAAACATCATTATTTTAGAAAAGTCATAACTCCATTAATAATAACTCAATTCAATCCCTTTGAGTTTTTAGTATTTCTTACAATGAATCTTCCGGAAAATGTCCTCAAAATTTCAACTCTACACTCACTTCAGTTTTTGAGTGAAAAAATTGTTTGTAGAGTATTACCTACTTTACAAAACATCATTATTTTAGAAAAGTCATAACTCCATTAATAATAATTCATTTCAATCCCTTTTAGTTTTAAGTATTTTTTACAATGAATCTTCAGGAAAAAGTTCTCAAAATTTCAACTCTACACTCATTTCAGTTTTTGAGTGAAAAAATTGTTTGTAGAGTATTACTTTACAAAACATCATTATTTAAAAAATGTCATAACTCCATTAATAATAACTCAATTCAATCCCTTTGAGTTTTTAGTATTTTTTACAATGAATCTTCAGGAAAAAGTCCTCAAAATTTCAACTCTACACTCACTTCAGTTTTTGAGTGAAAAAATTGTTTGTAGAGTATATTACTTTACAAAACATTAGTTTAGAAAAGTCATAACGCCATTAAAAATAACTCAATTCAATCCCTTTGAGTTTTTAATATTTTTTACATTGAATCTTTAGGAAAAAGTCCTCAAAATTTCAACTCTACACTCACTTCAGTTTTTGAGTGAAAAAATTATTTGTAGAGTATTACTTTACAAAACATCATTATTTTAGAAAAGTCATAACTCCATTAATAATAACTCAATTCAATCCCTTTGAGTTTTTAGTATTTCTTACAATGAATCTTCCGGAAAAAGTCCTCAAAATTTCAACTCTACACTCACTTCAGTTTTTGAGTGAAAAAATTGTTTGTAGAGTATTACTTTACAAAACATCATTATTTTAGAAAAGTCATAACTCCATTAATAATAACTCAATTCAATCCCTTTGAGTTTTTAGTATTTTTTACAATGAATCTTCAGGAAAAAGTTCTCAAAATTTCAACTCTACACTCACTTCAGTTTTTGAGTGAAAAAATTGTTGGTAGAGTATTACTTTACAAAACATCATTATTTAAAAAAAGTCATAAATCCATTAATAATAACTCAATTCAATCCCTTTGAGTTTTTAGTATTTTTAACAATGAATCTTCAGGAAAAAGTCCTCAAAATTTCAACTCTACACTCACTTCAGTTTTTGAGTGAAAAAATTGTTTGTAGAGTATATTACTTTACAAAACATTAGTTTAGAAAAGTCATAACTCCATTAAAAATAACTCAATTCAATCCCTTTGAGTTTTTAATATTTTTTACATTGAATCTTTAGGAAAAAGTCCTCAAAATTTCAACTCTACACTCACTTCAGTTTTTGAGTGAAAAAATTATTTGTAGAGTATTACTTTACAAAACATCATTATTTTAGAAAAGTCATAACTCCATTAATAATAACTCAATTCAATCCCTTTGAGTTTTTACGTACATCGGGCAGCTATGATTACGCTTAAGTGTAGGTCGAGCATTTACAGGGTGACAATTAGAAAAGCAGCAATCAGGAATATTTCTTAGACAAAAAATACTATTAGGAAGATCTTAAATATATAACCTGTTGGATTATGGATACAGGTAAATTCGCCCCAATGGCCATGAGTTTCAAAAGGTCTGCTTTAGCCGCTCAGGTATAGCAGATAGGATTCTATAAGTATAAAAACATTATCTTATTTCAATTTTTGTCCTATATCCTATTTCCAATATAACCCCTCCTGTTTTGGAGATGGGGCTTGCCCCCCCCACCCCCTAATGATTTTTCTAAAATAAGAAACACCCCTTTGAAGCCGTGACCATTTCATTTCAGCTACAATATAGAATATGATCAATTGACTCTTCATCTAGAAAACACATAAACAATTTTGCCTGCGGCAAAGTTGAAGAGCATTCAGCTATTCTATTAAAGCCCCATTATATGCTGAATATTTACGTTGTGCAGCTGACACCCAACACCAAATTATAATTCAACCATTTCTCGCCGGTATTCGGTAGTGCCCCACTGCTGCACTTACCGTATATAGTATATTCAATGCAACAAATGGGATCCTAACCTATTATGGTGGACGGCCTCCCCAGGGGACACCAATTACCAAAAAGAGATGATCAAATTCTAATTTGTTGCTCTGGATAATCAGTGAAACGCAACCCCATAATATTGTAAATAACCCCATTGTAACTATATCTAAGATTAGTTTTTTCTGTAAATCAATGAATCCTCCCCTTCCTTCCACCATAAATGGTAGTTGCTCAGCCAAAAAGGCAACTACATGAACTGTAATCATGTAAAAATTAAAAATCATTAATGTAAATAGAGGCTAAGATCCACTATAATACTCTTTTTGAATAAATATAATCCTTATGTAATTGAATGGCATTTTCTTATTCATAGTATTTTTTGTCTCAGTGTTAAATTGTCACCCTGTATGTCCGACGTGGCCTTAATGGAAACATCACTGTCGGACAGTTTTGCCCGACGCGACATGCAAATGGTCTCTAAAAATTTCATTTTTTCGACATGGCTTCACAAAATCATCTATTACTCTGTTAATATTCTATATATTTCAATGTAAAAATAACTATTCTGAATCAGAGTTTAATGCTCTTCAAGATGAAACACGTTTCATTCCAATATTTGAAACGGTTCTGAAGATATGAACTTCCAAAGTTGAAACTTTGAGTCAGATTTCCATACTCCTTTGATTCTATATCAAAAAATATTTTTTCGAGTTTTTTAAATTTCTGACTTCACCAGTGGGAAAATAAGGTCATATTTGGTAGAAAAATATTGTGACAACTCTATGTTAAAGGTTTCAAGGCTTGAAACAAATTGAAAACACTTATTGGTCTCTAAAAATTTAATTTATTCGATATGATTTCACAAAATCATCTATTACTCAGTTTAATATTCCATATAATTCAATGTAAGAATAACTATTCTGAATCAGAATTTGATGCTCTTCAAGATGAAACAAATTTTATTCCAATATTTGAAACGGTTCTGAAGATATGAGCCTCCAAAGTTGAAACTTTGAGTCAGATTTCTATAGAGTACCTTTGGTCTTACATCAAAAATTATTTCTTTGAGTTTTTCAAATTTCTAACTTCACCAGCCAGAAAAATAAGGTCAAATTCAGTAGAAAAACATTGTGACAACTCTATGTTAAAGGTTCCAAGGCCTATAATATATTGAAAACACTTATTGATGTACGTTATTGACTGGCTTTCCAAAAGTGCACCCAACACCTTCATGAGTGTCTCAAAAAAATTGAAAACTTTCAAATTGCCTGTTTGAAAAATACAGCTACATAACTGGATAGCTATACTATCTTTATGAAAGAGTATTATTGTTTAATGCACCTGTAGATTTTTAGCTGAAAATGTTTAGTCGACTTCCACTAGCAATTTACCCCAAGGTGATGTTAATATGGGTAAGTTGTGTTGGGTTAGTTGGGTTGTTGCTAGTGGTAGTGGCTTATTGAAATTTACAATAATTAAGACTTAAGACCCAAAAACATCTTTGGATAATTTCCGGTGAAAGAATAGCTATATGGATTTAAAGTGGCTTAAACAGCAAAATTGTGGACAAAAATCAATTTTTTTGGGACACTCCAGCATTTTATCACAACAGTATCTACATCCAGCATACAGGGTTCTATTCCAACAATACCTACATACTACATAACCAGAACCCAGCATTCTATCTCACAACAGTGGATCATTCATCCTTCACACAAGCTCATCTATACTTTCTTCATTAATGCACTTTTGGAAAGCCAAATCAAAAAAAGAAAATTAATGATGAAAATCGATACTGGAAAACTAATTTTTGGACACCCTGTATATTCTACTAATTGCCGATAGTTATAGAGAATCAAATGAATTACAATTTAAATAAAAAAAATTAAAAAAAATAAGTTGGATTGTTCGAAATTCAGACATTAGAAAAATCAAGGGTTGTTTATTCAAGATTCAATAAATCCCAAACCAAAAAATAATTGTTGGTACTACGGTACTACTTACCAAAATCCAGAAGTCAATTGGTACACTATATGGGCACACGACACAATAATCTAAGCTTGTGTAAAAAAAAAAATCGATAATTCTCGGACGCAACTGACGGTGCTTATCTCCGAGGATTTCGTACTCGACTAAATCCGAATAAATTTTAATCCTTTGTCCGACAAAAACCCCCACAAAAAAGGTAAACAGATAACGTAATAAATATGAATAAGTTAGGAGCAAAAAAAATTAACTACGTGATAGAAACAGGGTGGGCCAATGAAAACTTTCCACCCCGATTTTTTGGACTTGAAATGAAAATCTGGAAAAACGCTCAGACACGGGGATAGGGGTCGTGTCATACCTCTTTTTAAAGGTCTATGACCCTAGAATTTCGTCTCATTATTTTTATTCATAACTGTTTCGTCCACTCAATAGTTTTAAGTTATTATATTAAATTGCTAAGATTGTCCTTCATTGAATTATTTTTGTTTTGTTTATTTTGCCAATTATTTATTGGAGTACCTACATAATTTGAATTTGGAGTAAACTTTTAATCCACGATTCACATTTTCGCGTTCTTGAATATTTGAGGTCTTTATATCTATACTTGACGCATTGCCCTCATACAGGGTGTCCCAGCTAAAACGAAACAGAGGAGTTTTTACATATTTAGAATTATTTAAATGAAAAACACTCGGACACGTCGATTTTTGCATGAAAGGGGACAACTTTTAAATTCATCTTTAATGACTAACCTGTCATCCCTTAGCGGGGGCGCGTTCAACCCCTAAAAATTAAATAGGGAAAGTGGGTCGACTGACCCCTTAAATGAAAGCTCTTCAAATTCTCTTTTCAACGGTACCACATTTATTGACATTTATGTCAAAAAATTTGACAATGACGGGTCCCACCCAAAACGAAACAAGGCAATTTAAAGGCATTTCTCGTTTCAAAAGTAAAAAAACGGCTAACACGTGACTCCACAACTCGCCGCTGAAAACTGGATTAGGTAAGATCTCAATTGTACTCGTAATTTTGAAACCGCAAAATACAGTCCACTTTTCTCAGCTATAGACTAGATTTTCAGGGCATTTCGAGCCTCAAAATGAATGTTTTTGGACGTTTCAAGTCCAAAAAAACTTGTATGGAACATATTTGTTTTCTATGAGTTGTTTGAATGCGTGTGAGTGGTGATCAATGATGACAGATATTATCTTAAAACTGGGTTTGGGCTTAGGTCCGATATTAGAAAAAAGGGCCCAGTGGAAAAACCAAAGATATCCCAGTCCCTAGTCGTAATACTTACCTACACAACATACCCACCTGAACTTGGAACCACAAAAGTTGGTTAAATTATTAGCGAACTATTCACCTAGTGCTGTTGGACAGTTAATATTTATTCTTGCAGATCACGAACAAAAATAAACATTTTAAAAAAACAAAGCAGAAGTATTTATTGAGATAATATACAAAAATTTGCCATCCAATGAGGGATGTATAAAGAGTTTCAGGAACCATCAAACTGACTGTGCACTAAACTTTCTATTTTCCAGGGGTTTTTTAATCTTCAGCTCATTTCTTTATTAGAAGTAGTTTTATTTTGAGAAATTCCTGAAAAGTTTCATTTGAATCTTGAATGACAGAACTATGGGCGGCCTGCGCCCGCCCCTAGATTTGGGCGCCCGCGTTCGGGGCACGCGCTGCACACCTGCTAGGACCGGCCCTGATTATTACAGTGGCTTAATAAACCTTTACACACAGTGGCGACAAGAGAGGTCTCGCGGCCATCTTGTTCCCAACCTCTTGTTACTTTTAAATATCAATATATAGGATTTAAATGGACATCTATCATAAAAAATTGAAATCGACGTATTTGATGACCATTATTAGGTCCATTAAATACGTTGATGTTCATGATTTATGATGAATGTTCACCTAAATCCCATATATTCATATTTAAAAGTAACAAGAGGCTGGGAACAAGATGGCGGCGTTTACAATATAAATATATGGGATTTTAGAACCAATCAAAAATAAGACAGCAATTGTCGCCACTGTGGTAATAGAGTCACTGTACTGATTATAAGCTCATTCGATAATTTCCTTTTAATTTTTTTCAATTCATACACTAATACTACTATGGTTGATCTGGTGCAAGGATGTCCAATACCTATACTTATTCCAACATTTCAATTTTTATATTTATAAAATAGTTTACAGTTCCTGTTGTAAATTTTGGGGTCACCATAATAGGTTTGTTCGCACAGCAATCACAAACCAGTCAGAGCAAATTTCATTGGTTGAAAACAGTCAGAAAACTAGTTTTAACTAAGGTTACAACCAATGAAATTCAAAATTCAATCTGTGCGAACAGACCTATCAATGTCATTATTTGAACAGTTCTGAATTCCTATCTCCTAGCTCCAACAAACCTATTGTTAAAGGGTCTGTTTCTGCAGAAATCACAAACCAGTGAGAGTCAATTTCATTGGTTAAAACTAGTTTTCTGACTGTTTTCAACCAATGAAATTCGCTCTGATTGGTTAGTGAGTTCTGCAGGAACAGAGCTAAAATGAATCGCAACTCAGATCTGAAAACAAAATACATAGCATTAATGGTAAACTGATTTCATTTTATTTCAAAAAATAAAAATATTGTATAGAATAATCTATAAAATTTGATTTGGTATCTTCAACACGACATTAAATTCTTTATATACAAAAAAAAAATAACTACATTATTTATATGTATAAACAGATAAGATTGCAACAGTTGCAAAAAGGCATCCTTAATACTTATTTCTTTAAATAATTTAAGTAGATACTCTACTATTCAATCAAAACTTATAATATTATGTCTAACCCTAATTACATATGTGAATTTCGCTTTTTCCTGCCAAACAGTTCACGAATACGGTGTGACATTTTCTGATCGCCGCTTGTTGAATTTGGTCTAGGCGGTGAACTTTGAGAGTCTGCTCGAGAACCACTTCCGTAACTGTCTGTAAATAATTATAAGAAAAATGATGATGAAACATGAAACAATAATCATAATAATATTGCATGCAAATATTAGTAGCAAAATATGAGAATAATCAGCCCATGCGAAAAACAAATCGTGCAGGTTAGTCGAAGAAGTTTAAAAACTAACCATATGAACTTCCACTGTTCTCATAGGTATACCGTTTAGTGGTATAATTTAATGGTGGTTCTGTTCTCGGTGGTGGAGGAGGTGGACTTTCTGCCAAAATTTAATGTGATGTTGAAATAAGTTAGTTACAAGAAGTAACATTTAAAATAATTCCCCTAGGATTTTATTTATAATAAAACTTACCTAAAGTATGTCTGCTAGATTGTGAGGAGCCAACGCTGCCATTGTTTGAATGGGTTTCGTTTCTTAAAACCACAGAATCGGCAACGTCTGGACTAGATGTGCGGCTTGATTGTGAACTTATTTCGTCATTGGGTTCCTGAAAATAATTGCAATATTAAACTGACATCATTATCACTATATGGAAATTTTTACCTTTGGAACATCAAAATGCAAAAGTTGCTGACTAGGTGGTAATCTCGCCCTAAATTTAATCTTATTCACCCAATCCATCATGTCAACCTCGGACACGCAGGAAAACAAAAATTCGGAACCGTCTACTATTATCAATCTAAAGGTGTATTTCCTTTTGTGATAATCTTCGGCAACCGAACAGGCCGCGTTGTGAATATTCAATGGCGCCCCACTGGCTTTACTAGCAGCAAAATCGTCTTTGTTTTTGAAGAAGCACAAAAGTTGACCACAAAGCACAGTGTAGGAATTTTTCCACGCACGGTTTGATGCCCGTTTAGATCCAGGCAAAAGAATTTGTTTCCTTTCAAGGAATGCTTCGGCTTCTACTGGAGGTAATACAACATCTAAAAAAAATTATTTATTTAATTGGATTTTTTTTTTGTTGTTGGAAAATATCAATCTTACCAGTGTGTTTTGATTTAAATGAACCCTTTCTCCTGGTAGTGAACGAAGGTGTCCTCTTCACAGGCTTAGAACCAGGTCCTACTTTCATACTTTCTGCCCTTTTCACACCATGATCGGAACCACGCCTGATACGTTCTCTATCAAACATTTGAGCGACCGAGTTGGTTTTTCTTAGATTAACTATTGGAGCACCTGAAAAATGTATTATATGTAAGTAGTTGAAATCATCATACACCTTAAACTAGCTTTTTTAAAGAAAAATATCTACCTGGTACGGGTGGGGGTGAAACCACTCGAATCGGCGGTGTCAGGGGGGAGTTACTATTCTGGTACGACGTATTGGGCATTACCAATGGTGCCGGTCCAAAATGACTGGTTCCATTAGCCGATGGACGTTCTTCTAAAAAAATTAACAATAGACAATATTTTTAATACATTTTCAATTATTACCAGGTATTTCAGAATAACGTGGCTCCCTATCTCCAGATTCTTGTCTTCTTAACTGAGTTATCCGGTCCATTTCCTGTCGTTTACGTTTCTCCAATTTTTCTTGCTCTAATCTTTCTTTTTCCGCTTGGCGTGCCAGTTGCTCCTGTTTGAGTTGTTGCGTGAACGCCTCTTCTAATAAAGTCATTCGTTTAAGAGCTTCGAATTTGTCTTCTTGGGATTTTACTGTTTCTTCAAAGTCTCGATGTTTTTTGATTAGATCTTCCACCTAAATTCATAATTAATTTAAAAAAAAACTTAAACAAAAATCAGTTTACCTGTGATATGCTATCGCCAACTTTTCCATCTCTCAAAAGATCCTCCCTAAGCACCATCCAGCTTTCCAAAGTATTGGCTTCCCTTTTGAAAAGTTGCACATCCAAATTGGTTTCGTAAATAATATTTCTTTGGCTCCAAATATTAATTAAAAGTTCAATCCTTTGTTGCAAAACCGTAATTTTATCTTCAATATCGTGCGCTAAAGGATGATTTTTCTCTATGAATGCGTTTCCGTTGTCGTAAAATTGTGAAAACACCCGCATCCGACTGTCGATTTCTGTTTTATAATCTTTGTGCCTCACTATAAGAAGTTCGGCTTCCGAACAATCTTGCGGTAAATCTGGTGCAGTGATTTTAGCTAGCATTTCATTGATCCAGGCCAATAATTCTTGGTACTCGTCAAAGTATGATTGCAACTGTTCGCTTTGCAAAAGGAATTCTCGTTCGCGTTCAACTTTAAGTTGTAAATCTTCCCAAGCAGAAAAAGTGTCCTCTTTTTTATCGTCAATGTGATCCTTGGTGTCAGGGAATTCGTTTATTAATCTATTGCCTTCTTGAACGATATAATCAACTTTATCTCTTATCGCTTTCATTTCACTTTCCAAGGCTTGGTGTTTCCTCATTAATTTTTCGATCGCCTCAGAGTCTTGAACGTAAGCCCCATAAATAAGGTCAGACTCTTTCTCTTGAATCCAGGATATAATTTCTTCTGCGGTTCTATCGAACAAATGCACCTGTTTAGCACCATTCAAAGCCTCTTTTCTTGCATTAGCAAGTTCGATCAAATCATCCCAGCTGCCTTTCAACTCGCTAACTTTTTGTTGCACTTCCGAACTGTAGCTGCTCTTTGCATTGATAATTGCGTTTCCGTTTTCTATGCACTGGACTAATCTAGGTTCGCTGTTTAACAAACTGGCGTGGAAAGTGTCGAACGCCTGAATCAACAGTTCGACGTGTTCCAAGTCGTTGCCGTACTCCTCGGAGTCGGCTTTATTTGTTTGGTCTCGCATCCAGTCTTTGACGTCAGTGCATTCGTGAATGAAACCGAAATATTGTAAAGCTTCGCTTAACCGCACTTCTCGTTCAGATACTAACTTTCTTAGATCATTAAACTCACTTTCAAGTTGAATCTAGAACACAAACAAGTATTTTTTATAAACCAGAGAGGGGTTAGAGAGAAAACAACTTACCTTTTTTTGAGCAATAGTCTCAGAATCAAAATGTTCTCTCTCAATAAGGTGATCGGCAGTCTTACCGAGTTTATCGATATTGGATTTGAACGCTTTTATTTCTAGCGACAAGACTTCCAGTTTTCTTTGCAAAGACTGAGCAGTATCCTCATCCTTACCCACCTCTCTAGAAGCCAAGAAAGGCCGCTTTTCTTTTATCCATGTAAGAGCTTCTATGACTTCTTGATAGAACTACAATATTCATTAGTAGAAATATTTTTCATAAAAAAAAACATACTTACCAAGTGCGCCTCAAGAGCGTCTTGCAGCCTCAGTTTTCTAATACTAGCTAAATCCCTTACTTGTGCCAACTGTAATTTGACTTGACCGGCTTTCTCCTTAATAATGTGCGACAAAGGATGATTGGATCGCGTTAAATTTGTCGCTCTGCTGACCAAATTGGCGACAATAGGCTCTCTAGCTGCTAATTCTGCTTCTATCACCTGATGTTTTTTGTGCAAACTTTGTACTGCGGCCAAATTGAGCCCTAAATCAGGAGAAGAACATAATCTTTCTTTTTCGGTGAGCCACTGAACTTCATCCTCTACGTCTCTAGTAAATTGAAGAAGCATACTTGAGGATTCTAGAAGGTCTCGACGGACTTGAAGAGGTTCTTTCAAATGATGATATCTTGTAATAACAGCTTCCGCATTTTCTTTAATTTCATCAGCCATAAAGTGACCACTTTTTACGAATTGCTCTGAGGCTTCGTGAATTTGATCGCAATTTTCAGAATGCTGTTGAATGTCCTGTTCCAAAGCAATATGACGTTTGAGAAAATTGTTAACAGATGCCAAATCTTTGCCCGTTTCGACTGAATTTACTTGCACTTCGACTTCATTGAGCCAACCGTCGAATTCCTCCAACGATCTATTAAATAGCAATGCCTGATAGGCTTCATTTAGCCTGTCACGTTTGAGATTAGACAACTCTTGTAGATGTTTCCAATCATTTTCTAATTCATCTAATCGTATAGCTATTTCAGTAGCGGCATAATGATTGGAAGTTATTAGTTCTTTACCTTCTTCGACAACAATTTGAATACGTTCTCCGCTAGCCATTACTTCAGCTTCGAATGTCGCGTGTTTTTGAATTTTGTTCTGTAGGTTGCTGGGGTCTCTGTAACTTTCATCACCAGCCACAGTCAGTTTTTGGTTCAGCCAGATTTCGACGTCGCTGACATTGTGCAAAAATTGCTGCAATGATTTCGATTTGCTTAATGTTTCTTTTCTTTCGCTGGTTTTACTTAATAAGCGATTTTTTCGGCTAATTATTGTATTTAATTTGTCCTTTACCTCAGAGCTTGGTTTGACGATTAATATTTTCTGAGCTGCAGCAGTTATTTCTTCAACTCTTACTAATTGTTTTTCCAGCATCACTTCAAAATCAGCATGTTTTCTTAGTAAGATTTCAACACTTCTCGGAGTATCACCTACATCATCATTATTCAAGAAGGCTTCTTTAGTAGCAAACCAATTATTCAATTGATTAGCTTGCTCTTTGAATATCTGTATATCGTATTCGTGTTCCAGTTCGTGTTTGGTTTGTTCCCAAGAACTTTCAATGTTCTCTTGCAACTGCTTTAATTTGGCAATATTATCAACAATTATAGGATTGTTTTTTTGTGGCGAATCTTTTCCCGTTTCTATCAAAGTTTTGAAAGCTTCATGACGTCCGTTAATTTCCGCTCTTAATTCATTATGTAGTTCTAGATGGGCTTCTGCATCACTTACACTGTTAGGCTTATCATAAGCTTCCATCCTTTTGATGGTTTCAGTTACCCAAACGTCTAAATCTTTAACATCGGCTTTGAATTTCTCTTGGAAATAAGCTATCGCTAATTGTTCTCTACGTTTTTGCTTTACTGCGTGTAATGTTACAAGTAAACTTTCTAAAATTTGAAGTTTGTCTTCCAAATGACTGGCACTGTGAGAATGCTTTTGACTTAAATCCAAAGCAACTACTTGATGATCGTCATGTATCTTCTTCTGGACAGCAGTAACCTCTATTTCTAAAGCGTCTTGTTTTCTCTGTAAAGCTTCTACGGCTGAAAGATTTTTTCCAATATCATCCACATCCATCGCTTTGGATTTTTCTTGTAAACGTTCAATAGTATCGGCGACGTCCCGGTCGAATAAGTGAATTTCCAAAGCAGCTGCTAATTTGGCTCTATAATCGTCCAAAGCTCCTTGAAGAGAATGCCATTTGGCTATGAATGCGTTTCGTCTTTCGACTACTCCCATTTGACCTTGACGTGCTAACTTATCAGCCAGAGAGCTGATATTTTTTATTTTAGCATCGTCGACTCTCATATCGCTATCGACATCATCTAATTTTCTTTGTAGAAGCTGACAATGTTCATAGTCCCTTCCTGTATCTCCTGCTTGAATCATTACTTCTTTGTCTCTAATCCAAGCTTCTAATTTTTCAAGCATATTGGTGAAATTAAGAATGTCTTGGGCTTCTTCGAGGCCTCTATTTCTATGGTTAACTTCTTGCATGAAATGGGCCCAAACTATTTGTAGTTCGTTAAGTTGTTTTTGAATTTCTGGACTGGCTTTGTGCCTTTTGGCAATCAATTTTTCGCCGTTGCCTTGTACTTCTTCGATTCTACCAATGTTGGCGGAAACTTCCGCGTGGAACGCTTGGTGTTTTTGTAGTATTTTGATTTTTTCTGCGATGTTCATGTTATCGCTCATTTTTCCTTCTACATCCATTTTTTTTTGTTTTTCCGCAATCCAATTCATTGCTTCAGAAACGTCTCTAATGAATTCTGCGTAAAGCAGGGCATCGAGGAGCAGGGACTTTCTTTGAGCACATAGTTGATGCACGCGATGTCTTTTCGTTTGAATTTCGGATAATACTTGGGCAATTTGCTTGCTTTCGTAATGATCTTGGTTGAGTAGCTTGTTGCCTGATTGCATAAGGGCTTCCAAATTTTTATCTTGATGTGTAACAAGTTTTTCAAAAGCTTCGTGTTTTTTTAATTGATTGGCAACTTCCTCAACAGTTTCTCCAAAATCAGATTTACTCAAAGCTGCTTCTTGCGTGTTAGTGGCATCTTCGAGCAACTTGGCTTCTCTAAGGAATATATGCAAGTCGCTTAATTGATCCAAATGGATTTTTTTCAACTGCCAAGCGGTGTGTAAGTTTTCACGCTCCTTAATCAAATTTTTGTATCTTTCTACAGCTTCAGTTGCCGCATAGTGACCAGTTTGTTCCATAGCTGCTAGATTATCAGCGGTAGCTTGAAAATCGACTTCTCTAGCTTCTATTTCGCCTTTCAGAGCTTCGTGCTCACTTTTTAGTAGTTGAGCCCTAGCAGCACTTCTGACATGTTCCTCAGCATTCATCGATAACCGTAGATTAGTTGCCCAATTGGTCAAATCTCTGACTTGTGCCAAGAATTTTTGAAGATCGATACTCGCTTGAAGTTGATCTTTCCGCAAATCGGCGCGTTCTTTCAACCCATTCCACGCTTCCACTACCAACGCTTGCTGTTGCTGGATTTTATTTTTATTTGTCGGATATACTTGTTGCAGCTTGGAGGCGTCCAGGACGAGCACTTGCAGCTGCGCCTCTAAAACGACTAGTTCATTTTCGAAAGCTTCGTGCTTTCTATACAGAGTGAGCGCAGAGTTGAGGTCGCGACCAAGATCTGTACCGAGCGCGGCGTTTTTAGCGTGGATCCGCTGCAATGCTTCAGCCACATCGCGATGAAAACGATGAATTTCTCCGGCAGCGTTCAGACGCTCTTCACGTTTTTTTACTTGCTCGTGGAGATTGTTCCAGGATTGTCTAGGAGAGAGAACATTTTCATAATAAGAGCATAAGTTTGGATGCAAAAATCAATGTACTCACTCTAGTTGAGCCTGTATTGTTTGGATTTCTGAACTGTAGGGACTTTCGTTGGCCAAAAGTTTCTGAGCTAAAGATTCACATTGTTTGTATCTGTCTGAGCCACCTTCGATTTTATGCTTCAGATCGTCGAATTTGTTTTTCAAAAGCTGAAAAAAAATTTATGCGCAATACTATAATAAGTGTTTATAGATCTCAAAAAAGCATTTGATGTAGTATCAATTGATGTACTTTTAGGTAAATTAAACAAATTAGGTATTCAGGGAAATTTTTTAAACCTTATAAAAACATATTTAGTGGATAGGAAACAGTTTGTAAAAATCAAGGATTGCGACAGCGATGTTCTATCAAATAATTATGGTGTACCCCAGGGGTCAGTGCTGGGGCCACTGCTATATACTTTATATGTCCTAAATCTGAAACTCATGAATCTGCAAGCAAGATATTTTATTTTTGCAGATGACACTGCTCTAATTTATACAGGCTCGAATGAAGAGCATCTGGAGGAGGACATAAACAGAGACCTCGATAGGTACCTTATGTGGTTGTATGCCAACAAGTTGAAAATAAATGTTGAAAAAACAAAATTTGTAATTTTTACACAAAAAAATAAAATATCGAACAATATAAATATTAAAATTAGCACCATACATTTAGAAAGAGTGACATCTATTAAATACCTAGTGTTGTATATGGGTTCGGAATAAGTAATGCAATAAATAATTAGGTAAAACTGTATATTTAAATCATGAACTTACAACATGAGTTGACTGATTAACTGACTGACTGACTGACTAACTAACTCGTCATCAGGTGGTGTCTTTGTTAAACTACTCATAACATGCTCTCCCTTAAAAAATAAATAAAAAAAACGGATCCAAAATATAAAAATTACGTTAATGTCAATAATAGAAAATCCTAAAAACTAAAACAAACTACAACATAATCTTTCTGCCATGAAGGCCGTTTAGGAACTCTCTTTGTCATATCTTCACCATCCTCACTTCTCTCAAGGATAGCTGAAGAGTTATTTAATTCAAATGTATCTGGATGCTGTTCAGAAGTTTGACTAACGAAAGGCGAAGTAGAAGGCGGTTGAACAGCAGCAGTTGAGGGCGGTTGGACAGAAGAAACAGAAGGCGGCTGAGACTGGTTGATACCAAAATTATATCCAAAGTCATACAATAAATTGAAATTATTTTCCTTGCATTCAAAGTTAAGTTTTGTTTGTCTTAAATACCTTCGGTTCCTTCTGTATCTTTTTCCGTATTCGTCCATTACAATATAGGATCTATCGTTAACCTTCTCTATTACTTTTCCTTTCTTCCATCCATTTTCCAGCTGAATTAAAATCGTCTCATCGACAAATAAACCAGGTAAATCTTTTGCATTTTTATCATAAAAACATTTTTCACTTTCTTGTTTCTTTAATATTAATTCTTTTATTTCATCACTGTCAATCAAGATGGGTTTTAATGCTTTTGCAGAAACTGAAATCTGGGTTTTTGTGGTTCGATTTAAAAATATTTGACTTGGAGAATAATTTTTTAAAGAAGGAATTGGAGTATTGTTGTATTCCAGTACCAGAAGAGGCAGGTCATACTCTTTTTCGTACTTTTGGAGCATACTTTTAACAATACCCACATATCTTTCCGACAGCCCATTGGATTGATGGTAATTAGGACTGCTAAAGCCTAACTCAAAATTCCATTCTTTTGCAAATGACTTAAATTCGAAGGAATTATATGGATTATTATCCTCAAAAAAATTTTCAGGTATTCCGAACTGTCGAAATTTATATTTGCAAACTTGTATTAATTCCCGAGCAGTTTTTGTTTTTGTAGGGGTTACTTCAATCCAATTAGAAAAGGCGTCAACCAATACAAGATAGTTTTTCCCCTTGAATTCAAAAAAATCGGAATGAACAAACTGCCATGGTCTGGAAGGTGGATCATGTGGAATTAACGTCTCCTTTTGTTGGGACTTCTGATTTAACTGACATGTTTCACAATTTTGAACATAATCTTCAATATCTTTAGATCTGCCTGGCCAATAAAGGAGTTGACGCGCTCTCAATTTGGATTTTGAAATGCCAAAATGTGTCTTATGAATTTGTTGAAGCATGTCAGACTTAAGCGACAAAAAATAGCAAATTATTTGATAAATAAATATTGTTCTTAATTTTAAAGTACAGTTTCATTTCTAAGGGTAAATTTTTGTCTTTTTTAGGCCAAAAAATTTGACAATATTGCTTCACTTTTGATAAGATAGGATCTAACTCGATTTTCTTTCTAAAGATATGCTTTTTTTCTTCGGACATAGAAATGTCATTGGACAAAGTGTGCACAATATAAGCCATTTCAGGGTCATCTTGTACGTCATCTTTAATATATGCCCTAGACAAAGTGTCTGCGATAACCATATCTCTGCCAGGTAAATATGTAATTTTTATATTATACTTGAGCAATTTCAACAGCATTCGTTGGAGTCTCGCAGATACTTTCTCTATATCCTTATTGTAGAATGAAATTAGGGGCTTGTGATCTGTCTGAATTTCGATTTGAAATCCATAGATAAAATAATGCAGCTTTTCACAAGCAAACACAATTGACCCCAGTTCTTTTTCTATTTGAGCCCATTTTCTTATGGATTTTGTAAGGCATCTCGACGCGTAAACAATTGGGTGATCATTTTGAAGTAAACAACAACCAAATGCTTCACTGGACGCATCACATTGGATACGTATTGGAATATTTGGATCAAAAATTTTGAGAACCGGTTCTTGGGATATGATATATTTTAGATTTTGAAGTTTTTTTTCATGTGCCTCTGTCCATTCAAATGCCACATTATTTTTTGTCAAATTGCGCATATTTGTAGTTAGTTGGGAAAGATTTGGTATA
Organism: Ceutorhynchus assimilis; assembly: GCA_917834065.1. NCBI lineage: Eukaryota > Metazoa > Arthropoda > Insecta > Coleoptera > Curculionidae > Ceutorhynchus > Ceutorhynchus assimilis. The sequence goes on from OU892281.1 coordinate 4,903,826, forward strand.
AACCTAGCAAAAAATTTTAAAAGCCCTAAAATTCTCAAAACTTCCGATTTATTTATAGGTGAATCGATGGCTTCAATAGCTTTAATGTTAATCTGGCTTCACACTGTCCTTTGAAATTTCTTGTCCCAAAAACTTAACCTTGTCCAGTTTATACTGAAATTTTTTAAAATTAAACTTTACATTATTTTTGAGTGCTCTATGAAGAACCTCTTTAAGGGTTTTATCATGACTTGCCTCATCAACCCCTGAAATAATAAGGTCATCAAAATATATTTCTACTCCAGGAATATCACCAAAGATTTCAAAATTTTTACGTTGGAATATTTCTGGAGCACTTGAAATTCCAAAAGGGACCCGGTTAAAGCGATACCTTCCAAAAGGCGTGTTAAAAACGCAAAGATCTGCACTTTTACCATCCAGTTGCAACTGCCAAAATCCATCTTTCATGTCAATAACACTAAAGACTGATTTACCTGTCAACCTGCAAATAATATCGTTAGTTGTCGGTATAACAAAATGTTCCCTACAAATAAATTTGTTTAATGGTTTCGGATCAATGCACAACCTTAAAGATTTATCTGGCTTTTCAACTAATAGAAGACTATTTACCCATTGGGTCGGATATTCAACTTTTTGAATTATATTCTTGCTTTGAAGAGTATCTAAAGTTTCTTTTAATTTTTTGTGCAATGAAAATGGTATTTTACGCTGGGCTTGTATAACAGGTTTTGCATTTTCTGTCAGCTTAATAGAGCAGAGCCCAGGAATTTTTCCTGTACCTTCAAAAACTTTCTGAAATGACTTATAAATTTGCTCTCTGGTTTTTGGTAAAATTCCAACTCTATTAATTCGGGAAAATAAGCCAAACTTGAGACAATCTTCGAGACCAAGAAGAGGTTGAGTATTAGAATCTACTATTACAAACTTAACATCATGACACATATTCTTGTAGTAACATTTTAAAGTAATAAGACCTACAGGTTTTAACCTAAAATTACCGTAAGACAATAGGGTAACATTTGTCTGTGTCATTGGTTCAGAACAAGAGATTTTTAAATAGGTGTTAATAGGTAAAATACTACAGTCCGCTCCTGTGTCAAGTTTAAATTTTACCTCTGTATCTTCGACACAAAATACCTCAGACCATGCTCGTTTTCCATTTTTAGTACAGCATTCATTTATCAATAACACGTCATCTTGGATATCCTCGCCATCAGAGTCAGATGCTTCTTCATATTTGACTTCTCGTACCTTTTTCTCGAGCTTTTTCTTCATTGTATAACCACTTTTTTTCAACAAAATTGTGAGGATCTTCTTTACCTTTCAAAGCTTTGCATGCTTTTGCAAAATGGCCAATTTCCTGGCATGCAGCACAGGTCTTACGAAATGCTGGACATTGGTTTGGAAAATGTTCATAGAGACATTTAGCGCATTTAATTTTTTTTAAATTTTTTTTTATTAAATTAACTTCTTCCTCAGGGCTAAGCGTTTTAAGGTGTTCCTTGCTGAGAGCCAGTGACTTGCAATAGTCCAGGATCTTTTCAGTGTTTAGGTCTGGCTCCCGGATCAATCTGGCTTGTAATTGTTTATCACATAGGCCAACAACCAATCTGTCTCTCACCATTCGTTCTGAGTAAGGTTCGTTGCAATTTTGATTTTTGCATAGAAAATCGCAACTTTTTGCCAGATTTCTCAGCTCATTTACAAAACTTTCAATGGTTTGATTCTCTTTTTGATGCAAGTTATTGAACCTAAATGCTTCCATAGGGATGCAACATTTTGGCTGAAAGTTAGTATCATAGGCCTCCAATAGTTTATTAAAAGTGCTTTGCTGGTCAGTTGTAAACGTATTAAATAAATCCAGACCATAATCCCCAATATCACTTAGCAAAATAGCAATTTTAATATCTTCTGGTTCATTATTTTTTCCAGAGGGTTTCAAAAAAATTTCAAACTTTTGTTTATAGAGTTTCCAACACTTAAAATTGTTTTCAGTGAGGGGGCTGGTGGTTTTGTAGTGAAGCTCATTTTTATTTACTAACAAGCGTCTTCACGAGGAGATTGACTTTCTGTATCTGCTTAACACGTTTTGGGGTACAAACTAGGGAACCAAAGGGAAAAAGGAGCTTTTGCAATCGAGGGCAGTCTTTTCATGTGCAAACTAGGGCACTGTTATGAGTAGTTTAACAAAGACACCACCTGATGACGAGTTAGTCAGTTAGTCAGTCAACTCATGTTGTAATTTCATGATTTAAATATACAGTTTTACCTAAACATATTCCTTTTTTTATGCCCATTTCAACGAGCTATCACAATACATATCTTTACATTTGAAAAAAAAAAGTTGGGGGTGGTTTCTACCCTTAGGAGAGGGGTAAATTCCATGGAAAGGCCGAAAAAATGTGCCAAACTAAAAATAAAGGGACCCGTTTTTTTTTCCAGAAAATAAACAGGCTCTCCGATACTAATTTTATTCCATTTAAAAATTCCACCCTGTATACCCAATTCCAGAATAAATGTAGGTTTGAACTGTCCACTCAATGCTTCATCGCGAGCATATAATAATTTACCACTTATTGTTAAACAAGATGAAAACTTCAATTTATTTAAAAAATTGTTATTGCTTCATTTAAACAACTAGATTTCCTATAATCTACTTACTTGAGTATGGATTTTTGACTTTGTATCTCGGTGTAGGTACGTGTCAACTTCTTAGCAATTTAGCAAATTATTAATTAGTAATTAAGGCCTACTTAATCATTGTTATATATATTTTTATTATTGTTTTCTTGAGACCAGTGTTTCTAACACTGATTTGAGAAAAAATGTTGGAACATTAATGATATTGTAATATTGTTGGTAATATACAGTTTTCAAAAAAAAAAAAAAAAAAGTACGTCAAAAAAAATCAAGTCAAATATTTACCAATAAATGTTCATAATCTTGACCGTAGTCTTCTGAAGAGGCATGCTGAAGATTTTCAGCTATCCAGCTTTCCAGTTCGCCAGATTCCACAAAATACTCGTGGCCAAACAAGGACTCCATGAGCCTGTTTTGTCTAATAGCCGCCTTCCTTTGCAAAGATCTGACTAAACGTTCCAGGCTGGCTTGTCTTTCAGAAATTAATTTTGAATCAGGATGTCCTGATTTGACCATAGCTTGAGCACCATGACCCATTTCTGAGATTATATTATTGTAGGTATCTAGTTCTAGTTCCAGAGCCTAAAAAAAAGTATATATATTGTTGGAAAATTCAACTAAATACATATGACATTTTGATCATATTTACTTTGTGTTTTGTCAAAAGTTTTGTAGCAGAATCTCTATCTCTTCCATAATCACTGCTATCCAAAATATTAGCTTTTTCGTTCAGCCACGATTCCACTTCGCTAGCTTCAAAGAAATATTGTTGGGCTTTAAGGGAAAGATCCAGTTTGCTGCCTCTTTTATTGGCGTTCCCTTCCAATTCCGCCCACGTTGTTCGCAATTTGTCACAGAGTTGTTTAATCTAAAGGATATTTTGATAATCAAAATGTCAAATATAAATGGATAAAATTCTTACATTTGCTCTTTCAGGATGTTTTTGATCAATCAAAGCTTGTCCATTATTCAAAACCTTATCGATCACAGCTTGATGGCCAACAATTTCTGCTTGCAACTTTTTATTTTTTTTGTGGAAATTTTGTGCTTGATGTAAACTATTGCCGACCTCTTCTGAAGTCGCCAGAGGCATGTGTTCGTTGATCCACTGTATTTCTGAGTCGATTTCAAAACCGAATTTGTAAAATCTTAAAGCTTCTTCTAAAGCTGCATGTCGTGCCTTTGCAGGTGTCTCCAATTGTTTAAGTCTTTCGTGACTTACCAAGGCGTTTTGGCGAATCGTTTCTGAATCAAAATGGCCTTCGTCGCTCATATCGTGGCTTTGAACAACTAAATCTTTGACTCTATTTTCTACTTGATGTAGCTCAATTTCCAGGGCCTCATGTTTTTTCAACAGATCCCGGCAAGACCGAAGATCAACTCCAACATTTGAACTCCTCAAAGCCCCATCAATTTCATCAAGTTTACATTTGACATCGTCCACAGCGCTGTTGTAGTTTTCTTGAGCTTCCGCTTGACGTAAACGCTTGCCCTTTTCCAATGAAACACCAACCAAATTTTTCCAGGAATCATTAAGTTGCTGCAATATCAAAGCCACTTCGTCTTTTTGGTAACTACCTTGAGCCATTAGGGAAGAGCCCAGTTTAGTGACGCTTCTCAACTGACCTTCATTGGCTCTCAGTTCTCGTTCGAACGCTTCGTGCTTTTGCAGTTTTCTTTCCAAATTGTTGAGGTCGCGATAGCTTTCGTCGGACGCGGTTTTTTGTTTTTCCGCCAGCCAAACTTGAAGATCGTGGGCTTCGGCGCAGAATTCTTGATAGTTTTTGGAGGCGTCCAGCGCGTTGGCGCGTTGCTGACTGGCCGCTTTCACGGCTTGACGTCTTTCGAGGACCTGATCACGTCTTGTCGCAATTCTATGAAGCAAATAAATCATTGGTTACAGACATAACCTAATATCATACACTTAAATATTAGAATTTCTTGTATTTCTAGAAGCTACTATATATGTATAAAAACGGAATTTGATGTTATTGTAATGTACGAAACTCATAGGGCTAATGATTTTCCACTATTCAACATACCAGGGTTCAAATTGTTCTGGAATGGCAGTGATCTTAATAAGTGTGATGGATGCATTGTATTTGTTAAAAATAAGGTCTATATTGAACATTTTGTTATAGTAAAGGAGCCAGTCAGGGTTATTGGGGTCTATCTGTTCAAAAAAATCATAGGAGGATTGATATTTTGGCTACTTATAGGTAATTGATAAAAACGTCTTCTTAGCCAGTACTGTTGATATACTGAGTGAAATGGTCATCATAGACCAAAATCGTTCCTATGTGTTTCTGTGTTTGTAGGGGATGTTAACATAAATATTCTGGAATCAAATTCGCCCAATGCAAATGATTATTTGACTTTACTGTATGGTCTTGGGTTTATCAGTCTTATCAACAAACCTACTAGAGTATCTGGAACTAGTGCTTCCTGTATTGATCACTGTTTTATAACAAGGGGTAAACCACCATCCCAGAATTGATGCAAACAATTCCTCAAAGGGGAATTTTTTACGCATAATTCCTCAAAATTCCTACAAATTCCTCGAAATTCCTCCAGATATCCTATCACAAATTCCTCCAAATACCACACCACGAACTTCTCCAAATACCCCACAAATTCCTCTAAAAAAAGGGAAAATTTTGAAACTTTTTGTAGGTAAAGAGGAAGGTGAGAAGCTCATTTTCCCAAAATTTCAAATTTTTCCAGTGGAAAACAGCAACATGAAAAATCTTGAAAATCAACCTACACTAACTGAATTGATTGAAAATACAGTCTCACATATTTCAAAGTTTTCCTGGAAAACAAGTGAAGGGAAAATTTTGAAACTTTTTACATGTAAAGAGGAAGGTGAGAAGCTCATTTTCCCAAAGTTTCAAATTTTTCCAGTGAAAAATAACAACATGAAAAATCTTGGAATTCAACCTACAAAAATTGAATTAGTTGAAAATACAGTCTCACACATTTCACAGTTTTCCTGGAAAACTAGTAGAGGGCAAATTTTGGAACTTTTTGCATGTAAAAAAGGTAAGAAGCTCATTTTCCCAAAATTTCAAATTTTTCCAGTGGAAAACAGCAACATGAAAAATTTTGAAAATCAACCAACAATAATTGAATTAATTGAAAATACAGTCTCACATATTTCAAAGTTTTCCTGGGAAACTAGTGAAGGGAAAATTTTGAAACTTTTTGCATGTAAAGAGGAAGGTGAGAAGCTCATTTTCCCAAAGTTTCAAATTTTTGCAGTGAAAAATAACAACATGAAAAATCTTGGAATTCAACCTACATAAACTGAATTAGTTGAAAATAGAGTCTCACACATTTCAAAGTTTTCCTGGAAAACTAGTGAAGGAAAAATTTTGAAACTTTTTGCATGTAGAGAGGAAGGTAAGAAGCTCATTTTCCCAAAATTTCAATTTTTATCAGTGGAAAATAACAACATGAAAAATCTTGAAAATCAGCCTACAAAAACTGTATTCATTATTCTTTTGAATTTTTTAAATTTGACAATTTCCTTTAAATTCCTCATAAATTCCTCATAAATTCCTCCAAATTCCCTATAAATTCCCCAAATTCTCATAAATTCGAAGGAGTTCCTTCAAATTCCTCACAAATTCCTCTAAATTTCCTACAAATTTTTCTAAACTCCCCACATTTTTGGCAAAGAATTCCTAGGTGGTTTGCCCCTTGTTTTATAAAATGCCATAATGAAATCCTAAATAATCTAAAATCAGCCGTACTGATGAACAACCTGACAGACCATTTCCTCATCTTAGTTAGTCTTAGAAACGATAAAGTAAATAATAAACTCGTAGGGAATGGACCTCCCGATGAATACATCACTATTACATCATTATAATAAGGTTTTACCTTCAATCATTTTATTCAGCAGAATTCACACCACCCCTTTTAAAGTGTTTCATGACTAGTTGTAAACGAACACTCGAATATTATATAAAATTATAAATGTATATGAGGCGCATACATAGTAACCATAGTGCATCAAAAATTGAATTGAAATTGAATAATGTTTCTTGATCTCTGAATGCAAATAATTGTATCTTACCCTTGACTGTCATAATGTTGTTCTGCAATCAAGGCATCGGCGCGTTTTACAAAAGCAGCAAGCCGTTCATCCTGGGCAGAAAGGGTATTGGCAAAAGCTCTATGTTGCTTTTGTAAGGCCTCGACTTCGTCCAGGGAGTTCTACAAATAATATATAAACAAATATAATTCTAAAAAAAAAATCACTTACTCCAAGATCAGAAAATTCAAGGAATGCCAAATGTGCTGAAGTGACAGCGTCAATATTGTCAGCTTCCTTATTAAATTCTTGTAGTCTGAGACACTGTTGCAACCAATGTTCTTTTTCATGCCATCCTCGTGAAATTGCCGCTTGTTCCGCTTCCAAGCGGTCAATGAAGTCTTTGACTTGGTGTAGTTCTGGATTTGTTTTGAGTAGCTGTAGACCCAACTCCATGAGCTGTTTGAACTCGTCGTCTTTCGTTTTGATTTCCGCCCTCAAATCTTGATGGTTTTTCAAAAGTGTCTGTGCCGTTTGCACATCTTTGACTAAATTGTCAGCGTTTAGTCTGTCCTTAACGTCGGCAATCCATTTGAGTAGTTCTTTGGCTCCATTTGTAAATATTTGCTGGCCGACTGCATCTTCTAATCGAGCTCTTCGATCCACAGCTTTTTCTTTAACTTTAGCCCAAAGAGCGTCAATTTCTCTTTGCTTTTGAGACACGTTGTGCCTTTCTGAAGGATATTGCGCTTGAACGTCGTTGGCTAACAGAGTGACTTTATTGACCTTTTCTTCAACAGGAGCCAATTCTCTTTCCAAATTGTCATGTCGGCGTTGCAACGCTTGGACAGTCTTCAAATCGTGCCCTAAAACGTCACTTTCCAGCTGCATCATTTTTTCCAGCATCCAGTCTCTGGCTTCTTCGCACAGTTTGTTATACAATTCTACACTACTGGCACCCTCCAGACTTTTTTCTTTGGTGGCCTTAAGTCGGTTCAGTTTTTGCCAGGCGAGTTGAATTTGACGGAATCTGGCACGGAGTTTGTCGATTTGTGAGTGATTCTGCCTTTCAAATTCTTTGACTTCTCTTTCGAGCTCGTCCATTCGTTTTGTACTGGCTGAGAGATCAGTTACAAATTTCTAGGAAGTTTAATAGAATGAAGACAAGCTTAAATTATTGACAATAAATTAACTTACCTCATACTTTCTCTTTGCCTGTAAAACACTATCGTTGGGATCATCAACAGACAACATCTTCTCTTTATCCCTGATCCATCTTTCAAAGTCATCACATTCTCTGAAAAATCTGAATAATCTGATGGCATCTTCTAGTAAGGCTCTCCTGGCTATGGCCATTTCTTGCAATCGTGTGTACGTGTCATTCAATTGCTTTTGTCTTTTGGGTACACTATTGTTGTCGTCCATCTTCCTTTTGGTCGGACGGGGTGGTCGACGTACTTTGATGGGCACTTTAGTCTTGACCATTTTGGTCTTTTTTACCTTTTGAACAGTTCTCACTGTTTCTGGTTTGCGTACGGTTACTTGGATTATTCGCGGTTCGATTTCTACTACATAATTTGCTGGTGCAAAGCCGTCAGCACCGTCAGCTTTTCTCACGCACCACCAATCCGGATTACTTTTGTTTAACAGAAACATAACTTCGCCTTTGACCATTGTCAAGCCGTGGTCGCTGAACGGATATAAAGCTCGGACTTGAGGCACTTTTCTTTCTTCTACAATATTTTTATATTCAACTTTTTCTACTGGTTCGTCTACGTAAACTTCGGTTGCAATCATTCTGTGGGAATAATTTAAATTTTCTCAGTTAAAAAATAATAGTTAATTTATTACCTCATTTCATATTGAACATCATCAACATGATCCACATCAAGTTCAGCGTTCAAGTCCAAATTGGAAATGCCAGCCTCGATTAGCCCATTGGCCTGTAAATTCAAACTTTGAATGTCGCCTTGGTAAGCATTCAATTCTCCTTCGAGGTCTTTGTGTCTCTGCAATAACGAAGCGGCACTAGGTTCGTCAGAGCCCAAGTCTTTCGAAGCTAGAATAGATTCTTTCTCCAAAAACCAAGATTCCGCCTCGTTTGCGTCCGCATAGAATTGGTACGCTTCGACGGCGTCTTGCAGTTGCTTTGTACGTTCGAGTGCCAATTTTTCCACCAATATCCAAGCGTTTTTGTTACGTTCCATTAGTTGTTCAATTTCTATTGATCTAGAGAAATTGAGGTTTATTTAATTGACCACATTGGGACAGAATAAATGGGAGCTATAGATAATCAAAATTTCAACTATTACCGGCTCTTGATTCTCTGAAAAACTTTCCTGGAGCCAATCAAGAGCGGGTAATAGTCAAAATTTGAACTTTTATCAACTCTAGATTCAGGGCCGGCTCCAGGACCCGTGCAGCCTGTGCCCCTGCACGGGGCGGCAAAATCGAAGGGCGGCAAAAATCTCGGGGAAAATTGTTGCCTGCCCTGTAAAAAAATTAAATAAAACATAACATGTTCGTTTTTTGAACTCTGATTATTTCCAAATGATCTGAGCACAGTTCTAATGACTGAATAAGTACGCAACTTGTTCTGCGCAGTTCCATGATGGTTAGCGAACAGTTTGAAAAATGAGAACCCGAAAACACCTATCGCTAGTAGTTTCACGCGTCCGCAAGCGATTTGCAGGTTATGTTTTGGTGTTATTAGGTTTGTTCGGACTTGGTTAAGAATCAGTTCTGAATTGAACTGCGCTTGCGCATTTGTTCATATCGAACATAAATAAACAAATGCGCATGCGCAGCTCAATTCAGAACTGATTCTGAACTAAGTCCGAACAAACCTAATTGCTATTTGAGAATTGCCGATAATTGTAGGTTGCATTAAAATAGTAGGTATAGTAATAAAATTATTCCATTAAAAACTTAAAAATGCTTGTGCTGTACTCGGGTAAAGGTAAAAGTACTCTTCACTTTTACTCTAAGTACATTTTGAGTTACTCGGTATTCAGGCCACGATACTTTGTGAATCATGTAATTGTACCTAATTTGTACTTGAACTGTTTAAGAATATAAAAAATACCCGGTACATTTTATTGTACTGAGTAAATTTCAAAATACCCGAGTACATCCATTTATACTCGAATACATATACCATATTTTCATTGTTTTCGAATACATTTGCAGTTACTGCGTAAAATTATTGGACTCCTCTAAGTACATTTATTTGGCCACAGGTACATTTCCAGACGAGACCTGTTTCCATCACTTACCTTGCCAGTCAAGAAAACGGGTTGTTGGCGATTTGCACCAATCAAAAACGCTCTAACTGGTTTGTGATTTCTGTGAAATCTGTGGCTTCAATTTTCTGGCATTTCTTGTGTAGCGTACGGATGCGTAGCATTCGTTCCGTTATTCGTTGTGATTTGCAAACGAAAATCTTGAACTTTTCTGTGCACTATAACGATGTGCCTGAGAACGTAAATTTAAAAAATCTGAGCCCTTATAAACTCTGGACTCTGGTTAACCCAACCAAACCGTAAAATTGCTGAACTGATTTATAGGAAATCAAAATGTGTTTTTCAATTTTTGATGTGTGAACATCTATACCGGCGGTTTGAGGGTAAATTCTGGGAAATGGAACGGAGTGTGAAAGGGGATGTGACGTAATAATCCATGCGCAGTGATTAGTGCGCAGTAACATCAGCGCTTGCGGCCTAAGGTGGTATTAGACTTTCATATCAATAATCAAGGGTGGTTCAAAAGAGGAGGTGCGTAACAACTTTAAGACGTCATTGATATGCGGTGGCATTGTGTGGAATGTATTCATAAATGTACTCGGTACTTTGAGTACTTGGGTATTGAATTCTTCGGATTGTACTCTGTACTCGAGTACATTTTGAGCAAAGTACCACGGTACCCGAGTAGATTTTGTCTGTACTAGAAACAGCTCCGATATCATATAAGGACACTGAACAAAATTAAAATCAAAAGTAAGTTTAGCAAATAGGTAGTACCGAGAGTCGAGAGTAGTACTGGAACTATAAAGTAGGAAAGTAATCGGTACCTAAGAGGGACGGCAAAACTACCTTTTGCACGGGGCGCCGAAATGTCTGGAGCCGGCCCTGTCTAGATTCGCAAGAGAATTTTTATAAGGGCAGCCAACATAGGCGCCGGAATTTCAAAATTACTACGGGGGCTCGGGGTCCAAAAATTACCAGATGTAGAATTAATTATACAGACAGGACTAGACTACTATACACACATATAGGCTTAATTGGAACCAGTTGACAGATAACAATTTCACTGCAGGATCGTCACTCTGGATCATTGATCATCGCTGCATATTATTAAAATTCGTGGATTTCTGGCATCTCGGCTATATTCGAATATTCGACTTTGGCAGCACCATTGGAGTAGCCAGGATTGTGTCTTGAGTAGAGGGGGCAAATTTCTATGGAGAAATTCTTGAAGCTCCGCCGCAGGCGCGAAATTTGGTCTCTTTACGGTATTTTTAGGACTCCTAATGGTGAGGGCAAGCGGGGATGCGGTCATTTTTACAAATTTTGATAAGAATTTATAGTAGAACGTTACTTTTATTATAAAATCATACAGGGTGTCCCAATAGAAAGTGACCGATTGTAAATGCTTATAACTTCTAAACTAGGTGTGCTAGCTACCTGCGATTTGCACCATTCAACTTCTCTTGGCCTAAAGTTTTTTTCAGTTAGTTGCAAATTTTTTTCACACTTATACAGGGCGAGCGAGAGGGCGAGTAAAAAAATGCCGTTTTTCAACATCGAATTTCTCCTCTATTTTTATTGAAACACCATGTATGTTGCAACGCCAAAATTAAGAGTCGTGTACAAGATATTGATGTACCAATAAACATCGGGCATGGAACTTGAAGTTTTAGCCCTAAAAAATTGAAATAGAAATCTGGCTCAAAAATAAATGCATTTTTTTAGGTTCAAAAAAGGCCGACGTTTATTGGCAAATGAATGCCTTGGTCACGACTCTTAATTTTGGCGTTGCAACATACAGGGTGTTCCATTAAAAATAGTGTAGAATTTCGATGTTGAAAAACAGCATTTTTTTTACTCGCCCTGTATAGGTGTCAAAAAAATTTGCAACTACCTGAAAAAAAACTTTAGGCCAAGAAAAGTCGAATGGCCCAAATCACAGGTAGCTAGCACACCTGGTTTGAAAGTTATAAGCATTTAAAATCGGTCACTTTCTATTGGGACACCCAGTATTATATCAAAAACATATATTTCGAAAAAAAAAATCGAAAAAACGAGAGAAAAAAATAAACTGAACCCATTTAGGAGATATTTGGGATCCCCTTTAGACCGTCGTGACAAAAAAAATACAAAACAGCCTTTATTTTTATTTTTTTTTCAAAATTTCAAAGCATCCTAGCTGGAAAACAGAGAGCCTGGGAGAAAAACCTTAAATACAAAACCTGTAGATCTCATTGAGAACTACAAAAAAGCTTATTAGAGTTACCTTTCCACGGGGCACCGTTTTTGAGAAAATCGACTTCATAACTTTCAATACATTTTCAGAGAAATTTCAACTTTGACGGCTTATATCTGGGAGACAGAAACAGCCTGGAATTGATTGCTCTTTTCGAGACAATCGGTTCGAAATTACCGAAGTTATAGGCGAAAAAGTGGCGCCGTGTCGGGTCCCCAAAATGTTCCAGGATCAATTTTTTTTTATTTTTTTCCGGGCTTACGAAGCGGCGGAGTGAAAAACACCAAGAAATATTTTCGACGTATTTTTGGCTCCTCTATCCGGTGGTATTTTCTATTTCTCAAAATTCGGAAAAGTAAATGCACCATTACACGCCCTTTTCCAAAATTGGGGGTATAGGGGCTAAAACCGCTCCGGTAAGTCGGAGAGGGCTGGAATATCAACTTTTCTGGACCCCTTTCACCTATTAGATCACCGATTCGCCCTCAGGGGATTATTGAATTTTTTTCATGATAAACTAGGTAAAAAAACAGATCTATCATGAAAACAAACGGAAAGGAAATAATAATCCAATGACTTATTGAAAATATAGGTTTAATACTACACAACCAGAGTACACAACAAGATATTCAAACTGTCATGCATGTCTCTCATGATATGATTTGACAGTCCACAAAGGTTTTTTTTCCATATCAAATTAATGAATTTTTCGATATCCATCTCTCTATCTTCTCAATAACCCAGTTAACACACACAAATCGAGAACTTCTGCGAAAAATCCAATTTTTTTCGCAATCGCATGTTTTCGTCCGAATTCGCATGAATAATATCGGGTACAATGTACGACCGTCATTGGGGTTTCACTGAAATGGGACCGTTCGCACTTTTTTGTCCAATTTCTGACGAATGCAATTTGGACCAAAAACGTGTCCAAAGGACGATCCGCCTTAATGTAGGTAGGTATAGCAAAAACAATGAAAACATAAAACACAAATTTGATATAAAAATTAACAGTTAAGAACTAAATATTTTTCTACCTACCCACTACCACAGCCCACTACATGTAATACCTAAATCACTAGGGGGCTCAAGCCCCCATTGCCCCCATGGTTTCGGCGTCTATGGCAGCCAAAGCTCAAAAGCCGATTATAATGAAAAGTTCCAATGAACATTAAGCAGCTTCATGAATCAAAATTTCTTCTGCCGCAGTTGCTAATTGGCTCAAGAAAAATTATCCAACAGGTCAAAAGCCACAGATAATCAAAATTTGAACAATGGCTGGCTCGTGATTCTCTGTAAAACTTTCCTGGAGCCAATCAAGAGCCGGTAATAGTCAGAATTCGAACACAACTACAAGGGTAGGGGGACCTAATTATGATATTTGCTCAAGGGCCCAGCGCATCCGAGCGCCGTCGCCACTGCGTAGTAAGATGGTTAAGATAACCAGGGAAACACTAAGCACATAATATTCAGAATAGAAGGAGAAAAATCCAGAAGATTCGAACAGAACATTGTGTTAGCTTACCTGGGATGTTTTTCTTCGATCAACTGTATACCAGTAGCTCCTAATTGGTCAAACTTGTTGCGTCTTCGTTTAATCTCGTCTACTAAAACCTTGTGTTTCTGTTGCAACGAGACGACGCCTCGCAAATCCTTGGCTGTTATACCCGCCTGGCATATTCTCTGCTTTTCAATAAGCCAAGCTTCTTCGTCCTCTTGGTCCTGGATGAATTGGTAAAAATTCCTGGCTTCTTCCAGGATGGCTTTTCTTTGAGCACTTACATCCTTAAGCTCTTTGTAAGCCTCTGACAAATCTGCCAATTTCTTCTTCAATATATCCGCTTCTTTGGGATTTTGAGCAGCAATTTGTTCCCCAGATCTGATCAGTTTGCGTTCGCTTTCTCCCATGCTGGAAACTTGTAATTCCTGCAAAGCGTGCCTCTGCAACAAGTCCTCGACGGCCATCAAGTGTATGCCAATATCTGTAGAAGACAAGTCAATTTTGAGTTGTTCTATGCTGGCCAGAGTAGTATCGATTTCTCTCAAAATGGCCATAATAGCACCCATTCGATTTAGATTGGCCTTGTGTTTTTCCAACAAGGCTATCAGATCACGCCATTGCTGCAATATAACTGCTTCTCTGGCTTTTACTTTTTCTGAGTTTCTATATTTTTCTCCAACCAGTTCTTTACACATTTGGGTTAGATCATGGACACGTTCTTCTCTAGCCAAAATATCGGCGCTTATTGCTTCATGTTTTTTTACTGTAGCATCCACTTGAGCCAAGTTAGAACCGTAACGCGCATCAGATAAAACTTGTATCATTTCCTTCAGGTAGCCTTCTCTGAGGATGCTTTTTTTTTCGAACTTGTAATTTAAATGTTCTAGTCGCTGCTGTCTCAATAATTCATTTCTTAAAGCCACCTCTCTACTATGTTCGGCTTTTTCAAGTATATCCCATGCCCGTTCAATATCCTGCACCAATTTACCATCTGCTGGGTTGAACATTGGTTGCCTCAATTCTTTGAGCTGGGTGTTTATGTTGAAATATAACGCCTCAATTTCGCTTCTTTCTATATATTTTGGTGGTTTTTCTTGAGTTCTATATTGGCCGAATGCTAGCAGTAAACTTTGGATACCCTCCAAGGAATTGGCAAAGTTTCTGTCTTTCAATTCTACAATTTTCAAATTTATCCAATCAAGTAAGTCGGTTGTGAGACGGTCATAGTTGATTTTCATTTTGTCTGCTTCAACCATTTGACTAACAATCTAAAGTAGTGAGTGGTTGGAATTAATTTTTATGTAACAATTTTTTGCACTTACCTTTGCTATTCTTCGTCCAGATTTTTCTTCATTTTTCATTCGGGCGAACGTGTGATAATATGAGGCCACATACGTCATAATACTTTTCTCGTCCGGTCGGGACGTGTCCACATCTTCGGCGTCCAACAAGCTGGGTATACCCAACTCGTTGTTTGCCACGTCAAAGGCATGGTTAAGGTTGTCAATATTTTTACCGCCAGGCAAACGATTGTAGTCAAACAAATCCGGCCTGTGAGAATGGATGAGGGCATTGAAAGCGAGTCCGGTCCTCCACGAGCTCGAAAAGTCTTTGATTTCTACGCCTTGGTAGCCGTTCGTTTTTCTTTGAGCCCACAAAAGAAGGGCGTCTTTAGCCGATTTTTTCTCCGAACTCTCATTTTCTTCGTCCAATTGAATTTCGATTTCTTGAATTTGAAATCTCAAAATTATCGTCCAAATTAGGCCTAGTATCAAGCGGGGATTGCCGTCTACAATGTCCTCGGCACCGATACTTTCCAATCGGACTTTGGTGTGCAAAAAAGCCAAACTTTTATTGACGTTTTCGATTTTGTGCACCCGCATTTTTCCATTGTTCGGTTTTGCTAATTTTTCCCCAGATATTATTTCAAGAAGTTTGAGTAGTTTTCTTCCATCTGCTAGATCGACAAATAAATCTTCTACTTCCATACGCACCTGAGAAAACTCAAGAATTAATATTTGGTAATTTATAACACTAGCAATTACCTTTTGTAAGAATGAATTCATCCATTTTGTGAAAGTTTTCTTTTGTATGTGGAGTCGTTCTTCTTGTAGGACCTTGATACGACCCTGCTCGAATTTTTGCACTTCATCCCTTTGACTCATGTTGGATCTATTTTGGAATGTGTAGCTTGCGCTGGTTTCATACTGTAGAGAACCAGCTGAAACAAGATTTTGTCTTTTAAAATTCCTTATTCAATTAACATTGCATGGCTTTTAAAAAATTAGGAAACAATATAGTAATAAAAAATATACAGTAAACTGTAAAGTAAGTGTAACGTGGGTGAACTGTGGGTGTAGTAACTAGTTATTATGGAAAAAATAAAAAATAAAATGAGATTAGTCATAAAATAAAATTAAAACCATTTTATTGTGAACATTATGTTTTTGGCTTAAACAATGTGGGGTGAATTTTTCGATTTTTCAAATTTCATCGTTTTAGTACTGAAGTAGTGAACCTTATGATTTAGATTTTGGAAACCTTTTTGAAAGGTCATAACTTTTTTTCTATTATAGATAGAAAGCTGAAATTTTCAACGATTCTTATCCCAGTAGAGGACTACCATTCCTGAAAATTTCAACTCATTTGGACTTATAGTTCAAGAAATAAAATTGTGTAAAGCAATTTGAGGTGATTTATCAATTTTTCAATTATTCTGAGTGCCTTTTTTCATAGAATTCGGCTCCAAATTTCAGAATAATCTAGTGTATGGAGTTTGGGGGCTCCCAAGGGACCATTAGGACACAAAATCTCGACAAAAAAAAAACTGAAATTTCATCGTTTCAGTTTTAGTACTGAGGTAGCTACCTACCTTATGATTTAGATTTGGGAAAACTTTGAAACGTCATACCTTTTTTTCTATTATAGATAGAAAGCTGAAATTTTCAGCAATGGGCCACTTTCACGTGTCGGGAATATGGCAAATTATGATATTTTTGTAAATTTGAACTCATTTAGACTTATAGTTACAGAAATAAAATCATGTTTTTTGGGGTAAATTTTCCGATTGTTCAATTTTCCTGACACATCAATTTTTCTAAGATTTTGGCTTCAAATCTCAAAATAATTTAGTGTATGGAGTTTGGAGATCATTCAAACACAAAACACATCATTTTAGTACTAAGGAAATTCCAGTGATAAAAATCGCGTTAATAATATACATACTTAGGTAATAGGAATCTACCTAATTGAAATTATTAGGTAGATAATTAATGAATATATAAATAAATAACTTAATGTAACTTGTTTTTGAAGTATTGCATGAGCATGGGTGTACCCTAAGAGAAAATAATAATGTCAAAGTGCACCTACATGGACGAATTAAAAGATTTTATATTACATTCAGAGAATTCTCTTTTCTCGCAATCGCATTACATTACAAACCTGATATTACAAAAGATTAATTCTTGGTAGGTTTCTATTGATTTCTCTTAACAAAATCCTGCAAACTCTGTTTTTACAGCAAAAATAAATACAATCTAGTGAATATACATTTCACATAACATAATATAAAAAGCTATAGAAAATTTCTGTTATATTATGCCCAATCGAAAAAAAGAGAATAATAAACCCATATTGCATATTCTCAAAAGCCATGTACATTTGGCAAGGATGTGGAATTGGTTTCTGGGTTACAATTCACAATGTGTAAAAGTTCTAACATATAAATCCATGGGCAGGACAGGATGAGTTTTATCTCACCGATGTTGCAAAATCAATAGGTGTGATATCAATTACCTTGGGAAATCCGATTTTTTTCTATAATATGATATTGGATTAATTTCTACGGTTTCTTGGAGGCAGGTTTTGCTTTTCTACGTTTATTTATAGCAATGAAAATTGAATATGTGTCGATTCTCACACACAGCAGTTAATCTCTTTTTCACTTCAGATAAATAATAAATTAATATTAATCTTGAAGTTATATAAAATAGGAAATATTTCTATTGTCATTAGTAATATTAATATTTCAGTTGGCTTCAAGTGTTTTTGGATTAAAGGAATATAATACCTAATATGGCTAACAACAAAACACTCCAGATAATATTGAAACGATCAAGGTTTTGATATTTTAAACAAATATTGTCTTTTCCTTAGAATACACATTTCGTCATTGTTGTTATATTTATAACTAAGTAGTAAATTTTGAGTAAAAAATAATCAATATCTGAAAATTAAGTACATAAAATTAAAATATAATTTATTTGGGCAATAGAGCATTAAGCTAATTTTATTAGTATATGGGTTTGCTGATAGTCTGATAACTGTTCAGATAAATTTTAGATTAGAATTTGGAATTTTTTTCCATCATCAGCCAAAGATATTTTTTTTTTTTAAATGTAACATAATATAATATAACAATAATTAAAACAAGTTACTTAATTATTTATTTTCTGTGCAAATTTTTTGTATTGTAATTATGTTTACAGCGAACGCATATCCATGATACCTGAAAAATTGAAAACCTTTTTTTATTTTTTTCTATTGCGCTTACGGTTTATTTGGAACTTGCTTTACTAGGTCATGCATAACTTTTCACAAAAGGTATAGCAGAATGGTAAAGAGTTTTCATTTGAATTTTTGGCATAATATACGTAGAAGCAGGTATTTATTGAAAAAAAAGTTATTTGCCTTTTCAATGCTCTTCAAAAAGTAACTATGTAAATAGTTGCTGTGTTGTCAAGACAATCTTTATTTACTTAATCCAGTTTTTTAATTGTATTATAAAGAATTTCTGTTGATAGTTAGGACAGGTTCGACAATTCAAGTATATCCTGAGTATAGGCATAAAAGTTCATTTTTGAGTTCTAGAATGAACTTTTATGCTAGGATATAGTTGAATTGTTGAACTGGCCCTTAGTCTGAACTCAGAATTGTCTAAAACCAAAAGTCCTTCCAAATTCTATCATAAAAATTATAGGTGGAAAATATAACAAAGGCAGCTCCACCTACGTTTTAGTATGAAAAAGCACTAAATAAATTACCTACCATGTGAAAACTGCCGTGAAGTTGCTGCTCGCGATTCAGCCATATTCTGCTATTTGCAGTCCAAATTAAAACACAGCTATTATTGAAAAATTCTTGTTGAGTCTTATCGCGCACGAACGTTTGTTAACAAAATGTTCCTATTGCGAGATAAAAGGTGTAATGGCTAAATTTTATCAGCTGACTAAACATTATCAGCGATTTGAGATAAAATTGTATTTTTGTACCCAAGATATCGTTTCAATTCTACGAAGTTTACTTATTTAGCTTGGTACTCCAACTGACTATGGCATCATAATCATGTACCTAGAATTTCTCTAAATGATTAGAAAATATATAAGCATGTTTTTAAGTAATTTAAGACAAAGCACAAAGTATCCATTTCACTTGCATACTATGATAATGGAACACAAAACCTTATGATTCAAATTTTTGAAAAATCATAACTTTTATCTATTATGAATACAAATTTGAAATTTTCGGCGATTCTTATCCCAGTAGAGGATTACAATCCCTGGAAATTTTAGCTCATTTGGACTTATAGTTCCAGAAATAAAATCGTGTTAAACAATATGGGGTGATTTATGAATTGTTCAGTTTTTCTGAGTGCTGTGTGTGCTTTCATAGAATCTGAATCTAAATCGCAAAATAATTTAGTACATGGAGTTTAGGGGATCCCAAACAAGGTTGGCAGGATATATATCAGCGATAAATATCCTGATATATATCTTGATAAATATCATGATATTTATGCTATAAATATCATGATATATATCAATATTATTTGTTTGGCCTTTTTTTCTTATTTTATAGTTTTATTATTTTATGTTAAGAAGTTTAACGGCCGTAGTAATATATTTATGAGAAGGAAATCACAGGGATCTCGGCCAAAACAGTCTATATTACGTCAATTATTATCAATTATTTTTTTATTTATTTTTATTTGTGTATAAGAAATATCAGGTTTTTTAGGGCGGGTATTATGAAACTATTTTGACAGATAACTAAATGTTAACTTCTGGAATTACTATGAGAAGTACTGTCATTCCAGAAGTTAACTTCTAGTTATTCTGTCAAAATAGTTTTATAATACCCGCCCTAAGTTTTAGTTTTTTTTTTGTTCTGAGTTCTGAGTTATCATTTTTTGTTTATTGTTGAACCACGGCTTAAGGCAAACATAAGTAGTATAAATGACATAGAAGTTTTCATATCTTAAACTCGAATTTTTATTATTTTTCATATACATACTACACTTTACATTCCTATACATATGTATAGGAGATAGGAGTACTGACACTTGTTATCGCCATACCAACTTTACATGTTTGTAACATTTTACTAAAGAAGGAGGCATAATTAACATTGAAAATAGGCCCCCCTAAATTTCAACCAAATTTCAATATTTTAAAGGCATCATCATTCCAAAGAAAAATTTGAAATCTAAAGAGGATCATATGTCTGTGAGAGCAGATATAGCTCATCAAAGTATGTAGGTCCTGCTATGCTATGCCTAGGAAATATCAGAGGAAATATCCCTACGTAGATTTTACTTGAATATATCGAAAAATACTAATCTGATTTTGACCTTTTTGGAGTTAAAATATTGAAATTTGGTTGAAATTTACGGCGGCCTATTTTCAATGTTAATTAATTCTATGCTTCCTTTTTTACCTTCAAGTTATTTTGAATTTTAATAATATAGATAACAGAAAACAGATGAGCTAATTCAATTTATTAAAAATATAAATAAATATCCAAATTTTGATATAATATCCGATATATATCGGATACTTGGATATTTATATAAATATCATGATATTTGCCAACCCTGATCCCAAAGGACCATTGGGACACAAAATCTCAAAAAAAAATAATTGAAATATCATCGTTTCCTTATGATTTAGATTTTGGAAAACTTTGAAATGTCATAACTTTTTTTCTATTATAGACGGAAAGCTGAAATTTTCAATGATTCTTATCTCAGTAGAGGACTACAATCCCTGAAAATTTCAGCTAATTAGGACTTATATAGTTCTAGAAATGAAATCGTGTTAAGCAATTTGGGGTGATTTATCAATTTTTCAATTTTTCTGAGTGCCTTTTTTCATAGATTCCGGCTCCAAATCTCAGAATAATTAAGTGTATGGAGTTTGGGGGATCCCAAAGGACCATTGAGGCACAAAATCTCAACAAAAAAAAAATTGAAATTTCATCGTTTTAGTAAAAAGATAAAGTACGTCGATTTTATCTGATACTCGAAAGGAATGTGAACTGGTGGCACCCTACATTAGAACGCGAATGGTCACCTGACGTCACACCTGTTTTGCCAGATACATCACCCCCTCACTCCTCATACGGAAAGTGTCAGATTAAAAACGACGGACAATAGTTACCTTATGATTTAGATTTTGGAAAACTTTGAAAGGTCATGACTATTTTTCTATTATCGATAGAAAGCTGAAATTTTAAGCGATTCTCATCCCAGTAGAGGACTACAATCCCCGAAATTTTCAGCTCATTTGGATTTATAGTTCCAGAACTAAAATCGTGGCGAGCAATTTGGGGTGATTTATCAATTTTTCAATTTTTTTTCATAGATTCAAATTTCTGAATGATTTAGTGTATGGAGTTTGAGGAATCCCAAATGAAAAATTGAAATATTCACTCCACATTGCTTAGCTACACTTCCCACAATCCACGATAATTCAGATATTCTTAGTAGGTAAGTAGATATTTATGAATTCTATATTAAACTTTGCAGCTTTTACAATTAATATATTTTGAATCTGACAATAAATTTGTCCACAGTACAGTTAGGTACTTTAGCAATCCTGTGAAAATAACATTCAATATTATGCAAATTAATAATGAAAGAAAAACAAGTAGTGCATAACTCACTCTTTTCTATGACTAAAAGAAGCATAGTGGAGTAGTACCAGCAGACAGTTTTATGCAAATTATTCGTTTTCATAAATGTTTTTGTTTTTACCATCGAGAATGGAATTAAGTATTATAATAAAAGTCGATCGCCTTGGCGAGTTTCAGATTTCTCTGCATTTGAATCGAGCGGTGTGTATTCGTTTAATAATTTCACTAAACCACATGGATGAACTAACATGCGATTTTAAAATGACATTGTACAATTTTTGCAATCAATATCCACAATTTACATGAATAAATAATTGTCTTGATACTTTCTCTGCAGAGCTGGTCATTCAAAATATTCATCAACATACAAAACAAACTTGGAAGTTTACAGTAATTAACTAAATATCACCAGTGAACCATTTATTGCCAAGCTTTGCGAGACTTGACCAAAGTTTATACTTATACCAATAATGATGTTTGCTTTGGCACCATAATACATACCTACATAAAATATAACACACTTTTAAGAAAAACCTTAGAAAGAATCTTAGCTTTCATTGAATTTAATATACAGACTCATTTCTATGTGTAAAATGTCGGAATTCTAAAACATTAAAATTATTCAGATCGTGACCAATTAAAAAAAAAAAAAAACAACGCCTGGCATAAGAATGCAACCTTTGACCTCTTATACTTTTACCATCAGACAAAAAGGTCAAATTTGAAAATATACTGGCTAATACATTGCGAAAAATAAAACCAATAACCGTTGGTCAGCCATCCATCATCCATTTCTAGTGGCTACCCATCCTGACCCACTAAATCACCAACAATGAGGAAATGCTGAAGATACCCAGCAGAACGTAAAACGTGGAAGAATGTAACTGAATGCGCGGTGGTATTCAGGTAAACCTACACACCCACATTTAGGCCCTGATGAGTGTAATTATTATTCTACCGATGATGATGATGATGGGTGTAAAGCATAGTTTATTAGTGGTATTAATTATAGTACACAGTACAGTTTGTTATTATAATTATTGTCTTGAATAAACAAATTTTGTTCACCTACCATCTGTCAAACTAACTGTATAATACTATACGTAAATGAGAAAAACGGGAGCATTATAATAGTGAAAAAAAAATCCACATACTGCTGCAATTCTTAATGAGTATTATTTAATAGCCTCTAGCTAATCTGACGTGACTCACTGACACAGATATAGGAACTTTTTTCCTTTGGTGAAGAACAAACTTACCTACTTTATAAAACCAGTTTAATGGCATCATATAGGTACACCTTCTTTATTCGATTTTATTATCTCATCACTGACCTTTCTTGCAGGGTTTTAATAAAATTTCATTCAAGAAAATTCTCTACTTATTACGTCTTTATGTAGATCTGGGTTTAATAATGCCTTTTACACTTTTTGCATAATTTAGATGAAACTTTATATTATTAGGTGATGATTATGATATTAGAACAGAGGTATTCGCTCTGAAAGCTATATGGCCTTGCCTTTAACCGGTAAATCGCAACCTGTTAAACTGCAGCAACAATTAAGTATTGTTTTAAAAAAAAAATCAACATGAAATTGCATAATGTTCCCATCGTTTTCAACAACTGACGCTGCCAGAGATGACTGATCTCTTTTGATGTAGATTTTTAAAACTAGATGTATAAAAATAAAAATCCTAATAAATTTTTATAAATATGGTTGTAGCAACTTCCTGTTAGGTAACAATGAAAAAGAATTTATGTATCTGAAAGAGTTCAATTTCAAAACAATCTCCAAGCTGTTGACATATATTTATTCAATCTCATGTATTATTAATTATTTTCATTAGTCTTAGGGGATTAATCACATGAGAACTATTATATTTACTCAGTTATGTAGGTACTACAATAATTATTGCTTGAATGATCATTTGGAATCCCCCAAACTCCATACACTAAATTATTCTTTGGAAAAGGGACCTCAGAAAAATTGAAAAATCAAAAAATTTCCAGTAAATTCCTTAAAGCGAACTATAAGACCAAATGAGCTGAAATTATCAGAGATTATAGTCCTCTATGGGAATGAGAATCGCTGAAAATTTCAGCTTTCTATCTATAAAGAGAAGAAGTTGATGATTTTCCAAAGTTTTCAGAAATCCAAGTCAGAAAGTTGAAATTTTCAGCGATTCTCATCCTCATGGAGGAATACAATCCCTGAAAATTTCAACTCATTTGGACTTATAGTTCCAGAAGTAAAATCGCGTTAAGCAATTTGGGGTACATTTATCAATTTTGTGAGTGCCTTTTTTCATAGATTTCGGCTTCAAATTTCAGAAAAATTTAGTGTATGGAGTTTAGGGGGTCTCAACTGATCATATAAACGCAAAATCTCAACATAGAAAAAATTGAAATTTCATCATTTTAGTAGGTACTACATACTATGATTTAGATTTTGGAGAACTTTGAAACGTCATAACTTTTCTTCTATTAAGTGAAAATAGAAAGCTAAAATTTTCAGCGATTTTTACTCCACTAGAGGACTACAATCCCTGAAAATTTCAGCTCATTTGGAGTTATAGTTCCAGAAATAAAATCGTGTTAAGCAATTTGAGGTGAATTTATCAATTTCCCAATTTGCTGAGTGCCCTTTTTTTTATAGATTTCGGCTTCAAATCTCAGAATAGTTTAGTGTATGGAGTTTAGCAGCCCTCAATTGAGTTCGTTTTTGTCATCTTTTTCGTCGATTTGCTCCGAAATTCTGACAGGCACGTGATTTGTAAATTGAAACTGTCTGATCCAGTCACGTGCCTGTCAAAATTTCGGAGCAAATCGACGAAAAAGATGACAAAAACGAACACGGCTCGTATACCTATATGTAAAATCTCAACACAAATAATGATTTAAGTACTAAGGTTGTTTACTCGGTTGTTTACCTACCACGCATATAAGAATTTAAAATTCTGAACAACCATTTTAAAACATGTTAATTTCTAAGTACACATAACCCATTTTTAGACTTTAAAGCTGGAGCTAAATATAGGAAAATAAGAATAAATAAATTGCAAATACGAGTAGAAATACTTCCATATACCGTTAACGCTAAAAGTTGAGTTGCCATTCTTCAATAATTATTTTAAAGATTTTAGAACTGCCATTTTTAGTTTGCAAAATGTATCATTTAATCATAAATATCAATGATGGCATATAGGAGGATCAATTGTTGAAAATAATTTCTGTTTGTATGATGAATCATCCAATATAAGTGCTAATGCTAATTATAAAGGCAATTGCCGCAGTTGACGATGTCGTGAGCCTTTTACAAGCTAAATTGGTAAATTGAAGAGTTTATTAAGCTGAAAAATTTAGCCGCGGCAGTGCTAAAACAATACAAGTGATTAACAAAGGTAACGTATGTGGAATTTATGTCCTTTCTAGAACTTAATTGGACAGAAACTTTCATTTGGCGTTTTGTTATGGGCTATTGTTACATGCAACATAAAAATTAATCACGTTGGAAAATTGGAATCGATGCCACGAATTATTATTTAATACCAAAACTAGCACAGATTCTCATTGAATAATAATTATTGCTCGAACACTTTGAGGACGATTCTGAACATAAACATATACAGGCAATAAAAGTATGTATTCTGTAGACTGATGACACCTTATGTATGTATGCATAATTCAATCAAGAAGTCACCTATAAATCCGTCAAAGAAAAGACTTCTAATAGTATGCAAAAATCGTTATACGCTTGTGAAAGTGCGCCTTATTAAATTTTAAATAATAAATCTTGACTTTTAATTGCACGATGGTTTTGTTCTTCAGAAATTGCATGGGAAATTTTTTGATCATTAAAGAATTTTGTTTACTTAAATAAAATGCAGTGTATGTACTTTGATACTCCATTACTTTACTCATCTACATGTTTATTTTTTTTTTGGCAAGTGGTGTTATCACAAAACAGAATTTACAACTACTTAATGCATTAGTTGTGTAAAAAGTTTCAAAACAACCAAATAATATATTCATGTCTATCTTGGCCTCTAAAGTCTTAGAGGTTGAATTAAAAACTGCATATTTATGTGTTAAACGATTTATGGGTGCAAGCAGGATAAGGCAATTGGATTTATTTATTCTACAACTAATTTCCGCTCGATAATTATTCTTATTCATTAAGTAATGACTTCTCTTGGTGCTTTCAATTAATAGGAAATTACAGTGCATCTGAATACCTTTTTATTCACAAAAGTAATTATTCTAGTTCTGTGTGTATGAAGAAAAAACTATAGATTTATTTCAGAATAAATCACCAGCCACATATAAGATTTCCTGATGTTAAATATTTCAACTAGAACTTTTTTGCCGGAAGACCATCAAACTGATGTCATGCATATCTGCTGACACACAGGCTGCCTGACGTAATTTCTCTATTTGGTACCACCAATTAGGTATAACAATAAAGAATATATTTGTGCTATTTTTGATTGTTATATTCTTGTGTGCAAAAATTTTTGATCAAAGTGTGTAGGAACTTACCAACATCATGTTCACAATAATATACATAAACAACATCCATCCTAAATAAATAAATGAATAATTAAATCGACACGAAACACTACAGCTTGAGAACTGTGTACCTACAAGAACTGAAATAGTCCAGAAGTTCCAGACCCGGCGGGGGTGAAATGCACGTTTTATAAACGGTTCTAAAGTTAGAAAGGAATTTGTCGGTGCCGGTCTAGAACCCTTGTTTAGGTTGGGAGTGAGACAAGACATCATCAAAGGCGACACACCACACGTGTGCCAAACGGCATGTGGAAACGAATATAAGGAGATTCTAATTTATTACTTTGATATAGGTACCTACATATTATTTATAAGCTATGTATCATATTCAGCGATTCTTATTCCAATAGAGGACTAAAATCCCTGAAAATTTTAGCTTATTTGGACTTATAGTTCCAGAAATACAATCGTGTTAAACAATTTGAGGTGATTTATCAATTTTTCAATTTTTCTGATGAGTGCCCATTTTCATAAAGTCCGGCTCCAAATCTCAGAATAATTTAGTGTTTGAAGTTTGGGGGATCCCAAAGGACCATTAGTACACAAAATCTCAACAAAAGAAAAATTGAAATTTCATCGTTTTAGTAAGAAGGTATGATTTAAATTTTGGAAAATTTTGAAAGGTCATAACTTTTTTCTATTAAACAATGAAATTTAATTTTCTTTGTTGAGATTTTGTGTCCTAATGGTCCTTTGGGATCCCCCAAACTGCATACACTAAATTATTCTGAGATTTGGAGCCAGATTCTATGAAAAAGGGCACTCAGAAAAATTGACAAATCACCTAGTAAATCACCCCAAATTGCTTAACACGATTTTATATCTGGAACTATAAGTCCAAATGAGCTAAAATTTTTAGAAATTATAGTCCTTTACTGGGATAAGAATCGCTGAAAATTTCAGCTTTCTATTTATGAAAAATGAAAAAAAGTTATGATCTTTCAAAGTTTTCCAAAATCTAAATCATAAGTAAAACAGTAGTAAAACCGAGGGGCTTTTCACCCAAGGAAATCGGTGTACAAATTCCTGGAAATACTTGGAAATAGCTAGAAATATTTGGAAATACCTAGAAATACTTTGGAAATGCCCAGAAATACTGAGAAATACCTAGAAATACTTGATAATACCTTTTAGAATACCTAGAAATACTTTGAAATACTTGGTAATACGTGCCAAATGATGTGAGAAAACAATATGTTTATGAGCTTCCTGAGCGCTGCTTTTTCTCATAAATAGATTTTTTTGAATTTTTACAGTCCAAGTTAGTTTTGTTTAATTGTGATAACCTTGATGAGAACTTATTGAAAGGTACTTAAATGTGTACAGGGTGTCCAAATTCGAGCAGTATCATCGGGATATTGGAAACGGTAAGAGATACAGGGTTGGTTAAATTATGGCAAAGTTGCGCAATTTTATGCTCAACAAAATACTGTTTCGATAATTTGAAAATTCTGAATAGTTCCGGAATTATTGGGAATAATCCGAAATTTTACAGCGTTTTTATTTTTTTCTGAGCTTATTTGAAGAGATATCCCAAAATAAATGTCACTCTTTCTCCTCCACAAGATGCTCCCATCAAATTCAAAATCCGACGTTTTGTCTTTGGGCTACCATCATCAACTATATTTTTTTAAATATGACCCTGAATTTTTTATTTCAAATTTTAGGAGCTTCTAATGTCTCAAAACCTATGACATACCCTCGGACATACCACATTTTTTCGAAAAAAATATATTTTTTTTTTTACTTTTTAGTAATTTCCTACCAAAATTCTCTCTCTTCCTTGTCTCTCTCTAACACATTTAATTTTTATGGAAAGTGCCAATAATTAAAAAAAAAAAGTTGATGATGGTGGCCCATAGATGAAATGTCAGATTTTGAATTCGATGGTGACATCTTGTAAAGGAGAAACAGTGGTAATGATGAAGTGACATTTATTATTTATTTTGGGAAATCTCTTCTAATATGTAAGCTAAGAAAAAAATGAAAATGCTTCTGCAAAATTTTGAATTATTCCCAATATACTATTCGGAATTTTTAAACTTTCAAAATGGTATTTTGTGAAGCATAAAATTGCAAAAGTTTACCATAATTTAACCGACCCTGTATCTCTTACCGTTTCCAATATCATCATGAAACTGCTTGAATTTGGGACATCCTATATATATTTTAAGTGCCATTTTTATCTTATTTATGTTTGGCAAAAAAATTTCCTTGTTGTGTAGAAAATTGTTTCCCAGTGTATCAAAAATAGTTTGAAATATAAACATTTTTTATCCTTGTCGAATTGCTGGTCAATTTAAGTGGTCTCTCCAAAGTGACGTCAACAGGCGTGCATGCGCAAAGCAGTTGTAGACAAATCTATAGGAGAGTTTTGCTAATCCTCCGCGAGCTAATAAGAGATGACACTGTTGAAAAAATACCATGTGATCTTTCATTTGAAGTTATTAAACTGGTCTGAGAACAGGTTTCTCCTGTAAAAACTAGATATATTTGTAATATATTATGCAGTCAAAGAAAATTGTTTTGTTGTTTGTAAAAAGTGTCCCTAAAATTTGATACCCTATATGTGTTTATTACAGATTTTTTCTTTTTGTCCACAAATACCAAAAATGTGCTTTGCTACGCACCATCTTTAGAAAAGGTTTTTGTCTAAAAGCATGCGTAAAACTTCACTTTCCCGCACGCATTTTAATTCGGAAATTATCTTTTTCCCGCTCGCCGGACGGGAATTTTTTTTCCGCCCGGCTTGCGATAGACAAATACTTGGAAATACCTGAAACTCGACCTGAAAATACTTGGAAATACTTATAAATACTAAGAAATACTCAAAAGTACTTGGAAATACTAGGGAATACTTGGAAATACTTAGAAATACTCAAAAATACATGGAAATACGTGAATATTAAGAAAAATGGAAATCGGTGTACAAATTTTGGTAGGTGAAAAGCCCCTCGAGTAAAACGATGAAATTGCATTTTTTTTTTGCTTGAAATTTTGTGTCTTGATGGCCTATTGGGATCCTCGAGAGGTGTGACACTCCTGAAATCAGGTGTACACATTGCTCAAACTCAAATTAATCAATAGAAATAACCGAAATCTGTAAAATCAAGCAAAATCACATTAAATCCCTTAAAATCATTGCAATCTTGAAAAATCTCCTAAAATCATTCGAAATCAATGCAAATCAAGTCTATCCGAAAAATCAATCAAAATTAAGAAAATCACTCAAAATCATCACAAATCACATACAATTTGTTGAAATCCTGAAATCGTTGTTTTCTAAGGCAGTGCCTCCACCAATAAAATGTTCAAAATTCGCGCTTTTTTTGTTTTATTGTTTAATTTTGGCCCAATTAATAAAATGGGCCTATATGCACATATACAAACACTGTGTCCCCAATAACTTGTAATTACTGGGTTTCTCGGTAACCAGCAACGTTGTGTTTTTCGCGACCCTGTTTTTCGTGAAACTTAGAATGCCGCAAACAGAATTATGCCACTTTGTTTTGTTCCAGAGATACAGAGTGGAATAGAACACCCTGTAAGATAGAAAAAAGGTGAAAACTGCTGTAGATAGATATTTATACGTAAAATCCAGTGCTGTAGTTAAAAAAAATGTTTAGACAAATCCTTTCAAGATATACCCCAAACTTAGTATTTTATAAATGAGACACCCTGTATTTTTTGGCCCCAAAAAAATCGGATTTTTTTCTCTTAGAAATGATGCATCACACTTTGCACTATGACTCAAACTAACCCTTAAAAATGCAATAATAAAAGAAAAACGTAAGTTGGCTATGGAATTAAAGGTACCTATTAAAGTGTCCACAAGCAAAATTGAATAAAATTATTAATTTTTTAATTAACCATTTTTTACTCTGAACTTGGAAAACTTAATAATCTTAATGAACTTATTGACGCAATATTAACTATTGACTACAACACTGGATACTACATAAAGATATCTATCTATAGTAGTTTTCACCTTTTTTCTGTCTTACAGGGTGTCCGAAATATGATACCACCCCAAAAAAGCGCAAAATTTCTATTTCACCCTGTATCTTGGGAACGAAACAAGGTGGCACAATTCTGTTACCGCATTAAAAGTTTGACGAAAAATTGATACAGGTTGGCAAAAATCACAAAGTTCTATCTCTGCTGGTTACTGAGGAACCCTGTGATTAGAAGCAATTTGAGAAACAGTGTACATGGGATGCTGTTTCCCCCTTGAAGATTGTGGAATTTGGTAGTCGGTGTACACATTTTGGGTCAGCTATTCACCCCTCGCCTGACGCCTATTCTACCCAAGATCGAAATTAGTCACAGGATAGCATGGTGTAATTTCTGTGAAGTGGTATGGCATAGTAAAACTTCTCGACTTTATTATGATGCCACTTACTTGATATAGCGTTGCTAATGGTATGAGTCATTATTTCAAAAATTAAACGTAAGAACCGTCTTCATAGGCAAATTAATGCTGGTAATGCAGATTTCTCAATTGTGAATGAGTACAGAACCTTGAGAAGCGATGTGAAAGGGCTTAGTAGGGAAGCACTCCAGTCTTATAATGAAAATATTGAGAACAATGTACACACTGACCCCAATAGTTTCTGGTCCTTTGTGAGATCTCGTGGTGTGAGTAGTGGAATTCCATCAGAAGTTTCCTATGGTGGTGAAAGTATAGCTGGCTGTAAGGCTATTGCTGATGCCTTTGGAAAATACTTTGGCTCCGTTTTTCAAGAATCAAATAATTTGAATACATTGGACTGTCAGGGGACTTTTTATTTTTCAAGAATAACAGTAGAACAGGTCCTACAAAGTATAAAAAAGTTAAAGGCAAAGAAGGCCACGGGTCGGGATGGTGTACCAGCCTCTATTTTTAAGGGATATGCAGGAGCTTTATCAGTGCCTCTTGCTCTAATCTATAACCTGTCAATTGAACAGGGCAAATTTCCTACTAGCTTGAAGCATGCAGTTATTACTCCCATATACAAATCTGGCAATTCTAGCTCTGTTGAGAACTATAGGCCTATAAGTATTCTGAACTCAGTTTCCAAAATATTTGAGAGATTGCTCTATGATAATATTCTGCTTTTCTTTAGAGACAGCTTCTCCCCAGAACAACATGGTTTTCTGCCAGGAATGTCTACTGTCTCAAATCTGTGTGTTTTTACAAACTCAGCAGCAGAGGCTATTAATCGCAAAGCTCAGCTAGATGTCATCTTGACAGGCTGTACCAAAGCCTTTGACAAGATGGATCACTCTGTACTCATTCAAAAATTGAGCAAATTTAACTTTGGTTTCAAGGCATGTATGTATGTGGGGTCATATCTTTCTGGCAGGTTGAACCAGATTGGAGTAGGGAAGAGGCTGTCTGAGTCTTTTATACCTACATCAGGGGTGCCCCAGGGTAGCAATTTGGGTCCCCTTCTCTTTGCTATATTTATTAATGATTTGCCAAGATGTGTTAAATACTCAAAAAGTCTTCTATTTCCTGATGATTTCAAAATATTTAAGGAGATCTCAACATTGCGGGACTCACAGGAGCTACAATGCGATTTAAATTCAACTTGTCAGTGGTTCAAGGATAATAAAATGATGCTCAACACTTCTAAATGTCAGGTTTTTACAATAACACGAAAAAAACAACTCCTAGAGAACGAATACATAATTGACAACTCTGTGATATGTAGAAAAAGTAATTGTAGGGA
Organism: Ceutorhynchus assimilis; assembly: GCA_917834065.1. Taxonomy (NCBI): domain Eukaryota; kingdom Metazoa; phylum Arthropoda; class Insecta; order Coleoptera; family Curculionidae; genus Ceutorhynchus; species Ceutorhynchus assimilis. The sequence continues at coordinate 4,935,685 of OU892281.1, forward strand.
TCTGGGGGTACACTTTCAACAAAATTTTAAATTCAATGAGCACTATCAGATTATTGTTGGAAAGGCATACAGAACACTTGGCTTCATTATTCGGAACTCGAAGTATTTCAAAAGAACTGAAACCATTATACTATTGTACAATGCACTAGTGAGACCCCACTTGGAATATGCATCTGTCATATGGGCGCCGAAAGCCGAATCCAGCAGTGATCTGATAGAAAAAGTTCAAAAAAGATTCCTGAGATTTCTCTATGTAAAGAAGTTTAATGTGTACCCATATATGATCTCCTATAATAGCATGTTGACTTGTTTTAGTCTACCTCGGCTGAGCAGTAGAAGAAATATGCATTCAGCCCTATTCGTTTATAACATAATAAATAGCATTAAGTACAAAGATTGTTCCTTAATAAATAGTATTAATTTTTTTGTCCCAAAGGTGCACTTAAGGATAGGCAACTTCCGACTGTTTTTTACTGATAAGTTTGATTGTTGTTGTTGGAAGAATGTAATATTGTGATAGAAAAATGTGATATAGACTTTTTTAGTTCCTCGGTAAGTAGGATCAAACTTGCCTTTGAAGCCAACTTTTAGTCTTTTTGAATTGTTTTTAAATTGTTTCACCATATTGTATGTTGATAATGTTATTGCTCTTTTTATTTTCTTTGTTTGTTCACTTGTTTCTTCATGTTAGGATAGATATGCATATAGGTTAGTATTGGCAGTAAGCACTCTTTTAATGTAACTACAAAAATTCTTGTGTTTTAAATGAGTATAAATAAATAAATAAATAAATTACCAATCATTTCGATCTCAACATATAGTAAATGGTACTGAAATCATGAAATCTGTGTGAATCCCCCAAATCGAATTTTTGATTTCATTGATTTCCATTACGGTAATGAAAGTCAAAAATCAGGTGTACAAAATACTTGGAAACGAGCTTGGAAATGTCACACCCCTCGGGGATCCTCCAAACTCTATACACTACATTATTCTGAGATTTCTAGCGGGAATCTATGGAAAAAGGCACCTAGAAAAGTTGAAAAATTGATAATTCACTCCAAGTTGCTTAAAATTTATCATTTTCAACATTATCAAATTTTTAATTTTTTTGAGTGCCTTTTCTCCTCGCTTTTCTCATAGAATCTGGCTCCAAATCTCAGAATAATTTAGTGTATCAAGTTTAAGGGATCCCAAAGGACCATTAGAACACAAAATCTCAACAAAAAAAAAATTGAAATAGGTATTGTTTCACTACTGGAGGCTGGAGGTAGTATAGCTACTCATGCTTTAGATTCTGGAAAACTTTGAAAAGTCATAACTTTTTCTCTATTATAGATAGAAAGCTGAAATTTTCAGCGATTCTTATCTCAGTAGAGGACTACAACCCCTGAAGATTTCAGCTCATTTGGACTTATAGTTCCAGAAATAAGATCGCGTTAAGCAATTTGGCGTAAATTTATCAATAGGTAATTTTTCTGAGTTCCTTTTTTCATTGTTTTCGGATTCAAATCTCAGAATACTTAATTTAGTGTGTGAAGTGTGGGGAATCCCAAATGATCATTTAGAATAGATGCAAAAGATCAACATAAAAAAATTTGAAATTTCATCAATTTAGTACTCAGGTAGGATTTTTAAAAACTTTGAAGACTCATAACTTTTTTTCTATTATACCTACCTTGATAGACTGCTGAAATTTTAAACCATTCCTTTCCAGTGGAGGAGTAAAATCCCTGAAGTTTAGATCATTTGGATTTATAGTTTCGCAATGTTTAGAATAATTTTGTGTAGAATCTAAAAATAGAACCATGTATAGGTACAGGGTGTCCCATTTAAAAAAAGGCAAGATGAGATAAGCTTCCGGTATCCGCAATCTTAAAAATATTTTCCCAGGCAGATGGCCTCCATTGATTTTGCTATGTTGCCAAATTTTCAAAATTTTCCAAAAATTATTTTGAGAAATCGATGGCGCCAATGTATCGTGAGACACTCTGTAATAATGCTCAATTCCAAACTATATAGGAATAATACAGAGGTACATTATAAAACCGGCAAACAATGTCCTTGACAGATTAGTGATTAATCTACTGGTAGGTTCCAAGTAATATAAGAATTATGGCATCAGCATGGTACCTACAATATTTACCAATTTTTTTACTATACAATAAAATCTTTCACATAACGCTAGTGACGGAATTTGTGCAGTACCAGAGTTTTGGTATTATTGGTCTAATCTTTAAATCTAATGTCACTGTCATCACATTTATCGACTGTTTTTAGTTTTTTATGTATTACTAGGTCGATCGAAAAAGCGAACTTATCTCCTCATATAAAACCAAGGTAAACCCGTAGTACCGAACCCAAACAAACGTTCACCTACCTGCTGTATTTCTCGGTAATCCTAATCCCTACACACAAAAAAGTATAATACTTTTGGATGGCACTAGTAAATCGCAAAACAAAATTGGTACTCAGAACTGGGTAAAGTTGGCAGTACCCGAAGTAACACGCGTCGTTTCAAGCAAACAAGAATTCTCTTTGACTAGATTCAGTCGGAACGGCCAACTGGCGCAGCATTTAACATTCCAACTTTCAACAGGTGTCGATTATTTTAACATGCAAAAGGCAACGTCGAGGTTTAGTAGGGTCTCATATACGGTGAATGGTGAATGAATCGATACTTACTTGCCTATTCAATCATACTTTATCAACCTAGTTTTTTTGTGTAAAAGCCTAGTATTTTTTATGCAATCCCATGATAATGTATTAATCTCGGGCAGTTAGATGTTAGGTTTAATAAAAATTCAATTTATTTGATCTTGTACTATTTTATAGAAGCTATACTACTTCAACGATATTTTTTCCCTTTCTCACGCATATCAGAAACACTACTAAGAAATGCGACGTTGTCTTCTTTTGAAAATGTTTACAAAAATTGAATTCAATTTAAAAAACATGCTACAATTCATTTTGTTTATAATGGGTATTTTTTAATTAAGAATTATTTCGGTCATAGGATAGACAAAGTTGAAATCTGGTTTCATGATGGATGGGGATTGGGTCAAGAATATTGGGTTTTCTTTATTGGGAATTTTGTTTTTTTTTACTGATCGCGACATCTAGGCAATTATCAAATAAGCAAAAGGAAAGCGCTCTGTCGCTACTTGCGCCATCTACCGCTAAATGTCAGAAGATGCGATAAGTTCTTCTTTTTTCTATGGCCCGCAAGGATATAATGAGAAAAGGATCTGTCAATGTCAGCTGGGTGTTGGTGTACGTGTACGTCGTTTACGATTTGTTGTAGTTAAATAGACTACTGAGTCTGCTGTTTTTTTTTCTTTTCATTTTGTTGAATGTGCTGTGCTTAAACATTCAATTTCTAGCACGGTATAATAATTAATTATTTCATTGTTATCGGTAAGTTTTATCAAGATGTTAAATAATATGCTATATTATACTACTTGAAATTATTTATGTCCATTAGGTAGTTTTTTTATGTATTTTATTCAAATACAGGAAAACTCCGATAATTCGAGTAGCAACTATTTATCCAAGCTCTGGATTAAAATTAATTATCGGAGGTACTATGCTACGTACTAACCGAGCTTTTAAAGAATACATAATATTACACCACACCATAATGTACATACATTTCCATTTAAAATCATGAGAGCAAACGAGGAATCCCCTTGGACCCCTTGTCTCCTGTGAGTGGTTCCCCTATTTGTTTTTTTTGGACTCCTTTCACTCGTTTACAGGCTTGCCAAACGTCCCGTTTTTTAGAGATATTTCCGAACCGTCCAGGTCCTGGACCTGAATTCCGAACTCAAGATTCGATAGTATCGTCTATCTATTTTATATGGGCGATACTATCTATCGAATCGTGAGTTCGGAATCTTGGCCCTCATTCACGAATTGAATATCAAATGTTCCGATTTTTGAAAATGTACAAAAATATCTCCCGATTTCCCTGAAGAAAGGCTCTTGTTTTTTTTTTTAGTCGACCTGTTTTTCAAAATGAAAATCTGCGTAATGGGGAGATGATTATTTTTTCTAATTCTAGAACACAAACTAAGTGTGTATTATATTATTACACTATTTACTATTTTGGAGAGTATTTGAGTTATCGTTAATTTTGTATAAAAAAAATAAATTTAGCAGCATTTTAAACACCCAAAGCTCTCGCCAAATATGAAATTACATCATGTTAATCCTGATCGTGTTAAGCAATTTGGGGTGATTCATCAATTTTTCAATTTTTCTGAGTGTCTTTTTTCATAGAATCCGGCTCTAAATCTCAGAATAATTTAGTGTATGGAGTTTGAGGGGTCTTGAATGATCATTTAAAATCTGTTTTTTTTTTTAAAGATAAAAGTCAAAATGACATTATGTTGGCAATACAATGTAAGATTATCAATCTTTCAAATTTTTTATGTAGAAAAGGCTTGTGTTGCCAACATAGTTACTAAATTTTTGACTTGGGGAATTATCAGTAGTAATATAACAAGTGCAATGAAAATTATCGATAATTTTTGGGAAATTCGCCCAAATGCACCTCAAGTGCACTAAGTGCACGAGTGCCTTTTTCAGTTAAAAACGCATGAGTGCACATTTTTCAAAAATTATAGATATATTTTCATTGCACGAGTTATATTTTATAAGAAAATTTCCTGAATCATTATACCTGTTCTCAGTATTTCACTAGGGTCCTTGTTCAAAACAATCATTATGTTGCTATGTTGTCAATTAACAAATTTGTCAGAAGTTTCATTAAAAAAATAATTTCGAACTTGTAAATAAATATGGCCTCGTTTTGGAAAGAGTTTGGCGACTGATATTGATAAAAGTATCGAAGACCTTACGCCGATTAATACGAGGAGACCTCAAACGTCAATTTGGAAACAGTCTAATCTACTGTATAGAAAGCTGATAATTTGTGTTTAATTTACTGTGTACAAAGCTGATAATAACTCGTTGAATCAGGTAAAAATTACCTGAAAAAAATTATTGGCATTTAGCACTTGTGCAAATTATCGATAATTTGCACTTGTGCAAAATTATCGCTTAATTCGCTTCCTATTGGTCCAAAATTGCCAGAAGCCTCTGTATTTTCACCTGAATATTACCTGAAGGAAATTTTCTTTAAAAAAAAACAGACTTTAGACAAAAAATCTCAACATAAAAAAAATTGAAATTTCATCATTTTAGTATTATAAAGGTAGCTTATGATTTAGATTTTTATAAACTTTAAACTATCATAACTTTTTATCTATTAGAGATAGAAAGCTGAAATTTTCAGCGATTCTTATCCTAATAGAGGACTACAATCCCTCAGCTCATTTGGACTTATACTTCCAGAAATAAAATTGTGTCAAGCAATTTGGGGTGATTTATCAATTTTTCTGAGTTTTTTTTTCTCATAGAATCCAGCTCCAAATCTCAGAATAATTGAGTGTATGGAGTTTGGGATGTCTCGAATGATCATTTAGAAACAAAATCTCAACATGAAAAAAATTGAAATTTCATCATTTTAGTAGCGAGTGATTGTCTATATTTTGCAGCCACACCTATCTCACATCTCTGAAGAGATACCCAGAGATGTCAAATGTGAAAGTTGTAGGTATTATCAGAAAGTTTTCATTGATGTTAGTTGTTAGTTACAAGTATACAGGGTGTGTCACAAAAGTGTGGCGTTTCAAAGTTATACTTTTTTAGATGGAAAACCCCGCATATTATTGTCCCATTAGATTAGCCTTTCAAACCTGATTCCAAATATACTAGGTTTTTTAGGTTAATTCCTCATAGTCCAGCCTCTGAATATCCCATTTTGAAGAATTAATATGGGAATTTTACATGAACTAACCCAAAAAAACCTAGTATATTTGAAATCAATTTTGAAAGGCTAATTCAATGGGACAATAATATATGGGGTTTTCCATTTAAAAAAGTATAACTTTGCTTCGCCATACTTTTATGATACTCCCAGTATACTTATAACTAACATACTAACATCAATGAAAACTTTCTGATATTACCTACAACTTTCACATTTGACATTTCTGGATATTTCTTCAAACAGGTGAGATATCGGGTCTTCAAAAAAAAAAAATCAAAGATTGCTTTGGTTACGAAAACGTATGTCGCAGTATTGTTTCTTTATTGGTCAGGATTTTTGACATGACATTTTGACATTGAAGATCATTGACAAAATTAAAGTAAAATATTGCTAAGACATACGTTTGAAAAACCATAGCAATCTTTTGATTGTTTTTCTTTTAAAGACCCAATAGATGTGGGTGCAAAATATAGACAATCACAAAGGTATAGCTACTTTATGATTTGGATTTTTGTAAACTTTAAAACATTATAAGTTTTTTTCTATTAGAGATAGAGAGCTGAAATTTTCAGTGATTCTTATCCCAGTGGAGGACTACAATCCTTGAAAATTTCAGCTCATTTAGACTTATAGTTTCAGAAATAAAATCGTGTTAGTTCAATTTTGCCTTTTTTCATAGAATCCGGCACCAAATTTCAGAATAATTTAGTGTATGGAGTTTGGGGGTCCGGAATTATCAATTAGACACAAAATCTCAACCCCGAGTAGCTACCTTATGATTTGAATTTTGGAAAACTTTGAAAGGTCATAACATAACACATCTAAATCATAAGGTAGATTTAGATTTTTGTAAACTGTAAAACATCATAACTTTTTATCGAAGGGGCGACCACTCCCGAAAAATATGTACATGTATTACGGAAACCCTATGATTTCTAAAAGTTATAGCGATTTCGAAGAATTTTTCCAAGAATTTGCGATTTCGGAGGATTGCGAGTGGATTTTAGAGACTGCAGGGGGGAATGCAAACTAATTTTTGAGATTTTGAGGTGATTTTTGGGATTGCAAGGTAATTTCTGGGATTGCAAATATGATTGCGGAACATTTTTCACTCGATTTTTTTACTATTTTTTAAATTTGTATGATTTTTATCTCAGTTTTTTATTCATAAGTCTATACATAGGTATGTACAGGGTGACCCATTTTCAAAATCTTAATAGGCTATCTCAAAAACCAGCACAGGGACATCAATAATCTGGGAGCACATTCTCGCGCAGCGATTCTTATCCCAGTAGAGGACTACAATCCTTGAAAATTTCAGCTCATTTGGACTTATAGTTCCAGAAATAAAATTGTGTTATGCAATTTGGGGTGATTTATCAATTTTTCAATTTGTCTGTGTGCCTTTTTTCATAGAATCCGGGCCAATCCAGCTCCAAATCTCAGAATAATTTAGTGTATGTGAGGAGTCTTGAATGATCATTCAGACACAAAATCTCAACATAAAAAAAATTGAAATTTCCGAGGGGTCAACCACATCTGGCAATCCCTGAATCTCTGGACATTTTAGAGGGAATAACATAGGAATATGATGGGTCTACCTATGAGCAGTTGGGACATTTATATTATTCAGGAATACTTAGGAATATAGGGGGAAAAGTGGGAATACATGCACACATATGTTGATGCGCATGTGCCAATATTAAACAAATCAGAATCTTATGCCATCACGGCTGAGATGACCTATAGCGCCATTTTGAATTTTAATTTGCATAATTTGTCGGCGTTCACAGCGCCGGCGTGCGAGTTTGAATTTTTGCGTGTCATTCTTTGTAATTTGTAAAATTCAACCATCACTTATACAAAGTTCATCCAATTTTTTTTTTTTTTTTTGTGTGGCTCCTTACCCAAGCCCTGATCCTCAAATTCCAAATTTGCAGTAGTCTGGTAAAAGGTAACAAGCGGCGAAAAACTATTAATTCGTGTCTTAGTGATTCCAGAGTCCGGAGATTCAGGTTTTATCTGTAAAACTGCTGATCATTTTTGTATTTGTATTCCTTAATTTGTAAAAGTTGGGAACTTTTCAAGGTGTTTCTCAAAAATTAAATTAGGAAAAAAGCATTTGGATAAACGCCCTCATTCCAGTTAACTTCTTATGAATCAAGAACAAGGTATAAAGCATTAAGAATCAAGGAGTAGGCTCAGGAGTTAGGTAATCCCAGCCTAACACAGTAAATTGTATTTTGGGAAGCTTCAGTTGTATTTCAGATAATAATAGATATTTATTTCATAAGGAGTATAAGGAAATACTATGTAATGTAACACAGAAATTTGAACGCCGAATGCAGAAACCTACGCAGATTTTCCCAAATCAACACACAAGCTAGGTGTATAGGTGACCCATTATAAATTTAATTTATCTACAAGGTTATGAATTCATAACACAACTAGTGGTGTTATGGACAAGGAAGGTTATGAATTCATAACACAACTATTTTTGGTTATTTGACAAATGTCAAAGGTAAACCTGTAAAGGTAATATGAAGGTATACAATGACTACTAAACGAAAATGATTGAAAAAAAAAATCTTATTTTTCGCTTTGTAGATAAAAAGTTGTACATCACACGTGCGTTTAAACATGACTACAAAACTCGTGTGATTAGAACGACTCGGTCTACGACCTCGTCGTTCTAATCTTTCACACTCGTTATTGTAATCATGTTCATAAACGCACTTGTAATGTAAATAACTATTAATACACTAAATACATTGATAACATCTGAACTACATTTGACGAATTTTGCAATACAATTTACAATTTCTGATCTACAAATAAATTATCTTAAACAGAAAAGACGTTTTCTGAAGTACAAGTGGAATACAATTGATGCATTCTAAACTAGAATTGATGAATCTGAAATATGTATAAAGTGAGACAGTCTGAAATACTTATGGAAAAGATGTAGTGATACAGGTATGACAGTACTATTTTCTGACTTAGCTATTTCTTAAACGCTTATATCACATGCTGAAGTGAAAATAACTCTTAATACATGGAAAATTATTTTATTAAAAACAACATGGGAATACAATAAAAATACTTACTTAGGAATACTTGGGAATAGGATAGAAATAACTAGGAATACATGGCAATACTTTGTAACAATCGGGAATTACTTAGAACTACCTGGGAAATACTGAGAATAATTTGAGAGTATCCAAGAATAATAAACAATACTGAGAATACTTGAAAATTCACCAAACTATTTCCAAATATAGGAATCTCTGGACACTTTACCTTTGGGTGGTTGACTGACATAACCCTGAATTTAAAAAAATACTTTGTCATCAAATGTCATTATTATACGAGGTTCAACCTGTCAAATTTCCAAGGATGACGTTTCACCAATAATATCTGAAAAGCATATACAGTGTGTCCCGCTTAAGGACTGACCACCCTTCTAAAATTTTTATTTTCAACCGATTCAATTAATTTTTTTTTTGCCTTATGTCTACTCGAATTTGGCACTTATTTGGCTCATAATTTTATTTCTGCGGCTGGACTGGTGTACAGGGTGTCCACATTTATAGGCTCAAATTTCAATAAGTACTATTAAGGATTTTTTTAGAAAAAATCTGATAGCAGATTCTTGCTTAGAATGGTCTAAAACCCAACTGTACCAATTTTTGTTTCAATACGATACAGGGTGATGATAACAAATTTTCCCAATTTAATGAATCAGACTGCAAAAATGTTATATTTTCAGACAAGCTTACTACAAGTTTTGATTAAGGACGTCCTAAAATTATGTTGTATCAAGTTTTGTTATTCTCAAGGCCTCAAAATTTTGAAATTTTTCTGGTTTGGTCTATTATATTTTGAAAATTTATTGTAATCACCCTGTATCAAATCGGAACAAAAATTAGTACATTTGGGTTTTAGACCATTCTAAACGAGAATTTGCTATCAGATTTTTTCTAAAAAAATCCCTAATAGTACTTATTGAAATTTGAGCCTATAAATGTGGACACCCTGTACACCAGTACAGCCGCAGAAATAAAATTATGAGCCAAATAAGTGTGAAATTCCAGTAGATATAAGACAAAAAAAAAAATGAATTGAATGGGTTGAAAAATAAAAATTTTAGATGGGTGGTCAGTCCTTAAGTGGGACACACTGTATATCAATGCTAGACAGATCGTTGATGTACATACGATAAAAATAATAGAGGTCCCAAAACAGATCCTTGTGGAGCCCCTGCACTTATAGCCAGTTGCTCTGAAACAACAACATTAAAAGTAATAGACTGTGAGATAGGGGCTGTTTAGTGGAGTCATTTTTTTTTGTCTGGCATTTTGAGGGTTGAATGTGGCTACTAAGCTGATGAGAATATGGGTGATTTTAATGCCTGCCTCCCGTTCGAAAATTGTGACTTATCACTTTTTCAATTTTTCTGAGTACCCTTTTTCACAGAATTCGGCTCCAAATTTCAGAATAATGTAGTGTATAGAGTTTGGGGGGTCTTGAATGATCATTTAGAAACAAAATCTCAACCTAAAATTTTTTTAAATTTCATCAATTTAGTACCTACCTATACATAGTTCATTTGAAAATTCATTTCCAATGAGAGAATATCGATAATAAGAAAACGCTAAATATTTTAATGTGGTTGTTGGATCTATTCTTATTTAAATAAAGTTTGTTTCACCAGGATTTGTACTTGCCACCAGCATTTGCCTTCCTTGTTTAACAAATGGAAGTTGACTGAAACAAATCAATAACGTCAAAAATGGTCGTCGGTTCTTAAACCAGAAGTCATTCATTTTAATTTGTCAAAAAAATTGAATGTGTCATATGGAATAATCTACGACAACCCTTTTTTTTCCAAGTTTCAAGGTCAAGTATGAACCCTGATGAAACGAACTTTACCTTAGTAATTGATTTCTTCAATTTTGTCTATTAAATACCTAAATACAGACAATTCACAGGGAAAAAAAAATGGAAGAAGATAATGATAAATTTCCACCCAGGGACTACCAAGAGGCCTTAAGAGAAATAGCTATCGAGAAAAACAGCATAATTTATTTACCAACAGGAACTGGCAAGACTTTCATTGCAGTGCTAGTTCTCAAACACCTGCAACACTGCCGCATGTAAGTTAATCAAGTTGTATTTAAAATTTATTGTATTGTGCAACAATGTAATATTTTTATTGACTCAAAAATTATAATTTTTATTTCTTTTATCAACTCGTTTGTAAAGTTTATTCGATTTTAAAAAATAATTTAATCATGTATACCTACCTACTAAAAATAAAATAGTTAAGATAAGAATTAAATCAATAATTGTGCAATGTAAATAAAATGATATTTTGGATAATTATTGAAAACATAACTTAAGTCCTAATGCAAAAAATAGAAATACTATACTAAAATTAAATTTTATTTCATATGCCCTGGCGGACATTTTTATATATTTGTGGATTTTTATCTTTCTGTTGTAGTTTGATGTATGCCACTTTGTACATATTTTGTTTTATTTTAATTGTCTTCTTGTAAATTGAACTTGAATTGTATGCATCATTTTATGGTATAGCTTCTGTATGCTCATTTACTATTTTTCTTTAAGACCGTATTACATCTTTGTATTTTTGATTCACCTCTACTTCTGTTCTGACATTAACAAAATCTAAGGGTTTAGTTAACTAACAAGTCTTAACAAACGATTGATCTAGCTGTATTTTGTATATGTATGCGTTTTCATCAAGTCGACACACAGGAGGTGCTTCTATATACATTAAGGAGGAACTCCAGTATAATATAGTAATAAATGAAATTTTGGAAAAAAATATGTGGCTGATCGGAGTAAATTTGAATTTCAAAGGTCAAAAATACAATATTCTTAATGTTTACCATTCGCCCTGTTCAAGTCACAACGAGTTTCTTGATAAACTGGATAAAATAATTGAAGAATATGCAACCAAACCTGATACATTTCTATTGGTAGGAGACTTCAATATAAACGTTGCAAGGAACACATTTTATTCAGACAAACTAAAAACATTAGTTTCAAGTCATGGAATGTATCAAATGGTTCAAAATTTCACAAGAGTTACTCAGAATAGCTCCACAATAATAGACCTTATTATAACAAATAATAAGACAGTTGCTCACAAGGTTCATCACACGCCAAAAATAGCAGATCATTCGATAATAACCATTGATTTCCCTCATATCGAAATAGTCACTGAAACAGTTCTCAGATTCCCTGCAATCCACGAATGACGTAGCCAATCACCTTGTTCAGACAATATCTCGTAACCTTAATCAACACGCGCCTTTAGTCGAGAAAAGGATATACGGTAAATATGGAAACAAAAAATGGTGGTCACCAGAAATTAAAGAACAAGTATCACAAAGAGACATATTATACAAAAAAGCCATAATTACACATCAAAATGAAGACTGGAAATCTTACAAACAACAAAGAAACAAGGTAGTGCAGATAATTAGGTCACAGAAGCAAAGGTATTACCATGATCAAATTGATGAAGTTAAACACGATGAAAAAGAGATGTGGAGAACGTTAAAAAATCTTATAAGTGGACCCAAAAGTGCTAAAAATAGAGGAGTTATATTCGAGGATCGTATGGAAACGGAGAATACAGAAATTGCAGAAAAATTCAACAACTATTTCTTAGATAGTATTCGAGTCCTGTCCACAGATACAGAGCAAAGAGTAACAAGTGTGATATTAGATAACATTGTAACACCTGTAAATAAATTTGAGCAGTTCAATTTGCTGGAAATGAGGGAATTGAAAAATATAGTGAATAACTTGAAAAATAAAAAAAGTAGTGTGGATGGTATCAACGTCAAGATACTGAAGGCAGCATTTGAGTCAATTGGCAATCGGTTTGTCCAGCTTATCAACTTCAGTTTGGCAACAGGTAGTTTTCCCAAAGATTGGAGACTGTCAACTAGTTCCAAACGAAAAAATAAGAAACACAAAACAATGCGAGGAATATCGACCTATCAACATGGTGCCAACATATGAGAAGCTTTTGGAAACAGTTGTAAATAAACAAATGAGGAAGTATATTGAGGACAACAAATTGCTTACCGAATTTCAAGCTGGGGCCTGTTTCATAAGAATGAAGAGTTGATGAGAGACGAGTGAAGAATGAAGAGTTGAGGAATGAAAAGTAAATGTTGGTTTTGTTTCAAAATCAATTTGCGTCTACTCCTCATTATTCATGAAGAGTTGACGAGTAGAAGAGTACACAAAATAATATCCCAGCCAATGAAGAGACACTTCCGTAATTTGTTTCAATTGTTAATCCTCCTCCTTTAGTACTTTGCTTCAAGTCATTATTCAGAATCATTTCCAGGGAAGTAAATTTTTCTTCGGATATCCTGAATCTGGTGTTTGCATCAAAAAGTCTATTCTCTAACGTAGTTTTAAACAAATTTGTAGGTATATTGTGCCAAATGTCTCACCTTAGTCTCTTCCCATATAAATTTATCTGAATCTTTGCCTTTGCTTTGTGGCACATTTTCTTCACCAGAACAAGAATCATTGCTAAATAGTAGATTCTGCATTATCTATATATGATGTGCACTAAACGCATTTAAATTAGAAATAAGGGTCTTCATAAAGTCGTCAGTAAATCAAGTTGAGGAGTGAAATCTGTTCATATGAAATGAAATTCAAAATTTTGTAAACTATTCAACTCTTCAGCTCGTCATTCTTCAACCCTTCACTCCTCAATTCTTGAATCTTGAACGCTTTTATGAAATGAAATGTAACATTATGTCACTCCTAACTCCTCAACTTTTCAACTCTTCATTATTATGAAACAGGCCCCTGGTTTCAGAAAAAAACATTCTTGTGAAAGTGCTCTACAGACTGTCATCTCCAGATGGAAGAACGCGCTGAGTGTGAAGAATGTGGTTGGGGTTGTCTTTTTAGATTTTCGAAGAGCGTTTGAGACTATAAATCGTAGTCTTCTTAAACAAAAGTTGGAAAAAAATGGTTTTCGAGGAACGGTCCTTAAGTGGTTCACAGAATATCTGGACTCTAGAACGCAGCAGATAAAATATCACAATGCCATTTCATCAGTGAAAGTAAACAGGTATGGTGTAACCACGGGGAACAGTTATGGGACCGGACCTTTTTGTATTGTACAGGGTGATTCATTAAGAATGGCACTCGGCCATATCTCAAAAACTATTCATCGTAGTCTTGTCGGAAAAAAATTATCCCTTAAATATGGCCAAGAGAAAATGCTGGAAATATATTTCAGCTTTCTAAAATGACCGCAAGGGGGCGTAACCCAACTGTCAAAGTACAAAAATGGTTTTATTTTTGAAATTTCAAATGGAAATGTATCTTAAAAATGCTAGCAATGGATTTTTGATGAAATTTCACACAATTTTGATTCATGACTTTTTACCATAACTTATCGGATAAGACAGTTATGAGCTGTCAAATATTGCAACTCAAGAAAGCGGATAACTTCAAAACGACTCAACAAATCTGGTCGATCTTAGGTTCATTGGAAAGACAAAAGTCTGCTCTTTAATTTTGTTTTGAAAAATTCAAATTCTGGTTAGTAGGACTGACGCTATGGCTCAATATTTGAAAACAATTGAATGTTTCCAATTTTTCTTAAAATTTTCAAATGGAACGGTATATTTACGATACATTAAATCGATTTCTGAGGATTTTTTAGAATTAAAATTAATTTTATTTAAAATAATCAGTATTTATGAAAAAGCTCTCGTAGATAATGACTTCGTTTTACTGACAGCTGTCAAAAATAAAAAAAAAAGTGCGTTCCAAAAAAATAAATGTTATTTTCGGTTGATAAATGATTTTTTAGCGAGTAACCGTTTGTAACCGTGTTATCACGAGTTATAACCGTACGGGTATTACCCTCACCAGTCACCACTGGTGTTCTGTCAAAATTACCACATTACCACCAACCAATAAAGTTTGCTATCCTCTTTTTCGCAAAAACGAACCGGTTATTAGACTATCCAAGATGCTGTCAAACTTAAATTTAAATTTCCGCCAAGAGGCACACCACACCTTTTGTTTGTTTGTCAAAGTGACGTGTTTTGGATAGGCTGACTTATAGAGAAATATAATAAACCAAGGTGAGAGTTACCGATTCTGTGGTGCGACACTGGCATCGCGATGACGTCATATCGATACTAGCGCCCCTATCCACTACAAGACCAACTTAAATAATATTTGGCGGGCTTTTTGAACTTTCAGATTAGAGTCTTGTTATTTTTGAAGGTAGAAATCTAGCACAGCGTTTTTCCGCAGTCGACAGAAAAAAAAAATGCGGGAAAACGCTGGCCTGGAAACAAAAATAAATAATCAACAAATTTACATGAAGTAATCTATATTATTTTGATCATTGGCAAAAATTACAACAAAAAAAATCGAAAACATCCCACTTTTCACTAATAATAGGTTAGTATTTAATAATTATTATTTTTTACGCATGAACTTAACCATTTTCACATTGTGAATCTTACCAGAATCATGTATTTTTAATAAACTACCTAATTAATTTAAGGTTCACTCATTTGTGTCAGTTTTGAAAAAAGAAAATGTCATTTCATAGGTTGGAAATCGCAATGTACAATAAATAAAACCCAATGTCCTCTCTTCTTTTATTATCACATCTGTTAAAAAGAGACAGATATAAGAATGGGAGGCGATGTCAGAATTGTCAGATAGTTCCAAGCTATACTAGCGCCACCATGTGCTACAAGAAATACGTTGCCAGTTGGCGCATATAAATCGGTAACTCTTACCTTGGTTTATTATAATTCTCTATGGGCTGACTATTCAAGGTGCTGTCAAACTTAAATTAAAATGTCAGCCAAGAGGCACACAACCCTTTGTTTGCTTGTCAAAGTCACGTGTTTTGGATAGTCTCATGTCCCCCGGATCTCCAAGAAATGGATTGGATATTACACGTTCTACCTTACTGAGCGTTTTTTTCACCTTTTACGTTTAAACTAAAAACCAGAAACCCAGGTCCACGTCCCGCAATAATATTTTCTAATTTTTGGGTTTGACATTAGAGTAAGGTAAAACCCATTGAGGTAAAACCCAAACGCCCATATTTGAATTAAAATCCAACTGTCAAATGTTCTATAACCGCCAGTAACCCAGGTCCTGCATAGGTTACTGAATTCAATACCGTGTTATAAATGCGTGACGTCATTGATTTCCACTATTGACGTCATAATAACTTTCCCTATTACCGCTGCCTCGTTAAAATTTCAACGGTTAGAGATTTTCAGATACCGTTTATAACACGGTTACAAACGGTTAGTCGCTGAAAAATCCTCATGAAGTTGAGATATAGTCTCAAAAACTGCAAGGAAATTAACCCAAAATAACATTTATAATTTTGGAACGCACTTTTTTTTATTATTTGACAACTGTCAGAAAAACAAAGTCATTATCTACGAGGGCTTTTTCATAAATACTGATTATTTTAAATAAAATTAATTTTACCACTTTCTGAAATCCGTTTGTAGGAAGGTAATAAAGTCAAACTATGTGTAAAAAATCCTCAGAAATCGATTTAATGTATATTAAATATACCGTTCCATTTGAAAATTTTAAGAAAAATTGGAAACATTCAATTGTTTTCAAATATCGACCCATAGCATCAGTCCTACTAACCAGAATTTGAATTTTTCACAACAAAATTAAAGAGCAGACTTTTGTCTTTCCAACGAACCTAAGATTGACCAGATTTGTTGAGTCGTTTTGAAGTTATCCGCTTTCTTGAGTTGCAATATTTGACAGCTCATATCTATCTTATCCGATAAGTTATGTTAAAAAGTAATAGACCAAAATTGTGTGAAATTTCATCAAAAATCCATTACTTGCATTTTTAGGTTACGTTTCTATTTGAAATTTCTGAAATAAAACCATTTTTGTACTTTGACAGTTGTGTTACGCCCTCTTGCGTTCATTCTAGAAAGCTGAAATATATTTCCAGCATTTTCTCTTGGCCATATTTATAGGATAATTTTTTTCTGTCGATGAATAGTTTCTGAGATATGGCCGAGTGCCATTCTTAATGAATCACCCTGTACATAAACGATATTGTCAGAGTAGTTAAACATTGTGAATTGCAACTTTTCGCAGATGATACCGTCTTATTCTTCCAAAGTGACAATATGGACAACTTAATAAAATTAATTAATGAAGCTTTACGTAGGCTATACAGGGTGTCCCACGGTGGATGGCGTATTAAACGTTTATGGAGAACTAAAAAACAGATCATTTTGAAAATTTAGCAACCAGGATAAACGACCATAACCTACACTTTAAAAATATTTTTGATCATGCGGTGCTGCCGCTTCTACTCTAAACCAGTGGCAACATCGCTATTTTAAATGAAACACTCTGTATGTTACTGCATATTTGGATTCTACGTAAAATTCTGAGCAGATTTCATGTGATATACCCTATACCTAAGCTCAACTTTTGGAAATATTGACAGTTGAAAATTGAATTTTTGCAACTTTGACAGGCTGTAAAACCTGAACGGTTAATTTTAGAGGAAAACCGATTTTACATTCCTGTCTTAGATTTTCATAAACTATCATTTGACACCATTTTTGAATTTAATCCATGATTAAAAATTCCAATTAAATTTAATCTCCGGTTAAATTCAAAGTCGGTGTCAAATGATAGTTTATGAAAATCTAAGATAGGAATGTAAAATCGGCTTTCCTCTAAAATTAACCGTTTAGGTTTTACAACCTGTCAAAGTTGCAAAACGTCAATTTTCAACTGTCAATATTTCCAAAACAGTTGAGTATAGGGTATATCACATGAAATCTGCTCAGAATTTTACGTAGAATCCAAATATGCAATCACATACAGGGTGTTCTATTTAAAATAGTGATGTTGCCATTGGTTTAGAGTAGAAGCGGCAACACCGTATGGTCAAAAATATTTTTAAATTGTAGATCATGGTCGTTTATCCCGGTTGCCAAATTTTAAAAATAATCCGCTTTTTAGTTATCCGTAAACGTCTAATACGCCATCCACCGTGGGACACCCTGTATAAATGGCTGTGTGATAATAGTTTTAAGTGTTAATATCAAAAAAACTAAGTTCATGTTATTAAAAAACAAGAATTATAGTACAGATATCAACTCTCATAGTAATGTATTTATAAATGGTGTAGAGGTAGACAAGGTTAAAGAATTCAAGTATTTAGGAGTAGTTATTGATGAGTTCCTAACATTCTCTAGTCATGCGAGGTATCTGATTAAGAAAGTATCAAAAAAAATATATTTTCTGTGTAGAATAGGTCGAGACCTAAGTGGTTGGACTAAATTAATTATTTATAAAACAATAATACTACCACATTTCAACTACTGTGCTTCCATTACGTACATGTTTGCCAAATCTGACTTAGACATACTGCAGATAAAACAAAACATAGCTTTAAGATGTATTTTAGGATGTAATAGGTACACAAGAATAAAAGACATGCTGAAGTCGACAAATTTATTAAGTGTAAGACAGAATATTTATTTTTGTACCATGATAGTAGCTTATAAGATAAAAAATGGTTTGTATCCAGAACATATATTACATAGGTTGCAATTTGTCTCTGATATTCATAATTATAATACTAGAAGTAAATTTGATTTTTATGTTCCGACTGTCCAGTCTTCCTTCGCACAGAATAGCTTGTTTCATAAAGGATTAGTAGAGTTTAACAATCGTCCTAGTGATATTAAGAATGAAAGTTTCGCTATATTTAAGGTTAGGTTAAGAGAATTTATTGTTGAAAACTAAAATAGTGTTTAAATACTGAATATTTTGTTAATGATGTATTTTTGTTGTTGTTTGTTAGCTGATGCTATTAATAAATGCTATTATTATTATTATTATTAAATCAAAGCATCCTAATGATTTTTTTCGTTCCAGAAAATATACCGAAGGGGGCTCAATTTCTTTTGTAGTAGTCAACACAATTGCTTTAGTAGATCAACATGCAAAATGCATCAAAGATAGAACAACATTGGAGGTCAAAACTTATTCCGGAGATATGGCTTTAGATTTTTGGCCCAAAGACAAATGGCTGGACGAACTTGATAGCGGTCAGGTATTTGTAATGACAATACAAATTCTGGTCAACCTGACCAATCAGGGGTTTTTAGGTATTTAGTTGCTTTGTTAAAAAACGTGATTTTATTTCTATAATTTTAAGACTTGAATAAAGTAAACCTGATTGTGTTTGACGAATGTCATCGTGGGGTAAGTGATCAGCCAATGAGACAATTGTGCAAATCTTTGGGAACAATTCCGAATCAGCCAAGGATTCTGGGACTGACAGCAACTTTGCTTAATGGCAATTGTAAGCCAGACAAAGTTCTTGTCGAAGTTGAGAAGTTGGAGATCACATACCACAGTCAGGTTGCCACTGTTGATGGGCTAGAAAAAGTTACTGGGTGAGAAAAAAAAATCTAAAGCTTGATTATAGTAGCTAAAATTTAAATTTTATTGTTTAAGCTTTTCAACAAATCCTGAAGAAATTTTAATAGTTTTTAATCAACACATACCAAGCCGTTTAGAAAATTTTGCAATAAAGAGACTAAGCGATATGTCAAACCTCTTTCAAAGTGCAGTATATAATACATCATGTCTCCCTTTAATGCCTCAAGCTGATCTCAAACCTATACTGAAAGAGGAAGGTTTTAAAAAAATCGTTAATACAATATCGGATGTTATAATTCACGTTCAAACCATGGGAATATATGGCGGTTATAAGTCTATTCGGGCTCATATAATTCAAATTGAACGAATAAGGAAACATTGCGACAATGCAACATTATATGACGGATTAAACTATTTTCAAACAGTTTTAACTTCTTTATATAGAATGTTTGATAGGGCTATGAGCAGTTATACGGAAGAAGAGAAAATTTTTACATTTTCTTCTGAAAAGGTTTGTTCTTTTTTTATTTGTCTTTTGGTAGCTATATTATCATATTTTTGTAGGTTAAAGAACTAATTAAAATTTTTGAAACCTATCCAATGAGGTCCAAAGAAGAACTTTGCGCTATAGTATTTACGAAACGCAGATTTACGGCTAAAGTTATCTACTACATACTTGATAGCCTTAGTAAAGCCTCTGAAAAATTCTCCCATATCAAAGCAAATTTTATGGTCGGTTACAATGCAAACCCTTTCAATGACACCAGGGAAGTGTTGTACAATTCAAAAAAAAATAAAGAAGTCCTACAGTCATTCGACAACAAAGAAATCAACGTTATGTGCTCATCTAATGTGCTAGAAGAAGGTGTCGATATAACCACTTGTTCTTTGGTGATTAGATTCGACCATCCCGAAGAGTATCGGTCTTATATTCAATCAAAAGGCCGCGCCAGGAATAGGTCCAGCTTGTTTTACATGTTGGTGGAAAAGTCCCACCATGAAAAGTTCCGCATTAGATATATGGATTTCCAGATGATTGAAAATAATCTCAATCAGGTAAATGTGGAAAGTTGTGATTAATTCCATATTATTTGTAATTTTTCCAGTTACTAGTGGGTAAAAATATGCATAGAAAAGAACCGTCTCAGTATGCAATAGAACGAATGTACAATGAAGACGAGTTTCCACCCTATTACGCCAAAGGACCGAATTCGGCGAAAGTGGATATGATTTCGGCTATTTCGTTGCTGTGTCAATATTGCAGCAGTCTGCCGTGCGACAAATACACCAGTTTGGCGCCCGCATTGTATTACAAACGAAAAAAAGTTGGGTTAGACCAGTTGATCAGTGTCACCATTGTCTTGCCTACTATTTCGCTCCTGAGAGATCCAATTGTCGGACCATTTGTGGCAAGTCTAAAGTCTGCGAAACGTGCAGCGGCTTTAAAAGCGTGCGAACTTTTGCATAAGGTGGGAGAATTGGACGATCATTTATTGCCGCAAAAACGCAGAATTGCTGATCAGGATGTTAACTTTTTATTTAAACATTATCCTGAAGTGAAAGAGGATATGGCTGGGACGAATAGAAACAAACGGAATCATAAGAAGGAGGCGAGCAAAAATTTTAGTTATTTATTTTAATAAGCCTTATTTTGTTTCAATTTTAGATTCCAGCATGTGTCAAAGGCCCTTTAACGGCAAACACACCAGTTTGGTTGCATATAATTGATCTACAGCCTGTGTTTGAACGACGAGAAGAAGTCAATTATGCAACGTTTTACGATATTTACACATCAAATCTGTGTTACGGTTTCATTACACCAAATCCAGTGCCATCTGTGTGCGATTTTCCAATTTATATCAGCATGGGGACCATCAATGTGTCCCTGAAAAGAAACGTTTCGTCATTTTCACTTACAAAACAGGATATTTTAGACATAAAAGAGTTCAATTACACCATCTACAAGGAAATCTTGTCTGGATTGCAAACATTTTTGATTTCCGACGATGGAAACAATGCGGAAAGCATTCTGGTAGTTCCACTCAATAAAGCGTCAAAAACAATTGATTTTGATGTGTTGAGAGAAAAAAATAATGTCGTTATACATTCAAAGCAGCTGACCAGCGAGGAACGGTTACATTTGAATGTTACACAGGAAGGCTATTTGGGGAAAGTTGTTACTCCTTGGTATAGGGATATTGGGGTAAGAACTTTTCTTTCGTTATTTGTAATTTTCTTGTAGATAATAATACAGGGTGATTCACGTAGCCCGTACATTAGAGGTTTTTGAGGTTGCAGGGGGATTAGAATTTTTTTATGTTTACAATAATAAAGAAACTGTTTTTAAAAAAAATTACTCATATACAGGGTGTCCGTTTTAAGTGATACCACTATTGCTATCTCCGAAACGGTAAGAGATACGAGGTCGGTTAAATTAGAAAAAAGTTGACTTTTTTGATGCCCATTCAAGAATCGTTCACAGTGTTGCCAAATTCCTTTTAGTTTATGAAATACAGGGTGATTCCTGAGAAACGCCTGAAAATATTTCATCAATTATTTTGAAAACTATTGATTCTCGAGACATAATTTAAATTTGAAAGTTTTATAATTTTTATGCCTCTACAACATGGCATCTTCAAATATCAAATCCGACGTTTCGTGATCGAGCCACCCTCACCAACTTCATTTTTTTAAATAAGGGCCTGGATTTTTATGTCATTTTTAGAAAGCTCCCTTTATTTCCTAGAAGGTGCTCATCAGTGATTTTCAACAAAATTTCACCTTAATTCGGCCCTGGAATTCGTTATTTGTAACAAAGACGGTCTAACACTATTTTCCTTTTATTTAGGACACAAAATTATCTAATTATAAACAATATTGAAAATAATGACTTAGAAACTAATTATTATTGTCAATATGTACTCAAATTGACGTCCATTATTCCTTAAGCATCATCTGCAATTTTTCCAATTTTTTTTTTTTCAATATTATTTGATATTGTTTTTCATGCAACCGTCCGCGAAATTCAATTTCACGGCTGCCACCTTACGTGGTGTGTATACCATGACCATGAGACTTTTCAGCATTTCCGAAATTATCTTGCCTCGGCCGCAAGCAGCCCCGGCATTTCGCGGCCTTAGTAGTAGCATGCTTTATTGTCAAAAGATACAATAATCATTATGGACAAAGCTAATCCTTAAATCTAAAATCTAAACCATCTAACTATAATGCTTGTCACAGTAAATACACATAGGTACATAAGTTTAAATTTTAACAGTTAATAAATAAGTAAAAAAAAATTATAAACAAGTGATAAGTCACAGAGAGAAGAAACAATACAAGAACAAACTGTTGTAAAATATTAAAATCAATAATAACTAAATAACTAGGGAGTCAGATCTTGACAGAAACATTAAGAAATAAGATAAAACACGAACAAACAGTACAGTAGTGCTCTGATAGGAAAATAAAATAAACACCCAGGACAGAGTGCCCCGCCCACGATAATTCTAGGCTGCAAAAGCTGGTTAAATTTATTAGGTTCAAAATACCAAGTCCAGAAATTCATTAACAGTATAGAATGCTTGGGTAAGTAAGATAATTTTTAACTTTTTTCGAAATAGAGTGATATCTGATATATCTTTCAAAGTTGCTGGAAGGTAATTATAAAGTTTTACACTCTTGTAAATGATAAAGTTCTGTACAAGAGAGGAATGTGGAATAGGAAGCGACAGATGATGACTTTGTCTCGTCAGATGGGTAGTTTGGCGTGCCGGAAAACAAGAGATATTCTTATGAATAAAGCTTACTGACTCGAGAATAAAAAGACATGGAAGAGTGAGGATCCTATACGTAACAAATAGTGGCCTGCAGTGTTCCCGTGGTGAAACGCGAGCAATAAATCGGATTGCCCGTTTTTGTAGTTTAAACACTGATTCAAAAAGATATTGGCTGCAACATCCCCAAAATGGCAATCCATAAGTTAGGTGCGATTGTATCACAGCGAAATATACTGATTTTGCTATGGTGAACCCCAAGGTAGATGAGATTGATCGTATGCAGTAGCAGCCTGAAGATAGTTTTTTATTGAGAGCTATTATATGTGAGTGGAATTTAAGATCAACATCCAAGTTAAGTCCAAGAAACTTTGTATTTTTCGAACTTTTAACGGAAAATTCGTTCGATGTTACATCGGAATGCTAGTATTTGGGTTTTGTTGAAGTTGAAAAGGAGTCCATTTGCATCGCACCACATTTTGACACTGTTAAGATCGTGGGATATTATTCTGATCAGCTCGTTACGGTCGAAGTTGTGCCAAAGCACAGTCGCATCGTCCGCGAACGCTGCAAACTCTCCAGATATATTGATGAACAGGAGATCATTGATATATAGAAGAAATAGGTTTTGTACCCGTAAGCCTTCCAGGTAAATCATAGGATCAGTATCAGAATTAATGGTGCTGGTGAGATTGCTGGCAACCGAACAATAATAGTTATTAAGTTCTTCCGGTTTTATATCAATTTCAGTTGGTTTTGAGATATTTTTGCCAGTTATTTCTTTTACAACATTCCATGTTTCCCTAGATTTGTTGGTGGCATTATTAAGTCGACTTGAGTAAAAGAGGTATTTAGCTGTTTTAGTGAGTTTTTTGTAGACTTGACGAAATCTTAGGTAGTAGGCAGTTATAAATGGATTGTCATGAAAGTGTCTCCTTGATATATTTAGAGAACGAAGATTGGCTGCAGATGTTTTTAGACCTTGTGTCATCCAGTGTTTTTGGTTCAATCTTTTACGAAGTGGTCTTAAAGGAAAAGTTATATTAATGATGCCACTTAGAAGAAGGTGGAACTCTTGGAGTGGGTCACATTTTAGAAGTATGGGTTGCCAGTTAGTACTATTACAGCTACTTTTAAATTTTAGGAAGTTTCTTTTGCTAAATATCCTACCTTGTTTCTTGGAGTTATTACATGACTTTAACTTCAAGGGGAGTTTGGCTATTATAGCGTGGTGGTCAGAGAGATCTGCATTTATCACATCGCACTCAAGGTCAGTTTTAAGGTTTAAAGTCAACCCCTATTTTCTGAACCTTGTGTTCAAAAATTCCAAAAAAAATATATGTTTTATGGTTATCGATATACTTTAATCCATAACTTTTTTAAGCAAGTTTGACTCGCCATTTTTGAGTTATATCGCAAAAACTGAAAAAAAAGTAGTTTTTCACCATTTATTTCAAAACGAATAGATGAAGTTTCCCATTATTTTTATTACGAACTACTATTGCAATTCTACGCGACATATATTTTTTTTCAAATTTTTTGAACTTGTAGTTTTCTCGCTACTGCAAAAATAGTTGGAAATACGTCCGTAGCTACACTGTTTAGAAAAAAATCCGACGGATGAACGTTCAAAATTATTTGCGTTGGTCGAGACTACAACCCTGTTTATGTAAAACAGAATAATACTTCGAATTTCCGCCAAAAAAAGAAAAAACGTTCTATCACACAATTTAACCAAATGAAGATTTCTATTTTTTTTTTGACAGTCAAGTTAGGGCACACTATAGGTGCGATAGCATTGAAATCTCGCGTTGCTCTAATAAACTATAGGCCTGACTTTAAACCTTAACAGCTTTTGGTACAGGGAAATTCTGAACAGCCTCTATTTTTGCAGCCCCAGGTCGTACTCCATGTTGGTCTATTTCAAATCCTAAATAATTTATGGTTGAACAGAGAAAAGCGCATTTGTTGATGTTGAGTGTCAAATTTTCATTTCGTAATGTTTGGAATATTATTTGGATGCTACATAAATTTTCTTCGGGACTTTTGCTTGGTAAAGTTACGTCGTAAAATAAACTGCAGCTATGTAGCGATATAGTCCTAATATTTGATTCATAATGCGCTGGAAGACTGCTGGTGCGTTACTGAGTCCAAATGGCATTCGGTTGTACTCGTATTGTCCTTCAGGTGTTACAAAAGATGTAAGGTGATACAAAAGATGTAAGGTGATTACTATGTTCGGCTATTGGAATTTGGTGGTATCCTGAGGTAAGGTCTAAACTGGAATACTGAACATTCGCTTAATTTATCTATCTGGTCATCAATTATCGATTATTTTCAGGTTAACCTCTCTCGCCCAACACCCAAATTTCACTGCCTGGCTCTTTTTTTAGCCTTTACATATTCTGCTGATATTACGAGTTTTCAATAGTGAGAGGTCTTTTCTTGTTTTTTTGTAATAGTGAATGGTGAGTCTGTATATAAAAACAAAGATATTCATTAGATCATATTTTCAATTTAGCAAATTCATGGAAAACTACAGGAATATAATATTAATAATAATTTAGAAAAGTTGCCCTTTTACAGAAAATTATTGCTTACATTTGGTACACCCTGTATAGTTGAAGACCTGGAACGATTAGTTATGGTTACAAGATGTATCCAATCCCTCTGCAACTTCAAAAACTTCTAATGCATGGGCTACGTACGAGGGGTGTGCGAAACATAAAAATTTTGTACACCTACTGAAAAAACCCCATACTAAACGCTACTGAAGGTATTTGCAAAATACTGAATAATACTGACTGAATGATACTGAATGATAATGACTGATACTGAATACTGCTAAACGATACTGATACAGTACTGAAGAATACTGAACAATACTTAAGATACTAAAAAATCCAGGGTTGGCAAATATGATATTTATATAAATATCCAATTATCTGATATATATCGGATATATATCCAAATTTGGATATTTATTTAAATTTTTAATTATACCTACTTAAATTAAATAGGTTCATCTGTTTTCTGTTATCTATTATTAAAATTCAAAATAACTTTATGGTAAATTTAATAAAATGTTACAAACATGTAAAGTTGGTATGGCGATAACAAGTTCTAGTGCTCCTGTCCTATCTTCTATACATGTGTAGAGGAATGTGAAGTGTAGTAGGTAAATACAAATTCGAGTTTAAGAATATGAAAACATATATGTCATTTATACTACTTATGTTTGTCTTAAGACAGGATTCAACAACAACAAAAATGACAACTCTGAACTCAACAACAAAAAAAAAAACTACAACTTAGGGCGGATATTTTGACAGAATAACTAGAATTTAACTTCTGGAATGACGGTACTTCTCATAATAATTCCAGAAGTTAACATTTAGTTATCTGTCAAAATAGTTTCATAATACCCACACTAAAAAGCCTGATATTTCTTATACACAAATAAAATAATAATTGATAAATGACGTAATATAGACTGTTTTGGCCGAGATCTCTGTGATTTCCTCCTCATAAATGTACTACTACGGCCGTTAAACTTTTCAACATAAAATAATAAAACTATAAAATAAGAAAAAAAGGCCAAACAATTAATATTGATATATATCATGATATTTATAGCATAAATATCATGATATTTATCAAGATATATATCAGGATATTTATCACTGAAAAATACTGAGTTCAGTATTTTGCTACATTCAGTATACCCAAGAGTATAACTTATTATTGATTATTCTAGATTTTATAACTTTTTTTAATGAATAAAAAACATCAACATACATTTTTTATGTAGTTCCTAAATATTTATGTAGTGCTATAACTGAGATTTGAGTACAAGCAGACTAGACAAAATTTTAGGATTTTTTTTTGTTCTGTGAGTTAAAAAAAATAATTGGTAAGAATCGAGCGAGGAATCGAGGTAAGAATGTAAGGAAAATAAAAGAGCAAATACATTTTTATGAGTTTTCATTCGATTTTTGATTGATGTTATTAATTCACTCATATCTATTATACAGGCTGTCCCACCGGAAACCAAATTGATATATTATATGAAAAACTGTATGCAGAAAATTTGACAGTATACTAATGTCAATGGGGGCAACCCGGCTAAAATATTTTCAAGATGGTGGCTCTTCCGGTTATACCTGGAAGTAGACGTCAACTTGCATATTATAAATGAGACACCCTGTTTGTGATTGTATATTTGGATTTTTCGTAAAATTCTGAGCAGATTTGATGTAATATACTCTAAACTTAAGTTCAACTGTTTTGGAAATAATGGCAGCTAAAAATTGACTTTTTGCAACTTTGACAGGCTGTAAAACCTGAACGGTTGATTTTAGAGGAAACCCGATTTTACATTCCTATCTTAGATTTTCATAAAATCATTTGACACCAAGTTTGAATTTAACCGGACATTAAATTTAATTGCAATTTTTAAACATCGATTAAATTCAAACTTGGTGTTAAATGATAGTTTATAAAAATCTAAGATAGGAATGTATAATTGATTTTCCTCTAAAATTAACCGTTTAGGATTTACAGCCTGTCAAAGTTGCGAAAAGTCAATTTTCAACTGTCAATATTTGCAAAACTCTTGAACCTAGGTATCGGGTATATCATATGAAATCTGCTCAGATTTTCACGTAGAATCCAAATATGCAATCACAAATGGGGTGTTTTATTTAAAATAAGCAAGTTGACGTCTACTTCTGGTATAACCGGAAGTGCCACCATCTTGAAAATATTTAAGCCAAGTTGCCCTCATTAACATTAGTATACTGTTAAATTTTCAAAAATTTTCTGCATACAGTTTTTCATATATAGATCGATTTGATTCCGGTGGGACACCCTGTATAATAATAACTAATAAGTATATGTATTTATAAAATAACTTGGTCTTAATGAAATAAAAGTAAAATAAACTCGTCTTTAAAACCGCGTAAGGTAAAGTACCCAATTTTTGACAGGGTCCTAAAAGTTGACGCATTAGTATATTATTTCCGAAAATAAGAATTTATAGAGGTTATAAGCTAACTGAAATAGCTATTATAGTATTGTTGGAGCCATCTTGCGTGCTATAGCTGATGTATGGATTTGAAATCACAAGTTTTTCCAAAATGGTGGCAAGAAGTAGTAAACAGTACCTTTGGATCAAAAATGTGACAACTTTTGGCAAAGTGAACTTTTTTGGGTGTCAACTATTAGGGTTTTATCACCTTTCAAGTATTTTTGGCATAATAACACAAATAATAGGAATATAGGGTAAATAATATATCCAAACATTTAATTATGAGTTTGAAATCACGCCAAAAAATATATCAAAGCCTTGGGCTTGGAAATTTGAAAAATGTGTGGTGATCAGTGATCATAAGCAAGGATACCCTTAACATGTCAACAACTGGGTACTTTACCTTAAAACAAAAGCAAAACGTGCCGACTACTGCGCCACCGTCGGCGTCGTTCTACACCATAGGCGTTTACTTTTTTCATCGATCTATCCATCATTATGAGTCAGTTATTTCGATGTACGAGACAAAGATAGACTCTCGGATAGACTACTCGTCGGTAGGTCCACCGGTGAAAAAAAGAATACGCCTGATCTCTTGTCTTTGGTTGACTCGTGACGGACTTTGTCAAAAACTCCCGATTCTGTTAAGTACTGAATAATGAAAATTACTGAACGTGCTAAAATGTACTGAACCATACTGAGAGGTACTAAAGAATACTGAATAATACTGAAAAAGACTTAA
Organism: Ceutorhynchus assimilis; assembly: GCA_917834065.1. NCBI lineage: Eukaryota > Metazoa > Arthropoda > Insecta > Coleoptera > Curculionidae > Ceutorhynchus > Ceutorhynchus assimilis. The sequence continues at coordinate 4,964,571 of OU892281.1, forward strand.
TATTACTGACTTATGTCAAATAAATAAATACTGAATCATATTGAATCGAGTACTGAATGATACTGGAAAATACTGATATGGTACTAAGAAGTACTAAATGATACTTAATAGTACCTACTTAATAATATTAAATACTGAAATAATGAATGCTGAACGATACCAAATGGTACTGAATTATACTGAAAGGTACTGAATCCCAAACCGTACCCCTTACTGAATGATTTGCACACCCCTCGGCTACGTAAATCACCCTGTATAGTTGAAGGAACTGAATAAAATAAAATAATCTATTGTTCTACATTTTCTCTGGACTAAATCCCGTATTTATTTTCAGAGTTATTTAGTTACCGAAGTGTCCTTGAACAAAAGCGCAAAAAGCGAATTTCCCAATGAACAATATGCTACTTACGAAGAGTACTACAAGGACAAGCACAACGTTGGAATTTTGAATCCCAACCAGCCACTTTTGTACGTGAAACGTTTGAGCAAACGTATCAATTTCACAAAGCCCTTTGGCGTTCAGAATAAACGTAAAAGGGAAAAGATTTATGAAGAGTTAGATATTTATTTGATTCCTGAATTGGTGGTGAAACACGATTTTCACGCGACGCTTTGGATTCAAGCTCATTTATTGCCTACACTCATTTCCAGGTACTATCTAATATATACTGACTTTTATTTTTCATAATTTCATTTTCCTGTAGATACTCTTACTTGTTCCGCCTCGAAGAATTTCGTTTAAAAATGGTAAGAGAAATGAAAATAGGCGACGATCAGCAAGATTTAAAGCAACCTCTAGAACTAGACGAATATTTACTGGACTATGAGGCGCATATAGAAACACCACAAACTACTGTTAATGTATTGGTTTCTGAGCCCAAAGAAAATATAATCGTGCCATCATTGACACAGATAAATGTTAACAAGGATCACATGAAAAAAATGTTAGACAGAGAATACCCTTGGAAATCCTCAGAAGAGCCCAAAGACATTGAGAGAGATTTAAATGTAACTTTATTCGACATTGATTATTACGAGTTGTTTATGTGCAAAAAAGTCGGCCCGTCAGATATGATCCTAAAAAACTCTATGACAAATAATCAAAGAGAACATTTGGCGTTAACTTACTTCAAAGATTACCAAGAAAAACGCATCGAGTTGATCAAGGAGAAGGACCTACGAGTCGGACCAGAGCTATGTCTTATCTATAAAGCGATGACCACAGCTGAAGCCAACGATGTGGTCAATATGGAGCGTTTGGAGACGTTAGGAGACTCATTTTTGAAACTATTTAGTTCAGTAAGTAATTTTCGAGTTTATGATTTCAAAAATTTACCTATTGATTATAGCTCTACATATTTATGAGGTTTCCTCAATTCACGGAAGGTCTCGCAACAAGCTTGAAGGGTCGCCTAGTGAGCAACAAAAATCTCTACTATCTAGCCACGCGAAAGAATATTGGTGGTATCATGAAAGTGAACGATTTCCAAAAAAACGACTGGCTGAGTCCCGGTTTTAAAGTGCCCGATATATTGGAGAGTAGGATAGAGAAGAAGGAAACCTCGTTGGCTTCCCTCTTTCAACTTTCCATACCGCGCGAAGAACAAATTTCTGGAAAATTATCTAAGGCAACTATTAATACGATGATGGAAGTCCAATCTGAGGAAGATCTTAGTGAGGAAGGCTTAATACAGCTGGTCGCACCCTCTTTCAAGTGCAATTATATTGGAGATAAGAAAATCGCAGATTGCGTCGAAGCTTTGTTGGGAGCCTATTTCAAAACCTGTGGTATAATGGGCGGAATTAAATTTCTTGAATGGATGGGCATAATTCCAGAATCTGAAAATTTACTTCAAATGCTTAGAGCAGAGCCTCCAAATCCAATCCTCAATGATGCAAGCTCCATAAAAGATATAAATTATCATATTCCTGATTGGCAAATAATTGAAAACGAAATTTTGGGATATCATTTCAAAAACAGGGGCTACTTGTTGCAAGCTCTAACCCATTCCTCATACTCTGCCAATAGAGTCACACAATCTTATGAAAAGTTAGAATTTGTAGGAGATGCCATTTTGGACTTTTTAATCACCTGTCACATTTTTGAATCGTGTGGGAATTTAAGTCCAGGGGAATTAACCGACTTACGTTCGGCTCTAGTAAATAATATTACTTTTGCCAATTTAGTTGTCAGATATAATTTGCATAAATATCTATTGATGATCAATATAAAACTTCAAAGTATGATTGATCGTTTTGCTGGATATCTGGATTCAAAGCAGTTGAAAATGGATGAAGATGTGTTGATTTTGTTGGAGGAGGATGAGGCTGGTATGAAATTGGCGGAGTATGTTGATGTACCTAAAGTAAGTTTGTAAACGGACTATATTGTATGTATAACAATTTTTACAATCAGGTTCTGGGTGACGTTTTTGAAGCCCTAGCTGGGGCAATTTATCTGGATTCCGGCAAGGATTTGGAAGTCACATGGAAAGTGTTCCACAGGCTAATGTGGAAAGAAATTGAAACTTTCAGCTCAAACGTGCCAATAAATTTGGTCAGGAAACTGTACGAGTGGCGCCCAGACCCGCATCCAAATTTTGGGTAAGTCATTGCTTACATTTTTAGCAACTATTTCTGAAACTTTGAATGTTTTTAGACTTCCTGTTGAGGCCAGTTCTAGCAAAGTAGTGGTCCCACTCCAGTTTATGTTGGACGGTAGAAAGCAACTAGTGTATGGATTTGGATCAAACAAATTGATGGCCAAAAAAGCTGCTGCAAAATTGGCTTTGCGGCAACTACAAAGCTGAGTGTGCAGGGTTTCGGGCTAGTAATCAGATCTATAGACTGTTTGCTACAATCCTACAAATTTGGAGGATTGGATTGAGTACTCCGATCCCGATAAACTCTCTAATCCTGGGTGTTTATTTCAGTATTATTAATCCACTTTAGTATCTGGATACAACGCGTGAAATAAACGTCATTAACTTTAATAAAACTTCCAGTCGTTGTTGTTTCGTTTCTAAGATAGCCAATTGTGATTAAATTGTATCTATTTATTTATTAATTTTAATTTTTAAATAAATTCTATATCCTATAGGAAATCAATAGAATTATTGGAAATGATGTTTTCAATAGTTTTATTATCCTAAGGAAAGTACATAATAATTAATATTGTATTGGTTGTAATTTTTTTTTCAGATACTTTAATAATAATTACGTAGTTATAGGTATTTTAATATTACATATTTTATATAATTCAATATTTTATACTGAGTCTGATATTTTATTTCTGAATTCTTAGCTGAAGGGGCAACAGTTTTCAACCGTTACGAACATTCCGATCGCGTTAGGGGAGTATACACAGTGCGTCATCGGTAACGGCATGTAATATTGACAGTTGAGTTGAAGTGGGCGCTGCTGTACTTGGGAGCTCTTTAAATTTTGGCGCGTGAATAATCGGAAGTAATTTTAACCTCAAAAGTCAAGTTTGATGTGTGATTTCAAGACAAGCTGACACTGACACTTTTGAAAATATTCTTTAGGGGCTACTGAACGTTTTAAAAGATATTTTAACTTATTCATTGTTCATTATTCATATGTAGTCATCTTGCCTTCTACTCAATTTAAACGGTTTAATGGCCGTTTGCACCGACTATTCTAAGGAAGCCTTTAGCGATAAGTATTCCTTAAAATGACATTTTTATATGGAGAAATGTCATTTTAAGAGATACTTAACGCTAAGGCTTCCTTAAAATGGTCGGTGCAAACGGCCATAGAACTATTGACATTTACCACCAAAATTCAAAGCACTCCAAGTTCACTCGCGCCCTCTACAAAATTTTGGGGAACTTAACAGGATATTTGCTGCCACTGGAAGGGTACGATTGATCGATTGTTCCAGTTACTCCATGTGTTCCAATTGCTTTAATTTTTGTTTAATTTGCACTAACTCTGTTCTATTTGCACTGCTCTAATTGTTACTCTTCCAACTACTCTTATGAACTATTTTACTACACAGACTTTATTCACTATTAGGCTGTTCTTTGTATTTGCTACCTGCTCGAAAAATCAGAAAGTTCTGCTAGGAGCTGCTATTTATGAGCTTATTATATGGGAGTTATGGGACAAATGAACGCTGGTCAGCTGCTGGAGATGCTTGAAGCAAGAAAAGCAGTACAAATGAATAGCCTATATAACAGTAGTCTGATTTGAAAATTAATTTTGGGTTTTAGTAATTCTACTCTGACTGTTCCAGGCTAAGCTAAATCCAGGATAAACATTGTAATTTAACACGTTAACCGTGGAGTTAAGACCAACCCGGAGGTGAGTCGCTATTGAGAAACCGGCCCTTAGCATTCCATTTGCATTAACAAGGATAATTCACACTGCTAATACAGGATAGCCTATCCTCATAAGGCCTGTGTGGAACAAATCCGAAGTTCCCCACCACGCCAAATCACTAACAGTGACGTAGGCAGCATGTTCCTCTTTCGCCTTGTCGTAGGCTGTTTGCAAGGATGATACACACCTACAAGGATTGCTTAGTTTTTGGTAATCGCCGTCATATTCGGTGCTACCATTTTCGATGTCATAACAGCCGTCAGCTGTTTAAACAGCCTACGTCAAGGCGAGAAATAACATGCTGCCTATGTCACAATTGGTAATTTGGAGTGGAGGGGATTTGTTACACACAGGCGATGAGGATAGGCCATCCTGTACTTGTAGTGTGTATTATTTTCGACCTCCTTGGACCCATAAGGTCTCATTCTAACTTGCGCGAAATTCCTGACATTGCTTCGACAATTTGACGGTCTTGCGTCTCGATTATTTCAGCGGGGCTATTGGACTAGTGTTTAAAGAGGCGGCTAATATCTAATAACAGGTCTGTTCGCACAAAAATTACGAAACCAGTTAGAGTGAATTTCATTGGCTAAGGGCATTCTTTCACAAAAAAATTAAATTCCGTACAAACATCAAAAAATAGTCGAAAATGTTATCAAAAATATGTTTTGAATAATGAAACAGCTCTATTGTATACGTTTTAGCAAAGAAAACTAAAAGAAATATGCTTATTTATTAAATTCAAGAAATGCGCTCTCATTGGTCATGACGTCAGCGCTGGTATCGAGAATTCCCGCCGGCCGGTATTGTCATGATAGCGAATTCTATTGGTAGAATCAGTGCAGAAAAAAATGTATATTTATCTCTTTCTTACATAAGTTGGTAGAAAAAGACACGAATATATTCAGTGTGTTATTAGTCTCTACAGGTGACAGCGCGTGTTATTAGTCCATAATTTATAGTGTGTATTGAATAGTTCATTAATACAAATGAGGATTTTCCGAAGAATATAATTGCCCTATTTATTATGTATTTCATAATTTATCATTTCATGAAAAATAAGTGTCATACTCAACCGTCTTGTTAATTTTATTAAATGCAGGAATGGCTATCAATACTACTAACTAATTATATTTAATTGATTATATGGTCGTAGGAGGCTTTTATAAGGCAAAACCTATTGATTTTTGTAAAATCTGAAAAATACTGAAATCTTCTATTGGCTGAAACCAATGAACTATAACCAAAAACTGGAATGCTAACACATAGGGACGAACTTGAAGCCTAGTGCGGCTGCTGCGGAGGGGATATCTGTTTTTGTCGCACTCATTATATTAAATGTCGAAAATTGCTTCCAACACGTATTCCAATTGATGAAACCTGTGAAGGGAAATATGACAAAACTTACGAAAACGTCATATGTCAGCGAGCAACAGAAAAAAACAACATTCCCCCTTGTGGCATCTATCTTTCATGGCTACATTTTTTTGGCAGATATGGCAATGTGTGCGCATCAGGGATGTGCGTCTACACGTAGACTTTAATTGTCTACTTTACGTGTAGACAATGGTAGACAATGTAGTAATTCTAACCTCACACTTTCCTTTCCGAAAATTAATTTTATTTTATTATCGATTTTCCTCATATTTATAATCAGTGAATGCTGATATCAAAGTGATAGGTATTAGCTACTTGGGTAGTAGTAGTTTTGGATCTTTTTTTGAATTTTCTAAAATGGGTTTATTGTTTACGCCACATGTAGACAATGTGTAGACAAATGCCCACGTAAACAATTCGAATTGTCTACGCGTAGACAATCAATTGTTTACGTTGACATTGTCTACAGGCGCGCATTCTAGTTTTTAACTATAGTTCATTGGCTGAAACTAAACCGAATTTTCGCGACGAATGTAGTTCATCAAGGACGAACCATAGTTCGTTTTGTGACGTCATGAGTTTGAAGGCAGAGTCACTGTAGCTAGAAGTTGCGTACTTGCGTCCGTTGAACTACGTTCAATATGACGTCATAAGTTTCTCGCGAAAGCGGTTGTGCTCATGAAATCATGGAAGTAGTTCGTCGCGAAAATTCGGTTCTAGTATTCTGATTATTTTCAACCAATGGTCGCGTTCACCAGCAATCAACATGTTGAGTGATTAGTAAGTGGCATTGTTTCAAAAAGTGGAATTCACAAGGTAGAAGAGTTTTGATTGGCCTAGAGCTGATTTTCATCTGTTTTCAACAAAGCCGCTGACTAATCACTTAACAAGTTGAGTGCTGGTGAACGCGACGAATGAAATTCGCTCTCACTGGTTTGTGAAAAGTGTAAAAAAAATAGTGCAGAAAGTGTAGTGTAGAAAGAGTAGTGCAGAGAGAGCAATGCAGAACCCAAAAGCCCTTTTCACGTGGTTCCGGTTTAACAAACCGCAACATACCGCTCAAATTCGAGTGATACACAATGACAAAAACAGTCAAGTCAGTGTCATATTTAAACCAATCATAACATAAAAACATGTTGCATTTACTTTTGTTCAGGTTTGACGTTGACAAAAACTGTCTGACCTAAGTTTTTCAGAACAAATTTTTTGTTGTTAAGCTTGACTCACACTAGGCAAATTTAAAACATATATATTGCCCCAGTTTTATGTTCGGCCAAGTATAGGTATCCATCACGTCACTTTGTAACCGGGTTAGAAAACAGTATATCATCTCTCTAACCGTTTTGTAACCCGGTTAATTAAACCGGAGTCACGTGAAAAGAACTAAAGGATAAACCATCATAGCGGGTTGACAGTTGACATTGCGAACGATGTATGAAATTGAGATGTTTTGTTTTTTTTTTTTTTACTGTTTATGCATTAATTCCATGATTCATTCATGGTATTTTTTGTGTAATTTCCCTACGTCGCATTTACCGAGGGGAAATACAGTATTCCGGAAATAAATTTACTTAATCGTCACGCAAGGTTAGTAAAATCCCCATTCCTTCATTTCATACACATACACCAACTTGTAACTTGTTTATTATTCTATTATTGCCTAACAAATACAGTCTCAGATTATTATTGTTTAAATTTGAGACAATTTTGGATGTCGTGAAGTGTAGTTAGTACCTATATTTATTGTATTTTTTTAAAAAAGTTATATTTCAGTGAATCGTTTATTCTGTTCTGTTTATTGGAAATAATGAATGAACTACCTGATGATTCAACAGGGTTGATTAATCCCCTTCAAATTATTAATAGTGCTTCTGTGAAAAATATTGTTCCCAGTAAGTTTATCTGAACTTGATTAATAGCCCAGCCATTAGATAGATATTGCAAATATTTGCTTGTTTGTATTAAATTCAGGTAATGCAATTTAAAGAAAAAAGTCTGAAAAACACTGTTTTCCATAAGCGTGTGAGAAAACTTACTGTTCCGCACGCATTTAGGTCATGAAAGTACCACTTTTCCGCACTAGTGTGGTATACAGGTATACTACTGGTAAAAATAAAGTTTTTTTTTTCGGCCTGGATACTCGTCCGATAATCGGAATGATAGTGTTTTTGTTTCTATTCCGATTATCGGGCTACTAGTTTCTTTTGTTATTATTCCGCAAAATAATTTAGGAATTTACCTATCACCGAGCCTACCACTTAATATATTATTTTCGGACTATTAGGATTTACTCATATTATTCCGAAAATTATTTATGGTTTGAAATAGGTTAGGTTCCCTTAGATTATGTTGATTTGTACAGTACTTAGGTAATTAGTATAATATATTGGAAAGTTTTCGTAAACTCATACAGAAGGAAAACACTATCACACAATGAACAACAGGTGGGGTTCAATAGATAGCTTTTCAGTACTTAGGTCCTTGTTTCACGGAAGGAGAAATTAAGAAATTCCTCAATAGAATAAAATGCTTGTGCAACCAAAATTTCCTTTAGTGCTTTTCGGAACTTGCCAAGATCCGACATGGATAATATCAGGTAAGTGATTATAAATCTTTAGGCTGTTGTAAATAATTGATTTTTGTACCAGTGTGGTATGAGGAGTAGGAAGAGGTAGAGCATTTATGTTTGTTTGACGTGTGGTGCGAGATCTCTGGGTAGTTGGAAACAGATGAAGATTTCTATGTATTAGACTAACAGTTTCTAGAATGAACAGTGAGGGAAGAGTAAGGATTTTATGAAGTACAAATAGTGGTCTACAATGAGTTCTTATCGTGGCACATGTAATGAACCTTATCGATCTTTTTTGCAGTCTAAAAACAGAGTCAAACAAGTATTGACTGCAACATCCCCAGAAAGGTAAGCCGTATGCAAGATGTGACTCAAACACTGCATGATAGACTGATTTTGCAGTTTGTGAACCTAAGTGAGTAGCTACGGCTCGAACACAATAACACCCTGAAGCGAGTTTTTTTGCTTAGTGATAAGATATGTGATTGGAATTTTAGACTGACGTCGATCTGAAGTCCAAGAAATTTAGTACTTGTGGAAGATTTAATTAAGAACTGATCACATACAATATCATCCATATTACAGCGAAAACCCAGTACTTGAGTCTTGTTAAAGTTGAAAAGAAGCCCATTTGCGTCACACCAGTGTTTAATTTTAACCAGATCTTGAAAGATTATCCGAACCAACTCTCGCAATTCCCTTCCATGCCACAAAATCGTTGCATCATCGGCAAATGCAGCAAATACTCCTGATATGTCTATCTGTAATAAGTCATTAATATAGAGCAAAAACAGGATCGGTCCTAAATCCGAACCCTGTGGTACTCCGTGGTCAATAACCTGGCTAGTGGAACATTCGCCGTTCACCCTGACACTCTGAGTGCGGTTGGTTAAGAAGGACTCGAACCAATTTAGGACCACTCCCCTGAAACCGTAAGCTTCCAGCTTTCGCAGCAGTGCTCTGTGACACACACAGTCAAAAGCCTTGGAAAAGTCACAGAACACCGCTGCAGTAGCATAGCCATTATTGTAATGTCTGAAAAGTTGCTCCATTACTTTAAGCATTGCGTCGTGTGTATTTCTTCTGGGAAGAAAGCCAAACTGAGCACTATTGAAGACATCATGGCACATCAGAAAATCCATCATGCGTTTTTTAACAAGTTTTTCAACAATTTTGGATATTGTTGACAATAATGAGATGGGCCGATAGTTTGCAGGATTTTTTGTCCCCATTTTTGTGAATTGGAACTACCGTAGCTTTCTTTAGACTTGATGGAAATGATCCCTCCAGAAATGATTTATTTATGGCATAAGACAAAACCTGTAATGCCTGATCAGGGAGGTCACTCAAGATTTTAGCAGATAAGCCATCTGAACCAGCTGCGTTTTTATTTTTAATGGATTTTATTGTCAATTTAAGTTCAGTGGTATTTGTTGGTATAGATGAAAATGAGTCTGGTACGCGTAGATGTTCGACGTATGATAAGGGATCGGTGTCAGATTGGATATCTTTAACTAGGTTCGTTGCAACCGAGCAGTAATGATTGTTCAGAGTGTTCGGTTCAATATCTATATGTTGGGATTGAGCATTAGTTTTTCCAGTTAAGTCTCGGACAACATTCCAAGTCTCTTTAGAACTATTCGATGAATTTTGTATGCGGTTCTTGTAGAATAGTGTCCTCGCGTCGTGTATTAGTTTTCTGTAGTGTTTACGATAGAGAAGGTAGTAATTATAAATAAAGGCATCATTGTTAAAATGTTTTCTAATGATATTTAGAGACCTTAGATTTTCCGCGGATGTTCTCAGACCTTTAAAAACCCAGTATTTTTGATTATTTCTTTTTCGCAGCGGGCGGAGAGGAAATGATTTATTTACAATTTCAGTAAGTGTCAGATGAAAGGACTGAAGCGGGTCTTTCGTAGTATATGTGTTATTCCAGTCAGCAGTACTGCACACTTGCCTAAAGTGAGTGAAGTTTCTTTTACTGAAAATCCTCCCGCGATTTTTATGAGTTGTGGCTTTGGTTGAAAGTGGAAAAGAAGCTAATACAGCTTGATGATCAGACAGCGCAGGATCGTCTGTATAGCAGTCAACTTCAACTTCACTATCCAGATTAGAGCACACATAGTCTATGGTTGTGGAAGAATTGTTTGTGATTCGTGTGGGTTCTTTAACATGCATCTTGAGGTTAAAAGATTCTAGAAGACCAGTGAGTAAAATAGTAGATTGTGCTTCTGGATCTCCGAAATCGATGTTGAGGTCTCCAGCAATTATGAGTTTGGTTTTTATTGGAATCTTGGTTAATAAAATTTCAAAGTTTTCAATAAAATTGGCAATGTTGGTGTTTGGAGCGCGGTAAATGCATATGACATAGGTATCTAAGGATTTGGAATAAAGCAGGGAGAATTCAAAGATCTTCTCGATTATGAGAAAATCGTACTTGCTGCAATTACAGAGGTCACTGTTCTCAGCCAATTCAGCACTTATCAGAATACCAGTGCCCCATGTTCAAATTCATGTCTGCAAAATTTCGATAATGTATAGTAATTTGGGATAGATAGTGGTTCGGAATCTTTTAGCCAGTGTTCAGTAAGCAAGACTATATGAGGAAAATTTTTACTTTCTAGATAAATAAATAAATCGTTTGTTTTATTTCTAGCCGACTGGATGTTAAGAAGCATAAGATTTATGATGTTTGGTTTTTGGGACAGGGGGGATCTTTTATTTGGTCTAGTTTCTTCCCTAAAAAAGAGACAGAGTAGCTGGGATCTAGACTAGTACTGTTACAAACCATGGATTCCCCACCCAGATTACAGCTGTTGCTCAGCTCCTCAAATAGAGAAACAGAATGAGTAGTATTATTCAATTCGCAGATATTTATGGTTCTGTTTGGTGCCTGTGGAGATCTATTGTGCGAGGATCTGTCAATAGGCAAGATGGTCGATTGGTTTGATAACGATTTTCTGCTTATTTGCTGTGACAGCTGAGTTTGTAAGCAGTTTAACTGGATGGATTCAGCGACCATTCTACCAATCAGCCAGTTCCTCGCTTTGTATCCCTTGTCAGTGTTAACATCCACAAAATCAAAATTAGTATCAGAAACGTTATTAAGAGCTCTCACAACCTTTTCTAAATTTATGTTAAAATGTCTTATGTAATCATTGTTTTTATTTTTTTGTACCATTGGAGAGGCTAAAAATATGAAATTGGTATGTAAGCAATGTTTTATCGTTTCATGAATCGTGCTATATTTGGGTCGTTTGTTATTGAGAAAGTCATTAGAACCGGCAATCAAGATTACATAATCATTCGCATCAAAGTTCCTAGTATGTGAGTCCAGTTCTGATAAGACGTTGTCGAAGTGAGCTCCAGGTTTGATAATGGATTGAATATTGAAGTGACCAAAGTGTAGGTGTTTTGCAATATTCTTGTCTAAATTCCTTCCATGGTCATCTGAGAGTATAAGTATTTTTTTTTTTTATCGCCGCATCCATTTGCTGCAATAGTTGATTCAGGCAACGGAACATTTTGGGTGGAATTGCTGTTTCGGTGGGGCGGAAGTGTCTGGTTATTCGCAAAACAAGTTGCTTTTTGTTTTAGCGTATCAACTGATAGTTCTAATTCATTGTTTTGCTTTTCTAGAGAGTTAATTCTCTCTATTAGGGCGTGATTTTGTTTAATTAGTTCATTAATCTGCTGTGTTTTGTTTTGAAGTCCATTTTTGTGGCTTCTAGTCATTTTCTCAATATCCAGTTTTACTTTATCGGTTTTGGAAAGTTTAGCTCTCAGGTCTTCGATGGTCTGGGAAAGCTGACTAGTCTTTTGATGGTAGCTTTCTTCAACTGCTTCGGCCTCATCAGTAAGTATTTGGGAGCCCCGCTCAAGTCTCTTGATGTGGTTTTCCTTCAATTTTAGGTCATATTGAAGTTGTTCTATGTCTTCATTCAAGGTTTCAATAATGTGGCGATCATCCAAATCCTTTTTTTCATGAATCATATCCCTATTAATTATTTCTAGTTTCTGTTTTTTGGTCAAATTTTCGAGGACTTTTATTAGAGTCTTGAAGACAGTTGAAAAGGAGTTACTAATATCCCTATATAAAAGAGATGCTGAAAAATTGCAAACAATTGCAAAAAGTTGTCCGAAAAAATGCCAACAGGCTAAGGTAGAATTGGTATACTACCTAGTAGAATATACTTGGCATCAAGGTGGTAAACTCGGTGGTAAAAGATTTAAACACGGATTTAAATCACTTAGCAAAGACATGCGAAAATCAAGGAAATTACTTCGTGAATCATAATATTAGTTAAAGATAATTGTATTTTCGGAAGCTGTGAAAAAAAATTAGGGGCAAACTGATTTTTTTCAGGATTGAGGGGTGTAAAAACACCGGAGTCAGAAACTTTCCTCTTCCGCGCTCTTGCCGCCCTTAACTATAGGGGTTGTTTCTCAACATTGTGCTACAATGGAATTTTTGGTCTCTAATTAGGCAATCTAACAACCTGTCAAAAAAGGTGCCTGGTTGGCAAACAATAAACAAAAAACATTGTTTTTCTACAAACGTCACTAAAACTGTCATTTTTAACGGATGCTATCAGTGTCTAAAATGTCATTTTATGACGCTGGTGTTGAAAGTGATTACTTTTAGCACTAGTGCTAAAAGTAATCACTTTTAGTGAGTTTGTAGAAAAAATAGTGTATGATATTCGTGCTAAAAGTGATTTTATTTTGTTTAAAGGGATGGAATAAACTTCCCTTTTCACAAAATAAAATGTCACTTTTAGCACTTATATCATAAATAACTAATTTCTACGACTGCTATGTAAAACGTTAAAAAACGCACGCCAAAGTGAATCTGAAAGTGACGTTTTGCACACACCGTGCGCAAATTTTGTAGTGTGCAATCTTTGCGCACGATTACCTTTAAGGTGAATCTCCGTATATCTGGTTGTCGCCGCGTAACCAGAGACAACAACATTGTCAACATTGTCTCTGACGTAACATATTCGTCATGTCATATTGTTTGAAAAGTAATTCAATTTAAATATCATTTCCTTTAATTTTTTCCTTAATCTTCGGGTAATGGAGCAAACCATTAAATCCACCGATCCTTTCGAACTGACGCAGCAAGCCGCACATATATCGTTGAACCTATTACCTGAAAAATCTCGAGAACGGTATGAAACTGCATATAACAAGTTTATGGTTTGGAGGGACAACAAAAATATTAAATCCTTTTCTGAAAATGCGGCGCTAGTCTATTTTGAAGAACTTTAGAAGAAATATAAGTTGTCCACTCTCTGGTCGCTGAGGATAAAACACAATAATTATAACTTTAATAAGTAATTCAATTTTATTGTTATTTCAAAGATGTAAAAAATAGAAAACTTGTTCATCTTTTATTGTCATTAAATAATATTGTTGGAAATATAAATACATTTACAAAGAATGTATTTTATTTTGTGATATGCAGTCGTAGAAAAAGTATAGTGTGCAACACGTTTGAAATCGGCTCTTTGCACACTCATGTGACTTATTGCACTTGCCTACGGCTCGTAGCAATAAACCGTCACACCCGTGTGCAAAGAGCCTTTTTCAAAACCTATTACACAATATACTATTTCAAAGGTTCAAAGAAAAATGATAAAATTCTACCTGAATGTGACAGATTCAATGACGGATTATTGATTAGTGGTTCAATGCAAACCATCCTTTGTTTGCCAACCAGATGCCATGAAAAGTCACGTGGTTTGGATTGCCTAATTATAAATAATCGGATTTTCTACTACTTTTTCCCATCCTAACAAACCTTGATATAACACCCTTTTTGGTTTCATATGGAAACTGCGTGTCTGCTGGTAAACAGATACTTATTTTTAAATGCCATAAGGGCCAAATTATGGACTGACTGGTAAATGTCTGGTTTTTACCTAGCAGGTACTTTCTATGCTAGAGATAATAGAAAGTACCTGCTAGGTAACAACCAAACACTTACCATTTGGTCCATAATTTGGCCCTAAAGAAATTATGTTAAATTACTTGACTGGCTGCTTTTTCGTTATAAAATAGCCATGCTCAAATCAACATTATGGATTATAACTTATTTTTTCTGCTTCGCAGACAATGCTTATCCCTGTCCAAGGAATGCTAGTCTTTACATAATAGTCTAGGAGGCAGTGACGATTTTCGGTACTTATTTTCCCAGTCAGACAATATGGATAGAATTGTAAGGTTAGTAATTCTAAGCAAAATACATATATTTTTAGGGGGGGGTTTTCCGATGGGTTGAGGCGCAAAATGCGTTAAAGCTTACGAATGCCCGGTCCTTTTTTTTCTCAGTGATAAAAATGGGTCTACTAATGAAAAATATACTTAAGTTACGTAAAAAAATAGTCCGGCTAATTTGTGAGTATGGATAATATATCTGGCAAGTGAAAAATTGAAGATCCGAAAATTTTCAGTCAGACTCACTTTCACTATCTGAGATAAGCCAAATTGCTATTTTCATGTACTATTGTAGTAAATGTGAAATATTTATGTCTGGGAAAATAGGCGTACTTGTATTTTTCATTGATCTTGTGAACCCATCCGAAAATTTTAGCCAGACTCAAAAATTCTTGCTTTGTATCACCAGGAGAACAAATTATTCAAAAGCCACCAACTGGGAAAATAAGTGCTAAAAAATTTCACTGCCTCCTGGACTATAACAAACACTGAAGATTCAATCAAGGAGAATGCTGGGTACTTTTGGAACTTTGTTCGTTCGCAGTCAAATCAAGGCTCCATCCCTAGGGAAATGTTTTCTGGCTCAAATAAGGCTGATAATGGTTATAACATAGCCAATCTCTTTGCTGATTTCTTCTCATCAGTTTATAATCCTAAAACCATTTCTGATGCAAATGTTTCTTCCGTTTCTTCAACACACACCTTTCAATCAATTTCAGACATTCAGATCACTGCATATGACATTGAAAAATCGCTCTCTGAACTCGACATAAATAAAAGAGAGGGACCTGATGGAATCCCAAACAGAGTGTTAAAACTTTGCTCCCATTCTCTGTATCTTCCCCTCTATTACATATTTTCCAAGTCTCTTATCTCTGGAGTGTTCCCGAAAGTCTGGAAATTGTCATATGTTTGTCCCATCCTCAAATCAGGAAGCAGGAACAATGTGTTTAATTACAGACCAATTAGTATCCTCTCAGCAATACCCAAGCTATTTGAGCACTGTATAGAAAAAGTTTTGTCGGTTGCCTTCCATCAAGTCATAGTAAATCAGCAACATGGATTCACCTCCGGCCGCTCCGTTGATACCAACTTGTTTCTATTCACTAACTTTATCAATAGATCATTCGACAACGGTTGTGAGATACATACTATATACATACTGACTTTAGTAAGGCCTTTGATAAGGTCAATCATGCTCTTCTACTCTCAAAGTTGTCCGGTTATGGCATTGCGGGTACTTTGATTTCTTGGTTGGAGTCTTATTTGTCAGGTAGGATTCAGCAGGTGAGAATTGATGGTTATCTCTCGGATAAGTTCGATGTCACATCTGGGGTTCCTCGGGGATCTCATTTGGGACCTTTCTTGTTCAGTTTATTCATCAATGACCTGGGCCATCTACTTTCCTCCAATTTTCTGATGTTTGCGGATGATCTAAAGATATTTCGGGAAGTATCATCAACTCGTGATATTCTTCTTCTGCAAAATGATCTGGACATTGTATACGATTGGTGTAACCTCAACGACATGTCACTTAATATCGACAAATGCTGCTTTATGCGCTTCACCCGCTTGATGAATACTATACCTGTGGAATATTCCATTAATCACGTTGCTCTTGCTGAGGTATTTGTCGTTAAGGACCTTGGCGTTTACTTGAACACTAAACTTACGTTCATCGAGCACTTTGAGTATATAGTAGGTAGGGCTAATAGAATATTAGGTTTTATCAAAAGAACCAGTAAAGACTTTAGGAGTGTGTTTGCTCTGAAGGTGTTGTATACATCGCTGGTTCGATCCATCCTTGAATTTTCAAACATAATTTGGTCGCCATATTATCAG
Organism: Ceutorhynchus assimilis; assembly: GCA_917834065.1. NCBI lineage: Eukaryota > Metazoa > Arthropoda > Insecta > Coleoptera > Curculionidae > Ceutorhynchus > Ceutorhynchus assimilis. Next base: position 4,980,928 of record OU892281.1, read on the forward strand.
GTTCATATAAATAGACTTGAAAATGTGCAACTTAAATTTATAAAATAATATTTTATATTTTAAAAATATGCTAAATATAAACTTTTTTGCAATGGTATTGAACTTGATAATGATCAGACTATGTTATACCTAGACTTAGCATCTCTTGTTCACAGAAGAGAATACTATGACATATGCTTTGCATTTAATGTTCTAAACTACTATATCAAGAGTCCAGAATGTTTGGAAACTTTTCGATTTCGTATACCTGGATATCCAACACGTAGGCAGACCTTGATGCATATACCAATTTGTAATTCTTGGTACTTATTGTATAGTCCTGTTAACAGAGTATCAGTGAATGTGAATAAGTTTTGTGAATCATTAGAATTCTTTAATGTTTCCCATAAAAAATTTAAGAGTTATGCAAAAAGAGCTATTTTAGGTTAGTTAGTTTATGTTCACTTGTAAACCTGTAAATGTTGATACGTTAATAAATAAATAAATAAATAATATAGTTGTTTTCCGAGAATAGTGCCTGACTAGGGCTTAAAGTAATGTTCTCGTATAAACTGGGCTGCAATCTTATCATGATAGTAGTTTTTACTTACTACTTTTTTCTAAAAATATAAAAATGTTCGGAATAATATGCGTTAAATGCTATTAGTCCAAAAATGATAAGTGAACATTTTGCGGAACAATAACAAAATAAACTAGTAACCCGATAATCGGAATAGAAACAAAAACACTATTATTCCGATTATCGGACGAGCATCCAGTCCCATTTTTTTTTGTATTCAGAGTGATTTTGATTGTGTTGATTTTCCATATTATTCTTAAAAAATTTAAAATGTGTAATTTCAGGTATGGCCACATTCCCAACACCTCCATCCAGTAGTGGTGATTCTCCGCAACCGGTGTATTTTGTATCTTCACCTGGTTCCAGCAATTTTTCAGTTCCTTCGCCTGGAACGAGCCAATCCTATTTTCATGCCCACGTTTTATCTGCTGAAGGAAACATGATGGAAACGGATAATAAAGATGGTAGGTTCATTATTGGTCAATACTAAATTTCTAAATTTAAACCTGATCAACAACTGTTTCAGCCCCATATTTAAGATTTATTGAGCAACCAACAAATAAGTTTCGCTTCAGATACAAGTCTGAAATGGCTGGAACACATGGCAGTCTTAGTGGTATGAATTCGGATAAGTCAAGAAAACAGACTTATCCTACTGTTGAGGTAATAATAAATAATACTGATAAATAACCCAATGACAAATTAAACAATTTTAATGTTTGTTTTTTTTTTTAGTTGGTAAATTGTCCTGAAAATGCTGAAGTAAGATGTTCAATATATCAATTTAATATTGATGAAGATTTCAAGCCCCATCCACATAAACTTATAATGAAAAAAGGCAAAAACGAAATGGAAGATCCTCACGATCTACAAGTTGGACCTGAGGAAGGATTTATTGCAACGTAAGACATTTCCATTTTTTTTTTTGTTTTTCAATAAACAAAACTCATCATCTTTTTTAGGTTCCACAGTATGGGAATCATACATACTGCTAGGAAAAATATAGTGGGCGAATTGGTGAGGAAAAAGGAGCAATTGAAAAAAGAACTAAATGCCAGATTGGAAGGTATATTGAGGGATTTAACACCTAAGGAATCAGCAGAGGTAAGTTATATTTCAACTGTTAATTTAAACCCCATATATAGTTTATCTATTCTAAATTAAACCACTTTATTTTCAAGCTATGTATAAGGTACAATCAAATATTAGGCACCTTTGGCGTGAATAAATACTCAAAAAACGTATATAAATGTTTTGAATATTCCCTACTAGGAACTACAATCGGCAAAATGAAATACTGGTTGTCGGAACGAAATTTCGAAAAGATTTCTTCATGTTTATTCGCCTGGGCGATGCGACAATAATTGTTTAAAATTTTTAAAAAATATCTCCTAAACGACACTGGGACATGTGTATTCCAAAATATGTCAAATATAATAATAAATATAAATTAAACTTTACATAGAATAATATCTTAATTATATTGATTTATTACTCTGTTACTCGACTGATTGCAAGGTGCGTGGTCGTGTTTTATATCGCTCCGTTTTTAAATGGACCTTTCTCATGCAATGAACAACAAGGATGGTTTATTAAGATTTCTGCAATAAAGAAAAAGACACATATAATGACGCGCGATACCTGTGTGGAATGACTTTGATTGGTTCCACTCGTCAAATTGTGCAATTTCGGTTATGTTTCTGTTTTTGTTTATTTTTAAACGTAAATATAACAAAATACGTATTAACATTAATTAGGAAGAAAACCCACCGCAGCAAAAATGTTTGCAGCAAACCTTTAATTGCACATTATTATTGTATTTAATATAAAAATCGGTATTTTACGAACCCTCAAATCTCTGTCCCAATTTAAATCGTCTTCATTCGGGTTGAGAGCACGTAACTATTGTTTTCTTACAATTTGATTGCTTGGGAACTTGTGAAAAGAAAGGTTTCACTTCTTTTTCGTCTAATTCTGACAAGAACTCATTCAACTCATTTGAACCATTGCATCATAAACAGTTTTTGTATTAATTTTCAGCAATATTGATTGATACTGATTGATTATTGAGGTTAGCTTAAATACGTCAGGGTCAGACCGTGTTCAGTAAATTGACGATTTAATTATCTGTCACACACAAGATGCGCGCGCAGCCCAGGTAAAATGAGAAAGGTCCATTGTATTCCGTGTGTTTGGTCTGGACTGTATAGTGGTGTCTGGTGTCGTTGGATTTGCAGTTTCAAGCCCCATCTTTTAGTCCCTCTGGATATTTTTTCCGGTCCAACTGGTCTGGTTCCTGATATTATTGTTTACCTTTTGGTCGCCTTTGTTTACTTTATAAATGCCTTATCTCCAAAACCTTGGTACCCAAAAACCCTTGGTAAATAAATAATAAAAATAATATAAACGGGTTCAGCATTCTTGAGGGTGCGTTAAGCCTAGTATTGTACTACATTTTGTACAATTGACTGTAATATTTCGGTTGAGCAAAATTTGATTTGATTTTTTTTTTCTTTGCAAAGACAATAACCGAAATGGACTGTCTAGCCCTCGCACAGCGAAAATTGATTTTCAGCTGTAGTGAAGAGTGTAAAAGGATTGACCCAAGCGATAAAGAGGACCAAATCAAAAATTTGTCAAAGCAGAAGGCCGAAGCAAAGGAGCTTAATAAAAAGTGTTCCGAACTTGAAGCTGAAATTAGGGCGAAAGAGGCTGAAATTGCTGAGCTTAATACACAAACTGATGACTATTTCGCAACTATTCAAGAAATGAAAACTTCCATCGAAACACTTTCTGTCGAAAATGAGCAGCACATTTTGGAAATAAAACATCTCAAAAATGAAATTTTCAAGCTGAGTCAGGCTCCAACTGCAGTTTTGCATGATAGCAGAGATGCGCTCTATACAAAATTGTACAACGACCTTTCGGGTGTTTTTAATGCTAAGTTTTCGGCCCTTAAAGCTCTAGTTAAGCGCTCGTGTTCCAGTAACAGCACTAATAATGATACTGTGACAAAAAGCACGACAAGTGCCAATATAAACAACAACAACAAAAAGTTCAACGTTCAAACGAGCACCGCAGTGCATCAATCAAATGCCGAAATGCTTCCAACTAACAGACGGAACAGTCGTAAATTCTCGGCAATCACTGGCACAAAAGCAACAAATAGTGCTGGAATTTCTGCGACTGCCATTCTGCCCAAAACAGCCATTTTTGTTCGTAAATTATCCAATGACGTTTCCAAGGATAACTTATACTTTGTTTTTTTCCAAGATAGATTTTGACATTGAAAACTTTGAAACATAAACAATAACGCTTGACCCTGATTGGTCGCAAAATGAGGTGTTTCTGCAGGTTGACATCAATTTTACATTAGCGGCCAATAAGTGGCATTAGCGGCATTGTTTATGTTTCAAAGCTGACAATGTCAAAATCTATTTTGGAAAAAAATAAAGTGTATTAACCTTGCGTTCGGTATTTTGCTCAAAGAGCAGAGCGTGCTGAGCGGAGCCGTAATCACGTGACCAGCGAGCGAACAGAGTAGTTGTACGCTGTATAAAAGTGCCAGAAATTTTAATAAACGAACGCGAATGAGGCTGCGCCGAGTACACTTTTCAAATAAACGAACGGTAAAGTCAAGCTCGGAGAACTCAGACCAAAATAACGAACGCACGGTAAGGTACTTACATGATATATTTGGTAACGAGGAACAGTTCACACTTGAAGAACTTAATTCCGTAAAGGGCCATATCACAGAGTAAAGAGAGACATCTCTCAGTGGATACGTGAAACAAATTTCACTGTTAACTGGTTAGTCTGATTTAAATTTGATCTGCAATATGCATGCATCAGACTGATTCCTTGGTTGTTCATATTGGTTATATCTCTTTTTATTTTTTTCCGATTTGAATTTTGGAGTGCATATCCGCGTAATTAGAATTGTCATAAAAGTTAGAAACCTTGTAAATATTTAAATATTAAATTATTGTATACAGAAAAAAAAGCGCACACACAACATTACAGATGTAATAGTGCGCTGCTATCTTTAGCAATAGCAATGTTCCTATCAAATTATTTATACATTAATTAATAAGGATATTAACCTAAATCTTAAGGAAACAGAATTATATTTTATAGATGTTATTGCTAAATAAATAAATAAATAAATAAATTAATTCAAAATCTGGAGATTACAAATGTTTCAAAATTGTGGCCAACAACGATTTAGAAACGTCCTTATTAGACCCGAAGAATTGGCCAATCGATGTCGAAATTAAAAAGTTTCAGTCCTTTCGTCACAACAGAAGTAACCACTCTGCAATCCTTGGTCCTAGAATCTCTAGACAAAAAGGTCGACTTAACCAACAAAACTATTAATAAGGACCCGGCGTCGTCTGTAAGCCTCTATTATCACAATGTAGGTGGCCTTACGACAAAAAACTCAAGAACTTTTCAAAAATACAATAACTTCCAATTACGATTTTATCATATTGACTGAGACTTGGTTAAACAATTCCTTTGCTGATGCTGAACTATTTCCATTGCAATATGCAGTCTTCCGGAGGGATCGTGATTATGAAGCCACCAATTTACAACAGGGCGGGGGAGTACTTATTGCCACGAATAATGACTATCAATCCTCCTTAATAGATACTGTTTCATTCGTCGACTTTGAACAACTCTGGATTCTCTGGAAGGTCACGAGATAGTTATTGGGGTGGTTTATATACCACCTAGCTCATCGGAAGCAATTTATAAATAATTTGTAAGAATCTGTGAATCACTTAAAGACAGACATAGAAACGCCACATTCCTGGTCTTTGGAGATTTCAACCTTCCCTATTTAAATTGGATCATGGAAGATGACACTTTGTTTCCCGAAGCCACACACACTGCGGCCGAGAAAACACTCATCGATTCGATGTTTTTTATGGAACTAGAGCAATAGGGAACAATCATATTTTTCAAATTATCTTTTTTCTTATTGCTTATGTTTCGAAATATAAAATACATATGTTTTCTTTTGTATTATGTCCTCATTAAAATAAAAAGAATATATAAAATTTCAAATTATTTCCGTTGGCGCGAAAACGATTACTTTTAAGATGTCGGTACTTGTGACGTCAACTGTTTGTAAATGCAACGTTAAGGTCTGTTCTCACAAGAGTCTCCGACACTTTGCAAACTGTCCGAAAGAATTGCTGTTATTTTTGACTGCATTGAATGCGGTTTTTACGTGGTGTTTGTATTGTGACATTTTGTATTTTAGTTAGTTTGTCATGATTTATACAGGATTTACAGAAGCGCAGTCTGACAATCTTCTATAGACCCATTTATGGTGGTTCAATATCAGTCGTGGCGTGAAGTGAGCTGTTTGTGGACCAATCGTTCTTCAGGACCCAAGAATGAACCATGAAAGCGTGGACCACGTTCGTTATTCACGGTTAGTGTAAACTACCCTTAACCTTGGTTTATGAACAGTTGACGTCACCGAAAGCGGCCATGTTGAACTTAGCTTTTCCGCGCGAAACTTTCCAATTTGAAACTAATAATTGCCGTATGAGAATAATATCGATAAATTAAACGCAAAACTGCTAATATTCAATATTTTACAGGAAAATGTGCTACATAAAAACAAAATGAACCATATTTATTTCTTATGAGAATTCCCTATTGAACAGCATTAAAAATGGCAACAATTGAAGTCTCGATTTAATTTTTGCTAGCAGATTGGATTCCCATGACATAAGAAAAAGTAGTTTTTCCCTTTGTATGATATGATATGATATGAGCTTTATTGTCCGAAAAGTGTAAATACAATTTATCGACAAAGCCTAAAACTAAAAATAAAACAAACTAAACCTAGGCAGTAAAACTTATTAATTAAAAACACAGGTGTTGAAACAGAAACGATATATAAATAATAAATTGTAGGAAATAATAAATTGTAGGAAAGACTGGAAGAATGAACACAAAAAAAAAAAAAAAATTAAAAACAGAACTGTTGATATGATAAGCAGAGTAGAAAAATGAAGATAAACAAAATCAAAATTGACCAGCAAAGTACTCTGCTAAGGTATAATATGCCTTGTCAATCAGTAAAGCTTTTACAGCATGCTTAAATTTCTTGACAGACTGTATGGTTCTCACAGCCATTGGCAAGTGGTTATACATTTTTCTGGCATTGTAAATGATAGAGTTTTTTATCAAAGTGGAGTGTGGTATAGGCAAAGGCAAATTACCAACTTGTCTGGTGTTGTAAGGGCCACCGCCCACTGTCGGAGTATGATGCCCCTTGTGCACCAAGGAAACTGTTTCCAGTATATAGAGACCCGTCATAGTAAGAATTTTATGTCTGATGAACAAAGGCCTGCAAGAGTCTCTAATACCAGCTTTGCAGATACACCTTATGGCGCGCTTCTGTAACACAAAAACGGAGTTCAGCAAATATTGGCTTGAGTTTCCCCAGAAAGGAATACCATATCTGATGCGGGACTCCACCAAAGAGAAGTACACTGTACGAGCCATACTTATATCAAGTTCACGCGACACAACCCTCACAACAAAACAGCCTGTTGCCAACTTTGAACAAAGATCCAAGATGTGGGCCTTGAAACATAACTTGCTATCTATACATAAACCCAAAAATTTAACATCTGTGCAATTTGAAATCTTTCCCGTGTCAAGGGCTATGTCAGGCAAGGAACCATTGAATTGTAAAACATTTGTCTTGGAAACATTAAGAGATAAATAGTTGGCATCACACCATAGCTTCACAAGTGCAATATCCCTAGAAATTGTCTCACTCAACTCAATAGGATCAAAACCATGCCACAATATAGTGGTGTCATCGGCAAACAACGTGAAACTACCCTTAATCCTGAGAGTGGAAATGTCGTTGACATAAAGTAAGAACAGAATAGGTCCTAGTATGGAGCCCTGCGGTACTCCGGAGCAAACAGTCAGTTCGCTCGATTCGGAACCTCGCACACCCACCCTCTGTGTTCTTTCGCTCAAGTAAGACTTGAACCAGGCAAGAGCAGTACCCCGAAAGCCATACACCTCAAGCTTTTGAAGCAGTATTCCGTGATTTACGCAGTCGAACGCTTTTGAGAGATCACAGAACACTGCTGCAGCCAGTTCTCTCTCATTCAGTCTTAGGTAAAGGTTACTTAGGAAAGAAAACACCGCGTCGTTCGTGTTTTTCCCTGCCCGAAATCCGTACTGAGCCACACTTAAAATACCATGCTTATCAATGAATGAGTTAACTCGTATCTTCACTAACCTTTCGACTATTTTTGAAAGAGTTGTTATTAATGAGATGGGCCTAAAATTAGCGGGAGATTCAGTGTCACCCTTTTTAAAAATTGGGATAACTAACGACTTCTTCAATGAGTTTGGGAAAATTCCCCTTAAGAAAGAGATGTTGATGGCATCAGCCAGAGCGCTAATTGTACAATCAGGAAGGTGCTGAAAAATCTTGAGAGAAATCCCGTCCCACCCGACTGCAGTTTTATTTTTAATATCACTGAAGATGGTCCGAAGTTCGCCCGAATCAGTTGGCCAAAGGTAGAACGAGTCGGTTATACAGGTATCCTTCAAATAATCCAACGGGTTGGTAATTGGGGAAATATTTGTAGCCAGGTCTCCAGCTATGGTGCAAAAATAATTATTGAAAACATTTGGTTCAACCGAAGTTTGGATTCCACTATTGACATTCTGTGGTCAATATCCACCCACCACTAGAACTTGAGTTTAAATATAAGGGTAGTAAAAATATGAAAAATACTAATCCTATCAGTGTTTATCTTTTCAAGAAAGCAAACTACGCACAACTCAACGAGTTTTTAAACAACATTGGCTGGGAAAATCTGTTGCAACAATCTGACCCAAACGTTGCCGTCGCTCACTTCTATGAAGTAATTTACCAGGGCATTGACTTATTTGTACCCAAGAAAGTAATTAAAACTAATAAGTATCCAAAGTGGTTCAACTGTGAACTAAGGAAACTAATCGGTCATAAGAATAAACTGTACAAGAAGTATTGGAGATCGCGAGCGGGATCAGATTACAGAGCCTACTCAGTTGCAAGACGCAAAGTTAGATATCATACAGACATGTGTTACCTGCTTCATGTAACCAAGACTCAACACATCAAACGTTAAGCATTTCTGGTCTTACATCAAGTCACTTAGAAGGGATGCAGGTCTGCCATCCCAGATGCAACTGGATCATATCAAATCTTCTCATCCGAGACAAATCGCCGAACTATTCGCTAAACACTTCAAAAGCTGTTTTTCTGATCATACTAATGTGCAACTTAACGGAAATCACTCCGTCGATTTTGGAGCAAACTTGTCAGATCATGCGTTCATGGCTGAAAAAATAAGGGAGAAAATCCTTAATTTGGACATTTCCAAGAATCCAGGACCAGACGGACTATCACCTATATTTTTAAAAGAGTGCTGCTCATCTTTGCTAAACCCCCTTAAACAACTGTTCCAACTTTCTTTCGATACAGGATTTTTTCCTACAACATGGAAATTATCAAATCTTATCCCTATCTTCAAATCCGGAGTAAATACCAACATTAAAAATTATAGAGGGATCTCTCTTCTATCCCATATTCTCAAAATAATAGAATCCATACTGACTGATGACATTTACTCCTGCTACAAGATGTACATCGCTAATGAACAACATGTTTTCTGTCGAGGCAAATCGACGGCTACAAACTTGGCCTGTTATCAAAAAGCCCTAACAGTTGCTTTGAAGTCTGGGAAGCAAGTTGATGCCATATATGTATCTAAAGCTTTCGACAGCATCTGTCATAAGATTCTACTGAGAAAACTATCATGTATTGGTTTCAGTGAAAGTTTCTTGTCCTGGACACGCTCCTACTTAACTGGGCGTCAACAACGGGTAAACATGTGTGGTGTACTCTCACATGAGTTTTTAGTCCCATCGGGTGTGCCTCAGGGATCACACATCGGCCCAATTTTGTTCGTGCTTTTTATCAACGATGTCGTCGGGTGTCTCAGTGGTTCACGGTGTCTATTGTACGCCGATGACCTTAAGCTTTTTGCTAATGTAGATTCAGTTTCCAACCCCCTCCAACCTGACCTGGATAGACTTGCTGACTGGTGTAAAAGTAACCTATTGAAACTTAATCCCAAGAAGTGCAAGCATATAAGTTTCTACAAAACAACGAATCCAGTCCTGCACACATACTTTCTTGAAAATGAAAGATTGGACACGGTGGATACGATTAAAGACTTGAGTGTCATATTCCAGAAAGATCTGTCTTTCAATAAACTTATCGATAATGTTGTGCTTAAGAGTTTTAGACTGCTCGGCGGTATCAAGAGAAACACTAGAGATATGTATGATCTCAAAGCAATAACCACACTTTACTACAGTCTGATAAGGTCTACATTGGAATACTGTAGTATAATTTAGACACCTAACTATAATTGTCACATTCAGAGGATCGAAAGAGTTCAGAATAAATTTGTTAAATACTTGTTATATAAACTAAGATTTCCTTATCAGGATGTGGACTACAACACTTGTCTGCTGTTGTGTGGCTTAACTAGCCTGGAAAATAGACGTCGGAATGCACAATTGATCTTCCTGTATAAGTTGATATGTGATATTACTTGTTCACCTGAACTTTTACAAGATATCCATTTCCTCGTCCCTGGCAGAAGAACTAGACAAAGGCAACTATTTTTCCAACCAGTCCACAGAACAAATTATGGCCAAAACTGTCTGATGACTAGACTTGCCACAATCTATTATAGTCATTTCTTTCATTTGGACCTCTTCAACACTAATCTGAGTTCAGTTAAAAAAGCTATACCTTACTAACTTTTTCTTGTCTTTATTATTGTAGTTTGTTTTTGTTTTTGGTTTTAGTTTTAAGTTCTGCAAATGTGTACCATTTAGATATTTTTGCTCTGTAGTTGTACACTTGAATAAATAAATAAATAAATAAATAAATAAATAAATGAAACATTTTTGGAAACCTCGCCGCCTATGCTTCATAAAGAAAACGCCAACTGTTAATGGAGATTTATTTTTTGTGGTGGTTCAATTGAGAATAGATAAACATACTAATATCTAAAAAAATCAAACCAGCATTTTTGAAGACCCATAACTTTTTTTCTATTATAGATAGAAAGCTGAAATTTTTAGCGACTCTTATCCCAATTTCAGTTCATTTGGACTTATAGTTCCAAAAATAAAATGACGTTAAGCAATTTAGAATAAATTTATCAATTTTCTGAGTAACTTTTCCCATAAATTTTGGTCTCAAATCTCAGAATAAATTAGTGTATGGAGTTTGGGTGTTTTCCAATGATCATTTAGACACAAAATTTCAACATAAAATAATTTGAAATATCATCATTTTAGTACAAAAGTACCTTATGGTTTGGATTTCTGAAAACTTTGAACACCCATAACTTTTATTCTATTAAAGATAGCTGAAATTTTCAGTGATTCTTAGCCCAGTGAAGGACTATAATCCCTGAATATTTCAATTTATTTGGGCTTATAGCCTTAGAAATAAAATCGTGTAAGTTTTATCAATTTTCCAATTTCCTGAGTGCCTTTTTTCATATATTTTGGCTTCAAATCCCACAATGAATCACTGTATGGAGTTTGTGGTGTCTGAAATGATTATTTAAACACAAAATCTCAACAACAAAAAAAGATTATCAACATTATTTTTGTCTTCAGGTTGGCTTTCCAAGAATTAAATTATTTTAACTTAAACTTAAACTTAACAGCAATACCATATTTTGCCATCAAAATGATAACTAGTTAAAAATAAACTTTTATCTGGAAATTCTGGGAAAATAATAAGATAGGATGGGACAATAATGAGTAATCAAGTACTCAAGATCAGCATTTTTTTTTTGCAATATAATCTAATCAAACATTCTCCTTGTCCTGTTTTGATAATATTCCAGTTAAATAATACGTATTACAAAGTTGCAATTCCTTTATTTGATTAGCTGCAACAATGTTGCAAATGCCAGATAACTTCTTCCCCAATAACATGGTAATGATTTGACTTATGCAAAAACATTTAAAAATTATTTCAGATCAAAGCATTAGCAGAACACGAGAGCAAAACTATTAATTTGAATATTGTTCGTCTCAGATTTGATGCATACATTGTTAAAAATGGAATAAGAAATCCTATTTGTCCGCCAATTTTTAGTCACGGAATCAATAACCTGAGTAAGTATTGGCAATGTGTGGTTTTGGCTGAACAACCATTTTGAATTAAAACTAATTTGTATTGCATGTTCCTTCTAGAATGCGCACTCACTGGCGACTTGAAAATTGTTCGTATGGACCATTGCTCCAGCAAAGCTAAAGGTGGACAAGAAATCTTTCTTTTGGTTGAACGAGTAACAAAGAGTAAGCAAAAATGTAAAATGTGTAGAAATGTAATGCTGCTCAGTTAAGATGGGTTCACAGAGAAATTTCGTTAGGTTAATGTGAACGTTATAACCGAAGATTCTCGTTTTTCTGTATTTTTGGTCATAAAAATTCACTAAAAAATAAATTATAATCAAAAAACTTAAGAGACTACTAGATAATGCATTTATTTGTTTTCAGAAAATATCAGAATTAGATTTTTCGAGTTGGATGACGACGAACAAGAAGTTTGGGAAGGCGATGGGAAATTTTCAGAGCTAGACGTTCATCATCAATATGCTATAGTCTTTAGGTATGTTCCGTCTCAGATTATATTACCAGCATACTGATAGGTATATTCTAATATTCTTCAGAACGCCAGCTTACCGAGACCAAGACATCACAGGTCCAGTTCAGGTTTACATGGAACTAGTAAGACCCTCGGACTCGGCCAGAAGTGAAATGAGAGAGTTTCGCTATATTCCGAATAATGATTACAAAACTGGGTATAAAAGGCCGCGTTCCTGTCTGGATAGTTCTTCAAGTTATGACAGCAAAAGTGTAAACAGCAAAGAGTTACCAGTAACAATTACTGCAGCCGTGCAAACACAGAATATGTTTGCACTGCCGAATGCTAATAGCTGGAATCAACAGCCGCCTTTGACAGACGATCAACTGAACACAGCAATGAATGACTTCAACTCTGATGAGTTTAAACTTTTGTTTGAGCGCGTCGCAAGTGAGTTGCCCAACGATTTGATTAGACCAGAAGTTATAGCCAAAGATGGTATATTGCCCTACCAATTTAACAATATGCGCATTGGTGCGCGACCACCTACAAATATGTAAGTAGCTATTGGTTTTTTTTTTTGTTCAACTATTCTTTATTTTTGTATGTTCAATAAGTGGACTGTATAAAATGTTATTTTAGCCAACGTCATACATCATTAGCAGCACAACAAACAGACTCGACGGTCGTAAAAATGGAAGTTACACCTGAAGATTTTGCAAAAGCACAAAAAACTTACGATGAACTGAGAAGTTTTGCCAAGTCCAAAGAGTCCCAAACACGTACCGCTCTAATGTTGGCACATCATTTGGACGCAAATAACGAGCAACCAAGACAAAATAAGTAAGATTTGCTCTTATAGATGGTACATTTCATAACTATTAATTACATTCCAGTGCCCTACATGTATTCATTGCTTTAAATAAAAAAGCCGAAGTATCGTTCATACTAAAAATGTTGCTATTATCCAAGCAACTGCATTTGGCTAATGTCGTGAATGCGGATGATTTAACCCCACTTCACATAGCTGTAATGTGTCGCAACGAAGAGTTTGTGGGATATTTGCGGCGCGTAAATGCAGATCCGACAAAACAAAATTCCCTGGGACGTACACCTTTGCACGAAGCCGTCAAATCTGCAGCCACATTGAAAATGTTTGAGTTGCTCTTATCTTTCAAAAACACTAAAATCGATCTTGAGGATTACGGTAAAGATGTTAAATATGGTGCTAACAAAGACTTAAGTTTTTTCTTCTTTAGATGGTTCAACAGCTTTAACGCTTGCTATTGAAACTGCCAATATGACAGCAATAAAGGTATTGTGCGACGCGGGAGCAGATATAAATAGGCAACATTGTAAGGACGGACATACCCCATTCAGAATGGCAGTCGAACATGACTTTGCGGAGGCTGTGAAATATTTTTTGAAACATCCAAGTTTCGATTTTGAAGCTCAGAAAGATTTTCAGAACGTCTCTGCTTTCCAGGCAGCTGTATTGAAACCATCGAGCGATGAAATTATGGGGTGTATTCTAAAACTCGCAGCAGCTAATAAAATAGACTTGGAATTGAAAAGAGAGATTGAAGATGATGATGATATTGAAGAAATTCAGGAAGTAAGTGTTTGTATTTTATAATAATAATTGCTTTATTTAGACTTCATCTAATTTAGTACAAAAAATTTGATACTATAAATATTACAATACAAGAGATATAATAATTAGTTCATCTAGTAATACTACCGTCTTACAATGTGGAGATCATTGGACAATTTTGAATTAACAAAATACAGCCCATTTTTTTTTTTTTTTTTTTTTTCTTTTCATTTGCATCATTCTCCCTTCAAGTATTCTTTAAGTCTCCCCTTAAACAATCCAATGGTTGGCAAGTTCTTTATCTCATTGGGCAATGCATTAAAAATTATTAACCCCTTTATGGTATACTGCTTTCTCAGCGATTTATTCTTTTTTGCAACATAAAAATTGTCTCTATTTCTATAGTTGCATAGTTGTGAATGTCCCCACTGGTGATCAATTTATTTGTCAAATAGTCAGGTGTAATTCCATTTTTTATTTTATAGATAAAGATCATTGTTTGATACTTGACAAACCCTTCAACAGGTAACCAATCCAATCCATTCAGCAAGTCAACTATACGTGTGTCCCTTCTTTTCTTCAATATTATACGCATAGCTCTATTTTGCAACTTTTGCAGGCGATTCATTTCATTTTTGTTGGCAGTAAATAGTATTGTTGCACTATACACAAAGTGAGGTAAGATCAGGGTATTATATATTGTTATTTTGGTCCATTTTGATAATGATGAGGACACTCTGGACAGAAAATTTACATTTCTTGATATTTTGTCAATGATGTACAGGATATGTTCTTTAAAGTTAAGAGAATTATCGATGATGAACCCCAAATACTTGATCTTCTGTACCACCTCTACACGTTCAGTACCTATTTCTATCTTCAAATCATACTGATTATATTCATGCTGGATCCTGTTACCTCCAATCATAATGAATTTCGTTTTTCCAACATTTAGCTTAAGCATATTGTCATTGAACCACAACTGAATTTGCTGAAGATCCAGATTTATTGCATGCATCAGGCTAACTAGATCTTTTGAAAAAAAATAGATCAATGTATCATCCGCAAATAAGTGTATAGAGCAATTTTGAATCACCGAATCAATATCGTTAATATACAACAAGAACAGTAATGGACCAAGAGTACTGCCTTGGGGGATGCCATAATTGTTTGTTTTTGTTGTTGATATATTGTTCCCAATTTTTGATATTTGTTTTCTGTTATCCAGGTAATCCACAAACCAATCAAGTACGTCATTCAAAATTCCATAATTTTGCATTTTTTTTATCAATTTACTTCTATCTAGAGTTTCAAACGCGCGCTGTAAGTCCAAAAACACAGCTCCCACAGCATAGTCATCATCAAGAAGATTTTTCCAATCATACAGAATATTTTGTACTGCTGTCTCACAACTATGTCCCTTTCTAAACCCCGACTGACTTGGAATAAGGATGTTATTTGAATTAATATACTCCATCAATTGACTGTATACCACCCTCTCTAGAATCTTTTCAACTGTCGCCAGAAGATTTATTGGTCTAAAATCACCTGCGTTTATAGAACCCCTGATTTTTTGAACTGGAATTATTGTTGATGTTTTTAACAGACATGGTAATTTACCAGTTTCTAAGGAAGTGTTTATTAGATTCAAAAGGGGTTATTTTATGTTGTGGTATGTTTTTTTAATAAACTCTGTCGTTATATCGTCTGGACTTCCTTTATTGGGCAAGGAGGTAATGATGCTGTTCAACTCATTAAAATCTATCAACTGAAAAGAGGTGAAACAGCCATCACGTTGAGACATTGGAGTGGGGCTAGGGATGTCATTGGGCTAGGGTTATCATCACCCTTGTCTATATATGAAATTATGGTTTCTATGCTGTTGACAAAATATATATTAAGATTTTCAGCTATATCTGTGGGGTCGGTGATGATTTCATTTCATTATTGATTTCTACTTTTCCTATGTTTTTTTTATTTTTATCTATAATAAGTTGACCCAGTGTATCCCACATTTGTTTGGGATTATTCTTTGCCATGTCGTATCTTTTTATGGTAAAAAACTTCCTTCTCTTCCCTAATGATTCTTACTATTGCATTTCTACATTGTTTATAATATTCTCTATTTTCTACCTTTTTATTTGACTTGAACGTTTTATAACTATTATCCCTCTTTGTGATGGCATTTTTCACTCTATCGTTAAACCATTCTCTATAGTTCTGTTTAATGACCCTTTCAGTTTTTGGAGCTACTTTGTTCAGAACATCCAATATGTTATTATAAAAATAAAGATACTTAGCATTTATATCATTGAGATTCGTTTTGTAGTTCCACAAGATATTTGACAATTCAATATTCACCTGTTGATAATCTATTTTACCTCTTGTACATACAGTTACTTTTTCTGCGTAGGCCTGGTTCAACCCAATGATGGTTTTTACAATATGGTGATCACTAATAAGGGGTGTTTCCATAACTTGGCACTTGACGATACCAGCTTTATTGTTGGATAGAACTAAATCTATTAAGCTACCTCCTTCTTCTGTAGGGTGAGTGACTAAATTGACATTCTGTGTGAAACCTGAGTCATTGACAATCTTCCTCAATCTCAACGAATATGTACCCTCAGCCAACCAATTAATATTGAAGTCTCCCATTATAATAACAGGATGACTCATGTCCTCAGATGCGTTACACCAACCTTCAAAAAAGCTCAAAAATTCAGAACAACTTGCACCAGGAGAACGATACAAATTACCTATCACATAAGTTTTGCCACAAATAGAGACTTTCAAGACAATAAACCAATAACTTTTTTTTACATACATATTGTTCAATATTTAACATGTCAACACAATCATCTATGTAAATTACTACACCACCAGTGTGCCTGTTTTCACTATTCACCCTATAAACTTTATAATTCAAAATACTAATCTCAAAATCACTTATACAATCTGTGAGTCTTGTCTCTGTTAAACATATTGCCATAGGCTTTGTTTCTAATATAAAATTGTGAATTTCATCAAACCTAGATAAAAGACTTTGAGAATTCATCAAAATTATGTCCCTTTCTCTAAAAAATGCTTCCTAGCAGAAATGTTATCGTTAAAGTTACTACCCTTTTTTTGGCACCTAGCGTTATTCAATATTAACCTTTGTATGGCCCTTGCTACTTTGATTCTCCCTCCAAATTTAAGTTTCAAACCGTTACTACCTTGAGAATCATAATAAAAATTTGAAGCATTTACAATTGCATTAAAGTGCACGAAAAATTTACTATTATAACTTGTGAAAAATACTATCGAACAGTAACTTATTATGATTATTTATAAAATTATTCACAACCTGATTATTGTTCCATAAAGAAACCGTAAATAGTATTAAATTTGTTTGTTCACTAACCATTCTAAGACTCTGAATTACCCCCTCTTTAATATGCTGACCTTTCAAGATATTTATGAACCCGCCCATCACAATCACAAAATCATTTTTTTGTTAAATTTTTGGTTGTGCTTACAATATTGCTAACAATATCCTCCATGAAAGCATTTACCTTAATGATTGCTGATATCTTGAACTTCCTGCCCAGGCCCAGAAAGCTATCCAGAATAATTCCTATACCACCTGCCAAATGGTCACCATATATTAAAATATTATGTATCTCTTCTACCACTTTTTTTGATCCATCCACTGGCTCGCCAACGTAACGAAGAACTTCATTCTCCCCTTCTACCAATTTCCGCTGCAAAGCCTCATTATCCGCTTCCAATGCTCGGATTGAATTCAACATTTCCTCACAAGTTCCTTTAGCATCTTCAAGCTGCAAACTTTCATCACGAGATTTTTCTTCCAAAATGAGAATTCTTTCTGAAAGCTCCATATTCAGTTGTTCTAGCTTAGATAATTCGTTCCTTAATTTGAGTACTGATTCATCTTAGTTGACGGAATCTTGATCACTGTTCTGGTTTACAGCACTACATCCAGGTTGTTGGTCTTTAATGAGAGCCTTACACTCCCCGCAACAGAAAAGCAAAGCTCTCGCCTTTCCCAGCGCAACCGCATGCGCCTCTGTAGTGGTAAGCCCAGCGCATTTCTTGCATAAGACGTTTTTACAAATATCGCAGGGAGCGCCAAAGATTTCATCTTCCTTAGGTCTGCTCTTGAAAATGCATTCAAGATTGCATATAGAACAGACCAAGATTGTCATCCTTCCTTAGCGATTGGCACAATTCCGAGCGCACCTATTAGATTATCGTAAGGCAATGTTTTTGATTGTATTGAAATATCGCCTCTCAAGTACGTCACAAGCTGTTTTTACTTGACTATGAAGATTTATGGCTGTAGTTCATTCTGCACTGAATAATTTTTTTTTTTTTTTTTTGCACTATTGACGCTATTTTGGAATTTGTTTATTTATTTTAACTATTGTCCCCCATTGTTCTTAGTTGAAATACGAATTACTTTCAAACTTGAATTCTTGGGGATACACTAATATAAAAAATCAACTAACCGAAGTACTATTTATTACTTGCGCAATTTTCAAAAAAATCCGACCACTATTTCCATTGAAAAACCATAAAAAAACCCGGAGCGCAACACACAACAACACGGATACATTAAAAATTTTATATTACAATCTGTGACTGAAGAATTGAAATGTATAACTGAGGAACTTAACCAGGCCTCTAATTATATCGGTGCAGGTTCACACAGTGCAAAGGCAGGAATACGAATTGATTCTGGGTTTATTGGGAAAATATTATAAACTTGACTATTTCACTAGAGTGTATTACACCGGCAATAAATTCGGTATTCAGCTGTTAATATTGCTACCTGGACAATATCAACAATATGGTATTTCAGCAACCATTTTTTGACAAACTGATATTTTTAATTTGAAGTTTTTAAGCATATTTTGGCATTCTATTTATTTTCAAAATCTTACGTGAAATAGTCATGACGAATACCACTTGAGAAAAAATTGTGTAACCAAAATTGTTCTCAAGGTTTTATTCAAGTTTGTTGCTTTTCGGCAATTTCGCAACAAACTTTCATACCTTTCGAAAATTTTGCCAACAAAATTTTTTCTCTTGTGATATCATAATAGTAGATTATACCACGAGTCAATAATGATAGCCATTATTGCGAGTAGTATATTCTACTTTATTTACGACAAATTAATATATTTGAGATTTTCAATGAACAATTTTCATCCGTCTCATAATTTTCAATACAAATCCACAAGCGCTAGACGTTTGACACTGACACTTTTGAGGAATAATGACCATTAATCCCGCTACTCGTCATTATTCCCCGGAGGAATAACATATGAAATTATACTGCCAAAATGACAAATATAATACGCACATTATACATTAGTCGTAAATAAATTGTATTATTGACAACTACCATGCTAGGAAATCACCTTTTGCTACATACAGGGTGAGTAACTAAGTGCGCAGTAGTTCATATCTCCTACACTAACGGTGATCGAAGAAAAAACTAAATACAAAACTTGTAGATAAACATGAGTACTAGATTCTTAAATTCATCATATTAGTTAGGTTAGAATCGCAAATTGGCGCGGGTTCCTAGTTTAAAAATTAATACATTGATGTCTTATAGGAGCTCAATTTTAAAAAGCGTCTGTAGACGTGATAGAACGTTTGTTAGGGAAGTGAGTTGTATAAATAGTTTTTTAATGTGTAAATGAACTGAGAGAGTGTTTGAAAGTTGAATAAACATTGTTAAAATAAAAATATTACCAATTTAAGAAGCCGATATTTGTATAAAATACGTATGTCGTTCCACAGGTATATATGGGTATATACCTATAATTATAATAAAATAAAAGTGTAAAGTTTGTTTCACCAGGGTTTGTACTTGGCACCAGCATTTGCCTTCCTTGTTTAACAAATAAAAATTGACTGAAACAAATCAATTACGTCGAAAATGTTCGTCGGTTCTTAAACCAGAAGTCATTCATTTTAATTTGTCAAAATATTGAATGTGTCATATGAATAAATCTACGACAACCCTTTTTTTTCAAGTTTCAAGGTCAAGTATGAACCCTGGTGAAACGAACCTTACCTACATACTTGGTTAGTAGATGTACTTCAATAATCCAAAAAAATGGAAAAATAAATGACTGAACTAGCGATAAATAAATAAATAAACAATTCACCAATAATCATAACACGACACACAACCTCACTTTCTTACAGCTGGCTTTAGACTAGACCCGACGTACGTCCATCGAAAACAGGCACTTTTAATTAAAATCATTTGTATTTTTAATTCATAGGTCTAAGAAAACAATTAGAGCATGAATTATAGAGAAATATGTTCAAAGTTTGACGTATAATAGGTTCAAATACTAAGTTATGCCCAGAACCCAAGATATTCCCGTCTGAAAATCACTCTTTTGAATCCCCCATAAGAAATACATTGCTGTCAAATTTGTTGAAATGTGATTGGGAACCCATTTTAATGGCGTTTCCGATTGGTAGATTCAGTGCGCACTGAGTGTATTTGCATCCTTTTAATCGACCTGTAGGAGAAAAAGAGAGAAATAGAAAAAATTGCACTAGTTCCGCACTAAATCTACCAATCGGAAACGCCATAAATTTCGCGCCCGATTTTTCCTAACCTAACTAATATGGTGAATTATTTCCAAGTATACAGAGTGGCCCAATAAGTAGTGCTGATACAAAGTTATGATTTTTTTTAAATGACTCCCCCTGTATATTATGACATTTCTGAATTATGTGGAAAATTCTAGAGATATTTCATGTACATTGTCATATAGAGATGTAAAAAAACGTTTTTTTTTCAGATTTGAAAAAAAACATTTAAAAAAAACCAGAAAAAGAACGTTTTTTTTGTTTTTTTTTCTAAATGATTCAAATGTAAAAACAGGTTTTTTTCAGAATAAAAAAAAAAACATGAAAAAAAAAACTAGAAAAAAATAGTTATTTATACAACAAGTGTGTAAAGTGAACCTTTTTTCACGAATGTGAATCTTGACGCACGAGCCAAAGGCGAGTGCGAAAATCACATGAGTGAAAAAAGGTGCTTTACGCACGTATTGCATACAAAATTTTTTCTACTACCAATCAAATATGTGTAAAAAAATAGATTTAGACAAATACTTTACGCACTAGTGCGTGAAGAATTTTCACTTTACACACTAGTGTGTAAAATAATTTACCAAAAAAATACGAAATTGACAGTGTTGACATCTGTCATTGACATTAGACATTACTTTACGCACTAGTGTGTGAAGTGAATTATTTTACACATTAGTGCGTGAATGAAATTTTACGTCTTCTGAATAG
Source organism: Ceutorhynchus assimilis (assembly GCA_917834065.1). Taxonomy (NCBI): domain Eukaryota; kingdom Metazoa; phylum Arthropoda; class Insecta; order Coleoptera; family Curculionidae; genus Ceutorhynchus; species Ceutorhynchus assimilis. Next base: position 5,002,144 of record OU892281.1, read on the forward strand.
TGCGTAAAGTGAGTACTTTACGCACAGTAGTAGAAAATAGTTATTTATGCAACAAGTGTGTAAAGTAAAACTTTTTTCACGAATGTGAATTTTGACAATCACATGAGTGAAAAAAGGTGCTTTACGCACGTATTGTATACAAAATTTTTTCTACTACCAATCAAATATGTGTCAAAAAATAGATTTAGACTAATACTTTACACACTAATGCGTGAAATATTTCCACTTTACGCACTAGTGCGTGAAGTGATTTACCAGAAAAATACTAAATTAACAGTGTCAACATCTGTCATTGACATTACTTTACGCACTAGTGCGTGAAGTTAAATTTTACGTCTTCTAAATACTGCGTAAAGTGGGTACTTTACGCACGGTAGTAGAAAAACACGTTTTTGTGTTTTTTCCCAAATAATTTAATTTTAAAATTCGTGAGTATCTCCAAAAACGGACATTTGATTACCCTGGAGACGGAGTTACAGTCTGAAAATTCTTCAGACAGCGAAAGTGTCTCATATCAATGATGTTCTGTTCTAATATGTATGTTATATGAATATGATGAATGTATGCTGTGATATACAGGGTGGCCAATTGAAAACGAAACAGAGGTGATTTTGGGCTCCCCAAGACATTTAAGAAAAAACCCTCGTACCCGTCGATTTTTGATTTAAGGGGGAACCATTTTCCTGGTGGTTTCACCCCTTGGGGGGCAAAGCCCTAGCGGGGGTGACAAGGGCCCCCAAATTTTTAAATGGAATGAGGGGTCGAGTGATACCTTATTTTGAAGCTATTTTTATGTAAATTATAACCCCCGAGTCTCACATCGCTACTATCTACCTAGCCATTACAGGGGCTAATTAAAGTTACAAAAACATGTTAGAATATTTTTATTTAAGAAAATGCTTTAAAAACAAAATCAATCAAGTAAATGCTGAAAATGACCTCAGAAGAAAAAATCTAACGGGCTTAAATCTGGAGAACGCGCGGGCCACTCCTTCGATTCCATTGCCCTTTGTCCTGGAAACCTTTGGTCCAAATATTGACGAATCACTGCAGCATAGTGGGGTGGCGCACCATTTTATTGGAATATTAGACGGTTTTCCATGTATCCGTTATCATTCTAGTATCTCCACTAATTCTGGATGAATCGCATCTTCTTATCACTCTAGGTACATTGCTCCTGTTAAATTTATAGGTAAAGAAGGGGTCTATTATACGGTTACCAAAAATGCTAGCCTAAACACTCAATTTATCGGGATGTTGCGTATGTACCTCACGAAATATGTTTTCTTGGATTTGAATAAGCCCAATAGCGGCAGTTGAGACGATTTACCGTACCGTTCAATAAAAAAGGAGCATTCATCAGAGAAATATACAAACTGCTGCTTCATTTATTGAAAAAAAATAATTGGGTTATGAGTTGTTCAATAGTGAGGGAGGAGGAAATAAAACGGAAAAGGGGGTTAGTAGGACATCAACTAAAATACCATTTAATTATACTCCATTATTTAATACAATTTTTTTATATTCAATACAATATTTATTTAATACAATATTTCCAGGTATAATACGTACGAAATAACGTCCTAGGGCATTATGGAGATGTAGATTATTTGAGTGTTTGGGCTAGCATTGTTGATAACCGTAAATAGGCCCCTTTTTTACCTATAAATTTAATAGGAGAAATGTACCTAGAGTGGTTAGAAGTTGCGATTCATCCAAAATTGGTGGAGATACTAGAGAATGATAACAGATGCATACACTAATATTCCAACAAGATTGTGCGTCATCCCATTATGCTGCAGTGGCTCGTCAATATTGAGTGGCCCCCGCGTTCTCCAGATTTTAGCCCATTATATTTTTTCTTCTGAGGTCATTTTCAGCATTTACTTGATTGATTTTGTTTTTAAAGCATTTTTTTAAATAAAAATATTTCAACATGTTTTTGTAACTTTAATTAGCCCCTGTAATGGCTAGGTAGATAGTAGCGATGTGAGACTCGAGGGTTATAATCTACATAAAAATAGCTTCAAAATAAGGTATCACTCGACCCCTCATTCCATTTAAAATTTTGGGGGCCCTTGTCACCCCCGCTAGGGCTTTGCCCCCCAAGGGGTGAAACCACCAGGAAAATGGTTCCCCCTTAAATCAAAAATCGACGGGTACGAGGGTTTTTTCTTAAATGTCTTGGGGAGCCCGAAATCACCTCTGTTTCGTTTTCAATTGGCCACCCTGTATGTGTAATATAATATGATAGTTGATACATTGATGTAGGTACCATGTGCCTGACCTGACAACATGTTGTATTTACATAATAGTATTATTCCTATGTTATTTCTAGAATAAAGCAATATTTTACGTTTTATCCATGACCATATTTCACTGCCTAAACCAATTCCTTGTCCCAAGAAAAGTTTAATTGGCAAAAAACGTAAAAAATGCGCATATGGTGCTAAGTTTAGAAAAAAACACAAAATCTGAAAAAAAAAACCATTTAAAAAAAACCATGAAAAAAAACTTGAAAAAAAAACAAAAAAAAACGGATTGTTTTTTTTTACATTACATCTCTATTGTCATATACCTATTTTCAACTGTTTCGGAAATATTGACAGTAAAAAATTGACTCTTTGCAACTTTGACAGGCTGTGAAGCCCAATTGAAGCCTTAACGGTTAATTTTAGAGGAAATCCGATTTTACATTCCTTTCTTAGATTTTCATAAGCTATAATTTGACACCAACTTTGAATTTAACGAGAGATTAATAATTTAAACGGAATTTTTAATCATGGATTAAATTCAAGTGTGTCAAATGAAAGTTTATGAAAAACTAAGAAAAGAATGTATGATCGGTTTTGCTGTAAAATTAACCGTTCAGGTTTTACAGTCTGTCAAAGATGCAAAAAAGTCAATTTTCAACAGTCAATATTTTCGAAACAGTTGAAAATAAGTATATGATTTTATACATGAAATATTTCTAGAATTTTCCGCAAAATCAGAAATGTCATAATATACAGGAGGAGGCATTTAAAAAACCATAGCTTTGGGCTACCACTACTTATTGGGCCACCCTGTATACTAGAAAATAATTTAGGAATGTAGTACTCATATTTATCTAAAAGTTTTGTATTTAGTTTTTTCTTCGATCTCGATAGGAGATATGGACCACCGCGCGCTTAGTAACTCACCCTGTATACAAAATAGGTAAAACGGGTAACGAATTCTTCACCTCACAAGAATAAAAATTCTATTAAGAAAAAAAGTCTGCATTTCAAATCACTATTTGAGGCTGCGACACACTTCAGTAATTGAATATTTAATCACAATGTTCAGCTTCATTGGAGAATATGTTTCGACAATTCAATAATCACTCAGGGCCAAATTTATAGTTGTTCCTTGTGTCTTCCTCGGAGGTGGTGAGTTTAGAATTGACATTTTGTTACTATTTGACAAATTACTCATGTCAACTCTAAAAGTTTAAGGCTTCCTCAAGGTCTGAGGAAACCTCAAGCAGCGACTATAAATTCGACCTTCAGAACACCTATTAATTAAGTTATTACAATTTTTTTTAGATAATTGACATTAAACCAGATACTGATACAATTCCCGATGACCCAACCTTACTCTATGCAGGCTTGAAAACATTAACACCAAAATGTCTTGACGAAATAGCCTCCTATTTAGACAAAGGCGAAAAATATATGCATTTAGCCGAATTGTTCGATTTTGCGCATTTACTGCAAACTCCAATGTTCCAAAATGGAGAAAGCATCAGCAAAAATATATTGAGACATGCGTCTGAGGTAAGTTTGAATTTATAACTATTGAACTATATGACAGAGTTACTTTTTTCAGAGCGAAGGAGGTTTATTGATGTTGAGAGAATTTTTGAATTTGTTGGAGGAGCCATTGGCTGTGGCCGCAATGGACCATATGGCGAGAGAACGGTTCTAAAAATATAATGTATTATTTTTCATTAAGTTCATTTTTTTATTTAGTAACACAGTTGACGTTTATACAAAGAAGTACTGTGATAAGAAATAAAGTTGATTTACATAAATATGTATTAGAACTTTAAATTTTGTAAGCCTAATGAATATAAATAACTTGAAACGTCATAATATGTGCTATTCTTGCCCCTTGTTTTTGCGTTCATGCATTGACTCTATAAGAATTTAATCATTTTTTATGTTCAAATTGATAATTTAGCAAAATCTAGCGATTTATTTAATTACCTTAAGCAAATTCAGTCACAATTTTTCTTTCTTAGGGCAATTAACAATATATTATTCAATATCTCTTCATTCTCTCCCCTACGAAAGTAGATGTTTTTTATCTTGCATAAACGACCGAAAGTGAAACATGCTAGTACTTACTTTCACTTTCGCATGCCTATTTACAATTTTTGAGGGGCAATAATGAAAAGTTTGATACATTACACGCTGCAAAAGCCATTTTAGGTTCTCGGAGGCATTCAAATAGCCTCGGCTGCTCTCCGCTTCGCCTCGGCTATTTGAATACACCTCACAGCCAAAAATACGCTTCCACAGCTTGGAATGTAAACAGTGGCGTATCTACCGGTGTGCCATACAGGCCCGGGCCCGAGAGGGGCCCGTGGAGCTCTATAGCGAAACTGCAAAAAAAAAATACTGAAACAGGAGATCCTTAAAAGATCCATAACAGGAATTCTAGGCTTCAAAAATTTTTCGCATTTAAAAAATTTCCGGATGGAAAATACGTCCCTGATGCAATTTTGACGCGTTGCTATGACAAAAGTGACTGAATCTCAGACAGAAGTGTTGTAACAATATGGCGGAAGTGGGATACGCTTTTTTCTCCCTATGTCGCCTCTTTATTATTCTCAATCTCAATGATTTTTCCTTAATTTTGCCTAAATAAGTCAATTTTCTTTGAATTTTTCCTGGAGTGATTTTTCACTGGAAAATTTCGAAATTTCCCTATAATGAGTTCCTCACTTTTCTCTTTATCCTGGAAAATTTTCAAAATTTTCCCTTTAGCAGTTTTCCAAAAAAAAAATTAAATGTGAAAGGATGAATTTTGCTTAAGAAAGTCAATTTTCCAGAACTTTCCTATTGACTTTCCTTCGAGTGATTTTTCAATTTTGAAAATTTCTTATAATGAACTCCTCATTTTCTTCTTTCTTCTGGAAAAATTTCACAAGTTTTGCTTTATTAGTTTTCCAGAAATAAATTAAAATGTGAGAGGATGAGTTTTTATTAATTTTACTTGAAAAAATCATTTTTTCAGAATTTTTCCTGGAGCGATTTTTCAATGGAAAATTTTGGAATTTTCTTATGATGAGCTCCTGACTTTCCTCTTTTGCCAATTTTCCAGGAAACAATTGAAATGTGAGAGGATGAATTTTCTTTAATTTTACTTGAAAAAGTCAATTTTCCAGAATTTTCCCTAGAGTGATTTTTCACTGAAAAATTTCGAAATTTTCCTATAATGAGCTCCTCGCTTTCCTCTTTTTCTTGGAAAATTTTCGAAAATTTTCCCTATGCCAGTTTCCAAAAAAAAATTAAAATGTAAGAACTGAATTTTCCTTAAATAAGTCAATTTTCCAGAATTTTTTATGGAGTGATTTTTCATTTGAAAATTTTAAAATTTTTGCAATAATTTCTGTAATTTTCATAGTTTTTCGTAATGTCCATAATTCTCGTAATTTTTCGTTATTCACGTAATTTTTCATAATTAAAAAAAAAAATTTGCCTCCGGTGGGGGGCTTGTGATGAGCTCGCAGAAATGTTGGCACAGGCCCGGAGCTGGGTTTATACGCCACTGAATGTAAATAACTAGTCTCTATCTCTTTGCTTACCTCGTTATTATAAAAACTGTCACATCCTCTTGCAAATTACCTGGAATTCAAAGGTTCACTTCTATCGCATTTAAACTAAACTTTATTATTCAGAAATTATATAGACATGTGTTTTTTTCATTCTCTCATAGGAAAAATCCTATTAGGTAATCTATATGTCTCAATTGCCGCACACTTTTTCGTTTCACATGAAGAAGTTTTAACAAAATAAGTAAAATCATGTGCAGCGCCGTATACGTGTTAGAAGTGAAACTTCTTAAAAAACTATCTCTCCCCTAAACACCTTTTAAACTTAGCGTACGAGTCGGGGTGAAATGAAGGACCACACACAAAATGGAGACGCGCAATGCGCATCTGTAGTGACGTCACAAGGGTATCTGCGCTTGACAATAACAGGAATCCCGGGCTGTGTTCAGGAATGGCTACAGCCAAGCCAAAATTGGTATTTTGCGTTCGAGTTCGGCTCCAACCTACGTGGTTCAGCATTACAGGTGGAGGGGGAAATGTAGGTTTTGGCATTAGTATTGCCGTCCTTGAACGCACCCCTTGTTTGCTTATAATCCTTAGTTTGGGTCAATCGTTTGTCGGCTGGCATTGTCATTGGCTGTATCTCTTCGTCCCTCTACGTTACATCTTTCTTCTTCTCTCTACGTGACGCGTCTTTCAAATCACTCTGCATTCTTGTCCAAATAGTTATCACACATTTTTTGGAATCTTGCATACAGAACAGTTACAAGTACTCGAAACAGATAGAAATGAAAATTTTTGTGGCATTGTCATTGGCTGTCTTTCTCCGTTATAATTTTCTTCTTTTCGTGTAACGAAATTTGCCAAAACGTGACACGTCTTTCAAATCACTCTCCATTCTTATCCAAATATCAGACCGCCGTGTGAGAAGTTTCACTTCAAAAAGTCGACGTAGACAAAACCTTGTAAACGATGTCAAATTCGAAAATGTTATTAAGTACTTATTTATTTCTACAAACTTCTCTTTCCGCCGTTCTCAAGATAGCAGGTTGTTCCGAGTTGAATGGGTCAGCCTATATTAATAAGTTTATTAAGGGCCAAATACTGGACCAACTGGTAACGTTAATGGCAAATTTAACCTGCTGGTAAAACTAAAAATTGCATGCAATTTGCAATTTTTACCAGCAGGTTAAATTTGCCAAAGACTTTATCAGTCGGTCCATAATTTGGCTCTGTGCCACAGGGACGTTGTCCATAAACAAAAGGAAAATACGCCCTCAAACAAGGGCTAATGTAATAACACACTGTTGGCAGAACAGTTCAAATTACTCGTCATTAGTTACCTTTTCTTATTCGCCAAAGTTAAACTTTCAAAATTAAAAAAATTGAAGCAATATAATTAAGTGACATTCTATATTTCAGGCTCTCAGAAAAAAAACATATTTAAAAGTGGATTTTATTATTTGTTTAAATTATTTAACATAAAAGATGGAAATCAATAATAAGTAAGTTTTGTTTTTCGATATTATACTGGGTTGGTCTTGACCAAAAAGAAAAATATATTTCTAGTCACATTTATTTCAAATTTAAACATCTAAATAATTTCACAGTAGTAACTTTTTCAAGTGGTTACTTTTTTTCCTATGTAATTAAACTTAGTACAAATACAAGAATGAAATATGTAGGGAAATAATTCTTACTTTAATAATATTTTGTATTTATTTGAAAATACTATAATAAAAACCTACATTACAGTACATTAACATTATGGGACATAAACAGTTAAAAGTAAATCAGCCTCCTGATTTTTAAATAAATAAACACTTTCAATTAAAACAATATAATAAAAAATAGAAAAAATCACTTCATTTAACTACCAGGAGCATTTTTTATAGTGAAAAGGAAAGTATTGTTATTAAATTTAAAAAGGGATACATTCTAATTAAGTGCACGTTTATTACGAGATCACAAAGTATGAAAGTTAGATGTAGTAGAAGTAGTAGTAGTGAATTTCCTAATTTCTTGTATCCCCTATCTAACATCAAATTTTAATATTATTAATTAGAGAACAGTAGCAATATTTTAAAACGTTTAATTAATTAATTATTAGATACTGTTTCATACTTTGTGAAAGTTGTCTGAAAAATTCATTATTTGTTTTATCTAAAGAAGTAGCACAGATTTGTTTACAGTACCGAGAGGTGCCCCACCAAACGCCTCAATTGAAAAAGGAAAAAGCTTAGAGTGGGGACACGCCCAACAAAATTATATTACAAAAATTTACACATAATTAATTTATAAATATTTATTTTGTAATTAATAATAATTAAAGTATGTCTTGTAAATTAAATAACAGTAAAGTTATTCACATAGTGGCCCGGCAGATGCCAATATACAAGCATATTAAAGTTCGGTTGATGTGAAAAATGTTTTTGTTGTTGTTTTACGGGCCGAGGTGAAACAATGGAAAGCTGAAATGCAAAATGTTGGCTTCTTCACTTTGACGTCATCATGGTGACAAACTCTGAAACAAAAAAAAAATTATGATTCTTTTCCGAAGTTTTGTTAGTAAAGTCAACATTTAACATGGCAATTTTCTAATTTTTTTTAAATTTTCTCTTACCAAACAATAGCAGTTTTTTTTTTTTGGGTAGGTTATATATAATAATTGTTGCTTTACTTTTAGGCTACCATTCTTTAGCAAGATAGAAAAAAAAAAAACAACAAAATAAATCTATATCCAACAATAATAGATTAACAAAAAAGAAAAAGAAAGAGGCACCAACGAATCGCAACAAAACAGCGACCATTGTTTCTTGTGATTGTTACATGTAGTGGTAAAGCTGAAAAAAGCAGAAGCACAGCTTCAAGGAAATTGAATAATGAATCTTTTCCTATATGCTAGCGTCCAAGTACACTTAATCTTGTGATCTATTCATATACAGAAACTGACCAATAATAGGAATAAAACTGCATAATATTATTAATTTATTGCTATATATAAGTCTCATAGACCTGAATTTTTGATCAAAAAAAGAAATATTATGGAGGTATATTATGTGGTTGCATAATTGATAAGTTCATTATAATCTTTCTGAAAAATAATATGAAAATCTGCTCTTTGTCACTCTACACATTTTCCATCAACTAATAAATTACCTTCTCAATCTTGGTTGCAAAAAATAGATAATTTACTAAAATGTATTCCGTTTCCAGAAAGTGGTTTGCCAAAGTGGCCCATCCAGAAAAGAAAGCAAAGTAGGTCTGGATATATTTCAGTCAATTAACATCCTCTAATAAATATATAATAAAATTATTGTTTTTGAACCGGCTAACTAGAAAATAAAAATACTTCGTGCGCTTTGCTGCAAACAACATACATTAAAAAAAAACAAAGCAAGTATAGGACAGCGCAAGCCACATTCACAAATATAAAGTACAAAGCAGACTACAAAAACTGACCAGCTTGAAGCGCGTGTGACTGCTGTAATCGAGTACTGATTGAAAACTATGAGCGATAGAGCTCGGAAATCTGCAAATAATGAAAATACACACTACCAGTCATACGCTAGCCAAACTCAACTATAAATAAAAATAATATATAATAGTTATTTATGTTATTGGGTCATAAAGTTGGTCTCTTTTTGTGCTGACCTCAAGGTTTGAAGGCCAAGCACAAAAAGTTCTTCAAAGGACTGCAATTTTTCCTTTCACAACTTCTGTTTTGTGTCAAGTGTTGAGGACAATAAATTTCAAATAATAATAAAATATACCATGTGACCCAAAAAAAAACGCATCACCCAACAAAAGTGAATATTTTTTTTCCTACGACCACATACGAAAATGACAAAATCCGCACTAGGTGGTTCTTTGAAAAGCGCTTAATATCACACGTGTGCTGAAAGTACTTTCAATACGCGTACTGAAAGTACTTTCAGCACACATGTGGAAAATACCGTTGACATTATTTGTGATTGACATTGACAATTTACTTTCAATATGTGGGTTGAAAGTTGAGAATACTTTCAGCACGTGTATTGAAAATGAAAAGAAATAAAATAAGAGAAAATTGGTGTAAATTTGTAAAATTGATCGTAGGAAAAATGTTGTACAGGGTGTCCGAATTTAGATGGTTTTAATAGGAAACGTCAATTTCTGAGCGAGATACAAAAAAATGAAGCCCCCACTCCGAGGCTCAAATTTCTTGAAATTTTGATTGGTGCAAACCGCATTTTGATATCTTCAACCGTTTAGCCGCTAGAGGGCGATTCTCGATTTTGAGCAATAATGTGGAACCATCATAACTTTTTTGCTCGCTTTTTTGTTTATGAAAATTATTGATTTCCGTAAAAACATTCTAGAAGCACTTTTTAAAGCAGAATTCAGTGACATTCTCAGTTTTTTTCTAGTTGGTCCCAACTCCGAGATATTGACCAAAGTCTGTCTTTTTCAATAGGACACTCTATATATTAATAGCTCATTAGAAAGCTCGGCTTTTTCTGATTTCAATGATAAAAAGTTCGATAGGTTTATCTGTAATAGTTTTCGAGAAAAAAAATTATTTCAGTTTTTGTCATAAGAAGCAATGTGTAAGAAAAGGACTTTATATCTGGAAGGAAACTGAGAAAGATCTCTGTCTAACTCATTGTTTCTTATGACAAAAGCCGAAATATTTTTTTTCTCGAAAACTGTTAGAGATAAACCTATGGAAATTTGTATCACTGAAATCAGCAAAAGCAGAGCTTTCTAATGAACTATTAATATATAAGGTGTCCCATTGAAAAAAATCGTATTTTGGTCAATATTTTGGAATCGAGGCCGAGTAGAAAAAAACTGAAAACGTCACTGAATTCTGCTTGAAAAATGCTTCTAGGAAGTTTTTACGGAAATCAGTTATTTTCATAAACAAAAAAGTTATGAAGATTTCACAGTATTGCTCAAAATCCAAAATCGCCCTCTAGCGGCTAAACGGTTGAAGATATCAAAATGCGGTTTGCACCAATCAAAATTTCAAGAAATTTGAGCCACGGAATGGGGGGTTCATTTTTTTGTATCTCGCTCAGAAATTAACGTTTCCTATTAAAACCATCCAAATTCGGACACCCTGTACATCACTCGTGAAAAAGCGTTTTTCATACACTCGTGTGATTTTCGCACTCGGCTACCGCCTCGCGCGAAAAAGTACTTGTGTGAAATTTGTCACTTTCTACACTCGTAATGTAATATACTATTAACAAATTTTCTATATTATTACGTTAATGGTGTAAAAAATAATAATTACTAATCAAATTTTAATTTCAATAGCCCAAGCATATATACAGAATTTGGTTAACAAATATTTACTTCTACGGGGTGATGCGTTGTTTTTAGTCACACAGTATACAGAGTGTCCCATGTAAAAGTAATTAAATGAGGATTTTGGGAACAGTAAGTGGTACAATTTGGTTGCACTATTTCGTTCAAGTCCAATCGAGATGCCGCTGTATCAAAATTGAAAAGCTATGATAACAAAACACAATTATGGCATTTGTTTCACAACTAACTAACTGGAAATTTGCTTATTTACAATCATACATGTAATGTTGACTTTACTGACTTTTAAAATGTCACTTTTTTGACTTTTACTTTTGACCCGTGGGCCGAAAGTAAATGAAATTTTTAAAATTTATTGTGTTTTTTGACTTTTACTTTCGGCCCACTGGTCGAAAGTTTACTTTCCTCCCGTGGGCCGAAAGTAAATGAAATTATTAAATATTGTATTTTTTTGGTTTTAATTCAGATAAAAATTTCAAAATTCGAATGATTGTAAATAAAATAGTATACATACCTCGGTGAAAAGTTTCATTACTATCTCTCGACAGTAATGAAACACTTTCCACCTCGGTATGTAATATACTATTTTTTTCTTTCAATAAATTTACATTGTTCGTCATCCAAAGATAGGCCTGTTATACATGGTTGAAAAGCTCCATTCAGTGACGTAAAAAACAATACGGCGGCCATAAGAAATAACAAAGATGCAAAACTAGAAGGCCTGGAAAAAACTTATTAACGTCTTTCGATTGCCCTCGTAGTCACTAATGCAAAACTACCGAATTTTAATTAATTTATTCACAAAATGGCGACAATATTTCAATTTTTTGAAAAACACAATTTCGATACAGCATCTGATTGGGCTTGGAATAGCGCAACTTTTTTTCCATTTAACCAAAATTGTATCTCTTACCGTTTCCGAAATCCTCATGTAGGTACTTTTATGTGGGACACCCTGTATAATATGGAATTTACAGGTATGTTTACAATAAAATAAATAATAACACACATGGAATAAAAAACAAAGCCAAATCTATTTACATTATAGTTATGACAAGAACTATGCCACAGAGTAAAAATTTATTATTTCTCTCCAAGATCCACAGAATCAAATAGTCTTTAATTACAGACAATTTTGGTCCACTTAGATTTTGCACCTATTTTTTCTTGCCCTTCGCGGGTGGCGGTTTTCCACGTTTTTTCTTGTCTGGTTTTGTTTCTTTCTTTCGCCTCTGATACAATTTATGATAAAAGTTTCGAAAATCTATTAAAAAAGAGAACATTTTACCAGGAAAATGAATATTTCAAAATTTGACTCTTTCATGGAATAAGATGAAATTTACAATGGCAATGCCAATAAACTAAGTAGGTAACAGTAAAGATACTTAGCTTAATATTTTTATTATTATGGAACCTCATAAAGTGACGCCAATAATAGTTTTATTATGGGCAGGCCATTAAGTGTAAGATTAGCATAGTGTAAAATTCTATCTATACTACAAAAATATAAATCATTTTGTAAACAAAAGGATAAAAGATATATGAAACCAATAGAAAAATATTCAAAGACAAAATCGAAAATCATACCTTCATAATTGACTTGACCATCGCCGTCGATGTCAGCTTCTCGTATCATTTCATCAACTTCTTCGTCGGTCAATTTTTCGCCGAGGTTGGTCATCACGTGACGCAATTCCGCTGCCGAAATGAAACCGTTTCCGTCCTTGTCAAACACGCGGAAAGCTTCGCGAATCTCCTCCTCGCTGTCAGTGTCTTTCATTTTGCGAGCCATCATTGTGAGAAATTCGGGGAAATCGATTGTACCGTTACCTATTGAATAAAATGAAGTACGTGTTAGACACAGAGTATTTTAAAATTCACTTATTTTATAAAATTGTTCGTTGAAATAATGAATTTTTCAGTCAAGTATTATACATCTGGAGACGGTTTACCTATACATATACAGAATGTTTCCGAAAGGGTGTTAAAAACTTCAAGGGCAGATAGTATTCATGAAAATAATTAAAAAAGTTCCTATGGATATAGGTCCGGAAACGCTTTGTTTCCAAGATACAGGGTGTTAAGTTTTTCAAAAAAAAAAATTAGTTTTTTATTAATAGCCCAAAAGAGTTTTAGCCGATTTCAATGAAATTTTCACGGTTTATTTCAACCATTATCAGACATCTACTGGACCAATTAGATTTGATCCAGAATTTCCAGGAGCGTACCCAGCTACCAAGTCGGTTATTTTTGTGCAAAAAAAAAACATCACTCTGTAGTTTTTGTACGATTTTTATTGATTATTCAGATAGACACACTAAAAATACATTTTTGACTCTTGAATTTTTCAATTATCTCGCTTCGTTTTCGCGAGAAAATTACAATACCATACCTCGGCACGTCTCTGAACTCCATAAGGAAAGATAAAAATTGATAGGAATTAAAATACATAACCCATTCATTGAATGACAAGGACATAAATTCCATTTGAGATTTTTTTTGTTTTGTTTCCATAAATGAACAAACTGTGATAAATTTTTAATCAATTCCTAAGCATTTTTATTTTTTCTTACGGAGTTCAGTGACATGCCGAGGTATGGTATTGTAGTTTTTCCGCGAAAAGGAAGCGAGATACTTGAAAAAGCCAAAAGACAATAATGTCGTATTTTTATTTTAGTGGGTTTATCTGAATAATTGATAAAAATCATACAAAAACTACAGGGTGATATTTTTTTCAGCAAAAAAGCAACCGACTTGGTCGCTGGGTATGCGTCTGGAAATTCTGGAACAAATTTAATTGTTTCAATGGATGTTTGATAATGATTTAAATAAACCATGAAAATTTCATTGAAATCGGCCAAAGCTCTTTTGGGCTAATAATAAAAAAACTAATTCTTTTTGAAAAACTTAACACTCTGTATCTTGGAAACAAAGCGTTTCTGGACCTAAATCCATAGGAACTTTTCTTCTTATTTTCATAAATAGTATCTGCGCTTCAAGTTTGTAACACCGTTTCGGAAACATCCTGTATTTAGATAGATAGATAGATATAAAAAAACTAAAGACAATCATACATAACATTTAATTAGGTGAAACTTTAAAAAGTGACCAAGCAACATAAGGGCAAATTTCTATACATCTATAGACTTCAATAATTGTTTATACTAACAAGTTTAAATAAAGAAAAATACCTATGTAGATAAATAGGATTCTTGTCAACAACCATCATCTAAATTTTTCTAACTGATGCATCTGGTAAACAACCATTTATCAAAACTATAAATAAGTTTTCGATTTAATGCACCACTAAACGAATTATGTATTATTGAAATTGACAATGTATATTATGAAGTGATATTTTTTGTTCAATTGGCAATATAAATTGGATTTTTGTATAATAATAGTAAATTGACCTGGGATCTATATTAGCTTCATTAGACCCAGACATCGAATGCTTCCTGTTTCGAGGCAGATTTCCATTTATTGGTTTTTAATGAAATATATTCATCTTTACAAAATTGGCTGTGCTGAATATGAATACTTCCAGTATCACACAACACGACGTAACAAATCCAAAATGTCTGCATGATTTTCACAAGATAAATATTGTATGGTGATTCATAGGCATGCATATATGTACACACAACTACTGTGCGACCTTTATTTTCAAGTGGGTAGGTGCAAGTAGTGTGTGTGTGTTTTGGTGTGAGAAAATTGGCGCGCTTACTGGACAACAGCCAGACATTACTGCGATACCTTTTTTTTATGAATAAAAAATAATAATTTGGAAGCGCTTCCGAAAAATATTCAATAAAATAATGACAGATTTCAGTTGTACAAAATGAGTTGGGGTTTAAATTTTGGGTGCCCTAATCTTCTACTAGCCACCCTCCAAATTACAAATAATAACTCATACTTTTATTTACGACTAATGTATAATGTGCGTATTATATTTGTGATTTTGGCAGTATAATGACATATGTTATTCCTCCAGGGATTAATGACGAGTAGCGGGATTAATGGTCATTATTCCACGAAAGTGTCAGTGTCAAACGTGTAGTGCTTGTGGATTTGTATTGAAAATTATGAGACGGATGAAATTTGTTTATTGAAAATCTCAAATAAATTTATTTGTCGTAAATAAAGTAGAGTATACTACTCGCAATAATGGCTATTATTCCCTCGGAATGTTACTCCCTCGCCGCTAACGCGGCTCAGTTCGTAATAATCCTCGGGAATAATAGCTATCATTATTGACTCGTGGTATAATCTACAATTTTTAACCAAGTAACTGACTTTTTACCACCATTTTTTTTTTTTTGAATTAACTAGAATTGATCCTCTTTAAAATTTAAGCAGCAGATCCAGAAGCAAAGGAACACTCAAAATGAGAGATAAGTGAGATAAAATCAATGTACCATCAATTAAAGTGATATGTCACTTGATAAAAAGCTTAGATGGCAATTTAAATTTTAAACCTACTACTCTAGAAAATATAGATTTTTGCTCTAAATTATTCATAACATGACATAAATATACGCTGGATAGATAGTTTCGATACATATTTTGTTTATTTTTTCAATATTATTGCACACTCAACTGGCAAGTCAAGAGAGATTTCATCAGCGCAAATCTTGTATTATGACGACATAAAACAATAATTGTTATTAATGCAGATACTTTCTGTGGTGCGATATAATATTATGTTCAAGGAATAATAAAATTATTGTATTGTTGCCAGATTCCGGAAAAAGCTCGAATCATTGACGTCACATCCAAGACGTCCCCGGCCTGTACATTGATCGGTTCAGAAAGCATAAGAAAATATTTACGTGTCTCAATATTAAGTGCTTAGAATTCCTAAAGAAGTCAGTTAGGAGTATTTTTTTTCAACAAAATTATGGCAATTGGAAACGAAGTACAAAAATAAATAATAAGAGTCTAGAGTTCATTCCTAAAATAATAATTATGTACTAGGGTCGAAGACACAAGAGCTTAAATAATTAAATAGCCCAGCAAAACTAGGTCATGACCTTCCAAGCTTCAATGAGGCACTGCTGACTGAAGCTCCAATATCAAAAAAAATCAATAGGCATGTAGGTATGTATTATCTATATTATGTGTAGACTATATTTACCTAAATTATCTTATCGGACAAGAGCAATTTCAATGTTAATAGCAGATAAAAATGTTCAAAAAAAGAAACTTGAGATCAGCAAAAAGGAAAATACATAAAAATTAAGCAAAACCCAAAAAACTCTAGTTTACCTACCATTCTACAGAGGTAATTTCTACTACAGTTTACTACTGTAATTATTATTAATGCCTTAGTCTAGCTTCGACACGAAATCGATATTTTTAGAATTGTTACCTATTTACATCTGAGAAACACAATGTTTGGATATTTTTGTTAGGATGACTCCACTTTCTCCGCGCCATATGGGTACCACTCCTAAATAAATTTTCCATTTTTCTGTCAACAATTTGTCGATCTAAGTTTCTATAGAATTCATCATTTATTTATTCACAGGCAAAAACCCAAATAACGATTTGAAACTATTTGGTATTATGCCACCCATAGGCAAGACTGTCTTGTATTTCTAATCTATCAATTGGAAATGCCATTAGTCAGTTAGGTAAAATTCAAATTAAGAGGCCTAGGTATTTCTGTTAAAACTATTATTTCGATTTACAACTACTAAAGTATTCTAGGAAAATTAATGAAATTTGGTGGGATGGTGGATGATGAATTATAGAGAACAGTGAATCAGTCAAAAACTATATCATCAATCTTAAAAAAAAACTCCCTAAATCTCTAAACTATTAAAGTTGAATATTTCACAACTGTACCAACTAGACTGCCCATCCCATAACAAAAAAACACCTTCTCATCAGAGAATTACAGTCATAAAAACATAAAGGAAATATGCCCCAGCAGAAAGGGTCTATACCCGACCCTCAGGCAGTTAAATTATTTTTATCCCTAGCCTAGCCTAGGATTCAAAAATATCCGTATTTACCGCAGTAGAGTTTATTATAAAAGATAGTAGAGATTATTCTAATAATAGTCCTTTTCTCACAAATACTATTTTTTTTTACCGATATAATTTTTTTACTAAATGCGTTAATTCTTGTTAAAATGAAACTATTCCCGATACCGCAACTACATAATATGCTATGACATGACAACACTGCGGAGTGTGTCGTCAACCCAGGGCTACCACGCCACCACGCCTTCCTCGAAAAATAAATTTAAAATTTTATTTATTATTCTACATACGGTGTTGCCAAACTGTGAACTATAATATAAACGCAATCCTCTTGAAAAAGCAAATTAGAGGTATCGGCAATCGGCTGTGCTTATCTATTCAAGAGTCGAATCTAGCTATGATTTTATTTAATTTTTTTTTCAAATTTATCACAAACTATCAGTAGAAGTAGAATATGTATTTATATTTTCAGAATATTATTCCGTGTGGGGATTTGTCAGTTACCTCCATAGGGTGCGTCTCTACGGGAATTAGGGGAAGCTCGCTGGGTATGTAATCCAACAGATTCAGAGGGAACTGGGAAACTAAAATATCGTGAAACAAAGGATAGGGGTTAAGGCATTAGACTGGTTCTCTAGTACTCGGAAAAATACAAAACTACCAAAAAACTAAAGATGAACACAGCAAAGAAAATGGACAATGAATCTCGCTACATGGAATGTGCAGGGTATTAGACTGAAAACGGATATTATTGCATCAGAAATTCAGAAATTGAACATCGATTTAGTAGCACTAACCAAAACCAAGAAAAAAGGAAGTGACACCAAAAATGTTGGAGAATATATTTACCTTTTTACTGGAGTGTCAAAGGAAATCAGATCAGCTAAAGGGGTATCCATACTGATAAGGGAAAACAAAATTAACAACTGGGAAGCTGGTAGATGAAAATATCTTAACAGTCAACTTGAAACTACAAGGTTATAACATCACCATTATAGCAGCCCATGCTCCATCAGAAGACGAAAGAATCGGCATTCGGCATTAAGCAAGAGTTCCTTGACAAATTGGATGAATTCCTAGTAGATATTGGAAAAAATAGAGAAATCATAATGATAGGGGATTTCAATGGAAGAATGGGAAAGACGAACAATAGCCCAGTTGTAGGAGAAGAAATAATCAGCCAAAGGCTCATACACACAGAATACCCATAACCTGAAAACTATCATTCACTATGTGATAAGCAAATAAGAAACAAACATAGAGATAAACAACGTAAGAGATCTAAGAGGAATAACTTGCTGGTCAGATCATTTTATAGTAAGAGCCAAAATAAAGTTACAATTTAGAAAAACGAACAAGAACCCAGAGGAACAAATCACCAATGCCATACTAATGGAAATGGATAAAACAAAGTACAATTTTGACAGTTTTAGAGTGGCTTTAGAGATGACAGCACTGCATTTCTATATCAGAGACGACTCGACAGCAAACTATTGAACCCTGGAGAATGTATCTTCAATAAACTCTATGAAAACATTATAAAGAGTCTCATAGAAGCCTCCCAAGAAGCAATAGGAATAAAGAAAAACAATACCAACAAAAAATACTGGTAGAGATACAGCTATTAGTCCAAGAGGAGAAACAAAAATATCTCAAATGGTTAACAACGAAAAATTAACAAGACCTTGAAGCTTCTGAAGACACAAGAAAACAACTAAGAATGTGCATTACTATAGAAAAACGAGCAAAAGGATAAGAAATCTGAAGAAATTAACACCGACATAGAAGGAAGGAAATGTTCAGAGGTATTGAATGTCAAAAAGCCAGGAAAGAACAGAGCTATAATATTCAGGTAATCATACCAAAGCAATGGATAGGACACTACAAGGGACTATTACAAGAAACTAGACCGGAATATATATTAGATTCTCCAAGACATATTGAAGTACATGGAGAAGT
The DNA here is from genome assembly GCA_917834065.1 of Ceutorhynchus assimilis. NCBI lineage: Eukaryota > Metazoa > Arthropoda > Insecta > Coleoptera > Curculionidae > Ceutorhynchus > Ceutorhynchus assimilis. The sequence goes on from OU892281.1 coordinate 5,021,206, forward strand.
AGTTGAGATATCTGAAGAAACAGTAAAAAAGACTGTTAAGAATCTTAAGTCAGGTAAAGCTAGCGGCCCAGAAGGGATATACTCCAAAATGCTGAAATGGGGAATTGAGCATATCAGTCACAAGCACACTATTGCTTCGGGATCCCATTGAAGATTATTAAAAGTAGTGCGGCTTTAGAGCAAGAAGATCAAGTACGGACAACATATTTTGCTTAATACAAGTCATAGAGAAGAGATCTGCTAGACATTTGGAAACCCACCTCACATTTGTGGACCTACAAAAAGCATATGATGCAGTTCCAGTATCCAGACTATGGAAGGTATTAGAACAATTCAACATCAATCACACCTATATAAGGGCACTTAAAAAACTATTATATATAAAGACTCAAAATCAATCAATTAAGATAGGTGAAAACCCCACAGACACATTTATAGTGAACAAAGGACTATGTCAAGGATGTTGTATCTCTCCTACGCTTTTTGAAATATAGGTAGCAGTAGCACTGAAAAATCGGAAGAAGAAGATCAATGGAATGGGTATAGGGATAAATGATATGTGCCTGTTCACTCTTCAGTTTACAGATGATCAGATCATAGTGGCCAGTGACATGTAATATATGATTAAAAAGCTGATAGAAGAGTACCAAGAATAGGGCCTCCTGAGAGTTTAAATGAATGAAACAAAATATCTATGTGTAGGCACCCAGAATGGAAACTTGGAAGGGGATGATGGTTAGGAAATTCTGCAATGTCAAGAATATGAGTATCTAGGTATCACATTCGACAACACGCCAAATACCAGGTGGCCTAGAAAAATGCTGCATTGGCAACCAATAGATAGAAGCAAGGGTAGAAGAAAACAAGGAAGACCAAAACTGGAATGGCAGACCATACAAAAGTCCATGAGTGAAAGAAATCTCTCATCAGAGGATTGTGATGAAAGAAGAGGATGGAAATTAGATGTCGGACAACGAAGAAAAATGTTCTAAAACGACATATATACAGGGAGTTCCTAAATATCATGTACAAACGAAAGGGGGTGATTCTTTGGTTAATTTTATGACTAAATTTTCTAATAAACAGGTTTTTCCCAAATAATAACTTTGGAACGCATCCTCGTATGTTCCACTGTATAATTTTTTGTCATTTTCTTTAACAAAGCCTTAACAAATATGGCATTGCCGATTTTGTAATTTAATTTTCTAACGAAAAATGCCTTAATATACCATGAGTTACATTTAAGATTCGAAAGTTGACATCACTTGATTGAAATTGAATCGCAAGTGGTGAAATTGGATGATATTGGTGAAAGCGGCACAAAAAGTTACCCAGATCCACAAAATTTCAATTATATTGGATAACGCGTTTCGAAGTTATTACCTGGAAAAAACGTCGTGGGACACCCTGTATATTATATAGAGTGCTCCAAAAAAATTTATATTTGATATTACAAAAATTTCAATATTTCACTTAGTTTTCAACCGGTTTTTCCTGTTGAGTTCTTAAAATGTTCGCAAAATGATGAACTTTAGGAATTTATTAGAAAAAATTATACAGAAGGTCACAAAACACTTCCAATGTTTCCCAAAACTACGTAATTTATGGAGAAGTCCGCCATTTTGAATTTTTCACAAATGTCAAAAGTTTCACTTTGATTCGTTAGCTTGATCATTTCTCTTACAAACAAGGCAAAACAGAAGGAAATTGGTCAACAACAAAAAAAGTTACAGCTCAAAAACAAAATTCAGTTTTTTTTTTGGACCACCCTATATATTTTCCAATTATTATGTTTACATTGATTTGTAATAATTATTATTGAATGTATTTAAAAAAATAATTTTCAATTCAAAATTTTGATAATTACTGCTTATCATTATAGCTTTAGATGCTTTGCTTTTACGCTTCTAAAAATTGTGATAACACTGATAAGTAAGGTTAGCAGAATTTAAAAAAAATATATATATCTCCCCATTGCAGAACGTAAACTATTTTTGAAATATGTAATTGATTTTTGTATATTTATTTCAAAAGATCAATAGCAGAAACCTGTCTCCTCAAGTGGATTTTTTCTACCTAATTGGATTTATATAGTAGCTAAACCAGAAGCTAAACTAAGTTAATAATAGATTTTAAATCCATTTTAATTATTGATTTGGTTGATATAAATTCAAATTCACCTTCTAAAGCATTGTAAATTGAATTAGACCAAACTCAAGTAAATCATAGTCATAAAATGAGAGTGGATTTTGAGGTTTATATCATAGTTATGATGTTCTAAATTCTAAAAATAGATATAGGTAATTCATTTTTATATACCAAAATACCATATATTCTGTGAAAATAGATTTAATGTTTGTAAACTTTGGTTTGTATCACAGTTATAGGTAATGTTCTAAGTTCTAAAAATAGATATATTAGGTAATTCATTTATTATATTATACCAAAATACCATGTAGGTATTCTATTTCTAAAAACCATTTGACCTAATTTTGCCAAGGCAGGAAATTGAGGTAAATTAGCATCTTATGCAAATTTTCTTTAATCAAATTGGCAACAATGATTTGATTATAACCCGACTTTAGGTACTAATTAAAAAGCAAGCCATTTACATACCGTCCGCATCAACTTCATTGATCATATCCTGTAATTCAGCCTCGGTGGGATTTTGTCCTAGAGATCTCATCACGGTACCTAATTCTTTGGTGGTTATTGTGCCATCACCATCTTTGTCAAAGAGCGAAAACGCTTCTTTGAATTCGGCGATTTGTTCTTCGGTGAGTTGGTCAGCCTGAAAAATTACAAAAACTACATTCAAAAATAATTCTATAAGTTAGGACCTATAGAGCTTCATTCAATTTGATAAGAAAATTGAATTTTTATTTTCTTCCTTATGACGAGTAACATAACAATATTCGCAATACTCCTAGAATCAACTGAATTTCTGAAAATATTTCTAAAATTCTAAGGTTGTATCTGAATAGGGGTAATTGTAAATGTCAGTTTTAGGTTATGTTATGGCAGATGTATCGAATTTTGAAATTATTCTGAAAAGGTGTAATTATTGCAAAAAAAAAGTGATTGAGAGTGTTGATTGTGTTAAATGCAGAGCTAATTACCACAAAAGCTGCAGTGCAAGGGTAGAAATCAGCAATTTCGACGGAATTTTCGTTTGTTGTTCTGAAAGCAAGCTAACAAGTGAGGTTAGGACACAAAAACCAAGAAAAAATTCTGGAAAAGAGGATTTTTCAGAAACTGAAATGGACGAAAATAAATTAAAAAAAGTCATACAAGATTCTTTTAAACAATACCTAAGCCCAGTTGAAAAAAAAATGGATAATAAATTCAAAGTTTTGGAAGAGTCGATCCAGTATATGTCTGATGCTTTCGAAGATCGAAAAACAAAGTTTGAAGGCATTCTACAGGAATTAAAGTCTATTAAAAAGGAGAATGCCTCATTGAAGGATAGAGTCTTACATTTGGAAACAAAGTTAGACGAGTGGGAGGTGAAAGAAAGAGCATCAAACATAATAATTGATGGCATACCAAAACAAGGTGACCCAGACACTCAAAAAATTTTAAGTAAAATAATACAGGCTTTGAACATGAAAATGGAGAACAATGAGGTGTTAGAAAGTTCTAGACTTGGAAACAAAGAGAATAGCCCAATATTGGTTAAACTCAATAATGTAAATACAAAGAAGGAAATAATCAAGAGGATTCGAGGCTTAAAAGGAACAACAGTCCATAAATGTGGGCTGGAGGGAAATGATAGGAAGATTTATATAAACGAGGACCTTCCAGTAGGTAAAAGAGCTCTGTTCAAGAAAGTAAGAGACAAAAAGAGAGAAAATAATTATGCTGCTGCATTCTGTAACAATGGGGTAACCTGAAGAAAAAAGAAAATGAGGCACCAATCAAAATAAAGTCCGAAAATGACTTACTCTAAATAAGTACCTGATAAAGAATTATGATAAGTTATATTATTAACAATGGAGCTAAATAACATCTTAGACGACTATAAAGTAAACAATGTGATACTGTGTGATGATTTATCAGAAGTTAGTCATTTTGATAGTGATCAAAACATTAAGATAATGCACGTAAACATACGGAGTATTTATAAAAATTTTGATGAGTTTCTAGTGTTCCTGCAATCTATCCAAAGAAATTTTGATGTCATAGTTATGTCAGAAACGCACTTTATTTATAATTATACAGACTTTACATTAAATGGATACAATTTAATATTTAATGAGAGTAATCTGAACAAATGCGATGGATGTGCTCTATATGTTAAACAAGAAATATTTGTAAGCCAACAACTGTTACAAGAACAAAATCTTAAGTTACTGAAAGTTACTCTCCAGAAAAACAATACCCTGTTGGATGTCTTAGCTACATATAAAGGTTTTGCCATGTCTAAAGAAACCTTTACGCAGAACTTAGACAACATACTACAGAGAGCAATAACAGATCATAATCGAGTATGCATACTAACAGGGGATACAAATATAGATTTGCTTAAAGTAGAAGAAAATGCAACAAGTAACTATGTAACTATGATGCAGAGTCATGGATTCATCAGCATGATAGACAAACCAACTAGGAAGATAGGAGATTCCAGCTCGTGCCTTGATCATTATTTTGTGAAATGTAAAAGTGAGTTGTTTAATAAAATTAATACAGTAATTTTAGAGCATAAGTTGACCGATCATGATCCAATTCTGCTCAGTTTACAAACAAATACCAAAACAGAGGCAATAAAAACAAGTAACACATATCAAATGATAGACTATGTTAAATTAACACCTTTGTTGGACAGGGCAGAATGGGATGATGTTTATAATTTTTGGGACTCCAATGTATGCACAAATGCTTTCATTTTAAGATTGAAAAAAATTATTTCAGACTCTATGAAAATAAAAGTTATAACCTGTAAAAGCAAAAGATTAAAACCATGGATTACCAAAGGTATTTTAGTATCTATTAGGACTAGGGATAAAATGAAAAAAGAATGCACAATAAATAATAATAATTTAATTTATTTGAATAGGTATAGAAGGTTGTTGTCAAAACTTATTAAGAATGCCAAATATACTTACTACAAATTGCTTGCAAATAAAAATGCTAGTGATCCTAAAAAGTTATGGAATATAGTTAAGGAAGCTACTAATGATCAGATGGTTGCTTCTCAAATAAAAAATATAATTGATGGGGAGGGGCAAGAATTGACAGATAATAAAAAAATTGCAGATGAGTTTAATAAATATTTTTCAAATGTGGGAAAAAAACTGGCTGACAAAATTATGGAAAATAAAGGAAACTTCCAATTCTTAGAAAATGAACCAAGGTCAACAAGCTCTTTTCTATTAGGTCCTGTATCCAATGTTGAATTGTCCAAACACATACAAAGTCTTAAAAATAATGTAGAAGGAGGGGAAGACTGTATTTCTTCATCCATTATCAAAAAGTATAAAAGTAGCATTTTGAGGCCATTACTACATATAATAAATGTGGTTTTCAGTACTGGGGTGTTTCCTGATATTCTGAAGAGCGCAACAATAATACCGCTATTTAAACAAGGAGACAAAAAATTAATTAACAATTATAGGCCTATTGCATTAACGAGCTCAGTGAGTAAAATTATTGAAAAATGCCTAAAGGCCAAAATGATAACATTTTTGGAAAAAAAAAAATTGCTCCATAAAAATCAGTTTGGTTTCAGGGAAGGCTCCAGTACTGAGAATGCACTTTGTAAGGTCACTGAATCAGTACTCCAAAAACTGGATCAAGGCAAAAAAGTGATTGGCATCTTTTTAGATCTGCAGAAGGCATTTGACACTGTGGCGCACCCGATTCTACTGCAACACTTGGATCTCATTGGTATAAGGGGTACACCTAATAATCTTATTAAATCATATTTAGAACGCAGGCAATGCACCAAAATAGCAGGAGAGGTGAGTGAGCAGTTGCAAGTGGAGTTTGGTGTGCCGCAGGGTACAGTGCTTTCAACGCTCTTATTCAATATATATATATAAATGGAATATTATCAGTATTAGATGATGATTAGGGAGTAGTATATTGTTTTGCGGATGACTCTGGAATAATTATTTGGGGAAACAGCTGGGAGGGAGTAAAGAATAAAGCTGAATTCGCACTGCAGAGGGTTAAGAGATGGATGGATTATAGTCTGCTTTCATTAAATGTAGTGAAAACCAAATTTGTTGCCTTTTCGTTTTCCTCTTGCAATTTACCAAACTATCAAAATTTGATATTACATGAAAACAACTGTATATTGGACCAAACATGCTCATGCATAAAACTGATAGAAAGAAAAGGTTACTTGAAGTACCTAGGAATATACTTAGATGAAAATCTTACATGGAAAGAGCATATTACATATGTTACTAACAAAGTGCGAAAATTGATATTTAAGTTTTATGAATTGAGACACATCCTTACTCTGGATACTCTGAGGACAGTATACTATGCCCTGGTCGAGTCAGTATTGAACTATGGTTTGGTTGTTTGGGGTGGTGCAGGGGTGACAATCTTAAACAAGCTTCGAGTAGCACAAAAATACATTATAAAAATCATGTTATTTAAAAATAGAAGATATCCAACAGAACTAGTATTTAGTGAAAGTGGCTTGTTTGATATACGACAGCTTCACTTAAAATCAATAGTGAGGTTTATGTTGAGGGTGCCTTATTACAAAGAAGCTATTAATCATGGAATAAACACGAGAAATGCTGCCCAAAAAGGTGTCATCAGACAAACCCCCAAGCATACCTTATGCCAATTCCATATCTATTGTTTGGGACCTAAAATATTCAATTGTCTACCAATTAGCATAAGAACTCAACCCTATAACAAGTGTAAAAAAGAAATAAAACTATGGATACTTCAAAGTGACTTTCACATTGAATATCTAGAGGAAATATATAAATGGTCAACAAAACATGGCTTGGTGCTGAATGCAACAAAAAGTCACTATATGATTATAGGTTCAAATAATAATAGGCAACAATTTCTCCAATATAACTTCACAACCTTACATATTAATGGATCTATTTTGCCCTCTGCAGAGTCAGCCAGGAATCTGGGAGTTACCTTTGATGAGAGGCTCGACTTTCAGCTACACGTAAACAAAAAGCTGTCATTTGTATATGCCAAGCTGCGAAGTCTATATCCTTTTAAATTCATCCTACCTAGTGAGATTAAACTGATGCTGGTTGAAGCACTAATTTTTCCTCAGTTGGACTACTGTAGCGTAGTTTTTTACCATTTTCTTAGCTCTGAATATAAAAACAAAATACAACTTGCACAAAATTCTTGTATAAGATTTGTTTTCTGTGTAAGAAAGTTTGATCATGTGACTCCCACATATTTAGCAAACAGCATACTAAAATATGAGCAACGTGCTGTCCTGCATTTTGGGCAATTTGTTTGTAAAATTTTTAAATTGGGCTGCCCGAGTTACTTGGCGAAGTATTTTATCGGGAGGCAAGACTTACACAATCTTAATCTAAGAAATATGGTTCGCTTTCACATACCTCAGCATAAAACAGCAAAATTTAGAAACTCTTTCTCTTTTCAAGCAATACAACTTTTAAATTCAGATGTTTTCAACTTAATAACTTCAAGCACAATTGTTAATTTCAAAAAGAAATATAAGTCTTGCCTTCTACAGCAGGCACAACAAATAAACACATAAACTGTGAAAATTATTGTTTTCTAAAGCAAGGTAGCATGGAAGAACACTATGTGAATGTTTACCTTTTATGTAATGTAAACTTTTTGTTATGTTGCATAATAAACGTTTTATTTATTTATTTATTTATTTATTTATATCAAATTTAGATTAATAACAAGAACAAATTCAACTCGTTAAAAAATTGTATTCTTGCTTTATGTAATACCATCAATAGTGTATTTTGTGTTTTTGTATTAGGGTATTTTTTCATATGATTTGTGATTTATATAATTTTTTAATTTTTTATTTGTATAACCTCGGGTGATATTCTTTAAAGTATAAGGGTGCACACACGGTACTATAAGTACTATCGTGCACTAAAGTAGCTTAAGTAGGTCTAAATTATGGGTAAGGGAAAATTATATTGTAATTTACAACAGAGTTTATTAGTTTAGGACCAAACATTGCTTCTGTAATTTGTATCTTTGCTACTACCAATAAATAAATAAATAAATAAATAAAATAAAGAAAGACAGGGCTACATCAGGGGTACCTCAGGGTAGTATTCTTGGGCCGTTGCTTTTTACTTTTTTTATTAATACCCTGCCCGATTCCTTGAAGCAATCAGTGGGCCTACTGTTTGCAGATGACTTCAAGTTATTCAGATTGGTCTCTGAAATTGAAGACTGTTATCGGTTACAGGGTGATATGGACTGTGTGAGTGAATGGTTTAGAAAGAACAAGATGAAGTTCAATATTAAAAAGTGTTCTGTAATGTCTGTTGCCAGAAAATCCAACTATATTGAGTTTAATTATAGTGTAAATGGTAGGGTTTTGGATCGAATAAGTGACGTGAAGGACTTGGGTGTCTTTTTTCAGTCTAATTTTAAATTTAATAATCATTATATATATACAGCAAATAAGGCATACAAGTGCCTTGGCTTCATCTTAAGAAATGGTAAAGATCTGAGTATGGAAACACTAATTCGACTATACAATGCTCTGGTGAGACCACACTTGGAGTATGCTGCTCAAATCTGGATGCCACTGGCTCAGTTTCATATAAATCCCATTGAAAAAGTTCAAAAGCGTTTCTTGAGATTCCTGTATGTTAGGCAGAATGGAGTGTACCCGTTTTTGGTCTCATATAGGGTAATGCTCAACAGTTTCCATATAAAATCCCTTGTACAAAGAAGAAATGAACAAGCTGTGATATTTATATACTATATATTCAATAATATAAAGTACAAACATTGTAATTTGATTAATTTTATGGATATTAGTGTACCTAAAGTTAACTTAAGGATTCTTAGCTTAGATATTTTTAAAACTAGTCAGTATAAACTATCTCCTCTAAATAAAATGATGGAACAGTGCAATATCGTAAACAGAGAAAACCCATTTGATATATTCAACACTAGCCTCTCTCAGTTAATTGGTTTAATATCTTAATCTGTGATTGTGTAATGTTTCCTTGTTAGAATTAGAAGAATTTTATCTATTTATTGTGTGTGTTTTTTGTATTAGTTTTGGGTTTAGGGTCATTTCACTGGTTCTCGGCCTGCTAAGTAAGAAATCGACTTTGGAGGTGTAGTTAATATGGAAAAAAGTGTCGGATTAACAATGTGAGGATATTAAGTAAATCTTTGGAATGTTTTTTATCAAAAATTAGTCATCTAAACCATGCTTTAGATACAAAAAGCGAAAAAAAAAGAAAAATTAAAAAAACGTATTTTTTTTGGTTCTCGGTCACTCGCCGCAGATCTCGACCAATTTTACATCAGTTCTCGGCCATACAAATTCCAGGTACCTATTCGAAAAATACATGTCATCCAGCCTTTCTCGGATTTGCCTAGAACCCATCCACACAACTGCATGAGCTTTATTGATGCCTTCTGCTTCTCTCAAAGAGATTTCTGGGTTTCTTCTCATGAAGTTAGAGTTCCAAGTTTGCTTCGGCATTCCTCCTTTAAATAAGTTCAGGCCAGGGAAATCCACATTTGGAAAGCTTAATCACCCATTCTTTAATAATTTTTTTGCCTTCTTCAATTAATAGAGGCTGTGGTCCTCGTTTCCTCAGCTCATCAGGAACTCGACCAGTGAGCCGGTCTTGAAGTGTCGTTCTCGGGACTTTATACCTTCTACTGGCTTCACGAACTGAGATATTGTTGATTCGGACTTCATGTAAATCTTTTTTCAAATCCATTTCAGAATATTGAAACATGGTTCGTTTAGCTACTGCTTTTGCCTTGGGTCTGACAGTTGTTTTTTTCTTGGAACTTGCACTTTTTTTTGTGGGAGCCACTAAAAAAGACAGAAACAAAAACTTTTCTTTTAGCAAAATTGTTTAGGTCTCTGAGTTATCTTAAATGATGGGTACTTTAACTTTAGTAAGGTAGGTGGTATAGGTACCTACTCCATTGAACATGCAATCAGGAATTTTATAATGGCCGACAATTGAAACACACAAAATATATGGATCCATGGGTTCTCGGCCACTGAACTCTAGTAGTGGCTGAGATAAGGTAGTTCTCGGCCCCTGAATATTTATGAAAATTGAAGTTCGAAACAAACATTATTTTATGTAATATTTGACGGCCGCAAACTAATATATAAAAAGGAGATATCCAAATGCACCTGTTAAAAATTTTATTATGTATTAACTATTTACATAATCTGAATGAATTCAAAATAGAAACATTAAACAAGTATATGATTCTCGGCCACATGGCCGAGAACTAAAATACGTGTTTTTTTCAATACTACTTTCCGGCCGCCTGAAATTTCATGAAAAAAAATAGTTTTAATAAGACTTTCTCATAAAATTATGAAGGTAAAATATATTCCTATAAGTAAAAACACTTTCCATACATTTCTAACATAAAAATGTTGAAATATTTACTATTTTCTGCTCAAACATCACTAAGCACTTTTGAAGAATAACAAACGTCGTACTCGCGACTTGAGTAGACCTCTACTAAATGATTTTTCACGTCTAAACCAATTGCACCCCTAACAACACCCAAAGTCATATGGGTACGAGAAAGATACAGAGAGTCAGATAAGCATCGAGAATATGTATACGTGCTGTAGTTTTCTTATTTTTCAACATTAAACAGAAAAATGGCCGAGAACCGGTGATGGCCGGTTAACCAGTGAAATGACCCTATATTTTATTGTCTTTTTTTTTATATACTCTCTTTGTTCTTTTGCCCTCGATTTTACCTTTGCTTGTAATTACCTTTATGGTGTTTGTGAAGATGTAACAATAAATAAATAAATAAATAAATTACAATGTTACCTTTAACATTGCATCAAGAAACAAATAATATCTCAGCAAGTTAAGAATAAATATAAATTCACTTCAGATTATAAAAACAGTTGAAACTAAAATGATAAGAAATATTCCTTAGAAAACATTACACAGAATACAGAAGGATCAAAGCACAACATGTAAGAAACAGAAAAATGAAGGAGATGCTGGAATAACACACAGAGGTGATTCTTACTTCTTATTAGTTCTTATGCTTTCTCTATTATGAATGGAACTAGTACCTACTTAGTAAAGGTGTATTTTTCTTGTCCTACATTAGGGTAACTTTGCAATATGCAAAAAGGTGAACTACTCATGGCTTGCAAGCTTTGCAGTTTCCCTATAAGAGTAGTAACTTATATTATTTCAAAATTGGAGCCGCAAATATCAACATTCCTATTTCTATTAGGTCAAGTTTAAACGAATCGATAGGAATAAATATTGAAAAGTATGTTTATTTAACGCCTATCTTCAAGCGAAAGAGTACCTAAATCCGACTGAGTCATAGAAGCAGAATTTTTATAACCGTTTTTATTGTATAGGTAAACACCCTACTCCTACATAACATTATATGCAACAGATCAATACGAAAATGGCATTTTCAAAAAAAGCTAATATAACAGAAACAAGTCGGTAATTTGAGTTGATAGTTTTTGGTTTTGGCTAGTAGCTCCCGAGAACCGCATTGCGGTAAATTCCTGAACCGGTTATATTATTATGTATCTGGAAATTTTTGACAGCTATTTAAAGCAAACAAATTTCCAGTGTTTTGCTAAAAATATAGACAATAGGCCGTAGCTGGGACACGGCTGGGTCGTCTGAAAGCTAGGATTACTAAAAATGTTCACTCACCATTGTGATTTTTTACGATTACACTAAAACAGAATATAAATATCGACGCAAGCAAAATATCACTGGATGACAACGTTTCACCGTCAAGTGCACTAGCCAACTGTCGTTTTGTTTGGGAGGGATAGGGAGCTACGTCGCGGCGCAACGCAACGCAACACTACCGCCAAGGCGCAATGGTGCGGCTACGACATAAACCAGTAAATATTCCTACGCCAATTTTCAAAACCGGTCAGAAATTTCTGTAACTATTCATTTAAAAACTTCCAAACCCAATAGAGCAATACCAAACAAAATCGCTACAAGCCGAAACTTACCATGAAACAGTTTAAATCTACCCAAATTCGAAGAACTATTTTTCGCCGCGCAACGTGTCAAAAGTAAAAATGTCGGGAGCGGCTTGTTTACAACCGCTTCTAGGGAAAACCGAGCTTCGCGATTGGTCGGCCGCTACCTGCAATGCAGGCAACGGGACACAGCACGCGGTGCGTGACGTTTCGCGCTAGAGCGTCGCGACGCTGCTAGGCGTCGGACAACGACGTCGAATTGCGTTCTGCTGATTTTGTGGGTGCGGGTGCGGCAAACTGGCCACTGGGCATGCACAACACTGATGTCGGTGTGGTCGTGGTCAGCATTTATCATTATCGTATATGCGACCGCGCCACTAGAAATAATTCCTACTGTGTTGAATTTTCGGCCACACCTCTATCTTCTAGTAATTACAAATAAACAGTACCTATTAATAAGATCTGCTTTTCTATACATATTAATTTTTTGCGTTTTTTCCCCGAAGGTTGCATTGATAACTTTATGACGTCATCTGGGATGTCTCAACATAATGCAAATCTCCATAAGGCACCCCCAGATGCGTCATCAAGTTACCAGACAACCTATTTAACTTTAAAAACCTTTTTTTTTCCGGACCCAAAATCAAATGTTAAATTACGTGTAGGTATAAAATATTACAATTTAAGAATAAAACAAGTTTTTTAAAACATATCCGCTAGGATTTTATTTTAAACTCTGTCGTATGATCGCTGAGGCCGCAAAGCAATACATGGATTTATTCGTATCGATACAATTGACTTGTATTGGGCCTTATTATTAATAATAAATTTTTGTGTTTTCGATCAGTAATGATAACAGCTTTGCTTTGTTTTGGTTTCACTCAAAACTAGTTTTGGTTCGAAATTTGGAAGAGTAAAAATCAAACGAGAAAAAGCCATTGTCGTCAGCGCTGACAAAGAAAGCAGATTTCCTTTTCTCTGGGTCCCTCCCATTTAAAGTGAGACAAACGATAACGCGTGTGGCTTCTTCTCGTTTGATGTCTACTCTACGGTTTTGGAATTGCGCAGAATTGCTTGCGCACAATAGTACATTAAAATACAAGTTTCATAAGACGTGATTTTATCGCACGAGCCCTATATTTGAAAACGAGCCGGAGGCGAGTTTTCTAAAGGGCGAGTGCGATAAAATGTCTTATGAAACGAATATTTTATACTATTTTTTCTATTTTTCTTGGTAATTTTATTCTCATATTTCCTGATTTCATATGTTTAGGTTGGTAACACTACATGCCAAATATAGAAATCTTCTATTAGGGCGCGTTCTTTTATTCAGCAATGGATCCATCTGCTGCCAGTATTATAAGACAGACATTCCTATTTTCTATGAGCTAGACAAAGAAAGGCTGATTACTGATGGCAATGAACTATAGCCAAAAACTGGAATGCGCATACATTGCTATATCTGCCAAAAAAATGAAGCCATGAAAGACAGATGCCACAAAGGGGAATGTTGTTTTTTTCTGTTGCTCGCTGATATATGACGTTTTCGAAAGTTTTGTCATATTTACCTTCACAGGTTTCATCAATTGGAATACGTGTTGGAAGCAATTTCCGCTATTTAACATAATGAGTGCGACAAAAACAGGTATCCCCTCCGCAGCAGCGGCACTAGGCTTCACGTTCGGCAATATGTGTGCGCATTCCAGTTTTTGGTTATAGTTCATTGACTGATGGATCCACCGCTGAATAAAAGAAAGCATCCTTAAAATCGCGAATGGCAGTTCGATGGCCATCAGTCAGCCAGTGTTACCAACCTCCGATAAGTAAAAAAGGAGTGTCACAAAGAGCTTCTTTTCGAAACTACTTTTGTGTTGAAAAGACTTCGAAATGACACCAAAATAGAAAAAAAATAATAGAGGACTGTTTTCAGGGATGTGCCGTAGACTATGAAATCTAATTCACGCAGTTTGTCTACTCGTTATCTACGTATCCATGTAGACTATAGCTTTGTTCGAACACAGCAAAAAACCGTACAATGTACCGTCACGATTCTGCGCAAAACCTAAAATTCGTGCGCAGAAACCTGAATTCGTATACTGAGTGGTTTCGAAACCGTTCATGGGACGGTTTTTTGACGTGTTGGAACAGACCTAATAGAAAGTTCTTGTGTCTCAGACGCTACGCTAATACGGTACCGCTAACAATACGGTATTTTACATGGTATTTTATAGTTCTCGGACACGAAGACACAGAAATCCTCTAATCCCTTATTCTGTTTACATTTTGACAACTAACCCAACTTTTTTTTGCTTATTTTCTAACTTTTATTTATCCAATAATGATTCCTGAATTTCATTAATTATTAGTGTTTTTTTATGGAGGAATTATTAGACGTTGCTGTTTTTGCAGACGTAAATGGAGAAAATGCAACGTAAACTAATTTTGACATAGCATAGCGTTACGGTAAGGCATCCGCTAAGTCATGTTACTTAGCGGGCTCCGCTAACGCTAATACGGTAAGAACTGTCATACTTGTCAAATAACGTAACGGTATTTGAAATTTGGACAGCACGAGAACTCTCTATTAGCCGCTTTCCAGCTGACCATTTTGAGCACGCAATCGAGCTTTTGCGCGCGCAAATGCTTCAAGCGCGTGTTCGTGTTCCAGCCGTGCTGCGCTTCGAGAGCTGCTAACTTTTGCGTTTCAAACATTCAAACACAGAACACTGTGCTGCACCGTGCTTGAAGCACACAGTTGGAAAGCGGCTTATGTAAACTATGTACAGATCGTTTCACCAGGGTTCATACTTTTGATATCGAACGCGTCATAACTCGAGAAAAAAGGGTTGTCGTAGATTAATTCATATATGACACATTCAATTTTTTTGACAAATGGCATGTAATATTGACAATTGAGTTGAAGAGGGCGCTTCTGTACTTGGTTCTCTTTAAATTTTGGCGCGTAAAAATTCGATTTAATTCTAACCTCAAAACTGAAGTTTGATGTGTGGTTTCAAGACAAGCTGACGCTGACACTTTTAAAAATATTCTCAAAGGGCCACTGAACGCTTTAGAAGATATTTTTTTTTTATTGATAACCTATTTTACTTATTTAAAGTACTCCTCAGCGTGTTTAAATCCAACATTCAAAAACGCGCGTGTTTTAAAGTTACCCATGACAATATCAACAACCCAATTAAAGCCAAGTACTCATAACTGCGAAATTCGTTTTTTCTTTTTGACATTGCTCCGACAATTTGACGTTTGAATCGCGCATTTAACAACAACAACAAATTGTCGAAGCAATGTCAAAAAAGAGCGAATTTCGCTGTTATGAGTACTAGGCTTAAGAAAGGTAAAGTCTAAATGTCAACTTTTTAATTATCGATTTGTCAAGAGTAGGTACTTGTAGATAACGTCAAATCAAATATAACAAGCACGAATTTAGCATTTTACAATTTATGATTTGAACGTATACCAATAAAAAAAAATAGTGTAAAGTATTCGTGGATAACTGGTCTTTAAAACACTTGCTCTATTTCGAGCACTCCGGCTGCGCCGTCGTGCTCGAAAAATCGCGCGTGTTTTAAAGACCCTAATATCCACTTATACTTTAATATACTATTAACTTATCCATTGTCCATTGTTCATATGTAGTCATCTTTCTTTCTACTCTGACTCTGACATTTACCGCCAAAATTTAAAACACTCCAAGTTCACTCGCGCCCTCTACAAAATTTGCTGCCATTAAAATGAATGACTTCTGGTTTAAAAGCCGACGAACGTTTTTGACGTCATTGATTTGTTTCAGTCATTTTCCATTTATTAAAAAAGGAAGGCAAAAAGTATGAACCCTGGTAAAGCAAAGCTTAGACAATGTAAACTATAGTGTAGACAACGGAAAATTTGAAATTTGAGTGAAATTTTGCATTGCATTAAATTTATATTAAAGTCTGTTTTTTTTTTAAAGATAATTCCCCAGTCCAAAATTTAGTCACTAGGGGCCAAATTACAGTATATTTGCATCTACAAATTTGCAGTTCTGCAAATATGGCCGACTTGCATATGTGCTCTATTTGCAGAAATGAGCAAATTACAGAAAAAATCTGCAATTTCGTCATATTTATTGGAAAAATGTGTTTGGGCGCTACTGATTTAGCAGTTTTAAATGTCAAAGTTGTCAAAGTGATTGCAAAGACTTGCGGGACCGTTTCACCATGCGCAAGTTTGCAGGCGACCTGCAAATGCATTCTGCTTCTGTAATACGAAAAGTCAGACTTGCAGGTCCTGCATTTGTATCTTGGTGTTGCAGAGCTTCTGTAATTCCAGGCTAGGTTGGCAACACAAGCCTTTTCTACATAAAAAATTTGAAAGGTAAGACAATTTTACATTGTATTGCCAACTAATGTCATTTTGACTTTTATCTTTAAAAAAGAAAACAGACTTTATAAATTAGTCATTAATCGCAGTTGTCGTTGTTTACACCAGAGTACGTACGCGTCAACCTATCAGATCAGCTGTCACATCTGTGGGTGGCTATTTATCTATTTATTTCTTGTTATATCTCAAGATTGAACATTTTAAAATATATAGTTTTGATTCTCTTTCATTTTTGATAAATAAAAAAACAAACTGCACAAACATTATTTTTAAAATTTGACACTTAAGACAGGCGTCCCATGCCATGATACTGGAACGGTACAAATCTAGTGCGTGGCGCCCCCGAGGTGCTCTGGAGCGCGCCAGAGCGCGTCAATGTGCATACTGGAAAGCGGCTCAGAAGGTAGACAATCTTTATTTACGCGTAGTTGCCCATCTCTGACTGTTCTAATACTAGTTCTAAATCGATTCGGAACCAAACCACAACCACGGCGCAAATCACGAAATTCTAAAACAGTTCCTCCTTCAGAGCAAAAACTGAGAGAACCGTTCTAGAACAATCCCAAAATGGTTCTTGAATTTGCATCTTCCTTTTGCCTATCATAATTGTATGTATTCTAAGCCATGACTGCTGGCGCAAACTGCTAATGACACGTTGATGACGTCGGCAACGGTGCAACACCATATGAACAAAAATCGAGGCTGATGAGCAATATATAATAGTGTGTACTATCCTTGGTGTAGCCTAGCCGAGTTCAGAAATGCGTGCTTTCCAACGGTCTTTCAATGGCCATTTCCACCAACCAAACTATAACTAAGCTTTGATTAACTATTGGTTAATCACCATTGCCAACGTCATTAACTAAGTCGTCAGCTGCTTAAACAGCTTACGTCAAGGCAAGAAATAACATGTTGCATGCGTCACAATTGGTGATTTGGCGCGGGAGGGGCTTCAGATTTGTTCCACCCAAGGCCATTCCTTTCGAAAAGTGTTTGTTGCACGTTGCACCACGCATCTGGATCCTTGCAAATCGGTGGAGACTTAACACTGGTGCTTCAATGGATTTTCCAAACGATTTTGTCGATTTTTGAATAGAACTGAAAAACATGGAAGAAATTTTGTATGTGGGTGCTTTAGGTGGTCTTAATGACCAGAATCTAACCATCTTCCTCGATCTTCCAAGGAAAATTAAAATCTTCTTGGGGTGTGAAGCGGATGCACTTATTTTTATTCGATTTGGACATAGTTTTTCCATGCTGAATGAAAATTCCTGGCTGATGGAGACGCTCGTATTGGGCTGAGTTATAAAAGAAAGCATAAACAATAAACAATAAACAAATAAAAAAATGCAGATTAAAATTTTGGCAGTTTTACTGCAAATCTGAATTTGTGAATTTACACGATATACTGGGTAAATTACACGTTTTTACATGCTTTCAGTCTCACAATTACACGATTTTTACACCCGATCTTTGTACCTATTTTGTGACATTAAGATTTTGGGAAATGGGTTAAATCCAGTCAAATCTGAAGGTTAATGTTCCTATTGCTCCTGTTCATCGCTCCTCAACCAAAAATAAAGATGTGGCAACGATGGGAAAGCGGACCGAAAGTAACCAAATTACTATAATTGCTCTGGTACCTGGAAAAGTGGTTACTTCTGGACCTCAGTTTCCCGCAAGGATAATAAACACTACTACTACTACAGAGCCGCTTTCCAGTATGCACATTGGCGCGCTCTGGCGCGCTCTATAGCACCTCAGGGGCGCCACACACTAAATTTGTACCGTTCCAGTATCATGGCGTGAGACGCCTGTCTTAGTGTCAAATATGTCAAATTTTAAAAATAATTATCTTTTTGTTTATGCAGTATGTTTTTTTATTTATCAAAAATGAAAGAGAATCAAAACTATATTTTTTAAAATGTTCAATCTTGCGATATAACAAGAAATAAATAGAATCGATTAAAGGCGATTAACCAGTCGGTTATATTGACAGATGAACAATGCATTTAACGTCCTTTTATACCAATTGGTTGACAAATGACGTTTGCTCCATTGATTATCTGTCAACTATGACCGACCGGTTAATCGCCTTTAATCGATGTAGATAAATAGCCACCCACGGATGTGACAGCTGACAGGTTGACGCGTACGTACAGCTCGGGAGCTCAACGCCCCGAGTAGCTCCGGGCGTCACACTCCCATACTGGAAAGCGGCTCAGGATAGCCTATCCTCATAAGGGCGGGTATTATAAAACTACTTTGAGAGTTAACATAAAGTTAACTTCTGGAATTACATGTAATTCAAAAAGTTAACTTTCAAAGCAGTTTTATAAAACCCGCCCTAAGTCCTATGTGGTTCAAATCTCAGGCCCCCCGCCATGCCAAAGCACCAGTGATGACGTAGGCAGCATGTCTTTTCTCGTCTTGACGTAGGGAGTTTGTACCACAAGTTATGATTCCGCCAGCTTCTGCTTTATGCATACTTGGTTTTACTACTAATTAACGTTCTAAAATAATTTTTTTTCATATCTTTTTTGTGTTTTCCTCTTCGCCTTAGTTAATCAAAATTAAATAATATTTTTCATTATAAATTTAAATTCTAAACAACGACCGCTGGCGCAAACAGCTGACAACTTATCTAATGACGTTGGCAATGGTGCTACACCATATGACCGCGATTACCAACGAGGCCGATAAGCAATCCTAGTGTGTATTATCCTTGGTAGTCACTTGACAGAATATTAGATTGGAAAGCCATGAAACAATTGAAACAAAACAAAAATAAAGAGGATAGAGAATGTCAAATTTTTCAAATTACACGCAAAATACACGCTTTTTGTTCATGTTCGAAAAATACACGCAAATCGTGTAATTACACGCTAATTGGCAACACTAGTTTTGACAACTATTACGTTGCATAACATTACGGTATACAGCCCATTAACTTTCCTTATAACGGGATTCGGTAACGCTGATTTCGTTAACGCGGTGATTTTTGACAGATAGTTATGTACGTAAATAACGGAAGCGCAGTCGAAAGAACTCTTTAGTAGCTCGAGTGTTTTAAACTCTTGAAAGGAATACAACTATTGTTTATCATCCTTGCGCTAGGGTCCAAGGAGACGAATGATACACACTACTACTACAGAATACTACTACTAGTACATGCTGCCTACGTCACAACTGGTATTTTGGCATGGCGGGAAAGGGGGGGAGTGTCTGGTTGTTACCTCAGGTACTTTCTATGCTCTAGTGCATAGAAAGTACCTGCTAGGTAACAACCAGACGTTTATCAGTCAGTCCATAATTTGGCCCTAAGGAATACTTATCCTTAGGGCTCCCCTTAAATAGTTGGTGGAAACGGCCATAAGTGTATATCATCCTTACTATTAAGCTGGATTCTCACTGTCGCAAAATTCGCTCCTTTGTGACATTGTTACGTTTTACGTTTTATGCGTGTATCAAACGTCAAATTGTCGAAGCAATGTCAAAAAATAGCGAATTTCGCGCAACTGAGAATGAAGGCAATCTAATTCATCTGTCAAAATGAAAAATTCAATATGGCGTGGCGGCCACCAAGTTTGTTTTGAAAATGTGCTTTCATGCATATTTTAATGACAGATTACACGACGGTTTTCTACCACCACTTCGGTTTTAGATCGTCGTGTTTCAACGCGACGATGAAAACCGACGAGAAAGAACGTATGGTGTATTTTTTTCCAAGATGGATTTTAACATTGAAAATTTTGTAACATAAACAACACCGCTTGGCCTTGATTAGTCGCAAAATAAGGTGTCTCTGCAGGTCGAAAACAGTTTTACAATGCATGTCGTGCAAATGGCATCTTGTGACCAATAAAGCGGCATTGTTTATGTTTCAAAGTTGACAATGTCAAAATCTATCTTAGGAAAATAGTAGGTACATTATATATCTAGGTAGAAAAGTTGATCATTATATACGGAGCGCTTTAATAAACCGAGGCGCGTAGCGCCGAGGTTTATAATGCGTAAAGGGGCACCATACACTACGTTCTTTTTCGTCGGTTTTCATCGCCACGATGAAACACGTCGTTCCAAAACCGAAGTGTGTGGTAGAAAACCGTCGTGTTTTTCTACGGTTTTCTACCATACACTTCGGTTTTGGAACGACGTGTTTTATTGTGGCAATGAAAACCGACGAGAAAGAACGTAGTGTATGGAGCCCTGAAGGTATATAATGACTTTCTCTACCGAGGAATATGTAGAATTTTTTTTACTACTGCTTATAATAAAAAATTGGTTTAAAATCTGTGCTTGAATTTTTTTTTTTGAACGCCTTCTTGAAAGTGCTGTCTTCTATGAACAGCTTTGGTAACTTCCTATGTACCTACAGAAACCTTTTTTTTTTTTTTTAAATGACGTATGATATTGGAATTGAACCAACAGAAACATGACAATATCCTTGCGTCATGACATTTTCATTCTTGCCCTAGGTATTTTTTCATTATTTTCATTATTCACCTAGGGAGAGAAATTCAATTTTTTCCTAGAAAAATAGATTGAATAATGACTATTTCTCAGGTTAGTAGTAAAAAAAATACAGTTCAATATGTGGGGCCCTTAAGATTTCTGTCCTTGGGTGCAACGATCGATGCACCATATATTTAGGTATGATAGTAATGGAAAAAAACCTAGGTCAATGATGAAAATGACGTCATACGTCATGACGCAAGGATATTCTACTAATAGAAATTAAGAAAAAACAAGTTTCTGTATATATACATTAAAAGTTACCATAAGCTGGTGATAGAGGGCAGCACTTTCGCGCCTCCGGTTATAAAAGGGTTCGGTATTTATAATGACCAACTTCTTCACCTAGGTATATAACATACTACTTTAAAAGAGAATAATATACAAAATAATTCGAAATAATTAAATAATCCGTCCAGTACCTAACGAATTTACTTTTCTCATTTAAATGATTTGGCAACGTCGTTTTTTCAATATTTTTATGGCGTATATGACATGCCTATTTAATTTCACATTTTATCCATTAAACTCAAGTAAATGTATATTTTTATTAGCTAGTAGATGTAATTAAGCATAATTATCAATTATTACACAAATAAAATACACAACGAAACTGTATTTAAAGCCAATAATATTTGCCGATTCAAATTTGGCGCTCGTATTATTACTTGTCAACGCAGTCCTGTCACGTGACCCACGCTGGCCGCCATTTCTTGGAATAACAAACGACCGGGTAGGTACGTGTGTTTTTCTAGTGAAGGTTTTTGTGCAGAAGAACGGCCCAATAAATAGCTAAAAATGTCTGAAGTCGACTCGTCCAAAACCAACAACGCAGTAAAAGCGGAAAATAGTCAGGTGAGTAGTCGAATTGTCTTATTTTCAGCGGAAATGTGCCCGTAATATTAGACTGTGACTCGACGCGGCTAGCCCACGCTTTGTTTGCCTTGTCCTTCAATTAGGACCGAGTCACAGTCTCAACGATGCACCATAATATTAAGGTATTTTCGATTATTTCTTAGAAAATTTTGCGGTTATTCGGTGCTACAGGTTATTAAGGTCATTCCTGATAGCTTATCTCGAACAAGGACGCAATGAATATGCCTTAAAATACGAAAATTTCAATAATGTACGCCGCGGATTTCGAATCGAGCTACGACACACGCTTAGCGCTTTATTTCTCCTGGTAAAGTACTCGCTTTCTTCAAAGGCACGTCGTAGCTCGGCACTTAATTTTTGGAGGGAAAACTTAAATTTCAAGTTCAATAACTTCTTCGTGTAGGAATTCAATTAGCATATTAGTGCAGAATTAATTATTGTATTTTTTTTTTTTTAGAATGACAAAACCCCCAGAGGGAGAAAATCCAAATCTCCCAGGGTCTCCACCATTGACAGGGCTCGTGAGGAGAGCGAGGCCATTACAAAGGTAATTTGATTAAAATGTTTCAAGGAATTTGATAAAAGTTCAATTAGCACTTTTGTGTTGGTAGAGATTTTCAATTTTTATATCTGTATATTTATTAATGGAATATTTTCATAGAATTTGAGGACAAGCAAAGATTTTTAGGTTATGATCAGAGATTATTGTTTTTAAAATGTCCTTCAAACATTGTGTATTAGTAATAAATATTAAATAATTTCACCAATGTTCCTGTCTTGTGAAAAATGAAAAGCTTAAACTTACATATGTAAAAATGTGTGATGGGATTTATGTTTATGTATTGCTAATATCATTAGGTATTACTTAATGCTTAGGAACTAGGTTTTGTATTACATTTTCATTTTGTATTTTATTTGTTTTTAGAATCTTGACTCTTAATTTTTTGTTTTCCTTAACTAAATTAAAATTAAATGTAGAAAAAATTGAAGAAAATTGGATTTGATTAGTTGTTAGGTAGGTATAACAAATTTTATTACCAAAAACCCATCTGGATTTTTCTTATAATAAACCCGCACCAAAATGCTAAAACCGACCCATAAACCCAGTAATGATGGGTTTTTCTATACAACCCTGAACAGACACATTTTGCAGGTAAATACCTAGAAAACGAGAAAAGATAACCAGATGTGGTTTTTCTTGGAGAATAAGGGTTTTTTAAGGTTTTTTTTTTACCAGTGTTGATCATAGACTTGTGTTGACTTAAAATTTACCGACATTTAGGTTTATAAACATGCGATTACTGCCTTATTTTCAATAAAACACCTTGTATATTTTGTCATCCTCAGAAAGCCTGATTTTTCTAATTTACAAAAATTTATTTTTTTTTATCTTGAAATTGCACTTTGTAAAAGAGGAACTTCAAACTTTCAGGATTTATTGAGTAGGGTCTTTTTATCAAACAGAACAAACCACAAGTAAGTAGATCTCAGGCTCAGAAATTCAATTATGAATTTTTTCTCACTTAGGCTGGAGTCTCATGCATCCGTTTTCTGACAAAAGATGTCTGAAAAACCTTCTATTTTCATATATTATGATTGTCAGAATAGAAGGTTTTTCAGACATCTTTTGTCGGAAAACGGATGCATGAGATTCCAGCTTTAAATGCCAAAACAATCAGAGGGACTTCAAACTTTCAGAATTTATTACCAAGTTATATAAACCAATTCATTTTTTCCTAAATCAGATAAAATCAGTAAAAAATTTTTTGAATCACTAATATAATCTATAGTTGAATGAGGATAAATTTCTAATCTATCTATCTATTCAGCCTTCTTCAGTCCATCTTTGGACATAGGCCTCCCCCAGTCTTCTCCATTCTTCTCTGTCTGTTGCCATGTTCATCCAGGTGGATGATAATTTCTAATAATCACCTGTAAATCAATGTAAATTCATTTAAAAATAATTTAACTTCTGCCACAAAATTCAACAGACAAAGATAACAAAGTCCTGAGGTAAAACATGAGATATATTGACAAGCAAACAGTGAGAAACTATAGATAATTAAGCAGTTTAAATCTAACTCAAAATCACAAAAATCTCTGTCAATAAATCTCTGTTCATCATCATCATTATAAATCAGCTTAAATCTTATTCAAAATCAGCTTAAATTTTACTAAATCAGTTTTACTATAATGTGTAGAATGTATACTTTTTTTTTCACTTTTCCTCTGAGTTTTGTAAGTTTTATGTTTCGTCACAGGATATAAATTTGGCCAATAAAATATTTTTTCTCAGGGTTTGGATTCCCCAGTAGAAGGTAGAAGGATGACCAGGTCGGCCTCGAAGGGCTCGACCACCACAGCAACGCCTCCACCGCCAGCCAAGAAAGAGCGCAAGAGCCCGGCCGTGTCCACTCCCTCTGCGAGCAAAAGGGGCAGACGTCCAAAGAAAGCAGTGGAGGAAGAAAATTCGGAGAACCAACACGAAGACAAAGACGCCACCGCTTTGGGCGATGTTGAAGAGAAAAATGAAAAAGAGGAAGCGTCCAAAAATGACTCGGAAGCTTCACCGGCTGAGTCTTCAGAGGCCAAATCTGAGGCTATGGACACCAATTCCCACGAAGACAAAGAGGAGATTGCTAATAATAATGCGGCAGAGTCTTCTAAAGTAAGTAGACTTAATTTAAATTAAATAATATTTAGGTACATACATTTGTTTAAATGACTGTGCAGGGCCTAGGCAAAATACTTGTTTCTCAAGCAAAAACAAGAAAGATATTCTAGAAAAAAGTGTCACTTGAATTTGATAGTCTATTGCAAATCTACCTTTATTGGGAGAAGAATTTGTAGTTTCAACATGTTCCTCTCAGAGTGGTCTTTCAATAAGATTTTTTCATTATTTTATTGATGTTTATTTGGGTATTTTACCATCATCTAATATCTATTGAAAATCAACATTTGAGAGAGTTCTATTTGACTTAAATCCTAGATTTTTCTACAGGTTTGATTTGAATTTTTGGAAACTTTGAAAAATCTTATCTATCCAATTCTATTACAGATAGAAAGCTGAAATTTTCTGTGAATCTAATCATAGTACTTAGAGGACTACAATCCTTGGAAATATTAACTCATTTGGACCTTATGTTCAAAGATTCTGGCTTCAAATTGAATTCAAGGGCCTGGAATAGAAAAAAAATGTCCTCCTAATTCCTCAGTTTTTGTCAATTTCACGCTCTTGAATTAGTGTTTTCTCTAACATCAAGAAAACCCATGAGCCAAGAATAAAGCAATAATTTTCCAAGTATTTCCCATTTACTCAACTATTTCTCATAGTTTGCAGACATATTTGAACCCAAGCCTGAAAACTTCACAACTTCAAATTCTGTTTTCTTTTTCCATAGGAATCCGAGGCTACTGAAAACGGTGCAAAAGAAGAGGACAGTGTAGATGCTTCGGCTACCTCAGAGGACGAGAAAAAAGAGGAAGCCGCCAGTAGCACAAATAGCGAGGAGGCGGCACCTGCCAGCGACGAACCAGCAGAAAAAGCTTCTTCCACGGAAGAAGAAAAATCGGCAGAATAATTGCACCAACCACAGCCGATTTTATTAAAAAAAGTGTGGTAGGAAAATGCAATGGTAAAATAAGGGGGTAATAAGGGGATTTTTATATATTCAAAATTTTTTTGACTATTCAATCAAAATGGCATTACATATTCTGATGGTGTATTACTTTAGTCTTAAGAAATACACAATCAGAAGTAGATAAATAAATTCAATTACATAATTCATTCCCCATTATTTCAGGCCTAGGCTTATTTTACTGTTGTTTTCTAATAATTCATTTTTTTTTTTTTGGTACTTTTTTCTGGAAAAATGTGTTAATTTTTCAAAAATGGTTATTTTTACTTGATTTTGTTTGATTATTACTTAGGTGTAATTATATAGGGGAGTGGTTGGCGTCTTGAAACCAATAATTTTCGTATTCGTTTGACTCAATGCAGTCATTGTCAACTCCCTATCTGTAGGTTAGTATCAAGTCTTTATGTATATTGTATTTTGTTTTGACAATAACTGTCTTTGATTACATAATTATTTTTTCACAAAGTCTAAATTAGTGTATCCTGAATCTTTATCCATGTATTTGTAAAATATTTGATAACATTTTGCGGTCAGTGGAAACAAAACTCCTTTTAATCTAAATTTATTGTACATATTGTATGGTGATAGATATAAGGCAATTTTTCCATGTACCATTCTAAATTTGGGAGAACATTATTTGTCTATTTTCGAAAGCCATTCTTGAATCTTTATATTTTTGACAGTTTTACAAAACAACTAAAAACATGATGGAAATTCTCTTGGAAATTTTGGAAGGAAACAATAAAGTTTCTAAATTTCCTCTGTTACAAGGCAAGTTCTCCCAATTTTTCTTTTTGATTATCAAATAATTTGCAATCTGTAACAGTTTATGGTTCCTTTTTAATACCCTAATATTTGTGTGTGTTTTCTAAGCCTAAACAAATAATAAAAAAGTCTTTCCTCGAATTCAAATGCTGCAGCTCTGAACATTATAATTATTAATAAGAGAGTCTTGTTTAAACAAACTTGTAAATACTAGTTAAAAACAAGACTTTATTGCTGTTAAAAAGGAGTATAATAAACTGTTATTGCTTCTAACCGCCCCCCCATGAATTAACTTTTTCTTTAAATTTTAGTTACTTATATGGATTAGGTAAATTCTTGTTCATCACAAGCAGTCGAAAAAAAAAATTCTAAGCGAGAATGCACTAATATCTATACAAAAAACAAAGAAAACGAGACATTTGTTTGTGAATTATTATGATAATTCTTGAAAGTACTGTAGTCTTATGTTTGTATTTTTATAGACTTATGTAGTAATATATTTTGTTTCCTTCTGACGTGAAGTTAAACAGTAATGTCTTTATTTTCTATTTATGTAATAATCTATAACGTAAAGGTTTTAAATCAATGTGAAAATAAATTTTCATTAGAGATAAATAATATGAATGTTTTTCTTTATTATTACCCATTAATAAAGTAATATTGGCGCAGCCTCTTTGTGATGGGGGGTGTACGGTGGATAGATGGGGAAAAACTTGCTCAGTTTTATATAAAAAGTGTATATTTGCTAAGAAGTCATTAAATCATGAATCCTCCAGGATTCATGCTCTTTAGTGGAAAGGGCCACACGTTTGACGCTACTTACGAAGGAATGTCGTTTTAATGCTAATGTTACCTAGAATGTTAATCGTCGTTTAACTGATCCTCATCTAAAGGGGCTTTCCCAGGGTGGCGGTACTAACACTGGTCCACTATTTATATAAATTTATTGCGGACTTGCAATAAACATCAGATTGAATCGACAATTAAATTAATAAGATTGAATACTGGGTTCTCCTTTTTTAAGTAGCTAGATGACAATATTGTCAACTAGCTGCTTAGGAAAGGAGGACCCGGTATTCAACCTTATTGTCACAACTGCCCGCTTTACGGGGGTGACATGGGGGGTTTGTATGGGGGTCGATGGAGAGAAATTCGCTCAGGTTATATAAAAATATAGATATATATTTTCCCAAATATGCTGTTACATGTACGCTAAAAGATGCATGACCTTTCAAACATTGGGGTCCTTATAGGGGGTCACTCCTCAACGCTGCTTGGGGGACTGTAGAATAGTTTATCGTCACCCTTATGCCTTTTCCAGAGAGGCTTTCCCAACGAGAGGTGATTGCACTGGACAACGATAAGGCTGAAGATACCCAGAGGGGCTCTCCCAACGAGAGGTTCTTCCACTGGGGTGACTTAATTCCAGAGGGGCTTTTCCAACGAGAGGTACTTGCACTGGTTTAAGTCTGCCTTTGCTGCGGCTTGCAGCGCAATTTATATTCGTTTATTGCTGAATTGCGATAAACATCCGACCGAATCGGCAATTAAATTAATAAGGTTAAATACCGGGTCCTCCTTTCCTAAGCAGCTAGTTGACATTATTAATTTAATTGCCGATTCGGTCGGATTTTTATTGCATTTCAGCAATAAACGAATATAAATTGCGCTGCAATCCGCAGCAAAGGCAGACTTAAACCAGTGCAAGTACCTCTCGTTGGAAAAGCCCCTCTGGAATTAAGTCTCCCCAGTGCAAGTACCTCTCGTTGGGAAAGCCCTTCTGGGTATCTTCAGCCTTATCGTTGTCCAGTGCAATCACCTCTCGTTGGGAAAGCCCCTCTGGACAAGGCATAAGGGTGACGATAAAATAATCTACAGTCCCCCAAGCAGCGTTGACGTGTGGCTCCCTATAAGGGCCCCAGTGTTCGAAGGGTCATGTGTCTTATAGGACTAGCGTACATGTAAGGGCATATTTGGGAAAATATATATCCACACTTTTATATAACCTGAGCGAGTTTCTCTCCATCGACCTCCAAAGCTACAAACCCCCCATGTCACCCCCGTAAAGCGGGCAGTTGTGACAATATCATTAAAGACATTTCCAACTACAGATGAAAGAAATCTATAAATCGAAACTCAACAAGATGTTATTGCAGAGCAATAGCAAAAGCTACATGGTTATCCACAATTTGCAGGTAGCCAAATTCAAAAGTTAACTTGGAACACCTGGATATCAATCTAAGAAAATATAATAAAGAGTTTTTTAGATATGGTATGGATCAAGTAAGATCATAATAGGGCACACTGTATTACCCGAGAATTAACATTTAAGCAATTTCTTGGTAATGAAAACATCGAATCATAGATGGCAATAAGAGTCAGTTTATTCGGTTTATTGAAAAAATAAGTTATCCAAGTTACTTTTAAGTCCATTTCCTTGAAATTGAGGCGGTATTGCACCTCATACTGATTGTTTAACATTCTAGTCTAATCCTGAGATTTATTTTTTCCGATCTGGGTACCTACTTAAACTTCTAGTTTATACAGTGTTTTTGGGAAGTTGAACATTTTCTAGAATTGAAAATTCAAAATAGCTCCATTATTGTAGCATACCTTGCAAAAGGCATCTTCTGCATGTTACTTAGATTTAATAAATAGTACATAAAATTCCCAAGTTTCAATTTTATACAGGGTGATTGTAAAAGTCAGCAATGCAAAATGAAATGACTCTATATCCTATATCTATGTTAGCACTTTCAGAAACACCCTCTGCATAACTTGAGTACCTACCTATTCAGTTTTTTCAAAAAAATCCAAACTCAACTCCATAAAATTCTGGACCAAATTCCTCAGTTTCAACTTTATGCAAGGTGATTGTAAAAGTTAGAAATTTTCTAAACATGCAAAATAATTCTATTTTTGTGGCTCTTTGTTGCGTAAATATTGATAGTAATTAACACGACTAAATACCTGACTCATCTATCTCAAAATCTAGGTATATTTGGGTAGAACTAAAAAAAATTCTTTCAAATTTTCCAAAAGCCAATTCCTGTTACAAGCACATGACATGCATAATCAATGGTGCATTGAACTCCCGAAAATGTTTCAGAGGGGCGAACTACTGGATCAATTATTCCCAAAATCGTGGAAAAACTGTGGGAAGGGAGTTGCCATGGCAAACACAACGAATGGAGTGCGTTTGAATTATCACGTAACCCAAGTGCGTAAGGATTTTGACGAAAAATTAATCAAAATAAATATTTTCGATACTTATCAGTAGTAGGTAGGTACTGAAATCCTAAACAAATAGGAGATCCTCCCGCGTAAGCCCAAAACAAATTTCGGGTTGTGCCATAGGCCAACAACCTCTCTTTTGGATCGTACTTATAGTACCCAGGGGAGCGATGACCCCCGAAAAAATGCACCAACGACTAAAGAGTCGCTATACAGAAAGGCAGAGCGATAGGCCCATACCGGAATTAGGTCACATTGTATCAATAGAATGAGCTAGTTTTAGATTAGGTGTTCAATGACCTTTTTTTTTTCAGTGAGATTTTCACTGTGAAGTATTTTGAGTCAGTTATCGGTTGATGGCAATATTTATTTCATGTGCCACAAACTTCAAAAAGTCACCATTGGAAAAGAGATTGAAGGAGATAGGTAGGTATAGAAGATTTATTCAAAAAAAGATTAGGAATAAGACGTACAAACAAAAGTAAGAAAAACAATAGGGGATTAAAGAAAAATGAATCATATGGAAGATGCCAGAAAATAAAATCAATATTAGGATGACAAAGAAGCACTAGGGATAGTTACAATAACAGATTATGAATAGGGTGAACACTTTGAACTATTATACCAACGAGCACATTTTCAAGAAAAAGATAGGTAGGTACCAGGGAAGAAACTCTGGATCAGTTGATCTTTCGGCAGAAATTAATAAATATGGCACAGAAGAACTATTTTATCAAAAATTTGTTCCAGAAATATCTACTTAAACGGAACAAAAGTTCCAGAGGAATCGGAAACAAGCTACCTACTTAACTATACAGAAATAGCGAGGTATCAATTAAAGAATTACAATAATAATTATTATTCAATTAATTGTTGTATTTTTCAAACAAAACTAGGAAAAATGTTGCAACATCAAGGTAGTTTTGATTATTGAGGTACATTTTTGCCTCACTATTAAACTAATAGAAAATATATAATATATGTTCCTCCAAAATGTATTTTTTACTTAAACACACACCCTCAAACACACACAAACTCCCTGATTGGCATACACCTCCCAGCAGGATATCCCATTACCATCATTGAAAGCATTTCGAAGCCAAGGACTTTGCGTTTTCTGAATGAAACTTGGAAAACTACGCTCTCCTACGCTCGCTCTCAGAGGCGTAGTCCCTTTGAGCCAAAGTGTGGGACGATAATATAAGGGATGGATATTTTAAGTAAACGCATACAAAAACAACTATCATCTAAAATATAAAAGTTCAATGTACCAGCAACCGTAAAGTGCTCTGTTTCCTTCACGCCGAATGAAGAGCCATAAATTGTTAAAGTAAAGAAGCCAATACCAAAACAAACTCAGGATTGTGCAAGGCTAACAACCTTCCCTCGGTAAATTCTTGAGAACTTGCAGTCAACGAACCCCGAAAATGCACTTTGATGAGAGAGATCAACAACGGCCGTGATATGCGTGACTGCTTACTTACAGATTACATGAGGCTTTCACTTCCAAAGAAAGACCCCAGCGTTGAATTATTACCTTAGTCATTCAAGGATTTTTTTGTCAATTTGTTTTTGTCAATATCTTACATTAAATTACGAAAACCTTTTGAGAGTTATTATACTTTTGAACCGGGTAGTAAGGATAAATTAAATTCTACTATGGAGAAAAAGGCATTGGGAAAATAGAGAAACTCAACTTGTAGCCAGTTATCAACAAAGTAATAGGTACTCGCCGTCAGAAGCTGCTTTTCAGGATATTGGCTGAGAAGTTTTTCCATATTCGCTTTATTCTGCTGATGTTTTTCTATGAGATTTTCATCTTTCCAATCATTCGGTCTCTATTCTATCCAGTGGCGGCTCGTGACTATTTCAAGTGAGGAGGCTAAAAAATATAGTAAAAGTATTAAAATCAATTGACAAAGAACGGGTTCGTCTAATTCCGGCCCTTCGGGCTTTTATAATAGTCAGTTTTGAATTGTACAAATATCATATCCCGTGTGCAACTTAGTGAAGCAATATCATGCGATACCTTAAAATTTCCAGGAAAATGTGTAGATTAAAAATTTTAATGGGGCGTATCTCGCAATGGCGGCAGAAGGGCGAGAACCACTCTTATGCAGTAGGGAAGTACCTATACTACGTATATTATTCAAAAACATATTTCCTTCAATATAAATGGATTTCATAGTATCCACCACTTTTGTTTCAGGTAACGTCGATGAGATGTTTAAAAATATTACGAGACCATCCCCTGATCGGGGGATGATTTCATAACACAGCTTCTTTCAAGCATATACTAAATTAACTGTTGCAACTAACAACAATAGTCAAGCAACATGCAAATATTGTAATGTGATAATATTATGAAATCGTGGCCGCCCAAACATCTGAAATGTAACTTCTTAGGCGGCGATCTAATATTTGGACGATAATGGAGAGTGATTTGAAAGATGCGTTACGTTCAGGCCCATTTCATTCGAGCTATATCCTAAATACAAGCGATGTATCAATGTAGACGTATACACTCAATACGAAGCGATAATTCTTCACTTCTACCATGTGTACAGCGCTGCACATGATTTCTTGTGTTTCAGATTACGTCGCAACAATAGCTAAAAATGGAAGCTATTAAGAAACTAAGTGTTAAATAACCTTGAGTAGTGATAAGTGTTGCTTGTGTACTCTAAAAGACTTCGTGATTCGTGAATTCGCAGATTGCCTCAACACCCTTGCTGAAACTCTGGTGAAAATCAAGAAATGGGATCCGAAACATTAGCAAGATGTACCGATCCTTACTTTAACAGCAGACCAGTTTACATCGGATAAAATAAAAGACATGAAAGTGAAATGGCACCTTGAATGTTACCATATGTTACAAAAGAATTAAAAAAAAATTTATTTGGTACGAATGGAAAAAAAGTATAATGCCCAGCAATTGGAAGCTTCAACCAAGCTTCTCGGGTGCCGATATCACAGGAAGTTTCAAAGGAAAAGGTAAAATTAGTTTTTGGGAGCAACTCCATCCATGCTTCAGGCTTTGGCATCTTTGGGCAAAAGTGAAACGTTAAGTAACTCTGATATGAAGCAGATTGAGTTGTTTATTTGTTCAATATATTCACCGTCCAAGAAAAGTGTGAAGAGCCTAGCAGAATTGAGATGGTGGTTGTTTTCGCAGAGGCAAGTTTCGACCGAAAATATGCCCCCCACTCGAGCAGCCTTGTAAATGACAGTAGAGCCATGCCACTCAGTGCATTGAAGGGAATCGAGATACACAGGCTTACCTCAATTTACCACCTCTAACAAATTACGTTTGGAAATTTGGCACTGATGGATTGGAATTAGAACCGATTATGTGTAGTCTTTCCTGCGCACCTGAAAATAGTATATTGTTGTATTAGGAGTAGAAGCTTTACTTTTTTGTGCTGAAGCGGTAGGTTTGCGAGCCGAACGTAGTGAGGCTCGCAATACTGCTGAAGCACAAAAAAGTGCTTCTACTCCGTATGCAACACGCTATTTTTTCTCCAAACGAATGGGGTAAGCTCGGGGGCAAGTGAATGGTTGAGCGGCAGTAAAAGTACGAGCGGCACTAAAAGTACTTCTACTGCCGCTCCAACGGCACTAAAAGTACTTTTGCTGCCGCTGGGGTTGCCAAGCAGCATAGAATTTAAATTTCTACCACCTCGACAGGTGTTAACCCGCTGGAAATTAAATTTCCGACATCTTGACAGAAGTTAACAAATAGTATATTGTTGTATTAGGAGTAGAAGCTTTACTTTTTTGTGCTGCAGCGGTAGGTTTGCGAGCCTCACTACGTTCGGCTCGCAATACTGCTGAAGCACAAAAAAGTGCTTCTACTCCGTATGCAACACGCTATTTTTTCTCCAAACGAATGGGGTAAGCTCGGGGGCAAGTGAATGGTTGAGCGGCAGTAAAAGTACGAGCGGCACTAAAAGTACTTCTACTGCCGCTCCAACGGCACTAAAAGTACTTTTGCTGCCGCTGGGGTTGCCAAGCAGCATAGAAATTGAATTTCTATCACCTCGACAGGTGTTAACACGCTTGATTTGCCTAGCAGCATAGAAATCAAATTTCTGACATCTTGACAGGAGTTAACAAAGTGACGTTTTTCTGACGTTTGGAGAAAAATGACGTTTTTCTGACGATTGGAGAAAAAATCATTAATCTAATAAAATGTTCCTGTAAAAATAGTTATTTTTGTATCTAGTGCGCAAAATGCTACTTTGGTGATCGAGATCTGATGATGACTAACCCAAACAATATTTTCTCTACAACTCCATTTAAATATCGATCATTCGATGCCAAAATTGCATTTCCAATCAAAGGTAGGTGAATTTTAATTATTTTTGGTTTCCTGACAGGTATGTGTCACCTTGACACCAGTGTGCGAACTAGCTATTTCGCGCACTAGGGTGCGAAATAGCTAGTTCGCGCACTGGTGTCATGGGAACGTTAAAAAGTCGTTACCTGGGAAAAAAAGTGTCACTTCGCAAACTGTCAGGAGTGTGCGAACATCATAATTTTTTGACAGTTGTAGAAAAAATATTTATTTTTTTTAATTTTTAGTAATTCCCATACCAAATGGAAGCATTTTCTATTATCTTGTTGCAGCTAAAACATTTTTTTTACATAGGGGTGGTTTAGGGGTATTTTTTCCCTTCTGCCACCCCTACAGGTTACACCCCAATGATATTCGTAATCCACTTATTTTTCCGAAAATTTTGATATATATTGCTTCACAAAGTTGCATACGGATTACTAATTCAAAACTGACTATAACCTCGGACCTTCGGGCTCATGATTAAAATAACTCCTGTCTGTCGGGTTCGTATAACTCCGGCCCTTAGGATTCGTATAACATCGGCCCTTTGAACTCATAATTGAGATAACCTCAGCCTTCCAGATTCGAGATTTGAAAAAAAACATATGGCAACACTGCTTATAATACAACAAAAGTCAAAAAATTGGCCGGTCCCCTATATGCCCATGTGGGTTTTTATTAAATTTCGACAACTGTCAATGTCTAAAATTTTTACCTTTTCTTTTTCTCAAAAAACAAATGTCAGAAAACGATCCCCAGGCTCCGAAAACCCTAAAATAAAAAGTTTCATCGATATATGTCAAAAACCAATACCCTGGCAACGCCGAACGTCTTTTTTGACATATGTTAAAAAAAAAATTGGTACTTCCTATTCGCCGAGGCTAAATCTAGATGCCCATGTGGGTTTTTTTCAAATTTTGACAGCTGTCAATCTCAAAAAAAAATTCTTTTGTTTTTTCCAAAAAACAAAGGTTAGAAAACAAGTCGTTTTTTAGTGGGTTTTAGGGTGAGATTTATGTAGCAACACTTATATGAAAATTCAATGAATTCATTTGTAACAACAGTTGGTACAAAAAATTAGGTTTCCCGTCGGGTTTGGAATTCGAATTTTTAAATTTTCCCGGCTCCTGATTGGTTTGGGGATTCGAATTTTGATTATTACCAGCTCTTGATTGGCTTTAAATTTTGAATATTCCCGGTTCTTGATTGGCTTTAAAATAACCTACAATCTCGGCCCTTCGAGCTCGTGATTTGAAAAAAAACATATGGCAACACTGCTCATGATACAACAAACGTCAAAAAATTGAAATTTCAAAGTAGACCTTGATTTTTTTGACAAACGGCCCGAAAGGCCGGAGTATTAAAATCAGTTGACATAAGGTCTGTTCCCACAGGAGTCTCTGACAGTTTGCAACCTGTCAGAAACAATCGCTCAGCTGAGTTACAGATTTATCTTGTAACGACAGCATTGAAAACATGTATGGGCGATTCTTACTGACAGTTTGCAAACTGTCAGAGACTCCTGTGGGAACAGACCTATAATGAACGGGTTCGTTCGGATAAAACTTTTGTCGCACGACACTTTGGCGATATCGACAGATGTCACCTGTCAAATTTGACACATGTTCGACTTTTTCCCCGCTCTACTATAAAAGCTACGAAAATCAAACCCCGATGATTATAATAATTAGAATTCCCCAAATAAATCATAGGAAACATGTTTTTAGTTTAATTTCAATGAAAATGACATTATAAGGATTACTTATTGATTAGAATGAGTAAGACAAAGACAACGATAAAGTAGTATTAGTTTACAAAAGCACCGTTTTCTGAAAAAAGTAAAAATATCAAGAAAACCCCAACATTCCAAAGTCAATTTGATAAAACTGAAGTTTTTGAATATTCCCGACGCTAAAAATCGCATTTTAAATACTCCCGGTTTTTAATTGACCTCAAATTATTCGCTGACCAATAGAATTATAGATCGAGCCTCGTGATTTAAATAACTTTGGCCCTTCGGGCTCACGTATAACTCCGGCCCTTCGGGCTCGCGTATCACTCGGGCCCTTCGAGCACGCGTATAACTCCGGCCCTTCGGGCTCGTATTACTCCAGCCCTTTAAGCTCGTATATAATTCCGGTCTTTCGGGCTCGTATTACTAAATCTCCTATATAATATTTTTGAAGCTCATCAGGAAGTCGAGTCAGAAGTAGAAGATGGGCCAGTTCCTATTTCAATAGTCTCTTCGAGTTACTGGTTATGGTTATTGAAGCTCTTTTTCATAGGCGCCGGCTTTCCGAAATCTGTATGGATGCTTAGCCAAAGGCGGCATTAAATAGCTAAAGGTTTATTTTTGGTGTCACTCCACTCCTAAATAGTAGGTATATATTTCCTAACTAGTGCGGAAAGTGTCACTTTTCCGCTCGCGATTGCAGAAAGCAATAGAGTGAGAAAAAGAGAATTTTCGCACGAATTAGGAACACAATTTTTTTTTTACGGGATAATATTATTGTACCAATTATTAAGGATATACTTTTTAACAATTTTCCGCACCTGTCTGTAGTATACCTGTAGCCTTTAGGTACCTGTATACCTACCAATAGTAGGTATTCTACTTTTCCGCACTAGTACGGAAAAGTAAGTGGGGTCTCATGCACGTACGCTCGTAGAAAGTTTTCGAATCCTTCTTAAAAAAACCCAAAAATCTGCAGAAAAATTTCCTTTATCAAATTATTCAATTAATACCTATCAACCTCAAAAAAATGCCTACAGAATATGTTGTACTTTACTGAGACTGGGATTCCCAGAATTGTAAAGTGTAAAACAGAACAGCGCACCCATGGCCGCCATTCAACAGTCTCTCTAATAGCGTTTTCCATTTGTCGAACCAGTGCAAAAAAATGTATCCTTATCCTTACATGTTACATGTTTTTAGAAAAGGATGCGGATAAACTCAGTGCGCACTGATTGACAAATGGAAATTGCCATAAGCAACAGCCACTCGACTTGCTGATTGGATTTCTTGGATCAGACCCAAGGATATTATGTGATATTATGCAGGATATTATACACTACACAAGTTTGCTAATCTGTCGATATTTTTCGGATCAAGGTAATAATAGGCGTTTTCGGAAACGGTGTAACCGGAACAGCGTTTCCGAAAAGACCTATTGTGTAACGCTGATTGCGTCAGCGGTTTTTTGAAGAACCACAGCTGTGAAACTTCTAGGCGGCGGTCGGATATTTGATATTTGGACGAGAATGGAGAGTGATTTGAAAAACGCGTCACGGGCAAATTTCGTTACCTGAGAGAGAAGAAATAAGATACAACGTGAAGAGACGGAGAAATACAACAACTGATT
This sequence comes from Ceutorhynchus assimilis, assembly GCA_917834065.1. Classification (NCBI taxonomy): domain Eukaryota; kingdom Metazoa; phylum Arthropoda; class Insecta; order Coleoptera; family Curculionidae; genus Ceutorhynchus; species Ceutorhynchus assimilis. The sequence goes on from OU892281.1 coordinate 5,058,463, forward strand.
GAAACAAACAAAGGATTATAAGCGCAAAGAGGATTGCCTATTATTGACAAGCGCTGATACCCTTGTCTTGTGATGTCACTATAGATGCGCGTCTCCTTTTTGTTATACTATTATCATTGTGTTCTGTGATTATTTTCGATATTTATACATTTGGGTCCTGTGCTTTGTGGAGTGAAACTTCTCAAGCGACGGTCTATCTTTGGACGAGAATGGAAAGTGATTTAAAAGATGCGTCACGTTTTGGCAAATTTCGTTACACGAGACTACGAGAGAGAAGAAAAATATAACGTAGAGGGACGGAGAAAGACAGGCAATGACAATGACAACCGACGAATCTTGACACAAACCAAGGATTATAAACTATTATTGTGAAGCGCTGATACTCTTGTGACGTCACTACAGATGTTTTCCTTTGTCTTTACCCCGACTCGTTACGCTAAGTCTAAAAGTTGTATGAGGGGGGATAATTTTTAAAAAGATTCACTTCTACCACGTGTACGGTGCTGCACATGTGTTTTTGGTTGTTGTTGATTTTTTCATTACCCGATAACTAAAGAAATTAGACATTAAAAATTTTTCAGTATGGGAGCTTGGAAATTATACATTTGAAATTTTTCGTATGGGTGCTCCGCACCCATAGTATATTCAGTATGGGTGCTTGCGCACCCATAGCACCCATGGAGTCGGCGCCTATGTTCTTCTTCATTTTTCTTTTCAAATGTATAGATCATTGACCAACCACCTTTTCATCAGTCTTTTCTGAGCGTTATTCTTTCGATTTCTGAAGCTATTCTCAAATTGATTTCTCGGATCATGGCGTTTTCAGCAAAGATAGAAAATAGAACAAACTTTTATTGATCTAAGAACATTTCTCAATAGAAACTTGAAAACTGATAAGCTCTTTATCATCTACCGCGATCCAGATTGAGCTAATAACCATCGCTGGACATAAATCATTACTTTCAGCCCCTTGCACTAAACTGGCAACCACGTAAAGCACGTGCCACACAGACACGCGGATTACCCTAGTTTATCGACCTGTTGGCTGTGCTGCGTATTTCATATTGTCTTTGGGGGAAAAAAGGGCAACATTAAGATCATCGAAAGAAAAAAAATAACGATTTGCTTTCAAATAAGAAAAAGAAAACATTAGGCTGACTTAATATTTTGTCCATTCTGAATGAATCAACTTATGGATTTTTTTGAAAAAAATCTAAAACCTACAATAACGAAATTACTTGTTTCTATAGGCGTTGAGAAATTAGGCTTCAAACTTGAAATTTTACTGAGATTTCTTCAAAAACTTCAAGTTCAAAAAACTCAGAAACCAAGTAATGAGAAGCAATTTACCTCTGAAAATTTTGATTTAGTACCTCTTATGTTTACCCAGATATTACCAATTGAAGCTTTTGAATGAAAAATCCGTAGCGGACAGGCTGAAAAATAGATTTCCTTCCAATTTTAATTTTTTTCAATTTTTGAGTTTTTCAATCGAGAGAGGATGTTGAAATTAATTGAAAACAGATTCCACATCATTCCAAAAAGGGTAATTTTATGAAAAAAAAAATAAATAAAATGATAAAAATTCCAATTTTGACCTCAGAAATTTTCCCATAGCTTGACAGGGCTTTGAAAATTTGCTCACAGTTTTGTTACTTCTCATCGAATCATAGATTTTCTGAAAGGGGATCAAATTCTCTATAAAACCTACAAAAACGAGATTAATTGATTCTATAGGCGTTGAGAAATTTGGCTTCAAACTCGAGATTTTGTCAAAAACTTCAAGTTCAAAGAACTCAGAAACCATAAGTGATAAAATTATTTACTAAATAAAGTATTGATTTTTTTTTACTAAATGAGATGACAGCTACAATCTTTGGAAACCCCATGGATTTTGGCATGGGTGTATGATACACTTCAGTTGAAAACGGCATTGAATCAATATTTTGAAGTATGGACGTTTTCCAAATAGGCAGAGTTAATGTTCTACTAAGTTCTGGATCTTTTGCAAATTCTTTTTGAATAATTTTAAAATTGAAATTTGGAAACTTGATTTTAGTTGTAGTTGATTCCACTTTTCTACCAAATGATTGATTGATCTGGAATGAAGTCTTTTGATCTTTATAGAATGGGGAGGCAATCATTTTCAATGGAATAAAATTAACTTAGATCATGATGAAAATAAATAATATCATGGCAACATCGCGTTAATTAAGCTATACACGCACATCCTAATTTTCCGAGCCTTATTCCTTCACTTTCATTTCCCAAGAGAATCAATTTCACCCATATTTTATTTATAATTATTCGGGAACGAAGAGCGATTGGTGCAAAAGGGAATGGAAAATAGAATGGAGGTGCCAGCAGCAGTCGCAGAAAATTGTGTGTAGTAAACACGCAGCGTGGGTTAATTTTTAAAAAGTGGGTCAGTCAGTGATGGGGGATTGAATTACGTTAGGTTATTTGATAAAGGGAAATGCTAAGGATAAAAACAATTAAATTTGTTTTGTTGAGGGTGACATCCTTATAATAATTTTAAAGAAGGAACTTATTAACAAAGCTTGCCCATATGATCCTAATTTCTAATTTACCCCATAATGGTGAAGAAATTTTACTGTTTTCTAATCTTGAGTGTCAATACATGCCTCTTCAACTTTGGATGATGAAATTTGATTAATAGTTGATATGGAGTTTGGATTTTTAGTGCTAATTATAATTGAGTTGAAATTTTCAGGGATTGTAGTCCTCTACTTGGATAAGAATTGCTGAAAATTTCAGCTTTCTATCTTCAATAGGAAACAAGTTATGACCTTTCAAAGTTTTCCAAAATCTAGATCATAAGGTACCTTCTTACTAAAACGATGAAATATCAAGTTTTTTTTTTTCTTAAGATTGTGTGTCCTAATGGTCCTTTGGGACCCCCTCAACTCCATACATTAAATTATTCAGGGATTGTAGTCCTTTGAAAGGGATAAAATTCAGTGAAAGTTTCAGCTTTTTATCTATAATAGAAAAAAAGTTATGACCTTTCAAAGTTTTCGAAAATCTAAATCATAAGGTAGGTACCTTCTTACTAAAACGATGAAATTTCAATTTTTCAGGTACCTTCTTACTGAAACGATGAAATTTCAATTTTTTTTTTGTCGAGATTTTGTATTCTAATGGTCAATCAACATCCCCTAAACTCCATACACCAAATTATTCTCAGATTTGAAGCCGAAATCTATGAAAAAAGGCACTCAGAAAAATTGAAAAATTGGTGAATCACCCCAAATTGCTTAACACAATTTTATCTCAGGAACTATAAGTGCAAATGAGCTGAAATTTTCAGGGATTGTAGTCCTTTGAAAGCAATAAAATTCAGTGAAAGTTTCAGCTTTCTATCTATAATAGAACAAAAGTTATGACCTTCCAAAGTTTTCGAAAATCTAAATCATAAGGTAGGTACCTTCTTACTAAAACGATGAAATTTCAAATTTTTTTTTGTCGAGATTTTGTATCCTAATGGTCAATCAACATCCCCTAAACTCCATACACCAAATTATTCTCAGATTTGAAGCCGAAATCTATGAAAAAAGGCACTCAGAAAAATTGAAAAGTTGATAAATCACCCCAAATTGCTTAACACGATTTTATCTCAGGAACTATAAGTGCAAATGAGCTGAAATTTTCAGGGATTGTGGTCCTTTGAAAAGGATAAAATTCAGTGAAAGTTTCAGCTTTCTATCTATAATAGAACAAAAGTTATGACCTTTCAAAGTTTTCGAAAATCTAAATCATAAGGTAGGTACCTTCTTACTAAAACGATGAAATTTCAAATTTTTTTTTGTCGAGATTTTGTATCCTAATGGTCAATCAACATCCCCTATACTCCATACACCAAATTATTCTCAGATTTGAAGCCGAAATCTATGAAAAAAGGCACTCAGAAAAATTGAAAAGTTGATAAATCACCCCAAATTGCTTAACACGATTTTATCTCAGGAACTATAAGTGCAAATGAGCTGAAATTTTCAGGGATTGTAGTCCTTTGAAAAGGATAAAATTCAGTGAAAGTTTCAGCTTTCTATCTATAATAGAACAAAAGTTATGACCTTTCAAAATTTTCGAAAATCTAAATCATAAGGTAGGTACCTTCTTACTAAAACTATGAAATTTCAAATTTTTTTTTGTCGAGATTTTGTATCCTAATAATCAATCAACATCCCCTAAACTCCATACACCAAATTATTCTTAGATTTGAAGCCGAAATCTATGAAAAAAGGCACTCAGAAAAATTGAAAAGTTGATAAATCACCCCAAATTGCTTAACACGATTTTATCTCAGGAACTATAAGTGCAAATGAGCTGAATTTTTCAGGGATTGTAGTCCCTTGGTTGGGATAAAATTCAGTGAAGGTTAAACGCTTAAACACCAGATTGTCTTACTGTTTTATGGACATGGTTGTCTGGACTATTTCTTCTCAGTGATCATGATATTTTAGATTTGGAATCTTCAACTTTATGCGTCTTAAGCTTGAGCTGAGATGTGAAATATTTCCCATCCAGTTTCTTTCCATTCATCATGGAAATGAAAATTATACACATTATATTTCTGGAAACTTCCTGAAGATATTATGGAAATTTCTCAACGTATTTTAGAAATCCGTGGACAGGAAAATCGGGCAACATTGCACGCAACTTACGCAAAATCAATCGGGAATCCAGAGTGCGTGGACGGCGCAACGCAACGCTATCCATCGAGTGCCCCAAAAAATATATTTGGGGAAGGATGCCACACTTTACAATACAGAGAAGGACTTGTGATGCATTTCTATTTTTAGATTAGAATTTTTGTTCTATTAAAATCTCGGAAAATTATTGTTAAAATTGTGGAAAAGAAAAGCTAAAAGATATCATCATCATCATCATCATCATCCAAATAAGTATGTTTGAGAATTATAAGATCAATGGAACGAATTAATTTAATATCAGCATTAATTTTGAATCGATACAGGGTGTCCTTGACACAATTCACTACCGTAGATAGGTATGTGTATATTTTCTTGTTCAATAAGTTACGATTGCTGAGGAAATCGCCTTATATGAACAACGTATTGGGGATCAGATCATTTAAAGTAGTATTGATCCAAATACAAATTTCTTATTTGTGATCAAACAAAATTTACTCGTTCGAGTCCGTCTCTGGCATACGCACTTTCGTAATATATACGCTTCCTTGCCTTGCCCGAATTTTATTACGCACCAGCTAGTTCAGTGACCGTCCTAAAAGGAGGGAAAAGAGGGACCCAGCGAGTCAATAACCGCGGTGTCCCAGTTTCGTTCCCCCCCTCGAATTTCGGGTTCTTGTATGGCGTCGATTAGGCCTCCAGAAAGGGACCGGCTCTCCCTTTCTCGTGTTGAGGGTGGAACACACTTTTTAGTAGCAGGATGTATTTCTTCCCCATACCTTATAGCAGAGGCGTGTAATGAATGAACAAACTTGAAAGGGGTTTACTATAATCAGAAATTTACTAGACGGACAAAAAACAATTTCTACGATAATTGTTTTATAAAAGTTTCGCTGTTGCAAATTCACAAAAATCCTTTTAAAAAGTTCCTGTAGGTACGCCAATGTCCATCCACGCATAGAAATGCCGAAAAATCATTGTTCCACCCTCAAGAAAAAAAAACCAGAAACTTCTCTCTCAGCCCCTAATATAGGCGCCACGAATTGGGGCATTCGCCGGTTTGGGGTTTGTTGACTTTGTTTATCCCCTTTTGGATATAGTTTTTATGTGGATATTGTTGGGTTTTAAGGCATATTTTCGCTATTATATTGAAAAGGGACTTCGAACATTTTGAATTAGACTAATTTTCCACATAACATAAATGAACAATTCAAACTAATTTAATTTTCTTGTAAAACATTACAAACAATTAGAACTTACACGGTTTTTAACGTTTCTAGCAATAAGGGTAAAGGTTGATTCGATATTATTTGTTACGATTAAAACTGTTTTAGTTCCAATTTGACCATCTTTTAAGGCAGGCCATGGTTTTGTTGCTACTTGTTTATTTCCTTTGCAATACTTTACTTTTTGTCAATGGCATTAATCCTGACGTTCTTCTAAACACGGTAAGATTTTTCTAGAAAATCATCATTCATTGCCCAATGTTTGTATTCAGGAAGAACGTATCAAAAAGGACGGCTACCCAGTTGAAATCCACCAAGTAACAACAGAAGACGGCTACATTTTCAACTTATTTAGAATACCCCATGGACTTGAAAAACAGGAAAACGAACCGAAAAACAAGAGCGCGGTTTTGTTTGTTACAGGCCATGGCGGTATACCGAAACACTTTTTGCTTTTGGGCAAAAAACTTGCAGCCGCTTACTATTTCGCCGATAGAGGCTTCGACGTTTGGCTCTTTTGCTATAGAGGTGTCGATTGTCAGAATCCCAAGAAGCATAAGAAGCTGAATTGGAACAAAAATCCTACTTATTGGGATTTTAGGTAAAAATTTGATACACTTTAATTATTTTGTCAGTAAATACTCATCTCCGTTATTTGAGGCCTAATTGGTTTATTTCTGACACAAGATTTATGAAAAAATTCTAAGTAGGTACCTACAATGACACAATAAGACCAAAGAAGTCATAATAAGATATTATACCATTACATATGGCTCAAGTTCTGAATCCAATACAGTGTTGACGCCGGTTCTTTGACATGTTGCAGGGGCATTTGTTAGACCAAATGGCATCTTACGATACTGAAATAAACCTCTGCTTGATACAGTGAATGCAGTAGGTATACTGAATGAAAGAAAGAAATTTTTTTCATTGTATAGTATTTACAAAGTCAGTTGAAACAAAGAAATAGTATATCATATAATAAGTGTGGTAACTAGGTTATTACCGCACGCGAGAGAAATTTACAAACCGAGCCAGTGAGGCGAGGTTTGCAATCTTTTAGGGCGGTAATAACCTAATTAATTACCATACGTATTATATACAGTATTTCATCTACAAGCGTGCGGTAACAAAATATCCGAAATTAAAAAATTTATAAAAAAAATAACTTCTGTCACCTTTGACAGCGGACAAGTAGAATTTAGGTGATAGGTGTGTAGGTAATTTATCTCTGGTAGGTAGGGAATTAAAGGTACGTACCTATCTAGGTAGAGCGTGCGATAATAACTTTCTTACTAAATGGATGAAATTTTCAGAGATTGTAGTCCTCTATTGGAATAAGAATCGCTGAAAATTTCATCTTTATATCTTCAATAGATAAAAAGTTATAACTTTCCAAAGTTTTCTAAAATCTAAATCATAAGGTAGGTACCTTCTTACTAAATGGATGAAATTTAATTTTTTTTGTTGTTGAGATTTTGTGTTCTAATGGTCATTTGAAATCCCCCAAACTCCATACACTTAATTATTCTCAGATTTGAAGCCGAAATCTATGAAAAAAGGCACTCAGAAAAATTGAAAAATTGATAAATCACCCCAAATTGCTTAACACGATTTTATCTCAGGAACTATAAGTGCAAATGAGCTGAAATTTTCAGGGATTGTAGTCCTCTACTGGTATAGGAATCGCTGAAAATTTCATCTTTATATCTTTGATAGAAGACAAATTATGACCTTCCAAAGTTTTCCAGAATCTAAATCATAAGGTAGGTACCTTCTTACTAAATGGATGAAATTTCATTTTTTTTGTTGTTGAGATTTTGTGTTCTAATGGTCATTTGGAATCCCCCAAACTCCATACACTTAATTATTATCAGATTTGAAGCCGAAATCTATGAAAAAAGGCACTCAGAAAAATTGAAAAATTGATAAATCCCCCCAAATTGCTTAACACGATTTTATCTCAGGAACTATAAGTCCAAATGAATTGAAATTTCCAGGGATTGTAGTCCTCTACTGGAATAGGAATCGCTGAAAATTTCATCTTTATATCTTTGATAGAAGACAAGTTATGACCTTCCAAAGTTTTCCAAAATCTAAATCTTAAGGTAGGTACTTTGTTACTACATGGATGAAATTTCAATTTTTTTTTGTTGAGATTTTGTGACCGATTTTGATACCGTGCGGTATATTGGTACGCAAAATCGTGTAATATACCTTTGTTACGGCACGCTTATGAGAAATGCACTGCCATTAGTCAGCCACCAGTTGCAAATTACCTTTACCTTATTTCAACTTAGTTTGTAAATACTATAGGTATACCTATATTAATACAAGATCTTCTTCTTCCCTGTTATTATCAACTTACTATGATTCATTCCTGAATGTTGGTCTGTTTTAGGAGGATATTTCCATTGCTTTTCTGATGTCTGTAGCCACCCTTATCCAGTTTTTTCCATACGAATGTTCTGGATTCCATCATGGCACACCATCTTTTCTGAGGTCTGCCAACAATTACTTTATTCTCTTTACCAACATGGCTGATTTGTACAACCGTCTCTACTTTTATCATGTTTTATTCTCTTCCAAGTAGTACTGCTTCTTAATGAGTAGGGTACCCAAATTAGTCCAAACAAGTACCAGGAATAGTCAAAAGTTGAATTTATATAAATATTTATTTTCATGTAGGTACCTACTCCGATTTATTCTCTTGTAGTCATAATGTATTCATATGTATTTGTATTTATTCTTCTATTACTTTATATTTTTATGGATTCCTTTTTATTCCTATGTATTCCTTGTACTACTTTGCAGTATTCCAGTGTACAGGGTGGCCCATTTAAGAGGGGCCTATACCTTATTCCGAAATTTACAAGGACTGTAAAAAAAATTTAATACAAAAGTTGTTTCTAATAATATTATCTACACTTTTTTTTGCATTGGCTTTTTTGTCATTCTAGTATATACAGGGTGGACAAATTCTGAAGATAATCCGGTAATAAGTTCGAAACGGTATATCACAGACACATGTCCAGTATAATTGTTGCATTTGCATTTCAGAGCTATGTAAAAGGAATTTTATTTTTCCACCCTGTATATAGTAGAGTGACAACAGAACCAATGCATAAAAATTAAAGATAAATTTCATTAGAAACAACTTTTGTATCTAATTTTTTTTTACAGCCCATGTAAATTTCGAGATAAGGTATAAGCCCCTCTTAAATGGGCCTGTTCAAGCCTTATGTAATCTAATGTATCCTTATGAATACCCTATGTATTGTAGTATAACATACCCGGATTCGCTCAGTAAGATTGAACGATGAGAATTTTTATTACCTTTTAAACAACAAATCTTCTGAAAAATGAAATGAAAAACAAATGGGACCTACGTTGTGGAAACTTACTCAATTTTACTTACTGGACATGCGCCCGACATAGCAAATATTAGGGAAATTTAAGGGAAATTGTGATATGTAAAAGAAACGAAAAATTTGTGAAATGTATACTTTATTATTAAAGTAAATCGTACCGTTCTCATCCTGCAACTAACGAGGGGAAAGAGCACGGTAGAGAAACCCTCGATCTAAAATTCCTTAAAAATCGAAACATACTGTGTCATTTTAATAATAATTGTGAGTCATTAATTCAATAATTTTAGTCAATAAAAGTTTAAATTAGGTACCGTTCTTGGACTTTGTGCTAAAATTTTAATCACACACACAACATTCAATCAACACTACCTATATTCAATACCGAAGAGTTTTTGGTTAGTTAGCCAGTTTCCCAGCAGGTACTGAGGTCCTATATGGGAAGCTACTCAGATATAGTTATTTTTGAGCCAATATCTCTAGATTGATTATTTCAATTTGCTAGGATATTCTCTCGTCAGGGTAGAAAAATGTTAGTAAATTCAACAAGGCCCTAATGCATGCTCTAAATCCACAAAATCAAAATCTCAGCACAAAAAAACAGCACATAATTTCTTAGGTTCTAATTTACTTCTTTATCTGTGTTGTTTACAGTATGAAACGATTTTTTTTAAATACATGAACAATGCACATGTTATAAAAAAATGTTATAAACAAACAAAAAATACATAAAAATGAACAAAATAATAGGAACTTGCATAAATTGAACTCTCAAAAACAAAATAAGGTTTAATCCACTCACGTGAACGCCCCTTACACACACAAACAAAATTGGAATGAACAATCAATTTTAATGCAAAATAGTAATAAAAATTGAATAATGAATAATTACAGACACGCGACACGTTTTCCAAGGGACCAGTCCAGCTCGTTCTGTAGTCTAGTTGCGTACTCTCTTGCATCCTCTTCGTTTTCTGTGGCGCGCTCGTTCAATCCTAAACTTGAGGGCGCATGCATGGTTGCAACATTTACTTTTATTCAGTGAACGTTTTTTTTTAAAAAGTTAAGATTTTAAGAAATAATATTTTAAATAGGTGGTTTCCCTCAGTATTCCTTTTGTATTTTTATGTATTCATATTCCTTTATATTCTTATGGAATTCCTTGTATTTCCGTGTTTTCTTTTGAACTCCATGTATTCAGTGTAGTAGAATTTGCAAATTTGGCTGGCAGTTTACCCGTCGATTTTACCTAATTCAGATTTTGCAAGTTAATTTTTCTTAATTTCCCATTTTGTTATTCTTTACTGGAAAAGTTTGAAATTTTAGTTTGATGAGCCTCTATAACTTGCCTTTTTTTTTGCTGAAAGTTTCATAATTTTTCATTCAGTAGTTTTCCAGGAAAAAATTAAAATGTATACTATAAGAGGGTGTATTTTTGTTAATTTAGATTTTGCAAGTTGAGAGCCGGGAATAGTCAAAACTTGAATTTATATAATTATAATTCAAACCCTATTTTTATTTCACCCAATCACAACAAACTCTAATACATAAAGTTAATAGTTTTCCAGATACCATAAAATGTTTAAAATATCCAAGAATAATTCCGATTTTCCTTTAAGTTTTCACGAAGTTGGAGTCTACGACCTCCCAGCGAGCATAGACCTAATCCTAAACGTGACAGGCCAAAAGAAAATCTTCAACGTAGTCCATTCTTCCGGAGGATCTATAGTCTACGCCCTTCTATCCGAAAAACCGGAATACAACGACAAAATCAAAATAATCGCAAATTATGCAGGCGGTGTTATCACTTACGAGGTGGACTATCCGTTTGTCCAGGCAATTGCCCAGTTTTCAGGTGTTTTAAAGGTAAATTTTTTGATGTTTTGTAAAGAAACTGAAACTATCTCTGCCTCTAGAATGTTTGGAAAAATTTAGGTATGTACGAGCTAATGCCCGGATTCATGTCCGACATGCTTGGCGATACGTTCAGGAAAATGTGCGCAGATCCGAAATGGTTTAGGACTTGCAAAGTGACTTTGTGGACTTTCGGTTCACACGTTTCTACACTTATAGAAGATGTAAGTGATTTCTTCTACAATTCTATACTTCTACTACAGCTTTGTCTACATTCTATCAATTTTTTTAGGATGTTGTGGACTTGGCTGTTAGTTACTTTCCAAGACTGCCCATAAAACAAGTCGGACATTTTGCGGACAATTTAAATAGAGGTAAAACTGTCAATTATTATTTAATTAAAAAAAAAAAAAAAAACATCTATAAAAATTATTTAAAAGGTGATTTCCGCAAATTCGATTACGGTCCAGACAAAAATATGCAAGTTTATGGAACAAGACTGCCACCTCGTTATAATTTAAGTGCCATTAACAGTCCTCAAGCTTTTTTCTATGGAAAAACCGACACGCTTAGCACCAAGCCGGTAATAATCAGCCCAACAATAAAACCTCAATTTGTAAAGTTTTATTTCAGGACACTCAAATGCTTCAAGGTTTAGTCTCGAATACGATTTTGGACTACGAGGTTGGTCCGAAATTTGTACATTTGGACTTTCTGTTTGCCAGAAATGCTACTCAGATGGTGTACGAGCCCACTGTGAAGTTATTCCAGGATTACGATGCAGGAATTGTTCCTAAGAAAATTGTTAGAAGGAAAAAGAAGAGAGCGGACATGTACAATAATAGTTATTGAATAAAGACAACAATTAGTAATTGATAATAAATAGGTACTTAAATGAGAATATAATAAAAAATTAATGTTTTATGTTTAAATTTTTGGTTTATTTTGTGTATATAATCCCTTATGCCCGTATTACATCTGTGTATTTCTCCGTGTATTTATTCATGTAGTTCAGGGTGCCAACATTATTTTGTTTTTCATAATGCTGATTTATGTTGCGTTTGAAGTTTTTAGGTTGTCACCTTAAACTACATGAATAAATACACGGAGAAATACACAGATGTAATACGGGCATTTAGTAATGTTTTGTTTTGGATGATTTTTAACAACAAATTATAAGATTGACCCACCAAGTCAACGTTTTGATTCAATTGTAAATTTTCAGGACTCAGCTAAAATCCATAACTTTTTTAAAATTATAATTCAAAATTTTTTATTTTCTTCTAGAAATCCAACTCAAAGAACCAAACAAGTTTTTGTCTATACCTACTCTATTATTGAAATTTTAATCAAGTTTGATCGCTTGACATTATTTTTCTAGAAACTTTCGAATGCAATATAACTGGAAATTGAATTCATATTTCCTTTTCTGAGGGAAGATTGCCAATCTCTATTTTTTTTTTCGAAATTTTCCTCTCTCAGTTCTTTGTCGATTATTATGCTTAGGCCGATGATAATTGAGAAAATTAGTTTTTGATAAAATTCTGCCTAAAATTCAACTTTAGTGTTCGACAGTTCAAAGACTGAGAGCTAGAGAAACTATTTCAGGACAGTTTATGAAGGATTTATTGCTTTGTCAAACGATTTAAAATTAAATCAGTTTCATTGAATATTAACGAACTTATAAGCAAAAATTCATCACTATGTCAAAATATTTTCAGAGATTTTCTTCTGGATCTTTTTTTCATTTGAAATTGTCATTTCGTAATGATGTGTGAGTCGTTTTTGACTATTCTGGACTTGCTCTATCGATTGGTAGGGTCAAAATTTCCATTTGTTGCAAACTTTTTGGCGGTCACTGTACATATAAGGTCAAAATTTGTAAGATTATGATTATTCACTTTTTGTCAATTTGCCTTTCAACAGAAATTAGTAATGTTACTTTACCAAACTAGTAACCTTATGTGACAAGTTATTCAAGTAGAAACGAGTGGATTGTTGCGGAACTTATGGGTGGACCTCTGCGGGACGAGCGCAGCGAGTTCCGTAGCCATCTATTTATCAGTATGTTGTTTAATTACGATATTAAACTGACTCACTGAAATGTGCGTTATTCTCATTAGTTTAAAAATTACACATTTTAGGTGAATGTCTTACTTGAACAGTTCAATAGTATATTGGTGATTAGATGGCTGCGGAACTCGCTGCGCTCGTCCCGCAGAGGTCCATCCATAAGTTCCGCAACAATTCACTTATTTGTACTTGCTTATACTGTTCGTTTAAAATAAGCAAGTTGACGTCTACTTCCGGTATAACCGAAAGTGTTACCGCCTTGAAAATATTTTAGCCGAGTTGCCCCCATTGACATTGGTATAGTCATAGTGTCAAATTTTTAAACATTTTCTGCATACAGTTTTTCACATGTAGATTGATGTGGTTCCCGGTGAGACACCCTGTATAGGTGTTCAAATTCTCTGTAAGTGATTGACTTATTTACAAGTAGATGGCGACATCTTCAATATCAATTCGTTTACACAGTAATTTACAGTGGACTAAATAATTTTATTCAGATACAAATGAAATAGTATTTCACATTTTTAGCTAGGTAAAACAGTTTTTACTGACGTTAAAAAAAAGTGACTACCCTTCCCGAACTCAGCGATATCTTTTAGAGAAGCGCTGAACACACGTTTGGTTTGAGTCTTTGCTGAAAATGACAGCAATCACCTCATTGTTTGGCAGATTTTGATTAATTTTGTGATACAAACATTATGATTTACGAAAAATACCGTCCTATCCATTTTTTCCAGCATTTTACTATCCGAAATTTTGGAAATTTATTGTTGGTGTGCTACTCTATGTGTTTATCCCTTTCTCATTTAAATCCGTGACCATTTTAGAATGCGTATTTTGCAACCAAAAATGCTCCGAACCATACTCCAATCTATTATTGTTATTAACATAACTTCATTTCACTGAGAAGTGGTCTAAATTTGGAATTGAACAGAAATTTGTGAAGGTCTGTAAATGACATTTTATTTAAACGCCCCTCTTAATGAGGTGTTCTGTTCTTCATTCTGTTTGACATTTCGAATTCTCTCATTAAAAACAACATTTTTTGAAATAGTTATTCTCTGTGTTTGTGAATTAAATAATCTGTAGCTAGTTGAGTTTTCATCATATCCAACAAACATTAACTTTTGACCGTTTGCATCAAATTTTCTTCGTTTCTATTCTGGTACATGCACATGCATCACACCCAAATATTCTGATATGTGCAAGTACTGACTTCTGCCCTGGCCACATTTCATAGGGTGTAGAGCCAGGTGCTTGTGTCACTGTAACTCTATTTGCTATGTATAGGCAGTACTTACAGCCTCTGCCCAGAAGTAGTTTGGTATACCTGCCTAATATAACATACAACGAGCCATCTCAACAATCCAGTCTATTATCTCGTTCTGACCTCCCATTTTGCTCTGGTGTGTATGGTGCGGTTGTCTTTTCTATTCCTTTAAACATTCGAAAACATCTGATTTGTGTCTTATAAAATAGGCTACTCGATAGCCTGAATGCTCGTCTTTAAAAGTATTTAACAACGTACCTACCTATCTTCCTCCTTACATAGATGGGGTTTGCATTGGTCCGCACAGATCACTAAAAATTATTTCTCCAGCTGCTAATTTTACATATACACTGTTTCTCATTTTGTTATGTTGCTTACCATATAAGCAAGACTCATATACAAAGTTTTCTGTGCTCTTCACACTCACTTCTTTTATTAAATTCATTTTGATCAACTCTGTCAAGTGAAAGTAGGTGTAGGTAGGTACTTATTATTTATATGCTCTAGGCGTTCATGCCATAACTTTAAATTTTCCTTTGTTGCAACAAATGCATTGTGTAACACTGTGCGAAATAGCATTTTGTACGTATCATTGTTGTTGTATCCTAATAGTCAATCAATATCCCCCAAACTAAATTCAGTGAAAGTTTCAGCTTTCTATCTATAATAAAAAAAAAGTTATGACCTTTCAAAGTTTTCCAAAATCTAAATCATAAGGTAGGTAGGTAACTTCTTACTAAAACGATGAAATTTCAATTTTTTTTTGTCGAGATTTTGTATCATAATGGTCAATCAACATCCCCCAAACTTTATACACTAAATTATTCTCAGATTTGAAGCCGAAATCTATAAAAAAAGGCACTCAGAAAATTGAAAAATTGATAAATCACCCCAAATTGCTTAACACGATTTTATCTCAGGAACTATAGGTCCAAATGAGCTGAAATTTTCAGGAATTGTAGTCCTTTGAAAGAGATAAAATTCAGTGAAAGTTTCAGCTTTCCATCTATAATAGAAAAAAAGTTATGACCTTTCAAAGTTTTCCAAAATCTAAATCATAAGGTAGGTAGGTACCTTCTTACTAAAACGATGAAATTTCAATTTTTTCTTTGTCGAGATTTTGTATCCTAATGGTCAATCAACATACCCCAAACTCCATACACTAAATTATTCTCAGATTTGAAGCCGAAATCTATAAAAAAAGGCACTTAGAAAAATTGAAAAATTGATAAATCACCCCAAATTGCTTAACACGATTTTATCTCAGGAACTATAAGTGCAAATGAGCTGAAATTTTCAGGGATTGTAGTCCTTTAATTGGGATAGAAACCATGATTAAAGTAATTTGCTCAAATAGCATCAAAGATATGGGCAATTATTTATAATCGTATCAGGATTTCAAAAAAAAAATTATGGTTATAGGTATGTCCTGTTCACAATCCGATGTCCACAGGTGCAGGCAAATTTATCACCTTTCCCTATCAAATAGCATTGAAAGGTGATTTTACCTGTAAGTACCTACCTGTGGACATCGGATTGTGAACGGATAATAAAGCTGTTAATTTCTGATGTCATTTCTAATAAAATGGTAGTTGTTAAACCAATAGCAAAATGCAAAAATTCATTCCTAGAATAGCTAATAATTATTGCAAGGCTAATTTGGTTTTACTTGTTATTCAATAAGAAGGTCCACACAATAATTATTGCATTAAAATTTGACAAAGGTAGGTACCTATCTACTAAAAATGCTAATGTTTTCATGTACCTTTTAAAAGCATTCATGTTTAGGCAAGATGTATAGAATTACGTTACTTTGTGTGTCTTTGGTGGTTTGTGCTAATAATTATCAAAACATACCAGATTATGCATTAAGGCTTGTAAGTGTCATATTTTTCATTTGCTTGACATAAGTTTAATTTTCTCAAGGAACAACAAGTAGTGAAATATGGATACCCAATAGAAGTCCATCAAATCATCACCGAAGATGGATACATTCTTGCCGCCTATAGAATACCTCACGGTTTAAATAAGGAAGTACCCGAAAACAAGAATAAAAGCGTGGTTTTGATAGCCCATGGACTGGGTGGTTCGCCCCATAATTTTCTTGTTTTAGGCAAAAAAAGGGCAGTTCCTTATTATTTCGCTGATCAAGGAATGGATGTTTGGCTATTTTCGGGCAGAGGTAGCGATATTCCTTTTAAAAAATCGCATGTGAAATTAGATTGGAATAAAGATTCTGCTTTCTGGTTGCACAGTTTCCATGAACTGGGCATATACGATTTGGCAGCTACAATCGATTTTATTTTAAAATGTACTGGACAAAAAAAAGTTACACTGATTGGACACTCTGCAGGGGGTGCTGAATTTTTTGCTTTGTTGTCCGAGAAACCTGAGTACAACCAAAAAGTGAAGCTAGCGATAACGTGGGGTAGTTCTGCTATATTAAGACGTGTGGATTATCCATTTCTGGTTTTGGGTACGCACCTTGGGGATTTTTTAAGAGTAAGTTTTTGAGGTATAGCCAACACAATAATACAAGACAAATTTCAGACTGTAGTGAAATTCTTAAGAATGGCCCAAGTGATGGTACCAGGCGCAGTCAAATCCACTTTGATCGAGATATTTTTAAGAAAACCCCCATTATGGTATAAGGTTGTCAAGTATATCTTAAATATTATCGGCAGTCACAATTCTGTAATGATGCGGGATGAGGTAAACATGTTTTAATAGAAATTTTATTGATTGAATCTATACTTGTAGTATATTCCTACAATTTTAAGCAACATACCGAGGGTGTCTACGAGAGAACTTCTTCATTTTATGGATAATGTGCATAATGGTAAGTGTACCTACTTCTAGAAATGTAGTATTGAGAAAAAAATAGGCTAAAACAATAAATTATTTACAAGACAATGAAAAAAGATATTAAAAAAATAAAGAAATATATTTCGATTTCTATTTAGGTACTTTCAGAAAATACGATTATGGTCCTAAAGGAAATCTCAAACATTACGGCCAAGCAGATCCTCCTCATTACAATTTATCAGCTGTGACAGCTCCTATTGCTTTCTTTGACGCTGAAAAAGATGGTTTTTTATCTATAGAAGTAAGTACCTACTTATCCATATTTGTAATAAATTATAAAATTACCATTCCAGGACATTTACGAATGTATCCAGAAACTCCCCAATGCAGTTCACATCTACAAAGTACCCTTTCGAAAGTTCACTCATACGGATTATATTTTCGGTTACAATGCTACTGAATTGGTTTACGAGCCAACGTATCAGATGATTAAAAGAATTGATAGTGGTATTATTCCTCCTCGTGTTGAAGTACCTCCTGGTTATCATTAAAAGGTTTAATGAGATTTGATCACATTTGATGTTGTTTTATTGAGTCAAGAGGACATTTTTACGTTGCCAAAATGGGTAAAAGCTCATCAGGCCGATATTGTTTCTTTCAAACGTCACCAGTACTTTTCATACCTTCAATAGGTAATTTTTCTAGGTTTTTTAATTTTTTACTTTACTAACATAAGCGCAACTAGGCTCCAAATTTGAGGAGTGCTGCAGCACCATTTTTTTGATGGGGTTTGATGGAAAATAAATTAGAACGCGTAAGAGAAGTTGGTTTCACGAAGGTTTGTACTTACGGCATCATTTACCTTTTCTTTTGAAATAGTTATTTATGCAACAAGTGTGTAAAGTGAACCTTTTTTCACGAATGTGAATTTTGACAATCACATGAGTGGAAAAAGGGATTTTACGCACGTATTGCATACAAAATTTTTTCTACTACCAATCAAATAATGTGTAAAAAAATGGATTTAGCCAAATACTTCACGCACTAGTGCGTGAAGTATTTTCACTTCACGCACTAGTGCATGAAGTATTTTCACTTTACGCCCTAGTGCGTGAAGTAATTTACCAGAAAAATACTAAATTGACAGTGTCGACATCTGTCATTGACATTACTTTACGCACTACTGCGTGAAGTGAAATTTACTTCTTCTGTGCGTAAAGTGAGTACTTTACGCACAGTAGTAGAAAAAATAGGTTTTTTATGTCTGAAATTTCAAACAAATTGTATAGTTCGTTGCACGGCACGAAAGTTTTTACTTACGTCATCGATGACGTCATAACTTAGAGAAAAAGTTGAGTCATAGATTAATTCATAAAGCACCTTCGGAATTATTGTTTTGTCATAAATTTTTTTAACTTAGAATAGAGTTTATTCAGTAATCCGAAAATATATAAATATATTTCTACTCGAGTGATTTTTCACAGGAAAATTTTGAAATTTTCCCCTAATGAACTCCTCACTTTCCTCTTTCTCCTATAAAAATTTCAAAATTTTCCCTTTTAAATTTAAGAGAGTGAATTTCCTTAATTTTGCCTAACTAAATAAGTCAATTTTCTTTGAAATTTTCCCATAATGAGCTCCTCATTTTTCTCTTTCTTCTAGAGAAATTTCACAATTTTCACTTTGCCAGATTTGTAGAAAAAAATTAAAATGTAAGAGGTGAATTCTCCTCAATTTTGCTTAAAAAAGTTAGTTTTTCAAAGATTTTCCTGGAGTGATTTTACACTGGAAAATTTTGAAATTTTCGTGAAATAAGCTCCTCATTTTCTTCTTATTCCTGGAAAATTTTCAAAATTTTCCTTTTCAAAGTTTTCCAGGAAAAAATTAAAATGTAAGAGGTGAATTTTTTTAAATTTTGCTCAAATAAGTCCATTTTTTAAAACATATTTGAGATTTCAGTCATAAAAAAAAAACAAAGAATCACCCTTTGCCGTTTGTACATGATATTTAGGAACACCCTGTATAATACGCAGTTTATTAATTTATATATTTGGGACTCCAATGATTTTTCAAGGGCCAATAGACACTTTAAGTTAGACAAAATACGTTAACGCTAACGTAAGATTTGACAGCTGCGCATGCGCAGTTTCTTTTCATCAAAAATAGCGTGTTACGTGTCACGTTATTTAGCGAGTCTTTGCGTGAACCTTATCCGTGAACATTCGTCGAACCAAGTGGGCTAAGGTAACCATATTTTTCCAATCTGAAACCAGGACAATGACAATATGAGTTTTTACCAGCCACGCCCACATTTTACAAATCTTTATTAAAAATTCATCCAACGGCCAACCTATAGGTATACCTAAGTAATTAAAAAACTTTTAGAAATCAGAAAATGTTGCGTTTATTAAACACAAGATAGGTATGTGAAAATCAAAATATGATTTTACAATATAAAAATAAAACAGAATAAACATAACATAAAAATATCAGTCATAATAATAATTTTTCAAGTTTATTATAATCCAATTATTAAAGTGTTCGATTCCCTCAAAATAGCCTTTCCATTCTTCCAGATACCTACTAAACACGTGCTGTAAAAATCCACCACTTTTTCTTTGAAAATATTCGATTTAACTATTAGCGAATTCCATTGGTCTCTCATACCCCACTCTACTAGTGCAAAAAAAAAATGTATTTTTATCTCTTTCTTATATAAGCTGGTAGAAAAAGACACGAATACATTCAGTGCGCACTAATCCTTCCAACAGTGTTGCCAATCGGCGGAGACTTCTCCGTTTTTCGGAGAATTTTGGGGTTTGCGGAGAATTGTGCGGAGATTCGGTTTTTGCGGAGAATTGTGCGGAGATATTTTTTTATCAATATTGACGTAAAAATTAAAATTTATTCAAAATTTCAGTTAAAATAAAAATTCAAGAAGATATTTGGGATTCAGCACACAATGTATATAAAGTTTGTGCATTTCTTGGACATTAAAGTACTTGTATCTCGAAAACTATCATCCATTCACAATCCGATGTCCACAGGTACAGGTAAAATTTATCACTTTTCAATCCTATTTGATAGGGAAATGTGATACATTTACCTGTACACCTTTGCCGAATGTATTTTAACTTTAAAAAAAAAGGTGTGACGTAATTCAAAATAATCAAAATACAAAAAATAATTTCTAATTTGTCCTTTTCACAACAAAATTTAGAAGTTAGGTCATGATTGTGAGAAATAAGATATAACGTTAACGTTTACGTGAAAATTTAACATAAACTGATTTTTGAGCACCGACGGTCACTCAACGCTATAGTAAAAAAACGGGGTTTACATTTAAAGATTACGTTAACGTGTTTGGTCCAATTTAAAGTGTCTATTATTTCAATGTCACCTTAAGATATAGAATAAACATAGACATTGACAACATTGTCTGATCTTGTTCGATGACGTCATCGTAAATAGAACATAAAAACCGTATATTTAAGGGTAAGTTTTGATTTTAAGGTAATATTGTAATACCGGCCCCGGTTGGAAATTTTTATTCCATAACAATAATAATTGCGAACGTGCTCTATGAATTAATCAACGACGAATACTTTTTTCTAAATTATGACGTCATCGATTACGTAAGTAAGTACAAAAAGTGCAAAAAAAATAAATAATTTGGTTGCACTAATTTTTTATATTAGTGTTAGGTAGTGCCACTGTAGGTAGTGCTATGGTGGGATGCCGAATGGGAGTGCTAATTTTTGCTTTATGGATGCTTAGCACCAGTGGCGGCTCGTCAGAGGAGGCAGGCGAGGCTAAGCCTTTCCCAAAAAATTGAAAATTCAATCTCAGTTTTTCATTCCTGATTCATAATTGAAATGATAATTCACAAATTTCGATATTTCAATGTAATTTAGAAAAATCTGACAACATTATTTCAATCAATCCCGCGCCTCCACGACAAAAATCTGTGAATCTGGGATACTCAGTAATACGAGCCCGAAGGACCGGAATTATACAGTGTGTCCCAGATTCGCTTCTCTATATAGGGATCTCGACTCCTATTATACCCACAGCAAAGGTTAAATGGTGAAAGTTCTAGAGGAAGCTAAGTGCATTCGATAATCGGCTTCAGATTCACGATCGCTCAATTAGAGTTGGAAATATCGGCGGAAAGCCGAAAATGGCGGATTTCGTTTTTTGCCAGTTAACCCGAAACGGTTAATTTGACAACTGTGAAATTGTGACATTATTCAGACACTTTTTTAAGACTAATGAGATAGCGTGCATGACAGGTCTCAATCGTCTTTTGTTATCCCGCAACCCGCCTCAACTTCCATTTTTCTTATGGCCGCCATATTGAATTTTTCGATTTTTGGAAAAAGCATAGAATTTCCAGTCTAGTGATGTGTCACAAGTGGATAAAAGATTTGAGTGTCACCGAAAACTTACACTTCGTAAAGTTAATGTCTGGCCAACGATTATGAAGCTACGGAGTAAGGGAAATCAAGTTGTAAAAAAAATGGCTGTCGGCTGATTTCCTCCATAAAATACCTACCCAGGTGCATGCGGAACTTTTTGGAAGTATATCGTACACGAAAATCGACACTGACCAAATCACCGCCATTAGATATTTCAATGTGAGTCGATATTTCAAGATGGCAGTCATCGGAGGAACACGGATGAGAACACTTCTTCCGCTACTACACCGCCTTTGAAGATGACTACCGCAGCAGTAGACGGAATGAGTATTACTAGACCACGGCATTATATCTTGGAAAAAACTTTTTTACTCTCTGTACCGTTGATTTTGGCACACCAATTTCACGTTCTACAGTTCTTACCGATGCACTAGGATTTTCGTTGACAGCTAGTGAAATGTTTCTGTCACGATTTTCATTATCAATATTTTATCCGCTAAATTAACTACGATTTCTGTGAATTACGTTTTATGAGGCTGCCCTCGTTCAGGGTACATCTCCAAATACCTTGCTGAAATAATGTCGGCGTTTCTGAGTGACTGCAATTACAGCGCTAACAAGTCAAACCTTTCTTCATTTGAATAAGGAATACCGCCATTTTCAACAGGTTTCGACAATTTCTGTGTCCAGGTTCATGATTTTAATGGAAGAGAACTTACTATTATTAATAGACAACTTTGACACTATGAATTATTTTATCCTATACAAAAACATCTAATTTTGTCTATTATTAAAAGTAAACATTTTCTAAACATACCATCAGCTTTTGTCAATTTGGCAAACATCCGGCCTGGATGAACGTGATTGGTGGAGTTTTTGGCACGATCGCCGTTGCCACGGAACCATGCGGTTGCCATGGGGCTTACGTCTCGCTATTGGCTGGTCAGGGTTCCCGTAACTTTATCCTTGCATCTTGAAATATCGACTTGCTTTGAAATATCCAGTGGCGATGGATATTATACTTCCAAAAAGTTCCGCACGCAGCTGGGTAGGTATTTTATGAATGAAATCAGCCGACAGCCATTTTTCTACAACTGGATTTCCTTTACCGATGCCCCGTTAGTTTCAGAATCGTTGGCCAGATATTAACTTAACGAAATTTGATTTCTCGATGATACTCAAATCTTTTATCCACTTGTGATACATCACTAGACTGGAAATTCTATGCTTTTTCCAAAAATCGAAAAATCCAATATGGCGGCCATAATAAAAATAAAAGTTGAGGCAAGTTGCGAAATAACAAAAGACGATTGAGACATGTCATACATGCTATCTCAATGGTCTTAAAAAAGTGTCTGAATAATGTCATATTTTGACAGCTGTCAAATCAACCGTTTCGGATTAACTGGCAAAAAACGAAATCCGTAATTTTCGGTTTTTAGCCGATATTTCCAAATCTAATTGGGCGATCGTTAATCTGGAGCCGATTATCGAATTCTCTTAGCTTTCTCTAGAACTTTCCCCATTTAACCTTTGCTGTGGGTATAATAGGAGTCGAGATCCCTGTATAGAGAAGCGAATCTGGGACACACTGTATGCGAGCTTAAAGGGCTGGAGTGATACGAGCTCGAAGGGCCCGAGTTATACGCGTGCTCGAAGGGCCGGAATTATACGTGAGCCCGAAGGGCCAAAGTTATTTAAATCACGAGGCTCAATCTATAATTCTATTGGTCAGCGAATAATTTGAAGTCAATTAAAAACCGGGAGTATTTGAAATGCGATTTTTAGCGTCGGGAATATTCAAAAACTTCAGTTTCATCAAATTGACTTTGGAATGTTGGGGTTTTCTTGATATTTTTACTTTTTTCAGAAAACGGTGCTTTTGTAAACTTATACTACTTTATCGTTGTCTTTGTCTTACTCATTATAATCAATAACTAAACCTTATAATGTAATTTTCATTGAAATTAAACTAAAAACATGTTTCCTATGATTTATTTGGGAAATTTTAATTATTATAATCATCGGGGTTTGATTTTCGTAGCTTTTATAGTAGAGCGGGGAAAAAGTCGAACATGTGTCAAGTTTGACAGGTGACATCTGTCGATATCGCCAAAGTGTCGTGCGACAAAAGTTTTATCCGAACGAACCCGTTCATCGTCAACTGATTTTAATACTCCGGCCCTTCGGGCCGTTATGTTTGAAACAAAAAGACGTCATTTTATATCGATTGTCAAAAAAATCAAGGTCTACTTTGAAATTTCAATTTTTTGACGTTGTTGTATCATGAGCAGTGTTGCCATATGTTTTTTTTCAAATCACGAGCTCGAAGGGCCGAGATTATAGGTTATTTTAAAGCCAATCAAGAACCGGGAATATTCAAAATTTAAAGCCAATCAAGAGCTGGTAATAATCAAAATTCGAATCCCCAAACCAATCAGGAGCCGGGAAAATTCAAAAATTCGAATTCCAAACCCGACGGGAAACCTAATTTTTTGTACCAACTGTTGTTACAAATGAATTCATTGAATTTTCATATAAGTGTTGCTACATAAATCTCACCCTAAAACCCACTAAAAAACGACTTGTTTTCCTTTGTTTTTTGGAAAAAACAAAAGAATGTTTTTTTGAGATTGACAGCTGTCAAAATTTGAAAAAAATCCACATGGGCATATAGATTTAGCCTCGGCGAATACGTAGAAAGTACCAATTTTTTTTTAACATATGTCAAAAAAGACGTTCGGCCTTGCCAGGGTGTTGGTTTTTGACATATATCGATGAAACTTTTTATTTTAGGGTTTTCGGAGCCTGGGGATCGTTTTCTGACATTTGTTTTTTGAGAAAAAGAAAAGGTAAAAATTTTAGACATTGACAGTTGTCAAAATTAAAAAAAAACCCACATGGGCATATAGATTTAGCCTCGGCGAATACGTAGGAAGTAGCCAAACAGGGAACCGGCCAATTTTTTGACTTTTGTTGTATTATAAGCAGTGTTGCCATATGTTTTTTTTCAAATCTCGAATCTGGAAGGCTGAGGTTATCTCAATTATGAGTTCAAAGGGCCGATGTTATACGAGTCCGAAGGGCCGGAGTCATGCGAACCCGAAGGGCCGGAGTTATACGAGCCCGACAGACCGGAGTTATTTTAATCATGAGCCCGAAGGTCCGAGGTTATACAAGCCCGAAGGGCCGGAATTATACGAACCCGTTCTTTGTCAATTGATTTTAATACCTACTTTTACTATATTTTTTAGCCTCCTCACTTGAAATAGTCACGAGCCGCCACTGCTTAGCACCCCTAAGGATCCCCCTAGTTGCGCCTATGTTTACTAAGTAATTGTATAGTAAGAGGGTGTCAAATTTAGTGGTGATTTTTCTTTTCGAAGGTTTAGGGCCTGTAAAAAATTTAAAGTGATATTTGCATTTTTTGTCCAAAGGTGATTTAATGGAAATTTTACACGAATTTATTGCATCTAAGTGAAAAAAAATTCATAATTTCATTTCCGAACCTGAGATCTATTCGCGGTTTGTTCTGCTTGATAGAAAGACTTTACTCAATAAAACCTAAAAGTTTTAAGTTCCTCTAATTGCTTGAAGTATTTTTCAGAAGCTTTCAAAGGTGATTTAATAGAAATTTTCCATAATATTTTTGCATCTAAGTCAGAAAAAAAATCATCATTCTATTTCTGAGCCTCAGATCCATTCGCCATTTGGTTTTTTTGACAAAAAGACCCTACTTAATAAATCTTGGGAGTTTGAAGTCCCTCTAATTACTTGAAGTATTTTTCAGAAGCTTCCAAAGTTAATTTTCCATTTGTGAGCCTCAGATCTGTTCAATAAATAGACCCTCCTCAATAAATTCTGTAGGTTTCAAGTACTTTTCATACCCTCAACAGGACTCCAGAACTTTATCTTAGATCTTCGTGGTGGATTTTCTTGCCGCAAGTAACTTATTGTGTTTCCTAATTTGTTATCCAATAAAGTATTCACTAGCTGTAAGTGTCGATTTAATGATCACTCACCGTTAGTCCAATAATACAAATTATGAAAAAGGAAAATAGAGATCCAAGATTATGCACTTATAGATGACAGGCATCTGTACAAAATAACTAAACTTCATTTACCTATATAATTGAAGACCAATTACAACTATTTACCAAAATATGTATAATAAAACCGTAATCATTAATGACATGGGTCAAAATTGAGTCCATTAATCCGTGAGCTACAAAATTAACTCCCAAAAAAGCAAGGTGCAAGGTTTTATTTAATTCGGTTTCCCTTGTAATTCAATTAAAATATCTAAAACAATTATCAAGAATGATGACAGCCTAATACATTTACAAGTACGTAGAATTGTTATGCAAGTTTTGGTGTATTGTTCAAAACATTTTTGTGCCGAGAAAATGCATGCAGTCACGCTAATTCTCCTACTTACTCTTGTGCCTTTGGTGTATAGTAACAAATATGAAAACATACCAGATTATGCTTTGAAGCTGGTAAGAACTATTTTTTTTTTTGCTTGAAATAAAATTCAATCGTCTTTAAAGGAAGAACGAATTGAAAAACATGGATACCCAGTAGAAATTCATCAAATAATAACCGAAGATGGATATATTCTTGGAGCCTATAGAATACCTCATGGTGTAAAAAAAGAAGAACCCGAAAACAGGAATAAAAGCGCAGTTTTAATAGTCCATGGAATGGGTGGTGCGCCACATAATTTTCTTGTTTTAGGCAAAGAAAGGGCAGCACCTTATTATTTCGCTGATAGAGGCATAGACGTGTGGCTATTTGCAGCTAGAGCTAGTGAAACTCCTTTCAAAAAGCACATAGAACTAGATTGGGATAAAGATCCCGAGTTTTGGGCGCACAGTTTTCATGAAATAGGAATATACGATGTGGCAGCTACAATTGATTATATTTTGAATTGTACTGGGCAAGAAAAAGTTACTCTAATTGGGCATTCTGCAGGAGGTACTGAGTTTTATGTTTTGTTGGCCGATAGACCTGAGTACAATCAGAAAGTTAAGGTAACAATCGGCTGGGGTGCTGCTCCTATATTGCACCGTATGGATTATCCAGTGATGCTTCTTGGTATATATTTAGACGATTTTATAAAAGTCAGTTTTCACTAAAATGATAATGACGTAAAATAATGCATAAATTTCAGTTTTTATTTAGTTTATTTGCAAGACACGAAGTGCTTCCCGGATTCATTGCAGATACTAAGTCCTCTATGATTGATTATTATTTGCAAAGACACCCATTATGGTATAACGTTCTTAAATTTAGCTTAGCCGGTATTGGTAGTCACAATTCTATATTGGCCCGGTATGATGAGGTAAGCAAAGAATAACTGAGATTTCTTAAAAACTAATCTTTGTTTTAAGTATAATCCTATAATTATCAGCAACATACCGAGAATGTCTGGTAGGCAACTTCTTCATTTTTTGGATAATGTTAAAACTGGTAATTTAGTTCATATAAAAAGATCTTCTAAAGTATAATGGATTGGAAATTTCCTTCTCAGGTACTTTCAAGAAATACGATTATGGTCCTAAAGGTAACCTCAAACGGTACGGCCAAAAAGAACCACCTCATTACAATATATCAGCTATTACTGCTCCTGCTGCCTTCTTTAATAGTGGTCTTGATGGCGAAATATCTTTAGCGGTATGTACATTATAGATATTTCAATAAATTGAAAAATTAATCAATTCTAGGACGTCTGCGAATCTATTCGGAGGTTACCCAATCCCATGTTCCTACACAGAATACCATTTCATAGGTTCACTCATACGGATTATATTTTCGGTTACAATGCCACAGAATTGGTTTATGAGCCGACGTTGCAGTTGATTCGGAAAATTGATAATGGCGTTGTTTTTCCACGTGTTAAAGTACCATCTGATTATTAATAAATAATTTTAGAATTAATTTTTGTCTGTTTTATTAGGTTACTTTGTGGTAGTTGAAAGAGGTTCGATATGCTATCATTTCTTCTAAGTAAATGGTTCAGGAAATTTTATATCTTGTACTGATTATAGATCAGGGCCGTAGCCAGGGGGAGAGGCATTGGGGGGCAATGCCCTATCTTTAAAATGATGATGCCCTACCTTTAAAACGCAACATGCGTTAAGGTTTCCTTAGGAAATTTGAAAGAGTAGACAATGAAATAAATTGAAATCGAGTAGTGTGTGGATATGTGTTTCCAGAAACGTCGTAAATAGATGACGTCACCAATGTAACACGTAACACTCGTTTTGTGGTTTTTCGTTGAAGTAGTTGGTGTTTAGTTTAGGTTTACGGCAGAAAATAAAGAAAACTCAAAGCCTCGTACTTTAAATCGGTTTTTCTGATCGGAAAAGTGAAAAATCTAAAAAAAAAAACATTGAAAAATGACATTCTAAAGCCTACTTAATGAAATTTAAGTTTTTCTTACTTACCCCGTTAAAAAACTCGAAATTTCTAATACAAAATGAAGGAAACTCAAAGCCTCGAAGTTTAAATCGATTTTTCCGTTCAAAAACAGCCCGGAAAATTCGAGGAAAAACTGGATAAAAATGTAAACACGTCAAATGAAAATGGCCGACTGTCAAAAATAACAAATGATATTTATTATACAAGGCCTCCTTGATTGAAGTTAGCGACAAGCGGTGTTGCCACATCAAAAGCATTTTCAATGGGATTTTGCTAATTATGGCATTTAAAAGTGGAAATTTTTGCTAGAAAATGAAGAAAACTCAAAGCCTCGTATGTTAGAACGCTTTTTTCCATTAAAATCTCCGGAAAAGTCGAAAATTCGAGGAAAAACTGGCAAAAAATCACAAGACGTCACTTGAAAATGGCCGACTAAAAGCAACATTGCCACATTACATCTCGGAAAACAAAAATAACATTTTAAATGAGTTTTTTGTTTAAAATTCAATTAAAAAGTGGTAAATAATGCTAGATAAAGCATCGGAAACGTGTTTTCAGTTTAATTTCAATGAAAATGACATTACAAGGTTTACTTGTTGATAGTAGTGAGTAAGACAAAGACAACGATAAAGTACCTAGTATATGTTTGCAAAAACCACCGTTTTCTGAAAAAAGTAAAAATCTTAAGAAAACCCAATAGAAAACCAAAATTCCAAAGTCAACTTGATAAAACTAAAGTTATTGAATATTCCCGGCTCTTTGATTGGGCGCTAAAAATCGCATTTCGAATATTCTCGGTTTTTGATTGACTTCAAATTATCCGCTGACCAATAGAATTATAAACTGGGCCCCGTGATTGAAATAACTCCAGCCTTTGGGGCTCGCGTATAACTCCGGCTTTTCGGGCTCGCATATAACTCCGGCCCTTCGGGCTCTCATATAACTCCGGCCCTTCGGGTTCGCGTAGAATTCCGGCCCTTCGGGCTCGCATAAAATTAACAGTTTTCCCGGTCGAAACCGGCCTGGAAAAGTGGAAAATTCGAGGAGAAACTGAATTGCCATAATTACAATCTCAAACATAATGTTTTTCCAGATTTTAGTGAGTAAAACAAAGAAGAAGATAAAGTAGATAGGATACATTAGTAAAGAACCACAAGCGATTATAAATGAGTAAGACAAAGAGCGAGATAGAGTAGGACATAATTTAAATGATTAGTTGGTCGAGCCAAATTATCATCAGAGTAAATTTTCGATTATTCACGGTTCAAACACTTGGAATAATTACTCAATTTTTTTTTGACAACTGACAAGCCTACAATATTATGACTTTTGACAATTGACGAGGTTAATTTTCAGGACCACCCACGATTGTTATGACTTTTTTTGACAGCCTAGTGATTCAGATTGAGGCCTACAACAGCAACGTTGCCACATTTTAACGGTAATTTTGGAGCATTTGTAATTGTAAATGGAAAACTTTGACAAGTGGCAATTGATATCAAGAAACGATTGTTATGATGTTGTAGGCTGATTGAAATTTTCAACTTTTGGCAACACTGTAACGCTAGAGGATTGAAATGGCGTTTTTTTTAATCATAAGCCCGAAGGGCGAGAGTGTGTTCAATCTTGAGCACACAGGGCAACAAAGAAACGCCATTTTGTATCGAGTTTTAAAGAAAACAAGGCCTACTTTGAAACGTCAATTTTTTAACGTTTGTTGTATCATAAGCAGTATTGCCATATGTTTTTTTCAAATCTCCAGCCTGAATGGCTGGTGTTGTTTTAATTACTTTACGAGTCCGAAGGGTCGAGGTTATACGAGCCCCAAGTGCCGGAGTTTTATGAATCCGTTCATTGTCAACTGATTTCAATACCTATCATAAATATTACAGGTCTGTGATGCCCTTAGATGTTCTGGACCGTACGTGCGCTACACTGAAGGAATCAGCGTGTCCTCCCTGGCCGAGTGGCCCGCAGTGTTGCCAGAGAGCAAAAATTTTTTGTATCAAAATTAAAGATAAATTGTACCAGATTCAGTAAAAATTTACCAACCTATAATAGGGTGAGGGTGACCATACTTCTCCCTCAAATATCACTTTAGAAATAACATTCCAAGACCTACTGGATTGGAACCCGAGAAAAGTTGGCTACAAAGCAGTGTTACCACCTGAAAAAAAAAAATATAAATTCCCTGTTTTTTACTGATTTTTTTTTCGCGTTCTTAATTTTAATTTAAAACTGAAAATTTTTGGCTGAAAATGAAGGAAATTCAAAGCCTCGTACTTTAAATCGTTTTTCCCGGCCTGGAAAACCGGAAAATCCAAAGAAAAGCCTCTGAGAAGCTTACTTGATGAAATTTGAGTTTTTGTTACTTACCCTATTGGAAAACTGAAAATTTTTGGCACAAAATGAAGGAAACTCAAAGCCTCGTACTTTAAACCATTTTTTCCGTTTTAAAACGGATTGGAAAAGCGGAAATTTCGAGGAAAAATATGGATAAAAACACTCAAAATGGTCGACTTTCCAAATTGACAAATGACATTTATTACAAGGTTTACATGATTGAAGTTGGCTACAAACGATGTTGCCACATCAAAACTTCCAGATAAAGCATTTAAATAGGATTTTCCTAATTATTGCATTTAAAAATATAAATTTGTGCTAGAAAATGAAGAAAACCTCGTATTTAAAATCGGTTTTCCCGACCGAAAAAGCCCTAAAAAAACGGTTGAAACCTCTGAAAAGGACATTCCAAAGCCTACTTGATGAAACTTAAGTTTTAGTCACTTACTCCATTGGAAAACTGGAAATTTTTGCTACAAAATGGAAAAAAACTTAAAACCTCATATTTAAAATCCGTTTTTCCTAATTTAAAATCCAAAGAAAACCCTCTAAAAAGAACATTCCAGCACCTACTTGATGAGACTTGAGTTATTGTCACTTACCCTATTGGAAAACTGGAAATTTTTTGCACAAAATAAACAAAAACTCAAAGACTCGTACTTTAAACCAGTTTTTCCGACATAAAACGCCCTGAAAAAATGGAAAATCCAAGGAAAAACTGGATAAAAACGTAAACACGTTACTGCAAAATGGCCGACTAAAAGCGACGTTGCCGCATGACATTAATGACATTTTAAATGGTTTAATTTAATTAAAACCTGTTGAATAATTAAATAATAACGATTATAAAACAATAAATTTCCCAAATAAGGTCTTGGAAACTTGTTTTTAGTTTAATTTTAATGAAAAAATGTTTAATTGTTAATTATATGTGAGTAAGACAAAGACAACAATAAAGTAGTATACGTTTGCAAAAACCCCAAATGGGTGAGATAAAGTAGGATGCCATTTAGAACGCAAAATTATCAAATCACGATGAAAACGAAACAAAGTAAATATTTGATAAAGTAGTACCCACTTAAATATTTAAAAAATTGATAACAAAAGTATCGTTAAACTGGTAAAAGCCGAAATCCCTTAGTTTGGAACTAAAGGCCCGCCCATACAGAGCTGGTTTATGTGGATAAGGTAAGATACTCTAATAGACAAGAAATTAGTTTGCTACGTTGTCGTAATCACGTCATGATTTTCATAGAACTTTGGTAGCGGTCGTGATCCGTAATTTTTAGATATCAGTGATTAAATCACAGTTCGTGATATATCGCTCATCACTACTTTTTTTGTATGAATACTGTACTGGGAAAATTGTACCGAATATGCCAACGTCGTAGTAGCGTACTTTTTCAAAGCGAATGGTACCAAATTTGGTACAATCGTACCACCTCTGGCAACACTGGTGGCCCGGATACACCTCTGGTACAATTTTTCTTTAATTTTGGTACAAAAAATTTTTGCTCTCTGACAACACTGGTCTAAACGTATGCAAAATGTTTGACATTTGCACAGAGGAAGTTTTTTCTTTCGAAAATTGCCAATGGCCCAAGGCAGCGTGAGAATCAGTGCTATTTTGTTCACTTGCCAGAGATGTTATTTATTGACAAGGTTCCTAAAGTTAATAATAGGTTGCTTGGTAATGGGTAAGTTAATGACGAATCTAGGGTGCTTTGGATATTTTCATTATATCGAGGCACCCCAGATGACGTCATAAAGTTATTAGGCAACCTACCTTTTTCAAACAACATTCAATATAGGTACGGGTGGGATACTGGCTCTTCTGTTGCAGGGAATACACTACATTCGGGTTCTTCCTGGGACGGTCTGTTCAGTAGTTCATCAAAGAAGCATTTTTAAGTGTTTAATGCTTCTGCTTTGGTGGCAGTAACTGAGCCATCGTTACGCTTTAGCATTGTGGCACTTCTTGGGCGTAATCCGTTTTTGCGCCCCCTTACTTCCTTGTAAAGCTCCTCTATATCAGAATGATTGTTTGTGGTAAATGATGAAGCATTTAGTGTTTTTAATTTCGAGAAGATATTACACTTTGTTGGTGAGTTTTGAGTTCATTCTTGGAGAGAATGTTATTATCTCGAAAGTTACAAATAGGCTTGATTTATTTCCACTGACTAAAACAATAATCACAAGAGGTTATGGGCCCAGAGCCGAGCAAAAACAAGGCTGTCAAGCAAATAGTGATTTAAATAATTGTGAAAATTGATGAGCAGGAGCAGCTATCGAGTTTAAAGCTGACTGGGAATAATTGGCCATTAAAACGTGAATTTTACCATGTGAAAATGAGTCAATAAAATATATTTACTATACATTCATCGTGCTTGTAATTTCTTTAAAACATCTACTACAATAATAATCATAATTGTAAAATACATGCATCGAAATTGCTTATACATAATCAATTAATGCCATTTTTCCGTTCAATTGTACCTAAACTGAGCTCAAAGTTTTGGTGTAATTGTTTCTAAACATTTTCGTACAATGTATGCAGTTCCTCTAATTATTTTTCTCACAACCACTTTGTTTGTTTGTGCCAATAAATATGAAAATATACCGGAACATGCTTTAAGACTCGTAAGTATTAATTTTTTGATTGAAATAATTCCAAAAAAAAAAATCTTTGAAGGAACAACGAGTTATAAAAGATGGATACCCAATAGAAATCCATCAAATAATCACCGAAGATGGATATATTATTGCCGCTTATAGAATACCCCACGGTTTGAAAAATGAACAGCCCGAAAACAAGAACAAAAGCATAGTTTTGATAGTCCATGGAATGGCTGGTTCGCCTCATAATTTTATAATATTAGGCAAAGAAAGGGCAGCTCCTTATTATTTTGCTGATAGAGGTTTGGATGTGTGGCTATTTTCATCTAGAGCTATTGATACTCCTTTTAAAAAGCACATACAACTAGATTGGGATAAGGATCCCGAGTTTTGGTCGCATAGTTTTCACGAGTTGGGCATATACGATATGGCAGCCACAATCGATTTTATTTTGAATTGCACTGGACAAGAAAAAGTTACGCTGATTGGACATTCTGCAGGAGGTACTGAGTATTATGCTTTGCTGTCCGAAAAACCTGAGTACAATCAAAAAATTAAGCTAGCCATTGGGTGGGGTAGTGCTGCTATATTAGGACGCTTGGATTATCCATTTTTGATTTTTGCTACGCAATTTCATGCTATTTGGAAAGTCAGTTTTTGGTTAAATATTTACGACAATTGTTGTTATTGTACGAATTTCAGGCTATATTCAGATACATTGGAAGGGCCGAATTTCTTCCTGGGCTTGCTACATCAAACGTCAAATCTACTTTGATTGATATATGTTTGGTAAAAGATCCATTTTGGTTTAAGTTTATCAAGTATACCTTTGCCATTGTCGGTAGTCACAATTCTGTGATGACCCGTGACGAGGTGAGCAAATTTTGTAAAAAAAAAATTAAGATTATCCAATTTATATTTCTAGTACTATCCTCTAATCATGAGCAACATACCGAGACTGTCCACTAGGCAACTTCTTCATTTTTTGGATAATGGGGTAAATGGTAAGTCACCCAATATAACAAACACCCAAACATATCAATTCTCTTTAGGTACTTTCAGAAAATACGATTTCGGTCCAAAAGGTAACCTCAAACGGTACGGCCGATTAGATCCTCCTCATTATAATCTATCAGCTGTGACAGTTCCTATTGCTCATTTTTCCAGTGAACAAGACGGACTTGTAACTTTGGATGTAAGCAGGTACTCATGCACTATTTTGATTATTTATGAAACGAATCCAATTCTAGGACATCTACGAATCTATTCCGAAACTACCCAATCCGATTTTCCTATACAAAATACCATTTCAAAAGTTTTCTCATACGGATTATATTTTTGGTTACTATGCTACTGAATTGGTTTACAGACCCACGTATCAGATGATTAAGAAAATTGATGATGGTATTATTCCTCCTCGAGTTAAAGTTCCATCTGATTATAATAATAAAGAGTTTTAGATTTAATTGTGTATTTTATTGGCTTCGTATATTTAATGAGTGAGAGACAATGCTCGAACTTTCTCTTCTAGTTTAAGCATTCAAGATCTATTTCGCAATGTTCCACCTTCAACGAAGGATAATATTCAATGAAAATGCTTTTCTATGATGGGAATGTGCAGGGAAAACAATATGGAATATGTTTTCTTTCATGTCTTGCCATACATTTTAAGACTAATTTTGTTTGTAGCCTGTGAAAGACTTTTTCCTAAACCCATTATCTCTACTTTATCTTAAACACTAAGGACCTCATCTGTAAATTTAGAAATTATATAATTAGGTGAAGTAAATTTCCACTTTAACTTCATGTAATTGTGTTTACTGGGAGGTTTCCTATTCAAGATACTTTATCTTCAGCAGTTCCAAGATGCTCCGTCTTTGACGTATGCATACGATGAAGAATACCATACGTCAATCTGACACACTGAAACTAGATTTTTATCATTGATACAAAAATCAATTTTTTCAAAAATTAAAACCCCCAAATTTTATAATCAAACTGGAGTTTGGCTGCTTGGTTGTCAAAAGGTTTTCTTCCTCTGGACATAGGTCAACATTTGTCTACGAGTAATCATTTGGTAATCTTCCCGGAAAATGTAAAAGTATTTTTTTTATTGTCGCTCAGCAACAACAACACAAAACGTGTACTTAGGTACCAAAACTTGTACCAATAATTACTAGGTACCAGGCAATTTTATTCATTGTATATCTACTTTATATAATCGGTTTTGTCTTTTCAAAAACATGTTGGATACAATTACGCTAACTTGCTTACTTACTTTCATATCTTCAGTGGTTTGCACTAATAATACATTTGAAAATATACCAGATTATGATTTAAGGCTTGTAAGTGTATCATTGATATTGCTTGAAAATTAGCTTAAAAATTTTATTATAGGAAGAACTAGTTGTAAGACATGGATATCCAATAGAAGTTCATCAAATAATAACCGAAGATGGATATATTCTTGCAGCTTATCGTATACAAAAACAACAATCCGACAACAAGAATAAGAGTGCAATTTTGATAGTCCATGGAATGGGTGGTACGCCCCACTATTTTCTACTTTTAGGCAAAAAAAGGTCGTCTGCCTATTATTTAGCTGATCGAGGAATGGACGTATGGCTGTTTTCATCTAGAGGCGGTGAAACTCCTTTTGAGAAAAAGCACGTGAAATTAGACTGGAATAAGGATTCTGCCTATTGGTCGCATAGTTTCCATGAAATAGGAATATACGATTTGGCAGCTACAATCGATTATGTTTTGAATTGTACCAGACAAGAAAAAATTATTGTAATTGGACATTCTGAAGGAGGACATACGATTCATGCCTTGATGTCTGAAAAACCGGAGTACAATCGGAAAGTGAAGCTACTAATATCGTGGGGTACCGCCCCTATTCTAAGACGTATGGATTATCCAGTTATACTTTTGGGTATACAATTTGGAGGTCTTGCAAAAGTAAACTTTGAGATAATTTATACTACTGTTGAAACTGTATAATACAAATTTCAGGTTCTTATAAAATTTTTAAGAATATTCGAACTGATTCCTCCGGCTTTTTCAAGTCTCAAACGCCATTTGATAGAACTATTAACAAAAAAAGATCCATTTTGGTGCAAATCTATCAAATTTTCATTAGACATTGGTGGCGGTCATAAGTCTGTTATGCACTTTGATGAGGTAAATGTGTTTTATTATAAATTAGTAGGAATTTCATTGAATCTGTATTTTTAGTTTTATCCTACGTTCGTCAGTCACTTACCTAGACTATCCAGTAAGCGAGCTCTTCATTTACTGGATAATATTCATAATGGTAAGTAACTAAATTATTCTTGGATTTTATATGGGTATCATCGTTATCCATAACGGTTTTCTATTTCTTCTCTATGAGTACCTATAGCTCAAGGCCGTAGCTACAGTCAAATTTGTGATAGGGCAAAATAAATTTGACATACGGCATAGGGCATACACACCCCCTCCCCTGAATTTTTTATAGGTAATGGCTCCGTAGACAAATTTTTCAATAAATGAATGTTGTTTGAAAGAGGTAGGTTGCTTAATAACTTTATGACGTCATCTGGGGTGCCACGATATAATGAAAATATCCAAAGCACCCTAGATTCGTCATTAGGTTACCCATTACCAAGCAAACTATTATTAACTCTAGGAACCTTGTCAATAAATAACATCTCTGGCAAGTGAACAAAATGGCGCTGATTCTCACGCTGCCTTGGGCCATTGGCAATTTTTCGAAAGAAAAAATTTCCTCTGTGCAAATGTCAAACATTTTGCATACATTTAGACCAGTGTTGCCGGAAAGCAAAAATTTGTTGTACCAAAATTAAAGAAAAATTGTACCAGAGCGGGTTATCTGAGCCACTCGGCCAGGGAGGACACGCTGATTCCTTTAGCGTAGCGCGCGTGTGACTCAAAACATCTAGGCATCACAGACCTGTAATATTCATTTGATAATAGGTATTAAAATCAGTTGACAATGAACGGATTCATAAAACTCCGGCCTTGGGGCTCGTATAACCTCGGCCCTTCGGACTCATAACATAATTAAAGCAACACCAGCCATTCAGGCTGGAGATCTGAAAAAAACATATGGCAATACACTGCTTATGATACAAGAAAAAAAAATTGACGTTTCCAAGTAGGCCTTGTTTTCTTTAAAACTCGATACAAAATGGCGTTTCTTTGTTGCCCTGTGGGCTCAAGATTGAACACACTCTCGCCCTTCGGGCTTATGATTAAAAAAAAAACGCCATTTCAATCCTCTAGTGTTACAGTGTTGCCAAAAATTGAAAATTTCAATCAGCCTACAACATCATAACAATCGTTTCTTGATATCAATTGCCACTTGTCAACGTTTTCCATTTACAATTACAAATGCTCCAAAATTACCGTTAAAATGTGGCAACGTTGCTGTTGCAGGCCTCAATCTGAATCACAAGGCTGTCAATTGACAAAAAAAGTCATAACAATCGTGGGTGGTCCTGAAAATTAACCTCGTCAATTGTCAAAAGTCATAATATTGTATGTAGGCTTGTCAGTTGTCAAAAAAAAAAATTGAGTGATTATTCCAAGTGTTTGAACCGGGAATAATCGAAAATTTACTCTGATGATAGTTTGGCTCGACCAACTAATAATTTAAATTAGTTCCTACTTTATCTCGCTCTTTGTCTTACTCATTTATAATCGCTTTTGGTTTTTTACTAATGTATCCTACCTACCTTATCTTCTTCTTTGTTTTACTCACTAAAATCTGGAAAAACATTATGTTTGAGATTGTAATTATGGCAACGTCGCTTTTGATCAAGTAGGTCTTGTAATGTAATGTCATTTGGCATTCTAGACAGTCGGCCATTTTCGAGTGATTTTATCCAGCTTCTCTTCGAATTTTCCACTTTTCCAGGCCGGTTTCGACCGGGAAAACTGTTAATTATATGCGAGTCCGAAGGGCCGGAGTTATACGCGAACCCGAAGGGCCAGAGTTATACGAGAGCTCGAAGGGCCGGAGTTATACGAGAGCTCGAAAAGCCGGAGTTATTTCAATCACGGGGCCCAGTTTATAATTCTATTGGTCAGCGGATAATTTGAAGCCAATCGAAAAACCGAGAATATTCGAAATGCGATTTTTAGCGCCTAATCAAAGAACCGGGAATATTCAATAACTTTAGTTTTAACAAGTTGACTTTGGAATGTTGGTTTTCTATTGGGTTTTCTTGAGATTTTTACTTTTTTCAGGAAACGGTGGTTTTTGCAAACATATACTACTTTATTGTTGTCTTTGTCTTACTCACTACAATCACCAAGTAAACCTTTGTAATGTTATTTTTATTGAAATTAAACTAAAAACAAGTTTCCGATCTTTTATCTAGGGAATTTTAATTATTTTAATCATTATTTAACAATTTTTAATTGAATTTTAAACAAAAAACTCATTTAAAATGTTATTTTTGTTTTCCGAGGTGTAATGTGGCAATAATGCTTTTAGTCGGCCATTTTCAAGTGACGTCTTGTGATTTTTTGCCAGTTTTTCCTCGAATTTTCGACTTTTCCGGAGATTTTAATGGAAAAAAGCGATCTTACATACGAGGCTTTGAGTTTTCTTCATTTTCTAGCAAAAATTTCCACTTTTAAATGCCATACTTAGCAAAATCCCATTGAAAATGCTTTTGATGTGGCAACATCGGTTGTCGCTAACTTCAATCAAGGAGGCCTTGTATAATAAATATCATTTGTCATTTTTGACAGTCGGCCAATTTTCATTTGACGTGTTTACATTTTTATCCAGTTTTTCCTCGAATTTTCCACTTTTCCGGGCTGTTTTTGATCGGAAAAATCGACTTAAAGTACGAGACTTTGAGTCTCCTTCATTTTGTATTAAAAATTTCGAGTTTTTCAACGGGGTAAGTAACAAAAACTTAAATTTCATTAAGTAGGCTTTGAAATGTCATTTTCAATGTTATTTTTTTGTATTTTTCGCTTTTCCGATCAGAAAAACCGATTTAAAGTACGACGCTTTGAGTTTTCTTTATTTTCTGCCGAAAACCTAAACTAAACACAAACTACGTCAACTAAAAACCACAAAACGAGTGTTATGTGGTACATTGGTGACGTCATCTATTTACGACGTTTCTGGAAACACTTATCCACACACTACTCGATTTCAATTTATTTCATTGTTTACTCTTTCAAATTTCCTAAAGAAACCTTAACGCATGTTGTGTTTTAAAGGTAGGGCATCATCATTTGAAAGATAGGGCATTGCCCCCCAATGCCCTGGTATAGCTTCCCTTTATTTTGATCATTCTTCTTTGCATGAAATTTACCTATGTATTTCTGTTGAGGATGTAGTAGATTCTGTTTTTGGGGGTTATTAAATTGGACTTTCCCATCTCCATTTACACTGTGCGTTTATGCCAAAAAATATTTTCCTTTTCCAGAAGTTTAGCAACATTTGCCATACATTCTTTGTCCGTATTTTCCAATAAATATCTTTGATTTTTCCAACTATTTGGTACTATTTCTTATGCATATAATATGACCTAATTCTTTATATTTACTTCATAAGTTGAAGTAAAGACATACATTTGGTCGATTTGGATTATTCTTCCCAGTGTAAACACAGCTATATAAAGTTAAGATAGATATTTACGTAACTACTTCACTTAAATATAAATGTATATCAATTTATATATTCTTCATCAGAATTAAATTCTCTTCAAAATGAAACAAAATTCAATCATTTATCTCATATAGTTTTTGAGATGTTGAGCCTTAAAGTTGAAATTTTGGAAAACCTCCGTTTCAAATGTATGTAAACTTTACGTAAATGTCACAGAATTGTTATTGTGTTTTGTAAATAAGTATTCCTACATAGGTACTTATTAGTGTATATGTATGCATTCTATTTTATAAATATACAGGGTGTCCCAGAATATGTACGCAATCCATTTACAATTGTGTCCCTGATGGACACTTCTGAAAATAGTTTTCAGTTTTCTTCGTTAATAACCTAATTTGTGTATATTTTTTATGATGAATACTGAGATGCGACCTCTTAAAATGGACCCTATTGAACAGACTTGGTCAATTCAGTTTGTCAGGGACAGACAATAATGATACTTGCCTACATATTCTGGGACACCCTGTATATTCCAATTCCTTTTAGGTACTTTCAGAAAATTCGATTATGGTCCTAAAGGTAACCTCAAACGTTACGGCCAAACAGAACCTCCTCATTACAACTTATCAGCTGTAACTGCTCCCAGTGCTTTCTTTTCAGCTCCTCTAGATGCTGAAATAACTTTAGAGGTACTTAGCTATAGACTATTAGTACAAATTATAACATCGATTAAATTCTAGGACGTCTACGAATCCATTCTGAATCTACCCAATACGATTTACCTGTACAGAATACCATTTTATAGGTTTAATCATGTTGATTATATTTTCGGTCACAATGCTACTGAATTGGTTTATGAGCCGACATACCAGTTGATTAAAAAAATTGATAGTGGTAATATTCCTCCCCGTGTTAAGGTACCTTCTGATTATACATAATAAAGGATTTGAGATTCAATTGTGTTTTATTATACAAATTTTCTATAATTAATGCTGAATCGTCATGTAATTGACCAGCACAATAATATAATCATTGTAAAAATATATAAGAAAAATATAATTGTTTTTATAACGGCTTAATGTATTTCGTCTGTTGTTTGACTTAATTTCTTTTTTATATAAACAATTAAATCGTGTATATAAACATAAAACTTTTGTATTTAGAATAATACAGCATTAAAAATGGCCAAATGTGCCTTAGTTATATTAGCATTGAATTTCCCAATAATCCTTGCTGGATACATAATTCATCCAGAAGTGGATTTAAATTTGGTATAAGTATTTACCTATAAAACAAATTGTAATGATAAAGTTAATTTCTAGGAACAACGCATTAAAAGGCATGGCTATCCAGTGGAAACTTATAAAACTTTTACAAAAGATGGCTACATCTTGCCTGTTTACCATATACCTCACGGCCTCAAAAAACCAACTGCAGAAATCAAAAATAAAAGTGCCATTTTGTTGGTACACGGAATGGGAGCATCGCCACATACTTACATCATTTTAGGTCCAAAGTTTTCTTTGCCATATTTTTTTGCAGACAGAGGCTATGACGTTTGGCTGTTTTCTGCCAGGGGAGTCCGTTCGACACTTGAAAGAAAACATAAAAAGTATGATTGGGATAAAGACAGGAAATATTGGATGTTCAGGTAAACAACCAAACACACCTGTAGAAAAATTAGTTTTTTGTATGTATATGAATAAATATTACCTTATAGTCAGAACAATGTAGCAAGTGGAAAACTAACTGATGTATATATATTATTCACAAATCCTTTCTAGTTTACATGAAATTTCAATTTATGATCTACCAAGTACCATAGATTTTGTACTGAACTATACTGGTCAAGAAAAGTTGTCATTGATAGGACATTCGGCCGCTGGCAATGAATTTTTCAGTATGTTTTCCGATAGACCTCAGTACAACGAAAAAGTGAAAATTGCAATCAGTTGGGGCAGTTCGCCCATTGTGAAACGTACCGATTATCCGTTAGCAATGTTGTTGTCGGCCCTTGTACCTGTTTGGAAGGTATATGGAGCAGTCTGATTAATTTTTGAGAAAAGCATTTTTATTTTTAGGGCTTAAATAGGCTTTTGCGTGCAAGCGAATTTTTGCCAATGTTCAAGCAGTTTTGGGATTTGGTAAAAGATGTATGCGCAAATCCGAATTGGACAGAGATGTGCAATTTGTGTACGGCAATGATTGGTAGCCATAAATCAGTAATACAAAATCCGAAAGTGAGTTGTTTTTCCAATTTTCTAACATGATTTTGGCTTCAAATCTCATAATTTATTATAAATAGTAAGCTAGTAGAGGACTCAGTGGCGGCTCGTGACTATTTCAAGTGAGGAGGCTAAAAAATATAGTAAAAGTATTAAAATCAATTGACAAAGAACGGGTTCGTATAATTCCGGCCCTTCGGGCTTGTATAACCTCGGACCTTCGGGCTCATGATCAGGGCCCCCGCCAGACATGAAGCCGCCCGCGTGCGATTTCATATTTTGGCGCCTCTTAGGCACCGGCGTAGCGAGACAAGCAGTCATAGGGGGGGGGGGGGGAAGAAGGAAACGCGCCGCAGGCGCTATTTTTTTGCAAATATCAAGGTCATTCGCTTTTCCAGAACAATTATTTCCTTAGTGATTTTTCTCTTGATTATTCGATTCTGGGAGGAAGGGTAATTACCCCCTATACCCCCCCCCCCCCTACCCCCGACGCGATGCCCCTGCCCTTAGTGTGGGCGATTGAAAAAGCGGAAGATTTTTTGGAGTGACAGCGAGTCAATCGCGTGGGTTGTCATGTTTTTTAATAACTGCATAAATAATAATGGTCCAGAGTAATTTTGCAAGAACCAACTGGAAAATTTGACAGGAAAATTGGCACATTAGCTGTACGGAGCTAAGAGGCGACCTGCAGCCTGACTCTCGCTCGCACGAGGGCCCAGGACAGGGCTCTATTAATTCTCAGTCTCTGTCTGACTCATATAAGATTTTACATGGAACTGAGTAGGACAGGGCACCTGTTCCCGTCCTTAGACGAGCGCAGGGTCCTTATTCTTGAAACAGTGGAGCAGCATTTCCAGGAGAACGAGTGTTCTATCTTTGTTACTTCTCATTTACATGTCATTGAGAAAGACCGAGCACTTATTCTCTTGGAAACGCTGCTACCCTGTATCAAGAATAAGGACCCTGGGCGCATTTAGTCATTCCACTAGGTATAGATTTCGGCACCCGCCTCAATTTTGATTGGTCAATTTTGAGTGCAACCATAGAAGGTGCGAAATTACGTAGTAGATTGTTAGAACGGTGCCCAAAACGAGAGTGCATTGTCATATGCTTCAGTTGATTTATTTCAAGCTGCCGCCAATACGTGCTGCTCAATATGATAGTGGATTGTGCGAACGGTGCTGAATCGCGATGTGGAATGTAGAATTGATTGGAAGTTATGTTATGTTGATTTCTTTATCGCGGCTCCGGTTCAAAAGGGCAATATTTGAAATAGCGACGTATTGTTAAAGCAATATACCAAATTATCGACATTAAACACAGCGGCCTAATAAAATAACGACATTCAAAAGCGCGATCCTCTAAAACAGCAACATTGCAAAAGAGCGATATATCAAAAGACACAATATGTGAAAAAAAAAACGACATTTAACACCGCGACATATTAAAAGAGCGACATTTAAAAAGGCGACCTCTAAACAAAACAGCGACACATGAAATTGAATCAATGATAATCAAGAAAATGCAGACTTACTCAAACTAAGTCAAACTAACCC
The DNA here is from genome assembly GCA_917834065.1 of Ceutorhynchus assimilis. Taxonomy (NCBI): domain Eukaryota; kingdom Metazoa; phylum Arthropoda; class Insecta; order Coleoptera; family Curculionidae; genus Ceutorhynchus; species Ceutorhynchus assimilis. The sequence continues at coordinate 5,101,947 of OU892281.1, forward strand.
GTCCGCCTAGTGCGATCTAGGGCCTCGTAAAAGTTAGCATTTTATTTGGAAAACAAATCGCGCTCAAGGGACTCTACGCTATAACTAGATTTACTCTGTTTTTTCAAATAGAATGGTAAATTACGAGGACTAGATCGCACTAGGGCCTAGGCCGACGGATTAGTTTGAGTAAGTCTGCATTTTCTTGATTATTATTGAAAGTTAAGTAATAAAAATCAAAAATTTTTAGGAACTATTTATAGTAATATGTATATTCGTACTATGTATAAATTACATATTTTCTAAAATGAACTACAATAATATTATACTATACCTAATTAGTGGTTTTTAATTGAATCCCCTCAAAATAAAAAAACCCGCCTATTTGAAGAACTTCTACATTCCAATAATTAGCTCGATGCGTAACGCAAAAATAATCATAAGGCATTGCACTCTTTTGGGCACCGTCCTGACATTCTACTACGTGATTCAGCCCTTCTGTTGTTGCAATCATGCATAATGAGTATGAACATTCCACTCATGATTTGAGCACTGCTCACACATTCCACTATGCGTTTCAGCCTCGGTAAGCATATCAGAATATTATTAAAATCAGCCAATCGCCTTAGAGACGGGTGCCGAATTGTATAGTGGAATGTCTGGCACCCTGGGCGTTTCGAGAATCATCAGATGTCTGGCCTTTGAATAAAAAGGAAAATAATTGAAACACTTTAGGAAAAAAAATTAATTACTAAATATTGAATAAATTGTAAATTAATTTTTTTTTATATATGCCGCCCGCATGCGCCGCACGCCTTTGCGCTTATGGTAGCGGGGGCCCTGCTCATGATTAAAATAACTCCGGTCTGTCGGGCTCGTATAACTCCGGCCCTTCGGGTTCGCATGACTCCGGCCCTTCGGACTCGTATAACATCGGCCCTTTGAACTCATAATTGAGATAACCTCAGTCTTCCAGATTCGAGATTTGAAAAAAAAAAACATATGGCAACACTGCTTATAATACAACAAAAAATTGGCCGGTTCCCTGTTTGGCTACTTCCTACGTATTCGCCGAGGCTAAATCTATATGCCCATGTGGTTTTTTTTTTCTAATTTTAACAACTGTCAATGTCTAAAATTTTTACCTTTTCTTTTTCTCAAAAAACAAATGTCAGAAAACGATCCCCAGGCTCCGAAAACCCTAAAATAAAAAGTTTCATCGATATATGTCAAAAACCAACACCCTGGCAAGGTCGAACGTCTTTTTTGACATATGTTAAAAAAAAAATTGGTATTTCCTACGTATTCGCCGAGGCTAAATCTATATGCCCATGTGGGTTTTTTTCAAATTTTGACAGCTGTCAATCTCAGAAAAAAATCCTTTTGTTTTTTCCAAAAAACAAAGGTTAGAAAACAAGTCGTTTTTTAGTGGGTTTTAGGGTGAAATTTATGTAGCAACACTTATATGAAAATTTAATTGATTCATTTGTAACAACAGTTGGTACAAAAAATTAAGTTTCCCGTCGGGTTTAGAATTCAAATTTTTGAATTTTCCCGGCTCCTGATTGGTTTGGGGATTCGAATTTTGATTATTACCAGCTCTTGATTGGCTTTAAATTTTGAATATTCCCGGTTCTTGATTGGCTTTTAATAACCTATAATCTCGGCCCTTCGAGCTCGTGATTTGAAAAAAAAAAACATATGGCAACACTGCTCATGACACAACAAACGTCAAAAAATTGAAATTTCAAAGTAGACCTTGATTTTTTTGACAATCGATATAAAATGACGTCTTTTTGTTTCAAAGATAGGTTCGTTCGGATAAAACTTTTGTCGCACGACACTTTGGCGATATCGACAGATGTCACCTGTCAAATTTGACACATGTTCGACTTTTTCCCCGCTCTACTATAAAAGCTACGAAAATCAAACCCCGATGATTATAATAATTAAAATTCCCCAAATAAATCATAGGAAACATGTTTTTAGTTTAATTTCAATGAAAATGACATTATAAGGTTTACTTATTGATTATAATGAGTAAGACAAAGACAACGATAAAGTAGTATAAATTTACAAAAGCACCCTTTTCTGAAAAAAGTAAAAACATCAAGAAAACCCCATAGAAAACCAACATTCCAAAGTCAATTTGATAAAACTGAAGTTTTTGAATATTCCCGACGCTAAAAATCGCATTTTAAATACTCCCGGTTTTTAATTGACTTCAAATTATTCGCTGACCAATAGAATTATAGATTGAGCCTCGTGACTTAAATAACTTTGGCCCACTGATGTGAAGTTATCAGACAATTTTCCGAAAACATCCGAAGGTTCAGTGGCGTCGGTTTTGTTTTTATATGTATATTTTACCTTTATTTCTTGTAACATCGGCTTATTAGGTGGGATAAGGATATCACATAAAAATTCTCAATATTTTCTTATTATTAGTAGGTACAAATCTATGATCATTGAAATTTTAGAAGGTGAAACTGTTTCTTAGCATTTCTCAAAAACTGTCCGTACTGACAAGTTAAAATTATTACTAGACATTATTTAGATCACAAAGAACATTAAAAAAAATATACCACACCCCTGCGCCCCTTCCGTCTTTGAAATTTTAAGGGTGAAATATGTTTTTCAACTTTTCTCAAAAATGGCCCGTACTGACAGGTTCAAATTGTTACTAGACATTATTTAGATCACATAGAACAATAAAAAAAATATACCATACCCCTGCGCCCCTTCGGTCTTTGAAATTTTTAAGGGTGAGGGTGAAATATGTTTTTAATTTTTTCTCAAAAACGGCCCGTACTGACAGGTTCAAATTATTACTAGACATTATTTAGATCACAAAGAACAATAAAAAAATTTACCAGACCCTTGCGCTCCTACGGTCTTTGAAATTTTTAGGGGTGTAATACGGTGAAATATGTTTTAGCATCTCTCAAAAACCGTCCGTACTGACCGGTTCAAATTATTATCAGATATTCAAGTCACAAAGAGCTTATGGGGTATGGTATATTTTTTTTATTGTTCTATGTGATCTAAATAATGTCTAGTAACAATTTGAACCTGTCAGTACGGGCCGTTTTTGAAAAAAGTTGAAAAACATATTTCACCGTATTGCACCCTTGAAAATTTCAAAGACCGAAGGGGCGCAGGGGTATGGTATATTTTTTTATTGTTCTTTGTGATCTAAATAATGTCTAGTAATAATTTTAACTTGTCAGTGCAGACAGTTTTTGAGAAATGCTAAGAAACAGTTTCACCTTCTAAAATTTCAATGACCGTAGATTTGTACCTACTAAGAATAAGAAAATATTGAGAATTTTTATGTGATATCCTTAGGGAGCACCTAATAAGCTGATGTTACAAGAAATAAAGGTAAAATATATAAAAAAAACCGACGCCACTGAACCTTCGGATGTTTTCGGAAAATTGTCTGATAACTTTTGTCTGATAACTTCACATCAGTCTTTGACCCTTCGGGCTCACGTATAACTCCGGCCCTTCGGGCTCGCGTATAACTCGGGCCCTTCGAGCACGCGAATAACTCCGGCCCTTCGGGCTCGTATTACTCCAGCCCTTTGAGCTCGCATATAATTCCGGTCCTTCGGGCTCGTATTACTGAGTATCCCAGATTCACAGATTTTTGTCGTGGAGGCGCGGGATTGATTGAAATAATGTTGTCAGATTTTTCTAAATTACATTGAAATATCGAAATTTGTGAATTATCATTTCAATTAGGAATCAGGAATGAAAAACTGAGATTGAATTTTCAATTTTTTGGGGGAGGCTTAAAAAAAGCCTCGCCTGCCTTCTCTGACGAGCCGCCACTGAGAGGACTACAATCTTTGAAAATTTCAGCTCATTTGGAAAAATGTTTTTTTTCGGTAAATTGACCGGGGATCCGATTTTGGAGTTCGCCAGTCAATCTGGAATTGCGAAATTGACCATTTTCGCCGGTATTTTCCAAAAAATATCCTATTTTATGGATTTTTCTAAATTTTTACTCAACACCCTGTATCTGCCTTAGCTTTAGTCCGATTAAATTGAAATTTTTTGAAGTCAATTAAGACCTTTGTTATCATGACTGACATAATAGAAATGCAGAAAAAAAAATTTTGAGCTATTGAGTATACAGTTGATTTTTCCCAAATTATTTTCTTAAAGGATATCCAAATTATCGCCAGCAATCTCCCTCGTCTGTCTGGTAGGCAACTGTTCCATTTTATGGACAATTTCAATAACGGTAAGGCTAACTTAGAAGATTCAAAAAATTATCAATTTTTTTTTTTTCAAATTTTAGGTACTTTTAGAAAATACGATTATGGGCCTAAAATAAACATACACCTGTATGGACAACGAAGCCCACCGCATTACAATTTATCAGCTGCAACAGCGCCCACTGCTTTTTTTATCGGATCTTGGGACAGTATCATAAATATAGAGGTCAGAATTTCATAATTGTGTAGTTTAAACCTAAATTCACTAAATTTTTTTCAGGATATTTATGAATCAGTTGCCCAAATACCTAACACGGTCTTGATTTATCAGATACCCTTCGACAAGTTCACACATACAGATTTTATTTTCGCTAGGAAAGCTGCGAGTTTGGTGTACAAACCTACCCTCAAGTTGATAAAGGATATTGATGATGGTATTGTGTTTCCTGCAATAAAAATTCCATTTTCGACATAAAATATACCTGACCATGTTTTTGTTTTATTTAATTGGGAGGCCTTTCCAGGCCAATCGAAACTTTTTACACTGAGGCATTTTTCTCCTTTTAATTCAGGTCTCATCATTTTAGCTGGGAATAGCAAGGAAGAGAAACTCAAAATAGTGTCTAAAAACAAAAAAGAAACCGCAATGGTGGTAGACTGATGACTCTACTGCCATCTATGATATTACCTCAGTAGTATCTACTAATCGGTGATTTTTTTTTCTCCATGAACTGTGGCTTATGATGATAGGTCTTCAAAATAAATTAGATTTTCAAAATTTAAATAATAATTTTCTTGGCTCTTGACAGCGATTTATAATTTCGCTATTTTGTGCCTTTAATATCAATGGAGACATTCAAAAACACCATTTCTTAGAATCAAAACTCAAAATCAAATTTTAGGGGAATTTACCATTACCATTGTATTCGTTATAGTTTTCTTCCCACGTGGCCATAGAAATGAGGTGGAAAATTCAGTCAATTGAACTAAGTTTCCAATAAGATTTTGAAATTATTGTAAGGTTCATGAAAAAACAAATAAAATAGGGCAGCAATAGTTTTTGAGCAAATCAATATAGAGACACGTAATATTTTTAAATAGATTTGAACCTCCCTACTGATAATAACTTTATTATATTTTTGTTTTTCTTTTCTGGCACATTTTCTTATCCTTTATAGACAATATAACCTCAACATTGCAACAATAATAATAAAATCTCACAACTCCATCCAGAGAAATTCCTGATTATCGCTGTTTACCAAATCAAAATAATAATAATTTAAAAACAATACGGAAATTTTCCCTTTAAAAACAATATACCCGTATTATAAAATTTACGTGGATAAATACATAATTTTAATTGCGTTGCGCTTTTCAGGACGGGACTATTATTAGCCGGCAACGTCGCCATAAAAACTCCACGTGGAACAGGCGAAACGCCAGAGTCGCGGGCCTCCGCTAGCCGAGGCCAAGGTGCGGATCCGCCTGCAAGCCATGTTGCCACAATGGATAAATAATACTTGGATTGAGAGAAAGTAATTTTTTTTTTTAAGAATTAATGCAGTTGATATGTGAGATTGAGTTGAAACAAAATTACCTAAACTTTACCTGTATCTCCGGATTTAGAGCTCAAGGCCCATCTCAATTTGATTTCGCCCTCGAAGTCTATTTTAACACAGAAAGGAACACCGGAAAAGGAAGCCAAAAAACTAAGAAATTGGACTCAATCGCAAAAGTGCAATGAAAGAAGTACGTGAAGAAGATGGGCAGTGGTTCGTCAAAAAATTGGAACTTTCCACTAAAAAATGGATGAAATGGAATTAAGAACAACTGGAATGTGACTTTCAAATAGGGCCACTGAATTTCCTTTGATGTTGAAAAGTTATTTCCAAGTTTCTTATAGAATAGAATAGAATTGGTTTTATTTTACGGATAAGCCATTCAATAGTTTACAATGTACAAATGTAAAGAAAGTATAAATAAATGAACAATAGATATAGGTACTATATATTAGTTAGGTTACCACAATTATAAAAATTCGGCAAGTAGGTAGTTAATGAATATGAATAAAGATATATTGCAATTTAACATAGAGATAATAAATATTAATTAGACTAGAATGATTATTATACAGGGTGTTTGATGCATCGTTTGCCAAATTTAACTGCCCGAAAGAAGAGGCCATTTGCTAACTTTTCAGCTATAATAACTCATCCTTGACCCCTAGGGTTTTTTTCAATTTGTTTTTTTTTTTTAATTTTTTTTTTAAATCTCAAAATTCGCCACTTAAAAAAATTGTTGGCCTAGCCTCCAAATATTATTTTTATTTTTATGTGTACTGTGGTATGGTTCCACCAAATACAAAATAACTAGCCATTAACGTCTACACCATTTCCAACAGTATTTAGGAAAGTATCACTTGGATTTAAGAAAGTGTCATTTGTATTTTAGAATAAACATTTGTATTTCCGAAAGATCCATGTGTATTTAAGATTGTTCAAATGTATTTGCGAAATATTCAAAAGCATTTTAGAAGTAAGAATTGTATTATCGATAATTTCAAATGTATTTTAGAAAAGCCATATGTATTTTCGATTGGAGCAATTGTATTTTAGAAACACCATATGAATTTCAGAAACAATCATTTGAATTTTAGATTACAGGTATGTATAAATACTTCAAAGATGGACATCTCTTGTCGCATATTTGACATAAGAGGGAAATTTAAAAAAAAAATTAAACCTACATAATCTTAACAATCTCAACACAAAAACAACAAATCCAGTTCGGCTCTACGCATTGAACATAATGATCCAGGTGTATTAAGCCTACCTTCTTCAACACAATGCGCATGGAAGAGATGGTTACAGGGAACCATTCGTAAAACTGATCTCCTTAACATAAGCTGCTTACGAACAGACCACTTTCTGACCTAACTTAAAGAAAAAATCTGAACAGTGCGCAAAAAAAAATCTTTATCCTTATGTTTTACATGTTATTAGAAAAAGATGGGAATATACTCAGTACACACTGATCGATAAATGGAAATCGAAAACTTCAACATAGGTCAGAAAATGATCAGTTCGTGAGCAGCTATGGAGACTCGGCAAATACCACAAATGTCTCGAAGATTCATATTTCTGCAGCTTCACAATTACTTATCTATGCAAAATTACTTTTATTATGAAAACTAAATTATAAAAAATAGGTAGTATGTAGAAGACAAAGGCCTGATAAAGGGACAGCAAGTTTGACACCTGGCAAAGATGAAGTAATGATGAAGTATTATATGACAAAAGTATACTGCATACTACATAATTCTAAACTACAATTGAAACTTTCTTAAATACATATGGTTTGATCTAAAATACAAATAACGGTTTCCTAAGTTAAATTGGTAATTCAAAAATTTATCTGATGCTTTCTAAAATTAAATTAGTTTTTCTAAACTACATTTGAAGCATTTCCAAGTTTAAGTGATTATTCCAAAATACAAATAATGCTTTCTTAAATACAATTATTTATTCCATTATTGATATGGGGATTTCTCAAATACAAATGGCTATTCTAAAGTATTATTGAAGGTTTCCAAAATACTGTTGGAAAAGGTAACTCATAAAATTTTTGAAACAGGTAAAAATAAATTGAAAAGTGAAATTTCTATTGCAATAAAAAAAAAGTCGATCGTGATCTTCAAATTCTCTTAAAAAGTTCTCTATTTTATCCCCTTTCCAGTGGTATGTAACATGCCATAAAAACATTTTAACATCTTCACTAATTTGCTAAAGTGTATCGGAACACAGCAGGCTAATATTCGATATTTGGTATGAAAACGTAAATAAGACCTTAATGGCAAGTAATTATGCCTAACTTTCAAGCTCGATATTTTTGGAACCAAAACATCAACCTCTAGTGTCCATACACAATTTTTTTCACAAAAAGTCAATCTGTTGGCCCGTGAAAACCAGAGGTCGATATTTGGTCTGGTTCCAAAAATATTGAGCTTGAAAGGCGAAATCTTTCTTCTGTTCAAAAGCAATTGTCCAACTTTTGTATTTACACCTTTCATCTACTTGTCAAGGTGAAGGCTGTAGGTGGGGTGTCAAAACACTCTGTACTTGAACAATAACTTATTATATAAAGTCAGAATTTGTAAGATTATTCCACTCATGTGTTAGAAATCCCATAAGACAAGTGACGATTTTCAGAATTACAGCGAAAATTCTCTTTTCCATTTGTTTAACTAGAGAGAATTACAGTGATAATTCTCCCATACATGGTTGTCATGCTAATTTTTGATACAAACAAACGGTTCCTGATAGCAACCATTTATTTGTATTGATTGTTAAGATGTTCAAATCGTTTAATACATATTTATTTCCATATTTTTTGCATTCTCATACGTGAAATAATCCTCTAAATACCACTTGAGCTTTAAAATGAACCAGATAATTTTTCACTCATGCATCTTTTCTCTGCAAATTTGTGAAAATTATAGAAAACACGCAATCGTGAAAAATTATCGGTAATTTTGAAGCTCTCGTGGTATTATCCCCAATTTTCCACTTTTTGTCAATTTGCCTTTTAACAGGAATAAGTAATATAATCTTACCAAACTAGTAACATAATGTGACAAGTTATTCAAGTACAAATGAGTGAATTGTTGCGGAACTTATGGGTGGACCTCTGTGGGACGAGCGCAGCGAGTTACGCAGCCATCTATTCATCTATTCATCAATAGGGCCGACCATGATGGTCTTTGAGTTGTCTAAGAGTATTTTTGAGTGGCTCATACCCACAATTAACGTGAGAGTCAGTGTAACTAGTCACTAGCATAGTTTTGTGCTTATGAATTACGTAAAATAACTGTGCTTATTGTCGAATTCCTCGAGTTTTGGGATTGTTTGGAAACAAGTGTTTTCGCAGTATTGTCAGTGCATCTTGTCAGAAATTCTTGAGAATTATGGATGAGCTGCATTGTGGATTTTGCACCCAGATATGTTTTTTCCGGGAAAGCAAGACTCAATTGTTTGGATGTTTATGCGATAATTGCCAGAAAGCCTCTTGTAGGGATTGTAGCAAAATTTCCTCACAGGAGGTAAGGTGTGCAATTGCTAAAACAAGAACCGTCCTGATATGGTGCAGGGATTGCATTGAGAAATTTTCTGAGTTCAATAGTGCCGATAAGAATTTAAATAAGGTTAATTCCGAGGTCTCTGCGAACTACACACAATTGCTAGCTAGCTAGTAATAATGAAGTAACCAAACGCCTACTTAATGAGACCCTAGAGGAGGTGGAAGGACGTCTAATTGAGAAGTTTGACGCCATGTTCAAAGTTGTGTTGGAGAGCAATAAGGAGCTGGTGCGATTTTTGCTGGAAAAGCAAAAAAAAGAACGCAACTTACTGGAAGCCGGGGTGGACGTGGCAGCGCCGCCTTTTCCCCCATCACAAGACAAAGTTCGAACAAGACAGACCAATGTTGCCAAATTTTCCTCTTCTTCTTTTCCTGCGCCAGTGGATCTGCAAGTAGAACAGCAGCAAATCGAGCAGGAGCAGGAAGTGCAGGCACGATTGAGAACTGAAAGCGCTCTTCGACAGGTGAGAGAGGAGGGAGATGTAGAGAATATAAACAAAAACAAGGAATCAGCTGAGACTGAATTTACTTTGGTGCAAAATCGAAAAAGAAGGAACCGTAAAAGCAACCAAAGTTTTGTTTTTGGACAGGCAAATTTTTCAGGGGATGAGAATTTTTCAGGCTCAATTCAGAGAGTAACACCTAATTTTATTGAACAGCATGTTAAAAAGCAATGTCCAGATGTTAGGGACCTTAAGGTTGTACCTTTGCCAATTAATGGGGAAACTATCTCTTTCAAGATAAGCATCCACTCGGATTGCAAGGAAAGTTTTTCACGACCTGATATCTGGCCAAAAGGCGTTGTTTTAAGAAAATTCTGGTGGAGCAATGTACGCAAGTCCGAGAATTTTCGACGGGATCAAATGAATCAGGCCGGTGTATAGCTGGGAATGGTGGTCACACTGATATTCTGATCTATTACAATAATGCTGGTGGTCTTAGAACTAAACTTAGTGAGGTTCGGAAGGATATTGAATGTTGTCACTATGATGTTATAATGCTTGCGAAATCGTGGTTAACGGAACATATATATGATACAGAGCTCTGTCCAGGGCAGTTTGATTTGTTTCGTACTGATCGTTCATCAACTGGGGGTCCCAGAACTCGTGGGGGAGGAGTTCTGATTGCTGCCAGGAAGGATTTGCAATGCCAAAGACTAAACATTGATGTTATGACTGTTGAACAGGTTTATGTATATTTTAAAATTAAGTCATCTGAATTTGTATTGGGCTGTATCTACCTGCCACCTAGGTCTGATGTAGGCTTGTTTGTTGATGTTTGTCAATCAATCGAATCAATTTTTAATTTATATCCTAAATGTAACTTATTGCTGGCTGGCGATTTTAATTTACCACAGGTTAAATGGGTTAATAATGAGTTTGGTCTAACCAGTGAGTGTGCGGGCAATTCTCCAGCTAATGATTTAATAGAGTGTCTAAATTATTACAATTTTCGTCAGATAAACACCATCACGAATAGCAGGAATGCTTTGCTTGACTTGGTGTTTTCAAACTTGGGTACTGTTGAGATTGACAGAGCCACCGATATGATTTTGAGTAATAGTGTTCACCATACTGCTATATCTATGGGATTCAGCCATAATGTAGAATGCAAACGTTCTAAATATGAGGAGTGCTTCTTTGATTTTAAAAGTGGCAATTACATTTCATTGAATGAATATTTGGCTAGTGTGAATTGGTGTTTGATGAATGATTTGACCCTTGAGCAGGCTGTTCTATGGTTTTATGAAACATTGTGGGAGGGGATAACTTTATATGTTCCAGTAAAGAAATTCCGAACTTCGAACTTTCCTTTGTGGTTCAACACTGAGCTGCGTAGATTGATTGTTGAAAAGAAGAAGCTAGACAAAAAATATAGAGAAACGGGAGATAACTTGGATTATTTGTTGTTCTCTGAAGTGAGGGATAGGTGCAAAGATTTAAGGGACTCCTCTTATAGAATGTACCTGCTCAAAACTGAAATTAACATCAATAGGAATCCTAGATCATTTTGGTCACATTTCAACAATCTCAAAAATAACTTTGTCCTTCCCTGTAACATGAGTTATAATGGCTCTACTGGCTGTAGTAATCAAGAAACCGTAGACTTGTTTGCAGACTTCTTTTCAAGTGTGTACTCGAGTCGCACCACTAACCAGGCTCCAGAATACTCATTCTCCAACGTCACTGATGTTTCTGCATACTCTGTTTCGTGTGCTGATATAATAGAACAAGTAAGAAATTCACCTGATAAGTTGTCATGTGGGCCGGATGGAATTCCCTTGCTCTTTATAAAGAAATGCCTGTATACCCTTGCGACGCCCCTGGCAAGTCTCTTCAACCATTCATTGTCAACAGGTTCTTACCCGGTTTTGTGGAAGTTCAGCTTTCTGAAACCAATATTTAAAAGTGGGTCAAGAGAAGAGGTCACGAATTACAGGGCTGTTTGCACGCAGTCTGAGATTCCTAAGTTGCTAGATTGTCTCATTACCAGGAAACTTAGCTGGGATTGCAGGTACCTTTTAAATCCGGAACAGCATGGGTTTACGGTGGGTAGGTCAACATCAACAAATTTGGTTTTGTATCAGAATTTTATTTTGAACAGCATGGAGAGGGGATTCCAAGTCGATTCTGTATACTCGGACTTCTCTAAAGCCTTTGACAGGGTTAACCATCGCCTGCTCATTAGGAAGCTTGGTTGTTTGGGGCTGAGAGGTTCAATTCTGAGTTGGTTTGATGACTTTCTTGTTGGGAGAACACAGGCAGTAAGGTATGGCGGTGTTGTGTCTCGGGTCTTTGATATTCCTTCTGGAGTTCCTCAGGGGTCTCACTGTGGACCAGTCTTGTTCAATCTGTTCATATCTGATGTGGGTAGTTCTGTTGCCCACAGCTCATTTTTGTCATTTGCAGATGACCTTAAACTTTATCGTCACGTATCATCATTGGAAGACTCACAACTGCTGCAATATGATATCAATTCTTTTGACAAATGGTGTAGCTTGAACGAAAAGGGATTTTGAGCATCCATAGAGCAGCCAGAGATTTTCCATACCTAGGCGTTTCAATCGAGAATAGAAAGATATGGCCAAAACCTCGGCCAAAACCAAAATGTCAGTGTCGGCATAACGAATGAGCACTGATTTTGCACGAGATTTTTGATTTTTGACAGCTTATTTTAGATTAGATGTTGTTTTTTTCTGTGTAACGTTGCTGTAGAGCTGTATCAATAATCTGTACAGATTCGAAACATATTTTATGGATTTTTCGAGCCAAATTCTATGTGTAGGTATAAATCGCCATATATTTTTTCCAGATAGGTATGAATGTAAAAAAAAGATATTGTTGACATTTATGTCAAATATGACAGCAATAGAGACCTACCGTTGGGTCCTATGAAGATGGCATATTTTTTCCTTATATTCAAATTAGTCTAAAATGACACCAATATTGCAATAATATGATGACAGACATTTTTAATAATTTTACCCCTCAAAAAAAAAAAAAAAATAGGGGTTAAACCACCCTCCTAAGGGTTTAAATTTTAGGTGCTGCGGGTCAAATCCCTTAAAATAGTTCAAAAAACAACTCTGCCAAATTTCATGCTTTTAACTCAATTTGTTACATTTTAGCCTATTTTGATGGTCTGCCGCATAGTGCATAGTATATTTGATTGAGCAATCTCTCATATATTCTGCTCCAAAAATTGAAGTAAATAATACTAGGTACCTGAATATGAAAGATGCATCCTGTCAACAACAGTGATCAAATTATGAAAATGGGAAATTAAAAAGAACAAATATTGCTGGGGAGACTAATGAACAGACAAGAAGAAAAAAAAAAGACAATTAAAGTAATGGGAACATTTGAAGGAAATGTAACGAATAACAATGGAAAAAGGCTGATAACAATATGCCAGCAAAATAACCTCTCTCTTCTTCTTGTTCTTGCAAAATTTTCAACGGTTGTCTCGTTTTTAACAGCATTTAATGGGTCAATATTCTCTATGCAAGGCACACTATCAATTATTTGCTATAGTGTAATCGTAAATTAATACTTCCCAGAAAAATGTACAAGTAAGTTTTTTTTTTTTAATTCGGTAATTGTGGCTTGTTGAATTGAAATGTTTACGCTAATTACGCTATAATTAATAGAGCAACATAGGTACCAAAACTTGTCGTACTAATTATTAGTAGGTTTTGTCTTTTTAAACATTTTTATAATGGCAAACATGACGGATAGAATTGTGCTAATTTGTTTACTTATTTTTGTATCTTTGGTGGTTTGTTCTAATAAAACATTTGAAAACATACCAGATTATGATTTAAGGCTTGTAAGTATTACTGATTTTGCTTGACATTAGCTAAATTTTATTATATTAGGAAGAGCGAATTGTAAAACATGGATATCCAGTAGAAATTCATCAAATAATCACTGAAGATGGATATATTCTTGTAGCTTATCGTATACCACATGGTTTGAAAAACCAAGAAACCGACAACAAGAATAAAAGCGTAGTTTTGATAGTCCATGGAATGGGTGGTAGTGCCCACTATTTTTTAATTCAAGGCAAGGAAAGGTCATCTCCCTATTATTTCGCTGATCGAGGAATGGACGTGTGGCTGTTTTCATCTAGAGGCTGTGAAACTCCTTTTGAAAAAAAGCACGTGAAATTAGACTGGAACAAGGATTCAGAGTACTGGGTGCATAGTTTCCATGAAATAGGAATATACGATTTGGCAGCTACAATCGACTATATTTTGAATTATACTGGACAAGAAAAAGTTACGATGATTGGACATTCTGCAGGAGGCAATATGTTTTACGTCTTGATGTCCGAAAAACCGCAGTACAATGAAAAAGTGAAGCTAGCAATATCGTGGGGTAGCAGTCCTATTATAAGACGTATGGATTATCCAGCTATGATTTTTGGTATACAGCTCGGCAGTCTTGTAAAAGTAAACTTTGAGATAGTTGATACTAGTTGAAACTGTATACACATTTCAGGGTGTCATAAAACTCTTAAGAATGGTCGAACTGATTCCCACGGTTATATCAAGTCTCAAACGCCCTATGATTGAACTATTATTAAAAAAAGATCCGTTTTGGTTTAGAATATTCCAGCTAGGCTCAGGCGTTATTGGCACACATAGGTCTGTTATGCACATCGATGAGGTAAACATGTTTTATTGAAAACTATAGATATTTCGTTAAATCTGTATTTTTAGTTTAATCCTATTATTGTTAGCAGCATGCAGAGAGTTTCCTTCAAGCAACCTTCTCATTTTATTGATAATGTTGTTAATGGTGAGTACCTAAAGGAACTTAAGTACACTCTTTGATTTCTTTTTGGTTTTGTTCTCAGTTACTTGGTACCCATTTAGGAGAGCTATGTCTTTATTATCTTACTACCTTTTACTTTGTGCCAGGTGCTTAGTGCCATAATTTGTATGGAGATAGTTATCTTTGTCAAAACACATTATTTTCTTCATAAATTTGTCTTTGTCAAACTCATTATTTTATGGCAAGTACTCAATAATTGAATCGTTTTTATTTATTTTAATTAAATAGGTATCTCTTATGGATTTCGAGATATTGAAGCTAGCCTTTTAAAAAACTCGAAATTTAATTTATTTATATTTTTCGAATTTTGGCTTTTCTAATCGAAAGAGAGTCTAAATTAGTCAAAAAATTATTTAACATTGATTTGATTGGTCATAAATAGCGCTCTGTATCAACTCAATCGAAATGACTGGGTTTACATCGACATCTTTTGATGAAAATACAAAAATAAAATCTATTTTTTTTCTGACAAAGTTAAGAAAAACGGTGGCCCAAAGACATGGTTATCGAGATCCCCATGCTTACTAACGAATTTGTAATACCCTGTAGAACTTCAACATCAATTTGTAAATGTTATTGCTAGCTTTGCCATTTTCCTTTAAAAACATTTTTCTAAATTAAAATTTCTACTCCTCCTATACTGTCAGGTGCATATAGGCAAATAAAATATTTTCGTATTTCATAAATATATTATGTTTTAATTTTTTTTAGGTACTTTTAGAAAATACGATTATGGTCCTAAAGGTAACCTAAAACTTTACGGCCAAACAGATCCTCCTCATTACAACTTATCAGCTGTAACGGCTCCCAGTGCTTTCTTTTCAGCTCCTCTAGATGGTATGATATCTTTAGAGGTACTTAGTTGTAGAGCATTTTAACAAATTAAAACATTTATCAAATTCTAGGACGTCTACGAAGCGATTCTGAATCTACCCAATACGATTTACCTGTACAAAATACCATTTTATAGGTTTAATCATATTGATTATCTTTTCGGTAGAAATGCTTCTGAATTGGTTTATGAGCCGACGTACCAGTTGATTAAAAAAATTGATAGTGGTGTTATTCCTCCCCAAGTTGAAGTACCATCTGATTATAGATGATAATAAAGGATTTAAGATTTAATTGTGTTTTATTCTAATTAGTACCGAGTTACATTTTTTCAGATGTATAGTGTGTATATAATGATCCAAATTTTCTATAACCAGAGCTCAATCGTCATGTAATGTAGGTAATGAGCCAGATTCTTTCGTGGGGAATATAATAACTCATAGTTTTCTAGGATAAAAAAATTATGTGTGTATAATGAGATAGAGCTATATCAGTAGGTATTTGTAATGAATGAGCCAGATTTTCTTAACAGGATCTAGTCAGATTTTAATGATCCAAATTCTGTATACCTAATCGTTGTCATTGTAGTCCTCTACTAGGATGAGAATCGCTGGAAATTTCAGCTTTCTATCTTTAATAGAAAAAGAGTTCTGACTTTTCAAAGTTTTCCAAAATCTAAATCATAAGGTAGCTACCTCAGTAGGTACTAAAACGATGAAATTTCAAATTTCTTTTCTGTTGAGATTAATGATCCTTTGGCATCTTTATTATAAAAAAACTTATGACCTTTCAGGTTTAAACCTAATACTTCTTTAATTTTTTTGTAGCATGATCTGGCAGCAGTGTTGCCAACTATATGAATGGCCATTTTACCAGATTATAAAACTTGGAATACCAGAATATTACTAGATTTCTCTCAATCCTACCAATACCAGAATATTACTAGGTCTTTGTTGCTAAACAAAAATTGTGCTAAAATTTTTAGATTTCAATTATTTATTTTAAGTATTTTTTTTTGTTAGGTTTAAAATAAAAATGCAATAACAACAATATCTAGTATGGAAAAATAAAACTTATTCAGATAAAATAACACTGCATACCTAATGTATACCCAGGATATACCTATGAACAAATACATTCTTGTAAAAAAAATCCATTCTGTATAACATAACATTACAGATATTGGTAAACATACTTAGGCCCGGTTTGTTCATCTTCAGATAAGCTCCCTGGTAACTATCTGCAAGATAAGTGCACCGTTCTATAATTCTATTGGTCGGCGGATAACTGGCCAATCAATGGGATAACAAATTTCGTTTTTATATGGGTCAGATTGCATACCTGACAGTTTATCAGAAGATGAATAAACCGGCCCTAATAGGTATAATATATAATTGGTAACCTTTGGCATAACTATTTAAGACTAGTCTCCATAGACGCGAAATAGCGATTTTTTTTTGCGGATTTCTTTCCTATTGGTTAAAATTTCACATTCAAATGTCCAGGGCCGTATCTAGGGGGGGGGGTTTTGGGGGTTCAAACCCCCACCAAAAAATAGTAAAATTCAAAAAATTTATCTTAAAAACAAACAACACTTATTAAATAGGTACTTATTTATTTTTTATTTTTTTTATTAGGTACTAGTGTAACAATTTTTTTTTGCCACTTTGTGTAACCCCCCCAAAATTTTGGTCTAGATACGGCCCTGCAAATGTCCAATGTCAAATTCTAACATGTAAAAATGTCACTTTAAGCGTTGATTATCGTTAAACCTCCCTCAAAATGGACGGTGCAAATGGCCATAAATCCAGGTCTATAAACCTAGCAGTCCTAAGGTGGAAAAAAACTTCGGGAACTATATAATAATTAGGTGCTTTTTAGGTGCTAATTAGGGCCTCTAATTAAATTAGGTGCTCCTTTAGTTTCTGAGAAAATCAAAAAAAACTAAGGGACTGCTAGGTTTATGAAAGCTAGTAGTCCCCTATAGTAAAAAATATTTTTCCAAAATTTTCTTTTGTATCAGATTAGATGCTTTTTAGGTGCTCTTAAATAGTCGAAGAAAAAATAGAATTGATTAATTATTAACTGAGTTACAGATTTTTTTTAATTATAAGGGGACTGCTGGCTTTACGTTTACATGTTGTTGTGTCAGAATGACGGAAAAACTTCGAGATCTATATAATAATTACGTGCTTTTTAGGTGCTAAATAGGGCCTCTAATTAAAAATTAAGTGCTGCTCTAGTTTTTGCGAAAATCAAAAAAAACTAAGGGATTGCTAGGTTTATGAAAGCTTGTAGTCCCCTATAGTAAAAAATATTATTCCAAAATTTTCTTTTGTATCAAAATTAGGTGCTTTTTAGGTGCTCCTAAATAGTCCAAGAAAAAATAGAATTGATTAATTATTAACTGAGTTACAGATTTTTTTTTAATTATTAGGGGACTACTAGCTTTCATAAACCTAGCAATCCCTTAGTTTTTTTTGATTTTCTCAAAAACTAGAGACGCACCTTATTTTTAATTATTATTAGCACCTAATTATCTAATTAAAAATAAGGTGCGTCTCTAGTTTTTGAGAAAATCAAAAAAAACTAAGGGATTGCTAGGTTATGAAAGCTAGTAGTCCCCTAGTAATTAAAAAAAAATCTGTAACTCAGTTAATAATTAATCAATTCTATTTTTTCTTGGACTATTTAGGAGCACCTAAAAAGCACCTAATTCTAATACAAAGAAAAAATTTGAAAAAATATTTTTTACTATAGGGGACTGCTAGCTTTTATACGTATAACCAATCATTCAGCGAAAACTATCGATTATATATGCAGTAATATCGAATGCAATGATCTTATATGTACAGTATTGCCCTCTGGTATTTCTGATCATGAAGCTTCGTCAGCGAAAATAATACTTTATCATGAAAAGCAAAAAAGACTTAGTAAAAAATCAAGAGTCTTCAGTACCAAAAATTTTATGACTTTCAGAAGTTTGGCTGGGAGGGTAAATTGCACTAATACGTAGAATTTGAAAATGGAATAAAAAACTGGTGTTTCCATTAAAACAAATAAAGTTAGCTGTCATAACTTGTTTTTGAGTCACCCTGTATACATGGTATTTTCATCAAAAAAACGGCCACTAAAATCAAAGATTGAAATGTCCGAGGTTTTTTGAAAAATATCCACCCTGTATATTTTATAGAGTTTATTCCAACCTTTACGTGATCACTGTATACATATCCCATAAGTAATGGTAAATATTTTGACTGCCGATTTTATATAGACTATTTCACTAGAGTGTTTTACATTGGCAAAATGTCATAGGAACGGCCGGTTTCCTACTGACAAAACTCCTACCTGTTCCTACCTGGACAAAACCAACATGATGGTTTTTCAGCGACTAAATTTTGTGTGGTTAATATAAAAAACTATTGAGTTTGACAAGACCTAAAGAAAACAAATTTTCCAAATGAAAATTTGGCTTGTCCAGCCGAATACTACTCAAGAAAAAATTATTTATGCAAAATTATTCTCTTGGTTTTATTCAAGTTTGTTGCTTTTTGGTAATTTCGCTCATGAAATGAAATGAAACAAAACCACTCGCCTGACGGCTCGTGATTTGATTTCGTCAAAAATGTCATTGGCGAAATCGCCAAGCAACAAACTTTCATACCAGTCGAAAATTTTGCCAACAAAATGTTTTCTCTTGGGGTATTATATATGACTATTTCACTAGAGTATTTTTCACTGGCAAAATGTCATAGGAACGGCCGGTTTCCTACTGGCAAAACTTCTACCTGATCCTACCTGGGCAAAACCAACATGAAAATTTGCCTTGTTTTTCTCGTGAAATAGTTCAGCCGAATACCACTCAAGAAAAAATTATGTAGGCAAAATTATTCTCTTGGTTTTATTCAAGTTTGTTGCTTTTTGGTAAATTTCGCAATTACATGTCTGTCAGTCTATCCTTTTGCTTTTGAATTTTGATTTGAATTTGAAGGTTTTGCTACTCATTCTACACCTGGTCATCACCTGGTGCAGCTTAGTGTTACTTTGCCTTTGATGCAAATAAACAAACAAAGCTATTGAATCGACTGTCAATAAAATATTTACCATTACTCTTGGGACACCCTGTACATACATCATACTTATAGGGTGCAAAAAATGCGAATTATGATGACTTAAAAAACGTTTATATCTTCATAATTCGCATTTGAGATTTATGAAATTTTAAATACATACATACCTATATGGACAGGGTGTCCCAGCTTAAACGAAGCAGATGCATTTCTGGCCAATATATAATAAATCTAAATCTAAATTTATTAACCCCTTTTATCCAAAATACATATATTTTTTAATTTCTCCGTTTTAATCAAAAAACGAACAGTTTAATCAATATATTCATGAAAAAAATCCATAAGAAACACAAATAGAATCTAAATTTCTAAATTGTATAACACGTACAAAAGACAGTTATATATTTTTTAACATCAAACATTGTTTGTTAAATTTAATACTAATGCTTTATCGCCTGTAACATTCTGACCCTGAATCCAGCCCATTCAATAACATTCTGACCCTTCAAATAGCTCCATCATCGTCCCGACATTCTGACCCCTGATGCAGCGCATGTAGTAACATTATGCCATCCAAAATAACCACATCGAATTTGATTGGTCAGGTTTCCGGGCTATGGCTAGATTGGGTGGCAGAATGTTTTGATGCTTACCGTATGTGTGATATACCTACAACATTTCATGTACGACCCAGATTTTTTTCATGTAATCGAAATAATTTCAATTTTTCACAAAAGATTATATTTATAATTTTTGATAAATGAATTTTAAAAAGTGCCGTTTTCCAATAAAAATGAGTTACGTAATAAGCTCTTACTGTGTATTAGGTCGTACATAATAGTTATTAATGATACAAGTTCGATATGAACGCCATAATGAAACGCGTGTAACGTTAAACCACGAGGCGTCAGCCGAGTGGTTTAGTTACACAAGTTTCATTAATAAAGTTTATATCGAACGTGTATCATTCAAAATTTAATCTACAATGGTTCAAATAGATTTGATTTGCCTTGAAATAGCAAAAACTTTTCAAATTAAAATTTGAAATTTAGCAGGTGCCCGTACTAGTCGAGAACCTGCTTGTTGGTTTTTAGAATTTTGACTTTGGCAGCTTCAATATTGGAGTCCATTTTTGTGCCATAAATTCAATTTTATAGTGGAAAATAATATTATTATTGGTGATTCTGAGTTCGAAAGTGTCTCTTCGAATATAGAGACAGCATTATTGAAAAGGTTCTTCTGGCAACTAACTTTCTTTTTGTATATTTTTCATTTCAAAATTTGGGTGTTATTATGAATTCTTAAACGCACTAGTGCTATTATGAAGGACCTAATGACATTCAAATGAGAATGCTTAATGTGTCATAATGACACCGACGTAGATTAATTAAATTTACGGATTCTGTGCATATCTGTAAGCAAATCTATAAATTTCTATAAGCATATAGCATAGACACTGTAAAACCCATCGATTGCCAAACACCCGATCGGAAATATTTTCGATCCTATAATTCCATTTGAAGAAGCATAAGTTTTAAAGTTTACATGTCAAAAATGTAAGAAGGCGTCCTGGTGTCAATGAAATTATTATTAAATTATTATTATTTCCTACATATCGGAAAAACATTCGATATATAGACAAAAAAATCCGATATATAGGAGAAAAATCCTATACAGTAGTGTCGCGATAATCCGGATCAATTAAAACCAGACCAATCCGGATTATCAAATTATTCGGATTACTAAGGCATTTTACATTCCACTTTTAAAATTTTTTTGAGAAAATAACATGCTGTATTTAAGCAAAAAAAGCTTTATTTTCACCATTTGAATTTTGTCCACCTTCTTCTACATTTTTCTGCACTGTTTGGAAGAAGTTGTGCCCATTTTCTTTGAAAAGCCCACACCGTCAGGAAGGACGCTGCGATTGAATGATGCGAATAAACATGTAAAAACTACCTATCCACTTGAACGCAGTGACAAAACGACAAGTGAAAACGTGTACTTTTATTTTCAAGAGTCATGTAAATGAATTCGGATTACTAAATCAAGTGAAATCCGGATTACGGAGTACATCAAGGGAACCAAAATGCGATGCGGATTACAGAAGCATACGGATTATCGCGGGATCGGATTATCGCGACACTACTGTATATGGGAAAAAATTGCAACATATAGAAAAAAATTCCAGAATATAGGAAAAAAAATCCGATATATTGAAAAAAAATCCGACATATAGAAAAAAAATCCAAAATATAGAAAAAAAATCCAATATATAGAAAAAAGATCCGATATATAGGAAAAAAATCGAATATATAGAAAAAAAATCCGAATTATAGAAAAACCGTAGATTCCTCCGCTAATCGCTTTTCCGTAAGGCTTTAGTTTATCATAGGCATCCATATGCCATATGTAGTTGGGCTCCTTTGTTACATATTTGCGACAGCGTAGTCTTTTACGTTTTCGGTTTTCTAGACCTTCTGGATCCAGCTCTTGAAGAATAATTTGGATAGTGGCATGCGTTACAACGAGTCTCTTTTGTATACACCTCTGATGAATCCAACCATATCCACATAGTTGTCCAGGTCCAGATGTTTTCAGCGTTGATAAACTCATTTCTATGTTATGCTTTAAATACAGGAAAGTTAAAATTTCTTCATAATGCAATCCGATCAGAAAGAAGCCCTTTATTAAATCGTTTGTATTTGTATTTGTAGTATCCAACTCCAGAGATATATCCATGTTTTCCATTTCAAATGAAAAGCAGGGTGTTCAATTTTTCTGGAATCGAAATATTTTCCAATAGAATACAGCCACTTACGATAGACACTTCTGGGTATGATTATGAAGATACTACTCAACTAATTGTTGATAAATAAAATATCCACATACACGACAAATAAGTTTAATACTGAAAATACCACAATGCAGCTGAAACTTAACTTATTGGATGGATAACATCTCAATATGTACCTAGGTAGTATGTCCTATGTTGGATATCGATTTTTTCTCTACATATCGTATCTTTTTTTCTATATATTGGATTTTTTTTCTATATTTTGGATTTTCTTTCTATAGTCCCAGAGACGGCTGCAGAGAATCTGCCGTCATAAGGTGGACGAACGAAAATAATATGAATATTACTTGAGGCACTAATTAAGAGAATACGCGAAGTTTGCCTGCGAAAATCCTGCCGAAACAGTGTTTTTCAATTTTTTTTATTAGATAAATAATTACAGTAACTATCTTTTAGAGGTGGACATGAAATGAAATCACTATGTTGTAGGAGAGCGTGAGGCGAATTCAACCATATAAGGCTGCCTGCCACCACCCTGCCGCAACACCCTTGCAGCCTGGCTAAAAAGGTCGGTTTTTTATCAATAACTATCGTCATCAGGTGGACGCATAAATTAGGTCTCAAATTAAAGGTCTCGATCTCCTCTTTCCATCAAACTAAGGCTGCCTGCTCAAATCCTGCCGAAAGATGTGGTTGCCTCGTTTTTAAAGTTTCCGGTTCGTGCGCCGCGCGCTAGGTATTTGCGGAGCGCGAGGTGTTTAGTGGCGAAAAAGTCGTCTACAAAACACCGAAACGAGTTTTTATTTTTGCTCCTTGTCACTTTGTGTTACTTCTCATATTTAAATTATTGATAAGGATCTATAAAACAACACGTCAGGATGTCAGGATCTAACACAACGCGCCGCGCGCGTGCTTTTTGCGAAGCCAGGCCTAGGAATTCCACCCTCTGGCCGCTACGGCTACCACCGCAAGTGCAGTATCTAGACGTAGAAGTCGTCGAGCTTTCATTTCCGATTATTTTTTTTTTTTTTAAATAAACGTGAAATTCGTGCTTGTTTTAAGATGAATTGTTTTCTCTATAGGAAAGACAATGGAGTTGTTCAGCAATTTTCTAATGCAGCGTTGAAAAAGTGCATAAATTTTATTGCTTATCGTCGTGAGCAGAATTTCAAATACAAATATTGTGAAGGACTGCTTTTGTAATTTTTTTTTACTTGCAAGTTTCCTATTGACAGGTTTGTTTACAGAATTGTGACGTCAAAAAAGGTAGCCATCATGGAAGTATTGTTTTGGCGGGAAATTTTTTATTTCAAATTTAGTATTATTTTTTGTGTAGCAAGAGCGGTATCAGTTAAATAAAAACTAGTCATATAAATATTGTGCAGTATACACTATCGATTTAAAACAAATTTGGAAAATTTTAGTTCACTTGCAAGTTCCCTATTTTCAGTGGTTAAATTTCCAGAGAAGAGAAAACCGGTCAGCAAAAATCTGTCATTACCTGACCGTCTATTATTCATCGATAGACTATCAAAATTTATATTTTGAAATTTATGGCGTTTCCGATTGGTAGATTTAGTGCGGAACTAGTGCAATTTTTTCTATTTCTCTCTTTTTCTTCTACAGATTAAAAGGATGCAAATACACTCAGTGCGCACTGAATCTACCAATCGGAAACGCCATTAGTTAGGAAATGTCATCTTTTTGACATTGACTTTAGTTATCAAAAGTTGTTCATTTTAACACACACGCCAAAATAAGCAGGTGTTCTAATACAGTGTTAAAATGAGATCTCATTTCATCCCTGAGTGTTGGAATAGGATTTAGAGTGCGTTCCGCGTGAATGTTAAGATGAGTTTATAATGGCCGTTTCCACCAACTATTTTAGGGGAGCCCTAACGATAAGTATTCCCTAAACTGACATTTTTCTATATAAAAATGAAATGTCATTTTAGGGAATACTTATCGTTAAGGCTCCCCTAAAATAGTTGGTGGAAACGGCCATAAGTATTTTGAATTTTAAATATTTTGAATGAATCACAAAAAATACTGTATGAAACACGTCGCAAGGCTGGTTTTTTGCACGTAATGTGTTGGAACAATCTTCACATGAAGCTTTTGGCAGTTGTGAAAATTATGGCTTTTTAGAAATTAGGGCTAACTATGTTTAAATTTTGAAATGTAGGAATATATGCAACTTGAACGTAGGTACTTTAATAAACGTTTCTTGTCAAAAAAGTTCATGCTTTTTTTTTTAAGCAACCAATCAACATCTACCCCTCAACCCCCCCACCCCATCATGGACCTGAATTCCTCTTGATATCAAACTATGGTTTTCATGACGCTTTGTTTTATAGATCCTTATCGATAATTTAAATATTAGAAGTAACGCAAAGTGACAAGGAACAAAAATAAAAACTCGTTTCGGTGTTTTGTAGACGACTTTTTCGCCACTAAACACCTCGCGCTCCGCAAATACCTAGCGCGCGGCGCACGAACCGGAAACTTTAAAAACGAGGCAACCACATCTTTCGGCAGGATTTGAGCAGGCAGCCTTAGTTTGATGGAAAGAGGAGATCGAGACCTTTAATTTGAGACCTAATTTATGCGTCCACCTGATGACGATAGTTATTGATAAAAAACCGACCTTTTTAGCCAGGCTGCAAGGGTGTTGCGGCAGGGTGGGGGCAGGCAGCCTTATATGGTTGAATTCGCCTCACGCTCCCCTACAACATGGTGATTTCATTTCATGTCCACCTCTAAAAGATAGTTACTGTAATTATTAATCTAATGAAAAAATTTGAAAAACACTGTTTCGGCAGGATTTTCACAGGCAACCTTCGCGTATTCTCTTAATTAGTGCCTCAACTAATATTCATATTTTTTTCGCTCGTCCACCTTATTACGACAGATTCTCTGCAGCCGTCTCTCGTACTAGTATATATCGGATATTTTTCCTATACAGGGTGTCCCACGGTGGATGGCGTATTAGACGTTAATGGAGAATTAAAAAGCGGATCATTTTGAAAATTTGGCAACCGGGATAAACGACCATGATCTACACTATAAAAATATTTTTGACCATGCGGTGTTGCCGCTTCTACTCTAAACCAGTGGCAACATCGCTATTTTAAATGGAACAGCCTATATGTGATTGCATATTTGGATTCTACGTTAAATTCTGAGCATATTTTAAGTTCAACTGTTTTGGAAATATTGACAGTTGAAAATTGACTTTTTGCAACTTTGACAGGCTGTAAAGCCTAAACAGTTAATTTTAGAGGAAAACCGATTTTACATTCCTATCTTAGATTTTCATAAACTATCATTTGACGCCAACTTTGAACTTAACCGGAGATTAAATTTAACTGGAATTTTTAATCATGGATTTAATTCAAAGTTGGTGTCAAATAGAGGTGGAGAACTATCGATGGCGCTATCGATAGTATTGACTATCGAAACACATCGATAGTTTTTTTTAACTATCGATGGTGTTCGATAGTTGGCTGACACCCCCGTTAGTAAGCGAAAGTTACGTTTGTGCACAAAACTGAATTTCAAAAATGAAAAACAGAACAGTTTTAACTGGTTTGGAAACTTTTTTTGATTTCCTTGCTTTATTGTTCAAGGACAATGGAAAATTTTCTGACAATTATTAAAAGTAATCTGAAAGGTCTGAAAGGATTTTCACTACAGCTGGTGCGTGGTGCCATTATTTGTGACAAATAATCTTGTCTGAACGCGTTTTGAGCTGAAAGCCAAAAATGTTGAATTGTTGAAATGGTAATGATAATGATTTTGTACAAAAATTCTAGGATTTTGGAATAAGAAACATATTTTTAGTTTTAGAAAGAAATTCTGCAAATGAGATATCAGAGGCGGAATTCTGTAACGGATAGAGATCGTTATCCCTATCGCTATGGCACTTGCTGTCAGGGCCGTGCATAGGGGGGTGCGGCCGGTACAAATTACCAGGGCCCGGGTTCCGTAGGGGCCCGGCTCGACATCTCGAAAGAAAAGTTTTATAGTTGACACTATTTTTTTTTTCAACTCACTTTCGCATATAGGTACCCACAGTGTTCCAGAAAAGCTGGTCATGGTCCAACTCCCTTTATTCGAATGGAATACCCTATATATTATTGAATATTCGGATTCTACAGGGCCGTCGTTGGGGGTCGGGCGAGCGGGCAGCCGCCCAGGGCGGCCGTTTTATATGGGCGGCCAAACCATATCCCACAAAAATATTATGCTCTAACTAAAATTTTCTCTTTCGTTACATTGTTCTCACCTACCCTTCACAAACAGGTTATACTGTTATACAAGTTATACCATCAAAATACCAATGTAACCAGTGTTCGCTATAATAGCTATTTATATAAAAAGTGTGTAAATTGAAGCTTTTTTCACACATTCACATGAGTGAGAAAAGGGGCTTTACACATGTACAAAATTTTCTCTACTACTGAACTGACAATATTAAACCATAAATTTAAAAAAAATATACGCGCTAGTGTCTAAAAGTAACTCACTCCACAACCTAGGATGTAAAGTGTATATCACATTTTTAATGCAAACAAAGGGCAGCAAAGAGTTTTATTATTTCAAAGTTTATACCTATATCCTATTCATAATCCGATGTCCACAGGTAGGTTCAGGTAAATTTATCACCTCTCCCTATCAAATAGCATTGAAAGGTGATTAATTTTACCTGTACCTGTGGACATCGGATTGTGAATGGATAACACTTGTGGGTATTTCTGCCTTTTTGTGAAGAAACTAATACAATAACGATTTATTAAACTTTTTCAACGATTTTTTACGCACTAGTGGGTAAGGTGAATTACTTACGCACGGTAGTAGAAAAAAAAAATATTTTTCCTTTTTGGCTCAAAATCCACGTTCTTGGTCGTGGCACCCGAAAAAATTTGTTGACTCCGGCGGCGCCTGCGGTGGGCATGTAGAGAAACGGGGGGCAGCGAATTTTCAATTTTTGCCAAAAGCCTAGCGACGGCCCTGGGATTCTATGTAAAATTCTGAGCAGATTTCATCTGATATACCCTATCATCTGTTTTGAATATTTTGGAAGTATTGACATCAGTTGAAAATTAATTTTTTTCTAAGAGTTTTGAATAATATGCGTAATATACACATCCATTTTCTATTGATCAATGTGAATGATTACTCATACACTGAGTTTTTTTTTTTTTTTTTCATTACTTAATTGTTTTCAACCAATGAAAATATCCTGGTCTCAGTACTTCACCATTTAACCCGTCATTACACGCGTCAAAAAACTTACGTTATTACATGCGTTCGGTCAAATCGACCGACTGCCCAAAAGTTTATATAATTTATTAGCTTTTTTCGCGGAGACGATCCCAAACGTAGCCTGAATGCTAAGGCATGACCTACGCAGGTTTACTAATCAATAGAGACATGAAACTTTCAAATATTACCTGCGTAAGTCATGCCTTAGTGTTCAGGATACGTTTGGGATCGTTTCCCCGAAAAAAGTGTACCAGCACTATATTCCTAGAATTCATAATCATTACAAAGGGAATTATATTATGCAAAACAGTTACCGTATTATCGATAGCCAAAAGTACTCCCAATATCAGAAAATGCCAATTTTGAACACAAATATTTTAGATACTCAGGCTCATGCGCCTAGTCAAAAGCACCGACTATGAAAACAACGAACTATACTTCAACCAAAAACCAAAATATTTTTGGGCCAATGGGTAGTCGAAAACCTGCATTAGGCATTCCTGGATGGACAAAACTGCCACCCTTGTATCAGTGGCGTAATTATTGATTTTATCATTGGTCGGTCTTTTTGACCGACGCGCGTGTACTCCCGGGTTAAGAGCCAATCAGAAAATTCGACAAGATGACAACATACTTCAACCTTCCAATCGGTCATTTTGACACCTGATTTGGACAAGACTTGTGCTAACCTAACCTCACTTTGCCCTCCAGCTGTCAGAATTTTCAATTAATTTTGTTACGAAAATTAAATCGCATAACTCCAATGAATTCATAACTCGTGCCTATTTTCTATTAATCATAGAAAAAGTATAGTATTCAATGAGCGGGTAATGATGGCTATTACTCACGAAGGATGAAGTTTGCACTA
Source organism: Ceutorhynchus assimilis (assembly GCA_917834065.1). NCBI lineage: Eukaryota > Metazoa > Arthropoda > Insecta > Coleoptera > Curculionidae > Ceutorhynchus > Ceutorhynchus assimilis. The sequence continues at coordinate 5,130,461 of OU892281.1, forward strand.
CGAGCCGCAGGCGAGTAGTGTATAATTATCCGAGTGAGTAATAGCCATTACCTACGACTCCTACGAGACATGACAGGCTGTAAAACTTAGACATTTACTTTAAGAGCAAAACCGTAAACCGTTATATTCATAAACCATCAATTAACACCAACTTTAAATTTAACCGGAAATTAAATTGAATTAGAATTTTGAATCATGTAAACCGATACTTTTGATCTTGATAACGAATTTGACACGTCATTGAATTTAACATGGTTTTGCATGGGACAAGATCTGCAATCTATATGATGTGGTAAGAGCACATTCAAACCCCTGATTATTTTTAACGTCTGTCAAATTTGAAAACTGAGAACAAAAGTACCGGCACGTAATGTATTTCTCTCAATTAAGCGACAAGCGTACTCCGGTCGCTGCTGATGCGCGGTTCATTCTCCCCTTACGGCCCTCACGCGATCGGAATTTTTGTGAAGCAAAGAGGTTTCACTTCAAAAATACCTAAAAAAATTATACCCGAGGCATGTTTTTTTAACGACTTTTGGGTAAAAATTTGGGCATTCGTGACACTCAGAAAAGTTTGGGGGCCCCTTTAAGGGGGCCCGTTGGAATAGCTGTACTGGGGCCCGCGCCTGCTTAGCACGGCCCTGCTTGCTGTCTTCTTCTCTCTTTTCGAACTCAATAGAGAGGGGACTTCAATGGAAATAGCGAAAATCATGCGAAAATATCTCTATTCCTTACAGAATTCCACTGCAGATGTTGATGTTAAAGTTCAATATTTAGCTATTTCCTAGAAACAAAGATTTTTAGTACACAGATATCTTTCCTTTTAGCTTATAACTTTTATTTAATTACTATCGAAAACTATCGATATTTATCGATAGTCAAGGTCCCGACTATCGATAACTATCGATAGTCGTGACTATCGATAGTTCTCCACCTCTAGTGTCAAATGATAGTTTATAGAAATCTAAGATAGGAATGTAAAATCGGTTTTCCTCTAAAATTAACTGTTCAGGTTTTACAGCCTGTCAAAGTTGCAAAAAGTCAATTTTCAACTGTCAATATTTCTAAAACAGTTGAAGTTAGGTATAGGGTATATCATATTAAATCTGCTCAGAATTTTACGTAGAATCCAAATATGTAATCACATACAGGGTGTTCCATCTAAAATAGCGATGTTGCCACTAGTTTAGAGTAGAAGCGGCAACACCGCATGGTCAAAATATTTTTAAAGTGTAGATCATGGTCGTCTATCCCGGTTGCCAAATTTTTAAAATGATCCGCTTTTTAGTTCTCCATAAACGTCTAATACGTCATCCACCGTGGGACACCCTGTATATCGTATCTTTTTTTCTATATATTGGATTTTTTTTCTATATTTTGGATTTTTTTTCTATATGTCGGATTTATTTTCTATATGTCGAATTTTTTTTCTATGTATTGAATTTTTTTTCTATATTTTGGATTTTTTTTCTATATATGTACAGGGTGGGCCAATTTGGACACTTCCTTATGGAAACACCCTTTATTTTTAGAGATAGAAAAAATGAACCCCCCACTCTGAGGCTCAAATTTCATGAAATTTTGATTGGTGCAAACCGCTTTTTGATATCTTCAACCGTTTAGCCGCTAGAGGGCGATTCTCGATTTTGAGCAATATTGTGAACCCTTCATAACTTTTTTGTTTATGAAAATAATTGATTTCCGTGAAAACTTTCTGAAAGCACTTTTTAAAACAGAATTTAGGGACGTTCTCGGTTTTTTTTCTATTTGGCGCCGATTTTGAGATATTGACCAAAGTCTGATTTTTTTCAATGGGACACCCTTTATATTAATAGCTCATTGCAAAGCTATGATTTTTCTGATTTTAATGATATAAAGTTCGATAGGGGTATCTCTAACCGTTTTCGAGAAAAAAAATAATTTCGGTTTTTCTCATAAGAAGCAATGTGTTAGAAAAGGACTTTATATCTGTAAGGAAAATAAAAAAGGTCTCTTTCTAATACATTGTTTCTTATGATAAAAACCGAAATAATTTTTTTTCTCGAAAACGGTTACAGATAATCCTATCCAACTTTATATCATTAAAATCAGAAAAATCATAGCTCTTCAATGAGCTATTAATATAAAGGGTGTCCCATTGAAAAAAATCAGACTTTAGTCAATATCTCAAAATCGGCGCCAAATAGAAAAAAACTGAGAACGTCCCTGAATTCTGTTTTAAAAAGTGCTTCCAGAAAGTTTTTACGGAAATCAATTATTCTCATAAACAAAAAAGTTATGAAGGGTTCACAGTATTGCTTAAAATCGAGAATCGCCCTCTAGCGGCTAAACGGTTGAAGATATCAAAAAGCGGTTTGCACCAATCAAAATTTCATGAAATTTGAGCCTCAGAGTGGGGGGTTAATTTTTTTCTATCTCTAAAAATAAAGGGTGTTTCCATAAGGAAGTATCCAAATTGGCCCACCCTGTACAGTGTGATTTTTTAAGTGTGCAACATATGGGAATTTTTTTTAGTAATAGCACAACCCAAATACAAACAAGGCCAAATATTGGTGCATGTCTGATAATCATATTAGGTGCACTTAGAATGGTTGCAAGTCAAAGAGCATACAGGGTAGCTCAAACAATATCAAAGCTGTACTGTAAGGTACCCTTATTTTAGAAAATTCAGCAAAATGTTATAGAAAAAAGTTGTTTGGAATTAAAAGTTATGCCTAAATACCAAAACATAGCCTCCTAAGATTTTTTTTATTTTCTTTCGAAAAAAATCTATAATTTCTATATTTTTTTTATTTTTTATTTCCGCCCTTAATACTTTCAAAAATTAATTAAAATCAAATCAATTTTACATAACTTTGTTCAAATTCAAGCATATTTGTAAAATTAATTTAGATTTTTAATTTTTTATGGAATCACAAAATTCATGTTTGTTGCAATGATATTCAACACAACTTCAAAATGCCGCAATTTTTTTTTTTTAACAAGTTAAAACATTACTAATAATAATAGCCATATTAAAAAAACTCTCCTTAAATTGCAAAAGTTTTATTTTATTTAAGTAATAACGAGGGGTGAACGCATTTGGCAAAAAGTGTACACCTACATCCCTTTTTTGAGTAAATCACCTAAGTATTTCCCCGGTTCTTAGAAATCCTTAGGAAATCCTACTACATCCCAATAAATCCTAGTACATCATAGAATGATCATAGTAATTCCTTGGTAAATCCTTGCATATCCTAGTAATTCCTTGATAAATTGCCTACATCCCAGTAAATCCTTTATTGTTATTATGATTATTATCATGTAATAATAATATTCCTGTACATAAATAAGGCATATTTCGTTAAAAATATTATAGTTATTAAGATATCAAGGGCAATATGAGCCAAATAAGTCCCCGAGGTTCGATAGAGTACAAGCCAAGGGCATTTGGCCCGTGGTGACTTCAACGTTTTATGTTTTACTATTTTTCCTATTTCGTACCTATCTAAATTTAAATTATTTTTAGTTGAAATTTTGCCATTTTTGTCATGTTTCTTCCAAAATAAAGGTTAAATTCCTGGAAGCAATTTGACCAGTGTGAAACCGGTACACAACTGGCTTTTTAATTGTTTATAATGCCCTAGGGCGTTATGAAACAATAACATCCCCAGGTTAATTATTATATCTGCAAAAACCCTGAAATTAGGTGGATTAATGTCAAATAAGAAACTGGAATGACATAAATTCTCTATTCTTGTGAAGTCTTATATGCAGGGGCGGATGGGCAACTTTGAATCGGCCCGGGACAGTTTTTGCTCAAGCGGCCCCGCGCGCTCACAGGAGGTGAATAACACTGGATAGGGTATTAAATAGTCTCCTTTTTTAGAAAAAAAAAACCTCCTTATATTACTCATCAAAAATACGAAAGCGTAGAGCCATGCTGATAGGTATTGTAAAATATTGTCATGTTCTAGTTTACACTTTTTCTGTTTAATCAGACATTACCAAATTTAAGTACCGCAATTTGGGTTAGTTCGCAATTTTATTCAGACACTACAGGTCTATGTTTATTTTTCGAAAACAAAAATTGCGATTTTTTTTTTTCCGAATGCTTTCTCAAAAATCAACCATTTGAAACATATTGACTTTGAATAACTTCTTTCGAAAATGAATAATTTTGAAGCATGTCCAAACTAACCGGATTATTGGTAATGTCTGATTGAAATAGTAAACTAAACCGCAAACTAACCAGGAACATCGGTAAGTTTAAAAATGTCTGATTAAAATTGAAAACTAACCCAAACTAACCGGGTTATTCTCGGTAGGTTTGAGTTTTGGTAATGTTTGATTACAATAGATTTCAAACTAACACAAATTTTGAAAACAAAATGGTTATGTTCGATTGAAATTGCAAACTTACCCAAACTAACTGGGTTATTATCGGTAAGTTTGGTGATTTCTGATTGAAAGTGCAAACTAACCCGGATTATTATCAGTACCTAAGTTTTAATGTTTGATTACAATTGCAAACTAACCCAAATTAACCGGGTTAGTATAGTTCAATGGTATAGTTGTAATTGCGATAGAAAGTGAAGTTGTCAGTTCGCGTTGACATTTTTTAGTAACTTTTTCTTTAGGTTGCCATCCCGCGTGTTGCTAAATTCACCAAAATGGTGCACCGCCACGGATGCGGTGAATAAAATTCACTAAGGTCAATGCCAAACCACAGTTTGTCAAATCCTGGTAAATTTAACAACACTGCTTGTTCTACCATTCTACCGCAGTGCCTACACCAGCTGAATTTAGCCACACGCGGTCATGCGTTAGCGCTTCGATTCCGTCAGGTGGGATAAACGACAGGGTCTTTCTTTTAAGGAAGCTAGGTTATTAAAATCCTGCATGGTAATTATAAGCATCTGTAATAGAACAAACGTAATACTTTATAATAGTTTCAAGGACTTTTGTGCCATCGCTAATGCCAAAATCGGCACTTAAAATCGTATAATATTGCGTGATTATTAGGTTTATTAAACTAAAGACGTTGAAATAAACCAGATAAAAGTGTTAAAAGAGTCCACAGTAAAGAGTTATTGACAAAGTGAACAGTTAAATCCAAACTAAAACCAGGTTTGCAACGCAACACCGAAACTCAAAGGCACAGAACACTACATAAAAAACCAAAACACCGATTATCAAAATAACTAAAAATAATGCAGAAAACGGCAAAAAACTGAAAGGATTTCACAGAAAAATTCGAAATTCAAAAATCCGAATCTGATATTTTTACATGTCAAATCGAAATGTCATGTATCATTATTTGATGGTTGACGAAAAAAGGGACAGACGTGGGGGTTTTATTTATTTTCAACTGGTGAAAATAACGGTCAAAATTCAAATTCTATCATGAATAGACCTATCTATTTTACCAGACAAAGAGGTAATAATACGAAAACTTCATTAAATAAAAAAAGACACAGAACGCTCATTGCGCAAGACGAGGCGAAACGTACCAAATTATAGTAGACTTACGTATAGCAATCCGTCCTTATTATTTGCACAGGATAAAAAGGAAAGAAGAAAAACCGCGTGTTGTGCAACGTTTTTGTCAATGAAAATGTCAAACAACTTTTGAATGACACCTATCAAGTTGAATATCAAGTTTAGATTTATTCTTGTCAGACCACATGCAATGAACAAGGATAAAGAAATGCCCAGTGTGCAAAACGATCCCCTCACACCTGTATTAGCTAGCCAATAAAAAGACATTGCCTCGTGTTGCGCGCGCATATCAGGTAAAAAATAGATAGGTCTATTACGGCCATTTGCACCGCTACAACTTAAGGGATATTTAATCCAAGTGAAGCTTTGAATGTGACTCTTGTAGAAACAAAAATCACATTCAAAGCTCCACGTAGATTCAATATCCTTTAAGCGGTAGTTAAGTGGTACCCCTGCAAATGGACATTAGTCTACATTAGTAAGTTTGGAAATATCTTATTGAAATTGCAAACTAACCGGGTTATTATCGGTAATATCTGATTACAATTGCAAACTAACAAAAACTAACCGGGTTATTATTGGTAACTTTGATTATGTCTGACAAAAATTTCGAACTTAGCGGGTTAATATAGAGGTAAGTTTGATAGTGTCCTCGGTAATGTCTGATTGAACAGAAAAAGTGTAAGTTTACAGAGAAAGTATAAATTTATAGAAAAAGGGCAAATTTACAGAAAAAGTCTAAATTTTAATGAAAATATTTTCCAATATTAGATGGCAGCTCAACGCCTTATGAAAACGACAAAAAACGTTGACTGCTTTCTCTTGAATTGGCAGAGTGTTGTCGCATTACGCCTTAAGTGATTTTTTTTCGATCAAGTTGCGGCGTATTGTTTGTTATCGTATTTTTTTTTCCCCCTTAACCGGCGGCCCACTTGGCTCTCCGGCCCACCGGGAATCGTCCCGGTGTCCCGCCTGAGCCCATCCGCCCCTGCTTATATGTTATTTTATTCACATTTCTACACAATACAGGGTGTCCCACGGTAGATGGCGTATTAGACGTTTATGGAGAACTAAAAAACAGATCATTTCAGAAATTTGTCAACCGGGATAAACGACCATAACCTACACTTTAAAAATATTTTTGTTTATGTGGTATTGCCGCTTCTACTCTAAACCAGTGGCAACATCGTTATTTTAAATGGAACACCCTGTATGTGATTGCATATTTGGATTCTATGTGATATACCCGAGGATATACCCTATACCTAAAATCAACTGTTTTGGAAATATTGACAGTTGAAAATTGAATTTCTGCAACTTTGACAGGCTGTAAAACCTGAACGGTTAATTTTAGAGGAAAACCGATTTAACATTCCTGTCTTAGAATTCCATAAACTATCATTTGACACCAACTTTGAATTTAACCGGAGATTAAATTTAATTAGAATTTTTATTCATGGATTAAATTCACAGTTGGTGGAAAAAGAAATGTGAAATCGGTTTTCCTTTAAAATTAACCGTTGCAAAAAGTCAATTTTCAACTGTCAATATTTTTAAAACAGTTGAACTTAGGTATAGGGTATATTACATGAAATCTGCTCAGAATTTTACGTAGAATCCAAATATGCAATCACATACAGGGTGTTCCATTTAAAATAACGATGTTGCCACTGGTTTAGAGATAAAGCAGTATCACCGCATAAACAAAAATATTTTTAAGTGTAGGTTACGGTCGTTTATCCCGGTTGCCAAATTTTCAAAATGATCCGCTTTTTAGTTCTCCATAAACGTCTAATACGCTATCCATGTATATAAAATACAAAAACCGTAACAAATGCGAAAAAAAAACAACATAACGCAAAAGTGAATCGGTATACTCACATACCTAAATGGAAATAAATGAAAGTTCAAATCCTATTTGAATTAGGAAAAAATTAACCAAAGTAAATTAGGCGGGAATCATAGGTTGCTTTTTTTTTGGATACGCAAGAGATAGTTTCATATTCATCTTTGGTTAACTGAAAATCTTGATTATCATCTGAATTAGGCGTGAAACATACAGGGCCGTAAAAAAAATCTTTATCGACATCTGCACTGTCTGCCTCTTTCGGCCAAAAGAAGGTACTTTCACTTTTCTTTTGCCTTAAAATTTTAATCTGACAGTTTCGCCTATTATTTTTTCAATACTCCCTACATACATACCAGCTCGTATCGTAGTGTACTGCATAAAATTTGTTTACTTCTAATTGAAGTTCCTACTCGAGTTCATGTTCCTTGGCAATATCATTATACGAGTCATTCTCTGATCCTTTTCTGCTACTAATGCTGCAAAAACTTTCAGTGTCAGTGCAGCACTCACTGCGCACGAGATTTTTTCTGGTGCTGTCAAAAACGTACCATCGTCACCAAAAGTATCTGGGACACAAATAATGCATAATAATCTCCTGGACTAATTCTTCTGTCATTCATTTCAATGCATTTAATTCATAGTTTGACAAATATTTGACAATAAAATTCATATAATAGGACAAGAGCTAATGTGATGCTGTCCCAGTTACTTTTGGTGACGATGGTACACTTGTGCAGTATAAATAGAAATCAAAAATGCAATGTCTCTCAAGGTTATGCAAATACCCAAAATTTTAACAAGTTACTTATAGGTATACTAAAATCATGATAATCATAATGTTTGTTTGAATATGAAAATTGCACTGAGTGCACCTCTGTGCAACAAATGGAAAACGCTATAATACATCCTCGCTACATCCCTGGTAATTCCTATAAATCCGAACTACATTCCGGGTACATCCCTGGTAAATCCAAAGTAATTCCTATACATCACTAAGATTTTTAAAGATTTCCCTGTACATCCCCAGGAAATCCTCATAAATCCTTGTGTGTGTACACCATAAATCCTCATGTGTTCACCCTCGAGTAATAATTAGTAGAATTTTGATATTTTTTGAGCCACCCTGTATGCTGTTTAACTTGCAACCATTCTAAGTGCACCTAATATGATTATCAGACATGCATCAACTTTTGGCCTTGTTTGTATTTTGATTGTGCTATTACTAAAAAAAAATCCCATATGTTGCACACTTAAGTAATGGGTGGTATGAATAAAAACGAAGTACTTGCTACTACTACAAGTATTAGTATGTTCTGCGTAGTATTTACTTCAAAACGAAGTAGATACTACATTTTGGTCGTTTTGAAATGTAGTATCTACTTCGTTTTGAAGTAAATACTACGTAGAACATACTACATACTAATACTTCTAGCAGTAGCAAGTACTTCGTTTTTATTCATACCACCCAATGACACTGTATATGTCGGATTTTTTTATCTATATATTCGATTTTTTGTCTATATTTTGGATTTTTTTCCTATATATAGGATTTTTTTCCTATGTATCGGATTTTTTTTTCTATATTTCGAAATTTTTTCCGATATGTGGAAAAAAATAATAATTTAATAATAGTTTCATTGACACCAGGACGCTTTCGTAAAAATGCCAGGTGCGATAAAAAAAAAATTACTTAATTTTATGAAGAAAATAGTACCTATATTGTTGTATTAAGAGTAGAAGCACTTTTTTTGTGCTTCAGCAGTATTGCAAGTCTCACAAAAGTTGCTCTACTCCGTATATGCAACACCCTATTTTTTCTCCAAACCAATGGGGTAAGCTCGGGGGTAACTGAATGGTAGAGCGGCACTAAAAGTACTTTTGCTGCCGCTGGGGTTGCCAAGCAGCATAGAAATTAAACTTCTACCACCTCGACAGGTGTTAACCCGCTGGATTTGCCTAGCAGCATAGAAATTAAATTTCTGACATCTTAACAGGTGTTAACAAAGTGACGATTTTTTTGACGTTTAGAGAAAAAAATTTGTATTTAACATGTATGTTTCCGTTATAGTTTTTTAGATTCCTATGCTTAACATTAAAAAATAAACTCCTGTATTAATTCAAACCTGACCACTGTTTTGAATTTGTAATCAAGGGGCGTGTTTACTATAATTGGAAAAAAAAAATCTTTGTTCAAGCCTGGAAAAACTCAATAAAAGCAAACTTCTTTACTGACCTTTGATGGCAAAATTGTCAATAAATGGCACATAAGTTAAGAAATATTTATCCCAAAAAGGACAACATTAAATAAACAATTGCTCAATAATCGAATATTTTATTAATTAGCCAGGCTAGCCCAGTCTAGACAAAAAAAAAAGTAGGGCAACCTCGCCTCACACAAAATCTCGAAAGCTTGACGCTCCCTGACCAACGTCAATAGTCAAAATTTTGTCCAAAGACAATCCCACCCTCCTAAAACCCATCACCAAAAAAAAAAAAAAAAAAATCAAGTCTGACTTATTTTTATATTTTATTTTATTTTTTTTCCAAATCGCGTTGGTAAACACAAAAACGGTTATTAAAAAGGACGAAAACAAGTTGGTGCCACGAGGCAAAAGCCACAGTCGGTCGCCTCCACGTGCCGACTTCCACGAGCCGCAATTCTCTGGGACAGGTCACGGTAGTCCTGAGGAGGGACGCGGCGCGGCAGGAGGCGAGGTAATCCGAAACGTCGTTCGGCAACGATCGACGCCCGAGTTCGCGCTTCCCTCGTAAACATTTTTAGTTTAGATTTTGGCCATCGACGAGTGTGGTTGAAATTTAAAAAGTTCTCAGTCTCAAAAGTTAATAATAATTGAATAAACAATTAAATTATTATTATAAATAGTGTTTGCTTTGTATGTTCGGTAACTTTTCAGTTACGCGATTTTTTTGAGTCATCCCTTTAGGGACTAAATTGTAAGTATACTTTTTTTTTCTGATTTTTTTATATGTTATTTTTATTGGTTTTTACTTTTTTTTGTATATTTTGTTTCTTTTTTTGTTTTATAAATTGATTGCTCATTTTCATAGGCATTAATTACCAATCTGTCGTAATTAACCTAGGCCAACTATTTTTCTAATGCCAATTATTTGTTTAATATAAAATAGATATTATTTTCCAAGGTTAAAGAAAAGATATTTAAAAAAAAAAATCACAAAATAAGCACTCACAGAATCACAAACCAGTCAGAATGTATCTGATTGGTGCAAATCGCCTACAACCAGTAGTTTTCTGCTGGTTTACAATTTCTATGAGAACAGACCTAAAGTCCATCCATTTCGCCCTCGTTTTTTTTTTTTCTCGTGACTTTCTATAATAAGTTCGACTCTTTTTTTAAAGGTCGTAGAAAAAAAAAAAGTTTCTCTCGAATAAAGGGAACGGGCGAGAAACCGAGAAAAGAAAATGCCATAGAAAGGGGATATAATAATCCCATGCAAAATAAATTGCTTAAGCGCGTGCCAGCGTTGCCAAGTTTACGCGCTGGGAACAATCTAAAAGTCTATAGTTGAATCCGAATCATCATGACCTTTCTTGATTTTTTTTAATCAATGGATTGGTTCGAAGGGCCTGAGGGTCTTTTGATTTTTATACGGTCTCAAATTCAATTATTGTTTATTCACAATATCAAATTTTCCCAGTACACACTGTGACGTAGAGTTAAGAAGGAAATTTACGTAACTACTTTTATGCTTAATTATAATTTCTAAGTTTTTTTGAAGTCACATTAAGGTAAAATTCTAATGCATATTTATATACAGGGTGTCCCAGAGAAAACAATCCACCCCGATTTATTGAATTTGTGATGAGAATCAAAACTAGCTCGATTTTAAATATTTCCAATTTAAATTTTTGAGTTTCTAAAACTCCAAGAAACAGATGTAGATGAATTGATTCCAAGAAAATCTTTATTTTACTGAAATCTTCCTTGGCAAACTAATGGGGTTTAGAATTCTTAAGATTATTCAAGATTGCTAGTAATCCCCAGTAAACTAAAGAAAAATGAGTTTTCACAAGTTATTCTATGGTTGAACTTCTAGCAATTCAAATTCGAAATTTGACACAAAAACATAAGGAGGCGACTCATTCTTGATAAATAAGGCTCTTGTTGTTCTGATGTATATACTAATACGGAAATTTTGCATTCTGTATCAAAGACAAAAAACGTAAACTAAACAGCTAAATTCTAGGAAATATTACGCATTTTTATCGTCCTGACACAAATTTGAAACTATTTTTACAGTTAGTTGAGATGTTTCAAAAAAGCGTCTCATAGGAATATTCTCTTCCTCATATTTCTCTTATTGTTATAGCTAGGTTTTTGACCAACGTTGTTTTGACGTCGGTAAATTTCACCCAACATGACCTTACTTAACAATTCAAACATCACCCAATTTATATAGCAAACTTCTTCATGAATGAAATAAGGATAAATATTTAATAGAAAATTATTTTTAATTCCGTTATAACAGAAAAGGGGAAAGGAAAAACTCAAACTTGTCATTGATGAAAATGTTGGTATTGACAGATTTCCTAAAGAATGATTTTCTTCAGATCAATATCGATATGTCGGATTTCGACTTCAAACTGAGTCATATTTTGGTTGTAGAAAAATGTACTGGTTGGGGCAATTCCATGAATGTCCACTTGAAATTTATTTTGATAGTGTTATTTTAAGTACTTTGGCCCATTGATACGAATCGTCTAATTAATCGATTCCTCTTATTTTTCTTCAATTATTTCTTGTATTGTTGATTGCTGTTTTCTGTTCTTAACCAGAGGATTTGTACTTTACCAAAAATGACGTCCGATTGTTACTTGAGTAGTTCAAATGGTGGCCTTCAATTGTAACTTCATTGAGAAAATTATTGCAAAAATCGTCAGAATACGCAAAACGGCAACGTCGCGTCAAAGTCAGCCCGCGACCTACGTCTCGTATCGGGTTGTCGAGGTCGGCGCTCGGTGTAAAAAATCAGCCAAGGCGACCACGTGGAGGCGAACGACTGCGGCCGAAAGCTCGTGGCGTTTTACATTGGATTCGCCTATACCGAGAGGACGCGGGTAACGAAAGGCCCTAGTCCGTCGCCTCGGGCACTGGTGCAATAAGCGCGGCTCGTGTAACTTTGTTTACTCGATACGATGTCGTTTTTTTTTTTTTTCTGTTTTTAATGACTCTCGGGACCGTAAATAATTAAATGATAATTTTTTGGAAATAATAAGTTTACAACAATGACGAATAAATTTAAAAATACTTCGGTCGGGACAAGGACGGAGGGAATTCTTATATATTTTCGAAAAGATTGAAGAGTATCCAATTTGTACTCTGTCTGTACCAGTTTGTTATTATTTTTATGGAGTTGATTTTCGTTCAATTTATATGGTCTGTTCCAATAGGTTCGTTCCATGGAACTATACAGTGCAACCTCATTAATCCGAACATTGATTTCTATGTCATACATATTATATCTTGCATCACGATCTGTGTTCGGATTAGGGTAAGTTCCGGTTATCAAGGTTGCACTATATTTTCAAGCTGAAAACTATATCATTGCATTATTCATATTGGCAGCATTTTGTTGTTGAATGCGTTTTATCAATTTTTTTATCATTAGAATTCTGTTTATCAGAACTTGAAAATTTATGTTTCCTGATTGAATTTCTGACGATTAATGATATTAGAGCAAATTGAATGTACCTTTCCTATCTCTACATCGTTGGAAAGAGGTTTAAAGTTTCTTCTGAGTTTTTATCCAGTTGTTTAATTCAGAGAGCGTCACTTGTAAATAATTGAGAACATTTAAATGTAATTGAGAAAATCTCAGATGTACCTAATTAAGAAAACGTTAGGTAAATGTAATTCAGAATTCTAACCTGAAAATAAAAGAAAAGTGGGTAGAGTGGGGCAGGTTCGGACGGATTTGGTTAAGGTGATACCGAACTCTTATTTTAGCTTAACTGAATGTTCTAAAAATGCAAATATATCCCAAGTAGCACATATTATGGGATAAACATCCATTTTTAGTTGGGCCAATATTTATTCATTTTTGTTGCTAAATCAACACAGTACCAATATTGGGGCAACGTTAGTTTCAACTATGTGGAAACAATATTCAAAAATAATCTTGTACCAATATTGTTTTCATAGATTAATTTACTTTTCAGTAATTTGAATATTGGCCCAAGACTTCTCACTACAATATTGATTTATGAAATATTGGCCAAATATTACATTTTATATTATCGAAACAATATTGTAATATAATATTAATTCAATATTGGCGTTCAATTTTTTATTGATATTTAAATTCACTTCAAAAACTTTGTACACCCAATATTCATTTCCAATTTTTTCACAATATTGATACTTTTTGAACAGCCCAATGAAGGGCCAATATTTACATACTAATTTTTACCAAGGTTAGAATTTCTGAATTGAAAATGTTGGTCCAATATAGGGTATTCAATGTGCGCACTTGGTGTGCCGACCGAAAAATAGATGGAGACTCTGTCTTCACTTCACCTGTCTTAAACCTGGTTCCGGGATGAAGCCAAAAATTGGTTGTTTTCTCTCTGCGGGACCCTGGCGGGACTTAACCGTGCTGATGAATTGTGATACAGCGAAATGGGTCCATGGATGGTCCGGCAGAGGGAAAACACTTCTTAGTCGGTCCTTATAATTGGTCCGTTACCTTAATTAAATATAATATAAAGCCAAGATTTACATAAAGTTCGTTTCACCAGGGTTCATACTTGACCTTGAAACTTGAAAAAAAAGGGTTGTCCTAGATTATTTCATATGACACATTCATTTTTTTTGACAAATTAAAATGAATGACTTCTGGTTTAAGAACCGACGAACGTTTTTGACGTTATTGATTTGTTTCAGTCAATTTTTATATTTGTTAAACAAGGAAGGCCTGAACCCTGGTGAAACAAACTTTACGTTCTCGGGCCAATATTGGTAATTTCAATTGGCTCTATATTGCATAAATTTCTTGATATGATATTGAATATTTCTTTTTGGGCCAACATTTGGTTACGTTATTGTACCAACGTTGGTATTTGTTTTTGGGTATATATTGACATACGTTCTTGGACAAATATTGTAGAATGTCCACATCTTTTATTGAGCCAACATAGAGAATCTGACTTGGGTCAATAAATCGTAGTTATTGTCCCAATATTGGCCCAACATGGATGTGCTGCTTGGGATTGCTTCATATGTTTTTAATCCAACACCATAGCGATTTCAGAAAAAACTTGCACCGTTTTTCGTAAAAATAAAAATAAAAAAATGTTGTCATTTGTCCGAAGATACCCCACGGTGGGGCAGTTTTGGACACGCAAGGGGTAACACCGGACATATACTTTATAAACAATTAATTTTTTGACAGGTATAATTTAAATAATTTAGCATCTATCTAAACATTAAAACTTATAGTCTAAAGGAACTCCAAACATACAAACCTATGAATTTTGGCACTAGCCTACAAAAATAAATAATATAAAAATAACAAAAATAAATAATGACAAAAAACGTAAACTAAACCTTTTTTTATTATTAAAGTATAAAAGAATTTATTTTAAATTAAAAGAACTAAAATTTATGTCGAATTTTGAAAATTTTAGCTATGCGAGCATTCCCAGCATAAGAAGTTGATAGTCCGAATGTGCCCCACCCTGTACTGTCCGTATGTGCCCCACATGTACAAAATTTAAAAAAAAAACTGGAAATCGTGTTTTGTCGATTCTTGAAATATAGGTTATGTAGTGTGAAACTATCATACTTTGTACGTATACCCCTTTAAAACCTAAAAATTACATCATCAAATCGTCCAAAACCTTACGAGTAGAGGTCATAATACTTGGCTGGGATCTCTATTTATGTATTTCTGGTGATCACTTCCAAATTTCTCAAGATACCGGCACAAAATTTTGTCTGGCGTTATAGAGCAGGTTCTGGTACCAACTGTTAAAATGCCGAAACACGTTCAGCTTCGGAACGCGGCAAATTTAAAATGTCCGGAGGTGCCCCATGTCCGAACCTGCCCCACTCTACCCTACATTTCATAAGTAAATTGAGTTCTACTCACTTTTCGACCTCAATTGCCTCATTAATGAGTCGTTTTGATATAAAAATAAAGTGTTTTTGAACTAATGAGTAAAGATTATTATTCGAATATATGTGAGTATTAAACTAATGAGTAGATTTCGTAAGTTAATTGCTGCGGAACTCGCTTCGCTCGTCCCGCAGAGATTCGTAAGTGAGTCTGAGGTGTCTTAAGGTCTATGAATTAAAACAGAACAGCAAAACCTATAGATTTTGAAGATTGCTATAATTCTTTTTGATAATTTCGAAGATTCCATGAAATCAGCAGCCATCTACTCACCAATACAGGGTGTCCCACGGTAGATGGCGTATTAAACGTTTATAAAGAACTAAACTAAAAAGCGGATCATTTTGAAAATTTGGCAACCGGGATAAACGACCATAGTCTACACTTTAAAAATATGTTTGTTTATGCGGTGTTGCCGCTTCTACTCTAAACCAGTGGCAACAGCGCTATTTTAAATAGAACACCCTGCATATCATCACATATTTGGATTCTGCATAAAATTCTGAGCAGATTTCATGTGATATACCAATACCCTATACCTAAGTTCAACTGTTTTGGAATTATTGACAGCTGAAAATTGACTTTTTGCAACTTTGACAGGCTGTAAAACCTGAACGGTTAATTCTAAGGAAAAACCAATTTTACATTCCTATCTTAGATTTTTATAAACTCTCATTTGGTACCAACTTCAAATTCAATCCATGATTGAAAATTCCAATGAAATTTAATCTCCGGTTAAATTCAAAGTTGGTGTCAGATGATAGTTCAAATCTGAGATAGGAATGTAAAATCGGTTTTTCTCTAAAATTAACCGTTCAGGTTTTACAGCCTGTCAAAGTTGCAAAAAGTCAATTTTCAGCTGTCAATACTTCCAAAACAGTTGAACTTAGGTATAGGGTAAATCACATGAAATCTGCTCAGAATTTTATGTAGAATCAAAATATGTAATCACATACAGGGTGTTCCATTTAAAATAACGCTGTTGCCACTGGTTTAGAGTATAAGCGACAACACCGGATAAACAAAAATATTTTCAAAGTGTAGATCATGGTTGTTTATCCCGGTTGCCAAATTTTCAAAAGAATCCGCTTTTTAGTTCTCCATAAACGTCTAATACGCCATCCATCGTGGGACACCCTGTATACTGTTCTGAAAGCTTTTGTATTTGACTCTTCTGTCAAAAGCGTCAAATGAAAAAGTTAGGACAGGGACATTTATAATAGATCACCCTGTACCTACCTACTAAACTCACTACATATATAATACCAAAATCTCTATGGGGGCTCTGCCAAATAAGACACTCACCTGAAATGTGTACGAGTCAAGTTAGTATCGTAATTAAACAACATATTGATGAATAGATGGCTGCGGAACTCGCAGTACAAATAAATAGATTGTTGCGGAACTTATAGGTGGACCTCTGCGCAGCCATCTACTCACCAATATACTGTTTAATTATTCAAGTAAGACACTCACCTGGAACGTGTAGTTTTTAAACTAATGAGAATAACTCACATTTGAGTGAGTCAGGTTAGTATCGTAATTAAACAATATATTGATGAATAATAGATGGCTGCGGAACTCGAGGTCCACCCATAAGTTCCGCGACAATCCACTCGTTTGTACTTGAATAACTTGTCACATTATATTACTAAAGCTCTTGATTCAAAGCCTTTGAAAACTTCAAGACTCAAACCCTCTGGTGTTTGCATCACCAACACAAAGTACAGAACAGGAAAATTAATAACTTTAAAGTACTTTTAACTTTCAATATAAGATTTTTACATACAAATTATTGTTTATTGAAGACTCAAGACTGATGTTTCTAGATTAAAAGGTTCTATCTATGAATATCCTATAAAAAACGCCAAAAAAGTTGAAGAATTCACAGATTCTGAGACAAAACTCTCAAAAATCTAAAAATCTCGAAAACCTAAAAGTAAAAGTGTCTTAACATTCAGGACTTAAAACTGAAGACGGTGATGACTGTAAAGCTCTGAAGCAAAATTTTTTGAGATTTTAAAGTGTAAACTCAAAACACTCTGTTCAGCTAAAATTTGAAGATTCCAAAGACATCCAAAAGATTTTCATAATATGCTGAACCTTTCTTGACTATTAAAGTCGCCAAAAAATGTAAAACACGTTACCTAATAAATTCTATATTCGATTCCTATAACGCATACATAGTGCGTAAGTTCATCGACCCCCAAAAAATCGACATAAGAGGGGTCGTTGCACCCCACGGAGTTCCCGAGTACAACCAAAATACGATTCACTAATAACCGGGGTCAAAAACCGGTCGGCCTCTTTCCATTGGTCGCCCGCACGCACTTTTAGGGTGGGGTGTCGTGTGTACGAGCGCTGCGTTTGTGCGCTACGCACAAACGCAGCGGACCCTTTTAGTCGGGCGCTGACCGTTACAAAGGGCGGCCGGTGCTTTAATTTTTTCGGTGCGATGGAATCCAAAGAGAAAGTCGTCCATGAGAAATTGATTCGCGGATTGTTGATGCGACGCGCCGGTGTTAAAAAAGAAAGTGACGTTGTTAAGGGAATTGATGAGAAAAATGGTAGGAGTTTTTTTTTGATAACATTTTTATCGATTGGTGCGGATTTAATGCACATAATATAGCTTTTTCTATCAGCATGTAAAAGAATATAATAGAAATACCCTGTTCTAATTCTATAGTTCTCGAATTCTCCATAAAGTCCTATACGTAGGATGACGAATTATATTTACGCAACATAATATTGATTATTCAACGAGCAAGATATTTCGTTTTTGATCGGCTTCCACCAATTTTATTTTTTTAAATACGGTCCTGTATATTAATTTGTACAGGGTGTATTCTTATATTTTCACACCCCACCACACCTTCAATACGGATTTCCTAGTTTTTTTTTTAAACAATCTTTTAACAAATTAACATTTTTTTCCTGACATTCTGTATATTTTTGGAATGGGGAAAAAAATTAAAAGCGAGCTAAATTTGACTTTTATGAAAAACTCAACAGCTTTTGTATTTATATACACTTTGCTTCTACCTTTGAAAATATAGGCTGTGGCGGGGTGTCAAAATAAGATTCTATTTCTGCATTTTCATCAAAAGATGCCGGTGCAAACTCAGTCATTTCCATTAAGTTGATACAGAGCGCCATTTATGAACAATCAAGTCAACAGTCAAAAATAGAAATTGCATTGGCTAGGTTTAAGTGGGTTTACATCAGAACAATAAAATAATAGGTACAGCATGTTCTAGGGAAAACACTCCACCCGATTTATTGGATTTGGAATGAAAATCTAGGAAAACGTTCGGACACGTCGATTTTTGATTTGAGAGGGAACTATTTTTCAGTTTTTTTCATTTTTGTAGCTTCAACCTCCTAGCTAGAGAGAGAACGACCTTACAAATTTGAATAGGAGATAGGGGTCGTATCATACCTCATGTTAAAGGTCTCTAGAGTTTTTGGTTGACCATTTGATGTTTCTTCGACTATAGTAATTGATTATGCTCCTGATTTTCTGGACTGGCAGGAGTCACAACTATTTCGTTAATATTTATATTGAAATCAACTTTTCTTTTATGAACTATTTCTTCTTTTTTCTTTGCCGTCCGATGTTCGTAAGAATACTGACCTTTTTGTTTGATCATCAACTTTTGTTATGGTTGCACCTTCCCATTGTCTGTTGGGAAGTTGTACGCTAATTGAATCTCCTATTTTATAGTTCTGAAGGTTGAGTGGCATGTTTGTCTGCATAATATTTTTCTTTTTCTCTCAATCTTTTCAATTAATTTGTGACATATTTTACAATATATGGTTTCAACTTTTCAGTGTTTGCTGGAAGTAATGTCTTGGTAATTCTGCTAAAAAGTCTTTGATTAGGTGAACCCAGCGACGACGGGTTTCTAGGTGCATTTCTGTAGTTGAGTAGAGCAATCTGTATATCTGATTTGTCGTCTATACATTTTTTTAACAAATTTTTTGGATGATGGACTACTAAATAGTTGCATGCTGAAAAATCCTTAAATTTCTAGAAATATATTGCGGTCCATTATCAGTTTCTAGTTTTTCAGGAGTTCCATGAACTGCAAACCATTCCTTGAGATAGCCGATTACTTCCAAGCATGTCTGATTTCTGAGTTTTTTCACGTTCAAAAACCCAGAGTAACTATTGTAAATAGTAATATAAACATCTGGTAGTGGCTTCAATAAAATGGTTTCCTTCTAATTAGCTCTTTGATATTTTTCACAAACTCTGCATTTCTGAACATAAATAAGAATATCTTGTGATATAATTCTCCACTAAAGTAGTTCTTTTGCTCGTTTAAGACAACTTTGGATACCAAAATTACCTTCATGAATATTTCCCAACATTTTAAGTACCTGAGATCCTGGAACCATAATTTTTTCGCCTTTGAATTTGAGTTCGTCTCTGAAAGTTACGTACCTAGTGCTTAATATTTTTGGGTACATCGTCTGAATTTGGAAATCCGTGTGATATGAACTTTCATAGTAATTGCAGCTCTGAATCCAATTTTGTAGCTTCTATTAATTCTTCCTTGACATTCTCGGTCATAGAAAGGGCAATTCGTATTTCTAATTCTTCCTCGTTTTCTAGATTTTTTTCAGTTTCTTCACAATCCCTACTTAAAATATATCTGCCAAAGGTATATCTTTACCTTTTTTGTATATTATTTTGGGTGAATGCTGTGATACTTCCAATAATATTCGTTTAGCCTAGGTAGCGCAAAGTGAATGGGTTTTTTGAAAATAGCTTCTAATGGCTTATGGTCTCTTTCTACTGAGTTTCTTGCCATATAGGTACATACTGATGAAATTTATCACATCCAAATTTTATTGCGTACGCTTCTTTGAGGCCAATTTTGCTGTAACGGTGTTGATGATCTAGTAGCATATGCGATGGGGGTTGATTTTCTTGCATCAAGGCAGTTCCTAAATTTTTCGAACTAGCATCTATTTACTGATAATGTAACATCCTTATTTACATCATAAAATTTCAGAATTGGTGCACTAGTCAACTGTACCTTTATTTTGTCGAAAGCTTTGTGTTGTACTATGTCCCAAATAAATTCCACATCTTTTTTAAGAAGCTTTCGCAAAGGATTTGTAAGCTCAGACATATTTGGCATGAATTTATTCAAATATGTTATCATTCTTAGCAATCTTTGTAGTTCTATTAGTGATTTTTTCTACACCTTCCAAGAAGTCGGAATAAATAGGAATATCGTCCATTGAGCAGTGAGTGTTTGGAATGTTTTTAAACAAGGAACTCATTATTTCTTGAAATATCTCTCGTGCTGAACAGATTCCAAATGGTAGACGAATGCAACTATAACGCCCTCATGGTGTTGAGATATTATTGAGACTACTCTACAACTTTTATTTGCCAAAACCCTCGTTTGCAATCTAAAAGTGTAAAATATTTGGCTTTACCGCATTTGTGCTGAAATTTGTTCCATCGTTTTCAGTGGGTAATGTCTTCTTAAAATGTTTTTGTTAATATCTTTAGGATCTATGCAGATTCTCAATTTACCTTGTTACTAACTGCAGGAGTAGGTGCTTAATGACACCTAACTTAACCATATTTTCCAATTTTTTTTTCATTTCATCTCGTATGGCAAATTGTATTTTTCTTGCAGGCCTTATTTCAAATTTTGGACTTTCTATGAAATCAATATTTGTATCCATAATTTTTTGAACAACCTAATCCTTGAAAAATGCTACACCTAATTGGACTTTGTTATTTCGCAGCAATGTACAAGGTGTTTCAAATTCGAACCACATCATTGGGATCTCGGAAACGGTAAGATATACAGGGGTGGTTAAATGGGGACAAAGTTGCGTAATTTTATGCTTAACAAAATGTCGCTTTGATATTTAGGATATTCCAAATACTTCCGGAGATATCCGGAAAAAACCGAAATTTTGCAAAATTGTTTTTATTTTATCCTGACTTTATTTGAAGTGATATTCCAAAAAAAATATCACTTCATCATGGCCACTTTTTCTCCCCTACAAGATGCTACCATCAAATTTAAAATCTGACGTTTCGTCTTTGGGCCACCATCATCAACTCTATTTTTTAAATACGACCCTGGATTTTTTATTTCAGATTTTTAGTGCTTCTGATGTCCCAAAACCTATGACGTATCGCATTTATTCGAAAAAATATTTTTTCTACTTTTTAGTAATTTCCTACCAAAATTCTCTTCTCTGTCTCTCTCTAACACATTTGGTTCTTATGGAAAGTATCAATAATATAAATTTTTTGAATAAATGCAATACGTTGTTGATTTTGGGACATCAGAAGCTTATGAAATCTAAAATAAAAAATAAGGGTCCGTATTTAAAAAAATGAAGTTGATGATGGTGGCCCAAAGGCGAAACGTCAGATTTCAAATTTGATAGTAGCATCTTGTAGGGGAAAAAACGTAGCGATGATGAAGTGACATTTATTTTGGAATATCACAAAACAATTTTGCAAAATTTCGGCTTTTTCCGGATATCTCCGGAAGTATTTGGAATATCCTGAATATCAAAGCGGCATTTTGTTAAGCATCCAATTACGCAACTTTGCCCCAATTGAACCAACCCTGTATATCTTACCGTTCCCGAGATCCCAATAATGTGGCTCGAATCTGAGACACCCTGTACACGTACAATTCAACCTAGTTTGTGACAGGATTTTCTTCCTAGAATGAGATGCACCTCATATTAACTACCTATCTTAAATATTCAGGATTATGATGTATCATTTTCTGTTATTTTAACAGCAACGTTAAGTTGTCTGTCACTGTTTACTCTATACATCAAAATAGAGAAAAGAATAGATGTTGAGCTATAACATAGCTGTTAAAATAACAAGAGAGGATACATCATAGGCCTGAATATCTCTACTAAGATTTATCAATATGAGATTTTACTTGTGCTTCACCTTTTACAGGTATTTTGTCATTTGTATAGTTAACCAAAATTTTAGTTTTTGAAGGTTTTAACTGCAATTTCAGTTAATCAAAAAGCCGCTTTGGTAGAACATTACATTGGGCTCCAATATTGAGCTTCACCAAAAGTGATTTATTTTTCACTGTTATGGTTTTTTGGTATTGAGCAAATGAACAAAAAGCACTGCATTTATTTCAGTTTAATAATTTAGACCTGCTATTTCGATTGGAAAAGTCAAAATGTGCAAAATATAAAAAATAAAAGTTTCAATACCTCGAAATTCGTAAGAGATATTAAAATGTAAAACTTTGTCCCAACCTAACAAATACCCTGTATCTCTCACGGTTACCGAGATTCTCATACTTACTCGTGCATTTTTAACACCCTGTATAGCAAGAATTTAAAAAAAAAAAACTAAATCAACTCTTTTTATTCCAGATACCTGGCCAATGCCAGAAATGGTGGGATTCTACGGCCAAGCCTCACTACCAGTATCCCCAGCTCTTCATCCAACATCCGAAGACCTATCCGTCAAAAAACTAGTTTGCAGCCCAGACTTGCCTTTGCCAGCTTTTCCCTCCCAAGCCCAACAACCCGGTGAACAGTGCCCCACTTGCCGCAAGATGTTCGCCACCAAACAAGCTCTACAAGCTCACCAGCGTCAGGCTCACGTAAAAGACGACGGGCCCGATCCGTACAGGTGCAACATTTGTTCGAAAACTTTTGCGGTGCCCGCTCGGCTAACGCGTCACTATCGTACTCATACCGGCGAAAAACCGTTCAGATGCGAGTTTTGCGATAAAAGCTTCAGCGTAAAGGAAAACTTGAGCGTCCACAGACGTATCCACACTAAGGAGAGACCCTACAAATGCGAAGTTTGCTCTAGAGCGTTCGAGCATTCCGGCAAACTGCACAGACACATGAGGATTCACACCGGCGAACGCCCCCACAAGTGCACAGTTTGCTCTAAAACTTTCATCCAGTCTGGACAATTGGTTATTCACATGCGGACGCATACTGGCGAGAAACCTTACGTATGCACTGTATGTCAAAAAGGGTTCACTTGCAGCAAACAACTAAAAGTACATTCGAGAACTCACACTGGAGAAAAACCTTATTCGTGTGAGATTTGTGGTAAATCTTTTGGATATAATCATGTTTTGAAGCTTCACCAAGTGGCTCATTACGGCGAAAAAGTCTACAAATGCACCATTTGCAATGACACGTTCAATTCCAAAAAGAGCATGGAAGCTCACATCAAAAGCCATTCAGATAATGTCTCGTCTGTAGCCATACAACATCCACCACAACCACCGACCCCACCCTCCTCAAATCCGTCTAGTGAATCTGGCATTAGCGACAAAGAAAACTTCAAAAGTCCAATGGAAGAAGACGCCCCATCTGAAATAAGAATATCACCAGAACCTGACGATATATATTACTTATATTCACGAGGTGGTTTATCTCCTGCTTACCTGCAAACATCTTATCCAGCCTCTTCCGCTGGGGTAGAATTACTAGCAGCTGCAGCAACCGCAAGAGAAAGTGCCGAATTTTACTCAGCAACTGGACAAGACATTTTGTTTAGTTTCATGAAATCGAATAATCAACCCTTGAGACATCCGGCTTACTTTCCAAGTGCACCGGTGGCACCTTTAACAGCGGGAGACGATATCAGGAAACGTGTCGAAGCCGCTTTGGTTTTGAACGAAATGAGTAGTTATTCTGAAGAAGAACCGCCAACAGTTGTTTCTCCAACACCTCCAGCTTCACCCGATCCAGAACTGAGCTTACCGCCCAGAAAACGTTCCAGAATGATTCAAAGGTCAATGGAAGATACTATTGATTTATCGCCTGTGAGGTACAGTGTGATTCAATATGCCGGGGCATCGTAAGACATGTGTGCAATAAAGACACTTTATTTGATGTTTTGCTTATATTTTTTTAATTTTCGTTTCTGTGATAAGACTGTTTTTTTGAAAATGTGTAGGTGTCTCTTCTTTTCGTAATTTTTTTGAATGTAGTGCCTGATACATGTGGCGGGAGCCTTTGCAATAAAAATAAATTTTGTAGTTTGTGTGATTTTTTGCGAGTGTAAAATTCTAATCTAAATCTTAATAACACAATATTATTATTATTATTATTATTGCCCCAGATGAAATCTTATCGTTTCACTATTTGTACATTTTGAAGTATTTTATTAAATAAAATAATTTTTGGATTCGATAAGATTTTATTTTTTGCAATTCTTATTGGGTAATTCTGGGTTCCTTTTTCTATTTATTCTTGATTATATTTCCCCAGAAATACCGTGTATGCATGGTGTATAGGATTAAAATAATTCCAATTTAATTTTTGTTTTTTGTTGTAATAATTATTTATCCTTTTCTGATTTAATCAGAGGATTCCGAATGTTTTCGTGTTTTTTCGTTTTATAAATGTTACATTTTAATTATGTATAATTAATAATAATTGATAGGCAAAAAAAAAATAACGTACTGTACACTTAAGTCTGAGCCGCCGCGGTTTTGTCCTCGCAAACTGTAACGGTCTATTATTGTATTCCTTATATAAAAAAAAATAAATATTTGTCGTATAGTAGCTGTATTCTATATCTTAAAAATATTATTATTATTAATATTAATATTGAAATGGCGAGAGTAATAATAAATAAATAAAAATCAATCTTTTCAAATTTAGTTCTTTTATTTCTAGTGCCCAATTGATTTATAACCAATACAAAGAATAATTATAGTTAAGTATTTACATTACAAGTGCGTTTATGAACATAATTACAATAACGAGTGTGAAAGATTAGTTCTAATCACACGAGTGTTTTGTAGTCATGTTTAAATGCACGTGTGATGTACAACGTTTTATCTACTGAGCGAAAAATAAGAATGTTTTTTCAATCATTTCCGTTTATTAATCGTTGTCTACCTTCATTTTACTTTTACAGGTTTAACTTTGAAATTTATCAAATTCCCAAAAATAGTTGTGTTAGAGATTGATAACCTCGTCCATAACACCACTAGTTGTGTTATGAATTCATAACCTAGCCCATAACACCACTGTTCTGTTATGAGTCTCATGACATAACTCAAATACTAGAAAAATGGTTATGTAAAAACGTCATAACCAAACGCTTGTAGATAATAGTTATTTACATTACAAGTGCGTTTATGAACATGATTACAATAACGAGTGTGAAAGATTAGAACGACGAGGTCGTAGACCGAGTCGTTCTTATCACACGAGTTTTGTAGTCATGTTTAAAAGCACGTGTGATGTACAACGTTTTATCTATAAAGCGAAAAATAAGAATGTTTTTTCAATTATTTTCGTTTATTAGTAATTGTCTACCTTCATTTTACTTTTACAGGTTTACCTTTGACATTTGGTCAAATCACCAAAAATAGTTGTATTATGGATTCATAACCTCGTCCATAACTCCACTAGTTGTGTTATGAGTCTCATGACATAACTCAAATACTAAAAAAATGGTTAGGTAAAAACGTCATAACCGTACGATTGTAGATAAATTAAATAAACGAACGGTAATTTCGTTCGGAGAACTTAGATCAAAATACCGAACGCACAGTAGATTCAAACCTCGTGAAGTTGGCCACAAATGGTGTTGCAACATTAAAACTTCCTGAAAAAGCATTTCAAATGGGATTTTGATATTTATGGTATTGATGGCCGTTTCCACCAACTATTTTAAGGAAGCCTTAACGATAAGTAGGTATTCCCTAAACCTAAACTGACATTTCTCCATGAAAAACTGTCAGTTTAGGGACTACTTAACGTTAGGGCTTCCCGAAAATAGTTGGTGGAACCGGCCATTGAATCTGGAAATTTTTGCTAGAAAATGTAGGGAGGTCTTGTGAAAGGAGTTTATCAATCGGGGCTTCTCCCAAAATAAAGCACGTTACTATTCGCAGTGGAATGAACTTAATAAAATGATATAAAACATAGATAAATATAATAAACCGTATAAGAGTTACCGATTCATATACGCCAAACTGGCAACGTATTTCTTGTAGCACATGGTAGCGCTAGTATAGCTTGGAACTATCTGACAATAATTCTGACATCCGCCTCCCATTCTTATATCTGTTTTTTTTTTAACAGATGTGATAATAGAGGAAGAGAGGTCATAGTTTTTTATCTATTACCTACATTGCGATTTCTAACCTATGAAATGACATTTTCCTAAACACTAATAAATTTACTACAAAAATGAAGAAAACTCAAAGCCTCGTACTTTAAATCAATTTTCCCGACCAAAAACGGCCTGAAAAAGCGGAAAATCCAAAGAAAAACCAGCCAAAATAACATTCCAAAGCCTACTTGATAAAACTTGAATTTTCATTGCTTACCCCATTGAAAAACTGGAAATTTTTGGCGAAAAATGAAGGATATTCAAAGCCTCGTATTTTTAACCAGTTTTCCCGACTGAAACCGGCCTGAAAAAGTGGAGAATTCGAGGAAAAACTGGATAAAATGTAAACACGTCAATTAAAAAAGCCGACTGTCAAAAGAAAAAGTGGCAAATGACATTTCATTACAAGGCCTACTTGATTGAAAGCGGCGTTGCCACATCTCAAATAGGAAAAAAATAAATTTTAAATGGTTTTTTGTTTCACATTTAGTTAATAATCCACCATTATATTGCAATGGCAACTTATTTTTAAGAAAATTTAATAAAAATGACATTGCAAGGCCTGTTTGATAGTGTAAGAGTAAGACAAAGAGGCAGATAAAGTAGGATATAATTCAGGTCTAAAAATGGAAGTTTTTGGAAAAAAAAATTAAGCAAACTTAAAGCCTCGCCCTTAAAGCCACCTTTTTTCGATTAAAAAGCTCCCGGAAAAGCGGAAAATCCAAAGAAAAACGAACATTCCAAAGCCTACT
Source organism: Ceutorhynchus assimilis (assembly GCA_917834065.1). NCBI lineage: Eukaryota > Metazoa > Arthropoda > Insecta > Coleoptera > Curculionidae > Ceutorhynchus > Ceutorhynchus assimilis. The sequence continues at coordinate 5,157,825 of OU892281.1, forward strand.
TGATAAAACTAAAGTCTTACTCACTTACACCATTGGAAAATTGGAAATTTTTGGCGCAAAATGTAGGAAATCCAAAGCCTCGTATTTTACCTACTGAAAAAGCCCTGGAAAATCGGAAAATTCGACGAAAAACTGGATAATAATGTAAACACGTCATTTAAAAATAGCCAACTGGCAAAAATGACATTATTACAAGGCCTGCTAGCCTTGCGTTCGGTATTTTGCTCAAAGAGTAGAGCGTGCTGAAGCGGAGTCGTAATCACGTGACCAACGAGCGCACAGAGAAGTTAAACCCTGTATCAGAGCACTAGAAACTTTAATAATCGAATGAGAGTAGTGAATCGAGCACAGTTTTTAACATAAAAATAATATGAAAAATAAAAATGTTAGTACCTACCTACAATGCAATTAAAGTCATTTTGAACTCTTCAAACAATACTCAAACCTTAAGTTTTTTTTTTTGTAATATTCAAGAAATGTTTCCGCAATAATTTTTGGGATCTCTTTCGTAAGCCAGTCCGGCCCTGCAGACACTTATAATCAATTCCAAACAATAAAATATCCTGACCGAACCTGTGGCTCGATTAATACACATGGCGCCATCTATTCGGAACGAATCGAACTAAATCCTTATTTAAACAGAAATATAAAAGTTTCTTCATTCAACTACTCTATTCCTGAAGTTTCATAGGTCTGGAAGAAATAGAATCTTTTGCAGTAAGGATTTAGAACTGATTCAATTTTTATTTCGTAGAACTAGTTCAGAGTCGATCCAGAACCCGTTCTAGTTCAACCGCGGACATGGAAGAACCGCGGTTGAAATAGTTCCAAATCAGTTCTGAATCCCTTTGATGCCAAAATCGTTCAGGTCATTGGTTCATGCCTGGAGATTTGCTCTAGAACAAATTTTAATTAGTTCCGAAATGGTTCGGAATCGCTCCTTTTTATCAATAGCTGGCGCCACCTGTCAAGCGTGAAAGTTGTTTATGAATTTCTAAATAGTTTTTAACACACTACTACTACAGGATAGCCAAGAATCAGGAATCAGGATAGCCAATTCTCATAAGTGGCGTCTTCCGTTGTGTGTCGACTATGTACTCTACCTGACGAAGTAAGTACCTACGAAACCTTTATTTTACCATATTTAGTATGGCGTTTCCGATAGGTAGATCTAGTGCGGAACTAGTGCAATTTTTTCTATTTCTGTCTTTTTCTTCTACAGGTCGATTTAAAGGATGCAAATACACTCGACAGTGCGCACTGAATCTACCAATCGAAAACACTATTAGACTACGTCTCCTCCGCACTCCGCACTTCCAGGGGGCACTGTGGTCTGTGATGATGGCCTAGGGCCGAAAGCGCTTTGCACCAATTTTTATAAATATAATTTGCACGAAGTAAAAAGTCTTTTCCTTCCCCTTCTCAATTCTCATAAGGCCTGTGTGGAACAAATGTCCCCCAGTCCCCCCGCCAACCCAACATGCCAAATCACCACTTGTGACGTAGACAGCATGTTATTTCTCGCCTTGACGTAGGCTGTTTAGTTTAAACAGCTGATGACTTAAGCCGCTTTCCAACTGTGTGCTTCAAGCACGGTGCAGCACAGTGCAGTGTTCTGTGTTTGAAACGCAAAAGTTAGCAGCTCTCGAAGCGCAGTACGGCTGGAACACGAAAATGCGCTTGAAGCATTTGCGCGCGCAAAAGCTCGATTGCGTGCTCAAAAGCGTCAGCTAAGCGGCTCTAGTTATGACGTCAGAAATGGTAACACACCAATATGGCGGCTATTTTAAGATAGAGAGTTTTTAGTTTAAGAAATTATTTGTAGAAACCCGAATGTTTGCAAAAGTTTTGATTTCTTTGTGATTGTTATTACCTTTACTTACCAAACAATTAGATATCCAAGATTTGTTTCCTGTTTAGTTTTTTCCTCAGACTAATAATAAAACTTATTTAGTTGTTAATCTGAGGTTTTTTCTTACCCAAATCCTGAATCATGTTTATTTTATTTGTGTGCTATTCGAGGTAACGACACAATTTGAGGACGAGGTGGAGGATATAGGTAGTACTAAATGGCTTGGATCCATACATCGTTTAATGTGCATAGATTTTTTGGTTTTAAGTAGCGCGGCGTCGAGTGACAGACATTTAAGGCTACCCTAATATTCTGATAAAAAAACGGGACATTTTTATGAAGCAGATGTTTCATGTATTTAAGAAAAAATAGCGCCGCAGGCGAATTTCTATTTTTTCGGGACCCCGCCCGTAGGTCGAACTCACAGATAATACACACTACTACTACAGGCAAGCCTATCCTCATAAGGCCTGTGTAGAACAAATCTGAAGCCCCCTACCACAGCCCCTACCCATTGAGATATTATATAAAAGGAGACGCTGTTGCCGTATACGAGTATATATGCATTGATAACGGGATCATTAGGAGCTTATTCCAGCACCAATATGCCCAGCCAGCAACGGTACGTCATATTGACGTCCTTATATGGTGATAATTCGTCAATACTCGTCACCTGACCAAAAACTGACGACATATTGACGTGTGATAAATGCCGTTCAAATGACGTGCTTTTTATCACGTAATATTGACGCGTTTTTCTGGTGATAAATGTAATACACATTGACGTCAATATATATCATGTAATATTCACGTATTTTGCTTGTGGTTCAGTAAACCTGGTTTTTTGAATTAGTTTTTTTTTTTCAATGTGTTTTGAATGTATTCCTAGAATTCCTAGGGTTGTGCCGTGTATACTGTATTCTATAGTGAATAGGAGACAAAGTGATTATACAAATCATTATTTTTTTTCGCATTTGTAACTACTCACGAAAATTTTGATCGAATCGAATGCGAATAATACCCCTACCCTCGCATTTTTTCGACATCCTGTTTTTTAATTTTTACTACAGCAAAACTTTGATGCGTTTGAAAACACATCTTTGAATAAAAATTAAATGGAAAACTCCCATAGTTCATACTCATAGTTCCATCTCTGACTTTCAAATAGTATAGAAATAAACGGTAGAAACTGTGGAAAGGCCAGAAAGGGGACGTATTTGGTTTGTTTTTGTGTTTGGTCAACGGTTTGGTGAATGCGGAAATTACTGTATTCCTTTTATACATCGAGTGACACCGAACAAACACCGAACGAAAAACGTTCAAGCTTCTGACTTTGAGCAGCTCCGAGTAACTCAACGGGAAAAAGGAAAAGAGTAAATACAAATACACTCACTCCTGTATTTTTTTTGTTTCGAAATTCTAGCATTAGTTTAGTATTAGTAAGGGACAACAATAAATATTGCATCGCCGCGTGGGGAAACGAATATGCTATTCAGCGAATTCTATTGGTAGAACCAGTGCAGAAAAATGTTTTTTTATCTCTTTCTTATAGAAGTCGGTAGAAAACACACGAACACACTCAGTGCGCACTAACCCTTCCAATTCGCTACTGTGTGTGTGACTGTTGACGTTGATTGTTGTGAGGGAGTTTGTTGAGGTTATGTTGTGGTTGTAGCATGGCGTGGTCGTGTTTCATTTGGTTTTCCCTCGCTTTTTGCTTTCTCATTTCCCTCCAAGTTTCCCTCATTTCTTTTTTACGCAAGTATCGCGTGGAATTATTAATTCTTGATATATTTTTCGGTTTTAATTTCTCTTCAGAATCATCCTGCTGCATCCAAGTGAAACGCCTCTATATGAATGTGAGTTTTATTCACGTGTTTGTGTTGAGACTAATAACAATCACCAACCGTAAGTATATGTCTTTTGTTTTAATATACCTTATTTTATATTATAATATACATTATTATTATTGCTTGTTCACCTAAGGGCCAACTTATGGACCAACAGGTAAGTGTCTGGTTGTTACCTCACCTAGCAAGTACTACAAGTAATATGTTTAATACGCCTACAGAATATTTATATTGTCTTTTTTTAAATATATTTTTCTCAAAAGTGATATAGTGTTGGTTCATTTTCGTTACAGGTCATATAAATTTGAAAAAACAAGGATTTATAGAAAATATATCAGGTAAATATGACGTCATTTATAAAATAGATATCACGCGAATGGAACGTTATTAATACGCCAATATCACGTTAAATAACTCATAAACTTGACGTCAAATAACACGTAAAAATGACGTACCAACTATGACGTCATTCGTCCCAGACATTAGGAAGTCATTTTCACGTCATAATTAAGTCATTTAGCTCGTCATTTCTCGTCACTTGATGACCAGTATTTAACGTCATTTTCACATGCTGTTGTTACTTGGGTGGCCGCTGTATCAGGGTTGGATTCAGCTCAAATGTCATATTTGTTTACTTCATATAGCTCAAATATATTTAAAAGTCAGACTCTAATTGTTATTTCAATTTTTACATGTATTTAATTGTTTTTATGTGGTCTAAAAATTGTTAAAATTGTTAAAAAATTATACTTCTCAAAACATAACTACATATTAAAACTACAACAAAAAATTGGAAGTCCGATCCTGAATGTTGTTTATACTCACCTATGAAATGATATTCCCGTTGATTTCTTCTTTTCTACGCCAAACCTGCTGCAGCAACTTCTTACTGCACATGAAGACATTATACTTCTCTCATACACAACACAAGCAAGTCGAAAAAACCCCAAAATAAGCAAAAATTGCGTATTATTGTCCGTCGTTTTTAATCTGACACTTTCCGTATGAGGAGCAAGGAGGTGAAGTATATGGCAAAAACAGGTTCGACGTCAGGTGACCATTGGCATTCTAATGTAGAGTGCCACCAGCTCACATTCCTTTCGAGTATCAGATTAAAATCGACGGACTTTACGTCTCGAAATCAGAAATTGAGTATGACAGTTGTAATGTCAGTAGGTAAGTAATGACACAAAACCAGCACTAGTATGGCGGACCCACTACCACTTTTTGTCAGGTGACGTCGCCTCCTACCCTATATACTACCTCAATGCCCCTACCCCACCAAATCACCATCTGTGACGTAGACAGCATGTCGTTTCTCCCTTGACCTAGACTGTTTGCACCACAGGAATCAACGTTTTTACTTTATGCATACTTGGTTTTACTACATTAATTAACATTTTAAAACAACTATTTTTCAGATCTCGTTTGCATCTTCCTATTTGCCTATTATGTTAATCAAAATTAAATAATATTTTTCATCATAGATTTAAATTCTAAACTACGACTGCTGGCGCAAACAGCTGACGTCGCTGACGACTAAGTTGATGACGTCGGCAATGGTGATACACCAATATGGCGGCCATTACCAAAAATGAGGCCGATAAGCAATAAAGCAATCCTTAGTGGTGATTATTACCCTTGGGCCGAATTCGCCAAATTCTTAACTGTCAAATGTTAAATGCTGTCGAATAACCAGCACGTTGCGATTTGCTGAGACTAGAGATGAGGGAATGAGGGGCAAAATCGAATTACCTATTTCACGCTTTTTGAAATATCAGAGAATACGGGACATTTACGCGTCCCGACAACAAATTTGGGGACGCGGGACATGGACCTTGGAATAAGGGACTGTCCCGTATAATACGGGACGTATGGCAGGCTTACAGACATTTGACGTCGTGGATGACGAAGACAAAAGTGAAAAAGCGCTGTTGCCATATCGCACAAAAACTTACTGCCGTTAGTAGTATTTTCACAGGTATTTTAATAGTTTTCCCAATATATTTTCTATATTTTCAGTATAAAAACTAAAATTTAGGTATAGGGAAATTAATAAAATAATGTAAAGTCTGTTTTTTTTTTTAAAGATAATTCCCCAAGTCAAAAATTTAGTAACTATGTTGGCAATACAAGCCTTTTCTACATAAAAAATTTGAAGCATTGACAATTTTACATTGTACTGCCAACATAATGTCATTTTGACTTTTATCTTTAAAAAAAAAACAGATTTTATGTGGGGTATCAAAATTTATGACGTTAGCATGTCGCAATGTTGCCGCATCAACTTCGCCTTACTTTGACATACCATAAAGTTTGTCATTTTCCCAAGTTACATTTTCATTAATAAATTGATAAGAATAATTAGGTATTAATACCAAAGAACGAAATTCCAATATAGCAAATTGAATTTCAACCCGACTATCAATCCCCGACCAATGAACTATAAACAACACGTACCTGGAATGGCCCGGCCTATCTCTAAAATGCGGCAAATTGAGATGGAGAATGTAGGGGATTCCTATCTCTATTTACCTTATGGGTCACTTATGAAAATCTTTCCTTGTCTAAAAAATATTAAATTTGAGGTTAGGAATAACACCAAACCTAACAGCAATGCCAAAAAATCGGCGCCATAAATTTAACTCACACAACCGTGACATTTTTTTTTTATCAAAAAACTGTTTTTTGTGGTATTTTTAGATGATTTTCTAGTGTTTGGGAGGATAATTTTCGTATCTTAAGATGGAAAGTTTTTAGTTTAAGAAATTATTAGTGGAAAACCCGGATAAAAAGGCATTGGCCTCCATTTTGAATTCCATTTTGACAGGTCGTTGGATTTCCCTATAGAGAGAGAAAGGGATCCCCACTATATAGCTTTCTTTGGACGCACTAAGAGAGATGACAAATGCCATACAAATGCCATATACGACAACGGTCGGTGCCATTCCAGGTACGTGTAGTTTATAGTTCATTGTCCCCGACTCGTTAGAAAATGACAACAAACCTCAAAATAATAAAATCAAAAACCAAAAATTTGTAGAAGGCAACTATTGGAAACATTACCCACGACCCAAGTAACAACAGCACGTGAAAATGACGTTAAATACTGGTCATCAAGTGACGAGAAATGACGAGCTAAATGACTTAATTATGACGTGAAAATGACTTCCTAATGTCTGGGACGAATGACGTCATAGTTGGTACGTCATTTTTACGTGTTATTTGACGTCAAGTTTATGAGTTATTTAACGTGATATTGGCGTATTAATAACGTTCCATTCGCGTGATATCTATTTTATAAATGACGTCATATTTACCTGATATATTTTCTATAAATCCTTGTTTTTTCAAATTTATATGACCTGTAACGAAAATGAACCAACACTATATCACTTTTGAGAAAAATATATTTAAAAAAAGACAATATAAATATTCTGTAGGCGTATTAAACATATTACTTGTAGTACTTGCTAGGTGAGGTAACAACCAGACACTTACCTGTTGGTCCATAAGTTGGCCCTTAGGTGAACAAGCAATAATAATAATGTATATTATAATATAAAATAAGGTATATTAAAACAAAAGACATATACTTACGGTTGGTGATTGTTATTAGTCTCAACACAAACACGTGAATAAAACTCACATTCATATAGAGGCGTTTCACTTGGATGCAGCAGGATGATTCTGAAGAGAAATTAAAACCGAAAAATATATCAAGAATTAATAATTCCACGCGATACTTGCGTAAAAAAGAAATGAGGGAAACTTGGAGGGAAATGAGAAAGCAAAAAGCGAGGGAAAACCAAATGAAACACGACCACGCCATGCTACAACCACAACATAACCTCAACAAACTCCCTCACAACAATCAACGTCAACAGTCACACACACAGTAGCGAATTGGAAGGGTTAGTGCGCACTGAGTGTGTTCGTGTGTTTTCTACCGACTTCTATAAGAAAGAGATAAAAAAACATTTTTCTGCACTGGTTCTACCAATAGAATTCGCTGAATAGCATATTCGTTTCCCCACGCGGCGATGCAATATTTATTGTTGTCCCTTACTAATACTAAACTAATGCTAGAATTTCGAAACAAAAAAAATACAGGAGTGAGTGTATTTGTATTTACTCTTTTCCTTTTTCCCGTTGAGTTACTCGGAGCTGCTCAAAGTCAGAAGCTTGAACGTTTTTCGTTCGGTGTTTGTTCGGTGTCACTCGATGTATAAAAGGAATACAGTAATTTCCGCATTCACCAAACCGTTGACCAAACACAAAAACAAACCAAATACGTCCCCTTTCTGGCCTTTCCACAGTTTCTACCGTTTATTTCTATACTATTTGAAAGTCAGAGATGGAACTATGAGTATGAACTATGGGAGTTTTCCATTTAATTTTTATTCAAAGATGTGTTTTCAAACGCATCAAAGTTTTGCTGTAGTAAAAATTAAAAAACAGGATGTCGAAAAAATGCGAGGGTAGGGGTATTATTCGCATTCGATTCGATCAAAATTTTCGTGAGTAGTTACAAATGCGAAAAAAAATAATGATTTGTATCATCACTTTGTCTCCTATTCACTATAGAATACAGTATACACGGCACAACCCTAGGAATTCTAGGAATACATTCAAAACACATTGAAAAAAAAAAACTAATTCAAAAAACCAGGTTTACTGAACCACAAGCAAAATACGTGAATATTACATGATATATATTGACGTCAATGTGTATTACATTTATCACCAGAAAAACGCGTCAATATTACGTGATAAAAAGCACGTCATTTGAACGGCATTTATCACACGTCAATATGTCGTCAGTTTTTGGTCAGGTGACGAGTATTGACGAATTATCACCATATAAGGACGTCAATATGACGTACCCTTGCTGGCTGGGGAGTGCCAACCTAAATCCCATTTTACCGGCAAATTTGGTTATGATCTGACAGCATTCTATCTCTTTTTAGCTAGGGTTAAAAAAAAAGCGAAAATGCGCTCTAAGTGTAAAACGAATTTCAATTTCTTACAAACTGCCACTGGCAATAATTTCGACGTCATTGATTACCTGCAACCACTGATCTCAAAAATAAATGGATAAACAAAGAACGCTTCTAATGCTGCTAATTGACCTGTCTCGCATAAATGGAAAAAGATAGCTTAATTGTAATAAATACAAGTTAGAAAGTAATAAAAGATGACATGCGCGCGCAACTCGTAGGTTCAGTGTAGCCAGATTGTATTGTTGCAGAACAAATGTAAACAATACAAATCGAACATTATAACATTACAGAAGTGATATAGTGTCAAGTGTTCTACAACGCCTTAAATCAGACAAAAGAAGAGCTTTAAAGTGTATGTTAACATCGTTTGCACTTTTATTTTGATAGATGTTTCATCCGGCAACATCGCACAATGAAATGTCAAAGGTTTTATGTCAAGTATAATCTAACATAACCAATGAACTATAACCAAAAACTGGAATGCTAACACATAAGGACGAACTTGAGGCCTATATCTATCTATCTATCTATCTATCTATCTATCTATCTATCTATCTATCTATCTATAGTGCGGCTGCTGCGGAGGGGATACCTGTTTTTGTCGCACTCATTATGTTAAATGGCGAAAATTGCTTTCAACACGTATTCCAATTGATGAAACCTGTGAAGGGAAATATGACAAAACTTACGAAAACGTCATATGTCAGCGAGCAACAGAAAAAAAACAACATTCCCCCTTGTGGCATCTGTCTTTCATGGCTTCATTTTTTTGGCAGATATGGCAATGTGTGCGCATTCCAGTTTTTAGCTATAGTTCATTGAACATAACCTTAAACGACACTGCGGTGAATTCAAGTAATATGTAAAGTATTAGTTTGCTCTTTGTCGAATTACACGTTACAAAGAAAGAAGGAGCAATTCATTCTGAACTGGCCCCTGGATAAGAATATGACGCGAGCCTGTAACAAACTTGCTTCTCATTGGATGCTCACCTGCAGCCTACAAGCGACGCGCGCAGTCCAGGTAATAGGAGATCGGTCTATTTACGAGGTCATAATCTAAACAAAAACAACTGACTGGGACAGCTGTGAGCGTGCGCAGTAGATACATGTACTGTGCGTGCACACAATCTGGCCAATGAAAATGGAGGAATTTCAAAATTTAGAACAGTTGTTCGAAAGATAAGACACTGATTGTACTGCGCAGGCGTTAGGCTGTTCCGTTGCACAACTGTTCGTAGAATATTGACCCAATGAAGCCGTATGATTGTTTATCCATTTATTTTTTAGATCAGTGCCTGCAACCAGTGCAATCATTATTTTGATAATTTCACTATAGGCTAAAAAATGTCTAGTTTTCTGGGGAGTGATTACTCTCCCCCCCCGTATATGCGCCCCTGTAGTGTTGCTGGTTGCCATATTTGAAAAACCAAAGTCGAATGGAGATTTGGCATCTAGTGAGTCCCTACATGACTGATTGCGACATTAAATTAATTACAATAAAAATAAAGAGCTGGGGACTTTCATTAAAAAAAAAAAGGACATTGGGCATCTCAGAAACGGTAATCTTGGCAACAGTGCAAATAGCACCAATTGAATCGGGCATTCCCACCAATTGAATCGGGCATTCCGAAAAACCCGGGTAGGAAATATTGTGGGAAGTTCTGAAATATTAGAACGTTTCCATGTCTTCTGAACCAATTTATAACACTTTGGAGATTCAATAATAGGTCTCTAAAATATTTATAAATCTCTCAGAATAATTTAGAAATTAGTGAAAAACTTCTAGAATGCTCCAGAACTCTTTAAGCCAAGTTAGAACACTTTAGAAGTTCAATATGCCATTTAGAACGTTAAAAAACACTTTCCAGTGACGTTTTGAAAATCTTGAACAATTTAAAAACCTCAGAATTATTTCAGAGAGCCTACCTAGCGCCTGGAATAGACAAGAATTGAAAGTTATAAATTGAGTAATAACAAGAAAACATTAGTAAGAAAATTTTTCTCTTTTGATTCAAATTCTTGTATTTTTATAATTTTTCCTATTCCAGGCTCTTGTTGATTTCTCCTTAATTTTTTATTCTAAATTCGCAATTATCTTTTTGGCTTTTGAATTTTTTAATTCCAAGTTCTCCAATTCTCATTATTCTTGTATTTTGAAATTTCAAGTTTTTGATTTGTGTTTTAACTTTTACTTCTTGGTTTTTCAATGTTTCTTCCCATTTTTTTTCTCCCAAAATGCATTTGTGCATGTTTTCGTTCAAAGGAAATCAAGAATTTAAGAGCCTAGTATTTTGAATATAAATATAAAATGAGTAATATAATAATGAAATATTAATCTTTGTTTTTAGGCAGGCGTCTGAAAAACGTTGGGTTTTGTAACATACGACTTTGAAATGTCTTTAAGATGCCTTGAAGATGTAAGCAGACATCTAAATGATGTCTGGAAAGTCATTTGTGGACATCTTAGGGACGTCTTCAAGATGCCTCTGTGCTGTCAGAGTAGACATATTTTTTATCATACATCTTTTCATGGCTCTATATTATTTATTGTAATGGTTCAGAAATTATGATCCAAATTGAAAACAAAAATCATCTTCTCCAAAGGAGTTTTCTAATAAAACAATATAATATCCCAAAAAAAGTTTATTAATAAAAATAACATTACAAACATCACCTGGCATTGCAATTATGTCATGATTAGTTTCAAGGCTGAGGTACAAATTAAAATTTCCATAAAACACAAAATAACAAAAATACACACAACAAATAAAATCATTCAGTCGAATTTTTATAATTAATAGGAATACAAAAAAAAAAAAACTATCCACCGAATATAGATAGAAAAAAATATCTACAAAGAGGCTTCACATAAATAAAAAAATAAATAAAGGAGATTCAAAAGGAGTATAATATATGGTATAAAGCGTTTATATAAAAATTAAATGGGAATGTGATTATATTATTGTGTGTCAGATTCAGAATAATCTAGACATACATTTATATAAATTTTATTTATTTATTTAGGAAACTGTTGCAATTCCTTTGGAAAATTGTTAGTAAATTATAGTTTAACTTGTATAGTCTATCGTTTCTCAAATGAGACAAGGCAAAAATTGGGGTCTCCTCAAATTATCCTATTGCCCGTTAAAATTATTATACTATTGTTAGGAAAAATATATTGAGCGTGCCCGTATACATTGGATGCGAATCCACTTGCGAACAACGCATCTTATTGGTTGTTTTATACAGTCAACGTTGACTCCAGGAATATCTTATTGGTTAGAATTTTTAGCGGCGTATTTCTTTGAAAAGGCGGCTTCTTTGGCGGCATATTTCTTTGTAGCGGCCGCCGTTTGCGAATCAGTTTCGTCTGGAAAGACAGTGCAGTAGATAGTTTTTATACATTTGATTCCTATTTGAGTTGTATCGTGCCTCATGTTTTATTTTATATAAAACTGTTTTAATAAATTTCCCTTACTCCGCCGGTGCTTCATCAAGAAAACGCGGACGGCCAAAGGAATATTATTTTTTTCACTGTCTCATTTGACTATTGATAGACTATACTAAAAAATTGCTGGCCCTTTGAAAAGTAAATACATATATTACTATAGTGCAATTGTACTGAATGGCTGAAAATTTGTTCTTATCCATTTAGTATTAACTAATTTTCTAGTTTTGTCATGTCCTCACTGCTATTCGAATAAAAGCTCAAAGTTAATTAATCAAAAATATCACAACAATATTGACCTACTTACAACTAATATTTATATACAATAATTATTATCCACATATTAGCCAAATGTAATGTTCAAAGTCTTCAACGACATAGGTTCTATATACACTTCACCTAAACTAGTAAATTTTTTAATACTGTCCAAACCAGTTAAAGATTTCAATTCAATTTCTTGCACCTTTACCAAATTGAAATAATTATTATCAGAATCGAATTTAACCACCTCGCACGAGTAGTTGGAACTTACAGAACAATCGTATCCTTGCCTGTGCATAACCATCAGGGCACTATTCGAAGGGAATTGAGAATATTCATAATCCGATTGGGTTCTGAGGTTCAATAAATGTACATCGCAGGGTAAAGGTTTGTTAAGGAACATCAGTTTTTCTGGGGATGTTGATTGGTGCTCTTGGTCTAAGATGAAGGCCTGAGCTGGATAGTTTAGAGAGTTTGATAGGTGAGTAGCGTAAAGGGAGGGTCTTGGGAATGGTTCTTGTTTCGGTGGTTCCACTGGACCGGTGGGAACGTTGAAGGAACGGATCACGTCACCTGGAATAATTGAAATTGATTATTGGTAATAACAAAAAAATATGTCTCAGTCCTGAATCAATTGACTCATTATAAGAAAGTGATCTTTGAATTTTGAAGTACAAACAGAAGTCTTGAAAACTTTCCTCAGTAAACATTCAATAAATGGCGGCGATATATCTTTCCTTTTATTTCCCAACAAACTTAACGCTTATTACAGGGAAAAAAAAAAATTAACAACCATAATAATTGTATAAAAAAAATAATTTGATTCAAATAAAGCCTTGATTAAAATATGATAAAAAATGATATTATCAAATAGTCAATTAAATTGAAGAAAATGTTTTTTAATGTATATTTTGAACAAATTCAAAGGTTTTATATTTTTGATGTTTTCTGGTAAATCATTGTATATTTTTATGCCTGAATATAATAAAGATTTTTTGCCAATATTGGTTCTGAATTGTAATACTTTTAAATTTTTATTTTTTCTAGTTGCATAATTATAGAAATTTTCATTCTTTTGAAGGTTCAAATTTGATATTTTCTTTTTTGTTAATAATGCGTGAATAAATATTAAAATTTTCAATTTGTATAACTTATGTAAGCTCAGATAACCAAGGGGTTTATATAAATTAGTAGCTGGTTCTAGATACGGAAGTTTATGAATGCACTTAATAATTTTGTTTTGTAGTTTTTGAATTGGTTTTAATATTGAGTCATTTGCAGATCCCCATATCGAAACCAGATATTGAATTTTTGAATGGAATAGTGCATAGTAAATGTTTTTCTAATATTTTAAAGGAATGTAGTAACTCACTTTATATAATACGCCAACTAAAGGAGATAAACTTTGTAACATGTTGTTTATATGTTCTTTCCATGTTATATTTTCATCTATATAAAGTCCCAAAAATTTAATTGAATTTTTATACTGTATGTTATTGTTCTCAAATTTTATCGGATTTTTTTGCTCAACTAAAATTATTTTTTTATCAACAAACATGTAAAATGATTTTTCAAAATTTATAGTCAGTTTATTTGCCTGAAGTCAATTTTGCAACATTTTTAAATCATTTGAAATATTTGATTTTATATTGTCGAACGTTTTCCCCTTATATATAATATTGTTGTATCATCTGCAAATAATCGTATTTTACCGTTTAATTTTAATTTTTCTATCGAATTGATGTATATTAAAAATAATATTGGTGCAAGCACTGAACCTTGTGGTACTCCACATGTGATTTTTTTAAAAGAACTTTGAGTTTTATTTATTTTTACAAATTGTTGCCGATCTTTCAAATAATTCTTAAACCATTCGTGAATTTTACCCCTTATTCCAATTGTAATATTCCGAGAAAATAGACTCATAAATCCCAATGTCAATTACTGTAAAAATCAAATAATTAATGAAACAGTCAAAAACTGAATTTCCGTATCTATAAATCTGTATTCGATAAATTAAAAAATAAAACAAATTATCGCAAAAAGTATTGCAACACCGGCCAAGTCAATCTAAATTAAATTCTTAAAAACTGATAAAAACGAGGTGATGTCATCCTAAAATCCGATCAATGAACTTTTCTAGCCAAGGCCTTTCCGCTTAACAAAAATTGAGTCGAATGAATTATGGCATTCTTGAACCCAAACGTGTTGACCTCAATAAATCAGATTATTGCGACATAATTAATTGATTTTAGACTAAAAATAAAATAAAATTCAAGGAAATTGCATCATTCTTTTTAATAATAATGAGGCCGTCCAATGGAATTCGGATTGCTAAGCTAACGACCGCCTATATTGACGATTTGGGGGGATAATTAATAATATTTTGCGGGGAGAGCGAATTGATATAAAACCCGCGGAAGACAGTGGCCAGGGCAGAACAGTCTAGTCCAGTTTGAAGTAAAGTCTGCCCAGTTTCGCGAAAAGTTACCTTTATGGCGTTTTGCCTCGGGTATGTTTTAACTTAGAAAATTTACGGAAAATCGTGAAAGTAATAACATTTGAAATTCGTTCAATAAATTATTTGCGTGCTAGCTAAATATTTTGAGTAATTAATTAAGTAATTTTATGTGTGTTTTATGGACAAAATGTAAGTACTCTATAGTGACAACATTTATTTTTGATGAACATGACTTTGTGTGAATTTTACTAGAAAACTTTTCATTTTAATCATGGTGGAACTTTATTTCAATAAACTTAATAACTTGAGTGTTTTATAAAGGAAACATTATCGCATAACTTAATTACCTTCTGATATAATGACATTTAAATGTGCAACAAAAATATGAAGAGTACTTATAATGCATTTAACAATTTACTATTTTGAGTTGGAATTATGAATTAAACAGTTGTATTTATTAGCTAGGCATAGGAATCCGAAAATAGAATTTGTTCGGATAAACTATTAACTGCAATAGGAAATTTTGAAAAGAAATTTGATGTCATAAAATAGAATTGTTTTCTTGAAATATTGGAAACTTGTTAAAAGGAAACTTATATTAGAATTTGTTCATGAAATAGAATTGTCTTAGAATATGGGAAAGCTGTTAAAAGAATTTATTGTTCATGAAAGGAATTTTGAATTAGGGAATTTATTTTACAAGTAGAAGTTATTGTAAGATTTTATGAGAATAAATTAGTTGTTAAACAAATAGGTAATTATTTTGGGTTTTCATAAGTAATGGACTTGGAGATTTTAAGGAATTATTTGACTAGGTAAAGGATAGTTATTAGGAATGATTCGGATGTAGTAAAATGAGTTGAATTAGAATTTTGAGAAATAGTATGAATAGGGCGTTTCTGATTTAGTAGGGATATTTCAGTGGTCCGTAAAATAACAATATAGAACGAATGTGAAGTATTGCCTTTATAGAAATAAAAGAAGGATGTAAAGTATTGGAAGATATTTGAAAGATTTTTGGGTTTTATGTGAAAAAATATAATTTTGTACACCTCATTAGTTTGTTTCTCTCTCTTGCATAATTACTATATCAATTTTTTCTTCTTTAATCAAAATTTCTATTTCTTCCATTTTATTTTTCTGTGATCTTGCATTAATATATAATATTTTAAGAGGGTTTCCCATAATTTAGGAATAAATAATTCTTTCTTTGGCTTCCTTGACTTTTTGTTTATGTAATGGACACATGTCACTGTTTGCTTTATGTTCAGCATTTGATACTGTATTATTTTTCTTCTTATATGTTAGGCAGTTGATACATTTTGGATTTTTTTCGTTACATTTCCAATGTTGATAGTTTTTTGAACAAATTTTACATGCCTTATCTTTTTCACAACTATAGGATTTATACCCGCAACATTTGTAGCATTGCTTGATATTTAGGTCTTCTTTAAAATAGCAATGGTTCCAGTTTAATAATATTGTTTTATTGTTCAATTTAGAAAACGTTTTTCCATCAGTTTCAATGTTATAAATGAATTTTTTTGAATACTTGGATTTTCTTACATTTGTCATTTAAATCTAATAGTTGAAGTTGTTCCAAAGTCTTTTTTAATTCATCTTCATTATATTTCACTGCACAGTGTGGTCATTTTATCTTGATAACATTTTAAACTGTTATAATTTCTTTATTTTTGAAGTTATTTAAATAAATAACTAAATATACTGTAGGGTTGCTTTCCAAGTTTTAGATAAGATGGACAAAAAACAAAAGACTAATATATTTTGACAGTTATGCGCACAAATAGTATTTTTTTAAATGGAACACCCAGTAATTTTGTAGTTTGTTTTATAATATGTTTCATTCTGATTGCAATATATATAATACAATACAATTGAATACAATTCACTTTATATTTACACGCAGAAATGTTTTATTTATTTTAGCTGAAAATATTGATTACCTACAGAGATTACCTGCAAAGGAAAGTAGGTAGACAGAATTTCCCATTAGAATAAATGAAACATTTCTGCACGTAAATATGAAGTAAATTGTATTCAATTGTATTGTATTGTATATATTGCAATCAAAATTAAACATATTATCAAACAAAGTATAAATTTATCGGGTGTTCCATTTAAAAAAAATGTTATTTGTGTGCATAACTGTCAAAATATATTAGTCTTTTGTTTTTTGTCCACCCTATCTAAAACTTGGAAAACAACCCTACAGTATGTTTTTTTATTTATTTAAATAACTTCAAAAATAGAGAAATTATGACAGTTTGAAATATTATCAAGATAAAATGACCACCCTGTACATCCCAACATTACTAATTTGGGGTTCTTTAATCGAGGTATTTGACATGTAAAGTTGTTACTTAATTTTTCTTCAGTTATTTTTTTAAGTTTCATTGTTTCCTATGGTTTCTTCCTCAGATTTTATTTTTATAATGATTCCCCCATTTTTGATTTCTTTTATTTTTGTTACTGATACATTAACCAAGCTTGGGTTAATTTCTTTTTGAGGAAAATTTTTGGTTTTTTCGAATGGTTGGTTTACTTTTGGTCTTATAATATAATAACAAAGGTAATTAAACAAAATGACTTGAACACTAACTGTAATAGTTTTGCTATGAAAATCTTGCGTAGAACCAGAGTCATAAATGAAAGGTTTAATTTAGTATTTCAATTAGATGATGATACTTATAATTTGTTTATTAATAGGGAAAAGATGAATATTGGGTGGAACCGTTGTTCTGTTTACAATGAGTATGGTGTTATCAGATGTTTTAACTGTTGCCAATTTGGCCATTTTAGTAAGGATTGTACTGGAAAGGCGATATGTCCTAAATGTAGTGACGAACATGATGTCAAGGATTGTACCAGTAACGTAAGTAAATGTTCAAATTGTATACTGTCTAATAAAAAATACGGAATGAGTCTTAATATCGATCATGTAGCTTGGGATATAAATTGTGAAACTTTTAAGAGGGTGGAACAAACTCAACGAAACAAATTTATCAAATAGCAACTGGATGCTAGACTGGAAATTAATTCTAGTATAGTATATTTTAATTGTCAGGGTTACCTAAATAACAAAGATAATATAGATGTATTCATGAATGACTGGCGGCCTAAACTGGCATTTCTGTCAAAAACTCATGTGTGCTCGGAGGCCGAATTGTGTAAATTGAATGTTGAGGGTTATCAAATTGAGAAGTGTGTGACAAATAACAGGAGAACTGGGGGGGTCATGGCCTTAATACGAAATGACGTTAGGTATAAGGTAAAAAATATACAGTGTGTACGAAATTATGTTTGGTTGTTGTCTTTAGAATTTGTAATGGAGAGGATAAAATATCTGTGTACCGTCTTGTATCATCCACCCCAGGTTGAAAATGCAAAATTCATAGATTTTTTTAATGGTTATCTGGATCAGGTCAGTGTGTTTGGGGGAACTAATATAATAATGGGAAACTTCAATTTTGATTTGCTAAAACCATCATTCTATGGTGACAAATTCCTATCCAATGTATATGCAAATGGATTCACTCAAATTGTCAACTCACCTACACGCGTTACTGGTAAAAGTCAAACACTCATTGATTATATTGTAACAAATAATAAAAATCTTCCATACAAAGTACATTTAACACCAAAAATTAGTGATCATTGTATTCTATCAATTCACCTTATTAAGAAATCTAATGGGAACTCTGACGTAGTTGCTTATTATAGATCTATGAAACACTATAATGTAGACCAGTTGCAGGATTGTCTCTTTAACTTGGGGTGGAATAATTATTGTGGGGATGTAAATGTTTTGACGAATAGTTTTGTATCTGGTATTGCGGATATTCTTAATGTCATGTGTCCTAAACAGAGTGTTGTATTTAAGCAAAAATATTTACATAAGGTTTGGATTACGGAGGAAATTAGAGAAAGAATGCGACATAGGGATAATTTGTATGTTAGAGCAGTCAGGGAAAATAACGATGAGGTCTGGAGGGAATATAAGGCAGAACGAAATTCCATAGTAAATCAAATTAAATTGGAGAAGGATAAATACTATAGAACAACAATTGATGACAATACAAAAAATCCTAGGGAAATGTGGAAAAATTTAAAGTTGTTACTTCCCAGTAAAAATTCTACAATACCTGATGAAATTTATTTTGAAAATCAAAAAATATCTGATGAATTAACCATTGCAGCAGAATTCAATAAATATTTTATAAATAGCATTCAGGAAATTGTAAATAATATCCCAAAATATCCCCTCTTAGGTGAAATTTCAGCAGATATCTCTAATGTATCCTATAGTGAGTTTTCTAGATTCAAACAAATATCATTGACTGACATGAAAGGTATTCTAAAGGACATGAAAAATGTTGGGGGTGGTGATAGTGGAATTTCCAAAAAGTTTTTGTGTGATGTTTGTTATGCTGTTGGAGATCATTTGTTGAATGTTATAAATGCGTCCCTCTCAACCGGGGATTTTCCGGAGGCGTGGAAGGAATCCACTGTCATCCCTGTCCCTAAAGTTCCAGGTACGAATCTGTGCAATGAATTCAGGCCAATAAACACCGTCGAAGTATATGAGAAAGTGCTAGAGCTCGCTGTTAAAAACCAGCTACAAAATCATTGTAATAAAAATGAAATATTGGTGAGTCATCAATCGGGTTTCCGTGAGAGTCATTTGTGTGAGTCTGTGGTTATGAATATATGTGATGTATTTCTGAGGGAAATAGATAAGGGTAATTTCGTACTGGCAGTATTCTTAGATTTCAAAAGGGCTTTTGAGACTGTAGATAGGGACATTTTATTAAGGAAACTAAACGATATCGGCGTTGGGCACACAGTATTGCAATGGTTCAAATCATATCTGAGTAACAGACATCAAAGGGTGAAATTTAAAAATTCTATGTCAGATTCCTTACTGGTTCAGTATGGAGTACCACAGGGAACCGTTTTGGGACCGCTGTTATTTCTACTCTACATAAATGATATTGTGAAAGTTGTGAAGGGGTGTAAAATTGAATTGTTTGCTGACGATACAATGATATACTTGGCTGGAAAAGATATTGTTCAGATGCAAAAAATGGTAAACACTGATTTGAATAATTTATTTAAATGGCTTTGCAATAACAATTTAAGTATTAACACTTCAAAATCAAAATGTTGTTTATTTGGTAAAAAATATAGTTTGAAAGATGTTAATCTAGAAAGCATAAATATTGTTATGAATAACGAAAAAATACTTCATGAAAATCAAATTAAATATTTAGGAGTCATATTCGATTCATTTTTGATTTTTTATGCACATGCGGAGTACATAACGAGGAAGTTTTCCAAAAAAGTAAACTTTAATGGGAGAATAGGCAATAAGTTGTCAATGGCTACTAAATTGCTAATTTATAAAAGTAAAGCAACTCCACACCTTGAATTTTGTTCCACTCTCTTGTTCAATTTGCCTAATTTTAAGATAGAACAATTACAGATTATTCAAAATAGAACAATGAGAACCATTCTAGGATACAATAGATATACCCCAATTGCAACAATGCTTAACATTTTAAATGTCTTTTCTGTCAAACAAAAAGTTACGTACAGCGTCCATGTTTTTCTGTTTAAAATTAAGAACAAAATGTTACCGTCTTATATCTGTGATAGGGTGAAGTTTTTTAAAGATGCACATAGTTATAACACCAGAAATTGCAATGATTTTGTATTGTCAGATAAGTGTTGTACCACCCAAATGCTCAACTCGGTTCTATATAGAGGTTTACATGATTTCAATATGTTACCCAACAATATAAAAGACTGTGATAACCTGAAAATGTTAAAAAAATTAGTGAGAGATCATCTATTGTGAGATTTGTTTTATATCGTTTATATTGTCGTTTTATTTTATTTTATGTCATACCAATACATTATTGTGTTTTTATACCTTAGATACCATCTACATAATTCATTACTTTATGCCCGTGCGGGCATAAAGTACACATTATGGCCCTCGCGGGCATAAAGACGCAAAAAACAGTTTTCAATTAACTTATTCTTTATTAACAAAATATAAATTTACGCTGATAAACATAGGTATTATTCTGTCAAAAAATTATGATGTTTGCACACTGATGACAATTTGCGAAGTGACACTTTTTTCGCAACCAAATGGTATGACATAAAAGTTTGTATGCACCACGGGTACTAATAGATATATATATACCCTCGGGCGACTTACGAACCCTCAGGCCAGAGGCCCTCGGCTTTGTAAGACTGTCGCCCTCAGGGCATAATCATCTACTTAATACCCTTGATACATAAATAACTATTTTATACTTATTTATTTATTTATTTTACAACTATGTGTATTTATTGTTTGAATGTTTTTTATTGAATCCTTTTTAATGTGTTAATTTATTATTGTTATTATTATTATTATTATTATTATTATTGTAACTACTTAGGATATAATATTTTATTGATTTGTTTTTGTATTTAGCATATTTGCTCAATAAATATTATTATTATTATTATTATTATTATTAATGGAGGATAGTTTTTTACTTGATTGCTCGTTTTTGTAGGTATTTGTACTACATCTGCATATGATATATTTTGGTTTTTCTGATTTTTTTCTAGTTCTTTTAATATTTTATCAATTTTTTCTTCAAGTTTATTTGCGAGGTAGATATTTTCATTTGTTTCTTGTATATTTATTTTTTCTATTAAAGTTTCATTTGTATTTTTTAGTTATACAATAATGTTTTTTAACTGTTTGTTTTCTTCTTGTAGACTATAAAAATCAATATCTATTTATACATTTCTGACAAACCCAATCAATTTTCATTCTTTTTATTTCATTCAAATCTTTCTTGGATAATTTTAAACAAGTCAGGCAAAACCATTGTTCGCAAACTCTGCATCTCAAGGAGTAGGAGTTCTTTTGAAATTTATATCTGCATCCAGTGTTATGTATGAGCTTGACATACATAAGAAAGCATGAACTTCACTAATGGTTAAAACTATAATATATTCTCATAAATGTTGAACAGATATTGACAAATTAAATTAACTGACTGTTGTCACAGTGACAATATTAAACGTCTATACATCACACGCCCCTCTTAACATTGATAAGAACAGAACATAAAAACATTAAAAAAAAAAATTTTAAATTAAAAATTCAGTTTAGTTGGTGATTTTACACATCTACCGCTCCTAGTATAAATGTTTATGTTTGAGTAATTCTTTGTATCTGGATGTATATTTCTTTCTTTTGCCAAATTTGTGGGTATGTTTTCATTTACTCCAGAAGATGCATTCATAGTTTGTGTCCTTGTCTGTGTGATAACTTCAGGTTTTTGTTTATTTTCCACCACTAATTTTTCTGGTGATAGTGATGATCTTCTAGGTCTAAGCTGCTGCCTATTTCGACGATAATTAGCTTCGCCTACACGAACTATATAGTCATTGGGGCCAAATTGGTTTAAAACTACTCCAGGTTTCCATTCACGCTTTTTCTCTTGAACATACACCTCTTGATTTTGGTCAAGTTGGCCTAACGATTTAGTAGATACATTATAGTATTCCTTTTGTTTTTCTTGAATATTTTTTAATGTTTCTCTTATGCCGTTTATTGGGAATTTTGGTTTTAGAATTTGCTGGCTGACGGGCAAAGTAGTTCTTAATTTTCTACCCATAAGAAGCTCACATGGAGAAGGTAAATTTTGTTTGGGAGTTACATTGTAATTAAGAATGGCTGCGAATGGATCTTCTTTTTCATAAAGACACTTAGTTAGCAAGCTCTTGACAGTCTGAATTGTTCGTTCAACCATGCCGTTCGATCTAGGGTATTTTGGGCTAGAGGTGGTCAGTTGTATATCGTATTTTTGTGCAAATTCTTTAAACTCAAATGAATTAAAGGGTGGGCCTTTGTCCGAAAATATCTCTTGAGGCAAGCCATTTATTGCAAATATATTTTTAAGTGTTGACACAACAGTAATGCAAGTTTTATTTAAAAGTTTGTTAACTACAGCAAACTTACTAAAGTAGTCTACAACTACCAAAAAATCTTGCGTGCCAAGTGATTTAAAATCTATTCCGACTTTTTGCCATGGTAGATCAGGGATTTCATGAGAAGAAAGTGGCTCTCTAGCATTGGATTTTGAATAGGATTGACATAAATCACAGTTAAGGACCATTTTTTCAACATCCGATGACCATCCAGGGTAGTAGATTGCTTCTTGAGCAAGATTTTTGCATGCCACGACTCCTTGATGATATTTATGAATTTGACCAAGAAATTCTTGCCTGAGACTATCAGGTAATATCAAACGTTTGTTATAAAAAAGAACATTCTGATGTAAAAATATTTCATTTTTTATAGGCCAAAACTTTCTCACATTTTGGGACGTCAGGTTTTTGTGTTGTGGCCATCCATTCAATACATAGTTTTTAATTTCATTTAGTACAGGGTCAGACTCGGTAGCTTGTATAATTCTGTGTTCAGTTTCAGGTCTTACAGCTATGACTGAAAAAACTTTTAAATTTGAATCTAAATACTCAGTATTTATCGATTCCTTAGAAGGTTCTCGACTTAATGTATCAGGAATTTGAAGGTATTTTCCTGGAACGAATGTTAAGGTAAAGCGATATTTAAGTAGCCTTATAGCAAGTCTTTGAATGCGTGGTGACATTTCGTCTAATGGTTTTTTCAAGAGTCCAAGAAGAGGACGATGATCAGTCTCGATTTTAAAATTTTCCTGCCCGCACAAATAGTAGTTGAAACGTTCACAACCGTAAACAAGCCCCAATAGCTCTTTCTCGATGTGATTGTATCTTTGTTGAGTTGACGATAGAGACACGCTAGCAAACTCAATTGGGCGATTATTTTGGCTAATATAGATAGGCTCCTAATCCATAGGAGCTTGCGTCTACGGACAGTGTTATTTCTTCTTTAGGACTGAAAAATGACAAGGTAGTAGCCGATGCAACTAGATCTTTCAGATTATTAAAGGACTTTTCTTCAATTACAGTCCACTGCCATTCCGATTTATTGCTCAGAAGTGTACGGAGTGTATTTGTTTCATTCAATAGATTCGGCAAGAATTTTGAGAGATAAACAGTCATACCCAAGAATCTTTGTAAATCCTTTTTATTTTTGGGTGATTCCATTTCTCGTATAGCTCGGGTTTTACGTTCATCTGGTGAGACACCACTCGCACTGATAATATGGCCAAGGAATCTGATTTCGGTAACACAAAACTTCGATTTTTCTCGATTTAGGGTCAATCCACTGTTTTTAATTTTTTCAAGAACAGTATGTAAATTTTGGTCATGTTACTCAATGGTTTTTCCATAAACGAGTATATCATCGAAATACGATAATACTCCTTGAACGCCCTCTAAAAGTTCAAAAATGCATCTTTGAAAAATTTCAGGAGCGCACGATATTCCATATGGAAGACGAAGGTATCGATATCTGCTAAAACTTGTAGCTATAGTGCATAGAAGAGAACTTTCATAAGTCAAGGGGAGCTGCAAAAAGGCGGACGATGCATCTAGCAAGCTAAAATATTTTGCTCCTGCAAGTTGTGCAAATAATACATCTTGAGTTGGTATTTCAAAAATTTCTCGTTTTATGTATTTATTGAGAATACGAGGATCCATACAAATACGAATGTCTTTTTTATCTGGTTTTTGTACGACAACAATGGGATGGACCCAATCGGTGGGCTCAGTAACCGGTACAATTAACTTTTCTTTTACCATTTCATCAAGTTTCGATTTTACTTTGTCCTTGAGAGCAATTGGTATTTTTCGTGGCCCGCTCACATGTGGCACAGCATCATCACTGAAAGTAAGTGAGAACTGTTTATTTATCTTACCAATACCAGAAAAAACAGGCTCATAATATTTTAAAACTACTTTTGGAAGATTATTATCCTTGTCAGAATATTTGTTATCACCTATATTTTTTACAGAATCAATACTCTCATTTTTTGAAACTTTCGGTATGACTCCTATAGCACGTATTGCATTTAGCCCTAAAATAGAGCAAGGTTTTTCTGAATCCAAAACATAGAACAAAAAAGTGAGAGTTTTTGTTTTAAAATGACACTTCAGATGGATTTGACCTATCACATTGATTGTATGCCCTGAGTAAGACATTAATACCGAAGAAACAGATGAAAGATTTTTATGTGGTATTTTTAATAGATTAAAGTCCGAGATGTTTAGCGTATTGACTTGGCTTCCTGTGTTTACTTTAAATTTAATGTCCACGTCAGAAATGTTCAAAACTTCTAGCCAGTCAATTGCATTAATTTGTGATTGTCCACACAATTAAATTAGAATCAGATTTTACAGTGCTACATGCACCATCAGAATCACTGTCGTCATTAAAATTGAGTTCATCAAAATATTCAGTAATTTCATGAATTTTCTGTCTTTTTCTACAAAAATTTCTAAAATGTCCAGTCTGCTTGCAGAACTGCAGACTCGATAAAAAGCAGGGCACTTACCTGGCTCATGTTGCTGACCGCAGTTTGTACAACCAAAATTACGTCTTTGTCGATTACGGTTATCATTTGTGTTATCATACCCAGATGCTTGACTACTATATTGTTTCAATCTACGGTTAGGACCATAGTTAGGTACTCGATTATATCTTGAACTTGAACCACTACCATTATTTTGATTGAAACGTCTATTAATCACATTCACAGAAACTGAATCTTTACTAATTTCTTTTTGAGTTAACACACTTGTTTCCATGGACCTACAAATGCTTATAGCTTCATTAAGTTCAAGATTTGGATATTGTAAAAGTTTTTCTTGTATACGTGAGTCCTGTACACCAAGAACAATTCGATCACGGATTAAAACGTCCTTTTCACAAAACTCGCAAGTTCCAGCTAACTGCCTAAGTGCAGTAATAAACTGGTCAATCGTTTCACCAAGGAGTTGCTCCCTTTTAAAAAATTTAAAATGTTCATAGACCAGATTGATAGTTGGACTACAATGTTTATCAAATTTCTCAATTATAGTAGCAAGGCTTTTGCTTATCTTCGCTCTGGCTCTGATCATACTCGAAAGTATTGTATATTTTGAGTCCTTCATCCCCCTCCAGCACAATTAGGTGAAATATTTTCTTCTATATTATCTTGTTTTTTATTTATTTTTGTATCCATATCTTGAGTCTCGTAAGCGTTAGATGATCCTGCATGTAAACGATCTTGAGTACAAATATAAAAATCCTTCGCATATTCTACATATTTACTTATTGTCTTGTGGAAATCTTTTTGGCAATGAGTTTGAAAAATCTTCATCAGTATCCTTGTCAGTATTTGAATTTGACAAATTTTCTGACAATGACATTTTTTGTTCTTTCTTCTTTGTAGCTTTTTTCCGAATGGACGCTTTCATTCATTTTTTTGTATAACTCTCGTACTTACTTGTAAAGGTAGATTTATTTGTTCTGATTGGTTTATTCCCTTTTTTTTGAGTTTTTTTTTTGAATTTTTAGGTCTCTAATTTTCGATATTTTTAGGAAAGTTTTACAGATCGACTTGACACTTTGACAAATTTTTGACCTAATATGCATAAATCAAATCGTTTATTGGTGCTTAAATACACAGTACAGTGTTTAAGCGGATATAAGCGATATTTAGGGGCCCAGGCACGAATATTTGTTTTTATGAAAATGCTTTAAAATAAAATTGAGAAATATAATGACCAATATTGAACGATATATGTAACTGGTACATTTCTTCCAGTTGCCACCGCCAAAAGGTCATTTAGTAAATTGAAAATATTGAAATTGAAAAAGTATTTGAGACATTCCATAAGTCAAGAGACTGCATGATCTTTCTATATTGTCTATCAAATATAGCACAGTATCTAATATGTATATTCGGTATTTAGTTGCCCCAAAAAAATTATCCAATGGATAAGTGAGCCATAGATAATCAAAATTTGAACTATTATCGGCTCTTGATGCTTTGGAGAAACCTTCCTAGAACCAATCAAAAGCTGGTAATAGTCAAAATTTGAACTTTAATCAATACAACTCTGGATTCGCTAGAGATTTTTTAAAGAGCATCCAAAGCTCAAGAGCCGATAATAATCAAAATGTCGAATAATTATTAGCAGCTCTCAAGTTGGTATTAATCAAAATTTCTTCTTCCACAAATTCTAAACGGCCCAAGAAAAAATTTCCAATGGATCAAGAGCCACAGATAATCAAAACTTGAACTATTACTGGCTATTGATTCTTTGGAAAACCTTCCAAGGAGCGGTAATAGTCAAAATTTGAACTTTTATCAACTCTGGATTTCCTAAAGAATTGTTCTAAGGGCAATCAAGACTCAAGAGCTGATAATAATCAAAATTTCGATTACTCATTAGCAGCTGCAACAATTTGCCATTAATAAAACCCAGGGAGGGGCCCACTGCATCCAAGCGCCGCCACTACTTGCAATACAATATTAAAGCAAAAATACTTAAATCACTCACCTTTCTCATAAGTCTCACTCTCATCAAATCTCCTCGGCGGTACCAAATTTTCCTCACCAGTCTTGGAAATATCCTCAATCAACAACCAATATTTACTTGTAGTCCTTCGATTGTCCACCAGCCCTTCGCCCATTCCTCTAGAATCATCATACAGCGTCCTCCTGTCCAGCATAACTTCCAAAAAGCCCGGTTGCCAAGCTGAAGCTCCTTGCGCATGATTGGTTAACAAACTGAGCCTCACATTTTCGTCTTGAATATACGCCATTGTCGTTATAGGAAAATAATTGCCTTCGATGCCGATTCTTTCGATTTTGATGCGTTTTTGCATGTTGAAGCCGTTAACGTCCGAGTAAAACTCTGGCGGTTCTCCGTTTTGAACATCGGAAATTATCCGCATGAAAAGCTCAGTTTCTCGGTTTTTAGGAGGGCTTTCAAAGTCGACAACATTTTCTATACTTATTGCGTTTGCAAGAGCACTATTTTCATCTAAATAGATTGTTACCTTGTGGGCTAAAAACTGCCCATAAATGGTCAACAGTTCCGTGGTTACAGGGCCTGTGGTAATAATCACTGACATTTGCTCTTTGTACTGAGCTAAAACATCTTTTTCGTAATCCCTCTCATTCGGATCGGGCATGAACAAATAAGCTCCAGAATGAAATTGAGCACTTCTATAAGCCGCAAATTGTATTTTACATTGCATTATTTTTGGCTTGTGTTTTCTTGTGACCGACTTCATAAATCCTGTTGTGCCACTGAACAAAATTTTCATTTTATGATTCTCCAATTGAATATCGCTTGGTGGAATATCCTTAATTATAAATGGAGCTTCCAGTTTGCTTCCATCAGATAAAATTGCACTTTTTTTCATGCAATTTTTACAATACAAGGTTGCCAAACTTGATTTGGAATTTTGTGAGTGAACTAGATAAAAGCTACTGGCACTTAAGGCATCCAATTTAGTAATAAACACTAGCTCGAATTCCCCTGGCTGAATCCAATATTTGCCCAAACTGAATTCCAAAATTGGATTAACTTGAAACTCAATTTCATTACCTTTAGCATCAGTGACCATTAAATTAGTTGTATTTACTGTTAACGTTACAACATGCTCTTGTGGGTAAGCTAAAGAATTAAACAATACGATTTTTCGCTTTTGATTAGGGCCTATTTGAATGTTGCTTTTATTAGGCAGTTTTTCATAAGATTCACGCTCAATGTCACTTAAAACTAAATTCTGGCCTTTACTTATGTGAACTTTAGGGAATAATAAGGCTTGCAAGGAAAGTTGTTGTACATTTACAGTATCCCTGAGTGACTCAAAAAGTTTTATGCCGTAATCCTTCATCACAAAGGATTTACTTGTACCTGTAATCGCATCATGGTGTTGAAAAAGGCCTAAATTCCTTCTAGCCCTTATAAGTTTTTCAAAATTCTTTTCCAATATTTTTGTATAGGCTGTTAATTTTTGCTCTTTAACATTGTTGAGTGCAATTGTATATAAAATTTCAGCTGATCGCAAGCTGTGCTCTAATTCTCGATCTAATATTTTCAAAAATGGCCTTGTTGTAAAGTATCCAGACCAATAAGCAGGCCGCCCTTCAGAAAATATATCAGCATAAACAAAAAAGTCACCCTTCAATGAAGGATATTGGTCGTACCTTTTTAAAATTTCCTCAAAATACATACTAGGCGTACCAAAAATAACCTCAGCTTTATACAAATCCTTATTAGAATTAATATAATTCAACAACTTCATGTAATTGGTATATTGCTGATCAAATTCCTCTCGCAAATTATACCTAAAATCATCTCCCAAAGGCATCAGGACAACATTATGAGGAAACAACGACCCAGTCCTAGCATATTGTTCCAGCAACAACTCAGCTTTCTCTTTAACATTTTTATCAGTTATCGTTTGGGCTTTCAATGAAGACTCAGTATATTCTCCTTGCACCTTCCTAAAATCGAAATTCAAACAAATGTACGGATGCGGCCCGCAGCTATGCTTAATCGAATAAATATCAAAGGGTTGATTGTGGGTGAGTATAGAGCCGTAAGGGTCGTTTGGGCTCCAGCTGGGTATCCATCGGAAATCGCCGTACTGTTTCAAGGCCAACCATTGCTTCCAAGCGTAGTGGATGCGTTGGATGACGGTACCGCGAAGACCTGCGGCTCCTAGAAGGTAGGGAACTGTACTGCCATGGCCGAAAGGGTCGACTGACCAACCGGTTTTCGGTTTTATGCCTAAGTTGGTCCAGAGCCATTGGTGACCTGAAATAATAGAGGAGAATCATATAAGAATTTTTGTAAACTTGATGAACTTAGGAATTTGAGGTATGACAATGACGGCAGTAGAATGGTGGATCCGAGGGGGAAGTCACCCATAAAATTGTGTACACTGAAATTCCTCTAAATGGAAATTCCTTAAAATTCCGTGCAATTCCTTATAATTCCACACAATTCCCGGTAAATTCCACACAATTCTTTGCAATTCCTTACAATTCCTCGCAATTTCCTCCAATTCTTCGCAATTCTTGGACAAATAATTTTATGTTTGAATAACCTTTTTGCAATTAAATATAGGTATATGTATGTATATGTATATGTTTAAATTATTTAATTATTGTAATTCTGTTGAAAAGTACAATGTATGTCAGGTCGATTATCAATTACTGGGTACTCACATTAAAACAAAATAAATTTTAAACTATAACATCCGATTTTGTAAGCAAATGTTGATCCTTCGACTTCTGTCCAATAAGAATATTCATGTGGTTAACTGTTGCTTCAAACTTGCCCATGGGTAACTTTATTCTGGATTTAATTTTGTTCTTATATCTATATAGTGTTGATAGGGATGGTAGAATATTGTTCATGGTATTGTGTAAGGTTTCATAAAATAGTTTGCCTCCTGAGTAAAACAAATACAACGTAAATTTTTTGAAATTATCGTCATATACAGGGTGTCCACTTATTGCGATATCGGACGATATCTCCTTAGAGGGTGATGCAAGAAAAAAAAAATTAAATTACAAAGTTGTTTGATACTCTAATAGGCATTAGTTAAAAATATTTTTTAATACAGGTGAGCGCGCGGTGGTCCATATCTCCTATACTAACGGAGATCGAAGAAAAAACTGAATACAAAACTTGTAGATAAATATGAGTACTACATTCCTAAATTATTTGCCAGTATTCAGTATACCAATAAACCAATAAGTAGTGGTTACACAAAGCTATGTTTTTTTAAATGGCTCCCCCTGTCTATTATGGCATTTCTGGATTCTGCGGAAAATTCTAGACATATTTCATGTACAATGTCATATATTTATCTTCAACTGTTTCGGAAATATTGACAGTTGAAAATTGACTATTTTGCATCTTTGACAGACTGTAAAACCTGAACGGTTAATTTTACAGCAAAACCGATCATACATTCCTGTCTTAGTTTTTCATAAACTATCATTTGACACCAACTTTGAATTTAATCAATGATTAAAAATTCCGCTTAAATTATTAATCTCCGGTTAAATTCAAAGTTGGTGTCAAATGATAGCTTATGAAAATCTAATCTAGGAATGTAGGTTTTCCTTTAAAATTAACCGTTTAGGTTTAACAGCCTGTCAAAGTTGCAAAAAGTCAATTTTCAATTGTCAATATTTCCGAAACAGTTGAAGATAGGTATATGGCATTGTACATGAAATATGTCTGGAATTTTCCACAAAATCCAGAAATGTCATAGTATACAGGGGGAGTCATTTAAAAAAACATAACTTTGTATCACCACTTCTTGTTGGGCCACCCTGTATACTGGAAAATAATTTAGGAATATAGTACTCATGTTTATCTACAAGTTTTGTATTTAGTTTTTTCTCCGATCTCTGTCAGTATAGGAGATATGGACCACCGCGCGTACACTAACTTACCCTGTATACAGGGTGCTCTGTTTATGGGTTTTGCAACAGAATTTTTTTATTTTAAATGGAACACCCTGTATGTGATTGCATATTTGGATTCTACGCGAAATTCTGAGCAGATTTCATGTAATATAATATCTTTTTACCTAAGTTCAACTGTTTTGGAAATATTGACATTTGAAAATTGACTTTTTGCAATTTTGACAGACTGTAAAACCTAAACGGTTTAGGTTTTACAGCCTGTCAAAGTTGCAAAAAGTCAATATTTCCAAAACAGTTGAACTTAGGTATAGGGTATATTACATGAAATCTGCTCAGAATTTTACGTATAATCCAAATATGCAATGACATATGGACAGGGTGTCTCACGGTGGATGGCGTATTAGACGGTAATGGAAAACTAAAAAGCGGATCATTTTGAAAATTTGTCAACCAGGATAAACGACCATATTCTACACTTTAAAAAATATTTTTGTTTATGCGGTGTTGCCGCTTCTACTCTAAACCAGTGGCACCATCGCCATTTTAAATGGAACACCCTGTATGTGATTGCATATTTGGATTCTACGTAAAATTCTGAGCAGATTTTATGTGATACACCCTATACCTAAGTTCAATTGTTTTGGAAATATCGACAGTTGAAAATTGACTTTTTGCAACTTTGACAGGCTGTAAAACTTGAACGGTTAATTTTAGAGGAAAACCGATTTTACATTGCTGTCTTAGATTTTTATAAACTATCATTTGGCACCAACTTGGAATTTAATCCATGATTAAAAATTCCAATTAAATTTAATCTCCAGTTAAATTCAAAGTTGATGTCAAATGATAGTTTATGAAAATCTAAGATAGGAATGTAAGATCGGTTTTCCTCTAAAATTAACCGTTCAGGTTTTACAGCCTATCAAAGTTGCAAAAAGTCAATTTTCAACTGTCAATATTTCCAAAACAGCGATATTGCCACTGGTTTAGAGTAGAAGCGGCAACACCGCATAAACAAAAATATTTTTAAAGTGTAGATTATGGTCGTTTATCCCGGTTGCCAAATTTTTAAAAATGATCCGATTTTTAGTTTTTCATAAACGTCTAATACGCCATCCACCGTGAGACACCAGGTATAGGGTGTTCCATTTAAAAAACAAAGTTTTGTGGCATACCCCCATAAACGGAGCACCCTATATATTCAAATATATTTTTAACTAATGTATATTAGAGTATCAAAGAACTTTGTAATTTTTTTTTTTGCATCACCCTGTAAGAAGATATCGTCCGATATCGCACTAAGTGAAAACCCTGTATATTCTGTTTATTTTCACTGTTTTTGGTTGCAACATCTATGAGAGTTACTAGGAATGCTTTTCTTGTCATAGTCAAACTCTCGGTTGAACTTGACACGTTAATAAAATGTACATTTTTGACAGTGTGGTTAAGTTTTTGTGTACAACAATTTTTGATGATACCTCAAATTCCTTAAATATACGTTGAAGGGCAACGTAAAAGCAGGTCTGGTCTGGTTTTGAGGTTAGAATTCATGAAAAATGACTAGCGATGCAACGTTGCCAGACTTTGGCAAACTAAGAGAGCAAGGGAACGGGGTATAAGCACTTTGAGATGAATGTATTCCTATAAAAGTATATCCGAGAGTGTATCACTGTATTTTGAGCATAAGCTAAATCTTTAATTACACGATAGATGTATCACTGATGTAGAACTGAACAAGGATTTGAAAATGTCTCTTCATTTTATGAACACACTCTCTGATAAATACTAAAGCAAAGTATTTTTTGGCTCACATAATATAAAGTATATAATCATGGCTTTCAGTATTCTGTCTGGAGCAGTTATAAAATGATACTCAAGTACTTTACCTTTTTATGTTGGACAACGTTTGGCAACACTGAACATTTTTTCTAGGTTCAAAGTGATAACAATTCCACGTAAACCCTTGAAATTCCTCAAAATTCCTCGCAATTTTAAGAAAATCCTCGCAATTCCTAGAAAATCCTCGCAATTCCTAGCAACTCCTCAAACTTCCTTGCAATTCCTTGAAATTCCTCGCAATTCTTACGGCGTGTACACTAAAATTCCTAGGTGATTTCCCCCTCGGGTGGATCCATCGGTGAAATTTGATGAGAATAAAAACGCAGGGTTTTTAATCTGACACTTTCCGTATGAGGAGCGAGGGGGTGAAGCTTATAGCCACATGGCAAAAACAGGTGTTTTCAAAATTTTCCAGAATCTTTAGAAAGTGTTTTTCAGGTTGCACTGATGATGGCCAAGGCCGAAAGCGCTTTGCACTGATATTTATTAAAGAATTTTGCACGAAATACAAAAAAAAAAAATTCATACTTAATTTCCTCAACGTGCACACAGCTCTACACCCTCTATTAAAAACAGGTGTGACGTTAGATGATCTGTGGCGTTTTAATGTAGAGAGCCACCAGCTCACATTTTGTTGGAGTATCCTAAGGAGTATCAGATTAAAATCGACAAACTTTAATTTATCACATTCGCCAGGGTTAGTTTTTCTGCTAATCTTCAAGCAATTTTCTATTTCTTTTTGGTCTTTGAAATTTTTCTGTTCTAGCTCCATCTACTTCAGAATTAGAAAAGTTATCCACTGCATTAGGTTCATCATTTTGAATAATTTTAGAAGAAGTTGAGCTGTTTGAACCATTCAGAAGAGTGGCGTCTCCCCTTGGTGCCCAATGTTTCACTGAAATTGTAGCTTATTTTCCATCATTATAGCGTATTCAGGATTAGTATTTATAAGATCTGCTTCTTCAACTAAAGGATCATATTTGCTTTTCCTGTTTTGTTTTTTAACAAGAACTTTCTGTAGTGTTGACAACCAAGGTGGAATAAATGTGCCACTTGTAGATCTTCTCTGGTATGCAAATAATGTTTCATGAAATGTGCAGTTAATGCTGATACACAAAAGGGAGCGAATCAAATGTAATGCATCTAGGAGAACAATTTCCCACTGTTCAATTGAGTAGTTTCTTGTTTCAAGAGCTGATAATACTGCGTTCTGTGAGCTATTCCTCGGGATAGCAAATATTCACCGAGTTCTTTAGATACTAAAGATGGTCCATTATCTGAATGAATGTAGACAGGTATTCCAAATATTACAAAAACCTGGTCAAAGCATGTTATGACAGTTGTGACATCTGAACAAGGAAAACAAAAGGAAATCTGCTGTATTCATATTCGTTCACAATGGTGAGCATGTATTTATGATTACTTTGAAGGTAGTGGTCCTTTGAAATCAATATTCAGGCGTTCTAATGGTTTTGTAGCTTTAATCAGGTGGCTATTGAAATTTTTGTGAAATTTCATAGCTGTAGCAAGCTAGTTCAAGTTTCCATATCATGATTTTTTCATTTTAAATTTTACTAGAATGTTTAGTATCAAACATAAACGAAACTGCTTGCTGATCTGTCACAAGTTTGAAATATCGTCCCATTAGATAGTGCCTCCATTTTCTTAACGCTTCTACACATGCATATGCTTCTTTTTCTACAGATGGATGCTTTCTTTCTGATTCATATAAGGTCCTTGAGAAAAAAGCTATAGGTTTTCCTGATTGGCTCAGAGTCGCGGCTATACAGAATTCTGATGCATCAGTTTCCACAACTAAAGTTTCATGTTCATTTATTGACCTAAGGAGTGAGTTTGCAATGTTTGTCTTTATCGTTTCAAAATCCAGGATTTGATTTTCTAGTAAA
Organism: Ceutorhynchus assimilis; assembly: GCA_917834065.1. Classification (NCBI taxonomy): domain Eukaryota; kingdom Metazoa; phylum Arthropoda; class Insecta; order Coleoptera; family Curculionidae; genus Ceutorhynchus; species Ceutorhynchus assimilis. Next base: position 5,192,875 of record OU892281.1, read on the forward strand.
GGAAAATACTTACAGCTAACGAGATTCTGTTTGAAAAATTCTGTATCCATTTAGAATAATGGGAGAACATTCCTAGTATTCTCTGAAGTTCATACTCGTGCTCTTGGGTACCGGTAAGTTCAAAAGTGGCGAAAGTCTGTCCGGATCGGGTTTCATAGATTTTTCTATAGTGTAGCCTAAGATATTGATTGATTTTTGAGCATATGAACATTTATTTTGATTTAGTGTAAGTCCACGTTTTCTGGAGGCTTCTAGAAATTTCTTCAAATTTTGATCATGTTTCTCTTGATTTTCGCCACACACGGTTACATCATCCAAATAAGCATAAACGCTTGTCAATTTTTCTTCTGAAATTATCAAGTCAATTACCCTTTGAAAGCAAGCAACTCCGTTTGTTACACCAAAAGGTATTCTTCGGAACTGATAGAACTTACCAGCAGCTCCGAATGCAGTGTATGGTTTTACTGTTCTTTGATGGGTATTTGATGATAGGCACTTTTCAAATTAATTATGCTTAAAACTCCATATTTCGAAATTTTATTGACTAATGTTCCAATTTTTGGAAGCGGATACGCGTCTAGTAGAGTAAATTTGTTGATGGTCTGTGAATAATCTATACACATACGTCGTGAGTGATTATAACTTGAGCTCACCATGGAGAATTGTTTTCTTCAATAATATTTCCTTTCAAAAGATTCCTGGATTTCCTGCTCTATAAATTGTTCATCCTCAGCTGAGTGTCTGCGTGATTTGGTAATGTTAGGTCTACAATTTGTAGTGAGGTTTGAAAATAAGGATGGCGATTCAACGTTTCAAATTAGATCTGATTTATTATCAGAGCTAGATTTTTGGGATTTTGGAGTATTTCTCTACACATCCAAAGCTTCAAAGCAATTTTACATTTGCAATGAGAGGGATTAGGCTGTAGTTAAAAAAAAAAATCAACAAATCCTAGTCTATGTATACGACAATGAGAACAAAATAGATTTGGACTGTGCGTTAAAAATTCTAATATAGTGAAAGAATTCAGATAGAAACATCTTATGTCATATATATTTTTAAATCGAATTCCGAAGATAGGAAACTACTGACTTTTATCAAATTCCATCGGTCAATGCGCAATTCCACTCGACAAAAATCTAATTTAGCTCCCAACTATGCTGAAACCGACAAAATGCATTGGAATTTATTTCCAGCCTTACGCGATTCGTTTTTATCCAATATACAAATTACCTTCAATAAGTTGATCGACCATAGCAAATAAGTGTACGTTAGCTTCATCAGTCATCACCCATCCTCCAGTGGAAATTTCCAATCGGCCAGAATTCACTAAATCTTTGAGGGCTTTTTGTTTGCTGGGGTGCGCCTCCTCCCACCAGCTGTTCAAAAACGAAATTTCGGTCCAAATGAAGGTGAGATTGTGGTATTCTTGAAGTTTGGCCACCATGTTGCTCATTATTTGTCTGGACGATACGTGAAAGTAGCTTTCGAAGGTTTTCAACCAGCCTGGATCGTTGTGGGAATGGGGAACAATAATAACCTAGAGTGGATAATAATAATTTATATTAGACCTAGTGTGACTATGTTTTAAATTTTTTGACATGTTTGGTAATTCATATTCATAAGTAAATTTACTCTCTGCCAAAAACGTATACATTTGCATCTGTTCAGCATAATAAATTTAGGATCTATATTATTATTTATACCAAAATATGCAATTAGTTTTTGGAAAGTTAAATTATAGACCTTAAGGCCAAGCAAAATTATTTCTTTTGACAAAACTTTTCAAAGAGATTAGCAGCTCGGTGAATTATTAAGCCAAAACTACCCAGGAACAAAACACAAAAGCGTCATAACTTTTGACCGGAAAACATCTGACAATGCAACAAAGTTTTGTATGCGGAAACGAAACAATAGAGCACGAAATTACTATTTTCTTCTATGAAGCTGAAATGAATATTTCAATTGTTGCACTTCGAAGGGTTTACATTAAATTGTTTTCAAGCAAATTACTTACTTTTAGGTGTGGTCTTTCTGGATCCATTTTTTGCCTTTCGTATCGATCCTCGAAAGTTTTGTCCCAATACTCTTTGCTTCTCATCCATGACGGCTGAAAACCCAAAATAATTATTTTAATTTAATAAAACGTTGAAAGAGAATAATAATCGGCTAATGGATTTTTTTTTTGTCGGTGACAAACTTAAAATTCCCAGCAGGGGCTTTATAAAGCGGAACAATGATATTTATGCACGAGCGTTTTGAGTTTGTAGACTTAAATCGCTTCATTTAAGTTTGTTGGTGCGGTTTTGTACGTGACTTTCTTTGTATAGCGTGTAACCCAAATTAATAATCTAGATTTTCGTTTAAAGTCGTCTCTTTTATTCAGCGACAAGATATAATTATTTTAAGTAGGACCTTCTCAAACAAACACTGAAAATATACAATATACAATTTATAAAAATGATAAATCACACAAAGAAACATCTTCTATTAAAAATCGCTTTATTTGTACAAAATATTTAGCAAATGAGGAAAAAAAAAAACAAAACTCACTTTGAAGGATTTTTCAAGAAAACTTTTAAAACAAAATTCTTATAAAATTTTAGTATGTTGTAGCAAAAACCCAAGGTGCAAACTACCTAGGAATTTTTTGCCGAAACTGTGGGAAATTTAGAGGAATTTATCCCAAAACCCACTACATACACCAAAACATGTTCACAGGGCCGGCTCTAGACATTTCAGCGCCACGTATAAAAGGTATTTTTGCCCCTCTTACCGATTACTTTCCTACTTTGTAGTTCCAGTACTACCCTCGGTACTACCATAGGCGCTGGAACCATGTGGGCAATAGGGGCTGCAGTCCCCGTAGTGAACTTACCATGGGGAGTAATTTTGGCATTGTATGTAGTGAGTAGGTACAATAGTTATTTGTTTTACTAGGCAGAAAAGTACCAGCCGAGGCATTAAATCTGCTTTTCTGCCATGTAAAACATATAATTTTTTCTCCGAATGTTCAAATTCACACATGGACATCTTTTTTATATTTATTTCATTCATTATTATTATCCAAATAATTAAATTATTTTGACAATTGTCATTGTCACCATCAATTTCAAATACCAAATTGAGTGAAATTATTACCTGGAACTTTGTGACACTGTCACTTTTAATGTCTAGGCAGTAAAAGTCCACTTTTACTGCCTAGGCAGTAAAAATACAACTTTTGATCCTGTCAAGTGTCATTAAAAGACCGCTTTTACTGTCATTCGGAGAAAAAAATATTGAGTTCCTGATCTTAATATTCCTAACTATTTATTTTAATATCAAATTTGTGTGTTTTATGTTTTTGTTGTTTTTGCTATACCCACTTTGACAAACAGTTTGAACATTTTTTTGCGCAACCTGCTCAATAACGCGACTTTTTGAAGCATGTGAAGCGGGCAGAACGTTGACAATTCCAGCCCGCTGACTGTCACGCATGCGCAGTTCACAGCCGGGCAAACAAGAACATTTCCGCCCGCCTATGCCGGGCGGGAATGCTGTCAATTTGACTTTGACAATTTGACAGGGTGTTGATTTTCAGTTAGTCCCTGTATCTTTTAAATTTTTTTGAATTTAATATAATTTAATTTAATATAAATAATATATATAATATAATAACTTCACACTCGTCGAAATCGTCTCCTTTCCGCCCTTGATACACAATGTACTATTTTGCGCAACTTGCTCAATAACGCGACTTTTTGACGCATGTGAAGCAGGCAAAACGTTGACAATTCCAGCCCGCTGACTGTCACGCATGCGTAATTCGCAGCCGGGCAAACAAGCACATTTCCGCCCGCTTAGCCGGGCGGAAATGCTGTCAATTCGACTTTGGCAGTTTGACAGGGTGTTGATTTTCAGACAATGTTCTATCTTATCAATTTTTTTGAATTTAATATAAATAATATTCATTAAAAAAGTTTCCGAAAGGGTTGCCCAAAAAGTACTGTGTGCACCACGGTCGGAAAGCGATTCCGACCTTGATACACAATGTACTATTTTGTTTAGTATAGTAAAGTAAATTTTAGGGGCCTTAAGAGGGGCGTTTAAATAAAATGACATTCACAAACCTTCACAAATTTCTGTTCAATTCCAAATTTAGACCACTTCTCAGTGAAATGAAGTTATGTTCATAACAATAATAGATTGAAGTATCGTTCGAAGCGTTTTTGGTTGCAAAATACGCATTCTAAATAGTAAAATTATTACCAATTTTGTTGACAACAATATGCAAATTTTGGTCACGGATTTAAATGAAAAAGGGATAAACAGATAGAGTAGTACACCAATAATAAATTTCCAAAATTTCGGAGAGTAAAATGCTGGAAAAAATTAATAGAACATAATTTTCGAAAATTATAATGTTTTTATCACAAAATTAATCAAAATCTGCCAAACAACGAGGTGATTGCTGTCATTTTCAGCAAAGACTCAAACCAAACGTGTGTTCAGCGCTTCTCTAAAAGATGTCGCTGAGTTCGGGAAGGGTAGTCACTTCTTTTAAACGCCAGTAAAAACTGTTTTACCTAGCTAAAATGTGAAATACTATTATTTCATTTGTATCTGAATAAAATTATTTAGTCCACTGTAAATTACTGTGTAAACGAATTGATATTGAAGATGTCGCCATCTACTTGTAAATAAGTCAATCACTTACAGAGAATTTGAACACCTGTGATTAAAAATTAAAAAATATTTAATGTATGTCATAAAGTCCAAAAGATGGCGCGCTGGCTCTTATCTGACGCCCCTCTTAAGAGGGGACATACATTAAATATTTTTTAATCACAGGTGTTCAAATTCTCTGTAAGTGATTGACTTATTTACAAATAGATGGCAACATCTTCGATATCAATTCGTTTACACAGTAATTTACAGTGGACTAAATAATTTTATTCATATACAAATAAAATAATAGTATTTCACATGTTTAGCAAGGTGAAACAGTTTTTACTGGCGTTTAAAAGAAGTTAATATCCTTCCCGAACTCAGCGACATCTTTTAGAGAAGCGCTGAACATACGTTTGGTCTGAGTCTCTGCTGTAAATGACAGCAATAAGCTCCTTGTTAGTCCTTATTTGGCAGATTTTGATTAATTTTGTTATAGACACATTATAATTTTCGTAAATTCTGTTCTTCTCATTTATTCCAGCATTTTACTATCCGTATACTATATGTTTATCCCTTTTTCATTTAAATCCGTGACCAAAATTTGCATATTGTTGTCAACAAAATGGTAATAATTTTACTATTTAGAATGCGTATTTTGCAACCAAAAATGCTTGAACTTCTACTCCAATCTATTATTGTTATGAACATAGCTTCATTTCACTGAAAAGTGGTCAAAATTTGGAATTGAACAGGAATTAGTGAAGGTCTGTAAATGACATTTTATTTAAACGGCCCTCTTAATACAAAAAGCTTAAATGACAAATACCCCATTACCCAACATAACGGATCTCTTGAAGAAGCTGGGACACTGTCAGTATTTCACCACCTTATATTTAGCTAGGGGCTTCCATCAGATCCAGATGCATGAAAACGACATCGAAAAAACCGTATTCAGCACAGAAAACGGGCATTATGAGTTCTTGTGCATGCATTTTGGTTTGAAGAACGCGCCGGCTACATTCCAAAGAGTTATGGATAATATTCTATATCCCAATATATTGACAAACTTTATCACCGAAAGATGGAACATCCCATCAATAACAATTATTCATATTCACAAGGGAAAAAAAGTATTAGATTTGGAGCGAGATGTGGTTTGCCTCCTATCGCGAAGCGGAGGGAGACAACAACAAAGTGGCCAAAGAGCGTTGGGAATGCTGGAGGTGGAACAGGGGAAATCGTTAAATTTCGTTCTCTATTCAACCTTAGAGTTTTTCTAGGCATTTTATTCTATTACATTAAAATTGGCCTGTGTTGACCTGTCAAACTTGTATACTATAGGTAGTTCATTTTTTGGCCATGCCATTAGCTTAATTATAAGTTTGTTTCGTGCCATAAGTTGAGTTTTTTTCAATTTGTTTTGAATGAATGCGAGGCATCATAGCGAGGGAGTGTGTTGATTTCAGTCCATATTATTAACGTTCTACTGTGAATTTTCATCAAAATTTGTTGAAATAGCCGCATTGCCGCTTGCCCTCATCATTAGAATTCCCAAAAATACCGTGAAAAGACCCAAAAATTTCTCAGCTGCGGCGCTTTTCGTCCTGCAGCGCTTGCGGCGAAGTTGCCACTGCTGTAAAGATCCCTTCCTCAAATTTGCTCCTGCCCCCCCCCCCAAGACTAAATCCTGACTACGCCAATGGTGCTGTCGAAGCCGAGTATAGCCGAGCTGCCGAAGATGTACGAATTTCAATAAGGAATATGAAGGAACCTGCGGGGACGATCAATGATCCAACGTACCGATCCTGCAGTGAAATGAGTCTGTCAACTGGTCCCATTTAAATCTATGTGTCTAGTAGCTTAGTCCTGTCTGTCTAATTATTTCTACTTATGTTAATTTTTGAAGCCCAAGCCCCCATAGTAATTTTGAAATTCCGGCGCCTATGGGTAATATCTATTTGTTAAACTTACTTTTGATTTTAATTTTGTCCACTGTCCTTATATGATATATATTATATTTTTATTATGTTTAAGTTTTTTATGGAATAACCCCCTCTTTTTCCCACGCCAAATTACCAGTTTTGACGAAAGCAACATGTTGTTTCTCGCTTTGACGTAGGCTGTTTAAACAACTGACAACTTAGTTATGACGTCGGAAATGGTAACACACCAATATGGCGACAATTGCCAAAAACGAGGCTGATAAGCAATCCTTGTAGGTGTGTATCATCCTTGACAATTGGCGGCAGCTCTCAAATAACACCAAAACATTACCTGCAAATCACTTTCGGACACGTGAAACTAGGCTAGCGATAGGTATTTTCAAGTTCTCGTTTTTCGAACTGTTCGCGAACCATTTCGGAACTGGGCAGAGGCGGATTTAGGATATTTGGCGCTAAAAGCAGAAAATTTTTTGGCGCCCTTCGTCCTTGCCAAGGAAGATGGTCAAAATCGCAGATTACAAAATAGTTCCAACGGCAAAATTTTTTGGAAACTTACCGGAACTAATCGTGTTTGAGTGATTTCACGTATTCAAAAAAAAAGTCTCTAATCGAAAAACCAAAAACTACAAAAAATTAGTTAGTCAAAGTTCACCAAATTGTCGAAATATACAGGGTGTCCCACGAGGTTTTACCCAGGTGATAGCTTCGGAACGCGTCATCGAATGTTCCACTTCGTGATTTTGTATCATTTTTTTTCAATTCAAATTCAAATCAAGGGGGAAGTCCGCTACTTTGGAGGGTACAATGATCAGTATCATTATCTTCAACAAAGCCCTTTTGTAATTTAATTTATGTAGAAGCGGCAGAAGAATTTACCCAGATCCTTAAAATTACAATAAAAGACCCGTTCCAAAGTTATAACCTGAGTGAAACGTCCACGTGGAAAACTCTGTATATTTATATATAACTTTCGAAATGGGTTAAAGAAATATTCAGTTTTCTGAATTTTGAAATTTTTGGCGTCCCTAAAATTTGGCGCTAGAAGCGACAAGCGACTGCTTCTTCTGCTTTATAGGAAATCCGCCTCTGGAACTGCGCAAAACTAGTTGCGTTCTTATGTAGTCCTTAGAACTACTGTGCTCAGATTGTTTGGAATTGATCAGAGTTTGAAAAAACCCGGACATATTTTATTTTATTTTCTTACAGCGCAGGCGAAAGCGATAATTGAAGCTATGTAATTTGTGGTTTTACTCAACAATAGACCTCTTGCACTCAATCAAAATTAGGTATATAATTTATCTGTAACGAAAGTGTATTTTATGTACTACATAAAAGTATGGTTGGTTAATTTTTTTAAAAATCTTGAAGCTAGAAATTGAAAGAAAAAAAAGCAGATTATTTGAATTTTGCGCTATATTTTTCCACCAATCAAAAATTACTGATTGTCAAATTTCCATCTTCCAAACGAATCTGTTTTTTTCTTTTTGAACACATCGGACAAAAAAGGAGGCATATATTTATCAAAATCGCTTTGCGTATCGACTGGTACAGCTCTACTTTTCACTTGAAACTTGAAATAGGAGAACGACATCTATTAATTGAAGTATCGACAATTTTCTTTCCTTGTCTATAAATGCGAATTAAACAAAGAAATCGATATCTGTACTAATGCGGCACAGTATAAAGTACGAAAACGATAAAAGCGATTTTTGTTTACCATAGGTCAGTGAAGTGACCCCTGGCTGGCCAATTTACCTCTATCATCACAAAATAAACAATAATTAACAACAAAAAACAGTAGGCTGGGGCAGTGTAATTTGAAGAAAAAAGAAAAATGATGTTTTTCCCTGGGAAAATTTGAAAAGGTCTTTAGGGAAACTGGAAGGTATGGAATAAAGACACATAAAAATTATACTCGTGTTTTATTTCCCATAAACCATTAAGAAAAATAATAATAATTTTAATAGTTAGGTAATTATTATTGTTTATTTTGTTTGTGCGATGGAGGATGGAAGAGTTTGTAAAAACCGATTCCGGAAACTGGCCAGAGGTGAGCATAAAATCTGTTTTTTTTTTTAAGATAAAAGTCAAAATGACATTATGTTGGAAATACAATGTAAAATTGCCAATGCTGCAAATTTTTTATGTAGAAAAGGCTTGTGTTGCCAACATAGTTACTAAATTTTTAACTTGGGGAATTATCTTGAAAAAAAAAACCAGACTTTAGGTACTCGGTAGATAGGTATTAGTGAAATGCAGGTGGAGTAGAGCAACCTTCTACAAATAATGATTCCCTTATATGCTTATTAGGTAGAAACCTCTAAAATTTAGAAGCACACACTAGTAAATGAGTACCTGAAGTATTCAATTATGAACGACATAATGGCCTTATGCTCGGGTTTATTGTTTGTTTCTTGATGGTTTGTGTGCCTTCTCTGCCTTCTCTTCTGTTTTGGAGAAGCTAATAATAAATAAATAAAAATAAATAAAGAATTAGGCAATTCAATCCATCTGTCAAAAAGGAAAATTCAATGTGGCGTGGCGGCCAAGCAAGTTTGTTTTGAATATGTTTTTAAGCGTATTTTAAATTATTTTGCATTCAGTTTTGCTTAACACTTTAATTCTCATTATTTAATAAAATATTTGTTGACTAGGTACCTAAACTATTAATTCGGGCAGAAACTAGATATTTTTTTGTGATTTATTGACCCATGTGTGGCGGCCACGCCATCTTGAATGTCACGTGGTTTGAATTGCCTAATAATCAATTGAAAAGTTGGGTTAAGTTTTCCATAGGGATGAGAATCGATTCCATATCCGATACTTACAAATCTGTGAATTCAATATATCGATTTAGTTGTCGTCCCCAGGAAAAGTTTACATGAAATTCTTGACATCTGGGCAACACTGAATAAAATTGACCAATCAGAAATTTGGTGCCATTACGTCACGGCACCAAGAAATTTGAACTTCAAATCGAAATTTAGAGCCTTTGCAAGTCCGAAAAAAATCGGAAAAAAATACAGTTGAGCTTTATTTTGACTCCTCTTTCCAATAAGCAAATAAAAAAAATTCATGCAAGAGGTCCATTCTCCACGAGATTTTTGCCGCCCCGTGCAGGGGCACAGGCTGCACAGGTCCTAGAGCCGGCCCTGCGTGTTCACGACAAATCATAAATAATTTTATGCTTTACAACTCTATTAATTAAGCGAGAAGCCTTAGTGGGTACACCATAGCTATCGACCCGTTACCAGGTACCTATTTTTAAGGCTTCTCACCTAAAAAAAAAAATTCCTGTTACTCCTCCTGGACAAAATAAATCCCAGAAAACCTTATCGAGGGATAGTGTAGCAACTGAGGGGTAGTTTTTTCTCTTTTTTGGGCGTGTGTTCTATAGCCCGAAGCCATGCCATCGAATAAAAACGGGAATTTATTTTGTCGGCAACGTTGTCGTCTTTTGCAAAGGAAAAAAATGTAGAAAGAAGTGCTAAGTAATCGGAATTGAAATCCATAAAAAGAAATTTTCCTCACGTAGTTTCGATTTGGGTTTGGGGAGATTTTCTAATGGAATTTTTTTCTTTTACCTATCATCAGAAATGCACATTTTGTTTGAGCTTCCAAAGAGAAATTCAAAGAAGTTTATTATGCGGCACCCCTTGGGCTTTTATTTTAAATAAACTAAAAGGGCTCTCCTTGATGTTACTCATTCGGGCATGATTTTAATGAGATTTTTCTTGTTTTGTTTTAGAGCATTTTCCATTTTCTTCACGGAAATTATGATTATACAAAATTTTGATTTTCCACGATAATGCAAGAAGTGCTTGGCACATTTTGCTCGCTTTCACACGCCTTCTCCCATCAAAATATCAAGATATTCCTCTAGGGGGAAAACGTGACGTTGCTTAAAATTCCACACCTGCTCATAGTCTAGGAGAATTATCAGGTGCAATTCGGGATATGTAACAATAAATCAATCATCCTAATGGGTGTGTTGTTGGAAAGTTAAAACTATAAGGTCCTTGACAAATAATAGAGTTTCAAATGAAAAGAGAAAAGTTTTCCACTTTCCGATTAGTTTTTCGAGGGTCGAGCGTTTCACGCTGGCTCATCAGAAGTTTGTTGATTGATTTAGGGGTGTGATTTTTTTTGCTGTTAAGCCTAAAATTTTCAATCCAAAGTGACTGATATTTTATGATGTGAAGTTTACCTGAGTGAAATTCCTGTGATTCAATTTCATTTATTCCTAGAAACCAAACTCAAATAGAATATACCTGCCTTAACCCTAGGGGGTCGAAATCTTCCCTTTGATAAGAAACGAGAAGCCAACCAGTTTTACCTTGAACTGGATCTAAAATACTCTCGAATCGCGTGCACTAAACATAAACCTTTTCAAGCAGTTTATTTCGCCATTGAAATTACACGATCGTCGATTCAATTTTATAGGAAAAGTCGTACAGGAGATCGGTTGTTCCGCAATAAACGTTTTCAACCTCATAAAAGCAATTAAGAATGTGTTGCGATAGGTAGTATTTCTTTGCTTTCAGTCTATTTTTGGTACAAATTTGCTCACTTTTTTTCTAATACAGATAGAAATCTGACATTTTCAGCGATTGGACGACTACAATTTCTGAAAATTTCAGCTCATTTGGACTTATAGTGCCTTTTTTCATAGATTCCGGCTCCACATCTCAGAATAATTTAGTTTATGGAGTTTGGGAAGTCCCGAATGATCTTTAGACATAAAATCTCAACACAAAAAAAATATTTGAGATTTCATTATTTTAGTATTTGTTTGTTCGTTGTTCTTCTTTATAATAATCATAGAATTATTTTCATTATTTCGCCTCACTTTATTCCGATATGCAGTTTAAAACTGATACATTATTATTTCAAGCTCGATTTAGTTCAAAGCTCCGAAACAGCCAAAGCTTATCTCGAGTAACCCGGAGTTCGGTTAAAGCCCTTTATTTTAATAAGATTTCCTTGGAAGTTTTCAAAATTGATTTTTAATAATGCATTTCATTGCTCCGAGAGAAACACGTCATAAAATTAGTTAATTTTACAACCAATTTCTGTATGTAGATGTGTTTATTACGATTTGCATCTGACAACCTGCTGGCGTAGAGAGACACGGATTATTGTAGTTGAGTGTGTTTTCCTCAATGGCCTCAAGGAACATTAAATTGTCTATCACAGAATGCAAGGTATTTTCATAACATTTGGAAATGAGAAACACCAAGCAACAGAGATCTTTGTGTATAAGAACTAGCACAACAGATCCAATAGAGATTTTTATTCTTTGAGAATCAAGAACTTCATGACAGATGCAGCACAGATTCTTCAGAATTAAAAATTACATGACAGATTCTCAACTTATCAAATTCGACAAACATCTTTGAGAATGGATAGATCACACAACAGATTCATCAGGAATTTTTGGAAAGGAGAAACACCAACGAACAGAGATCTTTGAGTATAAGAACTTGCACTACAGATCCAATAGAAAACTTATGACAGATGCAGCAGAGATTCTCCAGAATGAAAAACTACATGACAGATTTTCAAAAATAAAAAACAACTCATCAACTTGCCAAACATCTTTGAGAATGGAGAGACCACACAACAGATTCATAAGAAAATCATAAAATTCCTGTAAAATCGTCTTTAAAGGTTCCTGAAAAATACTTTGAGTCATCCCAGCAATTTGAAACTTTCAGGATTTATGGATTAGAGTTTTCTCATGATACAAAGCAAATTGGAAGCTGATATGAAGCTCACAACTAAAATTGCGAATGTTTTTACTCACTAATAGCTGAGAAAATCATAAAATTCCTGTGAAATCGTCTTGAAGGTTCCTGAAAAATACTTTGAACCATCCCAGCAATTTGAAACTTTCAGGATTTATTAATTATATTTTTTTTATGATAGCAAACCAATTGGAAGTTGATATGAAACTCACAACTAAATTTGCGATTTTTTTTGCTCATTGATACCTGAGAAAATCATAAAATTTCTGTAATGTCTTTGAAGGTTCCTGAAAAATAATTTGAGTCATCCCAGCAATTTGAAACTTTCAGGATTCAATAACCAGAGTTGAAACTTTCAGGATTCAATAATCAGCAGTGGCGGCTCGTCAGAGGAGACAGGGGAGGCTAAACCTCCCCCAAAAAATTGAAAATTCAATCACAATTTTTCATTCTTGATTTCTAATTAAAATAATAATTCACAAATTACACAACAGAATTCCAATTTTCGATATTTCAATGTAATTTAGAAAAATCTGACAACATTATTTCAATCAATCCCGCGCCTCCACGACAAAAATCTGTGAATCTGGGATACTCAGTAATACCGGCCCAAAGGGCCGGAGTTATATGCGAGCCCGAAGGGCCGGAGTTATATGCGAGCCCGAAGGGCCGGAGTAATACGAGCCCGAAGGGCTAGAGTTATTTTAATCACGGAACTCAGTCTATAATTCTATTGGTCAGCGGATAATTTAGAGCCAATTAAAAACCGGGAGTATTTAAAATGCGATTTTTAGCGTCCGATCAAAGAGCCGGGAATATTCAAAAACTTTAGTTTTATCAAATTGATTTTGGAATGTTGGTTTTCTTAAGATTTTTACTTTTTTCAGAAAACGGTGGTTTTTGCAAACATACCTATACTACTTTATCATTGTCATTGTCTAACTCACTATAATCAATAAGTGAACCTTATAATGTCATTTTCATTGATTTATTAATTTCATTATTAATTAATTATTAAATTGAATTTTAAACAAAAAACGCTTTTAAAATGTTAACATACGATACGAGGCTTTGAGGTTTCTTCATTTTTTAGTAAAAATTTCTATATAGTTTTAAATACCATAATTAGCAAAATCCCATTTAAAATGCTTTTGATGTGGCAACATCGCTTGTGGCTAAATTCAATCAAAGAAGCCATTTTGACAGTCGGCCATTTTCAATTAACGTGTTTGACATTTTTATTCAGTTTTTCTTTGAATTTCCACTTTTCCGGAAAACTGATTTAAAGTACGAGGCTTTGAGTTTTCTTTATTTTCCACCAAAAATTTCCAGTGTTTTAACGGGGTAAGTGAGAAAAACTTTAGTTTTATCAAGTAGGTTTTGGAATGTCATTTTCGTTGGTTTCTTTTTTGGAATTTTTATTTAAGGTTTTTGGGGTCCGGGGATCGTTTTCTACCACTTTTTTTCTCGAAATTCGCAAAATAAAAAAAAAGCTTTTTTGACGTTGACAGCTGTCAATTTTTTTTTTGACACAAATCGATAGTTGGCGTCGTGAAACTGCCATGCACCGGGGTTTGATTTTCGTAGCTTTTCATGTGTCAAATTTGACAGGTGACATTTGTTGATATTGCCAAAGTGTCGTGCGACAAAAGTTTTATCCGAACGAACCCGTTCATTGTTAACTGATTTTAATACTCCGGCCCTTCGGGCCGTAATCTTTGAAACAAAAAGACGTCATTTTGTATCGATTGTCAAAAAACCCAAGGTTTGAAATTTCAATTTCTTGACGTTTTTTGTTTCATGAGCAGTGTTGCCATATGTTTTTTTTCGAATCTCGATTCTGGAAGGCTGAGGTTATCTCAATTATGAGCTCAAAGGGCCGAGGTTATACGAGTCCGAAGGGCCGGAATCATGCGAACCCGAAGGGCAGGAGTTATACGAGCCCGACAGGCCGGAGTTATTTTAAACATGAGCCCGAAGGTCCAAGTTTATACGAGCCCGAAGGGCCGGAGTTATACGAACCCGTTAATTGTTAACTGATTTTAATACTTCGGCACTTTGGATCGTAATCTTTGAAACAAAAAGACGCCATTTTATATCGACTTGCAAAAAAACCAAGGCCTACCTTGATATTTCAATTTTTTGACGTTTGTTGTTTCATGAGCAACGTTGCTATATGTTTCTATCAAATCTCGATTTATAGGTTATTTTAAACCTAATCATTGACATTTCTGAAAAATATTTTCTTTAAAATTCCCAAATATCCTTTGGAATCTCCAAAAATCTGTTAAAATTTCAGAATTCCATAATTTAGTGGAATTTCGGTAGAATAATTATGTTATTCTGAAAAAGGAATTGGATGAGAAATTTTTGTGGAGTTTCCATAGAATTCACATTAAATTTTAATTCCTCTCGAATTACTTGAAATTTCAGTGAAATTCCGATGGAATTACACGAAATCCTAAATGAATTACATGGAGGAATTTCAAACAATTACATGATATTACACCTAAATTCTCAACATGAAATTTCAGTTTTTACTGCCGAGGAATTTCCAGCTAAAAACATGGAATTTCGCTGATATTCCGAAAAATTACTATGAAATTTCAATATATTTCGATGAATTTTCAAGATATTACTTGAAACTTCATTAATATTCCCAGAAATTCCTGGCTATTAAAAGAGAATTTCAGTGAAATTCCGAAAAATTCCTATGAAAATAAATTAAATTTTGAAAATTCCTTGAAGTTTCATTGGATTTTCGAGAAATTTTCGGTCAAGTTATGAACGTGGATAATTTCATAAAATTTTAGTGAATTCCGAGAAATTTTTAAGTAATTACATGAAATGTCAATGAAATTCCATAGAATTTTATGAAAATTTTGTGGAATTCCAAATTTCAGTGATAAAATTTTGAGGAATTTTAGTAAAGTTAAAAAAAAATATGGAATTTTGAAATTGAAATCTTAGTGGAATTCCGAGAAATTTCATGAAATCCTATACTGTAATTCCGAAAAAAATTTGTCCAAGAAGTCCATAAAATCTTCTAATGAAATGTTAAGGTATTTATTTCTATGGAATAATTTAAAATTTTAATGGAATTCCAAAGAACTTTGATGAAATCTTCGAGAGGTTTTTCCTCCAATTAGTTTTCCAGGAAACCTTTGAAAGTGTGAGCCTCTTGGAAAATACACCAAGAGGCAAAACCACCTTGGAATTCTTTGTTAAAAACTTGGGGAATTTATAGGGAATTTGGAAGATTGTGTTCGATGTTGGACAAATTCCAAGGAATTCTCGTCGAATTACACCTACATGGAATATCTTGAAATCTTATTGTGGAATTCCAGTGAAATTATATCGAAACCGAAAAATTCCCTCGGAATTAAACAGAATTTTCGTAGGATTTCCATGGAACCACGAAAAATTTCGGCGGAATTCCGAAAACTTGAATTAAATTTTAGTGAAATTCTGAGTAATTTCTGTCGAAATTTCCATGAAATCTTCTACTGTAATTCCGAGGAATTTTTGTACAAGAATTTCATTGAATTTTTTGGCGGAATTCGGAAAAGTATTATGAAATCTTATGATAAAATTTCTAGGACTTTCTGTTTTTCTATTCAAATTTATCATTTGAATGGAATTTCGAGGATTTCCATAAAATCTTCTAGTGAAATTCTGAGGAATTTCTATGGAATTAACAAAAATTTTCGCAGAATTCCCATGGAATATTTATCGTTAAGGCTCCCCTAAATTAGATGGTAAATTTGTATACAAGTTGGTCAAAATCCCAGAAAAACTCGTAAGATCTACTCAAAATCACTGAAAATCTTTAAAATCTTTTAGCCTCCTCACTTGAAATAGTCACGAGCCGCCACTGATAATCAGAGTTTTATTGTGATACCAAACAAATTGGAAGTTGTTAGAGACCACACAACAGATTCATAAGAAATTTTTGGAAATAAGAAACACCAAGTAACAGAGATCTTTGAGTATAAGAACTTGCACAACAGATCCAATGGGAATTTTCATTCTTTGCGAATCAAGATCTTCATGACAGATGTAGCAGAGATTCTCCAGAATGAAAAACTATACGACAGATTCTCAAGACTGAGAAACAACTTATCAACTCAACAAACCTTTGTTGTACAATTATTGTAGAAAATAGTTATTATGAATCCTTGCCAAAATAAAAATACAAAAGCCGTCAAACATTCCAATGCAAATTTGTCGGGGCGGGAAATGTCCCGAGGTGCATCCTTTCCAGACCGACGATTATTCAGATTATTCGGTCTGAGAACTCGGAACAGCTGGCGGCGTCGGGCGGCAAGGGACCGCGTAGACATGACAGGAATATAATATTATTGATCCTCATAAATATTGCCCTCGACCGGATCCTGGATTCGGTATAGAGTGGCGCGGCTTTATGAATTCGCCTAGAGGGGAGGATGAGGAGGTGACAATAGTCTGTGCTTCATTAACAGGACAATGATCCTGAATAGGGATGAAACTATAGACTTTTTTTCTAAATGCAAAAATCTCCTTTAAAGAATATTCACCGACCTTGGCAATAAATTCATCATCATTATATTATAAAGCAAGCAAACCTGTAATTAGTAGAATAAACCGACAATAAAGCTCGTTCCGCTTGGATTATTATTAATGCAGATTGTACATGTTTGCAATGCAATTTAGAATAAAAATCACCTGAAATTCGAATTCCTTGAAAACGTCCAACGTGGAAATGTCAGCGTCTGCGGCTATCAGCTTCGGACAAACACCGAAATCCTGTTTTTCGTGAATTTGCCGCACCGAACCTGAGGGAAAGTCAGATTCAGCGACGTTGCGACGTTGATGCAACGCCTCTGGAGACAAAGCTGAATGATTTGTACGTTGAACATCTGATGTATAACTGAAAAAAAAAACCGTTTGGACTCAAAATTGCACCAGGCTTCAACCAAAAAGAATCTTTTGTATATTGAAGAATTATTTAATAGACACATTTTATCTCACCTGGTATAATAGACACACAAAAGTACAGTAGCGGCTATAGCTGTGATAGCGAATCCCTTCGGACTGGGCCGGCGACATATTCGATTCCGGTTCAAAACTGTCATCGTGAATTAGGGCTTCATTTCGTTCTATTGTCAATTATTCCGGACGTCGGCCGATAATCCATTATAGCAATCTGAAACAAATAATTGTCGTTTAATTAAGTTTAATAATCGCAAATGCAATTAACGACTTAATAGGTACAAAACGTTGCTAGTTGGAATTGAATTGACGTGGGATTGTGTATGAAGATGGGAGCTTGAATGACGTGGTAATAAGAAAAATCATGTCTCAATGAGTAGGTAACTTTAATATTCTTAATTGAGGTCCTATCGCCTCTCAACCTCACCCTGGAAGTATCAAGTCTAACCTGAACCTCTCATGGATTTAATTAGTACCTACATATTAACGCGATTTTTTCTCGGAACCTATAAGTCCAAATGAGCTAAAATTCCCAGAAATTGTAGTCCGCCACTGGGATAAGAATTGCTGAAAATTTCAGCTCTCTATCACTAATAGAAAGAAAGTTATGACCTTTCAAAGTTTTCCAAAGTCTTAATCATAAATTTAGTCATTACTAAAACGATAAAATTTCAATTTTTTTTTTGTTGTTGAGATTTTGTGTCCTAATGGTCCTTCGGAATCCCCCGAACTCCATACACTGAATTATTCCGAGATTTGGAGTCGGATTCTATGAAAAAAGGCATTTAGAAAATTTTGCACAGAAAAAGAGTGCCCTCGATAACACAGAAAAAAGTGAAGCAGTGCCCTAGTTTGGACATGAAAAGACTGCCCTCGATTGCAAAAGCTCCCTTTTCCCTTTGGTTCCCTAGTTTGTACCCCAAAACGTGTTGAGCAGATACATAGAAAGCCAACCTCCTCGTGAAAACGCTTGTTAGTAAATAAAAATTAGCTTCACTACAAAACCACCAGGCCTCCTCACTGAAAACAGTTTTAAGTGTTGGAAACTCTATAAACAAAAGTTTGAAATTTTTTTGAAAGCCTCTCGAAAAAATAATGAACCAGAAGATATTAAAATTGCTATTTTGCTAAGTGATATTGGGGATTATGGTCTGGATTTATTTAATACGTTTACAACTGACCAGCAAAGCACTCTTAATAAACTATTGGAGGCCTATGATGCTCACTTTCAGCCAAAATGTTGCATCCCTATGGAAGCATTTAGGTTCAATAACTTGCATCAAAAAGAGGATCAAACCATTGAAAGTTTTGTAACTGAGCTGAGAAATCTGGCAAAAAGTTGCGATTTTCTATGCAAAAATCAAAATTGCAACGAACCTTACTCAGAACGAATGGTGGGAGACAGATTGGTTGTTGGCCTATGTGATAAACAATTACAAGCCAGATTGATCCGGGAGCCAGACCTAAACACTGAAAAGATCCTGGACTATTGCAAGTCACTGGCTCTCAGCAAGGAACACCTTAAAACGCTTAGCCCTGAGGAAGAAGTTAATTTAATCCAAAAAAATTATAGAAAAATTAAATGCGCTAAATGTCTCTATGAACATTTTCCAAACCAATGTCCAGCATTTCGTAAGACATGTGCTGCATGCCAGGAAATTGGCAATTTTGCAAAAGCATGCAAAGCTTTGAAAGGTGAAGAAGATCCTCACAATTTTGTTGAAAAAAGTGGTTATACAATGAAGAAAAAGCTCGAGAAAAAGGTACGAGAAGTCAAATATGAAGAAGCATCTGACTCTGATGGCGAGGATATCCAAGATGACGTGTTATTTATAAATGAATGCTGTACTAAAAATGGAAAACGAGCATGGTCTGAGGTATTTTGTGTCGAAGATACAGAGGTAAAATTTAAAGAATTTGTTGTTTATTTTTTGATTTGTTACGTACTTACTACATTTAGGTAGGAATACAGTTCTACGTGTTTTTTTATTTTTCAATGTATTCTGTAGAGACATAACATTGTGATTCTATTTCTATATATATTTATAGGTACCTATGCAAACATTTTTATTCGATATTTGATTTCTAAAACAAAAATAAAAGCTCATTTTTCAATTATATTTTGTTTTTATTAGCCTCTGGCACAAAAACAGGGGTTTTATCTTGAATTTTACAATTTTTGCATTTTCCATTCTTCAAGTCCGGTTTCTTCATTTTTGGTTTAAGACTGGCTATTTTTATTCTTCGATAAACTTGATCTCTGGCAAAAAAATATGTTCTTAATGTCCCATATCAAGTTTAACCAAAGAATAAAACTATCCATATATTAACCAAGTAGGAATGGAGAAGTTGGATAGAACTATTACATGTTTATCTGTAAATTTATGTGAAATAAATCCATATTTTCACATGGAATACTAGGTAAGTTACCAACAAGGACAGGTATCTTTTACATCAAATTCCAAGTAAAAACTACAGTGCAAAATATAAAACTACATAATTAACATGGAAATTTTACAACTCTTTAACGTGTTTTTACTGTAAAGTCAATTTCTTTAAATGGCAGCAAGTACATTTCCATGATTTTAGTATATCAGCTACGTAAAATTACTTAGTAGTCCAACAAACAGATACATAGACAACAATGTAAAAGTACAGAAGTATTCTAGCTATGTATATTACATTTCCTTTTCTGGTAATATTTTACTTGTACATCCAAGGCATTATATTACCAATGAAGGTTATGATAATTTTACACAAACTCTTTTTACTGTGTGGTGCAATAGTGCCCTAATTTGAGCCTAATTAGCTTAACTGAATTTTGAAAGTTGTGAAACACTAGGTACTTTATATTGAAATCTTCAACTCTATTATTAGCGGTTCTATCATCTTGAATTTCTAGTACCTATGTTTTACCTCAAGCCTTCAAGAATAGATCCTCAAAATTCCATTTTTGCGTCTTTAGTATATAGTTTTTGAGTTGAAAATTCCAAAATAGGCTTGTCAATGTTTATTTTTGCCCAATTCAGAAAATTCATAACTTTATTATTAGCGGTGCGATCACATTGAATTTTTAGTATGTATTACCTCAAACCTCGAAGAACAAATTCTCAAAATTTCATTTTTGCAGCTCCTGTGGTTTTTGAGTTAAAAATTTCAAAATAGATGTTTGTCAATGTTTTATTTTTACCTAATTTAGAAAAGGACCCCGCAGAAACCTTATGAGAACTGGCCCTCAGTGGAATCTCATGAAATTTTGATAGTTCTTGAACTATAGATTAAGTGTCCATGGGCACAAAGTTCTAAAAATTCGCCTTTTTGAGTTACAGTCGTTTGAAGTTGCGTCGTCGTTTTTTCTGTTACTTGTTACTTCGTGAATTTTAGAACATCATAGTATCGTAGTATAATACGTTTCAAATTATACGATTCCAAACATAGCCACTTTATAAAATAATAGTTATTTATACACCAAGTAAGTTAAATGAATGTTTACCCATGAGAAGAAAGTTTAACTTACGAGCCCTAGCGCATGGGTTGATTTTTTTCGAATGGTGCATACAATGCTTTATTTTCAACTGAATATGTTCCTTCATCAAATTAGTATCAAACATGTACAGGGCAGTGATGCCAACCTAGGGAATTTATCCCTAGATCCAGGGATTTTAACACTTATTAGGGATTGAGGGGAGATTTTCCAGAAACCAGGCCAAACTAGGGATATTTTTTTGTTAGCTTTCTGCTGTGGTATTACTGGTATCTACTGTTCAATTAGATTTATTACATTCTTTTTTACGCCGGTTGATGCATTGATGAGCAGTCTATCTTTGTCTAGTTCATGGAAAATCGAAATGAATCTCTCATAAGTCATAATGGTGGATAATTCGTTGAAACAACAACGTGAAAACATCAAAGAAAACAAATTAGTTGATTGTCAATAGTGTCATTCCTATTCATCCTGCCAATATTTTTAATTTTCCCATTTTTTATGACAACATTGAAATTCAGGAGTCATCAAATTAAATTGCGATCATGTTTAGCCACGCAGGCTACGTGAATGGGCCATATTAAAAGAAGGGGAAAACCGGGGAGGAATTTATGAGCCATATTTGCCTGATCTAGGGATATTTTACTTTGGAGTAGGGATTTTTCACATCAGTGAGTTGGCATCACTGGTACAGGGTTATTGGTTATAAATGTCACCCCCCTCTATCTTTTTTATTTGACTTTTTAGAAAAAAGTGTCCCAAATAAAAAATTTATGGTTGAAATTAAATTTTTTGAAAAACTCACTTTTGCATATACAGGGTGTTTCAAAATAGCTGGTCGTGCTTCAACTTTCTTATTGCAAATTGAATACCCTGTATATTATTCAATATTCGGATTTTACGTCAAATTCTGAGCAGATTTCTTTTTTCTAAGATTTTCACAAGTTATCATTTGACACCAACTTTGAATTTAACCGAAGATTAAATTTAATTCGAATTTTCAATCAGGGATTAAATTCAAAGTTGATGTCAAATATTGGTGTCAACTGATAGTTTATAAAAATCTAAGATAAAAATGTAAGATCGGTTAAGCTATAAAATTAACCGTTTAGGATTTACAGCCTGTCAAAGTTTCAAAAAAAGTCAATTTTCAATTTTCAAAACAGTTGAACTTAGGTATAGGGTATATCACATGAAATCTGCTCAGAATTTTACGTAGAAGCCGAATATCCAATAATATACAGGGTATTCTATTTGAAATAAGAAATTTGGAGCACGACCAGCTTTTCTGAAACACCCTGTATATGCGAAAGTGAGTTTTTCAAAAAATTTAATTTCAACAATAAAACTTTTATTTGGGACACTTTTTTCTAAAATGTCAAATAAAAAAGATAGAGGGGGGTGGCATTTATAACCAATAACCCTGTACCTTTACTACCTGTACTCACCTCATTATTTACCCATAATTATTTTTAAACCCCTCTTAGGACGTCTATGGTTTAAAAGTCGCCATTTCTCGAATCGAATAATTTGAAACGTATTATACTATGCATATGTCGTTCAGGGGCGCATATACGGGGGGGTAATGGGGGTAATTACCTCCCCAGAAAACTAGAAAATTTTCAACCAACCTAAATTTTTAGTTTTTCTACTGAAAATATAGGAATTATATTGCGAAAACTATTAAAATACTGCTAACATGGCAGCAGCCTTAGAGCAGGTAAAGGTAAAAAGGAGTAGTAACCTGGATTTGGAAAATGAAGCCGTTTTTTTCCAGGTATTTTTGCACCAAAAAAATGGCGGAATAAGCAATTCATTGGGCAATTCAATGCTTTACCTGTATCTTGGTGCCAAACACCTGCCAAAAACTTGGCTTCACTTTAGTTTCATAAGCAGAATGGCGCTTTCCTACTCCTTATGTCCGTAGGACAGCGCTTACCTGCTCTAAGGCAGCAGCGCTTTTTTACTTTTGTCTTCGTCATCGACGTCAAATGTCTGTCACTCGGTGCCGCGCCACTTAGGGTCGGTTTCAATAACGATCGAAACTGGAGGAAAAGTTATCATCTGGGAAAAACGTCATGGGACACCCTGTATAAGCAGTTATTTTTCAGTAGTAATAGCCCAAGGACATTGATAATTGTCCGAAAAAAATTTATAACAGATTTTAAAAGCTTGTTGCTCGAAAACAGACCGACGCGTCAGCGGAGGTCTGTTTTCTATAGGCAACAAGCTTGAGAACAGAGGCGCCGACTTTTGAAAGTTCTCATGGGTGCAGGGTGCAGGATAATAACTTTATAAATTTGTTTATAGGGGGAGGGGGAAAGTTGCTGCAGGCGCAAACTATGTAAATTTAAATTACATGATATTACTCGCAAACTCCTGGTCCATCAAAAATTCACCCCCAGATAGACCCAGGACGACCCACCCTCGTTCCCTGACGATTCGGTCTTCTGGACCCCATCGAACTCCATCTTGGGAGACGATAGCGCACCAGTCACCAGCGCAACCACCCCTGAACGCCTGAACCTAGCAAGCCTGTAGCTAAGGATAAGGGCCCAGGCAGGACAAAGAACAGAGTTGTGCGTCCCGAACTCCCCACCATCTCCACCCAGAAGAGACCGAGACCAATGTCTCCCGGGGATGACTCTAATAGTCCAATCCATCTGGCACCCAAATGACATTCATAGATGACCACCCGGCACCTCGCACCACCTAACAACCCACTGATGCCATCTCCCCTTCTGGTTATTGACCTCATCGACGGTCAGGAGAGAGTGACAACTCCGAACCGAGAACCGGGAGGCATGACCAGCATTTTCAATCACGTTCTGGTGCAGCTGGCCTCCCTCCGCGGCCACCTCAACCCCAATCCAACGACAACGGCAAACGTCATTAGGAAACTCTTCTTCAAACGACCCTGACCGGAAGTGACCAGCAATTCGATTCCGCCTTAAAAAGCTGGACTTCCGAGCGATTCGGGGTCAAATCTCGGAAAAGGGGTAGAGAAATTACCCTTCCGGCGTGGGTCCTTCAGGAGCCGCGGCTCGTAAAAAGCTCTCAAACTACGGCAGAACTTCACTGGTCGGGGTCCTCGCTAATCCCTCTTCGAAAAGGCGCAGGACCTCTACACCAAGAGCCGATCCTCTCTGGCCGAAGTCATCTTAAGCGGCCGCTCACTCGACGTTTCTGCGATCACCCCAAATACCTCAGAGGTCCAAAATCTCTACGGGGCATCCTGGCCATCCTGGGTAGTTTTCAATTTAAGTTACATGATACCGATATTATCCCACGGAACGGAATGATCATCATATACGTTTCTACTTCCGCGTTCCCCACAAGAGCTCCCATGGGTGCGCCGCACCCATGAGAGGTTGTTCATGGGTGCACCTGCCCCAATGCCCCCATGTAGTCGGCGCCAGTGCTTGAGAAAGTTGCTATAAAATTAAAATTATTTGACAGCAATGTCCGAGACAAATTGTCATATAGTGAAAACAACCCTAGGGCTGTTTTCAGTATAATGTTGACATGATTGGGTGATTTGTGTCACATGACAATAAATAACAAAATTTAACTGGCTGTTAGAACTGTCAAAAAAATGTCTTTTCAAATCATTATGATCAAAACAACGAGCCCACCAATAATTTCTCTCGCGAAAACAAACTTTTAATTTCCGGAACATCTCCTTTGCTCCATGCTACGCTGTCGCCTGTAAACTGTGGCTTGATTTCTCATTAGGGACTAGACGACAGGGGCGTCACTAATTACCCATCTACCTACCTTTAATTTTCTCATTAAAAATGATTACCACTAAAGACAATAATTATTTGTTTAATTATTTTTTAAAGGAGCATGCCACTGGATTATATTTCCGCAATAATAATTATTATTGTCACGAAAGCAAATTGATCAAAATCTTGCCAAAAAGTCAATGGTGGCTCTCAGCCAAAAATGCTCCGAGTAGACTAATTAATTTTTGTTTGATTGTCGCCACAGTCCTCAGACTATAATTATAATTTGTTTTCTTTGTAGCCACACAAAAGTTTTCACGTCATAATAGATAATCCTATTAAAATCGAAATCGATAGCAATTATTATTGCTCGGGGCACATTGTTTTAAGAGCCATCCGCCATCGACCGTGTGCTTATGGGTCCCCCGTTTCTATTTCAGTCCTCGGGCTTTTGAGATTTATGACGGTCTTTTTAGCTGATTCTAACTTCCTAGTTGTCAGCTAAAAATAGTCGAGAAGAACGTGGAGAAGAGTTTAATACGATGATTACTTTTTTTTTACAGTATCATTTTCTGACTTGTCAGAGGATTTTATTTATCCACATCATCAAGTTAAGTACTTTGTTAAGCTTTCTTGTACTTTTTTATTTCATTTAAATAATTTTTCATGGGAGTTTGCTTTTGTTAATTACTGATCATTCTAGAGAGGCTCGTATTCAACATTAAAATCTACTCCATTATAGAGGAAATATTTGAATTCTTAGAAATGCCAAAACATCCCTGCAGGTACCAAAATTAAGGCAGAAATAAATTGTATTCCTAGCCTTGCTGAAGGCTGAAGTCAAAATTGAACTAGAATTGAACCTTGTGAGTTGAGATTCAACAAAAGAAACCTGGAAATCTTAAAATTTCCTTCATTATCAGTGGCGGCTCGTCACAGGAGGCAGGGGAGGCTAAACCTCCCCCAAAAAATTGAAAATTCAATCTCAATTTTTTATTCCTGATTTCTAATTAAAATAATTAACAAATTACACTTTCCAATTTTCAATATAAAAATCTGACAACATTATTTCAATCAATCCCGCGCCTCCACGACAAATATCTGTGAATCTGGGATACTCAGTAATACCGGCCCGAAGGGCCGGAGTTATATGCGAGCCCGAAGGGCCGGAGTTATATGCGAGCCCGAAGGGCCGGAGTTATATGCGAGCCCGAAAAGCCGGAGTAATACGAGCCCGAAGGGCTAGAGTTATTTTAATAACGGGGCCTAGTTTATAATTCTATTGGTGAGCGGATAATTTAGAGCTAATTGAAAACCGGGAGTATTTAAAATGCGATTTCTAACGTCCAATCAAAGAGTCAGGAATATTCAAAAACTTCAGTTTTATCAAATTGGCTTTGGAATGTTGGTTTTCTTAAGTTTTTTTTTTTTTTTTTTAGAAAACGGTGGTTTTTGCAAACATATACTACTTTATCATTGTCTTTGTCTTACTCACTATAATCAATAAGTTAACCTTTAAATGTCATTTTCATTGAAATTAAACTAAAAACAAGTTTCCTATAATTTATTTGGGGAATTTTAATTACTATAATCATTATTAATTAATTATTAAATTGAATTTTAAACAAAAAACCCTTTTAAAATGTTATTTTTGTTTTCCGAAATGAGATGTGGCAACGTTGCTTTTAGTTGGCCATTTTGAAGTGACGCCTTGTAATTTTTTACCAGTTTTTCCTTGAGTTTTTCACTTTTCCGGGGCTTTACAATGGAAAAAGGCAATTTAACATACGAGGTTTTGAGTTGTCTTCATTTTCTAGCAAAAATGTCCAGTTTTAAAATGACATAAATAACAAAATCCCATTTAAAATGTTTTTTTTTTGGAAGTTTCGATGTGGCAACACCGTTTGTATTAACTTCAAATAGGTTTTGTAATAAATGTCATTTGCCAGTTTTTACAGTCGGCAATTTTTAATTGACGTGTTTACATTTCTATTGAGTTTTTCCTCGAATTTTCCACTTTTCCAAGCCGTTTTCAGTCAAGAAACCCGATTTGAAATACGAGGCTTTGAATTTCCTACATTTTGTGCTAAAAATTCCCAGTTTTCCAATGAGGTAAGTGACAAAAACTCAAATTTTATTAAGTAGGCTTTGGAATGTCATTTTTAGATGTTTTTCTTTGAATTTGTCCGCTTTTCCAGGGCTTTTCTGGTCGGAAAAACCAATTTAAAGTACGAGGCTTTGAGTTTTCTTCATTTTCCACCAAAAATTTCCAGTGTTTTAACGGGGTAAGTGAGAAAAACTTTAGTCTTATCAAGTAGGTTTTGGAATGTCATTTTCGGTGGTTTTTGCAAACATATACTACTTTATCATTGTCTTTGTCTTACTCACTATAATCAATAAGTTAACCTTTAAATGTCATTTTCATTGAAATTAAACTAAAAACAAGTTTCCTATAATTTATTTGGGGAATTTTAATTACTATAATCATTATTAATTAATTATTAAATTGAATTTTAAACAAAAAACCCTTTTAAAATGTTATTTTTGTTTTCCGAAATGAGATGTGGCAACGTTGCTTTTAGTTGGCCATTTTGAAGTGACGCCTTGTAATTTTTTACCAGTTTTTCCTTGAGTTTTTCACTTTTCCGGGGCTTTACAATGGAAAAAGGCAATTTAACATACGAGGTTTTGAGTTGTCTTCATTTTCTAGCAAAAATGTCCAGTTTTAAAATGACATAAATAACAAAATCCCATTTAAAATGTTTTTTTTTTGGAAGTTTCGATGTGGCAACACCGTTTGTATTAACTTCAAATAGGTTTTGTAATAAATGTCATTTGCCAGTTTTTACAGTCGGCAATTTTTAATTGACGTGTTTACATTTCTATTGAGTTTTTCCTCGAATTTTCCACTTTTCCAAGCCGTTTTCAGTCAAGAAACCCGATTTGAAATACGAGGCTTTGAATTTCCTACATTTTGTGCTAAAAATTCCCAGTTTTCCAATGAGGTAAGTGACAAAAACTCAAATTTTATTAAGTAGGCTTTGGAATGTCATTTTTAGATGTTTTTCTTTGAATTTGTCCGCTTTTCCAGGGCTTTTCTGGTCGGAAAAACCAATTTAAAGTACGAGGCTTTGAGTTTTCTTCATTTTCCACCAAAAATTTCCAGTGTTTTAACGGGGTAAGTGAGAAAAACTTTAGTCTTATCAAGTAGGTTTTGGAATGTCATTTTCGGTGGTTTTTGCAAACATATACTACTTTATCATTGTCTTTGTCTTACTCACTATAATCAATAAGTTAACCTTTAAATGTCATTTTCATTGAAATTAAACTAAAAACAAGTTTCCTATAATTTATTTGGGGAATTTTAATTACTATAATCATTATTAATTAATTATTAAATTGAATTTTAAACAAAAAACCCTTTTAAAATGTTATTTTTGTTTTCCGAAATGAGATGTGGCAACGTTGCTTTTAGTTGGCCATTTTGAAGTGACGCCTTGTAATTTTTTACCAGTTTTTCCTTGAGTTTTTCACTTTTCCGGGGCTTTACAATGGAAAAAGGCAATTTAACATACGAGGTTTTGAGTTGTCTTCATTTTCTAGCAAAAATGTCCAGTTTTAAAATGACATAAATAACAAAATCCCATTTAAAATGTTTTTTTTTTGGAAGTTTCGATGTGGCAACACCGTTTGTATTAACTTCAAATAGGTTTTGTAATAAATGTCATTTGCCAGTTTTTACAGTCGGCAATTTTTAATTGACGTGTTTACATTTCTATTGAGTTTTTCCTCGAATTTTCCACTTTTCCAAGCCGTTTTCAGTCAAGAAACCCGATTTGAAATACGAGGCTTTGAATTTCCTACATTTTGTGCTAAAAATTCCCAGTTTTCCAATGAGGTAAGTGACAAAAACTCAAATTTTATTAAGTAGGCTTTGGAATGTCATTTTTAGATGTTTTTCTTTGAATTTGTCCGCTTTTCCAGGGCTTTTCTGGTCGGAAAAACCAATTTAAAGTACGAGGCTTTGAGTTTTCTTCATTTTCCACCAAAAATTTCCAGTGTTTTAACGGGGTAAGTGAGAAAAACTTTAGTCTTATCAAGTAGGTTTTGGAATGTCATTTTCGGTGGTTTTTGCAAACATATACTACTTTATCATTGTCTTTGTCTTACTCACTATAATCAATAAGTTAACCTTTAAATGTCATTTTCATTGAAATTAAACTAAAAACAAGTTTCCTATAATTTATTTGGGGAATTTTAATTACTATAATCATTATTAATTAATTATTAAATTGAATTTTAAACAAAAAACCCTTTTAAAATGTTATTTTTGTTTTCCGAAATGAGATGTGGCAACGTTGCTTTTAGTTGGCCATTTTGAAGTGACGCCTTGTAATTTTTTACCAGTTTTTCCTTGAGTTTTTCACTTTTCCGGGGCTTTACAATGGAAAAAGGCAATTTAACATACGAGGTTTTGAGTTGTCTTCATTTTCTAGCAAAAATGTCCAGTTTTAAAATGACATAAATAACAAAATCCCATTTAAAATGTTTTTTTTTTGGAAGTTTCGATGTGGCAACACCGTTTGTATTAACTTCAAATAGGTTTTGTAATAAATGTCATTTGCCAGTTTTTACAGTCGGCAATTTTTAATTGACGTGTTTACATTTCTATTGAGTTTTTCCTCGAATTTTCCACTTTTCCAAGCCGTTTTCAGTCAAGAAACCCGATTTGAAATACGAGGCTTTGAATTTCCTACATTTTGTGCTAAAAATTCCCAGTTTTCCAATGAGGTAAGTGACAAAAACTCAAATTTTATTAAGTAGGCTTTGGAATGTCATTTTTAGATGTTTTTCTTTGAATTTGTCCGCTTTTCCAGGGCTTTTCTGGTCGGAAAAACCAATTTAAAGTACGAGGCTTTGAGTTTTCTTCATTTTCCACCAAAAATTTTCAGTGTTTTAACGGGGTAAGTGAGAAAAACTTTAGTCTTATCAAGTAGGTTTTGGAATGTCATTTTCGGTGGTTTTTGCAAACATATACTACTTTATCATTGTCTTTGTCTTACTCACTATAATCAATAAGTTAACCTTTAAATGTCATTTTCATTGAAATTAAACTAAAAACAAGTTTCCTATAATTTATTTGGGGAATTTTAATTACTATAATCATTATTAATTAATTATTAAATTGAATTTTAAACAAAAAACCCTTTTAAAATGTTATTTTTGTTTTCCGAAATGAGATGTGGCAACGTTGCTTTTAGTTGGCCATTTTGAAGTGACGCCTTGTAATTTTTTACCAGTTTTTCCTTGAGTTTTTCACTTTTCCGGGGCTTTACAATGGAAAAAGGCAATTTAACATACGAGGTTTTGAGTTGTCTTCATTTTCTAGCAAAAATGTCCAGTTTTAAAATGACATAAATAACAAAATCCCATTTAAAATGTTTTTTTTTTGGAAGTTTCGATGTGGCAACACCGTTTGTATTAACTTCAAATAGGTTTTGTAATAAATGTCATTTGCCAGTTTTTACAGTCGGCAATTTTTAATTGACGTGTTTACATTTCTATTGAGTTTTTCCTCGAATTTTCCACTTTTCCAAGCCGTTTTCAGTCAAGAAACCCGATTTGAAATACGAGGCTTTGAATTTCCTACATTTTGTGCTAAAAATTCCCAGTTTTCCAATGAGGTAAGTGACAAAAACTCAAATTTTATTAAGTAGGCTTTGGAATGTCATTTTTAGATGTTTTTCTTTGAATTTGTCCGCTTTTCCAGGGCTTTTCTGGTCGGAAAAACCAATTTAAAGTACGAGGCTTTGAGTTTTCTTCATTTTCCACCAAAAATTTCCAGTGTTTTAACGGGGTAAGTGAGAAAAACTTTAGTCTTATCAAGTAGGTTTTGGAATGTCATTTTCGGTGGTTTTTGCAAACATATACTACTTTATCATTGTCTTTGTCTTACTCACTATAATCAATAAGTTAACCTTTAAATGTCATTTTCATTGAAATTAAACTAAAAACAAGTTTCCTATAATTTATTTGGGGAATTTTAATTACTATAATCATTATTAATTAATTATTAAATTGAATTTTAAACAAAAAACCCTTTTAAAATGTTATTTTTGTTTTCCGAAATGAGATGTGGCAACGTTGCTTTTAGTTGGCCATTTTGAAGTGACGCCTTGTAATTTTTTACCAGTTTTTCCTTGAGTTTTTCACTTTTCCGGGGCTTTACAATGGAAAAAGGCAATTTAACATACGAGGTTTTGAGTTGTCTTCATTTTCTAGCAAAAATGTCCAGTTTTAAAATGACATAAATAACAAAATCCCATTTAAAATGTTTTTTTTTTGGAAGTTTCGATGTGGCAACACCGTTTGTATTAACTTCAAATAGGTTTTGTAATAAATGTCATTTGCCAGTTTTTACAGTCGGCAATTTTTAATTGACGTGTTTACATTTCTATTGAGTTTTTCCTCGAATTTTCCACTTTTCCAAGCCGTTTTCAGTCAAGAAACCCGATTTGAAATACGAGGCTTTGAATTTCCTACATTTTGTGCTAAAAATTCCCAGTTTTCCAATGAGGTAAGTGACAAAAACTCAAATTTTATTAAGTAGGCTTTGGAATGTCATTTTTAGATGTTTTTCTTTGAATTTGTCCGCTTTTCCAGGGCTTTTCTGGTCGGAAAAACCAATTTAAAGTACGAGGCTTTGAGTTTTCTTCATTTTCCACCAAAAATTTTCAGTGTTTTAACGGGGTAAGTGAGAAAAACTTTAGTCTTATCAAGTAGGTTTTGGAATGTCATTTTCGGTGGTTTTTGCAAACATATACTACTTTATCATTGTCTTTGTCTTACTCACTATAATCAATAAGTTAACCTTTAAATGTCATTTTCATTGAAATTAAACTAAAAACAAGTTTCCTATAATTTATTTGGGGAATTTTAATTACTATAATCATTATTAATTAATTATTAAATTGAATTTTAAACAAAAAACCCTTTTAAAATGTTATTTTTGTTTTCCGAAATGAGATGTGGCAACGTTGCTTTTAGTTGGCCATTTTGAAGTGACGCCTTGTAATTTTTTACCAGTTTTTCCTTGAGTTTTTCACTTTTCCGGGGCTTTACAATGGAAAAAGGCAATTTAACATACGAGGTTTTGAGTTGTCTTCATTTTCTAGCAAAAATGTCCAGTTTTAAAATGACATAAATAACAAAATCCCATTTAAAATGTTTTTTTTTTTGGAAGTTTCGATGTGGCAACACCGTTTGTATTAACTTCAAATAGGTTTTGTAATAAATGTCATTTGCCAGTTTTTACAGTCGGCAATTTTTAATTGACGTGTTTACATTTCTATTGAGTTTTTCCTCGAATTTTCCACTTTTCCAAGCCGTTTTCAGTCAAGAAACCCGATTTGAAATACGAGGCTTTGAATTTCCTACATTTTGTGCTAAAAATTCCCAGTTTTCCAATGAGGTAAGTGACAAAAACTCAAATTTTATTAAGTAGGCTTTGGAATGTCATTTTTAGATGTTTTTCTTTGAATTTGTCCGCTTTTCCAGGGCTTTTCTGGTCGGAAAAACCAATTTAAAGTACGAGGCTTTGAGTTTTCTTCATTTTCCACCAAAAATTTCCAGTGTTTTAACGGGGTAAGTGAGAAAAACTTTAGTCTTATCAAGTAGGTTTTGGAATGTCATTTTCGGTGGTTTTTGCAAACATATACTACTTTATCATTGTCTTTGTCTTACTCACTATAATCAATAAGTTAACCTTTAAATGTCATTTTCATTGAAATTAAACTAAAAACAAGTTTCCTATAATTTATTTGGGGAATTTTAATTACTATAATCATTATTAATTAATTATTAAATTGAATTTTAAACAAAAAACCCTTTTAAAATGTTATTTTTGTTTTCCGAAATGAGATGTGGCAACGTTGCTTTTAGTTGGCCATTTTGAAGTGACGCCTTGTAATTTTTTACCAGTTTTTCCTTGAGTTTTTCACTTTTCCGGGGCTTTACAATGGAAAAAGGCAATTTAACATACGAGGTTTTGAGTTGTCTTCATTTTCTAGCAAAAATGTCCAGTTTTAAAATGACATAAATAACAAAATCCCATTTAAAATGTTTTTTTTTTTGGAAGTTTCGATGTGGCAACACCGTTTGTATTAACTTCAAATAGGTTTTGTAATAAATGTCATTTGCCAGTTTTTACAGTCGGCAATTTTGAATTGACGTGTTTACATTTCTATTGAGTTTTTCCTCGAATTTTCCACTTTTCCAAGCCGTTTTCAGTCAAGAAACCCGATTTGAAATACGAGGCTTTGAATTTCCTACATTTTGTGCTAAAAATTCCCAGTTTTCCAATGAGGTAAGTGACAAAAACTCAAATTTTATTAAGTAGGCTTTGGAATGTCATTTTTAGATGTTTTTCTTTGAATTTGTCCGCTTTTCCAGGGCTTTTCTGGTCGGAAAAACCAATTTAAAGTACGAGGCTTTGAGTTTTCTTCATTTTCCACCAAAAATTTCCAGTGTTTTAACGGGGTAAGTGAGAAAAACTTTAGTCTTATCAAGTAGGTTTTGGAATGTCATTTTCGTTGGTTTTTTTTTTGGAATTTTTATTTAAGGTTTTTGGGGTCCGGGGATCGTTTTCTATCATTTTTTTTCTCGAAATTCGCAAAATAAAAAAAAAACTTTTTTGACGTTGACAGCTGTCAATTTTTTTTTGACACAAATCCGGGGTTTGATTTTCATAGCTTTTATAGCAGAGCGGGAAAAAAGTCGAACATGTGTCAACAGGTGACATTTGTCGATATTGCCAAAGTGTCGTGCGACAAAAGTTTTATCCGAACGAACCCGTTCATTGTTAACTGATTTTTCATACTCCGGCCCTTCGGGATGTAATCTTTGAAACAAAAAGACGTCATTTTGTAACGATTGTCAAAAAAACCCAAGGTTTGAAATTTCAATTTTTTGACGTTTGTTGTATTATGAGCAGCGTTGCCATATGTTTTTATCAAATCTCGATTTATAGGTTATTTTAAACCCAATCATTGATATTTCTGAAAAATATTTCCTTTAAAATTTCCAAATATCCTTTGGAATCCCCAAAAATATATTAAAATCTCAGAATTCCATAATTTAGTGGAATTTCGGTAGAATAATTATGTTATTCTGAAAAAGGAATTAAGGTACCTGTCCCAAATAAGGCCATGTTAAGAAATTTTTTCTGAACACTATCCACCAAAATTCACGAGCTTATATGTGAAGTGTTTCGCTTCTATTACTTGAATATTAACCCCAATTTATTTATTTTTACATATAAGTGGTGGTTTTTGCGTAAAACAAAGACCCTTGCCATTGGCCTTATTTGGACCACTATGCTCCTAATAAGGCCATCAATAAAAAATGTTTAAAATAAATAGAATAATTTATGAAAATATTATTTTTTGACAAAAAGTTCTCAAAATAGAACTTCAACGTTTGCTGCATTCTAAAAAAACAATAATTTCAAGTCCTGGGATGGTGATCCAAATAGGTCTACATACAACTAGGACAACTGAACCGCAGCTTTTCTTGCTTGGTTAGACTCCAGGGCTGGAACTCTGTAACGAATAGAGATATTTTCTCTATCTCTATTGACGTCTCCTCTCTATTGATTTTGACAAGAGAGAAGAAGACAGCAAGTGCCATAGCGATAGGGATAACGATCTGTATCCGTTACAGAGTTCCAGCCCAGGCGCTCTAAAACACATCACTTAAGTTATAATATGACACATTCTTTTAAAAAAACACTGTGATGTGAGGCCAATTGAAAATTTTTCATGTGGCCTTATTAAGACCATGTTACATTGATGAAGAAAAGTCTGTAACTAGAAATCTAGAAAAGATATTATTCTGTACTTACTCTGTGGCTTTCTCAATACATAAATGTCCGTGTAAAAATTAAATTCGCTCCATTCCCTTTATGAACATGGTGTATAAGCTAATTAAGTTCTAGCCTCAAAGTTATAACGTGACATATGAAATATGTGGTTGGCCATTTTTCGACATATAACGAGTTGCTACGAATCCTTGCAATAATTTTTGATTTGCATTATAGATATCTTTTTAAATAATATTGTAATTTTTGAAGATGGGATTCAATATTAAGCAATAAGGGGCACTGGCCTTATTAAGTACATGGCCTTATTTGGGTCAGGTACCTTAGATGTGAAATTTTTGCGGAGTTTCCATAGAATTCACATTAAATTTTAATTCCTCTCGAATTACTTGAAATTTCAGTGAAATTCCGATCGAATTACACGAAATCCGAAATGAATTACATGGAGGAATTTTAAACAATTACATGAAATTACACCGAAATTCCCAACATGAAATTTCAGTTTTTACTGAATTTTAGTAATGCCGAGGAATTTCCAGCTAAAAACATGGCATTTCGGTGATATTCCGAAAAATTACCATGTAATGACAAGAAATTTCAATATATTTTGATGAATTTTTAAGAAATCACTTGAAATTTCGTTAATATTCCCAGAAATTCCTGGCTATTAAAAGAGAATTTCAGGGAAATTCCGAAAAATTCTTATAAAAATAAATTAAATTTTGAAAATTCCTTGAAGTTTCATTGGACTTTCGAGAAATTTTCGGTTATGAACGTGGATATTCTCATAAAATTTTAGTGAATTCCGAGAAATTTTTGAGAAATTACATGAAATTCCAAAAAAATTTATGAAAATTTTGTGGAATTCCAGGATATTTCAGTGGTAAAATTTTGAGGAATTTTAGTAAAGCTAAAAAAAAAATATGGAATTTTGAAATTGAAATCTTAGTGGAATTCCGAGGAATTTCATGAAATCCTATACTGTAATTAGCCTCCTCACTTGAAATAGTCACGAGCCGCCACTATTCATTATCTACCTGAAATTTGAGATAGAAATGCAAAAAAATCCTATTCATGGCGCTGCTGAAACCAAAATTAAACCAGGAAAGTATAAAAATCCTTCTAGGATTAAAATCATTGATTCGAAAGACATTGTTGAACTTTATGAGCTGAATTTCACCAAAATAAGTTTCTAAATCTTAAAATTTGAACTAGAGATGCATGAAAATCATATTGCTGGCCTGCTGAAATCAAAATTGAATTTCTAGACATTCTATTTTTGATCATATACGTTTTTTTTTTTTATTTGAGGCTCTAAATTTTTTTGAATTGTTCTGTTCCAGGCTCTTGGATTTTCTCAATTTTTCTTGAATTAGGTATTCATATTTCTTTATTCTAGATTTGAATTTTTTATTCCTGACTTGAATTTTCTCGAGAATTTTTTTTATTTTTCAATGTCAGGACTTTGAATTATCTGTATGGTTTTTTTGTTTGGAAGAAAATCGAAATCCAAGAGCCTGGAACAGATGAAAGTTGTAAAAAAAATTGAAAAATAAGGAAAGAAAAATTGTCAATTTATTCAAACTTCCCTCAATCCTTTTTAAAGGCTATGCGACTCTTTTTATTTTTGTTCTTAGCTCCCAAACTTTCCCAATGTTGCTATGCCAGGCCCTTGAGTTTTCAGTTTGTTTTCGTTTGGAAGAAAACGAATATTCAAGAGCCTGGCTGGAATTGACAAAAAAGTTAAGTAAAGAAAAAAATTAGAAATGAAGAGAAAAAATTTAAGAAAGTTTCATTAATCCTTTTCTTAAAGTTCTTTTTCTCTTGAACATCAGTTTCAAACTCTGTTTCAAGGCATTGACGCTCATCTGAACAATAGATCTTATGTTTTATTTCTGTATTTTAGTCCCAATAGAAGCAGCTTGAATAAAATATCCCACACTACATTAGGTTCTGTTTTTGTTTGGCAGAACATCTTTTATCCTATGTCCTCAACTTTTGACAATAAAAAATAAAGCTAAACTTGAGGGGAAATTTGGAATTTTAGAGCAGACTCTCTCTAGTGAGAATTTATTAAAAAGTCACACAATATAAAATGCATTTTCCTGCTTGACACCTAAATAATGCCCATGTTGTCTTATGCTAATTATGCCCGCTGCCAACAATTATATGTTGTGCGTAATTAAATTAACAGCAAACAAAACGGAAAAAAAAATGACCGACTTAATTATCTTTTTTTTTTCCGGGTTCAGTGGCATTTTAAAAATTACAATGTAGTGGTTATTCAAAAAAAAAAATTAAGAGAAATCATAATGAGGATAATATTTCTATAACAGAATGCAAAAATGAGAACAATTTAAAGTTGATTGATGAATCAGAATCAGGAAAACACTGTGCACGAAAAATTGGCCTATTTTGGAAAGTAAGCTTTTCAAGCTCGAGAGTAAAATCGTTTAAAACAAGTAGAGTAAATTTTTCAATTTTTCTGAGGGCCTAAATCTGAAAGCTGAAATTTTCAGTGAATGTTGCAAGGCAAAACATCAAATTTTTGATGATCACTCTTGTTAAATTAAGCAAATTAACAAATAACTGAAATTATTATTATAAACAAATTTGCCATTATAACAATTTTTATCTCAATTACATATCCTGTCTATGAAACATTTTGATACGCTAGTTTTAACTAAGTTATTGCTTTTACGAGCTAAGAATTATTGCCAACAATATTTTGAAATTAAATGAGAAATTATTCAAGAATACGTGTGGATTGATATTACAATTCAATATTTTTGACTCACAAATACGAAAATCCTTATTCTTTATATGGCAATAAAAAGTAATGTACCTATATAGAGCGAAATCCGAATTTATCTTGATAAATTCCTCCTAAGAAAGACTGAAAGGGTATATTGTTATTTGACTTATATTGAAATTGATTCAATTCAACAATAATTCCCAACCATTCCTCTTTTTATTGATTACCTATATTGTTACATTCAAAATAATTACAGGAAACTATAAATGTCACAGCAGACACAAAAAAGACGTACGAGCTGCAAACTTCGCCAGAGTGCAACTCTACTGAAAATGGGCAGTAATTTGTTGGCGAGACACAGCAAAAAGTCACCTCGTATTGTAAATTTCCACGTATACAACCGGGCAAGATTAGAAACTCACGGTTTCGGCAATTTAGTTACACCATTCCGGATTTCCAGAGATCGTAAAACTAGGCTTTTATTATCTCACTCGGAACGCCACTGCAGCGATAACTATAGCGATTTTTTTGCCGAATAGTCTGTATCTTTTTTGTAACTATAAAATCCAGAGGCGAAGTCAAAATTACCATACTTTGTCCAATTTGCCAATATAGAAATCAACTAAGTATAGAAAAATTGCTTTGTGTAGTTTTTGTTCCATTTTCAAACCAATAATAATTATCTAAGTCACTCTTTTGACTCTAAATTCTCACAAGTTGACTTATATTGAAATAATTATAGCTCTACAAAAGTAATCGGTCATTTATCGTTTTACTTAAGTCTGTACATTTTTACTTACAAACTACGTGCTTTTATAGACGAAATCACCTAATCCAGAAATCTCTAGAATTCTTGTAAATGTTTATTTGTTTAAAGCACTCAATGGGACCGGTGTGAAGTAAGCAGCCAAAACTTGGCAGCCAATTTGACGGAAACGCCCGAACGACCAGTGGCGTAGCATTGTTTTTTAATTCAAAATAAATTCAATAAATCATACTTAGACATCGGGTCTAGCTACGAAATTGATAGGGTACTATTTTAATATCATCTCCAATCCCCATGCGAAATCCCATTAACTCAAACCCCGTCGAAATATAAAAAACTACCCTTAAAAAGTAAAAATGCACAAATATTGATATTTCCGTATTTTTTTCCAACTCGGACTTCGAGTCTTGCCATGAAATTAATAGGGTACTCTTTCAGTACCATCCTCAACCCCCATGCAAAATCCCATCAACTCAAACCCCGTCGAAATATGAAAAACTATCCTTAACAAGTGAAAATGCATAAATATTGAGATTTTCGTATTTTTTTCCAACTCGGACTTGCCATGAAATTGATAGGGTACTCTTTCAGTACCATCCCCAACCCCCATGCAAAATCCCATCAACTTAAAACCCGTCGAAATATGAAAAACTACCCTTAACAAGTGAAAATGCATAAATATTGAGATTTTCGTATTTTTTCCAACTCGGACTTCGAGTCTTACCATGAAATTGATAGGGTACTCTTTCAGTACCATCCCCAACCCCCATGCAAAATCCCATCAACTCAAACCCCGTCGAAATATGAAAAACTACCCTTAACAAGTGAAAATGCATAAATATTGAGATTTTCGTTTTTTTTTCCAACTCGGACTTCGAGTCTTGCCATGAAATTAATAGGGTACTCTTTCAGTACCATCCTCAAACCCCATGCAAAATCCCATCAAATCAAACCCCGTCGATATATGAAAAATTACCCTTAACAAGTGAAAATGCATAAATATTGAGATTTTCGTATTTTTTTCCAACTCGGACTTCGAGTCTTGCCATGAAATTAATAGGGTACTCTTTCAGTACTATCCTCAACCCCCATGCAAAATCCCATCAACTCAAACCCCGTCGATATATGAAAAACTACCCTTAACAAGTGAAAATGCATAAATATTGAGATTTTCGTATTTTTTCCAACTCGGACTTCGAGTCTTACCATGAAATTGATAGGGTACTCTTTCAGTACCATCCCCAACCCCCATGCTAAATCCCATCAACTTAAACCCTGTCGAAATATGGAAAACTACCCTTAACAAGTGAAAATGCATAAATATTGAGATTTTCATATTTTTTTCCAACTCGGACTTCGAGTCTTGCCATGAAATTAATAGGGTACTCTTTCAGTACCATCCCCAACCCCCATGCAAAATCCCATCAACTCAAACCCCGTCGATATATGAAAAACTACCCTTAACAAGTGAAAATGCATTTCTACGGAAGCGTAGAGAGGCCACCGCTTGTAAAAAAAAATTATTCCGACTTGTAACTCGGAATTCCGACTTGTAACTCGGAATTCCGACTTGTAACTCGGAATTCCGACTTGTAACTCGGAATTCCGACTTGTAACTCGGAATTATTCCGACTTATAACTTCGAACTCCGACTTGTAACTCGGAATCGAAATCCGTGCGATCGAGTAATCGATTCCTTCGAAAACGGCGGATAAAACTTATATAGGCGGATAGAAAACATCGAGGCGAATTCGGAAAAATCACTAAAAAAATTCCATGGCTAACTTAGCCACCTGTCAATGTCAAATTTTTGACAGGCGGAAGGAATTTCAAAAAAAGGGCTCCGTCTTGCACAAGATTTTTTTAAGGCGTTTCGGAAACAGCAGGCGAAATTTTGATGACAGCTGTCATGCGACCGGAATTTGTTTAATAGGGTAAACGGCCTTTCCCCACGCTTTACCTTACAAGGTGGAAACCTCAAACTCGGTGGAGTATGTTTATTCAACGTGGCCGACCTGTAGGTGTCACAAAATTTTGACAGCTGTCAACGTCAAAAAAGTTATTTTTGCATTTCTCGGAAAAATTAAAATCCGAGTGTCAGAAAAGTTTCCTTGGACCCAAAAACCCCTTAAAAAAATTTGACATTGACATACGTCAAAAACTGACGGCGGAAACAGGAAAAACGTCATCTTTGATATACGTCAACTTTCGAAGATGCGTTCGGATAGAACTTTGGTCGCTAAACACTTTGGCGATATCGACAGATGTCACCTGTCAAATTTGACACATTTCCGATTTTTTTCCCGCTCCACTATAAAGGCTACGACATCCAAACCTCGGTAGAAGGCGGTTTTGGGACGTCAACTATCGGTTTGCGTCGAAAAAATTTGACAGCTGTCAACGTCAAAAAAGTTTTTTTTTTTATTTTGCGAATTTCGAAAAAAAAAAGAGTAGCGGAAAACGTTCCGCCGACCCCGGAAACCCTAAATAAAAATTACCATCGATATACGTCAAAAACTGTCAGAGTGACAGCACCAAACGTAATTTTTTGACACATGTCAAATTTTCAAGAAACGACCGGCAGCCTTATTCTGTAACTTGCGACCGCAGAGAATTGCGCAATCGTCGCTGTCAAACGTGTGTTTTCTATATGTTTTCTATTCAAAAAAAGCAACTGGCGACCGGTTGCTAGTTGCTATGTAATTGCTGTTTTTAGAGAATAGGCCAGCCGATATACGTTTTGTCATTTTTTAAATTGCTTTCAATTGCCGATGACGTCTGTCATCCTACCTTACCTGCTTGTCACTTTTTTGACGTTGACAGCTGTCAAAATTAAAGGTGGAATTTTTTTAGTATTTTTTACGTGTTCGCAGAGCCGAAATCTATACGGATGCACCGGTTTCGTCGCCATCCGATTTAAAAAATTATTACTCGGCCGCGCGACTGTGACAGATGTCAATTTTTTTTTTTCCCAAATCGATTTATTTTTCAAAAATAATATGCGTGGTGAAGTCCTTTTTTTGATATTGACTCTCTTGTCATACTTTCGGACGTTGACAGCTGTCAAAATTGGCCGTTTCAAAAAAAGGACTCCGTCCCTCTTTAGATTTCTTTAAAGTGCTTCCAAATCACCAGGTGCATTTTTTTTAACAGCTATCATGCGACTGGTATTGGATGCAATAAGGTCGTTTGCCTTTCCCCACGCTTTACCTTACAAGCGAAAACCACCAAACTCGGTGCATAACGATTATTCAACGTTGGCCACCGATTGGCGTCGGAAATTTCCGACAGCTGTCACCGCTTGTCATATTTTTAGGTTTGACAGTCATAGTTGTCAAATTTTTTTTTTACACGACTTGAAATGTTTCGGAAAAATATTATGCGAGGTTCAATCCTTTTTTTGATATTGGACCGGCTTGTCATTTTTTTGACGTTGACAGCTGTCAAAATTGGACATTTCAAAAAAAAGACTCAGTCCCACATTAGATTTCTTTGAAGCGCTTCCAAATCACCAGACGAATTTTTTTTACAGCTATCATATGACCGGAATAAAATAAAATAGGGTCGTTTGCCTTTCCCCACGCTTTACCTTACAAGTCATAGCTGTCAAATTTTTTTTTAAGCGACTCTATATGTTTCGGAAAAATAATGTGCGAGACGAATCTCTTTTTTCGATATTGTACCTGCTTGTCAAATTTTTGACATTGACAGCTGTCAAAGTTGGCCATGGAATTTTTTCAATATTTCCTACGTGTTCACCGAGGTGAAATATGTACGCCCAAGTGAGTTTGAAATTTTTTTGACAGCTGTCAATGTCAAAAATTTTTACCTTTTCTTTTTTTCAAAAAACAAAGGTCAGAAAACGATCCGAAAACCCTAAAATAAAAAGTTTCATCGATATATGTCAAAAACTAACGGTCTGGCGACGCCGAACGTATTTTTTGACATATGTTAAATTTCGAGGACGTAGTCGGATATAATTTCAGTCGTCTTACACTTTAGTATCGATATCAAATGTCACCTGTCAAATTTGACAGCTGTCAATTTTCAGGAAATAGGAGAGTTCGGGCAAACTGACCGCACCACCGGAAAGTTCCTGAAAAATGATAGAAAACCTCGAATTTTTGTTGACAGCTGTCATTTAAAGGAAATACGTCACATCCGCCTTCTTGACCTTATCTATGAATCAAAAGAACTTACAAGTCGGAATTCCGAGTTACAAGTCGGAATTCCGAGTTATAAGTCGGAATAATTCCGAGTTACAAGTCGGAATAATTTTTTTTTTGATAGGTGGCCTCTCTGCGCTTCTGTAAATTTCACACCGGTCCCAATGGGATGAACTTTTTTTCACCAGTGGCGTAGGATTTTCTGCGTAAAATACTTCAATAGGTTGGAGCAGGATTTGTAAAACTTCAGTTTTTTTCCCGAGGTCTTTTCCTTACTTACATGGCGTAATAATTTAGTTTTTTCACACGCGGGTAAATTACCATTGAAAAGGCAATAAATTGCGCTGAAATAAATTGACCCAGATGGCAAAGGCGTTTAGATTTTTTTTGCATTCAAATCGCCTTATAAAAAGAGAAAGTGCGAGCCACCAGCTTTAAAACTTGCACTAATTAACATAACACCATCCAATATTCAAGAAAGTGCTAAAATATACTTAGATATTTATTTTACTAGTGAGTATATCGATCACAATTTACGTCATTACTTTCAATTTAGCGCAAAGCATCTAATTTTGTTTTGGAAAGACGTCACCGACTACGACCTGGGCCTTCGAAATCGCCGTTGATTAAAAATTTAATTGAAAATGTTAGACCCGGCTGCCGGCTGGATTTATTCGGGTAACCAATATTGACCCGACAGAGAGAATATTGACGCATGACCTCAAACGTAATGAGCCATAATGGAGACTAATGGAGGTTTTCCGTTCATCACCAGATCATTCACTGGATGGACTCGGCATAATAAAATTATTAGGAAGATTTTGAAAGTTTTTGGATACTTCAAAACAATCAAAACTTTGAAAATTGCATTTATGGAAAGTTCTAGTTGAAAGCCACTGGAATTTTTGGACAATTTCTACTGGAATGAACCTAAAATATCCAGTTTCGATTAGGAATTTCTTGAGTAAATTTCACTCTTGATTCTAGAAGATGACATTTAAAAATCTTAAGAATACCAAATTTGGGTGAATTATCTCTGAGAATTACCAAATTGTATACCTATACAGACCGGATCAACCTACTAGACACAGGTAAATAAGCGTCATTGATCCACCATGACAATCCTGCAATGACATGGGTATCATTGAAGCCTATGTGTCTAGTAGCCTGGTCCTAAGAGTCCTAACTGAATATGTTACAGAGTTGTTAGAATGTAAAATAAGTTCCTACACGCAATTTTAGGCTTAACTGTCAAAAAAGATTTGAACAATAAGTTAAATTTGTTCTGTATTTTCTGCAGGTCTCAGTGTTAGGTTTTTCCGAGGGTTTTTCTGTATTACCTAGTCAACTTATGTATTCCACTATTGAATTTTTCTCGAGTGGTAAACCGGAGGGGAATTTTGGTGTATAGTCTTCAGGAATTAGAAAGAAATTAGAGGAATTAGAGAGGAATTAGAGTAATTATTGGGAAATTAGAGAAATTACTGGGAAATTATGGAAGTTAGTAGGAAATTTGGGGAATTAGTCGGGAAATTCGGGGAATTAGTTGGGAAATTCGGGGAATTAGTCGGGAAATTCGAAAATGAAAATGACCAAGATGTGGCAAACACAAATGATGTTCTACAGCATTTTGTGAACAAATTTTTGTGATAGATTTGGTGAATTAGTAAAATTAGGGCAATTAGAAGGGAATCAGTTTGGGAATTAGAAATATCAGGGAAATTAG
Organism: Ceutorhynchus assimilis; assembly: GCA_917834065.1. Taxonomy (NCBI): domain Eukaryota; kingdom Metazoa; phylum Arthropoda; class Insecta; order Coleoptera; family Curculionidae; genus Ceutorhynchus; species Ceutorhynchus assimilis. Next base: position 5,236,691 of record OU892281.1, read on the forward strand.
GAATTAGAGGAATTAGTTACCATCCCGGGAATTAGTGTACACATGTTTCTCAGCGGTTTACCCCTCGATTTTCCTTATTTGATCATGAGAGCAATAGTTTTCCGAGGGTTTTTCTGTATTACCTAGTCAACTTATGTATTCCACTATTGAATTTTTCTCGAGTGGTAAACCGGAGGGGAATTTTGGTGTACAGTCTTCAGGAATTAGAAAGAAATTAGAGGAATTAGAGTAATTATTGGGAAATTAGAGAAATTACTGGGAAATTATGGAAATTAGTAGGAAATTTGGGGAATTAGTCGGGAAATTCGAGGAATTAGTTGGGAAATTCGGGGAATTAGTCGGGAAATTCGAAAATGAAATTGACCAAGATGTGGCAAACACAAATAATGTTCTACAGCATTTTGTGAACAAATTTTTGTGATAGATTTGGTGAATTAGTAAAATTAGGGCAATTAGAAGGGAATCAGTTTGGGAATTAGAAATATCAGGGAAATTAGGAATTAGTTACCATCCTGGGAATTAGTGTACACATGTTTCTCAGCGGTTTATCCCTCGATTTTCCTTATTTGATCATGAGAGCAATAGTTCAATAATTTTTCATAACATAATTTTCTCCAAAATGGCATGTCAACTGAGACTTTGATCTAAAAAAACTTCTTTGTAATACTTTTAAAAACAGCAAGAATGCCTGTATGAAAATGTTACAATAACTGCAACAATGCAATATTAATTTGGAAAACTTTATCTCTAAAAGTTATCGAAACATAAAATATTCATATATGGGACCCCGTTAAAATCCATAAAGATACGCCGTGTAGTGACTGAAATGCTCCTGAAGAATTCCATAATTATCCGCAGATTATGTTTCTGGTTTTCAACTGCCTACATGCATCATAACAAGAAGAAAAACAACACAAAAGAAGCGAAAATGGCCATGCAACAAGAAATCTTGACGGTACAAACTGGTTTATTGACGTGACATATTCGTCTCTTCTTGCCCGATTTCAGGGCGAGATCTTTGATCTTCAAGTGATACATCTATTTTGTATTCTGGTTGTTTTTTTTTTTGCCTCTGTATCGTGAGAACTTGAAGGGAATTACTAAAATTCCATTATTATGTTAAAGATTTTTATATAGTCTCTCTCTTTTGAGACTATTGTGACATTGTTAAGGAGTTTTCAACTTGGTTTTGGTTTAGTAATTTAGTCTTTGCATTAAATTTTCTTTAAATTCTTCTTATCTGCTGTAGAAGTTCAAATTTTATGAAATCCTGTGAAGTTCTATAATTTGAAAAGTGAAATTACAAAGTAAATGTGCTGGCAAAACACTAAAAAGTGTCTGTAGTAAAGATTTTTGCAATTAAAAAAATTTATTTCACAAAAATACATACAATTATTATTGTCAAGCTAGCTTTCTCAGTAAACCACATTTTGTCATTATTCGTCCATCATCATCATTTGTAGAATATTTTTGGTCAATCCTTATTACAAGTCTCATCTTTAAGTTGTCGGCATTCAAGACAGAAGCGCCTAATCGGTTACGGGGAATCGGTCCAATTAAGGGGCGCCGCCCGTTTTGCAAAAAGGGCCGCCCGACAAATGGGAAAAATGCGCCCCCGTTTGCTGTGTCCTATCGAAGAAAAAATTTCGGGAATTAAAATTATTCGAGTTACTTTTTAAACCAGAGAGAAGACGTTTTAGCGCCAACTTGGGAACTTTTTGATTGAAAATAATACTTTTGTGGTGCCCATTTAATTTGGAATCACATCAAGTCCAGACTTAATCTTGGAACTAGGAATATTTCGTAAAATTGAATTTCAAGATTAGAAAATTAACTTTACTCATTCGAGACAGCAGATTCTAGACTGACAATCCAGTAGTTTCATCATTTTAGTACTAAGATAGCTCGTTTATGATTTAGATTTTAGAAAACTCAGAAAAATCTTAACTTTTTATCAATAAGAGATAGAAAGCTGAAATTTTCAGCAATTCCTATCCTAGTAAAGAACTACAATCCCTGAAAGTTTCAGCTTATTTGTAATTATAGTTTCAGAAATTAAATCGCGTTATGCAATTTGAGGTGAATTTATCAATTTCTCAATTTTATGAGGGCCTTTTTTCATAAAATCCGGCTCCAAATCTCAGAATAATTTAGTGTGTGGAGTTTGGGAGGTTCCGAATGAGAATTTAGACACAAAATCTCAAATTCTATTACATATAGAAAGCTGAAATTTTCATCGATCCCTGTTTTAATAGAGGACTACAATCCCTGGAAATTTCAGCTCATTTGTACTCATAGTTCCAGAAATAAAATCGCATTAAGCAATTTGGGGTGCATTTATCAATTTTTCAATTTTCTGAGTGCCTTTTTTCATAGAATCCAGCTCCAAATCTCAGAATAATTTAGTGTTTAATGTATGAAGATTAGAGGTTCCCGAATGATCATTTAGACACAAAATCTCAACATAAAAAATTTGAAATTTTATCATTCTAGTACCTGCTAAGCGAGCTGCTAAGGTAGATGATTTAGATTCTACATAGAAAACTTTGAAAAATCATAACTTCCTTTCTATTAGAGATATGAAGCTGAAATTTCCAGTGATTCTTATCCTAGTAGATGGCTACTACAACGAGTACTACAATCCCTGAAAATTTCAGCTCAATTGTTAATCCGGTCAAAATACTCCTAAAAATAGGAGTGAAGTTACAAAAATTCCCATAGAGCTGAAAATTGGTATGCATGTTCGGAACACCATTACAAATGAATGTTAAAAAGTCCCCATCGATCCCCTACCTGCAATTTTTTTTATTTATTGAAGGTCAAAGCATATTCCAGGATATATTGTGATCCTATTCAATTTAAAACTATTGGATAGTAAAAAATAATAGTATTGGAAATGACGAAAGCTGTATAAATAAATAAAAATATTTTTTTTGTGCCCTGAGGATGACTTAGTTTAGGTCGAAACGTCGAAAAATACATCTATTTCATCTCCAACGGTGTTTTATTGACCTGAGTCCAACTTCTAAAAAACTAATCAAATAAAAAGCATGTCAGATCAAAAGGAAGAGGGTGAAACCGTTACTGCTGATCGTAGCATGAAGACATTAATCAATGTAAGTAGATACTGAAAAAGCTGATGAATTTTTGGAATATCTGAAAAATCAGATCTCTGTGATGTGACAATATCTACATGTGCAGTGTGTGGGTATACTATCAAATTCAAGTGTGGCTTGGTTATCAACTAGATCCAAAAGACTGTGGTTGGAAGTTGATCGACAGACGATAATACATTGGAACCAGTCCAAACTTTATTCTCATCTGCGCCAGAAAAACTGCTCAACACAATTTTTTGCAATTGTAAAAGGGGACGCAGTGCTAAATACGGTTGCAAAAAAGTTGGATTATTTTGTTCTCTTGCATGTACTAGTTGTCAAGGCCAGTATGATACCAATAAGGAGACATGTGATGCATCGCTATTGAGGCAATTTACTTGCATCCAGCAAGAAGAACAAGAACAAGAACAAGATGAAGAGGAAGCAGAAGTATTAGACGATTATGAATCTGACGAATTATTTTCCCCATTTTTTAAAATGTATACCGCTTTCATCACTCCCAATATTATTATTTTTCATTGTTCAATAGTTTTAAATTGAACAGGATCATAATAAACCGCGGAATTGGCCTACCAGATAACACGTCATTAACATTATAAGGCCCGTAAATAGCCAAATACTGGCCGGATTATAATCAGCCAAGGCTATTATTTGTAGTCATCGGCTTTGTTTCATTATACATTTTTCGTCATACTGCAGGCTCTCCTATAGGGGTATGTTCGAAAATAACGGCCGGTGGCCGTTATTTATATTTTAACCGGCCGGCGGCCTTTAAATATACATTTTCAGTTTTAATTTCGCTCATGTTAAGAAAACAGTTGACAGTACAGTATGGCGAAAAAAAAAAGCGCGCTTTAGCACACTACTTTACAGGTGGCGTGGAAACGTGTGCATATTATGAAGATTACAACTTTTAGAATCGTTATATCTCGGGAACGGTGGCTCTTAGAAAAAAGTATTTGGACATTTTTCATAGATAATTATTGCATTTTTGTCTGACCTCACTTCATGAAATGATAAAACTTTCCGTTTTGCTGGAAAACGCGAAAAACCCATTTTTGAGACATTTGACCTTGAATTAAAAAAAATGCAGGTAAGGGATCGATGGGGACTTTTTACCATTTATTCGAAATGATGTTCCAAATATTCATACCAATTTTCAGCTCTATGGGAATTTTTGTACCCTTGCATGTTTAAATTGACCGGAGATAGTTCCAGAAATAAAATCGCGTTAAGCAATTTGGGATAAATTTATCAATTTCTCAATTTTCTGAATGCATTTTTTATAGAATCTGGCTCGACATCTCAGAATAATTTAGTGTATGGAGTTTGGGGGTCCCGAATGATCATTTAGACCAAGATTTGGATACAAATTCTCAATATAAAAAAATTTGACATTTTATTATTAGCTACCTTATGATTTAGATTCTAGAAAACTTTTAAAAAAATATATAACTTTTTTTTTTAAGAGATAGTAAGCTGAACTTTTCAGCGATTCTTATTCCAGTAGAGGAAGAAGACTACAATCTCTGAAAATTTCAGCTCATTTGTACTTAATTATAGTTCCAGAAATAAAATCGCATTAAGCAATTTGGAGTAAATCTCGGAGTGGATTTATCAGTTTTTCAATTTTCTGACGTTTTGTCCGAGGGGTAAACCACTAGGGTGAAAATGTGACAGTATTGCGCAAAATTAGGGTAATGATTGCACGGGATTTCGCAGAATTGTACAAGATTTCGCGGGATTTCTCGAATTTGCCTAGGATTTCGCGTGACTGCGCAGGATTTCTCATGATTGCGCAGGTTTCCTCGGGATTGCGCGGGATTTCTCCTAATTTAAAGTATTTTATTTGGGACTTCTTCCAGTGAATATTATAGATACCTATATCAAGTGAAAAGACTCTAGGTACAAAAAAAAAACGTAAGTAATTCTTTAATTGAAATCAAATCACAAATATCCTTCTAATTTTTTCTTGACCATTTCACTACAGTCTATTTTATCCCAAGATAGATTTTGACATTGAAAACTTTGAAACGTTTATGTTTGGCCGAGGGGTCAACCACTCTGTAAAAATGTGTACACGTATTGCGAAAATGTCGGTATTTCGCAAGTATTTCGCGAAATTCAAAGTACTTCGGTGATGGTAATTCGAACCTAGTTTTTTGTGGTATTGCCGTACTTCGAAATATTTGCAGGTAATTCTAAGTATTTCGAGGTAATTCGAAGTATTTCGAGGTAATTCGAAGTATTTTGAGGTAATTCGGAAGTACTTCGCCGTAAGTCGAGTTATTTCGCGCTATTTAAAATTATAATTTTTTTTCATGCGCCGAGAACAATTAATTCTTTATCACCCAAAATTGAAATATTATAGAATGAAAATTATAGTCCATCTTCGAACAGGCTAAATATGTTGACATAATTTGGATTTACTGCAGATTAATTGAAACAAATGGAAAGATATACCTACTACCTGTTATGAATAAGTAATCAGTAAAGTGTCATTTAAATCCACTTAACTTAACGTATGGAAAATTAATAAGAAAAGTTGATGATCATGTATACCTACTCATCTGTAGTTGTTTACATCCACTTGAAAATTAAGAAAATTAACGTAACACATGGAAAAGTTGAATCAACTTCAATTTGAGGAAATCCGTATGTTAAGTTACGTTAAGTGGATGTAAATGACCCTTTAGTTGTTAATGTACAAGGTCATCGGTCATTCAACGAGGACTGAACAGAGGTTAACAGGGAATTATTTTTGACTTTCCCTGTATTTTTGAGAAATTTGAAAATAGCCAATTGGAATTTTTTTTTCTGGAGAACTCAAAAATGGTACTAGAAACATTTAAACCAAAAACCAAAGAGTTACACCATGGATGAGCGGTTTTTTAAATGGAACAGCCTGTTTTTTGTATGATTTTTGGAGAAGTCACACTCTTTTACATGCATTCTGTTGAAAATATCTGATTTATCGAATATTCCGATAGCTGTTTTTATCTTATTTTGATGTTTTATTCTTATTCCTGCAACTATTGATTTAATTGTTGTTTGTCCGAATAAAATCCATCATATCAAAAGATACAAAAATCCAAGCAAAAATTCTTCACTGCGATCCACAAGAAGAATCGTTATAAACGAGAATTTTTTTAGAAGTATTGCGAGACTTCGCGCGGTAATTTGAGGGTATTTCGGGTACTTCGACAGTAATTCCATGGGATTTCGCGTACTTCGGCGGGAATACCTGGTATTTCGAGGTACTTCACGGTATTTCTAGGTACTTCGAAGTATTTCGGAGGTAATTCGGGCCAAGTGTACACGTATTTCGGGAAGTGGTTGACCCCTCGTGTTTGGCCTTGATTGGTCGCAAAATGAGGTGTCCCTGCAGGTTGACATCAGTTTTACAATGCATGTCGTGCAAATGGCATTTTGCGACCAATAAGCGGCATTGTTTATGTTTCAAAGTTGACAATGTCATAATCTATCTTGGGAAAAAAATAATCTGTAAAGTCTTTTTTTTTAAAGATAAAAGTCAAAATGACATTAGGTTGGCAATACAATGTAAAATTGTCAAAGCATTCAAAATTTTTATGTAGAAAAGGCTTGTGTTGCCAACATATTTACTAAATTTTTTACTTGGGGAATTATCTTAAAAAAAATAAAAAATGTTTGAGTATTTTACGCTGACTATTTTAATAGAGTGTTTTACACTGGTAAAATGTCATAGGAATTGCCGGTTTCCTATTGACAAAACTCCTACCTGGACAAAACCAACATGATGGTTTTTCAGCAACAAAATGTTGTGTGGTTAGAGTAAAAAACTATTAAGTTTGACAAGTGTCACCTAAAGAATAGTATATTACATACCGAGTAGGGAAGTGTTTCATTACTGTCGAGAGATTTATAGTCTATTAATCTTGAGACAGAAATGAAAACTTTCCTCCGAGGCTTGTATACTATTCTATTTGCAAGCACACCATTAATTATGATTAGTCAATCAATTTTTTTAATATTAAAAAAATAAAACAAACATGCCAAAATGTGTCATTCATTGCTTTGACGTTTTTACCTGACATGTTCTCATTGTTGCCAGCAAAGGTAAATAAATTAGAGTGAGGGAAGTCGAATAGGGAAATCGGTGAGGGAAATCGAAGAGGGAAGTGACACAGGTAAAGTGTCACTTCCAAATTTTTAAAAAGTCAGTAATGGCAAGATTACATATATATGATTGCAAATAAAATAAATTTTCCAAATGAAAATTTGGCTTGTTTTTCTTGTGAAATAGTCCAGCCGAATACCACTCAAGAAAAAATTATGTAGGCAAAATTATTCTCTTGATTTTATTCAAGTTTGTTGCTTTTTGGTAATTATGTATTCTATAGTCCAGATTACCTGTGATTCTATAATCCGGATCATAATTTTTTGCGCATTTCGCGAAGCGCTACAGTTGGTGTTACCAAAGTATGTGTCGGTGAATCCCCTTATTTCATCCAAAGCGATGCGTTTGTTTCCGTGACAAGGATGGAAAGCTCGGTAGGAAGCATCATGGCGCCAAATAGAGCACGCAAAACGTTAACTCTAGCGGAAAAACACGATATTTTGCAAACATTAACTGTACCTACTAATGTCTGTTTTTTTTTTTAAGATAAAAGTCAAAATGACATTATGTTGGCAATACAATGTAAAATTGTCAATGCTTTCAAATTTTTTATGTAGAAAAGGCTTGTGTTGCCAACATAGTTACTAAATTTTTGACTTGGGGAATTATCTTTTAAAAAAAAATAGACTTTATGTAATAAGCACCTATTTTGAGTTAATAAACTACAGTTTTTGACGTATTTCTGTGACTTTTCAAAAGTTTCCAATAATCCAGATGTTTCATTAATTCGGATTGCCTTGGTTTTTATTGATCCGGATTAGTGAAGCTTCACTGTATTAGTATATTTCACACGAGTGTTTTTTCGCGCGAGGCGGTAGCCGAGTGCGAAAATCACACGAGTGTACCTATGAAAGACGATTTCTCACCAGTGATGTACACCATTTTTCCTACGACCAGAATCCGATTTCCACCCATTTTCTTTTATTTTATTTCTCTTCATTTTCAACACATGTGCTGAAAGTACTTTCAATCCATGTATTGAAACTAAATTATGATGTCAATCACAAATAATGTCAACAGTATTTTCCACACGTGTGCTGAACGTACTTTTAGCAAGCGTATTGAAAGTACTTTCAGCACGTGTGTGATATTTCGCACTTTCCAAAGAACCAGCTAGTGCGGATTTTGTTATTTTCGTATGTGGTCATAGGAAAAATAAATTTATTTATTTTTTTGCTATAATCATCTCTTGAGATTTTGGAAATATGAATTAAGGGATTTTTAGGGATGCTGATTCCTAATTTGATGCAAAAAATTATCTAAAATAAGCCCTAATATCTTTTTCACAAAAATACAACCACTTTTTATCCCCCAACACCGAACCCGCACGCCAATGGTAAATAGGGTTGCCAGATTGGAATATCTACAAATCGGGTATAACAATCAAAGAGCTGTTAAAAAATCGGGACATTCAATAAAAATCGGGACACTTTTTTTTTTAAAGGAATAATTCAATATAAAGGAAATAAAATGTAACTGAACAATAAAACATGTAACAAAATTCAAAAATAAAAAATAACGCGATTCATTTAATCCCAGGGAAATAAAGTAAAAATTCAATCCTTTGGGAAATGAATTGAAATTTAATCTCGGGGATTAAAAGACCCACTTTACCCCCTTAAAAGGGCCAAATTATGGACCGACTGATAAGTGTCAGGTTGTTACCTAGCAGATACTTTCTATTCTTTAGAGCATGGAAAGTACCTGCTAGGTAATAACCTAACACTTATCAGTCCGTCCATAATTTGGCGCTAAAACAGGGATTAAAAGGGTAATTTTAATCGTTAAAGTGCATAAAATGAATTTAGTGTATTCTTATCGTCGAAACCAAAAGAATCTTGACATAATTATGAATAATAGTAATAGATAATTACCAAATTAACAAGTACAATTCAAAATAAGTTTCTTATAAGTGTACTTTTAATTTTATCCAACTTTTTAAAAAATTCCGTGAAATCGGGACATTTAGCGTCCCGACGTATAGTCCATCGGGACACGGGACAAAATCTCCAATATCGGGTCTGTCCCGTTAAAATCGGGACGTCTGGCGACCCTAATGGTAAATGAAAATGTTTACTATGTCAAATAGTTCATTTTTCTAACATACAATCACCACCAAAATTTGAATGAAATCGCATTATTAATAACTGAGATATCGGGGTGTATTCATGAAAAGCGGGACACACTATATGATAATTTTGCAAATCAATCACTCAATAACTGATACAGACACTGGTGACACACAATAATTATAAAATCGTTTAAACAACGATTATTACGACTACAAAAGTCAGAAGCAGAAATTTCCCGCCAATTTCTTTGAATAGTTCTGATTGGTCAGCCTTGAAATTCCGCATTTGAACGAGGTTCCGACTTCGCAAAGTTAGGTGATTTCGCGGGATTGCTGGCGATTTCGTAGGATTCCGCAAGGATTGCGCGCGATTTCGCAAGGATTGCGCCCGATTTCGCAAGGATTGCGCCCGATTTCGCCTGATTTCGCAACGATTGCGCGCGATTTCGCATGATTGCGCAGGGATTTCGCGCGATTTGTGACAGTATTGCGCAGAGTGGTTTACCCCTCGGTTTTGTCTGACTACCTTATGATTTTAAGATCACAAGATCAAGTAATAGGTAGGTAGTATTAATAGTTATTTTTTATACAAGACGATAAAATGGTAGTTTATCGTCGTGTGTAAACCAAACTTTTTTCCATAGTCCAATTACGGACGCCTGTAGTATCAAAAATATTTAGAAATTATTTGAGTCAAACACTTTTGCATAAGTAGAAATTCGTTTGACAAACTTTGACAAATAAATAAAAAACAAAATATATATATATATTTGACAAAATAAACGTCTTTATCTATCCTTGCTGTTAAAGTATCATTTAATCTATCCTTGTGGTTAAAGTACTACTTTATCTAAATACTATTTTTAGTAGATTAGTAGCTATGGAAAAAAATAACTAATTTAAATTAAATTTTAGTATAAAACCACCTTAATTTAATAAGGAATATGTAACAATAAAAAAATGACTAGTTTCAATGTTAAAATTTCTGTATTATCAATATATGAAATAAACATAAAATACAAAACCAATAAAATAGAAAATCATAAAAAATAAACAATAGAGCTGCATTTTTTTTTAACTTACCCCAAAATGATTCAATAATTATTAACAATTTGCAGTTTTATTTCTTATTGAAAGACAAATACAAAAATTTAGAAAAAATCAACACGAAATCGCGGCCTTTTAAATAATTTCTGGGATTTGTTTACAATCATTTACCCAAACAAACAATTCGAAAAAACAGGACAACAAACATACAGACCCGACGCCATCTCGCATTGAACTGAAGAAAAATTTCATTTTCTCCTATCCCTAGAAGTTGAGTTTTTGTTTTATTTGTCTTGTCCTTTTTCATCTCAATAACAGCCAGGCGTGCTAGAAAGGGACACAAATTTGTTTAGAGAAACGAATAGCCCTCCCAAATCGATTCTTGTAATAATTAGCTTTCAAGGTTTTAATTTATTAATAACTAGTTTCATTTAGTGAAAATTACCCATTGGTTATCAATTAGATAAGTGAATGTTTTTGAATTTGGGGCTTTTATTTGCATAAAACCTGGCAAATAATATTTGCGAATAGAGACGGCAACGCTGTAATTTTTGTTTTCTCTGTTGGTTTCAATTTGTTAGAAGGGGATAGAAATGGTGAGTGCATTCAACTGACGTACTTTTGTAGGCACTTTGAAATTACTACTTGTGCAACTGACAATTTTTGAATTTTGCTTTGAGGTTATAAAATTTGAAATAAAAACGGAATCTTGTTTTTTTTTTTTTTTGCACTTTTAATAATGAAAATTCCAAATATACTGAATTATTTTTAGCAGCAAAATGGGTAAGTTCCATTCAATACTTCAAATAATTGTAGCCCCCTTTGCGACAATTTTATTCTCAGATAATTCCAACGTAGATCTGCAAGTGTCTGATGAAAATAATGATTTACCACCGCCACTCAGTTTACTTGGCGATGCCGCATCTAGAGCAGCCAAAATTAATTTCGCACCTGCCCCCCTTGAAGAACTTACTGCTCCAAAATCCATTGGTGATTTGTGTAAAGTAGCAGCTGCACAACAAAAAGAGCAACAAGCCTTGCTTAAACAACACCAAGATCTTATCGACAGGATTAAAAAACTCGACTCATACATTGAGGAAAAAAAGAAGGAAAAGGCAAATCTCATGCACGATTTATCATTGACTAGCGAAGACTACAAGATAGCGGCAAAACCTTTGATTAAAGCAGTCAAAAAGTATTCCACCTGCCTAGACATGCAAATTAGTATCAACCAACATGAAAATGAACAATTCTTTGTGGCTGCAGTTAAATTTTCCACTAAACCACAAAGTAAACCAATCAATTTTATAATTGATTTGAAAAACAGAAATATTTTAGGTAAATAGTTGATAGTTTCAACTAGATTAGGTATAGAAATTAATTAATTTTTAATTTGAAATAGATTTTGATGCTGAAACTGCCTTGGGTGCAGATGAAGCTGGGAAATTGAAGCAACAAGCAAAGACTGAAGACGGTTGGGATCTTGATATAGTTTTAAAGAAATTGAAGGATTCTTCAATTTAATTATAGTCATTGTTTGTTTAATTTATTATATCGGGTCTTCAAAAAAAAAACCAATCAAAGATTGCTATGGTTTTTCAAACGTACCTATGTCTTAGCAATATGTTTTTTTAATTTTGCCAATGAACTTTAATGTCAAAATGTCATGTCAAAAATCCTGACCAATAAAAAAACAGTAATGCGACCTACGTTTTTGTAATCAAAGCAATCTTCGATTGGTTTTTTTTTTGAAGACCTGATATCTTCTTGATAAAAGTGCAGTATAGCTTGGTCACCTGACACCTGAAATGTTTTTTTTCTTCTGATTATATGTTTTAATATAATATATTCTTATGATTCATAGTAATAGGTCTGTTTCTGCAGAAATCACAAACCAGTCAGAGCGAATTTCATTGGTTAAAAACAGTCAGAAAACTAGTTTCAACCAATGAAATTCACTCCGACTGGTTTGTGATTTCTGCAGAAACAGACCTAATATATTTTCATGTTTGAATTTTTTGTCAAGTTCCCTATTCTAATTTTCCCGCCTCCTAAATTTCAAATTTTGCGATTTCGCAAAATATTGAACTCTGGCAGATGTCACTTTTCTGGACTAGCCAATAGGAGCGGCCTCCAACTGTCGGTACTGAATTTACTGGACGCCGTTCCGATAATTATTTTCAGTACTGAATGACCACAAGAGTACGTTGTTGAAATCGGAACGGCAAATGACAGTAAAATCGGCACAGTAAATCCAGTACTGAATCAGCCCAGGATTTTCTCTACAATGGATTTTGTGTCAAATATGACAATATAAGGTGAGTTCGGCTTGGCAACTCTTTTGACCCCTTTGACCCTTTTCACTAATTGTATTCCTTTCAAGAGTTTGAAACACTCGAGCTACTCGCTCCGGTGTTCAGTCGCCCCCGATTTGCAGGAAACAGATGCGTGGTGCAACAAACACTTTTCGAAAGGAATAAGTGCGTGAAGCCCCGGAGTTCCTCCTAGGTGTGAAAGGAATACAACTACTGCAAAGTCGTTCGGGTCACGCCGCTGAGAGCAAATAGTGCAAGCCCCTCATCGTTCGGGTACAGCCAAGTAGAGTGAAAAGAGTTAACTCCACAGGCACCACCTCGAGAGATGAAGCTCGAGGAGCGGGCATGCGCACTTCCTATATTTCCAAAAGGCGGTAAAATTAAAGCTTTCGATAATTCACTATCCTAACGATAATAACCTAAAGAGTTCAAAGAAGATATTTTTTGCTTAGGGCTTGGTTGCCTCCTGGAACTCCTGGTAGAAAAAATGACTTCGCTCCCCATAATATCCGTAAAAACACATGTTCTGGTTTGTGATGGGAATAATCTCGTTCTTAAGCCTAGTACTCATAACTGCGAAATTCGCATTTTTTTGACATTGCGTTGACGTTTTATGCGTGTATCAAACGTCAATTTGTCAAAGCAATGTCAAAAAAATGCGAATTTCGCAGTTATGAGTACTAGGCTATAGGGTGGATTTTCATGCATCCGTTTGTCCGACGAAAGATGTCCGAAAAACATTCTATTCTGACATAATCGTATAAAAATAGGTCAAAATAGAAGATTTTTCGGACATATTTCCTCGGAAAACGGATGCATGAAAGTCCGCGGGCTATGCCCTATTACATCTGTGTATTTTTCCGTGTATTTATTCATGTAGTTCAGGGTGACAACCGAAAAACTTCAAACGCAACATAAATCAGCATTATGAAAAACAAAATAATATTCGCACCCTGAACTACATGAATAAATATAAGTAATAAAAAAATGCTAATAGAAGAAAAAAGTGAATACCTATTTTTGTTTTTATATTACATACTTCAAATTAGATTCTTTTATCTGGGAACAATTGTTTATTGTTTAATAATAAAATGGAATGTTTTCGAACATCTTTGCGCAAACGCCCACGGCATTCGTGGGCGGCGGACCTTGCTCCCCTGCGATGCGTTCGACTAGGGCGCGTTTGGGTTCACGCTCGGTGCACTCAGAGCTTACACTTTTGTCTCTCTTTCCTTATTTTTGAAGCTCCGACAACGCTTGATTGTGTTTGGTTTGACATATTTTGAGCGCTCAGAGCGAGCTCGATAAACTCCGAGTTTGTGGGGTGGGCAGCTGGAGCGTGCATGCGCAGTTTAATCTGTCTGTATAACCTAACCTATTTTCCATAAGATAAATAAATAAACAATCCTGAATTTTAACATATACTTGTTAGGTGGATAGTTTTAGCTATTTTGTTTAAATATTAACAATCAAATAGCTAGTAAATTCTACATAATTGTTTACTTTTAATTAAATTTTCTCGATAGTCCTCATCACTGGTATTATTGAACATATTTTTCCTAGGGAACTTGGCAGCCTCAGAGTGTTTAGGTCCGTTTTATTGTTTATGTACCACGACATTTTTTGCAAATTCAGAAAAGAAAATGGGCTGTTTGAAAATTATCGACTAAAATGCAAAACAAACGAGAAAACTCTGGTGCAAATGCGGAATGCGGGCTCGGAATCCAAAAAATATATGCTAAGAAAAATACGCAATAATCAGCTGATCGCTCACGCAGCATTTTTGCACAAGTTTATTTGGCTTGACACGGTGTACTCCCTTGTCGTCACGTTACTCTGTAATCGCTCTGCTCGCTCCGCCGAGCGTCAACCCAAACACGTCCTAACCACTTTACTCTTTTCACTCTGCGATCACGTAACTATGAAACTGCTCTTTATCCGCTCCAACTCCGTTTTGCCAAGCTGAACTCACCTATAAGAGCCGCTTTCGGGTGCAGAGTGCATAGGCGCCGGAACCATGGGGGCAAGCCCCCATAGTGAACTTGCTATAGTGATTTTGATATTGTATGTAGTGAGTTTAGTAGGTAGGGTAGGTACAGAGGGTGATCTATTATAAATGTCACCCGTCTTAACTTTTTCATTTGGCGCTTTTGAAAGAAGTGTCAAATACAAAAGCTTTAAGAAATTGTCAAAAGTTTTTAACTAAAGTCAGTAGGTATTAAGCATACAGGGTGCGTCAAAAAAGGGTAGCAGAGCAAAGTTATATTTTTTAAAATGGAACGGCAAGCGTATATGTGCACTAATTTCAATTTGTTAGTCCTCTTCAACCTGAGTTCAACGATATACGGTTTGTTTTGTTTACCTCTAATAGTTATAGGGAAAAACGCGAAAGCCTCGTCATAGGTCTCATTTTAATTTATTTAAATAATAATAACTTAAGGAAACTGAATTTATTTTAATATTTCAACCCTCGATTTCACCTTGTAAATTAATGGAATAACATAATTTGAACAATAAACTGTTTATATTTAATAATTGTCTATTGTCTCTAAAGCTATTTATTGATATCTATAATTTTTCTTTCTTCAACATGAGTCCTTGGCAAGGGGTTTTCACATTTTTCCCTATAACTATTGAAGGTAAACATAGCAAACCATACATCGTTGAAATCAGTTTGAAAGGGACTAACAAATAAACGCACAATATACATGACATGCTGTTCCATTCAAGAAAATATAACTTCGCTCTGCTACACTTCTTTGACGCACCCTGTATGCTTAATACCTACTGACAATAGTTGTATTCCTTTCAAGAGCTTGAAACACTCGAGCTACTCGTTCCGGTGTTCAGCCGCCCCCGATTTGCAGGGAACAGATGCGTGGCGCAACAAAACTTTTCGAAAGGAATAAGCGCGTGAACCCCCGGAGCTGTTCCGGAGCTCCTCCTAGGTGTGAAAGGAATACAACTTTTTAGTTAAAAACCTTTGACAATTTCTTAAAACTTTTGTGTGTGACACTTTTGTCAAAAAGGTCAAATGATAAAGTTAGGAGGAGGTGACATTTATAATAGATCACCCTGTTCAAAAACATTGAGTTCCTACCTACTTATTTATTTTTATGTCAAATTATTTGTGTTTTATGTCTTTGTTGTTTTTGCTATAGGTACCTATTTTGGTATTTAAAGCTGTATTTTCGGATTGGGATCATTATATACTATATATTTATATATATTCTTATCGTATTTTTTAATGATAATGTTCACATCACATGAATATAAATATCATGAATACACTGGCTTTTTTCAGCTAGTATATTTTGGAAACTTAATATACAATATACAAACCGGATCATCCTACTAGACACATATTTAACTAAGAAGACAAGCCTCTACCCAGTTAAGGCGAATCGAAGCGGTGCTGTCAAAGCCGAGTATTGCCGAGCTGCCGAGGATTCACGAATTTCAATAATAGGCCTGTTCGCACAGCAATCACAAACCAGTCAGAGCAAATTTCATTGGTTGAAAACAATCAGAAACAGTCAGAAAACTATTTTCAACCAATGAGATTCACTCTGACTGGTTTGTGATTGTTCTGCGAACAGGCCTAATATTATGCAGGGAAGATGATCCAGAGTGGCGATCCTGCAGTGGATTTTTGTATCAGTCAACTGGTCCCATTTAATCGTTTTTTTTGTGCTCGAGCCCCCATAGTAATTTTGAAGTTCCGGCGCCTATGGCAGAGTGTACAGCTCCTGGAGCGCTCCACACTTTTATACTCCTCTGCGCTTTGCACTAAACGCCTGAAAATCAGTTAAATACGTCCGATTTGACAATTTGTCCCATAAATTCTCCTGATCGTGAACGCATCACTAAAAAGGTTGTGCTTCAGGGGAAAGGGGTGAGGAAAATCAGAGCAGTTCGAGAGCGTCAAACTCTGTTTACCCAAAGGGAAGTAACTACTACTAAAGATTCTACTACGGAGTAACTCGGGAGCGCTCAAATCGTGGCACCCGCAAGCGGCTAAGGAATACTTTAGCCGCTTTCCAGCTGACGCTTTTTAGCACGCAAACGAGCTTTTGCGCGCGCAAATGCTTCAAGCGCGTGTTCGTGTTCCAGCCGTACTGCGCTTCGAGAGCTTGCTAACTTTTGCGTTTCAAACACAGAACCACACAGAACACTGTGCTGCACCGTGCTTGAAGCACACAGCTGGAAAGCGGCTTTTATCGGCCTCGTTTTTGGTAATCGCTGCCATATTGGTGTGCAACCATTGCCGACGTCATCAGGGTTGCGTTTAGAAATAGCACTCTGGGTGTGAGTGTGACCCTAGAGTAACTCTAAGCCGTTTATAAATTAACAGGAGTTCAAAGACGGCAATGCTAATGCCAAAACCTACTTTTCCCCTTCTACCGGCAATGCCAAATCTGTGTGAATTTGGAACGCCAAATATCAGTCTCGTTTTGTCCTCGCCAGAGTGTGGGCGGTTGGTTTAAGGAGCTCAAAGAGCTTCACCGGGTGGTGCACTAGAGGCGTGTAGAGACCAAATTTTGGCTCACCTCCGCGAGTAAAAACCGAGATTCATCGCCATCCGTGGATTTGTTTGCGTCTTTTTGACTAAGCCGGCTTAGATTCCTAGATAAACAGAAGGTTCACGCGTGGTAACGTTGGCAAAATGGCGGCCAGAGTCTGAGACTCGTGAAAACGCTGTTTGTTTTGACAGAGAAAGGTTATATCCGGTTTCAGCGATTGATCTAGGCAAATCCTGGATGTGCCTTTCATATTAAGAAAAATTGAAGATAGAAGAAAAGAGTGAAACAAATAGGGGACCTATGATATGGCCTAGAGCCAGACAACATCAGGGTCGCCACGAAATCGTGCTGGCAAATTGCCTCAGTAGCAGCGCCATTAAAACAAGCAAGCAAGCAAGCAACGCCAAATATCGTTTCTCAATTAGGCAATCCAAACCACGTGACATTCAAGATGGCGTGGCGTCCACACATGGACGAAAAAACACAAAATATATCTAGTTTCTGCCCAACTCAATAGTTTACGTACCTACAAATATTTTATTGAATAATCAAAATCAAAGCTGCAAGCAAAATATTTGAAATATGCATGAAAACACATATTCAAAACTAACTTGCTGGGCGCCACGCCATATTGAATTTGGTCTCATCCAATCAAAATTCGTATAACCATTTCTAGACTTAGTTAAAAGCACCTCCAAAAGTTACTTTACCGCGACCGATTCAGGGGTGCGATTTTCGAAACCATTCGAGTACATTTCGTACACGAAATTTGACTTCTCCCCATTTAATTTACATTGCTGTCAGTCAAATTTCGTGTACGAAATGTACTCGAATGGTTTCGAAAATCGCACCCCTGAACGTGAAAAGCCAACCGTTTTTGGCACGCTGAAGCCGAACTTGAACGCAATATGCCAATTTTGGCTTGGCTTTAGCTGTTTTTGAACGCAGCCCAGGTGATTACTCGGAGCGTTACACTGGAATCGTTCAGAAATCGAGAGTTGACGTGCCCAGAGTGCGCCCAAATTACCCCACTTGGGTTGAAAAACGCCCTGCGGTTTTTACCGGGTTTGACGTTGACATTTAGCGCAACACCCCAATTAGGTTCAGAAAAGGCGCACCCTGATGACGTCAGAACACTCTGACAAACAGTTACTCTACCTTCACACTCTATTTCTAAACGCACTCCAGCTGTTTAAACAGCATACGTCGAGGCGAGAAATAACATACTGTCTACGTCACAACTGGTTGTTTGGCATAGGGGGGAAGGTAGGGATTTGTTACACACAGGCCTTATGAGGATAGGCCATCCTGTAGAAGTAGTGTGTATCATCTTTGTAGCTGATGAGCTCGTTTTACAATAGGAAAAAACGGGTGTTCCACTTTTTATGCTCACGACTGTACATTCGTTGTTTATTTCTTTATTTTCTTTGTGAATTCGATTTGCATTTGATCATGGATCCAGCTACCATTTTTAAAAACGTTGTGATGGTCTCAGAATAAAAAAAAAAAAAACAACACCATGAAACTATCGTTCTGAAAATATTGGGGCGTTGTGGTAAATGTCAATAACCGTGAAAATCACGTCATACCCAGTAAAAACCGCGGAGCGTTTGGGCGCTTTATGGGCGTTTTCTTTTATTCAGCAATGGAATCCATCTGCTGCCAGTATTATGAGACAGCCATTCCGATTTTCTATGAACTAGACAAAGATAGGCAGGTCATTGATGGATCCACCGCTGAGAAAGCGCCCTTTTTCTATCCAGGCTCTGCTGAGGGCCAGTTTCTCAATAGCGAGTCACCCCCGGGTTGGTTTTTAACTCCAGAGTTAACGTGTAAAATTACAATATTTACCCTGGAGTTAGCTTAACCCGGAGGTGATCTGCTATTGAGAAGCCGGCCGTGAGTGGGGTATTTTGGGCGCACTCTGAGCACGTCAAGTCTCGATTTCTGAACGATTTCAGCGTAACGCTCCGAGTAAGCACCTAAATATTAATTTATGAACGGTTTAAAGTTATTATAGGGTCACCCTCACACCCAGAGTACTATTTATAAACGCAACCGGTGTAATTTTACCGGGCTGGTGCTATAGGCCTATTCGGGTTTGGAAAAAGTACGGTTCTAGAACGGTTCAGAAGAATCGCACAGTTTATTATTGAAATTTGTGATAATCGAGTCGTCGTTATTTTGTTGATCAATAAACTGGACGATTGTTTTGAACCGTTCTAGAACCGTCCTTTTTCCAAACCCGAATAGGCCCTATTATGTATCCCGTCGTGAACGCTGGATCGCGCCCGGGCGTCTATTTTAGGTCTGTTCCAACACGTCAAAAACCGTCCCATGAACGGTTTCGAAACCACTCAGTGAACGAATTTCGGTTTCTAAAGTGTGTTTTTTTTTTAAAGATAATTCCCCAAGTCGAAAATTTAGGGCCGGATTTATAGTCGCTCCTTGACGTTTCCTCAGATCTTAAGGAGGCGTTGAACGTTTAGAATTGACATGACTAACTTGTCAAATAGTAGTAAGTGTCCATTCTAAACTCACGACCTTCAAAGAAGACCCAAGGAACGACTATAAATTTGACCATTAGTAACTTTGTTGGCAACACAAACCTTTTCTATGTAAAAAATTTGAAAGCATTGACAATTTTACGTTGTATTGCCAACATAATGTCATTTTGACTTTTATCTTTAAAAAAAAAAACAGACATTACGCGTAAATTTAATTTGCGCAGACTCATGACAATAAATTGTACGGTTTCCTGCTATGTTGGAACAGACCTTTTGATTCGTGAATGCAGCCCGGATAACGTCTACTGCTGACACTGACACTGACAGATGCTAGAAGTGTTACCAAAACCAAAACAAAAAGGTAAGTAATAATGGCAGATGTTGGTGCTGAAGCAGACAAAAAGGTGAAATTAGCAAATACCAAAAAAAGGGTAAGTTCAAATTAGGCATTATGAAAAACCATACCTCAATCTTCCTAATAAGAAATAATACCAACAGAAAAAATTGTCATTATTAACTTAATTTGCAATAAAAACTTTTACTTCCACATCATCACTCCATTCACTCCCCATTATTATCATAAAAATCTATTTATTTCCAGTTTAAACAGCTCCAAGAGCTAAAGAAAAAACGAAATGAAGACCAAGATACTAATAAATCACCTGAAACAATATCTGAAGTACCCGGTACTAGTAGCGAACACTCTAGCTACAGAAACAGCCCTGTAATACCCAATACCCAAAATGAGCCTGTTATAGACCACTGGCAACAAGAACCAACATTGCCCAATTACTTCGAACCTCAAAGTCAAACTCCAGCAGCATTCTTCGACACTTTACCTAGTAAAAATGAAGAACCTATTGAAAATCCCAGGGAAAATCCTTCATTGTTAACTTATTTCAATACCTCCTCACGTAATACTGTTCAAAATGTAGGCAAAAATCTGGGTTTACCCAAGTACTTTGACAATTTCAATACAACTGAATGTATGAATGTGAAAAATGATGAATACAAGTTATTCCCTAGAGAAGCACAAAGGGAATCTTCGAATTCTTTTGAGCCAGAAGATGCCCTTCCAGATGATTATCCTGGTATTAAGGAGAATTCCGAGCTAGAGGATGTGACATGTATGGAATATCCTGATGTTAAACAGATTAAAATGGGCCAACATGCAAGGAGAAGTAGCAGCGGGACTGTTACATTGGACTATTTTCTAGCTGGACAAAATGAGAATTTAACTGATTCACAAGTTTATCCAAATAGTGTATTTTCAGCTCGTGATGATAAAAGATTGATGGAGTACTTAGGTAAGATTTCTATATCTAATATATTTTGGTTTTTGAATCAGAAACTAATTAAATAAACTTAGTTTGTTCATTTGAAACTTACAGGATTTATAAAATAGAGACTCTTTCATAAGATCAAATAAATCAAAAGTGGATCTTGAGCCCAGAAGCAAAGTTAGGAAGTTTCTTTCAAAATGATGCTTGAAAAAACTAAAAAATTCCAAACAATTTGAAACTTACAGGATTTTTAAAATGAAGACTCTTTTATCACATTGCCTGCCTTGTCAGACATACAGGGTGACTATTTATTTATTGATGGGATTACTCCATTAAATGTAATAATCTTATGAAATATAGTATGTATACAAAACCCAATGTGATCAGTGATCAGCCATAATTATCAATACCTATAATAAAACAATTTAATTTCATATGACTAAAGCTGAGGAAACTCAATAATGTAACAATTCCAGCTCCTACACATTACCACCTTATCACATAACTCAATAAACCTGTTTTTAGTACTTAGACTTAGTTCCCAGTAATTTCCAAATTTATCTATTTATTCATTTATTGACGGGATTACCTCCGCCTCAATATAACAATTCAACAAAATATATTATTTTCACAAAACTAAATAAATGTGATTAGCTAAATAAAAGTATACTCATTAATACCTATAAGACAATTCATTATATTTTCCTATCTCTAAAGTAGAAGAAACCCAAAAATGCACTAACTATAGTTACTATCATAACTCCTACACAACTTGATAAACCTGCCTTTAGTTATCCCAGTACCTTCCAAACTATTCTGATTTATCAGTGAGAGACTCCTGCCTACAGAGAAACTGATGTGACATAATAAGGAAAGACGTTATTAAGATGTTGCTAAGACTGTCGTCAGCTGGATGTCCAAAACATGTCTTCAGTATGACGTTCTATTTTAGACAAAAGTTGTATGAGACCAAAGTGGTCCAAAATTGAAAGTCCTTTCGACCACACACTGGTCATTGTGGTAAGGCTCCAAACAGTGAAAATTCAAAAGATACCTAAGTCTACTTATCTACTTAATTTTCCCTAAATTTCTGCTTTCGAATTCTCAAATTTTTCTACTAAATGTTTGTCTATCCCGGCTCTTGAATTGTTTTCTTCCAAACAGAGAAAATTCAAAAGCCTGAAAAAGGATATAATAGCATACTCATTATGTCTACTTTATTAGAAGTGTTCCAGTCCCAGAAGGGAAAAGGTCATGATAGTTAAGGTCATTACAGCCCTTCTAGACTTTTCCTCATTCACCTGCCTTCCTGACTTTCAGGCCTCTAGATTCCCTAGGGATTGACCTTATCCCTAGTTCACGCCATTTGTCAGCAGATTGATCAATCTCATCCTTAATATCTGGAAGTTAATTTAGATAATCGTTCCACATTGAACTATCTGCGAAAGTTTAAGCTCGGAGAATACCTAGGCAAACCAATTAAATCTGAGAAATAGTCGAATGAGGGTTTTCTTTTTACAGATATTTCTGCTTTTTAGATATTTTCCTTAAAATTCTGAATTTTTCCGTCTCAATTTTTGTCTATTCCTGGATCTTGAATTGTTCCTTCTAAATATCTCCACATAAAGAAAATTCAAGAGCCTGGAATAGAAATAACATATAGCTATTCAAGTCTACTTATCTACTTAATTTTCCCTTAATGTCTGCTCTTCAGTTCTCAAACTTTTGTCTATTCCCAGCTCTTCAAGAGCACTTTCTGATAAACTGTCAGGCGAGCTGTCAGGTAACGCAATCTGAGGGATAAAATCGCAATATATAATCCCATTGGTCAACCAATTATCCAGTGACCAACAGGAATATACAACTGTAAATTTATCTTACAAATAGGTACCAACAAGTTTATCTTAAGATGAATAAACCGTAGTACCAGTACATATTATCTGATGCATAATAAGTATCTAGTGGGTACCTATATAAAAAAATGATACTTGTTTTGCACTTAGTAGTTTTGGCAATTGTTGCCACTTAAATAATGATCATTTTCATTAGGTTTTTCATCACATTTTCGAAACAATCCGAAATTGGTGTTTTGTGCATTTTAAGATGGAAGAATTTGTTTATCTCAATATCATACCGAATTGATGATTCATCACTGAAGTAAAAAAAAAGGGACAAGGGTGATGTAAACAAGCTATTGTACCTTTCTTTTCTTATGTATTTTTATATTCGTCATTCGGCAGTAGACTATTGTGGAGGAATTAGCTATTAAAAAAATAATAATTACATAAGCTACGATCCTAACTGCCTCTCAAATCACAATTTTGGCAAGCTACTTCTAGTTGAGCATGTTTGGTGTTGGACTTCAAGCATTTGGCAGTAAATGTTTTCAATAACTTCCTTTTAACAATTGAAGTTGCGTTTCACTGATATCCAGGGCACCAAATCATGGTTTGATTATTTGTTTTTGGTAATTGGTGTCCCCTGGAGAAGCCGTCCACCATAATAGGTTAGGATCTCCTTTGTTACACGATTATACTATTAAAGGTAAGTGTAGCAGTGGGGCACTACTGAATATCGGCGAGAAATGGTTGAATTATGATTTGCTGTTGGGTGTCAGCTGCACAATGTGGTTTCAAGTGAATTCAGCCTAATGAGGCTTTAATAGAATAGCTGAATGCTTTTTATCTTTGCCAGGCAAAATTGTTTTTGTGTTTTCCAGATGAAGAGTCAAGTGATAATGTTCTATATTGTAGCTGTAATGAAATGGTCACGCCTCTAAACAGGAATAAAAAACCTTTCAGAGGAGGTATCACACCAGTTAGATTCTCATTTTAGAAAAATCATTAGGGGGGCAAGCCTCCAAGACACGAGGGGTAGGGGTTAGGCAATAAACACATTTGGTTTCTCTGATGTGTATTTGACACTTTTATAAAAGATAGGTAGTCAAAATTACTAGGTAGTTGGCGAGGGGTGAATAGCTGACCCAAAATGTGTACACCAACTACCAAATTTCACAATCTTTGGGGAAATTTATTAAGATTGTAAGCGATTGTGAGTGATTGTGAATGATTGTATAAGGATTGTGAGCGATTATGACTGATTGTGTCACAATTGTGAGCGATGTGTAGCCATGACATTTTTTTGCGACCTATCCATCTTCTGCCTTCAACCTTTCCCTAGATGATCAGGCGAGAGATTTGATATTTACCATTATATGTCCAAAATAACTTCAAGTTGATGCTTGAGAAAACTAAAAAAAAATTCACATAACCCAAACTTTCTTCCAGGTACCACAGGTGTAACACAAGAAGACCAAAACAACATCAGCCATACAAACCACGAAATCGACGATTCCACCGATTTAACTCAAAAAGAAATCAGACACTCCAACGTGGAAAGTTTGAGGCAATTATCAGACCAACTAGCCCACATGATAGAGCCTGACTACGAGTATTCCTCAGCATCAGGGCCCACAACCGACTTTGAAAAAAGAAATATTGAACTAGCTGATAATTTAGCCAAAGAAAAATTACATTCTGCTCAACTTGAAGCTACCAATACACAATTACAATCACACATAAATCAGCTACAAGATCAACTAACCAAGCAACAGTTTGATTCAAATTCACAAACCTCACAAGAAGTTGCCCATTTGAAAAATGAACTTCAAACGCATTTGCAAACAATTGGACTTTTGGTAGCTGAAAAAACCGAATTGTCTTCAAATTTGAGCCAATATGAAATCAATTGTAATCAAAAAACCAGCGAGTGTGAGGAATTGCAGGCAAGGCTTAAAGCTTCTAGAAGTAGAGTGGCTGACTTAGAAAGGGAGGTGAATAATTTAAAATCTGAAAAAATACAAACACAAAATGCTGGGGAACAATATAATACATCTTTGGTTAATTTGAAACAAGAATACATTAATATGAAGGAGCAAAAAGATGAATTGGCACAAGATTTAATGGAAGTTAGAGAAAAATTAAAAAATACTTTAGAGGAAAATGTTAAAATGCAGCAAGAATATAAGGTAACAATTTTAAATAGATTATTCACTTATAATAGTCAAAATGTTTATTTATTTAGGAAATGGCTGGCAAATTGTCTTTAGCTGAAATAAAAATCCAACAATTACTATCAGGCGATTCTTCCGGCATGGACACTCAAATCGAGCATCTAACCCAAGAAAAATTTTCCTTGGAATCTGACAAGGCCAACCTCAATCAAATGCTCAAATCCATAGTGAAGGAACGCGACGAGTCTACAGTCCAATTTCAACAGTACGCTCAACAATTGAATGCACAAATTTCCCATCTTTCTTCCAAGTTGGAGCAATTGCAACAAGAAAAAGAAAATTTGTTGATGCAGGAGCAGAACAGGATTAAACACATTGGAGAATTAGAGAGGCAGTTGCAGAATTTGCAAAAAGAACAAGTTACTTATGCTAGTAGGAATTCTAGTAATAGTGATGTTAGGAATGAGCTGGAAAGAGCTAGAGAATTGTGTGCTCAATTGAATGTTGATCAAAGAGCTGCTGAAGAGAATTTGACTAAGGTGAGTGGAATTTTTACTCAATGGATTTTGCTATGGTTTTTATTCTAAAATGCATTTCTAAAGAGACTAGAGAATTTTCTATAGAAGCTGAACTAAGGTTGTAACTTTTCTTTCAAATATTCTACAGAATTTGTAATTTTTTTAAAAGTATTTTACAATTTGTCATGAGTTTTATTCTAGAGAATCTACAGGATGCTTAGAGACCATAGTTTTTTTTCAGAAGCTATGAAAGTTGCTGTAAATACTCTAGAACTAAATGCTTCTGATATTTTTCTACACAATGTAATAGTTTTTAAAGTTTCATGGCTATTCTACAGAGTTTACAGAATGTTTAGAGTCTGAAGGAGCTGTAGAGATGTTTCTATTAAAGTCATGCAAAAAGCCTGCAATTTTTTAGTTCACTTGAAGCAAAATTTTCAAACTTCCATCTAGTAAACATATATTGAGTGTGGTTTGTTTCTAAATGAACACCTTTTTGAATATTTCAAGGTTACCAATGAAAAAGATCTGTTGCTGAAAGAGTTAGAAGCAAAAAACGACTCTATTTCCCAACTGGAAAGTATGATTGAGCAACTGAGAGGCAATCAACCTGACAGCGTTAAATTGTTGGCAACAATGGAAAGTGACAAAGTAGCGGCTGCCAGAGCTATCGAGCAAAATAAAGAGCTGAAGCAGCAGTTGGAAAGTATGCAGGAAGTTTTTATGAAAATGGTAAAAATATTTTGTAATTAGGTTTTTTTGAAATTTATTAGCTCTGTTCCAACCAACATGAGAACGGTAATTTTCAGTCTATCAATTCATTTGTCAAGTAAGATAAACGTTCAACCTATTGAAAAATGGGTGGGCAACTAGAAATTACTGTTTCTGGAACGGTTCTCATGTCGACTCATGGAACAGAGCTATTATTATGGTAGCTCAGTGTTGGCAAAAATCTGGGTTTTTGAAAATTTCTATTATGTTTTTGGGTTTTTGCGCTATTGTAGGGTTTTTCTATTTACCTAATATTTGTTTCAACAGTCTTGTACCTGAAAAGCTTCAAAATTGAATTTATTAACACTAAAAATTTTCCAAAAATAACACTGAGACAGTTTTGCCTCACAGCTCCTTTAATGTCCATTCGATTTCAACGCAGTGAGGCTCTAATCAAAGCCAATGAAATTCCCTACAAACTTGTTAATTGAGATTTTAATGTAACTTCAACAAAATTGAATTTACTGAATATTGAAAATTTTCCAAAAATGACACTGAGACAGTTTTTGCCTCACAGCTCCTTCAATTTTCATCCAATTCCAACGCAATAAGGCTCTAATTGAAGCCAATATATAATCCTGTTAATTAGGATTTTAATTTAGTTCCAACAGTTTTGCAACTGAAAATGACCTTGCTATATTTATATTATTTTTTCTTTTTTCTCAGGACAATGATAAAGTAGTTCTCACAGAAAATCTCAAAGGCCAGCACGAAACCAATAAAGACCTAATTGAAAAATTACAAAAAACCGAAATCACTCTTCAATCCTTAGCAGACGCCATTGAGATTAAGGACAAAGAACTGACTCATTTGAGGGAAGCTTTCGAGGAAATGAATAGACAATCGCTTCACCATGAGCAACTTGAAGACAGATTGAGGCATTACGAAGCACATGATAATTCCGCGCACGTTTTACAGAACGACTTACAGGAAGCTAAACAGGTTATTGTGAAACTAACCAACCAATTGAACAAGAAAAAAGATGAAGAAAACAACACTCCTTTGGAAATTCAATTAAACGATGCCAACCAAACTATTCTAGAACTTACTAATGAAGTTAATAAATTAAAAATACCAGACACAACTGAACAAGACTGTGAGGAAACTAAAGATGACATTGATGAAAACACCATAGACAAAGAAAACGCCATGAAATACTTAGAAGAAAAAGTAAAAAAGACCATGCAAGAAATTGCCGATTTAACTGACGAAAAACAACGCCTAGAACACATAGTTCTTCAGCTACAAGGTGAAACCGAAACAATAGGCGAGTACGTGGCCTTGTACCAACACCAAAGGATGATTTTGAAGCAAAAAGCCCAGGAAAAGGACCAGCAACTAAAACAACTGGCAGGCGACAGAGAACAAATAAAACTAAAAATTGACAGACTGAATGAATTAATTAAAAAGTTGGTACTGGAAAAAGGTTCCATACCGGCAGAACTAATGCAGCATCACGAACTTATGAGTAATATTTGTGAGGAGCATTCCAAATTAAACGCACAAAGTAATATTATAGAGCCTGAAAATGAGCAGGAAAATGTTGAAACAAGTCAAACTGCTGAAGAAATTATATCTTTGCTGACTGAAATTAAAACTAGTAATTTAGTGCAGCCTAGTGATAATATACATCCTTGTCCTTGGTGTTCTGGTCAATTAATGACTGTATGAGTTTTGTAGGCAATAATTTTATTATGTTGACCAGTAATGGCGAAAGGAAGTAAGAGAGTGGCTTTGTTGTATGTATAAGTTGTTAATTCTTTATCTGAAGTATTTTTAGATTTTTGTGCAATAACTAGGTGATGGAGTGTTTCTGATTAGTTAAAGGGGGTGTGCGCCAAAAATTAAAGTTTTAGTGTAAAAAAATCTAAGAATAACTGTTCAAACCTCGTTATTTTACGATAAACCATCGCTGAGATATACCGCTTTAAAGTGTGTGTGACGTCACGAGAGCGTCGTCCAGCCGCGCTCCGCATTGTTAATTTGATTGTTCCCGGCACGCGTGAGTGGTTTTTGTTTAGATTATTGCAGGTAACACAGGAGAAATATATGTAAATTTAATTAACTCCACTTTCTCGTGCGTAGCTTGAGCTTTCGTGACGTCATAGGGTGAGATGCGGTACCTTCATAGAGCCATATCTGCGGTATTATTTGTCATAGAGGGGTGCGGATTTCACTGTTATTCTTAGATTTTTTTTCTCTTTTTTTTTGAGATTAAGTAGTTTTTTTGGTGCACACCCCCTTTAAGATAATCTGGAATTAACACTCGTTGCCTGTCCTCTTTCACTTCTTTATTATGTTTTTGCAGTATAAACATTTTTTTTTTTTTTTTTTTCAAAATTCATTTTCATAAGATTTAGGTTTAAGATTGGCCATTAATTAATTCTTACACAGAAGTTTTTATTTCATTATCAATATTTTATCTGAAATAAAGTTAACTATACCCTCCATTCTATATTGTTTTTATGTGTATAATTAAGCAAAAATCATCTCATCTCTCCTCCTCTTGGGCTGATTACCGGGTTTATTTTGACATTCCGGATGATTCATGAGTTCTGGCGGACAATTTGACACAGGCGAAGATAGCAACATTTGCTTCAAATCGTAGAACAATGGCGAATCGTCGTTGGTACAAAAACTGACAGCAATACCAGTCTTGCCAGCACGTCCGGTACGACCAATACGATGAGTGTAATCTTTAAAAAAAAATATATATATATATCATAAAAAATCATTGGTTTTCTTGAATTATTCTTACCTTCAATTGTCTTTGCCATATCATAATTAATAACCATAGAAACATCCTTGATATCAATACCTCTTCCAGCAACATCTGTAGCCACAAGAATATCTTTGGCTCCAGATTTCAAGCTGGCTAAAGCATATTCTCTTTGCTCTTGACCTTTACCACCGTGAAGTGTACAAGCGTTGAATCCCAATTTTTCCAAACCTTTAGCCAAAACGTCGGCCCCCTTCTTTTGGTTAACAAAAATAATAATAGGCTTTTCAATGCCCTTGGAAAGAATCTCCATAAGTTTGCGTCTTTTGTCATTCTCGCCTACAAGATGGACAATTTGTTCTACACGTTCTACAGGTTTACCAATGGAGCCAATGTAAACTACAGCAGGTCTTCTGAGGTACGTTCTGGCTAATCTTTCTACAGCTGGAGGCATAGTTGCAGTGAACATCACAGTTTGTCTATATTTCTTTTTACTGTTGTAGTTGGCCAGGAGAATTCTGCTATCTTCGGCATCATCATTGTCTGGTTTCAGATTTGTTACTGGCATGTATTCTAGGATTTTCTGGACATCAGGTTCAAAACCTGAAAAAATTAAAATTGAATTATGTAGAAACTTGTTTATGGTTTTCTTAAAAATTGATGCAACAAATCTTGTGCAAGTGTAACTAGAGATAAAATTTCAAGTTTTATATATTCTTACCTAAATCTATCATACGATCAGCTTCATCCAAAACAATGTAAGTACACTGATTCAAGACCAAATAGCGATTTTCCAGCACATCAATCAAACGACCAGGAGTTGCAATAACAATTTCACAACCCATCCTTAGCCTAAAACCTTGCTCTTCTCTGCTCAAACCTAAAAAAAAATCATTATACAACCTACAAACTCAATCAAATTTTAATCACCTCCAACAACAACCACAGTCCTAATTCCCAAAGGCTGTCCAAATTTGACAGTTTCTTCTTCAATCTGCTGAGCCAATTCACGTGTGGGTGCCAAAATAATAGCATAAGGTCCTTGATCAGCGTCTTCAGTCCTTTCAATTTTTGGCAAAGATTGAATCCAGGATAATAAAGGTATGAGGAAAGCCAGGGTTTTACCTGAACCAGTTTCAGCCACACCAATAATATCCCTATTTTGCATGCCAATAGGAATGGCTTGTCTTTGAATGGGAGTAGGATCTTTGTAGCCTATAGTTTCAACAATTTCTAATAGGTCTTTGTGTATTCCAGACTCTTTCCAGCCTCTGATTGGTTCAGGAATTTTGCCCCCTTTAATAGTAATATTGTAGTCTTCTCTAAATATACGCCAATCTCTTTCAGTCATTTCATCTTTTTCTTTTTCAGACCAATGCCTGTCATCCCACAGTTGTTTTTCTTCTTTGCGTTTTACTTTTTTGAGTCTGACTTTTTCTTGGGCTTTTTCCGCTTCGGTTCTCCGTTTTTCCAAAAGTTCCCCATAAAATTTGCTCTGATCGCGTTTTTGTGCTTTGATGTCGATGCCGGCCAAATTGCCTCGGCCAAAAAATTGCACTTGATGTCTTTCTTTGTATATAGGGTTGTAGTCTAGTGAAGTGTCCTCTCCAGCGTCCCAATCAAATACGAATTTTCTGTCGTTTAGCCTCCTGACTCTGCGTTTTTTCTTAATTAAGCCCAGGTATCTTTCTTTTATGGCGTCTTGTTCTTTTTCCTTGTCCTTGTCTTTTTGTTTCTCTTCTTCGCGTTCACGATCTCTGGGACGCCTGTCTCTGTCCCTATCATCTTTTCTGTCTTCTTGTCTAGACACTTGCATTGCTTGGATAATTTTTCTTTCTTCGTCTTGCTGTTTTCTCAGCTTCTCTATTTCTTCTTGGCGTCTTTTCAGGGCTTCAGTGGCGCGTTGTTCTTTTGTTAAAAAAACAGGCTGAAATTAAGTAAAAAAAGGTAAATCTACAGTGTTAGTTGGAAATAATATAGTTACTTTGCTTTTAGCAGCTTCTTCAGCTTTTTTCTTTTCCAGCAACTCCTCCAAGGATAATGGTTCTTTTTTTTGGGGTTCTGCTTTGACTTCAGGTTTGATGGCTGGTTTGGTGTCTTCCACTGGAAGTGCAGGCTTTGTTTCCTTTGCAAATTTCGTGTCTTTGTCATCTTTACGCTCATCCTATAGGAAATTGAACTTTTAAAAACTTTGAAACTTTTTTTGTATCAAGTATAGATAGAAAGCTGAAATTTTCAGCGATTTTTATCCCAGTGGAAGACTGAAATCTCTGAAAATTTCAGCTCATTCGGACTTATAGTTCCAGAAATAAAATCGTGTCGAGCAATTTGACGTGTTTTATCAATTTTTCTGAGGGCCTTTTTTCATAGAATCCGGCTCCAAACAGAATAATTTAGTATATGGAGTTTGGGTGGTCCCCAATGATCAGTTAGACACAAAGTTCTTATATAAAACAAAATTTGAAATTTCATCATTTTACTTAGTGCCTACCTTATGATTTGGATTTTTACAAACTTTAAAAAATCATAACTTTTTTTCTATTAGAGACCGAAAGCTGAAATTTTTAGCGATTCTTTTCCCAGTAGAGGACTACAATCCTTGGAAATTTCAGCTCATTTGGACTTATAGTTTCAGAAATAAAATCGCGTTAAGCAATTTGGGGTATGTAAATTTATCAATTTTTCAATTTTCTGAGTGCCTTTTCCCATAGAATCTGGCTACAGATCTCAGAATAATTTTAGTGTATGGAATTTTGGGGGTCCGGAGTGACCATTTAGACACAAAATCCCAACAAAAAAAAAATTTAACAATTCATCATTTCAGTACTAAAGTAGCTCCCGTATGATTTGGATTTCTGAAAACTTTGAGAAATCGTAACTTTTGAAATTTTCAACAATTCTTATCCTATTAGAGGACTACAATCCCTGAAAATTTCAGCTCATTTGTATTGATAGTTACAAAATCGCGTTAAGCAATTTCAGCTGAATTTATCTATTTTTCAATTTTCTGAGTGCCTATTTCCATACAGGGTGGGGACTTTAACTGGAACTAATTCGCTAGAGCCTTCGGATAAAATATGTGGACAAAACGCAAAAACACGCCGATTAAGATTTTTGGCCTAAAATTTTTTCACATAATTTTTTTTATACAGGGTGTTCCAAGAACAGCTGCACGGTTATTAACTTTATTTTTTAAAATAGTTAACCCCTGTATATTATAAAATTTTTGGATTCTGCAGAAAATTCTAGACATATTTCATGTACAATGTCCGGTTAATTTTACAGCAATTTTACAAAAACAAAATACATTTTCATCTTAGCTTTTCGTAAACTATCATTTGACACTAACTTTGAATTTAATCCATGATTAAAAATTCCGTCAGCCGGTCAAAGTTGCGAAAAAGTCAATTTTCAACTGTGAATATTTCCAAAACAGTTGAAGATAGGTATATGACATTATCCATGAAATATGTCTAGAATTTTCCGCAGAATCCAGAAATGTCATAATATACATGGGCTACCATTTGAAAAAATGAAGTTGATAACCGTACAACTGTTCTTGGAACACCCTGTATAACAAAATTAATGTGAAAAAATCTTAAGCAAAACATTTTAATCGACGTGTTTTTGCGTTTTGTCCACATATTTTATCTGAAGGCTCTAGCGAATTAGTTCCAGTTAAAGCCCCCACCCTGTATATTTCGGCTTCAAATCTCAGAATAATTTGGTGTATGAAGTTGTGGGGGGGGAGCTTCCCAATGATCATGTAGACAGAAAATCTCAACAAAAAAAAATTGAAATTTCATTTTAATAGGTACAGTTTAGTACAAAGTACCTTATGATTTGGATTTTTAGAAACTTTGAAGACCCACAACTTTTTTTCTATTAAAGATAGAAAGCTGAAATTTTCAGCAATTTTTATCCTAGCAGAGGACTACAATCCCTTAAAATTTCAGTGGTGGGACTCTGTGCCATGCAGAATTCGACATATCGAAACATATCCGAATGCTGCACAGGCCTATAGAATCCTGTCGATAAGTAGATTTCTACATGACACAAAGTCTGTGAGCAGATCATTTGGACATAAGTATAGTTCCAGATATAAAATCGCGTTAAGCAATTTGAGGTAAATTTATCAATTTTTCAATTTTCCGAGTGCCTATTTCTATACTATCTTTTCATGTTGATATATGTGTTAAGCTATTTGACAGTCTTGTGTTGCCACGATTGGAATATGGGAGCATAATTTGGTCACCCCAATATGAGGTATGGTGCAAATCTATTGAACGAGTCCAGAGAAAGTTCCTAAAGTATGTTTTTTTGAAAAGGTTTGGCTTCTACCCTCCTCAGGGATTTAACCATAATAGACTTTTGAATTTGTTTAATAGACTCTCCCTGGAGAATAGGCGAATAAAAATGTGCCTAATTTACATTTATAAATAATAGTATAAATAGCCCTCATATTTTATCTCAACTCCCTTTTTCAATAAATCGTATCTACACCCGACAGAGAAATATGTTTTATTTGGACTTCCCTAGGAAAAATTTGTATAAAAATTCTCCAGTTTACCGTATGTGCAATTGTTTTAATATTTACGCTAGCGACATAGATATAAACACTATTACTTTAAGACAATTTACTAAAATTATAAGTGAGAAACTTTTTATTTCCCAGGCTCAGGAGTAGACAAGTTTGTTTTATTTTTATTGTTAAATTATATAGTATAATCTTGTTTTTTGAAAAAGTTTTTGCTTGTTAGAGCTCCGAGGAAGCCTCATATATTTAATGTGAAGTGTTCATGATTGTAACAATGTAAATTTTAAATTTCAAATAATTATTGTTTACTAGTTTTAAGCTCGGTATCTGTAATTGGCATGTGCTGTTCATACTGTATTAATAAATAAATAAATAAATAATTAAATATACATTTCGGCTTCAAATTTCAGAATAATTTAGTGTATGGAGTTGGGGGGGGGGGGGTCCCATGATGATTAGATACAAAATCTCATTAAAAAAAATTGAAATGTATTCATTTTAGTCTTGATTTTAGTATTTACTAAGGGAGGTGTCTTTTGATTTGTTTTTGAAGAGAACAACACCAATGAAAATTCAAGAGCCTGGAATAAACCAAAAATTAGAAATAACTGAAATACCTACCTATGGAAAAAAAAATAAAGTGAAAAATTACTTTTCCCTCGACTTTTCCCTAAGTTAGACAAATGTCTTTTGCACAGGATTTTTACCTCGAATAATAAAATTCGAATGAAGATCAGATACTTACCTACATTTAGTATGTCTCTGATGCTACATATGAGGTATTATTATTATTATGTATATCTTTGTTAGTTCCTACATTTGTTAAGATAGGTAATATGTTATCACATGTTCTTGTACTACAAGTGTGAATAATTACTATTTTTAAATAAAGTGTTTATATTGGTTCTATGTTACTTATTAAGTCTCCTACACTTTATTTTTTCCCAAGATAGATTTTGACATTGAAAACTTTGAAACATAAACAATAATGCTTGACCCTGACTGGTCGCAAAATGAGGTGTTTCTGCAGGTTGACATCAGTTTTACAATAGCGACCAATAAGCGGCATTAGAGGCATTGTTTATGTTTCAAAGTTGACAATGCCAAAATCTATCTAGGGAAAAAAAAAAACTATATATAAGTACACCAGTTTACATTCATTGCTCAACCTTTAGTATTGTCTGCATGTCAGGCACCCCAAGCTCCATCTAAAGCAATTCTGTATAAGTGCGTCTATTGCTTGGTCTATTGTATTTAAGAATTTCTATTTTGCTTTATATATATTTTTATATTATTGAACTTGACCACTCCACAGGTACCCCATCCATACAGGAAGAAGCCTGGGACGAAGGTACCTGAGATGCGACCAAAGTTTCCAAGAAACTGTGGGTTCTATACTCAGTTGTATATGATAAAATACCACAAAACATAATATTATCCAATTACCCTTTTCTCCCGCTCTGTCTTGTACTTCTCCTTATCATGTTTCTCGTCTCTCCTCTCGAATTTATCGTCTCTCCTAGAATCGTATCTCTCCTTGGACCTGGACCTGTGCCTTTTGTGACCTCGATCCGCTCTATCTTTGCTCTTCGAACGCGACCTTTTGCTCCGCTTGTCCCTGTCCTTATCCGTTCGTTCTCTACTCCGGGAACGTTTCTTTTTGTCGATTCCCATACTAAATGTACTAGTTTACCTTTATTTAAGTTTATAGAATCAAAAATATTTTAATGTTTACGTTTTTAAAACGTAGTTTCTTAACCTTAACCACACTTTTTCAGTTAATATTTTTATGCTGCGTTCGATAACTTTAGCCGTTTTCTGGCGTCCCCTTTTTTGACAGGTTCAAAACAGGTTAAACAAGCAATGGTGTTTCCATGTTTTCATTGTGACTGTTTCAGAAGTGGACGTGAAAAAAACGGCTTTTAAGTGGCTGGCAGACTGATAGACAACTCCAAATTGAAAATGATTCAAATACAAATTACCGCGTTTTCGAACGCGTCCCGAAACGTCACTGCGCAAATCGAAAGCCGGCAACGTTGCTTTTTAATGGCAACGGCAACCATTTTTGTGTTTTCCTTTTAATCGACCACCACAGATAAAAAAAAGCTCTTGTTAAAATTGGATCGCATTTTGTGTCTCCGACAAAATCAAAATATTGGAAAAATGCTACTGAAAAGTGCAATAATTAGTTGCTGTGTGCTGTGGGCTTGCACCAATGGTAAGAAAATGTCTATTTTTATCCTAGTTACATTACATTGCTATTTTGATACCCAGAGGCGTTTTTTTTTTTGCTTCTAGCTAGAAAAATTGCTGTTTCATTCTCTTCGTTTTATTTGTTCTAGTATTTCTTGCTTCTTTGACCGTGAATAAAGAATTAACCGTTAAATCAATCGTTTTTATTTGAAGTGTATAGTCGAGAATATTCATTAGGCCTGAAAAAATTCCTCGAATTACAAAACACCACAAATATGATATGGAGGATTAAAATACTTGGCTGTCTGTATCATTTGAATAAACAATGTTAACAATGTATCATGTTATTAGATTAGAAAATGGGAATATATTATGTGGGAAGTTTGTATGTCGATAAGAAACTGCATACTTTTGCGCAAATATTTTGTTGAAAAACAAGGTTTTTTGTCAGCTAATTTTTATCGTTTGGTTTTCTTCCAAACTCGATATTTTAGTTTAATCTCTGGGGGATGCTAAAGGGTGCTTAAATATCCATGCAGATTTCAATTGCAACACAAAAAAATTGTAATCCATGTAGACTATTTTGTGAAATTCTTTGACACTATCCGAATCAGGGTTGAAAAAAAAAACCCATCCCTATTTATATATTTTTTGTTTCTCTTTACAAACAATAAATCATTGTTAATCATGTAAAAGTAATATACTAACCTCGATACTAACTAATATAATCTACATCATAAACAGTGTTTAATTAAAAACAGACACAGAACAATGGGCTCCTTTGCCAATGTACAATGTATTAGGTATGTAATTATTAGGTATTTGGATTTTTTGATGTTTTTTTTTTTTTTTTGATTTTTAAGTTTTTTTAAGGTTTTTAAAAGTTTGGAAAAAATCAAAGAATAATAGCTATTTATGGAACAAGTGTTTGAAATGAACCTTTTTGACGAATGTGAATTTTAACCATATACTATTGACATAGGAAGCCATAAATTTGAAAAAAATAACAACTTTTTACGCGCTAGTGTCTAACAGTCTAAAGCGAGGGTTCAACCAATATGCTTACAAATGTACAGTGTGGTCATTTGATCTTGATAACATTTCAACCTGTCATAATTTCTTTATTTTTGAAGTTATTTGAATAAATAAAAAAAACATACTGTAGGGTTGGTTCCCAAGTTTCAGATAGGGTGGACAAAAAACAAAAGACTAATATATTCTGACAGATATGGACACAATAGTTATTTTCCTAACAAGTGCGCAAAGTGTTACTTTTCCGCAAGCGTGCGGAAAAGACACTTTGCGCACGTGTTAGGAACAAAATTTTTCCTACGAGCTTCATATCAGGTAAGTAGGTAATAACAAAAATTTAAAAAAAAAAAACGATAATTTGTTTAATTATTTTTAATTAACTTGAAAGGAACCTATGCATTTATCAAAAAATTAATAACAAAAAAAAATAACAGAAAATCCTCGTCAGAGCTGTTCATCTTAAAGCGTTTAAATTTGATGAGAAAGTTTGTAGATTTTTGCATATAAATAGAGAACAAATCTGACAATGTGTCAAAGTTAATTCATTCATATTTAGTGTTTGTATAGATGTTGGCTGATATAGAAACAGAGGAAAAAATTGTCATCATGTGTCAAAGTCGACAGGTGCACTTATTGTTGCTTGACAATTATAATTACCTTTCGGCACTCAGTGCGGATAAGGCCTGTATCCGCACTGAGTGCGGAAAAGTGTAACTTTGAGCCCGGAAATGCGTGCGGAAAAGTACTACTTTGCGCACGCTCGTAGGAAAATAACATTTTTTTCAATGGAATATCCAGTAAATTGTTGAATTGTTTAATAATATGTTCCATTCTGATTGCAATATATACAATACAATATACTTGAATACAATTTACTCTATATTTACATGTAGAAGTGTTTTATTTATTCTAATGGAAAATTCTGCCTACCTACCTACCTTTGCAGGTAATCTGTGTAGGTAATCAATATTTTCAGTTAGAATAAATGAAACATTTCTGCATCTAAATATAAAGTAAATTGTATTCAATTGTATTGTATTATATATACCTATTGCAATCAGAATGAAACATATTATCAAACAAACTAAAAAATTACTGGGTGTTCTATTTAAAAAAAAGCTATGTGTTCGCATAACTGTCAAAATATATTAGTCTTTCGTTTTTTGTCCACCCTATCTGAAACTTGGAAACCAACCTTACAGTATGTATTTTTATTTATTTAAATAACTTTAAAAATAAAAAAAATATGACAGTTTAAAATGTTATCAAGATAAAATGACCACACTGTACATACGATGATTTCCATATTTGATGGATAGATTATACCTCGGATTATACTCAATAGTCAATGCTCAATTTATTCATGCATATTCATACATAAGTCACATAATGTTGAGATTACATATATGGTTGCAAATAAAATTATTATCCGTTCACAATCCGATGTCCACAGGTAGGTACAGGTAAAATCACCTTTCAGTGCTATTTGATAGGGAAAGGTGATAAATTTACCTGCACCTGTGGACATCGGATTGTGAACAGGATATATACAATTTATACACAGTCTGTAGTTGTAAATTGAAACTCAAAAACTTTAAATAGTATATTATGCAATGATCATGTTATATACGAAACTCGCCTGCGGCTCGTTTTGTATCCTACGATATGCTCGTGTATTAATGGCTATCACATGAGAGTTGCATACACTATTTTTTCTGTTATTTTTATATAAACATTATTCATCAATCTGTATCATAATGAAGTTCATTATGAAAGAGATTTTAGGCGTATTATGAAACGTCAGTAGAAAAAAAATATTGCAAAGATTCGACATTCACAAGCTTACTTTATACCAGTTTCCATTTGTCCACCCAGTGCAAAAAAAATGTATCCTTATCCTTACATGTTACATGCTTTTAGAAAAAGATGTGGATACACTCAGTGCGCACTGGTTGACAAATGGAAATCGCCATTAGAAACAGTACATTCAAATAGTAGATTATACCACGAGTCAATAATGATTATTCCGAGGGAATAATAGACATTATTGCGAGTAGTATACTCTACTTTATTCATGACAAATTAATTTATTTGAAATTTTCTTTCCAAAAACGCTCTTTGTTCATCCATCTCAATACAAATACACAAGCACTACGCGTTTGACACTGACATTTTTGAGTTTGTTCAGGTATATTGTTTCCATGGTACTACTTAATTAATTTGAGAAATTTTGTGATTGGTGTGCAAGCGGGAATAATGACCATTAATCCCTGCGGGAATAATATATGGCATTATACTGCTAAAATCACATATGCAATACTTATACTATCAGTCGTAAATAAATACAATTAAAATACAAGACAGTAGAAAGAATACAAATCACAGCAAAGTTTGTTGGCAAAAGGACACGTCTAAAACAGCCTGGACCGTCCTGACACATTTTCAACCTATAACCCTTTTTACCTGGCTCCGGTTTAACAAACCGCAACATACTGCTCAAATTCGAGTGGTAGGTATCCATCACGTCACTTTGTAACCGGGAGAAAACGGTATGTCATTTCTCGAACCGTTTTGTAACCCGGTTAGTTAAACCGGAGCCACGTGAAACGAACTTATGATAAGCTGGGATGGGGGTACGGAAAAAAGGGCGAATTACAAAATGTCGAATTGTCACAAAAGATCGAATAGCAAAATGTCGAAAATACAAAAGGTTGAAAAAACAAAATGTCGAATAAATAAAGGTCGAAAATATATAAGGTCGAATAAAAAAAGGTCGAAAATAAAAAAGGTCGAATAACAAAAGATCGAATAACAAAAGATCGAATACCAGAAGGTCGAAGATACACTAGGTCGAATTACAAAAGATCGAAAATATAAAAGATCGGAATACAAAAGGGTCGAATTACAAAAGGTAGAAATTCGTAAGGTTGAAAATACCGAATGTCGAAAATACAAAAGATTGAAAATACAAAAGGTCGAAATACAAAGAGGTCGAATTACAAAAGGTAGAAATTGAGAAAGGTCGAGAATACAAAAGGTCAAAAATAATATAAAGTCAAAAATACAAAAAGTTTTTTTTTTTTCTTTCTGTTCTATTCATTTATTTTTCTGTTAAACAATAGAAAACGGGTGTGGTAGGATGACAGATGTCATCGGCTATTGAAAGCAATTTAAAAAACGACAAAACGTATATCCGGTTATTTCTTGAAAATTTGACATGTATCAATAAAATACGTTTGTGGCTGTCACTCCGTCAGTTTTTGACGTATGTCGATAGGAATTTTTATTTAGGGTTTTTGGGGTCCGCAGAAGGTTTTCCGCCACTTTTTTTTTCGAAATTCGCAAAATGAAAAAACTTTTATGACGTTCACAGCTGTCAAATTTTTTTGACACAAACCGATAATTGGCGTCCGAAAACCGCCTTGTACCGGGGTTTGGTTGTCGTAGCTTTTATAGTAGAGCGGGGAGAAAGTCGGACATGTGTCAAATTTGACAGGTGACATCTGTCGATATCGCCAAAATGTTTTTCGACAAAAGTTCTATCCGAACGCATCCTTCGTATTTGACGTATGTCAAAGATGACGTTTCGCCTTGTTACGCCGTTAGTTTTTGACAATTAACATTGACAATTTTTCTTAAGGGGTTTTTGGGACCGGGGAATCTTTTCCGACACTCGCATTTTTATTTTTCCGATAAATGCAAAAATAACTTTCTTGACGTTGACAGCTGTCAAATTTTTTTGACACCGACAGGTCGCCCACGTTGAACAAACATGACCCACCGAGTTTGAGGTTTTCAGCTTGTAAGGTAAAGCGTGGGAAAGGCCGTTTACCCAATATAAACAAATTCCGGTCGCATGACAGCTGTTATCAAAATTTCACCTGGAAATTCCGAAACGCTTTAAAGAAATCTGGTGGGAGACGGAGCCCTTTTTTTGAAATTCCTTCTGCTTGTCAAAAATTTGACATTGACAGATGGCCAAGTTGGCTGTGGAATTTTTTTAGTGATTTTTCCGAACTCGCCGAGATGTTTTCTATCCGCCTATATAAGTTTTGTCCGCCGGGTTAATTTGGGTTAGATTGGGTTATTTTGTATTCATTTTCTGTTTCAGGGATTTGATGAAGTTCAGGAACAGAGATTGGGACACATTCCGAGGACGGGTTAATTTGGGTTAGATTGGGTTATTTTGTATTCATTTTCTGTTTCAGGGATTTGATGAAGTTCTTGAACAGCGATTGGGTCGTATTCCGAGGACGGGTCAGTTTGGGTTAGATTGGGTTATTTTGATTCATTTTCTGTTTGAGCAAATGACGTTTCACTATAGAAAATTACGGGATCGGGCAGTAAATAGGAGTGCATGGGTCAGAAACGGGGATTGGGTTAATTACAAAAGTGTACAGAGTTTTGGTTAGTTTGGTTTAGCTTTGGTGAGTTAGCGTTAGTCAAGGCGTTAGTATGTGGAAAAGAAAGTAGAAAGAAAAAAAAATTGTATTTTCGACTTTTTATAATCTTGACAATTTGTATTTTCGACCATTTTCATCTTCTACCTTTTAAAATTAGTACTTTTGTATTTCGATCTTTTGTATTTTCGACATTTTGTATTTCGACTTTTTGTATTTTCGACATTTTCAATTGTCTACATTTTGTATTTTCGACATTTTGTATTTTCGATCTTTTGTGTTTTCGACCTTCTGTTATTCGACCTTTTGTATTTTCGACGTTCTGTATTTTCGACGTTTTGTTGTTCAACCTTTTGTTATTCGACCTTTTGTTATTCGACTTTTCGTTACTCTACCTTTTGTTATTCGACCTTTTGTTATTCGACCTTTCCTCATTCGATCTTTTGTATTTTCGACCTTTTGTTTTCGACTTTTTGTATTTCGACCTTTTTTCCGGGATTCGCTGGGATGATCAAATTTTTCTGTCTTGTGTCATAGCTGTGGATTCCACCATGCACCTTGAATTTATTCTCATTGTCCTTCACATACAACAGATTTTCAAGTATGTAGTGAGATGGTAAAGTAAGTATATTTAAACTCTCAAAGGCCTGTCTACACTCCTCCCTGAAGCCCAACCCAGCCAAGATTCGGATAGCTTTTCTCTGAAGTCTAAAAAGTCTGGCCACAAGGGGGGAGATACCCCAAATCAAAATACCATATGTCATAACAGAAGTGAGATATAGCATGGTACAAAGTTTTCAGAACATTATCTGAGACACTCTGGGAGAGATTACGAAGGACAAAGAGAACCCTGCTAAACTTTGATGAAACTTGATTAATTTGTGCATACCATTTTAAAGTGGGGTCTATGAGCACTCCAAAAAATCGAACTATCTTCCCTTTTTCATTAATACCTTTAGAGTCTCTGAGGGAGAAAATCAATATCTCTGTTTTGTCTTCATTCAGGAGCAGCTTATTAGCATTCAACCAGTCCCTTACTCTATCCTGAGTGGCTTTAAGCTGTGAGACTGCTGCCTGATCAACCCATCCCGCTGACATGGAGACTGTGATGTCATCCGCAAAAAGGGTGTATTTTTCTTGATCACTGTTAAAGGGGAGATCATTTACATAGATTAAAAATAGGATCAGCCCCAGGACAGACCCTTGGGTCACACCTATATTTACAACCCTTTCCGCAGAACACACCCCACCCACCCTGACAGTTTCGGATCTGTTTTCCAGATAAGAATTTATGAGTTTAATACTGTCTGTACCAAAATTATAGTGTACTAGCTTGCTCAGCAAGATTTCATGGGAAACATAGTCAAATGCCTTACTTAGGTCACAGAAAAGCACAGCACTAAATTGGAGATTGTCAAAAGAATCCAGAATATCAGCAACGAGATTCAATATACCCAATGTAGTACAGGGTGTTTTTTTATATATTGATACCCCACCTACAGCCTTTACCTTGACATGTAGAAGAAAGGTGTAAATACAAAAGTTGTACAGTTTTCGCTAAATTTTTAGTATCCATGGTCAGAAACAAAAGTTGAATGTCAGAAATGTGAAATCATCCATGCTTTCAGCTTTTTTCAAATGGGATGCCCTATATTTGGTTCTATATTCTTGAAGAGCACAATGTCCCGATTCCAAAAATATATAGTTTATCTATATTTGGTTGAGCAGTCTCTTATATATTTGGCTTTAAAAATTGTAACAATACTATCCTACTTATTGATTTTGTGAACTAATTATTCTACCTGTAGAGGTAAAAGCTGCAGGTAAAATTTGAGGTACTTGGTTTCTCTGATAGTATTTTTGAATTTTTCAAAACCAAATATGTTGGAGACCGCTCAAACAAATATAGACAAACTATATAATTTTATTCCAGTTGTTTGACTTGGGTTTTGACTGTTCCTTGATTCTTTTATAAAAAGAAATTTGGATGAAAACAAAAATTCAGGAGCCTAGAATAGTTGAAAATTGAAACTTAAATACCTTCTAAATTTTTTTTTTTTTTTTTTAGGTGAGAATGTTATCCAAGGCGAAAAAATATTCCCAGAACCATCGGGAGTTACCAATGGCCCAATAATACCAACTACCACAATAATTCCGCCAACCAATTCAACTACTCTGAAACCAAATACTACCACATTGGCTCCAACTACTACCACAACTCTTGCTCCAAAACCTAATACTACCACTGCAGCTACTACAACCACTACTTCAACCACTGCAAAGCCTACCTCTCCTACACCTAAACCTGATAATAAACCTGTAATTAATGACTTTATTGGTAATTATTCTGGCACCAAGAATATTTGTTTGATGGTCAAAATGGCTGTGGTGGTTGAGGTGTTGGTAAAGGACAAAAATTCTACAATGGTAAGAAAAAGATTCTTGCTGTACTCAGTCAGTAAACAGAATTTATTTTTTTCGAAATATCATTATATATTTACAAAAACAATTATTTATCTATTTGCCTTTGTTTTGACCCAAAATAATATGTTCTATAAATTGATAACTATATTAGTCATCTTGAACCACAAAGCAACATGATAGGAGAAGGTTAAGGTTTTTTTATTTATTGCAATTTTCTTTTATTGAAGGAATTCTTGTTTTGATATATGCAAAAAATGTTTCCTTCAATCTACCCTTGGATTAGAGAAAACAATTTATATAAACAATAATCTGTTTATAGATGTAGGTTAATGTTTATTTAATTTTACTTGTTGAAATGTTTTATAAATAATCTTGAATATTTTTTTTTTTTATAGATAAATGTTCCAAAAGCACCAAAATTCAATGCTGTCTGTCCTCAAAATACAGAAGAATCCTTAACCATCAATTGGGAAAATAACTCTATAATTTTTGGATTTTCCAAGAACAACAGCAAATTCGAAATTCGATCCATTAACGTTTCCTTATCTGGTAGGTAGATAATCAACAAAGTTTGTGTATTCTGCCAAACCACACATGCTCAATTTTTTATTTAAATAAACTTTCTGATAACAGTTGATAAATTCGTGGGAAACACGCCTTAAATCAATATATGTTTTATTTCAGGAACAAACAAGACTTTTTACCATTTGAAGCCCGAATTCTCAGTTTCGGAAAAATTGTCTTACTATTGCGCAAAAGATCAAGCCCTCAATTTGACTGATGGCACCACGAGCAATGTGACATTGGCTAGATTGCATCTTAGTCATATGCAGTATCAGGCTTTTGTCAACCAAACCGAGGCTCATTATGCTACTGGTAAGGATTTTGTACAAATATACCTAACTTATATTATTAATATAAAACAACAAGTGGTTGTGAGATTTTTAAACTGAATCAAGTTCTTCAATTCGAATTCTTTCTTTTCAGTTTGGGATTGTGATGGTATCAACACCCCTGACATAGTACCGATTGTAGTGGGTTGCGTTCTTGCCGTCCTTGTCGTTCTCGTTTTGGTGGCCTACCTGTTTGGCAGGCGAAGTTGCCAAGCCCGAGGCTACCTTTCAATGTGAGTGGAAAACCAGGAAAGAAAAGGTACACTCCTACGCACCTCAACGGAGACACTCTAAACAACTTCATTGTGTTTGTTTGATTCAACTTTTGCTTGGAGTGTCTTTGCTTTTTTGATACTGATAGGGAGAGTAATTTTTATTATTTATTTTTCTGTTGTGTTATTCAAA
This sequence comes from Ceutorhynchus assimilis, assembly GCA_917834065.1. Classification (NCBI taxonomy): domain Eukaryota; kingdom Metazoa; phylum Arthropoda; class Insecta; order Coleoptera; family Curculionidae; genus Ceutorhynchus; species Ceutorhynchus assimilis. The sequence goes on from OU892281.1 coordinate 5,281,616, forward strand.
ATTTTGTAGTTTTTTGTTTGTTTTGGGGTCCTAGTTGAATTTTTTTTTGTGCTCATTTTAATCCATGACACTTGATAATAATTGGGGGTTAATATTTTTATTTTTTTTTTGATTTAATAAATCTAGATTCATGTTATTATGAATTTTGTTCAGCAACCAATACTAACATCTAAAAATTCACTTTAACATGAACTTTGCAAAAGAAATTAATTATTGTGATGTCAATTGAAGCAGGAGGCATAATATTATTAATCGAAAATAATCTCTTAAACATTTTCCAAGTGTCCAAAATGTAGTTTTCAATTTTTGGAGTTTGGAATTTTTCATAAAATTACTATACATATACATAGAAGTTAGAATTATTATAATACAGGTTTTTTACTGATCTTTGATGGCATATAAACCAAAAAAAAAAAAGTCCTCTTTCCAGCATTGATTATTAGGTAGGTAGTTTTAGGTTCTAGTTTTAAAACGTTTTTTTGGTTTAGTGAAAATATATTATATTAAAACTTATCGGGCTGTGAAAGCTAAAAAATAAATTTGTATGTGCAACAATATTGAATAAAGTTTCATTAATGAATAAAGTTTGTTGTTTTATTTTTTTAGTACTTCTCCCTATTAGTGTGGTAAAATAGGAGTGTATTTTTTTTTTGTTTAAATAAATTTTAATAATTAAATATTCACAGTGCTTAAACTGCACGATTTTCAGGTTTGCAACGGAAAAAAATGAAAGCGACTACATCCCTATGAAAACCCTTTCATGTTTCAAGTAAATCACAATTGTATACGGAGTGTTTTTGAATTGAAGGCTACAATAATGGACTAATTATGACTTAAAAAATGTCCATCAATTAAAAATCACTTTGTATTTTAGATTTTTAAGTTGTGACAATTATTATTTCGCACATTGAATAGGAAAGTTCGAAGCACAAGCTACTTATTTGCTAAAAGCCAAATTATGATGTTTATTACCAGAGATTGAAAATTGTAAGTTGCAAAAAATTACTCAACCAAAAGTGCCTCAGCTTTTGTACCCCTTTAATTTGCCATATTAGTTTTTAAGTAACACATTTTTGCAACTTTCAAAGAATCTTTGAATATTTAAGGATTTTGTTTAAATAAGCACCACATAGTATTTCAAGACCCTAATGCTGTTAACCAATGCAAGTATTATTTTGTGCACCTTTTATATTAAATAAGAAATTTGTTTAGGATTAGAACAGAAACAAGGCATCGAATAATGTTCTGAGTTTTCTGGGCTTCAGATTATAATCCTACTGAAAAGTTTATGGAATTGTGATATTAGAATGTTAAGTTTTCAGCTAGGGTCTCGTATTCCCCTCGAATATATTTTCAATTTTCAGATAGACAGGGTGTTACAAATTTGTGAATAAGTATGGGTAATTATAAGAGATATAAGGTGGGTTAAATTGGGGCAAATCTATGCAATTTCTTGCAATATAGTAGAGTGCTCCTTTTAATATATTTTGACTTTTGTGAGCGCGTCGGAGTTACAAGCTGAAATTTTCACAGAATGAAGATTTTATTATGTTAATTCAAAATCCCAAGGTAATACAAAATTAAAACGGGCAAAAGGGCACTATAATTAAAAATTGAGATTATTGCATAAACATATAGAATATTAATTTACTGTGGCGTGTTTACCATGTAAGCTAGGGAAGCACAGCTTCCCCTCGAGGATTTATTAAGAACACTAAACTAAACTTTATATAGACATTTTCAAAAAGAAATATATGAAACTTGTGAATGGCTGACTGGTTCTGAAATTATAAGTCTCTCCTGTGTACTTTCACCATCTTTCCCCACAGCTTCCCCGTCTGTTAAAGTCTGGACACGCCACTGAATAATTTATGACTGTTTTCATACATTTCCAAATGGTAGATTCATCGAAAAAGCAGGTCAAAATTTGTGGAAAACAACCCTGACATCAATTCCAAATACCCATTTCAAGCAGAAACAAAAATAAAAAGAAAATCCTATTTTTGGCACTGGAAAATTTTCAAAATCCTAACATGGTCATGAACAATTACCCATAGCTCTGGTAAATTTTGAGCAAATTAAAATAAATTATACACCATTTGAAAGAGCCTTAAATTCTCTATAAATCTGTGCAAAATTGAGCTGGATAGCTCGGATAGTTTTTGAGCAATTTAGCCTCAAAGTTGACTTTTAGTCCAAGTTTTGTCAAAAACTTCAAACTCAATTTGCTCATAAACTAGAAATCTGGAAATATTGTAAATTACAGGCCATTTAGAACTTGATAAAAGCTACAAATTCTGGAAATTTTAATGCAATTTGCTCAACGGTTACCGAACAATTGAGGTTTGAACATTTTGAAATCAGAATTCAAGGGGATACCCTTATGAAAAATTCAATTTTTTTATTTTTTAGTTTTGCTCAATTTTGACTTTATGAATCGATAGAGCGGGTAATAATTAGTGGAAAACAACCCTAATATCAATACCAAATGGCCATTTTAAGAAGACACAAAAATAAAAAGAAAATCCTATTTTTGGCACTGGAAAATTTTCAAAATCCTAACATGGTCATGAACAATTACCCATAGCTCTGGTGAATTTTGAGCAAATTAAAATAAATTATACACCATTAGAAAGAGCCTTAAATTCTCTATAAATCTGTGCAAAATTGAGCTGGATAGCTCCTATAGTTTTTGAGCAATTTAGCCTCAAAGTTGACTTTTAGTCCAAGTTTTATCAAAAACTTCAAACTCAATTTGCTCATAAACTAGAAATCTGGAAATATTGTAAATTACAGGCCATTTAGAACTTGATAAAAGCTACAAATTCTGGAAATTTTAATGCAATTTGCTCAACGGTTACCGAACAATTGAGGTTTGAACATTTTGAAATCAGAATTCAAGGGGATACCCTTATGAAAAATTCAATTTTTTTATTTTTTACTTTTGCTCAATTTTGACTTTATGAATCGATAGAGCGGGTAATAATTAGTGGAAAACAACCCTGATATCAATACCAAATGGCCATTTTAAGAAGACACAAAAATAAAAAGAAAAACCTATTTTTGGCACTGGAAAATTTTCAAAATCCTAACATGGTCATGAACAATTACCCATAGTTCTGGTAAATTTTGAGCAAATTAAAATAAATTATACACCATTAGAAAGAGCCTTAAATTCTCTATAAATCTGTGCAAAATTGAGCTGGATAGCTCGGATAGTTTTTGAGCAATTTAGCCTCAAAGTTGACTTTTAGTCCAAGTTTTGTCAAAAACTTCAAACTCAATTTGCTCATAAACTAGAAATCTGGAAATATTGTAAATTACAGGCCATTTAGAAGTTGATAAAAGCTACAAATTCTGGAAATTTTAATGCAATTTGCTCAACGGTTATCGAGCAATTGAGGTTTGAATATTTTGAAATCAGAATTCAAAGGGATACCCTTATGAAAAATTCAATTTTTTTATTTTTTAGTTTTGCTCAATTTTGACTTTATGAATCGATAGAGCGGGTAATAATTAGTGGAAAACAACCCTAATATCAATACCAGATGGCCATTTTAAGAAGACACAAAAATAAAAAGAAAATCCTATTTTTGGCACTGGAAAATTTTCAAAATCCTAACATGGTCATGAACAATTACCCATAGCTCTGGTAAATTTTGAGCAAATTAAATTAAATTATACACCATTAGAAAGAGCCTTAAATTCTCTATAAATCTGTACAAAATTGAGCTGGATAGCTCCTATAGTTTTTGAGCAATTTAGCCTCAAAGTTGACTTTTAGTCCAAGTTTTGTCAAAAACTTCAAACTCAATTTGCTCATAAACTAGAAATCTGGAAATATTGTAAATTACAGGCCATTTAGAAGTTGATAAAAGCTACAAATTCTGGAAATTTTAATGCAATTTGCTTAACGGTTACCGAACAATTGAGGTTTGAACATTTTGAAATCAGAATCATACCCTTATGAAAAATTCAATTTTTTTATTTTTTTAGTTTTGCTCAATTTTGACTTTATGAATCGATAGAGCGGGTAATAATTAGTGGAAAACAACCCTAATATCAATACCAGATGGCCATTTTAAGAAGACACAAAAATAAAAAGAAAATCCTATTTTTGGCACTGGAAAATTTTCAAAATCCTAACATGGTCATGAACAATTACCCATAGCTCTGGTAAATTTTGAGCAAATTAAAATAAATTATACACCATTTGAAAGAGCCTTAAATTCTCTATAAATCTGTGCAAAATTGAGCTGGATAGCTCCTATAGTTTTTGAGCAATTTAGCCTCAAAGTTGACTTTTAGTCCAAGTTTTATCAAAAACTTCAAACTCAATTTGCTCATAAACTAGAAATCTGGAAATATTGTAAATTACAGGCCATTTAGAACTTGATAAAAGCTACAAATTCTGGAAATTTTAATGCAATTTGCTCAACGGTTACCGAACAATTGAGGTTTGAACATTTTGAAATCAGAATTCAAGGGGATACCCTTATGAAAAATTCAATTTTTTTATTTTTTAGTTTTGCTCAATTTTGACTTTATGAATCGATAGAGCGGGTAATAATTAGTGGAAAACAACCCTAATATCAATACCAGATGGCCATTTTAAGAAGACACAAAAATAAAAAGAAAATCCTATTTTTGGGAATGGAAAATTTTCAAAATCCTAACATGGTCATGAACAATTACCCATAGCTCTGGTAAATTTTGAGCAAATTAAATTAAATTATACACCATTAGAAAGAGCCTTAAATTCTCTATAAATCTGTACAAAATTGAGCTGGATAGCTCCTATAGTTTTTGAGCAATTTAGCCTCAAAGTTGACTTTTAGTCCAAGTTTTGTCAAAAACTTCAAACTCAATTTGCTCATAAACTAGAAATCTGGAAATATTGTAAATTACAGGCCATTTAGAAGTTGATAAAGCTACAAATTCTGGAAATTTTAATGCAATTTGCTTAACGGTTACCGAACAATTGAGGTTTGAACATTTTGAAATCAGAATCATACCCTTATGAAAAATTCAATTTTTTTATTTTTTTAGTTTTGCTCAATTTTGACTTTATGAATCGATAGAGCGGGTAATAATTAGTGGAAAACAACCCTAATATCAATACCAGATGGCCATTTTAAGAAGACACAAAAATAAAAAGAAAATCCTATTTTTGGCACTGGAAAATTTTCAAAATCCTAACATGGTCATGAACAATTACCCATAGCTCTGGTAAATTTTGAGCAAATTAAAATAAATTATACACCATTTGAAAGAGCCTTAAATTCTCTATAAATCTGTGCAAAATTGAGCTGGATAGCTCCTATAGTTTTTGAGCAATTTAGCCTCAAAGTTGACTTTTAGTCCAAGTTTTATCAAAAACTTCAAACTCAATTTGCTCATAAACTAGAAATCTGGAAATATTGTAAATTACAGGCCATTTAGAACTTGATAAAAGCTACAAATTCTGGAAATTTTAATGCAATTTGCTCAACGGTTACCGAACAATTGAGGTTTGAACATTTTGAAATCAGAATTCAAGGGGATACCCTTATGAAAAATTCAATTTTTTTATTTTTTAGTTTTGCTCAATTTTGACTTTATGAATCGATAGAGCGGGTAATAATTAGTGGAAAACAACCCTAATATCAATACCAGATGGCCATTTTAAGAAGACACAAAAATAAAAAGAAAATCCTATTTTTGGGAATGGAAAATTTTCAAAATCCTAACATGGTCATGAACAATTACCCATAGCTCTGGTAAATTTTGAGCAAATTCAAATAAATTATACACCATTAGAAAGAGCCTTAAATTCTCTATAAATCTGTGCAAAATTGAGCTGGATAGCTCCTATAGTTTTTGAGCAATTTAGCCTCAAAGTTGACTTTTAGTCCAAGTTTTATCAAAAACTTCAAACTCAATTTGCTCATAAACTAGAAATCTGGAAATATTGTAAATTACAGGCCATTTAGAACTTGATAAAAGCTACAAATTCTGGAAATTTTAATGCAATTTGCTCAACGGTTATCGAGCAATTGAGGTTTGAATATTTTGAAATCAGAATTCAAAGGGATACCCTTATGAAAAATTCAATTTTTTTATTTTTTAGTTTTGTTCAATTTTGACTTTATGAATCGATAGAGCGGGTAATAATTAGTGGAAAACAACCCTGATATCAATACCAAATGGCCATTTTAAGAAGACACAAAAATAAAAAGAAAATCCTATTTTTGGCACTGGAAAATTTTCAAAATCCTAACATGGTCATGAACAATTACCCATAGCTCTGGTAACTTTTGAGCAAATTAAAATAAATTATACACCATTAGAAAGAGCCTTAAATTCTCTATAAATCTGTGCAAAATTGAGCTGGATAGCTCCTATAGTTTTTGAGCAATTTAGCCTCAAAGTTGACTTTTAGTCCAAGTTTTATCAAAAACTTCAAACTCAATTTGCTCATAAACTAGAAATCTGGAAATATTGTAAATTACAGGCCATTTAGAACTTGATAAAAGCTACAAATTCTGGAAATTTTAATGCAATTTGCTCAACGGTTATCGAACAATTGAGGTTTGAACATTTTGAAATCAGAATTCAAGGGGATACCCTTATGAAAAATTCAATTTTTTTATTTTTTAGTTTTGCTCAATTTTGACTTTATGAATCGATAGAGCGGGTAATAATTAGTGGAAAACAACCCTAATATCAATACCAGATGGCCATTTTAAGAAGACACAAAAATAAAAAGAAAATCCTATTTTTGGGAATGGAAAATTTTCAAAATCCTAACATGGTCATGAACAATTACCCATAGCTCTGGTAAATTTTGAGCAAATTAAATTAAATTATACACCATTAGAAAGAGCCTTAAATTCTCTATAAATCTGTACAAAATTGAGCTGGATAGCTCCTATAGTTTTTGAGCAATTTAGCCTCAAAGTTGACTTTTAGTCCAAGTTTTGTCAAAAACTTCAAACTCAATTTGCTCATAAACTAGAAATCTGGAAATATTGTAAATTACAGGCCATTTAGAAGTTGATAAAAGCTACAAATTCTGGAAATTTTAATGCAATTTGCTTAACGGTTACCGAACAATTGAGGTTTGAACATTTTGAAATCAGAATCATACCCTTATGAAAAATTCAATTTTTTTATTTTTTTAGTTTTGCTCAATTTTGACTTTATGAATCGATAGAGCGGGTAATAATTAGTGGAAAACAACCCTAATATCAATACCAGATGGCCATTTTAAGAAGACACAAAAATAAAAAGAAAATCCTATTTTTGGCACTGGAAAATTTTCAAAATCCTAACATGGTCATGAACAATTACCCATAGCTCTGGTAAATTTTGAGCAAATTAAAATAAATTATACACCATTTGAAAGAGCCTTAAATTCTCTATAAATCTGTGCAAAATTGAGCTGGATAGCTCCTATAGTTTTTGAGCAATTTAGCCTCAAAGTTGACTTTTAGTCCAAGTTTTATCAAAAACTTCAAACTCAATTTGCTCATAAACTAGAAATCTGGAAATATTGTAAATTACAGGCCATTTAGAACTTGATAAAAGCTACAAATTCTGGAAATTTTAATGCAATTTGCTCAACGGTTACCGAACAATTGAGGTTTGAACATTTTGAAATCAGAATTCAAGGGGATACCCTTATGAAAAATTCAATTTTTTTATTTTTTAGTTTTGCTCAATTTTGACTTTATGAATCGATAGAGCGGGTAATAATTAGTGGAAAACAACCCTAATATCAATACCAGATGGCCATTTTAAGAAGACACAAAAATAAAAAGAAAATCCTATTTTTGGGAATGGAAAATTTTCAAAATCCTAACATGGTCATGAACAATTACCCATAGCTCTGGTAAATTTTGAGCAAATTCAAATAAATTATACACCATTAGAAAGAGCCTTAAATTCTCTATAAATCTGTGCAAAATTGAGCTGGATAGCTCCTATAGTTTTTGAGCAATTTAGCCTCAAAGTTGACTTTTAGTCCAAGTTTTATCAAAAACTTCAAACTCAATTTGCTCATAAACTAGAAATCTGGAAATATTGTAAATTACAGGCCATTTAGAACTTGATAAAAGCTACAAATTCTGGAAATTTTAATGCAATTTGCTCAACGGTTATCGAGCAATTGAGGTTTGAATATTTTGAAATCAGAATTCAAAGGGATACCCTTATGAAAAATTCAATTTTTTTATTTTTTAGTTTTGTTCAATTTTGACTTTATGAATCGATAGAGCGGGTAATAATTAGTGGAAAACAACCCTGATATCAATACCAAATGGCCATTTTAAGAAGACACAAAAATAAAAAGAAAATCCTATTTTTGGCACTGGAAAATTTTCAAAATCCTAACATGGTCATGAACAATTACCCATAGCTCTGGTAACTTTTGAGCAAATTAAAATAAATTATACACCATTAGAAAGAGCCTTAAATTCTCTATAAATCTGTGCAAAATTGAGCTGGATAGCTCCTATAGTTTTTGAGCAATTTAGCCTCAAAGTTGACTTTTAGTCCAAGTTTTATCAAAAACTTCAAACTCAATTTGCTCATAAACTAGAAATCTGGAAATATTGTAAATTACAGGCCATTTAGAACTTGATAAAAGCTACAAATTCTGGAAATTTTAATGCAATTTGCTCAACGGTTATCGAACAATTGAGGTTTGAACATTTTGAAATCAGAATTCAAGGGGATACCCTTATGAAAAATTCAATTTTTTTATTTTTTAGTTTTGCTCAATTTTGACTTTATGAATCGATAGAGCGGGTAATAATTAGTGGAAAACAACCCTAATATCAATACCAGATGGCCATTTTAAGAAGACACAAAAATAAAAAGAAAATCCTATTTTTGGCACTGGAAAATTTTCAAAATCCTAACATGGTCATGAACAATTACCCATAGCTCTGGTAAATTTTGAGCAAATTAAAATAAATTATACACCATTTGAAAGAGCCTTAAATTCTCTATAAATCTGTGCAAAATTGAGCTGGATAGCTCCTATAGTTTTTGAGCAATTTAGCCTCAAAGTTGACTTTTAGTCCAAGTTTTATCAAAAACTTCAAACTCAATTTGCTCATAAACTAGAAATCTGGAAATATTGTAAATTACAGGCCATTTAGAACTTGATAAAAGCTACAAATTCTGGAAATTTTAATGCAATTTGCTCAACGGTTATCGAACAATTGAGGTTTGAACATTTTGAAATCAGAATTCAAGGGGATACCCTTATGAAAAATTCAATTTTTTTATTTTTTAGTTTTGCTCAATTTTGACTTTATGAATCGATAGAGCGGGTAATAATTAGTGGAAAACAACCCTAATATCAATACCAGATGGCCATTTTAAGAAGACACAAAAATAAAAAGAAAATCCTATTTTTGGGAATGGAAAATTTTCAAAATCCTAACATGGTCATGAACAATTACCCATAGCTCTGGTAAATTTTGAGCAAATTAAATTAAATTATACACCATTAGAAAGAGCCTTAAATTCTCTATAAATCTGTACAAAATTGAGCTGGATAGCTCCTATAGTTTTTGAGCAATTTAGCCTCAAAGTTGACTTTTAGTCCAAGTTTTGTCAAAAACTTCAAACTCAATTTGCTCATAAACTAGAAATCTGGAAATATTGTAAATTACAGGCCATTTAGAACTTGATAAAAGCTACAAATTCTGGAAATTTTAATGCAATTTGCTCAACGGTTATCGAGCAATTGAGGTTTGAATATTTTGAAATCAGAATTCAAAGGGATACCCTTATGAAAAATTCAATTTTTTTATTTTTTAGTTTTGTTCAATTTTGACTTTATGAATCGATAGAGCGGGTAATAATTAGTGGAAAACAACCCTGATATCAATACCAAATGGCCATTTTAAGAAGACACAAAAATAAAAAGAAAATCCTATTTTTGGCACTGGAAAATTTTCAAAATCCTAACATGGTCATGAACAATTACCTATAGCTCTGGTAACTTTTGAGCAAATTAAAATAAATTATACACCATTAGAAAGAGCCTTAAATTCTCTATAAATCTGTGCAAAATTGAGCTGGATAGCTCCTATAGTTTTTGAGCAATTTAGCCTCAAAGTTGACTTTTAGTCCAAGTTTTATCAAAAACTTCAAACTCAATTTGCTCATAAACTAGAAATCTGGAAATATTGTAAATTACAGGCCATTTAGAACTTGATAAAAGCTACAAATTCTGGAAATTTTAATGCAATTTGCTCAACGGTTATCGAACAATTGAGGTTTGAACATTTTGAAATCAGAATTCAAGGGGATACCCTTATGAAAAATTCAATTTTTTTATTTTTTAGTTTTGCTCAATTTTGACTTTATGAATCGATAGAGCGGGTAATAATTAGTGGAAAACAACCCTAATATCAATACCAGATGGCCATTTTAAGAAGACACAAAAATAAAAAGAAAATCCTATTTTTGGCACTGGAAAATTTTCAAAATCCTAACATGGTCATGAACAATTACCCATAGCTCTGGTAAATTTTGAGCAAATTAAAATAAATTATACACCATTTGAAAGAGCCTTAAATTCTCTATAAATCTGTGCAAAATTGAGCTGGATAGCTCCTATAGTTTTTGAGCAATTTAGCCTCAAAGTTGACTTTTAGTCCAAGTTTTATCAAAAACTTCAAACTCAATTTGCTCATAAACTAGAAATCTGGAAATATTGTAAATTACAGGCCATTTAGAACTTGATAAAAGCTACAAATGGCCATTTTAAGAAGACACAAAAATAAAAAGAAAATCCTATTTTTGGCACTGGAAAATTTTTAAAATCCTAACATGAACAATTGCTCATATCTTTGGTAAATTTTGAGCAAATTAAAATAAATTATACATCATTAGAAAGAGCCTTAAATTCTCTATAAATCCATGCTAAATCAATTTCAATTGCTCAAATACTTTCTGAGCAATTGAGCCTCGGAGTTGAACATTGTCATTTAATCAAAAATTCTTAAACTGTTTCTTTGGGTGAATTGAAAATGTAACCTTTTTTTGAAAATGTAAGCAAATTTTTGTTTTCTACTATTATTCACCCTGTATCTCCATGCTTACTCACGAATTTGTACCACACTCTGTATATGTGCACACTTGTTGTTAATTTATATTAAAGACTTGTTAATGTTTAAGCATAAAAAATGACTGGTGCCTCAGATTTGTTTATAATTGAATAAATATGTGTAATAGAATATTTTCCTAGCTTTATTACTATTAACATTACTACAAAAATAAATAACAATATTTACAAATCAATAACCATCAACAAATTTTAGAACTATCATTATCAGATTCTGCTGCGATTATAATAATGTTTACTTCTGAATTACTCGATTCATCAATTTGCGTTTGTGTAATTTCAGAACTTTCAGTGGCAGAATTCGAACTCTCGTTATTATTAACAGGACTTTCTTCCAAAATATTTTGTCCTGGATGAATGTCGGCCAAATGTCTGGATTTTAAGTGCCTCTCCAAGTCGCGCCTTCGCACCAGGATCTTACCACAAATTTCACATCTAGAAAAAGTTAAGTTGAAAACAATTTGCATAATAGTTAATTATAAAGGAATTCTTACTTGTAAGGCGTGTTTCCTTGAGCGTGAAGCCTAACATGTTTGTTCAAATTACTTGGATCGCCAAAGGGACGTTCGCAAAATTTACATTTTAAAGGCTTATAACCGGTGTGTGTTCTTATATGGATTTTCAAACCGTATTTCCTTGAATAGCATTTGCCACAGTAGAGACAAATGTGCCCTTGTCTTGCTTTACCCAAACTGCTTACCTATACAAAATGGACATTATAGAGTAAGTGTTTATTTGGAAGAATAATTGACTTACCAAACTTTCAATTTGAGCATCATTTTGAGCATTTTTGGTGCGACCGTGCATGAAGCCTTTATGAAGTTGTAAAACGTCAGCTGCTGGCCATAGAATCGGAATAGATGTTAGATGTTGAGGTAAAGGTTGGGTGTTCAGGTGATGAGGGCTGTTACCATTTATTTCCATTTCTTCTCTTCTAGAAATTCAAAAATATATTTTATGCTTTGATACATCATTGTTACTACTCTGTTATAAGTGACTCATTAATGAATCAAAAATTCCTTACTTGAAAGGTTTAAAAGCCGAATTATTCCGCTCAATTCCAATAGTCGCTCCCGATTCGTGCTTTTTGTAACTCAAATCCAAGACGTTCGTATCGTGTTTGTAAACTTGGTGTTCGACCAGGTTGAGTTTGAACTCGAAATTATCGTCCGAAGCTGGCGCGCCTTCCATCAGCCAAGCCAAACGTTGCCACAGTGCGGAAATGTCGAACTTTCCGCACTTGAGGGTCATGTGCAATTTCAGAGGATTGGGAGACTCGTAGGAGGCGTCGCATTTACTGCAAATGTATTTGTTTTCGCCTGTAAAAAAGTAAACTTTTGTGTATTTTGTATCCTCTATTAGATACTGGTTTTGAGACAATTTTAGAGTTTGAGTCTCATATAGGTACTCTAATGAGAAAAAAAGGGTGCGCAGACGGTAGGATTCGAATCTACGCTCCCAAAGGGAATCTGATTTCAAACTCAAGACTTCTAAATTTTATAAATAATTCTAAATATACAGTCAGAAAAATACCGTAAAAAGACCCAAAAAAAGGGCCTGGCACCCAAAAATTCGCGGTGAGCCAGTAAGAAACACTTCCTGCAAATTTGCCTCTCCCCCCCAAGATAAAATCCTGGCTACGCCAGTGGAGCCCCGACTTGTTTTGCCGTCTCCTTACTTTTGGCGGCGTCCCCTCACTTTTCGATTTTTGTTCACGTGCCTTGACTTTTAGGTTTGGTGAAATTTGCCGTGCGTGGCGTAACTTCAAATCCGGGGCCCCCCGCAAGGATTTTCCCGGGGCCCATCTTTTATGTATATTTTTTTTCTTTCTAATTTTGCTTTATACAGGGTGTCCGTTTTAAAGTGATACCCCTATTGCTATCTTCGAACCGGTAAGAGGGACGAAGTAGGTTAAATTAGATAAAAGTGGCAGATTTTAGTATCCATTGAAGGTAAGTACATAGGGTTGCCAAGTTTTTATTCGTTTCCGAGATATAAGGGAAAATGTAAAAACAATTTAAACTTATTTAATGAATATTTCAAAATCTATTAACTTTAGAAAAAAGTGTTCATACAAAAGATTCAAGATTCTTTCTTCTCTACAAAATGGTTTCGTTATCTTCACACGGCTCGAAACAAACTTATAAATAAGCTAATGGCATGGCAAAAAAATGAATTATATACAGGTTTGACAAGTCAACAACAGGCCAATTTTAATGCAATAGAATGAAATGTCTAATGTCTAGAAAAACTCTAAGGTTGAATAAAGAACGAAAGATAACGATTTCCCCTGTTCCACCTCCAGCATTCCCAGTGCTTTTTAACCACCTTGTTGTTGTCTCCCTCCGCTTCGCGACGGGAGGCAGACCACATCTCGCTCTCAAATCTAATACTTTTTTCCCTTGTGAATATGAATAATTATTATTGATGGGATGTTCCATCTTTTGGTGTTAAAGTTGCTCAATATATTGGAATATAGAATATCATTCATAACTCTTTGGAATGTAGCCAGCGCATTCTTCAAACCAAAGGGCATGCGCAAGAACTTATAATGTCCGTTTTCTGTGCTGAATGCGGTTTTTTCGGTGTCGTTGTCTAGGTCTGGTGGAAGCCGCTAGCTAAAGCGTCTCAGCTTCTTCAAGAGATCCGTTATGTTGGGTAATAGGTATCTGTCAAACTGTTTGTCAAAGTGGTTATAGCAAAAACAATAAAAACATAAAACACACAAGTTTGATATAAAAATAAATAGTTTAGGAACTCAATATTTTTGTACCTACTCACTACACCCACTATATACAATGTCAAAATCACTATGGGGGCTCAAGCCCCATTGCTCCCATGGTTCCGGCGCCTATGTGTCTAAACATTTCTCTCTGAGATCTCTTACATTGGTTAGACATACTTTTTCAATGGTTTTTATGTATTATGAGGTTCAAAGGTTTTAAGTATTTTCTTTTAGTTTAGTAATATTCTTGTCGCCAGTTTAGTACTTTCTTGTCGCCTGGTCTGGGGCCCCTAAGTCACGGGGCCCCCCAGCAACTGCGTGCCCTTAGTTACGCCACTGGTGCCCTGACTTATTTGTTGGACCGTTAATAGGATGGTGCCCCTACTTTTGGCTCTTAGGTTTTAGCGAATTTTGCCAAGTCCACGTACCCTGATTTGTTTTTAGTGATTGGTTGTGAGTGAGGTTTCCTTACTTTGTAAGGTGCCCCAACTTTTGGATGATGATTTGTTGGTTAGTAAGGTGTATCCTCACTTTTCCTGCCGATGCAAAGATTTGGGTAGGTATGTTGGTATCCTTACTTTTTTCGTGTTTTTAATTTGTGTGGAATTTGTCGTATTCCATACATAAAAGTCAAAAGACACGATTGAAAAAAATGGGCCTAGAAGGCCGGAATTTGGATAGGGCGAAAGCCCCGAGAAATGACCCAGGAAAATAGACCGTAATCTACAATGTCTTTACTGTAAAAATTAAATGTAATCAAATAATCCAAAAAAAAAAAAACTGAATCTCTATTAATTAACATCAGTATCAATAAATTGAAAATGAAACCAATAAAAATTGACCCAGATTAATTAAAGTATCTTAAAAACGTTTAATTTCTCATTATTTAGTCATCATGTAAATCAAATCCATAAGAATATTAAAAGCGAGGCCAAAGTAATTAAATCAGTGATTAATGGCGCACGTGTGTCGGTCTTTTTTTGAGTTATATGTGACATTCTTATACAAAATCTGTTGACCCCGATAAACCAGGAAATTGCGACATAATTATTCGGTTTTAAACAAAGAAATGACAAAAATTTCGAACAGGTTGCATCATCCTCTAAAAATGATGAAATTAGTTTTTGGATCTAGGTCGAGCATCAAGAACCAATCTAGGTCGAATGGTCGACCAATAGAATTGAATTACAGATTGTCACAACCGCCCATAGTGTCAGTTTAAGCTGGCGAATAAAAATAATATAAAAGGGGACGGCCGTTAAAGATAAAGATCGATCTTAATTCAATTGTCGAGACTAGCCTCAACAAATTAGTAGTACCTATTCAGAAGTGGCGAATTGCCTCAGTATAAAAAGCCTCGGGAAAGGCGGAATTCAAGTGAATAGAGAGTTTTCGTTGTCTTTTAAAAGCGATTCCGATAGCCGCTATTTGACAAATTTGACATTTGAGCTAGCATTTATCGTTATCGTTACCGATAAGTGCCGGGAGCTTACGGACGGAAGACAAAACCATAGCGAAAACGGAAAGCATGCGTATTTCCTATGTTTTTGTTGTGGTTTGTTTTTGTTTTTAAATGTTTTTGGTTTTCGAAATAGATACTAAATTCCCTCAAAAGATCGAGAAATCGTTTCACGGATGAGGACAATATTATTTATTATATTATGTGCAATCGAGTGTTCCATCCTGAAAATCTCGCACTATTTTTTATAATTCTGGCCACATCATTTTTTAAGTACAAGCCCTGATGGAGCCCTAAACTTTTGGGCGACACTTGGTAAAGACTTAACAGGCCTTCTATTTTTTGTCCTAACCTACGAATCACCCCTCTTCATTGGATACCAATAGGACACGAACTTCTCTTAAGCATTTATTATTTCATTAGAAGAAATATTGGCCAACAACCCCTCCTATATGACGATGCATCTAAATAGGCTTTTGTAGTAGCCAATTTTGTAAAGCCTACAGGGAAAATTAATGAATTTTGGGTACTAAGAAATTAAAACAAAGTATACAAAACGTATATTAACACAATGATAAACACAAACTATTAAAGAAAGGTTATGTTTGTCGAATTCGACTTAACGTTAACGTTAAGCGGATTGAACGAAAACTATTTTTACGATCTGTCAAATAGCGGCTTTGTTTTCGTATCCGTTATGGTTAACCGTTCGAATTTGCCAATACAACGAAAACTCTCTAATATCTCGTAGAAGAAAATAGTAAAATCTTTCCGTTGTTATGTGCGTGCTCTAGCTCAATTTCGACTAATTATATAAGTATTTTGTGTGACAGTTTAAATGTAAGTACTTTAATGATGTTTATTTAAAATTTTGGTCTTAAGTATAATAAAATATAATTTAGAAAACCTCAATAGTTTGTTTCTCTCTTTTGCGAATAGACCCCTCCACAATTTTACAGGTAGCAGCTCAAGGAAATAAACACCATCAATATACCGCTCGCCATTTACCATCTAACTAATGAAATAGAGTCCTTGGGTTGTTTTGCTACAATCTGTTTCGGAAATATTGACAGTTAAAAATTGACTTTTTTGCATCTTTGGCAGACGGTAAAACTTGAACGGTAAATTTTACAGCAAAACTTGGTGTCAAATGATAGCTTTGGGATGAGAATGTAAGATCGGTTTTGCTGTAAAATCAACCATTTAGGTTTTACAGTCTGTCAAATATGGTTTGATAGATGGCGATTGAAAACGTGAATGAATCAAGACGCCATTTATCATATTATTCACTTTGGTCACTAGTGAGGAATGTCAACGTTATGGGATATTCTATTACTAGTGACGAAAATTATGTTTTCAGCTAAGTTAAAATATGACGAATGTTGTTTATTTTTCCATAGTCATAGAAAAAATATATTATACATTTATATTCAACTTGTTGCTTTTTCTCTGTAACAGGGTAGAAGAGGCGGCGATCCGTTAAATCTTTACTCGGGGGCAAAAGGCCTAAATCTAGCACTGAGTTCAATTAACTAAAAACCTATTTATTACTTGAAATTGTTTTTGGTTTGCCTATACCGCAGTTAACCAATAAACGGTTTAAGCAACCGAAACCCATGTAAACCAAATCGGTTAACTGATTTTTAAGTAATCGGTTAAAGGGTTTCAAAATCTACTGAAAATTACCTCGAATATTCGAAAGTCCCAAAAACGCAATTTGCAAAGTGGCCAAAACATCTTCAGAAAACCACATTTGCAATTCCTCGCCGGCTTCGATCGGTCTGATGGCTTGCAAGATGATTTTCGGTAGCTGATTGTTGTAAGCTCTCAGATTGCTCGGGAAAAGCCTGATGGAAATGTATTTTCATTAAATATACTTAAGGGCTAAAAATGGGACCTACCGGAAAGAAGGATGGAATCTCAGTTGCACGTTGTAGCCGTGACAGTCGTCTGCTAATTTAATGGCACGAACCCAGTGGGTTTGCTGAGTCCAAAGGGATTTGGAGTTTTCGTCCAGGTCTATGCATCCGAATGGAGTTACTGTAACTTTGACTGGAGCCTGGAATAATTAGATGAAAATTATTCTGGATTCATAATGAAATTACATATTATATGATTGGAAAATGGAAATTATGTTTTTCATTGGTTTTTCAACATAAGGATTCCTTTTGTCATTACTTTTAAATGGAACAGTTTCTTCCACGAAGGTTGTTCTTGGAAATTTCGATTTCAAATTAGTGTCAGGTCCAATAGCCAGCTCAGTTTCTAATGAAAGAAATATTAAGACAAGGACTAGAAGCTAATTTAGCTAAAGTTTCAATCCAATCCAGTGAAAATCAGTAACAAGAAAAATTCTTGAAAATTAAATTTTAAAAACTAAATAAAATGAAAATGCACCTTGTCACAATTTACACTTTTTCTGGAAAACTGATAATGGGAGAATATTGAAACTATTACAGGGTGAAAAGGGAAATACTAGAAGCTGATTTAGCTAAAATTTCAATTCAATCCAGTGAAAACCAGTAACAAGAAAAATTACTGAAAATTAAATTTTAAAAACTAGAAAAAATGAAAATGCACCATGTCACAACTTACGCTTTTTCTGGGAAACTGATAATGGGAGAATGGTGAAACTTACAGGAGGAAAAGAGAAAGACTGGAAGCTGATTTAGCTAAAATTTCAATTCAATCCAGTGAAAACCAGTAACAAAAAAAATTCTTGAAAATTAAATTTTAAAAACTAAATAAAATGAAAATGCACCTTGTCACAATTTACACTTTTTCTGGAAAACTGATAATGGGAGAATATTGAAACTTACAGGAGGAAAAGAGAAAAACTAGAAGCTGATTTAGCTAAAATTTCAATCCAATCCAGTGAAAACCAGTAACAAGAAAAATTATTGAAAATTAACTTTTAAAAACTGAATAAAATGAAAATGCACCTTGCCGCAGTTTACGTTTTTTTTTGGAAAACTGCTAATGGGAGAATGTTGAAACTCACAGGGTGAAAAGAGAAAGATTAGGAGCTAATTTAGCCAAAACTTCAATCCAATCCAGTGAAAACCAGTAACAAGAAAAATTATTGAAAATTAACTTTTAAAAACTAAATAAAATGAAAATGCACCTTGTCACAATTTACACTTTTTCTGGAAAACTGATAATGGGAGAATATTGAAACTTACAGGAGGAAAAGAGAAAAACTAGAAGCTGATTTAGCTAAAATTTCAATCCAATCCAGTGAAAACCAGTAAAAAGAAAAATTATTGGAAATCAACTTTCAAAATATAAATAAAATGAAAATGCACCATGTCACAATTTACGCTTTTTCTGGGAAACTCATGATGGGAGAATTTTGAAACTTACAGGGTGAAAAGAGAAAGATTAAAAGCTGATTTAGCTAAAATTTCAATCCAATCCAGTGAATACCAGTAATAAGAAATATTCTTGAAAATTAACTTTTAAAAACTAAATAAAATGAAAATGCACCTTGCCGCAGTTTACGTTTTTTTCTGGAAAATCGCTACCTAATGGGAGAATGTTGAAACTTACAGGGTGAAAAGAGAATGATTAGGAGCTAATTTAGCCAAAATTTCAATCCAATCCAGTGAAAACCAGTAACAAGAAAAATTCTTGAAAATTAACTTTTAAAAACTGAATAAAATGAAAATGCACCTTGCCGCAGTTTACCTTTTTTTCTGGAAAACTGCTCATGGGAGAATGTTGAAACTTACAGGGTGAAAAGAGAAAGATAAGCTGCTAATTTAGCTAAAATTTCAATTGAATCCAGTGAAAACCAGTAACACAAAAAATTATTGAAAATCAACTTTTAAAATATAAATAAAATGAAAATGCACCATGTCACAAATTACGCTTTTTCTGGGAAACTGATAATGGGAGAATGTTGAAACTTACAGGAGGAAAAGAGAAAGACTGGAAGCTGATTTAGCTAAAATTTCAATTCAATCCAGTGAAAACCAGTAACAAAAAAAAATCTTGAAAATTAAATTTTAAAAACTAAATAAAATGAAAATGCATCTTGTCACAATTTACACTTTTTCTGGAAAACTGATAATGGGAGAATATTGAAACTTACAGGAGGAAAAGAGAAAAACTAGAAGCTGATTTAGCTAAAATTTCAATCCAATCCAGTGAAAACCAGTAACAAGAAAAATTATTGAAAATTAAATTTTAAAAACTAGAAAAAATGAAAATGCACCTTGTCACAATTTATACTTTTTCTAGAAAACTGATAATGGGAGAATGTTGAAACTTACAGGGTGAAAAGAGAAATACTAAAAGCTGATTTAGCTAAAATTTCAATTCAATCCAGTGAAAATCAGTAACAAGGAAAATTCTTGAAAATTAAATTTTAAAAACTAAATAAAATGAAAATGCACCTTGTCACAATTTACACTTTTTCTAGAAAACTGATAATGGGAGAATATTGAAACTATTACAGGGTGAAAAGAGAAAGACTAGAAGCTGATTTAGCTGAAATTTCAATTCAATCCAGTGAAAACCAGTAACAAGAAAAATTACTGAAAATTAAATTTCAAAAACTAGAAAAAATGAAAATGCACCTTGTCACAATTTACACTTTTTCTAGAAAACTGATAATGGGAGAATGCTGAAACTTACAGGCTTAAAAGAGAAATACTAGAAGCTGATTTAGCTAAAATTTCAATTCAATCCAGTGAAAATCAGTAACAAGAAAAATACTTGAAAATTAAATTTTAAAAACTAGAAAAAATGAAAATGCACCTTGCCAGAGTTTACATTTATTTGTGGAAAACTGCTAAGGGGAGAATGTTGAAACTTACAAGGTGAAAAGAGAAAGATTAGAAGCTGATTTAGCTAAAATTTCAATTCAATCCAGTGAAAACCAGTAACAAGAAAAATTCTTGAAATTTAAATTTTAAAAACTAAATAAAATGAAAATGCACCTTGTCACAATTTACACTTTTTCTAGAAAACTGATGATGGGAGAATGTTGAAACTTACAGGGTGAAAAGAGAAAGATTTAGGAGCTGATTTAGCTAAAATTTCAATTGAATTCAGTGAAAACCAGTAACACGAAAAATTATTGAAAATTAACTTTACAAAAAAATAAAATAAATTGAAAATGCACCTTGAAACAATCTACGATTTTTCTGGAAAACTGCTCATTGGAGAATGCTGAGACTGGGTGAGAAAAGAGAAAGATTAGAAGCTGATTTAACAATTTCTGAAAATAAAGTTTTAGGTTGAAAAGTTTAAAAACGTCATCAGATTTTGGCACCACATATTTTCAAATTTCCGCCAATCAGACGAAACATATCAGGTTCGAAAGCAACATTTATTTTTTTGAAAGTAAAACCAAAGAATATTCAAACTTTGAAAAACTATATATGAGAAATATATACACGCTTCTAATCAATCCGATATTTAAGTATAAATTTTTACCATTTCATTATCAATATTTCCAGCCAATCTTTTAGGTTCGATATCAGCCGTGGTGGCATTTTGCGGTATCGCTCCACCGGCAACAACTTTGCCAACACTCGAAACTTCTTCTTGGTTCTTGATGCTCGATCTATCACTTTGGTCCGTAACTGTGGACGTCGTAGTGGCAAAAGGTACTAATTGCTGGTACGGAAAATATGCACTGGAACTGGCCCTGGGATCCGATTTTGAAAGCATATACATCTTATTACACTGGTTTGCTGGTCACTTGGTGTCCGTTTTTTTCCACAAGGAGTTTTCACTAGCAAAAAAGTTTTGACAAAATTGTTTGACAAGATGTTTTCATGACGATTACTTGTAATTGTTTGGTGGGATTCATGATCGCAGCCACCTATAGTTTTCCTGCGGGTTGGTGGTGGTGGTGGTTTTTCCACCACTCTTGCAACAGGGATGGACAGGGTGAACGTCGACACCCGGTTTATCATCCTGCAGCGTTTAAAATTTGCGGTAGCCCCGGCTTGGATTGATGGACTGTGTCTGATTAGAACAACAGGGACGGATCCTGAGGGAGTTTAAATTTATTTCTGCAATTCAACATTTTTACAACTTTTCAAATATTGTTGTAACACCATATTTTCTCTATATAGTTCCTAAACCTTGAATCAAATATGATTCATATGCCATGCGGAATATAAAACATTCTAACTTTATTGTGAGACGCATACAGTTCATATAACACGAAAGACGTCAAAAAATTGAGTACAAACTTTCGATAGATGAAAATGTTAATCCTGAATATTGATAAATAATTATTATTTCTTTGACCGGTCCTGTACATATTATATCAACAAATTCACTTGCTATAAAAGATCAGGTTGCAGAATAAAACTTTGACGGGCTCAATTCGCTCCGCCCCGCACCCTTAATACGGAATTAAATATACGGGGGGTGAACACTTGTTCGGAGCCGCAGGGGTTGGCAGGACCGCAGGGTGGAGCCACAGGATTATTCACGCTTTGATTGTTCTATTAACTTCTAGAAACTGATATCACCAATGGTAAACTACTCTGGTTGGGTTTGTTACAATTTCTTTCGGATTTTCTCAAATTTTTCCGTCTTAATTTCAATTTTTGTCTATTCTTGGCTCCTATATTTTTGTTTCAAAAGCTCGTAATGGAAAAAGTAGAGTGATTTTTATTAAGTTTTCCTCAAATTGTCTCTCTTTATTCCTCGATTTCTTCAATATTTATTCATTCCAGGCTCTTGAATTGTTGTTTTCCTCTAAATTTCTGTAAATAAAAAGTACCTAATACTTATTTAAAAGCCTGTAATAGAAAAATAAAGATTATTTCACCATTCTTTTCTTGGGTTTTGTAAAATTGTCGCTATCCATTCCTCAGTTTCTGCACCTCAATTTGTAGTCCATTCCAGGCTCTCGAATTTTGATTTTCTTTTAAATAGGTATCCTTTTAAATTCTTTATCGATAGATCCTAAGACTTTTAAGAGAAAAAAATTTGCACAATCTATGAGCTCGTTGATTCGCTAACAAGGATAAGAGCAGGAAGATTGTGATGCTGGATTTTGGATTCTATTCTTCTCAGTATAAATAAAATAGGAGATTTTTTGAGATTCTCATCACAAAAGTACCTGAAAGTATGCAAAATAATAACTATACAGATGTACCTTGAGACAAAAATAAGGAAATTTTAATAACTTGAATTTAGAAGTCAGATGTTCTAGAATTTTCCTCGATAGAAAAATAATTAGGAACTCTTCTTAGGCGATTAGTTATATAGAAAACTTTCAAAGTATAATGTTTCAGAAATCTGGATTTCAGGCTCGATTTCAGGTTTCTGAAATCTAAAAAAATCTGAAGAATCAATATTTGCAAGCAAAGTGACCCAGGGCTTAGGGTGTTAAGGTCAGATCCCATAGTATTCGTATAAAATAGAAAATATGTGAAAAAGAGGGTTCAGGATCTGAATGATTCAAGAATCTTGAAGGATCAGAAGATCCTGGAAGCTTTCTATACCTAGAGAAAATCTAGGAAATTTCCTCACCACTCCTCCTTCAGAATATTGTCAATTTTGCAAGGGAAACCATATTTCCAGAAAAAACAATGCTAGTGACTTTATGAAGTTATAACTCGGGATTTTAGACCTGCAGATACTAAGAATTTTCTATGCACAGAAATTTCTGATTTTGAAATGAGATGAAATCAGAAATCCCAGAATTTTCCTGAAAAGAAAAACAATCAGAAACTATTCTCCTAAAAATTTCAAATTTTTCCTTGAAAATCAACTTACAAAAACTTAATTAATAATTAAAAATACAGTCTCTTATACAGGGTGTCCCACTGAAAAACTAATCAAGGGAAAATTTTGAAACTTTTTGTACGTAAAAAGGAAACTCATGAGCTCATTTTCCTAAAATTTCAAATTTTTCCAGTGGAAAATAACAACATGAGGAATCCTGAAAATCAGCTTACAAAAACTGAATTAATTGAAAATACACTTCCGCACATTACACAGTTTTTCTGGGAAACTAATCGAGGAAAATTTTTGAAACTTTTCGTATGTAAAAACGAAACTCATGAGCTCATTTTCCCAAAATTTAAAATTTTTCCATTGGAAAACAACAACGTGAAGAATCTTGAAAATCAGCTTACAAAAACTGAATTAATTGAAAATACAGTCCCTCACATTACACAGTCTTCCTGGAAAATAAGCGAAGGGAAAATTAAATTTGAAACTTTTTTCATGTAAAAGGAAACCCAGAAGCTGACTTTCCCAAAATTTAAAATTTTTCCATTGGAAAACAACAACGTGAAGAATCTTGAAAATCAGCTTACAAAAACTGAATTAATTGAAAATACAGTCCCTCACATTACACAGTTTTTCTGGGAAACTAATCGAGGAAATTTTTTTGAAACTTTTCATATGTAAAAACGAAACTCACGAGCTCATTTTCCCAAAATTTCAAATTTTTCCAGTGGAAAAGAACAACATGAAGAATCTTGAAATTCAGCATACAAAAACTGAATTAATTGAAAATACAGGTCCTTCGCATTACACAGTCTTCCTGGAAAAAAAATGAAGGGAAAATTAATTTTGAAACTTTTTTTATGTAAAAGGAAACCCAGAAGCTGACTTTCCCAAAATTTAAAATTTTTCCAGTGGAAAATAACAACATGAAGAATCTTGAAAATCAACTTCCAAAAACTGAATTAATTGAAAATACAGTCCCTCACATTACACAGTTTTTCTGGGAAAATAATCGAGGAAAATTTTTGAAACTTTTCGTATGTGAAAACGAAACTCATGAGCTCATTTTCCGAAAATTGCTCATTTTCCCAAAATTTTAGATTTTTCCAGTGGAAAATAACAACATGAAGAATCTTGAAAATCAGCTTACAAAAACTGAATTAATTGAAAATACAGTCCCTCACATTACACAGTTTTTCTGGGAAACTAATCGAGGAAAATTTTTGAAACTTTTCGTATGTAAAAACGAAACTCATGAGCTCATTTTCCCAAAATTTCAAATTTTTCCAGTGGAAAATAACAACATGAAGAATCTTGAAAATCAGCTTACAAAAACTGAATTAACTGAAAATACAGTTCCTTCGCATTACACAGTCTTCCTGGAAAATAAGCGAAGGGAAAATTAAATTTGAAACTTTTTTCATGTAAAAGGAAACCCAGAAGCTGACTTTCCCAAAATTTAAAATTTTTCCATTGGAAAACAACAACGTGAAGAATCTTGAAAATCAGCTTACAAAAACTGAATTAATTGAAAATACAGTCCCTCACATTACACAGTCTTCCTGGAAAATAAGCGAAGGGAAAATTAAATTTGAAACTTTTTTCATGTAAAAGGAAACCCAGAAGCTGACTTTCCCAAAATTTAAAATTTTTCCATTGGAAAACAACAACGTGAAGAATCTTGAAAATCAGCTTACAAAAACTGAATTAATTGAAAATACAGTCCCTCACATTACACAGTCTTCCTGGAAAATAAGCGAAGGGAAAATTAAATTTGAAACTTTTTTCATGTAAAAGGAAACCCAGAAGCTGACTTTCCCAAAATTTAAAATTTTTCCAGTGGAAAATAACAACATGAAGAATCTTGAAAATCAACTTCCAAAAACTGAATTAATTGAAAATACAGTCCCTCACATTACACAGTTTTTCTGGGAAACTAATCGAGGAAAATTTTTGAAACTTTTCTTATGTAAAAACGAAACTCATGAGCTCATTTTCCCAAAATTTCAAATTTATCCAGTGGAAAATAACAATATGAAGAATCTTGAAATTCAGCTTACAAAAACTGAATTGGTAATTGTAAATACAAGGTCCCTCGCATTACATAGTTTTTCTGAAAAAATAATCAAAGGAAAATTAATTTTGTAACTTTTTGTATGTAAAAAGGAAGCTCAGGAGCTCATTTTCCCATAATTTCAAATTTTTCCAGTGGAAAATACCAACAGGAAGAATCTTGAAAATCAACTTCCAAAAACTGAATTAATTGAAAATATAGGTCCCTCACATTACGCAGTTTTTCTGGGAAACTAATCGAGGGGCTCATTTTCCCAAAATTTAAAATATTTCCAATGGAAAATAACAACATGAATGATCTTGAAAGTCAGCTCACAAAAACTGAATTAATTGAAAATACAGGTCTCTCGCCAGGGTTGGACGAACTTTTGGAAGTAGGCCGGGAAATTTCAGTCCAGCGGCCCATACATTGATTTATTTATTTCAAACAATCAAAATTATATTTTCTTTAATGGGGGGCTTAGTTTGAATATTTCCATGAAAATCTTCTCAAAAGTCAACAATCCTAAGATGTCTTTATTCAAGTTCACTATCACCAACGCATCCAAACTTTCCATTGTAAGTCGACTTCTTGATCAATGTCTTCAAGTGTTGAAAAGTATTTTTTCTACTTGCGTGCGCAAAGTAATCACTTTGCACACTCATTTGCGTGCGCAAAGTTGAATTTTGCGCACGGAAACTCTTTGCGCACTCATTTTTGTTACGCATAATTACCATAGTTATACTTGATTTTTCAATGTTTTGATGGTTTCTGAATAAACTAATATTCAAAATGAAGGGTTTTAGTTGAAATTAACGCTTAGTTAACATGATGTTTCCTATCAATAAAGGTGTCCAAATTGAACCAGCCTGTACTGCTAGGAATTTGTAAAATTTTTGATATTTAAGAGACTCTCATGAAAATATTCTTGCTGATTCTAGAAATTCAAGAAGATGTGAAAAGATATTTGGGGATTTAATTTAAAAGACATTCTGAGGAATTCCAATACTAGATTTTAAACGATTTTTGAAGATTTTGATTTGATTGATTTTTCTAATATTTTAACAATTCAAAGTCTACTTTTTTAAGATACTTGTAAAAAAAATATTGTTCCTAACACTTGCGCAAAGTGTCTTTCCCGCACTCATCCGAACTCCGCTTCGCGTCGTTCGTCTAACTGCTTTTTCGTGCGGGAAAGTATCACTTTGCGCACTTGTTAGGAAAATAACTATTTCGCACCCTAACTGTGAACACGCTAAAATAAGGACATATACTGGTAAAGAGATGACTGCACGCCCAGATGTATAATCTGTATTTATACAAAATATTAAGACAGCAAACCAAACATTGTTTGAAAAGTGAATGTGATGAACACTTTTTTATTCATTCCCTGTATCCAACATTGTGTCATTTAGGGCCAAATTATGGACCAACTGGTAAGTGTCTGGTTGTTACCTAGCAGGTACTTGCTATTATCCAGAGCATAGAAAGTACCTGCTAGGTAACAACAAGACGTTTACCAGTCAGTTCATAATTTGGCCCTTACACAGCTTTGTTTTGGTTTGAAAAAAGGATGATTCTAGAACGGTCCAAAACAACTGCATAGTTTATTATTGGAATTTTTGAAAGCCGAGCTATTATCATTTTGTTGATTGATGAACTGTGCGATTGTTTTGAACCGTTCTAGATCCGTTCTTTCTTAAAAGGAAAACAGCTATTATCTTCATCTCCATCATTGGATTCAGAGAGGTACGTAGGTCATACGTAGCTCCGTCCTTTTCGAGTCAGACCATTTTTTTCCAAAACTCTTTAATTCCTCCCGCAAAATAGCCCGATATCTTCTTTTTTATGAGAAGGAATTGCTGGTAGTGAATCTTGAATTATTACATCAATTTCACCTGCTTCCGCAGTCCTGTATTTGCCCAATTTTCAAGCATTCTTAGCATACTTCTTTCATGTTGCGTTGTTCTTTTTTCAGCGCGTCATAAGTTGAATTGACCATTCTTTGTGCTTTGAGGCCGTCCGTTTGATCTCAGATTTTGGTTTGAAGGTACCTTAATAATCCTGTTGTTCTAAACATCGGCCCACATTCCAATCGGCCCATCGGGAATTTCCCGGTATCCCGGTGGGTTCATCCAACCCTGTCTCTCCCATTACACAGTTTTTCTGAAATAATAATCAAAGGAAAATCAATTTTGAAACTTTTTGTATGTAAAAAGGAAACTCAGGAGCTAATTTTCCCAAAATATCAAATTTTTCCAGCGGAAAATAACAACATGAAGAATCTTGAAAGTCAGCTTTCAAAAACTGAAATAATTGAAAATATACAGTCCCTCGCATTACACAGTCTTTCTGGAAAACTAACCAAAGTGAACATTTGAAACTTTTTGTATGTAAAAAGGAAACTCAGGAGCTTGGTTCTCAAAACTTCAAATTTTTCTAGTAGAAAATAACAACATGAAGATTAATGAAGAATCTTAGAAATAAACTAACAAAAACTGGAATTAATTGAAAATACAGTCTCTCACAAAGTTTTTCTGGAAAACTAATCAAAGGAAAATTTCGGAACTTTTTGTAGAAGGAAACTCGGAAGCTTGTATATTTTTGGAAAAAAAATAATTACTAGTGAATTTATGAAGTTATAAGTCGGGATTTTGGACCTGCAGATCCTAAGAGTTTTCTACGCAAAAAAAAACAGGAATTTCTGATTTTGGAATTGAAAAATCAAAAATCCCAGAATTTTTTCTCCTGAATAGAAAAACAATCAGGAACCCTTATTTTGAGATTATTCAGGAAACTTTCAAAATGACATCCCAGAATTCAGGATTTTAGGTTTCTATTATAAGATCTAAAAATCCGGAAAACCAATATTTGCAAATAAGTAACTCAGGGCTCAGGACAATTTCCAAAAACATTTTCCTACAATTTTTACTCAAGAAAAAGAAAATGTTATTGATTTTTTTTTTAATTTCTTCTTCTCTCACCCCCTACTTAAGCAGTTTCCATCTCAAAATAAGTTGATTCTGAAGAAATTTGACTTCACCATTTTTGTCTCATAAAATCTACAAACTTGCAAGCACTTGTTGACGGAAACTGCGGCACGTGCCGGACACCTTGCAAAACGCCCGTCAGTCATCGACAGCACGTGGCCCCCATTCCCCGGCACGTGCTCGCTTCCCCAGCGAGTCCTTTCAGGGACCATTCAGGACGCCCAATTGATCCTGTACTGCGTGTGTTTGATGGTCTAAATGGCGCTGATGATCGACGACAGATGCTGCTAAATTACAGTGACGTAGAGTTTTAATTTTTATTTTTTTGCATTATAGCTGAATTTCTGTTTTGTGTCATTTCCAGTTAACACATCTTCTCTGAGCAATCAAGGCATTTAGGGAATAATTATCTATCTACTAAGGGAATTCGCGTTTTTCAGTTATCTTGTCGAGAAACTATGACAATCAAGTTCCTCATCATCATCCAACGTCTAGAATTGAAACAAGGAATTTCCAGTTTCTTTTTAATAGTCCAATAAGGTCTGAGACTACAAAGTAAGTTCTTAAGAAATAATTTTAATTTTAATGAAGCTCCAAAAAAAGACCAAAATTCAATTATTTTCCTTCTCCGCCACTGTCTCTATATCACAACTTTTTAAAGTATTTTAGGGGTAGAGCAGGACCCGGAAACCTACAGGTGCAGAATCCTGAAACGTCCTCACTGGACCCATTATCGTAAAAGGACATCTTCATGCCTTGCTGACCTCTCGAGTTTCGAATTTTCCGTTTTGATTAGCCCATTGTGTCTTTATTAGGATGTTTTTGTTGAGTGGATTATTGCTTTTAATCAAAGCTGAGGGTGATTTGAAGAGATATCGGGGTTTTTTTGTGATGATTGTTGTTTTAAATGAAGATTGTGTAGATAGATATAATATGACAGATGCATTAAACGTATGAGGTTTGGAAGAAACTTTGGTAAAATTGCTCTTCCTGGTCTCAGTCTCAGTGCCAATTCAACAATTCCTTATTCTTTTGGATTATGAATCTAAGTACCAGAATTTCTAATTGCCATAAATCCTTTGAAATACCAAAAACACTGGAAAATATTTGTGAAATACAAGCTAGTGCTTAAATATGAAAGCTAGGATTAATCGACCTTGTTATACCTAAATCCTAATTCCTTGATAGATTTTAATGCAAGATGACAGGGGCATATTGCAAGCTGCATACACACTTTTAAAGGGTCGCGACGATAAGGCCCCTTTCTATTGTCCTTTGGGATTAAACTCGGTTTGCTTTTCGGATTTGGGACCTAAAAAATAAGCGCTCGCCTTATTGAGCAATTTGCATTACATCTTCATTAATATTTATTAAAAATCTATAGGCAAGGCACCAGAATAAATAAATCAGAATAAATAAATTCAGAAAACACACCCTGACAAAAAAATTCTGAGATAGAGCGAGGATAGAGCAATAGTCTGAAAATGAAAAAGCAGTAAGGCAGAAACAGAGGAAAAACATTATATGTACGAAAATATTAATATACAAAATTGTATGATTATTGAAATACTAGTGGCGTACCTTAGATAGACCTACGAATGAAGAACCATAAGTTCATAATCCAATACAAGTTTCTTCTGATTCTATATTGCTCAAAGTAACAATAAATATATGAAAAGATCCCTCAAGGCGTGAAGTGTATCCAAATGCACATTTAATATGAGGGCGAATTACAGTCTAACAAAACCGTCCGACACAATAGGCCGAGATATAAAAGAGCATAATTTCGTCATTGTATATATACCAAAACCCACCCCACTGAATACTTGTTCATTGCTTTATAATGTTACTGACCCTCAATGCATTTTTGGTTTATGTCTCGAATACAAAACAAAAAATTCTTCTCAAAAACATAATTTATTTTCCTCCAATAACAACAATAAGTCTTGCACATATTTGACTCTATATTCTAAATAATTACTCATCAATTTTGCAAAATCATCAACATTGTCCTCATATCGTCTAACATCACTTTTATACTCTTCTAGCTTAAAATTTAACAATACTCTTGTACCTTTTAATATCACACTACTAAAATCACTAGGAAACCTGTTACTAAAAATAAACGAACCATAGTTTAAAATTTCAGGATAATATCCTACAAATAAAATAGCTTTCAACACAAACGACGGTCCATTTTGATTAATATAAACCTCATTAGCATTAAACTTGTAATTTTTAATTGCCTTATACTGTCTCTCATCCAAACTTATCTTTAATATTTCAAGAATCTCCTTGAAGCTAATTTTAACAAAATCGAAAACATTTCCTGGAATAAAAAATCCATACTCCATAAAAAGTTTGTCGTTACTGTGAGCTCCATAACTAATAAAAATTTGTTCGTACTTACTAAACCCTGTCATCGTTATTAATTGATAAAAAGCTTCTCCATCTACATTTACAACATTTGCTTTTGTCCTGGCTTTGTAATGATGATTTATTAAATCCAAATAAGGACATAAAGCTAAAATTGGTTCATCAACTAATAAAGAAACATGAGAATTATCATTGGATATTAAATAATCTGCATCAATATATACAGCTCTGGTATTAACCAAAACATAAGCCCATTTAAACATATCAAAATCTAATAAATAGTTTAAACTATTTTTGCAACATTTACACAAAACACTTAAGTTTAAAGATAAGTTTTTAAAACTTTCTTCAAAGTTTTGTTGAAGCTTTACTGCACAACTTTTAAGTTCATCAGGGTAAAATTCTTCATCATTGCACATCCATGGCAGTAAAGGTTCAGGATAAGGTAAAGATTCAATATAATTTTTCCACTTGGATTTTTTGCCTTTATGTTTTTCCATAACTAAAAATACAGCCAATAAAGTGTGTATTGTTAAAGGCTTTTGCCCAACATCAAAATAATCAACTAATTCGGATTTTCTTATGGAATCGAAAGTAATTAGAAGTCGGAAGGGTATTTTGAGTAGCACTTCTGATGGTTGTACGGATTTTTTTGCAGACACTCCTCTTCCTGTGGCAGAAAAGTTGCGAAGCTGTAGATGCAATGGGTCGTAAAAGGGGTTTTGGGTTTTTAGCCATTGTTTCAGGTTGATCGATTCCTGATCCGTGCCCAAATTTATGTTGATCGGTTCTCGTGCTGATTTGTTCCGTTTGCGTTTTGTCCTACCCATGATTGTCAGTCTGAAAGAGGAAAAGTTTTACAAAATACATAATGTGTTTATTAACAGGAGTTTATTTGATTCTGTGTATAATAAGTATGTTATAATGCTTTACTTTTCAAGTCAACTTTATATTTTCAACAATTATGACTAACTGACTATAGAAAACTGACTATACAAAATGAAAACCCTTCAAACTTTATACCTTTAAGTTATATGATAAAGGTGAAAGGTACGAAACTACCGGATGCTGAAGACATAACAGTCGTGCCTCGTAAATTTTCATTATAAATTCATTTTCTGAACTGACTCAATTTTGTGTTTAGATCTTTTAAAAGTCATGGTGTTTTGTAGGATAGATGAATTCTAATCTTGTGTCTCCCTTTCCTCAGTAACATCATCTTTTTTTTTTATTGTTAGATTTTCTTGTATAGTAGTATTGCTAGTATTCTGAATGTCTTCATCAGATTCTTCTTTTAGAGTAGTACTAGTGGTTTGAATATCTTCATCTGTTACTTCTTGTATGGTCGAGTGAATATTATTATTGGTATTTTGGACGACTCCATCTATATCCTCTTCCAAAAAAACTGCAGGATCATTAATCGTGTTTTTGGGTACTTGTGTGATTGAAATATGGTCAACGTGTCTACGCCATATATACGACCATCATCCAGTTTTATGATAGTTATTAATGATACAAGTTCATATCGAACGTGTATCATTCAAAATTTAATCTACAATGGTTCAAATAGATTTGATCTGCCTTGAAATAGCAAAAACTTTTCAAATTAAAATTTGAAATTTAGCAGGTGCCCGTACAAGTCGAGAACCTGCTTGTTGGTTCTTAGAATTTTGACTTTGGCAGCTTCAATATTGGAGTCCATTTTTGTGCCATAAATTCAATTTTAAGGTGGAAAATAATATTATTATTGGTGAATCTGAGTTCGAAAGTGTCTCTTCGAATATAGAGACAGCATTATTGAAAAGTTTCTTCTGGCAACTAACTTTCTTTTTGTATATTTTTCATTTCAAAATTTGGGTGTCATTATGAATTCTTAAACGCACTAGTGCTATTATGAAGGACCTAATGACATTCAAATGACAATGCTAAATGTGTCATAATGACACCGACGTAGATTAAATAATGTAATAGCCCCTTTCTTTTTGCAATGTGTTCATATTCCCATTTTGTCTTTTTCTCCGAAAAATTATGAACTCTAATTCTGTCGCCCACTTTAAATTTCCTAAAATTTTCTTCTCCATCTGTCGATTTCAAATTTTCTTTTCCTTGCAAAGTAGGTTTAATGAGATCAAGTTTTGTTCGGATTTCGTAATTCATTAATTTTACGCAAGGTGGAAAATTTGTAGTTGAATTAGGACTTCTTCTATATCGCGCTAAAAAATTCTGTAATTTGTGGTCCAAATCTCCTGGTTCTTCAATTACTTTTTTTAAAGCATTTTTAAAAGTTTGAACGTATCTTTCGGCTTGTCTGTTTGTAGCTGGATGAAACTGTGCAGATAACCTATGTTTAATTCCATTACTGTCCAAATGAAGTTTGAATTCAGTTGAGGTGAAGGTTAGTCCATTATCACTTGTCAAAAGTAATGGTATTCCAAAACGAGTAAAAATGTTTCGCAATACTTCAATAGAAGTTGAAGAAGTTATTGAAGCTACCGGTACGATTTCTGGTTATTTTGAAAATGCATCGACTAAAACAAAACAAAATATTTAAGTACCCATGAATGGGCCTGCAAAATCCACATGTAAACGTTGCCAATGTTGTTTTGTTTCTTCCCAAATATGAATGGATTTTGGAGGAACATTTTTTTGTACATTTTGAAAACCTATGCACTCTCTTGCTATTTTTACAATATCTTTATCAATCTTTGGCCACCATACAAACCTTGCCAAACTTTTTATTTTGATGATGCCAGTGTGAGCTTCGTGAGGCTCATTCAGTACTCTTTCCCTCAAATAACTTGGAATAACTACCCGTACGTTTCTCATGATAACACCTTAATTCAATGAAAACTCGGCATCTTTACCTTTAAAACAATGTTCAGTAATATTTTCTCCAATCTGCATTATATTTTGGACAGAACGACATCGTTTCGCGTTTCATGTACAATTTCTGTATGTTAAAGGTAGGTAGTTCTAGAATCTGTTGAAGTTGATAGCATGACACTGAATCATATATTGAGTATATATATCTCTGCTTCTTTATTCGATTGATTTTCCATTTGAGGTAATCTTGAAAGAACACCTGCATTTGCATGATCAGGATGTAGATCTGTAAACAATTTCAAAATCAAAACCTTGCAGAAATAATGCATAGTAACGCAAAAGAACACAAAAAAACCACTACCGCCCAATATTTGTTGTATTTAGAAGCTCTGGAAAGCGACTATGTGTTGAGAAGTGGTACAGTAAAGCGCGACAAGTGAGTGAACCTTGGTAAAGTATGAAGTAGCAGAGGGGAAGACGAAAATCTATACTATACGACGCGACGGGTCCCCAACGTGGTGCATTGCGAAAATTGCGGTTACCCTGACGCGACAACCCGCGTATATGTAGATTTAATCTCGCGCCAATCAGGAGCGTTTTGCCCGCATTCCTTCCACACAGGTTCACTCACTTGTCGCACTTTAGATCCTACTGTTGAACCAGATTACAAAGAGAAGAAATGGAATTTGTTGACATGAAAACTAAATTCCATCGGAAAAGGACCTGCTTTGACGAAAGAATGTTGGCAGAATAAGGTTTATAGAAGTTTAAAGACTGGAAGAATGCAACCAGGGACTAAATATAGGAAAATGGTTGAATGCAGAAATGCAACTGGTGATGGATTCAGCGAAGTCAAAACTGAATTAACTCCTCTTGAAAAACGAGGCCTTGAAGTTTGGGGAAAAGTAACAGTGACAGGTACTCCGCTTGTAACCATTACAGAAGGAATAAAGTGGCCTCAAACTAAGAAGGATGATCATCTAGCAAACAAGTCACATGCTGATGAAAGTAATGTGCTCGAAACAATAACAACCCTACCATTAGAAGATATGACAAATAAAAATAAGGATTTAATTAATGAAATTACCATAGAAAATGAGGGTTGTTCTACACAACCTAATCCGATGTTGCCAAAAATTCAGAAAAAGTTCAAGCCAAAAAAGCCAAGTATAGCTTGAATGAAACTGCTGGTGAATTAAAAATATCATTTGACCAAACCATAGAGGTATTGAGTACTATTCGCGACAGTTTTGTAGAAACTTATAAACAGAGAACAGAGGGGCAGAACTGAAGAAAAAAGATTGCATTTTGAAATACAGAAGTATAAATATGAACTTTGCATTTTATAACGACAATAATTCTTAATTTTCAAAATAATATGATATTTATAGAATGTTTGTACAGTCCTGAAAAATCCTTAATAAAATTGACGTTTTTTTATTTATTTAAATTGGTATGATACAAAATAACAGCAAAATCGAGCAAAATACTCTACGAAGATGTCCAATATTTTGGACAGTAGTAGGTTTGTTCAGATTATATTTTCCCTTACATAATTTTGTCTTGTTTGTCTTCCCAAATTAGCAATGTCATTAAAATTTATTTCATTGTGGTCCTGTTCTGGCTCATCATCCTCATTGTCTTCATCATCATTTGCATCTAACAAAGGGACATGTTCTTGTAATGCCATATTATGTAAAACTGTATAAGCATAAATAATGTAGGCTGCCTTGCTTGGATGGTACAAAAGGGTTCTGTGCCTAGATAAGCAACAAAACCGTCTTTTAAATATCTCATTTGTGCGTTCTATGACGTTTCGTGCACTTTTTAGGATGTTGTTATACCTTTCTTCAGGAGTATTAGGCCGGGTCGCTAAAAAAAGGGGTTAAAAGCCAAGGTTCACTTCCATAACCACTATGTCCACTATCTCCAATAAAAAAATAGATCTTCGATTGCCTTCATCATATTTTCTTCTTAAGTGATCCCTTACTCCTGAAGTTCTAAATATGGCAGCATCGTGGATGGAACCTGGATATCTAGCATCTACAGCTAATATCTTTTGATTTGCATCACAGATGAGCATAACATTTATGGAATGTTTTCCTTTTCTATTGATGTATACAAATGGAGGATGGTCAATATCGGTTGTAGGTGCAATTATTGCAACGTGAGTTCCATCAATCGCTCCTATAGTTCCTCTTATGCCCCAACTCTCATGAAATCCTATCTTATTTGCATTTTCTTGTTCAATATTTATGGAAAAATTGACCCAGTCGTCCAACAAACGTTGCTTAGCCTAACATAACCATCAGACTTCAAAATTGGAACTAGTAGTCCCCCACTCGATATATGTATTCCAACTTAGTTAAAATACCTTTCATCTCAAGTTTATTTATTTCAATTAAAAATCACTTTTTCTTCTGAAGAATAAGAAATTTTCCGAGTACGAATATAAATGGGTGAACAGTTTTCTTCAAGAAATAGATTATCCTCGAAATTGTAAATTTTTCCCAATTCGTCTTAAAAAACATCTGTAAATGTTTCTTCAAGTCACCTCCTCTTTTTCCTCCAATATATTTACAGAATGTATTTCTGAGATCTCAAGTTTTGTGGTATTTATCCATTCTCTGTTAAAAATTGGGTCAAGTTCTTTTGGCCAGTAGCGGATCTAACATGAAGCAAAGGACGCACTTTGCGTCGGGCCCCCAGAGCTAAGGGGCCCCCACACAACCGGATTCTAAAGGCATCAATAAAAAAATGGATAAAAAAAATAAACTCATGTGTATTGAAAAATATCGAAAATTAAATTTTGAAAGTTACGGCAACGTTGTATACCTCTAGGTAAGCCATGGGACTCTGTAACGGATAGAGATCGTTATCCCTATGTCGCTACCGCACTTGCTTTCCTCTTCTCTCTTTTCGAAATCAATAGAGAGGGGACGTCAATAGAGATAGAGAAAATAAATATCTCTATTTGTTACAGAGTCCCTGCTGTGCCCGACGGAATGCGGCAACCGCGGACGCGCGGGACGCATATTTTACTTTTTTGATTTTTTCTGTATGTGGAGACTACTAGGTACTTGTATTTCTTTTTGTTTAGATAGAAAGTTCTTCAATTTTTACAAATAATTATATTTTTCGTTCAACTTGTTCTCATATTCAATTCAGTCTTATGAATTAAATGCTCTTACTCCACCTCCGTCTCTTTTTGCTGCATTAAAGCTGAATATTGAATATGTTCATCTCAAAAAACATAAGCAAAATCATTTACCTACTTCTGTTTTCTGTATATGAGCCAATGTCTCATACATGTTCTTATTTATTGATCTTATTTTTCAATTAGGCACTAGCTGACGTCACACACATAACCTCACTTTCGATAGGGGGACAAACAGAGCATTCAAGGACTATTTACACACATCGGTTATGCGATATAGCTATTACATCTCAAATCACGTAACGTCACTTTCGATAGGGGGACAAGAATGCAATGACCCTATGATCAAACATATGTCATTGAAGACCGTTTCCACCAACTTCTTGTTTTAGGGAAGCCTTAATGATGAGTATTCCTCAAAATCATAGGTTTCCATGAAGAAATATCAGTTTCAGGAATACTTATTGTTAAGGCTTTCCTAAAGGAGTTGAAGGAAACGGCCATGAGATAAACAAACGCTTTGTTTGTTCCCCCATCGAAAGTGAAGTTATATGTGTGACGTCAGCTAATGCCCTCAACACCACAAGAAAAATACCTAAAAAGCATGACAGAGCCACAAAATTTTTTTTGCGTTGGGCCCCAAAGGACGTAGGTCCGTCACTGCTTTTGGCATAGTATATAAATTAGCTGTAACTTATTTTCTTTTCTTAACTTACAAATTCATACTTGAAAAACCAATGGGTTCCATAATTTCATCTGTATTTGTTTTTGATGGTAGAAATATTTTATTTATATCTTTTCCAGGAAATTTGTTAATAAAATCCTTATATGAAATCGAAGATACCTCACCTCCAGTATCGTACCTACTCCATTTCTAGCTGGATTCCATCTAAACTTACTTTTACTAGATATTTCTTTGGTTATAATATATGTTCCCACATAACAGTGAAAGAACATTCATATTCTCAGAATATTCCCTCAAAGTG